>CM048750.1:175391048-178233548 GCA_026315105.1 Locusta migratoria | reverse complement strand
TCAACTTCACCTACAGTGGAATGACTTTGTTATTGACTGTGAACTAATAAACATTTCTGTGATTCAGGAATATATTAGGGCTCAGTTTGAGTCATTCCGAAAAGGGGTGGTGGACGTTAGATGTTGCTATGGGGACATGCTTCTCATGTAAGTGATATATTAATAATACAAAAAAAAGTAGTACGAATAATGTGTAAGGTTTGACCTAAGGAACACTGCCGTCCTCTGTTCAAAAACTTAAAAATATTGACAGTGATAAATCTTTATATTTATATTTCACTAATACATGTTAAGAACAACATAAGAGAGTTTTATACTAGAGACTGTATACACCAACACGACACCAGAAGCAAAACTAAAATTGATATTCCTAGGCACAGACTGGGAAAAAAAACAGGAAACTCCCATAAAATTAACTGTATTAAATTCTTTAATAAGCTGCCACATTCTGCTTTTACCACACCCTTCAATAATTTTAAAAATAAGATTTATAACTGGTTAGCTGATAACCCATTTACAGCACGAGAGAATTTTTTGATGTACGTAATATTGAAATTGATTTTTAATGTTTTGTTTTCAAATTATATAAATGTGTAATATTAATTATTCAATTGTAAACATACTGTCAACATTAATTGAATGTAATTCTAACTTAATAACTGCCCATTCCACTATATGTGGTCAACGGCAAATAAAGAATCTGAATCTAGGGCAACAATTTAATGAGGCTAGTCAAAACTTAAGCCAGCAAGTGTCAGCTTTAAGTGAAAAACTGTCAACATGAGTTAAGTGAAAAAGTGTCAGCTGTAAAGCAAGAACTAGGACAGAAGATAGGAGATAACCTTTCAGAATTCAGAAAAAAGCTAGGGGATACAAATAACGCAGTGGAGGAATTAAGGAAAGACCTAAACAACCTAGGAAATACAATCAATTCAGGGCAGGGCCAAATGAATGCTTGTGTAGATTCTATAGAAAACAGAATTGTTAATGTAGAATCAAAGTTGTGTGTCAAATCAATAAAAATTCTGAAAATCTATATACTCCCAATTTGTATGTTCATCAAAAGAACAAGGTAGTAAAGACTGAGGTCAGGAAAGTAAACAAAACTTTAGAATATAAAAGTTACTTGCACTACTTATGACATGAATGATACCCTTAAAACTAAGTTTGTAAAGAAGTTTTTTTGATTATGAGGCTTTATCTTGGGCAAACCAGTGTGCTATTAAAGGTGTGACATAGTGAGTTTGAAAGAAATTTTTAAAATAAGTTTTGGTCTTCTACTGCTCAGGCAAGAGTGAAAAGTGAATTTTTGAATGGACCTAAGAACAGGGACGATGATTGATCAATGAAAGAATTCTGTGAGGCACAACTTAGAAAATTAGTACATTTAGATGCATCTTTTTATGAAATGACACAAATTGATGCTCTGAAGAGGAGACTATCAGGAAGATTACAGGAAGGATTGAATAACTTACCTGATGAATCGGTGGATCAGTCCTCAAGTTCATTGACAAGTTGGATAGAAGTAATGACAGTAACCACAAAAGTCATAGGAATGACTATCTGGGGACTGAGACAGAAGAGACCATAATGGAGATGACAGACACTGGCACAACAACAGTGGAACTAACCATAAGAAGAATTCATGGAGGAATGATACAAAATGTGATGACAGACAACCTAAAAGAAGAAGCAATGGACAGGGAAACTGAAGACTGCCTCTTTGGAGGTCTCTCAAGTGCAGCTGAAGAAATGGACACAAAACCATGCCATAAATAACTGGTCAAGACATGGAAGAAGAAATAGATCAGAGCCAACTAGACAGAATTACAGGGAAAATATATGGTAAATATGTTAAGGTTTGATAATAAATTTTGAGAAGCTGTCAGTCAAGACACAGACAGAGAGGATGAAGTCAAATGTGAACAACAGAAAGAAGTAGTCTTAGATCATGAGACTGTATCTGTACTGTACAATGCTTGCAATTCTGTGAATGAAGATACCACACCTCTGATGTGTTTGGATTGTGTAAATTATTGGAAGAGGGTGTTGAATAAGACAAAGATAGTGAAGATGTTGCTGCCCAGAGAGCTGAGGAAGTGCCCAGAGAGCGGCGGGATAAGACTATCAGGAAGAAGCCAGGCAAGAGAGTTTAGAAGATTTAGATGATGTAGAAAATGTAAATGAAGATGAAGGTCATGACAACTGTGAACAATTATGTGAAGTTGACTATGAGAAATAATTAGATGGTACTGTGTATGCAGAAGTGACAGAAGAGAGTTTTCTTGATGAGGATTCTTTAGAGGCCAGAAGTGAAGAGTGGAAAATGGAGCAAGTAGAGTGTCAGATTGTACTAGTGAAACTTGGCAGCAAATCAAGCAGTCTTGTATTTGACAACATGGAAGAAGTGGAAAGTGAAATATTTGCATGCTGTGTCATACAGTTACAAGGAATTTGAAACTAAATGTGAGGAAGGGAGAAGATAAAAAGAAGGTATGATGAACTGGGTAAGAAGGGCTGTAGCCCACAGAAAAGTTTGAAAAGATTTATGGTATTCCTAGCATAAGTCAAACCAAGAGTGAAGATGTATCTTGTGTTGACCTCTGTGAAGACAGTAGAGGAGAAGGCTCTTGTGTATCTCTAAGTAATGTCCAAACTAATGAAGAGACAGATAACATGAAATTTGAAGATACTGTAGAGGACGTAACTCACAAACGGCTTTGAATCAAATTGCGTGGCTATGGTACATCGCACCAAACTTGCAACTGGATAGGCGATTTCCTGTCTAAGATGACACAGTTTGTAGTAATCGATGGTAAAGTATCAACTAAAACAGAGGTGATATTGGGCATTCCACAGGGTAGTGTTATTGGTCCTCTGCTGTTCCTTATTTACATAAACGATTTGGGAGAAAATCTAAGTAGCTCTCTTAGGTTGTTTGCAGATGACGCCATCATTTACCGTCTAGTAAAATCATCTGAAGATGAAAACCAATCGCTGAATGATCTGAATATCACTATGGTGTAAAAATTGTCAATTGACTCTAAATAATGAGAAGTGTGAAGTCGTCTACATGAGTAAGAAAATAAATCTGTTAAACTTTGTTTACAAGATAAATCAATCAAAAGTGAAGGCTGTAAACTTCACAAAATACCTAGGAATTATTATTACTTAAGACTTAAACTGGAAAGAACATGTAGATAATCTCGAGGGAAAGGCGAACCAGACACTGTGTTTTATTGGCAGAATACTTAAAAGATGCAACAGAACTACTAAAGAAACTGCATACGCTACACTTGTCCTTCCTTTTATTGAGTATTGCTGCCCAGTGTGGGATCTTTATCAGGTGGGTTTGATGGAGGATATCAAAAGAGTCCAAAGAAGGGCAGCTCATTTTGTATTGTCACAATAGAGGGGAGACAGCATTACGTAAATGATACAGGATCTGGGATGGGAATCATTACAACAATGGGGCTTATCGCTGTGGCGTGGGCTACTTACAAAACTCCAATCGTCAAAATTCTCCTCCAAATGTGAAAATATATTGTTGACTCCCACTTACATAGGTAGCAATGATCATCACAATAAAATATGAGAAATCAGAGCTCAAATGGAGAGATTCAGGTGTTTGTTATTCCTGCATGCTATTCAAGAATGGAATGGGAGATAAATAGTAGAAAGGTGATTTGATGAACAAACTGCCAGGCACTTAAATGTGATTTACAGAGTATCCCGTGTAGATGTAGATGTAGACCTACTACATGCAGAAGACAAATATGTGGACTATGATGTGACTGGATACCCATATGTGAGAGTGAAAACTGAAAATCAGGAAGGTGCTGCTCTTGTTGACACAGGTAGTCTAATCGGTGGGATATCTAAGAAGTTTACAGAGATAACCAAGTAGGACTCTGGTTTTATTGAAAAGCCTGTGATAGGAATCAAAATTGAAGGAGCCACAGGAAACCACCAAGTTATTGAACAGTCAGGTGTTGTTATTATTTACGACAGATTATGTTAATCTGACTCAAGATTGTCTAATCATTCCTGGATTGAATGAATCTGTATTATTGTACTTGGTACTGATTTGTTTATGAAAACTAATGCAGTTTTTGACTGGAGAGGCAGGAAAGTTATGTTCAATAATCCAAAGACAGGCCTGTTTCATTGTACTCTCTTGATTATTCAGAGTAGTGGAAACCTCAGTCGTCAGAGCCTAGAAATGAAATTTCTGGATACGAGAAGATGTGTAGTGCCTGTGGATAGTGTTCAAGAAGATGAAGTAGATGCAGACTTGGAGGAATAAGCTAAAATAAGCCAACAAATTGACCAACAACCACAAAGAATAACTGAAGAGTGTATTATGGAAATACTATGATTTATTTGATGACCATCCAGGAAGGGAAAGAACTATGAGTGTACACTGAATATCAAACCCCATGAACTGTTTTATATCAAACCCTATGTAGTACCAATATCAAAGAGGATAGTCATGGAAAAGGAATTAGACAAGATGGATAAGGGGGACATTATTGAAAGAAGCAAAAGCCAATACAACAATCTGATCATTGTCATTTCCAAAAAAAGGGGTGATGGGAGAATTTTTTAGACTCAAGACACCTAATAAGGTTTCGTGGAGAGAGAGAGAGAGAGAGAGAGAGAGAGAGAGAGAGAGAGAGAGAGACCAACCACCTGGAGAGCATTGATGAGGTGCAACAAAAATTTGAACATATCAAATGTATGACCAGTTTAGACTTGACATTTTTCACCAAGTACCTTTGGCTAAGGACTCACAAAAATATACTGCTTTCTTGTACAATGGCAGATGTTACCAATATTTTGTGGTAGCATTTGTGTAACAAAATTCTTCAAAGCTCTTGATACAGCATTAGGCAAAGAACTGCTAAACAATTTAACAGTGTATGTATGTTGATCACTGGTAGGAAATGACATTAAGGTCTAAGTACACTGAAATAATTGTGTAGGAAATTAAGATTGGGAGGTATGTCCCTGAAGCTAAATAAATGTAAATTTGCTGTAGAACAGTTAAACTTCTTAGAATATATCATCACAGAAGATGGGATCCTAGCTGATGTAGAGAAACTAGAAGCAATAGCCAAATTACCTGTACCAAAAACTAAAAAGCAACTAAAATCATTTTTGGGAATATGCAGTTATTACCGAAAATTTCTGAATACACAGTTTTTGAATGCACCTTGTTTGAACAACTTATTGAAGAAGAATACCTTTTGGGATGGACCCAAGAATGTGTAGAAGCTTTTGAAAACATCAGGACCCAGTTATACAATAGTAAAATTTTGTACATACCAGATTTGTCTCTACCTTTCTTTTTAACTACTGACAGTAGCAATTATGGTTTTGGAGCCCATCTCTTCCAAGTAAAAATGAATGGTGACAAGACTGAGTAGAGATCCATCACTTTTGCAAGCAGAACCCTCCAAAAACATGAAAAATCTTACACTGTGACAGAGAAAGAACTGTTGACAATCTTTTGGGCATTCACTAAATTTTAAACATATCTATTAGGCCATAAAGTAATTGTCTGACCATAAAGCTCTGACTTACATTCAAGAATGTAAACTGCTTCACAATTGAATCACCAGATGGGCCCTGTTTTTCCAACAATTCAAATACTCAGTGCATTATATCCAGGGGAAGGATAATCTTGTTGCTGATACACTCTCGTCTCCCAGTAGGAGGTGACTATGAAGACACCATTAGAGAACATCAGAGTGTTTTTGGTGATGTATTTGAAAGGAGTGAAGGAAGAAACATAAGTGAGCATATGTAATGCTATCAGAAGACACCAGAATCATGATTCAAACTGGAGACTGGAAAAAGCCTGATAGGTAAGAAAGGATAAGAGAAATTAGAACAATATTACAAGGTCTACAAAGGGATTCTGTTCAGGAGCATGAGTACAGATAGTGATAATTGGAAATTGTGTTGAGCTGAAGATTGTATCCATATTTTGATCAAGTATGTTCATGAAAATTTTGGCCACTATGGAACACAAAAATGCATTCAAAAGATCCATGAAAACATATCTTTAGCTACAATATCACCAGAAGAGTAAATAAGTCGTTATCAACTTGAGTTAGGTGTCAGACAGTTAAAGTCACAAACCAGACACACAGAGGATTAGTACAAAACATCTTGCCCAAGCAACCTTTAAAATTAACTACTATTGATTTATATAGATGTCTACCAAAATCTAGAGGAGGATACTGTTATATTTTTATGATGGTTGACTTGTTTTCAAAATTTGTCAGATTATATCCTCTAAGGAAAGCTACCAGCAAAAGCCTTCTCAATAAAATTAGAAATGGTTACTTTCCTATTGTTGGCACACCAAAAGGTATTCATTCAGACAATGGCACCTAATTTCCATCAAAATCCTGGCAAAAAATTATAGAAGATGAAAACATAAAGCATATTCGTATTTTGGCCTACCACCCTTCAAGCACCGAGTGGTATTTGAGGGTGATTGGAAGACTGTTATGAACTTATTGCAGCAAGAATCATGCTTAATGAATAGAATATGTTTTGAAAAATTTGATGATGTCATCAATAGCTTGCAGCACTTGTCAACTGGATTCTGTCTGTTTAAAATAGTTCATGGAGAGTAGCCACCAAACATAATTAATGGGTAAATCCAGTTTCCTTCATGTAAAGAACTGGTACGACAAGAAAAAGAAGAAATTGTAAGTAGGAATTTGAAGGAGCAAGGAGAGGTAAGGAAGAGAAGACGTGATAAGACAGGAACCCACACAGTTCAAGATCTGATATTTACTGCTGGTGAGATCCCAAGAAAAACCAGAATCATTCAGTAATGAGTTGAAGAAAATCTTCGTTATCTACATAGGAGCATTTACAGTGGTCAAGATACCACATCCAAATGCTTTAGGCTGGCTTATCCAAGATCTGGAAAATATTTGGACTTTGTAATGTAACTGAACTTAAGTTATACAATCGGTAGAGTGCCTTGTGTAAATAGTATATTCTATAGGATATTGTGTAGGTATAGAATTTTATATTGTATTTATGCCAGTGTTTATTATGTTGTTCAGTAAATTGTATCTGTTCATTGTAATTTGTATATCACAGGAGGGTATGAACCATTTGTATATCAAGAGTGCGTGAAACACCAAGTCCCTTAGATATGTAACATCACACTTCTAATAATGGAAAGTCCAGGTTGAAATTAACAATGTAGTAATAAGGACATATTACAACTCACTGCAAAGATGAGGTGATGAGCTGTGACAGGCACTTAAATAAGACACACACATACAACACTTCAACTATTGGCCTCAGCCTTCTTAAGTAAATAAACATTCACGCAATCACACAACTGTCAGCTCCGGCTGCCGTACTTCGAATCAAGTTAGCAGCTGGAGTTGATGGTTGTTGACTGTATTGTTCCTGCAAAGGATTAGAACACTGTGTCTCATCATGTTCTCAGCATGCCTCTTTGCCAGCCCAATCGGTTACCCAGAATTCTTAAATGTCCTGCCACCCAACAAAATGAGACCTGCTTCCACTGACGTTGGAGAAAGGACAGTTCTTCCTGTATATTTTGCAGAATCACAGCTGGATATTTGTCCTATATTGACTGCAGCACACTAAGAGAATCAGAGCAGATAAGAAACTATTTACCCCAGTCTCTTAGTATCTGCTCCAGTGCATGAAGCTCTGCTGAGAAAACAGAATAATTCTTGGGGAAGCGAATCCTAATGGTACGATCAGGGGAACCTAAGGAACAATGAATAGAGTATCCCCCTTTTTGAATCATCTGTGTACAACACTGCAGAACTGTGATGACTATCTTAAACAGTAAAAAAAAACATGGAATGAAAGATAAAATCTGAGATTTCATCTGTCTTAAAAGTAGTCAGATCTAAAACAAGCCTGGGCCACTGAAAAACCAAGATGGATATCTGCTCCAACCTTGACATAAAACATTAAACTCTGCCATTTCTATATCTAAAAGGCAATCCCTTCTTCAGGTCCCATAACACCTCATCACCCGTGGCCAATTGTGAAAAAGCCTTTCAAACTGTGGCTGAGCAACGGTGTGGTATGCTGGTGTGAATGATGTGTACAGCATTTTGTAAGCATGGCACACCATAAACAGCCATCACCTGATGTATAGTGGTGGTTCAGCAGCCTCAGCACAGAGGATTGGTCTGGGGTTTGTTCTAAATGTCCCAGTGGTCAGCTGAAGTCCGTCACGGTGTACCACATCCAACATCTTTAAATAGGATGACCTTGCACAGCCATAAACCGTGCACCCATAATCAAGCCAAGATTGAACAAAGGCTCTATAAAACCAGAGGAGACAAGTCCTGTCTGCTCCCCATGAAGTGTAGCTAATACTTTTTAAAATGCTCAGTTCACTGATGCACCATCTCTTCAAATCTTTCAGGTGTGGCAACCATGCAAATTTGGCATCAAATGTGAGACTCAGAAAGCTCAAGGTGTCTTTAAAATTTAGAACAGTGTCCCTCATTCACAGTTCAGGCAAGTTTAGAATGAAATGAGTATGCTTTAAAAAAATACACACAGACATTGCAGTTGAAAACTTCAATCCAATTTTCTCTGCCGATTCATCCAATCATCGAAGAGTTAGTTTGCAACTGATGCGTTGTCATTGCAAGGTTATAAGAAGAGCAAAAGACAGAAAAGTAAACCGCAAATAATAAGGACTACTAACAATGGACATAATACTGTTAATGGAATGACAAAGACAGTCACCCTTAAAACATTACTCTGAAGAACAGCATTCTCCTGCTCAAAGCAATTAGAAAGGTTGTTGTTGTTTTGGAGTTTAGAGGGGACTAAACTACATGGTTATCAGTCCCCTGTTCCTACCAAAGACAAGACATACAAGTAGGAAAAAGATAAAATAGAGCACAACACCCAGACGAGAGGCATAAGGGGCACACAGTGCCAATGAACTTGATACTCTCAAAACCAGTGAAGAAGACAGGAATAGGAGAGACCAAGTGTTGAACTAAGCTTCCAAAGGGAACAGTGGCTGGCTGATCACAAACAAATACAAGACGAGCCAATCACTCTGCACAGACTAAAAACCTGGAGGTAAAAAACAGGGTAGAAGTAAGAAAAAATCAGATTAAAAGGTGAGGGGTGGGGACTTGAGACATCAGGCATGAGCCCACCACTAAATACAATGATAAAATCCAGCTGCGTGTATAAAACCTAAAACTCTGTCAGCCATTAAGGCATTGTCAGCTAAAATCAGGGCAGGCGCAATAGGTAGATTAAAAGGCTGCTGCAAGGCAGCTAAAGGCGGACAGTCCGACAGGATGTGGACCACTGTCAACAAATTTCCACAAGGGCAATTTGTTGGGTCCTCTTGATGTAAAAGGTAGCCGAGCGTCAACCACATATGGCCAATACATAAGTGACACAGGACAACGGAGTCCCTATGGGAAGGCCTGAAAGACGACTTCCAGACGGCTGTAGAGGACTTGATCGCACAGAGCTTGTTGGGAGTGCTCACTGTTGCCCATTGTGAGTTCCAAGCCTCAAAAACCTTGTGGCGCAAATCCAATCGGATATCCTGTTCTGGGATACCAATATCCAGGGGAGGAGCTGTGGTGGCCAGCTTAGCTAGCTGATCAACACGCTCGTTCCCCGGGATGCCAATGTGGCCGGGGGTCCAAATAAAGTCCACTGAACAGCCAGACTTGCTGAGTGAAGTGATGGCGTTTTGAACGGATTGCACCAACGGATGGGAAGAGAAATACTTATCAAGGGCTTGCAGGCCACTAAGGGAGTCGCTGCACACAAAATACGACTTCCGGGGCCATGTTTTTAGGTGATCAAGAGCACAAGATATGGCGATCAGTTCAGCTGCAAAAATACTACAGCCAGGTGGCAGTGACCATTGTTCTGTGTGGTTGTCATGAACAAAAGCACAACTGGCTTTGCCATTTACCTGGGAGCCATCAGTGTAGAGGACTTCTGCATCACAGTGAGTAGCAAGGAGTGCCAGAAACTTGCAATGGAATGTCAGTGGTGAAACTAACGCCTTTGGATCGCAGAACAGTTTCAGGTGGAGCTTCAAATGGGGGATGGACCAAGGAGGGATACGGGATGGGCAGGAAAAAGTGTCAGGGAGAAGTAGGGAATGAAGTGAGGAAAAGAGTGTACGAACCCGGATCATGATTGGAAGACCTGATCTAGGTCGACATGGTGGAGAAGGAGGGGTAACAGTCGGAAACAAAAGCCTGCAATTCAGATGGTGTGGCATGGCATGGACTTGAGCAACATAGCTAGCGAGAAGCTGCTGCTGGCGAAAGTGTAACAGAGGGATTCATGCTTTGGCAAAAAGACTTGGCACAGGGCTGGTGCGGAAAGCCCCAGTCGTCAGCCGGATACCACTATGGTGGATGGGATCAAGGATCCTCAAGGCAGATGGTGGTGCTGATTCATATACCAGGCTCCCATAATCAAGCCTTGATTGTATCAAGGAATTGTACAGCTGCAGGAGGATGGAACAAGCAGCGCCCCAAGCAGTATGGCTCAAGCAGCAGATAATATTAAGATGTCGCCAGCATTTTTGTCGCAGCTGATGCAGATGTGGCCCCCAAGTAAGCTTGTAGTCGAAGACCATCCTGAAAAACCGATGCATCTCTTCAACAAACAGCAATTCACCATCCAGCTATAGCTCGGGATCCATGTGAACTGCGCGGTGGTGACAGAAGTTCATCACGCGGGTTTTCTGCGCTGAAAACTGAAAACCAAGGGTAGAGGCCCAAGATTTGGCTTTTCGGAAGGCTCCCTGTAGCCACCGTTCAGTGACACTAAAACTAGCAGAACTAAAATAAAGACAAAAGTCATCAGCAAACAAGCTGGAACAGACAGATGATCCCACAGCTGTGGCAAGCTCGTTTATGGCGACTAAAAATAGAGGCACACTGAGGACGGAGCCCTGTGGGACACTGTTCTCTTGAATGTGTGATGAACTAAGAGTAGCACCCACCCTAACTCTAAAAGAGTGGTGGGAGACAAAATTCCTGATAAAGACCGGAAGTGGGCCCCGTAAGCCCCAGTCGTACAATGTAACCAGTATGTGATGACACCAGGTTGTGTCGTATGCTTTCTGGAGATTGAAAAATACAGCAACAAGGTATTCACGTCAGGTAAAAGCTGTGCATATAGCCGACTCCAATGACACAAGATTGTCAATTGTGGAGTGGCCCTGACGGAAACCGCCTTGTTGTGCAACCAAGAGTCCCTGGTCTTCGAGGATCCACATAAGCCGCTGACTCACCATACGTTCAATGAGCTTGCATAGAATGTTTGTGAGGCTGATCGGACGGTAACTGTCAGCCACCTGTGGGTGAGCGCCAGGTTTTATCACTGGGATGATGGTGCTTTCCCGCCATTGTGAGGGAAAAACACCTTCTGCCCAGAGACGGTTAAACAAGGCGAGCAGTTGGTTCTGAGCGTCCACAGGAAGATGTCGAAGAAACTGACTATGGATACGATCTGATCCTGGACAAGTATCGGAAGTATCGGGACATGTAGAAAGGGCACATTGAAACTCCCACTCGCTAAAGGGTTCATTGTACGGCTCCTGGTGATGCATGTGTAATGACAGTGGCTTCCGCTCAACTCGTTCTTTTACGGTGCGGAAGGTTGCACTGTATGCTTCACTCGAACTGATGCCTGCATAAAACTGTGCCATGTGCTCGGCGACAACAAGGGGGTCTGTGCACACAGTACCTGTAAGTGAAGATAAGGGATTCCTGCTGGTGGACAGTACCCGAAAAGACGTCGAACCTGGGTCCACACCCGAGAAGGTGAGGCACGAGATCCAATAGAGGCGATGTACCTCTCCCAACATCTTGCTTACTTTACTGGATAAGCCGCCAAGCTCAGGCCCGGAGCCGTTTGAAAGCAATCAGGTGATCTATGGTGGGATGTCACTGGTAGCGCTGGAGTGCCCTACGCCTATCCCAAATGGCTTCAGCGATCTCTTGTGACCACCAAGGCACAGATTTGTGCTGAGGGGACCCTTTGGTGGTTGGAACAGTGGCCTCAGCGGCAGAAACTATGGCGACAGTCACCTATTGGACCACCACATCCACATCGGCTGGCAGTTGGGCAGGAATGACAACAGCAGAAGTGTAACACTTCCAATCAGCCCTATGGAGGGACCATCCAGGCAGGTGTTCCGCCTGTTGAGACTGTGGGAGCAACAAAAAATAGGAAAATGGTCTCTCCCACAGAGGTCATCGTGGGCCCTCCAAGTAAGGTGTGGAAGAAGGATCGGGCTACAGACTGATAGATCTATGGCTCAAAATGTGCCATGTGCAACACTGAAGTGTGGAGGAGTACCAGTATTGAGTAGGCAAATGTCCTGTTTTGCAAGAAGAGTTTCAACATCCCTACCACGTTGAGTCGTCTCTGTTCCGCCCCATAAAGGGTGATGGGCATTAAATTCCCCCAAAAGAAGAAACGGTGGGGGGAGCTGTGCGATCAGGGCAGCAAGATCAGTGGCGAAACATCCCTGTCTGGAGGAAGGTATATGGAACAGATAGTGAAGTCTTGTATGGCCCGAAAGTGAACAGCAACAGACTCAAGAGGTGTGTGGAGAGGCACAGCAATACTAGGAACAGTGGCAAGGATTATCTACAGATACCACCAGAGGCTCTGTCACAGTTGGCACGGTTGTTAAAGTAGCCCCGATAGCCATGAAGGGCTGGGGTCCACTGAGCAGGAAACCAAGTTTCTAAAAGGGCCATACACAGCACAGGGAATCGGCACAACAACTTCTGCAGCTCAGCTAAATGGTTGAAAAATTCTCCGCAATTCCATTGGAGAATTTGATTCACTGCTCACTGGAAAGCCATGATGTAAGACCAAAGACCATCAGTCCAAAGATTTGCGGTCTGCTATGTGTTGTGCATCTACATCATCTAGGAGCATTGGCTCAAGCATCTTAGTGAGAGCTAGATCCTCGAGAGACACGAAGATCTGCACATCATTTTCTGAGGTAGATGATGTACGGACTGACTTTGAAGTCACCGAGGAGACTTTCTTCTTAGGCTTTTCCTTCTTAGCCTCTCGCTGCCCTTTTGGTCTTAAGGGCTGGGAGGAATTCTCGCAAGAGGTTTCTGGGCCCGATGTCAATCGGAAAACCTGTCAACTGGGGGCAGGTGGATCCTGCAGCCTGTGTCTGGGATATTCCAATCCACTTGTGGAAGCCTGGGGAGAGGGTGCCACAAAAGACCCCTTCCGGGCGAGAGGGGCCAAGGAAGCCTGTTGCTTTCCTAGCTGGGGAGTGGGGACTGGAGTCCCCGATGGTGGGGTGCATATGGCTCCCACAGGTTTTGGGGGAGCAATGGACGAAGATGGTCCCCCACCCACTGAGGGGGCAGTAGAAGGTTGATGGTCCATAGGACCCACAGATGGAGAGGTCACTGGTACCGTCAATCGCAATGAAACTAGTGCCGCTGTGACTGCATCAAACGATGTCATCTTTACAGGATGGAGCCGCTCATACTTTTTACGTGTCTCAGAGAAAATGGGCCAGTCCAGGATCTTTATTTCCATTATTTTTCTTTCCTGATGAAGAACAGTACAGGTCGGCGAATATGGTGGATGATGTTGCCCACAGATTACACAAACAGGAGGTGGGGTACATGGGGTGTCTGGGTGTGATGGCTGCCCACATTCCCTGCAGTTCGTGCTGGAGGTGCATCGGGACAACATGTGCCCAAACTTCCAGCACCGGAAACACCGCATAGGGGAGGGACATATGGCTTTACATCACACCGGTATATCATTATCTTGACCTTCTCAGGCAGTGTATCACCTTCAAAGGCCAAGATAAAAGCACCGGTGGCAACCCTGTTATCTTTAGGTCCCCTGTACCCTTCCAGACGAAATGAACCTCTCGAAGCTTCAGGTTTGCTTGAAACTCGTCATCGGTCTGGGACAACAGATCTCTATGGTAGATTATACCCTGGACCATGTTTAAAGACTTGTGGGGCGTGATACTCACCGGGATCTCACCCAGCTTATCACAGACAAGTAATGCCCGCAATTGAGCTGGGGACACTGTCTGTATCAGTACAGCCCCACTTTTCATCTTTAAGAACAACTCCACTTCGCCAAACTTGTCTTCTAGATGTTTGACAAAGACCTGTGGCTTAGTGGACATGAAAGACTCTCCATTGGAATGGGCACACACCAGATATAGTGGCAAGTATGGTTTGGATTGGCGAAGGCCTCTATGTTCCTCCCAAGGGGTGCCAAGGGAAGGGAACATCTTAGGATCGTATGTCGTTGCGTCATATTCTGTTTTGCTACACTTAGAGACACCGGTTTTACGTCTGGAAATGCTATTATTTGCTCATTTCATTCTCATCCCACGAACAGCTAGGGATCTAAAGGTCCTCCCAGGCAGAGTCCCGCTTGCCTTGGTAAGCCTTATACAACTGAGTTGCGGCAGGTACCTCAGAGGTTGCTCGCTAGCGACTGTTCAACCTCAACAGCTATGCATCTCCTCGGCACGTAGCACACCTTGAAATTGAGTTTTTCTTTTTTTTTATAATAGAGGTTTGTACCGTACTTACAACCCGGGCGATTAAGCCAAGATCCCTGGGCTCTGAAATGTATAACGTTCCACCATCGCGCTGAACGATGGTCGTTGAAGCATGCCCAGAGCTTACGGCATACCGGACTGTTGGTGCGACACAGCCCACGGCTCAGGACCCTGGGTTCGCCAAGCCCATACTCAGCAAATGAATGCTGAGCCCCTGAGGGGAATTAGAAAGGGCAACATTGACTTGGTATCTCAAATAGTGCAGAGAAAGAAAGGCCTGGATAAAAATGAAAAGGCATCCATGAAAACCCCGGTCGTGGAGCTGCCTGAGGATAATATGCCTCCAGGTGTTCTTGTTATGGTCTTCAGTCAGGAGACTGGTTTGATGCAGGTCTCCGCCCTACTCTATCCTGAGCATTATAAGCTTTCTCAATAACAAAAAAATACAGTACATCCAACAAGTTAAGTCTTAAAACATTAAATGTCACAAAACAAAGATAATGTGAGTTACCTCGCTTGTGTTTTTAAGGAGAATGTCTAGAGTTTAGTGTTGCACAGGAGTGATACATGGCTTATTAACAGTGCCAACAAGAGAAGACTAGAAACTTTTGAAATGTAGGGTGACAAAAGCATACCAACAGGTAAACTGAGTAATTAAATAAGAGCTACTGGACCAAATTGTATAGAATATTGACTAAATTGGATTGGCTGAGCCTTCTAGGAATATTAATATGTTAACTGAGGAACTGTGGGGAAAATTTTTTAATGGAGGCCAAGATCTGACTCCGGTACACAGTTTCAAGAGAATGTAGGTTGCAATCGATATGCTGAAATAAAGATAACTGAACAGCATAAGCTAGTGTGGAAAGCTACCTCAAACCAATATTCAGAATTCAGACCACAGCAATAATGAGTTTACACACAGATGTAAAATTGTTAATGATACACATTGTATATGCTGCAAGATTGGTAAGAGGTAATGCATCCATTTAGTATTGTATTCTACTGTTGAAACCATTAGCTATGACTTACTATGTAGATGAAAGACAAATAATGAGGTCAGTAAATAAACTTCTATATTAAACTATAAAATGTTTTATTTTTTGTTTGGCAGTTTTACATAAATATATAGAAAACTATTTATACTCTTCAATACAGTATACAAATTTTCATTGGAAATTTAAGACATATTGTCTTTATCAGTGTCGATAACCCCATGAGAAGATTCATTAGCTACTACTGTTAATGGGGTTGAACATGAAGGGCATAATAAGTGCCTTGGTGATGAAGCTGAAGTGTTGCTTACTGAAGAGCTGCTGTTTATTATTACTGAATGCCTATGCAGTGTACCTAAGGAAGCCTCAAAAAGCACATCATTAATTGCTTTTTCAGCAAATAACCTCTGCTTGGGGTCTAGAGTTACAAGTTTTTCACACCACAGTTTGACAACAGTGGGAATATCTTGCTCTGGTTTGCTGCTAGACCTCTCTGTAAAAGAGGAAGGTAGCTGCAAGGAGTCTTTCCGTCGAGCAATAGGATCAAATTTAATTTTCTTCCTTGATGGCTCTGGTTTGGATGCAGAAGTGACAAATGACACAGAGGGTGTACAAAGTTGATTCACCACATCAGCATTGTTGGTGTCACTTTCACCTTCATCAAGGACCTGCAAAAATAAAATAAAAATTAAGAGTGTTTCAGTTTTGACATTTTCTGTTTGCATTGCTGCAAAATCAAACAATAAAAATGTGAATGACAAAATACTGGAAATGATATCTGACAGTTGAATTAAAAAACTTGGAGAGTCTACACAATGAAACAGCATTTGAAAAATCGGGTATAATCTCTACAGATGGAAATAGGGTCCATTCTTGTTCTTGTTGTATTTAAATGATCTTCCTTAGTGTACCCTTATCCAAGAAGCAGCAGCATTACCTTTTACTGATAACTGAAGTACTATAATCAAGCCTATTGGAGTAATTTATATAAATGAAAAAGTAAAAAATAAATAAACAAAATATCACAATATGGAAAGGATAGATTATTACTCACCACATAGAGGATGCAAAATGAAAAACCTTTAAAACATCTTTCATACAGGAGGACTGCGCAAATGTACCATAATTTGATCAATGCACCTACTCCCAAATGGAGAGCATAGTAATAGGTATTTCCATTGTAGAGAAGCAGCTGAGACAGCTAAATACAAAAAAGTCTCCTGGTTTGGATGGAATACCAGTTTGGTTTTAAAAGAGTATTCTGTGGCACTGGCCCCTTACTTAGCCTGCATTTATCGCACATTCTTAATTCAGTGCAAAGTTCATAGTGATTGGAAAAAAGCACAGGTGACTCCCATTTATAAGAAAGGTAAAAGAACTGATCCACATAATTACAGGCCAATATCAGTTTGCAGCAATGTTTCTTCTGGTGAAACTTGGCACTTCCACAACTGATGTAGTTCTGCAGTCAGCAGCAGGGCCTGTTACAAAATCCTGCCCAAATGTTGTGCTTGACTTCAATATTTACAAGACAGGTATTGACATGTTTGATCAGATGACTGCATATTATCCATTCAAAGGGAAATGACCTAAAGTGGCGGGAAAAACTATTTTTTCATCATTTTATTGTGCCTGCCACCAATGTTTTTATCCTGTTCATGAAACTAGTAATGAAGCTGAAGTTAGCAGAGTTTCTAGTAGAGTTATCAGAGAGATTCGGTGTAGAAGGCAACAAGTATGTAGAAAGTAAGGCATCCCCAGGAACAAGAAATACCAGACTGCAAGGAAAGCATTTCCCTGACTAGATTCCACCATCTGAAAAGAAAACAAATCTGACAATAGTGTGTAAAGTGTGTTCTGATATCAGTAGAAGAGGGACTGGGAAATCCTGCAGGAAAGAAACTTTCTGGTGTGTGGCTCTTTGTATGCATAAATGCTTTAAAATATATCACGTGAAAAATGTACGTAAGAGTTTTTCCTGTTCGAAAACATTCTCTGGTCTTAAAGGTCAGTCTCCAAAGTGTTGACCTTCTAGGCATGGTACGACTACAGTCAACACAAGTAGTGCACTTCCACTTACTGGAACTGATTGGCCGTCTTACTCACTTCATCGAATTGGTACTACTCATGCCTGGTTGTTTACACCTTTGTGTGACATCTATGGACAATATAAGAACTTGTGTCCTTTACGTAAAATACACATTCAACATCAGCATTCAGCAGACCTTGGACCAAGGTGGCACAACAGTTTTCTGATGAGTGTAAAACCCCCTGCAGATTATTGTATTACTCTAGAAGTGTCCTCTGTTTTGAAGGCTGACATCTGGTAACCCCATTCAAAGTGCGGAGCAACTACTTATAGATTAGAATAGATGTACCTTTCATTCCAGTAAGTCCAAATTGAGGAGTTGCTCTTAGATGTAGAATGTATCAGAACAAAATACTTACCCAAAATGAGATCAGATGTGTTAAAGTACGGTTCAACTGACGTGTCTTGAGACTGCTTCTCATAATTATTCATGAGTTATGCAGGTTTCTGATTGATCAATGGAGATATTCTTCACCTGGTCTTTTATTTTAACACCAAAAAATGATGGGGTCCTTTCTATTACTTCATATGGGCCTTCATATGGAGGTTCTAATGCTTTTTTTGACTCGGTCAACTTGCAGAAATACATGTGTTGAATTGTTGAGATCCCTGGGTATGAATGGTCTTTCTTTTGCTTTGTGGGGTTATTGTATAGGCTTCAAACAATTCATATACTACTTCAGATGTGGAACAAATTAAGGTAAGTCTGCATCCATTTTTGTTACATACTCTTGAAAAAAATCACCTGGTATTCTGATAGGTGAGCCATAAACCATTTCTGCAATTGTAGCATTACCATTCTCTCTGATGGAGTGTCACACATCAAGGAGAATAACAGGTATTACTTGAGTCCATTTGGCAGTTGCATGGACATCGATAGCTGCTTTAAGTGTGTGATGCAATCTTTTAATTTTTACATTTGACTGAGGATGGTATGCTGTAGTTTGTGTTTGGTTACAACCACATAGTTTTGACAGTGCTCAGAGTTAAACTGCCTGCCTCAGTCAGTTACTATTTGGTATGGTCTTCCAAATTTAGTGTTCCAGCAGTTGAAAAATGCTTCTGCTTGTTTGTCTCAAAGAGGTAGTACTTCTGCCCAGTTTGTAACTCTGTCAATGCATGTTAAACAACAAGTATTTTCATCCTCAAATTATCAAATCAAGGTGAAAAATTTTGAAATGTTTATCGTTACTGGGAAAGTGTCCTACTGGTGTTTGAATGTGTCGTTTTTCTGGCATTCAATACATGTTATTACCCAGTTTTGGAGGTCATTTTTTAAACTGATTCAGACAAATCTTGATGATATCATTTTTACAGTTGTCTTAATGCCTGGAATGAGCCAGATGATGATAGTGCTGGAAAATAGGGTATCTAAATGGTTCAGGAATATAAGGATGAATGATTTGTGTTGACACATCACACCTTATTTGTTTTCCTCCATGTGTCATATGGTGTTTTAACTTAAGTGATTTATGAGGGCTGGCCTGTAGTTGACGAAGCTCTTCACCATCTTCTTTTGCTTGGGCTATCTCATCATAGTTAACTGGAACTAGTTCTTTAAGCCTTGACAGACAATCTGCAACAACATTTTCTTTGCCAGATATATGACATGGGTCTGTGGTAAATTGCAAAATATACTGGAGGTAATGTAAATTAATTGGTGTTGCTTCTTCATTGATTTGTTTAAATGCATATGTTAGAGAAGCATGGTCGGTACAAATAATGAAATCTCTTCCTTCCAACAGATTTTTGAAGTATTTGACAGCCATGTAGATGCTAAGCACCTCTCTATCATATGTGGAATACTTCGTCTGTGCTGTTGTAAACAGTTTTGAAAAAAAAAAAAAAAAAAAAAAAAAAAAAAAAAAAAAAAAAAAAAAACAATTAGTTTCCACTGTTCAGCTTTCCAGTGTTGCAATGCAGCACCTGCTGCAAAATCTGATGCATGCACAAATAATGCAAGTTGACTGTATAAACCAGAAAATGTCAAAAGTGCAATATTTGCTAGATCTTTTTTGCATTTTTCAAACTGAGAAATTGCTCCTTCTGACCACTTAATATGTTGTCGGTCCTTTTTTGTTGATCCTTTTAGAAAATCAGTCAGCAAAGCTTGGTTTCCAGCTGCATGTTCCAAATGTCGACGATAAAAATTGATGATTCCTAAAAATTTTCTAATTTCATGAACTGTTTTGGGTCTTTTATATTTCATTATTGCTCTCTCTCTCTCTCTGGATTTGGGTTTGTTCCAGCAGGTCCTATTAAATGTTAGCTGTTATACACCAAATACTGATTTGGAAACATTTATTACAAGAACATATTTATTCAACTGTTCAAAAAGTAAATTTAGATGCTCAACATGTCATCCAAATATGGTAAACAAAATTGTAGTTCTCTCAGAACTTCATGTATAAACCTTTGGAATGTACTAGGTGCACTGTGAAGTCCAAAGGGCATAAAATTAAATTCATAGAAACCAAATGGTGTTATAATGGCTGATTTTGGATTATCTTCTTCGACTAGTGGAATCTAATAACAGGATTTGAGTAGGTCTACCTAGGAGAATATTTTTTTATTTAAAGCATGAAATTTACATCATCAATTCGTAGAACTGGGAGAGTCCTGTCATTCAAACGGTGATAATCTCCACAGACTCACCATTATCCACTTGGCTTCTTAGCAAGGTGTAGTGGACTAGTCCATTGTGATTTTGATGGATGTATACTACCATTATTTAACGGAAATTGAAATTCTTGTTTAGCAATTTTCAATTTATGTGGGTCCAATCTATGAGCCTTGCTATATACTAGTGGACCAGTAGATGTAGTGATATAATGTTGTGCATTATGCTGTATACCTTTGGTACTATAGATGGTTTACTTAGATCAGGAAAGTACTCTAAAAGTTTTGACAACTGGCATGTTGCATAGAGTGAGCTTACTGAATTATTAGCATCCACAATGGTTACCTCTGCTAAAATTTTTAATTTGGTGGTGTTGTCTATCAACTTTTTATTATTTGAGGCCAATGAGTAGCCTATAATGATGAAGAATATCAGCTCCCAATATGCCTTTTGATACATCTGCTGGCCATTCAAAATTGTGTTTGAGTCCTAAATCAACATTTAACATTTTGAACCATAAGTTTTTATCTTTGACCTATTTGCAGCATAAAGACTGAAGTCAGAGGGTAGACCTTTCTTGCTTTTTGCAACTGGTATAATGGACAAATCTGCACCGTTATCTACCAGGAAATATTTTCCATAATTTTGGTCTTTGACAATTAGCTGACATTGACGGCCTAATGCGTGTACTGGGGTGGAACACTCAGCCGCTATTGTGTCTACCCATTATACTTTTCCTTATTTTTCCAGTGGCAACGCTGAACACACTTTTCAGGCTTACATCGTGTGCCAAATTCTAAAACGGTAATAGCAGTATCTACAGTTTTTATCGTACCTTGCTCTGCTTCTACTGCCTGCAACTGTTTTGAGGATTTTAATCTAATTTTCCAATTCATCAGTTGTTACGAGAAGATCATGTACTGACAAGGATGACGATGTTGACGGGACGGAATGGGCGGATGCAATTTGAACCTCCTCAACTGCTTTAATTTGATCATACTATCTGCCATTTGAGCTATCTTATCCACTGTCTCATCAGATATAAATAAAATGCTTCGAATACTACCAGGAAGAGGATCTTTTCTGATACATTTGTGCCTGCATAGCTCCTCATTTTTCTTAATAACTGGGTCAGTTGCTGACTAAGGAGGGGGGGGGGGGTTGGACCGCCCCGGGCCTCCGGTCTTGGGGGGCCTCCAAATATCTGGAAAGGACCTTTTCGTGTGTGTGTGTGTGTGTGTGTGTGTGCGCGCGCGCGCGCTTGGCATCTCGTTCTGCTGAGGCCTCCAAATCTCGAAAGCTATTTTTTCAGACTGTCCCGTGCCTCTCGTCCTGGTAGGGACCTACAATTCTTTTTTATAGTAATATACGTATTTCCAAGTGGACACGGGGGCCTCCTTTCGTTTCGCCGCCGCCCCGGGCCTCCAACAGCCTTAGTCCGTCACTGAACTGGGTAGGTTTCATATCGGCAAGTTCTAAACCACTCAAAAGTCTTTTAATTTAGCGCTCTTCACGTTCTCTGAATATCTTCAACAGACGTTCTTTTGCGAGAGAATATTTGTTGTCGTCATTACTTGTAACTAGATCCCATATATTTTCAACAAATTTTGGCTCCAGCTGAGCTAGCAAATAGTTAAATTTAATCGTCTCCGTAACAATACCAGCGATCGTAAATTGCGCTTCGGCTTCACAAAACCAGATGTTGGGCTTTTTTCTCCAAAACGGCGGTAGCTTAACGCTTACCTTATCAGTTTCCATCTTACTGCTACGTTCAGGAGGATTCCCTTCATTTCCGTTTTCTTCTGTCGACATACTGCGTATTGTTAGACAAAGAATACGTCGAACTCAAGTTACGGAAATCTCGTCGAAAATTTCACCGGAAAATTTCGGCGAAGCTGTCGTCTTTTCGATCACGCTGGGGTCACCAATTTTGTAGCACACTGTTCAGTAAATACTAGTTTTAAGATTTATATTTCCATGTTTTTATTTACTTTTATCTTGCACACCACACGCCATGGAAGCGTAATTACAATGACAAGAGAAGAACACTTTTTGTAAAGGAGGTTAGAAGGCACGACAACATATGTATGAGGTATGTCCACAACTAAGTTCCGTTTGGTTATATAAACCAAACGTAAACAGATACAGAAAAAATATTTATTGTATAAAAATCTGCAACTGTTCAACTGCTTTTGGAACTTCCGAAATTTTGTAGGCACTTGTCATAGCGTGGGACAAGTTTTTGTGTGCCTTCTTCATAGAAAGTTGCCGCCTGTGTATTCAACTATGTGGCAAACATGTTCTTTCAGCTCATCATCGTTGAAGTGTTGACCACCAAGGACAGATTTTAGGTGTAAGAAGAGATGAAAGGAGTCTTCTTCCCTTCACGTTGCCGCCTGACCTCACAAGGCAAATGTGACCAAACAACTATTACGGGAATTTCACTGGGACGTGTTTGATCATCCTCCGCACAGTCTCGCTCCTAGCGACTTTCTTCTTACACCTAAAACCTGTCCATGGTGGTCAACACTTTAATGATGATGACGACATGAAAGAACATGTTACCGCACGGTTGAATACACAGGCGGCAACCCTGTGCCACGCTATGACAAGTGCCTACAAAATTTCGGAAGCTATGTAGAAAAATAGTTTAATAGTTGTATATTTTTGTACAATAAATATTTTTTCTGTATCTGTACACGTTTGTTTTATATAACCAAACGGAACTTACTTTGTGGACATACCTCGTATTACAATTGGAGCAAATTTGACAAAGTTGAACCTTTGGGAGCAGCTACATGGCACAGCAGACAAGCAAGTAAGAAGACACAAGTGCCGTTTTGAAGTCGTATAATGAGTACATTGGAGATGTTGACCGCCATGACTGGTTAGTTGGAAAATATGCGGCGGTAATTAGAGGAGGGGAAAAATGGTACTGGGTCCTAGTTACACATATGCCGGAAATGGCCCTCGTAAATGCCTGGCCTTTCTACAGACTGGCACACGGGAAAAATGCACTGGATTTACTAGGTTTCAGACGTGCTTTACAGTTACATACCTGAAATTGGACATTGGAAGACTGAACATAGGACGTGCAATGGAGTCCCTATCTAGTCAGTTGAGAGTGATATCAGACATCAGATTTGATGGAATTGGTCGTATGACTGACAAAAGAAGCACGCAAAGATGTGTAAGAGCTAAATGCAAGGGGAAACCAAAAATATATCGCGTTAAATGCCATGTGCACCGTGTGTGAAGTGTTTTGTACCATTTCACAAGAAGTATATAGTTAAAACTTGAATACAGTTTAGTATGCTATACAGAGGCGCCGACTTTCGAAAATCAGTGTGGGTGCTCTATATCACGGTTCACAAATGTTCGAAACCAACGCCCCTGAAAATCATGTTCATGCATTTTTGAATGAGCAGTACTTGATAAAAGTAAATAGGCAATTGTCTGGCCTTTTAAAGATAGAAGAAGGAGGAGGATGAATAAACGAAAGCATGGCTGCATTACGACACTATAATAAAGCGATCTAATTGGTCGAAGTGGATATTTCGATATAAGTAACACCCCAAAACCTCTACACGACCAATGAAATACTTTTTCACTGTACACTAATCTAATACATTTTGTGCGAAGCTATTCTTTCTGACAAAAGCGTTTGGTAGAACACCGTCACCAAGGTTTAAAGAAATCTTTGAAATATTTTGAAATTTTGAAGTCCGACATCAATTTTTTTTTTGGTCAGTTCCAAACAAGAGCTGTATACTTCATCGAAACTTTCATCACTTCGAGATCATGACATCTCTGACAGTATTAATATAGTCAAAGGTTTTTTAAGCCCGAGAGAAAAGCATTACAAATTTCAACTGAATCTATAATTTTAATAACAAGGGAAGTGACAAAGAAAATGAAACACGATTAGCTTTAGCAGCAGCATCAGATTCTTTAAGCTAAATTCCTGAAAGAACACAACTGAAAGTTCATAAACATGTACAACTGAAAGGTCGAAAGGAGCGACGCGCTTCAGGATGAATAAAGCTAGCATAGTGGGTAAAACACGGACACTCATTACTACTCGCTTAGGGACCCGCGTACAAAACTGATCATTTCTTTCAAGTATGAAATATCGTCTCTCGTTATGGTCACGTTTTGTTCAAATGTGTTCAAATGTTTGTAGAGTCTATGGGACTTAACTACGGGGTCATCAGTCCCTAAACTTACAAACTACTTATGAACTACTTACGAACTAGGACGGCACAAATATCCATGCCCGAGGGGGGATTCGTAGTGGCCGTGCAGACCGTTACTGGAGCGCCTCAGTCTCCTCGGCCACCGCGGCCGGCGTCACGTTTTGCATTGCCTCTTGAGTCATAAGGTAGGTTTTGATTTTTCCCGATTTTTTAAAAATTTATGCAATTTTATCTTCCAGCTCAATTTTATGTGAGTGCTCAGCACCCAAAAAAATTCTTGAGGGGTGCACTTATTGTGGTTCATACTCTATGTACATTATAAATAAGGAATAAAAATTAAATTTAAACAAATAATAATTTGAGACTTTTGGGTTAACCGATAGATCGATCAGTTACAGGAATCACATACCTATGTGGATAAGTAGGAATTTGTCTTTTTCCAAAATTGTCTGAACGTAATGGTTGTTCCGTCCTACTGTTGCACTGCCACCAGCATTTATCAATGAATTGTCTCAGCTAGGATCGCCGCATTGTGTAGGGGACGCGAAATTGAAGAGCCCCTAAACCGATCCATCAGCTCAGTTTAGAGGTCAGGAAAAGAAATATTTACAATACATTTGTGTTTGTAATGTTAACAACATTTTATCTGAAATACTTAGCCTACAGTTTTGTTCTTGTTTTTCTTTGTTTCGTGTTCGCTGAAAGCGGCACAACTCGCGGGGACATCATTATCTCCTCCAGGACAAGAAATACATATACGAGGCGCGTCCAGAAAGTAAGTTCCGTTTGCTAATAAAATGAAATTGTTCACATATACAGAAGAAATTTATATTGCACAAAATCCTACAACTCTTAAACTACTTTTCCACATAACTGCCGCAATTTTGCAGGCATTTGTCATAGCGTGGCACCAGGTTTTGTATACCTTCTTCATAGAAATCTGCCGCAAGTGTCTTCAACCAGTCAATGGTGAAGTGAAATTTGGGGGAAGTCCATAGCGAGAACAATAATTGTAAACCTACGGTTTTCCTGGATCTTGTCATCAATCGCGTGAACCAGTTCTTCTGTAACCAAAGGTGGACGCCCATTTCGTTCATCTTCGTGCACATCACTACGCCCGCCATTGAACTGTCGGACCCATCTTCTCACCATCGAATCACTCATCGCATTTGGTCCGTAAACATCGTAAATTTGTCGATAAATTTCACTTTGTTTCACTTTCTTCGCATTCAGAAACCGAATCACCGACCTGATTTCACAGGCGGCGGGATTTTCAATCAACACCGACATTTCAAACAAGCACAACAAAGCGTACGTAACTGACAGCGATCTCCAAATGGCGCACGTTCTTCTCCTTGATACACATGGTCTACAGCGCATACACCATAAAAATGCTAATGTTCGTGCTAGATAAAAAAAGGTAAAGCAGTCAACAATCCGAAGATTGGTTTGAACACCACAGTGCTTTACTAGGCATGGTCCTGTTTGGAGGTGGTATGCCGTTGCCTTCCTCCGACCTTCGAACTGACTTACCCAGCCAGTTATAGGGGGACCTACAGTTTAACGTGGGTTCCGAACCACGGTGCTACTCGGTATTTTTCACATGAGCAATACTGCCAGAGGTGAAACAAGTGGAAAGTGACAGATAAAAATCCTAGGACCTGGCGGGGATCGAACCCGGGACCTTTGGATTTGTAGTCTGGCACTCTACCACTGTGCAACCGAGGCGCACCGTGCTAGATATCCTAATGCTAATGTTACGTGCACTTAGTTAAGAAAAAGTTATGTTCTTCGTGTTCTTAAAAGAATTTGGTAGTGGCTGGGTAAGGTAAGAACCTATTTTACAGTTATGTATCTAATGAAATATTTCATTTTCACAGTCGATTTTTAACGTTAGCTGTTTCAGGCAAGTCTGTTTCATTTTTTTTTGATGGTATAAAATATCTAAATATTGGAGAATACAGCAGGCATTCAAACAAAAGCGTAAAGTGCGAGACTCTTCCGAATTTAATGTTTGTACTGAAGTTTCACTATAGTGGCTGCAGCAGGCGGGCAAAGGCCCCCCTACCCATGGAAACGCCACTGAGCATAGCCTAAGATTTTGAAAAGTCGGCACCTGTGTAACTATACAAACCAGTGGCGTAACTATGGGGAGATGAGGGGGATAGAACCCCCCCCCCCCCCCAGAACCTGAAAAGAAAAGAAAAAAAAAAGAAAAAACAAAAACACAAGAGAGAGAGAGAGAGAGAGAGAGAGAGAGAGAAAGCAAAGGAAAATAAATCGTATAACAGCAATCTGGTAAAGATTGGAAACTTGGGGTGTTTTACCATAAGCTTTCATTGGAAGGGAGTGAATTAGTTTCTTGGACGGGAGTGGTAGATGGTAGTCTGTCTGGAAACTGACTAAAATTTTGCTCGTCAAGCAGATCTATCCCCCCCCCCCCCCAAAACCAAGTCCTAGTTACGCCACTGATACAAACCAAGGCACCACATAATGCAACGAGACTTTATTCATACACTGTGTGAGAATGAGAGTACTTAGCGACTTGCAACAAACTTTAAGCTCAATTTCCAACCTTTATTTTTTTTTCTCGCTGACAACCATAGTAAAATGATGAAAGGGAAAAAGTTTCTCGCTTACTACTTTTCCGCTGTTCATGGAGTAAAACTACGGCATTCCGCATGACATTACAAAATATAACTTCTATACTATAAATTGTAGCCGCAGGAAATTTTACAGACAGTATACACACGTATAGCTGAATGTACCTTCGAAATTATATCTCAGTACGACACGTAGTTCATGTGATATGAGCACATATACTGCAACGTTCACTGAAAACCGCTCCGTCTTGCACCAAGTTTTAATCTATTACTTCTTCACTACTAATTTATTTGCAACAGATTTTACAGACATACAGCATTTATAAAAATGAAAATATACCTGAAAAATTACACAATTCTACAACATATAACTCAATAAATATGAGATCGTACGAATTTTATACGTCTTTTGTATTTTGATTGCTATCTTTCTTTGTTTGAATACTGGCATACTGCATTTATAATTTTGTACATTATACAAGACAGCCTTATTTATTATATATTCTCCGATAAGTATAACACGCACTCGGTTAGTCGTGTGGTCTAGCGCACCGCTTTCCGAGACGGGGAGGCGTATCCCGGTTCGAATCCGTCCGGTGGATTAACGAAAGGGGTCGGAGTGCCGGCCAGCCTGGATGTGGTTTTTAGGCGGTCTTCCACATCCCCCTAGGTAAATACCGGGGCTGGTCCCCAAGTCCCGCCTCAGTTACACGATTCGCAAACATTTCGTAACACTTTACACACATATAACACTATACGCAGACATATGGGGTACACATTTCCTCCTGGGAGGTATGGGATGGAGGCAGGAAGGGCATTCGGCCATCCTGTAAATACTAACACATGCCAAATCCGCGTATAACATAGTGCCGACCCTACATGTGCGGGAAAGGGCAAAAAAAAAAAAAAAAAAAAAAAAAAAAAAAAAAAAAAAAAAAAAGTTCAAATGTTTCTTAAGCTTAAGGGACTTAGCTGCGGGGTCATCAGTCCCTAATCTTACAAACTACTTATGAACTACATTATTGTAAAGATGACACAAAGTTCCATGCCCGAGGGGGGATTCGAACCCCCGACCGTAGCGGCCGTGCAAACTGTGACTGGCGCGCCGCAGACCGCTCGGCCACTGCGGCCGGCGAAATGGCCAAAGAGAGACAGACTCCGATAAATATAACATGTTTTTAGAAGAAAAAAAAAAAAAAAAAAGGAGACGGTCAGAGAGAGAGGATAGGAGAAGTACTAACTCAAAGCAGAAATAGATGAAAAAATACCCTGGCAATGCCGGGTTTTCAGCTAGTATATGTATATTTCTTTATGAATTTTATTATTGCTTTAATTCTCAATTTTATTTCATGGTTGTAGCGGTACGGAATATTTCCGTAACGTTATGTTACGTTCGATTTTTCGCTACTAACTCGGTCGAAGTTTATCTAGGGTTACCAGACGTCCTCTTTTACCCGGACATGTCCTCTTTTTTGGACCCTAAAAATGGTCCGGCCGGGTTTTTAACAAAATGGGGAAATGTCCTCTTTTTTGCGTTGTGCAACTGCTTCATCTGGAAAATGCATAAAAATCAACTCTCTGAACAGTCACAATCACTAACTCAAGAGAATTTAACCCTTCTTGAAACAATGTTTTTAATTTTCTGGTTTCTGTGCCGTCGCTGCCTGAGGTCAAGCTACTTCGGAAGTATTGAAATAATTGGGGTGGCAATTGTCGCGGAATACGAGCTTCGAGGCGGCCAATTAAAACCATACGTCTGCAACAATGCAAGACACAGTGCAATACACATAGTACAATATGAAACTCTTCCCCCCTTTCTCTGGTCGAAGTGTTGTGTGATACCCAAAACTAAGACGTTCAGTCCGTCGAGCTGGGGACTCGGCAGTTCTGTGTGTTGTCACTCAAGGACACTTATGACTTTAAGATCAAAAGCCAGTGCAATGTTAGTTATACGTAAGTTGAAACCTTGTTCAAAACGTCATACAAATAAGGTCTGATGCCACAATCACCATTCGTCTCTTTATGACGAAAGAGACGTAAGTACATAAACAGTGTTTTGAAAAAATCGAGTTAAAGCTTTTGTCCAGAAAACTGAGTAGCTTCAAATAATTAATTGCGAGCCTTTGTACGGCAGTGTTAATCATGTATATTGTCACATCGGTCTGATCAGAAATGGGAGCATAGCTATATCAAGGAACGCTTAAATAATTTTTACAGTAACTTTATTCGTCACGATTTTACAGTCAACAGTCCTGTGGTTTCCGCAAATGATGCATCTTAAAAAATATCAGGTAAAACGGGAGGTTGGGGGGGGGGGGGTGATAGGCAAGGTATCTAAGTATGGAAAAAATGTTCAGCACTTAAGACGATAATTACAAGTGGTGAAGTGATGAAATATTATGGCTTCACTGCTATGTAGTCATGTAATTCGTTCCACGGGACTCAACATTTCGCCGCGGTGGAGTAGCCGAGCGGTCTAAAGTGTCTCGCTGCGGAGCGCGCGGTTGCTCGCCGTGGAGGTCGAGTCCTCCCTGGGGCATGGGTATGTGTGTTTGTCCGTAGGTTAGTTTACATGGGGTTCCTCAGGGCTCTGTTTTGAGTGTCCCCTTATTTTTAGTAGCCATTAACGGCTTAGCTCCAGCATTACCTAGGTTTAAGTAGTTTGTAAGCTACGGACTGATGACCATGCAGTTTGGCCCGATAGATTTACAAACATTTGAACATTTTTCTCAACATTTCATGTTTGTTAATTTGTAAGAAGATGAACAAATTTCGTAAGATGTATTACAAACAAGACTCTGATAATACAGTAGAGACATCACTAGTACTTCAGTTGTCAAGAGAGAGAAGTTTCTTTTATGACTCTAGAAATGTCCTCTTTTCTGAAGTGGACATCTGGTAACCCCAAGTTTATCGCCTGATTTGTTTACGTATTTCAAACTTTATCGAAGGATTTAACAGCGAAAATCCATTCAAACATACTTCCTATTTTTTACTTTATTATTCGAAGAGGTACTTACTTCGAAAGTATCGCCGAAGATTTCAGTCTCCATGACCGTATCTTCCCCCTCGTCAGTTTCATTCGTTTGTTTATCAGGTATAGTGTCCAAGATGAAGAGCAATGGCTTGTAAGCGAACCAGAGTGAATCTTCGCCTCCCGAACTCTTCTGTTTCATCACTTTCTGGTGCGCCTTGGCAAAATACGAGCGGAGACTTTTAATTTTATTTTTCACAGCCCCGATACTCAAATTAAATTCTTTTCCTAACTCACTCAAAGCGGCAATTCGCTGTTGTCTATTACTGTAATACTTATTCTTTACGTCCCACAAAATAGATTTTTCGCGGTATGACTCTATAAAACGCAGAGTTTCTTCCACAGACATGTCATGGACTGCAACAGGACATCGGGCTTGATTCACGTGCGCTAACCCGTGCGTCACTGCGAAGAGGCACATTCAACTCGCTACAACTCGGCAACAGCGCATGCGTCACGTTCTAGCCTCGCGTGCGCTGTGTATTGACGATGAGCTGCGAGAGAAAGAAGCACGAACGAGGAGAAATTTTACAATAGCGGATTTCTTTCAAAGTTAACGGCGTAATTACTTTGTGAGGGGTTTTTTTTTTTTTTTTTTTTTTTTTTTTTTTTTTTTTTTTTTTTTTTTTTTTTTTTTCACGAGACTCATTTTTCATGCCCGTAACACTGCAGATACAGGTAGGTAACGGTACGTTAACAGTTTGAAGTTCTAATAACTACAGCCTGCTATCCAATGGAATAAAAAGCTATGCACTTTTCCAGAATATCGAAACACTAGAGCGGCGGCTCATATTCCACGGATTATTTGTCACAATATATAAAATATTACATTGAACGGTGGACAGAACAAGATACATACTATGCTTTTCAAAAAACTGAAAGACAGCGGTAATTCTTACTATCACAAGGGAGTCATTTGTAGGGCACTATGCTAATGATACCGATTCAGTGCAATTGTTTATGGCTTCAGAGATTTCATTGTTACGTCGCCGTTGACTGTAACGGCGAAGTATCGATGGGAGAATTTTCGTAATTTATCCTTACTCCATAGCTTCAACCAGGGTTGCCAACTCGTACGATAATTATGGGGGCATAGGATTATTTCAGGGCTTGTACGATGTACGATAGTACCTTGTACGATACTGGCCAAATGTACGATAATTTCTTTCCGGCTGGAGATATCATTTAAACTGTGCATATCAGTTACACTTAATACGAATTGTCTATAGAACTAAGGTAAGTGAAATAAACTCATCATACGACTTACGTTACTATAATAAAGACTACTACTTGTCACTACTACTACTACCACCACCACCACCACCACTACACGTATGTCTTGGCGCGATTATTTAATAAACTATGAGTTTTATGATGTTAATAGTTCCTACCATTTCCAAAGTACGTACATTGAATATGTAACAATTTAAGCCTGACTATAGCGTTATATTGTCACGTTGCAATGGAAGTAGGCTTGACTTGGAAGGCAACTAAACACAGCACTTATACTGAAAGCACGTTTATTACGAACTCAACATACACGCAGCACTGACTGCCTCTCAGGCAGAGTGCTCTGCTATTTATACCCAGACAGAATTTACCAGAAATTAGAAGAACAGTTAACATAAGAAACAAGTAGAATTTACAAGTGAACATAAGAAAGATGTAGAACCTTCTGGAATTGCAAATTACAAAGAAATAAATTTTTGCCGGTGGGCGGGATTGAACCTGCGCCCTTCTGCTCCGCAGTCCGTGACAGTATCCCCTGCGCCACGCCGGCAGTTGGTGTTCGACATCTCTCGCGGCAATATGTCCAATAGTTTTCTAGGTATGAAGCGTCAAAAATGGGCTTATTTTTACCAAAAATGAAAAAGAAGGAAGCTTGGAGTTTAACGCCCCATCGGCAGCGTGGTCGAGACGGATCTTACGCTCGGAGTGTTTGGGTTAAGGATGTGGAAGGAAATCGGCCGTGCCCTTTCAAAGGAACCATCCCGGCATTTGCCTGGAGTGATTTAGGGAAATCACGGAAAATCAGGATGACTGGAGGTGGATGTGAACCACCATTACCAAAAATGGAAATTTTAAGTTTTGCTCTGATTTCGACCTGAATAGTCATAAGAATTGACGTTGTAGTAAATTGTATTGGCTTTAAAATAAGCACAAGATGAACTCTCTAGAGTGAGTAGTTCTCTTAAAATGCTACAAAAACTAAAAGTCAGTAAACTTAAATTTTTGAAGAAATGAGCCTAAACACTAACGACAAATTGTGGGCATTCAGCGAAAGGTCTGGAGAAAGGCTCGTTTGGCAAAGTAATTTTTAAAAGAAAAGGCAAAGTGGTAACTTTGTCGACAATCATGAACTACATTACAGTGCACAAGAAGCGCAGTGGCGGCTGGTGATAATGTGCTGCAGCACACTGTAAATATATTACTAAAATTATGCCACTTCTCTTCGAAAGCCAGCGAGAAACGCTGTAAAATTATATCCTTTCCCTTGGAATGTGATCCAGATATCACAATAAAATTATGCCAGTTCCCTTCCAATACGTATTACAATGCTAGTAATAAGGATGAAAACGCATTTTGGAGCGCTCTCGCCGTGATAGCTACGAAACAGCTCCGTGTCACAGAATAGGAACTCCTTATTCTGTGTCCGTGTGCTAAAGTGTGATGCAGCTGCGCTGGTACGTGCGCAGAGAGGCGGTGCAGTAGTCTGCTCGCTAGTGCGCATGCGCAGACGTGACGTCAGGCCTGGCGACTCATGTGTGCTGAGACCGACTGCAGCGCCAGATCAATATTTCTCTTCGCGCTGCGTGTAACTGTTGCGGAAGAATAGTATATGACGAATATTGCTGCATACAGAGTCAAATAGCGCGCTGGCTCAGGCGTCTTGCGCGTTGTCTCTCAAACCTACCTGTGCGAGGCTCGTATTCAAATACCTCTGAGTGTAAATTTTTAATTTCTGTAAATAAAATTAATATTTTTTAAACGTTATATTTACTACCTGCAGTGAATACATGCAGTTGGCAGCGCTGTTATAGATTCCCCTTAAGGTCTTACTGTCAATACAGTATTAATTGATATTTAATTAAAGGCAATCATACAAAGGTTGATTTTTTTTTATTTTAGTATATTTCGTTTTCATCCTTATTACTAGCATTCTAATACGCATTGGAAAGGAATTGGCATAATTTTATTGTGATATCTGGTTCGTATTCCAAGAGAAAGGATGTAATTTTATAGCGCTTTCTCGCTTGCATTCGAAGAGAAATGGCTTAATTGTAGTAATATATTTACAGTGTGCTGCAGCACATTAGCAAATTATCACCAGCCGCCACTTACAGCTATGTAAAGCATAAAAAAATTGCATCGCCTAAAGACGGGGTTTTTTGGAAGAAAAATCGCCCAAATGGCGATAGTCGCATTAGCTTCTTAAAACGTCGCAAAATTCAAAATTAGGTAGCCCAAATGGCGACATATCGCACAATCTGGCAACCCTGCCGCTAACCATTTTTCAAAGGATGTGTATCACAAAACAGGCGGACAGTGAACTGAAAGAGCATTTTAAGTTCAAACTGATAAATTTTAAGCTCTAAAGGGTAAGGAAACAAGGAAATTGCCAAAAAAATGGAAGGAATTTTGTGTTTTTGAACGTGTTATCAACTCTAAAATTTTGAATGAACAGGACGTTATCATCTCCTCTACAGTATTTATTATATCAAGGGTAAATATACATGTATGTTGTGTAAATAGAAGCCATTTTTAGTTAAAGTAATTCCGTGTTTATTTACAAATTTGAACTCGAACTTAGAAATATCAGTAAGTTTTTGCTCCTTCTCCCATGCAGGATTTATGAACTTTCAGATGGGACTTGTCAGATGGAACAAGAAAATAAAAGGAATAAGTTGTATAGCACAACATTAAGATTTCACATATAAGGGGGCGTTCATTAATTACGTAAGATGATTACGGCGATTTTGACCCCCCATCCCCCATGGTGAGATATTGTGAGATTTAGCTCGCCCCCTCCCCCGCAAATCTCACGAGAGGTTTCTCAAAATGAGTATTTTAGCGTAAACACGTTAATCTGTGCTTGATTACGTTGGATTTTTTAAAAATTATTTGCTTTTTTTAATTTTAGAGTAGTTAAAACTGGTATTTAATCCATTAACCCCGAGAATCCTATTTTGAGGACAGAGCACATATTTCTTTATAAATGCATAATAAATTATTAATTAACAACGGTTACTGTTCTATGTCATTTATTGATGCTTTTTATAACAACTTCATGCTTACAGGAAATTAAAAGCAAGGAATCTTATGTGCATTATAAATAAGGAATAAAAAATTCAATTTAAAGAAAAATTAATGTGGGACTTAATGGGTTAACACAGAGAAAAAGTCGAACAATGAAATACTTGAATAAAAGGAACTACTACAACGCTTACAACAATATTCATTAAGTTCAGTCTACGGGGATGCATGTGTGGTCTCAAGAGTCACTATTGGAACCAAAGTGTCCAGATAATTTTGCATAAAAGTATCTGCTCTTTCAAACTCGCTCTCACTCAACCAATCTAAACTGTTCTCGCTTGCACCCAGAAGCTCCGTACCCCAACGTTTGACAATCTGTGACGGCCTCACTTTGTGTAGGATTTAGCCATATTTTAGACGTGAAACATGTTTTATTTAATTTAATCCAGTTGTAACGATACACAATTTTTTTTATCTTTGAACAGCGATGCTTATCGCCACCGGTTTCCTCTGATTCGCAATGCAACTAATTTAATTTCGTTCGTCATTTTTTACTTCCGAACAAGCGAAAAGACAGAACTGTGATAGTAGTTTTATTCTATCTCTTGTCTGTATCCGATGTGTCAAGACGTCTTTCATACCTGTATCAAATCAAATGTTCAAATGTTTGTATAAGTAGTCTATGGGACTTAACAACGGGGTCATCAGTCCCTAAACTTACAAACTACTTATGAACTAACTAAGACTAAGGACGGCACAAATATCCATGCCCGAGGGGGGATTCAAACCCTCGACCGTAGTGGCCGTGCAGACCGTGGCCGGCCGCGGTGGCCGAGGAGACTAAGGCGCTCCAGTCACGGTCTGCACGGCCACTACGGTCGGGGGTTCGAATCCCCCCTCGGGCATGGATATTTGTGCCGTCCTTAGGATTAGCTAGTTCATAAGTAGTTTGTAAGTTTAGGGACTGATGACCCCGTAGTTAAGTCCCATAGACTCTACAAACATTTAAACATTTGCAGACCGTGACTGAAGCGCCTCAGTCCCCGCGGCCACCACGGCCGGCCATATCTGTATCCACTCATGTAAGTAAGAATAATGCAATCTGTTGCTGAAAATATGTTATTTAAATTTAAAAGCATTCCCTCCCCTTGGTTTTCATTTAAATGAAACTCCTCCACGTCAATAATTTCATTTATTAATGTTTTCAGCTCCTCGACGTTCGTAATAGTTTAATGTTCAGACGCCATTACAATCGCTTCGCATTGTCTGCAAAATTTCAATCTCAATCAATCATCCTTATATATATATTCTATCATTACCAGTAACTTCATGTTCCACCCACGGTCACACAACAATGAAAAGCGAAGGGAACAGTCTCAAAATTGATCTCCTACGGAAGGTATCTCGAACGTTCAGGTATTAAATAAGTAAAAGTTATCATTTCCAGCTTCTACAATACGAAGCGCAGGATCCAGTTAGATGCTTTCCGTAATTCTTATAACGTGCTGTTGCTTGTATGGTACCCGACTTTAATATGCAATCCGCGGTTTATTTGCTTTAATGTTCATTTTGTGCTATACTTTAACTAAATTATTTCAATTTCGAAAATTCCGTAAAACAATTCCTTGTCCAAAATATAATCGCGTAATCTACTTTTTAACAATTTTGGCATCATACGAAGCAAGGGCAACGTAATTCAGTTATCTCGCAGTTTTACACTGTTTCTCGCGGGAAAAAAATTACGTAAGATTTGCCGAGACCCACGTGAGATTTGGTGAGATTCGGGTCGACCCCCCCCCCCTCCCTCCCGTAAAAACCTCACGTAATTAACAGACATGAAGGTGACCAGTGCAAAAAAAAGCTGAACTATTTGCCATACAGGAGAACCAGAATAACAAGGGGGGGGGGGGTTGGAACTTTTTTTTTTTAAATTTTACACTTCAAACTATTACTTTAAGGCTAAATTAAGGACTAAGTGCAGAAAAAATATTTTCAGACAGCAGATGTTTTTTAGACTGACATATGTAAGAAAAACATTAATTGTACAGTTATATTACCTTGAAGTTTCTAGTTCTACCATATACTGAAGTTTGCCTTCAAAAGAACTCATTATTTTATAGATTCTTATGATCCATTGCACGCCGACAACACACATTTCACGTCAATGTTATTCAATGTTTCTTTCTACATAGATAAATGCTGAATATTGAAATAAAGTTATTGTATACAAAAGTCTACATACATTTTAATATCGGTAATTTGGTAGAATCCGTGTACATCGAAGAAACGACATTGCCATCGATATATATATAATGTTTGATATAGTGTTTCTGAACAGCAGATTCGGGCGCTACGGGTCTCAAAAAAAAAAAAAAAAAAAAAAAAAAAAAAAAAAAAAAAAAAAAAAAAAACTAACTTCGTGTTTAACCTATACCTAACAAGAATGTAACTTATTGTTTTCTAAAGTTGCGAATGTACAAACAGTTTCACTGGGTAGTTTTATACTTCTTTTCTTTTATCTTCTTCACCATAAGTTCCAGTTTCCTCTTGCGCTCATGTGACTGTCTAGCTTGTCTTTCTGTTTCTTCATTGTCTTCCTTGAATTTCTTCTTGCTGGCAACAACAGACAAATTTGCATTTAGTTTCTTCTTCTTTAGTTCCTCAGACTCTTTCTTTCTCTCAGTTTGCTCTTTATACAATTTGTAAGAATTTTTTAAATTGCGGCATAAAGAAGGATCAACAGGCTCATGTAAATAGTCCTTCTTCTTGAAATAGTCAATTGCCGACTTCCCAGAACTGAGTAATTTATACTTCACAACCTGAATTGCAGAATGGGTTTCAACACTCATATTTCCCGACTTTTCATCAATTATATCGTTCATCAAACTAAATGCCCCTTCCACCTGTGGTCCATGAAAGCAGCTCAACACAGCCGTCACCATTTTTGATAATGTTGTATATTTTGTCATGTTAAATATATGTGACCACCATATATCTATTCTTTCTGTTTTTCCGTCACTTACTTGAGGAGCCTTAATCTCCCGATCCACTTGATATTGATGAACTTCGAGAGCATATTTTTGTAAATCATCTTCACTTAATACATTTGGAATCAACTTAGGCAACTGTTTGAGCCTGTTCAAAGTAACATGATGACCTCTAGCTGTGGGATCAATATCTGAAAATGATTTCAGCAGCCTACTGTTTATCGGCAAGGTCTTCTGCATGTACTGTGCACAACTGACGTAAGCATTCACTGCTTTATCCAGAATCTCATTCACACAAACTTTATTTTGGACCTTGGAAATCACCGATTCTGTGCCTGCTCCTAAATAGATATTCCTTTCGTTAAGCCTGTTAGACTCTGAAGATATGTCCAACTTCATAAGCTCGTCTGTTGACCTATCAGTTAAAAGCTCCTGTTTCATAAAACATGAAAGAAAATCAAGAAATAGTTGCTTTTGTTTTTCATGTAAAACGTGGATGAATGGTTCTCTCATCTGAAACACACACACATAGTTTTTTTAATAAAGGCAAGACTGCTATGTAAAAATTAATAATGAGCAGTGTCTTTCCTCTGCTATAAAATAGTTTTGTAACTATCCTTTCTTTTCTATTTCTTCCATCAGCAGTTAACTTCTTTGTAGAAAGTTGTCTCCAAATACCCTTAATTGTTGCTCTTCCTGAAGGAGTGACACCTTTCTTCAGATAAATTGCAGATATTAAACTGAAGTACATACTCTTCTCTCTCTCTGGTAAAAAAGCATAATAGAAGACAGTAAAAGCTTCCAATAGTCTCAAATTATGCAGACTAACGTCGTAGCAGGATAACCATCTATGTAATGCAATTTTATTGACACCTGCATATTTTATTCCAAGGACTATGCAAATTTCTGCTAAGTTCTCTTGCAAATCTGTTGACCACTTAAAATCATGGTAAATATCAGACATGAAGCCTTCAAGCCACTTCTCGAATGGATCACAGAATCTCTTACAGGCATTGTGGATGTGATGACAAGAATCTCCATCAATGTCAAGAAGATGTGGGGCTCTGTTCTTACGAATTCTCTCTTCTAATCCGTTTTTAGATCCACGCATTACACTACATGAATCCATAAGAATAGATATTAAATTACCCCAAGGAATCATCCATTTTACAAATATGCCATCAATTTCAGCAAAAAGAGCATCCGCAGTAACTTTAACAACACTCACAGAAGCTAAATGCTCCACTACTACTTTACATAACATTGGGGAATAATAACTCACCAAAATAGATAATACTCTCATCGAATTTTTACTTGTGGCTTCATCAACATTTAAAGAAAATTTAACATCCTTCATGGTACTGATAGTATCATTCAAAAACGTTTCACCTAGCCCATACTTCATTTTATATGAAGCAGTAGTGCGTGCCATAGAAAGATTTGCTAAGGCTTTCTTATCAGATGCCAAACATTTAGACATGTCTACCAACACTGGTGCCATTGCGAATGGCACATTATTTTCTGCCATTACACCGAGAACAAGAGCCTGCATATTTGCAATCCTATCAGATAATGGAACATTTATTTGTACAGGAGCTTGTGGCGATGGGCTTGAAGAGGTCGGTACATTATTTGTTGTTAAAGGCCTATTACCACAGAAAAAACTTGCGGGCAAACTGTAATTGTTTCGTTTCAGAAGCTCTTTAGAAGCATGTTTCTTACTCTTAACATGGTTGGATATTGCTGTGAATCCTCTTTTTCCGTAATAAACTGTGTCTGTACACAGAGTGCACATAACCTTGCCGCTAATTTCAATTTTTTTTATGGACTCACATAATTTTATTTCTAGCTCTTTACCTGAAACAATAGCTTTCACAGTTTGCTGGAGCCAGCCAAATTTAAATTTGTTTTTTTTTTTTTTTTTCGTCTGCATCAATTGTCCGAGCTTTATGTTCGTCATTTGCCGATAAAAATATATGAGCCATCACTTCAAACGCTTCACATACGAAAAGCAGTTAAATGAAACGGTACAACTGAGTGTGCCGATATCACAAAACAACTAAGTCACACTCTTGAGCTATGACGATAAATACGAATTCTTTGCTAATCACAAAATGAGCCTCTTGTAATTAACACCACAACGTATAAGGAAAACGGCTAAACAAAATGTGAAAAACTAAGTCTCATTGTTTAGGTGGAAAGCAAGTTGCGGAGTTAAAGATAAATTTCCTTTTATCACTAGTAAACACAGGGTAAATAAGTCACACGCTGACAATAACACAATACGCATGTGCGTGGATATCGTAAATTTCCTTGTATCATTTGTAAAACACCGCATAAACAACTAAATCAAACGCACACAATAGCACAAACTGCAAGCACGTGGATAACTGTAGGACAAGGTTTAAAACTAACCTCCTTGGTTTGAAATCAAGAAGGTTATTGTCTTCTAGGCGGCGTTGCCAGATTGCAGAAAGCTGCGCACGCCGCGTGCTGTTTTCGAGTTTCAGCAGGAGCTCTGCGCATGCGCAGTTCACTGGAATCTGGCAGCTGCTGGAACGAACCTATATCTCTTCCGCGAATACGAATTTCTGAACACCCCCCCCCCTCCCCACACACACACACACACACACACACACACAAATTTTATTATATTTCTGTAACAATCTCGAGAGGGCCAAAAACCCGTGGAAAAAAGCGGATTTCCGCGTTTCCGCGGAACTCTTTCATGCCTGAATTAATGAACGCCCCCTAAGAACGAGAGCCCTGGGGTACGTATAGTGGCATTTCGTCTGCTAAATAATACTCAAGTGTTTTGCCAAACATTGAAAATCATTCGATTAGGGGCCCTAGACCCGAAATCAGAGACGGCCCCCACTAGGGTGACCAACTCTCCCGTATCATACGGGTTCTCCCGTATTTTAGCAATTTTTTATGAAATTCTCCCGTCTCCCTTATTCTCTGCCTGTTCCTCCCGTATCAGCAGCATAGTTGACAGGACCGACTGTGGACCTCTGGTGCAGAGCCGAGGGAAGGGTCTGAATCAGAGGCTCAGATGGTTCTGCGGCCGTGTAGACTGCAGATTCCTTGACTTGGGCCGTCGGGTGGTGGGTTTCCGGGTTCCGCTGAACAGGTCAGGAATCCACTACACGCAGCAAGCGGCTACACGGGTAGCGGGGCCTGTGTGGCCTGGGCGGTTTTTTAGGATAGAGGGCTTCGGGGAAAAACAAAATGAGCAATCTCAAACAGTGCAGGTGGATCACAGGAGAAATGTAGATCTTTGAACTATCGGTATAACAGTTGCAAATTGTCGTAGCTGTGTCGAGAAAGTACCAAGATTCCAAGCGTTAATAGAAAGCACCGAAACACACATCATTGTAGACAGTGAAAGCTGGAAATAAGTTGAGCAGAAGTATTTGTAAAAGAGCTCACTGTGTTAAGAAAGGATAGATTAAACAAAATAGGTGAGGCGTGTTTGTCGCCGTCAAAAGTAGTCTTCCGTGTAGCGAAGTTGAAGTTGACATTTCCTGTGAGCCATTAGGGGTAGAGGTTGTACCTGAAAATCGTAAGAAGTTAATAATAGGTTCCTATTACCGGCCTCCCGACTCTGACGATACAACAGCAGAAAGGTTCAGAGAAAACCTGAGTCTAATTACAAAAACGTACTCGACTCACACGATAATAGTACGCAGGGAGTTTAATTTACCCTCAATCTGTTGGCGAAATTATATTTTCAAATCAGAAGGTACGCATAAAACATCGTGTGAAATTGTACTCAACGCATTCTCTACTTCGAACAATTAGTTCATGAGCCAACTAGAATTGTAAATGGATGTCAAAACACACTTGATCTCTTAGCAACAAATAATCCTGAGCTCATAGCGAGCGTCAAAACAGATACAGGTATTAGAGCTGTCGTAGCGAGATTGAATATTGAAAGTCCCAAAGTTACCAAAAATAGTCGGAAAGTATATTTGTTCAGGAAAGCAGATAGAAATAAAATAAATTGCTTCTTGAAAGACAGCTTCTACTCGTTTCTAATACTAAATGTAGACCAGATGTGGCTCAAATTCAAAGAGGTGGTATCGACAGGAATTGACATTTTTATACAAAATAAATTAATAACAGAAGAAGGTGATCCCCCCTTGGCACACAAAACAGGCCAGGACACTGATGCAAAAGCAACGGAAAAGGCATGCTAAATTTAATCCTCAGGACTGGCGATTCTACACAGAAGCTCGGAATTTAGCGAGGACTTCAATGCGAAATGCCTACAATACTTATCACAAAGAAACTCTTTCTGGAAATTTGACAAATAATCCTGAGCTCATAGCGAGCGTCAAAACAGATACAGGTATTAGAGCTGTCGCAGCGAGATTGAATATTGAAAGTCCCAAAGTTACCAAAAATAGTCGGAAAGTATATTTGTTCAGGAAAGCAGATAGAAATAAAATAAATTGCTTCTTGAAAGACAGCTTCTACTCGTTTCTAATACTAAATGTAGACCAGATGTGGCTCAAATTCAAAGAGGTGGTATCGACAGGAATTGACATTTTTATACAAAATAAATTAATAACAGAAGAAGGTGATCCCCCCTTGGCACACAAAACAGGCCAGGACACTGATGCAAAAGCAACGGAAAAGGCATGCTAAATTTAATCCCCAGGACTGGCGATTCTACACAGAAGCTCGAAATTTAGCGAGGACTTCAATGCGAAATGCCTACAATACTTATCACAACGAAACTCTTTCTCGAAATTTGACAAATAATCCTGAGCTCATAGCGAGCGTCAAAACAGATACAGGTATTAGAGCTGTCGTAGCGAGATTGAATATTGAAAGTCCCAAAGTTACCAAAAATAGTCGGAAAGTATATTTGTTCAGGAATCAGATAGAAATAAAATAAATTGCTTCTTGAAAGTCAGCTTCTACTCGTTTCTAATACTAAATGTAGACCAGATGTGGCTCAAATTCAAAGAGGTGGTATCGACAGGAATTGACATTTTTATACAAAATAAATTAATAACAGAAGAAGGTGACCCCCCCTTGGCACACAAAACAGGCCAGGACACTGATGCAAAAGCAACGGAAAAGGCATGCTAAATTTAATCCCCAGGACTGGCGATTCTACACAGAAGCTCGAAATTTAGCGAGGACTTCAATGCGAAATGCCTACAATACTTATCACAACGAAACTCTTTCTCGAAATTTGACAAATAATCCTGAGCTCATAGCGAGCGTCAAAACAGATACAGGTATTAGAGCTGTCGTAGCGAGATTGAATATTGAAAGTCCCAAAGTTACCAAAAATAGTCGGAAAGTATATTTGTTCAGGAAAGCAGATAGAAATAAAATAAATTGCTTCTTGAAAGACAGCTTCTACTCGTTTCTAATACTAAATGTAGACCAGATGTGGCTCAAATTCAAAGAGGTGGTATCGACAGGAATTGACATTTTTATACAAAATAAATTAATAACAGAAGAAGGTGATCCCCCCTTGGCACACAAAACAGGCCAGGACACTGATGCAAAAGCAACGGAAAAGGCATGCTAAATTTAATCCCCAGGACTGGCGATTCTACACAGAAGCTCGAAATTTAGCGAGGACTTCAATGCGAAATGCCTACAATACTTATCACAACGAAACTCTTTCTCGAAATTTGACTGAAAACCCAAAGAGATTTTGGTCACACGTTAAATACACTAGCGGAAAAACACAAACAATGCTCTCACTACGTGATAGTAATGGCGATCCTGCCGATGATAGCGCTACTAAAGCAGAGTTAGTAAACATAGCTTTTAGAAACTCACTCACCAAAGAAGACGAAACCAATATTCCAGATTTCGAATTACAAGCAGAGGCCAGAATGAGTAACGTAGAAATAGATATTCTGAAGTGAAGAAACTAAAATCACTTAACAAGAACAAGACTTCTGGTCCGGACTGTACACCCGTTAGATTTCTATCTTACTATGCTGAAGCGATAGCTTCTTACTTAACTGCCGTATACAAGCGCTCTCTCAAAGAAGGATCTGTACCAAAAGATCGTAAAGTTGCACAGATCACACCTATATTCAAGAAAGGCAGTAGGAATAACCCACTAAACTACAGACCTATTTCATTTACGTCAATTTGCAGCAGGGTGTGGTGTCGCACGAGTCTAAAGTGCGCGCCACCTACTTTCGCTGCGCGCCGCCATGCACGCACGGCGCGGCGTTCTTACGACGTCAGCCACGAGCGCCCTCTGCTGCTATCCCGCTCGTGGCCACCACTGAACGACATCGTTCACTTGGGACTGAGATAGGAACCAGCTAACACTTCGGAATCAGATAGGCACCAGTGAAGACTTGGCTATCAGATAGGCACTAGGCAGGCCTCTAGCTCAACTATGTATCAGCATTCTGCAGTACTGAGCTATGTAAAAGTTAAGTATTACTAAGTCTCTAAGAAATATATATCTCGTTCTAATTTACTCTAGTGTTTCTAGTTTCTGCTGTCCCACTGGCTGGTCACCTCCTACCTGCACAAGCGTGCACCCTTTATTCCTGTGTCGGTCTTTCTACTCGGCCACCGACACCGACGGAAACGAGACACAAAAGCGGCGACGAGGCTGGGACACAAAACAGGGTTTTGGAATATTATGAATTATCTCGAACAGAATGATCTGTTGACCCAAGATCAACACGGATTTAAAAAATATCGTTCATGTGAAACACAACTAGCTCTTTACTCACAAGAAGTGATGAGTGCTATCGACAAGGGTTCGCAAATTGTTTCCGTATTTCTTGATTTCCGAAGGCTTTTTACACCGTACCTCACAAACGGATTTTAATCAAATTGCGTGGTTATAGTATATCGCTCCAAATTTGGAACTGGATTGCTGATTTCCTGTCAGAGAGGACCCAGTTTGTGATGGTAAAGCATCGACTAAAACAGAGGTGATATCGGCATTCCACAGGGTAGTGTTATAGGGCCTCTGCTGTTCCTTATTTACATAAACGATTTGGGAAAAAATCTAAGTAGCTCTCTTAGGTTGTTTGCAGATGACGCCGTCATTTACCGTCTAGTAAAATCATCTGAAGATCAAAACCAACTGCAGAACGATCTAAATATAAGCTATCACTATGGTGCAAAAATTGGAAATTGACTCTAAAATAATGAGAAGTGTGAAGTTGTCCACATGAGTACGAAAAGAAATCCGTTAAACTTTGTTTACAAGATGAATCAATCAATAGTGAAGGCCGTAAACTCCACAAAATACCTAGGAATTACTATTACTTCAGACTTAAACTGGAAAGAACATATACATAATGTCGAGGGAAAGGTGAACCAGAGACTGCATTTTATTGGCAGAATACTTAAAAGATGCAACAGAACTACTAAAGAAACTGCATACACTACGCTTGTCCGTCCTTTTTTTGGAGTATAGCTGTCCAGTGTGGGATCCTTACCTGATTGGTTTGACGGAGAACATCGAAAGAGTCCAAAGAAGGGCAGCTCGTTTTGTATTGTCACGATACATGGGAGACAGCGTTACGGAAATGATACAGGATCTGGGATGGGAATCATTACAACAACGGCGCTTATCGCTGTGGCGTGGGCTATTCCCAAAACTCCAATCGCCATCATTCTCCCCCGAATGCGCAAATATATTGTTGACTCCCACTTACATAGGGAGAAATGATCATCAACATAAAATACGAGAAATCAGAGCTCGAACGGAGAGATTCAGGTGTTCTTTCTTCCCGCGCGCTATTCGAGAATGGAATGGGAGATAAATAGTATAAAGGTGGTTCGATGAATCCTCTGCCAGGCACTTAAATGTGATTTGCGGAGTATCCCATGTAGATGTAGATGGTCAGTGATCACTATTATACCTGAAACGCGTGAAGAACTATCGATACTTGAAATTCTCTCATCGAGATATCCCGAATAACTTTCGTATAATAATCGAAAGCAATCCCGATTATTGTTCGTGCTTCTAAGGCCTTTGGAATGCATGGGGCTGTGGGAAATTGCTCCCTGCTGAGCTGCCCCTGTGAAAGGGGAGGGGGGGGGGGGGGAAAGTGGGTCATGACGCAAACCGCGTCACTGAAATTTCTGGAGGTGGGGGCTTTATAAAACAACTTAAGGTAAAGGTAAAGCAGTCAACAATTCTAAGATTGGTTTGAAGAGCACAGTGATTTGCTAGGCATGGTCCTGTTTGGAGGTGGTATGGCGTTGCCTTCCTCCGACCTTCGAACTGACTTACTTTGTAAGTAATTTCATTTGGTTTAAAGTAAATCTGTTTTCATTACATGCTCTCGCAGTGAAAATTAAGATTAAAGACAGTTTTTTGTACCACTGAAAAATTATTGAGCAGTTTAAATCCAACAGTGGAAAAATGCGTCAGAGCTCATTTATGAACTTCTAGCACTGCTTAAATAGTTTACAACAAACAAATCGATATATCGAAACCATATCCAATAGTGCTACATTACAATTTCATAGTCATTTTCTACCAATACTGTTTAGTGTGTAATTTATCAAGATAATACAGGACAGGCCTACAGGTACAGTAATTAATTTATTAGTCCATACTAGACTTTAAAATTGTTTTACTGACAAATGATCACAGAAAATATACTTATTTATCACACAATGATTAACATAAATATAGTTATAAAAAAACAAAAAACAAAATCACCATCTATGTCAGTTAGAGACACTGGCGAAGCTAGACTACTTAATAAAAGTCTCCAGCACTTTCTTCTGGCTAAAATGATCAAATGTTTCTAATCCTAAAGGACCAAACTGCTAATGTCATCGGTTCCTAGACTTACAAAACTACTTAACCTAATTTATGCTAAGGACAACACACACACACTCATATGCCCGAGGGAGGACACGAACATCCGGTGGGAGCGGCAGTGCAATACAGCACAGGGCACCCCGGAGCTGGCCGCGGTGGCCGAGGGGACTAGGGCGCTCCAGTCACGGTCTGCACGGCCACTGCGGTCGGGGGTTCGAATCCCCCCTTGGGCATGGGTATTTGTGCCGTCTTTAGGATAAGCTAGTTGATAAGTAGTTTGTAAGTTTAGGGACTGATGACCCTGTAGTTAAGTCCCATAAGCTATACAAACGTGTGTGTGGGGGGAGGGGGGGCACCCCGGACCGCACCGCAATTGCCGTGAGTCACTAAAATGATCAGTTACGTCGACAAAGTGAACAGTTTTGGCCATAACATTCTCAACTGCTACATGATTAACTATTTTGGTCTCTTGTGTTCCTTTGTCACGGTTTTAAAGAGTTTGTCAGTTTACTAAACAACCTTTCAGCCACAGACACTGTTCTGGAATGATTAAAAAAATCTGATTGCTGTACATAGGTTCAAAAAATTGCTTGAACATTTTTCTCGTATATGGAGTTGAGAAGCTTCATTGCCGCGGTGGAGTGGCTGAGCGCTCCAAGGTGCCTTACTGCGGAGTGCGCCGCTGCTTGCAGTCGGAAGTTCGAGTCCTCCCTCGGGCATGTATTTCTTGTCCTTAGCTGAAGTTATTTTAAGTAGTTGGTAAGCCTAGGGACTGATGACCAACATAGTTAAGTCCCTTAGAGTACAATCACTTGAACAGTTTAGAAACTTTATCGGGTTCCTTTCTGATTGGAAGAGTGTATTATGGACACTCTACACATGTAGAATTTCTTCAACTAAGCTGTCTGAATCTGATAAGTCTGAAGAATTTTTGAGACAAGAATGGTGGATTTAACTTTCAGTTGATCATTTCCTATGTCCATGCAATACAAAACTAGTGAAAGCAGATCACAAATTTCTTCAGAGATTGTAAATCGTATTGCCAAGTCTGCAATGATAAAACCCAAAACGGAAGGAAAACAGATAATTTGAACTCATTTTATGCTTCCTGCTGAAGTTGTTCAGGCGTCTTTCCATCTGCACTGGGTACCTTTTTCCACTATGTTGTTGTTGATGTTTGTAAATCTATCGGGCCAAACTGCGTGGTCATCAGTTCGTAGCTTACATACTACAGTACTTAAACTAAGGTAAACTAACCTAAGGACAACACACACACACACACACACACACACACACATGCCCAGGGAGGACTCGAACCTCTGATGGCGAGCAATCACACACTCGCGTGGCGCCTTAGACCGCTCAGCTACTCCACCACGGCGTATCCTTTTCATTGCATCGACAACTACTCAGGTTTGTTTAAAATGGTTTCCGATTAATCTCGAAGGACCAGCTAGAAGTAAATCTTTAATTAGGCCCATGTTTACGTCAAGAGGAATTCCTTTGTTTTGTAATTACGTTTTTCTGAAGAATATAGGCCAAGATCTTTTGTCAAAACGATGATATCATGAGGTCGAGCACTTCTTGAGTCGCAAAATAGTATTTCTTGCTTATGGAGTTAATGTGGCCACCTTATCCACCTGGACCAAGCCTAACAGTGTGACGATTGCAGGATAGTGCTTCAAAATTGGCCGCACGTACGCAGTGAAGCAACTGCCAGCACCAATTCCATGTAATACTCTGTTTCTCGTAAATATCTTTTTTGAGTATTAGGCTATTAGTTAAATAATGTTGTAAAATTTCATTTGATGAAAATATTTTTCAAATTTGAATTAAGTTCTAATTAAAAAAATTAACTACAAATTGCTGTGCATGGGCCCCTTTCAGGTTCGAGCCCTGGACCCGGGGGACCAACCAGCCTCCACCCTCGTGGGGGCCACATTACGACCAGTCAAAATTCCTTTGCGAGAGAACTGATCACTTCATCCTTTCTGATGTGTCGCGTCTCCATGAACAAACCACTTCATGTGTTTATCCAACAACAACATTTTGCAGTACTTTTCTTCTTTTTTAAAATTCCTGATTTTTGCATTTGAAAATCCCTGATTTTCATAACTTGTGGGAACCTTGCAAGGTGCGTATGCCTCTGCCTGGGCGTGTGAAACTATAGTATGTTAGCATCTACACCCACACTGTGTAATTTGGACACTTACGGAAAGTTAGAAAATATGCTCAAACGACAAAAAAACATTTTGTGAATGTAATAATAACTAATGAGTCGTGCGACATATTTTGACAGATTACCATGATACATCACACATATTTGCATTTTTCCATTGATACATGGACAGCACAATGTGCATGGTGCATGGCAGAGGGTATCTTGCAATAAGTTTCAGCATTGATTGACCAATCACCATGAAAGTTGACAGATATTTGTTATTTCTCATAGATAAGGGGTAAGAGAAGCTGTGTGTGTGTGTGTGTGTGTGTGTGTGTGTGTGAGTTTGTGTGTGTGTTTTTGTCCTTAGGTTATTTTAAGTTAGTTTAAATACATTGTAAATCTAGGGACTGATAACCATAGTAGTTAAGCCCCTTAAATTTACAAACATTTGGACATTTTGATGAGAATGAAGAGAGAGGATAGAGGAGGGGATGGTCGCATGAGAGAAAGAGGTGAAAAGAGAGAGAGAGAGATAGAGAGGGACAAGAGGAATAGAGAGAGAGATCTCTCAAGGAAGCGTAGGTAAAGGGACAGAGGAGGGGGGGGGGGGGGGGGAGATTACCGAACACTGCAATGAATGTATTAAAAACACCAATAAATTACTGTCAAAACAATGAATTCCAATTTCATTCAGTGACTGATAATGAGTAAGTAATGTCTTCAGTAACAGAGACAGCTCACTAATTTGAAATCCAATTTATTTCTTTTCAATAAATTTCGTTTCATATTTTAGGAAAGATTCAGTTGGATGAACCTCTTATAGATGAGCTACCGACTGACTGAATGACAGATAGTTACTGGTGTTACCGACATGTTATGAAGCTTTCATAAGTTACAATAAATGAGACTTCTACTAGATGTTTGCAGAAAACACCCTAGGTACATTCCATAAAATATGTGCTTCCGACAAGAAGAGGCAAGGCTTTCACTGATAACCAAGAACAGATGGCTGTATATTTCTCAAATGTCAAGTTTCAATTTTATCAAGACACTCCTACATTCACAAATCATGGATCTTAGGCACCCACCAAATATGAAATCCGCAAACATATCCTCAGCCTCAAAAACATCAAAACATCTGGAGAAGATGGTCTAATTGTGTAACTCTCAAAGATCCTAGGACTACTTGACAATCTCACAGAAATCCTAATGTGACATGTGACAAACGGAATCCTATAAACAGAACACTTATTTGAAGGCTGGAAATGTACACTCATCCACCCAATACATAAAAATGTGACGAGTTTGATGTCAATAAAGAGGCCATAGTTTAACCTCTTCAGACCTGAACTATTTTACGCTAGAGGAAAAAAAATATTTTACAGTGAAATATATCTTATTATATTGAAAGAAAATACCTAGACAAGTTTTCAAATTTTTTCACCTCTCTTCATAAAAAAATAAGAAGGAAAAAAGTGCATAAATGTGTACAAAACATAGCAAAAGTTCCAAAAAAGAAAGTAGTGTTGAATGCAAAACAATTTTATTTTTTCAAGGAAATGAGAGAAAAAATTTGAATAATTTTAAATCAAGCATAAATACAATTAAAAGTGACAGGTGTTTGCTTGGCTCCATGGAAATTAAAAACAAAAAATTGTGGTCTTTTGTTATACATAGACATAAACCACATTTGCCATAATAAAAGTGAGTCTTTCTATTACACTTTGCATATTTATACCTTTTCCCATCTTTGTTTCCATATGATCTGTTGCATCCATTCTCACTTCTCTAGTAGAGTTACATTCATGCCTGCTCTTTTCATTGCACAGTGACGTTTCATCCCATGATGAACTGATGTCACTACTTGGTCTTCATCTCTTCCTTGACACCACTTTTCCCACATTCATAAGCCCTTCAGCAACTCATATGCAAAACTGCACGAGGTCTAGAACATTTTCTTTGGAATGCATAACTTGCTACTGTCTCCCCTGTATTCCAGTCAACTGCATGTAAGTCAGACACAAAGTCCACTTCCATGAACAAATGTAAATCCTGTAAAGGCTAATCAGTTATCTAGGAGGTCTACACCACCCGTAGCATGATTATATAATTTTCTTTTTAGTGTGGAGGAGTGGGCATGTACATGGAAAATGGTATTAAAGTTGAGTCCATCAATGTTTCTAACCACTGCACTAAAAAGACATTTGAATGTTGTGCAGGTGCGATTGTAATGAAACTAAACTTCTAATAGTTGTTAGATATGCACAAACTTTAAAAGTGTTTTGTTTTCAAACACCTCAATATGTAACTGTAAACTATAGTATTTAGAAAAGCTAATACAACTGCAATAGAGGCCTTTTCTAATAAGATTGGCAGGGTGTTTATAGAGGTAAAAATATAATGCTTTCCTTGACACATTTCTCATGCTCTTTGAAAGCTGCTTTCCATTAGAATGCTGAAAACAAGGCACTACCACTAATAGGCAGCCTGGGTAGCTAACAAAAGGAATAAGAATTTTGTGCAGAACAAAGCGGGAATTATATCAAAATGTTAGAAGCAATCAGAATCAAGCAGCAGTAGCACATTACAAGCGATATTGTAAGAGTCTGAGAAATATCATTAAGAAGACAAAAAGTATGTGGCATGCAGAAAGAAAAGCTAATTCTCAGGATAAAATAAAAACTATATGGTCAGTTGTGAAAGAAGTATCTGGTCAGCAGCACTGAGTTGAGAATAAAAAGTCAGTGCATAATGGAGATTCAGCTGTTACTGATAAATCAGATATATGTATATATGTTCGGTATTTAATATACACTTTCTGAATATAGCAGGCGAATTAAACAGAACATTAGCTCCTACAGGTAATCTACACCTCTCTTAGAAAATAGGTTGTCCTCCATTATAATGTCAAGGAAGTAATAGAGTCAATAATTAAATCACTAAAGACTAATTGATTAATGATGGAAATTCTCCACAGAGATGATAAATTATTTTTCAAAAGAGATAGATTGGCTGGCCAGTACTTACCTCTTTGCTATACCGCTGATGGTCACACACAGAAAGAAAAAAGGACGAAAATGTAACAAGCATTCGGAACAGGGTTCCTTCTTCAGGTAAGCAAGAAGGGAAGAAAAAAGGAACCATCCTCATGACCTAGGTTGTGAATTACCTTCCCCTTCCTTTCCCATTTCTTTTTTCTTCCCTTCTCTCTTACCTGAAGAAGGAACCCTGTTCTGAATGCTTGTTATATTTTTGTCCTTTTTTCTTTCTGTGTGTGACTATTGGGGGTATAGCAAAAACTTAAGTACTGGCCAGCCAATCTACCTCTTTTGAAAAATAATTCACTAAAGACTATGAACTCTTATGGATATAGTGGGGTATCTAGCAGAATACTTAAGTATTGTTCTGCCTCTGTCAGCCCAGTGCTTAACAATATTTGTGATTTTTTGTTATTTTTGAAAAGTCTGTATATGTGCAGTTAATTGATCATTACAGTTCCCATAATTTGGTTTCAGAAGTGGTTTAACAACTGATAATGCTATTATTTTCGTTCCTCTGTGAGGTGCTTGATGGATTAAATAAACTTGATCAGTAGATGTATTTTTTGATTTAGCAAAAGTTTTTAAATGTGTTGATCATAAGATATTATTGTAGAAGTTGGAACATTACAGAGCAAGGGGAATAGCTTACAACTGAGCCACTTCTTACTTTAATAATAGACAGCACATGGTGATCCTCTGCAGTGTTGAAAACTGCTGTGATTTGCACTCTCAATGGGATGCAGTTAAGAGTGCGTGTCTCAGGGTACTGTTCTGGGACCATTATAGTTTCTCATTTATATAAATAATATGCCTTCAAGTATAACAAGTAGTTCTAAAATATTTCCATTTGCTGATGACACTAGCTTGATAATAAAGGATATTGTCAGTTATATTGGTGCAATATCCACTAATTCAGTTAAAGAAGTAAGTACATGGCTTTTAGTTTTATAGTTTCTAGCTCACAAATCAAGAAAAACTGACAGTTTGATTACACGGAATGGGCACATGATAAGTGAAACTGAACAATTCAAATTTCTAGGCATACAGATGATACAGTAATAAGCTGCTGTGGAAAGCCCTTGATCAGGATCTTGCTCAAAAACTAAATACTTAAATGTTTACCATAAGAACCAATTCTGAAACGTGATAGTTCAGTATGAAAAATGGTCTACTTTGCATATTTTCATTCATTTATGTTTTATGGGGCTAATTTTTGAGGTTACTCCTCTGATACAAAAAGGGTATTTATTGTGAAGAAACGAACAATATGTGGAAAGCTTGTGTACCTCTTATCGACCCCTGTTTAGTTGCATCTGCAGTTGGATCACACCTGCTTGACCCTTGTGCAGAAAGGTGTGCAGTATTCTGCTGCATCCATTTTTAATAAGCTGCCACAAGAATTCAAAGAGCTTTGAAGGCTAAACTGAAAAGTTTCCTGATAGCTCACTCTTTCTATTCTGTCAAGGAATTCCTGGAAGAATTAAAAAGCTAAGCTAATTTCTGAGTTACAATGTTGCTTCTTTTATTTATGCTAAGGCCTATTATGTGCTCATGACTGCTTTACTTTTAACATTATCAATTACTACTCCTTTGGAACAATCAGATGTACTGACCCATTCTATGACCATGGAGGTTTGCTCCTCAATTCCATCCTGCAGAACATGATAAATATAAATAAATAAAATACTATTTCCAGCCAACAAACAGTTACATATTTATGGGTCTCCTTGCTCCAAAGGTTTACAGGACCTCTTCACCATATCCAATAAAATATGAAGCAAGACACGCACTGCAGTTGTCCATCCATTTCACAAGAACAATTCCATCCATAGTAACAACTTCATGATAGGATCCATGGTTTCTGTTCTTTAGCTCTTTGTCTGAAAGAATGTAAGGATTAGAAAATCTGTTTATTCGAACAATACCTCCAACATATATTCCTTTCCTTTTGAGAACCTGTAGAAGCTGATGAATAGAATAATTTATATCCCTATCTAATCTTTCTGCTAGTTTCAAAACTACAGCTGCACCAAGCCCAAATGTGTTTTGTAGTCCTTTAACTATCTCTCTCAAAGATCCATGGTAAATGATAAAATCGTAGGCTTTTCCAGATTTTCTACAAAGATCGTATTGGCTTTTCTTTGATGTACTGCATTACTGAAATATGTCCCTGAATGAAATCTGTCTCTCGACATTTAGTCCTGGAACATCTCAAAGCCACAAGATCTGTTCCAGAACAATCAAACTCTTGGAAATCCTAGTGTTTCTCTGGCAACATGCAAAGCAAGAAGAGACTGAATTTCTGCAGAATCTGTAGATTTGAAATTTGTTTCATCATTTTGAAGAGCATATACGTATATTGATAGATTCAGCCATTTCATCAAGTAAGAGTCATTTATATATCTTTTGAAATACGATAGAGGGCTTAATAGCTCAACATCATCATCCATCACAGCATTTTCATGAACTATTGTGTCTGGATTCATAAACACACCTTTCTTCCAATTAACTTTATTCTTTGTCATGATTACCTCACCATATTCTCCATTCACATGTAGATTCCCCACAATATGATGGTCAGAAATGCAATTTTCTGTGATGTGAGGATCAACATCTCCTGCAATATCTGCCACATCTGGTACAATTTCATCAGCTCCTGCTCATTTGTTGTTACATGGACAGGGATCCAAATGATGTAAATTTACATATTCTTAGAATTTTAGAAGACTGTTTTGGAGAAGCAGCAAATGTTAATAAAATCCTATTTTTAAAAACACAATCTTGATTGCAAGAGCCTGTGTATTTTAAAAATAGGATTTCATATTCTTCTTCGTCCATGAACCACAGACATTGCCGAGGTGGGGTGGCTTGCGTGCCTCAACGATGCAGATAGCCGTACCGTAGGTGCAACCACATCGGAGGGGTATCTGTGGAGAGGCCAGACAAACGTGTGGTTCCTGAAGAGGGGCAGCAGCCTTTTCAGTAGTTACAGGGGCAACAGTCTGGATGATTGACTGAGCTGGCCTTGTAACATCAGCTAACGTGGCTTTGCCACACAGCTACTGCGAACGGTTGAAAGCAAGGGGAAACTACAGCTGTTACTTTTCCCGTGGACATGCAGCTCTACTGTATGAACATAAGATGATGGCATCCTCTCGGGTAAAATATTCCGGAGGTAAAATAGTCCCCCATTTGGATCTCCGGGCGGGGACTACTCAGGAGGATGTTGTCATCAGGAAAAACAATACTGGCATTCTACGGATCGGAGCGTGGAATGTTAGATCCCTTAATCGGGTAGGAAAATTAGAAAATTTAAAAAGGGAAATGGATAGGTTGAAGTTAGATATAGTGGGGATTAGTAAAGTTCGGTGGCAGGATGAACAGGATTTCTGGTCAGGTGAGTACAGGATTATAACTACAAAATCAGTTGGGGGTATCACAGGAGTAGGACTGATAATGAATAAGAAAATAGGAATGCGGGTAAACTACTATGAGCAGCACAGTGATCGCATTATCATTGTCAAGATATATACGAAGGCAACACCGACAACAGTAGTACAGGTTTATATGCCAACTAGCTCTGCCGATGATGAGGAGATCGAAGAAATATATGAGGAGCTAGAGGAAATTATTCAGACAGTTAAGGGAGAGGAAAACTTAATTGTGATGGGAGACTGGAATTCGGTAGTAGGAAAAGGAAGAGAAGGGAAAATAGTAGGTGAATATGGACTGGGCAGGAGGAATGAAAGAGGAAGTCGCCTGGTAGAATTTTGCACGGAACATGATTTAATCGTAACAAACACCCCTTGTTTAAGAATCACAAAAGAAGGTTGTATACATGGAAGAGACCAGGAGACACCGGAAGGTATCAGATAGATTTTATAATGGTAAGACATAGATTCCGGAACCAGGTTATAAACTGCAAGACGTACCCAGGGGCAGATATAGACTCTGACCATAACTTGTTAGTCATGAACTGTAGGCTGAAACTGACAAAATTTCAGAAAGGTAGGAAAATAAGGAGATGGGACTTAGATAAATTGAAGGAAAGTGAAGTTGTGGAGAATTTCAGAGGGGGATTTAGGCAACAATTGACAGAAACAGGGGGAAATAAAACAGTAGAAGAGGAACGGGTAGCATTGAGAGATGAAATAATGAAGGCAGCAGAGGACAAAATAGGTAGAAAGGCAAGGCCTACAAAAAATCCTTGGATATCAGAGGAAATACTAGATTTAATTGATGAAAGGAGAAAATATAAAAATGCAGTAAATGAAACAGGCAAAATGGAGTACAGACGATTAAAAACTGAGATTGACAGGAAGTGCAAAGTGGCTAAGCAGGAGTGGCTAGAAGCCAAATGCAAATCTGTAGAAGAATGTATAAGAACGGGAAAAGTAGATACCGCCTACAGGAAAATAAAAGAGACATTTGGGGACAAGAAAAGCAATTCTATGAATATCAAGAACTCAAATGGGAAGCCGGTTCTCAGCAAAGAAGGGAAAGCTGAAAGGTGGAAAGAGTACATAGAGCAGCTCTACAAAGGAAATGAACTTACAGACAATGTGGTAGGAAGGGAAGAGGACGTAGATCAAGATGAAATAGGAGATGCTATACTGAGAGATGAATTTGACAGAGCCTTGAAAGACCTAGGTCGGAACAAGGCCCCAGAAGTAGATGACATACCCTCAGAGCTACTAAAGTCTCTGGGAGAGCCAGCCATGATAAGACTGTTTGAACTGGTGTGTAGGATTTATGAGACAGGCAAAATACCCTCAGACTTTAAGAAAAATGTAATAATCCCCATTCCAAAGAAATCAGGCGCAGACAGGTGTGAAAATTACAGAACCATCAGTTTGATAAGTCATGGTTGCAAAATTTTAACACGAATTATCTACAGGAGAATGGAAAAGCTGGTAGAAGCTGACCTTGGGGAAGATCAGTTTGGATTCAGGAGGAACATAGGAACCCGGGAGGCAATAATCACTTTACGTCTTATCTTAGAAGATAGATTAAGGAAAGGCAAACCTACATTTTTAGCTTTTGTAGATTTGAAGAAAGCATTTGACAATGTTGACTGGAATACACTCTTTCAAATTCTGAAGTCAGCAGGGGTAAAATATAGGGAAAGGAGAGTTATTTATAATTTGTACAAAAGCCAGACCGCAGTTATTAGACTCGAAGGGCATGAAAGGGAAGCATCAGTTGGGAAGGGAGTAAGACAGGGTTGTAGCCTTTCTCCGATGTTATTCAATTTGTACATCGAGCAGGCGGTGAAGGAAAGCAAGGAAAAATTTGGAATAGGGATTAAAGTACAGGAGGAAGAAATAAAAACATTGCGTTTTGCTGATGACATTGTAATTCTGTCAGAGGCAGCAAAGGATCTGGAAGAGCAGTTGAATGGAATGGACACTGTGTTGAAGAGAGCATATAAAATGAACATTAACAAGAGCAAAACAAAAATAATGGAATGCGGTCTTAGAAAATCGGGCGATGCTGAAGGAATTAGATTAGGTACCGAAACAATGACGGTGGTAGATGAGTTTTGTTACTTGGGTAGTAAAATAACATGTGATGGTCGCAGTACAGAGGATATAAAATGCAGAATGGCAATGGGAAGAAAAGCATTTTTGAAAAAGAGAAATTTGCTAACATCGAATATTAATTTAAGTGTAAGGAAGTCTTTTCTGAAGGCATTTGTGTGGAGTGTTGCCTTGTACGGGAGTGAAACATGGACGATAAGCAGTGCGGACAGGAAGAGAATAGAGGCTTTTGAAATGTGGTGTTATAGAAGAATGCTGAAGATTAGATGGGTAGATCGCATAACCAATGAAGAAGTACTGAACAGAATTGGCGAGAAAAGGAATTTTTGGCATACCCTGGCTAAAAGAAGGGATCGCTTGGTAGGACACATTCTTAGACATCGGGGAATCGTAAATTTAGCCTTGGAGGGAAGTGTGTGGGGTAAAAATCGCAGAGGGAGACCAAGAGATGCGTATAGTAAGCAGATTCAAGTGGATGTGGGTTGCCGTTCTTATGAGGAGATGAAAAGGCTTGCTCAGGATAGAGTACGGTGGAGAGCTGCATCAAACCAGTCTCCGGACTGAAGACCATAACAACACAACATTCTTCTTCAACACTCAGATCTCTGTCAGAAGCCTCAGAACCACAACAAGATTCTAATATTTGCAAATGTTTGTTAAAGGAAGGGAAGGAAGGAGGATAGGAAAGAAAGGATTGACAGTGGCTGCATTTGGGCATTGATATTAAGCAATGGCGACAAGTGAAAATGTGATCCGGACCGGGAGTCGAACCCTGGTCTCCCACATCGGGCCAGCAGTCACCTTAACCACTTGGCCACCCGTGCTCGCCTCCCGTCCGTCTCAAATTCTCACAAGTCGCACGCTATGTTTGTAGTGCCCCTGTCGTTCATGCCCTCTTACACTCGCCATTATGGATTCCCGTGCGAGGTCGGACGTATGACTGCATCTGCGGTGAAATAAGTGAAGCTAACGCCATTGTCGCGTTTAATATTTATTGTATTGGTGTGGTGTCTGTTCTTTCGGACGTCCGAAAGAACAGACACCACACCAATACAATACGATTCTAATAGTGAAAGCACAGCCTGAATATCCTCTTCCTTACTCAGACAAATATGTTGATAGATTTCAGTTCTCTCTGTTACACAGTGTCATACTTATCTGCCTTATAAATTAGTAACTACACTCGCTATTATGGATTCCAGTGCGAGGTCGGACGTATGACTGCATCTGCGGTGAAATAAGTGAAGCTAACGCCATTGTCGCGTTTAATACTTATTGTATTGGTGTGGTGTCTGTTCTTTCGGACGTCCGAAAGAACAGACACCACACCAATACAATATGATTCTAATAGTGAAAGCACAGCCTGAATATCCTCTTCCTTACTCAGACAAAGATGTTGATAGATTTCAGTTCTCTCTGTTACACAGTGTCATACTTATTTGCCTTATAAATTAGTAACTAATTGTAATTAAACAGATTATTATGTCTTTTCATAACTTCACATTGCAGCAAAAAGTGCATTAAGGCTATAACTATCTCCAACTATATATAGTCTGTGACTTCCTGAGTTTCAATATATCTTCAACATTCTTCCAGTACAGGAACTAAACAACCATTAATGCTTTTGTGCATAATAATGCACATCAATTTTCAGTTATTTGCTACAGCACTGTGAAACTGATATTATGAGCTCTATCAATTGTTTCAACATTTACTTAAATATTTCAACAGAAAACACCACTAAATAATGCATAGATTCTTCATAGGAACAAACAATAAGACATACCTTTCACAGTTGAATTATTTCCCAGAATGCTTGTACAGTGATGCAATTAGTTCCTCTTTGTGATCATAGGTGGTGGTGAAAGTGTCCAGAATTGCTTCAAGGAAGTCAAAGATAGTATGTTCATGTTACTTTTAATGCATAGCAATGTGTTTCCTGCTTGCAGAGAGAATTTATAGTAGCTTTGCATAATTATGCACAAAGTGTCTGAAGGGGTTAAGACATTTACAAGACCTTCTCGACTTTTCTTCATCACAAACTGAAGGGCAACTCAAACACAAAATGGAATAATACCAAGCAGATTTCTGACAAGGGAGATCCCATGCAGAGCACATTTTCAACCTGAAAACAAATATATAGGGTATTGAATAATACCAAATGGTCTTCTGACCACAGTGATCCGACAAAGAGCACATTTTCAATGTGAAAACAAATATACATGGTAACTCAAAGCTGTTTCTCATTTGTATGTTTCTTGACTTCAAAAAGTCATGTGATTTTGTATGATTCTGTCATCTGATAGTCCCTGTTCAATGTTCTAAAAGATTATAGACTTAACACAAAAAACTGCTCCTCATCCAACAAACTCTTACTTATGAAACTTATTTGGTATATTGACCACAACATAGCATCACCACCCCCTAACTTTACTTTTGGTGCTACACATGCTTGCGGGTGACATTCACCGGGCATTTGCTGTACCCACACCCTGCCATATGACTGCAAGATTGTGAACTGTGATTTGTCACTCCACAATGTTTTTCCACCATTCAATTGTCTAATGTTTATGCGCCTTACAAGAAGCGAGGCATTGTTTGGCATTGACCTGCATTATGTGTGGCTTATGGGCAGCTGCTCGGCCATGAAATCCAAGTTTTCTCACCTCCACCCAACTGTCATAGTACTTGGAGTGGATCCTGGTGCAATTTGGAATTCCTATGTGATGGTCTGCATAGATGCCTGTCTATTACATTGTATGACCCTCTTCAACTGTTGGCGGTCTCTGTCAGTAAACAGAAGAGGTTGACCTGAACACTTTCATGCCATACAAGTCCTTTCATGTTTCCACTTTACTATCACATCAGAAACAGTGGACCTAGGGATGTTTAAGAGTGTTGAAATCTCATGTACAGACTTTTGACCAAGTGACATGCACCCACCTGATCTCTTTTTGGAGTCCTTGAGTTCCGTGGAGCTTGGGGCAACATAATGGTGCTGACTTTATTTTATAAAAATCACATCACGGTAAAAATATGTAATTTAAAAATGTAGGTATCTGTTCCACTTAGTAGTATGGCATAGTAAATACATACACTAATATATACTGAACCATAAAAAGGAACAGAACCTAAGGCCCTTCCTTAACTTCTGTTATGAAGCAAAAGCTCAAAGCTAATTTAAGGACAAGAGTAATTCAGAAAGTTTCACAATACATGACTAAACAAAAGATAAAAATATTTTGGATATTGAGGCCTCCACATTGTCCAAGGGCATAATGGTAATCCTGGATAGCCAAACCATGGGTTAGTGAGGGTAACATTGTCAAGAGTTTGTGAACTGCTCAAGAAGTTGCTACAGATGAGATAGGACCTACCAGGAACAGATATGCTCAAAGGCATGAGAAATAGCTACCAGCTCCACAGTGCAAACACTGCAGCCATCCGACAAAGCCCAGGATGACCAGCAACTATTAAGCCATCAGTATATATTGCACAGAATGTGTTAAGAACAAAAAAACTAGCAGTGGAGGGTTTTAGGCTGTACCTTTTGGGCCTTTTGATAGTTCAAGACAGAGTTGAAGCTGGGGAGTGCATCATGGAAATGTAAATGAATGGGCTTGGAGATGGTAGGCAGAAAAGAGGGAGTTCAGAGAGGAGGGGCTGAAAGAACATTGTGATCACACACCAGACCTGGCTTACGATTGTGGGAGGTGGAAAGAAGAGATCCGGATTTTGGTGCTCTGTGGAGCAATGGATGTGTTGTGCAAATGCAGTTAGTGGTGTTGTCACAGGTCCCTGCCTCCACTAGGAGGCTGATCACTGTGCTAGTCCAAAAGACTGCAGTTTCCAGTCATACCCCACAATGGTAATTAAACACATGTGGTGCTGCTGGGGCATTGAAGAGCCTTGAGGTGCAACCATTATGTACACATTGATGAACATGGGGAAGCAGTAACAACTGGACATCAATGACCAGTTTCAAAAAAAGGACAAAAGTACACTATTTTGAGAGAATGGTTGTGAAGGTGGATCCAAAATAACAGTGACAGAAATGAATAACAATAGTCTTGGTAGCTGAGAACTGAAAGCCACAAGTGAGAATCCAAGATTACGCTTGGTTTATTGGTGTTCAGCAACACTCATTGCTGATGAACAAAAGAAAATGCAAAAATCATCCATGTACAAAGAGGGGGACAGCCTAGGCCCTACAGCCACTGCTAGACCATTCATAGTCAAGAGACACCTGAAACATATCACTACAGAAATCCATTCTCCTGCTAATGGGAAGTGCTACGGGAGACACCCCTGTACCTGGCAAGTGCAAAATGAAAGAAAGTTCTGGATGAAAATTAGGAACAGAGAACAGAGTCCCCCTTATGCAGAGTGGCAAGGAGGTAGTAGTGATATATGTATCATTAAGCTTTGTGCAGGTTTAAGAAGACTCTGGGTCAAATCTAGAAGTTATAGAGATTTGAGAGAATTCAATACAGCCTGCGACTCAATGTAAGATCAAGGCTGTTAGTAAGACTGACAGGATAACAGCTGTTCATTTGGAGAGATAGCTTGCCTGACTTCAAAACTGGGAAATGGTGTTTTCTTGGCATTGGGTAGGGAATTCCTGCTTGCTCCAGAGATGGTTAAAAAAGCCCAGTGTATGACAATGACTAGTTAGCAATGAAAGTAGAAGCATTTGATTGTGTACCCAGTCAGGTCCAGAGTATTTAAGTGCAGAGAGCTAGGATGCTGGCGCAAGTTCCCACTTGCCAAATGGAACATTACAAAGCTGCAGGTGGCAGGGGATAAAAGATGAAGGGAAGTCATTCCAAGTGGTGTTTGAGAAGGTGGAACGTGGTTGGCTAAGGATAAGGGTCCGACACTGACACCTGGGTAAAATGTCAAGTGAAATGCTCAACAATAGAGTCCAAACTCTCAACAATAGAGTCCAAGCTGGTGATGATCACAACATTCAGGAAGACTGCACATACATTATATAAAATAGACAAAGATTACTCACCAGGCGAAGGAGCACAGGTGTGACAGCAGCACAAATGAACAGAACACACTCTCATACACACAAACGCAAGCTTTCGCAACCCAGTTGCTTCTTCAGGCAGAAGGTAACGAGAGGGAAAAGGAAATGATGAGGGTTTTAAGGAAGGGGGTAAGGAGCCATTACAATCCCGGGGGAGGAAAGACTTACCTTGGGGATAGAAAAGGAAGGTGAAAAAATACACACACACCCATACATTCACACAGACGCAAACACACCTAGGCAGACATACTATAAAAACTAAAGAAGTTAAGAAGTTAGACAGAGATGCCACTAGAGGCAGAGGCTCTGTCCAGAGAACCTAGGCAAAGATGTTAAGATGTTAAAGATGGCGGGCGGGAATTCAAATTTATTGGAGGTTATGACCAGGTGGGCAACGGGAAGAGAGAATATGCTGAAGGGCTAGTTCCCATCTCCGGAGTTCTGAAGGATTGGTGTCGGTGGGAAGTATCCAGATAACCCGGAAGGTGTAGCACTGTGCCAAGATGTGCTGGCCATGCACCAAGGCGTGTTTAGCCACAGGGTGATCCTCATTACCAACAAACACTGTCTGCCTGTGTCCATTCATGTGAATGGACAGTTTGTTGCTGGTCATTCCCACATAGAACGCTTCACAGTGCAGGCATGTCAGTTGGAAGATCACGTGGGTACTATTGCAAGTGGCTCTGCCTTTGATTGTGTACACCTTCCGGGTTACGGGACTGGAGTAAGTGGTGGTGGAAGTAAGTGGTGGTGGAGTAAGTAAGTAAGACGGAAAATTCCTAGCATGAAAAATTAAATATAAAAAACAGACGAAGATTACTCACCAGGCGAAGGAGCACAGGTGTGACAGCATCACAAATAAATAAATGAATACACACACACACACACACACACACACACAAATGCAAGCTTTCACAACCCAGTTGCTTCTTCAGGCAGAAGGGAAGGAGAGGGAAAAGGAAATGATGAGGGTTTTAAGCAAGGGGGTAAAGAGCCATTCCAATCCCGGGAGAGGAAAGACTTACCTTGGGGGGGGAAATGGAGGGTAAACAAATGCACACACACCCATACATTCACTCAGACACAATTACACCTAGGCAGGCATACTGTAGAAAGCGAAGAAGTATATTTCTTTACTGCCATTTAAAAAATAATGTGTCCAGACACATAACTGTTTAAATTCCAGGTGGAGATCAGGAGATGGATGCCATCTGCGACATTGGAGGGAATGATAGTAAATGATAGGAATGATTAGATAACTACACTAATTTCTTGGGTCCACAAAGGGATCAGTCAATTGCTTCATTGATGCCATAATGTGGTGGAGTGGCTGGGATGGCTATCAAGGAAAAGGTATCGCCATCAACATTAGTAAATTTCCATCTGGGAGGGATTTCTGGTGAGTAATGCTGAAGTTAAGTCTATTGCAAAACAATCACTGTCACATAAATAATCAAGTACACCCTACTGTTGTTGTAGGGGCTTGAGTATTGAGATGTGAGAGGTCAACCCTGCCAGGTCTTCAACAATTCTGCTTTATTCGGTAGTCACAATACCAATCCACAAGGGGTTATGGGCATTGAAATCTCCAAGTAGAATGAAGGGAGGAGGAGGGGAGGGGGGAGTTATTGAAGGAGGGCATGGAGGACAGAAAACATAGGAGGCTGGTCTGCAGGGAGGTATACTCTGCATGTCGTTATTGCAATTTAGATAGATCCAAACAGCCACTGCTTCCAGTGTAGTATGAAGAGGGACCCAATCTTCAGATAGTATATAACCTTGCCATATCATGCAGATTGGCAGGACAATCTTACAACAATATAAGAAACATGAATGGCAAGAAGAGTGCTACTCACGCTCATAGCTATATTAATAAAAATGAATTGCCACATGTATGAAAGCACATCACTTAAGAATGGCTTCACCGATTTGGCTGATCTTTTCTTTGTTCTGTTCTTAATTCTGAGGACAAGAAAGAATTTTTTTTTTGGAAAGTCTATTTAAAAATATCAGAATATGAGAAATCTGAAAGGACACTTCCAGCTCAGATCGTTTTCCAGATTCTCCAACAATCTGCTTATTCGTTCGCTACTTGCCTAGCAACCAAATACACTGTAACGGAATGAACAAATAAATATGCCAAGCAGGCTTGAATAAAGGGAGATGACATTATCTATGCTGAGAATACATGGAAAAAATCTTCTTCTTCAGTAAGTTTAATGTGTCTGAAACTAAATTATTATTCGGATTATCAAAATAATATTGTTTACTATGAAGAGAAAACATCTGTTGCCATCTAAAATTTCATTGGCTATCTCAAGCTTTGTTACGATTGGTCGGCTGCATTCCCACAATCCAACAGTTTTTGCCAACATAGCTATACCACACCAGTGTTGCGGATTGTAAAATTTTACAGATATGTAGCAATGTTGTTTATCATGTTTCAGTTACCTTCCTAATATGAGTAAATTGCCACAGCGGAGCGGCTGAGCACATTGAGGCACTATGCTCTGATGTGCGAAGCCATTCCCTGCTGGGGGTTCAATCCTCCTTTGGGCTTGGATGTTTGTGCTGTCTTTAGTATAAGCTAGTTTGTAATTTTAGGGACTGATGGTCCCACAGTTAAGTCCCATACACTTAACAAACATTTGAACATTTTGAACTAGTTCATTATTAACTTACTGGACAAGAAACAAACAGAAGAATATCGCTGCCAATTACAAAAACCGTATTTGATTGAGTGAATGAATCATTTTGGCAGTGACTAAAGTATGAGCATGCTACGATTATTTTGTTTTCAATTCAAGTAGTCTCAAGAAAATGTAAACATCTTATAAAAAGCACTTCTATTCTGCTCGCTGTGATAAAAGGATGCTAAGCTGTGCTGTAAAAAAATGTGTTGTTTTGTTTTCCTTTTCCCAGTCATTTTTAATATAAAACAGGAAAATTCATTTGACTCCTATTCCCAGGGTCCCAAGTGCAATAACAAGAAATAAGACCAGAGAGAGGGTTAGGAGGAGATAGAGAATGGGGGAATACAATGGGTTTAAAATGGCGGATGATATAGATGCAGAGGGGAGGGGGGAGGAGATGGATATTGTATGGGATAAGAGGCAGTGGGGTGAAGATAGGGGGAGGAGGAGATGGACAAAGAAAGGGGGAAGGAGCTGATGGGGAAATAGAGGAAGAAGGAAGAGATAGGCATAGGGAGAAGAAGAGAAGAGATTATGGTATACACCCCACACACATTAGCTACTGCGAAGTGTTGCCAGGTTTGCTAGTCATATAATAAAATCTGAAAGTTCATTATAGCCTTTGCTCTGTACAAAGTATAAAATTAGTTCTTACTGAAGTAATTTAATCATCTGTGATTGCAGCAGCAATGGCTGAAGAAGCAAATTGTTAATGTGGACATCAGAGACCTCTGATGTCCACATTCACCCACCCCACCTCATGACCTAGGTTGTGAGTACACTTTACCTATTGTGCCCTTTCTCTTACCTCCTCCTGCCTGACAAACGAAATACAAATTTCTGAAAGCTAGAAGAAAGAAGAAACATGTAGTTTCATCATCATTTTTTATATGTACTAATGGTGGCACCAAACTAGGGTAAGTACTGGCCAGTCACTCTACCTGTTTTGAACAGTAAATGTGGAGTTCTATGGGACTCAGTGCTTAGTCCTGTATTTTTCTTAATCTTTACCTATGACCTACCATGGTGTATGACTGAAAATGCGCTATTTATATTATTTGAAATTGACACAACCATTACGAGTGACAAAGTACCTAACTGTAACCTAGAGAACACTGTCACCAATATATTGAAAAGAAGCTCCAGATTGGTTCACTGAAAATCGCCTCTTACTCAGTATTAACAAGACTCATTTCATTCAATTTCATACAGCACACAACAAAGGAAAAAAATGTTTCAATAAAATTTGCTGACAAAGAAATACTGAGATTCTTTCCCACAAATTTGTGGTGTTCATTAATAACAACCTAAACTAGTCAGTTCACATCAATGTCCTTTGTAAATGATAATCAAAGCCATATACTTGTTATTACCATTAAATTATGTCATATGGCATCATATTCTGGGGAAATCATTCAAAGGTCTTTATTATGCAGAAAAGATAATCACATTATCAATTATGGGCACCCTAGGTGCACTTGCAAAATTATTCACACAGTTGGGATCCTACGCACACACACACTGTAGCAACTTTCTGTTATTACCACTATCTCAGTTGCTGTAATGTTGTTCTCTCTACTCTGTAGAACCAACAGGAAGACATCGAGCCATTTTAGTTCATTCTTTCAATGACAACACTTCAGATACAAGATATCTCAACTGATCTGCTGATTGTTTTGATCAGTGTACTAAAAAGATATATTTTTGTACTCTTCAATATTCTGTTACACAACAATAGTGAGAAGGGGTGGGTGGAGTTGTTATACAGATATGAAAAAGATTGCACAGTGGAGAGCTGCATCATCTTCAGATTGAAGACCACAGCAATATTGTATTAGAAACAAATTAGTATCGTTGTGATGATCATGTTGGCTTCTTGTTTCATTATCATTATAAGGGCTGTTTGTATTATAAATTGTTCACAGAGCACATTAGTTAAATATAATGTTATGCCAAAGAATATTAAAGAGTACAACAATATATATTTTTACTACATTGGTCAATCAAGTAGGGAATCAGCTGAGATGTCTGGGACATGAAGTATTGACATCGGGAGACTGAACTAAAATGATTCAATGTCTTTCTCTCAGTTCTACAGAGTGGAGACAACAACATTACAGCAATTGAGATAGTGGTCATAAGAGAAAGTTGCTCCAGAGGGGGTTGGTGTTGACTTGTGTTTACTCTACCAAATGTTTTACACAGGCAGTTAGGCTCAGATAGTGTAGTGGGCAGGTAGTGCAATCCAACAACATGACTTACCCGAAGCTTTGGCATGGGGAGCCATAGGAAGGTTCGAAGTGGGACAGAAATGGAGGGAGGTGGCTGTAGTTATTGGAGAGCCCCAAAGTGTAATTTCCAGGACCTGGACGTGATTTCAGACAATAAAAATCCATTAAAAGAAGGCAAGGCCAAGGTTGTCCAAGGGTAACATCAGCAAGAGATGACAGTTAACAGGCCTTCGAGACATGAGGCTGAATGCAACTCAGCTGTAATGCACCCTCCAGAAAGCAAAATGACACATAATATCAACACAAACAGTCCGAAATCAGCTTCGGGAATGTGGCCTCTATGCATCGAGGTCTATAGCGTGTGTCCCATTTAAAACGACAACACTGTTTAGTCCACAAAAACTGGGCACATCAGGATTAGAGTCATAATGAATGGTGCCAAGTTCTGTTCACAGATGAGTCAAGATGTTTCGTTCAGATGGACAATCATTGTTTTCTCATCTGGAGAGAATTGGAACTCTGAACAATCCTGCTTATGAATAGGAAACATCATCATATCATGGTGCTGGACAAATGGTGTGGGTATGAGTCAGTATTGGTAGATGTATGGACATCTATGTTGTTCAGAATGGCACTTTGAGTGATCAGAGGTATAGAGATGAGATCCTTAAAATTTTTATTGTGCCCTATGCTGGTGCCATAGGAAATGGGCTTCTCCTGGTGGACAATAATGCTCATCCCCACAGAGCTGTACTAGCAGACAACATGCTTGAATCTGAGGGAATTGTACGGATGGAGTGGTCAGCTGGTTCACCAGACTTAAATCCGAATGAGCAAGTCTTGGATGCAATTAGCAGATAGATTGTACCTCCCACAATGGTTACAGACCTGGAGATTGCACTCATGGAAGAATGGTCAAATATTCCTCAAGAGCTGAATGACAACCTCATACTGCCAATGCCAAGTGGTGTCCAACTGTACGAGAATGATCTTTTCACTATTATGGTGCCTCATTCTAAGTAAACCTTAAGTGAAGAGTTGAGACAGAAAAATATTGTACTGTATCACACACAAATTACAATTGTAACCAATACCTGAATAAAATACATTACCATATGTATATTTTGTATATCTCGCCTGATCCCCTAATTTTTTTTAACAGTGTAGAAATTCAGTCATATTGCCACAAACAATAGACAGACAGAGCTGAAGGCAGAAGCAGAAAGTATTCTGATGAGCTATAAGTAAGACAGGCCAGTGGCAAGTTGCAAAACCACATGCGAGGATGAATAGTTAAACTCAGCAAAGAGATGACTGCGATGGAAAAGCAAAGGACCCAAGACTAAGACATTTGTTGCCTCACCAGGTATTTTGTAACTCAATGTACCTCTTTTAGAAACTGAAGTCAGTAGTAAACAGCCTGTCAAGTGAATATAACAGAATAACTGGCATAAATTAAATCATTACAAACAAGCCTCTTTGCTAGTTTCTTTAAATACTTCAGCTCTCACAGCTTTAGAACACTTGGTCATAGGAATTGATAGTAGGTGCATGAGCTGCACTTGATTCTATGATTATGATACTATTCCTAGATGATCCAGCACAAGGTAGTGTAGTTGGCAGAGTCTTCAATATACTGGTGTCTAGTTGAGAGGGCAGTTGATGCTGTCTCTTGCTTCTCACTGATGGAGAATCTGGTCGTCTTCCAACAATGTGGCGACCTCCGATAACACAGCATCATAGAGGATTATGCACTCTAACCACAACATGGAAGTCGATGGCAGAATCTTCAGGCCATGTTCCTGTTTAATACCAGACACCTGAGGGTCCGGACTCTTACCTGCTGGTTGGAGGGAAGAGATTGACTGGCTATGTGACGACACAGCTACCAGTAGCAGTGGTTTCTGAGGATGAGTCCTCTCAGTGAACTAGTGAAGGTTTAGGCCTGGGGAATTGCATTAGTGTAAGATGTATTGTAAGGAGAGTTCCACCTTTGCAATTCAGAAAAGCTGGTGTTTGGAGGGGGTGGGGGGTATTGGATCCATATGACACAGGCATTAACCTGAAGCACAAGATTTCAAAAGCTTCTATCCTCCTCTTATTTAAATTTATTATAGTTCACATTTCACTTTCTTTCGAGGCTACACTCCAGAGAAATGGCTTCGCCAAGACTTTTTAACATTTGAGTTAATATTTGATGTTATCAAATATCTCTTCTTCAGAAAGACTTGTCTTTCCACTGATAATCTACATTTCCCATCTTCTCTATTTCAGCCATCATAAGTAATTTTACTGTCCAAATAATTCATGTCAAATCAGTCACCAGGGTATTACTAAGGAACAAAAAGTTAAACCTACATCTTTTTGAAGAGCTTTTTCTATTCTGTTCAAGATTTTTGTTTTTAATAGGGTGTAAGTGTTTCTGAAATATGTTTAACTTTTACTATAAAAACTGACTGTACACTGGAACAGATGTATCACTTTTTTATATACAGGTGCATGTCCACTAGCAACTAAACTTTCTCAAGTCACTTGTAGCAAGTTGACTTCCCCAAGTTTCATCAACTTGCAGAAGTAGCTTCCACAAGGCAGTGGATGTAGTCCTGTGTGACTTGCAGCAAGAACTTGCCAGTTGCTGAAAGTTTTTATTCAACTTGCAGAAGTTTTGTGTTGCATTTATGTAATGGTAATAAATAACAATAACCATGAGGAACTGTGAGAAAACAGAGCTGTTCATAAAATATTTGAGTGCATTCCAGAATTGTGGGATACAAAACACATGGACTACCAAAACAGAATAAGAAAATGGATCGCTCTCAAAAATACTGCAGCAGATTTCAGAACAACAAATGCCAAAAATGTTTTTTAAAAAATCCATAATTTGTGCACACAATATGGACAAGAATGAAACATCATGAGGAAATGATAAAGTGGACTAAGTACAGATTATTTTATATTAGCAAGGGCAGTATTTTGAGTTAATGAAATTTATGTTTTCTCTGATTTTAGTGTTCATTAATGTTTCTTGAAAACTTAAACATGTGTGTCTCTGCACCCATTTCTTCATCCAAGCACTTCTTGTTCTCTTGAAACAATATTCATAATATTTTTTTGTTCAATAATAATAAAAAAAATAGAACAACAGTAGTGGCTGCTGTTATTTTTGTGTACAGCATTGTAAACTTGCACTTGCTTATCTCATAATGTGACCCTGGTGAAACACTTTTGCAAATACTTGCAGCAAGTTCCCTATCTACGTGACTTGCAGAAGAAAACTAGCACAATTTTTTTTCTAATGTAAACTAATTGGCAAGTACTTGCAGAAGTTACTCGTGAAAAATTATTTTCTAGTGGACACATGCCTGACTGTTTGTTATATGTCATCATCTTAACACTTTGATCTCACTTTCCACATACCTGTTCACATTTACATTTACATGTGGTTATTATTGTAATAATCTGACAAGCACTACAGTCTAGCAATACACTCACACCAAGGATCTGTGGTACTTCAAAATAAATAAATAAAAATAAATAAGTAACTCGCAGTCTACTAACTTGTGAGGTAGGGTGGCTGATTTGTGATGAATTAACAACCCTGGAATGGTGTAGAGCCCAGCCTGAGTTTACACGAACGTTGAGCTGGTCCCAAGCTTCTGCCTGAGAGAATACAATGTACAAACAATTAAAAGGTGATAACATACAGGATAACATGTACAAGAGGGTCAGGCAGATTGTAACCTTAGTCCTCATGGCTAAGGTGTCAGGAAGGAATTCCGGCCACTAAGTCAAAAATTAAATAAATAAAATAAAATAAAAATGTGCTAAATTTTGCAAAATCTGATCTCTTACTAGTTGAGATGAACTCAACACGAAAAAATAAAAAAATAAATAGAAAAGAGAGAGAGAGAGAGAGACAGAGTGCCACATGTTTCATCAGAGGTTTGTTTAGTAGGAGAAGAGTCACTGATCTGCACAACAAACTCCACTGACAGACACTACAAGAGGGGTGTTGGTAGCATGAATAATGTTTTTTTTTTTTTCAGTGCAGCATTCACAATTTAACTTTAGGCTTGCAAGTGCAAGAAGAACAGTAGACAATGTATGGGAATAAATGGAAATCAGTTTCAGTTCTTACATAAAACCTAAAGAAAATAACTTGATTGTATGGGTTTGTTAGTCACGAGAATCCATCTGGGGTAGTTCAGTTGGCTTGTTTCAAGTCTTTTTATTTGCCACTGCATGAATAAATTCAGCCTTTGAAAAACTGTTTGTGTTTCACATCTACTGCATAAGTTTCTGATTAAATAAAGAAGACAATACGCAAGACCTAAACTGGCACATCCTAGTAATCTCTCCATCACATTTACTACTCTTAAATAGCAGAACACATATTGGAGTAGTGTTAGTTGTTACTACTTTTAATTTACATGTCCTTGGATCAATTTTACAACTTTAGCACATTTCACATGAAGTTGTAGTGTAAGAATATATATAGACTGCTGGCCATCCAAATTGGGAGAAATTTGCAGTATGAATTTGTAAATGATTTGCAGCATGCATTTGTAAATGATCAGCTGTATGCATGTCTAAATTATTAGCATTTCAGTGCAGGCACACATACAGCGTGTCCAGAAAAGGGCTCCCTGATTTCAAAATTAAATATCTCGAAAACAAAGATCGATAGAGGAATGCAGTAAACGGTATGTTTATTGTGAAAGCTGTAAGAAGTCTATACAGCAGTTTGAAATAATAGTTACAAAAGCTGCTAACAGATGGTGCTGTACACTACACAGCTCATATCAGCGTACATAAGTGAAACAATCGTATGAAAACACTCTTTGCAAACAATCACATCACAATGTTTTCAAAATGTTCACCGTTGGCACTACACAGATGGCGCAAACGAAGAATGAAATTCGCCATCACACTTTGTAGTGTCTCAACCGAAGTAGATTCACATGCCACAGAGATCGCCGATTCAAGCTCGTCCAGCGTGGTGGGATGCTTCGGGTAGACCATGTCTTTCACTGTGCCCCACAAAAAGAAAAAAAGGAGAATACAGGGGTTTCGCTTCACACCAATATGGCTTTTCGGAACCCCAAAATCACCAGTTCTGCTTATTCATGTATCCATTCAGGTGGAAGTGTGCTTTATCTATAACCAAATGCAGCCAACATCAAATCCTTCACTATCAGTCATTGTGAGCATCTGATTAGCAAAGGCAACCCTTTGTTGCACAGCTCGTACGGGTATGGCCGGGTGCATTTGAATTTTGAATGGAAACATGTGTAGGCTCTTTCTCAGTATTTTCTGCATGCTGGAACACTTCAAACCAGTCTCAGATGCAATTCCACGGACAGATGACATTGGATTTCGCTGAATAATTCCAGAAACTGTGGCAATATTTTCAGGCGTAACTGCTGTTTGCTTGTGGCCCACATGCTCCACTAGATCATCAGTTACGCTGCCTGTTTGTTGAAATTTTGTGAAGAGCGTATGAATGGTTTTCGCATCAGGTCCTTTTGGAACATTAAATTGTGCTTGAAAACTTGGCCTTGTTGCCGTAGGACTCTCTTCTAACCTGTGGTACTCTAACACCAGAAAAACGCGTTGTTCAATGGAGTACATGGTTTTAATTTCTTCCTGCAGTGCGCTAACCTTTTCATGTTTCAATAGTGGAACTGATCACTCTGGGCTTTGAATCACTATTTATACTAGGCATTACGTATGGTGATTACAGCGCCATCTGTTAGCAGCTTTTGTAACTATTATTTCAAACTGCTGTATAAACTTCTTACAGCTTTCACAATAAACATGCCGTTTACTGCATTCCTCTATCGATCTTTGTTTTCGAGATATTTAATTTTGAAATCAGGGAGTCCTGTTCTGGACACCCTGTATCATGGGCAACAGCAGCTTCACCTGCAGGAAGACAGTCGTGTGTGTAAGTACTGGAATTTTTCTTTTATGAGGTTATTTTGTGTAAATAACCTTTGTATACCTCACAGAAGACAGTCAATGTCTTTTGAGAATGTTGTACAGTTCAACTGAGGAAGAACATTTGCCTACGGGGATTATGGACTATCCATCAGACAAACTGATTTAGTCGGATGTAACTGAGCAACAGTGATGCAGAACTGTAATCACTGGACACAGAAGGGAATGATGGGCCATCAGGATTGACTTGCACTCACATTGTTGCACCACTACACAAGGTGACAGGCATATTGTGCAAACTGCAGTGATGGATAGCTCTGCCACATCACAAACCACATCAAAAGAAATTCAGTCTGCTGTACAACAAGCAGTGTCCGCATGTACCATTGAACATCTTTTGCAGCAGATTGCACTGTCTGCAGGATGTCCATTGCTGTGTTAATGGTACAGTCATTGGCACCAGCAATGGTATGATGAATGACAGACGTGAAAAACTGAATGGACTGAAACTGTTTTTATTAATGAAACCCAATTTTGTCTACACCACCAGGATGGTCTGATTTGAGTCTGGAGACACAGTGGTGAGAGAAAGTATATTTATGCTTCGCCATACTGGTCCTGAAGCCAGTATTGTAATTTGCAGTGGTAATCAATTCCAGCCAGCACTACATCACTTTAAGTGTTGGTACCTGCTGCCCTACCACTTCTTTAGAGCTTGCTGACGACCACACTGCATCAGGGTAATGTATGACCACATGTGACATGCAATGTTCAAGATTTCTTCATCCCCATGTGATGGCATTACTGCCTTTGCCTCCCTATTCTTCGGATCTCTTACCTACTGCAAACATCTGGTTGATGACTGCAGAATGACTGGCCTAGGATACACCACCCGCGGCTACACCAGATCAACTTTGGCAATGTATGGAAGCAGCAAGGGCTGCTATACAGCAGCAACACATTCATAGTCTCTTTGCTTTAATTTGATGACAGTTATAGTCAACAATGACAAAAATAATCAATAATGATTTCATAATCTTCCTCGCTTTACATGGGACTTCATTGCCCATCAAGTGATCTTTGTACAGAAGGGAAAAGATTACTAAAAACCTAGGCCATGAGGTACAGTTGGGTGATGTGGAAGTCAGAACATATCACAAATCACCCATTCCTACCTCATGGCCTAGGTTGTGAGTAACCTTTCCTTTCTTTCCCCTTTCTCCTCCCCCCCCCCCTCTCTCTTTGTGTGTGTGTGTGTGTGTGTGTGTGTGTGTGTGTGTGTGTTTGACTATCAGTGATACCAAGCTAATGTAAGTACTGGCCAGCCAATCTGTCTCTTTGTATATTAATAATGGACTAGCTATATACCCATGCTTCGCAAAAGAAGTTAACAAAGAGTCTTTCAATGCTGTCACTTTTTAGGGTACAGTTCCTTCAATAGGTAAAAATAGACCTTGCAGAATTTCTTAGTCAAAATTCATTTTTTAAGGCAAAGAATCGAATATAAATAAAATTTATTGAAAGAAGCAAAAACAGTATCATTAAGTTTTTAATACAAAAAGTGAAATCAGTAGATGCCTATACACTAGCCAAGGAAATTCAAAGTTATTACTTGGGTATGAGAGCACAATCCCTGGCATAATTCTTTGCCTGACATTTTGTCTTCCTTGGCTGGAGACACCTTTTGAGGCTTTGAAGACACAGAAGGCTGTTTGAGACACATTCAAGCCAGATCATCAATTGTATAGCCAGGGGAGGGGAGGTGGTTTCTGGGGTTCAAACCCCTCCCAAAATGTTGACAAAGCCAATAAAAACTGGCATCATTCTGTGTCAGGATAAAGATCACCTACGTTTTGCCAAGACTGGAAACCATAAAACTTGTTCCATACAGTCGCGATTTGCCCTCAAGTTATTCCCACGTTTTTAGAGCCCTGTAGAAAGACATTAATGACCATTTGTATGTTTAGGAGAAAGAGGTGCACACCTAGATGAACCTGTATCTAACTGCAAACATTGAGCAATTGAACTTCTTGTCTCACACTGTGTTAAATCTATTAATAGTTATCATGATTTCTACTAAAATAATGTGAACTTTATTTAGTTTTTTTCTCAGCTGTCTTCACATACTGTGTCTGCTCCTTATATTCAGTGTGACTTTCATGTGTTCCAATCACTGGGAACAAATTCTTGCTCAAGACACCCACGGTCAATTATGGTAAAGAAGGGTACTAAGTCCGGTGGAGATTCTGTGTAGAAAGTGTCAGGGCATGGAGCTTCGCTCTGCTTTAGAGATTTGAGAGTTTTTTTAACACCACTGTTAGTAATTACAATGCCAGTCAGCAATATTTGTTGAAGATCCTGTATAAATGAATCAAGGTTCCCGTCTAGTCATGGAGTATCTTCTGTAAACTTATTTTTTCCCATTGACAACTTTCACATACTGAAATAAATAAATAAAAAGAGTTAGGAACTGCTTCTCCGTTAATGCTTCAGAAGTTACTGATAGCTTCACACACTGCATTTTTGATTGCCACCTGTTTCGACCCACATTTGGCTGTTATCATGACATGACTTGTATGATCCCTATTTTGGAGAATTCATAGATTCTTAAGAAGTTTTTGAATTTTGTTTCTATACCATGATGACTGTCAAGTATCCTGTCCTCTGCAATCAAAAATAATATACCGTAGTCAATACTGTATTCGCGGAATTTGCATTTCTATTAAGAGTACACATTATTATAGTCTCCTTTTATTGAAAACCTCTCCAAAATCATATCCTGGTTACGCCTATGCAGCTCATCAAGCCAATCTGTTTATACATACCCACATAATTGTTGTTTTGTGATGTCATCAGACTGCTGCTTACGATCACAGCATTGCGCCGACGTAGTTCTGGAGTTTATGGTGAAGTTAGCACTATTTATTTATTTTTTTACTAAGGACTAAGGCCCATAATCTGTCTAATTTCATTCCTCCTCATTTACTGTTGAAATTGTTTTGTGGTTTTGAATGTCTATAGGTTATTTGTACAGCCGAGCATAGTATTTTTTAGGTCTTGCTAAAACTGCTAATTTATCTGTATTTACCAGACAACCATTACTTTTTGTGTCCTTTTAGGTGAATATGAATATTTCTTTTATTAGTTCCTATGAACACTTGCTACACATGAAAGAGTATATGACAAACTCCTGTTGTGGCTAGTGGTGGACGTAGGTTGTTAAGCAATATATAAATATTCATGTACCTTTCTTGTTGATTCAAACAATGTATTAATACTGTGTTTCTGAGTATTTTGCTTATGTGACCTGTGACTGTCATTACATTTGTAAGGAAGATCTTCCCTCAAGATAATTTTTTCCATTAGAAGATTTAAACCTTCTAGGAAGTCATGCTCCATTTCTCTCTTTTCAAAGTAGCTTTCTCTTCTGAAGGCTTACCTTAAATGATTGAGTGCATCCCCCAAAAGAAATGTGTTGTGCAGATTTGTTAGTGTGGTTCCACCAATGATTTGATGACACCTCTTTTCTTCTTGGGATGGTGTTTAGAATTTCTGTGAAGATACTTATCGATGTAAGTGGACTTTCCTGTAGACTTTATGGCCCAATGTTCAATCATTTGAAGTGTGCCCTTCTGTTTCTTGTGTACTACAGTGGCCCGTAGTTGACTTCAGTAACTAATGTAGATTTATTTCTGAGGAGTTTAAATGTGCTCTGCTGTTGTTTTACTTGGTGGACGCCTTGCACCAAGACACATGGTATGTTTACAATAAGTTGCAGATTGATATTTATTTAGTTACCTATGTGGTATTTAATAGCATGCATGGTGAGTAATAAACAGCAGGTTACAAAACCTGTTGTGCAACTGAGCACAAATGTTTGTTACTGCTGTTATTTAATCATGTGCCAATTCTGTCAGAACTGTTTGATTTTTCAAATATTTTACCAGCTAGTTTGATGATGGTAATATAAGGCCTAAATAGATAAATAACTATCAGTGGGCATTGCATTCGGTATTGAAATGTAATAAAATATTTAATATTTTGATCAAAAACTTTCAAAATACTTCTTAAATTATTATTTGGATTAAACCAAACTCATTAAAAAATGTCATTTCCTAAGTGAAGTAGTCTCTTGAGAAACATTTAAATGATGTTTTGGCTGTTATATCTTTGGCCAGAGAAGTTCACAGTCTCGACACTAGGAGATAAATTGCAAGGATGTAAAAACACAAAATTATGAAGCTATATTTTTGTATTTTCTCCTAAACTTCCTGTCTCAATTTAACCAAATCATACTGAAAACATAATACATAGAATGACTTAGCACCTATCTGTTCTAACAACTAAGCACAAATGAGAGTGAGTGAAGTGTGGTGATATCTTATAAAAAGTGTAAAGCAAAGTGTGATTTGATTTCTTAGTCATTTATATATTTTGGTGTATGATCTCTTTGTGTATAAAAGTTACAGAATTTTATACTACTTTCTTTGTTTACATTATTGAAAAATGAAAATTGTCAAATAATGATTTTCTGTGAATTATCACTGAAACGAGAGAGTGACTATAGTGGGATTTTCTGCAGATTTTATTGCCTATGTTCCATAATTTTTTACAAATACAGGTATATATAAAATAGAAATGACACTGTCTTTCTCCATAATGAATATTAGTTCGTAATTAATATTTTTCACAAAATTTAGCATTTTAACTTCACATAACATTTACTGACACAAAGTAACTCAAATGACAATGTGTAACACACAGAACAGTACAATTAGTTCTAAGTGAAGTGTCCAGTGTGAGCGCATAACAAAGAATGCCAGCCGGCCGTTCACACTCCAGCCGTCTCCTTGCCTGGCTGCTCAGATGGCGCTAACATAGTAGCCTGTGCATAACAGCACCTCAGTTTCTAGCGCTGGCCAGCTCGGCAGCTAGTTTGAATATTGCGCAGTGTACATAGCACTTCTCCCCCTTTTATTTTTGACACTAATTTTTTTGCTGTCATGCACCGCACCTATGTCCATCTTGTCATCTGCGTCCTGGGAGAAGTCTCTTGGCAGCATTTGAGCATGTCCTTTCCGGTGTGGTATGACCTGTGAGCGATGATTGGAGACATCATGACACTCGTAGGTGTTGTGCAGGCTAACCTCTGGAATGGTGGAAAGGTGGGCGACTCTAGAGTGCAGTCCTCTTCGTGGATGGCGAGCTCGTGGTTTTCATTCTGTTGAGTGGCAGGTGTATATTTCATATGTTTTAGAAATCTTGTTTCCGGTTGAGGTTCAGAGTCGACTTCCAACCTGACATCCTCATTTGCTGTTAGTTGTGAGGGTGTTGCCTGTGAAGCGACTGCCTGTGTGATCCACAAACGAAGTTGATCTATGTGATGTGCCTCCTCCACTGCTGACGTCCAAACATTGTATAGGTGCCGTCCTCTCAGGCCAATGATATGGCCTTGTATCCACTTTGGGTGCCTTACCCCTGCATCCAAACAGGAGTGCCCACCGAAAATTTGCTTAGCGAAATAGCCACCTGTCGGTGAGAAGGTGGAAAGGGTAAGTGTATGAGTGTGAGCGGCTGGTGGCTGTGCAGAAGTTCTGCTGGACTATGGTCGCCCATAGGCGTGAAACGATAAGATGCAAGGAAGTGTGTTACCTTGTCATCCATGGTGGTGGAAGTAAGGAGATTTTTCATTTGGGTTTTGAAAGTGTGAACAAGGTGCTCAACTTCCCCATTTGCTTGAGTATGGAATGGGTGAGCGGTGATGTGACTGATGTCACACTGGGTACGAAAGTCAGATAAGTCAGTAGAAGTGAATTGTGGTCTGTTATCTGAGACAAGGATATTAGCTAAGCCTTCAAGAGATAAAATTTTTGCGAGTGCAACCGTGGTTGCCACTGTGGAAGGAGATGCACAACCGACAATAAATCGAAAGTTACAGTAAGCATCAATGACCAGGAGCCTTGTCTGGTAGAGAACTGCTGGATGAGAAAGAGATAACAAAGGTTTGTAAACTGTGATGAGATCAAATTTGACTCCATAGAGAAAAACACGAAACTCTTTCAAAGCCTAAATGATGGCCAGAGCCTCTTTTTCTATTTGAGAATAGCGTAGCTGAGAGGTGTTCATTGTCTTCGATGCGTACGCAATGGGACGTTCAGACCCATCTGGATATTTCTGTGTGAGAACGGCACCTATCCCATGCTGGGAGGTGTCAACAGCCACAATAAGTAGTTGACCAGGACAATATGTAGCAAGACAAAGTGCCTTATGAAAACAAGATTTGAGGCATTGAAAGGAAGCATCACAGTCGTCAAACCAATGAAAAGGCATATACTTGCGGAGAAGACAATGTAATGGGTGTGCAATATCCGCCACCAGCGGTAGAAAGTTGCAACAATAAGCAATTTTTGCGAGAAAGGCCTGAAGTTCTTTGACCATGGTGGGGCAAGGAAGAGCACTGATAGCAGCTACATGCTTGTTAAGAGGGCAAATGCCATCTCTGGAAAGTTGAAACCCCAGGTGTATGATAGAGGGTCGAAGGAATTAAGATTTTTGAAAATTGCACTTAATGCATGTGGATTGAAGAACTGAGAAAAGCATACAGAAATTGCTGAGTGGTTCATCCATGGTGCCCCTATAACTACAATATCATCTTGATAGTTGATGCATCCCAAAACAGTGACAAGATGTCGTTCCAGAAAAATTGCAAGTGCACTGGTGACCCTAAACGGTAGCCGTTGATATTGATATAATCAAAAGGGTGTGTACAATACAAGAAACTGACAAGAGGCTTCATCAGTAAGTAACTGATGATAAGCTTCCAAATTGTCAATTTTTGAAAAGAACTGGCTCCCACCAACTTGGAAAACAACTCTTCATGGCGTGGCATAGGGTATGTGTCAATGAGGCACTGAGCATTCACCGAGGCTTCGAAATTGCCACCAAGGCAGAGACTGCCATTAAGTTTGTAGATGAGCACTGAAGGCGAGGGCCCACTCATTGTAGGTTACTGGAAGCAGGGCTCCGGAAATTGTCAACCTATCCAATTCTTGCTTCACTGCATCTGGAAACAAAGCCACTGGGAAGGGCCATGCTCAAAAGATTCGGCCGGGCCATTTGCTACTAACTAATGTGCGCATCAAAACTACCGGCACAACCAAAGCCAGGCGATAAAAGCATAGAAAATTCATCCGACAATGACTCCAACTGTGAGTAAGAAATATCGTTGGAGACAAAGTTGATTGTGTCATCTATCGAAAAGACAAAAATGCGGAATGCGTCATAACCGAATAAATTCTCAGTGTACATGTGATCAACCACAAAAACAGTGACAGAAGTCAGTGGGGGAGAGGGAGGGGAATCCCAGATGAAGGTATGTTTGCAAGGTAATAGTGGCAGCAGATCCTGTTTCAAATTGCATTTTAGCATCCTTGCCGAACATTTTAATATTAAGGTACAACTTTTTAGGATTGGTAATTGTATAATTTACAGATAGCACTGAATCATCATGAATTTCGTCTTTCTGTAGGATTTAGCCCCCCCCCCCTTTTTTTTTATTTATGACAAGTATCCCAATCTTGGGGACAGTCGTGCCGTGAATGGTGAATGATGGGAGGAACATCATGGGTGTGAAGGCAAAGAAGAAGAACCTTGTTTGGTCTTTTGTTGTTCTGTTGCCTGTTTGTCTTGTGCTGTGTATGAATGTGTACCACATCTGAGCAGCTTACAGATGCGTCAACAGGTGCCCTAGTCAACTGCACTTCCCTAACATCACTCCAGGTGTCTAACTGTGCCCCTGCAGCATGAGTAAATCTCAAAAGTCTGAGAAATGGATAAAAGTTCTTCTAACGTGGGGTTGTCAAGTTGAAGAGCCCGCTGATTTAACTCCCTGTTGGGAGCAGACCGTAGAATAGCGCTCCTAACCATGGGATTGGCATATGATTCTTTATGAATCTCAGTAATGAACTGACATTTCCTACTATGTCCTTGTAGTTCTGCCGACCAAACTCTGCATGACTGGTGAGGTTGCTTTATACATCGATAGAAAGCTACATGTGATGCAACTACGTGACACTGTTTCTTGTATTAGACAGACAGAAGAGAACACATTTAGTTGAATGACAAGTATGAGTTTTCTTTTAGATGAGCTAACTAAGAGAGAATTTGATACAGCTTAGGAGAGATCCAAGAGAGGAAAAGAGACAGGTTTGTGGATCGGGAACGCCAAAGGCATGAAATGTTGCCGTAGGCATTTTTTGTAGTCAATCCAGTCCTCTGCAGTTTCCTCGTACAGCGGGAAAGGAGGAATGATCAACACCGGTTGACGATTGTTGGTAGGTGCCATCAGTAATTTCTGTTAGGCATTAGTGATTACCCTCTAGTGTTCAGTGGAGGCCTTCTGGTGTTCAATGATGGTGCCTGCAAGAAGCTTCTGCTGTTCCACGAGGCTTTGTAGGATTTGTTCTAGTGTAGCCATTTCTTCCGATATATCTTGAAGTGGTAGCGCAGAAAATCCCCGACTCGGCGCCACTTAAGTGTTGTAACTTCATATAAAATTTATTGACACAAGGTAACTCAAATTACAATTTGTAACACACAGAATAGTACATTTAGGTCTTTGTGAAGTCTCCAGTGTGAGCACGACACAGAAAGCCCACCGGTCGCATGTTCTCTGGTCATCTCTGCGCCTGGCCGCTCAGATGGCACATCAGTTTCTAGTTCAAATGTTTGTAGACCTTATGGGACTTAGCTACGGGGTCATCAGTCCCTAAACTTAACAAACTACTTATGAACTAGTTTATATTAAAGACAGCACAAACACCCATGCCCGAGGGGGAATTTGAAGCCCCATCCACAGCAGCCGTGCAGACCATGACTGGCTCACCGCAGACCGCTCGGCCACTGCAGCCGGTCAGTTTCTAGTGCTGGTCAGCTTGGTAGCTAGTTTTAATATTGTGCAGCGTACATTGTATTTCAAAATTTGGAGTGTTGTTGATCTCTGAGAGAACACACAACAAAAGTACTATCCACACATCAAAACCAACATTAAGGTTCCTTCTTTCCAGTTTGGAGGGTGGTTTCTTCAAATTTTTCTGTCTACAAATTTACTAAAATAGTGCAAACTGAGTTCACCATTCCCACACTGTTTACTCACAGAACATGTCTCATTGAAAGTATGTTAATGTGGGACAAATTTTTAAAGAGATCTATCCTTTGTGAAAATATTTTCCAACTGTGACATCATCTCATCAAGAGGAACCATAGTAAACAGTGATAAAATGTCAAAATTGACCATTAGTGATTAGAACAGTCTAAATGATTTTAATTTCGTAATACAATGGTCAAATCTTTGATATAAATGTCAGATTTTCTTATGGATGGCTGTAGGAGAGAGGCTAAGTGTTTAAAAGTCCCGCAGGTTGGACAATCTATGGCACTAATCATTGTTGTCAGTGGAATGGCATATTTGTGAATCTTTTATAAATGATACAGTCTTGGTGGCCATGCTTCTGATGTGACAAGGTCTATATTCTCAGTGTGAAAGATCAAGAGCCTTTTAGCTTATTTGTTATTCCAAGAACAGAAGTTGTAGGATCTCCCGTAAGTTCTCTATATCATCTTGTTCTAACCAGTCCCAAATTTTCTGCAATAATCTTCTTTCCTCAAAAGCTGGAGGAATTTGAATGTTTGTCTGCAAAGTTAAATCTCCAGTAGCTTTCATTTAACCTTTTGTTAAGTTACTTATAGGTGGTTTACTTCTAAGTAGTATTCTGGCTGATTCTATGCGTATTTCTTCTGCAGCTTTTACTTATAAAATGAATTCCAGGTTCAATAGTAGCCACACTGTATTCTGTTAGTGTTCTACAAGGTGTAATGCAAAGTTTACTTACTTTGGCAAGTAAATAATTTCATTCATAGATGGAACTACCTCCGACTTATTAATAACGATATGAGTAATATTTTAAGGTAGCATGGTGACACACTTCTTTTGTAATCTACAGAATTTAACCTGTTTATCAATTGATATTGCAGATATGTTATGGAATGTTAAACTATTGATCTTGTGATGTAACTTAATATTGTTGTGTTGCAATGGAAGCAGGCTTGACTTCGAAGGCAACTAAACACAGCACTTATACTGAAAGCACGTTTATTACGAACTCAACATACACGCAGCACTAACTACCTCTCCAGGCAGAGTGCTCTGCTATTTATACACAGACAGAATTTACCAGAAATTAGAACAGTTAACATAAGAAACAAGTAGAATTTACAAGTGAACATAAGAAAGACATAGAACCTTCTGGAATTGTTAACTACAAAGAAATAAATTTTTGCGGGTGGGCGGGATTGAACCTGCGCCCTTCTGCACCGCAGTCCGTGACGCTATCCCCTGCGCCACGCCGGCAGTCGGTGTTCGTGGTCTCACGCGGCATTGCTCCCTCTCCTGGAGAAACAGCGACCCGCTGTTATGATCCCTGTGGAGCCAGCTGCAATGTCCTGGATCTTGACCGTGTCATGGGTCCTCTGTATGACAGTTCAGACGTTCCTGTCGTGGTTTCATCAGGAACATTACTGTCCTTAAAGTCCTTGAACAAGAAGCCATTGTTGTCTACCTGCTCTTCAGGATCGTAGTAAGGCTTCATGCGCAGAACATGACAATGTCTCTTCGTTTTTCACGTTTCGACGACGGCTCATAATCCTCAACTTCGTATGTGACGTCTGACAGGCGGCGTATGACATGATACGGACCAAAGTATCGCTTCAATAACTTTTCTGACAGTCCAACCTTCCGTACAAGGGTAAAAATCCATACCAGATCTCCTGGGCTGTACACAACAGGTCGGTGCTTGTCGTTATACCGCTGACGGTCCTTCTCCTGGGCGTCCAGTGTCCGTATGCAAGCCAGCTGTCTTGCTTCTTCGACCCTGGTGATGAGCTGTTTAACATAGTCATCCTGAGTGTCGTCCGGTTGGAACGGGAACAGTGTATCCATTGTCGTCTCAGCTTCACGGCCATGGAGCAGGAAAAACGGAGTGAAGCCTGTGGTGTCTTGTCTTGCGGTATTGTAAGCAAATGTCACGACTGGTAGAATTTTATCCCAATCCTTCAGCTCAACATTGACGTACATCGACAGCATGTCGGCTAACGTTTTGTTAAAACGTTCCGTAAGACCATTTGTCTGAGGATGGTATGCAGTTGTCATTCTGTGGACAATGTTGCACCATGACATTACCTCTGATACTAGTTTTGACTGGAATACTTTTCCATGATCAGATATCATGACACGTGGTGCTCCATGCTTCAAAATAATGTCTTCTACAAGGAATTTTGCGATCTCTGGAGCTTCTGCAGTTGGCACAGGTTTGGTGACTGCGTAGCGTGTGAGGTAGTCAGTGCAGACTATTATCCAACGGTTACCGGTTGTCGACTTCGGGAACCTCCCTAAAAGATCGATCCCAACTCGGTGGAATGGAGCTGCTGCCGGCGGAATCGGTATGAGATGTCCTGGAGGTAATTGCGGCACATGCTTCCGTCGCTGGCACTCTTTACAGTGACTCACATAGTGCTTGACAGATCGGCAGAGACCTTTCCAGTAATACCTGCGTCTGATTCTGCCTAGGGTCTTCACGAATCCCAGATGACCGGATATTGGAGCATCATGGAAATATTTGAGAATAGCTGGCTGGAGATGAGCTGGAACAACAAGTAGCCATTTGGGGCCCAGTGGGTCGTAGTTGCTCTTGTACAATGTTCGTTTATAAGTTGGAACTCTCCGTTGGTCGGTTCTCCTTTCTCCAAAGCCTCTATCATTTTTAATAGTGTTGGATCTTCTCTCTGTTCAGCTGTAACGTCATCTAATTCAGTGAGAGCCGAAATTTCATTAATGCTATTGTGTTCCACTAATGGATTCCTCAAAAGGCAGTCGGCATCCTTGTGTTTGCGCCCGTTCTTGAATACCACTGTGACATCATACTCTTGGAGTCTTAGTGCCCATCTTGCTAGTTGACCTGATGGATCCTTCAAGCTAGTCAGCCAACACAAAGAATGGTGATCTGTCACGACAGTGAATGGTTTGCCGAATAAATATGGCCGGAACTTGTTGATAGCCCAGATAACCGTGAGACATTCTTTTTCAGTTGTAGAGTAGTTTACCTCGGACTTTGAAAGTACTCTTGACGCATAGGCTATCACTTTTTCGGCACCTTCCTGAACTTGTACAAGCACTGCACCAATCCCATAGCCACTGGCGTCTGTGTGAAGTTCCGTTTCTGCATTCTCGTCATACAAGGCTAGCACTGGTGCGGAAGTTAGAGCCTCCTTAAGTGCCCGGAAAGCTCTTTCTTTTGTCTCATTCCAGTAAAATTTGGCGTCTCCCTGCAGAAGGTCTTGTAATTGACGTGTCTTGTTACAAAATCCTTTTATGAAACGTCGGTAGTATGAGCACAGCCTGAGAAAACTTCTCACATCACGAATGTGCTGAGGAGTTGGAAATTCTGTGACTGCCCTTACTTTATCTGGATCAGGACGAACACCATCTCCGTTGACTAGGTGCCCCAGGATTTTTATCTCTTTGGTGATGAAGCGGCACTTCTTTGGATTGAGGCGGAGACCTGCAGCCTGAACACACTTCAACACAGTTTACAGGTGACTCAGATGTTCTTCAAATGTTTTTGAGAAAACGACAATGTCATCTAAATAGCAGAGACACGTCGTCCACTTAAGGTGTCGAAGCAAGTTGTCCATCATGCGTTCGAATGTGGCTGGAGCATTACACAATCCAAATAGCATTACATTAAATTCATAGAGGCCGTCAGGTGTAATAAAAGCCGTCTTTTCCCTGTCAGCTTCGTCAACCTCGATTTGCTAGTAACCTGTCTGCATGTCCATAGTTGAGAAGTATGTAGCTCCTTTCAAGCAGTCTAAGGTGTCATCAATACGCGGCAATGGGTAGACATCTTTCTTTGTGATACTGTTCAGCCGCCGATAGTCGACACAGAATCGCCACGTGCCATCCTTCTTTACGAGGACCACTGGAGACGACCAAGGACTCTCCGAAGGTTGAATAATGTCTTCTCGCAACATCTTCTCCACTTCCTGCCGAATTATCCGTCTTTCAGCTGGCGACACTCTATACGAACGCTGGCTAATTGGCAGATGATCTCCAGTATTGATACGGTGCTTTATCGTGGGCCGTTTCGTCTGACTTTTCCCCTGCTGAGGTGTGAATGCACCTGAAAATTGGCGTAATACCTAACACCCGTTGGCGTTGTTCCTTGGTCAGTCCAGGCCCTATTGGCAGTTCCACGTTTGTTTCCTCCAGCGTGTTGTCTGTACTAACAGCAGGGCATGGGTCTTCATTGATGACATTGAGCGCATCGTCCTCGATTGGTTCAGCTGTCCCGATACACATTCCCTTGGGGATAAGTTGTGACTGCTCGTGACAATTCGTGATCCAAATCTCTCCTTGACCACCGGTAATGCTTATGATAGCCGCTGGTATGTAAATTTCTTTTGTGAGCCTCATAAACTTTTTACTATCAACAAGAACTTCACAGTTTAACCAGTCATCTGTGTTTGTGACTGCAACTCTTCTCATTGACAACGGCGGTATCGTCACATTGTCAATGACGAATAGCTTCCCAGAAAATTCTGTATTACGTGTATCCGGCGGAACAACTTCTTCAATTTGCAGCTCAGATCTTCCACAGTCAATGATAGCTTGGGATGCCTGAAGGAAGTCCCATCTGAGGATGACATTGTGACTACATTCTGTTAACACGACAAATTCAAACGGTTGCATCCTGTTGTTGATGGTTATTCTTGCGACACAAGTTCCTGCTGGATGGACGTACTTTTCATTCGCGACCTTCAGCACAGTTGCTCCTGTATCACAGAACATTGTCTTCTTTAGTGTGCGGCGGTAATTATCCGATAATACAGAAAAAGAGGCTCCTGAATCAACAAGTGCCTGGACAGGTTGGCCATCGATTATGACGTCGATGAGATTTCCCGACATCTTGGCGACTGTTGTCCATGGAGGATTTTCATCTGCGGCAGCCTCACCTTCGTAGATGGTCGCCTCGCTTAGTTTTCCTGGGCGCGGCGGCTAGGGGAGCGGCTGGTACCTCTGTACGGCGACGGTGAACGGCTGCGGCGCGTCGGGGAGCGACCTCGTCTAGGGTACGGCGATGGGCTTCTTCCCATAGGTCGACTGAACTCATCAGCAGGTGACTGCCTTGGATAGAACTACTCCAACGGCTGACGTCTTGCGGCAAAATAATCATCGAATACTCGCCTCCTCTCTCTGCAGTAGTGTACGACATGTCCAGGGTGTCCACAGTGGAAACACAGTGGTGTGTTGTCTTCTGTCCTCCAGACGTCTGTTCTTCTGTGGGGCGGCATAGTTACCGGGGGAGTTGGCTGTGGTCGTGTCGGTCGGTTCATGGGCTGCCGTTTGGCGGCTGCAGCATAAGTCATAGCAGGGCGACGCCATTCTTCACGTCGGGTGCGATTGACGGGGCAGACAGGAGCTAATGTTTGAAATACCTCGTCCTCAGCGGCGTCGGCTACCTCGCGACTTACAGGGCTCACAACCATGGCCATAATCTGATGATCGCTCGGTCTAATAGTCCCGGCTGCCATGCACTGTTGTAATTCTTCTCTCAAGATTTGTCGTATGAGAGAAGCCAAGTCCTGCTGGTCTTCCACAACGGCCATAGGGACTACATTTGGGAGTCTGTCATACTTCTTGCGTCCAACCCTCCTTTGTTGCATCTCTTCAATACGCTGGCACCACTTGATGAACTCTTCTGTCATTGCGACGTCTTTTATCAGAAGAGCTTGGTACATATCTTCCTTGGTACATATCTCCCTTCATCAGGTGCGTGATTTTGTCCACCTCAGTCATGTTCGGATTCACTATGTTACACAGGGCCAAAACATTCTGTACGTGCGATTGTGTCGGCTCACCATGTCGTTGGGCCTGGTTCTTCAATTGTTCTTCCGCCGAGCGGATTTGACGCTGGCGGTCTCCAAACGTCTTCTTCAGTTCCTCCTGGAACGTCTCCCAGTCATTCAACTTGTCTTCGTTGTTCTCGAACCATTGCTGGGCTGTTCCATCCAGATAGAAGTAAACGTTGGCCAAGCACATCGTATGATCCCACCTGTTGTACTTGGCGACTCGCTCGAACCCTTTGTTTGGGTCCTGTCCAGCGTCTCCAGAGAACACCGACGGGTGCCTGACGTGTAGCTGGCTTACTGCTGGTTTCGTTTCCATAGTTCGTCTGATGATACGGACTCTTGGAAGGACGTACTCGGTGTATCCCTTGTATTCCGGTTCCAGTCCGTGTAAGCGACGACTTTTACGTTGCCTAATCGAAGCCACGGTGATGCAGCTGTTGCACAGTGTACCCGGCACCTCCACCAAACAATGTCGCGTTGCAATGGAAGCAGGCTTGACTTCGAAGGCAACTAAACACAGCACTTATACTGAAAGCATGTTTATTACGAACTCAACATACACGCAGCACTGACTGCCTCTCAGGCAGAGTGCTCTGCTATGTATACACAGACAGAATTTACCAGAAATTAGAAGAACAGTTAACATAAGAAACAAGTAGAATTTACAAGTGAACATAAGAAAGACGTAGAACCTTCTGGAATTGTTAACTACAAAGAAATAAATTTTTGCGGGTGGGCGGGATTGAACCTGCGCCCTTTTGCACCGCAGTCCGTGACGCTATCCCCTGCGCCACGCCGGCAGTCGGTGTTCGTGGTCTCTCGTGGCAATATTGAGGAAAATTCAATGTTGATTTGTATTCATAAAGATAAAATTCCAGCTCTTCATTCTGTTCTGGCATATTCTTCCAAAAAATATTACTTTCACTGATTGAGCACTAAAACAAATCTAATAGCACCATCTTATGGTTCTCTGGTGTTGCACACCATACTATTAAAACAGGAGAGACTCCTAAAACTTTAAATTGTGATATATTTCCTTTCCCTGGTCCAAAGAAATAAAGCATTACTCCACAGACACCTCAAGTTAGTTATGAAAATGCCATGAAAATTCCCCAGTAGTTTTGTGGATTATTTTTATTAATGCTTGTTAAAATGGACAGACACACACAATGGTTTTAGATAAATTATTTTATCTTTTTCCCCAGAGGAAAAAAAATAGTTCAAATGTTTGTTAAGCTTATGGGACTTAACTGTGGGGACATCAGTCCCTAAACTTCCCTTTCTCCCCTCCTTCCTTCCTCTTTTCCTACCAGCAGTGGCGAAAGCTTGTATGTGTGTTTGTGTGTGCTTTTATTTATGTCTGTTGACGGGCCTGTGCTTTGGGAAGTCATCCGTTTTCTATTTTTATAATATATATATACTGGTCGACAGACACAAATAAAATCACACACAAACACACATACAAGCTTTCGCAACCATTGGTCGCTTCGTCAGGAAAAGAGGAAGAAAGGAGAGGAGAAAGGGAAGGATATGGGTTTTAAGGAAGTGGAAAAGGAGTCGTTCCAATCCCAGGAGTGGAAGGACTTACCTTAGGGGAAAAAAAGGAAGGTAAACAAATACACACACACATATCCAAACGCAAACACACCTAGACAGACATTTGTAAAAAGCAAAGAAGTTGGACAGATATCTGTCTAGGTGTGTTTACGTTTGGATATGTGTGAGTATTTGTTTACCTTCCTTTTTTTCCCCTAAGGTAAGTCCTTCCACTCATAGGATTGGAATGACTCCTTTTCCACTTCCTTAAAACCCATATCCTTCCCTTTCTCCTCTCCTTTCTTCCTCTTTTCCTGACAAAGCAACCAACGGTTGCGAAAGCTTGTATGTGGAAGGGGATTCGTATGGGTAAAGGTCCGTTGACAAATGCAGCTGTAGCAAGAATGATTTCGAAGTTCGAAGCCACGGGTTGTTTAGACGATAGACCTCGTAGTGGCGGACCGAGCACAAGGTGTAATGCTTAAGTAAGAAATGGAGACTGTAGCGGGTTCATCTATGCACGGGGAAGACAGCGCTTGTGCAGTCGCGCGTCACACCGGCATTCCATACACTACTGTTTGGTTGGCACTTAGGAGTACCCTCCGATGCTATCCTTATAAAATCCATCGGCATCATGAACTGTTACCTGGCAATTTAGTAAAGCGGAGAGCATTTGTGATGTGGACGTTTCAAAAGATGACAATTGGTTGAGTAACGTGTTGTGGACCAATGAAGGTCATTTTATGCTCTGAGGGTCTGTCAACGCCCACAACTGCAGAATTTGGGCTACCAAAAATCTCAGAACTGTCGTGGAAACTCCATTGCACGACGAGAAAGTCACGGTATGGGTTGGATTTACAACAGCTACCATTATTGGGCCTATTTTCTTCGAGGAACTGTGTGATTCTGGTTTTATAACTGGTAACGTGACGGGTGAAAGGTAAGCCGATATGTTACAAAATCACATCCCTCAACCTGGCTGATAAACACCTGCTGAAATGTATGATTTTTATGCAGGATGGCTCTCCACCCCATATTGCTAGATGTGTGAAAGATCTCTTGCGCACGTTGTTTGGTGTTGATCGTGTGCTCAGCCGCCACTTTCGTCATGCTCGGCCTCCCAGGTCCACAGACCTCAGTTCGTGCGATTATTGGCTTTGGGGATACCTGAAGTCGCAAGTATATTGTGATCGACCAACATCTCTAGGGATGCTGACTTCTAATAAAACCCCATGTCATTCCAAGCATGTGTGTCGATTTTTACCTATCTACATTATTCCGTGATTTATTAAGTTTTCAAATTTATACTGACTTTTTGATTGCCCGGCATGTACCAGTACATCCTTAAATTAAATTTACTTGGTACCAAATGTCATTGCAACCATCAGGTAACGTATAATGCCTCAAATCCAGACCCATCACCCTCACATCTGAAAGCTTGTCACCATAGATGCTACATATACACCAATATCTCCCATGGATACCTGTGGTCTTTCTGCCCTAGTAAATTACCTACCCCAGCATCCACAAAAAAGACTACCCAAAAACCTCATTCCTTTATACACTTTCATCCCCACTCAAAATTACTTTGCCTCCCAGGACCAGACATACAAACAAATCGGGGAGGGGGCAGCAATGGCAACCAGGATGGCCCCATCCTATGCCAACCTTTCCTTAAACTGCATCGAAGAGATCCAGTAGCTGTGCCTTGATGACAAGATGAAAACACTTATCGTCCTTCAAGCTTTCAACTTCTTCTCTCACTAGTGTACCTGCCATTCATTACACAACAACTGCTCCCTTCCCTACAGCCGATGCATCAATAATAAGCGGTAAAAGTATCTGCTCCAATGACGAGTGCTTCACCGCCTATATCAACATCCTATTCAGTGCTTTCCTCTCCTGTAACTACTCAACACACCTTGTCTGCAAACAGTTCTCCCAAGCAGTCCACCCCCACCCCTTTCGTCCCAATAATAATGTTCTGTGAGGTTTGGAAAGTAGGAGGCGAGGTACTGGCAGAAGTAAAGTTGTGAGGTGGCATCATGAGTCATGTCGGGATAGCATAGTCAGTAGTGCGCTTGCCCTTGAAAGGCAAAGGTCCCAGGTTCGAGTCCCGGTTCCGGCTCACAATTTTAATCTGCCAGGAAGTTTCATATCAGTGCACACTCCGCTTCAGAGTGAAAGTTTCATTCTGTATTACCAAACCACTTTCCCTACCCCTGCAACTGACCCAGCTGCCAAAACTGCCCCATGCATCTTCCCATAACCAACTACTCCAGGCCTATGCAGGGAAAAACTACACCAAATAAGGCAGGTCCACATGCAAAACAACACATCATATATCACTTAACATGTGTTAATTGTACAGCATCTTAAAACAGAATGTGCACCAACAAACTTTGAAGGTATGATCGGTCAAAGACAAACACTTCCCCTGTAGGGTGTCCTATATTCCATGGTGAAGCATGCCCTCCTACATAAATACTTAGACCTACACCACATGTACCTTACACTAGTCTTTCCACCTTGACATCTTCAACTCACTTTTCATTTCTCACCACTTTTCTTCCTTCCTATCATTATGTGTGTGTGTGTGTGTGTGTGTGTGTGTGTGTGTGTGTACGCGCGCAGGTGGGTGGGTGGGGGTGGGGGTCTGTCTTCTTACAATAATGTTTTTAATTCCCTGCCACTCAGCATTACCGGTATTCAGTTCAGTTTAATAAATACTCTTACTTGTCTTTGATTTTCAATTGATACAGTACTTATTATGCAATATCTTTGGCTTCCATTTGACACCCTTCAATTTTATCTTGCTTACTACAAGGCCTAAGTTGTGAGCAACCTAAAGCCACTTTTCCTTCTATGCCCTTTCCCCTCCTTCCTGATAAGGAAATATTCTTTCCAAATGATCAATTTTATACTTACTTTCACTACTTTCTTGTTACTATTGGCGGTACTGAGCTGAGGTAAATACTGTTCTGCCAGTCTCTCTCTTCAAAATTCTTTTCACATCTCTGTGGTGGAGTTTCCTTCAGATTAATCAATTAGTAATTGGCCATGTGTCCACAAATATATAAGTGTGATGTATTTGTAAAAGGTCTTTGACTATCAGTCCACTACAGTCAAAGAACATCAGTACTACCAGTATGGAAAAGTTCACTAATCTGCAGTCCTACAAACCAGATTTATCAAATATCAAAATATAAGATTTATCAAAAGAACTATTAAACCAAATCTGGGGTTAAATGTATGGAGAGACCAATGCAAATGTGAAATTCACTAATTTCTCAAATTTATTCAAACTGCACTTCAAAAAGACATTTCCAAAAGTAACCATATCATAATCAATGTCCTATGAAAGCAAATGGATAACAGTAAGTATTAATCAGTCCTTCCAAATCCCCACATACCTCAGCTTCATAAAAGAGCTGGAGTTCTTAAATTTCTATCACATAGACTTATACTAAAAGATTTATAGGAAGGTGTTGGTTGTTTTCCTAGGGCATTCTTACCCTGTGAATGCCTCAGGTTAAGTTAAAGCAACTCATGGTTTTGCTGAGTCAGTGGCTATAGTGTGGTCTAAAAATATACCTGTTGTTTGTACGCCTATTTCTTGATCGAGGCCATGATGGAGAAAATCCATAATTGCCTTGATAGTGCTGTGATTCTTTCAGAACACAAGCTGAGTCTCTGTTGGTAAGTTATGTTTTGAGAAATAGTTACTAAGTTGCGTCAGCAGTACATTTCAAATGTGGTTATAGGCCGGAAGTTTAAAACACCTTTCTTGGGATCTTTTTTATACACTGGTTTTACTGTGAGCCATTTTGGTACATTTGGAGAGGTGTGTTCACTGATACTACAGTTAATCAGATGTGCGATTCATACTTTACCCAAGTATTCCTTTTTTTTTTCTAAATCATGACACTACACAAACCATCTCAACCTTTAGGTTATTTATAATCCTGCCTATTACTTGTTCACTCACTTCTTTGAATTCAAAAGATGGCTCTTCAGTGGAGAAGATCTTTATCTTGTGTACTTACACGGAATTGAATAAACTGATAGTGGCAGATGTAAAACATTTCAATAAATATTTCAGACCTCATTGGGATCTTTAACTGTGGGATAGAAGTGGGTTGCATGTCACAAAGGGCAGGCAGGAACAGCCCACTGTGAAGATCAAGTCACCAGACTGATAGATTTACAGTGGTGCTACCTGCTGAATCAGGTAACTGAATGTAGAAAAAACCAAGGCAGGAGACATACATACAGATCTACGTAGTACTAGATTATTGGTTTTAAGAAGGATATAAACTTGTCAACATCACCTTACACAAGGAGGAACTATTTCATGTTAATCCTGGAAAAGACATAAGTCTAGGCTCCGTAATCTTTGTCTGTAATGATGATGCCCAAGACACCTCCATGGGAGGAGGTAAAGCTTGTTTAGATAGCAGTCCTCAAAACTGTGACAATATTAACATGTTTGTAAAACTATTTGACCAAACTACTATGGTCATCAGTCCCTAGATTTACAAACTACTTAAACAAACTTACACTAAGGACAACTCACATACATGCCTAAGAGAGGACTCAAGGCTCCAATGAGAATAGCTGCCCAGTCTGTAGCATCATGCCTTAGACCACAGCCATTCCATACAGCATGAGGATATTTATTTAGGTACGTAAACATTTAAAGGCTGTTCCTCTCAAAATCTTGTTTGGGAATTTATGTTTACAGAAGCAGAATGTCTACAGAGATGACTGCAGGTAATCAACTATATGATTGTATCTGATGGTCAAACAATAATGGCAATGTGAGCCACAACCTTTATCACAGGTTGCAATGAAATGAAGGATATTGAAAGCGACAGCAATAGCTGGAAAGGTTGCAGATAACCGAAACACAGAAAAGGGTCAACTGCTGTCTTCAATCATCTCTATGAAGACAGGAGGAAGTTGTGTCCATGATCCAGGAGTCCTATTTAGGCTATATAAAGCAGGTTTATCAGGCCTTCAAAGGGGCGAGTACAGTACATACTTGAATACTTGTTTTAACAGAAATTTAGAGATACAGATATGAGATGTACAGTACCTTCAGTAGCTAACGAAATAGGAAAGAAGTATTGGCTAAAGTCTCGATCAGCGGCATGGGTAGCATTGCAGTGCGTCTGTAGTAGTGTTAGGTTGGCAATGAAGTACATTTTGAGTAGCAAATGGCGTGTATGATAATTCAATTAGTGACTGGACAAGGTTACATCGACGAATATTATTGTTACAAATATGTCATGATTTATGGGTTGTGGTTAGGCAGGGACATAAGAGTACAGTTTACATTGTTGTGAGCGAGTGTTATGATTTTACGAATATGTCATGATTTTAAAGGATGTGGTTAGGCAAGAACCGAAGAGTACAGCTTCAATTATTGTGAGCGCATGTTATGATTTTTACGAATATATCATGATATTGAAGGATGTGGTTAGGTAGGAACCAAAGAGTACAGATTAAATTGTTGCAAGCACCAAATTATGAACACTGAAAAAAATTATTGTAATTCATATCATTCGAGAGACAGACACGTATTTCGATTTACATAACAACAAAGTGTTACAGCTGAACAGGAAGACAGTGCATGTGGAGAAACATAGTTTTGTAGTGTGCGATCTTCTACATTCATTTTCACATCTTGTAAACATTGTCTGCCGCCATTCATCCCAGCATTCACAGCGACTGTTGCCGACATTGCCGCTTCACCTCACGTAAATACATTAGGCCATGCCACTGGTCGAGACTTTTACCGAAGTATTCAATATTACTTTTTAGTCCATTGTAATGAGTAGTTATGTCAAACAATGCCAAATCCAGATGAAGCCACCCTTAGCCATGGCTACATGTGTTATGTTAGGGGTTGAAAAGGCTATTAAATATATGATTATCTATAGGACTACTGGCTCACTTGTAGGCGGGGATACCGCTCATCAGCTTTGACCCATGACGTCATCGCAGTGGGGTAGTTTTGAGGTGCATGCGTGTATGTAGAAGGCGTGAGTGATTATGTGGTGGCTGAGTTAAAGATGATAGTTTGTTTACAAACAAAATAGAGTAATGTTTTGTGTTTAAAAAGTGATCTGTAGTTTCTCTCTGATGGTTAGGTGTAAGTTAACCGAGAGATTTTTTTTCTTTCGCATGTGAGCACCGAAGGTGCGAATTTTTGGGCTAAGACCTGTGATTGATGGTACATACTGTTATCTATAATAACTACAGATTATTTGTATCTACAATAAAAAAGTATTAATATATCCCATATACTGGTTTTCCGACTTCTTGATGACGGGCAGAAGGGTGGTATCCCAGTCTACAGTTATGCCGGACTACTAGGAAAATAGATTGATACTTATATGGGAAAAATTTACACTCATATTTATGTTAAGTTAAAACTTTGAAACTAAGATATCTAATACATTTAGAGGAATGCCAGATGAAATTAAGTCTTCCATCACGACCTTGTAATTTCAGAACTGTCCAACCACCAGGAAGCGAGCAAAAGTGAGTGCGACTTGGTAGAACAATAGGCCTATTCTAGAATCACAAAGCAAGCACATAAGAAAACTACACAACTTTTGTAAAAGCAATCATTTTTATTGCAGTCTTGATTGTGTTAGTTATAAAAAGACCGATTCTGGTTCAATATGAAGTAACTACAGATTTTGCTGTAATGGTTACATATAAGTAGGCCTAAACTCTTCCAATTATCGCCAGATTTTATCAATGCTTCAGTTTGTCACTTATCTGCATGTGTAAGTAGATCTATACAAGGGTTGGGCATAACTGTAGACTGGCATACCACCCGTCTACTCTGACCCATGACATCAAGATGTCGGAAAACCAGTGTACGGGATATCTTAATACTTCTGTATTGTATATACAATTAATCTGTAGTTATTATAGATAACAGAATGTATCATCGATCACAGGTCTTAGACCAAAAATTCGCGCCTTTGGCGCTCACATATGAAGAACAAATCTCTTGGCTAACCTACAGGTAACCATCAGAGAGAAGCTACAGATCACTTTTTAAACTGAACCACCACATAATCACTTACGCCTTCTACAAACACGAATGCACCTCCAAGCTACCGCGTTGCAATGATGACACGGGTCAAAGCTGACGGGCGGTATCCCTGTCTACAGGTGAGCCAAGGGTTGTCACTTTATGTCCCAATTTAGAATGTTCAGTGGCAAAGCAATGACATATGCTTCGTTTATTAGTCTAAATGAAAAAATAGCGGAAAAACTTCTCAATAAGGAAGTAAGAAGTCATCAAAATGCTTAACAGTTTCACAAAATTGCCACCAAATCTTTAAAAATGGTGCACGTAAATATATTCTTGCAATTGCAGGACATCTAATTACTTCATAGATTACCATAATGCAACTAAATGTGTATGCTGATAACAGCACTGGAATTCAAGCATTCGAACGACATGTCAGTTACCAAAAATCGGTAATAGATTACAATTCGTGTCGCGGCGTAGTGTCAAGTGTTCAGATGAGGTCAGCGGCCGTAGCCGACAAATCTTACCACAGACTGTGACAGCCAATTAAATATTAGCGCGTAACAGCTGCTTTACCTTCACGATAGATTGTAGACGGGATATCTAATATTTTATTCGTAATAAACGATTGCTTTTTTTGTGCTGGCCATTAAGTACACAATTAATGATGTTTCTGCTCTGTAGTTGAGACAGGTTGTCGTTGTACTGTACCCTTGTCCGCTCATTAAATTGACTGTAATCGACACGGGAAAAATTCATAACAAAACATTGCCTTGTCACATGCAGTGGGCATGGCCTACATATGAACACTCATTACTACGCCGAAACACGGATTGTAAGCTTAAGCCCCAATACTATGTTATTACTGATATTTCGTCGACTTCAATTAGCTTTCACGATATTCGCATTTGTTTCTCCTATTTGTCATTGGCGGTATTCAATTGTCGCATCCTTTCGGTGCTGGGGTTCTGATTCCTGTCGATAAATTAACTTGCAACTTGCAGCAATTTCTGACTCATTATCTAATTTTCATATTTTCTGTTGTTCCCTACCAGTTATGGCCTATACTTCCGCGGAAAACGCTTTCGGGTGTTCGATAGAGAATGTTTTTGATGGTATGCTGATTAACGATTGTGTCAAAATATTGATTGATTGACAAACTCTTGCGGTTGCAGTACTTTTCGTAAGCCCCCTTTATTTAAACGATCAAATATTTTCTCCCTACTCCCTAGTTTGTCAAAATAATTTGGTAGCAGCACTTCGGGGTGTTTCGTGAGAAAACTGACTGCTCTTTAGACAACATGTTGGCCGTTGTTTAACTTTCGCCCCCCGCATGTATAATATAGCGTGGAACAGACGATACGTAGATACAAACTAAAGTCTCCTCATTTCAAAAGTCTGGACACTACAGTAACACTGAATACCGGGTCAATTGAAGACCACGATACCTCCCGTCGGCTTGTTTTGTTTTTCGTCTTTCCCTATAAAGTAGGAAGGAGTTCTGAAATGAAAGTTTTACCCACAAGTGCAATTATAACAACAACAATAATATTAGAAGCTGTCTTCATTTTCCAAGGACAAGGTACGTGTTCCTACGTTCTGGTATCTTAACTTTCAAATAGATTTTCATAAACATTAACCATTCCCTGTACCATCTTCTTGTTTCCTTTTCGTCTTTATGCACAGCGCTGAAGTCTATAACTTGTCTCAACTGATCCAAAATTGAAAGTGGAACTAATTTGTCAACTTCCCTGGTCCTTGCATCTCAATGTAGGCAAACACGTGAATGACAAATACCGGTACCGCTCACAAATTAGGCAAACACGTTCCATCATTTACGGGAGAAAATTCAAATTATGATGTGACCATGGGGGAAAAATCATAGACGTTGTTCAATTTCTCCGATGGCCTTTTTTACGTCTGTACACAATATCGCCTTTAAAACAAGTACGCCCTTCTTTGGGAGAAATAAATACTTGCTAAAAACATTTTATACAATGTGTTACTATTAATTTAGTTGATAATTTATAAATATAAAACACATAATGTAACGAAATTAAATACATATAAACTATTCATTACCTGACTTTCTATTGTAATATTTGCAGATTCGTCTTCTGGTTGGTCGTCTAAGAATGAAAGTTCATCAAAATACCACAACGTGGGAACATATATTTCGCTGGGGGAAGAAGCGGTGAGCCTTGATTTTTTTATTTTATTGTTCTCCCGTTTGAATGTTGTACGTAAAATATTTATTTTCTTTTTAATGTCTTCTTGGGTGATATAGGGATGGACAACACGTAACACTTCTATCATTTTGTTAATGGCTAGTGCTCTTTTTCTTTTATCCCTATAGTCTTCAGATCGCGCATTCCACAATTCTGGCAACTCACGGTACAGTGAGATAAACTGTAATAAGAACTCTTTCTCGGTCATCAAACGAGGCGAAACATCAACGCAAACAATCTCCGACATCTTTGAAGTCCGACAAACAACTACTGTTGTTTGACAAATGCAGCGTAAATATTTGACAAAGACAAAGATCTTATAAAACTAAGGTCAAATCCTGCGAACTGCTTTCTGGCTACCGCGCATGCGCGGTACGAAAGGTCGCGTTTGAAGAGCGCCTGGCCCCGAATCTGACTACTTTGAAGAGGGCGCCAGCTGTTCGAAGAGCTGCTAGCAAGCAGAGCCATGTAGCCAGATGCTGCCCGACGAAATTTTTCTGTCTGCCAGATTTGCGCATGCGCGTAGTTTTCTTATTTGTAGTGGGAATACACGACGCGCGCTTCTTCAAAACGGAAGTTCTCTCACAAGGAGACCACATGGGTATCCGATTTTAGATTTTTTTTCTTATTTATGGTAAGTGGTGAGAACTTAAATAACAATCAACCAAAGCCATTCCAGACAACCCTCAAAAATTGTCGCGAAAATCGTCTTTGACATTTTGCGAAGTATACGTAAGCACCAATAATTAAGAGAGTTTCAGGGCATGTCGGTGTATCTGATCTGATAGCGCTCTGGCATGACAAGCGTAGAGTAGGTGATTCGAATCCTGCTGTGACAGTTTTTGTCGATGTTTCCGAATTCAGTTTTTGTTTGTATGTATGTAGATGATCTGAACACCTTGTCTTCACCTAATACGATTGTTGAATAGATTAGCTGCTCGCAAAGTCATTAGTTTAAGTTATGGAGATGATTTTCCAAAACAGCGTCATACCACTTCACAAACTGAAGTATTAAAGATAATCGTCGTCAACTAATAGTGAAGCTAATACTATACAAAAATTAAACTTACGTTTTTCTGACAGAAACCATCAACATTACAAACCTTTTATAAAACACAGAAATACGGATAAACAAAATCACGTGCATTTTTCTTAAAAATTACCATTGAATATTAAAATTGTATGACTATTCGAAAAAAAAAAAAAATGCCAGAACATCTGAGCTACACCTTCAGATGTAATTATTTTCATTTTTGGTACTTATGTGTATTTACAAAACTTCAAAGTCGATTTTCTCGAGAATTTTTTAGAGTTGAATCGAATGGCTTTGGTTGATTGTTATTTGAGTTCTGAACTTCACATTCCATAAATATAAAAAAAAATTATAAAATCCTATATCCATGTGGTCTCCTTGTCAGAAGTGTACACAATTTATTAGTCTACTGTAATTGTGGGTCTTATTCTTATAAAATTCCCTGTAGAATGCAACAGAATTCAAAATTTAATTTGTTCCAGATGTCGAGCGATTCAGATTTCGTCTCCAGTGACATCGATTTCTAATTAACGTTGTTGCACCGAAATAAAAGGCAGAAATCAGAATTTATTTGTTTTTTGTGTGTTTTTCTTTTTTTTAATACTTTGTGCCACGTTTCTTAGATATGGAATTTGTCCAACACTTGGGTGCGGCGGTTTCTGGCAGTATAGTTTAGAAATTTGCTTTCTTGTAAGTACCAGGACGCGGTAATGGGGGAGTACTCCTATTGCAACATAATCTGATTATATTTGTGGCTTATGGACATGAAGCTGCAGGTTTCCGTGATGTAGCAGACAGGTTCAACGTTTGTTAGCTCGTTGTGTTTGGAAATTAAAAGAGCTGCAAAATTTATAATTAGCCTGCGCGTGGACGTTATAAAGTGGTCACCTGCAGAGGAAAGGCATGCCATCGGGTCCCATTTGCGTATTAAATGAATGCCTAGTGCATTAGATGGGACCAATGTCAGAATAGGCAGGCCGAAAGAAGATACAGAAGTTTTTCCCGCAAAGTGGTTTCCGCAAGAGGCGATTTCCGCAAGATACGCATTAGAGATCTATTCTGGATCGGTCTATGATATACGAGTATTCAGAATGAGTACTGTACGCCGTCGGAAACAACAGAAGAAAGGTTTTTATATTTTAGGTGACAGTGCTTATTTCGATCTGAGGCATTTGTTGACACCGTACCGAATTATTGGGCGTTTATCACGGCCATACAGTAAATTCAATGTTGTGCTGTCAAAAATAAGACTCATTATTATTAGCGACAATGGTTTTGTATGCACGTAACAGTCATCTCCATTTGTTCTCTCCCTACACTGCTGTGAATGCTTTTCCACAATTTTCTTTCAAATAAGAAGCCTTACCGCCCCGCAATTGCTGTTTTCGTTTATAACTCTCGCTGTGGTTCTTGTAGAATGTTTCCTGTGTACAGAACACGAGTGGTTCCTGTGTGGGAGAAACAGCTTTATACATTAACCATAATACACGAATTAGGAAGTACTTGCACCTAACAAGAAAACACAAATAGAGAACTCAGGACATTATTGTACAATATGTTGACTCTCGACATTAAACAAATAACTACTATGCACAGCTTTAACAAGAGCTGTAAAAAAACCTTCTCCTTACAATAAGTTATTATAAGGCGAAAGAGTATTTAAATAAAATATAATTTAAAGAAGTACCACAACTTTCCTTAGTGAAATGTGAAACTATGTATTTTGTAATTAGTGTATTGTGCTATATTGTATACATTTTTCTATTTATTATGTGTATCTTTCATTGAAGTATGCGTCTAAAGTATTTATGTTTTGTGACAAATCTCATCTCGTGTAACTCTGTAAATGATAAATGGTGAATAAACAAATCAAATGTGATGTAAATAACATTCGCGCCGTTGCTGTTCAGTCTGTCTATCCACACTACACTATCGAAGATCGCAAACAGGCGAAATAAAACGAGATGGGTATTCGAAGAGCCGAAACACCAAGCACGGGCACATGACGTCACCATTGCAGCGCATGCGTAGTAGCGCCTGTTAGCTGGCTATCCAAGTAGCTTTCTGCCAAATCTTCGAACGAACCTCTAGCCAACGTTCTTGGTTCTAGCTCACTGGGCAAATCGAAGACGTGTAAACTTCTTGAAATACGTCTATTGTATGTATGTTTGGGGACCGCGTTAATCAAAGCAATGAATAGTTTGACAAACACGCGAAGTTTGACAAATTGTTTATTTGGTTACACCTCACAGGAGATCTACACATATACGAATTTTCTATATAGCAGCCAAATATATACATCCAAAGTTAAAAGCCGTAATATTAGGTCAAACTGAAGTTGGTTCTTGGCGCGGTGGCTGGTCTTGTTGGTACATTCCATCAGCCACCACGGCAAGAGCCAACATATAGGTTCGTTCCAGCCATGGAGGTTACCTCCATGGTTCCAGCAGCTACCAGTTCCAGTGGACTACGCGTGCGTAGAGCTGCTGCTGAAACTCGATAACAGCTGCGCTTGCGCAGCTTTCTGGACTCTGGCAACTGGCAGCTGCTAGAACGAACATAACACATTACAGTAGGTACTAGGTTGCAAGAACATTCCGTCAGCTGGGTGCTTTGTATATGTTTTGTGAAAGAGAGTTGAACTTGAATCCGCTATTTGTTTATGTAACCAGTACTCACTACTAACTGTACTACACTTCGTAAGCCTTGTTTGTGTGTGTGTGAAAAATGTTTAGATCTAAATTGAGACGGAATAGTGAAACAATCCTAAGGCTCTTAAACCGCAGGAAGTTTTCAGCACTTCCAAGAAAGGATACATGTGCATCAAGCCAGTGTACTTTTTCTGTTAAAAATTTACGGGTAAACAAAACTCCCATGAAATTTATCGAGCGGCATATGTCAGTGCAGCCGCTAGGAAAACTGGAAGCAAAGATTTTTCTTTCATTTACTTGTAAGAAATGTAACACCAGGAACGCTAAAACTATATCGAAAATTGCGTATGATAAAGGTGTTGTCATTGTACGTTGTGACGGTTGTAGTAATAATCATTTGATTGCAGACAATTTGGGTTGGTTTCCCGATCTAGAAGGCAAGAAAAATGTAGAAGAAATACTTGCAGCTAAGGGCGAAAAGGTTGTGAAAATTGACAGTGATTCATTTGAAGTTGTAGTGAAAGAAGTAGAAAAAGAATGCAGCCACCTCATGGAAAAGGAAAAGAACTGATGTATAGTTATGAACTTATAAAGTATACAAATCCGTGCTGCTGTGATCACTGTTTCAGACTGCGATGCCTTAAGAAAACGAGTTATTGTTGGTAAGTGTATGTCATAATGTGCTGTATTTATTGTGATATCGCTAATTGGCCATTCTTAGCTGATTACACTGTAATTGTGCAATGTCACACATTAGAACTTACTACAATATTCAGACGTGCCTTTCCTTTACCATATCAATAACTTTATGTATTCGTGCTGAGACCATACAGTATTAAGTGCTAGTATCAGACATGTGGGCCTACTTTACAGAAATAAGAATACATATATAAAGTGTAGGATAGGATTAATGAAAGAAGTTGGCCTTATCGAAATTGAAGGAACTACTTCGGAATTCACTTTGGCAACTTGAAGAAACCATGAAAACACGAGTCATTGGGAATTGCCTGTACTGCTACTGCATGTGAATTCCGTACATTATCCCTCGCAACTCGCAGTGTGGTTCACTAGACTGCAGTGAAACTATTATCATGCATATGAAGTGTTGTAATGTAACTAATATACGTATGTAAATGGGATGTTGTAAATAAGTATATAGTTACATGTAATCACTTTTTTTATTGTCCTAACAATGGATACTATAGGGCACTTATGAAACAATACAAAGTTATTTGTTTTAATGTATAGTTCTCTCCAGTTTAAACTTTATAATTCACAGAATGCCTTATTTGATTTTATTTAGATATTAAAAATAAATAGCATGTAGGGTGTTCACAAATTTGGTACATGTCACAATTCAGCATGATACTGAAAACGAGTTTTTACATTTCTTTTATTGTGGATTTATTTATTCAGTTCAGAGACTGGTTTAATAAAGCTCTCCATCCTGAGCAAGCCTCTTCAACTCATAAGTAAAGACAACCCACATCTATTTGAACCTGTTTATGTTAATCATCTTTTGGTCTCCCTTTGCAAATTTTACCTCACACTCTTCCCTGCAATGAGAAATTCATGATTCCTTGATGTCTAAGAATGTGTCCTTTCATCAGTCCCTTCTTTTTAGTTCACATATGCCAGAAATTCTTTTTCTTCATAGTTCCGTTCAATACCTCCTCATTGGTATAAAGTGATTTACCCAGGCACCAAATTTTCAGAATTCTTGTGTAGCACCTCATTTCGAAAACTTCCATCATCTTCTTGTCTGAACTAGTTATCGACTGTGTTTCTCTACCATACAAAGCAATACTCCACACAAATTCCTTCAGAAAAGACATCCTAACTGTTAAAGATCAATATTTGGTGTTGACAAATTTCTATTTTTCAGAAACGCTTTTCTTGCCATTGCCATTCTGCATTTTATGGGAGACCAGTGTACCTAGGGCCACATACCACTATGCAATTTGGAAAATAATTAAGGGATATTTAGTTTCTTGGTTCATGCTGCTGATGCAAAATTTCTGGTCTTAATTTCTGAAATTTTTCTCTGTAAGTAAGCATTATCCTCTAACAACATATAGGCCAACCATCAAATTCAATACTTAAAGCATGGCCCTAGGTACGAGGCCAATAAAAATGTAATGAGATAGCCTAGTGCATAAGTTTCACACCACAAAATTGCAGTAACACCTTAACAAATCTACATTTGTAATTCAACCATTAACAGACATAGGCAACATAACTAAAAAAGCTTGAATACTTTGCTCACTTCCATTCCATAATGTCACATGGTATTATATTTTGGGTTAACTGTTAAAGTTGGACAGTTTTCAGAGTTCAAAAGTGTGTCATACTTATTAGGCCTATTTGTGGAGTAATTTCAAGGACATTCTGTTAAAAGTCTCTCTAAAGAACTGTGTGTGTGTGTGTGTGTGTGTGTGTGTGTGTGTGTGTGTTTGTTTGTTTCATATGTACAATACTAGGAACACAAGGACTTAAAAGCACTTACTTTACTTCAAAAAGGGGTCCACTACTCAGGAACACAAATTTTCAGTAATTTGCAAGAAACCATAAAAAAATTTAGCTACAAATAAAGATTTGTTTAAGATCCTACTCTATTGACAATTTTTAATACAACCAAAATGTTGTATGTATTCATACTATTGGTATTATTATTTCAACTTGTAAATTGAAATATATTTACGTATTCCACATCTATAAGGATCTCGTCAATATGGCTTTATGGAACAAACAGCTAACCTAATCTAATCTTTAAATAAATATAGGTCTGTATTCTGAAAGGCCAGTTGCCACAGAAAACCATTAGGTGCTTGTCTATTGTACACTATTTGAAAGAACTGTTCAGAATTTGCATTATCAACAAATTTAATCCAGATGTCATGAATGGGTGAAATTTAGTCTTCTTATTTTCTTTTGATGTGGGCTGCTTTGTCGTCAAATCTTAGACAACTAGTGAAAGATTCAAATCACCTTTCTGACACTATGGTGCGAAACAACATTGACAGATTTGAGAGATCAAAATTCTTCTAAATCCGTGAGAGCAGACATAACATCACTTGTGCAACTGAGAATCATGTCCAACATCCCATTTGCCAATAATTGTCATGCTTCAATTTTTCTAGAAATAGACATTCCTTGTTCTTTTGGCTCTGGGAGGTTATAAACAAATTTTCTGTATTTAGTCTGGCCCCTCTTTTGTGGTATAATTGAAGATTACTTACAGCCATCCTTATCAAGAAGGATATTTGAGTAGGAAGGACTACCATGACTCTCATCATTGTCTTCTCTATTCTCTTCTACCTCATAGTTCCTGTATTTTGGCAAAGTTATTTATATTAAAATACCATCATATTAACAATGGAAAATCTGATAGGAATATCAATAATGCAGGATAAGTAACACTCTAAAGAGGCTCGCTGAGCTGTTGACAGCCACGAAAATAGATAATCACATTCACACAACTTACATTTTCGGCCATGGCCTTTGTCAGAAAAAGAAACACATACATTCACACAATCACTCAGACAACTACACGCGTGCGCACACACACACACACACACACACACACACACACACAACTATAATGTCCGGCCACTCCAGCGACACAAGCATCTAGAACTGTGAGTGAGGTTGGGAGTGGAGAGGGAAGGATGCTGGTTAAAGGTGGGGATGGAAAGTTCTGTGTTCCATGATGAATTTTAAAGGCTTTGATAGGCAGGAACTTGAATTGTGCAAAGAATTCGGCCAGGAAAGGTTAAGAGGAGGGTGGGGGGGGATTTCAAATTATAAGAATAATTAGTAAAAATAAAAATAGGAAAAAATAAAGTTAGGGAAAATATGGGGTGGGGAGTAAAAATATAAAGTAATTAAGGGGATATTGTAAGTGGTGACACACAGTTGCAAGGAAGACCTGAGATACAGGATAATGGGTGGGGAAGGAAGAGGGGGTGAAAGATGTTAACCATAGGGTGCAGGGATGGGAAGTTATCGTAGGTTGAGGCCAGAATGGTTGTGGGACCTTAGAATGTGTTGAAGGGACAACTCCCCTCTGCACAGTTCAGAAGATCTGGTGGTGGAGGGGAGTATCCAGATGGCTCAGATAGTGAAGCAGCCATTGAAATCCAGAGTTCTGTGCTCAGCTGCATGCTGTGCCACAGGGTGGTTTATCTTGCTTTTTGCCACAGTTTGGCGGTGGCCATTCATCCTTACAGACAACTGGTTTGTCGTCATACCGATATAAAACACTGTCCATTGATTGCAGCAGAGTTGGCTGCTTTCACAGGTGGCCCAAACTCTGATGGGGTAGGATAAGTCTGTGACGGGACTGGAATAGGAAGGGCTGGGTTGGTGGATTTGGCAACTGCTAATATATAAGAGTGGTTTCCTCAGATTTTTTTTTCCTCTGAAAGAATTGTCATAGCCTACAGCATGTACAACTTTGATGCCTTTATCTCTACCAGACATGATCATAGGTGGTTGAGAATCAAGACTAAATGTCCTTCATCAATTGAAGGGGTCTTGGCAGTGGTATTGTACTGTTCCTTACTCAAAACTTATTGTTTCTTAGTTCTTTGTTTACTAATTCCATAAAGGGTTGTGGAGATAGTTTTTCTACTATCCAAATTGGCATTTATAACCCACCTCATATGTTTTTCTGAGCTGTGAAAAGATCTTGATCGGATTTGAGACTATATGGTAAACACTTGTTGGATGAAGGATTGCTCCTCACTGCTTCATTTCAGAAATTGAGGTACTGGAGGTGAATTGAGGACTGTTTTTCAGCAATATGCCTTGTGGCTAAAAGTTCAGCACATAGAGATGTGCTGTACTTATGCATCATAGTGCAGCAATGGTTGGCAGCAGCTGCATAGCATGCTGGGATGTAGCAGTGCTAGCAAGTTTTTCATTTACGTGCAGCAAGCCAGGCAGCCACGTTCCAATGAAAAATACAATGAAATATTTAGTTTTCAACATGCAGCAGTTTCCACTGCAAATTAGCAATGTTTCAAGTGATTATTATCGTTTAAGAAATTTTTAAAAATTCTCGTGGGATGTTGACAGATCTGTGTCTTATTCTAATCACACATGTGCCCAGTTCAATAATTATTAGTATTATACGCGAAAAATTGAAGTTGGTAGCCTAATATGTTTTTATTACACACCTTTGACTGAAAATTATGTTTTAATGAGTAAAAGATATTACTGAATATATTTATGTAAAACAGTTACACCTACCATTTTTCTTCAATGTCACAAATTTGCAATAGTTAATCGTAAAGACACTGACATGTTGCCATGTAGTATAATGTCCCACTAGTCCAATTTTGTAATAGAGTTGCTATGTATTGACACAGAATTTTTACACACAGACTGATCAACCTACTGTTTAGTCCCCTTAAAATTCCTAATACTCCTTTTACACACACACACACACACACACACACACACACACACACACACACACACCAGTCACAAACTGGCTTTAAACATGGCAGTATTAATTCAATCTATCGTTCCTTGCCTCTCATTTGTTACATCAAAGTGCAATTGCTATTAGCTACGTGAAATGTACTTCATTGGCAACTTGTGAAGCATGTAAACACTCACTCTGACTGCATGCTTGACTTTAGCTCTCTTTGTGGGTTGCCAAAAACTAATACATACTGTTGTTGAAAAACACTATCTGGATCCTCACAGCCATACCTAGCAGGAACAACTTGGTTGTAGGCCTTAGTTTCCCAGATCACTTATGGATATTATAACTGGCTTTGCCTGAGGAGCATTTTCTCTCTCGTTATGGAGGAGGGACCCCTTCTTTACCCCTGAGAACTTGGTCAGTGAAATTACTCTCCGCCTATAATCTTAATACAAAATTGTAATTATTTATTTATTTTTTTTTAACTTCTTTACAGTGACTTTGTAGGCCTACTGTGAATGCCATAGTAACAGCCTCAATATATTTAAAATGCTAATCTAACCTAGCTTTGAGTTTCTCATCTTGTGCTTTAAATAGCTCATTTAATTGTGAGTTTACATTTGTTGTTAATTCTTTATCTAATATGTTATCATGCTCTGTTCATTTTGCATTTAATTGTGACTTTATATTCGAGATTATTTAAACATTAAAGCTGGTACTGTGTTTTGGTTAACTTTGCTTCTAATACCTGATCCAACATGGACAATAAACCACTGCTCATGGGGCTGAGCTGGCCTCTCCCATTCCATCATCATCATCAGTCACTGCTAAGGAGCTTGTTTCTCCAATTCTCCTGGTACAAGAAAGGTCACTGCCACTGCCAGCTGAACTTTGTTGTTTGTCTTCTGTTTGCCAACCTGCCTGGAGGCTAAATCTCTTATTTCATTGCTATCATGTGGCTGCTTCTATGAATCCTCTGTCCCTCTCTCAGTATATATTATTTGGAGTTGCAGTCACCACCTGGAGCATAATCTGGCAAGAAGCAGGTTGAATTCTGATTATAGTTGAGATCACAGCAGGCCATACTGAATTTACATATTTTACCGGAGCAATTTTGGTAGCAGTTACTGTGCGGCGTTTCGGGATGAAACAGTGAGTCACTTTTTTGTTTATGTGTGCTAAGGGAGACAGCCATGTTCCAGTGAAAAATATGGTGAAAGATTAAGTTTTCACCACACAGCTGCTTCCATTATAAATGATCAGTCTTTCAAGTGGCATTTTATAATTTCAATGTAAGACGCCTACAATACTTTTCACAATCTTTCTCAAAATTTGACTGAAAACCCTAAGAGTTTTTGGTCATATGTATACAAGGGGCAAAACACAAACAATACCCTCACTACGTGATAGTAAAGGCAATCCTGCCAATGATAGCGCTACTAAAGCTTTTAGAAACTCATTCACTAAAGAAGACGAAACCAATATTCCAGATTTTGAATTACAAACAGAGGTCAGAATGAGTAATGTTGAAGTAGATATCCTCGGAGTAGGGAAGCAACTTAAATCACTTAACAAGAACAAGTCTTCTGGTCCAGACTGTATACCCATTAGATTTCTGTCTCTTTATGCTGAAGCGATAGCTCCTTACTTAACAGCCACATACAACCACTCTCTCAAAGAAGGATTTGTACCAAAAGATTGGAAAGTTGCACAGGTCACTCCTATATTCAAGAAAGGCAGTAGGAGTAACCCACTAAACTAAAAAACTATTTCATTGGCATCTATTTGCAGCAGGGTTTTGGAACATATCCTGTATTCAAATATTGTGAATTATTTCGAACAGAATGATCTATTGACACAACGTCAAGACGGATTTTGAAAATGTCGTTCATGTAAAACACAACTAGCTCTTTACTGAAACAAAGTGATGAGTGCTATTGGCAAGGGTTCTCAAATTGATTCTGTATTTCGTGATTTCCAGGAGGCTTTTGACACTGTACCTCACAAACGGCTATTAATCAAATTGCGTGGCTATGGTATATCGTCCCAAATTTGCGACTGGATAGGGGATTTCCTGTCAGAGAGGACACAATTTGTAATAACTGATGGTAAGACATCAACTGAAACAGAGCTGATATCGGGTGTCCCACAGGGTAGTGTTATTGGTCCTCTACTGTTCCTTATTTACGTAAACGATTTGGGAGAAAATCTAAGCAGCTCTCTTAGGTTGTTTGCAGCATGTCGCCATCATTTACTGTCTAGTAAAATCATCTGAAGATCAAAACCAACTGCAGAAAGATCTAAATAAGATATCACTATGGTGTAAAAGTTGGCAATTGACCCTAAATAAAGAGAAGTGTGAAGTCATCCACATCAGTATGAAGAGAAAGCCGTTAAACTTATTTTACAAGATAAATCAATCAAAAGTGAAGGCTGTAAACTCTACTAAATACCTAGGAATTACTATTACTTCAGACTTAAACTGTAAAGAACACAGAGATAATGTTGTGGGAAAGGCAAACCAGAGATTGCGTTTTATTGGCAGCACCCTTCAAAAATGCAACAGAACTACGAAAGAGACTGCATACACTTGCTGTCCTTTTTGGAGTATTGCTGCCCAGTGTGGGATCGTTACCAGGTGGGTGTGATGGAGGAAATAGAAAGAGTCCAAAGAAGGGCAGCTTGTTTTGTATTGTCACGATACACGGGAGACAGCATTACAGAAATGATACAGGATCTGGGATGGGAACCATTACAACAACGGCACTTATCGCAGCAACGTGGGCTACCTACGAAATTCCAGTCACCAACATTCTCCTCCGAAAGCGAAAATATATTGTTGATTGCCACTTACACAGGTAGAAAAGTTCATCAGAATAAAATATTAGAAATCAGAGCTCGAATGGAGAGATTCAGGTGTTCTTTCTTCCCGCACGATTTGAGAGAATGGAATGGGAGATAAGTAGTATAAAGGTGGTTCGATGAGCGCTCTGCCAGGCACTTACCGTAAATGTGATTTGCAGAGTATCACATCTGGATGAAGATAATTCAGTCATGGGGCTCAGTATGTGGAGTCATGAACATAAATGGACCAAATAAAGTTCTGTTGTAAAAGTCAGTGGCATGCCATTGGCTGTGAAATATTGTGAGTAGACAACATCTGTGTTCTGTGGTAGTGCCACAAATGCTCACTCTAACCTTGATCTTGACTTTAGTCTAGGACCTCTGTCATCATTAGAGGTCATTTATCAGGAGTCAGCAATATAATACATTAACAAAACTTTTGAACTTAGCTGTTTATGAATTCTGTAATTAAGAAAGTCTTTTCTGTAGTTCTTGCTAAGGTTGCCACGTTTGTAGTTGTTGCAGCTTTTTTTAGGTCTCTTTTTAGAAAACAAACTAGATGATTTATTAGTAGAAGTTAAAAAGCTCCCAATCTTCTGTTTCCCAATTAACAGGTAGCCTAAACCTTATCTTTTCTAGCAGGGTTTTTGTTTACTTATTAATTTAAAAAAAATGTGACAGGAGAGGACTACAGACCAGAAGTCAGACAAGAGGCATGTATTTTATGGAAGTAACATCTGGAAATCTGAGATAGCTTATTGCACTCAGATACTGGATAATACAAATTCTGTAAAGTGTATTAGTACATAGGAAGTGTTATGGGATAGGCAGCTAATATCATGTGGGGCAACCTCCGGCTGTATGTACTGCAGTGAAACAGCATGGAAATAAATCCACTAGTCCCTGGTATTCATCTAGCTGCTGATAACACTAAATTTTTTGCACAAGGGACAGCAAATTCTGCCATTTTGTGAGCACAGGGTCCATAGCACAATGTCTGTGACATTCCAAATAAATTTGATGCAAAGTACCTTAATATCCATCATTTATATATACCTTTATAATACATTTATTATAGAGGGAAACTATCCTGGTAGGAAAAATATGTATAAAAAATAGAGGTAATTTAATTTACCGAAAGCACAGACTCTTTGACCGACACAAAAACACAAACACAGATTCAAGCTTTTGCAACCATTGTCTGCTTCATCAGGAGAAAAAGAGGAAGGATGGAAGGGAAAAAGGAAAGCATGCGGGTTTTAAGGGAGTGGATGAGGTGCCAGGATTGGAATGACTCCACTCCCTTGAAACCCTTCCCTTTTTCCCCTCCTTCCTTCCTCTTTTTTCCTGATGAAGAGGTCAACAGTTGCGAAAGCTTGAATCTGTGTTTATGTGTGGTTTTATTTTTGTTTTTTTGTCTGTCAACGAGCCTGTGCTTTGGGTAAGGTAAAGGACCTTTATTTTTTATACTTACTTTTAATACATTTGTAACAGAAACAAGAAAGAAATGAAGAATAACATCTTAACAACATACTTTCCTATAGGAATTACCACTGTACAAAAAATGTAGACTATTAGAAAGCAAAATATAAAAATCAGTCAATAAATGATTTGTAAATTAGTAAAAATTGATACAACCATCTAAAATACCTAACCTACCTATTTTTCCTCAAAGAACTTTCACCCTCCTCCAGTAGCCACATTGGAATGGTTGTGCAGTGTGAGGTGCCATGTAATGGATTGTGCAGCCGCTCCTGTTGGAGGTACAAGTTCTCCTTGAGCATGAGTGTGTGATGTCCTTAGCATAAGGTAAAGTAGGTAGTAAGTCTAGAGAAGGGTGATATCAGCAGTTTGGTTGTCTCTTAGGCTTACAAAGATTGGAACATTTCTCCCCACAGAACTACAAACCAGTGTTATGCAAAATATGTAAAATCCTGTATAAACCAACATTGGAAAGTCCAGATTGGAATTGAATATAATGGGGATAATTTACAACTCAGCACAAAGATTTCCTTTAAGGTGTGACCAGGAAAAAAAAACTCGTACAAATGGAATTCAAGCTTCTGGCCATTAGTCTTTCCAGACTCACAACCATCATCTCCAGTGACTGGAAATGAGTGTGTATGTGAAGTGTTATCATCATCTTCATTGCTTAATCCATCACAGACCAACACACTCTATGACCTTTCACAAATAGTGACACACCCTAAATCTTTTCTGATGTTTAAATTTATTACCTAAATTAACAATTTTCTAAATGGCCTCTCCTCACACACCCACTTTCAAATACACCACTCATATATGTCACATGGCTTTCTGTCACAGATTGATGTCATTTAACAAATTGATATTAGATGTAGATTTAGTAATTATGGTTAATAATAATACTGACATAGCACTGTTTTATAGGGAACTTCAGACAAGACAAGAAATGATAAAGAAGATCCACCAATGAATGAACAATGATCTCAAACACATTATTTAAGAAAAACAAAATGTGATATGAACCTGTAATGAGTGTGGAGGAAACAAGAATCTCAAAACTGAAACTGATATGAAAAATGATGAAAGAAGAGGATAATGTCTGATTGCCTGGATCCAAATTGTACTGGTGACAGTTGGAAGATTTGACACAGAAAGTGGTACACAAGATCAAAGTATGTGGAGTAACATCCTGAAAAGACAGTGTTGAGTACTGGTACTTGATTTAATAGTCACTTCAGGAAGTTAGGACGTATGACTTTAGGAAGTTAAGACATATGAAATAAACTTCGGTATTGAGGTAACTGTTGATTAATAATAATATAACAAAAAACATAAACACACAATGAGACCTTCTGTGAAGAATAATAGAAAGTTGTAAGATATATGTTGGTCTTAAATCACTTCTGAATCTCCAGTAATAACAGAATAGTCAGACATAAAATCAGTCTGCACAATTAGATGACTCAAAATATTAAACATAACTAAGAATTTGAGTATAATCTATTGAAAAATTTTGTTGTGGCATGTCGCTGGATGCCATGGTCTGTGGGCCTGCGGATTAAGAAATTCGCACTGCTGGCCAGTGTGCCATTGAGTGTGTCCATTTGATGGATGTATAGCCACCCTCACGAGATTGGTCGGCTTGCTGTAGGACTGACTTCTGCTTCAGTTAACATTCAATGTTTTGTGTGTTTAAGTTTTCCAAGCAAATTTTTGTAGTCATAATTTTATCACATTGACTTCGTTATAATAAATGTAGTAAATTAGCAACAGTATTTTTGGTGATGAGTATTACGTTCCTGCTTGTTTTTGTGTTGTGGCTCCAGCGTTTGCTTAGGCAGTTGGTTACAGCAACTTAGGATGTTGCAGCACCTCTAGCACTGCCCTAGGTTTTCTCCCCCTCACCACCAGCTTTTCTGCTTTATCATGAAGTTAAGGAAAATGGGGCTCATTCTCTTAGTGTCTGCAACAGCACTTTACAGTGTTCAACCATTCATTTGCTGAATTTCAAGCAGCCATTTACGATACAACTGTTCATATTCTATGCTTTAGAATGGCATACAGGCTATGCTGACACAGTTAAGGAACCATAAACTCTATGCAAGGGCACCTTTCTGTCTCCACAGATCTAAAAGGCAGTTAAGTTCCATAATTATGCGCAGAATCTTCCAGGACTTAATGACTGTCACTTTTTGTTTACTTTTGATGGAATCAGCGGACTTGTCATTTTCCCATGTGTGTGAGTTGCTTAGCTCTTACTACTGTTAAACACACACTGTACTTTTCCCTATGGACTTCCAGCAGAGCAGAAAGAAACCAGGACAGTCATATTAGTTGCGGATTGCATACTTCAGAGGGTTTAGTCACAAATGTGGTTCAGTGCCTTCAAATTATTAACAGTAGTATACAGAGTTATTAATTTGCGTCATTGTCATCCATTCTGCTCCAAATAGGTCAGTGTGTCATGCCACATTGCATCTGCAAGAACCCTCCCTTGTTGTCGCACAGGCTTTTGAGGTATCTAGCGCAGCCAAAAGAATACTTTGAAGAAGAGGCAGAGGTGAAGAAGTTGCATGCAGTGCACTGCCACAAGTGTTGTATTTCGCCATCTCGTCATCCTCTTCTTCTTCTTCTTGTTCATCATTGCATTTACTAGTTGATCACAAAGAGTTCCCTCTTCTCCATATTATTTCTGCAGATGTCTCACTGGGTGGCTGGTAGGAAATAAATTTACACCAAATGATAATGAGCTAAAATTACTTAATATAGGTGACCAAATTCATGACAAATTTCTAATGGTTTTATTAACATAAGGAAATTCATAAAGATAAATTGCAACAAGAAACACTCCAATTAAAATCAGTAATGGATTACATAATAATTTGTCAAACAACTGTCTTGAAACACAAGATGTCAGAGGAGTATGCAGAGTGACCTTCATTTGTTAAACTTTAAAACTATTTTTCCATATGTACATTTAACAAGTAATGATAAAAATCTAAATGAAGATTTCAAAACTGAAATAAATATTCCAAAGTACAGTATAATGTACATAGCCTAAATGATGAAAGTATGTGTCTATATGAAAAATTAAATGATACAGATCTTGACAGTACAGGTATACAATAATGATACAATGGAAATGTATCACAAATGCTCTGCATGAAGCTTTCTAATAAGCCCTTGGTGAAGAAATTATCAGAAGAAGAAAAATCTTTATAGTACATTTATACAGGAGTAGAGAGAAAGGTACAAAAAAATAAAGAAAGAAAAATATTTAAAATGGCTAAGTACACAAAGTATCCAGGAAAAGATAGAATTAAGAGCACAACAAGCAAAAATATGAAAATGGCAATGGAAGCAAAAAGGGGGTGGGGAACTATCTGTAATGAAGTGGATAATCTAATTGGAGATAAGAGAAGTTGAGAGGCTTGGAAGATACGGAAAACACTTAGAGAATATTCTGAAGAAACCCAACAAATTAACTACATTAGTATCCAGACTTTGGTAAAACACTTTAAAGAATTTATGAATGAAAGTATGGAAGAATTTTGGGATACGACTAATAACAATACTGAATAAATAGCAAGTAATGGCAGCATTCCATTGGGCATAAAAATAGTAAAAAAAATAATTAAAACTTATAAAAAAGTAAAGACAGAATATGACACCTATGGCCTTCTAAGAGTGCTCTGATTGGGCATAGTATACTTTTTATTTTTAATATTGTGAAACATAATTCATAATGCTGGGGGAAACCTCCCCTCCCCTTGACAAGTGGAACTGTAATATGACTTTTTCAGAGTGCTCAGATTGTATTGTGTATTGAAGTACTTCTGGAATTGGAGGAATACCTACAGAACTGGGAAAATATGGTACAGATATACATGAACTTATGAGAAGCCTCTTTGCAAAATGCTTGAATGGCAAGGATGTACCAGAAGACAGGAAAGTGGGATTTATATCAACAGTCCACAAGAAAGGAAGAAAAGATGAATGCAAGAACTACAGAGGAATAACTGTAGCTAATATATTTAGCAGATTTAATGGGAGTATTATTAAATAGTCATTGGAAACAAAATTTAAAGAAATGGAGGTCAAGGAACACATTGGCTTCAGAGCATGGAGGCCAAGTACAGTTCATATATTTTGCTTGCACAAATAATTGAAGAGAAAAAAAGTTTAAAATCAACTCCTTCATTTGTAATATTAGTGCTGTCACAATTAAAGCAATTAAGAACCTTTACAAAAATTCTATAGCAAGGAAAAAAGTACAAACGTATCTCTCACCTGGATTTAAAGTTACAAAAGGATCACATTATGGATGCAGGCTATCACCAACCCTTTATAAAATATATACAGAATAAGCACTGGAAAATTGGAAAATAAAGTGTAAAAACTGGGGATTCCAGTATATGATATTACTATAATATATCCATTAAAATTTGCTGATGACCATCTAACTTTGGCACAAGATAAAGAAGACACATTGTAAATTACAAATAAATTAAGAGATGAGTATAAAAATGGGGACTCAGGTAAACAGGAATAAAACAATACATATTTTAATTGCAGACAGAAATCGAGATTTAACACTAGAAGAAGGAATGAAAACTATTAAACACACTGAAGAGTGCAAATATTGAGGAGTCAATGTCACACAAGGTGGCAAACAAGACAAAGAAATTAAATCAATGCTGAGAAGTTTATATTGGAACAGTAAGTGGTATTGATAGGACTGACAGATTAGAAAGCAAGTAAGAAAAATCTTCAACACAGTTATTATGACACATAAATCAGAAGTATGGACAATAAAATCACTAGGAGTAAAAAGATTTATGGAAACCGAGATGGACTTTTGGAGGCAATCAGGAGGGATATCTAGGTGGAAAAAAAAGAAAGAAAGAAATGAAGTAATCAGACAGAAAATGAACGTTAGAATTTTCATCAAAGATTTTATCGAAGAAAAACAACTACTATTGTATGGTCATAGAAAAAGGATCTCAAAGGATAGATTACCACAGAAAATTTTGCAGGGTGCCACCAGGTAGAAATAAAAGAGAAAGACCACTGACAATGTGGATTCAAGGAATTCAGATTGTTATCAGAAGAAGAAATATTGAAGTTAATATATGGACAGATAAAACAGAAAAGAAAATCAAATTTCATGTACAATCTTGGGATACCGGAAAATATAAACGATATTACTTTGTGAAATCAGATAATAGCAACAATAGTTGATATTTTGTGATGAGTTGTCCTGCGTGACTGTGAAATCACTTGAACCAGTTTTGTTTATTAAGGGAATAAAATATTACAGACTTAATATTGCGTTTGTCACAATGTTGTATTCTAAAATTCGAAAAACCTCAATGAATATAATTTTCACAAAAAGCACAAGTTTAGATGAAACATTTTCTTATCACATGAACACATGGAACAGATGAGAATGTTTCACCTTTCTGTGATTGCAGAATACGTGGAAAAATGATAGAATTTGTATCCCTATGGTGGATAGGACAGGTTTTGCATTTCTTGAGTAAAATAATGTCTTGATTGCATTATTATTATTATTATTATTTAACAAAACGTTTCGCCCAGTTTGGGCATCTTTAGATATCTGACAAAGAAGAGAAATGAAACAGAACTTACAATAGAACTTAAATAGGAATCTTTGGAAGACAGTATATGTTGTTCTTGTGAAATTATGATTGATAAAGTTGGTTAAATTTTACTTACCATCCCAGCGGCCTCGGGTGATATTGTTGGAAATCGATGTTTTGCCATGTAATCCTCACTTTAGGAGAGCAATTACTTTTACTAGGTGGACAACATGATCTGTATGAAACACTAATCAAGTCATTCTATGTGGTTTGGATTTCTAAGAATATTAACACCTCAGCAAAGAATTTCTATCATGTTGTTATAGTTTAATGTCAACAGGTAACTGATGTAATTGGATAGAAGTAGCAAGTGCAGAATATTATTCTTCGTCTTCCAACTAAATGTTATATAGTTAAATGTCTGTTGTGTATAAGCCAGGTGAGGCACTCATAAATTATTGTTGTGTGCTCTGTATATCACGTTGCACAGTGGTGTAGTAGTTGTTAAAGATATCTCAGCGTGGTTATTTAGTCATGACTCCAGCAAAGAGTGATAGGTATGGAGGAGACTTTAAATTATAGCCTTCATGCAATCCAATCATTTTTATGCTTAGTAATCTTGGAAAAAAGTTATTATCTTTGGATCTTGTATGTTTGTATTCTGCTGTCCATTGCATAATGTGAATTTAATAGGGAATGATTTATCAGTTCTTTTTATCTGTACGGTTCAGCATGCAATGGTGTGCTTTTTCTAAATACGAGTAATAGACCTATTGGGAAAGTAAAGACTGAGTCCATATTTATTTATTTGTTTATATCTGTGTGTAATATTTTATCAGTTTTATTGTAAACTCAGTTTGGTTTTTTTCAAATTGTCAACATGTATAACATAACACCTATTCATCTACCATTATTGCATTCAACATGTTTTCCTTCTTTTTCACTTCTAGGTTCTTCATTATGGATTGGTGCAGTGTAGACTGATTTTGATGAAGGCACATATTTGTAGTTGTTTGTCTTGGTTTGTTTACTTTGGTATGAATTGAAGAACCAAAGAAGTCACATAAAATTGCTGATAAAATTTTGGGGCTAGTTTTATTGTAGCAGAGTAAAAATTGACCTAATATCAAAATCATTGTAGTTAACATGAGATGGTATGTTTTATTTGTAACGATGTTTATTTTTGGATAGATTCATTTCAATAATGTGTAATAACTGTCCAGGAATTGTAAAGTATGATTGAAGTAATGGTTTATTCCTATGTATCTGAACTGCAATTTTCTTTGAACCCCAAAACAACTTTGTGTTGGACACTTTATACTTAACTGTATTTGGTTCACATCTCTATACTTTGTTATCTGTTGCATTCATCATTATAAATTTTACTGTTGAAATATACTGTAGATTGTCTGTGATTCATGTGACCATTGTTATTGTTGTTTTATATTTTGATTGTCCTTGACAATTTTTAATTAAACCTTGTTTCTTATATGACCTGTTGTGTATCTGAATACTAGAGGGAGGGAACTAGTGACAAGTTTTAAGTGGTTTACTTATCTGTGAAGTGCTCAATTTTAAATACAAAACAAAATATGAATAATTTTTCTACAATCTATCTCTAATTATTATTTCCTTTTTCCTCTCCCCCTTATTCTTCAAATTTACAGTTGAGAGAGATTTTGAAAAAGGTGTTTGATCCTCGTGGGGAATACTTTCTTCTATCTTTTGGTAGTGTTTAATCTAAAATATGATGTGAGGTACCATACTTCTTTTTGTACATGATTGTTTGCAAATTGGATTTTTTACTTTATGATCTGGCTTACCAAAGAATGAAAAATATTCTTTCAGAAAGGCTCAAACATTATATTTGGAGAGTTCCCTTTATGGGGATATACTCAACAGACTCTATAGCAATTCTACCTAGATTTTCTACCAACTCCTGACAATAAAGTTTGGTGAATAGTCCTGTAATACTACCATAGATGAACTATGAACTACAGTTACCTTCCTGTCCTTTGAAATAGTCATCTCCCATAACTATAACTGCTGATTGCTGTTATACATTTCTAGAAATTTTGCATGAAGCCTTCCTTTGGGGTGGTTTTCAAAAGCTTCACCTTTCATTGGATGTCAGGAATATCATCAAATCTCTTTTCTTTCAAAGCGGGTTTGAATCAAGGGAATAGGAAGAAGTCTGGAGGGTTGAGATCTGGCAAGATTAGTGGATGATCAAGTTGCATGACAACGCTCACCCACACGCCACCAATATTGTCAAATGGTTCATGGCAAAAAAGGGGTTGGTGCAACTTGAACATCGACCAGACTGACTACTGCTTCCAATTTCCTCAACTTGAACTTGCTTTGAAATGAAAGAGATTTGGCGATATTCTTGAAATCCAACAAAACCTGACGAGGCTTTGGAACACTATGCCAAAGGAAGACTTCATGCAAAGTTTCCAGGGCATGCTCAGTGGTGCATAGTTATGGGAGGTGACTATTTTGCAGGACAGTAAAGTAACTGTAGTTAATCTACATTAATGTTACAGGACTATTCACCAAACTTTGTCAGAGGTTTTAGTTTGCTGGAAATTCAAGAAAGAGGTCCTATTATAACTTACTGTTAGTAATTTGGGTGTGCTCTTTGCCCTTTAATTTGCAAATGTAAACACTGTATTTCTCAATCACAGTTTTCTCGTTACAGAGGGTGTCAGCTACCATGCCGACAACCCTCTGACCGAGCACGCTGAACCACCGCGCCATAGCAAGTTCCGAACCACTGTCTAACATGTTCGTACATCACAAACTAATTCCTCGCCTATTAAGCTACGGCGAACAACTGCGAGAGTAGTCCGTGATACTCGTACCATTGATGGCAAGTGTTAACTAACTAACCAATGTTATATTATAATTCATTGTTCTAAGAGCAACGTGTTTTTGACAATTTTCAGTGTGCCATTGCTTTGCAATGACAACACTTGAGCTATAATAAGAAAATCATCAATGTAGAGAAAGCAAGACGGCATACGCAAAAGAAATTTTGGGGCGAGGGATGTCATGTGATTGATTTACAAACGCCAAATGTACGCTGTGTTCCATCCAGGCTATAGTCATTCATCCGAATGCCAAATGTACGCTATGTCAATCGTAACCAGTACGGGTAAAGAAAATAAACTTTGAACTACCAAGACAAGACAGGTGATAATATTTTAATGGAAAAATATAATAAAAATGTGGAGAGATAGTAAAATGATAGTCCAAAGGGGTAAATGTTCAAAAAAGCGTATGTTTTGTCAAAGCTAAACTCAAATATCATATAATTTTGGCTGTTTGTTAAAATAAAATCAGAAAGAATATTATATGTTAGGTGCATAGGCATTGCCACAATAGTAGAGTCGTAATCATATCACCATAATTTTTTATTATTTAGATTATTATTTTAGGCCGAAATGTTTGCAAGAACTTACAAAACTACAAATCTAAAGTTGGCCGTAAAACATGTCAGTGTGATTTATTTATTTTTATTATTATTTTAAACAGACAAATGGATTGTTAATGGAGTCCATTGTCACCTATAGTTTGCCATTTTATTCATAAGGAAGATTTTCAGAACAGGGCACTGAAATTGGAATTTAAAAAGACATTTGTTGAAGACACATTCCTGATCTTGCCACATGTTTGTAGATGCTTTTGGCTATTTCTTGGAACTTCTATAAACACATTGATGATCAACTTCAAGAGTAAAGGAAAGCTCCCATTTTTAAATGTATTTTTACACTAAAAGAATGATGGAACCAGAGTACTGTGTTTCTTAACCTATCCATGAGGACCAGGATCTGCATGTGACAAACAGCCATTCATTATACCAAAGTGTTTAGATCCTGAGGATATTGGTACAAAGAAAACAATGAATTCCTGATTATGACATTTTTACCACAGGAGGCTGAAAATTTGAAGTTAGATCAATTTTCTTTGGAGGGGGAATCAGTTGTGTTTAAGTAAAAGATATTCATTCAGATCAGTATCATAACATCAACAGCTGAAGTGTCATAAACTAAGTTGATATAAAACACACCTGTATATCACTAGTAGTTAATGTCTTTAAACTGCATGGTATGAGACAATTCACTTCAAATGATTCCTTTCTCAACATAATTTTCCACATATTGTTTAATATTAAATTACTTATGTCAACAAATGCAGAAATGTCACACTTCAGACATGGAGTGGAAAAAGAGAAGTATTGACAGGGTTGTATCTATCTTTCAGACTGAGAGGAACAAGAAGGGACTTGAGCTAGAGTGCTAAATTTCTAATACACAGTCACCACTTTCATTAAGGTCTTCATTCTGCAATTCCAGTTTGGCCTCTTCACTATGAAAAAATAATAATAATAATTTAGCTTGCAAAGGTATTTTTTGAGATGATGGCTCCATGATAGTTCCCAAAGAGAGGCAATAAACATGTGAAATGTTCAGTGTTCAAATGTTGTGGTGCTGCAAGGCTACAATAATCATAAATAACATGTTTTAAAGTAAAGGACTTACACTGAAAGTAATGATATTCCCTACTTTTTTTTCTTTTCTAATATGAAATGCACAATGTGAAATATTACGTAGAATGAAATGCTTGAAAATACCAGAAGCCAGACTTAAAAAAAAAAAAAAAAAAAAAAAAAAAAAAAAAAAAAAAACACACACACACACACACACAAACATCACTGCTATTTTATTTATTTATAATAAGATAACTAAAATCTTTAAGGGTATTAGTACAGTAGTCTGTAGAATTATTATTATTATTATTTCATTAACTGAACACTGAGGCGCTCCAGTCACGGTCTGCACGGCCACTGTGGTCGAGGGTTTGAATCCCCCCTCGGGCATGGATATTTGTGCCGTCCCTAGTCTTAGTTAGTTCATAAGTAGTTTGTAAGTTTAGGGACTGATGACCCTGTAGTTAAGTTCCATAAGCTATACAAACATTTGAACTGAACACTGTTTTTGTGGTGTGGTTAGTTATTTGTCATGAGTTCCAATTATATTTTGAAGATATTTGTGTTGAAATTAAAAAAGTATTATTTATATATTACTGTTCACTGTGAACATGTTGGACATAAGGTGATCCAAGTAATTAACATACATAAATGTTTTCATTTTTTTTAACATGGCCATACTACATGGCTTGCCCAATTTTTCTTGGACCAATGCTTCTTAGTAGTGCTGCAATTTTGTCAACATAATAAGCAAGTTTTCTTGTTACTTCCCACCATGGTTGCCAATCTACATAAGTTGACACTAAGTGGTACTGCATTAGCTATTGTGTAATGAACTCTTTGACCTTCAGCTGTGGCATAAATTTCATGTCATATTAATAGCTAAAGCTAAGTATCACATTGCTGTAACATACTTTCACAAAGCATTGGTACTTCATTGTGTTATTCTATAGTCAGCATCAGCTACAAAGGCAGCCCACTTTTCAGCCATTCTGTGCATCCCTCTCCATTACCGCTCTGGCAGCCAATAACGTTCATTCTGTAGGCACGTAGCTGGCCACAAGTTACACAATGCTTCTCCCGCAGGCGCAACTGTTGGCGCTCGGTAGTAGCTCCTCCCCTCCACGTTTCCCCTATCGCTCCGCCTCTATGTGCGGAAGCCCCTTCTTATATGACTCTAGGTATAATCACAGCAAATAGTTGTATTAATGCTCAATCTACAAATGTTGTCAACACTGCAGGAGAACTTCATTGTGAGGGGAGACAGTACATTGTACTATCATTCTTAATAAAGTTACTGATTCTATCCTAACTCATGATTAAGCATTGTGCTGCACTTAGCCCTCATTGACAAACATCTCAATTTAATTGCCTGAAATTTATCCTCCCACATTGTGGATATCACAATCACGTCCTTCACAACTCTTAACCATCCACCATCCTCACCCTTTTACATCTTGGCATGTTACTCATTACTATTGATGCCACTTTCCTATAAACCAACATCCCTCATGTCCATGATCTTGCCACTCTTGAACACTACCTCTCCCAATATTCTTCAAAATATAAATCGAATACCTTGTTCCTTATAATCTTTACTAACTTTATCCTAACACTTTCCCTTTGAAAGAAAGGTATATAGTCAAATCAACAGCACAGCCATGGCACCCAAATTGTACCCTTGTATGCCTCGCTGAGTATGGGCCAATTAGAGGAAACTCTCCTAGTCTCCCAAATACCCAAACTTCTGATCTGTCTCAGGTTCATTGATGATATTTTCATGATTTGGGCTCAGGGCCAGAACACCCTATCTAGTTTCCTTCACAACCCCAACCTTTTCTATTACCCTCTTCATCTAATCTTCCTCAACCTGTCACATCACCTTCCAGAATGTTAACCTCCCCTCACTGAAGACTTCACCACACCTCTGTCCACATTAGCCCCATCAAACCAATAACAATATCTACATTTTGATAGTTACCATTCCTTCCAAACCAATAAATTAATTCCATATTGCCTGGCCACTCATTGAAAGTGTAATTCCAGTAATGAGAACTCCCCTCCTCAATGTGCTGATGGTCTTATAAAGGCCTTTACAAACTGACTCTATTCCACAGACATAGTCTGCAAACAGATTTCCCATGTCATATCCCAACACACCCTGAGTCCGCCCTCCTCTCCTTCCCCATTACTGGCAACAAAAGAATGAACCCCACCCCCCTCACACAATACCACCCTGGGTTGGAACAACTAATCCACATCCTTTGTCAAAGATTTAATTTTCTTTTACTATGACCTGAAATGATAGCTTAGCTAAATTCTTTATTTGCTCCAAAAGCTCTGTCTCTTTCATAATGAAAGTTGACTCAAACTGTGGCCAAAACCAGGATGGACCATTCTGTATGGCTGCTTCACAAACTTGGCCATCTTAATTCCTCACACACACTAACAGCATTTTTGAACTCCACAAGTGGGAGTTATACTAATGGTACATTCTCCTGTCCTGAAGCATCACCTCTTGGGTATAATTTTTATATTCAGAAGGCCTATGATACTACTTGGAGGCACCTTATCCTCAGGCTGCTCTACGACTGGAGTTTTTGTGGATGTCTTTCCATTTTTTCCAGTTCTGTCTGTCTCTGCACTATTTTAGATACTGAGTGGGTGAAGTTCTTTATATTTGCTTCGAACAGGAGAATGGTGTTTCTCAGGGTATTGTTTTAAATTTGACTCTGTTTGCCCTAGCCATTAATAGTGTTACATCAGTCATTAAAATTCTTGTCCATTGCTCCTGAGAACTTCTCAGTTGCTTGCTCTTCTTCCAGTCTTGTAACAATAACACGCCAATTGCAACTCACTTTTTGAAGGTTGGATGAATGGGCAGAGAAGACGAAACCAGTCATCTCTGCCCGTTCATCCAACCTTTTCAAGTGAGAAGTCCATATGTCTTCTTTTTAACCATACTCATTCCATTTTAAACTTGCCTGAACTGTGAATGAGGGATGCTATTCTCAAAAGAGACTGGGGTTTCTGTGACTTACATTTGACACCAAATATTCAATGTTGGTATACTAGAAAGATTTTAAATGATGGTGCCTCAAAGCACTGATCATTTTAAAATGTATAGCCACGCTTCATGAGGAGCATACAGGTCCTCTCTGCTCAAGTTTTATAGAGCCTTTGTCCGATCTCCCCTTGATTATGGATGCATGGTGTATGGGTCTGCTTGGGCATCGTATTTACAGATCTTGGACACGGTACGTCATAAAGTAATTCAGCTGGTCACTGGGGCATTCAGAACAAGCCCCATGCCAAGTCTTCGTGCAAATGCTGTCGAGCTCCCACTATATTTCAGGAAATGACTATTCATGGTGTGTCAGGGGTACAAAAAGCTGTCCACACCTTTCACACCAGCATACCATACTGTCGTTCAGTTTTCATTGGAAAGTCGTTTTCATAATCAGCAATGGCCGACAGATGGATCCTCAGATTTTAACTTTCAGCCTGTGTTTCTTACTGTTTTAGATAGGTATCACAGTTTTGCAGTGGTGTACACTGATAGTTCAAATTGGGGGATTGTGTCAACTATTCTGTAGTTTCACCAAACTGTGTCATCAGGATTTGTCTTCCTCAGAATAATTCTGTTTTCTCATCAGAGCTTTATGCAAGGAAATGGAGCATATATGAAGACAGAGGAGTAAACAGGTTCTTATCTGCTCTCATTCTCTTAGTGCACTGCAGGACCTATATCCAGCCGTGACATTGCTGGAACATATAAAGGACTAACTGTACTTCTTCCACTGTAAGGGGAAGGAAGTCATGCTTCGCTGGGTGTCAGGACATGTGGGAATTTGGGTTAATGAAGAAGCCAATCGGGCTGCCAAAGACACCTGCTGAGATCATGATGTGACTTAGTGCTCTGTTCCTCTGCAGCATGTAACTACTTTGTTGCAATTGCAATCCCTGCAGTTGTGGAAGTATGAATAGCTGTCAGTAACAGCTGACAACCTCACTGTTCAGTGCCCTTTTATAATCCATCATCATATCACCGCCATCACCATCTCCTGTCCCAAAATTACCTGGGCCTAAATCTATGGTAACCTGCTGTGCCCACATAGTCCACATCAAACAGACCCCATCGTTTCCTACACCTCACCCAATAATTGGCTCTTTCTCACTGCCTGTGCTATTTTCTCTTATTTCTCTACTCCTCCCTGCGTGCATGCACGCGCACAAATACATACACACACACACATTGCATCTCCAGCTGCCATAGCCATACTGTGAGACTTAGGACAGCCAAGGTAAAAGCAACCAGTGGTGGGGTGAGGAAGCAGCATGGAAAGGGAAGCAGGAAGGGAGGAGTGGATGCACAGTGGGGGTGGGGGAGTACTTCAGTGCTGTCTAATGGAGAGGGAGGAAGGAAAGGGAAGAGAATGGACTGTGCCACACTGCAGACTGCTAATGAAGATACGAGCTTATGGAATAGGTTTACAGATTTGTGACTGGCTGGAAGACTTCCTAAGTAATAGAACGCAGTATGTTGTTCTCGACGGCGAGAGTTCATCAGAGACGAGTGTATTGTCAGGTGTGCACCAGGGGAGTGTGATAGAACCGCTATTATTTTCTATCTATATAAATGATCTGATGGACAGAGTAAGTTGTAATTTGTGGCTGTTTTCTGATGATGCTGTGGTGCACGGTAGGGTGTTGTCTTTAACTGACTGTAATAGCGTACAGGATGACTTAGACAAAATTTCTAGTTGGTGCAAAGAATGTCAGCTAGCTCTCAATGTAGAAAAATGTAAGGTGATGCGCATGAGTAGGAAAAACAATCCCATAATATTCGAATACAGCATTAGTAGTGAACTTCTTGATGCTGTTGCGTTGTTCAAATATCTAGGTGTAACATTGCAGAGTGATATGAAATGGAACGAACATTAAGGACAGTTTTGAGTATGGCGGACAATGCGTTGGACTGTGATGCTGAAGGTCAGTGGTTCGAATCTCACCACTACCAAAATTTTTTTCCCCTAAAAGAGGAATAATAAAATAGAGCTATGTCTAGAGTTATGCATATGTAAAAATGCTTTCTCTAAAATGCGTGTTTGTTCTATTTTGTAAACATGCCATGAAATATGTAACAACGAATTGAACAATGGTCTTCAGAAGCATATGCACATAAACTGGGAGGATACTGTAATAATGAACATTCTGCGCAAAGTGCTGATACAGGTAGTTTCATATATAAAGGTTGTCCCAGATTTCTGGGGAAAGTGTAGTTCCTTAATCAAACAGAAGGGAAGTGTATACATTGCAACAAATTACCTTTTTATTTTTTTCTAAGCGTTTATTCACTGTTTCAGGAATATATTGAAAGGAATTAATTAGAATCAATTCATCTACTAAAATGTTTCTTTGACATGGTTGTTATGGACGCTTTTAACTTCGGTGATATTACCTTTCCTGTAGTTCAGATATGACTTCCTTCATATTACACTGTTCTGCGCTAAAATAAAGAGCAAATATTCTACTTCAAACCATGATTATGTTTTCTTTTACAGCTAAAATCACAAACGGAATAAGTGTAGTAATACTGAATTCCACATAACTCTAGTGGTCAATATATATATATACCATGTTAGTACTATCAATACGTCATTTACAATAGTCACTGTTACAATATCTACCCGTTTTATGCACATGTGTTAAAGAAGTCTATGTTTACAATTCGTTGCTATGTATTTCATGGCATGTTCTCGAAATAAAACAAATGCGCTTTTCAGAGAAAGTACTGTTACCTTTGAACAACTCAGAATCTTGCAGAATACAGTTGCATTCAGTTAAGAAGAGTGTGCGAAACCCTTTTAGGAAGCAAGAGGAAAAATAAAGTGGAGCAAAAAAATTGATAGTGGTGTTTTTTTTTTTTTTTTTTTCTACATTGAAATTAGTGCTTTGCGGTCATTTGTTCATATTTGTGCTGGGTTGTCTGTTGATAATTTTACTGTTTTTTTATTGGCGTTGAACCAACATCGTCTGAAGAGAAGGCCTGTGCACTGCCATGCCAAGTCACGTCACACAGAGTAGCTTGCGATCACGTAGCTTACTGGCTGGCTCGTGGGGCACAGCCCACCGCCTCACAGCAACAACTGACAGTTGAACAGTCTTTCTTTTCTCTCTTTCGGTTGGTTCGTCAGTTTGAATGTGTACTTTGTGGATGTTAGTTTGTTTTGTCCTATTTTGATCGTTTCGGATGTATTAGTTCTCTCGTTACAGAGGGCGTCAAGCTACCATGCCGGCAACCCTCTGACCGAGCGCACTAAGCAACAGCGCCCTAGCCCTAGCAAGTTCTGAACTACTGTGTAACATGTTCGTACATCACAATCTAATTCCTTGCCTATTACACGATGGCAAACAGCTGCGAGAGTAATCCGTGATTCTCGAACTATCGATGGCAGGTGTTAACTAACTAACCAACATTAGATTATAATTTATTGTCCTAAGAACGACGTGTTTTTGATAATTTTCAGTGTGCCATTGCTTTGAAATGACAACCCTTGAGTTATAATAAGAAAATCTCCAAGTAGAGAAAGCATAGATATTACCACAATAGTGGAGTTGTAATCTTATCACCATAATTTTTTATTATTATTTTGGTCCAAAATGTTTGCAAAAACTTATAAAACTACAAATCTAAAGTGGGCCGTAAAACGTGTCAGTGCGATGTTTTTCTTCAGTGATGAGAGAAGTTCTGTTTGTTTCCAAATAATGGATGTATGAGCTGCCAATTCTAGAGTGCATTTGTCCACAACATACAAGTCACATCCCTGAGGTATTTAGGAGGGTGGTGGTAACAAAGCCACCTAGAAAGAAGGCCAAGACACTCTTGTGTGACATCAGGCAGAGTATGTTGCGCGTGCATAGCTGACTGGAAAGCCGCTGGGGCGCGGCGCACTATGACGAAGCAGCAAGCCAGTCAGCTATGCACGCGCAACGTACTCTGCCTGAAGTCACATGAGAGTGCCATGGCCTTCTCTCTAGGTGGTGGTGGTAACCAATGCCCATGACTGCCATTTTTCAACAAGAAAAGAAGGTGAAGTGCTTTTACAGCAGGAAAGTGTACTTTTAGGTACAGCTACTGAAATGTAATGTGCCTTTGTGGTGCAACAACAGGTATGCGATGTCTGGGACAATCCATAACAGGATGCCTGTAAGTATCTTTGATTGTTTGCATAAGGAGAATACATCATGCTTACATTGCTATAAGGGGGACGTGTTACACTCAGTGTCATAGAGAATATAATGGTGCCCAATCCTAACACTTCCTGTTGCTTGGTGACTGGTAATCACACATTCTACCCCCACCCCAACTCATGAGTACTTGGGGGAAGGGTTACCTTATTGATTCTCCCTCCCTACAGAAACACAAGGACTGAGGTGTTAAAAGTCATGATTTTGGAACCTGGCAATGGAAGAATTTGCCAACTTCAAAGGTGTTGTTGCCAAGAGACACCAGTAATAGTGGTAGAAATCAATTTAACTCTCAGCTTTTCAACAGTCACAGCACACTTTCGAGGTATGAAGAAAACTGGCAACCTTGTTGGAGTGGTCTGAAATAAATAACCTTACCTCATAGACCATAGATAGTATAGACTGCGCGTGACGTCATAACACTGAAACCAACATCTAAACCACGTGACTCGGGGCAAGAAGCGGAGTTTTTACTGTGTAAGAGTGCGAGGCTTTACTGTTGAAATACGTTTTCTTTTATTGTTTGTGTGGTATTTTCACTTGTAGTTACTCTGCTACAATGGTGAGATCCTGTTCTGCGTTCGGTTGCACCGAAAGATTCGTAAAAGGAAGCAATATATCTTTTCACAGGTAGAGTTTTAATGCTACAAATCGCTTTGTGGATACATTTTGTAAGATGAATTCAGTATATTTACAATCAAAAGCAATGGGCTATATTGTTCCAAAGCAGATACGAATGCTTTTCTCAGTATATTTTACTTTTGTAAATGTCATGAAGTGAATTATGAGGGTCCCTGTACTGTAAGCCTAACTGGGATTGTTCAGTAAAAATAAGTGACGAATTTCAGTAAGAAATTCCATGGTCTTTGTCTTTTCTCGTATTTCCTGAATTGTTTCTACATAATCACAAAATCGATTACAGTTTTCCAAAAGATGAAGGGCGGAGAAAAGTTTGGACCCTTGCTTTGAAAAGGGAGAATTTCAAGCCCAACGAACACACAATGTTGTGCAGCAAACATTTTTCGCCTGAATGTTTTGATACCGAGGCTTTTGGTTTCGGAAAGAAACTAAAGCCAGATGCTGTACCAACAATTTTCGATTTTCCTCCGCACTTACTACCTAGAGGACGGAAGAGGAAACCACCAGCTCTGAGGGACATGCAAGAAGCGTCTTCATCTTCCGAAAATGTGTAAGATGCATTTTATTTGTACCTAATAGTTATCTGTATGACATTAAATTTGTTATGGACAATTCGAATCACTTAAACATAACATTTCAATTTAAGCTGGCATCGTAAAATTAGATTTGTTATTGTATATAAAACTCTTCTGGGTTTTGGACCGCATCGTCAAAATATCAAACACTTCACCGACGTTTCGGCCACTATTGCAAGTGGCCATCTTCTGGGTGTTAGTTTGAGAGGCCATAATGTAAGATTTTTTCCACCATCTAAACCCATTGTTTATTTTGAAATATGACAAGTGAATTTAAACCACTATTGTAAAATGTGCTCTATACAAGACACTTCAGAACATCAAATTAACAATGCTGATAGTGGCCTGTCTTTATACATTTTTCTGTACATTAATATCTAGTTACTAAAGCTATTAACAAAACAGTTATGTGGTAGTTTAAAAGTACATGCAAAGGGTAATATCATCCTTTGCATATATAGCCTACTCTTCACTATAAAATTCATTCTCTCTAATAATACTTTAAAGGTTTTCTTGATGCTTTTTCACTTCACTCTTCTGTATAGGAATAAATCAGACATGCCTTTGCCGTTGTACAAGTATGTATTGAGGACCTTTGTCTTTGGCACTGAACTCAGCAGGCCTTAATTTTTTACGATGTTAATGAATATCTGCATTTTGTTTTCTCATATTGTAGGCCTATTGCCATTTATTTCTGAAACTGATTTCTCCATTCATGTACATACTTTAGAACACACTATTTTTGATTGTGGAAGTCAGTTTTGAATCACTGTTTGTTTTATTTAAGATAACACTGTCTTTTTCAATACATTAATTCTTTTAATATTATTACTCTTGGGATTTGCCCAGTACAGTAGTTTCCTGCTGTAAATGTTTTTTAAAAAGTGTGTGGTATACTGCAGACCTAAGCCTACATACTAGTTTATCATAATGTGCAACATGTTTCATTATAAGTAGCTATATGACTGTAGCTCCAAGTATCAAAATATTGTTGAATTAGTGTACAAATCAGTCCAAAAATTGTCAACATATTGCTTTTCTTAGTCCCATCACAGATGAACAGCAGCTGAAACGGCCAAAAACATTCAGAAAGTCATATATAGGAGATTATAAAACAGAAGCAGTGGCATTGTCACCTAGTAAAGCAACAAATTTTATTGAAGTTGCTCAAAATAGACTTGCAGATACAAGAAAGAAGTTACGTTTGGAAAGGCAGAAATGCCGTCGTTTATTGAAAAAAGTTACTACTGCTGAAGCACTGCTGTCAGAATTAAAAGAGAAGCAGTTGATTACTGAAAGTACATCTGACATATTACAGGTACGACAATGTTTCTATTTTTTCATATAATTACAGCTGTATAGTGCTTAGACGTGAAGAACTCTATAGAATAAAACAATAGTACAAATCTGATAACTTGTTTTGGTGTACTACATTTATTCTTTTAAACAGAAGAGTGTTGGAGTAAAAGAGCAATAATATACACTTTACGTAAATTAAAGTAGAAAATACTGGAACCAAGCTGAAGTTATATTTTGATTAGGTTAGAATTGTGTGCGCGCAGATGTTATTAAAGTATTGATAAATGTTTTACTTTCTGTTTGTAGAATCTTCTCCCACCTGTTGTGGTCGAGTTGTTGAGGAGTTTTAAAGGAGAGCATGGGAAGGAGTACCCTGAAGAGCTTCGCAAGTTTGCCCTTACATTGAACTTTTTTTCTAGCCGGGCATATGATTATGTAAGAGAGGTTTTCAATAATTACTTACCACATCCCAGTACATTGCGTAAATGGTACCAAGGGGTAAGTGGAAAACCAGGATTCAGTGCTGAAGCAAAAGCTGCACTTATCCAAAAATCATGTCATATGGCAGCTGTGGGCAAAAAAGTTGTCGTATCTCTGATGGTGGACGAAATGGCCATTCGAAAACATATTGAATTTGATGGTAAAAGGTTTATTGGGTATGTTGATTGTGGCACTGAAATGTTGTGTGAAAATTTACCTGAGGCAAAAGATGCCTTGGTGTTCATGGTGGTGGCACTGAATGACAATTGGAAAATTCCAGTGGGTTACTTCTTGACTAATGGTTTATGTGGTAGTGAGAGGGCTAATTTAATTCTATCTTGTTTGGATTTTTTGCAACAAATAGACATTAATGTACTTTCTGTAACATTTGATGGTGCTGCTGCAAATATGTCAATGGCTCGTTACTTGGGAGCGGAACTTACTGCTGACAATATGAAGCCATGGTTTATAAATCCAGCAACAGGTCTGAAAGTACACATTCTGTTAGATGCCTGTCACATGCTAAAGCTTATCCGAAACTGTCTTGCCACAAAGGGGACTCTTTTCGGTAAAGATGGCCCAATAAAATGGAGTTACTTTGTGGAGCTCCAAAAATTACAGGCTCAGGAAGGACTGCATTTGGGGACAAAATTAACGAAACGCCATATTAATTGGCATAAAGAGCCCATGAAGGTAAAACTTGCCGCACAGACATTGAGTCAAAGTGTAGCCAGTGCCTTTACATACTGCGAAAATGTTTTGGGTTTACCTCAGTTTCAGGGTTGTGATGAAACGGTGAAATTTGTGAGGTTAGTAGATAATATATTTGATATATTAAACAGTAGGAATCGATTTTCAAAGGGGTTCAAAAGACCCTTGGCCCAGACTACATACAATAATGTATGCCAGTATGTAAAGGAGGCTACAGCTTGGCTCTTTGCACTAAAAGAATCAGCCAGTGGAACATTATTAGTGTATTCTTCAAGAAGAGTTGGATTTATAGGCATGATTGTAAGTCTGCATTCAAGCTTAGCCATCTATGAGGACATACAAAATAGATTTGCACCACAAATGTCTTTTTTGCTAACACACAAACTGAGTCAAGACCACTTGGAAGTTTTCTTCAGTGCAGTGAGAAGTCGTGGGGGGGCCAATAATAATCCCACAGCCCGACAGTTTGAAGCTGCTTTTAAAAGACTTTTGGTACACATTCAAATTGGTGCACCAACTAGTGCAAATTGTTCAGCTATTGATTCGACAACAATTCTTAGTGTAATGTCAAGCGGTAATAAAGAAGACTTTGATCATGAATTGCCACCTGTTCCGCAGGTTGCATTTATTAATCATGACCATGATTATATACCAAATCCAGCTTCACTTACTTTGTATGTACATGATGTTGTGCAATATATAGCTGGATTTGTCACCAAGAAACTTCTGAAAAAAGTGAAGTGCCAGTTTTGCCAAATGGCACTGTGTTCAAATGTTTCAGGTTCTGGGATCTTGAAAGTCAAGAACAGAGGCGGCTTGACAATTCCATCGAATGATGTTGTTTATCTTTGCAAGATGGGTGAGAAAATATTACGACAAACACAACTTTTAAATGTGAAAAATTTATTGAACAGATTGGTTACCTTGTCCATGCAGGATATAAAGAGTGATATTTTTATGCAGCTCTATGAACATGTGGCAAATTGTCCTCCAATTGATAACCATGTTCACCAGTTGAAGAAGGCAGTGTTGTATGAATATTTTAAAGTGAGGTTGCATCACGAAGCAAGACTCCACACTGAGAAGCTACATGATGCACGTGTAAGGAGTTTCCACACAAAAATAATATTGTTTAAGAACCAGTAATTGTACATTTTAAAAATTCATTTCATTTGCAGGCTGATTTCTTGTATTTATGTGAAATAAATTAATTTTTAAACTGACTTCATTATTTTTCTTCACCCCCCTCCACATTTTTCTTTTCTTTTTTCCTGTCAAAAAGAAAACATTGGAATGAGGTTATTTTTAAAATGTGTGATGAGTGATTATGCATTATAAAATCTGCACATTACAAGGATATTAAGTTTGTGTTGACTCTGTGTTTATCAATTCAATCATTTGTTTTTATGGCTGACTTAAGGAAATGATTTCTTTTTGGCATTAGTTCAGGAAGGAAGAAATGTTAGTCATCAGAAGTTTACTTACTTGTCCCTGATAATTAACCAGGAAAGGCAGCAGTCTTTAACATCTACAGATCCTAATGGTTATGCGCATGTGTACACACACACTCAGCATATATGGTGTATTCATGTGGCCCCACTCAGTTCATCTAAAGGAAGTGTACGAACAGTAAACATTGTAATGTGTAGAGTGTACAAAACTATATAGCTGTTTGTGTTAATTTTAAAGTGGGGGAAGGATAGTATTTCTGTTACAATTTTGTATTGACTTGTATACATTTTCCAAAATCCTTTAGTCAACCTATTCTCTGGAGCAGAGCACCTGGAGTAATTTAATTCACTACAATTAATCAGAGAATATGTTGTTTGGGGTAGATGTCCATACAGTTCAGAATGAGTTTTTAAAGAACTTTGAATTCTTACTCCCCAATACATGTTCTCCTAAATGGTTTTTCCACTGGCAAGAGAAACCTCTTTTAGCTAATGTAGACAACACTGAGGCAACCAGAGACATTTGTATGCACAATTTATATTCTTGCCCAGTCATAAGAGAGGAGTAATGAATTCTCATGCTAACACACAGTGTTCACTAAGTTCCTGCCTAAGATAAAGCATGATATTGATTGGAATTCTTACCAATTCAAAATTAAAGTATACTTAATCACATGTTCCAGTAATTACTTCAATTAGATTGAGTTTTTATAGTTACTCGACAGATATTTTGTTATACAACTAAAGGTGGATGTACCAGTCTTTGACAATGTACCAGTAATTGGAATTGTTTTTGTGTTTTGGGATATATTAAGGAACCATCTCTTTGACCACATGTAAAAGGTAAATGAAATTCATGTGTTCATGAAATTGATTGCAATGTCAGAAATAATTTGTCTTTGTTGTTGGGATATGAAGGTGTACTACAGTAGGGCATAACTGAAGATTGGGATACCACAAGTTCGCTTTGAACCCATGACAGCAATATACTAAACAGAAAAATGTGGAAATCAACATTTCAAAACACACAAAGTAAAACTTTCCATTACACAAAAAGAAACTTTTTCTTTTCCATAGTGTTCTGGCAAGAATTTGGCAGTATGAATTATTGGTGTTTCAAGTAATTATCCTAGTGTTCTTTAACAGCAACATGGGACTCAGTTAGTGAAAGGATGAATGTAAATTTATAAGATCTTATTGATAAAGTAATGTCACATAACAGAAAGATTGTTTCAAGCCATACAACTTGCTGACGTCATGGGTCAAAAGGAGAAGGAAGGGAGCTAAAAGTTTAATGTCCCATCTATAGCATTATTATTAGAGACTGAGCTTACACTTGGATGTCTGGGTAAGTATGGGGTGTGGGCTAACAAAATATATTGGCGTTTGGAGAAAGTTGATGAATTAAATTTTGCAAATAAATCTCGCCACAACGAATAATGCCTTTCTTATGTTGATATTCACTCCAACTTGTGCATCATTTCTGTCTCTCCTCCATTAACTGTTATGACACAAAATGAGCTGCAGTTCTCTGAACACACTACATCATCAGTCACACTTAATGGGAATCCCACAATCCACAGCAATATACTAAACCAGGACATACAAATGTAATATAGGCTGTTTCTTTAATAGAACTGTTGCATCTCTTAAGTGTTCTGCCAATGAAATGTAAGCCTTCATTACAAGATTTTCTGTGAAACATTCCAATAACAAGCACTAGGCCTAATTGTACATATGTTATTCATCCTTCAATACATAGTGAAGACTGAACATACTGACTATTGGATGCGCCTATTGCAACATAATTAGGCCTATCGTTCCTTTAAAACATTTTCCTTGATATTGTTTTGGTATCTGCACTTGATTAAGCGGACGCTTATTTGGTGTAACAAACCTGACGTACTGATTATAAACAGATTTCGTTTCATACGAAAGCGTACTAAACATTTCACACGTATTATTGAATTGTTAAAAACCAATGCAGGATGCAATACAGAAGTCAAGTGACGTGACATTGAAACAAAAACACGTATTCACTAAAGAAATGTGGCCTTTACAAACAACTGTCAATACGCTTCACTTGGCTCCACATAAAATCGATAACCATGCATTATCAAGCGAAATTTCCGAGATTTTATGTGAATAGAACAATAACATGTGTAATAGGAATAGGACGTGTAGTTTCATTATTAAAATCAATGCTTGATTTCATTTATAAATAAGAAATACTACAACTGTCAGCTGCACATCACACTGCTAGTAATGACGTAAACTCTGCTTCTTGCCCCGAGTCACGTGATTTAGATGTTGGTTTCAAACCTCAACATGGCAGAGATAGGAGCGTGCGCAGTCTATGTTTATTTATGGTCTATGCCTTACCTTAACTAATAACCCTAAGCTGCCATTGTTATTCCAAAGTAATATTTGGTAAAAAGACTGATAATTCAGATTTGTTCTGTAACACTATGTGACAAATTTTGTTAATATGGTGCACAATCCAATTCCAAAAACACAGCACATGTCATTAGGAATAAATGTTTTTGCTGCCATCACAGCACAAACTTTAGAACGAGATCTAAATTCAAGGAAGCTAACAGTAAGGAATCACAAGCAAACTGGATGATGCCGTAACAGACCTAGCACCAACAAAAAATGACAAATCTGTTTACTCTACCAAATATGTCTCTCGAAAGTCAATACCAATGCCTAGCTCAAAAAGTGATTCAACTACGTTGTTGTTGAAACACTACATTGTTTTACATTAACAGATCATTTTCGTGGTGATGAAATAGAATGTGGAACTGGTCAGCATAGCTCCAAAATAGCTTGGAGTTTAATTTAAACATGAAATATGGCACCCATGTTCACTAAAAACAGGGTGTCCCAAAAAGAATAACCCGATTTTAACTTGTAATAATATTGAGATAAATGTCACTAGGTAACTGAAACAGCACTAGATATAATCGGCATGGTGTAGAGTTTCAGAAAAAATCCACTAGGTGTCGTTACATGCGCTTACCTGGAGCGGTTGGCCAGTCTCGCACAACAGAAGGCATACTGAGTTATTGAATTTAGTCATAATCAGTGATCACAGTTCAGCGGTCATTTCATATTCGATTTCGTGCTAAACCACCATCACCAAAGAACATTCGACGGTGGTATAAACAGTTTGAAGAAACAGGGTGCCTCTGTAAAGGCCATGCATTCCTAAACAAACAGTGGGACAAATCTGACCAGCATTTGAGTGGAGCCCCGCAACTCTAATTGATATTCTAGCCGAAAAATTGTGTTACTGCGCATGATAGTGTGTCGTATATTACGGCGTCGTTTAGCCCTCAAACCATACCGATTACGACTGGTAAAAGCTCTTTGAGACGCTGACAAAGTGAAGTGAGTGGACCTTAGCATTGCTATTCTAGGGGACATGGAAGATGACACTTTTATGGCCTGGTTGATATTCAGCGATGGGACAACTTTTCATATTAGTGGTAAAGTTCACCGTCATAATGTGTGTGTATGGGAGCTCAAAGATCCTCATGAAACAATTGAACACGAATGTCCTGTTTCGCAAAGCAAGGTTTATGGACCCTGATAACTTCATCTATCAGCTCGTTGGAGCACCACCTCACTGGCACAACAATGTGCGTAGTTTCCTCAATGCCAGAGTGCCTCAACAATGGATAGGAATTACAAGACTGCAAAACCAGGCTTTAGACTCTTGGCCTCCTAGGTCCCCTGACTTACTTCCTGTGGGAATATGTTAAACAATGTGTTTACATTTCTCCCTTACCTCGTGACATTGATGAACTAAAAATCAGAATATCAGCTGCTGTAACTTCAGTGACGGAAGACACCTTACTCTAAGGTTAGGATGAATTCGGCTACTGGCTAGATGTCTTCCATGCAGCCAGTGGAGGACATATTGAACACAAATTTTTATAAACTTCTGCCTTTTGTTAGTAATTTAGTATGCAATTTGTTGGTGTTAAGCCCTTCTTCCTCATAAATAGTTCTATTTAAAATCAGGTCATTCTTTTTGGGACACCCTGTACTATAAAAGGTAGCCCACCTCACCCACACCTTATCAGAATATTCAGGTTTCCTGGTTCCTGCAGAGTTTTTGAAATAAAAGAATGTACTGCAACTTTAGACTCTCCCTGTATTTAGTGTGTGGCATTTATAAATATGTTTGCTGCATATGATACTGTTAATCACAGAAAACTTCTCTCCAAAATATATGAATCCAGCAATGACTACCAGCTGATAGAGGTGATGGACTCCACATTACAAAACTGCTGCCCTTGAGGAAAAGAAAAACAATATTCGATGGATTAGTGTACTATTGGCACCCATGATTGACATGTACACAAATGATGATCACCTGACACGAGAGCACTCTGAACATTTCCTCTGTGCTGATGATCTTGCAATGGCAGTTCAAGGAAACAGTTTTGAATCTGTGAAACAAAAATTGGATCAAGTTCTTGAATGTATGTTAAGAAAATTTTCTCAAACCAAATATCCTAACAATTCTTGCGTATACTTTCCACCTACACAGAAACAAAGCAAGAAGACAGCTGGATGTCTTATGGGAAGGTAATTTTCTACAGCACTAAAGCCACCCAAAGATCACTAACTTACAAATATCACTGTCACAAGACCATACAGAAAGTTGTGGCATGACATCTTTTCCTCAAGAAATTGTGTGGGAGCAAGCCTGAAATCCTTAAGAACTAATGCACCAGCCGTCTGTTTCTCCACTGGAGAATTTACAGCCCCTGTGTGGTGCAGATCTGCCAAACAAGTTGACACTGGTCAATAAATAACTTGAATTGTTACTGGCTGTATGAAACTCACCCCCTAAATAAACTGTACAAAGCAGCAGGTCTTCAAACACTTCCAACATTTTGATTTGAATTTCAAAATATTGAAAAGTTAAGACAAAGTTTCGATGACAGACTTTCACTTTTTAGAATAGTAACAACAGCCAGTCGACTTAAGCCCAGAAAAAGCTTTCTGAACATGGTTAGTATTGAGCTGCCAGAAATTTCCCTCTTCAAAAAGAACCACCAACAGCAGTCCACCTTGAATGGAAAATCTGGAGATTGTGGGTGTGAGTGTGAGTGTAGCTCCCGTCAAAACATATCTAACAAAATGCAGGATTATCACCAATCTGGACATATTCTGTGAATGTGGTGAGACACAATTGAGCACATCACAAATTTCTTTAATTGTCTGTCTACATTCAGTCCCAAGGATTTATGGCTTGCAGGAGTAAATGCTATAAACATGTCCAGGAACTGAGCTGAAAAGCTTTAGTTCTAAATTTGAAACCAGGACACAAAAAAGTAATTAAAGTAAGTCATGGATTTGCAATATGCATGGATACAGAAAGCAATAGTATCAAAATAGAAGATATAAAAGAGCAGTATATTAGCAGAGATGTCATTTATACTCTAGGTAATTCATGTGGTAACTTTCAGACATGATTATGACTGCACTATGGGAGTTAATAGAATCTGAATGTGGAATGGCAGTTGGAGCTAGATGCAAGGAGCGCAGTATTGCATTTTCGAAATTGGAATGGAATTTAATATTTTGAGATCTATAGTGTCAAAATGTGTTTTGGGAACATCAATAGGAAGTAATTTGCTAGAATTTGTTGCCATCTCATTAAGAATTAAATTTATGAACTGAGAACCTATACATTAATCTGAAAAGGTCTGAACCATGTGCACATACTGATACTGATTGTTTGCTCGTGACACTTCTTTGGGTTAAATTACCTTTCTGAACTTTCTGTGGTCTGCTGTGGGTTGATGTCAGTGAAGAAGTCTGTGTGAATTGTGAACTGAACTTGCTAGCCTTTTTGGTGTGCTGCTGCATTTGGATTGTGGATGTTTGCTATGGGGAACAGGCCTAAATTCATGGGAGTGTCACTGATTTCCTCTGCTTTTGAAGTTTTTAAAGTTGAAGTTCTACTGGACCCTATTCTTGCTTCCTTAAATCATCCAGGTCCAACCCAGGAATAAATGGTGATCACCATTTCTGGTGTGTAAAGTGTTTGTCACAATTTGTGACATCTATGATTTTGCTATTGATTTTCATGTAGTATCATTATCCTAAACTGGACTGGGTTATGAGAGGCACGTCCAGGTTGTAAGGAAAGGCTACACATTTAAATGGAAAACTTTTTTAGTAAAAGGTACACAATGTTTGAGCTAGTTTTCGACATAGTCACCAAAAGTATTGGGAGACACATCATACCAAGAGATCAACTTTTTTTAAAATTGTATTGCTGTGAATGGAACTAGCATGTGACGGTCAACTTACCTTTGTCATTGTTAAAACGCAGGTCATATGACAGGAATTTCTTGAGGTGGAAGAACAGATGGAATGCTCATGGCAGGTGTGCTGCTCCATGACAATGCTCGTCCCCATATGAGTCACGACACAGCCATCAAGCTCAGCTGAGAGCTGTTCGATCGTTCACCATACATCTACATGGGATACTTTGCAAATCACATTTAAGTGCCAGTCAGAGGGTTCATCAAACCTCCTTTATACTATTTATCTCCCATTCCATTTTCGAACAGTGTGCGGGAAGAAAGAACAACTGAATCTCTGCGTTCGAGCTTAGATTTCTCATATTCTGATGATCATTTTTACCTATGTAAGAGAGAGACAACAATATATTTTCGCATTCAGAGGAGAATGTTGGCAATTGGAGTTTTGTAAGTAGCACACGCTGCAGCGATAAGCGCCGTTGTTGTAATGATTTCCATCCCAGATCCTGTATCATTTCCATGACGCTGTCTCCCCTGTATCATGACAATACAAAAGGAGCTCCACTTCTTTGCACTCTTTCAATGTCTTCCGTCAAAACCACCTGATAAGGATCCCACACTGGGCAGCAGTACTCTAAAAGAGCATGGACAAGCGTAATGTATGCAGTTTCTTTAGTAGTTCTGTTGCATCTTTTAAGGGTTCTGACAATAAAATACAGTCTCTGGTTCACATTTCCTATGAGATTATGTGTTCTTTCCAGTTTAAGTGTGAAATAATAGTACCATAATTCCTAGGTATTTAGTGGAGTTTCCGGCCTTCACTTTTGATTGATTTATCTTATAAACAAAGTTTAACGGATTTCTTTTTGTACTCATACAGTCCTGATCTTGCTCCTAATGATTTCCATCATTTTTTGCACCTGAAGAAACTCTTGTCCTCTGGCCAATGTTGAAGAACCAAATGATGAAGAGCTGCAGATGATTGTCACATGCCGGTTCCATTCACAGGTTGCAGACTTGTGCAACACTGGAAAACAAAAGTTGTTCTCACAATATTAAGATGATGATGATGATGATCATCATCATCATCATCATCCTGGGCAGTTTCCAACCTCTGGCCAGGTCTTCTACGAACATAAGCCTCTCTATCGTCTTCTGTCTTGTCACCATCTCTCCATCGTCCCTTTGGTCCAGTCTTCTCCTTTCTTCCCGACACATCCCTCCATTTCTTTCAGCCATTTGCCTCTCGGTCTTCCTCTTGGTCTCTTTTCCCCCCAGTTTCATCTCGTGTATCCTCCCAGGTATCCTCTTCTCCTCCATGCACTTAATGTGCCCATACCATCTCAGCCTTGATTTCTCTATCTCGTTTTCTGATGGCTCCACCTTCATTAATTCTCTTATCCTCTCATTTCTTAATCTGTTTATGCCACTCCAATAGTGTTCCTCAAGAATTTCATCTCACTATAGTTGAGCCAAAATACGATGATCCCTGGTGCTTGTGCCAATTGCCTTTGAGTGCCGGCTGCAACAGCAGACCATTGGAGTAAGTCAAATGTGAATTTTGCTCTGCGCATGCGCGCGTTCGGCTGCCCTGTGCACTTTTGCCAGTTCTATCAGACAACAGCGACCGTTAGCTATACTGTCTGGCAGCGAACTAATTACTTGGCAACATGGTTGCATTCCATTTCCGCGGCCGGGACTGTCTTCCAGCCCAATAGGCGGAACCATGGATCATCGTGATTCCGCCCGATTATAGCTTGTAATTTGCTTTTCTCTCTTCCTTTCATAACTCAGGTTTCGGATGCATATGTCAGGATCAGGACATAGTATGACCGGTATATAACTTTTTACTTCTTTGGGGTACATCCCTGCTCCATATTAGGCTTCTGACCGGATTCTGAAATGCTTCTGCTTATCTCCCCGGATCGTTTATTTCTATGTCATTTTTCCCATCTTCCTGTATCAGGCTTCTAGGTACTTTAAACTCTCCACTCTTCTCAATTGTTCTCCACCAATTGTTATTCCAGTTGTTCCTTCTCCTTTGTTCTTGTTGTGAGAATAAACCCAATCTTATACTGAATTTCCTATATTCTTGTACTGTTTGTTCCCAGATATCCAGCTGCTCTTGTACTTACTCCTCCTTATTCCCCCAAATCATCAGATCATCTGCAAAGACCATAGCTTTCAACTTTCCTTCACCAATTACGTGTGCTACTGTACTCATATCAATGGTGAAAGTGCACTTCCCTGCCTCAAGCCATTCTTCTGTCCAATCCAAGCTGATCTCTCTCCTCCCACTTTCACAGAGATCACACATCCGTGGTACATTTTTGTTATCCCCCAAATAGTCTGTTTTGCTACCCCTCTATTCTCCAGGGCTTTACACACTTTGCTTCTATGTACACTATCATACACTTTTTCGTTGTCCAGGATGGTCATTAATAGATCTAGATCCCACAATATGATAAGTGTGTCAATTTTTTCGGTGACTTGTGTGAAAAAGTAGCTCAAACACTGATGTAACTGTTACCAGTGAAGTTTTTTATGTAACTATGTTGTCTTTGGTTTTTAAAACTACAGGGAAACTTACTTTCTGGATTTGCTTTGTACTAGTGTTATTTTAACTCTTGCTCTTAATGTGGAACAGTATTATGGAAATAAAAATGCGCCCTGCATTAACAGTGGTTCAGTTGTAAGATGCCTTGTATTTTAACTAGTTCCAGCTTCTGACATAGATTTTTTTTATTTGGACCTAAATGCTTGATCATGATTTTTATTTATAAAAAACAAAATCATTATGTTGCCTCAGCTACAATATTTGCCAGCTTTCTATTCCCAAGACTGAAGACAATGTTCAAAGGATTTTTCCACTACTGTTGTGATGAAATTGCTGAATGGGTTGAATATAACAAAGGATGAGTTTCAAAAGTGATTCCAAGATCGGAGAAAGTGCTTGTACAAGGGAATTATGTGGGGTTGGGGGGGGGGAGTACTTTTAAGGGGAAAAAGTTGATGTTGATGAATAAATAAACTTTCTATAAGAAAAACAAAAATGCCACTATGTTTTGATCACACCTCTTATTTATAGTAAGTAAGTGGTTTGTTGCCTTCAATTTCTGATAGACTTTCATTTTTTAGGTGGACAAGGCAGGAAGAATCATTGTCCATGGAATATGCAATCTATTTACGAAACATCCCTGTCTAAGCCCCCATCAAGTCCAATATTCCACATTTGCTGGGTCTTCACCTGCAACTTAATATACAACATTGCTGCAGCACTTGACATTAAACAGGTTATTCCCTTATTTACAATTTCTGTCCCAATTTTAATGTCAACTATACTGATTATGTGTGAATGACTTACAATTGCATACACACACCACATAACTTCCCAGCTTATGGGCAGGGGAGAGGAGGGTCATATGGCCACCTGGTATCAATTCTACACAACTTACAACAGTTCAAAGTGATCAGTGCCCACTTTTGGGGGAGTCATCCATAAGTTGCAAAATTGCCTAACACTGAAGAATAATAAAAATAATACCAAAATAAGTGCCCTAAAGATACTTAAATTATGTAAATGGTTCATCAGTTTTTGTATTTACAGTAGGTGGTAACTATCACGTGGAGTATGAAAGAAATAAACTGTATCTCTCTCTCTCTCTCTCTCTCTCTCTCTCTCTCTCTCTCTCTCTCTCTCTCTCAACCAGTTGTCCATCTGAATGAATGGGAATGACCACTTCCAAGCCGTGCGCAAAAGCAAGGTAGAACACCCTGTGACACAACACACAGCTGAACATAACATCCTTGATTTGTAATGACTACTTCACAACCCTGGCTATCTGATCTAACTTTTACAGTACATTCTTCAGTCCCAAAACTATCCAGCCTCAACCTAAAGTAGAGTTCTTTCCCTCTCTATCATACCCAATTTTTGTATCACTAACCACCATCTACTCATATATTTTTCACGTTTTTTACTCCTCCCCATCTGGCAACCCCCCCCCCCCCCCCATATTCCTAAGCTGCGTCTCATTCCACCTAACCTCCTTAAGGCAGCACTATATGCATCCTCAACATCATCATCTTACATTCTTCCCCACACTCCTCTCCTCTCCTACCATCACACTCATTGGGGAATGTTAATCCGGATACAGCAGCTGAGATGATAGTTGTGTGTTAGTGAGTTACACCTGTAATTGTATTGAATCTTTATTGTTTAGCACTGATGAAAGCTGTGGCCGTACGCTGTAAGGTGTTAGTGTGTTTGCCATTTTTAAGTGCTTGTCTGTGACTCAATGATTGTCTTTCCAGTGAGCTGCAAGCTATCCTCCTTACCTCCTTATAAAGATTATAACCAGTATTACAAGTCCTGACTTTCTCAGTTGCCCACATGACAATCTCTGCTCCTCAAGTACATTGTGAACATAAAAGTATTTGTACTATGGGTGTTTATTTTTTTTTCCAGAAGATTGAACAATTTTGTATGTGTTAAGAATTGACAATGATCACACAATGACCATGTGGTGACACCAGTAAATCAATATGGACAGAAACGCTGAACTTTATATCTTTCATGTCATGTTCTTTGGGGCGGACCGCAGCAACAGGCTGCTCCGCCATTTTCACAGTTCAGTCTGGGCTTGTTCTCCTGTAGTGTTAGCATCAAGAAATGTTTGTTCCTGCTATAACCAGTGTTTTACGTGGATACGACACCCAATTCCCACATTGGTCACCCCGATTCCTCCCGCAACCCCACATGCTTCCGATCGAGCACTCCTCTCAGTGCTCCCCCTCCCCCCCCGCTGAGGCACCTTCCTCTGTCACATCACCCTCCCCCCTCTTCATCTCCTCTCCATGGTTTCTCTCTTTCTCCCCTCCCTTGTACTCCTGTTTTCGAGTATGAGGTTCCTATCCCTGCCTCCCTCTCAGCGGACTTGTCGGTCCTGGCTCACTGCAACACACTTTTCATTGCTTGTGCGGCACTTAGGTCCTCCGACGGCCAGAACAGTGTCACCTCGACCTCATTCGTTGTGTCATCCCCCGCCCCCTGGGACTTCTCGGAGGCCAGATCCTTCCTCCTCCCCTCGGGCTCAGTACGAGTCATCTTCCCTGTCCCTCAATCCACCCCCCCTCCCCAATGGTTGGAGTGCCCAGTGCGGCAGCCTGTTCAATCTGCAGGACTTCCAGCTGGCGGGCCCAGCTGTTCATCTGCTGCTCCTTCCATTGCCTCTGCCGAGTGACGCCCAAGAGCTGACAATAGTGCATCTCAACACCTCCTTTGGGCCACCTGTGTTCGCTCCGCCACCCCTTCCCCCTCCGCCTCATCAACAAGAGAACTCTGTACTGCGGGGTGGGAGGGGGGGGGGCTGTGTGACGACGCCAGTAAATCAATATGGACAGAAACACTGAACTTTATATCTTTCGTGTCTTTGGGGCGGACCGCAGCAACAGGCTGCTCCACCATTTCACAATTCAGTCTGGGCTTATTCTTTGTAGTGTTAGCATCAATAAATGTTTGTTCCTGCTATAACCATTGTTTTATGTGGATGCGACACCCAATTCCCACAACCAAAAATCTCAATTTGCAACAATAATTAAATATTTGCAACTGAATGTTGTTCAACATCCACATTATAACAGTCATTGAGCACGGGGATTCAACAGGGAATCAAACTTGATAACTGAAATCAATGATACCCCTCTTCAGGAACTATGGCTGTACGTCCTCTCGACATATACTACTTACCTGTGGTTACTACTGCATTTAAGTAAGCAAACCTTCTCAACAAGATCCATTCTGCCGTGGGAGGGGGAGGCGCTATAGATATGAAGATGAAAAGGAGGTGCATATGTCAGAATGAAAGGTAGCTGCAACATTAAAATTCAGTCAACAAAGACTTTGTAGTGATGGTATGTTTATGTAAAGACATGTTTTTTCCATCACCACTCACTGACACCCACCCACGGTTGTGGCAGAAGATAGTCTTTGGCCTCCTGTGGTTAGAAGCAGAGTTTGATCATATTAGCAATCCCCGCCCACTTACAACAGAAGGCTTTAGCACCACGCCGATTGTTGATGTAGCTACTTCCTTCCCCTTCCAGTTATTCAACTATACACATTTACTCTCTCTTCCTCTTGTATTTTTACGTGTGTTTTGGTCATTTTTAATTATTTTTCATGTATTAACGATCCACGAATTCCGAATCCCATGTATTTTGGACCAACTCCCGCGCATATGCACACGAAATCATTTGTTCTGTAGCAGACAGCGAAGAAACAGTGCAGTGAGAGTTATGTGTTTTCGCGGATTATTTTGGTATTACTGTCAAAGTGCTTCCGCGCCTGCCGCTAGGGGCGCTATGTCGCTTTCGCGCTTACTCTTTGAATGTTTTTGTTTTGTTTCTTCAGTAAGTTAACGGAGTTCTTATGTTCTTGTTTGTGTCGAGATTCATATTACTGCTTGGAAAACCTCTCGATTATGCATTGTTCTGCAATCATCTCCTTTCACATTGCTTTAATAAAGAAGTTAAAGTGTTTCTAATTAAAGTGTTGTTCTCATTACAACTGCGGCGATTTTAATACGGACAAGAAGTGTTGTATATTCGGACGGCCACTCTCAAACAACTCAGGACTCTCTGAAACTGGTGACCTCGACGTGATTGTTTAGCCGCATTTAATCACAAGAAGGACGTTTACTCAACATGACAGAAAAACCCGCTGGAGTTACGTCGTCTGTCTCACGACTCGCCGTGCTTTTGCCGCCGTTCTGGACGCACAATCCGGCCTTATGGTTTGCGCAAGTGGAAGCCAGCTTTCTCTACGCAGGAATTACGGCAGATACAACTAAATTTCAATCGTGGTGAGTCAATTAGACCAGAAATACGCGGCGGAGATTGAAGATGTGATCACCACTCCTCCCTCAACAGATACAAATCAGAAGCTTAAAACTGAACTCACAAGACGTGTCTCGGCTTCGTGAGAAGAACGCATTAGGCAAGTTCTAACCCAGGAGGATGTCGGGGACAGAAGACCATCTCAATACTTACGGCATTTGAGGAGTTCAAATGTTTGTACAACTTATGGGACTTAACTACAGAGTCATCAGTCCCTAAGCTTACAAACTAGTTACGAACTAGCTAAGACTAAAGACGGCACAAATATCCATGCCCGAGGGGGGATTCGAACCCCCGACCGTAGTGGCCATGCTGACCGTGACTGGAGCGCCTCAGTCACCTCGGCCACCGTGGCCGGCCCATCTGAGGAGTAAAGTTGATACAGGTACAGTGCCCGATAGTCTTTTACGCACTCTGTGGAGTAATCGCTTACCGCCTCAAGTGAAAGCCATTATAGCTTCGCAAACCGACATGCCTTTAGATGCTGTAGCAGAATTAGCGGATAAAATATTTGATGCTATAACACCTGCACCAGTAAGTTCAGTGGCGGCACCAGTGAGTTCAGTGACGTCATCCATCGTGCAGCAGCTTGACGACACAAGTGGTAACAAGAGCCGATTATGACATTCTGGCCGCCAAAGTGGATTTGTTGATCAAGAAGATGGAGGAATTACTGACTCAGTGTGACCGTAGTGGTGACACAAGGCATTACCGTAAGCGATCGAGGAGCCGCTCGTCTACTGGTTCATCGACTTCTGGCGCTGATAGGCCCACCGTCTGTTGGTACCACAGAAGATTTGGTGACCGAGCGAACAAGTGCACAATGCCCTGCTCACATCCAAATGCCGGCGGCAATCGGGTGTAGGCACTTCGTCAGATTGCCGGGCGTCGTTTCAGCGCCTATTCGTCAGTGACCGTAAGTCTGGACAATACTGCCTCTGACTTGTGTGTGTTCCCGCGTAAGAAGCTGCTCAGCAAACGGCCGCTCACTCCCTTCTGTTTGACTGCCGCCAATAATTCAGCTATTTCGACGTACGGAACTGTGCGAATCAGCCTGGATCTCGGACTACGGCGTGATTTTACTTGGGAATCCACGGTCGCGGATGTGACAGAACCTATAATAGGCGCAGATTTTTTGGCTCATTATAAACTGCTCCCCGATGTGGCAAATACGCGGCTTGTAGACGGCATCACTGGGCTAAAGGCTTCAGGTTTTCGTCAAGATGCGACAGTGCACACGGCTAAACTCGTGCAAAACATCAGCAACGATTACGCCGACTTAATTCAAGCATTTCCAGCGCTTACGAGACCGCCAGGAGCACCGAAGCAGATACCTCACGACACAGTGCATTATATCAATACTACCGACGGCCCACCTGTCTCCTGCCGACCACGACGCTTAGCACCAGATTGCTTAGCTATAGCAAAAGCGGAATCTGATGCCATGATTCGAGAAGGTGTAATGCGACCGTCCAGTAGTCCCTGGTCGTCAGCACTCCATCTTGTTCCAAAGAAGAGTGGTGCATGGCGTCCTTGTGGAGATTATCGAGCTCTAAACGCCAGGACAATACCTGATCGTTATCCTGTGCCGTTATTACGTGACTATAATTATGCATTGTGTGGTGCAACAATTTTTAGTGTTTTAGACTGTGCAAAAGCATATACACAGATTCCAGTGTCAGAAGCAGACATTCAAAAAAACTGCCATCATCACCCCTTTCGGTCTTTTTGAGAGTCTCTTCATGACCTTTGGGCTAAGAAATGCTGCACAAACTTGGCAGCGGTTCATTGACTCGGTGCTGCTAGGACTTACTTTTTGTTTCGCCTACCTCGACGATATTCTGATATTCTCTGCTTCCCCAGAACAACATCGGCAGCATCTTACTGAGACTGGAACAGTATGGCATCGATCTTAACACCAGCAATGTGTTTTCGGCCAAAACCAAGTCAATTTTTTGGGCCACAAGATTTCATCATCGGGATCGCTACCCTTGCCAGAGAAGGTGGAGGCCATCCTACAAATGAATCGTCCAAAGACTTGCAAAGAACTGCGTCGTTTTCTTGGTGTACTGAATTTTTATCGACGTCATCTGCCTCACGCAGCCGAGATGCAAATGCCGCTAACAGCAGCACTCGCCGGCCCAAAGAGCAAAGGAAGCACGCCAGTTTCGTGGACTGAAGAAATGATCTCGGCTTTCGAAGCAGCCAAGCGGAGTATAGCGGAGGCGGCATTGCTTGCTCACCCTGATCCGAGTGCACCCTTGCCGCTGGTAGTTGACGCGAGCTAGACCGCTATTGGCGGAGCGCTACAGCAATTACGAAAAGGTGCTTGGCAGCCACTAGCTTTATTTTCTCGCAAGCTTTCGCCGTCTCAACAGAAATGGAGTGCCTACGACAGGGAGCTTCTAGTCATCTATGAAGCTGTTAAGTACTTTCGATCGCAACTAGAGGCAAGGGAGTTCACCATCTATACGGACCATAAGTCATTAACACATGCTTTCCGACAAAATAACATCAATTGTTCACCTCGGCAGCACAACCAGTTAGTGTACATTTCTCAGTTTACGACAGACATTAAGCACATTTCAGGGATAGACAACATAGTGGCCGATTATCTTTCTCGCGTCGGCAGCATTACTTGTGTAACTGATTTCTTGGAACTGGCTGTTGCACATCAATCAAACCCGGAACTACACGGCTTACTTGAAGATCCTGAATCGTCGCTCAAACTGGAGATGGTGGAGATTCCAGGCACCGACGTCAAACTGTATTGTGATATGTCCTGTAGCAAGCCTCGTCCTTTCTTGCCCACCTCATTCAGAAAAGGTGCTTTTGACAATAACTTGTGCCATCCTGGAGTTTGCGCGACAAGCACGACTGGTATCCAATCGTTTCGTGTGGCCAGGAATGAAAAAAGACTGTCCTGAATGGGCACGGACTTGTATTAAATGCCAATGTAGCAAGGTAAATCGACATGTGCACGCGCCAGTGGGCAATTTTCCTAAAACAACTGCTCGATTTGCACATGTCCATATCGATATGGTAGGCCCTCTCGCTCCATCGAATAGTCAACGTTAATTGTTAACAATAATAGATCGTTTCACCCGGTGGCCAGAAGCTGTGCCACTAGATAACATCTCCGCAGAGACATTAGCATCTGCCTTCGTTTCTACTTGGGTGTCACGTTTTGGATGCCCTTTACATATTACAACGGATCGCGGGTGACAATTTGAATCAGATCTGTTTGCATAGTTGACTAAATTTTGTGGAATTGTGCATCATAAGACAACAAGCTATCACCCCGCTAGCAACGGAATGATAGAACGCTGGCACAGAACAATGAAGGCAGTCCTGATGTGCTATGATGAAAGTTGGACCACAGCTCTACCAATGGTTTTGCTTGGCCTCAGAAACACTTATAAGCCGGATCTGGATTGTTCAGCTGCAGAACTTGTATATAGTGAAACGCTACGCCGACCTGGAGAATTTGTGGACCCACGGCCGTTATAAATACCCAACATGACAGATACCAATTTTATTTGTCAGTTGAGAGAGCACATTTCTCGCATCTAACCTCCCCAAGCTTCCAGGCACGGCACTACTTATGTACACAAGGACCTTGACAGTTGTACACACGTAATGTTACGAGCTGACGGCGTGAAACCTCCATTACAACCACCTTACTCAGGCCCTCACAAGGTTATAAAACGAGGAGACCGCATTATTGTAAATGGAAAAAGTACTACTGTCTCACTAGACCGCGTCAAGCCTGCATACATTCTTCAAGTCGAAGTATCAACGAAAACACAACAGACACCCGACCCAGTCCCAGCTACTTCGCCTCCTCAAGCTCTTCCAGTCGCCGATGAGAAGCAGCCTTCAGGACGCACAACAAGATCAGGTCGACGTGTCCATTTCCCTGCAAGATTTTTAGACAACGCTCCGCTTTCCCGGCGGGGGCTGATGTAGCAGACAGCGAAGAAACAGTGCAGTGAGAGTTTTGTGTTTTCGCGGATTATTTTGGTATTATTGTCAAAGTGCTTCCGCGCCTGCCGCTAGGGGCGCTGTGTCGCTTTCGCGCTTACTCTTTGAATGTTTTTGTTTTGTTTCTTTAGTGAGTTACGGAGTTCTTATGTTCTTGTTTGTGTCTAGATTCGTATAACTGCTTGTAAAACCTCTCGATTATGCATTGTTCTGCAATCAACTTCTTTCACATTGCTTTAATAAAGAAGTTAAAGTGTTTCTAATTAAAGTGTCGTTCTCATTACAACTGCGGCGATTTTAATACGGACACGAAGTGTTGTATATTCGGACGGCCACTCTCAAACAACTCAGGCCTTACCGAATGTTCCATTCCTTTAAATCCCTCTTCCCTTCCATCATAATATTGCAATTACGTAAATTTACGTGATTGTGCCATATATTTTCGTCACATTGAAGCACTAGTACAGTCCTTGTTTCTCATTTCGACGCACGAATTTCCCTACTGGCGCGTTGATTTACGTATTTGTGCGCATTTTTGCAGTTACCTGCTTCCTTAGGTATGTGTTCTCGCATTCTTGTGCGTTATTTTACGTTCTTTGCTGTAAATTTGCGTGCTTGGGTGTGTTTTTGCGTGCATGCGTGGGTGAATTTGAATGTTTTTGCGTGCCTAGTGCGTATTTAGGGTGCTGATGCACCTCTTTCCACACGTTAGGCTCCTCAATCCCACATCCTATTCCTAACATGCTGCCTAAATCATGGAATCCCCCAATGGTCTAACCGTAAAAATTCCATTCTCTGGAACCCACCGCTCCTTGTACAGTGACCTGCACGACACTTCAAACAACACCTCCACAAATTGTCCAGCTGGCTGACATCATATTGCCTTATCCAACCCACAGTGTTCCCCCAGGAGCATCCAAACCTTGCATAGCTGACCTCTTGAACATACCTCGTCCCTCCCAACAACAGCACTCCACAACATCCAATGCCAAAACAACCCCAGAACACTGTGGTTAACCTGTCCACAAAAACCTCAACCCCACTGAAGTTTCCATTTTATCCAAAGGTCTTACCTTCAGCTGTAGACCCAATTCAATCATGTTGGACTCATCAAAGACCTACTCACCTTTTCCCGATCGCTATGATGGAAACACTACTTTCCCACCAATCCCCCTGTCCTTAGCCAACCTAATCCCAACATTGAACCCTGCCTATCCCAGTTCATAGTACCATCCAACACAGATCCTCCTGTGCTCCCACCTAACCACCCCCAGTTATCCTCCAAGAATTTCTCACTTCCAACTTGGCCTCACCATCCAACTTCGCAAGAGTGGTACTTTCTGAATCCGTGTTGATTACTGGTTAATAGGTTGTTCTCTTCGAGGTAGTTCATAATATTTGAACAAAGTATATGTTCCAAAATCCTACTGCAAATAGACGTCAATGAGATAGGCCTGTAATTTTGGGGATCACTCCTATTGCTTTTCTTGAATATTAAAGTAACTTGTGCAACTTTCCAGTCTTTGGGTACGGATCTTTCGCTGAGTGATCGGTTGTAAGTTATAGCTAAGTACAGAGCTATTGCATCAGCATATTCTGAGAGGAATCTAGTTGGTATCCAACTAGCCCGGAAGATTTATTTTTGTTTAGTGACTTAAGTTGTTTTACTACTCCAGGAACATCTACTTCTAAGTTTCGCATGCTGGCAGCTGTTCTTGGATTGAATACTTGAGTGTTCACTTCGTCTTCTTTGGTGAACGAATTTCGGAAAGCTGTGTTTAATAATTCTGCCTTAGCAGTACTGTCATCGGTAGTATTACCATTGCTATCGCGTAGTGAAGGTATTGTTTGTGTTTTGCTGCTAGTGTACTTCACATATGACCAGAATTTCTTTGGATTTTCTGCAAGTTTACGAGACAGGATTTCGTTGTGGTAACTACTATAGGCTTCTCGCATTAAAGTCCGCGCTAGGTTGAGAGTTTCTGTAAAAGATTACCAGTCTTGTGGATTCTGTGTCTTTTTTAATTTTGCATGCGTTTTTCTTTGTTTCTGCAGCAGTGATCTGACCTGTTTTGTGTACCATGGGGGGTCAGCCCCCTCTTTCATTAATTTATTTGGTATAAAACTCTCGATTGCTACTGATATTATGTCTGAAAGCAAGCCACAACTGATCTACACTCGCATTTTTAGTTTTGAAAGACTGAACACTATCTCTCAGGCAATCGTGAAGCAGAATTTTTATCTGCTTTATTGAATAGATATATTTTTCGTTTATTTTTGGTGCATTTGGGCATTTCGACATTCAGTCTAGCTACTACAACTCGATGTTCACTAATCCCTGTATCTGTTTTGATGCTCTTTACTAGCTCAAGATTATTTGTTGCTAGGAGATCAAGGGTATTTTCGCAACCACTTACTATTATAGTGGCTTCATGAACTAACTGTTCGAAGAAGTTTTCAGAAAAAGCATTCAGAACTAGTTCGGACGATGTTTTATATTTGCCGCCTGTTTTGAATACGTAATTATGCCAACATATAGAGGGTAAATTAAAGTCGCCACCGATTATAACAGTATGCTTCGGATACCTATTTGAAATGTGATTCAAGCTTTCTTTGAACATTTCGGCAACCGCATCGTCTGAGTCAGGGGGCCGATAAAAAGATCCAATTATTAATTTATTCCGGTTGTCAGGTATAACCTCTACCCACACCAACTCACAGGCAGTATCTGTCTCAATTTCGCTGCAGGATAAACCGTTAGTAACAGCAATAAACACGCAACCATCTATCTTCTATCATCTATCTACTTTCTAGGATAAGCCCTAAAGTGAGTATTGCCTCCCGTGTTCCTATATTTCTCCTGAATCCAAACTGATCTTCCCCGAGGTCGGCTTCTACCAACTTTTCCATCCTTCTGTAAATAATTCGTGTTAATATTTTGCAACCATGACTTATTAAACTGATGGTTCTGTAGTTTTCACGCCTGTCTGCACCTGCTTTCTTTGGAATGGGGATTATAACATTTTTCTTAAAGGCTGAGGGTACTTCAGATGTCTCATACATATTACACACCAGGTGAAACAATTTTGTCATGGCTGGTTCTCCCAGAGACTACTCCAGGGGCCTTGTTTCGACTTAGGTCTTTCAGTGTTCTGTCAAATTCATCTCTCAGTGTAGTATCTCCTATTTCATCCTCATCTACTTCTTCTCCCCTTTCTACAATATTGCCGCTAAGTTCATTTCCTTCATAGAGCCTCTCAATATACTATTTCCACCTTTCAGCTTTCCCTTCTTTGCTGAGAACTGGTTTTCCATCAGAGTCCTTGATATTCACAGAGCTATTTTTCTTATCTCCAAATGTTTCTTTTATTTTCCTGTAGGCTGTATCTATTTTTCCTTTATTTATACATTCTTCTACATCCTTGCATTTGCCTTCTAGCCACTCCTGCTTAGCCATTTTGCACTTCCTGTCAATCTCATTTCTTAGTCGTCTGTACTCCATTTTGCCTGTTTCATTTACTGCATTTTTATATTTTCTCCTTTCATCGATTAAATTTAGTATGTCCTGTGATATCCAAGGTTTTTTTGTAGGTCTTGCCTTCCTACCTATTTTGTCCTCTGCTGCCTTCACTATTTCATCTCTCAATTTTACCCATTCCTCTACTGTTATATTTTCCCCTGTTTCTGTCAATTATTGCCTAAAGCTGCCTCTGTAATTCTTAAGAACTTCAGGTTCCTTCAATTTATCCAGGTCCCATCTCCTTATTTTCCTACATTTTTGTAGTTTCTTCAGTTTCAGCCTATAGTTCATAACCAACAAGTTATGGTCAGAGTCTATATCTGCCCCTGGGTATGTCATACACTTTAAAACCTGGTTCCGAAATCTATGTCTTTCCATTATAAAATCTATCTGGTAACTCCCAGTGTCTCCTGGTCTCTTCCACGTATACAACCTTCTTTTGTGATTCTTAAACCAGGTGTTTGTTATAACTAAATTATGTTCCGTGCAAAATTCTACCAGGCGGCTTCCTCTTTCATTCCTTTTGCCCAGACCATATTCACCTACTATTTTCCCTTCCCTTCCTTGTCCTACTACCGAATTCCAGTCTCCCATGACAATTAAGTTTTCCTCTCCCTTAACTGTCTGAATAATTTCCTTTAGCTCCTCATATATTTCTTCGATCTCCTCATCATTAGCAGAGCTAGTTGGCATATAAACCTGTACTACTGTGGTCAGTGTTGGCTTCGTATCTATCTTGACTACGATAATGCAATCACTGTGTTGCTCATAGTAGTTTACCCGCATTCCTATTTTCTTATTCATTATCAGACCTACTCCTGTAATACCCCCAACTGATTTTATATTTATAATCCTGCCTGACCAGAAATCCTGTTCCTCTTTCCACCGAACTTCACTAATCCCCACTATATCAAACTTCAACCTATCCATTTCCCTTTTTAAATTTTCTAGCTTCCCTACCCGATTAAGGGATCTAACATCCCAAGCTCCGACCCGTAGAATTCCTGGTATGTTTTTCTTGATAACAACATCCTCCTGAGTAGTCCCTGCCAGGAGATCCAAATGGGGGACTATTTTACCTCCGGAATATTTTAACCGAGAGGATGCCATCATCATATGTTCATACAGTAGAGCTGCATGTCCTCGGGAAAAGTAATGGCTGTAGTTTCCCCTTGCTTTCAGCCGTACACAGTAACTGTGTGGCAAAGCCACAGTAGCTGATGTTACAAGGCCAGCTCAGTCAATCATCCAGACTGTTGCCCCTGTAACTACTGAAAGGCTGCTGCCCCTCTTCAGGAACCACACAGATACCCCTCCACTGTGGTTGAACCTACTATATGGCTATCTGTATCGTTGAGGCACGCAAGCCACCCCACCTCGGCAATGTCTGTGGTTCATGGGAGTATCCTAACTAAAAACTACTTTTACTCTGAGGGTATCCCCTTTACCACCAATTTCTGTGCCACAGCTATGGGCACCCACATGGCACCCTCCTATGCCAACATGTTTATGGTCTGTCTGGAGGAATCATTCCTAGCATCCCAAAACCCCAACCCTGTAGCCTGGTTCAGGTTTATTGATGATATTTTCATGATCTGGACTCAGGGCCAGGGCACCCTATCCACCTTCCTTCAAAACCTGAACACCTCCTTCCTACCCCATCCACTTCACCTGATCTTCGTCAACCCACCACGCCACATTCTTGGAATCAACCTCCACCTCACTGATGGCTCCATCCACACTTCCACCCATATTAAACCTACCATGGACCAATAGTACCTACACTTCGATAGTAGCCACCCTTTCCATGTAAAAAAAAAAAAAAAAAAAAAAAAAAAAAAAAAAAAAAAAAAAAAAAAATAATAATAATAATAATAATATCCTTCCATTATAGCCTGCCCATCTACGGTCAGCGTATCTGCACTGACAAGAACTCTCTTTCCCAATATGCTGAAGGTCTCACAAAGGTCTTCACAGACAAAGTACCCTACAGACCTAGTCCATAAACAGATCTCCTGTGCCATATCCCTACACATCCCAAATCCTCCCTCTACCAGCAGTAACAATCCACAAAAGAGCGCTCCCATTGTTACCCAGTACTACCGTGGACTCTAACAACTAAATTGCATGCTTTGCCAAGGTTTTGATTTTCTGTCTTCATGTCCAGACATGATAGAATCCTGCCCAAGATCCTTCCCACCCCTCCTAAAGTGGTGTTCCATCACCCTCCCAACCTCCAAAACATCTTAGCCCATCCCTGTGCCACCCAGAAATCAAACCCATTACCACAGGGATCATATCCCTGTGGAAGACCCCACTGCAAGACCTGTCCAATCCACCCATCCAGCACTTCCTATTCCAGTACTGACACAGGCTTATTCTACACTATCAGAGGTCGGGCCATCTGTGAAAGCAGCCATGTATTTTACCAACTGTGCTGCAATCACTGCTCAGCTTTCTATATTGCCATGACCACTAACCAGCCGTCCATTATGATGAATGGCCACTGCTGAACTGTGGCCAAAACAAAGTTGACCACCTTGTGGCACAGCATTCAGTGGAGCACACGATTTTAATGGCTGCTTCAAAACCTGGGCCATCTGGATCCTCCCACCCACCACCTGCTTTTCTGAACTGCACAGATGGGAGTTATCCCTACAGAACAGGCCTCAACCTACGATAACTTTCCTTTTTTCCACCCTGTCTATCCTAAACCTCTCCTATTTTGAGTGGGATGTGTGTGTGCGCGCACTTGCGTGTGTTTATTTGATATAATTTATTTTCCTCCCCTCACCCGCCTCCCACTCCATTCCTAAGCTGCATCTCTTTCCTCCCATCTACGTACATGCTCTGCAAGGCCGTGCTGTATCCATCCCCACCACCGTGACGCAGCCTTCCTATCCTCCCTCCCCTCCCCTATTTCCACACCGCAGAGCGTGATTCGAAGTGTGGCAGTCAGAGCTGACGGTTGTGTGAATGTTCTACTTTCTGAAGAAGGCCATGGCTGATAGCTGAAGTATTGTGTGTGTGTGTGTGTGTGTGTGTGTGTGTGTGTGTGTGTGTGTGTGTGTCTTTTTCTATGTGCCTGTCGCAGCTCATCGTCATGTATTTGTGGTAAATTGTAAACATTCTTACATTGTTAGTTTGATCATTTTATAATACAAACTTCAGGAGCTAAGATGTCAAATAATGAGATGCCTGCAAAAACTGCTTATAAAACCCTCTTCTCTGATCACCCACTCACAGTTGTAATTGTAGAGAGCCCCTGGTCTCCTGCAAGTGTTAATGTTTGATTGCTGTATGACACACAGTTCAGGAGATTCTTTTTTTACCACTGCCTTAATCCTGTATTGATGATGGGGTTGGCATGATATTATGGTTTTTGGAATGTTTCATTTAAAAGGAAGGCAAGATGTCCTTCCTGCCAACACTGCAATAGTTTTCTCCCCATCCAGAAGGAAATGTATCCCCAACAGTCTGCATGTAGTGTTATACATGTGAAAAACTGTAAATGTTTCCTAAATGACTGTAGACAGTGTGAGGCAGCACTTTGGTATCAGTCCAGTGTTCACCTAGTGGAGTGTGGAAAATGCCTAAGAACTACATCCAGGCTTACTAACACACCAGCCCACTGTTGTAAATCCAGCAGGAGAGTTTGAACCAGAACTGGCACACCTAGGTGTCCCAGAAGCTGGCTTTTTCACTATAGTTAGCTATATGAGTAACACACATTTCAAGAGAGAAGACACCATAAACAATGAGATGCCTGAAAAACTACATATAAAAGGCCAGTGCTTTTATGTATGTAAAGGTACACTTTTCTCAATGGCCACACACAGCAGTTAGTTGAGGGAGTCTGTACAGCACATAGTTCAGGACATGTCGTTGCCATATATATACATTTCATCACATTGTTCATGAATTTAGTATACACTTTATACAGTGTAAGTTTAATAGAAGATGTATGTGTCTGACACAAAGACTGGTAATATCTATCAACCATGTTGCATATCTCAACACAGTCTAAATATGTTACAGAAAGTGAAGATTATGAAAGCTTAAATTTCTCTTTTGATAGAAGAAAGGTACATATAATAGTGGCCAATTGTCAAATTTGTTGACTAAAATTTTGTCCAAATAATGTTTTATGTTTACCCCTAGAAGTAGTACCTGTTTCCATTTTGAATATTATTAAGTGAGAGGACAGAATAATTGCTTTTGTGAAGTGTCATCTACTAGGTGTGTATATGGTATCTTATTGAAAATGCACACTTGTGCTTACAGCCAAGCCTAGTGCTATGTGCATAATTGGCTCAGGGTAATCAATGTGTTAATTCAAACAAAGATGAATTATGAAATTCCACCATCTTTCGTGAGTGCACCCGGGACAGCGACAATTTTTCGTCTGACATTCATGAATTATGACGTCTATAGGTACCTTTTCGCAATGTAGTAACACACTAAATTATGCAGAATGATCTATCAGAGAAAATAAGGGAAAATGTGTACATTGATATGTTTTTTAGATGCAGTGTTAACCTGTTTCATGCTTGTCTTACAGGAATATTCCAATTTACACATCTTATGAATGACATATTTGCAAAATATGGTAATTACTGATGCCATTATTGCCATAATTTTGTTTTATTACCCCAGATGACAGAAGGTTTTAATAGTGCAATAACCAGTTCTGATTGCATTAGAGCCTCTGACATCCAAAAATTTGTTTTGCCAATATTTTATAAAATATGTCATCATTGTCAGAACAAGTCATTTTATGACAAAAGTTAATTAATGTTTGCATAAGTATAAAGATAAATAAAAACAAACTATTCTGTGTGTCCATAAACAACAGGATAGGTTGCATAAAGAAAAAACTCCTGCATAGTTGACAAATATTTTTGTATTCAGAATAACAGTAATAAACTTATAATGAATACAGTTTATATCACACTGTGTTATAATTAACAGAAATTGTAATTTGACTAGATTTTTAAACCTGTGGTAAAAGCACAGGACCAGTGTAAACTATTGGTAAGTTTCATTCTTCTTGCTTCTCTAGTAAGGCAAGAGAAAAGCTAACAATTGTCTTGCTTGATTTCATTTCAACACAGGAGATACTTTCATTTTCATTCTCATAGTCCTTGTCCCTAAATTTCCATTCTCTCTATAGTTTGAAGCATTTTACAGTTCTATTATCCAAAGAATGTGATACACCCAATGTGCTTTCATAAGTACTCTTGCACTTCTTTACTTTACATTCCTTCAGTCAATGTTATAATTAAATTACTTCTTACACTGAACACAAAGGCCTGTTCTTTATTTTCTACCCTGTCTAAAAGGTGATACTGACACTGGTAGAAATGAGATAGGCTTGATAACCACAGAGATAGTCTCTCAGAAATATTATGAGAGAGAATACTGTTACTATACACTTTACGTTTGCATGGAAGCACAATAAATATATTAAGACAAGCAAAAAAGGAGCTGCAGGTTGGATAGGATTGTGCTTGGATTCTGAGAAACCATTACACAAATTTTGCTATATCACCTGCTCATACTGTCATTTGCTGTACTCTGTCCAACAAGCCTCCTTTCTGGCCACTTACACTGGTCAAAATGATCTAAGAAGTTAATCTGTTGATAAGATGGAAAAGTCCGACTACATTTTGGGCATTTCAGAACAGTTTTAGGCTCTTCTTGTTCCTGCTTTGAGGGTTTTTGATGTTGGCACAGTTCAAAGTGATCTAAAAAGTCTATGTGGTTACTAGGTGGGAAAACAGCACTGCAGCCAGGGCAAATAATGTCCATACGAGTTTGTGTTGCTATGCCACCATCTTCTTCTTCTTCTTCTTCTTCAGGTTGTGTCCAGATCGGGGTACACGAAAGTGAAGACCTTCTTGAGTCCTGCCGAGCCGAAGGAGGAGAGTCACTGCGAGATGGTGTACTTTTCCTCGACGTTGCACTTGCTGCCACAGGAGAATATGTATGTGTAGGAAAAGATGTGACTGAAGCCAGTCCAGAACTGCTGAACCCCAGCGTCACAGCTCCTTCACCAGATACAACTGAGAAGCTTGTGCATGGAGAGTCTTCTGCAAAATTATTTTTAAGTGGTGTCACAGTTGTTTCACAGCTTTTTTCCTTAATGACAGAGCTTTCTGTATTTGAATCTTTGGATGTGTCAGATAAAACTGGTTTACTGCTGCCAACTTTGTCACAGGTGAGATACATGTCATCATCTGATGTCATGTAACAGCCTCGTGCTATCAAGGATCCCTGCAAGAGAAAGCAAAAGTAAGAAATCGGTAAGATTACAAACAGTTCATGCAGATGGGAATAATAAAAAATTGATACTTGTCTAATGAAACCACTGCCACTTTCTTTAATATTACATTCAGTATGACATTACTTTAAGATTTCTTGTATAGATATTTTGGATTCTTACATTTCTCTTGCATGGTTCCACAGGCTTAGGAGCTGGTGCTGTATCCTCCAAAGGAAAACAATGCCCGCAACTTGGGCACTGGAATGGACTGCGCAGACGTTCTTCTCTCAACTGTGACATGAAAAAAGGGATCTATGAATACATAGAAAAATAACCCAAAAAAATCACATGAGCGTGTTCTTTGGCCCACTTCAGATTTTCCTGTAGTTTTATGATTTTTATAGATATTTGGAAAAAATATAAAATAATAATAAAAAATAGAAATCTGATGACTTACTAAAAGGACTGGCTCGTCGATAGGCACAAATAATCACACACAAACACACATACAAGCTTTCGCCATCACTGGCAGCTTCTTAAGGGAAAAGAGGAATAAAGGGGAGGAGAGAAGGAAGGATATGGGTTTTAAGGAAGTGGAAAAGGAGTCATTCCAATCCCAGGTCCTTCCACTCCTGGGATTGGAATGACTCCTTTTCCACTTCCTTAAAACCCATATCCTTCCCTTTCTCCTCCCCTTTTTGCTCTTTTTCCTGAAGAAGCTGCCAGTGGTGGCGAAAGCTTGTATGTGTGTTTGTGTGTGATTATTTGTGCCTATCGACGAGCCGGTCCTTTTGGTAAGTCATCAGATTTCTATTTTTTATATTTGTTAAAATAATAATATAAAATTAAACATATATTATTATTATTTTCTGGTCAAAATATTTGCAAAAGTGGGTCATGAAACGGACAAGAGTGATTTTTATTTTTATAATTTCTTTAATCCAAACTTTCTTTGACCTTTCACAACAGTTTTATTCGTAGTTAACTTTTCTTAGTCTATTGTGCAAAACATTTTGTAACATTTCTACCTAATACATTGAATTTGCAATCAAGACGTTCTGTTATTCAAGAAAAATACATAAATGTTTATGTTTACTTTTAGAGACAACCCTTCTCCACACCACTGACTTAATATTTTTTTCTTTATTTCTTTATCAAAAGGTATTTTCATTTGATATATTCATTTTTAGATGAAATGTCAACATCAAACCATTCTTCGAACCTCCATTAAATGACTTACTGCAAAGGAAGAATTATATTTTTATATGTTCGTACCAAATTTTAAGAGCCAAAATGTTAAAAATTCAAACTAAAGTCACTCAATATTAAATTCGGAACATCTTTTATTTGAAAATTTTTCGGTTTTGACACATAATAGCCGAGATAGGGCATAAGTGCCGTCCTGTAGCCTAGTCTGGTTATGTCGCCAGAAGGTGGTTCTGTTTGCTGCTGGCCAACAAATGTGTCTGTAAAACTTGGTGCCGATTGGTTGAATGTAGTGACCTAAAAAGGGGTAACAATACAGACAGTGGCAAAATTGCCTTGAGTTTTGGAAACAAAAATCTCTGAAATGGCGAGAGATACAGAAAACAAGAAACGAGTAAACTTTTAGAGGATTTTTTCTTCTTCAAATGTTATTTCAATTTTTGTCTCGTCTGAATAGTTCAAGTGTTATTTCCAATTATGTTTCGAGCTGGCCCACTTTTGACCAAATTGTGGTGTTTTGGACATTATGATTTCAATACCATGATAGATTTAGCAACATGCTTTTCTGAACTTATAATTAATGTAAGCTATTATTATGGGGGGTTTTATATGTCTGCAAGTTTAAGTGCCTTGTTTGATTATCAACATTGTAATATTTCACCTCACACAGTGAAATGTATTTACATGTTTTCTCCAAATGTTCTTTTAATCAGTAGATTTTCAGAGATATGAGGTACAAGTGACTGTACAAGGAAGCTCTTAAAGATTCCCAAGAATAGTAGAACAGTTTTTTACTTTGTATGAAAGTAAGAGCTCACCTTCTGCGATAGATTCCGCAAGTCCTTTTTCAATTCTTCGACATGCTTCTCCGCTTGTTCGCGCTGTTGCAGGGCAGCAATTTTCTCTGCGCGCTCTGCTTCCCAGTCATCGCGGTGGACCTGTGCCTGTACTCTTAGAGCAGCTCCTTCTCGTTCTCTCTCGTCAAGCTCTTTCCTCAGGTGGTGAACCTCCTCGCTCAGTTCCAAGTTCTTTTGTCTCAGATTCTCGATTTCACTGCCAGACGAGTTCTGTTAACAGAATGAGTGCCAATAAATTACTATGCATTATATGTTGGCAATAGTACAGATAATGTAGACAGCATTACAAAAATACATTATTAATGCTTGAACAAAGATTATTATTTGATGTTAAAAATAAAAACTTTGATGTGCCTTTTCTTAGTTGAAAAAGATACAAACAACTCTGAAGTAGTTGTAAGCTCACAATTATCACATTTGTTAAAATAATAGCTCAATGTTGACAAGGGAGAGAGAATTCAATGCCTAACTGTGTTGTATATATTGAGTTCTCTTGCCGTAGATGATGTACATCAGCATACTTAACAGCCGAAAAATATCTGCATTTATTTAATGTGAATCTGTCTATTGAGATGTAGAAGTAGGCATACACAATGAAGAAATCAATAATTTGAACATATATCAAAATGCATGTGTGTGTGCTACTGTTTTTATCTCTAATAACTATCACTGATGACCTGGAACGTCAGGTAACCTCCAACTCTTAAAACCTCATTTTTGGACACGACTCGCATCCCATAGGCTGCAATTTACACTAGGATGTGCATAAATAATTATTTTTTCAATATTGCTTCTCACTCTAGAGTCTTGCAGCATATGCAGAATAACATTTCTGGAGTTTATTAAAGTAAGATGCATAAGATTAGAGCTCATTGTTAATACATTCACAGTTTGTGTCCGACAAAATTCTGTTTGATTCTGCACAAATCCAGCCTTTAGCTGTGTGATTATCATCACTTCTTCAAATTTCATAAATTTTGCAAAACTTGTCACAGTATTGTTAATGATTATATGATAAATACAGTAGTGTAACTACAGATTAATATTGTTTGTTGGCTGGAAAGTTTCATGTCCAAAGAATAAATATGTCATAGTACAGTCATAGCGTTTTTGGCATATTCATGGCATAAAACTTCCTGTTAGAGCAATGTGGGCTGGAGTGGATTCAAATCTGCAAGATTCTCTTATGCAGACAATACTGTTATTGATAAGCTATTAAGGCACATCATTTTTGGCATCATCTCTTACTATCTGCTACACATTCTGACGGTCTTACCAATGCTACTGAATATCAATAACTTTTCAGAAGTTATTGGTAATTCAAGCAATGAACTAATGAAATGGAATAGGAAATGAATAGCAATATTAGTGAATTAATACAAAGAACTGGCTTCATACCTGTTTACTCAAGCTGACAGCTGAGTCCTTGGATATCTTATTCATTTGTTCTTGTTGTTCCCTAATGGTTGTCAGTAGTTTGTCTACATACACTTGACGATCATTATTATACCGCTGCCACCTTTTGTTAACCTCTGTCACCTGTGGGTAGAAAAAAAATTGTTAAACGATCATAAAATATAGCAAAGTAACTGAAATTATTAGTAGTGGCCTAGAAACATGACAGTGTCATCTTACTCCAACATCTGTGCAAAACTTTGAGGTTTGTTGTTGTACTTTTATGAAAGATTGCAAAGAACAGTTGAAGAAAATGGTTGTGTTGAAATGAGGCTATGAGATGAAAAAGATAAATGTGTACTGTGCCATTATAACCTTGTATGAGAACAGAAGTGAAACTTTGTCAAGAAACAGTCCACAGACAAAAAATGAAGATGTAGAAACTTGTGTGTGTGTGTGTGTGTGTGTGTGTGTGTGTGTGTGTGTGTGTGTGAGAGAGAGAGAGAGAGAGAGAGAGAGAGAGAGAGAGAGAGAGAGAGAGAGAGAGAGAGAGAGAGAGAGACTGACTGATGGGACACATTCACAATTACATTATGCAGATTTAAATGGAAGTAACATCTTCATTTTAGACACCTCAATACAAAATTTAAAAATATATCAAAAGATATTTCTTAATGGATTGTTATGGTCTCTCAGTAAGATGGTGCATTGGTTGAGACACAAGGCTCAAAGTTTTCAGTGGAGCACAACTCCCCACCCATTTGTGCAAAGAGATGGTTTCCTGACATTTCCCATGAAGAATATGTCCAGCCTCCTTTCCCTATCCTTTGGAAATCTGATTTAATCCTGTATTTCTGGTGTCAAATTTATCTGTCTAAACATGACTTGCACAATACCATGTAAACAATGGTACAGAGAAACTATAGGCCTAGTTATTGCTATCTTCCATTCTACAACCTTTCCCATACATTTTCAGCAGATTCAGTCACGGATTTCCTAGTAGATATTGATTTATTTTGACGCCTTTGTCTGTTAACATTTTTAGTTTACTTACAATGTGGAATCAGTATAAATTATAACAGTGTACAACTGTATGTTTATATACATGGGTTCAGTCACAGGTAGGCCTATTTGTAAATAAAACCAACAAATGAGTCAATAAACTCTGCGTACATTCTGTTATTTATTCATAAGGAATCTAATATTCCTTCTGTAATATATTTTCAAGTCTTCAATATGTTTGAAGGCTTGTCACAAAGTATATCTGCAAAATACCAGACACTATGATGTCGCCGTTAGACTACAGCGGCAACGGCCGTAGTGTGCTAATGTTGGCAACCGTTGAATGCCAGGAACTAGGTAACGTAGGTGTTAGCCAATCTGATGATAATATACGTTAGCCAACAAATTTACTGTTTTGTCTTTGAACAATATGTCATTCGCTTCGACCATAGATTCTATTCTATGGACGAAGGTCATTCGCTGTATTTCGAAGCAGTGGTGAATCTAAGATGTGACTGCAGCCCCGTCGAGTGCAATCGCTTTATGAGCCTCTTCCGCGTGTTCTTGCTTGCTCGAAGGGTCTTCTCTCTGGTAGAAATAGATGTTGGTACGGAATGATAGTTAACCGCCTCGGACAAGGCCACCCACCGGAACCAGTCATGCACTGGGCAGGAACAGCACTAGGGCTAATTATTTACTTTATGGATATTTCATCCAGTGAACTAGGCTACTTACATCCGTAATGATGGCTTGCAGCTTCAAATTTTCCTCTTGACTAGCCCGATACTTCCTTTTTAGTTCGTCGTATTCTTCAGACGTCAAAGTGTCGGAACTGCTTTCAGAGGTATTCTGTAACAGAAGTAAATATTGGTTTATTAAGTAGAATTCGGTCGAGATCCATAATTTTATAATTTAAAGAGGATATATTTCGTATTATACGAAATATATCGTATCGAATCAAATATATTATATATGAAAGTCAAAATTTGAGTGTGTGCTTGTTTTATTTACACAATCACTGTAGTTAACTATTTAGTTGTCAAGTAGACTTAAAACATGTAATGCTGTAGTTAAGTGTTTAATTATCAGATAAAGACTTAAAAACATGTAATATGTTTAATTGTATAAAAGAAATAATGTCTATATGAAACAGTAATCATTAGTTTATAATTTATGAAACTGACGTATTCAGAAGAATAATCTGTACAATGTCAATGTATATGTATTATTCGATGTTGAATAAATATTATTATTATTATTATTATTATTATTATTATCATCAATAATAATGTTCATCTTCTTGCTTTCCGTATTACCAATGAAAAACTGGAGAGATTTTCTTCAAGTGTCTTGCATAAAGTATCTTACGCACTTCCTGACAGACGACAAATTAGACAATTTTCCCGAATTTCGGTCGGTTCTCCAACGCCTCTACAAATTTTTTTTTTTTTTTTTTTTCCGTCGGTGTATCTGTTGGTCGATGCGTGTAATATTGCTCTTATGGTTTTGAGAAAAAACAACGATCAGGCACATCGTAATGAATTCATTCCTGTTACGATTTATAGCTTGGGCTCATATACGGACTGTAGTACTTCTTTCATAAATAGGCTTAGGTTATTATGTTCTTTGTAAATAATTTAGAAGTTGAAAAGCAGCCTCTTACATCGTCAAAATACCGGTATCGGTACACAAAACAGATCAAGTATGTCACAGAACATCAATACGTACTAAATTGCAACAGAAGTTGCCTACTGACAAGTTTTCTGAAATCCGGCCATCTGAACAGGAGGTTAATATTCAAAATGAGATTGTTTCAGTTGTTAGCAGTCGTCGAGTATTACTGTACCTTGTTTCACCTAAGTATTCGAGTTAATTGGAAAACTGTGCGAATTACTAAGTGGTGGCCACATTAACTTCAATTACTATACCGTACTGGTACTTACTGCATTGACTTATCGTTGAGAAAATACAACAAATGACTAACGAAAAAAAAAAACTGCAACTAACAGGAACAAATTTACTCTAGTGAAAACTCCATTGGAAAAAAAGTGCAGATGAATAGATATTGGGACGATAAGGAGGGAAACTAAGGTACTAATTAATGTGTTCAACATGCCGCATTGTTTGCCACTGCGTCGTTCTGCTCTTAGATCGCCGATTAAAAAGTACCTTTGGCAAAAATGCTTATATAAAGCCAGAATAATCTGTATGTAGTCTTCCCTTAAGCGCGATAGTCAAGATATTCGCACTAACGAAAACGTGTTCAGTAAAAAGACTTCGCCGCTAAATCCTAATCTTTGCTTTAAGCCTTGCTTGAGAACTGACAGAAGAGGCGCGTGCCTTCTCCATTCCGCCGAGACACGATGTTTATGGATGAGAGCAGAGTGAAGTGTTTGGGTTTGTTTATTCTAGAAAGCGAGATGCCCCGGCAGCCCTGCCGTGCAATCGTGCTGACGTCACAGCGCTATAGGGACACGTGCAGCCCAGCGCCACGTGCCTTGCCCCCACCACCGGCCTGACGTCTGCCCCGCCTCTTCCGCGTCTTCCTGCTTGCTTGTACGGTCTTACCGTCTTCTCTCTGGTTGAAATAGATGGCACGGAAAACTCGCAAGCTGGTGCGGCGACATGAGAAAAGTTATCAGCACTACTAATCAACAGACCAATCCCGACGTAACCCACTCAGATTTAACAATGTTTGTAATGTTATAAGCGTAAGCCTGTCGTGTACTTGTCGAGATAGGCTCCTGCCCTGCAAGCACAAAGGGCCCCAGAGGCGCCGACTTTCGAAAATCAGTGTGGGTGCTCTGTATTACGGTTCAAAATGCTCGAAACCAACCCTCCTGAAAATCATGTTCATGCATTTTTGAATGTGCAATACTTGATAAAAGTAAATAGGCAGTTGTCTGGCCTTTTAAAGATAGAAGGAAGAAGGAGGAGGAAGAAAAGGAAGCCGGCCGCGGTGGCCGAGGTGACTGTGGCGCTCCAGTCACGGTCAGCACGGCCACTACGGTCGAGGGTTCGAATCCCCCTCGGGCATGGATATTTGTGCCGTCCTAGTTCGTAAGTAGTTCGTAAGTAGTTCGTAAGTAGTTCGTAAGTAGTTCGTAAGTAGTTCGTAAGTAGTTCGTAAGTAGTTCGTAAGTAGTTCGTAAGTAGTTCGTAAGTAGTTCGTAAGTAGTTCGTAAGTAGTTCGTAAGTAGTTCGTAAGTTAGGGACTGATGACCCCGTAGTTAAGTCCCATAAACTTAATAAACATTTGAACATTTTTGAAGAAAAGGAAAGCATAGCTGCATTAGGCCACTACAATAAAGCGATCTAGTTGGCCGAAGTGGATATTTCGATAGAAGTAACACCCTAAAACTTTTACACGAGCAATGAAATAATTTTTCACCATACACTAATCTAACACTTTCTGTGCGAAGCTATTCCTTCTGACAAAAGTGTTTGTTAGAACACCGACACCAAGGTTTAAAGAAATCTTTGAAATATTTTGAGACTTTGAAGTCCGACATCAAATTTTTTTTTTTTGGTCAGTTCCAAGCAAGAGCTGTATACTTCATCGAAACTTTCATCACTTCCAGATAACTTCGTAACATGTCTGACAGTATTAATATAGTCCAAAGTTTTTTTAAGCCTGAGAGAAAAGCATTACAAATTTCAACTGAATCCATAATTTTAATAACAAGGGAAGTGACAAAGATAAATGAAAAAACGATTAACTTTAGTATCAGCATCCGATTCTTCAAGCTAAATTCCTGAAAGAACAATTGAATGTTCATAAATACGTACACCTGAAAAGTCAAAAGGACCGACGTGCTTCAGGATAAATAAAGCTTGCACAGTGGCTAAAACAGGGACACTCATTACTACTCGCTTGGGGATCAAAAACTGATCATTTGTTTCACGTATGAAATATCGTCTCTCGCTATGGTCATGTTTTGCATTGCCTCTTGAGTCATAAAGGTAGGTTTTGATTTTTCCCGATTTTCTTTTTTAATTTATACAATTTTATTTTCCACCTCAATTTTATGTGGGTGCTCAGCACCCCCCAAAATTCTTGGGGGGGGGGGGGGGTTGCACGAGCCCCGGAGCACCCATGGAGTCGGCGCCCCTGCAGGTCGCGAATAAGCTGACCTCAAGGAAGAATAGAAAACCAAAGAGGTACGCGAATTCTACCACTCTGCCTTTTCTTTTAGGCGCGGCATTAAACGCACACAGTTGTCACTGAGCCATTTTTAATGCCACACACCACGTTTACATGGGGTTCCCAAAACCGGATTTCGTAAATATATTTACCAATTCCGCTTCTGGTTGCTCATATAAACACTCTTAAAATCCACTATTAAAAATTGCTTTATAAGCCCACGTAAACTCAACCATTTCGGTTGTCAAGTTGCGTCTTCTTAACAGTTTTCGGCTAATCTGGACAGAGGGTTTTTTTTTTTTTTTTTTTTTTTTTTTTTTGCATGAAAGAAAAATATAAATATTAGACCGAGCATATTTAGGTAAAGGGAAATATTGTACTAATTAAAGTAGGAACTGAAACTTATTTTCCAAGCGCCACATTTTGACAAGGTTAGCAAATCCGTCTCAGGCCTTTACCTGTAAATACTTCAACCAAACATTGTTTACGAAATTCGGTTTTCGTCCCCATTTGATATACGGACTGACTAATTCAACTGTGGCGTAGAATTGCGGTGCCACTCGGCATTTAAATGATAAAGTACACGATTCTGAAAGTTGATGAAATTAAACATTTATTACATATTGGATTTGCTAAGCTCCAATTGCCCAGTGAAAAGCCAAAACAACGAAACAGGGCAAAATTCATCAAGGACGAAGAAGACGAATGTGATTCCAAATACATATAACTAAATAACAGGTCTTGCAAATGAATGCAAAAGACTAACCATAACGCTGGGAAATCGTACACAGAAAGGTAGCCGGCCGCGGTGGCCGAGGGGACTGAGGCGCTCCAGTCACGGTCTGCACGGCCACTACGGTCGGGGGTTCGAATCCCCCCTCGGGCATGGATATTTGTGCCGTCCTAAGTATAAGGTAGTTGATCAGTAGTTTGTAAGTTTAGGGACTGATGACCCCGCAGTTAAGTCCCATAAGCTATACAAACATTTGAACAGAAAGGTATGACATGGTGTCGTAAACGAGACCTGCGGCTGATTTTGGCTTAAAGCTATAGGATAGACACGCAACGTAAACAAAAAAAACACTGAAGATACCACAACTGTGGTGAAACATGTTTGCGTGTAAACATCAGTGTTGTATGGCTTGCAAAAGGACGTATTTCCATGTCACTACTATATCTAAATAGCATAAAACTAATTTTTTCCAGCATTTAGAGATCACCTTGTACTTGCCTAATCAGGGGGCTGTTGTTTCAATGGCGCAGAAATTCATTCAGCTTTGATTTAATTGACTTATACATATGATAAAGCGAAAGTTTGTCAGTGCGTGCGTGTGGATGGATGTGAATGACATTTAGAATGCAGATAGGTTGTACCCTGAATTAACACATAGGCTACTTTTCGTAAGCCATCGTACGGTGCATGGCAGAGGGTACCCTACAATAGATTTCGACACCGTTTGATTTATAACCATGAAAGTTGGTGGACGTATGTAAATTGTCATGGTTTTGGTGGAGGGGGGGGGGGGGGAGGGAGGAGATGGACTTGCGGAAGACTGGAATAAATAAATATCCCAGTACCTTTTTTCTAATTCGCAATTCCCAAAATGACGGACAACCACAAAGGCTGGTCGACCCCAACACGAGGTGGCGCTGTGGTAACACACTGGACTCGCATTAGGGAAGACGGCGGTTCAAACCTGCCTTCGGCCATCCTGATTTAGCTTTTGCGTTACTTTCCCAAACTGCTTCAAGCAAATGACGGGATGTTTTCTTTCAAAGGAACAATCGATTTCCTTTACCACCCCTTATAGAAACTATCAGAGCGTATGCTACGGCTCTATGATCACGATTCAACGGGGTGCCGCGGTGGAGTAGCCGAGCGGTCTGAAGCGTAGCGGCTAAAATTCTTTTTTAAATTTGTAAAAAATAGATCAACTGTAACCTCCTCGCCGTGGAGGTTCGAGTGCTCCCTGGGGCATGGGTGTGCGTTTTTGTCCGTAGGTTAGTATACCTAGGTTTAAGTAGTTTGTGAGCTACGGACTGATGACCACGCAGTTTGGTCCGATAGACTTACAGACATTTGAACATTTTTTTTTTTTCAACGGGGCGTTAAAACCTACCAAAATCTTCCAACCCCCCGCCCTCCCCTTTTTGGAAAACGTTTTTCTATCAGCTCACGTTAATAGTAGCTTGATTTCCAGTTCGTTCATACTGTGTGTACTTTACACTTGTAATCGACAAGTTTACTCGTTGGTCGTATGTTCCACATTTCGACGTTGTCACACAGTGCCTGTTAGCAGTGACAACTAGCCGCATACGCTGCTGCTTTCGGTGGTCACGTGAAGCCGCGCAGAAGGGGACGCGTGGTCTAAGGCATCATGCTATGCACTGGGCGGCCGTACCCGCCGGAGGTTCCAGTCCTCCCTCAGGCATATAATCTTCTGAAACGCCATAACCAAACATAGATCGGAACAGCAACAACTCTGTTTTTAGGCTTAAATTTAATGCTATAAAACTTGTAGTCCTGCCATGCCCCACCCCGGAAAATATGTTATATTCACCAGTGCTTTAGATGGGCCGGTACGGCGTACCGTCTAAAATCCAAACTCGCTACTACCGTAGCGGCTAAAATTCTTTTTTAAATTTGTAAAAAATAGATCAACTGTAAATTGTCGAATGGATTTCGGAAAGAAAAATTGGGAAGTTTTCGGTTCGTTAGAATTGCGATCATAAACCGTCCAAGCGTTCAAACTGCACTTTCGCACAATTACAATAGAATCTTTCTGGCGGTCAAATGGTCGAATTAGCCTTTTCCGACTAGTCTGAACCGAGACAGAAGAAATGCTTCTTACCGACTCCAAAGCGTTTAACAACCTTGCTCCAAAGAGCAACATTTTGACTAAATTTTCATTGATCAAATCAGGAAACACTGCACAAGTTACGTATGTTTTCACGCTTAGCACAAGTTTTGAGAACGACTCACTGTCAAGATAAAATATTCACCGTAAATATTATGTTTAACTAATTCCTTTCGCACTATAGTCGGTTTAAGATTGTAAAATAGTGTGTCGTAGCACTAGTAGGAACTAAAATTGAAACGAATTTTAATCTCTTTGACCAATGCTGTTTCAACTGACTGGATGTGTACATGTTCAAATGTTGGTAACGCTGCCAGTGCAGCTTCTTACGGCGGTAAACGCTTGGTTCCGTCTTTAGAAGTTCCACGCAGTTCCATTGTCCGAATTTTGTAATGGTTTTCGTGTGATATAAGTCTGGTTTTAATTACCGGCAGCAACATGCACCCGTATTTTCTTCTGGAACGTCACTCCTGATTAGTAACGATAAGATGTCGATGCCCAAAGCTGATGGGTGGTATCCTCATACAATAAACCCTTACATGCATTTAAAATGAGTTTCGAATCTGTAAATTATAGCTATATTTTGTTAGTGTAATCACATGCCTAAATCTTTCTTGGTTTTCTTAAAATGCATGACTCATTTCATGTGGAATGAGCAGAGTACCGCCTAAATTTTTTTTTCCCGCCGAGCAGAGTACTGCCTAAATTCCCTCCCCCTCCCCCAACTAAAGCACTGATATTCACCAATGGTGTGTTTTCCCTAGTGTAAGTTGGCACCGTCGCTGGATACCAAGCAGGGGGCCCGGGTTCGATTTCCGGCAGGGGACTGGGTGTTGTGTGTTATCCTAATCATCATCATCCCATCATTGGCACGTAAGTCGCCCACGCGGCGTCAACAATCCCGTAAGAGTTCTCCCGGCCAAGAAAAGCATACGCTCATTTCATTTTCCTAGTGTAAGTTATGGTTGGAATCACGAACAACGGCGGTCGAGTTTAGGCTTGCTCTGCGTATCTATGTTACGCATTCTCCGACAGCCAGCGAGCGTTACAGCATTGTTCTGAATGCGCTGCTGCGATTATCGTACGCATTGCCAACATTGAAATTGATTGTAGCCAATTATTCTGTCGCTTTTATACTGTTTCTTGCAAGTTCTCATTGCTGGCATGCAACAAATTTTACCAAATTCTGAAGCCGTTATTTGCAGGCTATAAGGTTTCTTCGAGCGCACAGCTCGTATAATCTGTTACTTTTAACTTAACGGTCGCTTGAAACCGGCAAAGGTACTTATCCCATTTTTGTGTGCCGCGCGGGAGTATCCGAGCGGTCTGGAGCGCCACGTTGCGGATCGCGCGGCCTCCCACGTTGGGGGTTCGAATCCTCCCTCGGGCATGGATATTTGTGTCGTCTTTAGTATAAGTTAGTTCATAAGTAGTTTGTAAGTTTAGGGACTGACGACCCCGCAGTTAAGTCCTATAGGCTTAACAAACATTTAAATATTTTTCTATCTTTGTGTAAGCATGTGCGACACGCAATCGTTCGTGGGTCGAACTACAGTTTAAGCAGTTTGGTCCAATAGGTTTACAAACATTTCAGTCATCCCGTTTACATGGGCTCCCAAAACCGGTTTTCGTAAACCGACTTCCTAATTCAGCTTTTGGTTGGTCATGTAAACACTCCAAAATCGCTTCTGGAAATCCCTTTCTCTAAAGCGGTTTTCCAGTTCCACAATCAATTTACGTGTCCATGTAAACGCAACCGGTTTTGAAGCGTTCTTGGCTTGTCAGACTGTTTTAAGAATTATCGGCACAAATGGAAAGAGTGATATTTTCTAATGTGAAATAAAAGTATAAATATTAAGAGTGAACATAAATATGTGTATTTAAATTAAGCTAAATAGCGACTGTGCGGACTAAATCAGGAACTGAATCAGCTGCTTTCCAGTCGCCATGTTAAAGTGAGCTAGGAAATCCGATTCAGGCTATGCCATGTAAACACGACAGTGAAAAACGGTATACGAAAATCGGTTTTCGCTTCCGGAAGATGTGTTGCATGTAAACTTAGTGAGTATTGATGTACGTATGTTGTTGTTGTTGTTGTGGTCTTCAGTCCGGAAACTGTTTTGATGCAGCTCTCCACAATACCCTATCCTGAGCAAGCCTCTTCTTCATCTCCACAAAGAACGGCAACCTACATCTGTCTGAATCTGCTTACTGTATCCATTTCTTGGTCTTCCTCTGCGGTTTTTACCCCACACACTTCCCTCCAACGCTAAATTCACAATTCCTTGATGTCTAAGAATGTGTCCTACCAATCTATCCCTTCTTTTAGTCAAGGTATGCCAGAAATTTCTTTTCTCCCCAATCCTGTTCAGTACCTCCTCATTAGTTACGCGATCCACCCACCTAATCTTCAGCATTCTTCTGTAGCACCATATTTCAAAAGCCTCAATCCTCTTCCTGTCCGCACTGTTTATCGTCCATGTCTCACTCCCATACAAGGCAACACTCCATACAAATGCCTTCAGAAAGGACTTCCTTAGGCTTAAATCAATATTCGATGTTAACAAATTTCTCTTTTTCAAGAACGTTTTTCTACCCATTGCCATTCTGCATTTTATATCCTCTGTACTGCGACCATCATTTGATATTTTACTGCCCAAGTAACAAAACTCATCTACCTCCTTTATTGTTTAGTTACCTAAAGTAATTGCTTCAGCAACACTTGACTTTCTTAGACTGCACTCCATTACCCTAGTTTTGCCCTTGTTAATGTTCATCTTATATACACCTTTCAGCACACTGTCCATTCCGGTCAACTGCTCTTCCAGGTCCTTTGTTGTCTCTGACAGAATTACTATGTCGTCGGCAAAACGCAAAGTTTTTAATTCTTCACCCTGAGCTTTAATTCCTTCTCCAAATTTCTCCTTGCTTTACTTTATAGCTTGCTCAATGTACAAGTTGAATAACATTGGTTATTCCATGATGTACGTAACTATTCGGAAAAATCAAACAATGTGTCTGGTTACTGATAATTAGAGTGTTACGATAGTCGTCGACAATGATACTGTTTTTGCTTTTACAGGACTTCCTCAGTTGCAGCGAGATGCCAGCGAAAAGCCAGTGTTTCGGCTGTACTCTGAGAAGGCCTCTGACGCGGCCGTAAAGTGACGGCTGGCTGTGAGGCAATCGCTGCCGTGTGACGCTACCGGAAGAGGAAATGTTCAGGCAGGAAAGAACCGCCCAGTGCGGAAACCTCGCCCACAGCTCGGCCGGCCGGGGACTACCTCCAATCTTTCCGCCACGCTTTTCCTGCTCTCCGACACACAGCTGTGAATTTCACGCAAGCTCGGCTTTGCTGTTAACACTACACTGCCGGAAGTGAAAAATCACTACGCCCCCCTTAGAGTTTTCCGATTCACTCGAGATTTATTGTCGGAACAGTGCCTGCAGAGTACACCAAATGGTTACATTTACAGATAAACAGTTCGAGCGGTACTGTGATACAAGGTGTCGATTCACGTTGAAACATATTAACCCTTTCCTGCCCTACGGGACGTAGGCCCATTTACAAAGTGGAAAATGATATCTAACTTGTGTTCCTGACGGGACGTTAGGGTCCCTCTGAAGTATTACATGAAACTCTCGCTGGCCGAGATTGTTCAGTATCACTGATCACATACAGCACTAAACAACGGATTGTTTTACGTCTGTGTGCACGACTTGGTCAGACGAGTTTTGCTGGCACGTGTTCTCACGTTGGTAATTTGGTTTTGTATTGTTTTAGCAAAAATGTTCAAATGTTTGTTAAGCTTATGGGACTTAACTACGGGGTCATCAGTCCCTAAACTTACAAACTACTTACGAACTAGGACGGCACAAATATCCATGCCCGAGGGGGGATTCGAATCCCCGACCGTAGTGGCCGTGCAGACCGTGACTGGAGCGCCTCAGTCCCCTCGGCCACCGCGGCCGGCTTGTTTTAGCAAATGGAAACAAATATTATTAAAGCAACAGAGCTGCTCTTTTTATGTGGCGCTCAAATCTGTGCCTGGACGTTTTTAGTATTAAGAATGTGTCAAAGGCATTTTGTGCATTTTATTTTTGTGGCTATCTTTGTTGCTAGGTGTCAGTAATAAATGGTTGTAGCTTTGTTTTCAAAATTTTCAAATCTTTGTAAAGCTTATGGGACTCAACTGCGGGGTCATGTCCCTGAACATACAAACTACTTATAAACTAACTTATACTAAATACAGCACAAACATCCATGCCCGAAGGAGGATTCAAACCCCGACGGGGAACGGCCTCGCGCATCGGAGCATATTGTTTATATACTGTGTCTTTATAGCTCAGTTGGTTGGCGCGTCTGGTTTTCATTTTTAGGAAAGTGAGATCGAATCTAGCTGGCGACTGCATTTTTTTAATATATATAATAAAATGGCACGTGTACTTTGGGAGATCGTGCAGTATGTCTTGTGTTGCCATAACTATCCATTCACAGAATGTAAGTGTTAAACTTGGTCCTACTAGACGAAGCAATGTCATTAATTCTGTCTCGGCCAGCCTAAAAAAACTTCTATAGCATTTCTTGTTCTCTATCCTGAGTTCATGACGTAACAGTCTGTAATTCCCGACCGCCGTCATCACGTCTTAAAATCCATGGTGTACTGCACCATCTTCTGCTTTGCTAACGTACATTTCTTCGTCGACTCACCGATATATAATTGCAGCGAGGACGGCATAAACAGAAGCTGCCACTTTTAGTTTCAAATGTTTATATAGCTTATGGGACTTAACTACGGGGTCATCAGTCCCTAAACTTACAAACTAGTTATGAACTAGCTAATCCTAAGGACGGCACAAATATCTATGCCCGAGGGGGGATTCGAACTCCCGGCCGTAGTGGCCGTGCAGACCGTGACTGAAGCGCCTCAGTCCTCTCGGCCACCCCGGCCGGCACTTTTAGTTAGTCGTCAGCCATTTTCTAAAATAATGTTGCGCCATTTGCAGTCATTGTGTGTTCAAACAGCTTCCAGACAGATGGCATGGTATCTCTTGGAGCAAGACATACCATCTCATTGCACCATTTGTGGCGCAAGAAGTGTCTCCGTCTATACAGGGCTTAATAGGACAGCTATCGTCTCGCTGTTTAGTCCCTTCCAAAAAACCAACAACAACAACAACAGCTATCGTCAGGCCTACGTCGTCCGCGCAAACCATCATTTGCCTGCAGGTAGAATCAGCTTTTATCATTTAAGACTATGGACTGCCATTACATTTTTCAAGTGATTCTCATACAGCAAAAATGGAGCCGTACACGTCATTGCTGTACCGTGGTGGAAGACGAGCTAGAGTTGTGTGTCCCGTAGTTCGCTAGTAACCCGTTGGCAACAGTTCCTGTTGACACTTCTGGGTCCACAAATCAGCCCATCTGTGCTGTGGTAACTGTACGATGTGTCAATGCCGCCCTTAAAATACGACGATCTTTTCGGCCCTCCGTGTTGCATGGACGTTCAGAACTGCTACCAAAATACATAAATGGAGCATCATTACAGAGTTGACATAGCACGTCCAAATTATGTTCGAAAGGACCGTACCGCTATACATGAGGCCACAATAAGACCCTTTTTCAAACTCGCTCGGTTGTTTTTGTTTTGTGTTTGTATTTTGCTTCACGCCTGTTTGCTTTACACGTTGATATCGCACTGAGATTCAAGACTATACGCAGATGGCGCGCTGCCACTATCTGTTGGGGGGGGGGCGACGTTGAAACCATTATCAACACATCTCCCTAGTGGCAACTGCCGTCATCGGATCAAAATCGAAGTCTTCAATCCTTGTGTGCCATTTTTCCGGCAGTGTAAATGGATATATATATACCGCGTCACTTTATTCAAACCGATTGTCCTCGCGAAAGGGCTGAAATTTCGCCGCTAAAAGGAATGCTATAGTTTCCTTACAGAAAGTACTTTCCTATTCTAAAAGCTCAAGCCGAGACTGTCTATTATGTCAGCAACACATGTTGCAGAGAATCTATGAAGTCTGGAAGGTAAGAGGGCATTGGCAAAAATAAAGCTGTGAGGTGAGGCTAGAATCTCATTCGAGAGAGCATATCTGGTTCAAGTCCCGAGCGGCATTCAGTTTTAAATTGACAGGTAATTGTTGAATCTAGGGTGCGTGACTCCAGTAACACGCACATTTCGAATGCAATTTACCTCAGGTCGACTCCAGAATAAAATTTAACCTTATCTCGCTGCAAACACCACCAAAAGTGCTATTCAATGATAATTTTAATTCTGTATTAGCTTTGTTCGACCGTTCATATTCTAGCAGAGCAATATCCGAAACCAACAATCGTTTAGTATTTTGTGCATATCAGCGATTGTTAAATAACTGGCGACCATTTGCAATTAAATTGTTAAACGTTTTGGGCGCGCATATATAATGCCCTTCAACCATCTGATCATATAAGGGTATCAATATATATTAGAAGACGGTAATAATAAAACCAATTTAACTGCTTGTCGCTTCTATTTTAAAAATCAATAATCTTTAAGATTCACGTCTTTTCAGAAAGGTAGTTTAGTAAAATTATGCAAGCTGTAAGTCACCAGGCTATTTTACTGCATAATGACTAACCGTGCTTTGTACCACCGAAATTAATTTTTTGGAAAAAATGTATGTTTGCTACAAGGAACGTTTAAGAAACAATATCATATTAAAATACCTGTTATAGATGTGCGGAGCACAAAAAGGTATAACCAGTTATTACTGGTTTCTCCGTCTTAACGTTACTGCAGTTACAAAAGAGACTTTTTGCCTTGCATATCATTGTCTTTTTCTTACTTGTTAGTAGAAGTTGGGGTCGAAAGTAATGTCGAAAAAGGCAGAAAGATGCCTAGTGACAATGTGCAACGAAATTTGTTTCAACCTCAAGCTTCGCTAAAAATAAAGGAAAATGAAGTGCTGTGCAAGACAAATTCTATTAACTGCACTAACTTGTAAGCTTAAGACGAAATAATAATAATAAGCTGCTGCGGAAGATGGCAGTGCAAAGAAACCTACAAAGAGTTATGTAGTACACAAAACACAATAATTCTATAGTAATAGATGCAGAAGAAAACTTATGTTAATTGCATATCTCCTGCTCATTTGTTGTACAGTACATAATAGGAGACTAATAAGTGTGGCGTCACGATGTTAGAAGGGTGAAGGAGCATCTTGTATCGATTGTTTTTCATACATACGTCTAGAATATAACATACTGTAAGCAAAAAGTTTTGTTGTGATTTAGCTTGAAAATTTACAGGGGACGATTTCAGCCACTTGATTCAAAATAAAATATTTATTTCGAAATAAAGGTTCAGCCTACGCCGGAAAAGACTTCCTCAAATGTTTGTATAGATTATGGGACTTAACTACGGAGTCATCAGTCCCTAAACTTACAAACTAATTACGAACTAGCTAACACTAAGGACGGCACAAATATCCATTCGAACCCCCGACCAGTGGCCGTGTAGACCGTGACTGGCGCCTTAGTCCCCTCGGCCATCGCGGCCGGCAAAAGACTCTCAACGAGAGCTTTCTACTCTAATGGATGCCGTAAGCGTGAAGTTTCAAGTGTTCTCACTTCTTAAGGACTGCATAGAGGATACGAATTTTTATCCGAGACGGTTGCGCAAATACTGGTGATTATAAATAAAGCTGCGCCTACGTCTAATGCCGTTGGGACAGAGTGAATTTGCGACTTTTGCTGAAGGGGCCTGGTAAGGTTCGTTACTGACAAGTAATACACACGGACACATTTAGTTCTTTGCAAGAGCTATGTTTTAAGTTTCCACTTTCAGAACAACTAGCTGCTGATATAGTTGTTTGCACAGAAATGTATACAATGCTGCGCTTGCTAGTTAAGAAGTAAATATCTCATTTTATGGATCTTAATCAGATAGGTCCTGGAATCAAATAATTGAATCTTGATGCAACTAGTACATTACAGTATACTAACTTACAGCTGCAATTTTCATCGTGGTCAGTTACAACGTTTAAAACAGCATTTACAATCATTTTCTCCATTTCAAATATTTTAACCGATAGAAGTTCAAACCAAGAATTAAACTAATTTCCTACTCCCAATATGCCTGACTTCGGCAAAGCAGACAATTTATCAAAGGTTTGACGTTTCGCAAATTAAAGATAGTAGGAAAACAATTATAAAACAAAGCCCAATGCCTTTCGGTAATTTGGAGAGAAGGAAAAAGGGTCTTATCTCTACCTCATTGACGAAAGAGCTGTTCATTCGCAGTCGGCAGGAAAAAAAAGGTCATGTTATCGATTTAAATGATACTCCAGTTTTGATATGACATTAAGGAAATATGACGAATGAAATATACATTATCGGGACTTTCCTGGTTTGATATTTATGAGATAAATTTCTTGGAAATGGCGGTATATCTTACAAATCGGGCTGTTTCAGAAACTGATGCCACAAATACTTAAAAAAAAAAAAGAGGACATTAGGTATTGATTCTGTGCAGGAACTGAAGATATGCTGCTGGCGGATAAGATGCTGTAGCAATTTGAAGAAGGGCGCGGAAGTCCGTGAGCGGAAAAAAATGGCTAATTGCGATCTCCATCAACAATTTGTAATCTAAAGCCCCAGAGTTCAACAAGGTTGAGTACTGATAAAATAACATTGTATCAGACTTTCAATCAGTTGATAAGTGTTGATTATGAAAAAAGTTTAACAATGTTTCGTTCGCTCATGATTAACAATTCATTCTTTTCTAAATCATTTATGTTTAATACTGCAATGATACTTCTGGTGAGATTCTTTCTATATGCTCATCAACTTCGGAATACTAAATTATTCTTTCTTTTTTTAATTCTCTCGTAGATAACAAAAGACAGAAAAAAGTTGCGCTTATTGCCCTATGCAAGCATTCCAGTTTTTATATCACAATTACTAAACGCTTTATCTGGTTGGAAAGAGCAATTAGGATTAAGCTATAAGGAGACGGAATGGAATATAGTAACGCTAATGACGGCGTCTCATTTATAATTGGATTTCGAGATTAACCATAGTATGACATCGGAAAATTACTGACAGATCGTAATATGCGATGTCAAAACAGTGTAGCCACTAGTGAATGTATAAACCGGTGCATAACTGTTCTTACTGGTTGATGAATAATTCCAAGATGAGGTTGAGAGGGATAACGGCACAAAGTCTCAAATAAACAATACGACATGGTGCAGTGCAGTGCTTACTATTTTACTCTCCTTCACACCGCGGTACGACCAAGGCCGAAGGATGTCCATGACATACTTTTCAATGAAGCGTCACAATGTCATTAATGAATTCGACGTCTTTTTAATTTCGCTTAATTATTTTGAGAACTTACATTTATTTTTTAGCAGTTTATGCGGTTACATGCACATGCCAATAAGATACTTGCAGCTTAAATACCTTTACATGGGACATTTTGAGGTAGGAACGCTATCGATTCACGTCTGCCACCTCTGAACCCCAGAATGAAATTAAAAACATGAGCGTCTTTTTCTTGTTGACAAAGCTACACACGGCTAGTGGGATACGGCTTACACCCCTAGTAACTTCCCCCACCACCTCCTCCATTTCCCCCACCCCGTCTCCTTCCCTCGCCCCTCCTCTCTCCCCCCACCCCTCCTCTCTATATCCCCCCACTCTCACCCCCTTCCACCGTGTTTACAACGAAAAACAACCTATATAATTTGTGTATATCTATTTTATTACGCACTAGAAAAATGTTTTTAAACTAGACACTGTACATCAGGCACTGTTAGCACTAACGATTTGCGCTTTCCGAAATAAGCACATGTGTATTCAAGGTATCACAGAGGAACTTTTATTGCATTTTCCACTGTAAACGGAAGACAAATCATTAAAATGCTCAACAATAATGGCCATATCATACTGCAATCACAAGTGCATTCCTTTTTTGTTGTTGGTGCTTTGAGTGATCAGTGTTCTGACTGTCAGTTAACGCTAGGTGGAATTCCTTGTACACTCCGATAATTACTTAATTTTGCGAATGGCTACACACGACTATAAAAGTAGTTTAACTTAAAATAAAAAGGAAACTATGATTAGTCCACAAACATGCCACAAAGAAACTAATTCTTGTACGTATCTTAGTATCTCTTCGATACATAAGAATACAAAGTAACGTACATATTTCACAACTATTTGAAATACGATGGTAAGTGGACAATAATTCACCACAGTACCATTTGCATTTACCGCCACTTTTGACTTGGGTCCAAATTACTTTGACATTTTACGAGGAACGATTTTGTGTACCACACGAATCATTTAAACATTGTTGACAACTTGAGAAATTTTTAAGATGGAACGATATTGCACCCACTCCGAGGTTCACACTCCAGTACAACAGAAAAAAGTAGCAATAACTTTTTGATACAGTCAATAATCGTTGTCATAGCAACTAATGATACTAAATCTTGTTTATAAAAACTGTTCACTAATACAACACGACACTTGCCATTGTGCTGCTTTGAGACATGGTGGTGCATCATGACGCCAGGTGCGTCCACATGGCGCAGCTCACCTTTGATCTGTTGACTCGCCTCTGGGCGATCTCGGCTTTCCTCCGCTGCGCCGCTGCCATTCCACGACTCAACACTACCCTCATGGCAGCACGTGCTGCGCGCTACTGACGAGGAAGCGCCTGAATCACACATAGGCTATTGGGTCGGCCTGCGGAGTGGGGGGAGCTGTCGGGGAAAGAGCGCAGGGAGGCTGAACTGGTAGCGGCGGTGGTGGGGGGGACAGTCGACAGTCGAGTAACGGCTGTCGCTGCCGACAGCTGCAGCGGTAGCGATCGCGGGGGGCTCAGCAGTCGTCGGAGAGCCACCGTCGAGGAAGTAGCGTCAAGGCGGCACAGCCGCCTACAATACGTCATCGTCAGCTGTTCGCGTCGTAACATTGCAGTGAACATCGATGCAGAGTAATAAATTTATATGTGTCTTCGACGCTGTATTTTCAGAGCGACCGTTATGTGAATTCACATTGGAAGCTATCTACTGCCAACTTCGTCTGCAAGTATCTGCGGAGAGTTTAAACGATATATTGTTATCTTTTCCATGAGGCTGCAAAGCTCGATAAGTTTTGCTTCTGATGTTACTATTGTGAAACTTGATGGATTTTTTTGTGGGCACGGCTGTTCAAGACGAGTCTGATTAGTCGTGAATCATATGCCAGTCGTGTGTACATTTCCGAATTGTACAGCGAAGTATTTTATTTAGCAAGATCACTACAGACTACTTTTCGGCATTCGACGCAAAAAATATTTACCACATTTTAATTTTTTTTTCGAAAGGTATTTGTATGTTATTGCTTTCGTTTACTGTACTTTAAGCGAATTTTTTATTTTGACGAGATGAATACAAATACAGAAACATGGAAGAACACGTAACACATAATGTTTTAATTTATTATTATAATCTTGAGGGAACAGCGCGATAAATTATTTGGTGTTGGTACTAACGCAAAATTAGATGCATTTTAAATTTGTTTTTGACGAAATGGTTGCCTATTAATGAACGCTTATAATCCGATTTTTGGTGTCAACTATGCTTGTCTCAGTTTTCATGGGTTCACAATGCTGCGTTACTGTTAATGGATTGTTATTCATTGTGTGTCGCAAACTGTTTAGATACACGATATTTTTCGTTGTGTGTATTCGCTTACTGTATTAAAATATAAGAAAATTTTAAGCCGTTACCGTACATCAGATATGATAGAGTACGATGTGATGATCACGGATGTGTTCGTGTGCTAGACAGTGTCATGATATAAAAGCTATAATGTTTCGTTTTAGATTACCATCTAATGACGATTTGGACAAGAATACTTTCTAATCCTAAGGATTGATCTGTTTCTCCTCAAATCAGCTGTTTTATAAACCAAGGGCAGTTATTTTCATTACTATTTTACAAGAGTGGTTTCCACGTGGATTGGAATATATTATGTTAAAAATAATATTCAGTCTCCAGTCACAATATTTTCATTGTGTAATTACTTTCCAACAGATATACAACTGCTTTTTCTAAGACTGTGTAGAAGTGATGGGTGTTACATCTGCTACGCTCACATATTTGCACAGTTGTTAGTTTTACTAGAATAACTGTCTCAGGCGGGATTTATAAAATAAATGAAGTGTTGTTTGGTTAACTGCGTTTGACACACAAATATCTTTCAATGCATTGATGGAAAGCTTCCGCAGTTTACGTTTGAACAACTTAGCATGGAAATTGATGACGAATATGTAACATATGTTTCAGTGATGTGGCAGAGTGTTGAATTTCGTATCATTTCCGAAAACGGCATTGCCGTCGATATATATATATAGAATGTTCGGTATAGTGTTTCTGAATCGGGGATTCGGGCGCTACGCGCCCTCACATACTTAAAAAAAAAAAATTCTTGTTTAACCTATACCTAACCTCCTTATGGCTACGCTACAGATCACTTTAAGTTAGGTTAGGTATAGGATAAACAAGGTTTTTTTTTTAGTACATGAAGGCGTGTAGCGCCCGAATCTACGGTTCAGAAACACTATATCGAACATTCGATATATATCGATGGCAATGCCCTTTCCTTCGATGTACACGGATTGTACCAAATTACCAAAATATCTTAGAGAAGTGCCATTTAACAATTTGTTATACACTCCTCATGACAGTTGACATTCTTATTAATGAAGCGATTCACATGTTACAATGTACTGATTCTGTTGTTATGTTTGTGGTTTATAAAATGTTAAAATGTTTGTTAAGCTTAAGAGACTTCACTGCGGGGTCATCAGTCCCTAAACTTGCAAACTACCTTATACTAAAGACGACACAAACATCCATGCCCGAGGGGGGATTCGAACTTCCGACGGAGAACGGCCTCGCGCATTGTAGCATAGCGCCTCAATGCGCTTGGCCACTCCGCCAAGGCTATGGTTTATAGTTATTAGGACTGTAACCTAGTAGTAACATTTTATTCGTTCAAATAAAATGAATTAACATAAGGTGGTTAGTGTAAGGCAGAAGGGTAGGCTAGAGAGAGAGAGAGAGAGAGAGAGAGAGAGAGAGACAGACAGAAAAAGAGCGGAGAATGGGAGGCGGCATGATATGTAGATGTGTTTGTATATTTTTGGTACTGTGTTCACCGTTTCTTGCGAGGCTGCTGTATTAAGAGAGTCATTGTTGTATACATACTCCGCAATCCACCGTAAGGTGCCTGGGGAGGGTACGCTGTACCACTACTAGGCATGAGGAGCAGTGGTCGAGCGGTCTGCGGCGTGCCAGTCACGGTCGCTGCGGTCGGGGGTTCCAATCCCACCTTGGGCAAGGATGTCTTTAATATAAGCTAGTTCATAAGTAATTTGTAGGTTTAGGGACTGATGACCCGTAGTTAAGTCCCATAAGCTTTACAAACATTTGAAGGAGGAAATCTGTTGTATTCGCCAACAGTCTGTTCATTCGGTTGTCACAATACTTTTAGTCTGTTTATTTCTGGTGCGTTAGTGACTATATTGAGTTTTGAGCCTGTTTTTTTTTTTTTTTTTTTTTTTTTTTTTTTTTTTTTTTTTTTTTTTTAAATGTCAGACTGGGCGCCCTTTATTGATGTCAGGAAGGCTATCTGCTGTTATGAATAGTTATGAGGTACACTTAAATGAACGAATATAACAGACTTGTTCATCGCAAGGCAAATTTAGCCTGTTCTACAAACATAAAAACCTATGACAGTCTGGGCATATGATCTTCTAATTTTGCAGTATCTTATTTTTATCACTAATCTCTACAGTAATTTTTATCCAACCTGAGAACTTTCTGGTAAAACTAATAACTATGTACCGGGTGATCAAAAAGTCAGTATAAATTTGAAAACTTAATAAATCACGGAATAAAGTAGATAGAGATGTAAAAATTGACACCAAGCTTGGAATGACGTGGGGTTACATTAGAGCAAAAAAAGAAAAAAGAAAAAAAAGTTTGCTAGACGCGTGAAAGATCTCTTGCGCGCGTCGTTAGGTGATGATCGTGTACTCTGCCGCCACTTTCGTCATGCTTGGCCTCCCAGGTCCCCAGACCTCAGTCCGTGATATTATCGCCTTTGGTGCTACCTGAAGTTATAAGTGTATCGTGATCGACCGACATCTCTAGGGATGCTGAAAGACAACACCCGACGCCAATGCCTCACCATTACTCCGGACATGCATTACAGTGCTACTCACAACATTAGTCCTCGACTACAGCTATTGTTAAGGAATGATGGTGAACATATTGAGAACTTCCTGTAAAGAACATCATCTTTGCTTTGTCTTAACTTGTTATGCTAATTATTGCTTTTCTGACCAGATGAAGCGCCATCTGTCAGACTTTTTTGAACCTTTTTTTTTTCTTTCTTTTCTTTTTTTTCTAATAAAACCCGATGTCATTCCAAGGATGTGTCAATTCTTCTCTCTCTATCTACATTATCCCGTGTTCCGTGATTTATTAAGTTTTCAAATTTATACTGACTTTTTGGTCAACCGGTAGTTTTGTTACTGACAAACATCTCGCACATTTTATGTGCATAAACCTTGAAATACGGAGTTGTGGCTCCGAAACACTTTGGAAAGTATTTAGAAAATAAAAAATATTGTGACTGAGTCCCAGACCTAAAAGCTTTAGTCGCGGACTGCCCACGATGTAGTCTGCCAACATGTGCTTGGTGATAATACGGGTAATGTAAAAATTAAGATCTACCCTTTTTTGAAAATTTGGTGACGGTGACGTCAGCAGTAAAGCGGTCTGATTACGTTTTGGTTAGTGGGTACACGCCCCTTATTAGAAGCAACAGCACGCGTGTGGCCTTGCGGCAGAGGAGGATATCCCGGGCCGGCGCGCCGTGTGTGCCTGTGTTCACAGCTTTCCCTGGCGTTCCATTGGTCTGTGCGAGACCGTTATCGCGGACGAGGAAGCCCCTGTTTACACGTACGAGATAAGGCAAATGAGGAAACGTGCGCCGCTCAAAGATAATTGCTTGCCGAGCGGGTAAGCGGTAAGACAAGCTGTGTGCTACGCTCGTTATCGGACACGTTTCATATTACGACATGCTGTCTAACAATTTGGCTCTTCCAACCTGCGAGCCACTTTCCATTTTCTAAAGAAAAGTATTTCAGGTGGTGTCCGGTTAAAGCTGCACACAAACATTTGATCCACTGATGAGTATCGGGTGCCGTTATAGTATGCGGTATGCAAATGTAGACTTGATATCCATGTTGTCTGACATCCACAGTTAGTCATATCATTTTTCCTTTATCGGTCGCAGCGTAATGCACTGCAAGAGCAGCTCAGAAATTTATATGAACTAACTTTTACGGCTGTTGTATGCTTCCTGCATTTTAATGTCAAATGTTTTTCGGGGGGTGCATGGTCAACTCAGTTCTTACAAGGGTACCCCGAACAGTACGTGAACCTTATCATTCAAATGGCCAAATTTTAAAGAGGAAAGACAATAGTAAAAAAAAAAAAATGCCTGAAATTTAATACATAATTTAAATATTCACTGACTGTTCCGTCGCTTCTTGACGGAATATTTGATACATTATGAATGAAATACACGAGATAACTGAGATATTCTGCGAATTTATTGGTTTACGAACCGGTTTTCCACTGTTACACCATCATCAGGTAAACATTGTTAAATAATTTGATACATTGGCGGACAGGAAAGCAATTAGCCCGCTACGTTCCAGGTCTGTGGCGAAACTATAACGTAAGGACTATTACATTACTGCTTTTCACTTTTAAGAAAGTTTCACTTCAAATCATAATCATATTACCTAAAATCAACAAAAAACACGAAATAATAAGTTATTAGGTCGCGTAATGTTAGTAACTTCAAATGTTCAAATGTTTGTAAATCTATCGGACCAAACTGCGTGGTCATCAGTCCGTAGCTTACAAACTACTTAAACCTAGGTAAAATAACCTAATGACAAACACACACACACACACACACACACACACACACACACACACACACACACATGCCCCAGGGAGGACTCGAACCTCCACGGCGAGCAAACGCGCGCTCCGCAGCGAGACGCTTTAGTAACTTCCATAGACGAGTTGAGTTCCATTGTATTCACTAATAATATCCGCACAAGAGTTGTGTACCCATTTATGACACGAAATATAAGCCAACCCTAACATCAGTCGACCTGGAAAGTAAACCGCTGCGGTAAAGACAACGTCAATCCGTATGCTCCACTCACATCTGTTTCTTTTGGGGAAAAAGAAGTTCAAATGTTTTGTAGTTTTCAAAGTAAAAAGCCAAGATCGCACATTAATAAATTATTAAATGACGATCGGTTTCGGTGCACTGTGTCACCATCATCTGGTCCCATATATGTTATACGGTGGTCATCTTGTTAAAACATATATGAGACCAGATGATGGTGACTGTGCACCGAAACCGGTCGTCATTTAATAAATTATTAACGTGCGATCTTTGCTTTTTACTTTGAAAACTATAAAACGATCAGATCGCCTCCAAACCCGACTATGTCAGGTAATCGTTCAAATGTTTGTTAAGCTTAAGGGACTTAACTGCGGTGTCATCACTCTCTAAACTTACAAACTATTTATGAACTACCTCATACTAAAGACACAAAAATCCATGTCCGAGGGGGGAGTCGAACCCCCGACCGTAGCGACCGTGCAGACAGTGACTGGTGCGCCGCAGACCGCTCGGCCACTGAGGCCGGCGTTTCTTTTGGGCCTATACATCCTCCTCCTTTTATCTTTAAAAATTTCACCTGACGCCTGAAGTTCTTTTCTGTAGGGGCAAAAAATAAGTATCAAAGCACGCCAGGGGAAACTCCTTTACTTGATACTAATGTTGCAATATGCAAGCGGAAAAATGTACGAAAATCTTAGGGGCGGGCTATTATCATCTTATCATTATTACTATCACAGCATCAGCCAGTGCACAATAGAGAAAACTAAACCCTATTTTCTTTTAATGTAACGATATTTTCAACATATGAATGGAACCTATAGTATTTTGCGTTCAAGTTCTAGAGATATGACTGTCAGTCATCAACTTTCATATCTGCATCGCACTTGAAAGAACGGTTAATGGATATGTAAATCTCAAAATAACGCCACTTAATGTGCAGTGAGAAGACAAAAAAAAATTTACAACTCAATAGCTGATTCCTTTCAGTTTTTGAATTTTCTTATACGTCTTACAGAAACTGTAAACAATAATACTAACAAACCTTACACATCATTATACTTGTGTTTTCAAGAGGTTTCGAAAGTCGTTAAAGTACACCGTGCCATTAAAAACAACTTCCTTGTTTCAATACTTCCGTTGTTAAGAAAATCAAAAATGTTCAAATGTTTGTAAAGCTTATGGGACTTAACTACGGGGTCATCAGTCCCTAAACTTACAAACTACTTACGAAGTAGCTAATACTAAGGACGGCACAAATAAGCATGCCCGAGGGGGAATTCGAACCCCCGATCGTAGTGGCCGTGCAGATCGTGACTGGAGCGCCTCAGTCTCCGTTGTTAAGAGTTGAGATGATAAATCATGCCAAAATTACACGCCTTCTGCTGAAAATCTCGTTTTTGTGTTGAACATTATTTCTTCAGCGTGCAAATTTTTACACTCATGTAAAATGGGTGGGCGAAGAAAATGAACGGAATAGGCCTATCTAGTTTCTTTTTTTTCCCAACATGTGACAAGTCGGCGCGGTGGAGCAGCCGAGCGTTCTAAGGCGCCTTGCTCTCAGTTCTGTACGAAAAACCAATATACAGGGTGAATCACCTAACACTTGCACCGCAGATATTGCGGAAACGGAAAGTGCGATTGATGTGCGGTTTTCACAGAATGGATTGGTAGTCAAGGACTCGTATTGTTCAAATGTTTGTTAAGCTTATGGGACTTAACTACGGGGTCATCAGTCCCTAAACTTACAAACTACTTATCAACTACTTACAACTAAGGACGGCACAAATATCCATGCCCGAGGGGGGATTCGAACCCCCGACCGTAGTGGCCGTGCAGACCGTGACTGAAACGCCTTAGTCCCCTCGGCCACCGCGGCCGGCGACTCGTATTGTTAGCCAATAAACAGATTGTAAAAATACCCAGAAAATGTGTATTTTAAGCAAACATACAATATTTGAAATGTAAAAATGGTTGTTTCTATCATGCACTGGAATTTTTGACACCAGCTGTGTACAAAGAATTTTGAATGAAATTTTTATCACGTTTAGTTTGGCAGCTACAATCATTCAAAGTTTTGGGGGCGGAGGCTACGACAGCGTAGCTGACTGGCTGGTGGCCATGAGACAGTGGGCCGTGCCCCAGGGGCTAGCCACCCGGCCACTCAGATACGCTATCGCAGCCTCCGCCTCCGAAACTTTGAACTGTTGTAGCTACCAAATGTTCAAATGTTTGTATAGCTTATGGGGCTTAACTACGGGGTCATCAGTACCTAAACTTACAAATTACTTATGAACTAGCTAACAGTAAGGACGGCGCAGATATCCATGCCCGAGAGGGGAATCGAACACCCGACCGTAGTGGCCGCGCAGACCGAGATTGGCGCGCCGCAGTCCCCTCGGTCACCACGGCCGGCGTAGCTGCCAAACTAGACGTGATACAAATGTCATTCAAAATTCTTTGTACACAGCTGGTGTCAAAAATTCAAGTGCATGATAGAAACAACCATTGTTCCATTAAAAAACACTGTATGTTTGCATAAAAAAATACATTTTCTAAGTAATATTACAATCTGTTTGTTGGCTAAAATTACGAGCCCCTGACAACCAACCCATTTTGTGAAAACCGCACACCAATCGCACTTTCCGTCTCCGGAATATTTGCGGTGTAAGTGTTAGGTGATTCACCCTATATACTCTACCATAGTATTAGCAACTCGGTGCTAGGGATCGCATTTGTTCTTTATTGAATAACATTTTTGATATGGTAATGGTGTTATAGACTGCAGATCTGTAGTTGCAAGATTTCACCTTTTTGCTACGGTTATGTGGAACTTAGCCCGTATGCGTATGGTGCACCAGTTTTTGTTGCAACTACAGTCCGGTTACTGTTGACCAGTACACTGAAGTGGTGTAATTTAAGTATTCTATTATTTTTGTTAATTATCTACCTGTGCAGAACTCTAGGCATTACTTAAAGATACATGTTTTATTTTAAATTAAGCTTCAATTAAATATAAATTAATGACATTGTAAACAGTTTTTTCATCAGTTGTTAAATGTACCAAGGGTAATTATTTTAGTTAATAAAATTATTTCGACGTGCATTTAGTATAATACATCCCTTTCTCAATCTGTTTGTATCTTCTATTGATATCTATAATAACTCGATGTTGAACTTATATATATCGTTTCTTGGCAAATTACAACTTGGTTGCTATGAAATGTTACTAGCGCGCGAGAAGAAGATACGTTTAGTTTCCGCTTACACACCAGTCCATTACATCGCCTATTGCCGTAAAATTCAAAACAAGAAACAAGCAAGAAATTGTCACGCACAAACGGATGGAAATTCGTTTGCCAAATTACAATATCGCGGGCAATGCAAAATTATGTCCAAAATATACGGAATACGCTGGTACGCTGCTGTACTATGCTCACAGACTAGAGTTATTGTGTGTGATTGCGGCATTCAATTGTCACTTGAAGATGGCCTAATAAGAAGCCGAAAATCGATTATTGACCGAACAAATATAATTAGCAGAATATTAGGAAGTGTTAGTTTTAATATTGTTATATTTTACCAAATAGGCCATGGTACTTTAGTCATTGAGCTACATACGTAAATAATTCCTTTCATGATTCGTGGGCGTCGCGTGAGATGGTAAGGTCAAAACTGCACAATATTTATACGAGAGAACTTCTGGAGCTGGACACCTTGATGTGCTTACTACGGTATACTGGTGCACTACTGTTGTCTCGCCTATATATATGTCGTGGCTAGCTAGAAAAGCGGAGGCGCCAAGACGATGGCGTGGCAATGACGTGTTGACGACTACGTTTTTCTAGCGAACCACCACATATATAGGCGCGACAACAGCAATACACCAGTGTACTGTATGTAGTAAGTACATGAAGGTAGCGAGAAGCTGTCTCATATAGTGCAGTTTTGACTCTACCAGGAGATCGTCGCCCACGAACCATGGAAGGAATTACTACTCCGGGAAGGCCTCAATCATAAAAAATGCGTACAGATTAATGAAGCTAGGATAGTATTTTTGTAACTTATCAGTTTCACAAACTAGTAATTTTCAATAGTATTCAGAATAGAAGTAGTTGGATTTGGAGAGAGATCAGTGACTGTCAATGGTGCAGTAGTGGATGGTGAACTGAAGAGTTCAGCAGAAGAGTTTGCTAAAAGGCAATATAATATTTTATGTTCAAATGTTTGTTAAGCTTAAGGGACTTAACTGCGGGGTCATTAGTCCCTAAACTTACAAACTACTTATGAACTACCTTATACTAAAGACGACATAAACACCCATGCCCGAGGGGGGGATTCGAACCCCCGACAGTAGTGGCCGTGCAGACTGTAACTGGCGCGCCGCAGACCGCTCGGTCACTGCGGCCGGCATATGATATTTTATGTTAATGCATGTTAAAAGTATGACTAATTTCAAAGATTGCTACAAAGTTTACTGAGATCAGGGAATACAGACTGAAAAAAAAAATGCAATCAAAATCATTAGTTGATGAGTTCCAGTGTCTATCCATGGAGTTTATTTTTATTACCATATTTAGCCTGTATGAGCAACATAGCAAACACAGGCAGCTTCGCACTCCACATAGCAGGCGACACCGCCTCGCATGTTGTATGCAGTTGCCAAGCTAATGGCAGACAGCTTCCAAAACATTTCACATACACTGATCAGCCAAAACATACCCACCTACGAGGGGTAATGAAAATGTACGAAACGACTCTGTGGGTATAATTAAAATGTTTATTCAAAATTAATCACCAGAGAACTCAGCCCAACTATCCCACTGTTTAACGAGTCGAAGGATTCCCTGTTCCCAGAATTCCTGTGACTGTGACAAGAGTCAGCCCTCTACTGTGTCCTTCAGTTCGTCATCCGCGTTGAAGAGCTCCCTTTAAATTGGAAAGAACACATACAAAATATTTTTTTTTTTTTTAATTCAAGACAAGAACCAAGTTAGCTTTTCATTTTTTTTTATTAAGATTACCGTTTTCGGCAGTTTAGCTGCCATCTACGGATCTGCAATTACACACAAAATCATACTCAAAATGCAATAATACAACAAGCCAGAGAAATACATGTTTTTAAATATCCACTTTCGAAACCCGCCTTAGATTTCATTCTTCAGAAACATTATTACTAAATGGTTTTAAAAAACATATTTACTCGCCTACTTAATTGTTGGCTTGTCAACATATAAATAAAACATGAACATCAACATTCTGAAATAAGGTGGGGTCAAGGTTAAAAACAATACTGAATACCTCAGCCATCCAAATTTACAAGTTGATTCCAGATGGCGCTCTAGATGTGACATTTGAGCATCACTTCCTTTATGTCAAGGACAAACGACATTCAAAAAATGTTTCAAATATTTGTTAAGCTTATGGGACTTAACTACGGGGTCATCAGTCCATAAACTTACAAACTACTTATCAACTACCTTATACTAAAGACGGCACAATATCCATGCCCGAGGGGGGATTCGAACCCCCGACCGTAGTGACCGTGCAGACCGTGACTGGAGCGCCTCAGTCTCCTCGGCGACCGCGGCCGGCAAACGACATTCACATTAGGCAATAGATGTATATATTTATATGTGATAATTATAATAAATACTACCATATTCCTTAGTATGTGGATCAGCTATTTAAAAACACAAGAAAATGAAGGGAAAAGATAATAAAATCGCTGCAAACTTACATAAACAGGCAACAGCTTTGTAGTTCAAGGTCTATGTTTAGACATCAGATACCAATAACCAGACATAATGTATACATATATAGGTTGAGAAAATATTGTAGGGAAGGCGCACCAAAGACTACGTATCATTGGCAGAACACTTAGAAGATGCGATAGTTCTACTAAAGAAACTGACTACATTACATATGTGCGCCCTTTTTGGGGTATTGCTGCGCATTGTGGGATCCATACCAGGTGGGACTGACTGACGATTTAGAGAAAGTTCAGAAAAGGGCAGAATGTTTTGTTTTATCACGATGTAGAGGAGAGAGTGTCACGGAAATGATGCACGAGTGGAGTGGAAGTAATTAAAATAAATGCGTTATTTGTTGAGGCGAAATCTATTTGTGAAATTTCTTGTACCAACTTTCTCTTCCGAATGTGAACATATATTAGCACCAACCTACATAGGGGGACACGACAATCGTAATAAAATAAGAGAAATCACATTGAAAACAAAGATTTAGGTGTTCCTTTTTCCCGAGAGCTATTAGAAGATGGATCTCTAGAGAAAAACCATAAGTGTGTTTTTTTATTTTTATTCTTTTTATAGGAGCAAACAGAGAGAAGCCACAGAGCGACATGCCCGGACTATAGGGCGGATGCTCCCACATGAACTTTGCCAATATACTTTCTATGATCCCGGAGACGTGTAGACGCGATTTATCATGGAGCAGAATCACTACTTCCGTGAGCAGTCCAGGCCGTTAGTTCTTGGACTTGCTAAGGTTACGGAGTGTCTAACAGGAGACGTCACTATTAATGGTTTTTCCGTGGTCGAGGAATTAGATGAATATCGGTCTACAACTACATATATACTCCACAATCCACCATAAGGTGCTTGGCGGAGGGTACACTGTACCATTATTAGGCATTTCCTTTTCTACTCCATTCCCAAATAGAACAAGGGAAAAAAGAATGTCTATATGCCTATTTTTTTCTTATTTTGTCTTTGTGATCTTTACGCGAAATCTGCTTCAAATTCAGGCCGTCTAATTTCGTCAACAGAATTTATCGAAAAGAACGTCGTCTTTCCTCCAACAACTTCCATTTAAGTTTCCGGAGCATTTCTGTGACACTCGCTCATTGGTCGAACCTACCAGTAATGAATCTCGTTGCACGCTCTGAACTGCTTCTATGTCTTCCTTTAAACTGATCTGCTGCTGGTCCCAAACAAATGAGCAATACTCAAGACGTGGTCGCACAAGCGACCAAAATTCTCCCAATCAACCGAAGTCGGCTGTTCGCCTTACCCACATCTGTCCTTACATGTTCGTTCCATTTCATATCGCTCTGCAATGTTACGCGACGGTATCAAGAAACTCGCTACTAATGCTATATCCGAGTATTATGGGATTGTTTTTCCTACTCATGTGCATCATATTACATCTTTCTACATTCAGAGCTAGCTGCCATTCTTCACATCAACTAGAAATTTTGTCTTAAGTCATCCTGTATGCTATTTACAGTCAATTGATGACGACACCGTTCCATACACCACAGCATCATGAGAAAACAGCCGCAAATTGTAAGTTACTCTGTCCATCAGATCATTTATATAGATAGAAAATAATAGCGGCCCTATCACACTCTCTTGGGGCACGCTTGACGATACACTCGTCTCTGATGAACACTCGAGGGCGAGAACAATGTAGTGTGTTCTATTACTCAGGAAGTCTTCCAGCCAGCCATAAATCTGTGAACCTATTCCATATGCTCGTATCCTCGGACGTCGAAAAAGACGGTGAGCATCACCTTGCCTACTGAGGACATAACCTTGAATTTTAGGAGGAGGTGACGACGCACGTTTCGAATCCTTGGGTGTCGCACTACTTTATCCCTATCGCCAAATTAAAATTGTAAAGACGTTTCGTACCTTTTCATTTGAACACCCGTCCTACCTAATAGCCGGTTTGTCCGTCTTTGGCACGGATAACAACTATGACGCATCTGGGCATGGAAACAGTGAGTCTTTGATAGGTCGCTGTAGGGAGTTTGTACCAGAGGTTCACACAAGTCACCACATTCCTGTGAATTCCAGGGAGAAGAACGATGAGCTGTGAGGCCCCTTGAATCACACCCTACATGTGTTCAGTCCGGTTCAGATCTGGCTTCCATACACCACAGCATAATCAGAAAAAAACCGCGAATTGTAAGTTACTCTGTCCATCATATCATTTAAATAGGTAGAAAATAATAACGGTCCTATCACACTCCCTTGGGGCACACCAGCACATCAACTGCAACTCATCGCCTGTGTTCCTCGAATCACTCCATCACACTTCTGGCCTTGTGGCATGGTGCACTGTTGTTGTTCTGGTTTTCAGTCCTGAGTCTGGTTCGATACAGCTCTCCACCCTGTTCTATCCTGAGCAAGGCTCTTCACCTACTCATAAGAACGGCAACCTACATATATTTGAATTTGCTTACTATATTCATCTCTTGGTCTCCCACTGCGATATTTCCCCATACACTTCCCTCCAGCGCTAAATTCACGGATCCTTGATGTCTAAGAATGTGTCCTATCAATCGATCCCTTCTTTTAGTCAAGGTATGCCAGGAATTCCTTTTCTGCCCAATTCTGTTCAGTACCTCCTCATTAGTTACACGATCCACTCACCTAATCTTCAGCTTTCTTCTGTATCACCACATTTCAAAAGCCTCTATCCTCTTCCTGTCCGCACTCTTTATCGTCCATGTTTCACTCCCATACAAGGCAACACCCCACACAAATACCTTCAGAAAGGACTTCCTTACACTTAAATTAATATTCGATGTTAACAGATTTCTCTTCTTCGCATTGCCATTCTGCATTTTATAACCTCTGTACTCCGACCATTATATGTTATCTTACTGCCAAGTAACAAAATTCATTTATTACCTTTAATGTTTCGTTACCTAATCTTATTTCTTCAACATCGCCTTATTTTCTTGGGCTGCACTCCATTACCTTTGTTTTGCACTTGTTAATGTTCATCTTATACGCACCTTTCAACACTTTCTAAAATGTGCACTGCATGTGTGTTTCTAATGTGTTTCAAACGACTCTGTGCAGTGTATCAGTGCTGGTAATGTAAGAGTTTCAAACGACACCAAGCTAGAATTTCTCGTAATGCGCACTATAATCAATTACAAAACTTAACTACACGTACCAGACAGAAACATTGTTTATGCCTCAACCTGTCAGTAGGATGCCGTATTACAAATATTGTAAATAATTTCAGTCCCAAAATCCGATATTTACATTAATTTCTCTGAAAAGCTAAGATAAATGTTATCCTTACCCACACACTTGCGTCTACGACCGAACAACGTCACCACTGTATGATCTTTGTAAACAATATTTATGCCTCGTAAGCATAGCTGGACCACGTTTTGTAATTGATTATTTTGAGCATACAATAATTCTGTGGTGATGTCGAGTGAAACACATTAACAGCACGATACAATGCACAGTGTCATGTGAAACACCTACGTTAAAGGCAAACATGTACTGCACATTTAGACAGCGTAAAATTCAAGCCACGGCGGAGTAGCCTTGTGCACTGAGGGGAAGTGTTGCGGTGCGCGCGGTCGTTCGTCGTCGGAGGTTCGAGTCTTCCCTCGAGCATGGGCGTGAGTGTTGTCTTAGGTTAGTTTACCTTAGTTTACGTAGTTTGTACGCCTAGGAACTAATAACCAAGCAGTTAAGTCCTATAGATTTACAAAAATTTTGACGTAGAATACAAAAGAAAAACACAGGAAAATCTCATCACAGAAAAGGACACAGCATGTAAGTTTTCGCCATACTTTATGTATTTTTAACTATAAATCTTTCCTATAAATATGTTGATAAAGACGAACATAAAATTATTTTCAACAAATAGTGAACTAAATATTTTTTGTCTATCCTGGGGCAGCGAAATGTAATTGATGCAAGACAAGGTCTGAGCTCAAAAGCATGAAAAAAAACCATCTGAAGATGGAATGTACAAATCCGAAACCGGCCAAGAATTAAGAAAATAATCATTTCAACCATACTTGTGGATGGTCGCTGTTTTAATTACAAACATTATAATATGACAGCCACAGTTCTCACAATGTCAGTTTTTGACAAAACAAGGTCAAGATATCAGACCATAAAAGTTTTCTTTTGTTTAACCGAATAATATACCCAAAATCGAATGATTGCATTCTACGACTGCCAGTGGCATACGCTGGCTCCACATAATGCCACCCCGAAACACCAGGGAACCACCAGCTCGCTGCACTCACTGGATGGAGGGTGTATCTAAGACATCAGGCTGCCTCCACAAACGTCTGCGACCATTGTCTGGTTGAAGGTATGTGCGAGTGTCATCACTTGATTCCAATTCTGACGAGTCCATTCAGCAAGCTGTTGGGCCCATCTGTACCGCTGCATCGTGTCTAGGTGTCAAAGCTGGACTGCGTCCAAGGCTACGTCATATTAAGGCAAAAAAGTTACAGAACACAAAAATGAGTTTTTGGCAGCGAATGCTCGCATTTAAAGGTAAAAAAAAAGAAAGAATATATTAGTAAAGCTCCCATTCACGCGGTCCACTTTATTTATTTATTTTTATGCGAGTTTGAGGATTAACAAATCGCAATCACGGTAGTTGATGACATTGAAGACGCCTCTAGCTAGGCTGAGTTGACCTCCCTTGCTAATGGGAAAAAATTCTTGGTAGTTCCGGGAATTCAAGCCACGACTTCCGCATGGCAGGCGCCACGTCAACCACCCAACTATGTCGGTAGGCGAGTGTTTAATAAGCTCCACCTATGAAACCAGTGTTGACCAATAAGGAAGCACACGAGGTAGAACAAGGACTTTTAAAACAATGGCGGAAAACTTACACAGACGTAGTGTGCTTTCCTGCATCTAGACGTAGTCAAGTGCTACTCCTTTCAGGATGTGGGTAACTCAAACAATGAAGAAGGAAAAAATTGTTTAATACTTATTGATGAAGAAAAAAAATCAGTGAGCTTCAGTTAATACTAATTTTCAACACAATAATTCTTTCTTTCAAAATTCATATGTTTGTAATTCTATCGGACCAAATTGCGTGGTCATCAGTCCGTAGCTTACAAACTACTTAAACTAAACTAACCTAAGGACAACACACACACCCATGCCCCAGGGAGGACTCGAACCTCCGCGGCGAGCAACCGCACGCTCCGCAGCGAGACGCTTTAGACCGCTCGGCTACTCCACCGCGGCTATTCTTTCTTTCAATACTGTTCAATTATGCATAGCATTGTTTAATTAATCCATTAATGTACTGACTTATAATTTATAAAAAAATATATAAATGCAGTCAAAGTTTTATGAGGTCACCTTGCTCTGTAGGTGCATTTATCTAATAAACTCTGTGACACGAAGACTTGCATTAGCTTTTGATGTTGAAAAAAAAAAATGCGACTTTATCAAAATAAATATTTATACTAGACAAGGTACAATAATATATCAGTAATGAAAATCAGCAAAAGTGAATATATTAAAAGCGGTTCATTGCTAATATCAACTTACCCCAGTGTCTTCTAGAAAATGGCAATGGTAAGAGTAAACAACCCTGCCTTACATGTTTCCTGATATTCATATAAAGGTGAAAACAGCCAATCATCTGCGTGAAGTAAAGGTTCGTTCAAAAAAAATCAAATGTTTGTAGAACTCATGGGACTTAACTTACGGGGTCATCAGTCCCTAAACCTACAAACTACTTAAAAAGGTTCAGCAGTCAACAATCCGAAGATTGGTTTGAACACCACAGTGCTTTACTAGGCATGGTCCTGTTTGGAGGTGGTATGCCGTTGCCTTCCTCCGACCTTCGAGCTGCCTTACCCAGCCAGTTATAGGGGGACCTACAGCTTAACGTGGGTTCCGAACCACGGTGCTACTCGGTATTTTTCACATTAGCAATACTGCCAGAGGTGAAAGAAGTGGAAAGTGACAGATAAGAATCCTAGGACCTGGCGAGGATCGAACACGCGACCTTTGGATTTGTAGTCCGACACTCTACCACTGTGCAACCGATGCGCACACATGAACTAGCTAATACTAAGTATTACTTAATAGTAGCTATTTCCTAAGTAGTTTATAAGTTTAGGGACTGATGACCCCGTAGTTAAGTCCCATAAGCTCTACAAACATTTGTTACCTCGTTCACGAGGCTTGGCGACATAAACAAAAAAAGCATTACCATTACACTTTTACTACGTCGAAGAAATAATGATAAATCAGCAAAATACGTTTGCAAAATGATACTAAGAAACTCAGTAGGACTATACGAAACTTAATAACAAAACTGTAATTATAACTGACAACAAGCTCAAGTGCAGAATTTTTTATCAGAAAAAAAGTTACTGAAAGACTTTAGATATAACGTAATCCCAGATTTAATTACGTATGTTCAAAAATGTTAGAGAGACGCCCACTTTCCACGAGCACTTCCGAAAACACGAATGTCTGGATCAGGAACAAAAGCACGTGTTGCCAGATGTTCGCGTCCTTTGATGTGTGTAGCGGTGGATACGGCAAACACTGGTCGATTGGTGCTCGGCAAACAACGAGCGCTCGAACCACACCACTCGCCAACTAGCGAACAGTTACTTGGTATTCGGCAAATACCACATGTGTGGTGCCGCCTTAACGTGAATATATGATGCGCGTCCAGAAAGTAAGTTCCGTTTGGTAATAAAATGAAATTGTACACAGATACAGAAGAAATTTTTATTGCACAAAATTCTACAACTCTTAAACTACTTTTAACTGCCGAAATTTTGCAGGCATTTGTCATAACGTGGCACCAGGTTTTGTGTACCTTCTTCATAGAAATCTGCCGCCTGTGTCTTCAACCAGTTGGAAACAGTGAGAGCACTAATTGTAAACCTACGGTTTTCCTGGATCTTGTCATCAATCGCGTGAACCAGTTCTTCTGTAATCAAAGGTGGACGCCCACTTCGTTTTTTATCGTGTACATCACTACGCCCGCCATTGAACTGTCGGACCCATCTTCTCACCGTGGAATCACTCATCCCCTTTGGTCCGTAAAAATCGCAAATTTGCCGATAAATTTCACTTGGTTTCACTTTCCTCGCATTCAGAAACCGAATCACCGACCTGATTTCGCAGGCGGCGGGATTTTCAATCGACGCCGACATTTCAAACAAGCACAACAAAGCTTACGTAACTGACAGCGATCTCCAAATGTCGCACGTTCTTCTCCTTGATACACATCGTCTACAGCGCATGTGAGGAACTGCAATCGCAGCGCTGCAGCGGACATAAATTGAAACGGAACTTACTTTCTGGACGCGCCTCGTACTAACCTGTATTTGATAACACATCGTGTAAGAAATGTTCAAATGTTTGTACAGCTTATGGTACTTAACTACGGGGTCATCAGTCCCTAAACTTAACAAACTATTTATGAACTAGCTAATACTAAGGAGTAGTGCGGCTCTGTAGTCTGCCGGGCGACGTGGCTCAGCGCGCCCTGTCAGAGGCCTCAACGCCCTCTGTAATAAAAAAAGCTGAGCCAAGAACTCACCGAACAAAAACGAACATACACGATTAGCGTCCGCAACACATAGAACTAACCATAGAGAGAGAGAGAGAGAGAGAGAGAGAGAGAAAGGACCATGCCTAGTAATGCACTGTGGTGTTCAAACCAATCTTCGGATTGTTGACTGCTTTACCTTTTTAACACTAAGGACGGCACAAATATCCATGCCCGACAGGGGATTCGAACCCCCGACCGTAATGGCCGTGCAGACCGTGACTGGCGCGCCTCAGTCCCCTCGGCCATCGCGGCCGGCTAGTGTAAGAACGCAACAAAATTTATTGGGAATGCAAGGAATCCAGAGTGTGATGTTTTCCGTACCATCGTCTGGTGTGTGGCATTCAGATGAATCCTCTGGCAGGCACTTAGGAGTGATTTGCGGAGTCACCATGTAGAGTGAGGTGAACGAACCGACTGCGGCATTGCAGGAGCGTGGCACGTCCTCTGCGGCGGCTGTTTTGCGATATGAGAAGCGGAAGTGGCGACGACTTACTCGTAACCAGTTGCGTGGCTATCGTCGGACGTCAGAGCTGCTGAACGGAAGGCACTGTGCGCCGGGGGTTCACACTGCTCCGTTACCTCAATGATTTCTAGGAATCTGTGGTCCTGCAAAACATACTGATGCTCACCATCTCAGCCTTGCGTTCGGAAGTAACTGAGTTTACCATACGAATTCGAAACATTGAAAAATATGGACCGTTTCCAGGCATTGACATAAATTCAACGACGATGATCAAAATTTGTACTGGGCCGGGATTCGGACCCAGATTTCCCGCTTCGGACCATCGGTCAACTTAAACAATTAATTTAGCCAGCACGCTTACTGTCCACCCCAAATTTTCATCTTACTGCACACTACGATGGTAGTGCCGCCTGACTACCAGTTCCTCATGCTCGCAGCCTCCACTGGATTCTCGCAAGGAATAGAGCGTATTAATGCATCCGCTTTGAAACTGTCAATTGCCTGTTGAGGCAGAAATATAATTATCAAAGTAAATAAAATTATACAATCGCTGAGACGGTTTTTCGCCTCGAATATGTCAAAGACAATGATAAATCTGAAGCCCTGAATTAAAATTTGTGATGCGGCCGGGAATCGAACCCGGACCTCCATGCTTACTAGGCAGACGTCTTACCGCATTTTTTAATTTTATTTTGCTAACTCTTTATTGCATAAATTCAATATCAGTATTTAAGTTACAATCAAAAAAAAAAAAAAAAAAAAAAAAGTTCGAATCCACATGTGAGAAATCCGCCCATTTTACATATAAACGAAGCATATCCTTTAGCAGTACCGGTATTCCACGAACACCACGCAAAGATCGGGGGATGCTTCGTCTGTTTTGTGAACGACGTCATCCTGTACGGTTCGTGTATCAGTGACCCTTTTCCATAAAATATGCTCTGTACAAAATTACGGCAACGGCTGCCAGTGCCACAGATACGGTGCACAGCTTCCAATAAATGACATTGGTTTCCTTTTCAGCGTCGGAGGCGACCGATGGTTTTACTTTTATCTGCACGCGGTCTTCCTCGACCAGTTCACCTATTTTGTATTTCTCCATCATGTCTTTCGCTTCGAAGATGTCCGTCGCATCCTTATCAGCCTGGTCTAAGAGCACTTCTGCACCACCGGGGTGATCGTCCAGAAATCCAGTCACGTTGTACACTGGTTGTTTATGACAATTATTGTACGACTCCTCTCCTTACAATCCCCTACTTCAGCCATACGAAACACTTTCATGGACTGTTCCATAGCTACCGATTATCTTAAAGCACCTTTGCAATTTGTTTCAGGATGACCACAGCATCCGCTGGTGCACTTCCTTGTGTTTCTTTACGCTGACAATAGTTCACAAGGTTTACTTACTAGCAGTGGTTCGACGTAGTGCGGGAAACTGCAGCTTACCAGTTTCGTATATTAACATCATAACAAACACGCGCTTTCCGAGTTGAAAGATGTCTGCTAAAAACTTCACTTGGGATCGACTTCCAGTTCTCTGCTGTTCTAATAGATTCAATTTGATTCTGCTACCATGTCAGTACTTTACATTTATCTTTCCATAGACTGTCCAAAGACATTACTGATAAAGGAGAAGCATCACAAATTTTAATTCAATGCTTCAGATTTATCAGTAATGTCTTTGACATATTCGAGACGAAAATCCGTCTCAGGGATTGTATATTTGCATTTATCTTAATATTTATATCACCTTAAACAGGAATGTTCCAATATGTCCATTGCCGAGGTGCTATTCCGCTGAAATTTTTGACGTGAAGGAAATTGTTCTTAGACTATTCCGAGGCGGTGGTGTAGCGGTAATACGTCTGCCTAGTAAGCATGGTGGTCTGGGTTCGATTCCCAGTCGCATCACAAATTTTAATTCAACGCTTCAGATTTATCATTCGATAAGGTGCCTGTTCTTTCGGACACGTCAGAATGATCAGACACCATATCAGTAACTGAATTACCATACTTTTTTCCCGCCCTGTAACCACCCTAACATGTGAAACCTGAGTTTTTTTCTGTGAACACCACAGAACTTTTGACAGGAATTGGTCTTGTTTGAAGGTGGTTTGCCGTTCATGCCTTTAAACTGGTAATTGACTTACTAAGATGGGACCAGGTGTTTAACGTGGACTCCGAACTGCGGTAAAATTGTGTATATTCACATCAATGGTATTGCAAAAGGCGGAAAAGTGAAAAGTGACAGATAAAAATTCTTCGACGGAGCGGGGATCGAACACGCGATCTTTGTCTTCATTGTGTAGCACTTTTTGTTCCAGGTGGGTCGATTATCTGCAGTCGTTTGTTCATATTCGTCGAGTATTTGGCTTTTTTAATTAATTTATTTATTTTTTATTACAGAGGGTGTTAGGCCATCTGACCGAGCGTGTTGAGCTACCACGCTGCTTATCACTCTGTCGACGAGCAAACCACTTCCCATATATAGAATACTGAAATAACTTACGGGAATACAGACCTGTGACGTTATCGACAACTGCAGATATTTCTAGAACGTAGAAATGCAGCTCCTGTCTAGTGGTGGGTATTTTAAACCTCGGTTTTCATAGTATTGTAAAATGTAAACTCTCACAGCCGGAATGGTCAAAATTATTAAGAATTTCCGAGCTATTATGCCCTGGTCTTTTGGTTTTATTACCCAACGTTTCGTCTCCGACTGCTGAGGACATTTTTAAGGGGGTCGTGGCACTTCTGAATGTCCCATGCACACCCTGGCTCGCTACTGTTCAAATGTTTTGTAGCGCTTATGGGACTTAACTACGGGGTCATCAGTATCTAAACTTACAAACTACTTATGAACTAGCTAACACTAAGGACGGCACAAATATCCATGCCCGAGGGGGGGGGGGGGATTCGAACCGCCGACCGTAGTGGTCGTGCAGACCGTGACTGGCGCGCCGCAGAACGCTCGGCCACCGCGGCCGACGGCTCGCTACTGACTGAAGCCAAATTCCGTTTACGAGGGCTCGCACGCAGAGGTGTGCCATCAGATGTTTTGATACGCGCGCGCAATTGGTCGTTGCTGATTGCCGCTATGATTAGCTTTTCAGAGCATTCATACAAGGTTGGCGGCGGTGGCGACACCTACAATGTGCTGACATGAGGAAAGTTTCCAACCGATTTCTCATATACAAACAACAGTTGACCGGCGTTGACTGGTGAAACATTGTTGTGATGCCTCGTGTAAGGAGAAGAATGCGTACCATCGAGGTCGGATTGTAGCCTATCGCGATTGTGGTTTATCGTATCGCAACATTGCTGCATGCTTTGGTCGCGATACAATGACTGTTAGCAGAATATGGAATCGGTGGGTTCAGGAGGGCAATACGGAACGCCGTGCTCGATCCGTATCGCCTTGTATCACAAGCAGTCGAGATGACAAACATCTTATTCGCATGACTGTAATGGATCGTGCAGCCACGTCTCGATCACTGAGTCAACAGATTGGAGACGTTTGCAAAACAACAACCATCTGCACGAACACTTCGACAACGTTTGCAGCAGCATGGACTATGAGCTCGAGACTATGGCTGCGCTTACCCTTAACGCTGCATCACAGACAGGAGCGCCTGCGATGGTGTACGCAACGACGAACCTGGGTGCACGAGTGGCAAAACGTAATTTTTTTTCGGATGAATCCAGGTTTTGTTTACAGCACCATGATGGTCGCAACCGTGTTTGGCGACATCGTGGTGAACGGTTAGCATGCTAGCTTAGATTTTGCGTTCAGAGTTCAAATCCAACCCTATTTTTTCCCTATCTTTTGTGCCATGGAAGACCTTGAGCCGGCCGCGGTGGCCGAGGAGACTGAGGCGCTTCAGTCACGGTCTGCACGGCCACTACGGTCGGGGGTTCGAATCCCCCCTCGGGCATGGATATTTGTGCCGTCTTTAGTATAAGGTAGTTGATAAGTAGTTGTAAGTTTAGGGACTGATGACCCAGTAGTTAAGTCCCATAAGCTTAACAAACATTTGAACATTTTTGAAGACCTTCATACTGTTAAATGGCGCAAATGGAGTACTGTAGCAGGCTTTCAAATTATTTGGGTTTTATTTCAGATTTTTAATACGGAAATTCACGAAAAAGAAAAACATGGTATGAGCATAAGATGATTTTCGGAAAACAGTCAATTACCCTATTGCATACATTGATATTCCGGTCTCCTATGGATGCAGGATGAGTTTATGCTACGGGGTAAAGCAGGACAAGGGCAGGTGTAAGGTGAGTACTGTCTCTAGTCACTTTTTTTCCAAGCGTATATCGTCCGGTGTCATAGGGGAAGCTCATGTCATTTACCGACAACTATCTTCAATCCTTTATTCATATAGCTTCTTTTTAAACGTAATTTTAAGCTGAAATCGAATGTAAGTACATGCGTTTCCGTAAGGACACATTTTCATGATGAAGAATCATCTGGACGGTCTATTATCATGAATGAAGACTTTTGATACGAGAAGTTGATGTTACATTTCGTCAAAACAAGCACTTTACTATTGACAAGATGCAACAGATATTTGATTCTCGGTGGAAAGCGCTTGGACCATGATAACGTATTGAAAGAAACTGTTTCTGATTGGTTTAATGGTGAGGCGGAAGAATTCTTTGAAGCTGGGATCCAAAAGCTGGTGCCGCAATATGACAAAAAAATTCAAATGTTTGTAAAGCTTAAGGGACTTAACTGCGGGGTCATCAGTCCCTAAACTTATAAACTACTTATGAACTACCTTATACTAAAGACGACGACGGCACAAATTCCGCCGCGGTGGAGTAGCCGAGCGGTCTAAAGCACCTCCCTGCGGAGCGCGCGGTTGCTCACCGTGGAGGTTCGAGTCCTCCCTGGGGCGTGGGTGTGTGTGATTGTCCGTAGATTAGTTTACCTAGGTTTAAGTCGTTTGTAAGCTACGGACTGATGACCACGCAGTTTGGTCCGATAGATTTACAGACAAACAGACAGCACAAATTTCATTCCCGAGGGGAATATCACAAATGTACAAATATACATGGCGACTATGTTGACAAGTGAAAAATGTGAATTCGTACTTTTTTTATACATTTTACGTTGATGAATAATGTTTCTTTTACTCCGTTACATATAGATTCATACTTCAAAAGTGACCATTATAAATAGCGATCTTGGCATTTGGATGTACACTTCTGTATTCATAATACAGCAGATCGCCCCCAAAAATTAACAATCTCAAGTGTTTAAGATGTACAAGCTTTTTCTGCGGTAGGATGAGAAAGTGGCCGCGAACTTTGGATGGAATTATCCAGGCATTCATCTTAAAGAGATTTGGTAGCTCATGTCATTTACCGAAAACTATCTTCAATCCTTTATTCACACAGCTTCTTTGAAAACGCAATTTTATGCTGAAATCGAACGTAATGTACATGCGATTCCGTAAGGACATATTTTCATGATGAAGAACCATCTGTGCGGTCTATTATCATGAATGAAGACTTTTGATACGAGAAGTTGATGTTACATTTCGTCAGAACAGGCACTCTACTATTCACGAGCTGCAACAGATATTTGATTCTCGGTGGAATGCACCAACTGCATTTTCTCCGTAAACCTCGCAAATTTGTCGATGAATATATCTTGATTTGACCTTCATAGTACTCAGAAAACGAATGGAGGGCTGGGTGGGATTCGAAACATCGTATGCCTAAGGATCGTAGCCGTTATGCTGCATCTCCTGGCTATACCGACCAAGGATTTTGCTGCCCCGTGCAAAAACTTTCAAATGTCATCCGTTTTTTCGCACAGTCAACTTTGCTCACAATATAAATCACATAATTACGACGTGATTTTCACAATCACACTCGTGGACCTCTTTGTCGAGAATATGCGCCAAATCGCTGCCGAATACATTGGCTCACCCTTCTGTATAATAAATGACTTTGTGCCGTGTTTAGCTTGATTGTAGCATGACGCATATTACTGTCTCCTGTGTCAGTGTGTCCAGCAATAAATATCTCGAGTGTTTTTTTTTTCCCCGCAGTCAACGTTTATTTCGCAAATCAGCGCATAGTGTTTCGGTAAAGAGGATAATTTTCAGTACCTTTCATTCTATGAATAGACCTGTATCTCCAACTTATTCTAACATTTCTTCATTTATAGAAGATATTTTCACCTTTTGTGATCTTGTTTAAATATGTTGTGCCCAAAAAATCTTCTTGCTGGGCGACACCACGGTTGCCCCCCCTGATACCGACATAATTCTAGAGAAACGAATTCCTTCCGACCGGCCATCGGCATTAGAGTCCATTAGCAACCTCGACGACCTAAGCAGGTAAATAGTCGTTAGCAAGTAGGGCAGGCGAGAAACAATCGTTTAACTGCAGTGGGACGAATAGCTACCAGCGCAGCAAGCTACGTGGCGCTGTAGTTAAGCATCATTTACATCGCCCCTCCAATAAGTACCGGGACAGATTTTATTCCTGCAGCGTAATTAACGTCAGCTCAGTAATTGCCGTGGAAGCTTCAACTATCAAACGTATACAACAGATAGGCGTTTGACCAGCCAGCTGTCAGCAAACAGCGTTAAGCAGTGGAGGTGAGGCTCGAGTAGTGTTGTCAGATGGCAGAGAGAGAAAATACCTACAGTGTCACAAAATGTACCTACGTTTTCCCTACTTTCTCCCTACTACCTCATTAATGCCCCTACATCAGGGTCGTAGCCAGGATTTGGGTCTGGGAGAGGCTGAATCCAGGAGTCCAGCCAGCAGAGGTCAACCAATACATTAATGTGACATGTTACAATTTTGAAAAACTTTAAAATAAATATTTGGCTTCATGCTTCACTTGCTTGAGAGGTTTTTTCCATTGACTGATCATTACTGATTGATGGAGTCAAGTGTAGATTACGCCGCGAATTCCATGTGCTCTGTTACAAGAGGATTACTGATTTGTCGATTGGACAAAGGCACATCAAGAACCTGTCAACCATATAGACATATAGACCCCAAATATTCAGCGAATTCCGAGTGCACTGTTACACGAGGGTAACTAATTTATTGACCGCACAAGGATACATCGAGGCACCATCAACCGTAGAGCAGGAACAGCAGTAATTACTTAGTTCCAAGTCAGCACAAAAAAGGAAGTCCGTCATTCTACATGATTCGATTTTCAAAGAGTAATGCTACTAGCGCTTTGTTCATTTACAACGTTAGCTGTCGCAAATATTTTAGCGTTTTCTTGTCAGCATCTTCTCATTTACAAGTACTGACTAGTATATCGTCCTGACGTAAATAAGTAAGTCTAGTCAAGGTAATAAAACGTCTTTCGTTCATGGAAAGAATGAATTTTCCTTTTGCTGACATTTTTAACACTATTTCCAAACCGACTCTCCATTCCATTCCATAATATTTCGCATTAATTTTAATGTGTCCAAAACTAAGTTTTCAAATTAATATTGTGTACTATGAACAGAAAACAACTATGCCGTCTAAAATATCATTGGCTATTTCAAGCTTTGCCACAATTTGTCGGCTTCATTCGCGCGAGCTGACAACTATTCTGTTGCGAACATTACCCGATAGGCATGTGTCGGCGATGTAAAATTTTACCAAAGTACCTACGCGTTGGGGACTTTTGGATGAAAATTCCCTACATGATTTTAATGCTTAAAAGTACCTACGTGTAGGGAAAATTCCCTACATCTGGTAACACTGGGCTCGAGAGAAGAGCTTTCCGGACGGTATCCCGACATCCTCATGTCAGGTGGAAGCACTGAGGATCCCCAGAGACAATTCAATTTACTATTTATACTAGTATTCTGATAAAAGATTGTCGTAATTTAAGGTGTTTTGATTATCTTAAAATATGTTCAAATGTTTGTAAATCTATCGGACCAAACTGCGTGGTCATCAGTCCGTAGCTTACAAACTACTTAAGCCTAAGTAAGCTAACTTAAGGACAACACACACACACACCCATGCCGCAGGGAGGACTCGAACCTCCACGGCGAGCAACTGCGCGCTCCGCAGCGAGACGCCTTAGACCGCTCGGCTACTCCACCACGGCTTGATTATCTTATTCTATAGCCTTCATTACACTGATTTACGTAGATGGTAATTGATTTCTTTAAAATTTAGAAAAATACGTAATTTCTGCCTCGTAAAAATAATGAAATATTTACAAATGACGGAAAATGGCTATCCTAATACTACGACTGCGTGAATGAAAACCACACTTTCGAGAGCATTCATCTGAGCTTGTTCTGTACTGCGCGGTACAGTTTCTAAAGCGTCTCGTAATATACATCATTATTGGTTGATTTTTACCACGAGGTGAAGTAATCAGTAAAATGCTTTGTCTGTCACAAGAAACTGTGTACACGACTGTTCGGGGAGTCAAGAATTGTTTAATCTTTCCTGAGGACGATTCCATCGAGTGCGGTTTTCGGGGGTGTCATAAGCGACACAAGTTTCATCCTCCGTGACTACCTGAGACAAAAATTTCGCCATCGACATTATAACATGTCTAAAAATCAAGTGCACTGCCCGTCCAATGTTGCTTGTGTTATTATCTAAGACGTTTAGGTACCCAACGTGCGCAACGTTTATGAAAGTCCCGTTTTTCAGTCACAATCTAGTAAATTACCGTTCGTGAAATTTGTAGAAGTTGAAGAGCAAGACAGTTAATCGTAAAGCTACGGTTTTCCTTCATCATTTCTTAGATTGCACTAACCAGTTCATCAGAATCCACAGGTGGACGCCCACTTCGTTCTTCGACATCTACCTTCCTGAAACCGTCGGAACTATCTTCTTACCACTGAAGCACTAACTGTATTTTCTCCGTAAACCTCGCAGATTTGTCGATGAATATATCTTGGTTTGACCTACATAGCATTCAGAAAACGCACCACAGACCTCTACACGCGGCGGGATTTATGACCAACAATAACTATAAACGACATACAACGCACAGCGAGATCGATATGGTGCCTTTTATGCCGCTTGAACCAGACAGAGATACTACTGCGCATTGGTGGATGCGATACCAGTACTGCGCGGTAAAATGGAAACGGAGCTTTCTTTCCGAATTACGCTCGTAACAGAAATCAGTAACTACCACGACTGACACATGCAGCCGTCTCTAATGACCACGATGTCAACGAGACGTTAAATTCTAATCTTCCTCTCCCTTTTTTAAGACTTGCAACGTACAGAGGACATTGCACTTGTTCCGTTCGTGTACACACACAACAGTGTAAACAGCAGGCATGGCTTAAGGGGTCCAACTATTTCAAAACTCAATGCGGGATATTTCGGGGATATGAAGGACTAAGGTCACGTGACTCATTGTTCCGGTTATTCTGAAACTAGGAAATAAATTTAGGCGAGCAGAATAGGCCTACTCATTTACTTTTAAAGTAGCATATTTAACATGAATGACGTTTTATTGTTAGTTTTCGTCTTTATTTACAGTTCATAAATATTTTCTCCTGCTCCTATTTTGAATATCACAGTGTCAATTTGTACATATTCTTTCTCCGTTACGTTTTCCGGATCACCTTCATTGTCTGTACTACTTTTATTTATTCCAATTCTTAGAGCATCGTGCTCCACACATTTTGATAAGTAGCTTACTCCGCCCAAATAATTATGTTTTGCAATAACCTCGAATTAGATTTGATATAAACTACTTTTTATAACCATTTGAACTATTGTATTATAGAATGTCTTTCGACGAAGTGCAGAATTTAATTGTGCCTTCCTACATGCAATGCTCACTCACTTTCATTGTTGCGTTTTCAGAATTTCACCACCGTTTTATTACTAAAGGAAGTAAGATGACTGCTGATATTGTAACTGCATGTTAGATTTTAAATACGTTTATACAGACTGTGATAATAGTAAATAATATTTGCTTCCTTGAGCACCAAAAATACTCCATTACACTTATTGAAATGTACTTAAGAAGGCACAGAAAATATGGCAAAAACAGAATTTTTTAATGTCGTCCTATCACCAAATGCAGTACAGCTTAAAACAAAAACAACTTCCACTGTTAGCGAATTTGTCATTTTGAAATAGTCAAATGATTTATTTATTTTATTTATCCATATATTTATTTTTTGTAAGATGACATTAATTCGTAGATGACGCATTGTAAACTTTACTTGCAAGCAGTATGTTCAAATGTTTGTAGAACGTATGGGACTTAACTACGGGGTCATCAGTCCCTAAGCTTACAAACTACTTATGAACTAGCTAACACTAAGGACGGCACAAATATCCATGCCCGAGGCGGGATTTGAACCCCCGACCGTAGTGGCCGTGCAGACCGTGACTGGAGCGCAAGCAGTATGACATAAGGGCCGTACACAAATAGTTTCAGCTTGTGCTTTTAGACCAACGATTTTAAAATAAACGAAATGAGGGGATACGGGACGCTTTTGCCATTTTGCGGGACTTTTTCAGTAATTATGCCAATGCGGGACAAAGAGTCCAAATGCGACACAGTCCCGCACAATCCGAGACGGTTGTCCGCCTTAGCTTGGCTAGCATTGCCATTTATGTACAATCAAGATTTCTATTGTGGTTTCCTATACTTTTATCCAACCCCTGAATGGAGAAATCGATAGATCAGGGGAAACTGAAGACAGAATGATAAGATCTTGTTTCTTATGGTGCAATGCACACGTAGTTACATAACAACAGAGGCACGAGGAAAAGGCGATGATGAATGAATTCGCGGAATACCACGTGACTGCATGGACTTTGCTCAGGCAAGTATACGTAGACAGCGCATGCCTGTGACGAATATGTGAGGAAAGGAAGCTGAACGCTAGTCAACAATGAAAACGGTCGTGACGCAAAAGGAAAGCGTCGCCGCATGCTGTAAGTGTAGTGATGTGGAACCTATTACCAGCTAACTTGCACGCTCTTGCTCAGCACGTGCATATCATATACTCAGAATGACTTGTAGTTCGTGAACAACCTAATTCAAAGGAAATATTTCGGGAGATTAACTGCAGTTCATTTTATTTCACTTTTGTGAACTATAGTCCTTTTATCCCTACCTATCGGAAGTTGATACTGAGTACACCATACTCCCAGGAGCTAAGCGTCCCTAGTTCTTAACTCCTAACGGCGAACACTGAGAACTGTGTCGGATCATATGTCCGAAACAGTTACGCTTCTTCACTTGGTTCAGCTCAGGAACTAGTTCAACAGTGCGTACTGCGTCGGATCGTAATACATGAATAATTCCTTTTGTTCAGTTATTTCAATCAGCACCACCTTAAGCGGAAGAGTTGGTCCACTTCAGGAACTGTAGTTGTGTCGGCATAAGTTGACATCTGCAGTGTTGCTGAAAGCTTTAAACAATGAGGTGCAGACAGCTTCTGAAAACTATTCTGCGAAATTGCCAAACAGATATTGATAAAATTGCGTAACACAACTGATAACCGTAGACGCATGAAGCATTTTTAAAGCCATGTCAATGAAAATTGCTATCTCGCTTCTAGAATGCAAATAAATAACCACATTGGGGATGAAAGTATTTTTGAAAATATGTCCTATCAAGGCTGTTTTACAGCTAGAACTATGAAAGTTGGTGTTGGTTTCTCGATCAGCAATTAAATAATAGCCGGCCACGGTGGCCGAGGGGACTGAGGCGCTTCAGTCACGGTCTGCAAGGCCACTACGGTCGGGGGTTCGAATCCCCTCTCGGACATGGATATTTGTGCCGTCCTTAGTATTAGTTAGTTCATAAGTAGTTTGTAAGTTTAGGGACTGATGACTCTGTAGTTGAGTCCCATAAGCTATACAAACATTTTTTGAATTACATAATACCTTTCAGAGTATGAAATATTTTAAATAAATCACAGTTAACGAATTAATGAAGCATTTATAAAGCTACGTCCTAGATTGCAAATGAATGAATATATGTTTTTACTGTTTTAGAAATTCAACGCCTAAGGGGGTTAAATATCATTCATTATCGCTCAGCCAAACCGTTAAGGATGTAAACTTGAAATTTGGATAAGGTATTGATCTTAAGTTGTAGGTTTTGTTTGAGAAGAGATTTTTCGAATTCCTGTCTCTAAGGAGGCGAAATTGAGAGTGAATGTTTTTGTTAATACGCGTGAAAGATAATTTTTGCAGCTACAGCTACGTATTTGGTGGATTCTTGACCAGAAATTAAAAAAAAAAAAAAAAAAAAAAATCAGCATTCGTGTAAATTCAACCCCTGCAGGGGTGATGTAGTGGTTGAAAGACGTTATTTTATTTTTAAGAAAATAATCTATTATTTAAGAACTATTAAACTACTTTAAATTCCCACGTGTAAAAACAGTAAATGACATTTCGCTATACTCTCCCCAGTGTTTGTTAAACTCGAATGTCTCAGAGGGAACTGTGTAGTTAATTTAAAATAGGTCATCAAACTACTTCAGTAAGAGTAACTACTTCAAAGGAGCGGTTCCTTGTATCTAAATTCAAGATATTTGTTGTACACCGCCGCAGGGTAAGATTACATGTCGAATTACGAAAAACATTCGAATTGTTATTATTCATTTCATTGTCCAAGGTATGAAGCGGGCTGTTTGAGAGTCGCGATTCTATTCAGCCAATTATCAGACAAGCTGATAGTGAGGCAAAGGGGGATCCCAATTGGAAATACGGCCTATGCCATAAAACCAAGGGAAACCTCTCGAAAACCTTGTTGGTAATCGGGGACCAGTGGATTAGGACCATTTTAATAACAATAAATTAATATCTTCAATAGTGTGAAGTGATGATAGCTACGAAAGAGTTATTTATTTTCTGTGAATGCATTACTCTGTGAAAGACAAACTTATAAAGAAATGTAAAAGGACAGGACTTAGAAGTTCTCTGTTGGAGAGATAACACATTTGTGATTTAATGCACAAGAATATGTATTATCTGCAGATGCCATATTAGAATTTTACGGAATATTAGTTCTATGATTTTAATTTCAAGAGAATTACAACTTCTGTTTTCAAGACATACTATTCTTACTTAATTCCTGTGAGTATAATTTCCTGATTTTTCATCGACGATCTGTTCTGACGACTTCGTGAGGTCTGGGATTTTACTTAGAACCTGCAGATTTCACGGTCAATGCACTTGGAAGAATATTTCTCGGAATTTGTTATATTACGAGTACAGAAGGACAAATAGTTTATGATCACTCGAAATGATAGTAAATGACGCTAAAGACACTTTTCAGTTTTCGACAGCAGCTGATTCGACTTTCTACGAGAGTAGCGCACTCGGATTGGTTTACGAAACCAGCACTGAAAGAAACAGATTTTATCGAGTAACAATAAATATGTAACATCCAGATAATAAACAGAAGTTTACTTAAACCTAATATACTAAACAAGGACTGTAAATAACATTTGCTTAAATAAATAACTAAAAGCAGATTGATTTAAATTGAACTTTAATTACACTATTTAGCGAAAACCATTGCTAATGAATATAGATACTGGGCTCCGTAACTTGTAGTTCTTTTTGTCAGAGGAGTAGTATGTGCAATTTCTCAATTTAAAACACGTGTCAGATCAACGAAATTTTTTGCTGCGGTGGCGTATATTGACAAAGCAAAATGTCACACGTTACATTCTAAATGATCAATACACGCTGTTCTGAGTGACTTACTCAAGCAGTTCAATAGGTTTACCGCAATTATAGTTTTTTAATACGTTGCTTGCAGTGACCATTTTGAGCAGCAGCTGAATTGTAGTTCACTGTAATGTGTTTAAAGGGAACGCCTTTTGCTACTGCGAATGGTTTTATTTTTATAAGTCACCAATACGCGTTTCGCACTTTGTGTCAAGGCATCATCAGTGGATGTCCTGAAATATTTACACGTTTCGGTTTACACATAAAGGTTAGGTTTCTTACATATATACAAAACATTTCGTTTCTGATTTAAAACAGTTCGTCGTTTGCTATAAAATGGTGTACTTACAGCACTTTTTTTTTACCAAAGCTTATAAAATCCGAAGCATGTTTAATTCATATTTACATACAAACAATACAGTCTTAACATATAAGTACAGCCGTGACAATCACTGACATGAAGGTTTATGTCTGCAATTTGAAGGGATAGTGGTTCCTCTGACGGAGAGAGAGCCAGCCGTAGAAATTATGATTGCTTTTAATAATATTACTATTCAGTTAATGAAATACTTATTACAAATTTTTCTCACCAAGCCCCCGTAAACTGTCAGGGGATATAAATGATTATGAAATAAATGTTAAAAGTGACGAACACCGCACATATTGTATATTAAAGGATTCTACGAAAACTAATGTTAGTCAGCCTGACCAAACTACCCGACCGATTACCTTCATTTAAACGAATGGTATTCATCAACAGATTTGTCATCAGGTATCAGAATTTACATAACTCTCGCCTTCCTTTTTCTATACTCAAACGCGTTTTCCTTCTCTGTATTGCTTATGGGACTGCCCAAGCTGTAAACTAAAGTCAGTCGGTCAGGCCGTTCTATCCGACGGATTTGCGTCATTTTCGCTTTAACCTAAATGTATTCCTTTGCAGATTTGTCATCAAGTATCAGAATTAACGTAAGTCTCTCCATCCTATATTTTTATTCAAACGCGGTATCCTTCTGTCCTTGTTTTGAATATTTTAATCGGTTTGTTTTACGATATCTTCGGTTCTAATTAAGGTACGCAGTTCTTTTTGACCTAACAACATTCATTGTCAGCGGATCAAGTTCTTTCATTTACGCTTTAAAATATTTGCATTCATTGATTCTGAAGATAGCTATGCATGAACATTCAACTTTACTTCCATTTTTCCCAACCTTTTTGTCATCCCTCTAACGGTGCAAAGTATTCGCAAGGGTACTCTCGTATTAATGAAAATCTCGCATTTGAAACGACAATTAATAAGGCGCACGGGCAATTACTACAAGTGTGTGGAATACATTTGGGAAATACATGCATCTCACGTGGATTACTGTATATGACTCGCACGTCGGGAAACCGTCTCACTTAGTCGTATACGCAACAGACGAAAAACTGAAAAAGAACATGTTAAAACACTTCAATAAACGCATGATGAAGCCAAACGCTACTTTTATTTAGGGGTCATTTCAATGCACATCAGGTACAAAACACTTTTTTCCCCATGACATTGCAACACATGCCTGGTTAGTTAGTTAGCTAGTTAATAGTGAAAATGGGTAGTTCATTTTTCGTGTTCACTTATTAATTTTATGGTATGATATATCTAACTAACTGACAACCCGATAGATGATTTAACGTACCGTTGTTAACCTTATTTACAGTTTCCTTGTGCCAGGTAGTTGACTTGTGGCTGGAAACGGAAATATACTGAAAGAAAGAAACTTTGGTAAATCACCGCAATAGAAACGCTCATGTGCCAAGGTGCTGGGAGGGCAATACGATTCTGAATGTCAAAGTTAAAGCCCCATGTTTCACAGTAAACGAGTTATCAGTCGTGTCTGCCTATTTCCTCACAACTCGTATCAAATCTTTTCAAGGAACTGATGTCGGTGATTCTGCTGATCAAGGTAGATAAAGCTCTGAGATAGCTATATGTTAGAGGGTCATTCAAAATAACAGATTACCCTCATGCCCCTTTCTCTCTCTGTCTCTCTCTCTCTCTCTCTCTCTCTCTCTCTCACTCTCACACTCACTCACTCACACACACACACACACACACACACACACACACACACAGTAACTAACTCACACAAGGAGTGTGTGATTGTACGACATATGACTTTCGGCGGATACAAACTAGCTAAACATTTTATACTGGGCATTTTAAAGTCAAAATTAAACTAATCGCAGACGAACGTAAAACGAAGTGACAAGCCGTGGGATACCGCCCAATATCGTGTTCCCGTCTTTGCCTGGGAAGTGAAGCAGCTAAACATGGCACGCACTCAAGTCACTGGTAGTCCACTCAGTGGCGGACAAAGGCTGTTGAAGGCCCTCCAGGGACGATAGTCTTAAAAAAGAAAAACCAAAAAGAAAAAAAAAAGTGCTTTCGAGGTATTTGAAGCCCCCCCCCCCCCCCTCAAAGACGAGAGGCCCGGGGTGGTCCGTCCCCTCCGTCTCCACCCCCCCCCCCCCCCCCCTTGTCCGGCACTGAGTCCACTGCAACAATATTAAGCCACTAGTAAACGCCCAGCAGTCAACAGAATTGGCTGCTATTCTGTTGATGTTGTTGTAGTCTTCAGTCCGGAGACTGGTTTGATGCAGCTCTCCACAATACCCTATCCTGAGCAAGCCTCTTCATCTCCACATAAGAACGGCAACCTACATCTGTCTGAATCCGCTTACTGTATCCATCTCTTGGTCTTCCTCTGCGATTTTTACCCCACACACTTCCCTCCAACGCTAAATTCACAATTCCTTGATGTCTAAGAATGTGTCCTACCAATCTATCCCTTCTTTTAGTCAAGGTATGCCAGAAATTTCTTTTCTCCCCAATCCTGTTCAGTACCTCCTCATTAGTTACGCGATCCACCCACCTAATCTTCAACATTCTTCTGTAGCACCATATTTCAAAAGCCTCTATCCTCTTCCTGTCCGCACTGTTTATCGTCCATGTCTCACTCCCATACAAGGCAATACTCCATACAATTGCCTTCAGAAAGGACTTCCTTAGGCTTAAATCAATATTCGATGTTAAAAAATTTCTCTTTTTCAAAAACGCTTTTCTACCCATTGCCATTATGCATTTTATATCCTGTGTACTGCGACCATCATTTGTTATTTTACTGCCCAAGTAACAAAACTCAAATGTTCAAATGTTTGTAAAGTCTATGGGACTTAACTACGGGGTCATCAGTCCCTAAACTTACAAACTACTTATGAACTACTTACGAACTAGGACAGCACAAATATCCATGCCCGAGGGGGGATTCGAACCTCCGACCGTAGTGGCCGTGCAGACCGTGACTGGAGCGCCTCAGTCCCCTCGGCCACCGCGGCCGGCTAACAAAACTCATCTACCTCCTTTATTGCTTCGTTTCTGCTATTCTAGATATTATGAATTGTAATGACAACTTCGATCAACTGTAGCACAGAGCATCACTCTCTCGCAGTTACGTCACAGGGAAACGTTTATAATAGATATCGGCGACAAACTAATACACAATTACACATGTAAGTTGTAATAGCTGATTATGGAACACCACGCATGCGCATTTCTCTCGGCGACAAACTGACACACTTAAACCGCTTACAATGCTCCCCCTTCACTGCGAAAGTGTAGCCGGGGCAGAAATTAACATGAACTGACCTGTTGATTATGTATTATAATACATTTTGGGTGTTTTAGATTCAGATAAACATAGAACTCTCAGATACCATCTGTTTTATAAAAGTTAGTATTATGAAAAAATTTCTACAACATTCATTAAAATTTTTCGGGTTAATCTGTACAAATTAGTCACTACTACTACTACTACTACTACTACTAATACTAATACTAATACTTATGACTTAAGAAGACATTAGTATGTCTGTAAAAGTATGTTTAATATTCATGCATTAACAGTCACTTGTGAGCGAGCGAAATGTTAAATGTTCAAATGTTTGTTAAGCTTATGAGACTTAGCTGCGGAGTCATCAGTCCCCCCCCCCCCCCTCCTGAACTTAGCCGGCCGCGGTGGCCGAGAAGACTGAGGCGCTCCAGTCACGGTCTGCACGCCCACTACGGTCGGGGGTTCGAATCCCCCCTCGGGCATGGATATTTGTGCCGTCCTAGTTCGTAAGTAGTTCATAATTAGTTTGTAAGATTAGGGACTGATGACCCCGTAGTTAAGTCCCATAGACTATACAAACATTTGAGCATCCCTAAACTTACAAACTACTTATGAACTAACTTATACTAAAGACAGCACAAATATCCATGCCTCTGACGGAGAGCGGCCTCGCGCATCGGAGCACAGCGCCTCAATCCGCTCGACTGCGGCTGTGAGCGAGCGGTCTAACGTAACTGTTTCACTTTGTTTTTGAAACAGGGACAACGGAGTTGAATCAAGATTGAATGTGCCATGGGTTGTACAGTACGACAGTGTCATTAAGGCATACAAGAGGCGCGCGGGGGAATCGACAGTGGCACGTTGGGTAAATGCCTTCAACAAAGGCCGGCAAACTGTGGCAGACATGCATCGGACAGGTCGTCCTAGCGTCTCTGAAGAAGAAGTGCATACTGTTGCAGCGTTAGTGGACAGTGATCAACGCAAGACGATTCGTGAGCTCGCCTACGAAGCTGTGGCTGCTCTGTTCGGTCGGTGGGACTGGGACGTACTGTACAATCCACAATACTCCCCAGACTTCGTTGCATTAGATTCAAAACTGTACAGGCAGTAGACCGCTCCATTCGAATAATCAACAGAACAGGCTCCGCTAGCGGTATACTACGCCTTCCACTTGGCTGGTAACGGATTCTACACAACGCTGTTGACTACTTCGAAGGACAGTTAGTAACAGGTGCAAAAATGTAACGTTTTTAGATCGGCTGTAAATAAATAGTTGCTACTATTTAAGTTCCAACCGTCGTACATAGTATCAGTACTTCATTTTGCTCATGTTCAAATCCTACAGCAGTTCCTTGCCACAAATGGTTATCTATTCGTGACAGCGAAGAATAATTAAAAAGGCATTGGCTGCTCATTTCACTCACAGAAATCCAAGGTGTACGATTAGCTTTCGGTCTAACCACACCGCAGGTTATCGCAGTATCTTCGAAGATAAAAAGTAAATATTTTTGATAAGAGATGAATTATAAATTTATTTAACTGTATTCCTAGGTTCTTGCCTCACGACACCCTCGGAAATCGCGACATATTCTGAAAAAAATGGGTAAATATTTGTGACATGTAAGATTATGAATATCACTGCTGGTCCCAGAATCTGTTTCAAACAGAAACCTAAGAGAAAAAGAAATTAGTGTATACCAGGACGCTAACCGGCCATCATTACTTTTGAAATACCACGCGCCTGTCACCGTCAGGTCCTACTGAACATCGCTAGCCGACAATTTTTATTAGTTTATAATTTGTGACAACTTTTACAGTCAATGTGTCATTGATTAACATTTACAACGATCGTTCAAAAAGGTTTGCATAGTCGTTTCCATTTTTTTTTTTATTTTTAGCAGGAGGAAAATGACATTTTTTTGTGAACATACTTGGAACATTTAGCTACAAGTTGGTATATAAAAGTATTTTCTTTTATTCACAGGTGAGCCATAATGGACCGTGAAGTAGATGTCAGATTGCGACAACGGTCGGTGATGGAGTTCCTCTTCAAGACTGGCGATGACTCTGCCACATCGATTCACTGGTAGTTGCTCCCTGTATATGGGGAGGACACCGTGGACCCCAGAAGTATCCAGCGGTGGTTTAAAGTAGGTGCAGAAAAATATGTGCACCTTGGGTGTCTAGATTACTGACAAAAGAAATGAAAACGACGAGGAAAAATGCGTGCGAGGGTCTCATGAAGACCTTTACTGCAGAGTGGAAACAGTGTCTTGACGGCGTCATTACCCTGAGAGCAAAACCGAATGCATGGAGTGGCATCATCCGGGCTCCCATCGGAAGAAGAAACCAAGACTTTCACGAATAGAAAGCCGAACGGTGATGGTCTTCTTCTTCTGGGATCAGCGTGGTGTCATTTTCATTGACTTTTTGAAAGCTGGCAATACCATTAACCGGGACCGTTATTGTATGTCATTGGACAAGTTGCGACGTGTCATCAAGATCCACAGACCACATCTTCAAGCTCAGATCATCAGACTACACCATGACATTGCCAAACCCCATACAGCCCTTACGACGCAGGAGTAAATCAGGAAAATGGTTTGGAAAATTGTTCCTCATCCTCCCTTGGCTCTGTCTGATATTTACCTCTTGGTTCGTCTGAAGGCCCACCTGCACGGTAAAACATTTATAGTGAGAAAGACATTTCCTGTGTCAAGCGATGTTGTAAAAGTTAATACCAAAAATTTTACCAAAGTGCATTTACATCATGGAAAGAACGTTGGGCCACATGTACAGGGTGATCAAAAAGTCAGTATAAATTTGAAAACTTAATAAATTACGGAATAATGTAGATAGAGAGGTAAAAATTGACACACATGCTTCGAATAACATAGGGTTTTATTAGAACCACTCTACCGTTATCGGGGCTTTTTTCTTCGAGGAACCTGCGTTATTCTGGTTTTGTAACTGATTCCGTGACGGGTGAGAGATACGCCGATATGTTACAGAATCGCGTTATCCCCCGCCTGGCTGATAAACACCTGCTGGAAAGTACGATTTTTATGCAGGATGGCGCTACACTCCATATTGCTAGTCGCGTGAAAGATCTCTTGCGGTGGCCGAGGGGACTGAGGCGCTCCAGTCACGGTCTGCACGACCACTACGGTCGGGGGTTCGAATCCCCCCTCGGGCATGGATATTTGTGCCGTCCTAGTTCGTAAGTAGTTCATAAGTAGTTTGTAAGTTTAGGGACTGATGACCCCGTAGTTAAGTCCCATAAACTAAACAAACATTTGAACATTTTTGATCTCTTGCGCGCGTCGTTTGGTGATGATCGTGTGCTCAGCTGCCACTTTCGTCATGCTTAGCCTTCCAGGTCTCCAGACCTCAGTCCGTGCGATTATTGGCTTTGTGGTTACCTGAAGTCGCAAGTGTATCGTGATTGACCGACATCTCTAGGGGCACCAGTGCCTCACCATAACTCCAGAAAGTGCTGTTCACAACATTATTCCTCGACTACAGCTATTGTTGAGGAGTGATGGTGAACATATTGAGCATTTCTTGTAAAGAATATCATCTTTGCTTTGTCTTAATTTGTTATGCTAATTATTGCTTTTCTGGTCAGATGAAGCGCCATCTGTCGGGCATTTTTTGAATTTTTTTTTGTTCTAATGAAACCCTATGTCATTCCGAGAATGTGTGTTAATTTTTAACTCTCTATCTACATTATTTCGTGATTTATTAAGTTTTCAAATGTATACTGACTTTTTGATCACCCAGTATTACAGCTGACGGAGGCTACATTAAGTAGGCTAAATGTTCCGAGTATTTTCACAAAAAAATGTCATTCTCCTCCTGCAAAAAATATAACAAAAATTGGAGACGAATGTGCAAAACTTTTTCAGCGCCCTTTGTAATTGTAAAAAAATTCTGCCAAGGACAACGTGGTTTTGATAAATCCTATGTCCTTAAAAGCGGTTAGCTGCAGCTATTTGCAAAGGATAGCAGGTTATATGCCTCCTGTACTTGAAGCGACTGAGAACGTAATTAAGCGTTTAGTAGACAATGAGCACCACTGTCTACCAAATTACTGTGTTTTGGGCTCATATGGCAAAAACGTCACGCCAGTCGCGTATGCGCAGAAACATCTTAAAAGGAGCACACCGAGGGATGTGTTCCAGACGCTGATGTCAAGTTTCACGGTGTCTGGATGATCTGCGAATTAGGATAGTGCGGTAGATCTAAGTGCAGTTTTATAAGGTTACCGCGTCTGTATTACGTTTAACTGTATGCAAACAAAAATAATAAATAAATGCACAAGGAGTCAGAAATTAGGGTCTCGCGTGCTCTTGTGTCAGCACTGCCCATGAGTGTTGGATAGGATTCATATCAGACGATCTGGGTGAAGAACTGGAAAATTATTCGCTGAACTGCCCGGTGACCTTATTCATAAAAATTCAACAGTTGTTTGGGAGCATAAATTGTCTCCAGGTAGTCGAACATAATTATTTCCAATCAACGGTTGGCCCATTCCATGTAAAAGCAGGCCCACACGACTATGGAGGCACTAACAGCTTGCACAGTGGCTTGTTGACAACTTGGTTCCATGGGGCCACATTGGAATTCTACCGCCAGCTAACGAAAAACGGTTTTTCAGGGTCCAACCGATATGGTCTCAGCCAGGAAAGGCCTTGCAGGTGATGTCGTCCCGTTAGCAAAGGTACTCGAGTTGTTCATCTGCTGCCATAGACCGTTACCGCCAAATCGCGCGGCACAGTCCTAACGGATATGTTGGTCCCCCGTACCACTTCAATTTCTGCGATTATGCCACAGAATGTTGCTTGTGTCCGCCTCCGTAGTCTAATGGACAGCGGGGAGGTTTACCACGCAGAGGGCCCGAGTTCGATTCCCGGCCAGTATGGAGAGTTTCTTCGCTCTGGGACTGGGTGTTGTGTCGTCCTAATCATTTCATCATCGTTGTCACGGAAATCGCCGAAGTGGCGTCATCTAAGAATACTTGCACCAAGCAGTTGGTGTCTTAACGGCCACAAACGCCACACGAAAACATCAGTGTTGCTTGTCCTTTAGCAGTGACAATTCTAAACAAAAGCCCCTGGTCTTGGTAATTAAGTGTAGGTGCTCGCCATCACCATGTCGGTGGTGAGAGGTAATGACTGAAATCTGGTATTCTCGGCACAGAATGATTTCCCAAATGGAATGTCCAGTGCATCTATCTACTATTTCGCGTTGAACGTCAGTAGAAACCCGCCGTGCGGTCATTATAAAGTCGGAAACTTTTTTACTTGAATCACAGAAATGCAAATGATAGCTCCGCCAATACACCGGTCTTTTATACCTTACCGCTACTACTGCAGTTTGTTTCTGAGCGTATCGCTATCCAAAAAGTTTTATGACTTCCTGTAAACAAATGTTCAAATGTTTGTAAATCTATCGGACCAAACTGCGTGGTCATCAGTCCGTAGCTTACAAACTACTTAAACTAAGGAAAACTAACCTAAGGACAACACACACACCCATGCCCCACGAAGGAAATATTGAAACATTTCGACCGTGTCAGGGCCTTGAAATAAATTCAACGACGAAGCTGAAAATTTGTGCTGGACTTGGGGCCCGCTTGGGGTCAGCGGTCCCCTTAACCAATTAGAGTATCCCTTCCAACCCAAATTCTCAACTTCTAGCCCCTTGCCCAATTTGGTTTGGAAGGGAAGCTTGCCTGGATAACCTAATTCGTTAAGGCGACCGCTGGCCCGAAGCGAGTAATGCGAGTTCGAATCCCAGTCCAGCACAAATTTTCACCTTCGTTGTTGAATTTATGGAAAGGCCCTGATACGGTTTAAATGTTTCAGTATTTCTCATTCGTAAAATTACGGCCGTTAATGTCATCAAATGGGGTCTGTTATTTCGGATACGTCCGAAAGAACATACACCGTATCAGTAATTGTGTCCATTGAGCCTGAGTGGAAGAACATGAGGACCTACCAAATAGTAACAAGCAATGCCGATCAAAACTGCTGACTTGCTTCAAGAATGCTTAAGGATTGACGTCATCCCATAGATACCGATTATAAAAATTGACTACCTTGTGTGTTACTCCTGATTACTGCGTTGGTAACGATGAGGTGTATCAAAGAAACAAAGCGTACTCGGACCCATCTTCATACAACATTATGTCTTCGTCTACGTGTGAGGAAAGTACTGCAATTTGCGCCGTACGTTTTTACTACATCCACTAGAACTGGTACAAACATCTCATTGTCAATAAAAATGACTAAATGTATTAAATATTTAACTTCAAGCATGTCATCAAGAAAATTTTTAGGAATGGTTTGAAATTATGTTTAAAGCTAATTGGAAGTCACTGGGTGCTCTCATTATCAAACTCTGAAAGAATTTAGGGTAATTTGCACGCCATTAGAGGCCGTTTCTGACGACCTCGCTGTCGACGGCACATTAAGCCCTAATCATCCTTCCGTCTTTTTTTTCCATTACCGGCAAAGGCATGTTTTTCACGCATCTCGATGTTTATGGCGCCATATCTCCTGAAGAACGTGTCGTACCATGACAGAATTTTGCAGGAAGTTTCTGTGATATGTGTGTGAGTCTGACGCTGAAGTTTTAATGCACGCCAATGTAAGAAAAGGGTACTTTTTGACGCGTGTAAGTGTCTACTGTGTCATAGCCTCTGAACTATGTGCGGTACAGCTATACAGGGTGATACAAAAAGGTACGGCCAAACTTTCAGGAAACATTCCTCACACACAAAGAAAGAAAATATGTTATGTGGACAAGTGTCCGGAAACGCTTAATTTCCATGTTAGAGCTCATTTTATTACTTCTCTTCAAATCACATTAATCACGGAATGGAAATACACGGAAACAGAACGTACCAGCGTGACTTCAAACACTTTGTTACAGGAAATGTTCAAAATGTCCTCCGTTAGCGAGGATACATGCATCCACCCTCCGTCGCACGGAATCCCTGATGCGCTGATGCAGCCCTGGAGAATGGCGTATTGTATCACAGCCGTCCACAATACGAGCACGAAGGGTCTCTACATTTGGTACCGGGTTTGCGTTGACAAGAGCTTTCAAATGCCCCCATAAATGAAAGTCAAGAGGGTTGAGGTCAGGAGAGCGTGGAGGCCATAGAGTTGGTCCGCCTCTACCAATCCGTCGGTCACCGAATCTGTTGTCGGGAAACGAACACGTCGACTGAAATGTGCAGGAGCTCCATCGTGCATGAACCACATGTTGTGTCGTACTTGTAAAGGCACATGTTCTAGCAGCACAGGTAGCGCATCCCGTATGAAATCGTGATAACGTGCTCCAGTGAGCGTAGGTGGAAGAACATCACCAACAATTCCTGCCCAAACGTTCACAGAAAATCTGTGTTGATGACGTGATTGCACAATTGCGTGCGGATTCTCGTCAGCCCACACATGTTTATTGTGGAAATTTACAATTTGATCACGTTGGAATGAAGCCTCATTCGTAAATGAAATACTAAAATGACCTCTAACATGGATATTAAGCGTTTCCGGGCACATGTCCATATAAACATATTTTCTCTCTTTGTGAGTGAGGAATGTTTCCTGAAAATTTCGCTGTATCTTTTTGTAACACCCTGTATAATATATATAAATATGTGTAGGTACTGTTTGTAAAGTGTACTGCGAAGCCGGCCGCGGTGGCCGAGGAGATTGAGGCGCTCCAGTCACGGTCTGCACGGTCACTACGGTCGGGGGTTCGAATCCCCCCTCGGGCATGGATATATGTGCCGTCCTAGTTAGTAAGTAGTTCATAAGTAGTTTGTAAGTTTAAGGACTGATGACCACGTAGTTAAATCCCATAAACTATACAAACATTTTGTACTGCGAATATAGTAGTTATAAAGTAATAAACGACGTGGGAGATGCTTTAGTTTGTCGGCATGGGCAGCGAAAATGTAGTAAGCGATTAACTATCAAACTATCTTATTTTTATCATTAAGCGGGGTGGTTGTGGTGGGGGGAGTGTTAGTGAGAAACAGTTTTGTGAAGGTTTCCATTCAGTGTGATGGTTGTTGAAAGTCTCTAAGTGTTATCCTTTTTGAATAGTGGCTGATCAAAGTCGTGTTGAACTTTACATAAGATTGTGCCTCTTAACAAGTAACATATAAAAACATTTAAAATCGGCCAGTAATAACGTGAATGATTGAAAATGAAAGTTTCCTTTGTCCAGGAGGCAGTAAGATATGTGCCTTGCAATAGCTGGGGACCGTGTCCCAGGTTTCTAGACGATATGAGTTTCATTTTAAATTGCTTCTTCTTCCAGTGATTATTCTGAAATTATCTGGGTATTCCTGCCTATTTATGTACAACCGTTACCATCCACAACATTTCCTCAAATTAATCTGTCCTCAAAAATTTTCGTCGAAACAACCTGTTTCTCGTAACTTTTCATTGACAGTGGTAAATAACGACTTCCCACCAGACTGTATTTTAACTCTGCGCGGAATCTGATTTAATTTGGAAAATGTTGATGGCTTCCAGCCGGGTGGCGGTTTCTTCGAACTGCGACGATTCGACGAGTGACATAGCCGTCATCTTCTGGCGAAGTTGCTAGATTAACACTTTGCACTGGACCGGGGTTCGAACGAAGGATGACTGTATTTAGGGAACCAGCTGAAGAGGTATTGGTAACAGTGAGGCGGCGAGTCGTGACTGGATTGCTCAGAGGACTAGCCTCCTCTGTAATAAAAAAAGTAAATAAAAAATAAAAATAATAAAAATTTAAAAAATAAAAAAAAAAATAAATAAAAACAGACGGAGTCAAACTTTCATAGACACAGAACGAACAAACACGATCCTACGACCGCCAGGAATCGATTTCCAACAATAAATAAAATTAAAAATTAAAAATGATCGGCAGAGCATTTGCCTGAAAAACTCAAAGGCCCAATTAACAAGTTAGGAATTTTTAATCAGATTTTAATGGCGCCCATGTGGAGTTGCTTGTCTCCCTATGTGATGGATAGGGTTATGCTCACCAGATATGGTGGGAACCGGTTAAATAAAATACCCCGAGTGGCCTAGCAGCTGTTGTCTTGTAGCATAATATTGGCATATCAAAGGCTAAAGGAAAAAAAAACCTTGACAATAAATCACCTGGTCCTCCAGGGTGGGAGTTGTGCATTACGCCAGCTCCTGACGTAAAAAAATAAAATGTTAAAAAACATAATTATATGCCTCGAAAAAATGGTAACTTTGGACGACTAACTCGCTATGAAATCTCCACTAACATTAATATAATTTATTACCTGTAGAAGTTCACATGTTCGAATTGGATGTTGGCGCACTCTCTGAGACCAAGAGGAAAAGTAAAGGGGAAGAATATAATTATGCACATATATAAATTTATCAATGAACGTAATATTATTGTGGAGACTATTCGAGATTTTGATAGTTGCAGTATATGCACCCACGAATGATTCAAGAGATCAGGAACGGAAGAGCAGAAATTAGATTATCGTGTAAGATAGTGGAAAACAAGGAGAGTTAGAATATAGAGCTTAAGGTCATTCATAACTGTACTTGGCCGCAGAATAGTATAGATTTTCGTTCTATAGTAATTATATTAGCTTTAAACAAAGAAGTAGTTCTAAGGTAGCAGGTGTCAGATCTTAATGCTGATTAGACCACTATCTAGCAAAAATGAAATGGTTTTTGGCGACGGAAAATACAAGGAATGATACAAGCAATGCTACAAAAACAAACTGTGCTGAGAAAGATCAACATTTAGATTTTAACGTTGAAAGTATGAAAGATGAAAGTATAAAAACTTACGTTGATACCATTTGAAGGAAATATAGATGAAGTACATGAACTCATAAAAAGTAACTTTACAAATTTTGCAACAGATGTGCTGGGCATAAGAGAAAAGAACCACATCCATATAGCAGATTGGTGGTTGGAGGGAAAAAAGAAAAGAAAGAAAAAGATGGCAATTAATCAGTGGTTGAAGGATAAATCGGAAGGAACAAGATCAATCAACAAGGAGAAGAAGAATAACGCGAATGAAAAAGTAAGGATAGCTAAGAATGAAGCATGGGAAAGAGCCTGGGCCAATGTCATCAGCAAATCAGGAATTGGGAGACGGAAAGTAGTATGGTCAGTATTAAAAGTGCTCCGACAACAAACGAAAGCCAGAGCTACCTTGAACTGGTATAATTAAGGAAATTGGAACAATATTTTCAAATGTTTGTAAATCTATCCGACCAAACTGTGTGGTCATCAGTCCGTAGCTTACGAACTACTAAAACTAAGGTAAACACCCATGCCCCAGGGAGGACTCGAACCTTCGACGGCAAGCAACCGCGCACTCCGCAGCGAGACACCTTAGACCGCTCTGCTACTCCACCGCGGCCAACAATATTTTCAGAAATTATTAAATGAGACCAGAGAAGAATTTCAGGAGGAAGGAACTGCGTAAGAAACTGAAGTCGGGAAAGATCAGATGCAAAGTTTAGAAAGCGAAGTTCGTAAGGCATTAAGAACAGAAAAGAAGGGTAAATCACTCGGACCTGGCAATGTAAGTTTGGAGTTTATGAAATTTATTGGTGACAAAATTTTGAAACTGATAGCACAGCTATTCAATAAAATGTTACATGGAGGCTCAATACCCAACGAAATGAAACTAGAAAGTGGATCGCGAAAGCTCCTCAAACTATCGAGGAATTTGTGCTACAAACAAGTTAATGAGAATTTTGAGAACGTAATTAAGAACAAAGAAGCGTATGATTATGGGCCAAGAAAGCTTCTCTAAAGTTCATTACATATGACATACATAATGGATCCCATAATTAAAATAATACGAGAAATGTATGAGGATAAGATTTTCCAAACGAAAGTTAACAACACATTTTCCACCAGAAATTTAGAAAACAAGGGTACACCTTTGATCTCGAACGCTATGCACTGCACGAAACCATGCGCATAACACTCGATCACAAGAAAAGTGTCATTTCTATGCAAAACGTTACATGGGACATTTTATGAAATAAATAGAGTAGCAAGGTATCAGTACCAAATGAGGGGAATTATACGTAATTCTGTGACGTCAGTGTATCTTCATCAATGAACAGTGCCCAAAAACCCCAGCTTAAAATAATTACAAAGCCGCAAAACACACACATCCTATACAACTGATAGTGCTCATATTAGTCCTCAAAATGCAGATTCTGGAGTTCGATGAAGTTTTAAGAAAGAAGTGGAAGAGAATAATGTGCACGCATCCTGTAACGTTAAAATCCCAATCATTATTTTTAAAATTGTTTGGAAATTTTCTCTTTTATTTGATGCTGTTTTGGCCAAATACCGTGAAAAAGTATATTAAATTTCAATAAAACAAAGAAACGGAATTAATACAAATAGGTCAAAGCAGTAAGAACGACTATCTGTTACAGTCTCTTATTTCATATGATAAAAGACCGTACGTTTTGCAGATATTTCCTTCTTTTGCTTTGATCGAGTGCGTCTATTATGACCAGGGTCAGTTACGTATTTCTCAGGTGCGTATTGTAAAAGATAATAGGAAAATACAAGGTTTTGAAGATTAAACAATGTGATTCGGTGATTGGACCCATGAGATTTAGCCACTAGTACGACTCTTCAACAACTCCCCGGATATAATTAATGAGACCTAAGAAAGAAATAATCATTCTACCAGTGATTAAATCCAATTAGGTTCAGATAGTTTTGACATAAAAGATTTATTGAAACTGTTTACCAAAGTTGACGTGCCATTAAGTGGATTGAAGTAATTTTCTGAAACAAACTACTGACATTTCGCTGCACGATAACGTCGGCCAGCGATAACGTGGCGAAGCTATAACTCTTGCAAGCCAGATGGTTCTACTTCAATTTACCCTGAAACAGGACTGCAAAAACCAAAATTTATTTGAACGTTGTAGCCTTCTGGTCAATGCTATTTTGTCAAAAACTGACATTTTGCGCCAGTGGTTGTGTATGAAGTACAGGATGATTCTTACAATGAAGAAACAGAAACCAACCATATTTATTTGCTAAATAGCGCCGTTACCGATTTAAAACTTTCCAGTTCATCGTCAGACAGCTGTTCACGTCAACATACATTGTTTTTTTTTACTCTACATTTCGCTAATGGACATAATTTTGCCATGTGGCGACAAGTCCTTGATTATGTTGCCCGCCAATAAAAAAAATGATTGCAATGGCTTACTTGAGCGTAAATATGACTAACGGTACTGACAAACCTTTGTAAACAAACGTTTACGATAAAACTTTGGAGATATTCATTTACTCATGAATAGCACGAAAGTTCTATAGTAAAAATTTGTTTGCAAAAGTTTGTCAGTATCGTTAGTCATACAGATAGAACTTTGGTGCTATTCATTTACTCTCAAGTAATTGCACCCTACATTTCAGCAGAATAATGCACTATCGCATGTTGCAGGTACTGTACGGACCTTTATGGAGACGGAAAATATTGGACTGCTACCCTGGCCAGCACATTCTCCAGATCTCTCACCAATTGAAAACGTCTGGTCAATGGCGGCCGGGCAACTGGCTCGTCACAATACGCCAGTCACTACTCTTGATGAACTGTGGTATCGTGTTGAAGCTGCGTGGGCATCTACCTGTACACGCCATCCAAGCTCTGTTTGACTCAATGCTCAGGCGTATCAAGGCCGTTATTAGGGCCAGAGGTGATTGTTCTGGGTACTGATTTCTCAGGATCTATGCACCCAAATTGCGTGAAAATGTAATCACATGTTAGTTCCAGTATAATATATGTGTCCAATGAACACCCGTTTATCATCTGCATTTCTTCTTGGTGTAGCAATTTTAATGGCCAGTAGTGTAGTTAATGACAGAAGCAGGGGGATGGATGGGTGGGTGATACGGAGCGGAGAAGGAGGAGGAAGAGGAAATGAGGAGTAGACACAGAGAGAGGAGGAAGAAGTACATGGAATAACTGAATATTGGAATAAATAAATGCCTGAGTACCGCTGAGATTTCATCTGAGTAATGCAGAGAGAAAACTAAGAGAACAACGGAAAGACATAGACATTTTTTTAAATACTTGAAAATTTATGGGAGCATATTACTGTGGTTATCAGTCCCCAGCATGACGAAGTACTTAAAATAACGTAAACTACCCTAAGGATAACAACACACCCATGGATAAGAGACGCGGGAACAACCTTGCAGTCCCTGACAAGGCGTGTTACACCACTCTGCTATCCCCGAGCGGCAAAAAGGCGCAGAGATGGACAAAAAGATAAGGAAGGAGCGTAGGATGTGTATCCAATTCCCATTGAACTGTAGCAATTGAGAAGCACTGCCGGCAGTGGCACTGTGGGGAACCAACAAAGAACTGTCAACAGTTACTTCAGGGAAACTCCCACACTTCTGGCCCGGAAGTAGGTCACGGAAGCTGCAAATACAGACAGCTGTGGTTTGTTGGATTCGCTGACATTTCATTAGTTAGTACATACACGATTACAGGGGTTTACAAAAATTTTCGGTTCGCTTTATTGCTTACTAGCTGAAAACCCAAGCGTTGCCCAGGTATTTATTTATTCCTGCCATTTTTCAGGTATATATTTTTTGTATAAGGGCTGTAAGTCTATAAAATCTCTTGGGGATACAGGTAGTAGTAAAGAAGTAACAGAATAAAACTTGGTGCGGGAAGGGGCGATTTTTCATGAACGTTAATATTTATGTGCTCATATCTCATGAACTATGTGTCGGAATGTGATACAATTTCGAAGGTACATTCAACTATATGTGTGTATACTGTATGTAAAATTTCCTGTGGCTAAAATTTGTCGTGTACAAATTATTAATTGTAACGTCATACCGAATGCCGTAGTTTTGCTCCATAAACAGCGGAAAAGTAGTAGCCAGAAACTCTTTTCCTTTTCATCATTTTGCTATGGCTGTCAGCGAGGAAAAGTTTAATAAAGGTTTGAAATTATGTTTAAAGTTTGTTGCAAGTCGGTAAGTACTCTCATTCTCATATTGCGTATTTTTAAAATCTCGCCGCATTATGTGGCAATTTTTTGCGATTCCCATTGCTTATGAAGTCATATCTTCCGAAACATGTGATTATTAACCCAGCAGCAATTGTTACCTCACGGCAAGGAATGTTTGTACCAAATTTGGTTTAGTAGAAAATGAGTAACGTTCTCGCTAGATCCAGCAGTTTTTCTCGCATCTCATTGTTTATGACGTCATATCTCGTGAACTATGTATTGTACGTGATGCTTACATTTACGGCGACCGTCCTCATGGATTGAAGCTTACGTGTACACAATTTCATAATGATTGGAACAAAACTGTAGATTTGTATGCAACACGTACACACAAACCCACAAATATACGGACACTCTGCTTTATATATTAATTGAAAACAAAAATTAATGCAAGAATTAATGCTCGGAAGTGTACCATTGGAACATTAAATGGTATCTTATGGGATCAACAGATCAGAAAGGAAACACAAAGAAATATCTTCAATACAATCATCACAAGCATCCTGATATATAGATCAGAAGTATGGGCACTTAAATTGCAAATAGAAACGAGGTTGATGGCAACGGAGATGGACTTTTGGAGATGATCTGCAGGAATTAGGCGGGAAAAAATCAGGAATGAAGTCATCAGGAAGAAAATGGATATTATAGATTTTATAGAAGGAAAACAACTTTTATGGTACGGGTATACAAAAAGGATGTCAAAGGAAAGACTACCACAGAGAATAATGGAATAGGAGCCACCAGGAAGAAAGAAGAGAGGGAGACCACCAACTACATGGATCCAAGGAATTCAGGCGTCTATCCGGAAAAGGCATATGGAAGAAAATTTATCGACAGTTAGAGAAAAATGGAGAATGAAAATAAAATAATGTGTAATAAATAATAATGTATTAATATTGATGTAAAATATTGTAATGTATAATCTTGGGGTACCGGAAAATGTAAACTAAATTACATTGTAAAAACGGAAAATAAATAAATAACAAAAATTTAAAAAAACTGTACAACAATAGCCTGTACATTTGAATTGTAATAACAGTCTTGATCGCAGAGGTAAATTTTTGTTTTGTTTTATTTTACCGGTTTCAACCTAATATGGGTAATCTTCAAAAATAATAAATATACAGAGTGCAAGGAAAGATGTAACTAAATTACAAAAATGTCAACGCAATTATGACACAAGAAATGCAAAGAATAATGTTGCAGCGTTTTCCCATGTTGCCGGTACTGGACCCTGTAGGACTGCCGTGGTTGGTTACTGGCCGTAAGTTGGTAATTGCTGACTTGTGGTCATAGAGCAGCCATGGCAGTCCTACAGGGTCCAGCACCGGCCACATAAGAAAACGCTACAACATTATTCTTTGCATTTCTTGTATCTAAACTGCGTAGACATTTTTGTAATTTAGTTAAATTTATCCTTGCAAAAAATGTTCAAATGTTTGTTAAGCTTACAAACTACTTATCAACTACCTTATACCAAGGACGGCACAAATATCCATGCCCGAGGGGGGATTCGAACCCCCGACCGTAGTGGCCGTGCAGACCGTGACTGAAGCGCCTCAGTCCCCTCGGCCACCACGGCCGGCTATCCTTGCAGACTGTATATTTATTATTTCTGAAGATGGCCTATATAAGTTGAAACCGGTAAAATAAAAAATAAAAAAATAGTAAATAAATAAAAATTAAAAAATATAAAAAAAGCTTCTCCGATCAATACAAATATCGTCAAGGAAGATCACTGTTCTTTCCCGTGACAATGTTATCTAAATTATTGAATAACCCAGTCTTTCTGAATTTGTGTTTCATTATTTAAGTATACACCAGTACCCTAATACCCGGTACCACGTCCTCTTGACCAATGCATCCCTGTATTCGCCGTGGCATACGGTCCATTAGATCATGAACGGACTGTTGGTTCAGACTCCCCCACTCATCAGCGGCTATACGGCGTAGATCTCTCAGACTGGTTGGTGGATGGTCTCATCCAAAAACAGGCCTTTTCCACGTTTCCCAGAACAGACGTCGCAAGTTTTAGTTCTGATGGTGGATGTCCGAACGGAGATTAGATTAAAACTTGTTCCATAGATCATATATACGACATTTCGTAATGATGTGGAACGTGTCAGTTTAGTAAATGTTGTATATACTTGACAATCAATATTTTAAGGACTTTATTTATTTATTTACTTTAAGTTTTATCTAAAAATTCATCTACATTGTAGAAGGAGTTGCCATTCAGAAATTCCTTTAATTTCTGTTTAAATTCTAGGTGGCTATCTGTCAGACTTTTGATGCTACTTCGTAAGTCACCAAAGACTTTTGTGGCAGCATAATTCACCCCTTTCTGAGCCAAAGTTAGATTTAACCTTGAATAGTGAATATCATCCTTTCTCCTACTGTTGTAGCTATGCACACTGCTATTACTTTTGAATTGGGTCGGATTGTTAATAACAAATTTCGTGAGTGAATATATATGTTGCGAAGCTACAGTGAGTATCCCTAGATCCCTAAATAAATGTCTGCAGTATGCTATTGGGTGGGCTCCAGCAATTATTCTGATTACATGCTTTTGTGCAATGAATACTTTTTTACTCAATGTTGAATTGCCCCAGAATATGATACCATATGAAAGCAGTGAATGAAAATAGGCGTAGTAAGCTAATTTACTGAGTTGTATATCACCAAATTTTGCAATGACTGATAGCATAAGTAGCTGAACTCAGACGTTTCAAGAGATCTTCAATATGTTTCTTCCAATTCAACCCCTCGTCAATGGAAACGCCTAAAAATTTTGAATATTCTACCTTAGATACAGATTTATGTTCAAATTCTAAATTTATTAATGGTGCCATGCCATTTACTGTATGAAACTGTATATAGTGGGTTTTATCAAAGTTCAATGAGAGTCCATTTGTAGAGAACCACTTAATAGCTTTCTGGAAGATATCATTTACAATTTCATCAGTTAATTCCTGTTTGTCAGGTGTGATAGCTGTACTTGTATCATCAGCAAAAAGTACTAGCTTAGCATATTCTGGATGTGATTTCGGCAAATACGGGACGGACAGTTAATTTACTGTGGGTGCTTCTCACGCTGGTATCTGCTATAAGGAGGAAGTTGATGCATTGGCTAAACAAGCGGCATCCTTAGGCACTGTCTTGGACCTACAACTACCATACACAGACTTCTTATCTGCGGTCAAGGACTACGCAAAACAACAGTGGCGACAGATGTGGAACGTTTCCCAAGAAACGAAAGGCGCTTCTTACGCTGCGCTGCAACCTCAGATTTCTACGCAGCCGTGGTTTATGAGGACTCATATGGACCGATCCGCGATTTCTACCATTATTCGTCTTCGCTTCAATCACGCCTCTTATCCAAAACATCTACATCGGATCAACATCTACGATTCGGCGGCATGTGAGTGTGATCCTGAAACGGAAGCTGATGTCAACCACATCCTGTTCAGGTGCCCCAAATTTGACCAAGAACGTTTGAACTTCCTGCAGACATTGGTGAAGATGGGATATCCCCTTCCCCAGTCAGCTTCTTCCCTTTTGTTTACGAAAGACATTCGTGTATATAAAATCATAATTAAGTTTATTAAGAGCACTGTACACAATCTTTAAGCATCAAGTGTGTTGGTAATATAAGGTGTTGCTTGTGAATATGTGAAAATGTTCCAACATTATTTAAATTATAATGTAATGCAGTTTTCGCTTTGTTTCCACTTTCCCATTTGACAAAATGTACTTCTGTTTTGTCTGTTTATTTAAATATATGTACGTTTCCACTGTGTGTTGTAGATGGCCACATTGAGTTAACACTCAGAAGGCCAAATAAATGATTAAAAAAAAAAAAATCTTCGTGAATGTAGAATGGCCGTTTCTCCGAATGCGAGCCCCGAGTCTCCGATTCGCGTGGATGCTTTACGACAGTTGGAGGCCGACAATGCTGCCACGCGCCACAGCGCGGCGCTAGACGATATCGTAACCTCTTCCCGTGACATTGACACGCGCGAGGCGTTAAGGCTAGAAAGTTCTGCCTTCGCTGTGACAACACTTCCACCAGTCTGCAGCGTTGTACGGGGAGAGCTGCGGCATGATAATGAACACACAGGCGTCTACCGTCACATAAAACACGAGCTGTTGCATCCAGGTTGAAACGTTTTACCAGATTTTAAGTAAATTACTGTTTCATTCTACCGATACTCAGCTTTTTATCATTCCGATGTATGGGGGTTCTGCTCGCTGCAACATTATTCTCCTGGGGCGTCGTGTTAGAAATAAACACTCGATATATACAATTTTTTACTTCTTCTTTAATTTGTAATCAAACTTCGTCTGCACCAATACATTACAAATTCATAACAATGCAAAGCATCAGGACGGAAGTACTTCCATTTTAAAACGACATAGCTTCCAGAGCACTTGACAAACGACTGAAACTCGAACTCCCTCACGCATGGCGGTGAGGCAAATATATAACATCGGCAATAATGATGTTACATTAAGCATTGTTCATAACAATACAATATACTGATTTACAATTAACAAACATAACAGAAAAACATTTCATGTACACGAGAATAATCACAATATAAAATGAAAACTGCGCATACAATAATTTTAGATGGCACACGTATTTTTAAGACGAAATTTCCGATCTTTCTGTTGACAACAAAGCCAAATGTAAAATGTCAATTAATTAGTTAATGAGTCCATCATACATGTTCCTAACATATATTGAGCTATCAATTACCTTGTCAGTTCTGAAACTAGGTTTAAAATCTCAAGTGAGTCAATATATACAAAGAAACACAATATACAAATTTCGACTTTACAATAATTAAAACAATTAGCTGATCTACACAAATTGTTTATGAGCCTAACATACATACAATGCTATTAATTTTCATTTCCTTTTGTTTTTTTTACAAAAGATTTTACAATTCGTCTGTTTAAGTCTTGAAATAACATACAATGAACTGTCTGGAAAGAAAATATGTGAATCTCTTAATTAATGAAATTTATCACTTGTTTTAATCACAGTATCACTCAGACACTGTCCTACACTGATTCCTACGCTGGCTATTACGTTTTTCACACGCAACATATATCACAACTGAACCACACGATTCCGGATCCGACGCAGACGGTATCGTAGGGTGACATTGAGATGAGAGGACCAGGCAGACGGTATCGTACGGTAACATCGTTACAAGGTGAAGACAATACAGTTGTAGTGTGGGCGCACCCATTCTGTGGGGCCATTCTCTGGAAATGTAGGCAGACCAGACGAGAAATCAGCCACCCTGGGAGACACACGCTATAGACGTGTTACACTGACTATGCTTGATGAAGGCAGTGTTGGACTAAGGAGGGGGAAGGGGTGGGGGGTGAAGGACCGCTAGAGGCCTCTCGTCCTGGAGAACCTCCAAATCTCGAGAGCTTTGAAATGTGGAGGCCCCGCAGGATCTGACTACTTTCAATCACATTATAAATAATGCAAAAATAGTTTCATTAAATACGAGGCAGACTGGAGATCGAGGTCCCATATGTGTGCAAAATATTAACACAGGTACCTGCACTGGTCACAACAATTAGGGCATCAGTTGATATACGAGGCGCGTCCAGAAAGTAAGTTCCGTTTGGTAATAAAAATGAAATTGTACACAGATACAGAAGAGATTTTTATTGCACAAAATTCTACAACTCTTAAACTACTTTTCCACATAACTGCCGAAATTTCGAAGGCACTTGTCATAGCGTGCCACAAATTTTTGCATGCATCCTTCACAGAAGGTTGCCGCCTGTGTATTCAACCGTGTGGTAACAGCTCTTTATCATCGTTGAAGTGTTGACTACCAAGGACAGATTTTAGGTGTAAGAAGAGATGAAAGTCGCTCAAAAAAAAAAAAAAAAAAAAAAAAAAAAAAAAAAAAAAAATGTTCAAATGTTTGTAGAGTCTATGGGACTTAACTACGGGGTCATCAGTCCCTAAACTTACAAACTACTTATGAACTACTTACAACTAAGGACGGCACAAATATCCATGCCCGAGGGGGGATTCGAACCCCGGACCGTAGTGCCCGTGCAGACCGTGACTGGAGCGCCTTAGTCTCCTCGGCCACCGCAGCCGGCGAAAGTCGCTAGGAGAGAGGTTCGAGCTGTATGGAGAATGATCAAACACGTCCCATTGAAATTTCCGTAAGAATTGTTTGGTCACATTCAGTGTGTGAGGTCAGGCATTATCGTGAAAAAAAAAAATCTTTTGACAGTAATCCCCTTCTTACACCTAAAATCTCTCCTTGGTTGCCGGCCGCGGTGGCCGATGGGACTGAGGTGCTCCAGTCACGGTCTGCGCGGCCACTGCGGTCGGGGGTTCGAATCCCTCCTCGGGTATGGATATTTGTGCCGTCCTTAGTTTAAGCTAGTTCATAAGTAGTATGTAAGTTTAGGGACTGATGACCCCGTAGTTAAGTCCCATAAGCTATACAAACATTTTTTTAACCTTGGCGGACAACACTTCAACGATGATGATGAGCTGAAAGAACATGTTACCACATGGTTGAATACACAGGCGGCAACATTCTATGAAAATGGCGCACAAAACCTTGTGCCATGCTATGACAATTGCCTACAAAATTTCGAAAGCTATGTAGAAAAGTAGTTTAACAGTTGTAGATTTTTGTACAATCAATATTTTTTCTGTATCTGTACCCGATCGTTTTATATAACCAAACGGAACTTACTTTCTGGACGAGCCTCGTACATAGGTTCTGAAGTATTATCATGTGCAGAATGAACTAAACTGGTTCGACGTCTTTCTATCGGTTCTGCGGAGTGGAGACAACATTACGGCAACCGAGATAGTGGTAGTGTAAGGACTTTGCTAGAGAGGGGGTTGGTGTTGACTTGTCTTCACTATACCAAACGAATTACACCATCAGTTTGGTCCAGAAAGTGTAGTGAGCAGCTAGTGCAATGCAACAACAACGTGACTTACCCGAAGCTATGGAGAACCACAGGATGGTTGGAAGTAGGACCTAGACACATAGGGAGGTGGCTGCAGCTATTGGAGTGCCCCAAAGTGTAATTTGCAAAACCTAGACTCAATTTCAGAGGATAAAGGCGTATAATTATGCGCAAAAAAAGAAGACAAATGAAGAAGAGGGAAAAATAAATATTTATGTAATTCTCTACACAATCACCACAAAAAATAAAGATTGAAAATTAAAATTGACTTCGATGATATCTTAGGTGGAGGTGTGTAAAGAATGAAATCGCAACAGCTGTCAAGATGTGTTTATTCCGACACTACCGGTTTCTCATCAGTAAAGATGCATCCTCAGGTGGATGACATAAAAAATGATTACATAATAATTGGAACAGCATCGAGCTTTCAGGGTACCTTGTTAAAACATTCCCACAACAGGGTGTGGCCGTCTTTAGCTAAATAATATTCCCGCTTTATCCTTTATAAAGAAACCACTGATGGGAGTCAGGAAAACAGACGGCATTTCAAGACCAGGAAGTGATACGACGCGGTAACCAGCACGTGCATAGTCACACCCTGTTGTGGGAATGTTTTAACAAGGTACCCTGAAAGCTGGATGCAGTTCCAATTGTTATTTAATCATTTTCTTATGTCATCCACCTGAAGATGCATCTTTACTGATGAGAAACCGGTAGTGTCAGAATAAACACATCTTGACAGCTGTTGCGATTTCATTCTTTACACGCCTCCACCTAAGACATCATCGAAGTCAATTTTAATTTTCAATCTTTATTTTTTGTGGTGATTGTGTAGAGAATTCCATAAATATGTATTTAAGTTGTGGTTGCCTTTTTAAGAAAATTGTTTGTGAAAAATAAATGACCCCAAGGGGAAGATTTTTCTTTTTTTTTCTTTTCTTGGTTATTTTTTTAATCGTTTGACTTTTCATTATTTTTGTATTTTTTTTTCTTTGCTTAATTTTTTTTGAAATATAAAAAGTAGCAATTACAATTTTTAAAAATTGTTCTGCCGCTAGGTATCTGACCCGGGTCTCCTACATAGGAGCCTAGCACCTTGCCGATTACACCACGCTCTCTCGATGAGCAGCAACCGCCATGTATAAGGAAAGGTCGGGTAGTATCGGACGGCGGCTTATATCGGGCAAGTGGTGTTTCTGATACTTGCCACGTGAGGCAACACCAGTAATGGTCATAGAAGTGTTGGCTGTGACGACGAAGGGGTCGTTACGCCATATTGTACCGCTGCGAGTTTGTGTATGAAAGTGACGGCGCATTGTCTGTTTTGTGAGTGTGTTTTCGTGTCCGAAGATAACTTTGGAGTGCTGTACCCAGCTTTAAAGTAAGTGTAATTCTGTTATAAGGTGGTTAGTAGCAATAAGGGGTATTACACTATATGTTTATAGGCAGTTAATCTGTTTACACTTACTACTAAGCATTAGACAGTCGAATTATCTTCCCATATCTGTCGGGTTGTATCGGACATAAGCATTGAGGGTTGTACCGCCGACCGCGGTGGCTGAGGTGACTGAGGCGCTCCAGTCACGGTCTGCACGGCCTCTACGGTCGGGGGTTCGAATCCCCCCTCGGGCATGGATATTTGTGCCGTCCTAGTTCGTAAGTAGTTCATAAGTAGTTTGTAAGTTTAGGGACTGATGACCCCGTAGTTAAGTCCCATAAGCTTAACAAACATTTGAACATTTTGAGGGTTGTACCGGCAACAATCACAGCCAACAAAATGGAGGTTTTGATGGATTTGTTTCATTTTACAGGCGAAATGGGCAAAGTGAGGCATATGTGGAGGGAGAAAAATATGAAGATGTCTGTCGAGAAAGTACGTTTAATGAAAATGACGATTCGAGAAGCTGGGATGGTATAAAAGGAAGGATTCTTCTGCAACAGAAAGGGAAATATCCAGAGAATATGCTAGGAAAAAACTAACATTTGACGATAAAGACACTGGAAGTGATGGCGTGACTCACTGCATTATTTGTGACGAAACTTTTGAATAGGACTGGATCCAGTGTCGACTGTGTAACGGATGGGCCCACGAAAATTGCGCAGACCTTGAAAGCAGCACTCTATATTATGAATGCGATAGCTGTTTCTTGAATAAAAAACAAAAGTTGTGTTAAAGATGCAGTAAAATTGATTGCTAGGAGTGTAAAATGGAAAAATTATTATTACTTGTATCATTTAGTGAACTTTTTTGCACCTAAAATTATTAAAATCACTCAATTGAATAAACATTTACCATTTGATATGTATTAATAGAAGTAAACAAGTGTTTTGATAGAAATATTTGCTTATTTTATGTAATTTACATCTTGTCCGATACAAACCTCCAACATTTCTCCGTAGTTAAAAATCAGATATATTTTAGCCAACAGATAGTAGTAATTATCTGCTCTAAGACTAGTTGCTAAGATGGTTGATTTATGACTTACGAGAGTACATTTTGGTGGCTATTATTTTCATATCAAGACATTACTCTATTCAGAACTTGTAAAAAAGCTTAACCGTCCGATACTACCCGACCTTCCCCTAAGTAGACACGTTACGCGTGGCAATTTGCTGCCGGCCGCGGTGGCCGAGGGGACTGAAGCGCTTCAGTCACGGTCTGCATGGCCACTACGGTCGGGGGTTCGAAACCCACTCGGGCATGGATATTTGTGCCGTCCTAGTTCAAAGGGTAGTTTGTAAGTTTAAGGACTGATGACTCTGTAGTTAAGTCCCATAAGATTTACAAACATTTGAACATTTGGTAATTTGCTGCGAATTTGATCTCGATTTTCTTAGAAATCAAGGCCCATTGGAATAAATCCTTTTAGGTTGATGGTCTGGAGGAATTCCTTCACAACATATCTGCGACCCATCAAAATCCGTTGGTACCGTACCCCTTGTCAGTAGTTTGGTTTAGCGAGACGTGCCAGAGTGTCTTTAAGAAGCAAGCGACGGCGACTTGCAGTGTGCCCTCTGGGAACGCCTTTTTTCTATAGCCAACTGTCACCACGATCACGTAACGGCTGACGCAACGAATGCTTTGCGCATTCAAGCATCCTTTCAATCTGCAACACGAGGAAAGGCGAGCGCGGCGACCGTTGCTACACAGTTCCTCTGGGTTCAGCAACCAGAGAACGGGGAAGAACTGTGGGGGGCCGATAAGGGGGCCAGCACCAGACGCGGCCGTCAGCTCCAGCGTTGCCAACTTGACAGATTCCTCGTCAAATTTGACGGAATTTCAAGTTGTATGACGGATAAAATTTAGCTTTTACGGTTGGCGGATTTTTTTGTCGGATATTATTAGAAATTTACTTTTTTGTGTGTCGGATATTGCTAGCTTAATACAATTAAAAAAAAGCTTGAAAAAGTTATTATGCATGGTAATATTTCTGTGCCTGCAACACAGTGGCATAGTATATTAAGGAATTGTTGCTCTAAAATCCAATAACAAATATCTCAGATGACTGGAAAACTACGTAAAATAAACATTGCGGTGGAATTTGGATCTAATTTGTCTGAATGCAAAGATACGATATGTGCCTCAGTAGCAGCAGCAGCAGCGATACGCTAACAATGATGTGCTATGCTTTACGAGTTACAATAGTTGGGATATTTGGGATAGTAAGCTCAGTACATTGGCTGAGTTTGATAGATTTTTAAATGTTTGTCCGACTCTTAAACAAAATAAAGAGCCGGCCGCGGTGGCCGAGCGGTCTGAGGGCTGTGGCGAACCATGCCTCGGGCATGGATATTTGTGCCGTCTTTCAAAAAATGTTTTTAGAGCTTATGGGCCTGAACTACTGGGTCATCAGTCCCTATACTTAGAAACTACCTATGAACTAGCTTATACTAAAGACGGCACAAACATCCATGCCCGAGGGGGGATTCGAACCCACGACCGCAGCGGCCGTGTAGACCGTGACTGGCACGCCGCGGACCGCTCGGCCACTGCGGCCGGTTGTGCCGTTTTTAGTATAAGCTAGTCCATAAGTAGTTTGTAAGTTTAGGGACTGATGACCTCGTACTTAAGTCCCATAAGCTCTACAAACATTTGAACAAAATAACGAATATTATGTTTTGTATAAATTTATCTTTATTTTAGCAGGAAAACGGAAAATATCTAATTTTGACGGACTTTTAAATATTTTTCTGATACGCAAACGAAGTGAAGGGTCCCAAGTTTTAAAATTTATTTTTCTTTTATTTTGCAAGAAAATACAAAGATATCTAATTCTGACGGATTTTGACGGATTTTTGGGTGTTGGTCTGACGGAAAAAATTTCCTTGAGTTGGCAACACTGGTCAGCTCCTCGCTGGACACAACGCTCAATTACAGCCGGTGGGGTGGCGTGTCTGAGGTTGACGCTAGTATGTGGGTTATGCACCGGAGCTGCCTTCTACAAAGTGTTTCAATACTATTTTCAAAAACTTTGGGGAAACATTATTTACCACCAAAACAAGGAAACAGTATAAATCTGTAAGACACAGGTACAGGACACTATGTCACGTTTACTTAATTTTACAGGAGAGCAGTTTGAAGCAGTGTCTCCAGATTCGGTTATTTTTCCCCATTTTGGGGAAAAAATTGTGGGGAACTTTTAGGGAAACAAGAAAGTTGTGGAACATACTCAAAATTGTGTTTTTTTAAAGTCAGAATGAGATTTTCAGTCTGCAGCAGAGTGTGTGTGAAACGATCTGTGATTAGAACGCAGGATCTTTGTCTTATACCAGCAAGCACTCTACCGATCAGCAGGAGACGACTAATTGGTGGAACTATAAGCTGTGAGGACAGGCCGTGAAGCGTGCACAGGTAGCTCTGTCGGTAGAACGCTTGTTTGCGAAAGGGAAATGTCCTGGATTCGTATCCGGGCTGGCACACAGTTTTAACCTGACAGGAAGTACCGCACATGTAACTCCATTGGCGAGCTGTTGGCGTGGGAACAGACGAGATTTCAAAAGCCAACTATGGGCGTCGGAACGGAAGCTTATGGCAAAGAGTACCTTTAGTGTGAAGTGGCGATACGAAGAAGGGCCTCGAGAGCACAAGGAATCCAATTCATAGACTCTGAAATTATTAGGGAATCAAAGCCACTTTCAGATGTTATTCTGCACTAGCTGAAAACCCGGCGTTGCCCGGGTATTTATTTATTTACTCCAGCCTTGAATTAGTAGTTTTTCTATCCACTCTCTCTCTGTCCATCTCCTTTCGTCTAAACACATGTTACATTTATCAGAGAATATATAAGAAATAAGAAATGACACGTAAAAATGCACTCATTTCGAAATTCAACAATAATGATTGTAATAATATCACAGTTCGATCACATGATGTATACGAGAAACGTCAAATCGATTTTTGTTAAAGAGATGTATCAAAGGAAATTTCTGTTCTACTACTTTATTTATTTATTCCTATATTTCCTTATTCGTATGCTTAACCTTACAGAGAAAGAGCTGAAGACATTGTAGCACGCATAGACCAAAGATATGGTCTGTTGCATCACATTTTGCTGTATGTAACATCCTTGCTATAGAGTCGCAAACTTCATCGCTGGCCTTCAGTCCGAATTTTTTTTATAATTTGACGACTTTCAACCACCACATCTTCCACCTCCTTATAGCTGTCGGCATGGAGGTTCTATGGTGTACAACGGGAGACTTCGGACAACAATTACACATAGACCATTCGTTTGCGTTCTGTAGTTTTCGCTGCAGAGCGAAATATTAACACACACACACACACACACACACACACACACACACGTAGGATTTTATATACACTGATAACTTTTCATCCTAATATACTCCACCATTTTATCATTATCAACCCTCAAGCAACAATGCAACCAATGAAACCATTTTCAAAGAGTACCGTAAATATAATTTTCGAAGAGTAATTATTGTTCCTTATTTCGCGTTATATTCTTCAAATTATAAATATCTATCAGATCGCTATAAAACCATACCTAAAACCTTCCTCAGGTATAAATTAGTAACTGTACAAATACTTAAGTCTCTGCGTCTTGTCGTTCGGACGTGATATGCGTACACCGAACAAACATTCACACACACACACACACACACACACACACACACACACACACACCTATCCGATCGCCATAAAACCGTGCCTAAAGCCTTCCCCGGGTAGACATTAGTAACTGTGGCTCTTTATGTCTTGTGGTTCAGACGTGATAAACGTACACCGAACAGACATTCACATTTATAGATATAGATTACTGGATCGGACGTTGAATTTCACATTTATTTATTGCAACTCGTCTCTCGGTGCTTGTCGGTATATTACCTACTATGAGCTACCATCTACACTCCTGTGGCTACATTTTACTAAAATGGTCAAAGATTACCGCAACAACTTGGGCTCCAGACTTCTGGAACACTGGAGACATGAGAGCAGCCTGAAATTTGAATCGATGTTACCATCTGACCAAATACTGGGGTACAGAAAAGTTAAGTGAGGGTTCTTTCTAAGCCTTTACAGAAAAAACGCGTACTATCTATGTTTACAAGAAGCCTCCGGCGTTGACACATCGATGGATTTTTCAGTATGTTGCAGATTGAATCACTGCGCTCAAGTGGAACTCGGATCACAGTAAAAGATAAGGCAGCATCGTATCGCTAATGACGAGTAACTGTCTTCTGTTGAAGGAAAAGTTTCAAAACAAATACCGCATATGTTGTGACATACTAATCCTGCTAATCGTCAGAAAAAAAGGGGAAAATATGTGTTACGCACTACACGGATGAAACGCTGAGTGGCAAAGCAAAATGTCTACGATCTGGGTAATTCTGCACTCTGAAATTCTCCTATCTACATTTCAGAACTGGGTGTAAACAGCAATAAAAGTAATGAAAATTCAGGTTTATTTGTGAACGGCCACACGCTTTCCCTCACATTCAGCAACAGCGTAAACTGAAGGGGTCCAATTTAGGAAACTAATTGCGCAGAGGAATCGCAACCTACCCCCTGGTCTTCCAGGAAAACAACTCATTTCAGCATCTGTTTGTAGAAAGCGTTCACAGGATACAGACTTCTGCCAACAACTTCATTTGTCGTGAAATCGCAAAATGATTCTGCTCTTCTTCGGTATTATGTATTGTGCGTGAACGGATAATTTCCAATGGATCTGTGTTCTAAAAGCTTCTAGTGGCGTTGTGCCTTCTATTAGAGATCTCTTGTTACACGAATTAAAGGCCTTGACCACAATATATTATAATAACAAGCAGATGACAACCGGTTTCTGTTAATTAATAAGTGTCCAATCAGGGAGACCCAAACTGGGCAATTTCTAGTGGCCATTAGAAGGTTACATTAGCTTGCATTTATAGCGAATCTTTAATTCAGCGCAAAGTTCCTAGTGATTGGAAAAAGCGCAGGTGACTCCCGTGTATAAGAAATGAAAGAGAACTGACCCATACAATTACAGGCCAATATCGTTGACATCAGTTTCATGTAGAATTTTGGAGCATATTCTCAGTTCGAATATAGTAAATTTCCTTGAAACGGAGAAGCTTCTTTCCATGAATCATCACGCGTTTAGGAAACATCGTTCATGTGAAACTCAGCTTGCCTTTTTCTCACATGACATCTTGCGAGCCATGGGCGAAGGGCAACAGGCGGATTGTGTTTTTCTCGACTTCAAAAAGGCGTTCGATGCGGTGCCACACTGCAGACTGCTAACGAAGATACGAGCTTATGGAATAGGTTCACAGATTTGTGACTGGCTGGAAGACTTCCTAAGTAATAGAACGCAGTACGTTGTTCTCGACGGCGAGTGTTCATCAGAGACGAGTGTATCGTCAGGCGTGCCCCAGGTGAGTGTGATAGGACCGCTATTATTTTCTATCTATATAAATGATCTGATGGACAAAGTAAGTTGTAATTTGCGGCTGTTTGCTGATGATGCTGTGGTGTATGGGAGGGTGTCGTCTGTAACTGACTGTAACTGACTGTAATAGCATACAGGTTGACTAAAACAAAATTTCTAGTTGGTGCGAGGAATGGCAGCTAGCTCTCAATGTAGAAAAATGTAAGGTGATGCGCATGAGTAGAAAAAACAATCCTATAATGTTCGAATACAGCATTAGTAGTGAGCTTCTTGATGCTGTCGCGTCGTTCAAATATCTAGGCGTAACATTGCAGAGCGATATGAAATGGAACGAGCATGTAAGGACAGTTGTGAGTACGGCAGACAACCGACTTCGGTTTATTGGGAGAATTTTGGGAAGATGTACTTCACCTGTGAAGGAGACCGCGTATAAAGCGCTTGTAAGACCACGTCTTGAGTATTGCTCAAGTATTTGGGACCCGCAACAGATCGGTTTGAAGGAAGACATAGGGGCGGTTCAGAGGCGAGCAGCTAGATTTGTTACCGGTAGGTTCGACCAATGCGCGAGTGTCACGGAAATGCTCCGGCAACTCAATTGGGGATCGCTGGAAGAAAGACGACGTTCTTTTCGTGAATTTCTGTTGAGGAAATTTAGAGGGCCGGAATTTGAAGCTGTGTGTAGTACGATCTTGTTGCCGCCTTCTTACATTTCGCGTAAAGATCACAAAGACAAGATAAGAGAAATTAGGGCTCGTACGGAGGCATATAGGCATTCTTTTTTTCCTCGTTCTATTTGGGAGTGGAATAGGAAAGGAAATGCCTAGTAGTGATACAGTGTACCCTCCGCCACGCACCTTACGGTGAATTGCGGAGTATGGATGTAGATGTAGATGTAGGACAGTTAATCCCACACTCGAACTGGGCAACTTCCGCTCGCAGGTAACAGGACGGTTCGACCCAAGGCGTTCTTGGCCCTCAGTGAACTCGTCAGTCCTTTGAATGACACCAGCTTGCTGACATCTGTGTAGAATCACATAGTGTTTCGTCTTGTACCTCAGTTTAGTCATACGCCAGAATAATACGACAGAAAGTCACGATTTGCAACCTGTTATTAGTGATCGTGGAAATACACATTTGATCTGTGGCGGTTATAAATTCAAACCTTACAGAAGAATAGTAGCAACGGAAGAACGTGGATGGCGAAGCTGCGGTAAACGTTTGCGGTGTGCTGTCAAGTTATTTACAGTAGGCAGCGAAGACATGTTTTCGCGTTTGGAAGGCACTCATGACCACGCACCTATTGCAGAAGACTTGTTAAACAGGAGAATTATATCTAATTCTCTAAAAACAAAAGCCGACGCTTTCGTTGAAAGACCGTAATAGGAATGGCGAAATTTGCAAATTAGACTTTGTAAAGTGCGTTTCATACCAAGCAGCCGTGAGCAGAATATGAGCAAAACTAAATGCATTTGTTTCCTGCAAATAGTTTTGTATGTGAAATTTGTAATAAAATCTTTTGTATTTGTATAGAATTTGTTTGTTTTTATATCTTGTTACTTGGCATAGTATTGACGTTATTCCTCCAGAAATCTTTAAATAGGGACAGAGGTTGAGCGCACGGTAAGTTCAGATTTGGAAGCATTTTTGCAAGATAGTGCAGTTGGTCTGCGAGGAGCAGGTAGGAGTTGCCGAGTTGCCCAGTTCGTGCGCGCCATTCAGGGGACACACTTCGGGGACAGTTGCCCAGTTCGAGTCTTCCGATTATCACCAACAGGTAGAAGTTGCCCAGTTCGGATGAGCCCTCCAATCACCACTGCCAACAGAGCGATTACATCTACATAGATACTCTGCAGATCACATTTAAGGGCCTGGCAGAGGGTTCATTAACCACTTTCATAACTTTTCTCTACCGTTCCATTCTCTAATATCGCGCGGGAAGAAAGAACACCTAAATCACTCCGTTTTCGATCTGATTTCTCTTACTTTATTGGAATGGTCATGTTTCCCTAAGTAGGTGGGTGCTAGCAAAATATTTTCACATTCAGAACTAAAAGTCGGTGATTGAAACTTCGCAAACAGATCACGCCGCAATGAGTAACGTCTTTCTTTTAATGATTTCCACCCCAATTCGTACAACATTTCCGTGACGTTTCCCCCCCCCCCCCCCCCCCCCGCCGTAACGTGATAAAACAAAACGAGCAGCCCTTCTCTGAACCTTCTCAATATCTTCCGTCAGTCCCACCTGGTGAGGGTCCCACAAGGGGCAACAGTACTCCAGGAGAGGACGCACAAGTGTGATGTAGGCAGTCTCTTTGGTGGAGCTGGTGCATCTTCGAAGCGTTCTGCCAATGAAACGTAACCTTTGATTCGCCTTCCCCACAATATTTTCTATGTGTTCTCTCCAGTCAAAGTTGTTCGTAATTGTAACTCCTAAGTATTTGGTAGAATTTACGACCTTAAGGTTTGACTGATTTATCGTGTAATTGAAGTTCAGCGGATTTCTTTTAGTGGTCATGTGTATTACTTCACACTTTTCTTTATTTAGTGTCAATTGCCAATCTTCGCACCAAGTAGAAATTTTGTCTAAATCGCTTTGCAGTTGAGTTTGATCCTCTGTTGACTTCACTAATCGATAAACGACAGCATCATCCGCGAACAGTCTAAGGGAGCTATTCAAATTGTCTCCTAAATTGTTTATAAACACGAGGAAGAGTAGGGGACCTATAACGCTTCCCTGTGGAACGCCAGGTATCACTTCTGTTTTACTCGATGACGTACCGTCAATTACAACGAACTGTGTCCTTTCTGATAGGAAATCATGAATCCAATCGCACAATTGGGAAAATATTCCATAAGCAAGCAATTGCATTAGAAGCCGCTTGTGGAGTACAGTATCAAAAGCCTTCCGGAAATCCAGAAATACGGAATCGATTTGAGATCCCTTGTCGATGGCACTTAACACTTCATGTGAATAAAGGGCAAGCTGTGTTTCGCAAGAGCGATACTTTCTGAATCCGTGTTGACTATTGGTTAATAGGTCGTTCTCTTCGAGGTAGTTCATAATATTCGAACAAAGTATGTGTTCCAAAATCCTACTGCAAATCGACACCAATGAGATAGGCCTGTTATTTTGGGGATCACTCCTATTGCCTTTCTTGAATATTGGAGTTACTTGGGCAACTTTCCAGTCTTTGGGTACAGATGAGTGATTGATGCTAACATTTTGATGTTTTAGTTTAACTATTAACTCTATCAGCTACACACTTTCTGAGAACATTTACACATATCACTGAATGGAACTAAAAAAAATACACTGGTCAAAACAATTGGGAATCAGGTGAGATATCATACACAGTACACATATGGTAACGTACTTCTATTCAGATATTGGTTACTGTGGTGTCGCACAAGTACAAAGTGCGCGCCACCTACTTTCGCCGCGCGCCGCCATGCACGCACGGCGCGGCGTTCTCACGACGACAGCCACGAGCGCCCTATGCTGCAACCCCGCTCGTGGCCACCACGGAAAGACACCGGGCACTTCGGACGGAGATAGCAACCAGTTAGGACCTTCGTAATCAGATAGGCACCATTGAAGACTTTGCTATCGTACAGGCACTAGGCAGGCCTCTAACAACTATGTATCAACATTCTGCAGTACTATGTAAAAGTTAAGTATTGTTACATTCTGTGCAATATATATCTCTTTCTAATTTACTCTAGTGTTTATAGTTTCTGGCTGCTCCCCTCCGTACCTGCACCAGCGTGCTATTTTTGTTCCTGTGTCGGGCTCATTCCACTCGGCCACCGACACCTACGACGAGGCTGGGACACAAAAGCGGCGACGAAGTTGGGACACAAAAGTTACAATACTGGAATTTGCGTGTGGACGATAGCTTGTGGTGTCAGGTCTTTACTCTTTACACGGCGTTTACTTACAGCGAGGCACCATGAGGCTACCATATAGTGGAAAAGTCCTCTAATATGGTAGGTGATCACCTCGGACGGCCAGTACAGTTACACACGTGTGTGACATGGGCAGTATGAGGTTATCAATCAGCTCTTGAAGGATATTTGGCCATTCTTCCATGAGTGCAATATCCAGCTCTGCAACCGTTGTGGAAGGTGCTGATCTGGCTGTAATGCGTCTAAGTGCATCCCAGACATGATGAATCGGGTTTAAGTTCGATGAAGAAGCTGGCCACCCCAGTCGTTCAATTCCCTCAGCCTCGTGCATGTTGTCCACCAGTGCAGCTGTGTGGAACGAGGTTTTCGTCCACCAGAAGGAAGCCATCTCCTATGGCACCAACGTAGGACATGCCATTCTGAACTCCGCCAATGCAGATTCCTGCCTACGCCATTCCTCCACCACCATGATATGGTAATGTTTCTTGCAAATAATCAGGTTTATTCCGAGTTCCACGTTGTCTCCAAATGAGGGAACGGCGATTGTACGGCAGAGCACACAATCTTGACTCATCTGTAAATAGCATTCGTTACGACTCCAATAATGATGTTCCTCCACCCAGTTTCTACGATCTAAACGGTGTCGTGGTTTTAATGGGACATACATCGTAGGCTTCCTTGCGTAGAGGCCACATTCCCAAAGGCGATTTCGGACTGTTTGTGTCGGTATTGCGCATCCTGTTGCTGCCTGGAGGGTGTGTTGCAGCTGAGTTGCATTCAGCCTCCTGTCTCGACGGGCTGTTGGCCGGAGATAATAGTCATCTCTTGCTACCCTTCAACGACCTTGGCCTAGCCTTCATTTGTCTGAACTCGCGTCCAGACCCTACCAATTACATTTTGAAACACTCCAATAGCTGCAGCCACCTCTGTGTCTATCCCGGTTCCAACCTTGCTATGATTCTCAATTCCATAGCTTTGGGTAAGTCACGTTGTTGTTGCATTGTACTACCTGCTCTTTACATTATCTGAACTCAAAAGCTTGTGTAATTCGTTTGGTAGAGTAAATACAAGTCAACTCCTACCCCCTTCCAGCAACTTTCTGGTATTACCTCTAGCTCGGTTGTCGTAAATTTGTTGTCTCCAATCCGTAGAACCGACAGAAAGACATCGAACTATTTTAATTCTTTCTGCCGATGAAAATACTTCAGAACCTATATATCTCAACTGATACCCTCATTGTTTTGATCAGTGTATACTACTTTACGACACATACAGGGGTAGTCAAAACAATATTAACACTAAGTTACACACAATATTCATATATTGTAATATTAATATACATTCATATATTAGCATTTCAAATTTCCGGTGGCAACCTCTTTAAAAAATAAAAATAAATAAAACTACCACCAAATAGTCAAGGAAGTGTTACAGGGCCCCTACTGTTCCTGATGTTTATAAACGGTTTAGGAGACTATCTGAGTAGCTCTCTTACACTGTTCGCGGTTGATGCTGTTATTTATCTGTTAGTAAAGTCACCAGAAGATCAAAAGCAACTGCAAAATTATTTACATAAGATATCAGCACGGTGAAAAAATGGCAATTAACCCTTAATAGTGAGAAGTGTTACGTCATCCATATAACCACTAGAAGAAATCCGTTTAACTTCAGTTACACGATAAATCAGTCAAAACTACATGCCGTCAATTCTACTAAATACCTAGGAATAACAATTACGAACAACTTAAATTGGAAAGATCACGCAGAAAATATTGTAGAGAAGGCGAACCACAGACTATGTTTCATTGAAAGGACACATAAAAGACGCAATAGTTCTAAAGAACACCACACTTGTGCGTCCTATTTTGGAGTATTGCTGCGCAATGTGTGATCCGCACCAAGTGGGACTGACAAATGATTTAGATAAAGAAACTTCCTGGCAGATTAAAATTGTGTGCTGGAACCGGGACTCGAACCTGGGTCCTTTGCCTTTCGTGGGCAAGTGAACTACCGACTGTGCTATCCCGACACGACTCACAATGCCGCCTCACAACTTTACTTCCACCAGTACCTCGCCTCCTACTTTCCAAACTTCACAGGAGCTCTCCTGTGAACCATGCAAGACTAGCACTCCCGGAAGAAAGGATCTGGTGGAGACATGGCTTAGCCACAACCTAAGGGATGTTTCCAGAATGAAACTTTCACTCTGCAGCAGCGTAGTGTGCGCTGATATGAAACTTCCTGACAGATTAAAATTTTGTGCCGGAATGGGGACTCGAACCTGGGACCTTTGCCTTTCGCGGACAAGCGCACCATATTCTTTCTTCTAGGAGTGCTAGTCTTGCATGGTTCGCAGGAGATCTTGGAAGTTTGGAAAGTAGGAGGGGAGATACTGGCGGAAGTAAAGTTGTGAGGCGGCATCGTGAGTCGTGTCGGGATAGCACAGTCGGTAGTGCGCTTGCCCGCGAAAGGCAAAGGTCCCAGGTTCGAGTCCCGGTTCCGGCACACAATTTTAATCTGCCAGGAAGTTTCATATCGGCGCACACTCCGCTGCAGAGTGGAAGTTTCATTCTGGATTTAGATGAAGTTCAGAGAAGGGCAGCTCGTTTTGTGTTGTCACGACATATGGAGGAATGTGTCACGGAAATGATACACGATTTGGGGTGAAAATCATTAAAAGAAAGGCGTTATTCGTTGCGAGGGAATCTATTGGCGAAATTTCTTTCTCTTTCTAATGCGAACATATATTGTTAGCATCCACCCACCTACATGATTATCAAAATAAAATAAGAGAAATCATATCTAAAACGGAAAGATTTAGGTGTTCCTTTTTCCCTCGAGCTATTAGAGAATCGAGCTGTAGAGAAATATCTTAAAAGCGGTTCGATGAACCCTCTGCCATGCCCTTCAATGTGACGTATAGAGTATTTATGTAGAGGTAGTTGAAAGCGCGCCGAAACATGGTTACGGGACACTGAATCTTCGAGACTTAAGAGTTGAGTGCTTGCAATCGTTATAATCGGACGCACATTGAGCAGCAGTGGCTATTTAGTTTTATGGCACGCAATTGGAGAGGCATTCGTTTCAAGAGTTGCTATAATTTTGCCTGGGGTGACGGGCTAAGTACACGGCAATTTGGTGGCTATTGTCTAATTTATTTCGACTCTAAGAAGTAGTTATCGGCCGCCATATCCAAATGTCATCAAAAGTATATTTTGAGTAAACAGTGCTCAGATGTTGCTAATTTACATGTATTTACATTCATTACAAGCAATTAAATCACTGAATTACTAGAATTGCTCAAGAGGGTTTAAGCCTAATTTTACATATCGCACAACTTTGCAATTAGTGTGCAGGCAATTTATATTTCAATGATTACAGAAGTTAAATTCATTATTATTATTTTATAAATTAACCGACTTTTATGACTCAAATAGTCATAAATTTCTTGAGATTTGGCTAAAGCAGCAGCAATTCAGTTTTAGAGCTACCACTTACAATCTGTATGAAGCACAAATAATTAATTCATTTGAAGTAGCTATAACAATAACAGTATTTAAAAATAATCCAAAGCATAACTTTGTAATCTGATGATAAAAAATGATAAAACTTTTCAATATGGAACTTTAAATTTGAACAAAATTTCATAGTGGCTGACAGTAGGATAAAGTGTTAAATACGTACTAAGTCCAGCACTAAACAGTTTTGTCTCAAACTAAACAGTATTTGACAGTTTCATTAGTAATTTTGTTATATTGACGAACAGAACTTACTTATTGCATCAACGATTACACTTCCAAGCAAATTACAGTTAGTAGATTTCTGTGCAACAATCTTTGTAAACATGCATCATTTAAATGAATCTGTCATATGCCAGTAAATAAGAACTTCATAAAGATTTAATAAAAGTTCATAATAGCTGCACGCAATACGTACATACGTGCAATTAGCGTAGCAGAAAGAATAGTGAGTTTTATGACAGATCGGTTGAAAATGGCCTAAGGCCGAATCAGCTGTCGTTATAATAATAAAATAATTAGCAACATTGGAAGGACAAACTTTACTGCCACAAAATTAGGCTGTTGCATGTTTATTGTGTGCTGTCTCTGTCATCATCAAAGAAGACTTCAGGTTTGTTTAAACATAATTTGTGTCATAAATTTTCATATTGCCATCCTGTGTGTTTTCAGTGTTTTTATGCTACATGTTTCTTACTATTATTATTTCAGTGAAATATTAACAGTGATGAGACCAGGTTTATACAGTCTTGGGCATTAAAATTGCTACACCACGAAGATGACGTGCTACAGACGCGAAATGTAACCGACAAGAACAAGATGCTGTAATATGCAAATGATTAGCTTTTTAGAGAATTCGCACAAGGTATGGGCCGGTGGCGACACATACAACGTGCTGACTTGTGGAAAGTTTCCAACCGATTTCCCATACACAAACAGCAGTTGACCGGCGTTGCCTAGTAAAACGTTGTTGTGATGCCTCGTGTACGGAGTAGAACTGCGAACAATCACGTTTCCGAGTTTAATATACAAAGTACTGAAGTCGTAATAAATGCGGGCTAGTGCTTTTACTTTTAGTTTTTCTTTAACGAACGAAATCAATAAAGAAGTACATTAATTCTTCATCTATTTATTTTTTGGTTATGTGTCTTCTGACTTATCTGTAACTGCCGGCAACAAGATTCTCTCCGGCACAATTTCATCATCCAAGGTAAGAGTTTACTCCAAATGTCCCGAAACATTTGCTGCTTATATTCTAATCTCTACCCTCTCCTAAAATGTGTGTCTATTAGGGCTCACACCATCGCAGTTATTCGTTGGTACCATGACATGTATGTCATCATTCTGTCCCTACTTCCATGTCATGTTTAGTACATACTACTTTCCTCGACGACTCTGAGGAGAAGCTCTTCATTTCTTATCTTATCGCTCTGCAGCATTACATCTCAAATGGTTCGATTTCCTTCTTTTGCAATTTCCCCACAGTCGTTGTTACTTAACAACAGCTACATACTTGCTTGTACAAACTTTCCCTGGAAATCATGTGATACAGAGATGTGACTGTGTTTTCTCATGTATACTAGCTGAAGTACACTATTTCAGGTAAAAATCTAAGGAAAACAAATTATCTATATCAACGAGTAGGAGCTGACATTATGAAGTGTTACGCTTCTCCATCTAGGTAAAAATGAAAAAGCATCCATGAACCTAAAATTGGAGGATAGTTAGGACATTATATCATTTTCATAGGAATGGCATGAGAGGAACTATGAGCACTCTGTCGTGTTCCATACTGTGAAATCAATCTTTTATACTACAAGCGTTTCAGCCACCAAATCATGCTATAAATTCAGTTCCGCAGTTTGGTTCAGATACACCAGTAGAGATTATGTAGTGAGCGGAGTGAGAGATGCCACCAAAAAGTGGTGGGACGCAGAGACCTAGATTGCCAAACCTTATAATTTCATTTATTAATATTTAAGAAACTAGAATTCAGATTGTATTTTACATTATTAATCCCTAAGTAAGAACCTATCTTACAGTTATCTATATCTATAAATGTGAATGTCTGTTCGGTGTACGTTTATCACGTCTGAACCACAAGACATAAAGAGCTAAAAATTTGTACAGTTACTAATGTCTACCCTGGGAAGGCTTTAGGCACGGTTTTATGGCGATCGGATAGCTATTTATCTATATACTAGCTGAAAACCCGGCGTCGCCCGGGTATTTACTTATTTATTCGAACCTTGAGTTAGTACTCTTCCTATCCACTCTCTCTCTGTCCATCTCCTTTTTTATAAAACCATGTTACATTTATCACAGAATATCTAAGAAATCACAGGTAAAAATGCACTCGTTTCGAAGAATCCAATCACGAAATTCAACACTAATGATTGCAATAATATCACAGATGGATCACTTGATGTAATGCACGAAACGTCAAATCGATATTTTTAAAGAGATGTATTAAAGAAATTTATTTTTTACTGCTTTATTTATTTATTCTTATATTTCCTTATTTGTACTCTTATCCCTACAGAGAAAGAGCTGAAGACATTGTAGCACGCATGCCTGTGGCATCACGTTTCGGTCTACGTAACCTCCTTGCTAAACGTCATCGATGGCCTTCAGTCCGAATTTTTTTTAATAATTTGACGACTTTCAACCACCATATCTTCCACCCTCTATAGCTTATCGCGTCTGAACGACAAGACGCAGAGACTTAAAGATTTGTACAGTTACTAATTTATACCTGAGGAAGGTTTTAGGCACGGTTTTATAGCGATCTGATAGATATTTAGTAGTTTGAAGAATATAACGCGAAATGCGGAACAATAATGATTCTTTGAAAATTATATTTACTCTTTGAAAATGGTTTTATTGGTTGAATTGTTGCTTGAGGGTTGATAATGATAAAAGGGTGGAGTATATTAGGATGGAAAGTTATCGGTGTATATAAAATTCTACGTGTATTTGTGTGTGTGTCTTAATATTTCGTTCCGCAGCGAAAACTACAGGACGCAAACGAATGGTGTGTGTGTGTGTGTGTGTGTGTAATTGTTGTCCGAAGTCTCCCGTTGTACACCATAGCAGTTCCATGCCGACAGCTGTAAGGGGGTGGAAGATATGGTGGTTGAAAGTCGTGAAATTATAAAAAAATTCGGACTAAAGGCCAGCGATGACGTTTGCGACTCTATAGCAAGGAGGTTACGTACAGCGAAACGTGATGCCACAGACCATACCTTTGGTCCACGCGTGATATAATGTCTTCAGCTCTTTCTCTGTAAGGATGAGCTTACGAATAAGGAAATATAAGAATAAATAAATAAAGCAGTAAAAAAGAAATTTCTTTTAATACGTCTACTTAAAAAAATCGATTTGACGTTTCGCGCATTACATCAAGTGATCCATCTGATATCCAAGTGATATTATTACAATCATTATTGTTGAATTTCGTGATTGGAGTCTTTGAAACGAGTGCATTTTTACCTGTGATTTCTTATATATTATCTGATAAATGTAACATGTTTTTAGAAAAAAGGAGATGGGCAGAGAGAGGAAGAGTTCAAATGTTTGTAGAGCTTATGGGAATTAACTACGGGGTCATCAATCCCTATACTTACAAACTACTTATGAACTAGATAATAGTAAGGACGGCACAAATATCCATGCCGTGCAGACCGTGACTGGAGCGCCTCAGTCCCCTCGGCCACCGCGGCCGGCAACTCAAGGTTCGAATAAATAAATAAATACCCGGGCCACGCCGGGTTTTCAGCTAGTTTACAATATTACCTGATTACAAAATGAAAGAAATTCAACTTTAGACCTGGTTCTGCTGGAGGTAGAACCTTCCCCCGTCAGTGAACTGATAAATGATCCAACGATTTACAGAGACAATTACATATATTAGTGCAATCTATAGCAATCCATACACAAAAACGCATATAATGAAAGCATTTCCATACTGGGGACTCACATTAAGCGATACAGACGTTACTCTAACCCACCCGTAAGTCAGGACTTTAGAGTGGCAGCCTAGCATCAAGTCGTATTGCCTTGCCATTTGGTGCGACAAAGATCGTCGCAACGTCGCAGTGGAATTTTAGAAGTCCATGCACCACAAAGGAGTGAACCAGTTGGTGGGAATCTGATAACGAGACGTCATCTCATAAATAGTTAACCGGAATTGCGTGACCGCTGAAGCTTCTTGATCGCCGGTTTGCATCGTTGTCCGACAAAGCAGTCCCCTGCGAGTTACACGGCAATTTTTCAACTTACTTTTTTCTGAGTTACTTTTCAATCTTTGATGTGTTTATTTGCTTTTGTAACTTCTAATGTACGGACTAATGCACGTCGTATTCCACGATAAGATCAGTATGCTAGAGTCAATTATGTGCTTTACATTTTTAAATCTCAGTACTTATCAATTTACTCAATTTTTTCGCTGGATACTGGGTTTATCTTAATTAATAATGTAAATTCATACAGTTGAAAGTACACAATACTACAAGAAAAATGGTCTCAGTAAAGATGGATTTAAAATGCATACCCTGAGAAATATGTAAATTCTGTCATGTTCCATACCGTGAAATCAATCTCTTCAACTACAAGCTTTTTGATTTCAATATTTTTTGTGGTGGAAGTATGAAACAATACCAGAAAAAAAAGACCAGTAAACTTGGCTCTACAGTGAATACCTTAGAGGTATGAGAACATATCCGTTTTCGCAATTGCGAACATATTTCTTCTACAAGGTCTGTTCAAAAATTTCCGGATCTTCCTCCACAACTTTTTTCTACACTTACCTATTGGTTGGTTGATGGTAGGAAGGGACCTAATAGCTAGGCCATCTGTCTCATGTCCTCTGAATGGAACGCAAGAAAGAATGAGGTCCGGCTAAGGACATTGTGATAGTAAAATGGAGGCACTAAAATGGAGTTAAAATCAATGATTCCAACAGGACTAAAACTAACAGAAACATGCGGATTCTGCGTTGCATTTCACTACAGCTTTTATCACACCCAATTCATTAACGACAGGCATATACAGGTGTACAGTGTTTCCTGTTAAAGGGGAGGCCTAAAAATTGAAGAAGGGAACAATGTTAAAAAAAAAGACAAAAAAGAGAGATGGACGTCTGGAGGGGGGGGGGACAGCTCCAAACTAGTCTTGTGTAGCTCGCTAACGAACTAGTTCGGAAGAACGCTCCCACAGGCGAACTACGCGAACTAGTTCGCACATCCCTCGCCTCTTAGTTCGTCGCTCCTTTTCCGAAGACTGACGGGAACAGCAAAAGGACGCGAGAGCGCGCAGAATCGTGTGAATAATATTTACTACGAGTACTCTGTATGCAAAGTAGTTGAATACCATTGTATCACCCATTCGTGTAAATAACTGGTTTATTTGCTTAAGTATTTTTTGTATAATTGCCCAAAAATACAGGTAATATTACACGCTTGGACAACACTGATCATTATATAAAATAACAAAAGAAAAAGCTCTATCAGTAACGGTAGCAAAAGCCAAAAAGAGCGGACGATCTAAAAAGAGCACCTACTTTTTGGCCGAGCTGGGAACGAAAAGGAGAGCTACCGGTCGCGAACTAAAATATGCGCGATCGGTCGCGAACTAAAATATGTGCGATCGGTCACGAACTAAAATATGTGCAATCGGTCGCGAACTAAAACATGCGTTACCAGTCGCGAACTATTATGCTAAACGTATCTCGCTTCTTAGTTCGTTGGATTCTTTTCCGGAGACCTACGGGCAATAGAGTGCGTGCAGCAGAATTAAAAATCACGTGTTTGCCTTCTGCTGATGAGAGCCATTTCGAGGTGAGCGTCTGCCTGGTAGATTACATAGTTCAGTGCTACAAAATTTCTGTTTTGAAGTATTCTGTACTATGCAATATCTGACTAATAAATTCCATAAAGCCAAGATATAGAGATAACTCTAAACTTAAACGCGACAAATTATCCACAAACTATTTCTTTTGATTTGCGTGATATCGTTAGCGGCTCAAGCAGCAAGCGCATGAAGCAGCTAGGTGGGGGAACTTTTCCCTCCAGCTCAGCCGTCACTGGGAGCGGACGAACTGAAAGAACGAACTAGTTCGCGGCAGAGCCGCGAACTAAAGTGAGCGCTCCCGATCGCGAACTAGTATGCGCAAATCTACTCCAAACCCTGCTGCTCGCAGGAAGAGCCGCAAACCCACAAAGTACCTTGCAACCATTTGAGGATCATCCCTCAAAACCATACGTAATGAGTGCGGAATTCCCCAGGGAAGCGTTATAGGTCCCCCACTCTTCGTTGTGTTTATAAACGATTTAGGAGACAATCTGAATAGCTGCCTTAGACTGTTCGGGGATGATGCTGTCGTTTATCGGTTAGTGAAGCCAACAGAGGATCAAAAGCAACTGCAAAGCGATTTAGACAAAATTTCTACATGGTGCGAAAATTGGCAATTAACACTAAATAATGACACTATGAAGTAATGCACATGACCACTAAAACAAATCCGCTGAACTTCAAATACACGATAAATCAATCGAACCTTAAGGTCGTAAATTCTACCAAATACCTAGGAGTTACAATTACGAACAACTTAGACTTAAGTTTCATTGGCAGAACGCTTCGAAGATGCAATATCTCCATCAAAGAGACTGCCTACATCACACTTGTGCGTCCTCTCCTGGAGTACTGTTGCCCAGTGTGGGACCCTCACTAGGTGGGACTGACGAAAGGTTCAGAGAAGGGCAGCTCGTTTTGTTTTATCACGTTACAGGGGGGAAAGGGTCACGGAAATGTTGCACGATTTGAGGTGGAGATCTATTTGCGAAATTCCAATCACCGACGTTTACTTATGAATGTGAAAATATTTCGCTGGTACCCACCTACATAGGGAGACTTGACCATCGCAATAAAGTAAATCAGATCGAAAACGGTACGATTTAGCTGTTCTTTCTTCCCGCGCGCTATTAGAGAATCTAACGGTAGAGAAAGGTTATGAAAGTGGTTAATGAAAACCTTGCGAGCACTTAAATGTCACTTGCAGAGTATCTATGTAGATGTAGATTTGGCACGGAACGCCAAGAGGAGCGTACATTCTACTAGTATGTGAGCTACAGATTGACGGGCTGCACAACCACAATGTGGCTCATTACGCAAAATAAAACCGTGGGTCAGCCAGGAATGACCGGCGCGGATACGGCAAAGGTCAGTGGAGATTCCCTTCGAGAAGGGCAAGAATTCCAAGCTGCAGTGGCAGACTTTACAGAGCGGAGTTTATTAGATGGGGCTGTAGCCTGTCGCTTCCCTTTTACTTGCTGTGCACAGCCTCCTCCACATCTGATAAACCGCCACCAACGCCGTTTCCACTTCCGGAAGCAGTCTTTGTACGTCTCTTGCTGGGTCACGCCAAGCGATGTTTACAAATTTTGTTTTACGTCGTCTATCGTTATTAATATTCGTCCTTTAAGTGGGGTTTTACAACTTTGAAAATAAGAAATGTCTCTTCACTAGCTGTGATAGGGGAACGTAGTGTAAGATGGCGAGGTGTCTAAGATGACGAATCATTAATTTAATGCGATTGTCGAGATAGAGCAGCAAGTGATGGTCTTGCCTTGCTAGTTATTAGCGCTATACGTGTGCTGCAAGATATACTAAAGCGCACCGTCATCATTTAGACCTGATACGCTATCACTTATGTTTACGCACATGTTGGTTATAATATTTCAGTGCACCGAAATAGCATCTGGAACACGTGTGGTAAATTATTCCAAGCTGGTTTCAGTTTTTTGGATACTATAAACCATGCTGTTTCTTTAACGTATATATTCAACTCCAAAACTGAATTTAATGAAATTTTGTTCTTAGGTTTAAATTATGAATGGCCATTTCGTCTAAGTTGACGAATTTACTGGCCGGCAAAATAACGACTCATCATCTTTCCCATAGTTTCCGTAAGTCAATTTAAAGTGCTTTTCATACCAACTTACGGTATTTAGCGTGTGTAACAAGTATAAATGACGGGCCAAAAGACAGAAATATCCACAGTAAGGCAGGAATTGATGCGCATTGTACAGAAGGTACTCAGGTACAGACTGGGGCAGTGGTGTATGCAACTTCGAAGAAGAAGCAGAGGAAAAAGTTGCCTTTGTTACACATCACAAACACAAGTCAAAATGAAGGAAAAGAAATATAAAATAAAAAAGCAGGAAAAGTGAGTGACTAATAGAGGACCAAAGGCAAATGAGAAGCAAAACAAATGTGATGAGGCACTTCTTGATTCCTCGATATGAGAAAACTAAACTGAAAACGACGACGACGATCATGCTTTCGTTAGAGAAGAATTTTGTGAAATCAGCAATGACAGCCGTAAATTAGGTATTTTGTGTGGTTGTTCATGCTGTCATAAATGGGCCATTGCTGATTGTACCGAACTCAGTGCATCAGATATGAAGCGTAAAGTAAAAGTGTGCCGCTTCTGTGCTTGAAATAAAATGATTTTATGCCTATCATATTGTTTCTTCGTTCGTCAAATCACCCGCTGACATTCGTCATCTTACCCGCAAACGAGGGTAATATGACGAAAATGAAATAATTTGAAAAAAAAAAAGTAATAGCCATAAATAGTACATTTAGACGTACTGCGAAATCTGTAGTTGGAAACAAAACTCTAATGGTTTCTCTAGAGTATTCAAGAAAGTGTCAGATTTAAATAAGGGGATTAAAAAAAATTCGGAAGCTTACTTTCGTCACTTTACCCTTCTTTCCCCTACTCTTAAGGAACGCCGGCCGCGGTGGCCGCGGGGACTGAGGCGCTCCAGTCACGGACTGTACGGCCACTACGGTCGGGGGTTCGAATCCCCCCTCGGGCATGGATATGTGTGCCGTCCTTAGTATAAGGTAGTTCGTAAGTAGTTTGTAAGTTTAGGGACTGATGACCCCGTAGTTAAGTCCCATAAGCTTAACAACATTGAACATTTCTTAAGGAACATATCGTTTTCATAAGAGAGAGAGAGAGAGAGAGAGAGAGAGAGAGAGAGAGAGAGAGAGAGAGAGAGAGAGCCACAGATTACGAGACAATGGACTTTCTCGTCTTGGCTCATGAGTAGGCATCGGATTTATAGGTCGTAAAAGGAACATTTTCGGCGCCTAAAATAGACACTTTCTTTACATCATTTAGGTTAAATAAAATCTAAAATAGGCCCTTAAAAGAATTAATCAGATGAAATAAACATAAAGTAAAGTACATAGTGTTGACTTAATAGCCAAGTTTAAATTGTATAAAATAATAAAAACATCACACAACATTAGTTATTGATCAGACACTAAATCTTTATAGATAGAAATACTACCACTCCCATGAACCACAGACATTGCCGAGGTGGGGTGGCTTGCGTGCCTCAACGATGCAGATAGCCGTACCGTAGGTGCAACCACAACGGAGGGGTATCTGTGGAGAGGCCAGACAAACGTGTGGTTCCTGAAGAGGGGCAGCAGCCTTTTCAGTAGTTACAGGGGCAACAGTCTGGATGATTGACTGAGCTGGCCTTGTAACATCAGCTAATGTGGCTTCGCCACACGGTTACTGCGAACGGCTGAAAGCAAGGGGAAACTACAGCCGTTACTTTTCCCGAGGACATGCAGCTCTACTGTATGAAAATATGATGATGGCATCCTGTCGGGTAAAATATTCCGGAGGTAAAATAGTCCCCCATTCGGATCTCCGGGCGGGGACTACTCAGGAGGATGTTGTCATCAGGAAAGACAATACTGGCATTCTACGGATCGGAGCGTGGAATGTTAGATCCCTTAATCGGGTAGGAAAATTAGAAAATTTAAAAAGGGAAATGGATAGGTTGAAGTTAGATATAGTGGGGATTAGTGAAGTTCGGTGGCAGGATGAACAGGATTTCTGGTCAGGTGAGTACAGGATTATAAATACAAAATCAGTTGGGGGTATCACAGGAGTGGGACTAATAATGAATAAGAAAATAGGAATGCGGGTAAACTACTATGAGCAGCACAGTGATCGCATTATCATTGTCAAGATAGATACGAAGCCAACACCGACAACAGTAGTACAGGTTTATATGCCAACTAGCTCTGCCGATGATGAGGAGACCGAAGAAATGTATGAGGAGATAAAGGAAATTATTCAGACAGTTAAGGGAGAGGAAAACTTAATTGTGATGGGAGACTGGAATTCGGTAGTAGGAAAAGGAAGAGAAGGAAAAATAGTAGGTGAATATGGACTGGGCAGAAGGAATGAAAGAGGAAGTCGCCTGGTAGAATTTTGCATGGAACATAATTTAATCATAACAAACACGTGGTTTAAGAATCACAAAAGAAGGTTGTATACTTGGAAGAGACCAGGAGACACCGGAAGGTATCAGATAGATTTTATAATGGTAAAACATAGATTCCGGAACCAGATTATAAACTGCAAGACATACCCAGGGGCAGATATAGACTCAGACCATAACTTGTTAGTCATGAACTGTAGGCTGAAACTGAAAAAACTGCAGAAAGGTAGGAAAATAAGGAGATGGGACCTAGATAAATTGAAGAAACGGGAAGTTCTGGAGAATTTCAGAGGGAGATTTAGGCATCAATTGACAGAAACAGGGGGAAATAAAACAGTAGAAGAGGAATGGGTAGCATTGAGAGATGAAATAGTGAAGGCAGCAGAGGACAAAATAGGTAGAAAGGCAAGACCTACAAAAAATCCTTGGATAACACAGGAAATACTAAATTTAATTGATGAAAGGAGAAAATATAAAAATGCAGTAAATGAAACTGGCAAAATGGAGTACAGACGACTAAGAAATGAGATTGATAGGAAGTGCAAAATGGCTAAGCAGGAGTGGCTAGAAGCCAAATGCAAATCTGTAGAAGAATGTATAAGAAGGGGAAAAGTAGATACCGCCTACAGGAAAATCAAAGAGACATTTGGGGACAAGAAAAGCAATTCTACGAATATCAAGAACTCAGATGGGAAACCAGTTCTCAGCAAAGAAGGGAAGGCTGAAAGGTGGAAAGAGTACATAGAGCAGCTCTACAAAGGAAATGAACTTAGAGACGATGTTGTAGGAAGGGAAGAGGAAGTAGATCAAGATGAAATAGGAGATATTATACTGAGAGATGAATTTGACAGAGCCCTGAAAGACGTAGGTCGGAACAAGGCCCCAGGAGTAGATGACATACCCTCAGAGCTACTAAAGTCTCTGGGAGAGCCAGCCATGACAAAACTATTTGAACTGGTGTGTAGGATGTATGAGACAGGCGAAATACCCTCAGACTTTAAGAAAAATGTAATAATCCCCATTCCAAAGAAATCAGGTGCAGGCAGGTGTGAAAATTACAGAACCATCAGTTTGATAAGTCATGGTTGCAAAATTTTAACACGAATTATCTACAGGAGAATGGAAAACCTGGTAGAAGCTGACCTAGGGGAAGATCAGTTTGGATTCAGGAGGAACGTAGGAACCCGGGAGGCAATACTTACCTTACGTCTTATCTTAGAAGATAGATTAAGGAAAGGCAAACCTACATTTTTAGCCTTTGTAGATTTGGAGAAAGCGTTTGACAATGTTGACTGGACTACACTCTTTCAAATTCTGAAGTCAGCAGGGATAAAATACAGGGAAAGGAGAGTTATCTACAACTTGTACAAAAGCCAGACCGCAGTTATTAGACTCGAAGGGCATGAAAGGGAAGCATCAGTAGGGGAAGGGAGTAAGACAGGGTTGTAGCCTTTCTCCGATGTTATTCAATTTGTACATTGAGCAGGCGGTGAAGGAAAGCAAGGAAAATTTTGGAATAGGTATTAAAGTTCAGGGGGAAGAAATAAAAACATTGCGTTTTGCTGATGACATTGTAATTCTGTCAGAGTCAGCGAACGACCTGGAAGAGCAGTTGAATGGAATGGACAGTGTATTGAAGAGAGCGTACAAAATGAACATTAACAAGAGCAAAACAAAAATAATGGAATGCGGCCTTAGAAAATCAGGCGATGCTGAAGGAATTAGATTAGGTAACGAAACAATGAAGGTGGTAGATGAGTTTTGTTACTTGGGTAGTAAAATAACATGCGATGGTCGCAGTACAGAGGATGTAAACTTCAGAATGGCAATGGGAAGAAAAGCATTTTTGAAAAAGAGAAATTTGCTAACTTCGAATATTAATTTAAGGGTAAGGAAGTCTTTTCTGAAGGCATTTGTGTGGAGTGTTGCCTTGTACGGGAGTGAAACATGGACGATAAGCAGTGCGGACAGGAAGAGAATAGAGGCTTTTGAAATGTGGTGCTACAGAAGAATGCTGAAGATTAGGTGGGTAGATCGCATAACTAATGAAGAGGTACTGAACAGAATTGGTGAGAAAAGGAATTTTTGGCATACCCTGACTAAAAGAAGGGATCGCTTGGTAGGACACATTCTTAGACATCGGGGAATCGTAAATTTAGCATTGGAGGGAAGTGTGTGGGGTAAAAATCGCAGAGGGAGACCAAGAGACGCGTATACTAAGCAGATTCAAGTGGATGTGCATTGGCGTTCTTATGAGGAGATGAAAAGGCTTGCTCAGGATAGAGTAGGTTGGAGAGCTGCATCAAACCAGACTCCGGACTGAAGACCTTAACAACAACAGAAATACTATGCAGATCAGAAGCCATATCTTCATATATATATATATATATATATATATATATATATATATATATATATATATATATATATATTGAGGTGTTTGTGCCTCTATTTCACTCTGCAGCCAAAACTACACATGGCAAACGAATAGTGTTTGTATGGGGTGGAAGATATGGGAGTTGAAACTTACCGACTTACATAACCGACTTACATAAAATTCTACGTGTTATTGTCAATGGTTTGCTCTTCAGCAAAAACTACACAATGGAGACGAATGATCTCTCTGTGTTGTTGTTGTACACCATAGCAAGAGAGTGGAAGATATAGTGGTTGAAAGTCGTCAGCTTATATAAAATGCGGACTGAAGACTAGCAATGACTTTTGATACTATAATTGCAAAGAGGTTATATACAGCAAAACTCCATGGACATTCTTCAGTTGTTTTTCAGCAACAAGCGTAATTACGAATAAAGAAAAATAAGTGCATATTGCAGTTTGAAAAGTAATACTACCAATAAAGATGCCAAAACGTAAGAAAGAAATTTCGCGTTCTGGTCCGTTTCTAAAAGACAATACGGCGCTGAACAGTGAATCTGCAGACGATAGAAACTTGAAATTTGTAGACGTTGTTTATCTTACACTGTAGGCATCAGTGGTTTTCGATATTTCCATCCCTAAGGGTGTGACATAGGGGATGAACTTTTTTTTTCTTTAAATACGTTGCTATTATGGAAGTTCTGATGCAAGAAATACAAAACTTCGGATATAGACTTTGGATTGGAATTTTAAAAACACATGTTTCGATATTTTTGGAAAATCAAGCATTAAGCGGGTGAGATAAGGGGAAAGCTTTTAAGGGTGGCCGGCCGCGGTGGCCGAGGGGACTGAGGCGCTTCAGTGACGGTCTGCACGGCCACTACGGTCGGGGGTTCGAATCCCCCCTCGAGCATGGATATTTGTGCCGTCCTTAGTTGTAGGTAGTTCATAAGTAGTTTGTAAGTTTAGGGACTGATGACCCCGTAGTTAAGTCCCTTAAGCTTAACAAACATTTGAACTTTTGAATTTTTAAGGGTGCTACTAAGACTATTTTGATGCTAGTAATGCGAAAACTTGGATTTTGAACCATGGTTAGAATTTAAAAAAAGAAATGTTTCGGGATGTTTTGAATTCTGCCATCAATGGTGCAACAGGGGGTGGCAAATTGAATCAAAATACTTGGTTTGGAAAGTATTTTTAATGCTAAATCTATGAAAATTTATATTTAGAAGTAGAAACAACCAATGCAGACCATCCAGTCTACGCATGCGAAGCAGCGGGAATTAAGCTAGTGTTGAAATACGTGCACAGGCCTATACAATTTAATAAATTCTGAATAAACCATTGGTTTCAAATACTCAAAATAAATAAATAAAATAAAATAATGTTCAAATGTTTATTAAGCTTATGGGACTTAACTACGGGGTCATCAGTCCCTAAACTTACAAACTACTTATCTACCTCCTTATACTAAGGACGGCACAAATATCCATGCGCGATGGGGGATTCGAACCCCCGACCGCAGTGGCCGTGCAGACCGTGACTGGAGCGCCCCAGTCCCCTCGGCCACCGCGGCCGGCTTCAAATACTCAGACTGCTTAACAGTAAATGACTGAAACCTTTTGTAGTTTTTCCAGAGAAAAGCCACGATATGCCGAAAATGGACGTTCTACTTCAACGGATGTGACAGGGGCGAACTGTACGTTCGGCACATTTTGGACAGGAATGGAGCATTTAGTGGAACTGAATTTTTATGCAAAGGCCGTTCAGGTCGGTGTCTTTTTAGAAAACCCATTGAATTTATCCCCGATCTTTTTCTACCATTTGACCTGCGCATAATTTATTTTATTTTCAACTTCCTCTAGAAAAGCAATATTCTCGTAGGTAGATCTACCTGAGCCTTCTAATTCGTAACTGTCACCATACTGGATCTACTGTAAGCAAAGTACCACTGAACTGAGGGATCTTCAATTTGTGTCGCATTTTTCAAAGCTATGAGAACTAAATTTTTTTTCTACGTCATTTGAATATAGCACCTTCAACCCAATGTTGACAATGTGTGTGTGTTTTTGGTCTTCAGCCTTGGGCCTTTGCTTTGAACAATTCAAAAAATCTCTGAGTGGCGTATCTGGTTATAACCTCTTAACAACCAGATTTTGAATATGCTGTAATTTCATCTACAGAAATCCATATGTAACACTCCGAAATACGTTATCGGTTTCTACGCAGTACGTCTGTGTAGGCTGAGTCAATGATGTTTTTTTTACACAACTTTAACTGTGGGGGTACAGACCAACAGAACTTTTTTTTCAGTGCTTCCACCTTTGATTTTTCGAAGCAAGTCTTTTTAAATGGGAATAAATAATTGTCTTTTAGCATTTTATAGCTGAAAGAAGCGTTAACTTCGAAATAGGATATTTTAGGTGCTATAAGATTCGCTGTTTCGATCTTAATTAGTCATGAAACGCCCAAGTATAAGTTTATTTGCAACTAGGAACTCGGGAAAGGAATGGTTGTGACGTAAGGAGCCACGGGCTGCTCATGAGCCGTGGGAGGAATCTGGCAACAACACGATGCATTTAAAGATATTATGTCACAATTTCATGACATAATCCAACTGAAATGTTAAATTCTTCTGCCATCTTTCGGACAGTCAGTCTTCGATTGGCACACATAATACCGTGGACATTCCTGACACTAGCGTCGTCGATAGACGTCGATGGGGGTCCTGAACTAGGGTTTTCTTTGACTTCCCTTCGGCCGTTTTTATCTAAGTTGAAGCATTCGAAACACCAAATTTGACTTAACCACTCAGCATATGCTTCCTACAACATTTGACGCAGACACATTGCTCCTCTAAAATATCAATACAGCACAAACGATAACTAATAGGCATACACGCCCCGGGGGGCTCACGGTTCTTTCGTGAGTACGTGCGTGGCGAGCACGGGACCCCGAGCTAATTCAGTCTTTCTTCCTTCTTTCCTCAATTGTGTGTCGGGCCTCGGATTTTTGCAGTCTGCACTTTAACCCATCCTTCACCTCTCAATGATGAGAGGAGTCGCCAGAAACGACACGTGGTTCGGATTCCACGTTAACCTGTAGGTCCATTTTCCCCGGTTGGATAACCGGGGTAGGCTAGGGACATGCAAGTCGCCAAAGTGGCGTCCAATTGTAAGACTTGCACCAAGCCAATGAGCCACACAAAATTATAATTATCCTCCACAGAGTGCATTTCCTTTCCTTTCCTATCCTCCTTCCCATCCCCACTAGGGGGGAGGGGCGGCTGGGGGGACGTATGACCTTAGCAGTTTGGTCCTCCCAGTCCGAAATAACGTAACTCATCGAGGGAGGTGATGAATTGGTAAAAAGCACTGACTCTCTTTCAGGAGGACGGCTTAAAATTGCCTCCGGCCATCCTCATTCAGGTCTTCCGCGATTTGTAAGTCATTTCTTAAGGAGAGGATTAACATTAGCTGCAATGGAGCACTGTAATTATACAATGACTACAAGTGAAAATACGAGCCGTGTCGGGAATCGAACCCGGATCTCCCGTTTCAGACCAGCTCGCACTCATATCCTGTCCATCTCAAACTTGCACAAGTCACATGTTATTACTTGATTGCCCCCAGCGTCTATGCCCTCATACACCCTCCATTAAGGATTCCCGGGCAAGATCGAAAGCATCTGCGTTGAAGTAAATGAACCAAATGCCATCTTCGCATGTAAATACTTATTATAGGTCGCTGTGGTGTATGTTCTTTAAGACAGGCCTGTTAAGGAGGCGACTAGACGAGCACGAGAGCTCGATCGCTGCTTATGCTGTGAGCGCTCGGGCCTGAATGGGGCTGAATGAACACCGCCTAGAAGACAAGGCCTAACAACTGGCCGAGGCCAACGATAGAAACAGGCTGTGGCGCGCCTGTCAAATTGTGTAAGCAAGGTAGGCCTGTGCGACCGTTAGTGGATTAGCCGGGTGCTGGGGCTGCCTCGGATGCTGCCTCGTAACAGCGGGCCACTCAGCTAGCGATCGCGCTGGCTGAGGCCTATCTCGCTTACGTAATCTGACAGGCGCGCCGCGGCCTGTGTCTCTCATTGGCCTCGCAACTGGCCGTGCCTACGTCACACCGAGAGGCGGTGGACGCAAGCTGAGTGGCCAGCCGCTACGAGGCGATGGGCGTGCCCCAGCGACCAGCCAGTCAGATGTCGGCGGCCGCCTCTCGGTGTCACATAGGCACGGCAAGTTGTCAGGCCTTGTCTTCTAGGCGGTGTTGGCTGAATGCTCAGGCGTCGTTACGTAGGGGCTTATTACACTAGGCAGCCAGGATGCGCCGCCAGTCGCGCTGCTGCTATCACACTGGGCAGCCAGGCTGCGCGGCCAGCCGAGCGGCCAGCAGCGCAACTACGCCACCCGTGGCACTGTTTTCTTCACGCTACGGCAGTTATCGCCAGTCGAGCACTGTTTTTTCGTGCATTGTGTATGCCAGTATGTTGCTTAAACTGCAGATTTCCACGGTGGAAATGACTGAAAGTGTAAGCAAGACAGAAGGGAAGAACTTGGTGTTGGAAGAATCCCTGAAAGTGTGTCAGAAGTTATTGGACACAAAAGTGAATACCGAAGATTTTATACATGCAACTGAACAACATTCCGCAATTTGGGACCCCAGTTCTGAAGCTTACAGTAATAAGCAATTCAAATTAAATGCTTGGAATGAAATTATTTGCAGATTTCTACCTGATTTTGAGCAGCGGTTTGTTCTTATCAACGGTTTATTTCTAGTCATTATTTGAATCAATTTTCTTCTTACATAAGTGGATAAAATTATTGAAGTAAACTATTCATATTTTTTTAAACTTTAAACTATTTAAAAAAGTAATATTTCCTACAGCAAAAAGTTAATGACTTACAATACGATTTGTTGGTTTACTGCCGGCTGCGGTGGCCGAGGGGACTGAGGCGCTCCAGTCACGGTCTGCACGGCTACTACGATCGGGGCTTCGAATCACCCCTCAGGCATGGATATTTGTGACGTCCTTAGTATAAGGTAGTTGATAAGCAGTTCGTACGTTTAGGGACTGATGACCCCGCAGTTAAGTCCTATAAGCTTAACAAACATTTGAACAACATGTTGGTTTACTAACCTCAAAGTGATTACGAGTTTTTCTTCTGGTGAGATACACTTTCTCATCCGCGAATCCTTCCCGGTAATATCAGCGACAGTAATTCAAAGAAAGATAATTAACATATCCTATAGTAATAAAAAACTTGTTTTCGTCCGAACACAGTTCATTAAAAAGAGTATAGTAGAATCCTTTAGAGTCCCTTAATGATATCATAGGGTATACATGCATCATTCTCTTCCTTCGCCGTCTCTTTTTCGTTAAAAGTAAGAGGAGGAGCATATGTGTATATTTGTTGTCGGACATGTTCCTTCGTCAGCAGTAGACAGCGGACTGAGCAGGTGACATTGGCGGGACTGGCGGCGCAGCCTGGCTACCCAGTGTAATATAGCAGGCCCCGCATGCCTCAATGCCCCACTGCGCCACGGCCCTCCGCCGCCAGTGGCTGCCGGCCTGGTCGCGAGGCACGGCAACCAGTCACCACGGCAGCCAAACTGTGGCTGCGCGACCGGCTGCCCTGGTGTAATAGGCTCCGTAACTCTGAATGCCCCACGACGAGCAACGGAACTGACCGCGCGACTGGCTGCCTAGTGTAATAAGGCCCTTACTGTCACGCAGGGGAGGTGTGAATAGGCGCTGTCTTCAGGCGACTAGGCACAACGTCGCTTCAGCTTAAGCCCGTTTCACACGTGCGACTTTCTGCTGAAAATCGACTGCTCGAAGTGCCTGCCCCTTGCACGCCTGCGTGTAAAGCAGCCGCCAACCACATCGCGAGTGCGTCTATGACGTCAATCATCAACAGATTGTGCCGAGTGCGGAGTCCTAAATATTTGAGTGTGCTGCAGAATGCGCATGCACAGAGGCAAGGAACTGTAGTAGCATCTCCTAACATTGGAAGTTAACACATTCTGGTCGAGATCATTCATGTTATAGAAATGCTTTCGCATCGTCTTCAGCTAATTTCTATCGTTTTCTTTGTGTTATCATCACAGCTAAAACGTTGCAACAGAGCCTAAAATTCTTCTTCTACTAGCGTTCTCCTACAAAACAGAAGAACTATCAGCAAAGAGAAAGATATTAACCTTTTACATGTGCTTGCCATGCATAAATAGGAATGTAAATATATAAACGTGTTTTAATGAAAATTATTTGAACACTGAAAGACTCAGATTTGTTAGAAGAGAAAATAATTTTCGACATAATTTGACCGTTAGCAAGAAAACAAGATAAGAAAAGTGAAGTCAACAGGTGCTTTTTACTTCATTTTCGGAATTGTTTTTTGTGTTGCAAATATAAATTTTCTGTGCCTGTGGCTGCTCTGTTCGGTTGACGGGATTGGGAATAACCGTACCATCGACATAATATCCGGACTTTGATTTGATTCCGAGGTTGAAGGAACCACTTCGTGACATTCGTTTCAGAACTGTTCCAGAGAGTCGACAGGCACCGTCAACAGAACAGGCCCTGCTAACGTTATAGTACGCTTTGCACAACGCTGGCAACGGTTTCTACACAACACTGGTGACTACTTTGAAGGGCAGTAACAGGTGCAAACAAGTAACGCTTTTTTATATGTTGTGAATAAACAGTTGCCACTACTGAAATTTCCACCCTTGTATTTTGGTAAATTAAGGTAAAGCCACAGACTTACTAAATAAAAACTAGACCGCTCGCTGGCGCTAGTGTCGCGTCCCCACATTGAACGTGACAGAGGCCGCCATTTGCAGGGCAATCGTGCATAAACATGGTTCTTATGTGTGCTGCTTTTAATTGTAACAGTGAGAACGGAAGTAAAGACGAAGACGGAAACAATGTTACGTTTCACAGATCAGTCATTACTTGTATACCGTGTAGTATTTTCATGGAGAAATAAGAAATCATGAGCGTTTGTTTTTGTTTAGGTTTCCTCTTACAAATGATTCTCTAAAAATGAGACACGTACTTTGGTGCATGTCAAGTACTTATATTTTATTTGCATATAAATTACTAAAAATACTAATTTCAGCTCAATGAATAAATAGGTGCATAAGAGGTATTTATCACATATAAGTATGATGCAGAAGTAGGTCTAATAATTGTTTTTAGACACTTAACAGGTGGTGATTGTACTTCGTAAATGGTCATTATTTGATAGAATGGTGCATACTGAACCACTTTGAGAAGTACTATCTCTGTTAGAAAGTAATGTGCGAATGAAATGCGTATTTAAAATTTTATGAGTTATTACAATTATTGACAGCCAAATTAGAGGAAGTTCAAAGAAACGTTCTATGTAATATGGAAAGGAATGTAGACAAAATTGTGATGTACAAAAATAAGCGTGTAAAATGTACGGAGTAGTTGGCGAAAAGTAAGCAGAACCTGACAGAAAATTACGCGAATTAAAAAAAAATAATCGCACTCTCTGCTACTTTACAAGTTTCATGGAATCATCTTATGCAAATATCTCGATGAAAAGTCGCTCCACCTTATCAGAAAAGAGCCTTACATTCTTAAATTTCGTGTCTCTATGCAGACGTTATTTCGAAAATTAGGAAACTTCATTAATTTAAGAATACTTTTTAAACAGACAGCAACAATCAGTAATTTTTTTTAAAAACAAACATGCGTTTATTTTGTGCTTTATTTTGTTCTTGTTGCATATCATCCACTTCAAATTACAACCTCAGTGTTAGGATTCTTCCCTGCAAATGGCGGCTATCAGCCGCTTCATTTCGGCGACAGTTGCCTCGCTTCTCCGCTACGGCGTGGTAGGGGCTTGGGTAAAGCAGTCAACAATCCGAAGATTGGTTTGAACGCCACAGTGCTTTACTAGGCATGGTACTGTTTGGAGGTGGTATGCCGTTGCCTTCCTCCGTCCTTGGAACTGACTTACCCAGCCAGTTATAGGAGGACCTACAGTTTAACGTGGGTTCCGAACCACGGTGCTACTCGGTATTTTTCACATGAGCAATGCTAACAGAGGTAAAAGAAGTGGAAAGTGGCGCCGGCCGCGGTGGCCGAGGTGACTGAGGCGCTCCAGTCACGGTCAGCATGGCTACTACGGTCGGGGGTTCGAATCACCCCGAGGGCAAGGATATTTGTGCCGTCTTTAGTCTTAGCTAGTTCATAAGTAGTTTGTAAGCTCAGGGACTGATGACCCCTTAGTTAAGTCCCATAAGTTGTACAAACATTTGAACATTTTTTTTGGAAAGTGGCAGATAAAAATCCCAGGACCTAGCGGGGATCGAACCCGCGACCCTTAGATTTGTAGTCTGGCACTGTACCACTGTGCAACTTTTTTTTTTTGTGCTGTTGGTAGATCTATGAATTGCGGTCGTATTTATTGTTCGTGATTGTTCGTTCGTAGATTATTTGGCTCAGCTTTTTTTATTACAGAGGACGTTCAGTCCTCTGACCGGGCGCGCTGGCGCCCGGCGTGCAACCGAAGCGCACGCGTATTTTGGTAAGCTATGTGATATCTGATGATGATTGAATATTCAGAGAACGGGGACCAAGTAGAAAGGAACGGTTCCCAAAAAATGAACTAGTTCGCGCATGTCTACGACCGGCAGCCGGTGTCGGCAGTCGAAGCGTTGAGAAAGCGTTTCTCAACTGTCAGAGTGGCGTTTGCGGAAGCGGCCAGCGGCCAGCGGCCAGCGCAGGCCTTCCCTGTGTGCAGGAAGCCGTGAGGTGTTGCGCTGAATGGGCGGGCACGGCCCTTCCGCTTCTCTTCCTGCTAGCAAAAATACCCGCGGCACGGAGCGTCGGGAAGTGCTTTCGTGGCCAGCGCTTCGGACCTCGCACCTACCCCAGGGGCCTCACAACTCACCAGAGCCTGCAAATCATGGCAGGCGAGGCGAGGCGACTGGCCGAGCGAAAGACAGCCGCTCGATACCAAGTCTGCCTAAGCTGGCCGAGACCAAGTCTTGTTCTCTGTTACCCTTGTGAGTGGCTGTTACAATACCCAAATATGTATGCGTAATTTATAGGATGAGATAACGTTAACTAATAGCTCTTACGTCAAATGGCAAACATTGATGACGGGTTCGATGTTTTACCGAGGCCTCTAGACCTGGCTGGCCGATTAAAATAGGTACCACTTCCTACACCATCTCCTACTCTCCCCGTTGCGGAAAATCTTTCTGTTTATCTGCGTAACATGAGATTGCTAAACATCTAAATCACCCAGACTCGATCATAAACCTGCTTAGGTATACTTTAAATATAAATCTGTCCGAATGTCGACTGGAATAAACTCTTTCAAATTCTGAAGGTAGCAGGTGTAAAATATAGGGAGCGAAGAGTTATATTCAACGTGTACAAAAACCAGACAGCGGATATTAGAGTTGAAGGGCATGAAAGGGACAGAGAGGTTGGGGAGGGAGTAAGATAGGATTGTAGCCTTTCCCCAATGTTGTTCAATCTGTACATTGAGTAAGCTGTGAAGGAATGCAAGGAAAAATAGGAGAGAGAATTACAGTTCAAGGAGAAGAAATAACCATTTTTCGGTTTGCCGATCACATAGTAATTCTGTCAGAGACCGCAAAGGATCTGGGAGAGCAATTGAAAGGAATGGACAGTGTCTTGAAAAGAGGGTATAAGACGAACATCAACAGTAAAACAAAGATAATGGAATGTAATGTGAGAAACTCAGGCGATGCTGAAGGTATTAGATTAGGTAATGAGACAATAAAAGTAGTAGATGAGTTTTGGTATTTGGGTAGCACGATAACTTCTGATGGCCGAAGTAAAGAAGATATAAAATGCAGAATGGCTATGGGAAGAAAAACGTTACTGAAGAAGCCCAATTTGTTGACATCGAATATTAATTTAAACGTTAGGAAGTCCTTTATGAAAGCATTTGTCTGGAGTGTAGAATTGTATGGGAGTGAAACCTGGATGATAAGGAGTTCCGACAAAAAGATGATAGAAGCTTTCGAAATGTGGTGCTACAGACGAATGATGAAAATTACATGGGTAGATCACGTAACTAATAAGGAGGTGCTTAACCTAATTGGGGAGAAAAGGAGTTTCTGGCATATCCTGACAAAGAGAAGTGATAGATTGGTGGGACACATTCCGAGACATCAAGGAATCGTCAGCTTAGTATTAGAGGGATGTGTGTGGGGTAAAAATCGTAGTGGGAGACCGAGGGACGAATGCAGTAAGCAGATTCAAAAGCATGTAGGTTGCCGAACGTATTCTCTGATGAACAGACTTGCACAGGACAGAGTAGCGTGCAGAGCTGCATCAAATCAGTCTGCGGACTGAAGACAACAACAACAACAACGTGTCTTCTTTTAACATTTTTCTTAAACATTTTTTTGTAGTTCCACTTCCCATGGCTCTCCATGTCATAGCTTCGGGTAAGTCACGTTGTTGTTGCATTGTGCTACCTGCTCACTACACTATCTGTCGGGTACGGTGATCTTGGGGTGAAGCGCTCGACTGAAAACCGATAGGTCGCGGGTTCGAAACCCGGTCGGTTTTTGGATTTTTTCAGTCTGCGTTTTAACCCATCCTTCACCTCTCAACGATGTGATGAGTCGCCAGAAACGACACGTGATTCGGATTCCACGTTAAACTGTAGGTCCCCTTTCCCCGGTTGGATAACTGGGGTAGGCTAGGGACACGCAATTCACCGAAGTGACGCCCAATTGAAAGAATTGCATCAAGCCAATGAGCCACACGAAATTATTATTATTATTCCTACACTATCTGAACCCAACTGCTTGTGTAACACCTATGGTGGAGTAAACACGAGTCAAAAACAACCTCTTCTGCATCAACTTTATGTTTTTCCCACTATCTTTGTTGCCTTAATGTTTTTGTCTCCACTCCTTAGAACCAATATAAAGACTTCGAACTGTTTTAAAATGTTCAAATGTTTGTTAAGATTAAGGAAATTAACTAAGGGGTCATCAGTTCCTAAACTTACAAACTACTTATGAACTACCTACAACTAAGGACGGCACAAATATCCATGCCCGAGGGGGGATTCGAACCCCCGACCGTAGTGGCCGTGCAGACCGTGACTGAAGCGCCTCAGTCCCCTCGGCCGGCGAACTATTTTAGTTCATTCTGACTCATTCTCTCAACTCAATTGTTTTCACTAGTGTATCACCGTAAGTTCAAAAAATGTTCAAATGTTTGTTAAGCTTATGGGACTTAACTACGCGGTCATCAGTCCCTAAACTTTCAAACTACTTATCAACTACCTTATACTAAGGACGATACAAATATCCATGCTCAAGGTGGGATTCGAACCCCCGACCATAGTGGCCGTGCAGACCGTGACTGGAGCACCTCAGTCCACTCGGCCACCGCGGCCGGCTCACCGTAAGTGCGCATGCACAGACACGCCCGATCTCTTGCGGCAATTGAACAAAAGCAAGTGATGGGTAGGGCGAATACAATCGTAGTGTGCGATGTTGAGAATTTCGGCAAGATGTGTACGGGTGACCTAATTGGTTGTCGGCGCGATAGATGGATACCCCTCTAATAATAGTAAACTGAGCCAAGAACGATCAAGATTGAGCAATCAGTATCCCACGTCTGAGAAAGATCCCCTTTTAAAAGGAACCAAAATGGCGTAATCAGAGGGAGAGATGTCTGGAGTGTATGGAGAATGGCCGAGAACCTCCGTTTTTGATTTCTGCAGGAGTGTCACGACTGCGTTGGCCTATGAGGAATGACCCCACGGGTTAGACTGCCTAAACGTTTTGATTCTGGTTCGAAGTGATGACACCATGACTCATCTCCAGCCACCACTCGTGATAAGAACGCATTCCCTTCCCTAGCATAGGACTACAGATGAGTACGACAGTGGGCTATTCGACATTCTTCGTGGTTTGGTTGAAGACTGTGTAGCACCCATTGGGCACACCACGCAAGTGCAGTTGATCCTTCATGGTGGTGTGAACATTTCCAACGCTCAATTCGACCATAGCGGCTATGGTTTTCACTGTCACTGGGCAGTCCTGGGTAATGAGTGCATCAATCATCAGGTCAATGTCATCGGTAATGCAGTGTGTGGCTTCAGAGCGTCCATCATCGGATAACGACACCCGTCCTTTCCTGAAGCGCTAGTGCTACGCCTTGACCCTTGTAAGGGACATGCAGTGTCACTGTACACTTGAGACATTCGTCAATGAATGTCCGTTCCCCCCTACTCCTTCCGCTTCGTCTTCTTTTGACGCCTCCACGTGTCTGCGACTGGCAGCGTTGAATGATTGATGCAGACTGCTGCCAACTTTGTATAGTCACGTGACATGCATGCGTGCCCTCTAGCAACGGGCTATGAACTTCTACGCTCTGGTTGGAATCATACCCCATTACACACGCCACGATATCACCCTCTTGTCACCGATTTCCGCATTCAGGAATCCGGCTCGTTTCTTTTTTGAACGCCTCTTATAATATTAATAATACTAAATTGTTTAACGTGAGCGCTGGTCCGACTTGGGAAATCCGGGTTCGAATCCCGGCCCAGAACAATTATTCAGCTCCGCCATTGAATTTATTTCAATACTCTGTAACAGTCAAGATATTTGAATATTCTCGTCAACGCTAAGTGGTTACCGGTGCAAGTGAGTTGGACAAATGTTGTCAGATAAGTTCTTACTTTCAAGGCATGGCTTTCATGGACAGTTCATCCTGAAGAAACAGAGATACCATTTATCGACTACGGATTGCCTCTTACAGAAGGAATATACCTCCAGCCATTTGTACTAGCTTTCGCGCCTGGTCTCCTATGATCCGCCTCCTTTTGAATACGATCTACGAACACTTGGCTGCCAGATTCCAGTCTTCTATTTTAATATGACTTGTTTAGGAAGTAACACTGTTAATAACGGATTCAGTCGTCTCGTTGCAGCTCAGTGGCCTGATTTTCTTTGTGTATATACAGATGGATCCAAAATACTGCAAGAAGAGTGTACTGGATGTACCTTTTTGCACTGGACTCGTATTCGGAAGGATGGTGGTTCAAATCCACCTCCGGCCATCCAGATTTAGGTGTTCCGTGATTTCCCTAAATCATTTCAGACAAATGCCAGGATGGTTCCTTTCAAAGGGCATGGCCGATTTCCTTCCCTCGTCCTTACCCAAAAATCCGAGCATAAGCTCCGTCTCTAATGACCACGCTGTCGACGGGACGTTAAACCCTAAGATTCCTTGCGCCTTTTCCTGCACTCAGATTCAGATTCAGAGAACCTACAAATTGCCAACGAATAGTTCTATATTTACGGCGGAGACAGTGGAAATTCTGGAAGCACTTAAGTTTGTTTCTAACATTTCCTTCCCGAAAATATTAATTGTGTCTGACTCTCGAAGTGTCCTTCAAACTCTACAACATCGGAGATGGAACAAAAAAACCAACAGCTATATTCTGGATCTGATTTCGGCATATATTCGCTGTACAAATACGGGGCGGAAAGTTAATTTACTGTGGGTACCTTCTCACTCTGGTATATGCTGTAATGAGGAAGTTGATGCATAGGCCAAACAATCGGCATCCTTAGGCACTATCCTGGACGTGCAACTACCATACAGAGAATTCTTATCTGCGGTCAAGGAATACGAATAACAACAGTGGTAACAGATGTGGAACGTTTTCCAACAAATGAAAGGCGCTTCTAACGAATTGCTGCAACATCTGATTTCCATGCAGCCGTAGTTTATGAGGACTCATCTGGACCGATCCGCGATTTTTACCATCATTCACTCGACTTCGCTTCAACCACGCCTCTTATCCACAACATCTACATCGGATCAACGTCTATGATTCGGCGGCATGTGAGTGTGATCCTGAAAAGGAAGCTGACGTCAACCACATCCTGTTCAGGTGTCCCAAATGAACGTTTGAACTTCCTGCAGACATTGGTGAAGATAGTATATCCCCTTCCCAAGTCAGCTTCTTACCTTTTGTTTACAAAAGACATTCGTATGCATAAAATCATAATTAATTTTATTAAGACCACTGGACACAATCTATAAGTATTAACTGTGTTGGCAATATATTATAAGGTTTTGATGGTGAATATGTGAAAATGTTCCGAAATTATTTCAATTGTAATGTAATGCAGTTTTTGCTTCGTTTCCACTTTCCAATTTTGACAAAATGTACTTCTGTTTTTTTTATTATTATTTGTTTATTTAAATATAAGTACATTGCCACTGTGTGTTCTAGATGCCCATCTTAAGTTAACACTCAGAAGGCCCCCCCCAAAAAAAAAAAAAAATAAAAAAATAAAAAGTGAGTTGGAGTGGTGCAGGTGCAGCCATCTCGCATCCTCATGTGATAAACTCGTCCTCCACTATGCCAACGCTGCGGTCTCGACATGCGTCTTGGAATGCAGCTGAGAACTGCCTTCTCCACATGCTATCCGTTCTCCCGGATACATGCCCCACATACCTCTACTTCACTTTTATCGGTACGATATATTCGCGGTTTACTGTGTCTTACATCGGACCATGCACGTACCACCACGGGATCTAGTAACCTGCCTACCTAACGAAACAGATTAAAACTGTTTGTCGGTCCGGGATGTCGAACCAGGACCCTTGCCTTTTGCAGGCAAGCTCTAGCGAGTTACCTTAACACGCAACACGACTCGTCTTCACATGATTGCTTCTGCGAGACCTCGCCTACTACTTTCCAAACTTCACAGAAGTTCTCCTGCTAGCCTAGCAGGACTAGCACATGCATTAATCATTACATAGTAGGAATTTTTGTAAATTGTGGTTTTAGGGCGCACAACTGCTGAGGGCATTAGCTCCCAACATTGCCCATAGTAAAATCGAACGGGGGTTAGAACTTAAATGGCTTTCGCCATATTTACACGATGTATTAAATAGTAAAACTCTGTCAGCAGAATGCGGATCATCAGCTAAAATATCTGACATTTTAAATGGTAATAGATCATGACGGAGGCGATTAAAAAACGGACATGGCACTAAAAGGTTCATCACAGTGCTCACATAAAGGAGCAGGATCACCACGAAGTAAATGCTGGTGGCTATAACGGCAGTGGCCAATACAAAGCCGGGCCAGGACAATCTCCTCTCGACGACAGGGTCGAGATGACGTTGACCAAAGATCAGGCACAGGTTGAATAGCCCGCAATTTGTTCCCTGACAGGGATGACCAATGTAAAAACCAACGCGAGATGATACGCCGGGAGACGCCAGCGCGAAGGTCATCAGAGCTAGTAGGAAAGGTAGATAGCCGAGGAAGGAGAACTGCTTCCTTGCTAGCCGTATCCGCAGACTCATTCCACAACATTCCCACGTGGCCAGGGACCCAAAGAAACGCTGAAAGAGAGGTAAGGCAATTGCGGATGCTTTGTACCAGGGGATGGACAGGATATAGCGTGCGAAGGCTCAAAAGAGCACTCAGAGAATCCGAGCAAATGACAGTCTTACTGAGCGAGTTTCGCCGGACGTATTGGGTGGCTTGATATAATGCATACAGCTCAGCTGTAAAAATGGAACTCCACTCAGGGAGACGATATGTCATCCAACACCCTGGTCTGTCTTTGAGCCATCAGTTTAGATGAAGAAATTGTCATCAAATTTGAACCGGAGTGCGAGAAATTCTCTCCGGTAAACGAAACTAGGTGTGGAGTTCTTTGGAAGAGAATGAAGGTCCAAGTTAACACGGACTTCGGGGCTTAGCGACGGTGGAGAGGTGCTCTCTCCAGTCGAGAAAATAGCAGCCACTGTAACGCCGAGCTGGCCAAGTAACGAACGCAAGCGCACTCCCGGTGGTAGCAGAGCAGACGGGCGCACGGCAAAGAGACCGTCAAGTGAGTCATTAAAGAAAACTGCGTAAGTTGGGATTACATAGTAGGTGTTTCCAGGATGATATTTTCACTTTTTCACGGAATGTGCGCAGATATGAAACCTCTAATCAGAGTAAAACTACACGCCGGACCTTTACCTTTCCAGAATATCATTCTGGAAACATCCCCTAGCCTCTGGTCACTTCTCCACAATATCCTTTCTTCGAGTAGTGCTCTGGCCGACACTCCTATGTCTTTCAGTGTCATGTGATTGAACGGATGAACATCGTCTGGAATGAAGAACTTCACCGGATATATGGCTTTTAATTCAGAAAATGCTTATCTTTTATCTCAGGGCGCCATCACACATTATCCAACCTAAAATTTTTCTTTGCCCAGTTGAGACTTAGTTTCCCCAGCCCAAGACACATGCAATAAACAGGGTAAAAGGTCTGTCTGTATATTACCTTTATTTGACTTTCGGATTTTCCTACATTAAAGACACGATGAATTGCAGTACTTTTTCCGATTCCATTTCTAAGGAATTGTGATTCCTTGCAGGCCTCAAGATAAATGTTCGCAAAACCAAAGAAATGCGGATTTACAACATAAATCTCTCTCCACCATATCCTTTCTTCCAGGAGTGCTAGTCTTGCATGGTTCGCAGGAGAGCTTCTGTGAAGTTTGGAAAGTAGGAGGCGAGGTACTGGCGGAAGTAAAGTTGTGAGGCGGCATCGTGAGTCGTGTCAGGATAGCACAGTCGGTAGTGCGCTTGCCCGCGAAAGGCAAAGGTCCCAGGTTCGAGTCCCGGTTCCGGCACACAGTTTTAATCTGCCAGGAAGTTTCATATCAGCGCACACTCCGCTGCAGAGTGAAAGTTTTATTCTGGAAACATCCCTTAGGCTGTGGCTAAGTCATGTCTCCACCATATCCTTTCTTCCAGGAGTGCTAGTCTTGCATGGTTCGCAGGAGAGCTTCTGTGAAGTTTGGAAAGTAGGAGACGAGGTACTGGCGGAAGTAAAGTTATGAGGCGGCATCGTGAGTCGTGTCGGGATAGCACAGTCGGTAGTGCGCTTGCCCGCGATAGGCAAAGGTCCCAGGTTCGAATCCCGGTTCCGGCACACAATTTTAATCTGCCAGGAAGTTTCAACATAAATCTGGTTTAATGTCTTTATTTCATACTTTTTTCCCTCTGAAATATTTTCAAGGTAAGGTTGCTACAAAAAATCTCATCATGATCTCTGCCTATTTTTATATTTTAAAATTTTCATGGTGCAAAAACTAATACGTTTATTTACTGTAATTAGTTTTTTGAAGTAACAGCTTTTTTCATCACCTCTGTTATGTAAGCTAAATAAACGATTTCTTGAAAAAAATGGACTGGTTTGACTCTATAACTCGATGTGATAATGCAAGGACATTCGAAAACGAAAACCAGTTCATGGCGGTGTAATTGATATCGAGCGGGCACTAACGTTGTGGCGACAGAGGAGTGGCCGAGCGCGTTAAGACGCCTTGCTGCGGAGCGCGCGGTTGCTCGCCGTCGGAGGTTCGAGTCCTCCCGGGGGCATGGGTGTCTGTGTTGTCCTTAGGTTAGTTTAACTTACTTTAAGTAGTTTGTAAGCCTTGGGTCTAATAACCAAAGAAGTCCCATAAATTTACGAATATTTGAACATTTGCTAAAGTTGTATGAAATTGTGCGACAAGCACTAGCATATGATAGAAAAATCTCGACGCTGTGTGTGTGTGTGTGTGTGTGTGTGCGCGCGGGTTTGTGTGTGTGTGTGGGGGGAGGGGAGGGGGATAGTTTGAGGGGTATGAATGAAACGGAAATCGCCCCCGCTAGCACGTGAATCAAACAGTGACACACATAGAAGCTATTCACACTCGTCAGCAGACGACGCACACGAGACATTTCCTAACTACACAGAAATCGAATCAACTACTTTAGAAGTCAGACTGTATTTCAGAACGGACTGTAATTCATCTAGCTTACTATTAAAAGTATGATGAGTAATTAAATTATGTTTAACCTGGAGCTCTCTCTCTCTCTCTCACACACACTCACACACTAACACACACACACAAACCTCATAGTTCACAGGAACTACCGTCTCGTGAGGAAAGAAACCACAATGAGAAGTACCTCTCGGATTACAAGTCGTTCTCGAGAACCGAGAAGTTTTCCTTCCTTGAAGCTGCCGTCCAAACACATGGACAATTTCACTTCTGTTGATTTCCTCCTCCACACAGCGTGGGGTAACCTCCGTCTGCGCGCTCAACAAGCGATGAAGAGGCACGAAACGGGAATTCTACTAGACGCACAAAAACAAACTATAGAAGTCGGAAATTCGAGTCCTCTCTTCGGCATGGGTCTGCGTGTTGTCGTTAGGTTAATTTAAATATAGTCATTGATTTGTTGATTTTAACGGCCGTAATTTTGTGATTTCGAAGTATTTAAGCATTTCGGTCGTTTCAGGGCATTGAAATAAATTCAACTCCAAAGTTGAAAATTTGTGCTGGAGCGGGATTCGAGCCCGGATTTACCAATACGTGCCAGTGGTCGCCTTAAATAATTAAGACTTTCTAGGCACGCATCAATTCCTGTCCAAATTCTCAACTTCTAGCACAGTACGATGCTAGTGCCCCGTGCCCATTACTTCTACATCTACATACATACTCCGCAATCCACATAAAGTTTCGTGCCGGAGGGCACTCACAAGGAAAGTACTTGGGCTCGAACAAACACATATACACAAAAATCGTCTGAGAGATAATGTAAAGGTCCCTTATTGCACTAGTGATACTCCCGCATCTGCAAAACTCTGCAGTCGTCCGTTAGAGGCCTCTGCGTGTGCCATGCCGCATTGCACTTTGACCTGTCGGTTCGCCAGTAGGGACGGTGCAGTGTGCCTCCGAAGTTGCGTTTTGTGATATTATTTGTGTGGTGAAGCGTCAGATGGGGCGGCGATTGCTAATCAATCCTGCTAATGTATTGCGATTAGTTGAGATGAAGTTACGAAGAACCTTTATTCGTGAAGATGGTATTAGTGTAGAAGATGAATCATTTGCATGCTTTCTCGTATATGTTATGGAACAGAAATATGAGCATAAGTTAGATACTGCTGTTACAAACTCATAATAATGATAATAGGGATGATAATGACGAACAACTCATTGCAAGCGGTAGTGCTACGTAAGTGCGGGAAGAGGCGATGGAAGCAGTGGCAGTGAATACCAACAGTCTTTCGGGAAAAAGGTTAAAGTTGCAACTATCATCACGGCTTTTGATGACAATTCGCTAGAGAACATGTACGATGGTTATTACATAAGTTATAGTTAAGATATCTGCATTACTTATGGCGTCTACAATTACATCTACAGTGCTATCTAGAGCATGGTTGCAGAGCTTTGCAGAGAAACGACACCCACCAGCATATTGAGGTGTACTTAGAGATCCTGTAACCAAACGTTCATACATATATGTTTGTTCGAGCCCAAGTACTTTCCTTGTCAGTAGCATTACTAGTTACTTGCTTCACTGTTCCACTCCAATATAGAACGAGGGAAAAACGAATACTTGTATGCATCCGTACGAGCCTTAATCACTCTGATCTTATCCTTGTGGTCTTTACGCGAAATGTAGGTTGGCGGCAGTAGAATCGTTCTGCAGTCCGACTCAAATTCCGGCCCTCTAAATTTCTACAACACTGCTTCCCGAAAAGAACATCGCCATCCCTCCAGCGACTCCCAGTTGAGTTCCCGAAGAATTTCTGTTAACACTCGCGCATTGATCGAATCTACCAGTTACAAACCTCACCGCCCGCCTCTGAACTGCCTCTATGTCTTCCTGTAAACCCGATCTGGTCCCAAACACTTGAGCAATACTCGAGTCAGGGTAGTGAAAGCGTTTTATATGCGGTCGTCTTTATAGACGAATCACACCTTCTCAAACGTCTCCCAATAAAGCGAAGTCAAGCATTTGCCTTCCCCACGACTATCCTTATATGCTCGTTCCATTTCATATCGCTGTGCAGCGTAACGCCTAAGTATTTAACTGACGCGTCATTGTCAAGCATCACACTACTAATGCTGTATTCAAACATTACGGGATTGTTTCTCCTTCTCATCTCTTTCTCACCTTATATTTTTCTACATTTAGCGCTAATTGCCATTCCTCAAACCACCTAGAAATTTGGTCCAATTTGTCCTGCGTCCTACTACAGTCATTCAATGACGACAGTCTCTTGTAAACCATAGTATCATCAGCAAACAGCCGCAGATTGAAAATCATTCTGTCCGTCTGATCATTTATATAGATAGAAAATAACAGCGACCCTGTCACACTTTCCTGGGGCACTCTTGATAATACCCTAGTCTCTGATGAATACTCGCCGCCGGCCGCGGTGGCCGAGCGGTCTGCGGCGTGCCAGTCACAGCCTGCACGGTCGCTACGGTCGAGGGGTCGAATCCCCCCCCCCCCTCGGGCAGGAATGTTTGTGTCGTATTTAGTATAAGGTAGTTCATAAGTAATTTGTAAGTTCAGAGACTGATGACCCCACAGTTAAGTTCCTTCACCTTAACAAACATTTACATTTTTAACCCTCTCATGCACGAATTATCAACTCGACAATGAACAAAATTTCTGATACATTATTTGGTAACTTAAGACCTATCTTGTACAAAATTCATCATAATTTATCTAAAAAAAATAGTTTCATATACCAGTAGGGAGGAGTACTCAATAGAGGACAGTGTGTAGTAAAACTGCTACATTTTACATCGAACATCTATTAATAATATCAAAGAATACATGAAGAGTGTTCACTATTCTGTATTTTTCGAGCAATGAGATTGTTTCAGGCACTCAGGGCACACAGCATGTTTACACTTTTCTCAAATGTAACGTGTTTTCCGTCGGCAGTCCCATCACGACACCTCTTGGCATTGGGATCATCTGATTTAGCTGGCCAGAGTTATACCCCGTTGAAGCATAAATCGTTGGGTACCGAATGACAGGCTTTCTTGTTTTCCGATGTACAGACAACAATGTACTTTCATCTGAAGGCCTGCCTGTACTCTTTCTTGTAATCTCTACTTTCCGTTTCTTTGTTAGCCCAACGACTAACACTGCCGTCTAGGAGACAGTCTATCATTCATTATAACTCTTCATATGAGCTACCTGTGATTTTACGGTCACGTCAGATGTAAAAGATGACAGAAATGAGACGAAATTTATGTGTCCTCATTTGAGGACGCGACGCCATCGAGGATAATGTAGTGTTCTATTACTTAAATAATCTTCGGGCCACTGACATATTTTTATACCTATTCCATAAGCTCGTATCTTCGTTAGCAGTCTGTAGTGTGGTTTCGTGTCAAACGCCTTTAAAAATCGAGAAATGCGCAGTCTGCCCTGTTGCCCTTCATCCACAGCACGCAAGATGTCATGAGAGAAAAGAGAAAACTGAGTTTCGCACTTCTATGGATTTACAAACATTTGAACATTTTGTGAAAGAAAATGCAGTACGGCTTGTACTCAGGAGAAAGGTTAGCAGGTGGAGAAGGAAGTTCTCGGCTGCATTTCAAGACGTACGTCCCGACCACAACGTTGACTTCATAGAGGCTGAGTAAATAACAATAGGATGCAAGGTCATAGCAATGAGGATGTGTATAGCTCTACACGAGCAGGATACGTTGAGATTTATGGAAATATATGCTTTCCCGGCCTATACAGCTGATGCAAAGTTCTCGGGATTCCATCCGGATGCAAAGTCTTCAAACTACGATGTTTCGACGCGTGACATAGCATACCTAGCAGCTTCCACCGAGAAGTTTTCATCACGTTGTGATTTCATTGTCACCTCGTAAAAACGAGACTGCTTTTTAATATACAGGGGACTGCACAGAAAAAAATGCATGCCTGAACGTAAATACAGATGCTAGCCCAGGCTACAGGTAGCGCTGTTGGATTTTAGCACCAATAGCACTTGCATTGCCCTCAATACGTAGCAAGTGACAGTTGTAGTCATGACGGTATTCGTGACCAATGTAGGAGATGTGTTTGGTGTTTCAAAGAAGTAAGATTAGGTTTAAAGTCCCGTCGACAATGTGGTTATTAGATATGGTTAGTATTTCAAGAGGCACCGTACAAAAGATTTCTGACGAATACTGAGAAAGCAAAAATAAACTACATCTTTCGGAAGGTCATAATGTGAACAAAAGTGTGTGTCAGCAACAAACGAGAGTTTGTATTGTAACTGCAGTTATCAGCGATACAAATGCCCGTGATACAGAGGATAGAGATCAATAGATCAGGTTGCACTCTATTTTACCTTATGAGTCGAATCCACTCGATGATGAATGTATGACGTGTAGAAGACTGAATGAGCTGGAAGAAGAATTTGGTAGATTGGGAAAGAAGGCAGAAGATTTTGTGGTTCGAGTAAACTATGCCAAAACATGGTATCTCTTATAGGAGAACGCTGCTGTTTAAGAGAAATACATCCAGTGGGCTCCGTGTGAGATTATTCGAACACGTAGCCTGAGTAGAAAATTAAAGGTGAATGTCTATGGAATAGGTCGGTGACAGTATATGGCTCAGAAAAATTGACAATGACTGTGGCACGAGTTTCTCAAAATATGGGACAGCAGTAAGAAATCACAAATTATCACATCTATGTGTACAGGATCAGAAATCTGAGTGGGGCTACAGAACTTGTTACATGCTTCATAGACTGATTTAAAAACATGGTATATTAGAAATTGATATTGAAATAATTATTTCCCTTTTTTTCTTGAGTGTGTGAATTCTTCCAGTCAAATTACAACAGGGGAAATGTGGTGAAATTTTCAGGTGTATTTATGTTCGTCCTCGAACAAGTCAATCAGTCTATTGCTTCCTCCAATGTATACTTCGTGAAAACACCGCGAGAGGGAAAAAAAGAATAAAAAGAGAGAGAGAGAGAGAGACTGTAGCTCTCAATGTTTACTAGCAAGTGTTGTTACTGCAAAACTCCCCAAAAGGAAAAGGGAAATAACAGTGGAACACTAAATACCTTCTTTCACAAACCTGATAAGAAATTGAGTTAAATTGTAATATTGTGAGGAAGTACAGTGACAGACATCTCTTTTCAATTCAATAGTTGTTTCGATCATATACTAATGAAAGAGCATTGCAAATAGGCAAAAGCGGCAGTTGAAAATAAATTTGATTTTACAAAACAGCCACAAGTCGCTACAATTATTAATTAACTTTTACCGGTTTCACTCTATGAACTGATATAACAAATTTTACGTTAATATTACATAAATGACGAATTACATTTCTAATTTGGAGACTTACGTTTGATAATAGTTGGTAGCTGTCGATTTACCTAGTCATATTTCAGTATAATAATTTACAATAGCTATACTATGACAGCTGGACACCCGGATGCATTTCAACAGCTGATATTGACAGCGACAAAGATATAATTGCTTTTTTTTATTTATTGACTTCGGTTTTACACCATTTAGTCACTTCTGTGTATTATTAAAATAAAGTTCTTCCTTTGGTCATAATATTACTTTTGTAACCCGTTGTTTACAGTCGATTTTCATATCTTAGTATTTCGATACATAAAAATTCAATTAACTTGCTGTATACTATCATGTCGTTACCATATAACAAAGATGTGGTTGACACTGGTTGAGGCACTTTGTTTTTAATTATCGAAGTTTTAAATTTGATCCTTGTCTCTCGATGTTTCGGGCAATGAAATAATATGTGGTTCGCATCTCCCAGAGTATTTTCATCGCAGTCACAAGCCGGTGTTTGGCTTATACGTATGCTATATAGGTCGTCTGGAAATGATCCATGATTGAATCATAATCTACTTATCGTAGAGGTTGCTTGTCGTGGTCCACTAATAATTTCAAACCATGGTCTTTTAGGAATTTGGGGTTGTATTTTTGCATATGCTCGTCCCCTGTGTTGTGAGCTCAAAGTCCATTCATCCTGCCATAATTCATATGCTCTTTTGCGTATGTTATATGGATATTCCGTAAAGGGGAGCTTTATTTCCAGTGGAGTTCCACTGTGTACAGCTTGCTTTTCGAGGTCATCTGCTTTTTCATTTCCTTTGATTCCACGATGCGCTTTCACCCACATAAATGTAACCTGTTTTTGCCTTCGTAGCACTCGTAGTACCAATAGCGAACTTGAAGTATGTAGTCGTTGGTAATTTTTGATAATTCAACGTTAGATATTGCTTATAGGACACTCTTAGAGTCTGAAAGTATGGTGAAATACGAATGTTTCTGATCCAGACACCACTGTATCGCCTTTATCACTGCTATGGTTTCAGGTAGGAGGTAGTTGGAGGTAACTTAAATTTCTGTTCAATCTGTAATTCAGGACTAAATATAGCGCATCCTGTGCTGTTATTACCTGTTATTTTTGATCCATCTTTGTATATCTGGATTACCCAATATCCTGTTTCCGTTCTTTGATTTTGCAATGTTACGGTTTTCTCCACGAGTTCTCTCTGGTTCTCTCTATTGTTTGAAAAGGAATTTGATCCTTGACGAGGAGGTAGTTGTAACTGTAGACAGGTAACTGTATGCTCGAGGCAATGTCTCTGTACCTATCTGCAACATTTTTGTATATCAAGACAAATCCATATAGCTTTTTATCCCGATTTCCTGAGGGAGTGCGGCAGGTTCGTAGAATCTGATGTATTGGATGTTGTGAAAGAGATAGCTTCTCTACAATGAATCGTTATACGAGCATATTCCTCCTTATATGAAGGGGATATAATTGCTTTGTATTTGTAACTTCCATGGTATCGTTCTTACACGTTATCTTTGGACGTAGGCTGTTAGGTAATTTACATTTCGATTGCTGCTTTTACGTGCGTGTGTACAAAAACATATTTCTGGTGACATTTCTGTTAAAAATAATCCATTAAAATGAATTCAAAAATACATTCCTAAAACATCATAAAACATTTACAAAATTGTTCCTGTCTACATGCATTCAAAATTATCACAATACAAAGATCTTTGTTAGGGTAACACGGCAGGTTAACGTCTTATTAGTAGTCAGCTTACAGGATTTCATCAAATAGATGAAAGAATCTATTTGAATGAAATTCATTTTGCTCATTTAATAAATTCTGAGGGTTTTCCTTTCTCTCTACGAAAATTTCCAGTTGTTCTAAAATATCAAACAAAAGGCCCTTATTTGCCGTGTGGATAACCCTCATGCTGTCTTGAATATTACCCAATGTGTGCTCAGTTGTTCGCAAATGCTAACCCAGTGCTGAATGGTTTGAATATAAATCGCAGTGTTCTATATAACGTTCTAGCTTATACCCGCGGCTCCGCTTGCTCTCAGTCCTCATGCTGCCTACTGTTACGTTGTAATGGTGATTCAACGTTCACCATTGCTGTCCTCTTGTCCCTCCTTTGTGAAAGTCTTATCTCGTGCCGTTCTTCATTTTCGTTTGCTCTTGATGTTGTAATACGTTTTGCTCCAACAGTGTTTCTTGATAATGACGTTTTCCTCTTCCGAGTCATGTTGTCTGAATGTGATCTATTAAAAGTAGATGTACTGTTGTAATACGTGTAAAGTAACGCAATGCACATTTATCTACTTAGTTTAAATAACAATTAAATTAATGTAATTAATTTCACTCATTTTTGAGGAAATTTCGCCTCTAAAGCGGAACTGAAAAATATTCCTATCAGAAGTCTATGCACTTACCGTTTATCAGGAAAGTTGTCATATATTGATTTTACTGTTGGAATTGTTGAGAGGCTGTGTGAGCCACAGAGACGCACTCCAGGCTGAGAAATAAAGACCATTGCAGATAACAGGCTAAAACAGACACGTATATCTTAAGAGATGTAGGCACTAAAGAAATCTCCTAGCGAACTGCTGATGCCCTCGGCCACCGTCCCAGGGTGGAGGTTACCTTTCGGAGAAGATGGGCGTAACTTCATATAGCGTCTAGACGTTGTTGTAAGACGTTACATTAGTACTGGGTGGCCAACAGGCACGTTTTAATGTACGTAGCAAAGTTGATACCAGTCACTTGGGAACAGCAACGTCAGTGGTTCCATGAGGCTAGAGTGAGAGGGTAAAGAAGAAAAACGGCAAGTTAGCAGCTCCCCTGAGGCGTGGCCTAAGGTGGAGGCTAAGGTGTGGCCAACTGACGTAAAACATTTTTGTTGTTGCCCATATTGGGTAGCGTCGTGACGTTTTACTTTCAGCTGAACAATGTTGCTACCAAGTATGGATTTTGTTAGTGCACAAACAAGCCACCTCCCCACCCGGGGAATGGCAGAAAGGACAGGGCTGAAACGTGGTTCGCTAGAGGACTCAGAGAGAGGGCAAACCACAATTTAGATTGGTTGAACCAAGCAGCGGCCAATAGGAAATTGTTAACTGTCGGAAAGTGGGGAAAAGAGGTGCGCCCACACCTGCCGTTAAAACCCCCGGTTTTTGGATCAAGAGGGGAGTTCTCAGTCAGACGAGTCGGGCGCCAGCCAGTGACTATCGGCGTCGGCCTCGGGGTGCTCCATGACACTCTGTTTCTCGCGGGGAGTGCGTCTGTCTAGGGGATGCTGCTAGGGAACGTAATTACTGGCTTCTGTTGTGGCAAACAATTTATACTTCTTGTTTTTTTTTTTTTTTTTTTTTTTTTTTTTTTTTTTTTTTTTTTTTTTAAATAACTAACCCCAGTGTAATAGACTTAGTATGGGATGCAATAAATTCAATGCAAGGTACCTAGGAGTTCCATAAAGTTTCCTAAACAAGTATCCTCTCGAGTCTCGAAATCCACATCTCTAGTAGATGCCTGTACTGTCTCTCTGCAATCACTCCTCTCCGCTCGGGATATGCAGACTGACCTTGCTACCTCTTCCCTCTTTCTTATGTAGGACACGACAAAGTAAGTGGTGTAGATCAAATCACACGTAAAAATGCACTCGTTTCGAAGAATCCAATCACGAAATTAAACAATGATTGTAATAATATCACAGATCGATCACTTGACGTAATGCGCGAACGTCAAAACGATTTTTTAAAGAGATGTATTAAAAGAAATTTCTTTTTTACTGCTTTATTTATTTATTCTTACATTTCCTTATTCGTATGCTTATCCTTACAGAGAAAGAGCTGAAGACATTGTAGCACGCATAGACCAAAGATATGGTCTGTGGCATCACGTTTCGCTGTATATAACCTCCTTGCTATAGAGTCGCAAACGTCATCGCTGACTTTCAGTCCGAATATTTTTATAGTTTGACGACTTTCAACCATCATATCTTCCACCCCCTTATAGCTATCGGCATGGAACAGCTATGGTGTACAGCGGGAGACTTCGGTCAACAATTACACACAGACCATTCGTTTGCGTTCTGTAGTTTTCGCTGCAGAGAGAAATATTAACATACACACACACACACGTAGAATTTTATATACACCGATAACTTTCCAATATACTCCACCCTTTTATCATTATCAACCCTCAAGCGACAATACAACCAATAAAACCATTTTCAAAGAGGAAATATAACTTTTAAAGAGTAATTATTGTTCCGCATTTCGCGTTATATTCTTCAAATTACTAAATATCTATCAGATCGCTATAAAACAGTGCCTAAAACCTTCCTCGGGTATCAATTAGTAGCTGTACAAATGTTTAAGTCTCTGCGTCTTGTCGTTCTGACGTGATAAGCGTACACCGAACAGACATTCACATTAATATGTATATACGTAAATAGCTATCTGATCGCCATAAAACTGGGCCCAAAGCGTTCCCCAGGTAGACATTAGTAACTGTACCAATTTTTAGCTCTGTATGTCTTGTGGTTCAGACATGATAAACGTACACCGAACAGACATTCACATTTATAGATATAGATATTAAACGTTCTTTCCGTACGTCCAATGTACGTGCTCTGTCAATTTTGACACTGTAATTTATATATTCCCGAATTACTGTAATTATCTTTGTGTAAATTTTCTTTATATTTAAGTTTGGGCCTAAGTGAGCAGTCAGTTCGAAAAGCAACTTTCACAATATGTTTGGGGAAATATCTGGCAATATGATCCGTGATAGGACCTTTAGGTCAGTGTAATGTACTTCTTTATTGATGTAACATTAAAGTAAAATAGTGAACTTTCTAACAATGCTTTTGTTCATAGAGGGAAACCGGTAAAATTCAATAAACAATTGTAGCGACTTGTGACTTTTATTAAAATCAAATTTATATACTTCGTCGCCATGAAGGAATATTATAAATACCAAATACAGCGGAACTGGGGGAAATTTGCTATTGTGGACAAATTTCGATTGAGCTGTGTAGTAATTTTTAAATCTGTAGCTCATCGGGGAGTTAGTAAAAGCAATAACTGGAAAATTCGGGCAGGACAGACAGATAGACAAAAAAGAGACGTAACAGAAACGTGCTAATATCTGTGAGATTCAAAATGTTCAAATGTTTGTAACTCTATCGGAACAAACTGCGTGGTCATCAGTCCGTAGCTTACAAACTACTTAAACTAAGCTAAACTATCCTAAGGACAAACACATTCCGCGGTGGAGTAGCCGAGAGGTCTAAAGCGTTTCGCTGCGGAGCGCGCGGTTGCTCGCCGTGGAGGTTCGAGTCCTCCCTGGGGCATGGGTGTGTGTGTTTGTCCTTAGGTTAGTTTACCTAGGTTTAAGTAGTTTATAAGCTACGGACTGATGACCACGCAGTTTGGCCCGACAGGTTTAAAAACATTTGTTTGACAAACACATACACCCATGCCCCAGGGAGGACTCGAACCTCTACGGCGAGCAACCGCGCGCTCCGCAGCGAGACGCTTTAGACCGCTCGGCTACTCCACCGCGGCTATCTGTGAGATGTTAAAAGTGTGAGTAATTGCAGAGAATATTTTCAAGGGAAATGGAGGAGGAAACGTAGGTTAAGAGAGAGAGAGAGAGAGAGAGGGGAGGGGGCAGTAAGAAACTGCGATCGTTTACAGAATTGAGCTTTGGAGCTGATCCTGGTTTGGGAACAGGTTGTACAGTTTAAAGAAAACTCATAGCTTGCCAGTAGACGGCGATGTAAACGTCAGCACTGGTGAACAAGATTTACTCCAACTCAACTGTCGGCTTACAGTCCTAACACGTTGTGAGAAATGGTTCGTGACTGGGCAAAGAAATTGGCCTCCCGGTACCAGCCTTCCCTGAAAAAGGGTCGAGTTCCGCTGCGCTCCTTCCTTGAAGTTGTCCAGACAACGGCCCCGCTGTTTTACTTCTCAGGAAGGTGTTCACTGCCCTGTTTACTTCCTCCTCTTGACAGCTCTTGTTGGGTACACAGCATGACTCCCGGATTACCACAGACGCTGATACGTTTGCCAAGTTTCGAAGTACGTTTGGTGAAGTAATACTTCAGTGTTGTTGGCCTTTTCATAAGCAGAGATAAAATGCCGTTTATCGTATGCCGCAGTAGGTGCAACCCAAATGTCGTGCCTAATTGCGGTTTTCCTCTATGACATTTGGTTGACGCGATGCTTCCTTGACTGCTGAACGCTTAAATCTCTTTCCGCGTAGATGACGCACTTTCCGTGGTATTATTTTTAGGTTTATCTTTGCTCCCTTGAGATGGTGTTGCTTTATTAATTGTTTTGACATTTCCACAGGCTCAGAAGCACGGAATTACCACCTCTATCGAAACCACCACGAATCATAATCTGAAACCCAACTTTTCTTCCGTCACATAGTGCTATGCATCAAGGCAGTCAGGTACATGAAACATTTATTGATTTCGGAAAAAAAACTTTTAACTTAGTACCAAATATCAAAAGAACGGTGGAAATGGGTTATATAATCTACTTGTCTCTTTATTTTGCATGTACTTTGAAATCCAGGGCCGGCCGCGGTGGCGGAGGGGACTGAGGCGCTCCAGTCACGGTCTGCACGGCCACTACGGTCGGGGGTTCGAATCCCCCATCGCGCATGGATATTTGTGCCGTCCTTAGTATAAGATAGTTGATAAGTAGTTTGTAAGTTTAGGGACTGATGACCCCGTTGTTAAGTCCCACAAGCTTAACAAACATTTGAACATTTTTTTGAAATCCAGGTGTAAATTAAATGTACTATTGCATTAATTAATGCTGCGACCAAGAAGTGGAAGCTTTAACCCTTTAATCCTTTGGTGACCAAATTATTTCTAGAAGTTGTAGACTTTTTATGAATACTTTATTGGGCTAAGTAGCCACACATAAAATCATAGTTTAAATCTTGAAAGTGAGAGTTTAGCCTGCGGGTATAAAAATTTAGAGAGAGTTTCCCACCGAATTTTTGAGTAACTGGACTTCATTATTAACAAAAGTATACCTTTTATTTTTTCGTACGAAAAGCATATTAAACATTTCATTTACTTCTTTATTAGTTCATATTGTCCATTGAGTTCACTAAGGTGACGTACTATGGAACTCAGAGAAGCATGGTGCTACACACAAAGGTACACGACAGTTGCTACACATTATTTTTGTCCTCTTTTCTTTGTTTTTGGTGCTATATTGACGGCACCTTCTGATTGTAGTACCTTTTGTTGGCAAATGAGTTCCAACTTTCGTCAGACGAACTTCATCTGGAACTCCAGACACGCCTCTTTTTGGTGTCTGAAAATGGACGAGCCTTCCTCTTCGCTTACGACTTGAGAAGCCGGAGATGAGCTGCCTTGCCAAATGCTACCTAAATGTTAGCTGATCTGCTTCTGTCTTCTCTAACTTCCACATAATGTAGGCACTGACAACTGCCAAATCTATAAGAAAAAAAAAAAAATAGTTTGTGCCACCACTTCCATGAACGACGACCTACACCATACCGTTCGCGCAGCTCACATACACGAATATCTCCCTCGTAAATGTAAAATCAGACAAATAGAAGTCGTTTCACACGCATAAGGAAAGCACGCTATACAAAAAACGCTATTACGGTCGAAATAGTGGTTTGTTTTCCCACATAAACTGCGCTTCTGCATTGACTGACTAACAGTGTAGAAAAACAACCACTTTCGCGCGGCTGTTGACAATCTATATGTAGTTAGCACACTCTAACAGAGATGGTTCAAGTTAGAAGTGGGAACACGGAGTACCACTGAACTTACAGCGAAAGCAAATAAGTGGGAACTATAGTTTCCACTGGTCACTAAAGGGTTAATGCATAATGTAGCTGATCAGCTACATATCTCGTTTTTTCCATTATCTCTCAAACTGATCAAAATTTTATAACAAATTAATTTGTAGCTGCTTCCATACGTATTGTTACATATGCTAGAAGCTCATAGAAATTATAAATTGCAGAGTGCTACTAAATCAGTTCGACAGTTAACTGCATTGAGTTACTCCTAACATGAACATTTGTTTACATTAGTATTCCTCCTTTGCCATGTAAAATTAGTCAATCGCATACTACTGCTGCATTATGAGTTACTTTCTGGAAATATTAGAAGCATAATAGTGACGTTTACTGCATCGGCTACATCGTGGAAGCACTATTTAGCTGACCAGCTAAGAACGTTTGTTGCTAGTTTCAAATATTTGTATAGCTTATGGGACTCTACTACGTAGTCATCAGTCCCTAAACTTACAAACTACTTACGAACTAGCTAACACTAAGGACGGCACAAATATCCATGCCCGAGGGGGGATTCGAACCCCCGACCGTAGGGGCCGTGCAGACCGTGACTGGAGCGCCTCGGTCCCCTCGGCCACCGCGGCCGGCTTGTTGCTAGTAGTGCATACTAATTTTAAGGATTTTTTTTCAATATTTTTCTCAGTATATACACACTATAAATTAGTCGCGGTAGTTTTTATAGCTTCAAATAAAAATGTATGCATTAAAGGGTTAATTATGATCAATAATAGCTCACCAATGGAGTAAAAAGCTACGTTCTTCTAATAGTCGTCTAAGGTTAGCATCGACTGATTTTCTGATTACCTGCAAGTATAAATATTGTCAAGTTTAAATTGACTTTGAAACTGCTTCTTGTGAAATTATTATTAATCCAATCCAAACTGTAAGCTAGATTCGGCTTGCTGTGGTAAGTTTAGGAAAAATATAAGAAATTCATTAAATCAGATAAAAATAATCGCTTTGTGTAACCTAAAGTCAAAATTGCCATCGGAGTGGGAAAAAACTAGTGAAATCAGGATCTAAATATTACAGTTTATTTTGTCACTTCTTATAAAATTACAGTGGAATCGAGTTCGGAAATTAAAAACACGAAAACTCTTATATTTCAAGAGATTATTATTACTACAATCAGATTACTGCATAGCTCTATTTAAAAATATTTATTCATCTAAAAAACACTGAACTTCAGAGTGATCATCAGGAAAGTATACAAAACAAAACTTTTTCCTGTATGAGTCTGCGATCTACATTTTTTGTCAATATGAATATAGCCATCTAGATTACTAACACTCTCTTTATTTATTAGAACGTTTTGGCATCTGGAATAATGGGATCTGTAATTAAGATGAAAGGAACATACAAGTGTTTGTTCTACAATAACGAGTTCCAAAGAAAGTTTTAAAATACAAATAAAAATGATTTACAAGGTATTTGAAAATATTCATTCACATAACAATCTCTGAACGTGTGTAGCAAAATTCAGTGTCCTTGATAAAAACCCGTACCTATTAGAGGCGTCAAGTAAGTCCTTGTTTAAAAAAAAATGCACATGTATAAAAAGCCCTAGTTGCCACATGGCGTTAGTGTGGCGCGTTGACTATCAATTTTTATATCTATTAATCTACTTTTTGTATCAATTACACTTATAAAAGAACAGATATACGTTATAAAAACTGTTACGCAACGCCCCACGTAGGTGTAACCTGTCACGTAAAGCTTTTCTACATCATAATATAAATACGTGAACACAATAAGTGAAGTACCAATTTTAATATTACGAAGTATTGTGTAAACGAGGAGGCTAATGTCCACAAGACAATAATCATGTATGTACAATGTCGTTAAGAGTGGTTCAAGTAAGTGGTTGTTTCCATATCTAAAGGGAGTATAAGACGGCGATACGCTGCGAAAGGTACTGGTTAGAGAGCCTATGTAGGGAGAGAGTTGCCAACCGCCCTGTGTCCGCCATGTTTTTACCAGACTGCGCGCGGGACGTGCACTTACATAGTGACCCAGGCAGAAATACAGCCACTTAACGACTGAAATAAGCCATCACTTCCACCCATGACACCAAAGCACATCGTCTACCTTACTAATCAGTGTGTGGTTAAAGAAATGCCATTCATCTATGTTTTTACAGGCTTAATAAGTTTGTAAGCATATAAATCTCGTGAAACAGTTTCTATGACTGTCGAATGTTAATACCATATTAACTTCAACAATTGGCAGTTGATTACTAAGCAAGAGAGGTATTTGTTTTAATATATCTTGAGGAGGAGTGCACGGGACAAGGAAAAGTTTAGAAAATGTTCAAAAGTTTGTACAGCTTATGGGACTTAACTACGGGGTCATCAGTCCCTAAACTTACAAACTACTTACGAACTAGGACGGCACAAATATCCATGCCCGAGGGGGGATTCTAGCCCCCGACCGTAGTGGCCGTGCAGACCGTGACTGAAGCGCCTCAGTCCCCTCGACCACCGCGGCCGGCGAAAAGTTTAGACATTTAATGTAATGCAATAAATAGAACAAGTGGTGAGTGGACTTCGGCGGTCGAACAGGAAAGTGTTACGATGGCGTAGGCTGGCAGTGTCGCGAAGCAGAGTGGGTCGGGTGCTCAGCAAATTTAAGTAGCTCAAAGCAAACTTCAAGTGTCGCAAGTGTGTCGGCAGCCGCACCTGCTATGCAACAACTCCGAACAGCGGTGTTGCTTAAGGGAAGCAGCAGCCACGGTCTATGTCACCGAAAAATAGGAGTCTATCACGTGTAGCAAGTCAGCTAGCCTACATCGATGAAACGCAAACCAACGGGGTCAACTCCGGCATATAAATATTGGAGAAAAAGGCAGGCTAGGCACGCTAACGACATTCCAACGGTGGAAGGAGTGCAAATTGCACAATTCGCCGATGACACGGCTTTTATAACCAGCGGAAGGCATGTTCAAGCTAACATAACACGGTTCCAACGACAACTAGACAGAACTGCTGAACGGTGTAGGCTGAATAAAGTACAACTCAATGTAGCAAAAACCACGGCGATCTATTTCTCCAGGAAACGACCACAGATGCCAACTAACTTACGACCTCATGGACAGGTCATCCCATGGGAGCGGCGGTCACTTACCTGGGAGTTACTCTCGATAAGCCCTTTTTTCTCCACAAACATATTGATAACCTGCGACCTAAGATCCATGCAATGGCCAAAAACTTAATGCCGTTCTTTCTCAGCGCAGAGTTGAATACCAGTACCAAACTGCGACTATACAAAGCAACAGTGCTATCCAAAATGTTATATGGCAGCTCAGTTTGGGGCCTAGCTAGTGCGACCCAAATCTCAAGACTGCAAGTTATCCAGAATAAGACGTTACGATGGATCCTCAGAGCTGGCCGTTACAGGAGAAACGTGGACATCCACCAGGAACTCCATATGGACACTCTCATGGAGGCAATTAAGAAGAGAACGACGAAGATACACAATAAAATAGATCAACTTAGGGCAACAGTACACAACGTCCAAACCTTAGGAATGACAGCTCCACGCCCGTTGCATAGGTACAAGGTGCCACGATCGTTAGTTACCTGAATAAAACGTGTTAGTAAGAAGATGTGGTAACGTAATTTACATTGTAACCTTCATGTGAATTACTCAATGGAACTACGTACTAAAATCAAGTGGGGTACCTTACGGACCGACATAATGGCCCTTAGAAGCCTACCCCCAAAGTTTATTGTAAAACGAAGTTATCATTAACCCACATACCTCTGTAATCCCAGGAAGTGTAAATCGCCAGTTGGCGATGGGAGTTCACATACCTTGTTAAAAAATTCCGGGCATCGCACCAGCACGGGGCGCAGTGAGGCGCAGCAAGCAACACAACATTGACCTGAGAGGTCAGTATGTACACAAGGACGCGGCCGTACTTGGAGTGCTCTCGTGACCTGTCCAAAGGCGGAGCAAAAGCTGGAGGCGAAAGGCGACCGGGGTTCAACGCCCGGGCCACACCCATGTTGTACGATTGTTGGCCAACCACGAGGTCGGCGAGGCCAGGCGCGGCACGGCAAAAGCGACGTCACTTACACCCAAACCTTCAGATGTCAGACACTCAGATTTGCACCATACGTTGTATATCGATAGAGTATCAACCGAAACATCTATATAATTCCTGATTTTTGCTGCCGTCCAGTAGAACGTGCGTAAATTATAATAATAAGTAACAGCTAACCTACGGATTAGAGAAAAGCGTGTCTGTGAGGCGCACTGCATCCATGCCACCGTGGGTTAGTTGGTAGAGCGTTAGCATTTGGTGCAGAAGGTCCTGGGTTCAAGCCCCACCTCGCTTTAATTTTTTTTCATTGTTTACACTACAGTACGTTGGAAATTGTTAAAAGGGGCAACGTGTTCCTCATATGTAAAAGAACTGTTTCGATTTTGTAGCAATGTGTTATTAGCAGTTTACTCTTGCTTCGTTTTATTTGAAAGTAGGAAACCTGTAAAGTGTTATTACTTTAATTACGCTGTACAGTGTTATTACTTTCATTACGCTTATTGTTTTTAACATTACTTTTTTGTTATTGTTATTACTATTATTAATATTAATACAGCTGTATGTGTGGTGCAGTTTTTTTATTCATATGTTCTGATTATGTTCGTTTATTCTGTGAAACTACGAATAAATCCTACAGATTAGCTACTTTCAAATAAAACGAAGCAAGAGTAAACTGCCAATAACACATTGCTACAAAATGGAAACAGTTCTTTTACATATGAGGAACACGTTGCCCCTTTTAACAATTTCCAACGTACTGTAGTTTAAACAATGAAAAAATTTAAGGCCTAGGTGGGGATTGAACCCAGGACCCTCTAGAAGACAATCTAATGCTCTACTTATTAACCCACTTTTTTATTTTTTATTTTTTTATTTTTTTACTTTTTATTTTTTTATTTTTATGTTTTTTCTTCTTCTTCTTCTTCAGGCGAAGGTAGTGGATCGCTTCCACGATGAAATCAAAATCTTCCTCCATAGATAACAAAATATAACTGATGTGCCTCCGTCACAGACATTTTTTTCCCTGGCTCCGAGTTCGTCTTCTCGAAAAATGAATGTTACCGTTTTGTTTCTATCGTTTCTTTGCAATTCAGTCAACTTCTTTGCCTTTTCTATTTATTTATCTTCTCTTAACTCGTGAATCGTGATCAGCCAGGTTTTGGTTTTTTTATGATAATAGACATTAATCCACAAGGGGGATGTTCAGTGCATCATTAAAGGAAAGGCGTCCTCTCGCCATTTAAATGTAAAACTTATTGAAAAAAATGTTAACATTAACAGAAAATAAAGGGATAAAAACGCTCTTATTAGAAGGACATCAAATTACATTTTATCTTCGTGTTCCATGTTTTTAAATGTCTGGGCTTCTCAGAAAGTCCTACATTCTTCTCTGAAAACTGCTTCTAAAAAGTTTGCATAGTTTCGCTTGTAATGTTGTTTACGGGATAACTGGCGAAGTTGCTGAACTATATACATGGAGAAGTCCTCTTCGCCTTTAGTCGTGCTTGACATTAAATAGTGGACGAAGTGTCCTTTCAGCCAGTTAACTGAGTTCCGTTTTGTTTTAGCGTACGGAACAGTATCGGGGTACAAGAAATCGTCAGGTGTAATACGGAGAATCGATGTTCTTGTGATGGTTGCAAGCTTTTTACGAATATAGTTCCAGACGTCTTTCACCTTGGAGCACACAAAAAGATGTTCATCGCTGTCCATTAAGCTGCACGTTGCACACAGTGGTGAGTCCACCAAATGTATGGAATATAACCCACGGAAGGGTGACAGATACGCTTTTGCTCTATTCCGTAGGTTAGTTGTTACTTATTATTATAGTTTATACACGTTCTACTGGACGACAGCACAAATCACGAATTATATAGAAGTTTCGGTTGATACTCTGTCGATATACAACGTTTGGTACGGTTCTGAGTGTCTGACATCTGAAGGTTTGGGTGTTAGTGCGGACTCCGCTGGGCTTGGTAAGCTGCGGCCAGCGAGCTGAGGCGTCAGCACCCGCCTCCAGCGGGGCAGAGCGAGTCAGCGGCTTCGTCAGCAAGCCGTCGGCGCGGTGCGTGACAGTACTCGCACGCTCTCCACTGGCATTCTGGTTGTAACCATATTTCAATAAATATTAGTGGCGATTACACCGCTGTTTTACTGTCTCCCTTCTCCCAGGTTGAGTAGAGCTCACAGCCCACAGATGCATTACTATCTTGACAAAATTACAAATGATAAGAAATAGGCAAAAAACAGCAGGTGCTTTAAGTAAACACCCTTACAATCACAAGCAACACTTTACAATCTCAAACAAAATAATGCTATTTCAGAATTTTCCTTCTGCATATCCATAGCTGAAATTAGTACAATATTTTCGCTTTCCGTCCCGATATAATGCATTTTAAGTGTACTGTCGATCTTATAACATTTTGAGTTGGTTTGCGTTATAGGAGGCGATCTATTTATATTATTGTAAAAAGATATAAAATAGCCAAGATCGCTTATCATCAGTTTTTATTAATGACGACCGGTTTCACTGATCTATGTCAGCATCATCAGGTCAAATAAAATATTTTACAAGGCTATAATCTGTTAAAAGGATAAACGGATATTTAAAACATGCAAGTCATTATAATAAAACGAGAAGATGCGTCAAATAAATCCATAAGAGCAAGATCGGGCATATTTAGAGATGAGACATACCTTGTAACGTCAAATAGTTGTTATATAAAACGATTTACAGTGCATAAGTGCACTAAGTCATTATAATAAAACTGTGTTAATTACGTTTTATTATAATGACTTAGTGCACTTATGCACTGTAAATCGTTTTATATAACAACTATTTGACGTTACAAGGTATGTCTCATCTCTAAATATGCCCGATCTTGCTCTTATGGATTTATTTGACATATCTTCTCGTTTTATTATAATGACTTGCATGTTTTAAATATCCGTTTATCCTTTTAACAGATTATGGCCTTGTAAAATATTTTATTTGACCTGATGATGCTGACATAGATCAGTGAAACCGGTCGTCATTAATAAAAACTGATGATAAGCGATCTTGGCTATTTTATATCTTTTTACAATATTATAACATTTTCCTACACTGGGAAATACCAAAAACATCATTCTGTAGTTACTTTTCTGGGAACTATTTCAGAAAATCGGAAAAATACCAATACTATCTCTAATGAAACAGACTCAAAATAGGCAACTGAATATCTGTAATGAGTCAATAGTTCCACCCCCTCTCTTTCTCACGTCACATTCCGTAACCAGTTATAAGAATGTGAATAGCCCATAATACACAGCCAAGGGGGAGGTACCGTAGCCATGTTGAAACATACCTTGTAGCACAACATGTCAAAAACCAGAAGCATGAACTAACAAACAGCTAGAAAATTCTGTTAAAGAAATTGAATACTTATAGGATTTGAATTCGCGACCTTCATATTATGAATTCAGTACGCAACTACCTTTTTTTTTTTTTTTTTTTTTTTTCACCTGGTAGATCTATGGTTCGCGGTCGTTGATTCGGTTCGTTCTTGGTTGTTAGTTGAATGGTTGGCTCAGCTTTTTTATTACAGAGAGTGTACAATGAGTAATACTGCCAGAGGTGAAAGAAGGAAAGTGACAGACAAAAACCCCCAGGACCTGGCGGGGATCGAACCCGCGACTTTTGGATTTGTAGTCTGACACTCCACAACTGTGCAACCGAGGCGCACTAACCACTTACCCACGGGGGGAATATCAGAAGCATTAGTTCTGCTACTGAATTTGATCAGTGCGTTTCATGCTTTGGGCGGGGGGATCAGAAAATATTTGCTTCACACAATCAGGATTAATTCGCCTTTACGGTTTCCTCTTTCTCGGTTAACTTTCACGCCCACTGTTCCCGTATTTCCTCGTTCCTTGCGAACACAAGTATCATATCAAGATCTTTACTTCGGTTTTTACAGCCAACAGAAGAACAATGAGCATTTCCCCTGACTGCTCTTAATGCTTATGTAATACACATTATTAATTACACTCAGTGAATCACTTCAAACCACCGTATAATCGTAAAAATTACCGCTAAGTTCTAAGGTTATCGTCATGACCTACAAATTTACGTAAATAGAACCGACAAAAGACGTGAAAAAGTGAAGCAGTGTCCACCGCAATACAACCTGTATGTAACTGTACAGTGAAACCGCTGTCATAACCTTTAAGACGCTCCACAGTACAGATCGCACACTGTAGCTATTCACTCACATGTAAAGCGCCAAATCTGGTAAAAACATGGTGTCCTGGGCTTTCAGCCAATCAGGAGCGGTCTCACGCATGGCCACTCTCTCCCTATATAGGCTCTCTAGTGCAGGTCTAACGTGACAGCCATCTAGCGGTAGAATGGGTTATTACGAGGTCGACCGTGTTGCCAGCAGTGGAAATCTAAATTACGCGGTAACGGAATAACGTTGTATCAAGTATTTTCCTGAAAGAATAACTTTGTTGTCACAGGCACCTGTTACCAGAAAATTCAAGTGTACTTGTGTGAGGGAAGTGTTGTAAGACACAGTTCATATCATTTTGTTAGGTAGGGTTTGCGCACCTCGCCTTGCGCGTCGGCAAATTGTCCATGAAGGCAACATCCGCTCTTATTAATTGTTTTCGGCGCATTGAGGATTCATCAAAAACATGTCATATTTGGTAAAAATCTTTAAACTACAGATTAAAGACGCAGCAACTCTAAAAGCTTTCAGAAGATTCGATCTTGACTAATAATGAAGTCCCTACTCTCCAGGTAGCAAGAATAGCCGTTTGGTTAGCGGCATTGCATTACGCCTTCGAAGGTAGTGGGTTCGAGACCGACTGCAAGCAATTTTTTTAAACCCAATCTTCTTTTTAACAGATACGGAAACAACAATACCACAAATCTTTGAACGTTTTAGCAAATGTATCGCTATTTGAGGGTAAATGTCATTTATATTCTTCGTTGTAGCAAATATTTTACTGTTTGAAAAGATGTGGGCGAGAGCAGCCTTTGCGCATGCGTAAGGTTAGAAGGGGGTGCTGCTTAGTATCACGTGACCCGAAAGTAGCTAGTCTCTTCATCGTAACAGATTAATTTTGTTAGTCACTTAACAGTGTAACCACTTACTTACTATGTTTTAGTGTTGATGTACATATTCATGCGCTCCAGTCACGGTCTGCACGGCCACTACGGTCGGGTGTTCGAATCCTCCCCTCGGGCAAGGATATTTGTGCCGTCCTTAGTGTAAGTTAGTTCGTAAGTGGTTTGTAAGTTTAGGGACTGATGACCCCGTAGTCAAGTCCCATAAGCTACACTAACATTTTTTTGAATCTCGGAATAAAAGTGTGAAATAAAGAAACTTGGTAGGCTGACGCCTCAGCTCGAGTTGAAGCAAGTGCAAACAAGCAGAGGTAAGACATTCTGCATATCAAATGTTCAAATGTTTGTAAATCTATCGGACCAAACTGCGTCGTCATCAGTCCGTAGCTTACAAACTACTTAAACTAAGGTAAACTAACCTAAGGACAACACACACACACACACACACACACACACACACACACACACACACACACACACACACATGCCCCAGGGAGGACTCGAACCTCCGACGGCGAGCAACCGTGCGCTACGCAGCGAGGCGCTCTTATTAGACTGCTCGGCTACTCCACCGCGGCGGAGGCGTGGATATTTTGTGTGTTCCCCACTGACATTTCAGAAGAATCTACCTTAGAAACGTTAGGTTTCTAAGGTAGATCTAAACATATACACAGTGTACATAACGTCCGCGAGCACTATCAATTATTTATTTTACAAGAACCAAACATTGTACAGATATAATACATATGTCATTTTGAAGAGAAACACTGATAATTTTTTTTTCATGTATACCGCCATAGCGTAGTTTGGTAATTTGCCGATAGTCAGCGCTAAGCGCAAACATGACGAGTTCAGGTGCGGAGCGACCTTTCTGTGTGTCGGAGTTAGACAAAAACAAGTGTGCTACAGCTGTTCAATGGATGCTTAGAACCATGTACGGTAAGGAAGGCCACTTTAACGGTGGGTTGCTTGTGCCCAGCAAAGAGAAACGGGCATCCCAGTTCGAATCCCCCCCTCGGGCATGGATATTTGTGCCGTCCTTAGTCTTAGGTAGTTCATAAGTAGTTTGTAAGCTTAGGGACTGATGACCCCGTAGTTAAGTCCCATAAGTTCTACAAATATTTGAACATTTGAGCATCCCAGTGTGAGTGAAGTGAATGTGGAGCGAGTACGAGAGACATTCACATGGAGTCCTAAGAAATCGTTGCATCGTGCTTTGCAGCTTCCATCCCGCCTGGGTTTCCGGCCCCCATATCTATTACAAGACCCTCCAAATCCTTGAGCGCCAAGCCCTACCGTATCCAGGCCCCTCCCCCACATGGATACTCTATGATCTCAGCCTGTTCCCTCACCTCCTGCAGTGCCTTGAACACATTTAGATCCTTTATTCCAACCGTAAAATAGATTCCCGTAACTACTCCAACCCATTATCACCAATCCCGAGCCTCTGCCACGCCTCCACCACTGAACCCCTCCCTCCCTCCACCAGAACACCCACCCCGTTCTCTCACAGGGTAACTTCCGCCACCTCCCCATACCAGATGTCGTCCTCCGTCCTGAAATTTGTCCCTCCCACCAACTCTGATCCTCTCCCCGTGTATGCAACGCCACCTCTCCCCCCTCCTCACCGTTTCCTCCCGACCGCGTGGCTATTGTTGTTTTGCGTATTCCTTGACCGCAGATAAGAAGCCTGTGTATGGTAGTTGTAGGTCCAGGACAGTGCCTCAGGATGTTGGCTAAACAAGCGGCATCCTTAGGCACTGTCCTGGACCTGCAACTACCATACATAGACTTCTTATGTGCAGTCAAGGAATACGCAAACCAACAGTGGCAACAGATGTGGAACGTTTCCCATCAAATGAAAGGCGCTTCTTGCGCTGTGCTACAACCTAGGATTTCTACGCAGCAGTTGTTTATGAGGACTCATCTGGACCGATCCGCGATTTCTACCGTCATTCGACTTCGCTTCAATCACGCCTCTTATCCACAACATCTACATCGGATAAACGTCTACGATTCGGCGGCATGTGAGTGTGATCCTGAAACGGAAGCTGATGTCAATCACATCCTGTTCAGGTGTCCCAAATTTGGCCGTGAACGTTTGAACTTCCTGCAGACATGGGTGAAGATGGTATATCCCATACCCAAGTCAGCTTCTTCCCTTTTGTTTACAAAAGACATTCGCGTGTATAAAATCACAATTAAGTTTATTAAGACCACTGGACCCAATCTATAAGTATCAAGTGTGTTGGTAATATATTATAAGGTTTTGCTTGTGAATATGTGAAAATGTTCCAAAATTATTTGAATTGTAATGTAATGCAGTTTTCGATTTGTTTCCACTCTCCCATTTTGTTTATTTAAATATATGTACATTTCCACTGTGTGTTATAGATAGCCACATTGATTTAACACTCAGAAGGCCAAATAAAGAAGTCGAAGAAGGGGAAAAAAACAAACAAACAAACAGCCCGGATTCCCTACGTCCCCTCTCCACCCCTCTCCTCCCGCGTATCCCACCACCTCCCTCCCCCTGTGGAGCCGTTTTTAAACAGTGCTTCGTCCAGTGTCAGTGTCTTCAGTGCGTGCACCGCCCACAAACAAGTGTCGCTGCCGTAAATTTTAACCGGTGTCTCCGAGTTTCTTCGTCGTTCCCAGTGTCCTGATTTCTCAATGTGATTCTAACACCACCGTGGCACAAGATTTTCAAACTGACTACATGGCTTTATCATTTTGTGACCCTCTCGGTTAGCCGTGCGGTCTAACGCACCGCTTTCCGAGATGGGTTGGCGCACCGGCCCCGGTTCGAATCTGCCCGGCGGATTAACGAAGGGGGTCGGAGTGCCGGCCAGCCTGGATGTGGTTTTTGGGCGGTTTTGCACATATCCCCAGGTGAATACCGGCCTGGTACCCAAGTCCAGCCTCAGTTACATGATTCGCAAACATTTCATAACACGTTATAATTTCACATATATAATAGTATGCATGTGTGGGAACATGGCCAGAGAGAAAGAAGAAGAAGACATGGACAGAGGCGGAACCTTCGTACCGTGCAACTTGTGTGAAGCGTGTCTGGGTGACCAAGTAGTTAAGGACACCGGTGGTTAGGAGCGGGAAACCCGGGTTAGAATCTATGTCCGGCACAACTTTTCACTTGTCGCCATTGAATCATTTGAATACCCTTGCGCAGCCAGAGTCACTCTTATCCTTCGCCTTTTTAATATTCAATATCTAAAATTCTTTTGCGTTTAGGGTACAACGGACTTATTTTCCAGTCTGACAAATTTTATGATATACGGTGGCTCGGAGGTAATTAATTTTGGCTTGCTTACTTTTTCCTGTCTGAATCCATGTCGTAGCACATCAGCCCAGTATCGGGCCACGTCTAGGGTGTTGTCTCTAGCGTTCCATAAATCATCAAGGGAGCAAGTCCTTGGGCAGATCTTGCACGTCAGGAGATGTTCCGTATTCTGTCTCTCCCCACAGTTACATCTGACGTCGCTTTCATCGATGATTCCCCATTTCACTAGGTTCGTCTTTACAGGTGTGACTCCTGTTCTGAGACGGTTCAGGGACTTCCAGTTTCTCCAGTCGAAGTGATAGCCTGGTGGGGGTTTCTGAGTTAGTGGATATTTGTCTGCTGGTTCCATGCGTACAGACCTCAGAAAACGTCTTCGGGATTTCAGCCACCTCAGTGGATCTGGTACGTCAAAGAGAGGTTGTCTATCATCGAATGCTTGCCTAAATCTTTCAGTATGTTCTACACTAAGTCGTCGAGTTGCAGGTGCTTCACAACCAGCCGCTTTATAGAGTTGTCCCAGTGGCGTTGCCTTCAAACAGCCAGTCATAAGTCTACATGTTTCGTTGAGGGCGATGTTCACATCTTTCGAGTGTGCAGATGTTCCACACTGCGCATGCGTACTCCGCTGTGGAAAAACATACTCCTTCAGCCGTCGCTCTGTTCACGAGGGGGCTAGCTCCCCATTTACTTCCTGTCAGCTTCTTCAGAAGTTGATTCCTGGTCGCTGTCTTTTGTCTGGTCTTTTGGCAATGAAACTTGTATATTAGAGACTGTTCGAGTATTACCCTAAGGTAATTTGGCTGGGCTGTGTGTTCTATAGAGAAACCATCCCATTTAATTCGTAGTTTCATCCTGGCTTCCTTAGACTTCAAATGGAAGGCACACGCCTGGGTTTTTGCTGGGTTGGGCTTCAATGAATTTTCCTTTTAGTAGACCGACATCTGTGACAAGGCATTTTGCAATCTCTCTTCGATTTCTGGAAAGTCTTTGCCCTGAGCTGCTATGGCCAAGTCATCACCATAAAGAAAGTGCTTTGTATCATAGGAGTAGGTTGGCTATAATTAGGCTGACCACCTTTTAACCCATTCTAGTTTGATTACCAAATACTACTTATTTCTCATTAAAGTAAATAAACTTTTTTCATATTCATTGAGACTGCTTTCTAGTTTAGTGTGACATGTTACGTCAGCGATCTGAATTTAAATTTCTTTTGTCATGATATTGTTTTCTATGTTGAGCGGTATGAGACATTAATGGCAGTTGTCCGTAAGCGATTAATTTGCGTAACAAACCGCTTCTTAATTTAGGGCGAGAGAGATTAATTTTGACGTGAGAGGTCCATATTACAGATCGCAGTTGAGTTTCCTTGCCCCAATTTGTTTGCGGTTCGTGATGAAACTTCTCGTCCAACAACTCCTTACAGACTTTCGACTTCGAAAATTGGGACACTCCGAAGTGCGCAGCCGTGCAAAGAGCTTCATCCGTACTATTTTGCAAACCAATGTGCAGTGCGCGGGAGAGGGGGGGGGGGGGGCAGACACTTCCTGTTGTACTGCGATAACAGTCTTTGGTTGGTTGGTTTTGTATTTTAGGGGGACAAAACTGCGGAGGTCATGTCTCCCGATAACAGTTCAAGCGTTCCACTCATGTAAAGGACGCACAAAGAATAAATTCTGTAATAAACACACATGGAAAGTTAAGACATTAATTGCCAGTGGACAATGAATTAAATCAAAGGAGAAAGTTGAAAGTTTGTACCCGACCGGAATCCAAACCAAGAGTCTTCTGCTTACTAGGCAGTTAAACTGTCCAGTCAGATGCAACTTTTCAACTTTTTCACCCACACACCTACCCACCACCCATACACACACACACACACACACACCAACGCGCGTGCGCAATAACATAGCGATCCTGCCAGTCACTAGGCCAAATAGATTGTAAATATCAAGGAGGTTCTCCTTGATAAATCTAATAGCGGAAGCTCCCTGACATTTACATGCGTTGCTCAGGCGACTCCGCTAGTAGTGCCACCTGTTGGTTCGAATAGTAGGTTACTCTTGCCTTGACATCTGTTATTCCGTATTTTATTTCGCTGCGTACCAAAATTACTTTGCAAAGTTTACATTTGTTACGCCATTTAAGACGTTAGATAGTAATTTCTTTTATAGGACAGAAGAACCTAAAGCACTCGTCTCAGCCATGAGCTGTGCAAACCCCGGCGCTTCATGATGTCAGGAGTAAATGTAAGAATATGTTTCCCTAAGTAGAAAGATTAACGGTTTAAAAATTTTCAACTAACTGTTTTCGATTTATGAAAACAAATCAAATTGTGGATAGCTCGCATTTCAGACCGCAAAGATATTTTATATTCAGTGATATGAAACGCATCTGGTCAAAAACGATCGCACTTACTGTAGTTGTGTAGACGGACAAATAATAATACCTTTCATAAAGTGTACGGTTTATTTGGAAAGAATTCGAACTGAATATGACCAAAATATAACGTAAGTTTTAACCATATACATGAACGCATTTTTCATGCGCAGTTAAGCAGCAGAACGGAAGGTACTTCGTCAGACCAAATACTGGAAATCACAACGAGAATATAAGACTTATTTTAAATTTCCGTTTTGCCTTGTGTTTCATAAAATGTAATTTTTGCTGAAATACAAACAGCCGACAGTGAAGGTATTGTGCTGATGTTTCTAAAGCCTCGTCTGCGCTTTAAATGAAGAGATTCAAATAAAACTTGCTGTTATTCATAAGTTGTTACAATACATTAACCACCTTGTTTTTTTAAACTACACGCAATGAACAAATTACATTTACACTTTCCTTCACAAAATCTTATCTCTGAAATCTGTTTCCACAAAGTAGTCTGGTCATAATACACAGCTTTTATTCAAATGCTCTGGGCTCTTCTTTCACAAACTGTTATCCAAGTCAGCTCTACGCTACGAAGAACTTATTAAAAATGGCTGAATCAAAGCGTTAAAGACACTGTTTATTAAAAGTAAACGATCCCAGTAGACATAATAGTAGCCCACTTAATCTCTATTTCTCGGGTACCTGAGGAAACATTTCGTAGTGCATCCTTGTTTGTAGTTAGCTGTTACAGCCGTATGTATCACTCCCTCTTCCAACCATTTCCTACTTCTATTAAGTACGCTGGCGAATTATGTAAGCCGGCCGCGGAGGCCGAGGTGACTGAGGCGCTCCAGTCACGGTCAGCACGGCCACTACGGTCGGGGTTTCGAATCCCCCCTAGGGCATGGATATTTGTGTCGTCTTTAGTATAAAGTAGTTCATAAGTAGTTTGTAACTTTAGGGACTGATGACACCGCAGGTAAGTCGGTCAAGCTAAAAAAATTACTAAGACGACACAAACATCCATGCCCTGGGCGGGGGGGGGGGGGATTCGAACCCCCGACGGAGAACGGCCTCGCGCATCGGAGCATAGCGCCTCAATGCGCTTGACCACTCCGCCGCGGCACTATTTGATTAGACCTAATCGCGGCACTTCGCAGATTGCCGTTAGAGTTCGAGGATGGCGTATATGATCACTGAAGAAAGGATCTCATATGTATATGGGCTGACAGTTACTGAACTATATCAAATAGTCTTAACTTCTGAAAGATTTACGTTAGGACGTGCAAACTACACCATTGGCCACTAGGCATTGTGAGAATTAGTATGCGTTTTTTTTAATGTGAATATGGTTTGGTTTAGCGACGAAGCCCATTTCCCATTTCATTTAAATGGGTTTACCAATAAGCAAAATTGGCGCGTTCTTGGGGGGGGGGGTGGAGGGGGGCGTCAACTGGTGACTGCTGTAGTGTGTAAAAATAAAGTGTTTGTAGAGCTTATGGGACGTAACTACGGTGTCATCAGTCCCTAGACTTACAAACTACTTATAAACTAGCTAATCCTAAGGACCCCCGACCGTAGTGGCCGTGCAGACCGTGACTGGCGCGCCGCGGACCGCTTGGCCACCGCGGCCGGCTGTGGTGTGTAATGTCCAGTCACAGAATAATCCGTGTGATATTCGTTGATGGTGACTACCGAAAGGTACACGGTGGTGTTGGAAGATGACTTCATCCCCATTATCCAAAGTGAACCTGATTTCGGCAATATGTGGTTCATTCAAGACGGAGCTCCATTCCATCGAAGCGGGAGAGTGTTTGATGTCCTGGGAGAGCACTTTGGGGACCGCATTCTGATTCTGTAGTACCTAGACGCCACTTGCATGGGTCGAGTTAGGCCACCATATTCTTTGGATCTAAACACGTGTGACTCAGTTGTTGTTTGTTTGTAGCCCTATGGGACCAAACTACGTTGGTCATCAGTCCCCAGTCTTACAAACTACTTAAACTAAGCTAACCTTACAAGCTTCCTAGGGTTTTATTTGCGGACGGAGAAGTTAGTACTGCTTCCTCCCACAAGTCCCCTAAAACCTCCGCATCCTTGCGGATGCTGTTGCGTAGCAGTGTGCGTTTGTACCGCCCTACAGTACGCACGAGGTGCCGTAGTTGTTGTCCATGTCGTTATGGAAAGCATAGAGTTCTGACTAAACTGTTGTCTTCTATAGTTGTGTCCCCAGCGCAGAAGACAGCACACAGGTCGTTGGTTTTTCTACAGCATACAAGTGAGGCTAAATAAGTTCTGTATGATGGAAGCATAATAAGTGACTCGCGATATTTTTAATTGTCAGGGATGCCATTTATTAAGTAAATAATAAAAAAATGAGCAACTATTGTTAATATGATACGGCCTATGCTGCCCATAGTTCATGTTGAGACCTCGACTGTTATCACATTTACGCAAATCTTTATCATGACCGGCGCGGTCCGGCGCGTATAGTGGTCAGCTCGAGACTGAAACTGCGACGCGTTGCGAGAGGACACCTGACGCTCTATTTCGCGCCAAAACAGGGCCGTCGCGCGCCTTCTGCAAAATCATTCTTGTTACAATAAGAGAAGGCACCTTAAACTTTTTGAACTGTCAAAATCTAGCCTGTCCTTGAGATATATTTATAAAAAAATTCTCAGCGCTGAATAATTAATATTTAGTATATAATTAACAAATCTAATTTTAAAAGAAATCACGTGACTTGAAATGCAGCAGCCAATGCGAGGAGAGTACCCGTGACATAGGCGGGCTTTCCCACGGGAACCAGCACCTACTGTGCCATATGCTACTGCTCCCCACCCCACTTTTCAACATTTGCTGCACTGCTATCTTTCTACCGCGTTTAAGACACGTACGATGTTAGCAAAGAAACGGCCAGCGGCCAGAAATATGAAGTGGCCACAGGCCAGGAATATCACAACCTAACCTAACCTAAGGACAAGACACACATCCATGCCTGAGAGAGGATTCGAACCTCCGACGCGGGAGGTCTCGCGATCCGTAACGTAGCGCTCCAGACCGTTCGGCTACTCCCGTGCGGCCATGCGACTCATTTTGTGGGGCTGTATTAAGGACAAAGTCCTATGTAAAATCGATAAGCGGGTCAAAGAACACTAACCAGTCACTAGATCATTTCAGAAAGCAAACGGAAAGCGGAAGTTCCAAATTTAACCTTTTAGAAATCATTCACGCAGGAGGAACTTACAAACGTACCATCATTTGATCAACGCACTAACTCCCAAATGCAGCACTGGCCCCTTACTTATATCGCATTATCGGGAATCGTTAGTTCAACGCAAAGTTCCTAGTGAATGGAAAAAAGCGAAGGTGTCTTCCGTTTGTAAGAAAAGTAAAGGAACTGATCCACATAATTGCAGGCCAATATCGTTGACACCAGTTTCCTGTACCATTTTGGAGTATATTCTCACCTTGAGACGAATAAGCTTATTTCTATGAATCAGCACAGGGTTAGGAAACAACGTTCGTGTGAAACTCAACTTGTTCTTTTCTCACATGAAATCTTGCAAGCCGTGAATGAAGGGCAACAGGTAGATTGTGTTTTTCTCGATTTAAAAAAGCCATTTGACGCGGTGCCGCGCTGCAGAATTCTAACAAAGATACGAGCCTATGGAATAGATTGACAGATTTGTTATTGTCTAGAAGACTTCCTAAGTAACAGAACGCAGTACTTTGTTCTCGACGGCGAGTGTTCATCAGACACGAGTGTATCGTCAGGCGTCCCCTAGGGGAGTATGATAGGACCGCTATTATTTTCTATCTATATAAATGATCTGATGGACAAAGTAACTCGTAATTTGTGGCTGTTTGCTGATGATGTTGTGGTGTATGGGAGGGTGTTGTCATTGACCGACCGTTATAGCATACAGGATGACTTCGATAATATTTCTAATTGGTCTGAAGAGTGGCAGCTAGTTCTAAATGTAGAAAAATGGAAGGCGATCCACATGATCAGTAAAAATATGATAAAAGGAAACAGAAAAAAATCTCATAATTTTCGAATACAGCGTTAGTAATGATCGTCTTGATGCAATTGCGTCGTTCAGATATCTAGGCGTAACACTGCAGAGCGATATGAAATGGAACGAACATGACAGTTCACTTCGGTTTATTGGGAGAATTTTGGGAAGATGTTCTTCATGTGTAAAGGACACAGCGTATAAAACGCTTGTACGACCACGTCTTGAGTACTGCTCAAGTGTTTGGGACTCGCAACAGATAAGTTTAAAAGAAGTCATGGAAGAAGTTCAGAGGTGAGCAGCTAGGTTTGTTACTGGTAGGTTTGATCAGTGCGCGAGTGTCACAGAAATGCTCCTACAGCTCAATTGGGAATCGCTGGAGGAAAGGCGGCGCTCTTTTCGAGAAATTCTGTTGAGGAAATTTAGGGACTGGAGTTTGAAGCTGACTACGTAACAATCTTGCTGCTGCCTACTTACATTTTGCGTAAAGATCACAAAGACAAGATAGGAGAAATTGGGGCTCGTACAGAGGCATATAGAGGTTTTTATCTCATTCTATTTGGCAGTGGAATAGGAAAGGAATGCCTAGTAGTGGTACAGTGTACCCTCCGCCACGCACCTTACGGTGGCTCGCGGAATATATATATATATATATATATATATATATATATATATATATATATATATATATATATATATATATATACGCAGATGTAGATGAAGGTGTACTGGAATAACCCCCAAAACCATTGCTGAGCTGAAAACAGCCATTCAGATGGTCATCGGTATTCCGACACTTCAGCAGGTAATGCAAAATTTCGCTATTCGTCCGCGCCGCATCTTCGCCACGGGAGGCAGGATTATTGAACATTACGTTATCTAAATATGAATACCTGTAGTGACGTTTACATCTTGAATAAAGTTTATGCACGCTGTAGTTTGAAATTTACGAACACCTCGTACCTCAGTCTTGCGATACGCTATATGGTCAAAAGTACCCAGACACATCCAAAAATATACTTTTTCCTCTTAGATGCTTTGTGCTGTCACCTACTGCCAGGTACTACATATCAGCGACCTCACTAGTCATTATACATGCTGAAGGGAAGAATGGGGCGCTTCGCGGAACTCAGGGACTTCGAACGTGATCAGGTGAATGGATGTCTCTTCTGCCAGAAGTCTGTACGTGAGATTTCCAAACATCCAATACGAATTGGCGAAGGGCACTTCTATAGTTTCTATTAATAGAAAATCGTCACAATTATTACCATACTATCTTAATATTCTCGATTTTTTCTACATCTTCATCCGTTAAAATGATCCAGAACTTCACAGTCACCAACCTTACGTACGAAACATAAAAAAAACAGGTTTTTAACCCTGGGCTGCAAATATCTAAATAATCAACCACAGAAAATGGCACACACTTTAACAATATATTCTGTAGACATTACTCTAGATACTCCATTCTCCCGTTTTCGAAAATCTGTAACCGCTTTGGAGGTACGCCAGAAAAACGATAATGTTTGGGTACTAAAAATGCGAATTGTACTACGAGACGGCGTCCCAGCTGCTATGAAACTTGCCATCCGATTTTAAGAAACGACTCGCCGAAAAGGTATTTTGATTTTGGTACTTGTTATACAGGGAGGTAGTATTCATTGTCGTCGAATTTACTGAGAAACATTTAATTAAGTAAATACCGTAACCTATTTTCGATAGTTTAAAAACTAAACCAAACACCGTCCAACACAGGCGATGATGTCCCACCGGGTACCGACCGATCGCCGTGTCTTCCTCCGCCCGAAGGCGTCACCGAATGCGGTATGGAGGGGGACGTGGTTCAGCGCCCCGCGCTCCTGCCGTTGTGTCGGTTTTCCATACCGGATCTGTTGCTTCTCAATCAAGTAATCTTCACTACGAGGAGAGACTGTGAAAAAGATTTAGCATGTTCTGTGTCAAAAGAGCGCGAATATGTTTGCATGAAAAATTTTTTTTGTGCGAGTCTTTTATACAGGAACATATTTGTCTTTTTGACTTGGAGATATCTATGCAATCGGGGTCAGAAAATATTTTAGCGACCGAAGTGACGTCGATCACGCGATCGGAAAATGGAAATGGCGTTTCTATGGCAACTCGTTTGGTTTCGCTTGTTCAGTATGAGACCGACTATGGTTAGAAAACGATCTATGTCATCGATCTTGAGACCGGGAAATGGACGAAATGTAGCCATGCAATGTTCTTGAGTGTATTTGAATGGCCTGATTGCTTTCTGTAAGTAAGCTACTTTCAGACTGTAACCCATTAGTGTAGGCCGGCATGCCGACCAGCCGCGCGGAATGGACGCGTGGACTAAGGCGTCGTGCTACGGACTGCACTGGGCGTCCTTTCCCAGCGGAGGATAGAGTCCTCCCTTGGGCATGTGTGTGTGTGTGTGTGTTGTCCTTAGTGTAAGTTAGTTTAAGTAGTTTCTAAGTCTATAGACTGATGACCATAGCAGTTTGGTACAATGGGTTTAGAAACATTTGAACATTTTATGTTGTTCAGTGAACATGTGAGACGTTTATGTCAACGTCATTGCGAGGATAAAAAGCGCCAAGAATACGGCGAGTTCTTGATGAACAACCCGGTTACGTTCACTGCAAAGGTAAATGGATGCTTGCTTATAAAACAGTGAATGAAAAAAAGAAAGTGAGTGGAAAGAACAACAAGTACAAATTAAAACGGAAGACGAATACGAAGCAACAAACATGTCAAGAGAAACAAGAAGCCTTACCTGACGAAACCTTAGATTCAGTAAGCATCATGTTCAAATCGAATACTATCTCTGCAGCTACTTACCCATGATAATACCTATAGAGGAAGTACACAAAAGCGTTCATTCGAACCCTTCCTTGTGAAAGAGCTGAGGAAATAAGCAACGAAACCGCCAGGATACTGGCTAAATCACCAGCTTGCAACAAAGAGGAGTTACAAGAAAACAAAAGCCTTAATGCCGATGAGGGTATTTTTGGTACTGCTTGTCGACGCGGGCAATGCGACTGTCGTAATGAAGATCGTAGATTATGAACAGGTGACCTTGGAACTGTTAGATCGAAAAGCTGGTGCAGATCGACACGCAACGAATCACACGGAAAATGGAACGATTTATCAAGGCGGACGAACAGAAAATGCTGTGCAACTCGGGAAGTCCTACCGTCTCGGTAGATTGAGAAGAATGGTTTTCCATGAAGTCTGAACGGGTTCGCCGACGTATAAATTGGTGAAACATTTGGATTATCTACTTCAATTGTAAGGTGTGGCACAGTATTCTTTGGAAGTTCGATTGTAGAGTAAGCGCTCTGGCTGCGAGAGAGATGTCAGTAGCAAGTATGTGTGTAGAGCTTATGGGACTTAATAGCAAGTATGTTGTGAGCTATGTTGGGAGTCAGTTGCTGGGAGTTGTCTGTTGGCTGAGGTAGCGCGAGGACGCTGTTGGAGAAGGCAGTTGTTACGTAAATGTTGCAGCACGCTATTATTGTAATGCATGATGTTAATTTAATTTTCTGTAATATTTCTACTTCATATTTTTTTAAGAATACATAATTTCTAATATACAGTTTGCGTTCTGCGTCCTCCTTTGGTACTTAGTTTTCCCTTCCTTTCATTTTCTTTATTTATGATTATTGTTGAACTTAATTGCTACCCACCTATCATTTTAAAAAATTTTTAATACTGAAATACTGCATGACGCTGTTTGCTGTTTCCAGTTTTGTAATAAGAAGATACGAGGTAAGTCTCTCCCTCGCACCCAGAGCGCTTACTCTACAATCGAACTTCCAAAGATTACTGTGCCACTCACAATATACATCTGTAGCCAGTTTACATATATACAAAATATACAGAAAACCGACTTATGTCGGGACCATAGGGACCTTACACAATTGCGCGCGGGAAAGACGGAATCTTTGACAATTCCAGCCACAAGTGCTGGGGGAACATAGAAAAAAAAGTTATCAAACAAAAGTCGGTAGAAGAACCCGAGACAGTACAACAGGCAATGTGTTAATTATCCCAGTATGTGAATAACACTTTCCTCTAAGGTGAATTAGCCGTAGAAACCCATTAATTAGAGTGTCAGATCATTCGACTTAACTCCATTAGACTTCTGTTCTTGGGGATAGTTAAAGGGGTGTGTGTACCCTACGAAGGTGGATGCACGTTAAGAACTTGCCACTCGTATCACTGACACTGTTGCCCGCATTAAAGCCCATCGCGATGACGGTCTATGTGCAACACAACACACCCTCCAGTTTGTTGACAGGTGTGTTGAGACATACGGCGGACTTTTTGAACAACTCTTATATGATGAATCAGTAATCTGATACGGTGTCTTTTTTTTTTTTTTTTTTTTTTTTTTTCATTATTATTAGAAATGATTTCGGTTCTGAGTAAGACCTATTTGTCGTCTGCTTTTCCATTGCTATTCTGATACGTCACGATTGATATCTTTTATAGAAATTTACATAGAGTATGTAACTTCGAGTATCGCTATTTATTTCTAGTAGGACAGTTCACGACACAATTCACGATACTCCTTGCATTATGTTCATATAAAATTGGATCACTTCCACCTACAAACTTCCTGCAATGAAACATGAATATTGCTCTTCAAGGAATCAACATTCACCAGTATGATAAAGACAGTGTTGCGGAACTCTCCAGTAAATATGCTTTATATGTAGCGCAATAAATCATGCTGAGCACATGAGAACCCATCACGCTGAGTACACGTGCACCTATCCCATGATGCAATGCGAACAAGAGAAGGAAGGATAATATCTACTAAAACTCGAACGAACAAGCAACGTTTTACAGAGAATACTAAGGGGAAAATTTTTGCAGGAAAAGTAATGGTTAGGCTTGATTGCGTAGTTTTTGCAGTGTATCTCTGTCATTTTCCGGGCATGGAAAGGATTTACAAGATTGGATGGAACAACTAACTGAAACGCTTTACGTGGAAAACAAAAATTATTTAAGAAAGCGCATCAAAGCTGACATATTTAGCAGAGAGATGAAGGAAAGATGATACTAAAAAAAAGTTGACCTTTATTCGAAAGCTAATTTTTAGAACTGCACTGGAAAAGCTGTGAGCGAGACAGTATCAATGACAAATGCAGGCTACGAGCTTCCTACATATTCCTTGCACGATCAGCTCTGTTGTATGTATGTGAGTCGTGGATATTATATTTTATTTTTCCAATAATGAGGCGAATGCTAAACCGCAGTTTTGGACGTCTTGGTGCTAGGTTCCTATTTGACCTAGGATTACGGAGGATTTTTTTTTTGTTTTTTTGTTATTTTTTTTTTTTTTTTTTTTTTTTTTTGTTTTTGTTTAGCTCAGTCCAGTGCCCTTTCTACGGGCATTACGACGTCGATCTTACGGTAGCTACGAGGAAATATAAAAGGAAACTCAACTGATTAATTCCATTCGCAAAATATATCAAACGGGCCGATATTAATGCACACCTTGTGCCATCATTTTATGTGCATTAGCCTAATTTTATTTTACATGCAAAAAGACCTGTTATATAATTATGACATTGTGTCATATTGCAAAAAAAAAAATGGTTGCCTAAGATCACATCAAAAATCTTTTTCTGACATATTACATTTAGACTGCCATCAACAGATCTGTAAATGTCTTATATTAAGCAGAGATTCTTAAGTGTCTAATATTATCATACAGACACCATAGGGGGATTGATGACCTTCGTAGTTTTGTCCCCCTAAAATAAAACGAAGCAACCAACCAACCAACTAAACACCGTATTTATTCTCTCTAGTTCTCAATCCGAAGATTGGGTGGCAGCAATTCTTCTCCTCCACACTTGTCTGTTCTCGGATAGCCTCTTCACATTTGACAGGATTCCAAGCCTATATCTTTTTCAAGTATTGCAATCTGGGTCTTCCTCTGCCTATTTTTTCCATCCATAACATTGACTATAAACCCATTGTGCCTATACAGATGAACTATTATCTTGACTCTTCGCTTCATTATCGTTATGAAAAGTGCTCTTTTTTGCCGATTCCTTTAAGAACTACTTCGTTTGTCATCTTTTCCGTCCAAGCGATTTTCTGCACCCTCCTCCAACACCACAATTAAAATGCTTCTAGTCTTCACTTGTTGCAAATGCTGAGTGTCCAAGTTTCGATCCACACAAAGCATTTTTCAAATGCTTTTTTGGTCTATTCTGTTTCTTGCTGTAAGAAGCATCTGTTTTCGTCACGAATGTATATATGAATTACTCATATCAAGTTATGTATTTTCACGGGATATAAGCTATCAACCAAAGTATTCGTTACTCAGTACCGAATACATACGGTTTGCTACAGCTCTAGTCAGTAGTTCTTGCGATCATACGACAAGCGTTTCATTATTTTCGAGGCTTATAACGTTTCTTCTGCAGCGGCACCGATAATAAAAAGCGTAAACTTGATGATGAAATAGGAAGTTTTTGCCTGAGTGGACTGAACAATATTGTTTTACGCTGCCTCTTGTTAAAAGGGCAAATTTAAAACGACACTACGAAACAACTCATTAGCAGTATCATAATAATTTTCCTATGGGTAGTGCAGCTCGCCAAGAAAAAATCCAAGCATATCTAGCTTCTCAGGAGAAAAAAAAAGCACGGTTTTCCTGGTTCGCTCTGTGGACAAGAAAAATGTGCACAAACAGCGATGGGTATGTATTGGACGTTTAATAAACATTAGTAAATTTTTAAAATTCTGAGATAGTAAAAAAAAAAAAAAAAAAAAAAAAATATTAAAAAAAAATTGTATGTTGGAAGTAGCCTTGGCATTTTTTGAAGAGAAGGAGGATGTAGTTGCAGCAATTCAAGGTATTCTATTGTCGGCAAGAATAATAGCCGCGGTGGAGTAGCCGAGCGGTCTAAGGCGCCTCGCTGTGGAGCGCGCGGTTGCTCGCCGTCGGAGGTTCGAGTCCTCCCTAGGGCATGGGCGTGTGTGTGTGTGTGTGTGTGTGTGTGTGTGTGTGTGTGTGTTGTCCTTAGGTTAGTTTACCTCAGTGTAAGTAGTTTGAATGCTACGGACTGATGACCACGCAGTTTGGTCCAACAGATTTACAAACATTTGAATTTATTATTATTATTATTATTATTATTATTATTATTTTTTTTTTTTGAAGAAGAAGTAATACAAGACGAACCGAAATTTTGGCTCCCGAGAATAAAAGTAGTTTTTCTCGAACTTCTATAGAAAGCGCCTTGCTACGCCATAGCATTCTATAAATTATGTGACATAGTGAATGAAGAACAAATCGCCGGCCGCGGTGGCCGAGGAGACTGAGGCGCTCCAGTCACGGTCTGCACGGCCACTACGGTCGGGGGTTCGAATCCCCCCTCGGGCATGGATATTTGTGCCGTCCTAGTTCGTAAGTAGTTCATAAGTAGTTTGTAAGTTTAGGGACTGATGACCCCGTAGTTAAGTCCCATAAGATTTACAAACATTTGAACATTTGAAGAAAAAATCTCCATTTTCGTGCGATCATTTGATACTGAAAGCAAAGAATTTAAGGATGAATTACTAACAATATTTCCGTTGAAAAGCCCCACAGATGATCGGCAAAGAAAAGGACTAGTAAAGAGAATCAACGACTAGAATACTGGGCTACTATCTTATCAGTGAATAATTTACCAGGCAGCATTTGTGGTAAGCGTAGTGTGACTCTGAAAAAAGTGATGGACAGGTTGATTAAGTTGATTAATTTTATGTGGTCTCGTTCTTCTCTTAATCACAGACAGTTCAAACAGTTTCTTTGTGAGTGCTATTCGGCGCATTCTGACTTACTGCAGTACAATAATGTTCGTTAGCTAAGTAAAGGTCAAGTGATTGAACGTTTTTGGCAAATAAAAGAAGAACTAAAGTGCTGCTTAGAAAATCTGGATTCGCCAGAAACAAGAAACTATTTGGAGTTTCTTGTGAACGAAGGCAGTCTGCTAGCTGTGGCTATTTTGAAAGACATCCTGAAACATTTAAATGCGCTCAATACCGAGCTACAAGGAAATGGAAAATTAATGCATGATTTGATTCAAAATGTCTCATCTTTCCGTAGCAAGCTGAATAAATTTAAGAGAGATATTTTTAGTCAAGTATTTCTTCATTTCCTAACAATTTTTAATATAAAAATAATTCTGAAATAGACATTTCTGTATTTTCAAATTTCTTGACAGATCTTAAGAAGGAATTTGCAGCAAGATTCAAAGACTGTTCAGAGGTAGACAAGGTGTCACGATTCTTAAAAATCACCCTTTGCGATTTCTCCAGCAGCAGAATGGACGGAGGTGATTGCGAAGTTGTGCAAACCTTCAAAGCCTTTACTCCAAATACAGATAATTGCAGGAAGACATTTCCTTGCAAACATATAAAACTGCATCCACTGAAGAATTTTGGAGTCAACATGTACCGGAAAAAAACTAAAGTTGCAAAAAATTAGCCCTCTACCTGGCTACTACGATTGGCTCCATATATATTTGTGAAATTTCATTTTCAAAAACAATTCCTTGAAGAATACGAATCGCTCAAGATTAACGGCCGCCAATTTTGAAGACACTATTCGCATAAGCTGTTTCGCATGTGAACCTAACTTTATGAAACTGCTACACCACGAAAATAACGTGTTACAGACGCGAAATTTAACCGACAGGAAGAAGATGCTGTGATATGCAAATGATTAGCTTCTCAGAGCATTCACACAATGTTGGCGCCGGTGGCGACACCTACAACGTGCTGGCATAAGGAAAGTTTCCAACCGATTTCTCATACACAAACAGTAGTTGACCGGCGTTGCCTGGTGAAACATTGTTGTGATGCCTCGTGTAAGGAGGAAAAATGCGTAGCATCACGTTTCCAACTTTGATAAAGGTCGCATTGTAGCCTATCGCGATTGCAGTTTATCGTATCGCGACACTGCTGCTTGCGTTGGTCGCGATCCAGTGACTGTTAGCAGAATATGGAATCGGTGGTTTCAGGAGGGCAATAAGGAACGCCGTGCTGGATCCTAACGGCATCGTATCACTAGCAGTCGAGATGACAGGCATCTTATCCGCATGGCTGTAACGGATCGTGCAGCCACGTCTCGATCCCTGAATTAACAGATGGGGACGTTTACAAGACAACAAACATCTCCACGAATAGTTCGACGACGTTTGCAGCAGCATGGACTCTCAGCTCGGAGAACATGGCTGCGGTTACCCTTGACGCTGCGTTACAAACAGGAGCGCCTGCGATGGTGTACGTATCGACGGACCTGGGTGAACGAATGGCAAAAAGTCATTTTTTCGCATGAATCCAGGTTTTGTTTACAGCATCATGATGGTCGCATCCGTTTGGCGACATCGCGGTTAACGCACATTGGAAGAGTGTATTCGTCATCGCCACTGGCGTATCACCTGGCATGATGGTATGGGGTGTAATTGGTTACACGTCTCGGTCACCTGTTATTCGCATCGATGGCACTTTGAACAGTGGCCGTTACATTTCAGATGTGTTACGACCCGTGGCTCTACCCTTCATTTGATCCCTGCGAAACCCTACATTTCAGCAGGATAATGCAAGACCGCATATTGCAGATCCAATGTTTGTATAGCTTATGGGACTTAACTACGGGGTCATCAGTCCCTAAACTCACAAACTAACTAACCAACTAACTAAGACTGAGGACGGCACAAATATCCATGCCCGAGGAGAGATTCGAACCCCCGACCATAGTGGCCGTGCAGACCGTGACTGGAACGCCTCAGTCCCCTCGGCCGGCTGCAGGCCTTTCTAGATACGGAAAATGTTCAACTGCTGCCCTGCCCAGCACATTCTCCGGATCTCTCACCAATTGAAAACGTCTGGTAAATGGTGGCGGAGCAACTGACTCGTCGCCGCGGTGGAGTAGCCGAGCGGTCTAAAGCGTATCGCTGCGGAGCTCGCGGTTGCTCGCCGTGGAGGTTCGAGTCCTCCCTGGGGCATGGGTGTGTGTGTTGTCCTTAGGTTAGTTTACCTAGGTTTAAGTAGTTTGTAAGCTACGGACTGATGACCACGCAGTGGTTCCTTAAGAACAGACGTATCATTGTAATTGTATCATTTCTGACACGAAATCGTCAACCGATTTGCACAACTGAGACGATGTTCCATAAGCATGCAATTTCATTAGAAATCGCTTGTGAGGTACAGTGTCAAACAAAAGCCGGCGGAAATCTACGAATGAGGAATTGATTTGGTATACCATTGCCATAGCACTATTTGGGCAACCATATCGCAATGTTCCATTGCATCGCAGTACTGCTGAGATTATGTAAGCATTTTGATTGATCATTCCACGGTACAATATTTTTCTACAAGACGTCAAGCCCCCTGTTCACACAGCACTATTCTTCCAAGACTAGATCTGTATTGGTCACTAAAGTCATGAGAGCTCAATTATACTTCATGGTATAGTTTGAAGGTTGATGATCACTACGCATCTCTACCACCGTTGTCCGAACTAGTCAAGCTTTCGGAGGAAGAACGATATGACATTTGTAAACCCCACAAAGCCTGTATCCGTCCATTCCGAGACGACTGGAAGCTATGCCATCGCTTTTCTTATACCATATCAAGCACGGTAATGTGCTTGTTTCTGGTGTTTCCATATTTTTGTCCACCCAGTTTATGTACATACAGACAAAATCAATTATGTATCCTCATTTTCTGATGTGATAATTAAATATTTATCATTACCTTTCGTGCTCTGGTATAGCTTAAAAGGTATTACAGACTTGATGTTTAGCAGGCGTCATGCAGAACAGGCATGGAAGACAGTAGGATCGTTTAGCAGGTTAACGATAAATCAGCACATATTTCAGATGGAAGCTACTTAGGGCACGCCAGAATTCCCCAGAAGTATTTCATGCATGTTTCATATCGCTGTTTTCTCTTCGAGGAAGGATCGATCATTATCCGTATTCTCCTTAAGGAACCAGAGAACAATGGTTCTTTGCATATGAAGGTACCAGGATACAAGCTGCTTTCAGGAAAATAAATGCTTTACATACGTACGTAGCCTGTTGCGGGTGTATTATTGGTAAGGCGACCTAGGAAACTTCAACAAAAAGATACAACAACTTTAGTGACATTTACAAATTTATTACAATAAATGAATACTCGACTCAGGGCGTTCAAAAGTACAATCAGACCGAATAAGATAAAGTCCAGCTGTTATTGTTGTTGTGGTCTTCAGTCCGGAGACTGGACTGATGCAGCTTCCCACGCTTACCCTAACCTGCGCAAACCTCTTCAGCTTTGAGTGACAACGTCAACCTCCATCCTCTTGAAGTGCTTCCTGCGTTGGTCCCTAGGTCTCCCTGTACGATTTTTACCCCACACACTTCCCTCCAGTGCCAAATTAACGATTCACTGATATCTCAGAATGCGTCCCACCAATCTATCCCTTCTCTTCGTCAGGATATGCCAGAAAAATCTTTTATTCCCAATTCTGTTCAGCACCACCCGATTAGTTAAGCGATCTACCCATCTAATCTTCAGCATTCGTCTGTAGCACTACATTTGGAACTTTCTATTATCTTTTCCTCTGATCTCGTTTTCGTCCACGTTTGTCTCCCGTACAGTGCCACACTCCAGACAAATGCTTTCAGAAAGGACTTCCTAACATTCAGATTAATATTGGATGGCCACAATTTTCGTTTCTTCAGGAATGCTTTTCTTCCCATAGTAATCCTGCATTTTTATATCTTCTTTACTTCGGCATCAGAAGTTATTTTGCTACCGAGGTAACAAAACTCGTCTACTACTTTTACTGTCTCATTTCCTAATATTAAATTCTTCAGTATCGTCTGATTTTCTTAGACTAAATTACATTACTTTTGTTTTGCTCTTGTTAATGTTCATCTTATACCCTGCTTTCAAGACACTCTTCACTCCGTTCGTTGATTTTTTCATTTGCCCTTGCTGTATCGGACAGATTCACGATGTCACCGGCAAAAAGCAAAGTTTTTATTTATTTAAAATTAAAAAAAAACACAATTTTGTGTGTGTTCTAAGTTTATTTTTGTTTACTTAACCGGTTTTCGGTTTATTATGCCATCTTCAGAGTATTTACTGTTGCGTCAAAGAGGTTACACTGTTTAGATACAGTATGGGAAGAGATGACAAATGTCTCCACTTAGATCGACATACATAGTATAACACTTCTTTGACATTGTGTTATTACAGTTATCAACTTAAAAACTAAATAGTAATAAATGAATATACAATGTGTGAAGGATAAAACAAAATTTGAATATAACCTGGGAACTGGAACTACCTAATATATAAGTGCCTTGATAATAATTCTGCGCGATAATTATAGATGGTATTACATATGGCAGTTGTAAGGCCAGGTTTGGAGTGGCACCAAGAACTTAGAATGAATAGTTACTGCATTAGATTAAACTAAAACAAATCTGTCTAATGAAATTAATATTCTAAAAATTCAGGTAGATGAAAATGAATATTATGTTGTAAGCTACACTGGGACCGAATTTTCAAAACTTAAAAATAAATCACAATAAATAAATACACAGGAGTGTGGGGTAAACAAGGAATCCAGTTTTTAGAATTACTATTGAAACTGTGATTGTCAGACTTTGATCTATTAGTTATACAAATAAATAAAATGCTAGGTCTACATTTAAGGTTTTTAGGTTTTTATTTATTCTCCCCAATCTTTAATTCCTTCTCCTTGCATTCCTATATAGCATGCATCGTACACCCTCGTGTAACGCCCTTTCCAACCACTGCGACCCTATGACGCCCTTCGAGTCTTATAACTGCTGTTTCAGTTTTGTACAAGTTGTATATAACTTTTCATTCCTGTATTTTACCCCCCGATAACATCAGAATTTGAAACAGTGTATTACAGTGCGTACTGTCAGAAGCTTTCTCCAAATCTACAAAAGCTAAAAATATAGGTTTGCTTTCCTTAACATACCTTCTAGGAAAATTGTACCCAGAGTCTTGCCTCGTGTGTTCCTACATTTCGCCTAAATTTAAATCGTTCGTACCCGAATTTGGATTCGTCTCTAAATAATTCGTGTTAGTATTCTACAACCAAGACTTATTAAACTGATAGTTTTGTAATTTTCACATTTGCCTACAATTGCTTTCTTAGGATTTGGAATTAATGCATTCTTCTTGTTCAAATGTTCAAATGTTTGTACAGCTTATGGGACTTAACTACGGGGTCATCAGTCCCTAAACTTACAAACTACTTATAAACTAGAATGAAACGTTCACTCTGCAGCGGAGTGTGCGCTGATATGAAACTTCCTGGCAAATAAAGATTGTGTGCCGGAACCGGGACTCGAACCTGGGACCTTTGCCTTTCGCGGGCAAGCGCACTACCGACTGTACTATCCCGACACGACTCACGATGCCGCCTCGAAGTTAGGAAAGTAGGAGGCGAGGAACTGGCGGAAGTAAAGTTGTGAGGCGGCATCGTGAGTCGTGTCGGGATAGCACGGTAGTGCGCTTGCCCGCGAAAGGCAAAGGTCCCAGGTTCGAGTCCCGGTTCCGGCACACAACTTTAATCTGCCAGGAAGTTACTTATAAACTACCTTATACTGAAGACGAAACAAACATCCATGCCCGAGGGGGGATTCGAATCCCCGTCCGTAGCGGCCGTGCAGACCGTGACTGGCGCTCCGCAGACCGCTCGGCCACTGCGCCCGGCCTCGAAACTCCGACGGCGAGCATAGCGCGCTCCGCAACAGGGCGCCTTATAACGCCTATTTCCCCCCCCCCCCCCCCCCCCCCTTTTACAAGTCGGCGGAGCAGCACACCACGCCCGCCCACACCGCCCGTGAGCGCAGTTGTAAGCTTGGGCTTATCTTGTGTCATCAGAGACCACCGCTTCGATTAAGGGCCACAAGGAAAACCAAAAGACATTCCAAGAAAATAGAAACACCGCAATAACAACTTACGGTGTCACACCACGGAGAGCGCATTATAATCTGAAGATGCCCTGCTGAAGGGCGAAACGCGTCATTAACTAATAAAAACATTTGCAATCAAGACGGTTTGAAGGAATATTTATTCTAACTGATTGCTGTTGCACACCATGGATTGGAAATAATTTTTTTTTCTGTTTCTTCCTTCTTCTTCAGGTAGATCGATGCTTTGCCGTCGTTTGTTCATTTTCATTCTTTGTTGTTGGATTGAGCTCTCTGGCCGGGTGCGCTGACACACGACGACTGGAATCGCTCGGCACTCCACCGAGGTTGGCGGAATCAGCTGCCTTACATTCGTCATCTGGTACTGCCACTTCAGGCTACAGAATATGCAGATAAGAGTTCTTTTATCTGCTGATAAGGTAGTGTTATCAGATAACACAGTTAACGTAATATAATTAATTTCCACTTCATTATCGATATGTTTCGCACATGTACTTGCGACAAGCTGAACTGAATTGGTTGCATCTCCAACTCTCAGTAGCAGAGAAAACTAGCTATTTTTGTTTATTTTTACTATACATATCTCGTCTGCAGGTTCAATGTGAGGAGCAAATTTTTATGATAATGGAAAGGATCAGTACCTGAAATAATTACCATAAAAGCTAAGAACAGTAGAATAAAGTTTACAGGAATCCTATGCAGCTGACAAGCTGGTGCATATGTACCACTACTCACAACGTAATATTGGAAGTTGCTGAATTCATTTAGTGGAATTCCCCAACTTAACAAGAGTCAATTATGAGGAAGTTCTTCAGCTTAGACTTGTGGTAGCTTATTGAAAACAGATGCAGGAGAATATGGTCGCCGGTCAGCACGGCCACTACGGGCGGGGGTTCGAATCCCCCCTCGGGCATGGATATTTGTGCCGTCCTAGTTCGTAAGTAGTTCATAAGTAGTTTGTAAGTTTAGGGACTGATGACCCCGTAGTTAAGTCCCATAAGCTTAACAAACATTTGATTTGAGAATATGGTCACCAACAAAATTTAATAACACCACAGAACACACACAGATGAATCGTTTACGCAAATGGCACAGACATGTAGTCACGTGCAAAGCCCTATATACAAGAAGTAGCGACAACCTTTTATGTGTAGATTAACGACAATCGAATCTTACGATTTGTCAGTTCAACATCACGTAGTACTCTGCAGCCATTTCTGGTTCAACCTAGCCACTACGTATATTGCAAAAATGTACTAATTAAAGATTTGTTTCGCTATACGAAGGCGGTGAGACACACAAGATGGTTTTCTATTAACTAAAAATCTAACTGAACTATATTATGGTGTGTAATTCGCGATTAGAGACAACAACATATTTAGTGTGGATCACTAACAAATGACCATAACGTATGGGCCATGAACTGTAGGCTGAAATAGAAAAAACTGCAGAAAGGTAGGAAAATAAGGAGATGGGACTTGGATAAATTGAGGGACCCTGATATTCTTAAGAATTTCAGAGGGAGCTTTAGGCAACAATTGACAGAAACGGGGGGAAATAGAACAGTAGAAGAGGAATGGGTAGCATTGAGAGATGAAATAGTGAAGGCAGCAGAGGACAAAATAGGTAGAAAGGCAAGACCTACAAAAATCCTTGGATATCACAGGAAATACTACAGTTAATTGATGAAAGGAGAAAATATAAAAATACCGTAAATGAAACAGGCAAAATGGAATACAGACGACTAAGAAATGAGATTGACAGGAAGTGCCAAATGGCTAAGCAGCAGTGGCTAGAAGCCATATGCAAATCTGTAGAAGAATGTATAAGAAAGGGAAAAGCAAATACTGCCTACAGGAAAATAAAAAAGACATTTGGGGACAAGAAAAATAGCTCTACAAATATCAAGAACTCAGATGGAAAACCTGTTCTCAGCAAAGAAGGGAAAGCAGAAAGGTGGAAAGAGTACATAGAGGAGCTCTAGAAAGGAAATGAACTTAGAAACAATGTTGTAGGAAGGGAAGAGGAAGTAGATCAAGATGAAATAGGAGATACTATACTGAAAGATGAATTTGACAGAGCCCTGAAAGACCTAGGTCGGAACAAGGCCCCAGGAGTAGATGACATACACTAAGAGCTACTAAAGTCTCTGGGAGAGCCAGCCATGACAAAGCTATTTCACCTTGTGTGTAAGATGTATGAGACAGGCGAAATAGCCTCAGACTTTAAGAAAAATGTAATAATCCCCATTCCAAAGAAATCAGGCGCAGATGGATGTGAAAATTACAGCACCATCAGTTTGATAAGTCATGGTTGCAAAATTTTAACACGAATTATCTACAGGAGAATGGAAAAGCTGGTAGAATCTGACCTCGGGGATGATCAGTTTGAATTCAGGAGGAACGTAGGAACCCAGGAGGCAATACCGACTTTACGACTTATCTTAGAAGATAGATTAAGGAAAGGCAAACCTACATTATTAGCTTTTGTAGATTTAGAGAAAGCTTTTGACAGTGTTGACTGGAATACACTCTTTCAAATTCTGAAGTCAGCAGTGGTAAAATATAGAGAAAGGAGAATTATTTACAACTTGTACAAAAGCCAGACTGCAGTTATTACACTCGAAGGGCATGAAAGGGAAGCATTAGTTGGGAAGGGAGTAAGACAGGGTAGTAGCCTTTCTCCGATGTTATTCAAATTTGTACATCGGGCAAGCGGTGAAGGAAAACAAGGAAAAATTTGGAATCGGGATTAAAATTCAGGGGGAAGAAATAAAAACATTGCGTTTTGCTGATGACATTGTAATTCTGTCAGAGACATCACAGGACCTGGAAGAGCAGTTGAATGGAATGGACAGTGTGTTGAAGACAGCGTATAAAATGAACATTAACAAGAGCAAAACAAAGATAATGGAATGCAGTCTTAGAAAATCATGCGATGCTGAAAGAATTAGATTAGGTAACGAAACAATGAAGGTGGTAGAGATAGTAAAATAACATATGACGGTAGCAGTACAGGGGATATAAAATGCAGAATGGCAATGGGAAGAAAAGCATTTTTGAAAAAGAGAAATTTGCTAACATCGAATATTAATGTAAGTGTAAGGAAGTCTTTTCTGAGAGCATTTGTGTGGAGTGTTGCCTTGTACGAGAGTGAAACATGGACGATAATTAGTGTGGATAGAAAGAGAATAGAGGCTTTTGAAATGTGGTGCTACAGAAGAATGCTGAAGATTAGGTGAGAAAAGGAATTTTTGGCATACCCTTACTAAAAGAAGGGATCACTTGGTAGGACACATTCTTAGACATAGAGGAATCGTAAATTTAGCATTGGAGGGAAGTGTGTGGGGTAAAAATCGCAGAGGGAGACCAAGAGACGCGTATAGTAAGCAGATTCAAGTGGATGTGGGTTGTCGTTCTTATGAGGAGATGAATAGGCTTGCTCAGGATAGAGTAGGGTGGAGAGCTGCATCAAACCAGTCTCCGAACTGAAGACCATAACAACAAGACTGACAAATTTACGTTCGTAGGGGGAAAACTGTAGTTATCTGAGGTCTGTGCAATTCTATAGTTTCGTTTAATATAGCACTTATAAAGCCGTAGGTACATTGTGAAGTAGTAGTGCGTAGAGGTTTCTTAGCGCTACTGGTACAGTTCTTGCATATTGAACTCAAGTAGAAATGGATGTGGTTTCTGGGCTGTCAGCTTTAACCCTAACTGGCTGCACGCCATGAACTCAAGCTCGGCGGATCAGCCGATTCAACCACTAGCAGAAAAAAATGTGTTTACAGCGGAATTCGAACCACCGATTCTACTCTTGTGAGGACAGAACGCTACCACCTGAGCTACACGGACAGATGTTGCAACTGTTTTAAGTACTGGTTCAAATGTTTGTTAAGCTTCAGGGACTTAACTACTTATGAACTACTTTACAGTAAAGACGACACAAACATCCATGCCCGAGGTGGTATTCGAACCCCCGAGCGTAGCGGCCGTGCAGACTGTGACTGGCGCGCCGCAGACCGCTCGGCCACTGCGGCCGGCTAATTATTGGTACTTACATGCCCTTACAAAACTTCAAAGTCGATTTTCTCGCGAATTTTTGAGAGTTGCGTCGAATGGCTTTGGATCATTGTTATATGATTTCTGAACGTCATGTAGCTTAGTATTAACAAAAATCTAAAAGGACTTGCCGTGCGGTCTGGGGCGCCATGTTACGGATCGCGCAGCCGTTCGCGTCGAAGGTCGGCAGGCAGAAACGGAATTCGCTGGTGAAAACAATGTAATTTATGCGCGATTTCTAATAATTAGTAGCTTGCGCACTTTTCTTATGAGAACGCACGCATGAGTTTTCCATTGTTTGTGCAAAGTGCTAATGAATCTGTTCCCACCTACACGACGCACGTGTGATCCTGCGAAGTCTGCGTCACACGGCGCGAGCGCGATCAGCACACAGTTGACTGGCTGGCCTGTTTGACCCGCCGGGCCGCTGCGTTTCCCTCTCGTCAGGGCCAATTACGAGTGAGGCGACGTGTTTCTCCGCACGCGGCCGCCGGCACAAACACAGCGCCTTCCACGTGCACAGCTGCGGAGAAACAGACAGGGAAATCCCTCAGCGGCTGACGCGAGTTTCGGCACGGAATGACCATTCCGCAGAACCAGGGGGATACTGCATCTCTCTGCGTATGCAGGCTGTTTCAAGAGAAAAAGTACAGATGTTTAGGAGGTCATAGCATTCACAAATTTCAATAAAAATGCCATATAACATGCGCTCAGTTTTTAGTCAGTACAGATATACAGCTGTTAGTTTGTAACCTAAATAAACTTAAAGCAAAGGCAAATGAGGACGTACAAAATTGATCAAGGGCGGATTCAGAGGGGGGGGGGGGGCGCAGACAGCTCGACGAAAAATGAGAGAGAAGGGAGAAGAGAGAAGGGAGGAGAGAGAAAGAGAGAGAGAGAGAGAGAGAGAGAGAGAGAGAGAGAAGGCAGGAGAGAGAAAGACAGCGAGAGAGAAGGGAAGAGAGAGAAAGATAGAGAGAGAGAGAGAAGGGAGGAGTGAGAAAGAGAGAGAAGGGAGGATAGAGAAAGAGAGAGATGGGTGGAGAGAGAAAGAGAGAGAGAGAGAGACAGAGAGAGAGACAGAGACAGAGAGAGAGAAAAATGTTTGTGTAGCTTATGCGACTTAACTATGGGGTCATCAGTCCCTAAACTTACAAACTACTTATGAACTAACTAAGACTAAGGACGGCACAAATATCCATGCCCGAGGGGGGATTCGAACCCCCGACCGTAGTGGCCGTGCAAATCGTGACTGGAGCGCCCCAGTCCCCTCAGCCACCGCGGCCGGCAGAGAGAGTGAGAGAGAAAAAGAGACAGAGAGAAAAGGGAAAATGTTCAAATGTTTGTTAAGCTTATGGGACTTAACTACGGGGTCATCAGTCCCTAAACTTACAAACTAATTGCGAACTACCTTATACTAAGGACGGCACAAATATCCATGCCCGAGGGGGGATTCTACCCCCGACCGTAGTGGCCGTGCAGACCGTGACTGGAGCGCCTCAGTCCCCGCGGCCACCGCGGCCGGCGAGAAGGGAGGAGAGAGAAAGAGAGAGAGTGAGAGAGTGAGTGAGAGAGAGAGCGAGAAGGGAGGAGAGAGAGAGTGAGAGAGATGGTGAGGAAGGGAGGGAGAGAGAGAATCTTAGCATTAGAATAATTAACTTTTACTTACAGGCAGCACGTAAATGTGAGTTTAAAAATGCAAAATCCATGTAATTAACATAACGTATTTTCACTTTCTGTGTTATGCTACCATTTAATTGCTTCTTGATTCTCGCTCTTTTTTGACACTAATTTACGATAATAATAACTAAAACTTGCTTATTGTTTCGTGATTGCTTGGGAGATAAATGATCTATTGTGTATGTTTTACTCATACGTAAATAAAGTTAAAGGATTTAACTAAGTAAAAAAACTGAATTTCAAGGGCTGCGTTCAGGCTGGCGGATTCAGATGTTTTCGGTAAACGGTTTATCTGATTCTTTTCCTATACGCCAAGAAATGGTACTCCTACCCATTATAAACAGTTTCATTTGAAGCTACACTTTTCGATTTTCCAGTTATTGGAGCAAATTAGAAATTTCAACGGCATTTTTCGGCACATCAGATACAAAAGATTTTAATGGTAGTAGAAATTCTTCTTGAAACACAGTCAAGTGTAATTTGCAGTATCAACTTTTCACACTGCAGCGGAGTGACCGCTGACACGTAACTTACTGGCAGAATAAAATTGTGTGCTGTACCCGGGATTCGAATCTGCGACCTTTGAGTTTCGCGGGCATGCGCTCTACCGTCTGAACTATCCCGACACGCTTCACAGTACGGTGTTCCGGTATGTTGCTGATTTTGGTGATTAGAATATGCTCCCATTACTGCGGTTGGGAAAATGTCAAATATGGAAGGCGTTTAACAGTTATTAGAACATTAATGTACCGCGCACAGTACAGGGTAGATAACAGTTTAACATCGCGTTGACAGTGTGCTCATTAGAGGAGGAGCAAAAACTAACTCTTGTCATACCTAATGAGGGGACGTTAAAGTAACATTCCTTATTTTCTTCTTCTCTCGGTCGCCAAGTGCAGGCAGACACCCTTCAGACACTGAGAACCTTGGGATATTGAATTCACTAACAATTCCTGCCATCCTCGGCAAGTGGACACGGTTTTGAATGAGACGTGTCGCATAATTACTGGTTGCCTGAGGCCAACCAAAGCGGAGGAGCTGTATCAATTAGCAGGTATAGCTCCGCCTGACCTCAGGCGTGAAGCTGCTGCGCAAGCAGAAGGACGTAGAGCCCTGACCTCTCATACTCACCACTGTTTGAAACGGAAGCTGATGTCAACCACATCCTGTTCAGGTGCCCCAAATTTGACCGAGAACGTTTGAACTTCCTGCAGACATTGGTGAAGATGGGATATGCCGTTCCCCAGTCAGCTTCTTCCCTTTTGTTTACAAAAGACATTTGTGTATATAAAACCAAAATTAAGTTTTAATTAAGATCACTGTACACAATCTATAAGCATCAAGTGTGTTGGTAGTATAAGGTTTTGCTCGTGAATATGTGAAAATGTTCCAACATTATTTAGATTGTAATGTAATGCAGTTTTCGCTTTGTTTCCAATTTCCCATTTTGACAAAATGTAGTTCTGTTTTGTCTGTTTCTTTAAATATATGTACATTTCCACTATGTGTTGTAAATGGCCACATTGAGTTAACACTCAGAAGGCCAAATAAATAAATAAATAAAACCACTGTTTGGCCTCCCGCCAGCACCATCAGGCTAGAAGTCCAGAAATAATTTTGTAAGGGTACATGTCAAAAACAACAATACAAACCATGAGATTGACATCTGGAAAAAGGAGAAATTGCTCCTCTAGGTTGGAGAAAATCTAAAGAGTAGTTACCTCCCGGTCGTAATGAGAGCTGGTGTACCTGGAAGTCCCTCAACAGGTTACGAACTGGGGCTGGGCGGTGTAAAGTAAGCCTCGAAAAACGGGGATACACTAGTGGACCCTCAACCTGTGAGTGTGGCCAGGAGCAGACAAATACCTCACCTACGCAACTGCCATTTGTGCCCGTCATTCTGCACTAAAGAAGATTTTAAGGCAGGCCAACTCTAATACCTTGGACGTAGCCCGTTTCTGGACTAAAACAAATTAAGTTACTCACTGTTACTCTGCCTAAATATAATTGTATTTATAATTGTATGTGTGTGTGAAATACAATTTTATGCTAACTTTAATGCCTTGAAGTTAGCTCACTCCTGGGTGAAAACATTTTAATTACTGATTTATCTTTTTTCATTTAAAATGTGAATGTCTGCTGTCCAGGCACTTTTTTATTCTATAGTTGGTAAACTTTCTCGTAATTAACTTGTAATTGATGACTTTGACTCGAATAGAAAAAAACTAACAATTTCCGAAATGGAATGTTTTAAATGTTTAGTTCCAACTACCATTACGCGTTCGAAGTCTGTTAATTCCTGTTGTGGGGTGAAAACCTTACCCCATGAATTACCATAGTAAAAAAGTCACCTCCGTAAATGCACCGTAATTTCGTACATTGTGTATGCGTCACTACTGCCATCTGTGCACCTCGCTACTCAGGACTTTTGCCACGAAATTTACGATCCTGTATTAATTCAAAGGCAGAGGCGAGCAGCTTGGATCGCTACTGGTAGGTTCGACCAATGCGCAACTATCACAGAAATACATATATAAGAAACTTTCACACAGTTAAAAATTAGGTGTTGAAATTGTAAGATGTTCAAATTCAAATGTTTGTCAAGCTTAATGGACTTAACTACGGGGTCATCAGTCCCTAAACTTACAAACTACTTATGAACTACCTACAACTAAGGACGGCACAAATATCCATGCCCGAGGGGGGATTCGAACCCCCGACCGTAGTGGCCGTGCAGAAAATTGTAAGAGTCTGAATGAAACTCCTTGGTCCACTTGAGCTCAAGTGGACCAAGGACTTTCATTCAGACTGTTACAATTTTAACACCGAATTTATAACTGTGTGAAAGTTTCTTAAATATGTATGAATATTTTAGCTGTGGTTTCCTATCATACAAAGTTCTTCTCACAGAAATGCTCCGGTAACTCAAATAGGAATCACTGGAGTAAAGACGACGTTCTTTTCGAGAAATTCTGTTGAGAAAATGTAGAGGGCCGGAATTTGAAGCTGACTGAAGAACGATCGCCGCTGCGGAGTGGCCAAGCGCATTGAGGGGCTATGGGCCGATGCGCAAAGGGGTTCCCCGTCTGGGGTTCGAATCCTCCCTCGGGCATGGATGTTTGTGTCGTCTTTAGTATAAGGTAGTTCATAAATAGTTTGTAAGTTTAGGAACTGCCGGCCGCGGTGGCCGAGGTGACTGAGGCGCTCCAGTCACGGTCAGCACGGCCACTACGGTCGGGGGTTCGAATCCCCCCTCGTTCATGGATATTTGTGCCGTCCTAGTTCGTAAGTAGTTCCTAAGTAGTTTGTAAGTTTAGGGAGTGATGACCCCGTAGTTAAGTCCCATAAGCTTAACAAACATTTGAACATTTGAGTTTAGGAACTGATGACCTCTCAGTTAAGTCACATAAGCTTCACAAACATTTCAGTTTTGTAGATCACGAAGACAAGATAAGAGACATTAGGGTTCTTACAGAGGCATGTAGATATTCTTTTTTCCCTCGCTCTATTTGAGAGTGGAATAGGAAAGGAAATGCTTAGTATTGGTACAGTGTATCCTCCGTCACGCACCTGGCGGTGGATATATGTAGATGTAGATGTAAACGAAATTAAAGAACGCCCTGTTAGGGAGTAGCCGGCCGCGGTGGCCGAGGAGACTGAGACGCTCCAGTCACGGTCTGCACGGCCACTACGGTCGGGTGTTCGAATCCCCCCTCGGGCATGGATATTTGTGCCGTCCTAGTTCGTAAGTAGTTCATAAGTAGTTTGTAAGTTTAGGGACTGATGACCCCGTAGTTAAGTCCCATAGACTATACAAACATTTGAACATTTATACAAACATTTGTTAGGGAGTACAGACGTGTAACTGACCGTAGCTGACCGTAGACATAGTAGAATGTACCGGCGAGCAGCTAGTGTGAAGTCCGAGTTTACGTACTCACGTGTCGCGCATGTCGTCAAAATGAGTCAAAGATATTGCGCGTCAAGTATGCACGTTGAGGCAGGATTAGGTGGTAGAGAAAGAAATCGAAGAAGGAGACGATTCTCAGAAGAGCGGCGCGGCAGGCGAGCAAAAGCCAGCGGGAGAGCTTCGCGTGACTGCGCGCATGCGCACGTGCAGCGTCACTTGTTACGTCACGCCGTGACGTCAGAGGCTGGCGTCTGGAGGCCCGCTCGGGGTAGTGACGACACTCGTGATGTCACCGCCCAGGCTGCGACGCAGCGGCCTACGTCACACGTGTTGTGGCTGGTTAGCGGGATTCCAGTGACCCTTTATCTCTGGAAACAGCGACGCATCTCGCCGAATACAGGCAACTCCCCTTATTAAGTCTGATGCGGCGCTGTGTCATTCTGACGCCTGCACTATATGTAATGCTGTTGTCATTCCAGATTACTTTCCTGTTTCGCTCTGCAGGCATTCGCGATAAATTTTTCCTTTCTTTTCTTTTTCAATACGAGATGCATTCATACAGTTTCGTGCGTTGCGTTAGACTGAGTCGCCAGATGTTCTCGTTGAGTAAGATATTCTTGTCGGTTCACAAACAAGGCAAATAAGTTACTGTTTAAAAGACTCGAACAGAAAGTGTGGAACTAGTACCTCAACTACCTCATTCCGTCTTCCTCACAAACAATTGTTCCATGTAAACATATTCCCTGTGACAGGATGTTCGAGCGAAGGAGTGGGCATTGGCTTTTAATGAGAAAGGTGAGATCAGAATTAGTTTTATTTGGAAATGGTTGTTACATGGTAATAAAGGAGACTCGGGTGGAGATCGACGCCTGTCCCGAAAGATGCATCAGAGGCTGTAGTGGGACGAAATATTATCCCTGCTACTTCCTTACATCAGCTCAGTTTTGCAGGTAACATCATGTTTATTTATGTTGTTGTTAATGATTTTTAATGTCAATTACTCTTATTACATTATTCTTAAATTAATATGTGTTGTTTTCCTATGTTTCATGCAACCAAGGAGGTTAGAATCTCCGGAGATGCCCTAACACAGGAAAAGTGAAGCCAGCAAACTGGGCACTCCGGCATTTGTTTGTGCCCAAAACATTTGTCATAGAGCATGTGTATAGCAGTTCTAGTCGTTGAAATATACGTCATTTCTAAGTAAATACTTGGATGTGCCTGTCAATTTAGTGACATTACGTAAAGAGGACAATATTCACACTGGGTTTAAGTGAGAAATCTTTGTTATGGGCACAAAAGCATGGCCCTTTTGGCTTCAACTAATCCTGTTCACAGACCACATAACGCCACGTCCCTTTATTCTAACCTCCTTCGGTGCACCCCACGAGGACATCATCTCTGCCGGTACCATCTATATTTATATAAATGAATGTTTGTATGTCCTCTATGTGTTCATAAAGCATTCATTCGATTGCAATGAAACTTTGGTGAACTGTTCACCGTACGCCCAAGAAGATTCCTGACACAAAAACAAAAGAGCACTACACAATAACTCAAGAGATATGACGTCATAAATAATGAGAGGCCACCGCGTGAGAATACCCAGATTTATGCGTCAATTATGGGAAAATGGGAGTAGTTAGGGACCTGCAACAAAGTTTTCATGTAATTTCGGACGTTTATGAAGCGTTTTGGAACTGATGCCCCCCCCCCCCCCCCAAATGATGAAACGAAAAGAAGTCTACCGCTCAAAACAGTTTCGTTTTAGATGCCATAAAACTGTCGCATTAGGCATGACCGTGTAACAAATAAAGTTAGCATTACAGATTTGCATGTTACTACTTATTTTTGTCTGCAGGTCTCCCTTAATTCTCTTGCATCCAAAATTAAGCAATCTGTTTTCTTAACCTCTATCTATATAAAAGCGAAAGGACACTCCTCGCTCACTGATTAAACATGAAATCTCCAAAACTACTTCACCTATGGAGGCAAAATTTGGCAGGAATGTAGTTTATAGGTAGAAAACGTCAGCTAATAATGTATTTTGTGATAGGTGCACGGCGGAGCATACTTCTACAGACTCACGAAATCTTCAGTTTCATTCCGATCTTCACGAAATTTCGCACGCTTGACATTCAAAACAAGAGGAAGGTCACTGTCTACCTTACGTTTCATACGGTGCATGGGGGAGGATACTTTGCAACATAAAATGGATTCCTAAATACCTAGGTCGTGCCATAACTTGAGAACGGCTCGACCGATTTCACAGAACCTTTTTTTGTTGTTATTGTTATTCTCATAACAAGGGTTGTATGAAATAGGACTAGAATAGTAGAGAATAATAAAGTGCGTTTCTGAATGTGACCCTGAATTTTTGTTGCATAGAAATCTATAATTTTGTTCCTTAAAAACAAGAGGAATGTCACTGTATGTATAAAATCTCGTTCGGTGCATGGTGGAGGGTACTGAAATTACGTAATTTTACTAAATGGTTAGTTTTGCTCCAATCTTTATGAATTTTTGCACACATGAGCTTTAAACCAAGAGGAAGATCACAAGGTACATAAATGTTTGTGTGGTACATGACAGAGGGTACCTTGCAAAAAACTTTACCGAGAAAGGGAAAGGTGCCTTGAAACCAGTTTTCCCTCACCAACTGAAATTGCCAAATGCCCACCTGAGGAAATTATGAAGGCTCATCTAAGGACCGTCGAATGTAAGATAACGGAACTCTATATAAATTCAAGGCCTTTGTATCTAAATTCATCCTACAGGCACACTAACGTGTAAGGACACACCGACCGGCCGCAGTGGCCGAGCGGTCTGCGGCGCGCCAGTCACAGTCTGCACGGCCGCTACGGTCGGGGGTTTGAATCCCCCCTCGGGCATGGATGTTTGCGCCGTCTTTATTATAAGGTAGTTCATGAGTAGTTTGTAAGTTTAGGGTTGATGACCCCGCAGTTAAGTCCCTTAAGCTTAACAAACATTTGAACATTTGAAGGACACACCCAGCAGTTGTTGTGGTCTTTAGTCCGCAGACTGGTTTGATGCAGCTCTCCATGCTACCCTGTCCTGTGCAAGCCTCTTCATCTGTGAATACAAATGGCAACTTACGTCCTTTTAGATATGCTTACTGTATTCGTCCCTCGGTCTCCCTCTACGATATGTACCCCAAACACTTCCTTCTAATGCCAAATTCACGATTCCTTGCTGTCTCAGAATGTGTCCCACCAACCTATCCCTTCTCTTGGTCAGGATATGCCAGAAACTCTTTTTCTCCCCAATTCTGTTAAGCACTTCGATATTAGTTACGTGATCTACCCATCTAATCTTCATCATCCGCCTACAGAACCACATTTCGAAAGCTTCTGTCATCTTATTCTCTGCAATCCTTATGATCCACGTTTCACTCCCACACAATGCTACACTCCAGACAAGTGCTTTCAGAAAACATTCGTGACACTTGAACTAATATTGGAAGTCAATAAATTTCGCTTCTTCAGAAAGCTTTTCTTCCCATAGCTATCCTGCATTTAATAACTTCTTTACTTCGGCCTTAAGAAGTTATTTTGCTACCCAAATAACACAATTCATCTACTACTTTTACCGTCTCATTACCCATGCTAATTCCTTCAGCATCGTCCTTTTCTGTCTCTGACAGAATTACTATGTCTCCCCGTACTTTAATTTCCTCTTCAAACTTTTCCTTGCGTTCCTTCATAGCTTGCTCAATGTGCTGATTGAACAACATTGGAGAAAGGATACACCCTTCTTTTACTCCCTTCCCCAACCACTGCGACCCTTTCATGTCATTCGAATATAATAATTACTGTCTGGATTTTGTACAAGTTGAATATAACTCTTCGCTCCCTACATTTTACCCCTGCTACCTTCAGAATTTGAAAGAGTGTATTCCAGTCAACTATGTCGAAAGCTTTCTCCATATCCATATATGCTAAAAACGTAGGTTACCGTTTCCTTAACCTATCTTCTAACATAAATCGGAATCTGAATATTGCTTCGCGTGGTCCAGTATTTCTCCTAAATCCAAACTGATGTTCCTCAAGGTCGGATTCCATCAGTTTTTCCATTCCTCTGTAAATAATTCGTGTTAGTATTTTGTAATCATGACATGTTGAACTGATAATTCTGTAATTTTCACATTTGTCTGCACTTGGAATCGGAATTGGAATCGGAATCACTATTTTTTTTGTTTCTTTGTTTTGTTTTTGTTTTTAAGTCGGGGGAGGAGGGCTGGCTACTTCCCTTGTCTCATGCATCTTGCATACCAGGTGGAACAATTTCTTCATGACTGGCGTTCGTAACGATAATAGCAGTTCAGACGAAACATCAATTACTCCAGGCGCCTTGTTTCTACTCAAATCTTTTAGTTCTCTGCAGTTTCTTCTCGCTGTACTATAACTCGTATCTCATATTCCTCTACTTAGTCTTCTATTTCTAGAATACTGCCTTCAAGTTTATTTCCTTTGCACATGCCTTCTATATATTCCTTCCATCTTTCAGCTTTCCCTTCTTTGCTTAGCACTGGTTTTCCATCTGAGTTCTTCATATTCATACTGCTGTTTTTCTTGTCTCCAAATTTATCTTTCATTTTCCTGTAGGCGGTAGCTATCTTTCCCCTATTTATACATTCTTCTACGGTCATGCATGTTTCCTCAAGCTACTCCTTAGCCAGTCTGCACTTCCTATCAACCTTATTTTTCAGACGTCTGTACTCTTTTTTGCCTGCTTCACTCGATGCATTTTTTATATTTTCTCCTTTCATCAGTTAAGTTCAGTGTCACCTGTGTTATCCTAGGATTTCTATTAGGCATTGTCCTTCTGCCTATATGATCCTTTGCGGCCTTCACTATCTCTCAGAGCTACCCATTCTTCTTCTACTGTATTACTTTCCCCATTTCAGACAATTCTTGCCTAATACTTCTAAAACTCTAAACTACCTCTGGTTCCTTCAATTTGTCAAGATTCTATCTCCTTAAGTTTCTACATTTTTGCAGTCTGTATCTGCCCCTGGATATGTCTTACAGTTAAAAATTTGTCTCATGATCTTTCATGTATATAACCCAGCTATATTTGCAGAAACGGCACCATCACAGGGTATAGTAAACTGACTAGTAATGTCATGGGATAGGCACCTCATATCGTGTGGGCCGTCCCTTGGTCCTCAGGGCTGCAATTAAACGCCTTGGAAGTGAGTCTACCAGTTCCTGTTATTGCTATGGATGCAGCAGACATCAAATCGTTTTCAGATGGCAGCCAACGCTGGGAGGAGAGGATTCACGGCACAGAGCCTGTATTAAATGAAATACCAGATATGTTCAATGGAGTTCAAATCTGGATTCCGAGTTGCCTATTGGGTCTGTGGACCTCTCCTTCATGTTTCTGGAACCATTCCCAGGCTGTGTGTGATCAGTGTGGTGCTATGGTATCACCTTGAAACACCGTCAGGTGTCTGAAGACCAAAAATAGGATGGTTTCCGAGCAGCTCATAATGCCGAACCTCCAAAATCCCTGTTCCATAAAAGAAAAATGCACCTCTACTCTCACAGAGAACACCGCCTTGGACCGCACCCTCTTACCAGGCTGGTCCATTGTTTCGTATGGTCTGCGCCGCACACGGCGCCTCCCATTCTCATGGTGCAGTTGATATCTTGATTCATCCGGCATCGTCACGTTCCACCATCATACCAAACCCCATCGTTGTTGCTTGGCGACAAATGCTACCCGTTATGCCCGGGGACGTGTTAACTGTGGCATCCGTGTGAAGCCACCGGCTCCCATACCCGATGGAACCGACTTTCCTAGAGACTGTCAACTGGGAGACGTGACCAGTGTAGGGCCGGCCGCGGTGGCCGAGGGTACTGAGGCGCTCCAGTCACGGTCTGCACGGCCACTAGGGTCGGGGGTTCGAATCCCCCCTCGGGTATGGATATTTGTGCCGTCCTTAGTGTTAGCTAGTTCATAAGTAGTTTGTAAGCTTAGGGACTGATGACCACGTAGTTAAGTCCCATAAGTTCTACAAACATTTGAACATTTTTTCCAGTGTAGGATTGAGGCGTGATTTGTTGGACTGTTGTCCCTCTGTCACTATTGGCGGCCCGACTCCTGACGTCACCCGCCACTGCCATCGGGGGAGCTGGACTACCACTCACGTTAAACCATATACTGGTTGAATGTGCGAAGCCAAATTCCTGGAACACTGCCGAAATTGAGATTACCATCTCTCGCGACCGAACACCGTATCCCTATTTGAATAGAGTCAGTTCACGACGGCGCTGCATGTTACAGAAATCACTTGGACGACCACGTCTGAGTAGGTCTCCTATACAAAGCACCGAACGAGGTAGAGCAGTGGTAAGACACTGCACTCGCATTCGTTAGGACGGTGGTTCAAATCCAACACCGGCCATCCAGATTTAGGTTTTCCGTGACTTCCCTAAATCACTCCAGGCAAATGCTGGGATGGTTCCTTTCAAAGGGCACAGCCGATTTCCTCCCACATCCTTCCCCAAAAATCCGAGCTTAAGCTCCGTCTCTAAAGACCACATTGTCGACGGGACGTTAAACCCGAAGCTTTCTTCTTCGTTCCTTCCTATACAATTCAGTTTCTACAGGGAGGTTGGGTTGCAAACAACTCAACTGCACCATCTGTGCATCACTATTCCATGGTACTCGATAATTCAGCGTGTATACATACGTTGCAAATACTGGAAAATTGTATGTAAATTACAAGCTTCCTAGGGTTTTATTTACGGACGGAGAAGTTAGTACTGCTTCCTCCTACAAGTCCCCTAAAACCTCCACATCCTTGCGGATGCTGTTGCGTAGCAGTGTGCGTTTGTACCGCCCTAAAGTACGCACGAGGTGCCGTAGTTGCTTTCCAAGACTTTATGGAAAGCTTAGTTCTGACTAACCTGTTGTCTCCTATAGTTGTGTCCCCAGCGCAGAAGACAGCACACAAGTCGTTGGTTCTTCTACAGCATACAAGTGAGGCTAAAATAAGATCTGTATGATGGAAGCATAATAAGCGACTCGCGAGATTTTTAATTGTCAGGGATGCCATTTATTAAATAAATAATAAAAAAATGAGCAACTATTGTTAATATGATACGGCCTAATCTGCCCATAGCTCATGTTGAGATCTCGACTGTTATCACTGTTACAAAAATCTTTACTCATGACCGGCGCGGTCCGGCGCGTATAGTGGTCAGCTCGAGACTGAAACTGCGGCGCGTTGCGAGAGGGCACCTGACGCTCTATTTCGCGCCAAAACAGGGCCGTCGCGCGCCTTCTGCAAAATCGCTCTTCTCTTGTTACAATAAGAGAAGGCACCTTAAACTTTTTAAACTGTCAAAATTTAGCCTGTTCTTGAGAGATATTTATCATAAATTCTCAACTCTGAATAATTAATATTTAGTATATAATAAACAGAACTAATTTCAAAAGAAATCACGTGACGTGAAATGCAGCAGCCAATGCGAGGAGAGTACCGGTGACATAGGCGGGCTTCCCCACGGGAACCAGCACCTACTGTGCCATATGCTACTGCTCCCCACCCCACATTTCAACATATGCTGCACTTCTGTCTTTCTTCCGCGTTTAAGACACGTACGATGCAAGGAAAGAAACGGCCAGCGGCCAGAAATATGAAGTGGCCACAGGCCAGGAATATCACAAAATGCGGGAGGATGTACAGTGTCTCGACGCTTTGGTGTTTGCTGCACCCATAGGAATACGAGAGACTTGTAGATTCACTTCCACGCCGTCTCACTGCATCCCGGAGGACCAAGGGACGCCACACACTATATAACGTGCCTATCCCATGACATTACTAGTTGGGGTACTACGCCCTGTGATGGTTCCGTTTATGCAAATACAGCTGGGTGTGTCCTTAAACGGTAGCGTGCTGTAGCATGAATTTGGAAACAACGCCCTTATCTTATAAATTTATGCGTGAAGATGAAAACTGCTACGTCCCCACCATTCGATGGTCCTTAGACGTGCCTTGATAATTTCCTCAGGTGAGCGATTGGCAATTTCAGTTGGTGAGGGAAAACTGGTTTCAACGCTTGGATTGAGTGATAAATTTCATCGTCTTTTGTTGGTGGAGAAATAATTACTTTTAATTGATACTTAAACTAAGACCAACACACACACAAACATCAGTTCCCAAGTGAGGACTCTAAACTCCGGTGGGAACGGCAGGCCAGTCTGCAGTTGATGCCTTAGACCAAGCGGCCATTCCTGAGTATTCTTCAAATCTGAAACTGGTACCTGCATCACTCACGATTAATTTTATATGATCCATTCATATAAAATAGCCTGGTATGGATACTCCCGATAGCGGCGCGTGAGTAGATGAGCGGTCTGGAGCGCCACGTTGCGGATCGCGCGGCCTCCCGCATCGGAGGTTCGAATCCTCCCTCGGGCATGGATGTTTGTGTTGTCTTTAGTATAAGTTAGTTCATAAGTGGTTTGTAAGTTTAGGGACTGTTGACCCCGCAATTAAGTCCCATAAGCTTTACAAACAATTGAACACTCCCGATATTTTAAGAAGTAACTGCTTCCAGTGATTTTTTTGCAATTGGGTAATCATACGATAAGTATCTTTCTTTTTATGTCCTAGCAATACATTTATTTGTTTATACTTAGGTTCAACTGCCATTCACTGCACCAAGCGACTCAGGAAATGTAAACCACCATGCGACTAAAACTTTAATACTGCTCATCCGTTTGGGATCAGTACCGGATGGGAATGACAGGGAGGTTAGTGAACATCCAGGGAGAAGTAGCACTATGTGTTACAGGTTTCTCAGCAATTGTTAAAGTGTTGTTGAGGAGATCGGTCAACTCCAGTGACAGATTCTCCAATTCAAGAGCATGTAGCTTCTCGTAGAGTCAACAGACATATTCGTTTCTCCTAAGTGCCGCTCACGAAGAGACTGTGAGGATAAAATTAGAGACATCAAAGCCCTCACGGAGGTTTACTGCAGTCGTTTTTTCGTGTACCATACGCAATCGCAACAGCAAAAGGAGGAACTGACACTGGTGCACGAAGTAAGCTCCACCACACACCGTGAGGTGAATTGCAAAGTGTAGAAGTGGATTCAGTTGTAGATGACCAGTTTGGGCACCATCAGGCCGAGCGGTCCGGCTGAACAAAAGCTGAAGAAACAGCTTGCACTTCTAGCCACAGCAGAGTCAAGGAATTCGAAAGTAGAGTTCGTGTAAAAATAGGGCAGTCGGCAGCAATCAGTCGTTCATATTTCACACTTAGAGAAAATCCAGATTTCTGCTAGTAACCCGTCATTACATAGTATGTGAACGAACTGTGACAATTCATCATCGACATGACCAAGGTGTTATCAAATATTTGACATACTTCATAATGTACGCGTTGAGAATGCCTTTTGAAGTTTATTACAGCCGTTGGGCTGATGTACTTTATGTGTGAAGGTAATTTGATGAAGATGTACGTACCAACTAGGCAATAATCCTAAGTTGTTTTTGTCTTAAGTTAAATCAATAAATGTTATTATTATCATTATTTTAATATTCCGGCACTTGGCTAAATGTCATTCGCCTTCTTGCTTCGCAATACAGGGTTGTTAAGTCTAAATTACAATTGTACAATCCTGAACACTATTTTAAATGATCGCTGTTCGGTATGGTATCACTCTTGTGACACAGAACACATTCTGGAGACGGCAGGATGGAGATCTTGTGCAGGTGGGCGGACAAACCGTCGTGTCCAGTAGTCAGGTGGAATGTTCCTACTGCCTCTCTTCTGGGTTCATCTGGTATTAGATGGTTATTCAAGAGGTTTTCGCAGATCTTCCCCTCACATGAGATTTTATTGATTTTTCTCAATTATTTTTTAAATATTTTGTTAATAATGCGTTTTACTGCAAAATATGAAAAGGTAGTTTTTCCAATTTGTTTAATTTTTGTGCCTTTCTGGGTAGGAAATCAGATTTCTCATTACCATCTATGCCGCAGTGAGATGGTATCCAGCTGAATTGCAATTTTGTTGTTGTGTTTTTGTAGGGACCTCAGACACTCTCTGACCATAATCTCGTTTAACCAGAAGATCGAAATACTAACCTCTTTTTCCAAAGCTGGTACAGACGAAGATCGCATTGTAGTTCCTACACTAAGTTATTTCACGGACGACAAAATCGATATAAATGACAAAGCGATAGAAAATCAACTGAAACCTCTCAACAGAGGAAAGACCACTGGACCTGACGGGATACCTATTTGATTCTACAAAGAGTATGTGAACGCAACCACCTCCCCCCTCACTCCCTCTTCTAGCAGCAGTGTACCTTAAGTGTAAAGAGATAAGCGTTCCTAAAGATGGAAAAAAAACTGCAATACTTTTCAGTTTTCAAGATAAGTCGTGGTAAAAATTCGCAGAACTATAGTACTGTATATTAGATTAGATTAATACTTGTTCCATAGATCATATATACGACAGTTCGGAATGATGTGGAATGTGTCAGTTTAATACATTGTGTCTATACATGACATTAAATATTTTAAGGTTTTTTTATTTTTATTTAGAAGACTTTTTAAGGTAAATTACTAAGTTTTATCTAAAAAGGAGTTGCCATTCAGAAATTCCTTTAATTTCATTTTAAATACCAGTTGGCTGTCAGACTTTTGTGGTTGCATAATTCACCCCCTTGCCAAAGTTGGATTTAACCTTGAATAGCGAATATCACCATTTTTCCTAGTGTTGTAGCTATGTCCACTTCTATTAGTTTTGAATAGGATCGGATTGTTAATAACAAATTTAATGAGGGAATATATATATTCTGAAGTTACAGTGAAGATCCCTAGATCCTTAAATATATGTCTACAGGATGATCTTGGGTGGGCTGCAGCAATTATTCTGATCACACGCTTTTGTGCAGTGAATGGAAATGCGCCCGCTCGAGGCTTAATATACAGTTCAGAAAGCAAGCTCTTCTCATTAATTTACATGTGTGAAGTGTATCATTACAGTAAACAAAAAATTGAAACAAGACCAATATCAGACTTTCAAATGTAATTGGCGTTGTAAAGGCACCTTTAATTTCTGATTTTGGTAAAAGACATGCAGTGGGTATCCCCTTGCATTTCTCGTAGTTCATGTAATATACAAGTACATAATAGGCAAGAAAGTATTCATAAAAGACTTATCCATAATCTCAATTGTTTTATTATTTAACTTTACGCTCCCATGACGAGATGTTCGGGATCTATTCAAATATTTGGCTACGGTATAGGTCAGTCTGAATTTACAAGTGAACTCCTGATGTGGAGCCACAAACCAAAGTGTTATTTTTTTCTCTGATTGTTGCCAGCTTGATAGGAGGAAGCTACTGTCAGTTCTACAAGATTATGGTATAGGAGGCAAACCTCTGCAGGCAATTAAAGGGCTTTACGTAGACTGTCAGGCAGCAGAGTAGATGGCAAATTAAGCTCATGGTTCAGGGTAGTTTCAGGAGTAAGACAAGGCAGTATCCTGTTACCACTGTTGTTCATACTATTCATGGATCAAATGTTGAAAACAGTAAACTGGCAGGGCGGGATTAAAATAGGTCAAAACAAAATAAGCAGTCTCGCACATACGGATGACTTGGTTGTAATGGCAGATTCGATTGAAAGGTTGCAAACTAATATTTCAGAGCTCTATCAGAGGTGCAAGGATTATGATATGAAGATCAGCATCTCCAAAACGAAAGTAATGTCTGTGGGAAAGAAATTTGAACAAACTGAGTGCCAAATAGGAGGAACAAAGTTAGAACAGGTAGACAGTTTCAAGTACCTGGGATTTATTTTCTCACAGGATGGCAACATAGTGAAAGAACTGGAATTGAGGTGCAGCAAAGCTAATGCAGTGAGTGCTCAGCTAAGATCTACTGTCTTCTGCAAGAAGGAAGTAAGTACAAGACTAAGTTATCAGCGCACCGGTCTATCTTTCGACCAACTTTGTTGTATGGGATTGAAAGTTGGGTGGAAACAGGTTAAGTTATTCATAAGGTGGAGGTTACAGATATGAAAGTAGCAAGAATGATTGCAGGTACAAATAGATGGGAACAATAGCAAGAGGGTATCCATAATAAATCAAAGAAAAACTGGGAATGAACACCATATATGAAGCAGTTAGAGCGTACAGGCTGAGATGGTGGGTTCATGTTACACGCATGGGAGAAGCGAGATTACGTAAGAGACTCATGAGCTCGGCAGCGAAGAGGAGTCGAAAAATGTTAAATGTTTGTATAGCTTATGAGACTTAACTACGGGGCCATCAGTCCCTAAACTTACAAACTACTTATGAACTAGCTAACACTAAGGACGGCACAAATATCCATGCCCGAGGGCGGATTCGAACCCCCTACCGTAGTGGCCGTGCAGACCGTGACTGGAACGCCTCAGTCCCCTCGACCACCGCGGCCGGCAGAGGAGTCGAGGTATACAAAGAAGAAAGTACTTAGATTGGGTGCAAAATTATTTTGAAGTAAAAGGCACAACATCAGACGAGGCATCAATGTTAGCATTGAATAGGGGATTATGGAGGAATTTTATTAGAGGTACTATGCTCCAGATTAAACGCTGAAAGGCATAATCATTCTCTAATGATGATGATAATTTTTTTTAATTAGATGGCAAGTATTTCGTAGAGCCTCAAAGTCAGCATGGACAGAACTGCGCGAATTTCCCGCGTCTGTCCATCGGGTATAACACCCTGTATCTCGAGAATGACATGAGATATCGTTCTGCTCTCAACCTTACATAAAATTTCAATATCTTATCTACATTTCATCCGCAGCTTTGTATGTGCTAAAACCAACCATACGCAAAGTCCACGCAATGCGATTTTTCCTTTGCAAACTCTTTAAAATTTTGCGCCGTAGTTTGCTTAATTTAATATAGCACACTAACGATACAAAATAAGAAATAGAAAGTCAGATCATTATCGAACGAAAATATCACACTATAAGATGTGAAAAAATTAAATTTTTTCAGCGAATAGTTTTCTCAAACTCGGCTGATAAGTATTGTTAAGCGCTGGGAACGCTGTGGCGACCAGCGTGTAAACAGCAGCGGAATATGCCTCGCATAACCGACGCTAGCAGGCTGGCCATACTTCCCCTAAACAGAGCTGTAAGGCCGACAGCATGGGACGTTAACCTGTCACGACTTAATCTGACTGGTTACGTTGTCTCAAGGAGCAAAGTTCACTGCCACATCCCGGCGTGCCTCAAGGACTATGCCACAGCGTCATCAGCGGACAAACATCCTGCTTGCAAGGAATTCTCGCACACATCCGCACTTTCGTGGAAGCGGCGTGAACAAGCGGAACAGACGAGTACGCGAACGGGCTGATTCGCGTATGAATCGACGTCATCACTGAGAAACGTCTCTCTGGCTCACCCGAGCACAGATCGAAAACAAACTCGTCACTTTGCGGATGCTGTAGCTTTAGTAGCAGAAAATCCCAGCTGCGTCAGCTTTACATCCTGATAACCGCACAGACTGATGATGTAACATTTCACGACTTATCGTCTTCGTTTACTCCTGAGGTTTCTTTCTTCAGTCTAACTGGTTCAAGCGAGTATCTCTTTTTATACTGTACTGTGTGCGATTTTTGATTATGTCTGTCCCCATTGACCCTTTTTTCTTAACTTTGACGCATAAACGAGTGGCCAAAGGGCAATTTTTTTTACGTCAGTGTAAAACATGAATGTAGTCAAGAGTAGTACACTTCTTGAAGTTGGTGTTTTTGTAGGACAAGACTCATTGGTTAAACACAATGGACAAGAAAAATATTATAAAAGTACAACTTAAAAATTAGAATTTAAATCCAGGCTTCAGTTGCAGTGAAGGCCATTTGAGAAAACGAAGTCCTTGAGCATGGCGGATGTCGTCGCCGTCGTCAGAGAAGCCACCGGATCGTAACTGCTGAACATTCCAGAGAAGTCATAGAGAAATAGGTACAGGTATGCCACTTATCGAAGTTTTTAAAAACATCTTTGACTAGATTTATCGTATTTAAAACTGTTTAGACGTTAACATGGTTTTTATAATATAATTTTATATAGATACATCTAATTCACCATTACATAAGAGTGAATAGTAACTTTAAGTACGCTCAAGTTGTGTGGATAAACTTGCCCTGCGTACGGTGGTAGCACACTATGTATATCACAAAATACAACAACGAGTACACAAAATATAGGCCTACAGCCAAACTTAAAAAAAAAAGTTATTGTAACAGAATTACAAGCCTATTTACTCCAGTTAACATGCTGAAACATGAAAATACTACTAACATAAAACAGTTAATTCGGCGAACTTGCACCACTTAGATAATACGAATTTATTTTGAATGTTAAAGGTCAAGTCATCAGCATTGTAGGAGCTGCAGTATTTACGTACTCAAGAAGTAATGTGTCCTATGGCACAATCGTCAGTAGCCGACCTTTTACATTTACGGAACTGGACCTATTCTTGATTAATTTTCGGCTGTCTATATCGTTTCAGGCAGTACATACAAAGACAATTTTCCTTCTCTTCACCAGCAACAGGCCTAACTTGTACTTCCCCTCCAAGTAGAATTCATTATTTTTGCTTTCCCTCTTTGCGTCTTAAGATTTCCTTGACTGGTTATCAGGATAATGGCTGATTTCCTGTTTTACATGATACAAAATAATGCGTAAACGTGTCAGAACGTTCCGCGTGGCCACGTCTGAATTAATATCGCAACTCCAGCAGTAACTACTACGCCATCATATGTAACTTGTAAAGTAGGATAATTTCCTCTGAATGAATACATACACTGTTGTTGTGGTCTTCAGTCCGGAGACTGGTTTGATGCAGCTCTCATCCCTACTCTGTCCTGAGCAAGCCTTTTCATCTCCTCATAAGAACGGCACCCTACATCCATCTAGCTGCTTCATGCGCTTGCTGCTTGAGCCGCTAACGATATCACGCAAACCAAAAGAAACTGTTTGTGGATAATTGCTCGTGTTTAAGTTCAAAATTATCTCTATATCTTGGCATTATGGAATTTACTAGTCAGATATTGCAGAGTGCAGAATACTTCAAAACAAAAATTTTGTAGCACTGAACTATGTAATCTAGCAGACAGACGCTAACCTCGAAATGGCTATCACCAGAAGGCAAACACGTGATTTTTAATTCTGCTACGCGCCCTCTCGCTGTTGGCCGTCGCTCTTCGGAAAAGACTCCAACGAACTGAGAAGCGAGATGCGTTTGGCATAATAGTTCGCGACCGGTAACGCCATGTTTTAGTTCGCAACCGATTGCACCTATTTTAGTTCGCGACCTATCGCGCATATTTTGGTTCGCGACGGATCGCGCATATTTTGGTTCGTGACAGATCGCGCATATTTTAGTTCGCGACCGGTAGCTCTCCTTTTAGCTGCTCGGCGGCGAAGTAGGTCGCTCTTTTTAGTTCGTCCGATCTTTTTGGCTTTTGCTACCGCTACTAAAAGAGCTCTTTCTTTTGTTATGACAGCTTTTTTATATAATGATCAGTGTTGCCCAAGCGTGTGCTATTACCTGTATTTTTGGGCAATTAGACATCAAATACTTAAGCAAATAAACCAGTTATTTACACGAATGGGTGATACAATAGTATTCAACTACTTAGCATACAGAGTGCTCGTAGTACTTTATTTTTAAAATGGGTTTCTTGTGACAGTGAACTATGAAACTACAGCTGAGCTGCATCTCAGCTCGAAATGAAGGTAACTGGCAGAAGGGAATCACGCGATTCTGCGCGCTCTCGCGTCCTCTCGCTGTTCCCCGTCAGTCTTCGGAAAAGGAGCGGACTACCTAAGAGGCGAGGGATCTGCGAACTAGTTCGCGTAGTTCGCCTGTGGGAGCGCTCTTCCGAACTAGTTCGTTCGCGAACTACACAAGACTAGTCCGTACGTCCGCCAATACTGGCTATTGCCCACAGCATTCGTCCACCACCATGATGTGAGGGCAGCCATACTATCTGTTCCGTTTCCAACCCTTTTAAACCTCTCTATGCCATAGCTTCCGGTAAGTCACTTTGTTGTTAAATTGCACTACCTGCTTATTACACTATATGAACCCAATTGTTTGTGTAATTCCTTTGGTAAACACAATTCAACACCAAACCCCTCTACAGCAACTTTTTGTTATTACCACTATCTCTGTTGTCGTAATGTTGTTGTCTCCTCTCCGTAGAACAGACAGAAAGACGCCGAACCGTTTTAGTTCATTTTGTTGATGACATTACTTGAGAACCAACCCTATCCCCTAATTGTTTTGACCAGTTGTAAAAGCGAAGAGCCCTAGGAGCTTCCATATTTGAGTAAACAAATTTACACCCTATCATCTGCGGCATAAAAACATGAATAAGTTCGTTGTTCGCTGTGAGACGTTGGCCCAAGTGCTATTGCTGAGAGTCTTCATTAGATAGTAGGACTAATATTCCATGGTACTAGAGGGACTTGTAGAACAGGTAACCTCATTTGCACGATCTGTATCGTTGCACAAGAACAGCTTGTATTTCATAAAATGTAATTTGTTCAGCCTGTAATTATTACTTACACGGAACACTAACTATCTTCTACAGTCCTTTGCTTGCGGCTTAGTACATACCGTCGCTACCTCTAGATTTTTTTTTTTTTTCGCTCAGAGAATGGGTATTATTTCTAATCGCGTCAGTAGTCGCATGGACGTCCTTTAACATACCACTCCTTTCTTGGCCCCATCTAAAAGAAATTCTCTGCAAGGTTGGTTTGATTAATTATTTGCAATACGAACATCCGAACAGCTTCTTATCTTGCCTACCAAATTCGTCTTTTCGGAATCTCTAGCTAAAGATTAGATTTAAAAACCAACACGTGGCGAAATTCAGTTCTGACTACAGGATTACCGCCTACCATGCATGTAGGAAATTTGTACGCGAAACGTAACTGTGGGTTTACTGTCAACAAGCATCCTACCCAGAAGTCGGTAAGGAAAACAAACATTTTCCGTAAATGGTCTTATCATTTTCCGGCCTCTGAACTTCACTGCTAGTTCTGGCTAAATATAACGAAATGCTTCGCTTTCCGTGTCATATGCGACTTGAAATGTTTGGGAAGATACTACTAAAAATGACCGGCGCGAGGTTCCGTTTTGTTTCAGGAAAAATGGAAACCATAAAAGACAATAGCCTAGAAGTAACTCACACAAGAAGAAGCTGTTAATGCTTCAAATGTACACCAAATTGTAATCCCTCCACAGCAGTTTCATTAAAAAGAGTTTATAAATCTTGCTAAAAGCGTTGACATATTAATGATTTCTTCTGTACTCGCAAAGACACAAGCTTTAATTTGTATCCGTCCTCACCTAATGTCAACCAGCTGATGTGTTAAGCTCTTTGGCGTTATATCTTTACGGTTCTCTGTTTGGATGCCGATGCTCTTCTTTATTTCCGTGCTTGCTGAGAATTATTGGTCAGATATTACGACTTACTTAAGTTACTGCTTATCTGTTTTACTATTGTTATACATAGTTCAGCACGTTTTTTTGCTGTTATTATCGGGATATTTTATACCGCTCTTACACGGAGCTAACAAATAGTATTTATATTTGTAACTACCACATTTGTTTTCTTTCTCTAGACTGCTTTTTTCTTTCTTCTTGCTTTTTTCTCGCGTACCGATACAGTTACGACACACACACTATTTTTACCTCTAATCCCCCCCCTCCCGATTCAGTGTAAGATCATCACTTCATCTTGCTCAACGTCGACAAGTGTGAGGCAGTTCTGTTCACACGCAGACCGAAACACCTGCGCAAACACCAATACTGTAGACCAATTACTCTACATACACGCCCAATACGTTTCCGTGAGAAAGTCAAATACCTCGGTGTCTGGCTGGACCGGAAACTCACATGGGGGGACACATACAACACATAACCAACGGAGCAAAAGCGAGGCTCAAACAACTCTACCCGATGCTCAACAGGGAAAGCAAACTGAATAGCCGGGTGTCGAGGAACCTCTGCATGACACATATTAGACCTCTGATGACGTACGGTGCTCTGTGCTGGGCATACGCGGCGCCAACACGGCTGCGCCGCCTGCAGCTCATACAGAACAAGGTACTACGCATCATCAGCAACGCTCCACGATACACACGCACCGTGGATCTTCACAATGAATACCGCCTAGAGCGCCTCTCGGTGGTATTCAAGAAACTCGCCACACGACTGTACAGGAACTCGAGACACTCGAACAATCCCTTCATCCTACGCTTGGGGAATTACGATCATAACCATAGGTGGAAACATAAACGCCCCAAAACACTTCTCCTCAGAGACTAACCAACTACGGTCGTAGGGAACACCAACTCGCAAACATGATGAACATGGCAAACCCCTGCAGAACAGCAATTTGACTGGCAATGCCAGCTGAACCCACAGCCGACCTACAGGCAAAGCAGGGAAACCATATTCAGCGCACTAAACACAAACAAACCTAAACAGTCCCGCACACTTAGCCAGTTCTATGACCGAACTGCCTAACTACCACGACAAACTTGGCTATGTTACAGGCATTCTGCCACAGCCAATGTTAACGGGTAATCTGCCGCAGCCGACCCAGGAGACTTCACAGGAGATCAGCTGCAGCAGGACCTCGCATCAAACGGACTGATTCTTTATGACGAACCAAGCAAAGTTAATGGTACTGAAAAAAATACCCATTACTAACATTACCAAACCTTGCATGATCTGTCGCAGATAGCATACCGCTACTGCCCTTCATACCTACCCCACTGTCGCAGAGGTTTTTTTCTCTTGGCTCTTGCCTTGGCACTTTTTTTCCTCTGCCCTTACATACCTTTACCCTTCGCATACCTTTCGACCAATTCTATCTCCAGATGCCCCGTATTAATGGGTGGTCGTGCCCACACGTACGGATAACATCGCGGTTCCCACATCCCGTGATCCACCTTAGCAAACTAACCTAAATACGGAGGTGACAGTACAACTTTTGTGATGGTCACCACGTTGGTGTGGGCGTGGAGGGGCCCCATCCTTGCCGACTTCATCTTGACAAAAACAATATCCTTATGAATGGCGTAAGTTTAAACGAGCACAACACTTTGTCTGTTGACACAAGGTTAATGGTTTTTGACGGTACACGCGTAGGGCACTCGAGAACTCACTGAATCAACTAAGGAAAATCCATTTGCATGCAAGGTACATGGCGGGGGGTACCTTGTAACACTACTAGTCATTTACTTTTCTGTCCCAATTGGAGGGAGAGCAAGGGATAAACGACTGCCTGTTTACCTGTGTTCAAGCCGTAATTTCTCATATCTTCATAGTCTTTACGCGACATTTAAGATGGCGGCAGTAGATTACTTTTGCAGTCAGTTTCAAATTCAGGCCCTCTAACTTCCCTTAAACAGTATTTCTCGACAAGAACGTCTCGAACAAGAACGCGATTTCCACTTGCGTTCCTAAATCATCTCAGTAACAATCGCGCATTCATCGAAATTACCGGTAACAAATATAGCAGCCCGCCTCCGAATTTATTCTGTCTTCCTGTAAACCGATATGGACGGAATGCAAACAGTTGAGCTGTATTAAAGACGGGATAGCAGAAGCGTCTTATACGCTGTCGCTATATCTAAATTTACATGGGATACCCTGTAAATCACATTTAAGTGCCTGTCAGACGGTTCATCGAACCACCTTTATACTATTCATCTCCTATTCCATTCTCGAATAGCGTGCGGGAAAAATGAACATCTGAATCTCTCCGTTCGAGCTCTGATTTCTCGTATTTTATTCTGATTATCATTTCTAAAAGCATCTCGCTATGGAGCGCGCGGTTGCTCGCCCTGGAGGTTCGAGTCCTCCCTGGGGCATGTGTGTGTGTGTTTGTCCTTAGCTTAGTTTACCTAGGTTTAAGTAGTTTGTAAGCTGCGGACGATGATCACGCAGTTTGGTCCGATAGATTTACAGACATTTGATTTCTACCTATCTAGGTGGGAGTCAATATATTTTCGAATTCAGAGCAGAATGTTGGAGATTGGAGTTTCGTAAGTAGACCACGCCGCAGCGATAGCCGACGTTGTTGTAATGATTCCCATCCCAAGTCCTGTATCATTTCCATGACGGTGTCTCCTCTGTATCATGACAATACAATTCGAGCTGCCCTTCTTTGGACTCTTTCGATGTCCTCCGTCAAACCCACTTGATAACGATCCCACACCGGGCAGCAATACTCGAAATGAGGACAGACAAGCGTAGTGTATGCCGTCTCCTAAGTAGTTCTGTTGCATCTTCTAAGCGTTCTGCCAATACAACGCAATCTCTGGTTCGCCTTTCCTACGACATTATCTACGTGTTCTTTCCAGTTTAAGTCTGAAGTAATAGTAATTCCTAGGTACTTACTGGAGTTTACGGCCTTCACATTCGATTGATTTATCTTGTAAACAAACTTTAACGGATTTCTTTTCGTACTCATGTGGACCACTTCACACTCTCATTATTTAGAGTCAATTGTCAATTTTTATACCATACTGATATCTTATGTAAATCGTTCTGTAGTTGGTTTTGATCTTCAGATGACTTTACTAGATGATAAATGACGACGTCATCTGCAAACAACCTAAGAGAGCTACTTAGATTTTCTCCCAAATCGCTTATGTAAATAAGGAACAGCAGAGGGCCAATAACACTACCCTGAGGAACGCTCGATATTACCTCTGTTTTAGTCGATACCTTACCATCGATTACTACAAACTGTGTCCTCTCTGACAGGAAATCCCCTATCCAGTCGCAAATTTGGGGCGATATAGCATAACCACGCAATTTGATTACAAGCCGTTTGTGAGGCACAGTATCAAAAGCATTCTGGAAATCAAGAAATACGGAATCAATTTGAGAATCCTTGTTCGATAGCACTCATCACTTCGTGTGAGTGAAGCGCTAGTTGTGTTTCACATAAAAGCTATTTTCTAAATCCGTGTTGACCTTGGGTGAATAGATCATTCTGCTCGAGATAATTCATAATATTTGAATACAGGATATGTTCCAAAACCCTGATGCAAACTGACGTCAATGAAATAGGCCAGTAATTTAAATAGGTATGACCTGTGCAACCTTCCACTCCTTTGTTACAGATCCTTTTTTGAGCGAGCGGTTATCTGAGGCTGTTAAGTAAGGAGCTATCGCTTCAGCATAATCACATACAAATCTAGTGGGTATACAGTCCGGACCGGAAGACTTGTTCTTGTTAAGTGATTTCAGTTGCATCACTACTCTGATGATATCTACTTCTACGTTACTCATTCGGGCCTCTGTTCGTAATTCGAAATCTGGAATATTGGTTTCGTCTTCTTTGGTATTCTTCACGGATAAACCACATCTTTCCAAAATTCTCCCAATGAATCGAAGTCGACAATCCGCCTTACCCACGGCCATCCTTATAAGCTCGTTCCAGTTCATATCGCTCTGCAACGTTACGTAACTTGTCAAGCAGCACTTCACTAATGTTATATTGTAACATTATGGGATTGTTTTTTATATTCATTTGCATCACCATAAATTTTTCTTCTTTACAGCTAACTGTTATTTTTCACAGCGACTAAAAATTTTGTCTAACAAGGAAACTACTCGGGCTCGAACAAACACAAATACACCAAAATCGTATGAGAAATAATGTAGAGGTCCCTTATTCCACTAGCGTTACTCTCGCATCTGCAAAACTCTGCATTAGAGGCCTCTGCGTGAGCCATGTTGCATTGCACTTTGCCCTGCCGGTACACCAGTTGGGAGCACTAGGGACAGTGCGGTGTGCCTCTGAAGTTGCGCTCTGTGACTTTATTTGTGTAGTGAAGCGTCAGGTGCGTCGGCGATTGGTAATCAATCCTGATAATGTATTGCGATTGGTTGAGATGAAATTCCAAAGAGGCCTTCTTCGTGAATACGGTCTTGGTGTAGAAGATGAATCATTGACATATTTTCTGGTATCTATTATAGCGCAGAAATATAAGCATAGATTAGAAACACTATAGTATATACCAGGTAACAGGCGAAGATTCATCTTCTACACCAATACCATCTTCACGAAGAAGGTTTCTTCGTAACTTCATCTCAACCAGTCACAATATATTAGCAGGATTTTTTTTAGCAATCGCCGCCCCATCTGACGCTTCACCACACAAATAACGTCACAAAACGCAACTTCAGAGGCAGACTGCACTGTCACTACTGGTGTACCAGCAGGTCAATTTTGTGTCCCCGCCTCGTCGCCACTTTTGTGTCCCAGCCTCGTCGCCGCTTTTGTGTCTCGTTTCCGTCGTAGGTTTCGGTGGCCGAGTAGGAAGACCGACACAGGAATAAAGGTAGCACGCTTGTGCAGGTACGGAGGTGAGCAGCCAGTGGGACAGCAGATACTAGAAACACTAGAGTAAATTAAAAGAGATATATATTTCATAAAGACTTAGTAATACTTAACTTTTACATAGCTCAGTATTGCAGAATGCTGATACATAGTTGGGCTAGAGGCCTGCCTAGTGCCTATCCGATAGCCAAGTCTTCACTGGTGCCGAAGTGTTAGCTGGTTCCTATCTCAGTCCCAAGTGAACGATGTCGTTCAGTGGTGGCCACGAGCGGGATAGCAGCAGAGGGCGCTCGTGGCTGCGTCGTAAGAACGCCGCGCCGTGCGTGCATGGCGGCGCGCGGCGAAAGTAGGTGGCGCGCACTTTGTACTTGTGCGACACCACAGTCAAGGTGCAGTGCGGCGTGGCACACGCAGAGGCCTCTAATGGAGGACTGAAGAAGATGTTCAAATGTTTGTAAATGTATCGGACCAAACTGCGTGGTCATCAGTCCGTAGCTTACTAACTACTTAAACCTAGGTAAACTAACCTAAGGACAAACACACACACACACCCCAGGGAGGACTCGAACCTCTACGGCGAGCAACCGCGCGCTCCGCAGCGATACGCTTTAGACCGCTCGGCTACTCCACCGCGTCAGGAGACTGCAGAGCTTTGCAGATGAGGGAATATCACTAGTGAAATGAGGAACCTTCACATTATCTTCCACACGATTTTCGTGTATTTATAGTTGTTCGAGCCCAAGAACTTTCCTTGTAAGTCATCCTGCGTCTTACTATAGTCAATCAAAAATTTTTCAAATGTTTGTAGAGTCTATGGGACTTAACTACGGGGTCATCAGTCCCTAAACTTACAAATTACTTATGAACTACTTACAACTAAGGACGGCACAAATATCCATGCCCAAGGGGGGATTCGAACCCCCGACCGTAGTGGCCGTGCAGACCGTGACTGGAGCGCCTCAGTCTCCTCGGCCACCGCGGCCGGCAGTCATTCAATGACAACTGCCCATACATTTACATCTATATCTACTTAGATAATCTGCAAATCACATTTAAGTGCCTGGCAGAGGGTTTATTAACCACTTTCATAACTTTTCTCTACCGTTCCATTCTCTAATAGCGCGCGGGAAGAAAGAACACCTAAATCGTTCCGTTTTCGATCTGATTTCTCTTACTTTATTGGGATGGTCATGTCTCCCTAATTAGGTGGGTGCTAGCAAAATATTTTCACATTCATAAGTAAAAGTCGGTGATTGAAACTTCGCAAACAGATCACGCCGCAATAAATAACGTCTTTCTTTTAATGATTTCCACCCCAATTCGTGCAACATTTCCGTGACGCTTCCCCCCCCCCCCCCCCCCGTAACGTGATAAAACAATACGAGCTGCCCTTCTCTGAACCTTCTCAATATCTTCCGTCAGTCCCACCTGGTGAGGGTCCCACAAGGGGCAACAGTACTCCAGGAGAGGACGCACAAGTGTGATGTAGGCAGTCTCTTTGGTGGAGCTGGTGCATCTTCGAAGCGTTCTGCCAATGAAACGTAACCTTTGATTCTCCTTCCCCACAACATTTTCTGTGTGTTCTCTCCAGTCAAAGCTGTTCGTAATTGTAACTCCTAGGTATTTGGTAGAATCTAAGACCTTAAGGTTTGACTGATTTATCGCGTAATTGAAGTTCAGCGGATTTCTTTTAGTGGTCATGTGTATTACTTCACACTTTTCTTTATTTAGTGTCAATTGCCAATTTTCGCACCAAGTAGAAATTTTGTCTAAATCGTTTTGCAGTTGCTTTTGATCCTCTGTTGACTTCACTAACCGCTTCAGCACCAAACAGCCGCAGACTGGTACTGACTCTCTCCGTCAGATAATGTATGTAGACAGAATGACGGCCCTACCACTGTTTCTTGGGGTGCTCTTTTATCGTCAGGAGTGGCACGCCGTCAGTTTCCGCACGGATGAGAAGTCGTTCCCTTCACGCTTTGCAGACAGTATGTCGCGATAAATCTGCTTTGCAGAAGTCACGACACTCGGTGGCAGAGGCAGCGCGTTTTGCAAGCGTTTTTTTCTTCTGGGGACCGCACCAGGAAGAGGCTGCTTCGCGGTGGTCCCCCTGCCTACCGCAGACATGTTCCCAAATGGCTTCCGCCGATCCTTGACGGTCCCGCCGACACTCCCACGGCCAACATCCCCCTGAAACTTCCTCTGTGGCGAAGCCATATATGCGCGATTACTATCTGAACTGTAGTACGAGGTCCAGTCGTTGTTCTCGACGGCGAGTGTTCATCAGAGACTAGTGTATCGTCAGGCGTGCCCCAGGGGAGTGTGATAGGACCGCTATTATTTTCGATCTATATAAATGATCTGATGGACAGAGTAAGTTGTAATATGCGGCTGTTTACTGATGATGCTGTGGTGTATGGGAGGGTGTCGTCTGTAACTGACTGTAATAGCATACAGGATGACTTAGACAAAATTTCTAGTTGGTGCGATTGGCAGCTAGCTCTCAATGTGGAAAAATGTAAGGTGATGCGCATGAGTAGAAAAAACAATCCCATAATTTTCGAATACAGCATTAGTAGTGAGCTTCTTGATGCTGTCGCGTCGTTCAAATATCTAGGCGTAACATTGCAGAGCGATATGAAATGGAACGAGCATGTAAGGACAGTTGTGAGTAGGGCGGACAGCCGACTTCGGTTTATTGGGAGAATTTTGGGAAGATGTACTTCACCTGTAAAGGAGACCGCGTATAAAACGCTTGTACGACCACGTCTTGAGTCTATAGCAAGGAGGTTACATACTTGATGCCACAGACCATATCTTTGGTCTATGCGTGCTACAATGTCTTCACCTCTTTCTCTGTAAGAATAAGCATACGAATAAGGAAATATAAGAATAAATAAATAAAGCAATTATCACTGCAGAGCGAAATATTACCACATACGCACACACACACACACTTAGAATTTTATATACACCGATAACTATCCCAATATACTCCACTCTTTTATCATTATCAACCCTCAAGCAACAATGCAACCAATAAAACCATTTTCAAAGAGTAAATATAATTTTCAAAGAGTAATTATTGTTCCGCATTTCGCGTTATATTCTTCAAATTACTAAATATCTATCAGATTGCTATAAAACCGTGCCTAAAACCTTCCTCAGGTATAAATTAGTAACTGTACAAATATTTAAGTCCCTGCGTCTTGTCGTTTGGACGTGAGAAGAATACACCGAACAGACAATCACATTAGTATATATAGATAAATAGCCATCCGAGCGCCATAAAACCGAGCCTAAAGCCTTCCCCGGGTAGACGTTAGTAACTGTACAAATTTTTAGCTCTTTATATCTTGTGGTTCAAACGTGATAAACGTACACCGAACAGACATTCACATTTATAGATATCAATGTTGCTGAGGCTCCCCAGTAGCGGAATAGCACCCAGCAATTAACGTTAATGGGAACAATCCTGTCTTGTTCCTTAGGCACAGGTGATACATGTAAATATTAAATAATGAATCCTTGTCCAGAGACATATTTTTCACAATATATATAGCAGAGATATTAAACTTAAAGAGCCGTTGTATTCCTCAAGTCGTGGTTGCTTAGTAGTTATAGCGCCTGCCTAGTAAGCAGGAGGTCCCGGGTGCGAATCAGGGCCGTGGCACAAATTTTAATTCAATGCCTCTCCTTGAGTTCAATATCTCTGATATACGAGGGTTGGAACTTAAAGAGAGGCAACTATTTATTAACAGCCGATACAAAAGCGTCACATGTTGCACCTGTCCTTCAAGGTAGTCGTCTACATTGTGTAGAACCCGTTGCCAGCGTTGTAAAAGGCGTAGTATACTGTTAGCAGAGCCTATTCTGTTGATGGGGCGAATGGAGCGGGCTACTGCCTGTCGAATCCCTGGAACATTTCTGAAGCGAAGTGGTTCCTTCATCTTCAGAATCAAATCTAAGTAACAAGTCCGCGGAGTATATCGGATGGTACAGTTCTTCCCAGTCCCGTCGACCGAAAAGAGCAGCCACAGCTTGCGCTATATGCGCCCGCGCATAGTCGTGCAAATTGATGGGTGGGTTGCACAGACAAGTGTTGCCGCTTCTTTCGCAAAGCTGGTCGTAGGTGATGCTCCAAAAACGAACCGTAATACTGTGCACTGACTGTCCGATGCATGTTTGCCACAGTTTGCCGAACTTCTTTAAAGGCTTTTACCCAACGTGCCACTGTTCTCTACGGCAATGCCGATTACCCGCATGCCTGTTGAAGACCTTGATGATATTGTCGTGCTGCACGATCTGTGTCACATCAAATATTGATACAACTCCGTTGTTCCTGTTTCGGAAACAGTGACAATGTTACGTTAGACCGCTCGCTCACAAGTGACTGTATTTTCCTCGGTTGTGCGCACGCCGGTGACATGGAACGGGCGAGTCCATTTGCTCAAAGGTAGGTTTGTCAACAACGTGTGTAATAGCGACAATAGTAAAGTCCATTGCAAAGTGTCTCCACAGCAGTATTGTCACTATTTAAGTTCAACCCCTCGTATATAGAGAAAAAATATGTCTCTGGACAATGATTTATTATTTGATATTTACTGGGCGATCAAAAAGTCAGCATAAATTTGAAAACTTAAGAACTCACGGAATAATGTAGATAGAGAGGTAAAAATTGACACACGTGCTTGGAATGACATGGATTCTATTAAAACAAAGTTCAAAAAATGTCTGACAGATGTCGCTTCATCTGATTAGAAAAGGAATAATTAGCATAACAAATTAAGACAAAGCAAAGTGATGTTCTTTACAGGAAATGCTCAACATGTTCACCATCATTCCTCAACAATAGCTGTAGTCGAGGAATAATGTTGTGAACAGCACTGTACAGCATGTCCGGAATTATGGTGAGGCATTGGCGTCGGATGTTGTCTTTCAGCATCCCTAGAGATGTCGGTCGGTCACGATACACTTGCGACTTCAGGTAACCCCGAAGCCAATAATCGCAAAGACTGAGGTCTGGGAACCTGAGGGGCCAAATATGATGAAAGTGGCGGCTGAGCACACGATCATCACCAAACGACGCGCACTAGAGATGTTTCACGCATCTAGCAATATGGGGTGGAGCGCCATCCTGCATAAAAATCGTACGTTCCAGTAGGTGTTTATCAGCCAGGCTAGGCTAATGCGATTCTGTAACGTATCGGCGTACCTCTTACCCGTCACGGTAGCAGTCACTGACGTTTTACTGTCCAGTGCCACCTGTCGGACATTTTTTAACTTTTTTTTTCTTTTTCCAATAAAACCCCATGTCATTCCAAGCATGTGTATCAATTTTTACCTCTCTATCTACATTATTCCGTGATTTATTAAGTTTTCAAATTTATACTGACTTTTTGATCACCTGATACATATGAGACTTCTGTCACTTCTCGACGTAATCTCGTTGCACCTTTTAACTTTTTTTTTTTTTTTTTTTTTTTTTTTTTTTTTTTTTTATGTCGACCCCAATGATTCCATGGCCGCTGGGAACAACTCTTTAAGAGTTTAACTGGCGCATCGTTTGAAGAATGTAAAACGGCATCCATGATCTCATCCATGCCAGCAATCATCTAAAGGAAGTCCCATTGATGCCGTCATCACGCATCAACATTGCATGCTACGCGCGTAGCCCTGTGGTCATCCGTCAGCATTCCCGGCACCCACCTGTAGGTCGTGATCCAGCATTACGTGCACGGATCTCACGTAAATGCCAAATTTGGAGGCGATGTTTTCCACAGTCCTTCGGCGATTCTGCTATTTTGTTCCTCCCCTCGCTCGATCATTTCGGCCCGTGCTAGGCTGTGATTGTGTTGGTGTGTTGTCAGATGACGTTCTACCTTCTTCGAATGCCGCACCCACGACCACACAGGACACGTCCATGACACCATCACCACATTTCTCAGTCGTCTCTATCGGTGGCACCAGATCGAGAAAAAGACAGATTACATGCCGGTCTTGAACTGATAACGTCGCCATTTTAAGTATCAATGTCCTAACTCTTTCCGATGACGCTAGAGGTCAACTTGCGATACAGTGCTGCTATCCTTATCACGCATGCATGGAAGGTTATTTGCAATTTGTACAAAAACCAGACAGCAGTTATCAGAATTGAAGGGCAGAAAAGGGATGCAGAGGTTGGGAAGGGAGTGAGACATTGTTGTAGCCTTTCTCAAATGTTATTGAATCTGTACATTGAGCAAGCTATAAAGGAAACCAAGAAGAAATTTGGAGGAGGAATCACAGTTCAGGGTGAGAAATAAAAACATTGCGTTTTTCCGATGACATTGTAATTCTGTCAGAGACAGCAAATATCTGGAAGAGTAGATGAACGGAATGGACGGTGTGTTGAAAAGTGCGTAAAAAATGAACGTTAACAAGAGCAAAACAAGGATAATGGAGTGCAGTCTAAGAAAATCGGGTGTTGCAGAGGGAATTAGGTTAGATAACGAAACAATAAAGGTGGCAGATGAGTTTTGTTACTTGGGCAGTAAAATAACATGCGATGGTCGCCGTACAGAGGATATGAAATTCAGAATGGCAATGGGAAGAAAAGCTTTTTTGAAAAAGAGAAATTTGTTAACATAGAATACTAATTTAAGTGTTAGGAAGTCATTTCTGAAGGCATTTGTGTGGAGTGTTGCCTTGTATGGGAGTGAAACATGGACGATAAATAGTGTAGATAGGAAGAGGATAGTGGCTTTTGAAATGTGATGCTACAGAAAAATACTAAAGATTATGTAACTAATGAAGAGGTACTGAACAGAATTGGGGAGAAAAGAAATTTCTGTCATTCCTTGACTAAAAGTAGGGATCGACTGATAGGACACATTCTTAGACATCAAGGAATCCTGAATTTAGCGTTGGAGGGAAGTGTGTGGGATAAAAATCGCAGAGGGAGACAAAGAGATGAATACAGTAAGCAGATTCAAATGTATCTAAGTTGCAAGTTTTATGAGGAGATGAAGAGGCTTGCTCAGGATAGAGTAAGGTGCAAAGCAGCATCAAACTAGTCTCCGGACTAAAGACAACAATAACCATAAATTAAGTTTCCTTGTTTTAAATAATGTATTTAGCTACAATTGTAGCACATGCGCGACAAAGTTATTACGCAATAGTCCTACGAACAACAGAAATACTGTGCTGTAGAGTGACTGAAAAGGGAGGCTGAGTAATTTGGAAGAATCCGTGTATATCGAAGTCGCGGCACCGCTGCGGTCGATACGTATCGAACATTTCACCATCGAGATTTTGTCTTTGCAAACGACAAAACATTACTGCTATGTAATCAGCCAATAAGAAGTAAATAGAACACAATGTAATACAAAGTGTGCAAATGTTGGCAATCAAATGTTCCCTTTATGCGGATAATTAATTTACCTATCGGACAAGGGTACATACAAGAACCTGTCAACCACAGAGCAGGAACAGCATTATTTATTTACATGATGGTCTGTACGAAGCACTAATGAAGACGTAAAATAGAAATTCTGTTCCTGCTCTGTGGTTGACAGGTTCTTGTATGTTGCCCTCATATGTAAAATTTTACTTACCGCCCGGCGAATTCCACGATGTATTTACTTCTTATTGCCTGATTACATATCAGTAATGTTTTGCCGTTTGCGCCGACAGAATCTCGAGAGTGATCCGCTCGATAGGTATCGACCGCAGCGACATCGATGTACACGGATTTTTACAGTTACCGGCGGCTGTTATTCGTCTGATACATACACAACCTTATGTTCATGGGCACCCCAGGGAGCATACCTCCTCCCCACCCCCGCCTCTTTTGGTACAGTGCTCAGGAATAGAAAAAATATACACAACTGTTCTTTCAAGAAAATGAATTAAAAAAAATGTTAGAATGTTTGTAAAGCTTACGGGACTTAACTGCGGGGTCATCAGTCCCTAACCTTACATACTACCTATCAACTAGCTTAGACTAAAGACGGCACAAACATCCATGCTCAATCCCCGACGGGGAACGGCCTCGCGCATTGTACCGTAGCCCCTCAATGCGCTCGGCCGCTCCGCCGCGGCAATGAAGTAAAACAGGATACTTCAGTAACACGGCTTAGTTTTTAGCTCGCTCGGAACTGGAAATTTGTTATGGCTACTTTTAAGTCGGCATTCGTCCTCCAATATATTAATAATACTCCATTCCCCCAATGTCTTGCACACTAAGAAAGTGTCATAAGGGCGGTCTTAGGTTTTGGGAAATGTATAAAATGTAGGGAAACATTGCCCATGATTTGGTCCCTTAAATCATTACACCAATCATAAAATATGGCGATCGTAAGAAATCGTAAACTGTCAGCTGATCGTGGCGAAGGTCCTGAACGAACGGATGGTGCGTCGCAGGTGTAGGCAGTTTTCTAAAGGTAGTCAAAAAATGTTTGTAGAGCTTATGGGACTTAACTGCGGTGCCATCAGTCCCTAAACTTACAAACTACTTATCAACTAGCTAACACTAAGGACGGTACAATTATGCATGCCCGAGGGGGGATTCGTTCTCTCGACCGTAGTGGCCGTGCAGAATGTGACTGGCGCGCCGCAGACCGCTCGGCTACTGTGATCTACATCTACATAGGATAATCTGCAAATCACATTTAAAAGTGCCTGGCAGAGGGTTCATCGAACCACCGTTAATTTATCTCCCATTCCATTCACGAATAGCGCGCGGGAAGAAAGAACACCCGAATCTCTCCGTTCGAGATCTGATTTCCTGTATTTTATTCTGATGATCATTTCCACCTTTATAGATGGGAGTCAACAATATATTTTCGTATTCGGAGGAGAATGTTGGCGATTGGAGTTTCGTAAATAGCCCACGCCGCAGCGATAAGCGCCGTTGTTGTAATGATTCCCATCCCAGATCTTGTATCATTTCCGCAACGCTGTCTCCCCTGTATTGTGACAATACGAAACAAGCTGCCCTTCTCTAGAATCTTTCGATGTCCTCCGTCAAACCCACCTGAAAAGGATCCCACACTGGGCAGCAATACTCCAAAAATGGACGGACAAGCGTAGTATATGCAGTTCCTTTTGTAGTTCTGTTGCATCTATTAAGGGTTCTGCCAATAAAACGCAGTCTCTGGTTCGCCTTTCCAACGACATTATCTACGTGTTCTTTCCAGTTTAAGTCTGAAGTAATAGTAATTTCTAGGTATTCTGTGGAGTTTACGGCCTTCACTTGATTGATTGATTTATCTTCTAAACAAAGTTTACACGCAAGGTCGTCAAAAGCATCAATACTGAAGAGGGACGTGGGCTCTCATATTTTCTCTATTTTCCGCATACATTGTGACGTTGACCCACGAAACTGAGGATCTGCTGTTCAAGAATGCGAGTGCAAGGTATACACCAAAACACCTGCCGCTCAGACAGAAACCTAATGACGGCGAGACGAATACCTCGACAGGATCGTCATGGACGTGAGTAGAGATACGAAAATTATGCGAAAAATAACGCGCGAATTGGCGCTTTTGTTAAATTTCAGGAAATCCGTTGTTTTTACGAAATTTGATATTTTTCCACGCGCAAAAAGTTTTCAATCTCAGAATGAAATTTGCCAATTTTGGAACTGATCTTGCTGAATGTCGAAATTATATTATCCTTTCTTCCCTGAAGTTTTCACCTTTTTACACAATCATAAAATGTCAGTTCATTTGCCGTGTAATGAATTCTGATGTACGTCAAACCAGCAAATCATAAGGCAGTAAAAATACAAAAATTGGTAAAAACACTGAATTTGGGAAAAAATTACACATAACTCAGCAGCAGGGATAAAAATTTGTAGTATTAATAATATTTTCAGCAGGACTACACGTATTTTATAACTCACTTGAATTCCTCATAACCGTTTTCAGTAGACAAGCTGCCCTCTTCATGTCTTGTGGAATATTTTATAAAAATATGTATTTCGCCGCCATAATGAGAGCACATCTCAATATTAACACTCAAGCAGCACTTGATGTTGCGGGAGTACGACGTATCTGGAGACACATCCGCCTTTACACTTCGAGCTAGGGATCTTTCACATTTTATAAAATATTCAAGAAGTTCCGAAAATTGCAGCTTGTCTGTTCAAAACGATGTGTAAATAAAAGAGTTATAAAATATAACGCGATCCTGTGCAGAAGAAATATTATTAACACTACAAATAAGGATCGTATCCTACTAGAAGTGCAATTGATACGATGTAATCTGTTAACACTAAAGCTGGCCAAAAATCTACACAGAATTTGGCAAAAAAGCATGGAAACTGGAAATAAGCACCAAAATTAGAAGACATAGAACCGATTTCGGTAAAAAAAATTACAAACTTAAAAAACGTAACACGAAGAGAGAAAATTATACCAAAATTGAAGAAAGTAACGGTAAAATTGGCAGAAACGTCAAATTTCGCTGAAAATAGCACCAAATATGGAAATTGACAAACAGTAACAGGGAATTTGAAAAACCAATTACATCGAATTTGCCAAAGAAATAACACGGAACTTGGCAAAGTTGCAACGCCGAATATGGCAAAGAAATAACACCGTATATGGCAAAGAAATAACACCGAATATGGCAAAGAAATAACACCGAATATGGCAAAGAAATAACACCGAATATGGCAAAGAAATAACATCGAATGTGGCAAAGAAATAACACCGAATGTGGCAAAGAAATAACACCGAATATGGCAAAGAAATAACACCGAATTTGGTAGAATAGTAACATTAAAATTGCCAAACAAATAACACGGAATTTGGCAATATTGTAACACCGGGTTTGACAAAGAAATGACACCGAATGTGAGAAAGAAGTAATATCACAATTAACAAAAATAACCTGGTTTTGGTTATAAAATAAAAGATTCTTTTCTAAGGATGAGGAGTGGGTCGCTGACTTTACTCAGGGAACCAACCTGTGTTGCCATTACAGTTAAGACACAGTTCACTAACACTGCGTCGACGCGGAAAGTTAGGCGCAAAGTGTTCTAGGACAGGAAGAACTTTCTGCCCATAAGTGGTTAGCAATGACGGTTTCTGTGAACTAGGCTGAAACTTCAGGGAGCTGTTCTAAACAAGGAGCGTGGAGTGGCCAGTGATGTGACAACACACGCCCATATGCGTCTCGGCTCAGAGCACGTGTTCTGAATAAGTTCTTTTGCGAGCTGCTGACTCATCCCCCGTACAGTCCTGATATCGCTGTCAGCGATGCCCGTCTTTTCTTACATCTCAAAAAATTATTGTCTTCCGCTCAGCATTGTCAGAATGACAGAAAGTTGAAGACGCTTGCTAAGCATTCCTTTCTGACGACGGAAACAAAAGTTAGTTATGCATCTCAATTCTTGTGTTGATTAAATCGACAAAAAAACTCAAATGTGGCTGTATCTCTTTGCTATAAGGTTTTCATGTAACTGTGGTTTGGATAACCCTCGAATATGAATGATATATTGTGGAAGAAACAAAAAAAGTGTGTTAATCTTATGGGACTTAACTACGGGGTCATCAGTCCCTAAACTTACAAACTATTTATGAACTACTTACGAACTAGGTCGGCACAAATATCCATGCCCGAGGTGGGATTCGAACCCCCGACGGTAGTGGCCGTGCAGACCGTGACTGAAGCTCCTCAGTTCCCTCGGCCACCGCGGCCGGGATAAGTGTTTCAAAAAGAATTGGTATTCAAAATAACTTCCATTATTTTCGGAATGGATAAAGTTACGTCCTGTACGGTTTTCAATTAGTAGATCGGGTAACAATATTCGTGCAAGTTCAAATCAAATGTTTGTAGAATTTATGGGACTTAACTGCGGGGTCATCAGTCCCTAAGCTTACAAACTACTTATGAACTAGCTAAGACTAAGGACGGCACAAATATCCATGCCCGAGGGGGGATTCGAACACCCGACCTTAGTGCCCGTGCAGACCGTGACTGGAGCGCCTCAGTCCCCTCGGCCACCGCGACCGGCTTCGTGCAAGTGATCGAAGTTTACCGCAAACGCTCAATAAGATACGACGATTCATCATCGATCTCACAAACCCAGTCCTGGACGATGTGAGATACACGAAGACGGACACTCGAAATACCTTCGACTCGGGCAACATTCCATAATGGCCCTCAAACATCTGATGATTTCTCACAAGGGCGAAACGCACAATCGTCATTAGTGCATTGGGACTACTTTCCATCAATCAAAAACACATAATGAGTGTCCAAGAGCGACCTTGGTGAGTACCAACGGAGTCTGTTGAATACCAGATCGTCACTCTTGCGAAGTAAACTCGGGCAGAAGTTGGAAACAGCGTTGAAAAAGACTTCTGTGGATAAATGGCATTCTTCCATTCCTTTATTTAGTTATGGTAGCCGGATCGGTAGTGGCCTGACGTCGGTTCAATTTTCAGACCGTCTTTTCGTGTGCCAAGTGTCATATTGGTAACTGGTGTATGCACTCAGAAGTTGTAAACGTGTTATTACATTCAAGTGTTCGCTTCCTGAAAGTCATTAAGTGTGATTAAGACAGGGGATTTCTTGAAATTTGTTTGTGATATCGGTCGCTGTCCGCATGGAGAGATCGCTGGACTGTCGTTGGAGCAGAGCGTCGTCAGCGGGAATCTCACACGTGCATTAGTAAGGCTCCTATACGTAAGAGCAGACTCATCCGCCATTTTTATTCCAGTAGCTCGTAAGTTAAACATACTGCGGTGTTATAGGATTTGCGAGACGGCACTTCAGCACGACATTATGGGTGGCTGTGTTGCCATAAACTGCTCAAATCATTCCAGAGGTAGCCACAAAATGTTTAGTTTCCCTGAGAGGTCCTGTGAGAAGAAAAACATGGATAATTAACTGTCGGCGCAAAAACTGGGAACCCGGACCGACCGCAAAGTTATATATTGTAAGTAAATGTTATTTATCTAATTTTAGTGGTAAAAATTGTCTGCGATATTCCAACGCAAGTTTTTGTTTAGCTCTTTTGAAAGTACTACTTCTTAACAGAGAAGCTGCCTGTAGGAAGTTCGCAGCCGCAAAATATTATAACACAACAAAACATCCCAGAACATACAGTTTTTACGGCACAATATGTGTGTCTTATATAGTATATTGAGAAATACACCACATCAAAAAGTTTTGTACTGACATTCCACAAATTGTTGAAGATACTTTTATTACGTTATTACGGGAAAGCATTACAACACTAAAACGGAAAATATAAATATACTGGGCAAAATGTTTAGTTACGGATGTGGCAGCGTACTGTGCTGATACTGTCAACTACCGTTGAAGTTTTAGCGTCATGCAATTTGAAAGAATGATACCTGATGTTTTATCACAAAATACACCGCCAATTCAATTTCTTATTAGTGAGTGCCAATACTGACGCTTATCTATAAGAGATTACAACATACCCGACATAGAATACTTGTCGTGTCCTACATAGGAAAGAGGGAAGAGGTAGCAAGGTCAGTCTGCATATCCCAAGCGGAAAGGAGTGATTGCAGAGAGACAGTACAGGCATCTACTAGAGATGCGGATTTCGGGACTCGAGAGGATACTTGTTTAGGAAACTTTATGGAACTCCTAGGTACCTTGCATTGAATTTATTGCATCCCATACTAAGTCTATTACACTGGGGTTAGTTATTAAAAAAAAAAAAAAAAAAAAAAAAATACAAGAAGTATAAATCGTTTGCCACAACAGAAGCCAGTAATTACGTTCCCTAGCAGCATCCCCTAGACAGACGCACTCCCAGCGAGAAACAGACTGTCGTGGAGCACCCCGAGGCCGACGGCGATAGTCACGGGCTGGCGCCCGACTCGTCTGACTGAGAACTCCCCTCTTGATCCAAAAACCGGAGGTTTTAACGGCAGGTGTGGGTGCACCTCTTTTCCCCATTTTTCGACAGTTAACAATTTCCTATTGGCCGCTGCTTGGTTCAACCAATCTAAATTGTGGTTTGCCCTCTCTCTGAGTTCTCTAGCGAACCACGTTTCAGCCCTGTCGTTTCTGCCATTCCCCGGGTGGGGAGGTGGCTTGTTTGTGCACTAACAAAATCCATACTTGGTAGCAACATTGTTCAGCTGAAAGTAAAACGTCACGACGCTAACCAATATGGGCAACAACAACAATGTTTTACGTCAGTTGGCCACGCCTTAGGCTCCGCCTTAGGCCACGCCTCAGGGGAGCTGCTAACTTGCAGTTTTTCTTCTTTACCCTCTCACGCTAGCCTCGTGGAACCACTGACGTTGCTGTTCCCAAGTGACTGGTATCAACTTTGCTACGTACATTAAAACGTGCCTGTTGGCCACCAAGTACTAATGTAACGTCTTACAACAGCGTCTAGACGCTATATGAAGTTACGCCCATCTTCTCCGAAAGGTAACCTCCAGGAGATTTCTTTAGTGCCTACATCTCGTAAGATATACGTTTCTGTTTTAGCCTGTTATCTGCAATGGTCTCTATTTCTCAGCCTGGATTGCGTCTCTATGGCTCACACAGCCTCTCAACAAGTCCAACAGTAAAATCAATATATGACATACTGGGTAAATTTTACTTATGGCTGTGGCGACATAGTGTATTGATGTTGGCAACGAAATGTTTGCATTACAAGGATTATTAAATTACTGACAAGGGCACTGTTACATACAAAAACATGTCAGGGAAGAAACAGAAATATTTATTTAATGGTGAACACAAAGAATTATTCCCATCATTCTATACAATTAGGTTTTCAAATAGCATTCAACGGTTGTTGCCAACATTGGCACCCTGTGCCTCTACGACCGTAAACTATAGATCTTGTACACCAATATTCTTTTTCATTTTAGTTTTCGTAATACATTCTGAATCATTCTCAATAATGCAATAGAAGTACATTCAGCAATATGAGTACAAAAATGTGATGTGGTGTATTTGTCACAGCAGACAACAAACACTTACTGCAAGACGGCAAACAAAAGTCGCATATTGACAGTCATTATTCAAATACAAGCCAAGATCGCTTATAACTTTTATCTGGGTGACCAGTTTCAGCAGAATTAAACGTAATACGCGATTTTTATCACAGAAATATACGTTTCTTGCGCTTTTTTCACTTTATTCGGACAGCAAAGAAATGCAGCAATAAGTAAAGAAAACGCGTGATTTTTGTGTCTAATTCGCATATCGATGTAAACAAGAGCGGAATTCAAGCTCAAAGTAGCACGATCTAAATGTTCAAATGTTTGTAAATCTATCGGACCAAACTGCGTGGTCATCAGTCCGTAGCTTACAAACTACTTAAACCTAGGTAAACTAACCTCAGGACTAACCCAGGGAGGACTCGAACCTCCACGGCGAGCAACCGCGCGCTCCGCAGCGAGACGCTTTAGACCGCTCGGCTACTCCACCGCGACTTTTGAAGATTATACGTTGGTTTGAAGTGATTCACTGAGTGTAATTAATAATGTGTATTACATAATCATTAAAAGCAGTCAGGGGGAAATTCCTCGTTGTTCCTCTGTTGGCTGTAAAAACCGAAGTACAGATCTTGATTTGATACTTGTGTTCGCAAGGAATGAGGAAATACGGAAACAGTGGGCGTGAAAGTTAACCGAGAAAGAGGAAACCGTAAAGGCGAATTAATCCTGATTGTGTGAAGTAAATATTTTCTGATCCCCCCGCCCAAATCATAAAACGCACTCATCAAATTCAGTAGCAGAACTACTGTTTCAGATATTCCCCCGCCAGACGCTTCTAAAATATTTCACTGATCTTGAACAACACTGTCCGCATATGCTACATGTTGTGTTTAGCATTCACAGGGAATAAAAAATGGCGGATGCGCCAGCCTGTGTTTTTAGGGGCTCTAGCATTAGCGCTGCATCATGCGTCGCTGCTGACGATGGCGGTGACGTAAGCAAGCCAGCTGCCGAAGTCCACAAGAAAGACAGGCCTCAGCACAGTCGTCATGCCACATAAGCTAGGTAGTTCCGAACCGGCGCGATCGCTAGCCGATTGGCTGGCCGCGGGGGCACAGCCCACTGCCTCCTAGCGGGCAGCCACTGAGCTAGCGATCGCGCCGGCTCGGAACTACCTTGCTTACGTGGCATGACGTCTGCGCTGGGCCCTGATTTTCCATTAGTCGCGGGAACTACCTTGCTTACGTGGCATGACGACTGCGCTGAGGCCTGTCTTCCTCGTAAGCCTCGGCCAGCTGCGTAGTTCAGCATATAGCGGCCAACGGGGTAAAGCAACACAGTCTAGATACAAGACCTCACAACAAGTCAGTGTCACGTCACACCGATAGGCAGACATCACAAGCTCACTGAATGGCGCTACGAGGTAGTGGGCTGTGCCCCAGTGGCCAGCCACTCAGTTCGCGACGGCAGCCTATCGGTGTGACATAACACAGACTTGTTGTGAGGCCTTGTATCTAGACGGTGTTGAGTAAAGGCGAGCAGGCGGAACTAGAGACGCAAGCTGCAGAAATTGGTCTGCGATATTTTCAAACGGAGCACAAACTCGATACTGACCCCCTCCCCTCTCCAAGTCGCTCGTCTACCAGGACAAGTCAATATACCTTGGACATCGCTTGACGCCCTGCTCTGCAGGACTGTGTAAGGATAGCATGGGGGCTTATTGGCTGAAGCCCCCCTCCCCCAGGCACCTCCCAAAGATTTTTAATTTTATTTTCTACTGTTTTCATTTATTATTTTTTTAAACAGGTCGGCACCAGACATTTGAAATAGTACACACGTAATAAATTACTACCTAACAGTAATTTGCCAAGCACAAGTGAACTTGACAGTGGGTCGCCAATGTGATGCCGCCACTGAGAACGTGGGCTGCTTTTTTTTGTGAGCGGTTTTAATGTCGCCGCGACCAGCTTTGATGCTGCCGCTTTTGTTACTGCTATGCCGAATGTTCATATGAGGCGACCCGCTGCTTAGCAAGTCAGCGACGCCACCGAGTAGAATCTTATGAAGGCCGCCAAAGACTATGAACAAGAATAGTGTTATTTTAGTACAATTTTTACACAAAGACTCTCATGTTAATTAAACTGTGAAGACCTTTCTCTTTGGCTAGCAACATAGCAGCTGCATAATTATTTTACTAGCTGATATAATAATAATTTCGTGTGGTCATTGGCCTAGTGGCAAGTCTTTCAATTGGACGCCACTTCGGCGACTTGCGTGTCCTAAGCCTACCCCAGGTATCCAACCGGGGAAAGGGAACCAACAGCTTAACGTGGAATCCGAACCACGTGTCGTTTCTGGCGACTCCTCACATCGTTGAGAGGTGAAGGATGGGTTAAAATGCAGACTGAAAAAATCCGAGGTCCGACTGGGTTCGGGCTGATTATATACACTCAATTTCCACCACATTGCTGCCATTCCACTTGCAAATTAATGCGAGCTATTCATTTTCGTTGTATAATTGGTTAAATTATAAAAAAGTGTAAAAATAAGTCATAGATTAATAAATTCAATAGACTTTTATAATTACGTAGGTTTCCGCGGCCAGAGTCAGATGACATAAAAGTTTTCTGGGTATACCCAGATGAAGGCCACTGTAACGTTGGCCGAAACGTCGGTTATTTAAGTAATAGCCTTACATCATGACGCGGTACAACACCCAGAAAACTTTTATGTCATCAATAGACTTTATTATTAAAAAATTAGCCCCCCCCCCCCCCAAAGAACCAAATCCTGGCTACGCCTCAGGTTCGCTGAACACTGTCTGTATCGTTGCGAAGATCGAGAAAGAGGTCGCAAGGGGCCATACTCTGCACATTTACAGAGGAAGGTTTTAAGCACTTTTAGCCAAAATTTCAAACTAATAAGTAATCATGGGCTAAAATTACATGGCTTTGAAAAAAAGAGTTCCTTCAATTTTGGTGCACAGTGTACAAAATCCGCTGCTAATCCAGTTGACAATCGACTTTTACATCACAATACAGCATGTAGCCCTACAAAAAAAGGAAAAAAAAATGTTGTGTCCATATTTATGTCACACCCTAGTGATATCACCTCCTTGAAACTTTTCCACGTAGTACATACGAGGAAATCTCTGTGAGTACTACTGTTTTCCGCTTCTATTATGGACTGCAGTTGCGTAAAGAAATTCTTCAACACAATTGAATAACAACCGCAGACGAAGAATTTAATGCAATTTTCGAAGAACTGATTGACGTAAACCACTCGCAAAAAAATTCGTCCTTGGAGGAGAAGTCTAGATCGGTGAAGGTTCCTATGATATCTTGATTTCTCTTAAGACTTGATCAAGCGCAAAGTCGTAATTGCCTCTCTTTAATTTACACCTATCATAAAGTCATCACACAGACATTCTTTTTTATTGCCTATTCTTCTATATATTATACTTTCAGGAACTTGGAAGCACAAGCCGTTAAGATGATGGCGTGATAGTTCTCGCACTCACCTGTCCTCACTGTCTTCAGAATTGGTTGGATTATTTCTTCCCCAAGTTTTGATAGTATGCCTTGTGTCTGAAACGTTCTATACATGAACGTGACTTGACGTGATTTTGATTAGAAATCAAAAATGTTCAAATGTTTGTTCAGCTTATGGGACTTAACTACGGGGTCATCAGACCCTAAACTTACAAACTACTTATCAACTACCTTATACTAAAGACGGCACAAATATCCATGCCCGAGGGGGGATTCGAACCCCCGACGTACTGGCCGTGCAGACCGTGACTGGAGCGCCTCAGTCTCCTCGGCCACCGCGGCCGGCTTTTAGAAATCATGAAATGTTATTTAAGCCTCATGTTTTTTCGAGTTCAAACCTGTACAGCTCTGCTGAACTTTGTAAACTCTGGTCAACAGAGTGGGGTCCTGCTAAATTTGAAAGAAAAGTTCACCCCCTATATGTGTGCGACATTCTACTGCATTCATCATGTGCCGCGGTGGAGTAGCCGAGAGGTCTAAGGCACCTCGCTGCGGAGCGCGCGGTTGCTCGCCATAGGAGGTTCGAGTCCTCCCTAGGGCATGTGTGTGTGTGTGTGTGTTGTCCTTAGGTTGGTTTACCTTAGTTTAAGTACTTTGTAAGCTACGGACTGATGACCACGCAGTTTGATCCGATAGATTTACAAACAAACATTTTGAGCATTCATCCTGTTATAACCAATGGTTCCTCAAAATAAATCACCCAAAACGCAGGCAACAATTGCAGGTCGTACCGCCCACTCCTTCCAACTCCACGAATTCTACATCAGCATTATTTATTGATAAGTCAGTCAATGATCGTGTTATCTATTACTATATATGATAATCGGCTTTGGTCTATTAAGGGGCCATAAAAAAAAAAAAAAAAAAAAAACTTATTCTTTTCATTCTTCACTCCGAGGAGTGGAGCGGGCTGTTTGAGATCCGGTCCATAAAGAGTCGCGGTTCTATTCAGCCAATTATCAGACAAGCTGATAGTGGGGCAAAGGGGGAATCCCAATTGGGAATAAGTGGGAGGGGCTTATCAGTTCCGGCATACGCCTTACAACCAAGGAAAACCTCCCGAAAACCTTGGTCGGAACCGGGGGATTGGGACCAATTTAATTTGTCTCCGGGATTTGCCCCGGACTAAAAATGGAGTATCGAGAACGCAAATGCATTCACGACAATCACAGATCGGACGCCCGAGTTACTCTCGTAATCTCGTAGAGATCAGCTCGACCAAAAGTGGACAAGCATCCCCCTACAGGACCCGCACCCGTGGGCACGGTGTCCTGTGCGTCTCTTCAAAGAGCAGTTATCAAACAGGACGACCGTTAATCTGCTGCGAGAGGTGAAGCCAGAGCCACATGGGTTTGAAGATTGGTCCGAAACCGGTCATTAGGTCATTATTCTTCTCCTTCTTTCGTTTCGGCCATCTTTGGACCACGTTAATTCATATCAGCTTCCTGTCTTCCGTTCTTCTTCCTCTTCCAGTATTCTTTCATTCTCATACTTTGCATCTTTCTTCGCTCTTCTGTCCACGATGATTTCGTTCTCGGTCTAGTTCTGTCCTCAAATCCTGCAAAAGCCTGAATTTTGGATTTAAAAATCACCCTGTTGTGTATTTCTTGACTCCGTATTCCTATTTCTTCCAGATCCCTTTGTACTTCTTGGATCCACCGTATTTTGCTTTTCTTGTACAACACGAATTGTGAAATTTGCTGTGTTAATCTCCCATGGTCCATTCTGCAAATGTGTCCAAAGAACTCGCACCTTCTTTTCTTAATGATATTGGATATTTTTTCTATTTTGGAATAGAGTTCCTGGTTGGATCAATTTTTAAACTGACCGTCTTCTGTTCTTCGAGGTCCTAATATTCTCCTGAGAATCTTCTGTTCCACCAGTTCTAGCCTCTTGATCACTCCAGTTCTTATTAGGTTGACTGTTTCTGCTGCATATAAAGTTTCAGGTCATTATATATATATATATATATATATATATATATATATATATATATATATAATGACAGACTTGTCAATTAATAATTAATAAAGATCGCTCACTCCTTTACATCATGGTCCTGTCCAGCTCACTAACATCAACCTTAAACTAATTTTAGACCGGCAACTAACGTGGAATCGTCATCTACTAACTATCCAACAAAAAGCCCACGACAACCTAAAACCACTAGCAGGTCGAACTTGGGGAGTACAACCCTCAACTGTCCTCCGGACATGCAAATTCCTGATCTGCCCCATGCTCTGCTATGCAAATGGTGCGTAGATATCCGACCCATCAAGTGCTAAAAATCCCTCAAGATCCTCGCAGGCCATGCACTCCGCCTCGCCTTCTGCATTCGCTTACCCTCCCCCACCGGTCTCCAATAGCAGCTCATCCAATTTCCACTTCTCCACAAACACATTGCTCAGAATATCTTACACAATCACAAAGGTGGAATACCAACAATCCCATCGTGTGTTCATACCTCTCCCATCCCATCTCCGTTGCCCCTGGACACTCACATCCTCCCCCAAAGAAACTTCAATCGTCCCCTCCTCCCGAATCATGAACTCCGCCCCAACACATATCCATCCTCCCCATCTTCTTCCCACATTACACTTCCTTCATTCCCCCTTTCACTCCCCACCCACTTTTCCCACCCACTCTATACAACTTAACACCAGCTTTCCCTCACTCACCCTGTCAGCATCTTGTACCAGTCGTCCAGTCAACGACCGTACCGAGGTGGAAACACCAGTTCCCGCCGGATCACCAAAGTTAAACACCGTAGGGCGTGCTCAGTACTTCGATGGGTAAGCGTCCGGGTACGTCACGTGTTGTTCACAATTTCCCCTTCGTCTTACGGCAGAGGCGACAGGAGGAGTAGTGGTGCAAAGTACGGAAGTATGAAAGGAAATACGTTAAACTTTGTTTACAAGATAACTCAATCAACGTGAAGGCCGCAAACTGCACAAAATATCTAGGAATTACTATTACTTCAGACATAAACTGGAAAGAACACGTAGATAATGTCGTGGGAAAGGTGAACCAGAGACTGCATTTTATTGGAAGATCCCTTAAAAGATGCAACAGAACTAGTAAAGAAACCGCATACAATACGCCTGTCCATCCATTTTTGGAGTATTGCTGCCCAGTGTGGGATCCTTATCAGGTGGGTTCGACGGAGGACATCGAAAGAGTTCAAAGACGGGCAGCTCGTTTTGTATTGTCACGATACAGAGGAGGCAGCGTCACGGAAATGATACAGGACCTGGGATGGGAATCATTACAACGGCACTTATCACTGAGGCGTGGTCTACTTACGAAACTTCAATCACCAACATTCTCCTCCGAATGCGAAAATATATTGCTGTCTCCCACCTACAAAGGTAGAAATGATTATCAGAATAAAATATGAGAAATCAGAACTCGAACGGAGAGATTCAGATATTCTTTCTTCCCGCGCGCTATTCGAGAATGGAATGGGAGATGAATAGTATAAAGGTGGTTCGATGAACCCTCTGCCAGGCACTTAAATGTGATTTGCAGAGTATCCCACGTAGATGTAGATGCACACGAAGATGTAAATAACCATAAACCAATAGTGCCAATGGGACGGGGTGTGCAAGCTGGACAGTTCAGCCGTAGTCATAACACCCGGAACGAAGTAAACTGCTTTTGTTGACTGCAGTTCGCCGCGATGGAGTGGCCGAGCGCTCTAAGGCGCCTTGTTGCGAAGCGCATGGTTGCTCGCCGTTGGAGTCCTCCTTCGGGCATGGATGTACAGGTAGTCCTTACCATAAGTTAGTTTAAGTAGTTTGGAAGCCTGGGGACTGATAACCGAAGCAGTTAAGTCCCTTAGATTTACAAACATTTGAACATTTTCTTTGACTATAGTTCTGTCATGCCTAGAAGGACAATTTCGAAGTTTGGTCGTATCCGCTTTGTTATTTTGTGTCGGGAGGGACTCTCATCAAAGGAGTGAAGCAAAGCGATTTGTTCGGACGTGGAGGAAGTAAAGAGATACAGAGTATCCCATGTAGATGTAAATCTAGGTGTAGATTAAAATTGTGTGCCGGAGCCGGAACTCGAACCTGGGACTTTTGCCTTTCGCGAACAATCCCAAAGTCCCAGGTTCGAGTTCCGTTTGCGACACACAATTTTAATCTGCCAGGAAGTTTCATATCAGCGCACACTACTCTACGCTGCACGATTCAGTCTAGATACATCTTGGTTTGGTACAGTCATTATTTGAGGGCCTGACATTGAGGAGAGATATCTGTGGCCCGTGTAAACGGGTGGCTGATACTGGTGCAGCCGCAATGTCACCGGTAACGTTACTGGGCCGTTGTCTGCAAGATGCAAGTTCTGTGTTACCACAGTCTAACATACCAGTCACGACACTCGAGCGAATTTTTGTTACCCACTGCGGCCAGCATGGACCCTACTGAGTCGTGAATTGCAGCTTATATTCGTTTTTGTGATGGTTTTTGGAATCGGGAACGCTTGTAGCGCAATTAATTGCAGCAACAACCAGAAAAAGACACCACATTTGTCATTTTTCAGGTTTCCTAAGGACCCTGAAATGTTTGTAACATAATCCTATTTCTGAAATGTTTCGTTACGAATCGTCTAACAATTACATAAAGTCTAATTATGATTCTTCCATCTTTTTAGGAGTAGAAAATAGTTAATAAATTGCAGGAGAAAAGATCTGCTGAAGAGAGATACCGTTTACCTGTACAATAATGTAAAATTTTGATCCTTGCACTTCGAACAAAACCAGTTCATGAACGCAGAAAGGAAAAAAACTGGTGTGGAATGCTCTGCCAACATTATTAGAAATACCGAACAAGCCGCCACAATTGTCCCTGAAAAGGAAATTGCCACAGAGAGTTGAAAACCAAACTTCAAAAGCTACTACAAAGTTTTAAGACTATATAATTTAAGAAAAAAGTTGGAAATTGTGAAATTAAGGTGAAAACCACCTGAACATTGTGAGGGAGGAGTCAGGCAAATATCCAAAAGGTGTAGACGATACTAACAGCAAAATAACATCTGGGCGTCAGTAATCGTACTCGCCCGATTTTTCGGAAATAAATCTAGTTAATTCGTGTTTGCTGTGCACCTAAACGTAACGAGGGAAGGCTGGTAAACTTACAGATACCGGTCAAATAAAGTCTTCAACCTACTTCTGCTGTTACTTGCCAGTAGGCTACCTCATCCAACACAGAACGATAATAAAGACGGAAGTCGTAGTTTTTCTAACATGTGTACTGCAAAGTAAACAAAGAAAGAAAAGAAAGTTGTCACACCTCTTTACTTACGAATATACATATATATATCTACATACATACACCGCAATTCACCATACTACTAGGTATTTCCTTTCCTATTCCACTCCCAAATTGAACGAGGAAAAAAAGAATGCCTATATGCTTTTCGTGATCACCACGCGAAATGTAAGTAGGCGGCAGCAAGATCGTACTACACTCAGATTCAAATTTCGGCCCACTAAATTTCCTCAACAGAAATTCACGAAAAGAACGTCGTCTTTCCTCCAGCGATCCCCAATTGAGTTGCCGGAACATTTCCGTGACACTCGCGCATTGGTCGAACCCACCAGTAACAAACCTAGCTGCTCGCCTCTGAACTGCCTCTATGTCTTCCTTTAAACTGATCTGCTGCATGTCCCAAACAGTTGAGCAATACTCAAGACGTGGTCGTAGAAGCGTTTTATACGCGGTCTCCTTTACAGATAAAGTACATCTTCCCAAAATTCTCTCAATAACCCGAAGTCGGCTGTCCGCCTTACTCACTACTGTCCTTACATGTTAGTTCTATTTCATATCGCTCTGCATTGTTACGCCTAGATATTTGAACGACGCGACAGCATCAAGAAGCTCACTGCTAATGCTGTATTCGAACATTATGGGATTGTTTTTCCTACTCATCATTAAATAAGGGGTCAGCAGTCCCTAAACTTACAAACTACTTACGAACTACTTACGAACTAGGACGGCACAAATATCCCTGCCCGAGGGGGGGGGGGATTCGAACCCCCGACCGTAGTGGCCGTGCATACCGTGACAGGAGCGCCTCAGTCCCCGCGGCCACCGCGGCCGGCCACGCTTCTTAGTCTGTCTGTGTGTTCACGTACATTATTTTAGTTTCAATGGAAAAAGCTGCAAAAATATTCGGATCGGCGTGTATTTATGCGTGAGTGGTTTAAGATTTCTACATTTCATTCATCTGTTGTAGCTGCACAGGTTTGAATTTTAGCGTAATCCTTTTTGAATTATATTAAATTAACGCCGTCCAGTTTAAAATAAAACTATCATATTGGAAGTTACGCAGAAAACTGTTGAAAATGAAGTGTTACAGGCATGATGTTAAAAGGCGGCTCCCTTGCTCACCGCTTGGAGCGCTAGAGTCGCCCCAGCTGTCAGACTGTAACAGTTTTTACACCAGTGAGTGTAGCGACTGGTATGTTAGTCTGTGGTATTACCAGAGTCTAACATAAAGAGTCACTAAACTGCCGGTAGTTTCCTGCAACCTGGCGACTGCAGCGCTGTCAAGCGGCCGGGTCGTAATAACATACCGAGAGGCGAGAAGCCATTGTGGATTAGATATGAACTACACGTTTAAAATGCGACTGCATTTCGGAGCTTATTGCGGCGCGATAAATTGTAGTTAGAGGAAAACTAAGAAAATGTACATTTTCTCAAATATGAAAAGCTCTTACAATGTAGGCTGAAATAAAGTTTGTTACATTTTAAGGGTGTATGGTATCAGTAACAGAGAGAGAGGTAACTAACCCAGTATTTTTCTTCAAAGTTATTTTTGATAGTCTACTGATAGGTTTGTGGAAGTCAAAACAAATTTTTGCGCAGTAGTCTACTATTGGTGATGCAGCAATGATAGTCGAAAGTTAACAGGGATTTGTTTGTACAAAATGTAAAATAAAACGTAGCTAACTGTAGTTTAACGTGTACAGGCAAACTGAGATTTTAGCAGGCAATGATTCTTAAAGATTTACAGTACCTTTACATTCCTGGGGAGCAGGTAGGATGGAAACATGACACGAACGTCACATGCAAGCCATTTGAGCAACAATAAAGCGAAAACTGCTTTTATAAGACGTAACACTTAGTCCCTAAGAATGTAAAAATCGTGTCTCGTACCAGTATCAATGTATCAGATGTTAAAAATCTGCAGAAAAAAAACCATGTGTAACGTGTAACTACGTACCAGTACATTATATAACTATAAATCAGATTCTTTGGAACTTAAACACACCAGGTTACAATTCGCTTCTTGTCTTAAATCGTTTTTGGATATTATAATTACGACCGTGCTAAATGTGAGCCGTATGCATTACAATGCACCGGCACGTTATTATTACAACCTGACATCAACAGGAAACGGGATTTTCATTTAATAATGTTTTCGTATTTGTGTCCCGAAATATAATACCACGTTTCATGCCTAGGAAATATATAAACAACAGTAATAATAAATAATAAATTCTTCAGAGAGGACACAGTTCGTAGTAATCGATGGTAAGGCATCGACTAAAACAGACGTGATATCGGACGTTCCACAGGGTAGTGTTATTGGTCCTCTGCTGTTCCTCATTTACATAAACGATTTAGGGGAAAATCTAAGTAGCTCTCTTAGGTTGTTTGCAGATGACGCCGTCATTTACCGTCAAGTCAAATCATCTGAAGATCAAAACCAACTGCAGAACGATCTGAATAAGACATCAGTATGGTGTAAAAATTGGCAATTGACTCTAAATAATGAGAAGTTTGAAGTCGTCAACATGAATACGAAAAGAAATCCGTTAAACTTTGTTTACAAGATAAATCAATCAAATGTGAAGGCCGTAAACTCCACAAAATACCTAGGAATAACTATTACTTCTGACTTAAATTGGAAAGAACACGTAGATAATGTCGTGGGAAAGGCGAACCAGAGACTGCGTTTTATTGGCAGAATCCTTAAAACATGCAACAGAACTACAAAAGAAACTGCATACACTACGCTTGTGCGTCCTTTTTTGGAGTATTGCTGCCCAGGTGGGCAGGTGGGTTTGACGGAGGACATCGAAAGAGTCCAAAGAAGGGCAGCTCGTTTCGTATTGTCACGATACAGGGGAGACAGCGTTACGGAAATGATACAGGATCTGGGATGGGAATCATTACAACAACGGCGCTTATCTGCATCTACATCTACATATACAACCATATTCCACGCAAGCCACGTGACGGTGTGTGGCGGAGGTTACCTTGAGTACCACTATCGATTTTCCCTCCTATTCCAGTCACGTATTGTTAGCGGAAAGGAGGATTGTCGGTATGCCTCTGTGTGGGCTCTAATCTCTCTGATTTTATCCTCACGGTCTTTTCGCGAGATATGCGTAGGAGGGAGAAATATACTGCTAGACTCCTCGGTAAAGGTATGTTCTCGAAACTTCGACAAAAGCCCGTACCGAGCGACAGAGCGTCTCTCCTGCAGAGTCTTCCACTGGAGTTTATCGATCATCTCCGTAACGCTTTCACGATTACCAAATGATCCTGTAACGAAGCGCGCTGCTCTCCGTTGGATCTTCTCTACCTCCTCTATCAATTCCATCTGGTACGGATCCCACACAGGTGAGCAGTATTCAAGCTGTGGGCGAACAAGTGTACTGTAACCTACTTCCTTTGTTTTCGGTCTGCATTTTCTTAGTATTCTTCCAATGAATCTAAGTCTGGCATCTGCTTTACCGACGATTGATTTTATATGGTCGTACCATTTTAAATCCCTCCTAATAACTACTCCCAGATACTTTATGGAATTAACTGCTTCCGGTTGCTGCCCTGCTATAGTGTAGCTAAATGATAAAGGATCTTTCTTTCTGTGTATTCGCAGCACATTACACTTGCCTACATTGAGATTTAATTGCCATTCCCTGCACCATGCGTCAATTCTATGCAGATCCTCCTGCATCTCAATACAATTTTCCATTGTTACAACCTCTCTATATACTACAACATCATCCGCAAAAAGCCTCAGTGAACTTCCGATGTTATCCGCAAGGTCATTTATATATATCGTGAACAGCAACGGTCCCACGACACTCCCCTGTGGCACACCTGACATAACTCCTAATTCGGAAGACTTATCTCCATTGAGAATGACCGCTGCGGCGTGGGCTACTTGCGAAACTCCAATCACCAACATTCTCCTCTGAATGCGAAAATATATTGTTTACTCCCACCTACAAAGGCAGCAATGATCATCAGAATAAAATACGAGAAATCAGAGCTCGAACAGAGAGATTCATGTGTTCTTTCTTCCCGCGCGCTATTCGAGAATGGAATGGGAGATAAATAGTATAATTGTAGTTCGATAAACCCTCTGCCAGACACTTAAATTGATTTGCAGAGTATCCCATGTAGATGTAGATGTAAGTAGTGCCATTCTGTGCTACTGAGCTTGCTACCCAGCCGCTTGGAGCGCTAGTACCGCTTCAGCTGTCAAATGGTTGCTTTATTTTCACTACTGAGTTTGGCGACTGTCTGTTTTAGACTGTGGTGTTACCGTCAGGATCGGTGCCTGGCAGGTGCGCGAATGGCGAGGTTTGGTTGCGCAGCAGGCGAGGCTGTGCTTCGCAATCCTGGCGGTACGCCGTGGTGGCGCCGAGGCGATATCGCGCAGCTATTGCGTGGGGCCACTTTCCGCTCCAATACTAGGAAGGGAAGCGGGGCCCTGCTGACGCTCCCAGCACAGAGTAAATATTTACAGCAGGCGGCACGGTTTCGCAGTTTGTGCGCAGTCTGGTCGCAGATTGCCGCTGTCCGTGTAATGCGGTGATGCCCTGCCTACGTCGAAATCGAGCAGCCGTTTACTTCTCTCCATCTCAGGCGTAAATGCAGCCGCGGTGGAGTAGCCGAGCGGTCAAAAACGTCTCGCTGCGGAGCGCGCGGTTGCTCGCCGTGGAGGTTCGAGTCCTCCCTAAGGCATGTGTGTGTGTGTGTGTGTTCAAAATGTTCAAATATTTGTAGAGTCTATGTATTTCCGTGTTCTTTTCAAATGTTCAAATGTTTGTTAAGCTTATGGGACTTAACTACGGGGTCATCAGTCCCTAAACTTACAAACTACTTATGAACTACTTACAACTAAGGACGGCACAAATATCCATGCCCGAGGGGGGATTCGAACCCCCGCCCGTAGTGGCCGTGCAGACCGTGACTGGAGCGCCTCAGTCTCCACGGCCACCGCGGCCGGCTGTGTGTGTGTGAGTGTGTGTTGTCCTTAGGTTAGCTTACCTAGGTTTAAGTAGTTCGTAAGCTACGGACTGATGACCACGCAGTTTGATCCGATAGATTTACAAACAAACAATTTGAAGAATTGAACATTACGAAAAATTTAAAAAATGGTGACAGTGCGAATCGAACCCGGGACATTATGGTTCGAACTCCAAATGCTGATTGAGCTAATTTCACCTGTACCAGTATGCCACCAACAACGGGTTGTAATATAGTGGCAAAACTTATGTAGAATTTGGAGTATCATCCTAAAAATTCTTTTTCTTTTTACCACTTTTAACGAAACGTTCAAATGTTTTAGAGCTTATGGGACTTAACCGCCGCGGTGGAGTATCCGAGCGGTCTAAGGCGCCTCGCTGCGGAGCGTGCAGTTGCTTGCCGTCAGAAGTTCGAGTCCTCCCTGGGGCATGGGTGTGTCTGTTGTCCTTAGGTTAGTTTACCTAGGTTTAAGTAGTTTGTAAGCTACGGACTGATGATCACGCAGTTTGGTCCATAGATTTACAGACATTTGAACGTCTTTTTTGCGTAAATGCAACACTCAAACGTTTCACTCTATACTCAGTTCGCCGAAACGAGAGACAGACTGTAAACAGACTGGGGCACATGACCAGGGGTGGACAAAAACGGGGCTCTCGCTCAGTGTCCAGGGTGGTTTCATGTTGTAATGGAATAGGGACTGCGACTGTTGGTCGAGTTTTTATTCTAAACTAGCTGAAAACTCGGAGTTGCCCGCGTATTTATTTATTTAGTCGAGCTTGCGTTAGTACATTTCCTTTCCACTCTCTCTCTGCCATCTCCTTTTTTCTAAAAGCATGTTACATTAATCAGAGAATATGTATGAAATAAGAAATCACACATAAAAATGTACTCGTTTCGAAGAATCCAATAACGAAATTCAACAATAATGATTGTAATAGTATCACAGATCGATCACTTGCTGTAATGCGCGAAATGTCAAATCGATATTTTTAAAGAGATGTATTAAAAGAAATTTCTTTTTTACTGCTTTATTTATTTATTCTAATATTCCCTTATTCATATGCTTATCCTTACAGAGAAAGTGCTGAAGACATTATAGCACGCATAGACCAAATATATGGTCTGTGGCATCACTTTTCGCTTTAAGTTATCTCCTTGCTATAGAGTCGCAAACGACATCGCTGGCCTTCAGTCCCAATTGTTTTAATAATTTGACGATTTTCAACCAGCATATCTTCCACCCTCTTATATCTATCGGCATGGAACTGCTATGGTGTACGACGGGACACTTCGGACAACAATTACATACAGACTATTCGTTTGCGTTCTGTAGTTTTCGCTGCAGAACGAAATATTAACACACACACACGTAGAATTTTATATACACCGATAACTTTCCATCCCAATATACTCCACCCTTTTATCATTATCAACCCTCAAGCAACAACGCAACCAATAAAACGATTATCAAAGAGTAAATATAATTTTCAAAGAGTAAATTATTGTTCCGCATTTCGCGTAATATTCTTCTAATTGCTAAATATCTATCGCTATAAAACCGTGCCGAAAACCTTCCTCGGGTATAAACTGGTAACTGTACAAATATTTACGTCTCTGCATCTTGTCGTTTGGACGTGATAAGCGTACACCGACCAGACATTCACATTAATTTATATAGATAAATAGCTATCCGATCGCCATAAAACCGTGCCTAAAGCCTTCGCCGGGTAGACAGTAGTAACTGCACAAATTTTTAGCTCTTTTTGTCCTGTGGTTCAGACGTGATAAACGTACACCGAACAGACTTTCACATTTATAGATATAGATGACATATGTACAGCATGATGATATGGATACAACACAGATCTGCAACTTAATTTTTATAGGAGCTGAAGATGGTATTACTGCAATACCGAAAACAGTTGTTAAATAAAACAACAAACTTTACGGCTGTTGGGGATAAGTTAATAATTTGGAATTAAAACCTATGTATGAGTTGTAAAGCGGTCGTGTGTTTTGCTATATCGCAGTGGTATTAGACGTAACAGATATTCCAAATTTATTTCGTTTAATAATTCATAGAATCTCTGAAAATTTCCCAAATCTGCATAGTTCAAAATGTTTGTAGAACTTATGGGACTTAACTACCAGTTCCTAAGCTTACAAACTACTTATGAACTAGCTAAGACTAAGGACGGCACAAATATCCATGCCCGAGGGGGGATGCGAACCCCCGACCGTAGTGGCCGTGCAGACCGTGATTGGAGCGCCTCAGTCTCCTCGCCCACCGCGGCCGGCTCTGCATAGTAAGAACTATGTCAACAAAACAACAAATCATTTGCTTTCGTTCGTATCACAGTTCTGTGAAAGTTATAATCCCTTTCTGTAAGACTATGCCATAAATCCTAAATGCTGCTTTAAATATAATTATTTTTATTATACTATAGGCCAATTTCGGCTATTAGTGCCATCGTCAGGTAATCTGCGAAAAATGTTACATTATAAATACATCAAATTTTATGATTATCGTAATTGTAATTACTAATACCAAATATTACATACGTTTGTTGGTCCTGACACCCATATACATCGATGGTTTTATTGCTGTCAGTCATTTATTTATTGATTTGAATTTTAATTGCAATATTTCTGATGACTATCATTTACGTTTCTTGAATGTTAATTATTTTTGCCGATGACTTGTCATGTACGTTTTGACGTTTTTTGATAACCAGAGATGTAATATGGTTACATACTGTTTGTTTATTATTACGATAATCTTTGCTACCGGTTGTTAATGTATGTCTTTGTATATGCCGAGAAATATTGTTATCTTAGCCGAATCGTCATTGACATGCTCAGTGACCGGCGGCCAGTGCACACGTGACCAGCAGCAGCTCTACATTGTACGGTAACCGGCTTCTTAATAGAAGCGACTTATTTACATTTCGTGTGTACTTTCTCTTGCAGCTCTTTATACTTTAGTGTGCTCGCGTGTTTGTTTATTAAGAATCGCGTTTATTTGTCAGCTCAGTTACTAAATTTTTTATTTATTAGCTCGCGTATATATTTTTCAGATTCGCCGTTAATAAACAGTTCAGCGTTAGGTCTATACTTTACAAAGCTCACTGTTTATCAAACTACTGAGTCCTCTGACGTACTTACTTGGAAGAAACAAAGGGCTTTAGAATGGCTAGGAACTGTGACTGCTGCGAACGGATGGAGGCAGATTTGGTTACTCTTCGCTCGCAGCTTCAGGCGGCGTTGGCTTCGCTGGCAACGCTTGAGACTGCGGTGGGTGGGCGCCGCTGTCGTGGGCCGCTCGCGGGGGTATAGCAGACGCCCTGTGCGTCTGTTGTGCCCTCCGATCGGCCTGCGGCTGTGGCCAGCCCGCTCACTGCCCGCGAGGAGGTAGCCCCCCAATCCGTGGTGGATTGGGAGGTCCCCTCAGCGCGTGTCAGGCGGCGTAAGACTTCCCGGGGGACCGAAGTGGAGGCCTCCCCGGTTAGTCTTGCCAACAGATTCGAGGCGCTGTCTGTGGCAGGGGATGTTCCTGATGCGGATGGTGTCGCTTGTCCTGTACTCGCCCCTCTGCCTTCAAGATCCGGGCACTGGTAGTTGGGAGCTCCAACGTTAGGCGGGTAATGGAGCCCCTTAGGAAAATGGCTACTAGGGAGGGGAAGAATTCCAATGTGCACTCCGTGTGCATACCGGGGGGAGTCATTCCGGATGTGGAACGGCTCCTTCCGGATGCCATGAAGAGCACAGGTGCAGCCAACTGCAGGTGGTGGCTCATGTTGGGACCAATGATGTGTGTCGCTTTGGATCGGAAGAGATCCTCTCTGGTTTTGAGCGGCTATCAGAAGTGGTTAAGACTGCCAGTCTTGCTTGCAAGATGAAAGCGGAGCTCACCATCTGCAGCATTGTCGACAGGACTGACTGCGGACCTTTGGTTCAGAGCCGAGTGGAGGGTCTGAATCAGAGGCTCAGACGGTTCTGCGACCGTGTCGGCTGCAGATTCCTCGACTTGCGCCAAAGGGTGGTGGGTTTTCGGGTTCCGCTAAATAGGTCAGGAGTCCACTACACTCAGGAAGCGGCTACACGGGTAGCGGGGGCTGTGTGGCGTGGACTGGGCGGTTTTTTAGGTTAGATGGCCTCGGGAATACACAAAATGGGTTTCAGTCTCAAAGGGGGCAGGTCAGACACGGGAAGAAAGTAGACATAAAAACCATTGGTGTAACAGTTGTAAATTGTCGTAGCTGTGTTGGGAAAATTCCAGAGCTCCAAGCGCTGATAGAAAGTACTGAGGCACAAATCGTTATAGGTTCTGAAAGCTGGCTGACGCCTGAGATAAATTCGGCCGAAATTTTTTCAAAGGGCCAAATGATCTTCAGAAAGGATAGAATAAATAAAACAGGGGGTGGCGTGTTTATTGCTGTTACAAACGGTTTATCCTGCAACGAAATTGAGGCAGATACTTCCTGTGAATTGGTCTGGGTAGAGGTTATACCTGACCACCGAAATAAATTAATAATTGGATCTTTTTATCGGCCCCCTTAAAAGCTGTACGCTTGTTTTGGAATGTTGAACCTTTCGTTAAATCAGACAATAAATTGTTCATTAACTTAGCTATTTGGTTTAATTATGGCCCTGATATTAATGTATAAGAAACAGTGCATTAAATTGATTATGTGCGCAACGGATATTTTTAACAAAACCACTGTGTCATGTAACCTTTTGAAACAGACACTGACTATACTCAAGAATCTTGACTGCGAGAAAGATATAAGAAAAACCACAAATCACTTTCTTAATGCTTGAGTGTGAGAACCTATATAGGTCAGCCTCCAATTATTGAAATCCAGATCAACTATTATCTTACTATGGCACCAATAATGAAATATGTTCAATAATATTGTTCAAATCAACACTCCACTAAATCAAGTAATTATCAAATGAAGGAAGTGGGTTAATTTTCTAACTACGTAAATGAAATATGAAACAGGGTTAACTTGCTTATTATTGATAAACAGCATTACATTACTTACATGATACAACTTCTGACTTGCTGGCAAAGCAGCCTCTGCTCTACATCGGAGCCATACACACAACCCAACCGCTCTCTAAGCGAGCTGAACCACTAGTCTTACTCTCTGTGTCTCTGCACGAGCTACAATGCTATGCAATACATGATCTTTGCCAGAGATGAAGCTTTACACATATCGATACATACAATAGAAGCGATATTATACATTTTCTTGCAAGCAAGTTACTCGATACAAAACAGGAGGCACAATATTAGACATTTTCTTATTTTCTTATATTTTATGGACACGTTTCATCACCCCCCTCCTACCTATTAAAATTTTGTAGGGTGGGTGATGCCAATGGCATTGCCTAGCCAGCAAAATTACTGAATTTCAAGTCCACAAATCCATTAATGACATCCGAAATATAACAAGATCAAAACAACAGATGGAGTACATAGAAAATTTAAAAAAAAAAAACAATGTGACAGTCATAAATACATGCTATTTTACAGAACAGTACCATCAAAAGTCACGCATGGAGTGGTACAGGGTGTGACAGGCATAAGCAAATGTTAAAATTTACAGAACATCAGCAATAAGTGGAATATATGACAATTATACATAATGGTAAACATAAGTATATATAGAATTTCAGGAAACATAGTTTGACAAATGATATAGTGGAGAAAATGAGATAGCTAGAAGTAATACACAAATGGAAAAACAAAATATACAATAATAAACGTGAACATATACAAAGTTTTACAAAAGATAGTTTAACTAATGTCATCATTCTTTAAAGAAAATGTGGTAATTACAAGTAATACAGACAGTAGTGTAAGTTCCATGGGTTTAAATTTTGTACAAGAGATCAGTATTTTTGGGAACATAAAAATGAACATTTATATCTTGTGCACAATGTAGTCTATGTAAATTTTTAGTGCACTTAGTATAAGATAGAGTGTCAGTTTTGTATTCTGTGATGCATTTAAAATGCTATACTTTCATGGATGCTAGAACATACATGTAAGATTTTTGGCTACATAGGTTTCTGATCATGTACAAAATAATATTACTGCTTCAGCACAATAGGATTTCAATATAACGTTTGTCAATCGAATAGGCACAATGACATTTCTGACTAAGTATATGTATCTATCAAGAGCACAATTTTATTTTGGTCACTGACTGTAAAAGAACCATGAAATATACCTAAACACTGGTAATGAGCCTGTGGACAACGTTTGCAATGGGAGGCACTGAATAGTATATGCACACGAATAGCACATTAGCTCCTAACATTCATTTTAGGTCTGCACACGAACACAAAACACTGTAAGATTACACCACACTGTAGGCGGGCTGACTGGTTGCATTGAAGTGGAAGTCATGGGGAAAAGGTTCTGATGTATTCCTCCATGCAATTCGACAACCAAGTGTGCTCCAACCAACAGAGCTATTAGCCGACTGCATCCGCAGCAAACTGGTGATGGGTGGCCAAGGCTGCAATGGACAGTACTGTGTGGCCAAACATCATCCACAAACATCTTCATTAAAAGGCCCAAAATCAGTGGTGTATAGTAACTCGTCCATTGTTCTGTGTGCATTCTGGAATCTCGTGTGCGAAATCGCCACTTCCCATGCGTGTCCAAAGTACATGAAATAAAGCATTTTACACACAAATTAGTAACATAGTCATGATATTTCAGTTTAGACTGAAAGAAAAGTCATTGATTAGAACATATCTACAGAAATATTTTCCCACAAATTCAAGTGGTACAGATGGGGTCATGGTATTAAACCATATTTTTACATTACAAGTAGTGTCCTGAAGACGGATACATTTGAATACCAATGAGTAAGTTAATTCTTATATTAGAGTATCTATAACATTAGTGTCATTTCATATAAGCACAAGGCTTTACATACTATGTACATATTGCTTTACAAACACATAATCGTATGAAATACATTGAGGGTGCTTGTCATCAACTTGGCATGATATAACTTAAATTGACATTCCAATTACCATTTGTTCATATCTCTTTAAATTAATATATATCACTATGGTGGTGATTACATTACCACAAAGTATAACACTTAAATTACATAAGTTGCCATGGCCAGGCTTTTGTCTCAACTGAGCTACACATTTCATTGCCTTAAGGTATAACACATCAGGGTAGTTTCGTGAGAATATCAAAAGAGGTTCAAGTCATCAGGTCATGTCTGTGTCTGTCTGAGTCAACAGTAGGGTCAAACAAAACAATTAGTGCAAATTTTGGCACAGTAATAGATGTACATCACAGTAAATCATCCAATAACATAAACACAGACGTAATATTCGTTAGGCATAGCTGCAGATTTTCATCAACAAGATCATCAATAAAACTTAGCAGATAGCAGTAAGCAAAAGCAAAGTATTTCTGTGCATTATCTTTCCAGACTTAACTAGGCGCAATTTATGGCATAGCTGCAAGTTTGCAAGATAGATGGCTGTGTGCAACGTATAAGCATAACCATACATTGTCATTGAGCTTCATTATAAAATTAATTAGCATAGTGGTAGGGCTTAGGTATATAATTAGTGAGCATAGCGGTAAGCTTTGATTGCAAGAGCAATACGCATAGCTGCAAGCATAATTAGAAATATTCATTACACATAATTACAAATAATTACAGAGCATCAGAAGGATATGAATCTCACCAATCACACATGCCATTGAAGGCACAATGCATCAACATACAAAGTGGTGCACATAAGCACAAAGAGAAAACACAAAAGGGCAGTGCGAGTAAGCACATAAGAAAAGAACAAAACATAGCATCATTAGCAACATAGCGATTCTCATCATAATTACTTCATAATCATTGTATAATCTCGTCATCATTAGCAACATAGCGATTCCCCTCATAATTGCTTCATAATCATTGTATAATCTCGTCATCATTAGCAACATAGCGATTCTCCTCATAATTGCTTCATAATCATTGTATAATCTCGTCATCATTAGCAACATAGCGATTCTCCTCATAATTGCTTAATCTCGTCCACGTAATTACATTTATCAAACATCTTTAACTGTTACCAATACCTTCCTTACCATCATTTATCCATAAACAATAATGCATTTTAAAGACCACCATGACATATTGTGTATTGCCTTACTCATCATCCTCCATAATGTTCTTGGCTTACCAAAAATGCTCATGTCAACTCAAAATCTTCTTCGCTCGCTCAGAACTTCGTAAGTTATGCAATTAGTAATACAGAAGAATATTTTCTGAAACATAGGAACTTAATTAGATTAATCAATCAAAAATTTCCATTAATTTTATTTGTCTTGCACAGCCACAGAGTTCGTTATATGCAAATTGCAAGATAATCAAAGTTTCGTATGACAATATCCCAGCGTAGCACAGAGTATAAGTATTCAGAGTTAGAGAAAAGTAACAGTGAGAAAAAGAGGTGGATAGAGCGCACTAAGGAAAAGCGGAAGAATAGTGACACTCAGCTCGAGAACGGGGCACCAATCGCCACTTGGTGTGTCCAAAACAGATTAATGGACTCTCTACCCCAAATTTATGCCTTGAAAATCCTTTTTGATGAATTAGAGCATGGATTAGCAGGTCTGATTTCAATGTTTTGCTCTTGCCTTTCCGGGGTGCGCGATCTGCTTAGACCCCGAATCGTGTTTTCGTATCGCGGAAGGCGATCACGAGAATTATCGCGTGTGCCCTCCCGACTACGCTTCTCAGCGTTATTGTTGTGATTTTCAGTCTCGCGATCACTATCAGTATTGCGTCTATCACGCCAATTAGTATCATTCGAAGTATTGCTGTTATGATAGTAATTATTGTTGCGTCCTCCGCGACCAAAACCACCACCTCGGTTGCGGCCACGAAAATTTCCTCGGTTAATTTCACGATCATGAAAATCACTGTTCTCATTGTCGCGTCTTTGTTTGTAAGTTTCATTAGCAAAAGAATTACCTTTTGTTTGATCCTCGTGCTCTGAATACCGTATGGTACGCGGCGGGCTTTGTTGCGACCGGCGATCATATCTGTTTGTTTCATTAAACGGGGTAGGATGCGTTACATCAGAACTTTTGTCAGTGTTATCACTAATTTGGGTAATCTTAACAGTGAGATCCTCAACCTGTTTATTAATTTTATTGATCTGTTCCGTCGTGCCTGACTGGAAGTTCTGCAACTTTTCATCAAATAGATTACTCTGTTGCTTCAATTGAGCGAGTTCGGTGGTTTCTATATTTTCGACTCGTGACGCAAGGTTTTCCACTACCGGGTTAATCTCGTCGCGAATATCCTGTCTTATTTGCTGAGATTCACATTTGAAAGTATTGAGCAGTTGTTCCCTGAACCGATTGTTGTCCTCGTTTATTTTATTAATACTACTTTGAATACTCGCAAACCTCGAATCGCACGTTTGTTCAAATTTCTCAAGTTTTTCATCTAATTTCTGAAATTGTAATTGATTATTGTCAAGTTTTTCATTTAATTTCTGAAATTGTTCCTCAAGTTTTTCATTTAATTTCTGAAATTGTAATTGATTATTGTCAAGTTTTTCATTTAATTTCTGAAATTGTTCCTCAAGTTTTTCATTTAATTTCTGAGATTGTTCCTCAAGTTTTTCATTTAATTTCTGAAATTGTAATTGACTATTCTCATTTAATTTAGAGAGCTGTGAGAGTAGCATCTGCATGAAGTCATTCGGTAATACGTTTTCCATAGCTGTCGCACATGTACCTTTTGTAGCAGAGCTAGGCGGAACCGATGCATTATTTTCCGCAACCACTTTACAAGAATCGGAATTCTGTATTGTCGAATCCTGTACTTTGTCATTATCCATATTGTCTGTTCCTGAACTAATCTGTTCTGCGTTTTCGAACACGGTATTTATTGTCGTATTTGTATCAGTGCAGTGAGAAGGCTCTTGTAAAAATTCAGTTTCTCTCCTTGCATCATTCAAGGTCTCATTTTCGGAAACAGTTTTAGCATCAACGCGGACTCTCCTATTCTTCGACATAGTTAACAGAATTTTACAGTAAAGTGACCACTAATATTTATTTTCACCTACTGTAAATTTTTTTTGAAAATTACACACGGTAATTATGACAGAACAATAGGCTGAATCGGGCTAGTGCAACATACAATCACAATCGAGATTACGCGAACCGTTAATTATCACACGAGTTCCGCGGTACTAGAACTTTCATCACAACAAACATCAGACAATATAAAAGAGAGACTTGTTCAGTAGTAATGCAATTATTTGTATATTCAATTCATCTACTATAAACAATACTACACAATCTCAAGAATGGTAAGTAACAGACTACAGAAACAATTACTATGCTACTGTTGCTACAACAGAGGATGGTGCTACAAAAATTAAATTAAGAGCCAAAAGGTAAGTTGGTTGGTGGAAAAGACAAACTAACTGAAATAAGACTATGTATCTAACTACGTCACGATCCTGTTTGTGAACTATCCTGGCAGAAAGGTCGCCAGATAAAAGCTGTACGCTTGTTTTGGAATGTTGAACCTTTCGTTAAATCAGACAATAAATTGTTCATTAACTTAGCTATTTGGTTTAATTATGGCCCTGATATTAATGTATAAGAAACAGTGCATTAAATTGATTATGTGCGCAACGGATATTTTTAACAAAACCACTGTGTCATGTAACCTTTTGAAACAGACACTGACTATACTCAAGAATCTTGACTGCGAGAAAGATATAAGAAAAACCACAAATCACTTTCTTAATGCTTGAGTGTGAGAACCTATATAGGTCAGCCTCCAATTATTGAAATCCAGATCAACTATTATCTTACTATGGCATCAATAATGAAATATGTTCAATAATATTGTTCAAATCAACACTCCACTAAATCAAGTAATTATCAAATGAAGGAAGTGGGTTAATTTTCTAACTACGTAAATGAAATATGAAACAGGGTTAACTTGCTTATTATTGATAAACAGCATTACATTACTTACATGATACAACTTCTGACTTGCTGGCAAAGCAGCCTCTGCTCTACATCGGAGCCATACACACAACCCAACCGCTCTCTAAGCGAGCTGAACCACTAGTCTTACTCTCTGTGTCTCTGCACGAGCTACAATGCTATGCAATACATGATCTTTGCCAGAGATGAAGCTTTACACATATCGATACATACAATAGAAGCGATATTATACATTTTCTTGCAAGCAAGTTACTCGATACAAAACAGGAGGCACAATATTAGACATTTTCTTATTTTCTTATATTTTATGGACACGTTTCACCCTGACTCAGACGATGCGGTTGCAGAAATGTTCAAAGAAAGCTTGAATCATATTTCAAATAGGTATCCGAAGCATACTGTTATAATCGGTGGCGACTTTAATTTACCCTCGATATGTTGGCATAATTACGTATTCAAAACCGGGGGCAAACATAAAACATCGTCCGAACTAGTTCTGAATGCTTTTTCTGAGAACTACTTCGAACAGTTAGTTCATGAACCCACTAGAATAGTACGTGGTTGCGAAAATACTCTTGATCTCCTAGCAACAAATAATCCCGAGATAGTAAAGAGCATCAAAACAGATACCGGGATTAGCGAACATCGAGTTGTAGTAGCGAGACTGAATATCGAAATTCCCAAATGCACCAAAAATAAACGAAAAATATATCTATTCAATAAAGCAGATAAAAATTCGCTTCACGCTTTCCTGAGTGATAGTCTCCAGTCCTTCAAAACTAAAAATGCGAGTGTAGATCAGTTGTGGCTTACATTCAAAGACATAATATCAGTAGCAATCGAGAGATTTATACCAAATAAATTAATAAAAGAGGGGGCTGACCCCCCGTGGTACACAAAACAGGTCAGATAACTGTTGCAGAAACAAATAAAAACGCATGCAAAATTTAAAAAGACACAGAATCCGCAAGACTGGCAATCTTTTACTGCAACTCGCAACCTAGCGCGGACTTCAATGCGAGAATCTTATAGTTGTTTCCACAACGAAATCCTGTCTCGTAATCCTGCAGAAAATCCAAAGAAATTCTGGTCATATGTGAAGTACACTAGCGGCAAAACACAAACAATACCTTCACTACGCGATAGCAATGGTAATACTACCGACGACAGTACTGCTAAGGCAGAATTACTAAACACAGCTTTCCGAAATTCTTTCACCAAAGAAGACGAAGTGAACAATCCAGTATTCAATCCAAGAACAGCTGCCAGCATGCGAAACTTAGAAGTAGATGTTCCTGGAGTAGTAAAACAACTTAAGTCACTAAACAAAAATAAATCTTCCGGGCCAGATTGTATACCAACTAGATTCCTCTCAGAGTATGCTGATGAAATAGCTCCGCACTTAGCTATAATTTACAACCGATCACTCAGCGAAAGATCCGTACCCAAAGACTGGAAAGTTGCCCAAATTACTCCAATATTCAAGAAAGGCAATAGGAGTGATCCCCAAAATTACAGGCCTATCTCATTGACGTCGATTTGCAGTAGGATTTTGGAACATATACTTTGTTCGAATATTATGTACTACCTCGAAGAGAACGACCTATTAACCAATAGTCAGCACGGATTCAGAAAGTTTCGCTCTTGCGAAACACAGCTTGCCCTTTATTCACATGAAGTGTTAAGTGCCATCGACAAGGGATCTCAAATCGATTCCATATTTCTGGATTTCCGGAAGGCTTTTGATACTGTACCCCACAAGCGGCTTCTAATGAAATTGCGTGCTTATGGAATATCTCCCCAATTGTGCGATTGGATTCACGATTTCCTATCAGAAAGGACACAGTTCGTTGTAATTGACGGTAAGTCATCGAGTAAAACAGAAGTGATATCTGGCGTTCCACAGGGAAGCGTTATAGGTCCCCTACTCTTCCTCGTGTTTATAAACGATTTAGGAGAAATCTGAATAGCTCCCTTAGACTGTTCACGGATAATGCTGTCGTTTATCGGTTAGTGAAGTCAGCAGAGGATCAAATGCAACTGCAAAGCGATTTAGACAAAATTTCTGCATGGTGCGAAAATTGGCAATTGACACTAAATAAGAAAAGTGTGAAGTAATACACATGACCACTAAAAGAAATCCGCTGAACTTTAATTACGCGATAAATCAGTCAAACCTTAAGGTCGTAGATTGTACCAAATACCTAGGAGTTACAATTACGAACAACTTAGGCTGGAGAGAACACATAGAAAATATTGGGGGAAGGCGAACCAAAGGTTATGTTCATCGGCAGAACGCTTCGAAGATGCACCAGCTCCACCAAAGAGACTGCCTACATCACACTTGTGCGTCCTCTCCTGGAGTACTGTTGCCCCTTGTGGGACCCTCACCAGGTGGGACTGACGGAAGACATTGAGAAGGTTCAGAGAAGGGCAGCTCGTTTTGTTTTATCACGTTACGGGGGGGAAAGCGTCACGGAAATGTTGCACGAATTGGGGTGGAAATCATTAAAAGAAAGACGTTATTCATTGCGGCGTGATCTGTTTGCGAAGTTTCAATCACCGACTTTTAGTTCTGAATGTGAAAATATTTTGCTAGCACCCACCTACTTAGGGAGACATGACCATCCCAATAAAATAAGAGAAATCAGATCGAAAACGGAACGATTTAGGTGTTCTTTCTTCCCGCGCGCTATTAGAGAATGGAACAGTAGAGAAAAGTTATGAAGGTGGTTAATGAACCCTCTGCCAGGCACTTAAATGTGATTTGCAGAGTATCGATGTAGATGTAGATGTAGATGTAGACATGTGTGATCTTTGTATCATAAATTTATTAATCTTTGCTACTGAAATTTCGTTCTTGTGTAATCTATGATGATCTATAATTTTTACTCGTTTTCTTGGTGTACAATATCAATAAAATTTTCTATGTAGTTTTTGTGTTTTACGTCGACTTGTTCATTTAGTATTTCAGTGTGGTGGCGTAGTTAGTGTAAATATATTTCGATTTCTTCTAGAATGTCCATAACTTGCCCTTTAGATGTGACAAGTAAAATTTCGACTGCCTGTTCTATATGATCCGCTGTGTGCTTTTCTGTTTTAAAATGTTGGTAAAAAGTAGATGTGTTATTTGTGCTTTGTCTGGCGTGCTTCCGGTACCAGATATTGAAATTTCTGCCTGTTACAAAAGACACTTACTAACTTCTTTACACATATTTAAATATGTGTTTGTAGTTCAATGAAGTCAACAGTGGAGTGCTAGACGTAAGTAAATATCTATTCAGTCTAATTTGATTTGTATTGCATTAAATTTTTTAACTCATTTGGCCTACTTTAATTTTTGTGTAACATAATATCTTATCACTTTTCTTTGAGTGCCGTCGAATGTATCTGAACGTTATATTCAGTTCTTGTTCGCGTATTTAATAAATTTTCTATGTTAAAATAAATATTTCAAACTTATTATGTATTTTTTTCCGTTATCTGACCTTCCCGCTTATCCGACCTGGCCGAGGCCGGTTTAGATCGGATAATCGAGACTCTACTGTACACATCGAGCGACACATACGTTGTGGTCCCCAAATTCCAGTCCGGATTTTTTCACAACAATCACTCGGCGTCTCAATAACTCATAAAACAAGTCGATGCCGCCACAGGCGGCCTCAACCGGAAAGGCTACTGTGGCCTTGTACTACTTGACGTAGCAAACGTTTTCGACAGTGTGTGGCACACAGGACTTTTTATTTTTTTAATTTTTTTTTATAGTCTATGGGACTTAACTACGGGGTCATCATTCCCTAAACTTACAAACTACTTATGAACTAACTAAGACTAAGGACGGCACAAATATCCATGCCCGAGGGGGCATTCGAACCCCCGACCGTAGTGGCCGTGCAGACCGTGACTGGAGCGCCTCAGTCCTCTCGGTCAACCACGGGTCGTAACATATCTGAAATTTAACGGCCACTGTTCAAAGTGCCGTCGATACGAACAAGAGGTGACCGAGATGTGTAACCAATGGCACCCCATACCATCACGCCGGGTGATACGCCAGTATGGCGATGACGAATACACGCTTCCAATATGCGTTCACCGCGATGTCGCCAAACACGGTTGCGACCATCACGATGCTGTAAACCGAATCTGAATTCATCCAAGAAACATGACGTTTTGCCATTCCTGCAACCAGGTTCGTGGTTGCGTACACCATAACAGGCCGCCTGTAATGCAGGGTCAAGGGTAACCGCAGCCATGGTCTCCGAGCTGATAGTCCATGCTGCTGCAAAAGTCGTCGAACTGTTCGTGCAGATGATTGTTGTCTTGCAAACGTCCCCATCTGTTGACTCAGGGATCGAGACGTGGCTGCACGATCCGTTACAGCCATGCGGATAAGATGCCTGTCATCTCGACTGCTAGTGATACGAGGCCATTGTGATCCAGCACGGCGTTCCGTATTGCCCAGCTGAACCCACCGATTCCATATTCTGCTAACAGTCATTGGATCGCGAACAATGCCAGCAGCAATGTCAAGATACGATAAAACGCAATCGTGATAGGCTACAATCCGACCTTTATCAAAGTCGGAAACGTGATGGTACGCATTTCTCCTCCTTATACGAGGCATCACAACAATCTTTCACTAGGCAACGCTGGTCAACTGCTGTTTGTGTATGAGAAATCGGTTGGATACTTTCCTCATGTCAGCTGGTTGTAGGTGTCGCTCTGAAAAGCTAATCATTTGCACAACACAGCATCTTGTTCCTGTCGGTTAAATTTCATGTCTGTAGCACGTCATCTTCGACGGGTAGCAATTTTAATGGCCACGAGTGTAGAATATGCCATTCCTGTCTAGGCCTACGCAGCAAAAACTCATATTATGAGGATGTAGAAGATTCAGAACAGAACTATTAAAAGGGAACTACTCGTTCCGACATGCTTCCCAGAACGACCTCATCAAAAATTTCGGGGACTACACCACGGATAAACTCACCTACAGTCAAAAGTCAAATTACACAAAAACGCAAACAATCAGGAAAAACACAAAACGTTTGGCCGATAATACGTATTCCAGTGGAGGAAATGTCCTACGACACAAAAAGTTTGCCGAATAATACATATTCTATTGGAGGAAATGTCCTATGACACCATTCTCCTAGAAGAAGATGGCAATTTGTGGGCAGTGAGTGCAGAGCGTCAGTCTACGACTCGCTTTGAAGATGATTGTACGATATTTGTGCCGTCCTTAGTTGTAAGTAGTTCATAAGTAGTTTGTAAGTTTAGGGACTGATGACCCCGTAGTTAAATCCCATAGACTCTACAAACATTTGAACATTTGATTGTACGATACCTAGCCCAAATATTAGAAGAAGTAAACCATTGAAGAATAGAGGTTCTGCATGTTTGCTGCTCCCACACATTGCCGAAGTTGATCTGGTGTGGCAGCGGGTGGTGTATCCCATATCAATCATCCCACAGTCATCGAACGGACGTTTTCGATAGGCGAGAGATCTGGAGGTCTGGCAGGTGGTTAATGCAGTCCGATGGATGTCGAAGAAGACTTCAGCATTGCGCGTCACGTTTGGTTGCGCATTACCCTTTTTTATGCATAAAAACTGACTACAGCGCAAAATTCGTTACTGATTACCGACTAGTTTGAACCACATTTTGGGTCATCTGCAGGTTGTTTCTCCAAGATGGTGTGGAGCGGCGCAGCAGTAGCGAGTTCCTCACCATAGAGTGCCCACCCAGTACCAAAAGTGGTCTGCCACCGCCGATTTAGTAGGTTGTAACCTTCAATGTTCTGTGCAACTTTCTTGGACTGTACGCGTCGTCTGGCCTATGTACGAAAGGTACCCAGCCGAAATATTAGAAGAACTATACTTTATGCGCCTGTACGCCGGAAATTTTTTTGTACACTCATTGTGCTACGAAAACTTTTTTTTTTTTTTTTTTTTTTTTTTTTTTTTTTTTTGTAGTTTTAGGGCGCACAACTGCTAAGGTCATTAGCGCCCAGACAAGAACAGAGATTCGCTAGATCTCGAAAAAATTGGTAACTGCCAGTTAGAATATCAAGAGAAGGCTAAAAACGAAAGATAAAAACAATTAAAAGGGTTAAATATCCTTTGATAAATTGGCCAAGTTGATAAAACGCAAATCTCGAGCAGCCGCTCGTGTGCCATCAGCTAAAATTTCCTCCAGAGTAGACGGAAAGAGAAGGGCTACACGGAGAAGATTAAAATTGGGACAAGACCGCAAGAGCACAGGGGTGCAGGGTCGGCGGTTAGCAAATGACGGTGGCTGAAACTGCAGAGACCGATCCGCAACCGGGCCAGGATGACCTCCTCTCGCCGAGAGAGGCGTGAGGAGGTTACTACGAAAACATGAATATGCGCATCTATGTTAAAATGTTTGTACGAGGCGCTTCCAGAAAGTAAGTTCCGTTCAATTTATCTCCGCTGCAGCGCTGCGATTGCAGTTCCGCACATGCGCTGTAGACGATGTGTATCAAGGAGAAGAACGTGCGCCGTTTGGAGATCGCTGTCAGTTACGTACGCTTTGTTGTGCTTGTTTGAAATGTCGGCGTTGATTGAAAATCCCGCCGCCTGAGAAATCAGGTCGGTGATTCGGTTTCTGAATGCGAAGAAAGTGAAACCAAGTGAAATTGATCGGCAAATTTGCGACGTTTACGGACCAAATGCGATGAGTGATTCGATGGTGAGAAGATGGGTCCGACAGTTCAACGGAGGGCGTAGTGCTGTACACGATGAAGAACGAAGTGGGCGTCCACCTTTGGTTACAGAAAAACTGGTTCACGCGATTGATGACAAGATCCAGGAAAACCGTAGGTTTACAATTAGTGCTCTCGCTATGGACTTCCCCAAAATTTCACGATCACTGATGCATGGAATTGTTACCAAACAACTGAAATTCCGTAAACTTTGCTCACGTTGGGTACCAAAGATTCTCACTGAGCAACACAAAACACAACGGATGGGTAGTGCACTTGAGTTTTTGACCCGTTATGCAGAAAGCGGCAAAGAATTTCTGAGACGGATAGTCACAGGAGATAAAACGTGGGTTTCTTGCGACACCCCTGAGAGTAAGCGGCAATCTATGGAATGGAGGCACACTTCATCCCCACCAATGGTAAAGCCGAAGCAAATCATGTCACCTCGGAAAATGATGTGCACAGTGTTCTGGGACTGGAAAGGCATCCTATTCATTCATTGACTTCTTATCGCGAGGTCAAGCAATCAAAGCCGATGCTTATTGCAAGACACTACGGAAATTGCGCCGTGCAATTCGGAATAAGCGCCGGAGACTTCTGTCAAAAAGTGTTGTTTTGCATCACGACAACGCACGACCACACACTGCAAATATGACGAAAAATCTCCTACAGGGATTTGGCTGGGACACGTTTGACCATCCTCCGTACAGCCCTGACCTCGCTCCTAGCGACTTTCATCTATTTTTACATCTCAAGTCTTTCCTTGGCGGTCATCACTTCACTAATGACGTCGAGCTGGAAGAAACTGCTTCCAACTGGTTGAACACATAGGCGGCAGATTTCTATGAAGAAGGTATACAAAACCTGGTGCCACGCTATGACAAATGCCTGCAATATTTCGGCAGTTACGTGGTAAAGTAGTTTAAGAGTTGTAGAATTTTGTGCAATAAAAATTTCTTCTGTATCTGTGTACAATTTCATTTTATTACCAAACGGAACTTACTTTCAAGACGCGCCTCGGAGATCTATGGGATCTATCTGCTGTGGTCATCGGTCCCTAGACTTACAAACAACTTAAACTAACTTATGCCACGAACAACACATAAAATACCATTGCTGAGGGAGAACTCGAATCGCCGACGAGAAGCGGCCGCGAAATCTACAGCAAAGCTCTTCAGACCACACGGCCGTCCCCGCGCGGCCATCTTTCGTACGTCATGTCTCACCAGTCAGTCTCTGATCTCTTACAGCGTGTTATCTCCCAAATATAGTTGGCTCTTTCTTAATGTTGCAATTCAGACAAAGCCTTCAGAAATTCGCCTTCACCACTTATCACGTTTCCAGTCACAAACAGGCAGGATATGACCAACTTCATGTTACATATTTCTAAATACTGGTTGTTTCCAATATCGAAGATAAACACCGTATTTTGAAACGAGTGTGAAACGCCATTCTTGTTTCGTAATGTTGGGAGATTATGAAAAACGTATTTACGCGCACCATTGCGAAACATCACTGCAAAGTTTTCCTTTTGCCTCATACAGTCTAACCAATCGTGATAGCATAGTCGGAACACACTGGCTTCACGTTCGGATACACCCGTTCAAATCTTTGGACGTAGTTTCAGTAATTTACTGAAGCCGAATGCCAAGCTGTTCCTTGGCAAAATGATGTGGCCAATTTCCTTCCCCATTCATAAACTATGACCCGTAATGATATCGTCGTTGTCGGAAAGTCGAACCATACGTATACTATGCTGACATATGTACAAGGTGAGCCCTTATCAGCAGATTGTGACATCTACGTGAAAACGTTATAGACAGAAGGTACTGTAATGTTTGAGCTATTTTTCGTCATAGTCACCAGAAGATCTGAGAGACTTGTCATATCGCGAGATCAACTTTTGTACTCCTGTGTTGTAGAAGTCAGGCGCTAGTGAATGTTGACAGTCGTATTCAGCTCTTAATGCGAAAGAACGCGGAAAATGCGACTAGTCACTGACAAGAGGCGTGTTTACTACAGACGTTACACTGCTCCGTGACAATGCTGGTTCCGTACGGCTGAGCGTACAGCAATTGTTTTGTCGAAGTTCGACTAGGAGCTTAAAATGTTCAAATATTTGTTAAGCTTATGGGACTTAACTACGGGGTCATCAGTCCATAAACTTACAAACTACTTATCAACTACCTTATACAAAGGACAGCACAAATATCCATTCCCGAGGGGGGGGGGATTAGAACCCCCCGACAGTAGTGGCCGTGCAGACCGTGACTGGAGCGCGACAGTCCCCTCGGCCACCGCGGCCGGCCTAGGAGCTTACAGACGTGATCTTGCTCCCAGCGATTTCTATCTTTTCTTGCGCCTCGTGAAATTCCTGTCCTCTGTCCAGCGTTTTGACGACAACGACCTGAACGCGACTGGCAAAGTTTCATTCACAGCCGGCACACTTCTACGACACTGGAGTACGAAAGTTGGTCCAACGAAATGACAAGTATCTCAATTCCTTTGATGACTAACTCGGAAAATAGTTCAAACATTGCTGAACGTGTCACCAATAAGCTTTTTCATATAAATATACAGTCTTCGTTTTAAATAAATGGGGTACGGTAACTTACTTTCTGGATACGGCTAGTACAACGCAATACTTCCCACTTCTTATAGCTTTGATCAAATAGTGTACGTATGATAGGACATAGCGCTCTCGTCTCTTTCACATGTCATGTCTTAGACAAACACAGAGATGACATCTTACACAGCTGGAGTGGATGCTCACCTTGAGTCAAGGCTTCGTAGGCAGTATGACGTGAAAGCTAATGTCTTGAAACACGCAGTGGATCGCTTTGAAATGTGCAGGTGAACACTGCACGATTGTGTGCGAGTTGTTGCGTAGTGTCACTGTAGGTCGAAAGATTTCAAACTTTTAGGTAATCAGACTTACTTCTAGCAGCAATGATGACTCTCTTATGATTGTAACGGTATATAGGCCCCCTTCAGGAAACTTCCAGTTATTTCTGTTATATCCATAGCAAAGTTAGGTAATTTGTAAGTCTTTCGGACCGATAATCTCTGCAATTTGGTCCCTTAGGTGAAAAACACCGAGTAGCACTGTGGTTCGGAACCCACGCATACGCTTGCTTCTAATGCTAAGTTGACAATTCCTTGATGTCTCAAAATGTGTTGTAAAACAACGAAACTTCAACAGTCAAGCGTCTACAGTCTGTACATACCGGGATTAAATTACTCTACTACTGCTACATACATAACGAGCCAAAGAATTAATATTACTTTGAGTTCTAAGTTTGCCAATTTATAACGAGTAGTACCTGCCCATTAATTTGGAAAGCACAGGCTGTCTGTCTCCATTCTAGGTCACCGACGAGAAAATGAGGTCAGTTCGCGCTACAGTCCCCTCTGGTTCCATGAAAGATGATGTCACGCCATTCAGCATACCGTACTTGTGCGAATGAAGGGAAGGAAAACTCGACCGCTACCTAGAATCGTACCGTAGGTATGCCGTTGAGTATTTCTAACGGAAAACTGAGTCAGATACACCTGAAGTCGTACTATTTTTCAGTCTGGCCATTGATAAAAAGCGATGTCATACCCCTTCATGTTTACTTGTTACACAGCGTGAGACACGTCACCTACACAAATCAGCACTTTTAGTATCGAGGAAAACAATTAAAAACAAAACTTGTTCGACGCAAACAGGGACACCTTATGACATCAAACTCAATCTCCCTCCATTCTTTCCTACCTACAAGGACCCATTTTTTATCGCAGATAAGTTACTTTTGCATTTAATATTTTTTGGTTACGTGATAGATAGTAAATAAATCAACAAAACTCAAAAAATGGTTTAAAAACTGCTGAAATATTATAACATCTGAAGAAATAAACATCAGATTAAGATACCAGAAAGACAGTTATTTCAAAATTATTAACTAGAAGCTCAGTACTATTAGCAGGAGAGTATCTTGTCCAGAACATATTATTATTTTGATGATATACGAGGTGTAGCTAAATCCGTATACTCGTGCTTCGCAGCGCTATTCCTCACATGTCAACAAGCGGGAAAAGTCTCTCACAAAATTTCATTCCATACTAAAGATCAATGTGTTTCAGAAGTACACGAATAAACATCCAGAGGATGTAGAAGGCGTCTTGAGTAACAAAATGAGCATAGAAAGCCATGCCCAGAAACGTCAGACCAAGTTACAGGCATAGGCGCCTGTCACCAGTCATCCTCCCCAGCAACTCCGACACTCTTTAGCATCGTTTATGACGTTTCTATGGGCTTATGGGTATCTGTGCTCAAATTGTTCATCAAGAAGTCTTATACATCCCCTAAAAGATTGTTGGTGTAAATCTGTTTGTTGTGTAATTGTGAAACACACTGATGTATGAAACTCACACTCAACTCAAGTCTTCGACGTCCATTTACTGCCAGAAACATGCTCTAGACGAAATTTTGTGACAGACATTTTGTTATTGCTGGCATGTGAAGAATCACGTTGCGAAGCCCGACTGTGCGAATTTCGCTTCTACATCTACACACATACTCCGCAATTCTCCGTAAGGTGCGTGGCGGAGGGTACACTGTACCACTACTTTTGTATCCCATCCTCGTCGCCACTTTTGCGTCCCAACTTCGTCGCCGCTTTTGTGTCCCAGCCGCGTCGTAGGTGTCGGTGGCCGAGTGGAATGAGACCGACACGCTGGTGCAGGGACGGAGGGGAGCAGCCAGAAACTATAAACACTCGAGTAAATTAGAAAGAGATATATTGCACAGAATGTAACAATACTTAACTTTTACATAGTACTGCAGAATGTTGATACATAGTTGTTAGAGGCCTGCCTAGTGCCTGTACAATAGCAAAGTCTTCACTGGTGCCTATCTGATTAAGAAGGTCCTAACTCGTTGCTATCTCAGTCCGAAGTGCCCGGTGTCTTTCCGTGGTGGCCACGAGCGGGGTTGCAGCAGAGGGCGCTCGTGGCTGTCGTCGTGAGAACGCCGCGCCGTGCGTGCATGGCGGCGCGCGGCGAAAGTAAGTGGCGCGCACTTTGTACTTGTGCGACACCACACCCCTCCCCCCCAAACCGCCGCGCCGTCGTGGCGTAGGGCTGAGGGCCACGGCGACGGCACTGGGAGGAGGGCCTGGGCGGGGGCGTTACTGGTGGGACGGGCGTCGTAGCTGAGGCCGGGATCGAGACGCCGTCCGCGCCCCGGCATCTGCCTTGAGATCCTCCAGGGAACCCGCCGAAACCTGGGGAAGGGCGCCCGCCCCCGCCCAGAGGGAGCAGGTCATCTTCTTCTGAGGTGCGTGGCCCAGGCGGCGGCGGCACGCACGGTCCCGGAGTCCCTCTCGGTGACGCTGTCATCTGCGGCGACGACAGCGGCGGCGTCGCGTCGATCTCCATTGGGACGATCTCGTAGTCCGGGGACGCTGGACCCGTTGACGAACGATGTGGTTGTGCTCCCTGGCGGTGAACTGGGTCTGGAATCAAGAAACCGGAGACAGGATCGCGCGGCCTATGCAGACGTAATTGGTTTGCGTGGCGCCGCAGCTCCGACCGTGTGGAAGAACGTACAACATACATATTGCTGCCGAGCACGCGCTGAATGGTGCCCGGCAGCCATGTCTTCTTGTTTCCAGCAAACACCCTGTACAGCACCGGCGTAGAAACCTGAAAACGCGTAGCGCCATACGAACCGACTCGGTGCGTGGGAGGCTGCAGCAGGTGAAGGAGAGTGCGGTGACGGCGGCCGTGTAGCAGCTCGGCAGGAGACGGGCCGTCACGTGGCATGCACCGATACGTAGACAGGAAAATTTGAAGAGCTTGCTGCCTGGAGTGCTGACCTTTCATCTTCTCCATGTGAGACTTGAATGTTCGAACGAAACGTTCTGCTTCACCATTGGACTGAGGGTGAAAAGGTGCGGTGGTGATATGCTGAATGCCATTCACACGACAAAACTGTTGAAATTCCGCACTAACAAACTGAGGTCCATTGTCACTGACGATAGTTTCAGGCAAGCCTTCGATGCAAAACACTGATGTTAAGGCACTGATTGTACTAGAAGCTGTCGTTGAGTTCATGGCAATCACAAAAGGAAACTTGCTGAAAGCGTCTACAACAATTAACCATCGCGTATTCCAGAAAGGTCCGGCAAAGTCAATGTGTAAACGTTGCCATGGTCCCTTGGGGCGTGGCCAGTCTGAAAAACGTTGCGGAGGAGACGCCTGATGCTCCGCACAAACAGTACACTGTGACGTCATGTTCTCTATCTGAGCGTCCATACCAACCCAGGTACAATGACGTCTGGCCAGTTGCTTTGTCCTAACAATACCCCAATGTCCTTGATGCAGGAGGCGTAACACTTCTAGTTGCAGGGAACGAGGAACAATCACTCTTGCTTGGTCGTTGTCGGTATGCAACAACAGTACACCCTGACTTAAAGATAATGCATGACGTTGTGCAAAATAAAGTCGAACCAGAGGCCGATCAATGTCTTTGGCTCTGGCAGGCCACCCTGAGCGAACAAAACGTGCTACCACACTTAGGTCTGCATCCGCAGCTGCTTCCTGTGCAACCCGACGAGAGTTCAAAGGAAAGTCTGCGACAGCGGAAGCATCTCTGGAGTCTATCTGACAACATGCCATTTCTGAAGAATCAAACGACACATCCTGGCCAACCGGAAGTCGGGAAAGTGTGTCCGCATTAGCATGTTTAGTGGTAGGTCGGTACAAAATCTCATACTGATAATTAGACAATATCAAGGACCATCTCTGAAGCTTTTGTGCCGTACGTGGCGGAATTGGCTTTGTGGGTGAGAACAACGACGTGAGAGGCTTGTGGTCTGTCAACAAATAGAATTTTCTGCCATAGAGATAATGATGAAACTTTGCGACGCCGTAAATGATTGCTAAGGCCTCCTTTTCTATCTGACTGTAATTCTGTTGCGTCGGCGTCAGTAGCTTGGATGCAAAGGTAATAGGACGATCGTGACATCCAATACGATGTGAGATTACAGCGCCCAGACCATACGACGAGGCGTCAACTGCTAACACTACAGGCTTCTGTGGGTCAAAGGGAATCAAACATGCATCACTGAGTAGTGCAGACTTTAATTTGTCAAAGGCAACCTGACAATCTTTAGACCATACAAAAGGAACATTCTTCCTACGTAAGTGATGCAGTGGAGCTGCAATCTGAGAGGCATTGGGAATAAACCTGAAATAATAGTTAAGCTTTCCCATCACTGCTTGCAATTCATGCACATTCTTAGGCGGAGGCAAGTCTTTGATTGCTCGAAGATGTGACTGTAAGGGATGAATTGCTTGGGCATTAATCACATGGTCTAGGTACTCTATTTCAGTTTGAAAAAACGAACACTTTGCTTTATTGCAACGTAGACCTGCTGCAGTCAAAACTTTGAAAAGGCACTCCAGGTTCGCTAAATGTTCTTCAACTGTACGTCCGGATACCACAATGTCATCTAAATAGTTCGAACAACACGGTACAGAAACTGTCAGCTGTTCCAAAAAACGCTGAAAAATAGCGGGGGCGGAAGAACTGCCAAAGGGTAGGCGTTGAAATTGAAAAAGGCCCATGTGAGTATTAATGACGAAAAACTTTTTTGACTCGTCATCCAGTGGAATCTGTAAGTATGCCTCTGCTAAATCAATCTTAGAAAAGAAACGAGACTGTCCTAATTTGTCCATCAGTTCCTCAGGTCTGGGCAGGGGATAAGTGTCGACAATTGTTTGACTGTTGACAGTTGATTTGAAGTCCACACAGAGACGAAGTTTTCCTGACGGCTTGGGTATAATTACTATAGGCGAGGCCCACTGACTCGCAGAAACAGGAGAAATCACCCCACTATCTTGCCAACGTTTAAGTTCTTCGGCAACTGAATCACGCAATGCGATAGGCACTGGTCTAGCTTTACGAAATTTTGGAACTGCAGATTCTTTTAAAGTTACATGTGCCACGAAGTCTTTTGCACAACCTAGTTCCGGCGAAAACAAGTCACTATATTTGTCACACAATGCATTGATTTTATCCTGAGGCACTATTGACGAAATTTGAAGCACATCTCTTTAAATTGATAAACCAAACAAGTCAAAAGCATCTAGTCCAAAAATGTTCTGTGTCGATTTGGCCTGAAGAACTACAAAAGCAACTGTTTTTGTTATACCTTGGAAAGAGGCAGGCAGGCTACACGTTCCTAGCACGGGAATATTTTCACCTGTATAAGCTGTTAACACTTGCTGTGACGGCGACAATTTTGGCGAACCCAGAAGTTCATAAGTATCTTTATTAATTAAGGTAACAGCGGAACCAGTGTCGAGCTGAAATTGCACAGTCTTATTGTCAATGGAAAGATTCACAAAAAGTTTTTGCTTTCGGCGCTCGACAGGTGCGCGAATGTGGGCAACGTCTGCTACGGTTTGTTTACTGCGCTTGCGCGGGCCGCGTAGTGAAGGAAGCGGCGCAGACTCGGCACGCAGCGGATTAACAACACTGTCACTAGATGACACTACCGCCGGATCGGCGTCCGCGCAAGCCTGCGAAGCTACTGCACTAAAATTACTTTCAGTATCTACAACAAGTCTACTGTCACTAGCTACACAGTACTGGGCACTATTACAAGGAACTGTTGAAGAAGGCACTAAATTCACTACAGGAATGCACTGTTCATAGTCATTTTGCTTGTCCCGAACCCTTTTCCGTTGCACTGTTTTACGCACTCGTCGGCGCTTGCTACGTGGTGCACTATATAGTTTTGCCATAGGCGGAGAACTACTTTCTTGCAATTGAGATCCAAGGAAAGCACTGTTCAAATCCACAGCCCGTATAATATTTACAGAATGAACTGTTCTCGCACTCTGCGAAGCACTGTTTCTAACGGTACCGTTCTTTGAGTTTTTAATTTGCATACACACAGACTGCACATGTCCCGATTTGCCACATTGATAACAGGTTGCGTTGCGACTAGGGCAATGAGCACGCTTGTGGCGAGACACACACTGGGGGCAAGATTTACGTACATTTTTCTGAAATGAGCGTTGGCGCCCGTTATTCAAATCACTGTTTCTAACACGTCGGGGCGACTTTTGTGTCGCACTTTTACACTGGCTACTGTTCACTGTCTGTTCAGCACGGCCTGTACTATTGTAAGAATCACTAGTGCTACACTGAGAACTACGGCTAGGAAAGCGTCCGTTACGGCGCACTGAATTAACACTGTGGCTTTGCATTTCTACATCTGCTAAATCAAAAGTATCATGCGCTTCAATAAGCTGCAGTACACTGTCTAATGAGGGGTCAGACTGTTTCAGAATTGCTGCTCTAATTCTGGGGTCCTGAATATTCTGCGTAATCGCATCCCTCAACATCACGTCACTATACGAAAGTCCACAAGAGCAAGTAAATTTACATTGGCGGGTTAAGCCCTTCAATTCCGTAATCCACTCTTGGTGTGATTGCTGCGGTAATTTTTTAAGTCTGAAAAATCGGTATCGTGCAGCGGCTACAAGAACTTTTCTCTCATAATGAGCATTTAGTGCCTCTACTATTTGTTCAAAGTCTACATCACGAGGAAATGCGTGCGGGAATAGTTTTTGCAGTAACACGAAAGTTTTGGGGCCCACCACAGACAATAAAAGATGCTTAACAGTCTGACATGTAAGTTGATGAGCCGCGACGAGTTCTTGAAACTGTGCGAAATAGTCGCTCCATTCTTCCTCACGTTCGTTGTATTGGCGAAACGTAGGAAGTGTAGCGGCGGCAGGTGTGGGCTGCTGAAGCGGCGGCTGTTGTTGGTTAGCTGCCTGCGCTGTGAGCTGGCACATCGCCTGGAGTAGCTGGGTAATTTGCGCCGTCTGTAACTGAATAATTTCCATTAAGTTTGGGTTCGGGGTAGTGGCCATGCTGACCGATTAGGCGCCGCGCATACAGGTAAATTATAAGAAAACACAAATGCAATATGAAAGAGGACTCGCTCTGCAACAAAAAAGTCCACAAAACACGTAACAAAATATTCCCCCAAAAATCTTATAATAAGGGTGGGTGGGCGGGAGCAATTTCTGCGTGCTCCGACTGCTGCTGTCTGGCTGCTGTAAGCGGGCTGGTCCAAGGTTCTATCACTCCTCGTCGCCACTTTTGTATCCCATCCTCGTCGCCACTTTTGCGTCCCAACTTCGTCGCCGCTTTTGTGTCCCAGCCTCGTCGTAGGTGTCGGTGGCCGAGTGGAATGAGACCGACACGCTGGTGCAGGTACGGAGGGGAGCAGCCAAAACTATAAACACTCGAGTAAATTAGAAAGAGATATATTGCACAGAATGTAACAATACTTAACTTTTACATAGTACTGCAGAATGTTGATACATAGTTGTTAGAGGCCTGTCTAGTGCCTGTACAATAGCAAAGTCTTCACTGGTGCCTATCTGATTAAGAAGGTCCTAACTCGTTGCTATCTCAGTCCGAAGTGCCCGGTGTCTTTCCGTGGTGGCCACGAGCGGGGTTGCAGCAGAGGGCGCTCGTGGCTGTCGTCGTGAGAACGCCGCGCCGTGCGTGCATGACGGCGCGCGGCGAAAGTAAGTGGCGCGCACTTTGTACTTGTGCGACACCACAACTACTAGGCATTTCCTTTCCTTTTCCACACCCAAATGGAACGAGGAAAAAAAGAATACCTATATGCCTCCGTACGAGCCCTAATTTCTCTTATCTTGTTTTTTTTTTTTTTTTTTTTTTTTTTTTTTTTTTTATCTTTACGCGAAATGTAAGTAGGCGGCAGCAAGATCGTAGTACACTCAGCTTCAAAATCCGGCCCTCTAAATTTACTTAACAGAAATTCACGAAAAGAACGTCGTCTATCTTCCAGCGATCCCCAATTGAGTTGCCGGAGCATTTCCGTGACACTCGCGCATTGGTCGAACCTGCCGGTAACAAATATAGCTGCTCGCCTCTGAACCGCCTCTATGTCTTCCTTTAAACCGATCCGCTGCGGGTCCCAAACACTTGAGCAATACTCAAGATGTGGTCGTACAAGCGTTTTATACGCCGTCTCCTTTACAGGTGAAGTACATCTTCCCAAAAATTCTCTCAATAAACCTAAGTCAGCTGTCCGCCTTACTCACAACTGTCCTTACAAGTTCGTTCCATTTCATATGTTACGCCTAGATATTTGAAAGATGCGACAGCATCAAGAAGCTCACTACTAATGCTGTATTCGAACATTACGGGATTGCTTTTTCTACTCATGCGCATCACCTTACATTTTTCTACATTGAGAGCTAGCTGCCATTCTTCGCACCAACTAGAAATTTTGTCTAAGTCATCCTGTATGCTATCACAGTCAGTTACAGACGACACCCTCCCATACACCACAGCATCATCAGCAAACAGCCGCAAATTACAACATACTCTGTCCATCAGATCATTTATATATATAGAAAATAATAGCGGTCCTATCACACTCCCCCGGGGGACGCCTGACGATACACTCGTCTCTGATGAACACTCGCCGTCGAGAACAACGTACTGCGTTCTATTACTTAGGAAGTCTTCCAGCCAGTCACAAATCTGTGAACCTATTCCATAAACTCGTAAGGTTCTCTATATACCTACAGCAGCGCCCTGTTGTGGCGAGCCGGCCGCGGTGGCCGAGGGGACTAAGGCGCTCCAGTCACGGTCTGCACGGCCACTACGGTCGGGGGTTCGAATCCCCCCTCGGGCATGGATATTTGTGCCGTTCTAGTTCGTAAGTAGTTCATAAGTAGTTTGTAAGTTTAGGGACTGATGACCCCGTAGTTAAGTCCCATAGACTATACAAACATTTGAACATTTTTGTTGTTGCGAAGGTGGTACCAGTCAACTGCTGCCGTGGGCCAGACAGTAAAGCGAAAGGTTTACTTACGATACGTAGCACCCGTGATGCCTCGCAGACGTCTTAGCCAGCTAACCAACCAACAAGAGAATTCATTTGGCAGCGGCCATTTCGTTGTACTGTATGAACCAGGGTGGTCGTTTAGTAAAATTCTACATCTACATGGGATACTCTCTGAATCACTTTTAAGTGCCTGGCAGAGGGTTAATCGAACCACCATTACACTATTCATATCCTATTCCATTCTCGAATAGCGCGCGGGAATAAAGAACACCTGAATCTCTCCGTTCGAGCTCTCATTTCTCGTATTTTATTCTGTTGACCATTTATACCTATGTAAGTGGAGTCAACAATATATTTTCGCATTCGGAGGAGAACGGTGGCGATTCGAGATTCGTAAGTAGCCCACGCCGCAGCGATAGGCGCCGTTGTTGTAATGATTCCCATCCCAGATCCTGTATCATTTCCGTAAAGCTGTCTCCCCTGTATCCTAACAATACAAAACTAGCTGCCCTTCTTTGGACTCTTTAGATGTCCTCCGTCAAACCCACCTGATAAGGATTCCACACTGGTCAGCAATACTCCAAAGATGGACGGACAAGCGTAGTGAATGCAGTTTCTTTTGCAGTACTGTTGCATCTTTTAAGGGTTCTGCCAATAAAACGTAGTCTCTGGTTTGCCTTTCCCACGACATTATCTACGTGTTCTTCCAAATAGAAGTCTGAAGTAATACTAATTCCTAGGTATTTTGTGGAGTTTACGGCCTTCGCTTTTGATTGATTTATCTTGTAAACAAAATTTAACGGACTTCTTTTCGTACTCATGTGGACGACTTAAGAGTCAATTGCAAATTTTTACACCATAATGATATCTTATTCAGATTGTTCTGCAGTTTGACTTGATCTTCAGATGATTGTACTAGACGGTAAATGACGGCGTCATCTACAAACAACCTACGAGAGCTACTTAGATTTTCCCCTAAATCGTTTATGTAAATAAGGAACAGCAGAGGACCAATAACACTACCCTGTGGAACGCCCGATATCACCTCTGTTTTAGTCGATGCCTTACCATCGATTACTACGAACTATGTCCTCTCTGACAGGAAATCCCCTATCCAATCGCAAATTTGGGGCGATATACTATAACCACTCAATTTGATTAAAAGCCGTTTGTGAGGTACGGTTTCAAAAGCCTGCTGGAAATAAAGAAATACGGAATCAATTTGCGAACCCTTGTCGACAGCACCCATCACTTCGTGTGAATAAAGAGCTAGTTGTGTTTCGCATGAACGATATTTTCTAAATCCGTGTTGACCTTGGGTCAGTAGATCATTCTGTTCGAGATAATTCATAATATTTGAAAACAGGATATGTTCCAAAACCCTGCTCCAAATTGACGTCAATGCAATAGGCCTGTAGTTTAGTGGGTTACTCCTACTGCAGTTCTTGTATATTGGTGTGACCTATGCTACTTTGCAATTTTTCGTACAGATCCTTCTATGAGAGAGCGGTTGTATATGGCTGTTATGTAAGGAGCTATCGCTTCAGCATAATCAGATAGAAATCTAATGTGTATACAATCCGGACCAAAAGACTTGTTCTAGTTAAGTGATTTTAGTTGCTGCACTACTCCAATGATATCTACTTCTACGTTCCTCATTACGGCCTCTGTTCGTAATTCGAAATCTGGAATAGTGGTTTCGTCTTCTTTGGTGAATTGCAAGGCAAGTGATCCATTCAGATGTCACAGTGATTTGATACTGGAGTCAGTGGACAGTCATATTATGCAGTTTCCGGTTGGCTAGGAACCACCATCCCAAGGTTAGGACCGTCGCACGGATGTTGAGCAATTCAGAATCCTATGACATTGCGCCCACCATCCGGGAACTTCCTGTCTCGACGAGTCGCATATATGCCAGATTGGAGTCCTACAGGCGAATGTCGCTTGTCATTGACTCCAGAACAACGGGTGGGGGTGGAGGTGAGAAAAAGAGAGTAATACGCTACGTGTGAATGATCCGATTTTATTCCTCATCCGTTTGAGAACGAGTGGATTTGTCAACCTGCTACTGCCCAAAGGCTATATATTTCTTTTGTGATTTTAGGGCCTAAAACGTAGTAAATATCTTTCATTGACATAATGCACTTTTAACTATATATGCTTCTTTCAATATTTTCTGTTATTAACTAAGGTCCCATTTCGCCTATACAATTGTCATCATATTTGACTAAAAAGTTCTCGGGTTTCCGTCCGCGTCAGGTGATTAAAACTCCACTTTGCAAGTGACGTGGTCGACCTATTTAGGCACACACTTACGTCTTCCTATTTTCTGTACAACGGCCAGTATTATGATCAGACGGACGGCGTTGCAATGGGAAGCCCGTTAGCTTCAGCCGTGCGAACCTCTTCATGGAGAATTTTGAAAATATTGCCTTAGACACGGCGCCATTAAAGCCTAAATGTTTCTTTCGATACGTTGACGATACGTTCGTTATTTGGCCACACGGCCGTGAGAAACTTGACAAGTTCTTAGAACATCTGAACAGCATCAACACTAACATCGTTCACCATGGAGGTAGAAAAAGAGAGTACATTGTCCTTCCTCGACGTTCTCGTCCGTCGCAAGCGGAATGGATGACTTGGTTACAGCGTATATAGAAAACCTTCCCACACTGATCTGTACTTGCACGCCACAAGCCATCATCGCCCGGCACAGAAGCGCACTGTATTGCAATCTTTGGCACATCGTGCAAAAACAATATCAGACGCTGATAACCTGCCCCATGAGTTGAAATATCTACGCAAGGTCAATAATGGCTACAATGATCGTGAAGTAAGTGATGCGATCTTAGGAAGGAAACACAATAAGACCACTGACGAGGAAGAAGGAAAGAAACTTACTTTTTTGCCATCCCGTGGTTCTGTGTCCGGCAAAATAAGCCGCCTGTTGAAGAGACATAAGATCAAATCAGTCTTCAGGCCCCCAACGAAAATCCGGAATTACTGAGACCAGTTAAAGACACAGTAGGTTTCGTAACACCCGGGGGTCTACAAGATACCTTGCGAGTGTGGCCAGTCTTATGTCGGACAAACAGTACGAAATGTTGAACAACGAAGGAAGGAACATGAAAGGTTTTATCGTTTACGGTACCCAAACAAATCTGCGTTAGCTGAGCATGCTTTAGTAAACGGTCATCGCATCAAATTCGATGAAACTGCCGTCGTGGCTCCCACGAACGGCTTCTGGGGCAGTATTATTAAAGAAGACGGCGGCCTGCAGCTCAGTCCGACGTGGGATCCAGCGATCTTGCAGTTAAAACGGGCGCATCGAACACCGACTCAAAGCATGCCCATATATGGCGATGTCGCAGAGCACCAGTGACGTCACAGCCGGAAACTAGTGTATATAAGCCCATACTTGCAGCCACTAGTCAATCACTACCACTTGACAATGGTCCAGGAGTGCTTGGCCGAAAGCTCGTGGAGTTTTAACCACCTGACGCGGACGGAAAGCCGAGAACTTTTTATTCAAAGTTATCGCCGCGAGACAATGCATTCCTACATCATCACGTTTGTTATAATTGAACATAAATTATTTGTATAGTACATTTACAGATAAACTTAGTTCTACTGAAGATTTTTTGCAATAATTTTACGAGTACATATCGTATCTCGGCAAGAACAGTGTCACAACTCAAAAATTAATACGTTTTAGGTTATTATTGAAAAAGATGTATGAAGAGCCCCTAAGTGTAGGAAGCACATAACATCTGTCTCTCACAGTTTGACTATATGAGGGCAGTGAGAGTAGTAATAGGTTAGTTCATGATTCGTCATACCGAAAACAGTGTCGCTTTTCTCAAGTACTAGGTTTTTTAGCTGTACCACTGTTCTTGCAGGGGTACGATATGTTTTCAAAATCAGACTTGCATAAAATATCACTTTTATCGCTGTTTCGTTTGATTTTTAATATATAGTTGTTATTTCAGTTTTTCGATTGTAATTTTCAGAAAATATTATTTTTTTCTAATAAATAGTGACAGCAGTATTATTATCGATAATCCATTGTTACATGTTTGTTGAGTGATTTCGGATCTGTAGCTTTTGAGAGTCAGTTACTTTGTGTAACAGCAGTATTCTTTGAATACTGGGCTAGTGTCCGTGAGGGTTTTTTTCTGTCTTAAATTGCATTAAGATTGTTGGCAGATTGCATTGGTCAGTACCAAATGTGTAAGGATAGTTGTGAAACATTTTCACTTAGAACTGCCCAGTGGCTCTCCACTCTCGAACATTTTCATCCAAGTTTACCGGCTCCAACGTATCATGCCATTCTGTTCTTTTGGAATCGTGGAGGGTACAGGCTGGGAGGGGGGGGGCATCAGTATCCCTACTATCACAGGTAAGTGTTGACATCTCAAGGTGTCATTTCGTTCTATAGTTTTACGATTTCTACAGCCGCGGTGGAGTGGCCGAGCGCTCTAAGGCGCCGTGCTGCGGAACGCGCGGTTGCTCGCCGTCGAAGGTTCGAGTCCACCCTCAGGCATGGGTTTGTATGTGTGTTGTCCTTAGCACAAGTTAATTTAAATAATTTTATTTATACTCTTATTGACTGTGGTAGAAAGACAAACAGACGAGTTTGCAAAGTCATTAAAAATGATCTAATTGAAATTTATTGAGCACTGCAAATTTATAGGTTTTCTGTGAATGCTATGAGAAAAGGTGAAAGAAAGGGCAAAGAGGAAACAGAAAGAAAAAGACAAATGAGGGAACTAATTGCTTTATTTCACAATTTATCATTACAAAACTTAAGTAAAAACAACATTTTTTCGTAAAAATACTTTCATCATTCACTAAATGTCCTTGTTCTCTATGTTCACAAATATAAAATTTCAAACCGTCAAAGGATCGAACTCTACTTGCTGCAACATGTGTGAAAACTGGTTTTCTTAATAGAATCCCAACTTTTTCAAATGTTTGTTTGTTATACTTATTAAAATACTGCGTTCATAAACTGAATTGTTTAATTGTATTTACAAACTATATTTAAAAGTTAATAAAAGAACATTACAAGAATTTTTAAAAAATGGTGGTAGTGCGAATCGAACCCGGGACATTATGGTTTTAACTCCAAATGCCGATTGAGCTAATTTCACCTGTACCATAAGCCACCTATAACGGTTTATAATATAGTGGAATAACGTATGGAGAATTTAGAGTATCATTCTAAAAATTCATTTTCTTTTTTACCAATTTTAACGACTACATGCACACATGATTTTTACATTCGCAACAAACCACCTTTCGAATTATGTATGTTTCATTGGCCTTCTTGTATGATTAATATAAAAAACTGTACCCTCGGTTTCGTGTTACCGTATTTATATATAGTGTATATCTACCCCAACAGGCAATCGACAATATCAATGCGGACGCATTAATTGGCTCGATCGCTTACGGGAATCCAGTATAGGCCGCGAGCAAGTGGAATCAAGTGGCCCAGGCGGCACTACTATCGTAGTGTGCTGTAAGTTGAGAATTAGGATTGGAAGGGAAGCGTGCCTGGATAGCCTAATTGGTTAAGGCGACCGCTGGCCCAAAGCGGGAAATCCAGGTTCGTATCTCGGTCCAACACAAAGTTTCATCTTTGCAACTGGATTTATTTCAGTGCCCTGAAACGGTCGAAATGTTTAAATATTTGGAACTGGTAAGTTGTTTTAGTAGTCTGATAACCGCAGCCGCGGCGGATTTGCCGTGCGCACTGGGGCGCCGTGCTGCGGTGCTCGCGGTCGTTCGCCGTCGGGGCTTCGAGTTCCCCACCGGGTATTAGTGTTTGTGTTGACCTTAGCTTACTTTGCCTCAGTTTCAGTAGTTTGTACGCTACGGACTGATAAACAAGCAGTTGAGTCCGATACATTTACAAACATTTGAACATTTGATAACCGCAGCAGTGAAGTCCCTTATATTTACAAACATCTACATGTGTGATGTAGGCAGTCTCTTTGGTGGAGCTGGTGCATCTTCGAAGCGTTCTGCCAATGAAACGTAACCTTTGATTCGCCTTCCCCACAATATTTTCTATGTGTTCTCTCCAGTCAAAGTTGTTCGTAATTGTAACTCCTAGGTATTTGGAAGAATTTACGACCTTAAGTTTTGACTGATTTATCGTGTAATTGAAGTTCAGCGGATTTCTTTTAGTGGTCATGTGTATTACTTCACACTTTTCTTTATTTAGTGTCAATTGCCAATCTTCGCACCAAGTAGAAATTTTGTCTAAATCGCTTTGCAGTTGCTTTTGAACCTCTGTTGACTTCACTAACCGATAAACGACAGCATCATCCGCGAACAGTCTAAGGGAGCTATTCAGATTATCTCCTAAATCGTTTATAAACACAAGGAAGAGTAGAGGACCTATAACGCTTCCCTGTGGAACGCCAGATATCACTTCTGTTTTACTCGATGACTTACCGTCTATTACAACGAGCTGTGTCCTTTCTGATAGGAAATCGTGAATCCAATCGCACAATTGGGAAGATATTCCATAAGCACGCAATTTCATTAGAAGCCGCTTGTAGGGTACAGTATCAAAAGCCTTCCGGAAATCTAGAAATACGGAATCGATTTGAGATCCCTTGTCGGTGGCACTTAACACTTCATGTGAATAAAGGGCAAGCTGTGTTTCGCAAGAGCGATACTTTCTGAATCCGTGTTGACTATTGGTTAATAGGTCGTTCTCTTCGAGGTAGTTCATAATATTCGAATAAAGTATATGTTCCAAAATCCTACTGCAAATCGACGTCAATGAGATAGGCCTGTAATTTTGGGGATCACTCCTATTGCCTTTCTTGAATATTGGAGTAACTTGGGCAACTTTCCAGTCTTTGGGTACATATCTTTCGCTGAGTGATCGGTTGTAAATTATAGCTAAGTACGGAGCAATTGCATCAGCATACTCTGAGAGGAATCTAGTTGGTATACAATCTGGCCCGGAAGATTTGTTTTTGTTTAGTGACTTAAGTTGTTTTACTACTCCAGGAACATCTAAGTTTCGCAAGGTGGCATCTGTTCTTGGATTGAATACTGGAGTGTTCACTTCGTCTTCTTTGGTGAACGAATTTCGGAAAGCTGTGTTTAGTAATTCTGCCTTAGCAGTACTGTCGTCGGTAGTATTACCATTGCTATCGCGTAGTGAAGGTATTGTTTGTGTTTTGCCGCTAGTGTTTCACATATGACCAGAATTTCTTTGGATTTTCTGCAATATTACGAGACAGGATTTCGTTGTGGTAACTACTATAGGCTTCTCGCATTGATGTCCGCGCTAGGTTGCGAGTTTCAGTAAAAGATTGCCAGTCTTGCGGATTCTGTGTCTTTTTAAATTTTGCATGCGTTTTTCTTTGTTTCTGCAACAGTGATCTGACCTGTTTTGTGTACCACGGGGGATCAGCCACCTCTTTTATTAATTTATTGCTACTGATATTATGTCTTTGAAAGTAAGCCACAACTGATCTACACTCGCATTTTTAGTTTTGAAAGGCAGGAGATTATCACTCAGGAAAGCGTGAAGCGAATTTTTTATCTGCTTTATTGAATAGATATATTTTTCGTTTATTTTTTGTGCATTTGGGAATTTCGACATTTAGTCTCGCTACTACAACTCGATGTTCGCTAATCCCTGTATCTGTTTTGATGCTCTTTACTATATCCGGATTAAAAATGTTCAAATGTTTGTTAAGCTTATGGGACTTAACTACGGGGTCATCATTCCCTAAACTTACAAAATACTTATGAACTACTTACGAACTAGGACGACACAAATACCCATGTCCGAGGGGGGATTCGAACCCCCGACCGTAGTGGCCGTGCAGACCGTGACTGGAGCGCCTCAGTCACCTCGTCCACCGCGGCCGGCATATCCGGATTATTTGTTGCTAGGAGATCAAGGGTATTTTCGCAATCACTTACTATTCTAGTGGTTTCATGAACTAACTGTTCGAAGTAGTTTTCACAAAAAGCATTGACCCTTATATTTTTCTTACGAACTGCTCCTGATTGGAATGCAGATAATTTTCGTTCTGTAATGCGTTCCTCTAATCCAGACATAGCTGTACAGTCAATGTAATCGTGAGAACAATATGGTACACTGGTAATGGACAGTATTTGGGCTGGAAGCGCTCGGCGAGCGATGTCGCCAGTGGGAGATGCCGTTGCTGGCCGTCCAGCTAGACAAACAGGCGTTCAGAGAAGGTGACTCGGCGCTGGATGCCGGGCACCATGTGACCGATTGCTGGCTGACCCACTTCCCGACCACGGAATGTGTTTCACAAGAGCAATAGCCAAGGCCGGATGTAGAGGCCTAGAGCCGCTGGGGGCTATCCCACGCCAATAGACGACGTAATTACTGTTAAAAGCCTGACAACTGGCTTACCTCACCGGCCGTCTACAGCAGGACTGCTGTGCTCTAGCGTAGATTAGGTTAGATTAGATTAATACTTGTACCATAGATCATATATACGACATTTCGTAATGAAGTGGAACGTGTCAGTTTAGTAAATGTTGTCTACACTTGACAATCAATATTTTAAGGATTTTTTATTACATTTTTTGTTCTTTTTTATTTTTAATTTCTTTTTAAATTATATATATATATATATATATATATATATATATATATATATATATATATATATATGCATCTACATTGTAGGAGGAGTAGTCATTCAAAAATTCCTTTAATTTCTTTTTTAACCCCTTAATGCCTAATGTCGCGAATTCGCATCATACCGTTGTGATGATTATAAATGGAAGGATAAGTGTTTTTGAGTGCCATTTCCGATAGATCTACAAGAAGCTGATAATGTTTATAACACATGCTGCCACCTCTCTGGATGGTGTAGGGACTGATACAGAACTTTGATTTCGCGCATTTGTTCACGAGACAGACATATGAAGTTATCGTCTCTCTCTCTCTCTCTCTCTTTTTTTTTTTTTTTTTTTTTTTTTTTGGATAATTACGGTAGAATAAAGAGGTAATTTTCGTTCTGAAAATTTTTTATGTATTTTTTAGTATCTGTGACTATACGTAAATCACATTTTGATGTAATAATGGTGTTGGAAGTACAAGTAAATTTCAAATTACGATTTGTGTAAAATATACATCATTGGGCATTTTCGTACTTTTGTGTGCCCGTGTAACAAAGTGTAAATGGATGGTTCTTTCGATGTACACTACCAGGCTTCTTCAGGTGCAAATTATCGATCTCTTAAATGTCAGTTGCAGGTTGTTATACGGCGGGACTGTGAGAATCTCAAAATTCCCCATAATTAACGAAATGTCCTGCTGGAATTCAATTCTAGAATAGCAGAGGCACTCTTCAAACGGGGAAAAGATTAACAAAGAAAAAGAAAAGTAGGTCTTCAACAGTAAACAGGCTGAACTGCAGCGTAAGAAGCATCGGGGTCCAGCAACATCTTTTATTTCTAGCAAATGTAACGTAACTCTGTTTTAACAAGAGAAAAAACTGTTTCCGCGAATTTCATTAATAGGGTTACATGCAATATGTATAGTCAAATTGAAAGCAGCAATGTAATTTCGATTTTTAGTTATAGAAGTTCAATTTGTACTAACCTAATTTCACACACTGTACCATTAAAATGTTAAATGAAATGTTGTACCAGACGAAGTCTTATAAGTCTTTACTTTCTCAAATGCCCGTTGTCGCAAATACGCGACATACCTAATTACACCAGTTCAGTAAACAACATCACATATTTGACTTCTAGCATATGTTCACTGGTAACAAAATATGATTTTTGATTTTATGTGTCACGTAAAAATTAATTCGGGCATTAAGGGGTTAAATACTAGATGGCTATCTGTCAGACTTTTGATGCTACTTGATAAGTGACCAAAGACTTTTTTGGCAGCATAATTCACGCCTTTCTGAGCTAAAGTTAGATTTAACCTTTAATAGTGAATATCATCCTTTCTCCTAGTGTTGTAACTATGTACACTGCTATTACTTTTGAATTGGGTCGGATTGTTAATAACAAATTTCATGAGTGAGTATATATATTGTGAAGCTACAGTGAAGATCCCTAGATCCCTAAATAATAGTCTGCAGGATGCTCTTGGGTGGGCTCCAGAAATTATTCTGATTACACGCTTTTGTGTAATGAGTACTTTTTTACGCTATGTTGAATTGCTCCAGAATATGATCCCATATGAAAGCAATGAATGAAAATAGGCGTAGTAAGCTAATTTACTGAGATGTATATCACCAAATTTTGCAATGACTCTGATAGCATATATAGCTGAATTCAAACGTTTCAGGAGATCTTCAATATGTTTCTTCCAATTCAGTCCCTCGTCAATGCAAACACCTAAAATTTTTTAATATTCTACCTTAGCTACAGATTTATGTTCAAAGTCTAAATTTATTAACGGTGTCATGCCATTTACTGTATGAAACTGTATATACTGGGTTTTATTAAAGTTTAATGAGAGTCCATTTGTAGAGAACCACTTAATAAATTTCTGAAATATATCATTTACAATTTCATCAGTTAATTCCTTTTTGTCAGGTGTGATAGCTATACTTGTATCATCAGCAAAAAGTACTAGCTTAGCATCTTCGTGAATGTAGAATGGCACATCATTAATATATATATTAAGAACAACAAAGGACCCAAGACTGAACCTTGTGGGACCCCATTTTGATAACTCCCCAGTTAGAGTAATTACTTTCTCCATCTATATCGTGTGAACTACTTATTTCAACTTTCTTGCATTCTTCCAATTAAGTCTGATTTAAACCATTTGTGCACTGTTCCACTCATACTACAATACTTAAGCTTATCTAGAAGAATCCCATGATTTACACAATCAAAAGCCTTTCAGAGATCACAAAAAATCCCATCTGGTGATGTCCAGTTATTCAAAGCATTTAATATTTCATTGAGTGAAGGTATATATAGCATATGCAGTTGAAAAGCTTTTTTGAAAACCAAACTGACATTTTGTTAGAACTTTATTTTTACTAATATGTGAAGCAACTCGAGAATACATTACTTTTTCAAAAATTTTGGATAAAGCTGTCAGACGTGAGATAGGGCGGTAGTTGTTGAAATCGGACGTACCTCCCCCCCCCCTTTTTTTTTTTTTTTTTTTTTTTTTTGCAAAGGTTTAACGATAGCATATTTCAGTTGATCTGGGAAAATACCCTGCTTTAAAGAGCTATTACAAATATAACTAAGAGTACTACTTATCTCCTGGGAACAAGCTTTTAATACCCTGCTGGAAATGCAATGAATTCCATATGACCGTTTACTCTCGAGTGAGTTAATTATTTTCCTAATTTCTGAAAGAGAGGTGGGTGGAATTTCAGTTGTATAAAATTGTATGGTATGGCTTCTTCCATATTGTCTTGCTCCTTCTAATGAACATTTAGATCCTATTTACTCTACAACATTTAAAAGGTAATCATTAAAAATGTTTTCAACGTCTGACTTTATTAACAAAAAGTTTTCATTTGTTTTGATGGTAATACCCTCTGCTCTTGGTTGCCCTGTCTCCCTTTTAATAATATTCCAAATTGTTTTAATTTTATTATCAGAGTAGCTAATCTCAGACATGATGCAAATGCTTCTTGATTTTTTAATAACTTTTCTTAATGTAGCACAGTAGTTTTTATAATATTTTATTGTTTCTGGGTTATTACTCTTTCTTGCGGACAGATATAAATAACTTTTTCGGTTACAAGACATTTCTATCCCTTTAGTAAACCATGTTTTTTTGCATGGTTTCTTACAATTAAATTTAACTAATTTCTTGGGAAATCAGTTATCAAATACCCTTACAAATGTATCGTGAAATAAATTATATTTTAAATTAACATCATGTTCCTTGTAAACCTCATCCCAGTCTAACTGCTGTAGACTTTCTTTGAAATTTCTAGTTGTTAAGTCAATTCTGGTGGACTGTTTCGAATTACTGAACGGAGCTATGTCATATATTGTTATTAGCTGTGCACCATGATCCGAAAGACCATTCTCAACGGGACAAGCATTTATGTTGTTAAACTTACCTTGGTCTATAAAAAAGTTATCTATCAATGTACTGCTGTCCTTTACTATCCGAGTAGGAAAATAAATAACGGATGTCAGATTGAATGAGCCAAGTAAGACTTCCAGACCTTTCTTCCTATTACACTCTTTCAGTGAATCGACATTGAAATCACTACAAATAATAATTTGCTTCCCCCTATCTGACAGATAGCACAACAAGGAATCCAAGTTTTCCAGAAATAACTGAAAGTTCCCTGAAGGGAACCTATATACTGTTACAATTATAAGATAATCATCATTGATTTTAAGCTGGCAGGCACATGCTTCAATATGCTGCTCTACACAAAACTTTTTTGTTTCTAAATTTTTTACACTGTGATAGCTTTTGACATGTATGGCAACTCCTCCTCTTATCTTATTATCTCTAAGCTAATTTATATCCACTAATATTCACATTTTCCATACCAGTGACAATGTTATGCTCAGACAGGCATAATATATCTATTACATTTTCAGTTTCTATATCATCTAAACAAACCCAAATCTCATCTATTTTATTCTTTAGTCCCCCAATATTCTGGTGAAAAATGCTAACATTATTTTTTACTTTACTTTTCTGAGAAACATTTAATTTTTCAACATTTTTAGCACCTGCCTGCCTGAGATTCTCACTGGACACTGATCTTAGCCTAAAAAAGAAGTACTTCCATGAATTGCAGTGTCCCCCCTTAAGGTTTTTGCTATCAACCCAGCTAGTTTCCCCTTCCCTTACCTATTGAGATGCAGGCCATGCCTAGTAAAATCCCACCTATCAATAGCATCAAAAGGGAACCAAACCTGTCCGACAGAATAGCCGCCCTAAGCAGTTGATCCATCTCCATATTGACCCTCCTGACAGAGCGGTACAATTGAGGTCGATCATACCGCATGAAACCAGGCAACAATCCAACATTTGTCTGGGTCGTCGCAGAAGTTATTTTAACCAGGTCCCGCTCAATACTGTAGCCCTGATCCCTATAAATGCTGTGTCCCACCCCACCCACTATCACAATATGATCCTCTTTTGTGAAACCCTTACACAAGGAAGCTATATCCTCTACCACCTAGCTAAAACCTGCACTAGGCTTGAAAAAGTTTGTGACCTGGTACCTGTCACCTAGTTTTTCCTGCAAAATCTGGTCCACACCTCTTCCATGGCTACTTCCTAACAACAGAACTTTCCTCCTACTATCTACTTTTTTTGAAACCGTTGGTTTCCTAGTGAAAGTCTGTTGTTTGCTAACTGCACCTACTTCTAAAGCAGCCTCTTCCTCACTTAATTGTGGTAGCAAGGCAAATTTGTTGGTTGTGCCAATTGTGAAGCTGTCAGATACTACACTCTTTCTGTGTCCCCGTTCCCTGCTACCACTTCCCACCCCTGCTCACCCTTTTCCCCCATTAACCTCGTAAGTTCCTCCCTAGCACTATCCAGTTCAGCCTGAAGGGCTCAAATCTTCCCTTCCTGTTCAACTATTTTTCTGTCCCTTGAACACACTTTGCAAAACAAAGGAAGAGCCGGCTGCGGTGGCCGAGGGGAGTGAGGCGCTTCAGTCACGGTCTGCACGGCCACTACGGTCGGGGGTCCGAATGCCCCCTCGGGCATGGATATTTGTGCCGTCCTAGTTCGTAAGTAGTTCATAAGTAGTTTGTAAGTTTAGGGACTGATGACCACGTAGTTAAGTCCCATAATCTTTACAAACATTTGAACAAAGTAAGAGACTCGTTTGCTTCCCTCTTTCCCACACCGCTACCCCCCCTCCCCCCAATGAAACCACTTGTCACAACAGCTGCATTGAAACCCAAAACGAACAAACCTTCTGCAGCTCAAACACATTGCATTCATGATTGTTACTTATGTGATATCGAAAATATAGATTAACTACAGATACAAAGGGTTACTAGATTTGTTTAAGCCACTAAAATACGTGTAGGCTGTTAGTAAATGCATTTAAAATTGCGGTATAACACTATATCTGCACACTCGCGAATTTGGCCTAGGAATATACACAAAACAACTTTTCGCGATTACTGAGACAATGCGCGAAAAAAAAGAACCTTTAATAGTGAGCTAGAAGAGCACACTAATAAACGTATTCAATTAGTTAATTAGGTTAAATTAACTTAAAATTACGGAGAAACGCTAAATATGCACACTCGGAATTTAGGCATAACAAGGAGCTATGTAAACAAAGCGCACTTTTAGTGATTACTGGAGCAATACGTCAATAAAAGAAAAACCTTTAATGGTAAGCCTTAAGAGCAGACTAATAAATGTTTTTAGCTATTTATAGTGTTAAACTACGTTTTATTTCTACCTAAATTCCTTATCTTTTCAAATCGCACTGACACTGCACGTCTGACCTTGTGCAGGGCTACAGATGAAGATGGATGGGTGTAGATATCGTGCATGTCAACAAATGTTCCAATTTTTGTAAATCTGTCGGACTCAACTGCTCGGTCATTAGCCCGTAGCTGAAAAACTACTTAAACTAAGGTGAACTAACCTATGGATAACACAAACACCCATTCCCGAGGGGTGGCCGAGCGCATTGAGGCGCTATGCTTCGATGCGCGAGGCCGTTTCCCGTCGGGGGTTCGAATTCTCTCTCGGGAATAGATGTTTGTGCTCTCTTTAGTATAAGTTACTTTATAAGTAGTTTATAAGTTTACAGACTGATGAGTCCGCATTCAAGTCCCATAAGCCTAACAAACATTTGAACATTTGATTTTGAACCCCCGACGGCGAAATTCATGTCAACAAAACATTATCTGGAAATCTGTAATGTTATGATTCTATTACTACTAAGAAACTCCCTGTCACCTCCCCCTCCCCCCCTCCCCCGGGCGCCTGAGTTTGAGGGGTAAGTTGGTGCAGTGGAAAGCTAGTTAAAAAAATGAACATAGGTGAAACATTGAAACAGAAAGAAGGTACAAGGAGACAATTATTGTAGAACCAGTTATTGAAACATTTTTAATCCCAGTTATTGATTACATTGATATCATCTAGCAAGGTCTTTCTTGGGAAAGCTCACGACGTCTGGAACTAGTCATGAACGCCTGCGTTCGATATATATGTAACATCCCTCTCTTTGATAATATTTCACCATCTTATAAGATACTAGTTTAAACCCGCGGCTCCGCTCGTGTGTTCGTTGATTATGATATATAAGCTATCTTTCAGTAGTCTGCTATTTATTTATTCTTATATTTCCTTATTCGTATGCTTATCCTTACGGAGAAAGAGCTGAAGACATTGTAGCACCATAGACCAAAGTATGGTCTGTGGCATCACGTTTTGCTGTATGTAACCTCCTTGCTATAGAGTCGCAAACGTCATCGCTGGTCTTCAGTTCAAATTTTTTTATAATTTAACGACTTTCAACCACCATATCATCAAACTCCTTATAGCTATCGGCGTGAAACTGCTATGGTGAACAACGGGAGACTTCGGACAACAATTACACACAGACCATTCGTTTGCGTTCTGTAGTTTTCGCTGCAGAGCGAAATATTAACACACACACACACACACACACACACTTAGAATTTTATATACATCGATAACTTTCCATCGCAATATACTCCACCCTTTTTTCATTATCAACCCTCAAGCAACAATGCAACCAATAAAACCATTTTCAAAGAGGAAATATAATTTTCAAAGAGTAATTATTGTTCCGCATTTCGCGTTATATTCTTCAAATTACTAATTATCTATCAGATCGCTATAAAACCGTGCCTAAGACCGCAACCAATGAAATCATTTTCAAAGAGGAAATATAATTTTCAAAGAGTAATTATTGTTCCACAGTTCGCGTTATATTCTTCAAATTACTAATTATCTATCAGATCGCTATAAAACCGTGCCTAAGATCTTCCTCAGGTATAAATTAGTAACTGTACAAATATTTAAGTCTCTGCGTCTTGTCGTTCGGATCGAACAGACATTCATATTAATATAGATACATAAATAGTTATCCGATCGCCATAAAACCGTGCCTAAAGCCTTCCCCGGGTAGGCATTAGTAACTGTACAAATTTTTAGCTCTTTATGTCTTGTGGTTTAGACGTGATAAACGTACACCGAACAGACATTCACATTTATAGATATAAACTATCCTAGCTCTGTGCTTACAAGCGCAGAGATTTTTAAACACTGTTTCCTCTACTCTCTTATCAACGTACACTGTCCCTCATATCTTTCCTCGACAGCAACACTCTTGTCTGATTAATACATCAGAAATACACGATCCTATTATAGGTAAACCCTACCTGGCCCTATCCATCACTCAGCCGCTTTCTCAAAGCGATTTTCAGTAGCAGGAACCATACTCGGAAAGAATCTACCTCGCTGTATCAGAGAACTGATTAACACTGCCAGCTTTAAACGACAGTTAATGGATTATTTACTGTAGCAACAATTACGCCATTCTATTTCCCCCTACGCTTCTGTAACAACGTCACATCCATTCCTCCGCCCAGATATTCTCCGACTCCCACTGCTCTCGCCAGCTACAGCTTTCCTACTTCCTTCTGTCAGAATTCGCCATGCCTTAACCAGTTTCTACGTATCCATAAGTACATTTTGTAGCTGCACATATCAATGTTGTTATTTCTATTATACCATCAGCAGCAGAATCTGAAGCTGTGTCACTTGTACTGCTAGTATTAATCCTGTTACAGTTCAGTCAATACTATGTATTTACATCCTTCTACATGTATTCAATCTGTCTGAATTATGTTATTAATTGTTTAGCTATCAAAATCATTCTTCTATTATAGGTAACTCAGATGTGCAGAGGTACTTTACGTGTAAAATTCTGGTCCGATGTAATCTGACTCCAACAAGTGATCCATCTGGCTAGTTTACACATTTTCAGGGTCGAGCACCGATTCCCTGTGTATACGGATATATTGAGGGCAAAGTGCCAAAGTTTTAGGATCAAAAGTATTGAAATTACGAGTTTAACCAACATAAAAATCCTAACAAATGTATTTGAGGACCTCCCCCACTTATCAACAAGTAATTGGCATCTTAATATCAAAAAATGTTCAAATGTTTGTTAAGCTTAAGGGACTTAACGGCGGGGTCATCAGTCCCTAAACTTACAAGCTACCTTACACTAAAGACAACACAAACCCGACCGTAGCGGCCGTGCAGACTGTGACTGGCGCGCAGGTTAGTTATATGAGATCACTAGCCAGCCACTTATTTAAGGGATCTGGAAAATTTAAATCAGGTTTAAACACCGTCGTCAGGAACGCGATTCCTTTCACAGTTTGAGGGACGAGGGCTGAACGTGATGGAAGACCACAATTGGCTCTTCTCATCAACTCTCTCTCTCTCTCTCTCTCTCTCTCTCTCTCTCTCTCTGCCGGCCGCGATGGCCGGGGGGACTGATGCGCTTCAGTCACGGTCTGCACGACCACTACGGTCGGGGGTTCGAATCCCTCCTCGGGCATGGATATTTGTGCCGTCCTAGTCCGTAAGTAGTTCATAAGTAGTTTGTAAGTTTAGGGACTGATGACCCCGTAGTTAAGTCCCATAGACTCTACAAACATTTGAACATTTTTTCTCTCTGTCTCTCTCTCTCTGCCGGCCGCGGTGGCCGAGGGGACTGAGGCGCTTCAGTCACGGCCTGCACGGCTACTACGGTCGGGGGTTCGAATCCCCCCCTCGGGCATGGATATTTGTGCCGTCCTTAGTTGTAGGTAGTCCATAAGTAGTTTGTAAGTTTAGGGACTGATGACCCCGTAGTTAAGTCCCTTAAGCTTAACAACATTTGAACATTTGATTCTCTCTCTCTCTCTCTCTCTCTCTCTCTCTCTCTCTCTCTCTCTCTCTCTCTCTCTGTGTGTGTGTGTGTGTGTGTGTGTGTGTGTGTGTCATTCTGTACTGCAACTCAAACGCTGAAATCACCCTCGTGAGCTACAGGCACTTCCAAGACAGGATATCCTATGGAGATACGGAGAACCGAATCCAGGTCAGGTATCCAGGTTAAGCATCTTACGGCCCTATGGCAATACTTGCGAGAACGGAAGAACATTCGCGCTGGTTCTATTGCGCCAGAAAGGAACGAGGTGGCATAGCAGTAAGGCACTGCACACATATTCTTGAGATTAATGGTCAGAATCACTTATGCCCATTCATAATTTAGAGTTCTGTGGCTTCCCTAAATTGGAGAAGGCAAATATCAGAATAGATTTTTTCTATTTTTTATTTATTTAGTTTTTTTTTTTCAGAAAGGACATGTTCGTACATACCTTTAGCTAACACCGTTTTCGAAGAACAATTTTATGTAGGACTGTTACGTTTAGCTTCTCTCTCAGCAGAGAATCAGAGATGACCGTTGTGGACTTTATGCCAAGAGCTCTAAGGCGCTTTGTTGCGCAGCACGACGTTGTTCCCCGTCGGAGGTTCGAGTACTCCCTCGCCATATATATATATATATATATATATATATATATATATATATATATATATATTGTCACGTTCAAAACTGAATTCGAAGGCTGGGTCGTTAGTAGAGCACAATACGTTACACTAAGAACAGATTTATTACTATCACAAGCATACTCTCAAACAGACTGACGCCTCATTGGAGTATTTATACATAAATTTATACATAAATACATAAATTATACATAAATATAATTTTCTGCAAGCTACAAATACACCAAATATAAGAAACATGTAGAAAATTTTTGAAATAGTAAATATATAGACATTTCTTTTTCTGCCAGTAGTAAAATTTGCACCGACGACAGCCAGCACAGGAATATGCGTCGCTCACCACTGCGTCACGCGTTCCGTCGCTAGAGTTTATTCAAATAGACCAAATCTTGGCGAGTCTATTTCGTTTTTATCGATATCAGTAAAAACGATTCGTTACACTGTTAACTGCTTACTGTTTTCTCACTTAGTAGCTTTCAGGAAACAAAGCAATATTTTACGGCTATTTACGTCAATAGAGGCATTGAAAACAAGTAGCAATTGAAAATATATTTCATTTGTCATTTGACGAATGTACCAATATTAGAAAGAGACAAACAGAATGTAGGAATGATAGCCCACGTGTGCTAAATAAATAACTTATCTTACCTGCTCATAAAGTAAAGCGATTGTATGCTGCATTGGTTTTACACTCACCTGTAACAGAAGAGAAAAATGTCAACATCATGTCTGTTACGTATGTAACATTGTATGTGTATTATACAGCTCAAAATTACAGTTATGATTATCATGGATAATGATGTAGCTCTTGTAAGCCGGAACGTCTGCTGCACTAATAAACACACGGCTGACGTTACGCCATCTGCAACATTCGCCTGTCATAAACATTTAGTAAGATGGATCATTGTGTGCTTAGTTAAGTTAACAGCGTTGGCAATAAGTTCATATATGATAAATGTCCGTTCAAACTTAAACCAACAAAGTAGGTTTCCACGACGGTATGGATTCATTCAACATGTCACAACCAGAGTCACCCAACAATTACTACCAAATGGAATCTTCAACCACCAATGATGTTGCTCCCTTATTGGCCCACTTTAGGTTACGGTAGTAACACTAAAAAGTGGGCCTTTGCGATCGTCTTTTGACAGCTCGAAATTTAAATGAAAATAACGGCTTAACCATTCATCTGACACTAAAATTGAATAACCGAATTTGTAGAGGAGAAAATTCTCTACAACTTTTCATATCTCGTATCGTTTCAGAGATATTTGCAAAAATAATGTCGATTTTGGGATGTATGTAACTCTGTCTGTCTGTCCGTAACGTGTTCCCTGTTTTTAAGACGAACCGTTCAACCGATCAGCACCAAATTTTACAGACCTAATTGTAGGCCGTCAGAGACCAAAACGCCGGCCGCGGTGGCCGAGGGGACTGAGGCGCTCCAGTCACGGTCTGCACGGCCACTACGGTCGGGGGTTCGAATCCCCCCTCGGGCATGGATATTTGTGCCGTCCTTAGTATAAGGTAGTTGATAAGTAGTTTGTAAGTTTAGGGACTGATGACCCCGTAGTTAGTCCCATAAGCTTAACAAACATTTGAACATTTTTTTTCAGAGACCAAAACCTCCCCTTTTCAAAATTTTCGGACATAAAATACGGCAGTAATACCAAAAAAGCCGTTTGTATTGTAATTGCAAACGAACCGTTCATCTGACACGAAAATTGAATAACCTAATTGGTAGAGGGGTACACTCTCTACAACTTCACTCCCTTATGGTTTTTTTTCATATCTTGCATCGTTGCAGAGATATATGCAAAAATAACGGCGATTTGACGATGTCTGACTGTAACGTGTTCCCACTTTTTAGGTCGAACCGTTCAACCGATCGGCACCAAATTTTACAGACATATTTGTAGGCTACCAGAGACCAGAACCTCGCCTTTTCAAATATTTCGGAGAAGAAATATGTTAGTAATGCCAAAAAAAATTCGTTTGTAACGTAATTTTAATTGCCAATAAACCGTTCATCAGACGCGAAAATTGAATAAATGAATTTGTAGAGGAGAAAATGCTCTACAACTTCGTTCCCTTATGTTTTTTTCATATCTCGTATCGTTTGAGAGATATTTGCGGGAATAACGAAGTTTTGTCACCCACCCCCCACCCCCATTGAATTAACGAAAACCAGCCGTTCGCAGATGTCACGTGACATACCTCGCCCAGAACTCTGAAATGACAACGTGTAAGATGGCGTATGTCAAAGCAATAACTCACAGAAGAATTAACAAAAACACGTCGTTCTTCGTACGATAAATGATAATCTAGTGTCTACAAATGCCATATTAGCATCATTTAACAACGGCCATCAATAGAATGAAGTTAAAAAAACGCAACTTTTAAGTGTTATCTGTAGCGTAATAAGCAATGCGTTGGACTGTGACGCTGAAGGTACATGGACTAATTAAATATAAGTTTTTATCGATGCCTACAAGTAAAAACTGAAAGTGTTATGAAAAGCCTAAATGCTAAGGTTAAATTATTTAAAAATTGGACTGCAAAATAGGAGTAAATCAACATTTTATTTTAATTTTTTTTTATGATTGTGTATATGTGAGTATATTATTATGAGTACCTGTGTAAAGCATTTTATTTGTGCATATGTATCCCAAGATGTTATAATTGTTGTTCACTGTATACAGAAGAATGTACAAGATATAGAATAAATAAAACTTTATTAAAAAAAGAAAAGGTCAGTGGTTCGAAACCGACCACTATCTAATTTTGTTTCCTAAAAGGGTTTCAGACACTCTTATTAATTAATTTTTATTATTTCGATTATTATTTCTGTCCAAAATGTTTGCAAAAACTTATGAAACTACAAATCTAAAGTGGGGCGTGAAACAAGTCAGTGCGATTTTCTTTCTGATGGCTTCCGCAGTAGGACATTTCGATGTATTGTGTTATCACTTTGTCCTTCACTGGAGTTTTACGTCGTCTTCTTGCCAGCAAGCGGACACGATGTTTCCACAGTGTCCTCGGGGATCGGAGACGTACTGTTCCTCTTCTCAACTGCGTGACAGTCGAGGTGGCTGCTTATGCAGCCGGCAGCACTATTTCGACGACCCTTTGCAGTCTTTGGACAGGGCTGCAGACCTACCTAATCAAGAAAGCTAGCGACGAAGTGACTGCCGCGGCAGCGAGCCTTCCCCAGTGTTGGGCAGACCCGCTGTTCGTCGAGTGCCGTCTGTAGCGGAGACGTCCTCTCACGCTTTCTGTGGATGATGATGATGATGATGATGATTGGCGTTTTAGGGCGCTCAACAGCAAGGTTATCAGCGCCCGTTCTGTGGAGGAGGCGGCGTGGCGGTGGCATATGTCCAAGGTCGAATGTCCCTTTCGAAATCCTACCTGTATTGAGATGATTAGTTATTTTTTTTTATCAATATACGTCTGCATTCGGGTTCTTATAATAGTGTCAAAAGTTTTTCCAATGACAGAGAGCAAAGTAATTGGTCGGTATTATTTTGGGTCATTGGATAGCTTTCCTGGCTTTAGCATCATAATGACTCTAGCCGTCTTCCAAATTTTCAGGTATTTTTTGTTGATTTTGTTAAATGCTATTATCAATTGTAATACTATTATCAGTTCTTGTGGGACTAACCGTAGGACTCTTCTTGTTATATCGTCAATACCCAGTGGATTGTTTCTACCACTATTTATTGCAGTCTTACTTCTTGTACTGTAATCTCTTGTAATAGCTGTTTTTGGTCATCGTCTAGCTGGGATTCAGTATTTATCAGGATCGGTAAGTCTCGATTGATTTTTTTATCGTGTTCGGGGTCAAATTCGTCATCTTCAGGATTCTTTTGTATTCATTCAGAACTCTTCTACAAATTTCTACTTTTAGATTTTCCTCAGCAATCATTTGTCCATTTTGAATTAATGAGGGATTCCCTCGACTTTTGTCACCTGTTATCTTCTTGAAAGTTTTCCAAAAGAGTGTTGAGTTTTTATGCTCTAATTAGCGTGCTGTCTGGATCCATTTTTGAGAACGAAAATGTCGGCGCCCGTTCAAACTTATTTCTTTTCATTCTCCACTCCGAGGAGTGGAGCGGGCTGTTTGAGATTCGGCCCATAAAGAGTCGCGGTTCTATTCAGCCAATATCAGACAAGCTGATAATGGGGCAAAGGGGGATCCCAATCGGGAATAAGTGGGAGGGGCTTACCAGCTCCGGCATACGCCTTACAACCAAGGAAAACCTCGGTCGGAGCCGGGGGATTGGGATCAATTTAATTTATCTCCGGGACTTGCTCCGGACAAAACTTGCTCCGGACCAAAATGGATTATCGAGAGAACACGAATGCACTAACGACAATCAAGGATCGGACGCCCGAGTTACTCTCGTAATCTCGTAGAAATCAGCTCGACCAACAGTGGACAAGCATCTCCCTACAGGAACCGCACCCGTGGGCACGGTACCCTGTGCGCCCGTTTGTCGCCGATAACTATTATAAACGTTTTTCCGTGAAGTAACTGCGAGAGAGTAATGCTCCGTGCTAGAGTTGATCGATATTCATCGTTGTTAAATAGACATTGGCGTTAAAATCATTTTTTAAAAATATTTAGGCTGATGCTATGAGTGACAGATATATGTTACAACTGGACAAAGAAATAGATTTATGGAAATATATTACAACTGGACAAAGACATAGAGTACAATTCAAAACACCTACTTCGTTAAAAGGAGGAATCCCCGTGGGGCAGTAAGCAAAGGGAAGTCATCGCCGCCGCGGTGGAGTAGCCGAGCGGTCTAAAGCACCTTGCTGCGGAGCGCGCGGTTGCTCGCCGTGGAGGTTCGAGTCCTCCGTGGAGCATGGGTGTGTGTGTGTGTGTTTGTCCGTAGGTTAGTTTACATAGGTTTAAGTAGTTTGTAAGCTAAGGACTGATGACCACGCAGTTTGGTCCGATAGATTTACAGACATTTGAACATTTTGAAGTCATCGCCACCTGCCCTGTGTAATTCAGTTTGAATTAGCAGAAACCTTTGCACAGATATTCTTAATCACAATTCATAATATCTAGAAAAGCAGTCAATTCTGTTGACTGCGGGCTTTACTAGTAACCCATATTCACGCCCATTGGTTTCAATTGGCGACAGGCTAAAGATGATGGGCATGTCTTCTGCAAACAACAAGGGAAGCATATTATTTTCAGTCCCCTCACCGAAAGAATACGAACTCTGATTGGAGAGGTCTTTCTGTGTCTTTGTTACTCGTTATTAGCTGTTGATTTGCCACATTAGTTACATGTCAGTTAAGAAGGGTGCGAAAGATCTTCCTGTCGCTACCTCACTATCCGCCGGAGGAGGTGTATGAACCGAACTTGCAGCATTACACATGTGAAAGTGATCATCATCGTTGTCATCATCATGAGAGACTGATTATGCCTTTCAGCGTTCAGTCTGGAGCATAGTACCTCTAATAAAATTCCTCCATGATCCCCTATTCAATGCTAACATTGATGCCTCGTCTGATGTTATGCCTTTTACTTCAAAATCATTCTGCACCGAATCTAAGTACTTTCTTCTTGTCTACCTCGACTCCTCTTACCCTCCGCTGCCGAGCTCATGAGTCTCTTAGGTAACCTTGCTTCTCCCAAGCGTGTAACATGACCCCGCTATCTCAGTCTGTTCGCTCTAACTGCTTCATCTATGGTGTTCATTCCCAGTTTTTCTTTGATTTCCTCATTAAGGACACCCTCCTGCCATTATTCCCATCTGTTAGTACTTGCAATAATTCTTGCTACTTTCATACCTGTAACCTCTTCCTTGTGAATAAGGTAACCTGTATCCACCCAGCTTTCACTCCCATACAACAAAGAGGGTCGAAAGATAGAGCGGTGCACTGCTAGCTTAGTATTGGTACTTATTTCCTTCTTGCAGAAGAGAGTAGATCTTAGCTGAGCACTCACTGCATTAGCTTTTCTGCACCTCGATTCCAGTTGTTTACTACGTTGCCATCCTGTGAGAAAATACATCCCAGGTACTTGAAACTGCCTACCTGTTCTAACTTTGTTCCTCCCATTTGACACTTTATCTGTTTAAATCTTTTTCCCACAGACATTACTTTCGTTTTGGAGATGCTGATCTTCATATCATAATTCTTGCATCTCTGATCGAGCTCTGAAATATTAGTTTGCAACCATTCAATCGAATCGGCCATTACAACTAAGTCATCAGCATATGCGAGACTGCTTCTTTTGTTTTGACCTATTTTAATGCCGCCCTGCCACTCTACTGTTTTCAACATATGATCCATGAATAGTATGAACAACCCCTGAAACTACCCTGAACCATGAGCTTAATTTGCCATCTCCTCTAACTGCTGGCTGACAGTCTACGTAAAGCCCTTTAATAGCCTGCAGAAGTTTGCCTCCTATACCATAATCTTGTAGAACTGACAGTAGCTTCCTCCTAGTAACACGGTCATAAGCCTTTTCTAGATCTATGAAGCATAGATACAACTCCCTGTTCCACTCATAGCACTTTTCCATTACCTGCCGTAAGCTAAAGATCTGGTCCTGACAGCCTCTAAGAGGCCTAAACCCACACTGATTTTCATCTAACTTGTCCTCAATTAATACTCGCACTCTCCTTTCAAAAATACCTGAGAATATTTTGCCTACAACGCTAATTAAAGATATACCTCGATAGTTCTTACAATCTTTTCTGTTTCCATGTTTGAAAATTGGCGTGATTACCGCTTTCGTCCAGTCAGATGGAACCTGTCCCGAATCCCATGCCTTCTCAATTATCCTGTGTAACCACTTGAGACCTGATATTCCACTGTATTTGACATGCGAAAGTGTTCCAAAGTTTTCCTAAATGTTTGTGAAAGGTGGAACTGAAACAGAACTTCGGTACCAGGCTGGTATTCACCAAGTGGGATGTGGGAAACCGCCGAATAACCACATCCAGGCTAGCCGCCAAACCGATCCTCCAGTCGTTATTCCGCCAGGTGTGATTCGAACTATAGTCGGTAAAACTTCCCGTCCAGGAAAACGGCGACTCAAACCGCGGGATCAGTCTGGACAAGTAAGGGGAAGGAAAACAGCCACTTCCTTATCAAAGGAATCCATTTAGTAAGCTGGAAAGCTGACGGAAATGTTAACTCAATTATCAGTATAAACATAGCAAAGGAGCCATTTTCCGTCAGTGTCAGAGTATACTTCACTATTACATTTAAACAATGCATTTCTTCCTCCTACTTACACTACTAGCCAATAAAATTGCTACACCCAGAATAAATGCTGATGTAAACGGGTATTCATTGGACAAATATACTATAATTGACATGTGATTACATTTTCACATAATTTTGGTGCTTAGATCCTGAGAAATCAGTACTCAGAACAACCACCTCTGGACATAATAACGGCCTTGATACGCCTGGGCATTGAGTCAAACAGAGCTTGGGATGGGGTGTACAGGTACAGATGCCCATGCAGCTTCCAACACGATACCACAGTTCATCAAGAGTAGTGACTGGCGTATTATGAAGAGCCAGTTGCTCGCCCACCATTTACCAGACGTTTTCAGTTGGTGAGAGATCTGGAGAATGTGCTGGCCAGGGCAGCAGTCGAACATTTTCCGTATCCAGAAAAGACTGCACAGGACCTGGAACATGCGGTCGTGCATTATCCTGCTGAAATGTAGGGTCTCACAGGGATCGAATGGAGGGTAGAGCCACGGGTCGTAACACATCTGAAATGAAACGGCCACTGTTCAAAGTGCCGTCGATGCGAACAATAGGTGACCGAGACGTGTAACCAATGGCACCCCATACCATCAGGCCGGATGATACGCCAGAATGGCGATGACGAATACACGCTTCCAATGTGCGTTCACCGCGATATCGCCATACACGGATGCGACCATCATGATGCTGTAAAAAGAACCTGGATTCATCCGAAAAAGTAACGTTTTAGCATTCGTGCACCCAGGTTCGTCGTTGCGTACTTCATCGCAGGCGCGCCTGTGATGCAGCGTCAAGGGTAACCGCAGCCATGGTCTCTAAGTTGCTACTCCAAGCTGCTGCAAACGTCATCGAACTGTTCGTGCAGATGGTTGTTGTCTTGCAAACGTCCCCATCTGTTGACTCAGGGATCGAGACGTGGCTGCAAGATCCGTTACAGTCATGCGGATAAGATGCATGTCATCTCGACTGCTAGTGATATGATGCCGTTGGAATCCAGCACGACGTTCCGTATTGCCCTCATGAACCCACCGATTCCATATTCTGCTAACAGTCATTGGATCGCCACCAACGCAAGCAGCAATGTCGCGATACGATAAACCGCAATCGAGATAGTCTACAATCCGACCTTTATCAAAGTCGGAAACGTGATGGTACGCATTTCTCCTCATTATACGAGGCATCACAACAACCTTTCACTAGGCAACGCCAGTCAACTGCTGTTTGTGTGAGAGAAATCGTTTGGAAACTTTCCTCATGTCAGCACGTTGTAGGTGTCGCCACCGGCACCAACCTTGTGTGAATGCTCTGAAAAGCTAATTTGTATATCACAGCATCTTCTTTCTGTCTGTTAAATTTCGCGTCTGTAGCACGTCATCTTCGTGGTGTAGCAATTTTAATGGCCAGAAGTGTATATCTCGCAATAAGAACATGAAGATAAAGATTTAAGCTTACAGGGAATCTTTTAAGCAATCATTCTCCTCGCGTGCAATTGCGACTATTACCGGAAATTTGTAAACAAATTTCAAGATGATTACAATTAAACTTTTAAAAAGGCTGTAAAAAAAATCCACTGGTCGAAAGGCGTCAAATTGCAACGAAATATTATCGGGCAAGGGGAAAAAGAAAATTGTGGCAGAATAAAAATAAATAGGGTGAAATGTCATCAATAGATGGAGCTGTATGTGTTAGAATATGTATAAGAAAAAGCTGTCATGCTCACGATCCTGAAGTGGATGTAAACATGCCGGGAACATGACTTTTCCTCATTTCGCGTCTGAGACAGCCACCGTGACTATCTCAATGCAAGATCGCGCTCTGTTTCACAAGAATGATGACTGTGCACCAGTTGGTCTGTACAAGTTCCGGACATTGAATGGTTTCAAAGAAGTGTTTCTCCGATGATTGTCGTGGGTCTGGAGAAAATGATTGGGAAGTTCGAAAAAATGGGTACCTTTTATGTGCATCCTGCTAGAGGGAGGAAACGAACTGATTCGACAACAGTGCCCACAGCAATGATGGAGAAGTCGAGTGGCTGTGCAAACGTGCAGTTCAAAATGTTGAAATGTTTGTTAAGCTTATGGGACTTAACTACGGGGTCATCAGTCCCTAAACTTACAAACTAATTATCAACTACCTTATACTAAGGACGGCACAAATATCCATGCCCGAGGGGGGATTCGAACCCCCGACCGTAGTGGCCGTGCAGACCGTGACTGGAGCGCCTCAGTCCCCTCGGCCACCGCGGCCGACCAAACGTGCAGTGCACGGAGAATGGCCAAGTCTCTGAGCATGGCGCGTAAAATCCTACGAGACATCCTTCTTTGCTATTCATTCAAAATTATCAACGTACACGATTTGCTACCTGTTAACCTGGCACCAAGAGAGACTTTTGGTTTAGAATTTCTTGCTCGCATGGAAGTGGACGGTAAATGGCCGTGAAAGGCTTTGTGGACAAACGAAGCCCACTTCCATCTGACAGGATAGGTCAGTACACAGAATTGTCGAATATCGGCACCATAAAAATCCACACGCAAATCGACCAGTATCGCTTGGGCCTGACAAGATCTCTGTTCGGTGCGGGCTTACAGCATGGTTTATCATAAGGCCATAGTCACAGACAAATATATACAGACAGGAAACCTCTGTAAGGGCCCGGTCCTATGCTCAGGGGTGCGGGGAGGGAGGGTTTCCAGCAGTTTTGTAAGATGTCTCATGATGGCGCTGAGGTCAGAAACAGCCCTTTAAACTGGCCAGAGCAGGCGGCAGGCAGCGACTGTCACCACCACCACCTCCCCTCAAACGCCGGCACACCGGACACAGCCGTGGCCTCGTGGCAGGCGGCAAGAGCTCTCCCCTCAGCCTCCCCTCCACGCTACCGTCTGACGTGCGAGAGGCACCCAAAGCCAGGGAACGGCCTGACACCTGCTAGCATCTTACGGAACTACGAGGGGAGGGTAGGACAGTGGTTTAGTGGGGGCTTCTCCTCTGTATATGTTACTCTGTGCCATAGTTCTTCGAAGCAATAGGTAATTCCAGTCTTGTTACCTGTACCGCCACTGGTAAGCGCTATGTTTTTTGAGCAACCATGTCATTCCAGGTCTCCAACACCGTGGATGTGATCATTTTTGTGGAAGATGGCGCACTTTCGGACATTTCAAATCCAACTAAGGAGCTGATTAAGCGCCATTACGGAAATGCTAGGGTTATCAGTCGCCATTTTCGTACAGTCTGGCTTCGTTTATGCCTTGTGATACTGACGGAGATTTATACAAGTGTCCAATTCTTTCTACATTCAAATGTTGAAATGTTTGTTAAGCTTAAGGGACTTAACCGCTGGGTCATCAGTTCCTAAACTTACAAACTACTTAAGAACTACCTTACACTAAAGACGACACAAACAACCATGCCCGAGGGGGGATTCGTATCCCCGACATGATTCAATGCGCTCGGACACTCTGTCACGGCTTTCTTCATCCAGTTATGCCACGATCACAAAGAGTGTATAAAAATCTGGATAAACTGAGTTTGAATAAGTTAGTAAATAGAAGACGTGAGAATCAACGGCAAACCGGCAATGAGGCTACGTCCGAAGTAAGAACATCTGCTGAAATTGTGAACTCGTCTCCTAGCAGCTCCAAGCGAAACATTAGTGAGGTAAATGTTGCACACTACAGTGATGAATCTCGGTTTCTGGCCGATCCTGCACTTCTCAAAACGTGTGTTCATGGCAAAACCCAGAATCCAAATGAGTCTCTAAATTCCCTCATGTGGAAACGATGCCCTAAAACCACATTTGCATCTCCTACAATTGTCAGAATTGCAACTTATATTGCAGTTCTTCTATTTAATGATGGGGACGTCGGAAGGATAAAGGTATTAGAAAGAATGGGCTTCAAGATAGGAAATTTTACTCAAAACATCCTGAGGAAAATAGATTCTCTGCAGCTGAAAACTCAGTTGAAGACCTGGTAAAGGAGAGAAGACAGACAATAAGAAACCAGAAGAGAAGCCTTGAAGGGAAAGACGACCCAGAGTACAAGGAAAAAAGTTACGTTAAATTTTAAATTGCGTTTCCTGAAAAGTTATTTTTTCTTTTTAACCTTTTCCTCGGATTCTATGAATGCTAGAATTATAAATATTGTACACATAATTCTGTAAACCTAATAAACGTTGTATCAAGAGAAAATTTTGAAAATCTGATTGCAAGCTGAGATATGGGGCAAAGTGCTTTGAATTTTGCATGGATTTAACATTGTACTTGTGGAATTATAATTAAAAAATTATGAACATTCTCGTATTTGACCTAATCCAAAAACCTCATGAGAGAAGCTTACAACATATAATGACACGGAACAAAGTAATTTTGGTAGAAATCTATTTAATACTTTGAGAAAAAAACATTTTTTGAAAATAAAACTTCAAATATAATTAAAAATTGAATAGATATAATCAAAGAATTTTATATATAAATGTGCTACTTTCATGTAAAGCGTGGTTCAAAATTTCATTGCCGTAACTCCAAAACTGTGGATTTGGTGTATTTTTGAAATAGTATGTGTTTTTCATCAAGTGTTTCTATTTTGTTTCTTTTTTTTTTCCTACATTTGTGTAGCGTCCTCCTGTTTTCATGCTTCAACTACGTTCAGTGTTTAACAGGGTATGCACAGCGCCAACTAACCACTAGATCTGCAAGGTGTGCGATAGGATGTTTTCCTTTTTATGCAAATCGTGATAGCAGAAAGATTTCCAGAATCGTGCAACCACAAATTCATGTATTGGTGTGTATGAGCATAAGTCCTTTCCGATGTCCGCCTTCGTAGCTGAGTAGTCAGCGTGGGTGACCTGGATTCGTTTCCCGGTACTGTAAGGGAGTTTTCCTTGGTCAAAGGTCTGTAATGTCGTCACTCCAGCTTCACGATGCCGTCTGAATAGCTGCTGCTGTCCTGAGTAACAGCCGTTCTAACGTCTGCAGAGCCGACAATGGCTAACTCCACGCCCCTCCATGCCACTCCAGAGGGACGCTATTGGCTGGGGAAGATGCGGTGGTCATTCCCTATTGGTCCGCCTGAAGCCACAAAGGCATAGCTTTGCTTCACGTCTTTCCCAGCCCTGCGTCCGCATTTTCCTCTTCAGTTAGCTATGCATGTAAGTCACCTCTTCCCTGCAATAATTCTTTCAGTTGATGAAAGGCAATTTATTCGCAGTGAGTATCCCAGAAGAGATGTTTTTCCTCATTATTACCATTCCTACACTTCTCCTTCCTTTCTTATACTTAGAAGTACTGCTTCTTACATAATAATGTCAGTCAATTCAGTTTTAATATTTTCCTACGCAACTGGTTTTCATAATTATCTAGCAACTTCTTTTCCCCTCTGTATGACTGCCCATTATTTTCTGCGGTACAGCAGCTTACTTCTTTCTTATAGGAATAATTTTTACTGTCAATAAAACCTTCAACCTTTTCAAAACCTCTTTTAAAGTGCTTAAAATATTTTACTTGGCCGCGAATTACACGGCCGCTCCCAGTCTGACCCCTCGGGCGTGTGGTGTGTGTGTGTGTGTGTGTGTGGTGAGAGAGAGAGAGAGAGAGAGAGAGAGAGAGAGAGAGAGAGAGAGAATGTGTGTGTGTTGTCCACTGGATAAGTTAGTTTAAGTTGTTTAAGTCTGGCGACCGATGACCTCAGCAGTTTGCTTCATTAGGTTTATAAGTTGATTTTCTTTTAATAGTTAACTTGTTACACGATTTGCATAAAAAGGGAAACAAACTATCACACACCTTGCATATCTAGTGGTTAGTTTGCGCTGTGAATACCCTGTCAAATACTGAACGTAGTTCAAGCATGAAAACAGGAGGACGCTACACAAATGTAGGAAAAAAGATAAAAATAGAAACACTGTGACACAACTCTCGATACCCGGACGAGAGTGAATGCAGCTTGGGTGAAGTGGAGACAGGTCACTGGGGTCCTTTGCGATAAAAAGATGCCTCAACGTCTAAAGGCAAAAGTTCATAAAACCATTGTACGTCCAGGACTGTCGCCCTATGACGAAACAGCAGGAGCAATACAATGCATACAATGGAAATGAAGATGCTTCGTTGGTCCATGGGGCTGACTCGATGTGACCATGTAAAACATACAGAAGTCCGGCAAAAGTTTGGTGTGGCATCCGTCACAGACAAACTGAGGGAAGCCCGTCTCCGCTGGTACGGCCACGTCAGCAGAAAGCAGGATAAGTAGATTGCGAAGACAGCACTCCATATCAACCCAGGAGGAACAAGACCACGAGGGAGACCGGCAAAGAGATGAACTGACAACATCAGGGCAGACATGGACGCTGTTGGTTTAAGGCAAGAAGATGTCAACGACCGAAAGAAATGGAGGAGACGCAGCAAGTAGCAGCCCCTGCAAGTCGGGATTAATGCTTGGAAAGAGAGAGTTAACTTGTTACAAGGTCTTTCTTTCCAATTAAGTTGAGAAGAATCCTAGTTGTATACGGGGGTGTTAAAAAGGTATACACGCCTTAATCTATATCTATAAATGTGAATGTCTGTTCGGTGTACGTTTATCACGTCTGAACCACAAGACATAAAAAGCTAAAAATTTGTACAGTTACTAATGTCTACCCGGGGAAGGCTTTAGGCACGGTTTTATGGCAATCGGATAGCTATTTATTTATACACATATATTAATGTGAATGTCTGTTCGCTGTAAGCTTACCACGTCCGAACGACAAGACGCAGAGACTTAAGTATTTGTACAGTTACTAATTTATAACGGAGGAAGGCTTTAGGCACGGTTTTATAGCGATCTGATAGATATTTAGTAATTTTAAGCATATAACGCTAAATGCGGAACAATAATTACTCTTTGAAAATTATATTTACTCTTTGAAAATGGTTTTATTGGTTTCATTGTTGCTTGAGGGTTGATAATGATAAAAGGGTTGAGTGTATTGGGATGGAAAGTTATCGGTGTGTATAAAATTCTACGTGTGTGTGTTAACATTTAGTTCTGCAGCGACAAATATAGTACGCAAACGAATGGTCGGTGTGTAATTGTTGTCCGAAGTCTCCCGTTGTACACCATATCAGTTCCATGCCGATAGCTATAAGGAGGTGGAAGATATGGTGGATGAAAGTCGTCATATTAAAAGAAAATTGTACTGAAGGCCAGCGATGACGTTTGGGACTCTATAGCAAGGAGGATACATACAGCGAAACGTGATGCCACGGACCAAATCTTTGGTCTATGCGTGTTACAATGTCTTCAGCTCTTTCTCTGTAAGGATAAGCATAGGAATAAGGAATACAAGAATAAATAAATAAAGCAGTAAATAAGAAATTTCTTGTAATATATCTCTTTAAAAAAATCGATTTGACGTTTCGCGCATTACAAGTGATCCATCTGTGATATTATTACAGTCACTATTGTTGAATGCCATCTCATCTTTAAAACCAGTCTCATAGCACACTAATGAAAGATAGCTTATCTATCATAATCAACCAACACGCGAGTTGAGCCGCGGGTTTAAGCTAGTACTGTATAATATGTTAATGCCAAAAATTGGAGACTGTATTGGATACAGGGTCAGGTTGTAGAAGTTAATACTAACTATCAGGGTTAGTATTTGAAAATTTGAAAGTGCTCTACGACAGGTGGCAGTAGTGTTTTAGCAGTGAATCTGAGGCATGGCAGAAGTATGTCTGACTTTAAGCAGCGAAAAAACATTTTGTAATGGAAGTTCTAGAATATTAGCAAAGTGTAAAAAACATTGAGGCGAGCAATATGGAACGAAACCGACCCCACGCTTAACCACTTTTGATTAGTTGTTCGTTCCACAGAGCTATATTGAGATCTACGTGGCTGTATATAGACAAGATAATATAATAATAATAATAATAATAATAATAATAATAATAATAATAATAATAATTGTAAATAGTATCAATACGTACATAATTTGGTTCCATTAAAAAATCGTCAATGGAGCAGGAGTTCGACCCTAGTAAGTTTTTCAGGCTTCTCTTAAACACATATTTATCTAAATTTTTTACGGTTGCTGGTAAATTATTGAAAATTTGTGTTCGTGAATAGTGGACCTCTTTTTGAACTAAAGTAAATGCTTTTAAGTCCTTGTGTGGAGGTTTCTGTCCCTAGTATTGTATGTATGAACTGAGTTGTTTGTTGGAAAGGGACATATTATGTATTTCATTAAGGAATTTATATACTGAGAAGCAATAGTTAGTATACCTAGTTCTTTGAAGAGGATTCTACAGGATATCATCGAATTTACTCAACAAAAAAATATTACGCGCTTTGGGACTGAACGTTTTTGCTTGATTTGGAGAGTAGTAGTTGTTATGGTCTTCAGACTGGTTTGATGTAGCTCTCTATCCTGAGCAAGCCTCTTAATCTCCTCATAAGAACGGCAACCCACATCAATCCGAATCTGCTTACTATATTCGTCTCTTGGTCTGCCTCTGCGATTTTTACCCCACACACTTCCCTCCAACGCTAAATTCACAATTCCTTGATGTCTAAATATGTGTCCTACCAAGCGATCCCTTCTTTTAGTCAGGGTACGCCAAAAATTCCTTTTCTCCCCAATTCTTTTCAGTGCCTCTTCATTTGTTACGCGATCTACCCACCTAACCTTCAGCATTCTTCTGTAGCACCCTATTTCAAAAGCTTTTACCCTCTTACTGTCTAAACTATTTATCGTCCAAGTTTCACTCCCGTACAAGGCTACACTCCATACAAATGCTTTCAGAAAGGACTTCCTCATGCTTAAATTAATATTCGATGTTAACTAATTTATCTTTGTCAAAAATGCTTTCCTTCCCATTGCATTTCATTTTCTCTGTACTGCGATCATCATATGTTATTTTACTGCCCAAGTAACAAAACTCATCTACTACCTTTATTGTTTCGTTACCTAATCTAATTCCTTCAGAATCAGCTGATTTTCTAAGACTGCGTTCCATTACCCTTCTATTGCTTTTGTTAATGTTCGTCGTATACGCTCCTTTCAACACACTGTCCATTCCGTTCAATTGCTCTTCCAGGTCCTTTGCTGTCTCTGACAGAATTACGATGTCATCAGCAAAACACAATGTTTTTTATTTCTTCATCCTGAACTTTAATTCCTTCTCCAAATTTCTCCTTGCTATCCTTCACAGCTTGCTCAATCTACAAACTGAATAACATTGGGGAAAGGCTACAACCCTGTCTTACTCCCTTCCCAACCAATGCTTTCATTTCATGCCCTTCAACTCTAATAACAGCTGTTGGTTAATGTACAAGTTATAAATAACCTTCCGTTCGCTATATTTTACCCATGCCGAGTTCAGAATATGAAAGAGTTACCCCAAAATATTATACTATATGGCATTATGGAATGAAAGTCAGCGCAGTCTGGAAGCACTTTTAATTTTTATGTCACCTATGTCTGATAACATTCAAATTTCAATTACAGATTTGTTGAGTCATTTATGCAGTTCGGTGGTGTGCTCCTCCCAACGGAATTTATTATAAAGTTAGATGGAACAATAATGGATATGCATAAGGGACGATCAGGCCGGGCACACACATTAAGCACCTGTTGCAGAATTTGATTTATTCACACGTTGATCACAGATGTCGAAATCACAATGTGCAAGTGAAACAGGCGTGAGTAGGGCTAGCGTAGGTCGAATTTTGCACAGCAAAATGGAAATATGTTATACACACTGAACGGCGACGTCGACAATGACACAAAATCTCAGTGCTGTGAATGTGACCTCGCGCAGGTTGAAAATGATGCGAATTTGTTTCCCAAACGGTGTGGTCTGATGAGGCACAGTTTAAATAAAATAGTGTGTTATACAGGGAATATGTACTGCCCCACGAAATACAATTATTCATGTTGAGCAAGCGGTCAGTACTCCAAGACTTCGCGTTTGCTGTCGGTTCTCATCAAGAAGACTGATTTGATCTTTCTTTCGAAGGTATAATTACTGGAAGGAGTTAATTTACCGTGAATTCGCATTTTGTTTGGTGACGATACTTTTTCCGTATAATATGACTCCACCGCACTACCCTGTGTGGGCCTATCTGGATAACACGACACTGGCTCATTGGATTGGACGAAGGGGTTCTACTGAGTACCCTACACGTGCACCTGAATGGACCCCAGTTGACGTTTACTTATGGGTTTACCTCAAGGACGTGATGTATAGCAAAAATAAAAATAATATTAAAAAAAAAGAACACTACAGGAACTGCGCGATGAAAGTGGAATTCTTGTAGCTTCTCTGTCACCAACAATGTCCTCCATCGTGCTCAAAATTGTTTCGAGGTGGGTGGATTACAGTTTGAACACTTACAGTAATAACTATTGTAACTTTGTCATTTTTATTCACAGTCTTACGTACGATAATATATACGTTTTTCTTCATAAAAGTGTGTATACACTTTTATCACCCATAATATAAAAATTCAGCCAATGAATATTTGTTATATTTTTGGGAACATATCTGTTCCACTTTTCTGGATAACAGCACTCTTTTATTTAAATTTATATGTAAGAAAACAGTCTAGAGTGCAATGATTTTTATTTAATCAACTAGTTTCGGTCCTTTTTTGGACCATCTTCAGGATTGCAACTCTGAAACGTATCATAGTTACATTTAGAGGACCTTCAAGCAACATACATTAGTGTCAACGTTAACCTAAGTTTATAAAAAGAAATAAAATAAAATGATGTTATATCCATCGATGTTGAGGAGCTGGCAGGTAACTGGGAGCCTTCCAGTGCGTTACGGAGGGCTGGAGCAAGGTTTACTGCTCTTAAATAGCTGAGGCTCCGCCCCTTTGCCAATTCCATCCATCTTTGGTAGCCAATGAAAAGACTACTTACATAAATTTAGTCAAAAATATAGGATTATCATTAAATATACATTTATTTGTCATTGTCTGAGATGAAATTGAACATTATAAAATTTAAATACTGACGTAAATGTTTTAATCTTCATTTTACATATTAGACAGATGACCATAATTATTTCACCTCAGACAATGACAAAGAAATGCATAGTTAATTACAATCCTCTATTTTTTGGCTAAATTTATGTAAGTAGTCTCTTCATTGGCTACCATAGATGGGTGTAATTGGCAAAGGTGCGGAGCCTCAGCTATTTATGAGCGGTAAACCTTGCTCCAGCGAGCAGTGACGCACTGGAAGGCTCCCAGGCACCTGCCCAGCTCCACGACATCAATGGGTAGAACATCGTTTTATTTTATTTCTCTTTATAAACTCAGGTTAGTGTTGCTTGAAGGTTCTCTAAATGTAACTATGACACATTTAAGAGTAGCAATCCTGAAGATGGTTCAAAAAAAGGACCGAAACTAGTTGATTAAATAAAAATCATTGCACTCTAGACTGTTTTTTTATATACAGGGTGTTACAAAAAGATACGGCCAAACTTTCAGGAAACGTTCCTCTCATAATGAATAATTTCCATGTTAGAGCTCATTTTAGTATTTAGTAGTATTTAGTAATGTAAATTGAAATAATTCGTGCAGACAATTATCAAAACACCCAATTGCTTCGTTAGTATCTTCTGTACTTCCTCGATTCACCGACCAGTTGGCACAAATGAAGGAAGGTAATGTTGACTTCAGTGCTTGTGTTGACTTGCGACTCATTGCTCTACAGTACTAGCATCAAGCACATCAGTACGTAGCATCATCTGGTTAGTGTTCATCACGAACGTTGGTTTTGCAGTCAGTGCAATGTTTACAAATGCGGAGTTGGAAGATGCCCATTTGATGTACGGATTACCACGGCGGCCTTAGCCGTGACGCAGTACGTTTGTATCGAGACAGATTTCCAGAACTGGAGCACGTTATCATGATTTCATACGGGATACTCTACCAGTGCTGCTAGAACATGTGCCTTTACAAGTACGACACAACATGTGGTTCATGCACGATGGAGTTCCTGCACATTTCAGTCGACGTGTTCGTACGCTTCTCAACAACAGATTCGGTCACCGATGGATTGGTAGAGGTGGACCAATTCCGTGGCCTCCACGCTCTCCTGACCTCAACCCTCTTGACTTTCATTTATGGGGTCATTTGAAAGCTCTTGTCTATGCAACCCAGGTACCAAATGCAGAGACTCTTCGTGCTCGTATTGTGGACGGCTGTGATACAATACGCCATTCTCCAGGGCTGCATCAGCGCATCAGGGATTCCATGCGACGGAGGGTGGATGCATGTATCCTCGCTAACGTAGGACATTTTGAACATTTTCTGTAACAAAGTGTTTGAGGTCACGCTGGTACGTTCTGTTGCTGTGTATTTCCATTCTATGATTAATGTGATTTGAAGAGAAGTAATAAAATGAGCTCTAACATGGAAATTAAGCGTTTCCGGACACATGTCCACATAACTTATTTACTTTCTTTGTGTGTGAGGAATGTTTCCTGAACGTTTGACCGTACCTTTTTGTAACACCCTGTGTAAAGGTATAGGAGTTCGAAAAACTCGAAAGCTTGTCTATATTGCCGAATCAGGCATAACGTTTCAATTTATCACTTCTATATCAATAAATACTTACTGACATACCACTCAATATTCCTTGCTTTGTTTATCCTTGTCTTAGCCCCACGTTGAGTGGATGCCTTTCCTTCCTCCCATCCCACTACTCCTTCCCCTGGAAGGAAAAAAGTTTTCCTAACTGTATTCGGTAGTGTTGAACGTGAAAGTGTGTGGGCGAATTATGAGTGTTTATAAACAGCGTAAGTCAGGCAGGTCTTAGGTACCAGCTCGATTTAGTACATCGGCCATTTGGAGGTTCAAAATGTTCAAATGTTTGTATAGTCTATGGGACTTAACTACGGGGTCATCAGTCCCTAAACTTACAAACTACTTATTAACTACTTACGAACTAGGACGGCACAAATATCCATGCCCGAGGGGCATTTGGAGGTAATCCTCCATTTCAATGTGTTCGATTCGTTAGTTGATTTAACGCAAAATCGAAACTTCTTAGAATTTTCTGTCAAATCGGTATTTTTGAGTTACAAATTCGTTGAAGGTATCACGCATGGACCACCTTACGCTGATTTTCGCATAGTTTGATTTCTGTTCACTAGCTTTTTGCTGACTTCCAAAAAGCATGTGACTGTGTGAACAGACAGACAATATGGCAGGAACTCGAAAGGGCTGAAGTACCCAGAAAAATCGTAAAACTGACAAGTATGCACCCAAGAAACAACATGCATGATTAAAGTGAACGGAAACAGAACAGTTCAAGGTTAGGATTGGAACGCGAAAAGGAGATTGTGTCCCGCCCCCCTTTCTGCTTAACCTGGAGAGAACACCGAGAACAGTAGCAAGCCTAGACACAGGAATATATCTGGGAAGAAGGATCAACACACTGGTCTATGCGGATGTTGTTGTTCTAATAGCAGAGAAAGAGCAAGACCTGGTTTAGATGACAAGATCATTAATATAAGAGACACTGAGAATAGGCCTGAAGTTGAATATGGATAAGACGATGTCCCTCGTAGTTAGCAGAGAAAATGATAACAGACATTTAAATGTAGATGACAAAGTCTTTGAAAGGGTAAAATACTTTAAATACCTTGGGGCAATCGTATTCGGAAGGACGGTGGTTCAAATCCACCTGGTGAGTCCAAACACAGGCTGTGGTTTGTGTGGGCAACGCAGTAAGTAAGTAATTTGATTTTTGTTCGTCTGTGAGGCTTCTAAAAATGTTCAAATGTTTGTATAGTCTAACTACGGAGTCATCTGTCACTAAACTTACAAACTACTTATGAACTAACTAAGACTAAGGACGGCACAAATATCCATGCCCGAGGGGGGATTCGAACCCCCGACCGTAGTGGCCGTGCAGACCGTGACTGAAGCGCCTCAGTACCCTCGGCCACCGCGGCCGGCGTGTGGCTTCTGCTACATTTCAATTTGCAATGAAGCGCTCTTTGATTTCGTAGCAGTTATCTAACTCCGTTGTCTACCGCAATAGGTCTATCCCGTCCCTCACTATATATTCGGTACATACTTGTTTCAAGCGTATTTTGCGACGTTCTTGTCCACTTACGCTCGACACTGTCAGTTCTGGAGATGAAATTTTGTCGCGGTTGGCTTCAGATGAACACAAGTCTTCGCCAAGTAGCACACTTACGAATCGTGTCGCAAGCTTGGCTCTTCATCACAGTATTTGTTTATTCACCGTAGCGATGCCTGAAATGCCTATGCAGGGCAACATGAGCGCTGCGCAACTGACCTCCGAAGTCCATACTGAGCGGCGTGAGTCATATCGCATCAACGAGTCAGCGGAGATAGCCATAGGCATTCACGATGGCGCCCACTCACAGCGACGTGAGAAGATGACAGCCGACAGTCGCGTCATGGCGCCCACGCCTTACGTAACGAGCAGTGGAATGAGACTGTGACTTAATAAGGAGCTAGCATCTGCATACGTTTTCTAGTACCCACTATACTCGTAAAGAGCTGATGGCGATTTCTTTTCTCTATGTCGTACTGTTACATTTTCTTCTTGTTCAATTAACAAGTGGTGGAGTGGAAAACAGACATATTGATTACAAGGCTCTGAAGGAGCTGCTGTTCGTCTAGCCTTATACTCACTCAGTTGTCAGCAGTACCGTATAATTTAGTGAAGTTACTTTCGTCTTCCACGGATTATAATTGCCACCTCTCCCCTGAGATGAAGGCTGAGCAACCTACATCTGCACTAGTCAAAATAATTAGGATATCAGTTGAGATTTCTAGGAATGGAAGAAACACACACACCCATGCCCGAGGGAGAACTCGAACCTTCGACGGCGACCAACCGCGCTCTCCGCAGCAAGGCGCCTTTGAACGCTCGACCACTCCACCGCGGCGGAAGAATTGTCAACCGCAGAATGAACAAAAAATTTTTGACGCCTTTCTGTCGGTTCTACGGAGTGGAGAGAACAATATTACGGCAATGGAGCTAGCGGAAATAACAGAAAGTTGCTGCAGATGGTGTGGGTGTTGATTGTGTTTCCTCTACCAAACGAATTACACAAGCAGTTGGGTTCGGATAAAGTAGTGAGCAGTTAGTAACAACAACAACGAAGCTATAGAATAGAGAGCCAAAGGAAGGTTGGAAGCGGGCTGCAACTATTTGAGTGTCCGAAAGTATAATTTCTAGGACCTGGATGCGATTTCAGGCAACAGGAACCGTTAAATGAAGGCATGGACAAAGTCGTTCACGGGTAACTTCAGCAAGAGATGACTGTTATCTCCTGTTAACAGCCTGTTGAGACATCTACATCTACATACATACTCCGCAATCCACCGTAAGGTGCGTGGCGGAGGGTACACTGTACCACTACTAGGCATTTCCTTTCCTATCCCTCCACCCCTCCCCCCCCCCCCGCAAAAGAATGGGGAAAAAAAGAATGCCTATATGCCTCCGTACGAGCCCTAATTTCTTTTATCTTGTCATTGTGATCTCTACGCGAAATGTAAGTAGGTGGCAGCAAGATCGTACTACAATCAGCTTCGAATTCTGGCCCTCTAAATTTCCTCAACAGAAATTCACGAAAAGAACGTTGTCTTACCTCCAGCGATCCCCATTTGAGTTGCCGGAGCATTTCCGTGACACTCGCGCATTTGTCGAACCTACCAGTAACAAACCTAACTGCTCGCCTCTGAACTGCTTCTATATCTTCCTTTAAACTGAACTGCTGCGGGTCCCAAACACTTGAGCAATACTCAAGACGTGGTCGTACGAGCGTTTTATACGCGGTCTCCTTTACAGATGAAGTACATCTTCCCAAAATTCTCCCAATAAACCGAAGTCGGCTGTGCGCCTTACTCACAACTGTCCTTACACGTTCGTTCCATTTCATATCGTTCTCTAATGTTACGCCTAGATAAATGAACGACGCGACTGCATCAAGAAGCTCACTACTAATGGTGTATTCGAATATTATGGGATTGTTTTTCCTACTCATGCGCATCACCTTACATTTTTTCTACATTTAGGGCTAGCTGCCATTCTTCGCACCAACTAGAAATTTTGTCTAAGTCACCCTGTATGCTATTACAGTCAAAGACGACAGCCACCCATACACCACAGCATCATCAGCAAACAGCCGCAAATTACAAGTTAGTCTGTCCATCAGGTCATTTATATAGATAGAAAATAATAGCGGTCCTATCACACTCTCCTGGGGCACGCCTGACGATACACTCGTCTCTGATGAACACAACTCAGCTGCAACGCAACCTCAAGGCAGCAACAGGATGCGCAATATCAACATAAACAGTCCGAAATCGCTTTCGAGAATGCAGCCTCTACACACGGAGGCCAGTGGTGTTGGTCCTATTAAAACCATGACACCCTTTAACCGGTCGAAACATGGTAGGGGAACATCAGGATTGGAGATGTAAGGAATGGCGCCGGGTTCTGTTCACAGGTGAGTCAAGATTTTCTGTGCAGCGGGACAATCGTGGTTCCCTCATCTGGAGAGAGAACGCGGAACAACCCTGCTTATGTGCAGGAAACAACACCATATCATAATGATGGACGAGTGGTGTGGACAGGAGTCAATATTGGCGGACGTACGCTCCTCGATATCGTTCAGAATGACGCTCACACTGTTCAGAGGTATAGACACGAGATCTTCGACATTTTGTTGTGCCCTACGCTGGTGTCATAGGTGATGGGTTCCTTCTGGTGGGAGAAATCGCTCGTCCCCACAGAGCTGCACTGGCGGACAACATGCTTGGACCTGAGGGAACTGAACGAGTGGAGTGGCCAGCTTGTTCACCGGACGTAAACCGGATTGAACATGTCTGGGTGCACTTGGCAGACACATTGCTGCCCGACCAGAACATCCCAAGATGTCTGCAGGGCTGGACTGTGTACTTTACGGAAGAATGGCCAAATGTCCCTAAAGAGTGGAATGATAACCTCATACTGTCCATGGTTCGTATGTGTGCAAGTGTACTGGTTGTTTGAGGTGATCACACACGATATTACAGGGCAACAAGAATGACCTCTTTCACTATTATGGTAGCCCCATCGTGCCTCATTCTAAATAAACGTCATGTAAACCTCAAGTAAGGAGACAGCAAATTATCGTACTGTATTACACACAAATTACAATTGTAACCAATAACTGAAAATAATACGTTACCATATGTATGATTAATATATTAATTGATGAAAGGAGAAATTATAAAAATGCAGTAAATGCAACAGGTAAATGGAGTACAGACGACTAAGAAATGAGATTGACAGAAAGTGCAAAATGGCTAAGCAGGAGTGGCTAGAAGCCAAATGCAAATCTGTAGAAGAATGTATAAGAAGGGGAAAAGTAGATACCGCCTGCAGGAAAATAAGAGAGACATTTGGGGACAAGAAAAGCAACTCAGATGGGAAACCAGTTCTCAGCAAAGAAGGAAAAGCTGAAAGGTGGAAAGAGTACATAGAGTAGCTCTACAAAGGTAATGAACAGAGACGATGTTGTAGGAAGTGAAGAGGAAGTAGATCAAGATGAAATAGGAGATACTATACTGAGAGATGAATTTGACAGAGCCCTGAAAGACCTAGGTAGGAACAAGGCCCCAGGAGTAGATGACATACCCTCAGAGCTACTAAAGTCTCTGGGAGAGCTAGCCATGACAAAACTATTTGAACTGGTGTGTAGGATGTATGAAACAGGCGAAATACCCTAATTTAAGTGTAAGGATGTCTTTTCTGAAGGCATTTGTGTGGAGTGTTGCTTTGTACGGGAGTGAAACATGGACGATAAGCAGTGCGGAGAGGAAGAGAATAGAGGCTTTTGAAATGCGGTGCTACAGAAGAATGCTGAAGATTAGGTGGGTAGATCGCATAACTAATGAAGAGGTACTGAACAGAATAGGTGAGAAAAGGAATTTTTGGCATACCCTGACTAAAAGAAGGGATCGCATGGTAGGACACATTCTTAGACATCGAGGGATCGTAAATTTAGCATTGGAGGGAAGTGTGTGGGGTAAAAATCGCAGAGGGAGACCAAGAGACGCGTATAGTAAGCAGATTCAAGTGGATGTGAGGAGACGAAAAGACTTTCTCAGGATAGAGTAGGGTGGAGAGCTGCATCAAACCAGTCTCCGGACTGAAGACCATAACAACAACCACATGTATATAGTTTATGATATCTCACCTGATGCTCTAATTTTTTTTGAGCAGTGTAGATGCGCAACAACAAAATCTTTTCGCTCTCACTCTTTGACCACGCTACTTTTACAGTCGCGTATTTCAAGAACTGTGTTTTACTATCATCTGCATAATACTCTTTATTCTCGACATCAGTATGTCATGGCAACACATTAATCACCATAAAACAATGAAACATAGCAGATTAAAATTGCTTGCCGGAACCGGGACTCTAAACTGGGACCTTTGCCTTTCGCGGGCAAGCGCTCTACCGACTGAGCTATCCCGATACGACTCACGATGACGCCTCACAACTTTCCTTCCGGCAGTACCTCGCCTCCTACTTTCCAGACTTCACAGAAGCTCTCCTGCGAAACATGCAAGACTAGCACTCCCGGAAGAAACGATATGCTGGAGACATGGCTTATCCACAGCCTAGGGACATTTCCAGAATGAAACCGGTTCCGGCACGCAATTTTAATCTGCCAGGAAGTTTCATATCAGCGCGCACTCCGCTGCAGAGTAAAAGTTTCATTCAATGAAACATCGTTTAAGACGTAGAAAGGAAAAAATATCGCACTGTCTTGTTATACGGCCAACTATAGAATTGCCTGTAGTGTTCTGATTCTTTGTAAACATTTCAGACAAAAATGATAATTCGTTACTACGTATTTCACGGGATTTCACGAAATACAACAATCGCACATTAACAACGCACATTTTAGAGGGACCACTCTCACATCTGTACAACTCTAAACATTGCAGACCATAGCTCTATTTAATTAATAAGGGCCCCCAAAACTCTTAAACGGTGGTTTACGAAAGGTAGCCCATGTATAAGCTACCACTGTTCCAAATTTCATTCTTATCCGTCCAGTCATTCCAGCGTGAAAGTGTATTAAATAATTGTAAAGCACCCTCCGCCATGAACCATACGAAGTTAATGTTAGTATTCCTGTAACCTTCGCGCGACTGCAAGCAATGAGTTGGCAAAGAATTATCGCAATCGGATGTTAGGTATGCCTAATGCAACAGTTTTATGGCATGTACAGCGAAACTGTTGTGAGCGACAGTCTTCTTTTCATTTCATCATTTTCGGGAGGGGGGCTCAGTTACAAGACTCTTCATAAACGTCAGAAATTATATTCAAACTTTGTTGCAGGTCCCTAACTACTCCCATTTTCCAATAACTGATGCATAAATCTGGGTATTCTCACGCGGTGGCCTCTCATTATTTACGATATCTCCAGAACTATGTGTCATGCTCTTTTGTTTTTGGGTCAGAAATCTTAGTGGGCGTACGGTGAACGGTCACCAAAGTTTCATTCCAGTCGAATGAATGGTTTATGACCACATAGAGGACATATAGACAAACATTCATTTATATATATATATATATATATATATATATATATATATATATATATATATATATATATATATGTTGACACTGTTTCTGAACTCTACTGTCGTGCAATTCGAGTTTCCACTACATCCTTCTCCACCTCATCTACCTATTCAGATGTAGCCTTTAACTCGCCCCTCCCTCCCTGTAGCTGAAGATCCTTTAGGTCAGTCTGCGTTCATCCATGATCAATAGGTATTCATAGAATTTTCACCTCCGCTTCCTCATTGTGTCCGTCACCTTTTCAGTGTGCTTTTTCTTCGTTTTTCCTCTTCTTCCAAGTTCCATGAGTAGTCTTCTCTTGTCCCAATATTTTCCTCAGAATCCACGTTTCCTTCTTTTCAAGTTATCGAGGCTCCCCTTTTTTATTTAAAATCAGACACTCTGAAGCATACAACGCTTCAGGTTTTACGACCGATTTATGATGTCTGATTCTGTCCTTATCTTACTTGGAACACCGGGGAGAAATTGTTGCTGGTGAATCACGTACGAGAGCATCTACACATAAATAGCATACGAATCGGAGTAAAGTATAAAAACTACTTTTTCAATGTACACATTGTATGTTAAACATTTATGTGACTATAATATATAATTTATGCTGTTAAACAAAAATCAGGTATATGTGTGAAATATTACTCCGTAAAATATATACGATTTATGGCAAATTATTATTAAAACTTGAGATAGATTGTATTCTGCCGTCGAATTGAGTCCAGCAACATTTAAATGAAACAGTTAAAATGACCGCTCAATTTTAAGAAATACTTCAGTTTAGCTGAATTACTTTGAAATTATCTGATCCGAAAATGTTTATTTATGGAGCATTATCAAGTATTCTGTATTTATTGCAGGCTGTTTGCTTCACACAATGCTTGCGTAAGTCGGAGTCGTGATTCCTGGTAGCGTGACAGATTTTTATCACGCAAATGGCTAGCTCATGAAAATAAAACAACTTTAATGAAACCGGCCACGCATCTAAGGACGTTAAAGCAGCTTGGCTCGCTATACGGAATTTAGTGAAAATAAGTTGGCCATTGCGTTCGCCAGCAACCACGTCCGCTCCGAGCCATTGCGAAAGCGTTGTTCTGAAAAATTGTCGAAAACATTTATGAAAGTTCAAATTAGGCGAAGGAAGAACTCTGTTAAATAAGAAATGAGGATGAGCTTTAAATGAAACTTCACTGAAGGAAGGGTAAGGTACGAGCAGACAATTACAATACATAAATGACGGGACTTAGGTATATATTCTAAGACAGCTGCGCGCTGTGACCAACGAAAACCTGCCTCCTCCTTCAACATTTTCAATATTCTTACTTTTACAAAATATTGTATTTGCATATAGCTTCATCTGGCGTTAATTTAATAAAAAAATCCGATAATATCTTTCATTTAAGAAATTAATATTCACTTCAATTCATTAAAATTTAAATCTCCCTCACCGTCTCTCTGCTAATCAATATTCTCTTTACAAAATCTGATGCAAAGCTTCATGTGTTTATAGCATTGATTTGATGTCATATTTTATAAGAACTTCGTGATTACCCCTATTTTCACCTGTCACGATGCTTTATGATCCCACCTTGTTCGAATAAACGACTTTTGACTGTAGTAGATTTCAATACTATTTTTACGAAAAATCTTGCTACAATCAATCTGTAACTATGTATACTAATAATAAATCTGTAAATGTAGACCTGTCACTGTTCGCTTCAGTCTTCAAAACTCCTGGACGCATTTTCATGCGGTTTTAACAGGAAAGATAAGCGAAGATTGGTTCAGGACCTAGGCATGATTTCATCAAAATAGAATCACGAAAAAAAAAGAGATATCGTAATTTGAAATGTATCTGTCTGTTCACCTATAGATACCACTTATCTCCATAACTATTTCACGAATTTGCATGGGGTTTTCACAGGTAACTTCAGCATATCTTTGGGCAACATACAGACTTCGTTTCAAAAAAATCGGATCACGAAAAAAAGAATATAGCAATTTAACGTTTTATTTAAATACAAAAACTTCATGTCTGTCTCTTTCATCACGTTAATCTCCTAAACTAATAGACGAATTTTCATTAGGTTTCCCTGGTAACGTGAGGGTATCGAGCGGTTACATAAACGCTTCATTTCACAAAATCGGATCGGAGAAAGTAAGGATAGCACAATTTAAACATTTCTCTGAAGGTAATCGCATTTCTCTGAAAGTACTACACGAACATTCGTGGGGTTTCACACGAAATTTTAGAATAGCATGGAGCATAACGTGGGTTTCGTTTCATCAAAATCGAATCAGGGGAAGAAAAGATATCGTACTTTGAAGTTTTATGTAAAATATCTGAAAGTACTAAATGAACATTCATGGAGTATCACAGATTAATTGAGAATAGCCGGGGGTACATATAGCCTTCATTTGATCAAAATAAGATCACGAAAAACATATATATCGTAATCTCAAGTGTTTTCAGTAACTGTCTGTTTATCTATTGTACAATATATAACTCAATAAATATGAGATCGTACATATTTTATGTCATTTGTATTTGTTTACTATCTCTTTTTGTTTGGGTACTGCATTTATAATTTTGTGCATAATGCAACAGAGCCTTATTTCTTATATATTCTGCGATAAACATAACATTTTTTTACAAAAAAAGTAGAAGGGCAGAGAGAGAAGGGATAGGAGAAGTACTAACTTAAGGCAGGAATAAATAAATAAATACTCGGGCAACGCTAGGTTTTCAGCTAGTAATTAATAAGTGGCATACTGCTGTCTTCTCTTTTGCAATAATATCTTAATGCCATTAGAACAGTATTAACTATCCTGAAAAAGTTGTAAATCATGTGTCTTCCTCTTTGGGAACGGAAGGAAAGTATACCCTCTTTAAGAAAAGTAGTTGCATTACGGTGCTGGTCTCACTTAGGTAGTTACCTTGAGGGCAAACAATTATCCTCACCTAACGGGACGTTTACGAACTAAACGTGAGTAACAGAAGAAATCGTGATCGATTCGTGTGCCGCCTTTCGAAATTCCCGTTCCGATTGCTGATTTTTCTTCCTTACTCCACTGCTAGAACGAACTGCTACACAATTCGTGCTTTAGTCATTGTAAGGCCAGCAAACGCTTTGCAGGAAATATTTAGCAGTGATCAAGCAGTTAATAAAGTGATCTCAATGTTTAATTTTCCCTATGTGGAAATATCATAACTCCTCAGTTGGAGTGAATTTCGTGATACCCATGAATTTTGACTTCAGAATTCCTTCCTTTACTTTACACATAAGTTGAGAAACGATGTATTAGCGTGAAATACTCTGATGTAACAAAACTCATGTTAGAGCAGAATGTATACGTACAGATGACTGCAGTATCGTGTACACAAAGGAACTGCATTGACAGAGCTGTTGTTCGGTGATACATGTGACAAGGCTTTCGAGGCTTAAGTTTACAATCCGTGTCGGTGTTCAGATATTGGTTACGGCCACTGCATGTGACCAGCCAATCAGGTAACAGTGTATGGTAGCCAATGAAATTCGCTGATTTATATTCGCTTCCTGGATGCTGTGCGAAGAATATGTAGGGTAAGGTCGGCCGAATCGGGTCGGGAGATGAATCGGGTCAATTTCAGAAATTCCCGCCTAATCGCCATGTACGAAGTAGTATGGGAAGTGCTGCCACACAGCGGTGACTGTTGGAACTGTGTTTTAGTTGGAAAGTGATAGACGTTGTCTAGCGTGTTCGTTGTTGTGTAAAAATTTGTGGGAGATGGCGCTGTTTGCGGTAAGTTTTTAAATTTTTTTTCCTTTGTAAAACAGCTTTGGATTCTAATTCATTTATCTCTGGTAATTCGTTTAGTAATCTGTTAACTATTCGTTTAGAAGCAAGTTTATATAATGAAGAAAAGGTTATGGTGTTAACGGGGCGTACATATGCTTGTGCAGGAATGCCAACGTAGGGAAAAAATAATTTGCTTTTCTGCCGAATCGGGGCATTGTAATCCGGGTGAAAAGGTCAATGCTTTTATTTAGATTCATTGCAGTTATTACATTGTTTCGTTTTTTATTAATTCGTTTTCGGCTTTTTATTGCAGATTGGGAAATATGAAAGAGAAACCGTTACGTTGTGGAGCGAGGATGACATGCAAAATGCAATTAAAGCTTACCGGGAGAGTAGAAGTTATCGCCATGCAGTGGAATTGTTTGGGGTACCGCATTCATGTCTACAACGGCGACAGAAAAGTGAAAATGATTATCCAGCAGAGGTAAAAGGTGGTCAGAAAACAGAAAGCACTACTTCTTACATCCCCAGAAAATATAAATTCAACAAAAATAGAATGGAAAAGAAAAATCTCATCCCGGCTCAAAAGTTTGCAGAAACGGCAGGTTAAGAACAGAAAAGACCTACAGCATGAATCATCAGCGTCGAGTTCATCAGAATCCTCCGAAGAAACAGATGACGTTGACATATCTTGTGACCTCTGCAATATTAAATACAGCGATCCAATATCGGCGGAACTTGGTGACTGGATTCAGTGTCAAGGAACTGGCAGAGAATGGTACCATGAGAATTGTGTTGGTGCAGTAGGGAAGAAGAGATTTATTTGTGGAAAATGTGTTGCTGTGTTAAAGTGATGCATACATTTTTGTACTGACCCTGTTCGCCAAATTGATGACCCGATTCCCCTTACTTGAAGAAGGCGAATAGGGTCATGGAGCTCAGTTTTCAGATTTATTATGTGAAACTATGAACAATATTTACGAAGTGTTATATATTTGAATTTATAAACAAAAGAACATAGTTTTTGTGGATATACAGTGAAAATTTGTACGTGTGTAAATTTGTCTTTTATTTAGATTTTAACAGATTTTGACCCAATTCAGCCGACCTCACACTAGTCCGGAATAAAGTTCCATGTTTATGTTAATATTTTTTCCTTTTGGACTGGTACTTATTGAGCTCCATTAGCACCTTCTCGTGTCAATGTTTTCACATTAATGCCAATGTTTTGTTATGCATTGTTCCGGTGACGGTTACAGTCAATTTACTGAGCGTTCAAGGATACATCGAGACCTGTCAACCATACAGCAGGAATAGCATTAATTATTTACTTCATGGTCAGCGCAAAAAAGTAATCATTTGTTACTACTGTGAAAGGAAAACAGCTATTACACGCTAATAATTGATTGGCTGTCACCGTCTGTGCTATGACTGGTCGGCTGCGGCCGTTGCCAATTCTACGCCGCGACGAGAAATGTAATTATTTACCGGCTTCCTATCTAATTATGGCCACACGAGGGGAATTATTAGATTTTTCAGCGCAGAACGGTAGATGGAGCTGCACGCATGGGACATCCCATTTCGGAAATCTTAAGGGAATTCAATATTTCGATGATAATAATAACGAGAAGAAAAACGGTGTACACTGCACCATTTAATTCATCGACAACTGGTTTCAGATCCTAGTGTGGATCAGCGTCAGACCTACTTTGGAATACTGAGTGTTTACAATTACAAAGATATATACGAGGTGCTCTCCAGAATTTTAGGGACTGGTGCTGCCAATGTTAAAAACTTTAGATCACCATCACCCTCAAAGTCGTTCCAATCCGCACATTCACACTGGTCCCAGCGCTTCGGCAACTGGTTAAACGTTTTCTAGAAGTCCTGTTCTTTGAGCGTACTTAGCACCGTCAGCGATGCTTCTTGAATACTGTCAAGAGTATCGAACCGACGGCCCTTCAACTTGAGTTTCAGTTTTGGGAATAACACGAAGTTGCAAGGTGCCAAATCTGGCGAGTACAGTGAGTGCGGTACAACCGTCATGGTCTTTCTTTCTTCATTTTTAATGTGAGCAAGGACGTGTGACAGGGCACATTGTCGTGTTGCAGCAGCCAGTTCCCTTGACACTAAAGTTCGGGCCGGCGTCGCAGCACGTTTTCACGGAGCCGTAGCAAAACGTCACAGTAGTACGCAGAATTCACTGTTTAGTTGGGTGGAACGAATTCTTTGATACCCTTGGTATCAAAGAAACCGATGATCATCAGGTTACATTCCATGGTTTGCGCTCCACGACTGTGATATATTTCCAATACTCTAAGATTTTCAGCTATCAGTCGATTTTTTTTTTTTTTTAAATCTTTATTAGCAAATCAAATTACAAATGTTAAATCGTGTAGTGAATATCTTTGGGATGGTAGACAAGCGTCTTCGTTGCTGTTCATGGTTATATAAAGTGACTATAACGGCTGAATATTTAAATTGCTCTTGAAGTATAAATTATTGAGTTCATTTTTTATTATAAGCCAAGCTAAAACATTGTGCGGATTAAGAAGTGGGTACACACAAAATTATACGCATCGCAACTCAGGCAAGAACATAGATTATCTGTGGTCAGTATAGTAACCTTCAATAAACAATACGTCAACAAAGTAAATAATCGTTAAATTGACTTCAGTAAATCTTTACTGTGTTCCTACATGAATTTTCCGCTCGCTATAAATGCAGCAAATCTTCGGACGACGTGTTGCAAACGACTTTGAATGTTTCCTAATTGTTGGGCCTACAGCATCATATATGTCGTAAAAAGACATTGTAATAAAGTTCCAGATTGCTGCTTATGTTTTATTTAATATTGCTACAGCTGTTTCGACAGTTTGTCATTCTCAAGCGCCTGCGTGTATAAGAATTACAATAATTATAAATCAAACAATAGGAAAATATACATAAATTTGTTTGTTATAAATTTTCTTATGAAACTTACGTCTACAATGTTTGGACGTTAATTAATGTTGACATCTGGCGTAACTGTTGCTTTAACTGTCAGGTGTTATGCAGCTTTTTACATTAAAACTTTAAATTAAAGAAACTTTTATATTTTTTTTTCGTAATTAGCAACAGCTTTGCCAAAGATGTTTACATATACTGTAATCAACTAAGTTATGAGATACTTTTTTAACTTTAACATTGGTCAGAGAGGTTTATTTTGTTTTTTCCTCTGTTCATTTAGAATATCTTTGCTTTTCAGCCTTTTTCATCGATAAAGTCAATAAAATTAACCAGATAATTATTATGTTTGAAATCAGTGTGTTCATTAAATATTTCGTTCGGATAATTTTTAGTGTGAATATATATTTCAAATTCCTCCGAAATATTCATTTCTATTCCCTTTGGTATTTTATGCAAAATCGTAAGTGCGTTTTCGATGTTAAGTGCTGAATGGTTTTCGTTTCTGAGATGTAAATAGAAACTAGATTGGTTGTTTTCACTTATTCTTACGTGTTCACGATATCTTGTGAGGAAATTACGTCCAGTCTGACCAATGTAAAAGCTGTTACAGTTGTCACATGTGATTTTGTAAATACTGGCTCTAAGTATGGGGAATTATTGATGGATGTAAAGTGCAATTTTGTTCTTAGATTGTTGTTAGTGCGAAAAGCAAATTTAATCCTGGTGTTTTTGAAAAGTTCGTTAATTTTGTTGGATATTTTACCGAAGTATGTGGCGGGTATGTATTTAAATTTGCTATGTATTCTGTCTTCTCTAGCTAGGTGGATGTCTTTGTGTGTTTGGTCTTCATACGGTGTAATTTGTTTCTTATACAACTGAGTGACAATCTCTGGATTAAAGTTGTTTCTGAATGCTATGTACTGAAGAATTGATAGTTCTTTATCCATTGCTGCTTTCTGAAGAGGTAATTTGATCATCCTATTAATCATTGAGTTGAAAATTGCTAGTTTATGTGACATGAGATGATATGAGTTAGCATTTATGATGTAATCTGTGGTGGTAGGCTTTCTATAAATTTCGAAGTTGTGTTGGTTGTTAATTTGAGTAATTGTGAGATCTAAAAAAAATTATTGAATTATTTATTTCTTGTTCAATCGTGAATTTTATATTAGGGTGTAGGTTGTTAAAAAGTTGATAAATTTTGTGTGTGTCATCGTTGGTTCCATTTATAAGTCTTATCGTATCATCTACATAACGGTAGTAATAAATGATTTGTTTTAAAATTTGTGGTTCAGATGTGAATAGCTTATCTTCTAGGGTATTGAGAAAGATGTCTCCTTATGTACTTGCTATGCTACTTCCCATGGCTACACCGTCTGCTTGAGTGTAAATTTTGCTATTGAATTCGAAATAATTCTGTGATAAGATAGTTGTTAGGAGATTAATGATTTCATCCGTTTCTATGATAGAAATTTTTCTGTATTGTAAGAGGTTTTCGTTTATTCACATCTGAACCACAAATTTTAAAACAAATCATTTATTACTACCGTTATGTAGATGATACGATAATGCTTATAAATGGAACCAACGATGACACATACAAAATTTATCAACTTTTTAACAACCTACACCCTAATATAAAATTCACGATTGAACAAGAAATAAATAATTCAATAATTTTTTTAGATCTCACAATTACTAAAATTAACAACCAACACAACTTCGAAATTTATAGAAAGCCTACCACCACAGATTGCATCATAAATGCTAACTCATATCATCTCATGTCACATAAACTAGCAATTTTCAACTCAATGATTAATAGGATGATCAAATTACCTCTTCAGAAAGCAGCAATAGATAAAGAACTTTCAATTCTTCAGTACATAGCATTCAGAAACAACTTTAATCCAAAGATTGTCACTCATTTGTATAAGAAACAAATTACACCGAATGAAGACCAAACACACAAAGACATCCACCTAGCTAGAGAAGACAAAATACATAGCAAATTTAAATATATACCCGCCACATACTTCGGTAAAATATCAAACAAAATTAACTAACTTTTCAAAAACACCAGGATTAAATTTGCTTTTCGCACTAACAACAATCTAAGAACAAAATTGCACTTTACATCCATCAATAATTCCCCATACTTAGAGCCAGGTATTTACAAAATCACATGTGACAACTGTAACAGCTTTTACATTGGTCAGACTGGACGTAATTTCCTCACAAGATATCGTGAACACGTAAGAATAAGTGAAAACAACCAATCTAGTTCCTATTTACATCTCAGAAACGAAAACCATTCAGCACTTAACATCGAAAACGCACTTACGATTTTGCATAAAATACCAAAGGGAATAGAAATGAATATTTCGGAGGAATTTGAAATATATATTCACACTAAAAATTATCCGAATGAAATACTTAATGAACACACTGATTTCAAACATAAAAATTATCTGGTTAATTTTATTGACTTTATCGATGAAAAAGGCTGAAAAGCAAAGATATTCTAAATGAACAGAGGAAAAAACAAAATAAACCTCTCTGACCAATGTTAAAGTTAAAAAAGTATCTCATAACTTAGTTGATTACAGCACATGTAAACATCTTTGGCAAAGCTGTTGCTAATTACGAAAAAAAAATATAAAAGTTTCTTTAATTTAAAGTTTTAATGTAAAAAGCTGCATGACACCTGACAGTTAAAGCAACAGTTACGCCAGATGTCAACATTAATTAACGTCCAAACATTGTAGACGTAAGTTTCATAAGAAAATTTATAACAAACAAATTTATGTATATTTTCCTATTGTTTGATTTATAATTATTGTAATTCTTATACACGCGGGCGCTTGAGAATGACAAACTGTCGATACAGCTGTAGCAATATTAAATAAAATATAAGCAGCAATCTGGATCTTTATTACAATGCCTTTGAATGTATTCGTGGTCATCCGAACTACACTAATATATATAGACTGGCTAGGACATACAACGGTTGGCTACGAACTAGTACAAATAAGGTCGTTTCACTGAAGACAGCCCAGTGCTCAACAGAATTGGGGAGAAATAAATTTCTGGTATATCTTGAGTAAGAGAAGGGAGCAAGTGGAGAGACATATTCTGGGACATCGAGGAACCGTCAATTTAGCTTCGGACGGAAGTGTGTGGAGTAAAAAACGCAGAGGGAGGCAGCGAGACGAATGCAGTAAGGAAGTACGAATAGATGTAGGCTGCTGTTCTTATTCACAGATGAAGAGGCTTGCCACGGACGTCAGGGCGGCGTAGAGAGCTGCATCAAACCAGACTCAAGACCACAACAACAACACGGGGAGGGAGGAAAAGAAACAGAGAGAGACGACAGGAGATTGGCAGACAGCAGGAGCGGTAATGACAGAGGTAGGGAGATGGATAAGCGGACAGAATGGAGGAGGAGAAGGTAGGGGTAGGTAGAAAGAGACAGAGAGAGTGGGGAGGGAGGAGTTCATGCACTGACTGATACTGGAATATACTGTATAAATACCCAGCAACGCAGGGTTTTCAGGTAGGTGACACAGTGAGAAGCCTAAGAGGACAAAGAGGTAGGAGGCATAGACACGGGGGAAATTATGTGAAGAGAGATTAAGGAAAGGAAAGTCGAATTTACATCCATTTCCCATTTCCTATTTAGCAATATCAAAGTATTGCCGGGTTCGCTAGATTACATGTGTAAAAATGGGTGTGTTTATGATGATTTTCAGGAACTCTTCCTATCAGCCATGTGCGTAATCCTGTGACGTTTGGAAGTTATCGGATCATAATATTTATTAATGTATACACGAAAGTACAAGTCAAGCACTTAGAATGACAGTAGACCGCCCTAGTGTTCCATGCCACTCTTCTGTGACTGCAGTGCTGCCGCTTAAAGCGCTAGCATCGCTTCCGTGACCATGTTGATAGTGCCGCTACGATTGGCTCTCTGCTCGAGGCGCTGCTGTCGTTCCAAGTGTCAGACGTAAACTTTTCCACATTCGTGAGACTGTGACGTCCACCAGAAAGAACCCATCTCCTATGGCACCAGCGTAGGACACTTCAAAAGGTCGAAGGATCTCATCGCTATATCACTGAGCAGTCATAGCGCCATTCTGAACGACATATTCACCAATACTGACCCCTGCCCAGATCATTCGTCCACCACAATGATATATTCCCCGCCAGTGTTGCATGCTTACTAAAAAAAAGGGGGGGGGGGGGCTGCGCCTTAACTCATCTTTTTTCTCCACCTTCCCCCTCTCTCGCTCTCTCTAGGGAAGGCTGCAGCAAGGTCTGGGGGGGGGGGGGGGGGACTGCAGCCCGAAATCTCTCCCGCCTCCCCCCATTTGGTTACTCCGCTGTTCCCCGCATATAAACAGGATTGTCCCGAGTTTCTAGTTCTCTCCAGATGAGGAAACGACGATTGTCAGTCTGAACACAAAATCATTACTCAACAGTGATCAGAACCCGGCGCCAGTCTTTGTGACTCCAATCCTGATGCTGCTCCATCCAGTTTCTGCAGCTAAACGATGTGGTTTTAATGGGACACACAATAGGTCTATGTGCATAGAGGTCACATTCCCTAAGGCGATTTCGGACTGTTTGTGTTTATATTGCGCGTCCTGTTGGTGCCTGGAGGGTGAGTTGCATTCAGCTTCCTGTCTCGACGGGTTGATAACCAGAGATAACGGTCATCTCTTCTTGATGTTATCTGTGGATGACCTTGGCCTTGCCTTCTTTTAATGGTTCCTGTTATCTGAAGTCGCACCCAGGCCCTGGAAATTACACTTTGGAACACTGCAATCGCTGCAGCCATCTCCCTTTGTGTCTGTTCCGCTTCCAATCTTCCTATGGCTCTCCATGCCATAACTTAAGGAAAATCTAGTTGTGGTTGCATTGCACTACCTGGTCATTACACTATCTGAATGCACCTGCTCCTGTAATTTTCTTGGTAGAGTAAACACAAGCTGACACCAACTCCCTGTGCATCAACTTTCTGTAATTACTACTATCTCGACTGCCGCAATGTTCTGGTCTCCACTCCGTAGAACCGGCAGAAAGACGTCGAACGAATTTAGTTAATTCTACCGATCACAATACACATACTTGTTTTCGTCGCGCGGGAATTCCGTTTGGTTCTAGGCGTCATGTCAGGGATTGCGCGGCCGCTTCCGCCGGAGGCTCGAGTCCTCCCACCGGCATGGAAGTGTGTTAGGTTTAAGTTAGGTAAAGAAATTTGTAAGACTAGGGACCGATAACCATAGTAGTTTGGTCCCATATGTTTACAAATATTTCAACATTTTCTCGTCGTCACCATATACACCTAACATTCGCACGAAGACGGATAGTTAGATATGTGCACGTTTTTTGACAGCCAAGTTTCCCTGACCTTACCCCTTTGTATTTTTTCCTTTGGAGACGCTGGAAAGGCGAATTCCGCAAAGAAAAAGTAAACACAAGAGCCGATTCGATCGTGCGTACTATGAATAGTGCAGCCCCTATAAAAGAAAGGAAGGACGACCTCAGAAAAGTCATGCGCGGTTTTTTCAAGACATGTCGAAAGTGCACTGAAGTTGGACCGTCCTTGTTTGCCTTTGCTTTAACTTTGTTCAGTATCTCATTAGTTACGCGATCCACCCATCTAATCTTCAACATTCTCCTGTAGCACCACATTTCAAAAGCCTCTATCCTCTTCCTGTTCGCACTGTTTATCGTCCACGTTTCATTCCCATACAAGGCAACACTCCACACAATTGCCTTTACAAAGGACTTCCTTAGGCTTAAATCAATTCTCTTTTTCAAGAACGCTTTTCTACCCATTGCCATTCTGCATTTTATATCCACTGTACTGCGACCATCATTTGTTATTTTACTGCCCAAGTAACAAAACTCATCTAATTACTTTACTGTTTCGTTATCTAATCTAATTCCTTCAGCGTCACCCGATTTTCTTAGACTGTACTCCATTACCCTAGTTTTGCTCTTGTTAATGTTGATCTTATATGCACCTTTCAGTGCACTGTCCATTCCGTTCAACTGCTCTTACAGGTCCTTTGCTGTATCTGACAGAATTACTATGTCGTCGGCAAAACGCAACGTTTTTAATTCTTCACCCTGAACTTTAATTCCTCCTCCAAATTCCTCCTTGCTTTCTTTTATAGCTTGCCCAATGTACAAATTGAATAACATTGAAGAAAGGCTACAATCCTGTCTTACTCTCTTTCCAATCCTTTTATGCCCTTCAACTCTGACAACCGCTGTATGGTTTTTGTACAAGTTGTAAGTAACCTTACGCTCCCTGTATTTTACTCCCGCTTGCTTTAGAACTTGAAAGAGTTTATTCCAATCAACAATTACGAACAACTTAAATTGGAAACAACACATACAAAATATAGTAGGGAAGGCGAACCAAAGACTACGTTTCATTGGCAGAACACTTACCAGACGCAACAGTTGTACTAAAGAAACTGCCAACACCACACTTGTGTGTCCTATTCTGGACTATTGCTGCGCATTGTGGAATCGCCACCTAGTGGGGCTGACGGACGATTTAGAGAAAATTCAGAGAAGGGCAGCTCATTCGAGTGTCACGGAAATGATGCCCGAGATGGGGAGGAAATCATTAAGAGAAAGGCGTTACTCGTTGCGACGAGATCTATTTGCGAAATTTCTTTCATCAACTTTCTCTGCCGAACGCGAACATATTTTGTTAGCTCCCACCTACATAGGCAGACACGATCATAAAATAAAAGAAATGAGATCGAAAAGTGAAAAGATTTAGGTGTTCCTTTTTCCCGCGAGGTATTAGAGAATGGAACTGTAGAGAAATATCATAAAAGCGGTTCCATGTACCCTGTGCCATGCACTTCAATATGACTTGCAGAGTATTTATATACACTTGTGTTGCCTGTGGTCGAAAATCGACCAATTGTGTTTATAATGGTCACTTGGGGTGACATTTTACGTATCATGTCGGCGGCCTCGCGTGATTATGTTGGCATCATCAACAACACGATAGAAAATATTTGCCCATTTGTTCGAACCACATAGAATGACTCGATTAGTGTATCATACAGACCATGAAGTAAACAAATAATGCTGTTCCTGCTTTATGGTTGACAGGTTCTTGTATGTACCCTCGTCCGCCCAGTAAAAATAATTGCACTCGTAAAGCGAAGATTCCATGAGAAAACATCAGCGTTGTCAAGCGATTGGCTAAAATGAAGACTCACAGGATTCTCACTATTCAGCATCTGTTGCCAACATTATCATAGGAGGCCGCTGGGATGTTTGGTGTAATTTAACCGGTATTGGGAGATATGAAACGGTATCTTTTACGTCTTAAGGAAAATGCCTGACACAATAACAACAAATAAAAACGGAAGTATATACTTCTCATGCCATTTTCGAATTATATAACTTTCATTAGCCTAATATTTGAAATGGAACTACAATTTCGGTGTTCGTATATTTATACAACGCCAAGAAATAATGTTATTTCGATACTGCGATATTCAGAATTCCAGACCTGACAACATGTCGACTTCGTAGTTCCACCCGTGCACCGCTACATGCCTCTCCCGGCGCGTCATCATTTATATCGGCATTCTCGACTTCGTAGTTCCACCCGAGCACCGCTAGATGCCTCTTCCGGCGCATCATCCTTTATATCGGCATTCATATGAAAACATCCATTTCTTTTAACCACTCTTAATCACTGCGCAAATGAAGCATTTGAACGGCACAAGAAAATACGTTGGGAGCACTCCCTGTTTCGATATTCACTTATTTAAAATACGTTATTTTAATACTGCAGATGCGCTGCATTACAGCGTCCTTGGTCGAGGCGAATAGCCAATCAGTGAGCTGATTGTTGGAGAATGTAGAACTTGATCCAAGCTGTAGATAGGAAAATTTCTACTTCCTTGTACCACTTTTAACGGCTAAATGCACACATAATATTTATATTCGTGGAATCTACGACAACCAATCTTTCGAATTATGTAACTTTCATTGGCCTTCTTGTACGAATAAATTAGTAATCTTTACCCAATTTTCGTGTTAGCGTATTTATATAATGATCCAAATGTAGAGACACCCTTAAATGGAGGTTTTTTGTAGTTCTTTATGTCAGGACTGTGTAAACTAGTAAAAATTATTTTGTTTGCTATAGTTTGGGTGGCAAGAAACACGGGGAAGGATGACAGTCGTTGCAAACAAGGAAGCAAGTTGGCTGGTGGTAACGTTACCAGCGTGTCAACACGAGGGCGCCTAGAGGCGGCTAGCTCTCGTTTCGTAACTGGATCGTCGTATCAACTAGTTGGCTTTTCCTGCAGTGGCAGCCAACCACGGCGCTACCTCCACCATGTGCTTTCTTTCACTACCCACTTGCACCAGGAGAAACTTACCGCAGTCTTCCTGGTGGTTACCCAAAATACGAAGTGCGTCCTACCGGCTCGTCTCATAACTTTAGGAAACGAATTCGCTCGAAAATCTCCCCCTCATACCAAAGTAAAATCGTCAGGTTACATTTTCCTTTTATTATAGTCCAAGAAAATATAAATCAATTGACAAAGTTCTACAGTGCTGTAGACAGGGACGTCATGACAAAAAGTTCTAGACGACTCTTCGATGCGCTATAGACAGATATAGCACGACAAAAGATATGAGCGATAGAAAGAAATCCACGTGGTAGAAGGCTGCTAAGAAAGCAAACCTGTACTGCAAATAGAGTCGTAGCCAAAGGTTCACAGTCAAGTCCTACACGAAGCCAAATTTTTGTGATATTCATGTAGTACGTCAGGTTCCACGATAGTCCGATGTTACTATTTTAATATGATAAAATTAATAACAGTAAATTACAACAACTTGACCACAGAAGGTAGATGAGTAACGTATAAGTAGATATCATCGAAGTAGTGAAGCAACTGAAATCACTTAACAAGAACAAGTCTTCTGGTCCGGACTGTATACCTACTAGATTCCTGTGTGATTGCTCCTTACTTAACAGCCATATACAACCGTTCGCTCAAAGAAGGATCTGTACCAAAAGATTGTAAAGTTGCACAGGTCACACCTATATTCAATAAATGCAGTAGGAGTAACCCAATAAACAAAAGACCCATTTCATTAACGTCAATTTGCAGCAGGGTTTTGGAACATATCCTGTATTCAAATTTTATGAATTATCTTGAACAAATGATCTATTGACTCACGGTCAACACGGATTTAGAAAATATCGTTCATGTGAAACACAACTAGCTCTTTACTCACACGAAGATTCCGTATTTCTAGATTTCCAGAAGCCTTTTGACACCGTACCTAACAAACGGCTTTTAATCAAATTGCGTGGTTATGGAATATCCCCCCAGATTTGTGACTGGATAGGGGATTTCCTGTCAGAGAGCTCAGTTTGTAGTAACCGATGGTAAGGCATCAACTAAAACAGAGGTGATACCTGGCGTTCCACAGGGTAGTGTCTTTGGCCCCCTTCTGTTCCTTATCTACATAATAGATTTAGGAGAAAATCTGAGCAGCTCTCTTAGGTTGTTTGCAGATGTCGCCATCATTTATCGTCTAGTAAAATCATCTGAAGATCAAAACCAACTGCAGAACGATTTAAATAATATATCAGTACGGTGAAAAAATTGGCAATTGACTCTTCTAAATAATGACAAGTGTGAAGTCGACTACATGAGTACGAAAACAAATCCGTTAAACTTTCTTTATAAGATATGAATGTGAAGGCCGTAAACTCCACTAAGTACCTAGGAATTACTATTACAGCAGACTTAAACTAGAAAGAACATGTAGATAATGTCGTTGGAAAGGCAAATCAGAGACTGCGTTTTATTGGCAGAACGCTTAAAAGATGCAACAGGACTAGTAAAGAGACAGGACTAGTAAAGAGACGGCATACACTACGCTTGTCCGTCCTCATTTGGAGAATTGCTGCCCAGTGTGGGATCCTTATCAGGTGATTTTGACGGAGGACATCGAAAGAGTCCAAAGAAGGGCAGCTCCTTTTGTATTGTCACGATGCAGGGGACACAGCGTCACAGAAATGATACAAGACCTGGGATGGGAATCATAAAAACAACGGCGGGCCACTTAAGAAACTCCAATCACTAACATTCTCCTCCGAATGCGAAAATATATTGTTGACTCCCACCTACATAGGTAGAAATGATCATCAGAATAAAATACGAGAAATCAGAGCACGCTATTCGAGAATGGAATAGGAGGTGAATAGTATAAAGGTGGTTCGATGAACCCTCTGCCAGGCACTTGAATGTGATTTGCAGAGTATCACCTGTAGATGTAGAAGACGCTACGTCATTACCCTTTACTACGTCACGTGGTCCGTGTCTGGGTGCGCAGTTGTGAGTCGGCGCCAGTTAACTTTTTTCTACCTTCACCGGCCATTTTTTCCGCTTTCCTTTGTCCCTTCCAGTAACTCTGTTATTATGCAAGAAGAGTTACGCTCTTCCTGCTACACTGTCCGCGCTCCGACTACATTATTCTCTGAGCAACGGGTCCATGACCTCACTTTTGACCAGGACGTGACAACAGGAAACCTCCGTCTTGGTTTTCTATGATGAAAAAAAAAAAAAAAAATAAAAAATAAAAAAAAAAATAAAAATAAAAAGTTTGTTAAGCTTAAGGGACTCAACTGCGTTGTCAGCAATCCCTAAACTTACGAATTACTGATGAACTGACGACACAAACATCCATGCTCGAAGGGGGGATTCGAACCCCCCGACTGGGAGCGGCCTCGCGCATCGGAGCATAGCGTCTCAATGCGCTTGGCCACTCGGTCGCGGCCGATGATGGATCACATACCCGCAACCTATCGACACCAAATGTGACGTTGAGAATCACCCTAATATCTCTGTAATTCTCGAATTATCAACCCGACAATGACCAAAATTTCTGATACACTATTTGGTAACTTAAGACCTATCTTGTGCAAAATTCACTGGAATTTATCTAAAAAATAAATAAATAAAATAAAAAATAGTTTCATTGAACAATACGAAGGTATCCTCAAATGAGGACAGTGAGTACGAATTCTGTTACATGGAACATCTACTAATAATATCAAAGAATACCTAAAGAGTGGACACTATTTTCTATTTTTCGTCCAATGAAATTGTTTCAGGCACACAGCAATTTCACACTTTTCTCAAATGTAACGTTTTCAGTCGGCAGTCCCGGTAATGAGACCTGAAATATATAAAAAACGATGCCAAATCGTAAGAAAAAATTTTCACTTTCTCGATACTTACCGAAAAGATATAGTGAATACTATCGATGACTTTTGAGGCTACATAAAGCAAAACGTTATGAGCATTCTTTAGTTGTTTTTCTGTAAGGAGAAGTATACGACTAAGGAAAAAGTATACTAAGTTCAAAGTGAATAGTTCAGTTTGAAAAGTAAAATTATCGAGAACAGTGCCAAAGCGTAAGAAAGAATTTTCCCGTTCTCTGTCCTTATCGAAAAGGCATAATGTACCGGGGAATGTAAATCTACAGAAGAAAGAGAAGCACGTTAAACAGTTTATGGAGAGGGAAAAAAAAGAGAAACAAATGAACAGGCTGATGATACAACAAAACCATGTACAGTCAGAACGAGTAATTTTTACCTAAATGCACAGCTGGAAGCTCAAATATTGGGAATAGCCGCATGCGTTGTATGTAAAAGACGTCAAGTAAGTTATAGTTTCTAACAGGAAGCGTTTATTTACGATCCTACTAATAATTGTAACGACCATCCAAGAGTAGTATTGCAATAACTAGTAAAGTACGTAAATTTTGTAAAGAAAAATAATTATTAAAAGGCAAAATTATATATATATATATATATATATATATATATATATATATATATATATATATATATATACAAAAAGGAAGATACCATTCGGCATACCATATTCTCAGAGAAACAAGAAGACATTTCTTATGATCTACTGTCATCCACTCAAGGCATCAGCTACTTGAATAATTATCTGCCGCCCAATCAGGAAGGATTTTTGGGAAGGGATGTATCAGAGTTATTTTTATGACAATCTATAAAAACAAATTAAAACGGTTTTTAAAAATTTCTTCCATGATATTCATTCTTTTACTTTCATTGATACTGCGTAAAAGTTTCAGATTGTCCTCCATTTTCATGGGATTTCCTGTTTCTTTACACCTCACATCTATTTGTATCTTTTCATTCAACCGTTATATATATATATTTTTTTTTTGTAAAAAAATTCGTAAACTTATAATGGGGATACGTTTTCAAAGACTTTTGTCATAGTTTGTAACATTACGTAAAATATAATTGTCTTCTGATGTTTGACGTAACTATTTCATAGGATGACTTGAAAATGAGCTCTGGCCTCAGGAAACTATTGTCAATCAATAAAAGATATTAAGACATTTAAAAGATCTATTACTCGTTGCAATATTAGTGTAAAATTGGAAAGACATATGTATCATATCGAGTCGTATTTTGGTTAAGCAATAGTGTGAATGAGCCACAATTATACGAGGCGCGTCCAGAGAGTAAGTTCCATTTGGTAATAAAATGTAATTGTACACAGATACAGAAGAAATTTTTATTGCACAAAATTCTACAACTCTTAAACTACTTTTCCACATAACTGCCGAAATATTGTAGGCACTTGTCATAACGTGCCACAAGTTTTTGCAGGCATCCTTCGCAGAAGGTTGCCGCCTGTGTATTCAACCATGTGGTAACAGCTCTTTATCATCGTTGCAGTGTTGACCACCAATGACAGATTTTAGGTGTAAGAAGAGATGAAAGTCTCTAGGAGAGAGGTCCGAACTGTATGGAGAATGATCAAACAGGTCCCATTCAAATTTCCGTAAGAATTGTTTGGTCACATTCGGTGTGTGAGGTCAGGCATTATCGTGAAAAAAAAAAATCTTTTGACAGTAATCCTCTTCTTAGACCTAAAATCTGTCCTTGGTGGACAACACTTCAGCGATGATGACGAGCTGAAAGAACATGTTACCACATGGTTGAATACAAAGGCGACAACATTCTATGAAAAAGGTACAGAAAACCTTGTGCCATGCTATAACAATTGCCTACAACATTTCGGAAGCTATGTAGAAAAGTAGTTTAACAGATGAAGAATTTTGTACAATCAATATTTTTTCTGTATCTGTACGCGTTCGTTTTATATAACCAAACGGAACTTACTTTCTGGATGCGCCTCGTATAATGAAATAGGACTGTTTGTGTCTGTCTTCTTCGAGAATGTGAGATTTGGTTACAAGCTATTGGGCGTGTGTGTGTGTGTGTGTGTGTGTGTGTGTGTGTGTGTGTGTGTGTGTGTGTGTGTTTTCTGGGGGTACTGTCCTCTTTTGTCAAGAACTGTGCTAACCAATTATTGCTGAGCGGTTGCGGTAAATATGTTTGAAAACGTTGAGTGCCGAATCACGATATTTGGGGACCTAGATGCTCGGTTTCTCTAGGAGTCAGGATAATGGGGTTTGTCTCGGAACAGCGCCCATTTGTATGACTTTTAGAACATCTGCCTTACTGCAGCTGAGGTACAATTTATACAAGCAAAGTTTGAACAATCAGTCGCAGCTGGCGCTCCGTCGGAAACATTATGAAAATCGAACAGTAACTTTTGCAATGGACGTCAATTTGGCTGATTGTTCTGCTAATGGCACTAAGGTGTTTTCGTAGGACATTTTTGTAGTACGTCACTTCTTATTTGAAAATTACATCTACGTATATAGTCGGCAATCCTCCGTAAAGTGCGTAGCGGAGGGTACACTGTACCACTGCTAGGCATTTCTTTTCACGAAGTTACATAAATAGATAACGTCAAAACGATATCTTTTTTTGTTCAGTAACTATTATCCGTAGTCCAGATATTATTTTAAATCCAACTGAATTTAGCACGTGTTAAGTATTGATGGAGACTGAAATGTTTACATGATTCTTAAGTAATTACATTGTACCACTTTCAAACATAATACTCATCTTTTCAACATTACGATGTATGGGGGCTCTGCTCGCTGCAAAATTATTCACCTGGGGCGTCGTGGTAGAAATAAATACTCGTAGGTACAATTTTTCACTTCTTCTTTAATTTCCAATCAAACTGCTTCTCCACCAAAACATTACAGCTTCATAACCTACACACTGCCACAGAACTTAGGTGATAGTACTTCCATTGTAGAACAGACTGACATAGGTTCCAAAGCATTTGACAAACGCCAAAACTCGAACTCCCCCCACGCAAGGCGGTGAGGCAAATATATAACATCGACAATAATGACACTGCATTATGCATCGTTCATAACAATTGAATATACTAATTTACAATTACCAAACACACAAAGAAAACATTTCATGTACACAAAAATAATCGCAATATAAAATGAAAACTATACATACAATAATTTTGGATGGCGCATATCTTTTTAAGTTGAAATCACCGATCTTTTTTGTTACACAACAGAGAGTAATGTTAAATGTCAATTAATTAGTACAACATACATGTTCCTAACATATATTGAACTATCAAATATCTTGCCAATTCTCAAAATAACTTCAAAATCTCACGTCAGTCAATATATACAAAGAAATACAATATTGAAATTTCGACTATTACATTAATTAACACAATACAACTTGTTTATGAGCCTAACATATACACAATGCCATTTATTTTAATGTCTCTGTTTTACAAAGGTTTTTACAATTCTTCTGTTAAGTTATCGAAATAATGTACAATGGCAAAACTATTGTTTATAGAACTGTCTGGAAACGTCATATACAAATCTCTTAATTAATGAAATCTATCACTTGTTAACTAATCACAGTATCACCGAGACATTGTCCTACACTGATTCCTAGGCTGTTTCGTTTGTAACTAATTTCACACGCAAAATGTATCACTATTGAACCACACGATTCCGGGTCCGACGCAGACGGCATCGTACGATAACAATGAGATGAGAGGGCCAGCAGTATCATTACAAGACGCAGACAGTTAGGGATTGTAAGTTCTTCTACCTCTTTGGCAGCTAATCATTCGCTTTTTGTTGCGCTGTGGTAGGAACATTTTTCATTCCTGAATAGTAGTATAGGTTTATTGCATTCGGCGACAGTAACACAGTATTACTTGTGAAATTTAAAATAGTGTTTCCGCCCGGGATCGAACCGGGGACCTTGCGCGTGTGAGGCGCACGTGATAACCACTACACTACGGAAACTGATGACGATTATCACTCGTGACAAGATAGTCGTGGTAGGGGTTCCACACTTTCTCTCCGCGCTGCGCTGAACCAGATTCAGATGAGGGTGGTGGGGATAGACACGTCAGCGCTCTCTCTCTCTCTCTCTCTCTCTCTCTCTCTCTCTCTCTCTCTCTCTCTGTGTGTGTGTGTGTGTGTGTGTGTGTGTGTGTGTGTGTGTGTGTGCGTGTGTGCGCGCGCGCGCGAGCGCGCAGAATAGCACGTATTCGTAAAACTTCTCGCTAAGCACAACTAGCTCTCAGAACACGAAGTAAGTATTAAACTTGTATCCATTCTGGAAGTGTGGAACCTGCGACTGTGTTCATTAAAGAAATCAGAAAATAACAGCATTTCGTATGTATTTATTACCACAACCGGTTTCGAACTGCCTGGCAGTTCATCATCAGGCGGTGTACATGCTTTAGATGTTGCTTATAACATTGTGGAATATGTTTGGCTGTGGTGAGATAGAAAATTATTATGTGTGAGCTTTGTCATTGACACTAAATTTCAACATTTGCAAGTTTAAATTGTATTCTAAATAGCTACTTACAGTTTGTTCACATTTCTGATTGATGGTATGTGATTTTTCAAGCATTTTAGTGCTCTATGGAAGCACACATAACACAACACTCGCTTTCCACATGTTTTACAAACATAAACAATTCAGAGATATGTAAACGTAATTGTCAAAGATCATAGTTGATGCATAGATATTATTTTAAACTAATTTACCAGTTACAGTTTCATACATTTCTATTTACAATATTTTCTTACAGTGATGGCTTCTTTATTTCTTATTACTGTAATGGTAGCACTATTGTTACATGTGAAGAAAAATCCATAGATTGCATTTATAAGATTAAACATCTGCGGTTGGAGTAGCATTTGGGATTGGCAAAGAGGGGGTGGGGGGGGGAAGTGTTATGTGATGTAAGTATGTGTATGTTTGGTTTCCTCAGGCTTAAAGAGTCTTTAAAATTTTTGTAGAAAGAGTTGTTCGCCAGTTCTGTTTGTTCATTTAAGATGGTGTGTGGTGCTTTATTGTTATGGATGAAAATTTCTAACTGTTCTAAAAGGTCCACCTTTATTCCTTTGTCTGCAGAATGTAATATTTGGAGATTGGTTTTTATGTTTGTAATGGAATGGCTGTTTTCAGCCAGATGGGATGCTTTCTACAGGGGATCTCATTCTATATCCTAATATGCTTTTGACACCATTCCTCGAAATCCTTTTCTAATCAGATCTACGTAATATCGTCGCAGGTATGAGAATACATGTGTGATATGAAAGAAGGGCAGCTTTTGAATAAAGAAAACTAACGGAAAGTCATGTAACAGAAGCAATATCTGGCTTTCTGAAGACAGTAGAGCTGAGATTAACGGAAAGATCTGTATCTACATCTACATAGATACTCTGCAAATCACATTTAAGTGCCTGGCAGAGGGTTCATTAACCACTTTCATAACGTTTCTCTACCGTTCCATTCTCTAATAGCGCGCGGGAAGAAAGAACACCTAAATCGTTCCGTTTTCGATCTGATTTCTCTTTATTTTATTGGGATGGTCATGTCTCCCTAAGTAGGTGGGTGCTAGCAAAATATTTTCACATTCAGAACTAAAAGTCGGTGAATGAAACTTCGCAAACAGATCACGCCGCAATGAATAACGTCTTTCTTTTAATGATTTCCACCCCAATTCGTGCAACATTTCCGTGACGCTTTCCCCCCGGTAACGTGATAAAACAAAACGAGCTGCCCTTCTCTGAACCTTCTCTATGTCTTCCGTCAGTCCCACTTGGTGAGGGTCCCACAATGGGCAACAGTACTCCAGGAGAGGACGCACAAGTGTGATGTCGGCAGTCTCTTTGGTGGAGCTGGTGCATCTTCGAAGCGTTCTGCTAATGAAACGTAATCTTTGGTTCGCCTTAAGGCTTGAATTACTTATCGTGTTATTGAAGTTCAGCGGATTTCTTTTAGTGGTCATGTGTATTACTTCACACTTTTCATTATTTAGTGTTAATTGCCAATTTTGCACCATGTAGAAATTTTGTCTAAATCGCTTTGTAGTTGATTTTTGATCCTCTATTGATTTCACTAACCGATAAACGACCGCATCATCCGCGAACAGTCTAATCGAGCTATTCAGATTGTCCCCTAAATCGTTTATAAACACAAGGAAGAGTAGGTGACCTATAACGCTTCCCCGGGCAACGCCAGATATCACTTCTGCTTTACTCGATGGCTTACCGTCAATTACTACGAACTGTGTTGTTTCTGATAGGAAATCGTGAGTCCAATCGCACAATTGGGGCGACATTCCATAAGCATGCAATTTCATTAGAAGCACCTAATATGAAAAACGTAAGTTTTGGGGGATGTCTGGATACTTTTGATCACATAGTGATTGTATTACGTCTGGAGTCATACTTTCGTGATCCACTTGTTACGGTCATCAGTGATCCGATGGCGCTTGGGAGAATTAGCTGTGCACCGTCTGATTTGACACTGCAAGCAGTAAATACTCTTGAGTTTAGAGGTGAACGATATTAGCAGCATTCATTGTGATGTACAATCATGTCCCACTGAGATACTCCTGTTGAGCAAAATAACAAATTAGCATTATGAACAGTGCAAGAAGCTGGATACACAGATCTATCGACGGATTACTGCACATGTTCGACACAATCTGTACATTACGAACCTCTTGAACATCCCCAAACAGTAGACCAGGCTACGGATATTCATATAGTAAAGACGCACGTCCAAGTCTTAGACGCAATGTGCGGGTAGCGGTGGCCCACGGATCATCACCCATGGACCCGAAACCTGGGAACATGTCGCATTTGTTGTGTCATCGGAAAACATTGTGGATCTGTCTGTAGCAGAACTAAGACCATGAGTCAGTCTGGCGAATACTGCCAATCATGATTACCCAGGGCCGGTCGCGGTGGCCGAGGGGACTTATTTTATATTTTATTTATCGTATGGTTATTACAAGCATACAAGAATATATACATACAATTAAATGGAAATGTCCAAATTTAACAGCCAGTCCAGAGCACTTTCTGTCACTTGATGTAAACTCTCCATGTCACCATTAAATGCTCGCAGTGGACACTGCTTGACGATGTGCCCTACGGTTTGCTCCTCTGCCCCGCAGTCACAGTCAGAAGATGGAAGGAAACCCCACTTCTTCATGTTGTAAGCACACCTTCCTTGAACAGTCCTGATGCGGTTCAGTCTCGACCAGGTTTGGCGTGGTAGATGGAATCCCTCAACCTTCTTGGATGGATTTTGCACGAGGTGGCCGTTGTGCGGTGGATTTTCGTTCCAGCGTTCTTGCCACTTGCAGGTCACGTCGAAAGAAGTGGTGCTTTCTGTGTCACACCAGGGAGGTTTTCGTGATTTCAGACGACATGCTGGGGGATCCCTTGGAGCATCATAGAAGGGAGAATTCTTGTGAGCCTCGACATTCTTTATCAATTTCACCTTAGCTGCTTTCCTCCTCAGATCTTGCGGAGCAATGTTAGCCAGGACAGGTAACCATTGAATGGGCGCAGACCTGACAATGCCAGTGATAATCCTCATGGCTTCATTAAGTTGGACGTCAATCTTTGTTGTGTGAGCGCCGTTTTCCCGAGGAGACTGAGGCGCTCCAGTCACGGTCTGCACGGCCGCTACGGTCGGGGGTTCTAATCCCCCCTCGGGCATAGATATTTGTGCCGTCCTTATGATTAGCTAGTTAATAAGTAGTTTGTAAGTTTAGGGACTGATGACCCCGTAGTTAAGTCCCACAAGCTGTACAAACATTAAACATTACCCAGGCGTCGTAAAAAAGTTGACTGGAGAGTGGAATGGTGCTTTCTTGTCTTCATTAAGGTTTCGTGTGTATGTGAGTGGTGGACGTACGCGTGTGAGGCGTCTATCCGTTGAGTTGCATATACAGGGTGTGTTCACTAAGTGTGTTTGCCTCTGTAATTTATAAAATAATAGGTGACGGGAAATTTTAATGCGGTAGGTCAACACAAGAAATGTTACACTTTCTGCGGAGCTATGAACATAGTTTATTGTATCATTTTCCAAAGAGCTACAGCACAAAGATATAATTTTTTTTAATGGAACAATAGTTTTTTTTCTATCGTGCATTGGATTCGATGAAACCAGCTGCGTCCAAATCAATTTAAACTACATTCCTATCACTGTTAGTCTGGGAGCTACAACCCTTCAAAGTTTAGGGGGCGGAGGCTACGACAGCGTAGCTGACTGGCTGGTGGTCATGAGACAGTGGGCCGTGCCCCAGGGGATAGCCACTCGGCCAGTTCAGCTACGCTATCGCAGCCTCCGCCCCCGGAACTTTGAAGAGTTGTAGCTCCCAAACTAACAGTGATAGGAATGTAGTTTAAATTGATTTGGACGCAGCTGGTTTCAACGAATCCAATACATGATAGAAAAAACTATTGTTCCATTTAAAAAATTATATCTTTGTGGTGTAACTCTTTGGAAAATGATATAATAAACTATGTTCATAGCTCCGCAGAAAGTGTAACATTTCTTGTGTTGACCTACCGCATTAAAATTTCCCGTCACCTATTATTTTATAAGTTACAGAGGCAAACACACTTAGTGAAACACCCTGTATAAGAGTGCATTCGTCCCCGACACACAAATCCCGCACAAGGTATCATGGAGGGGAGGCAAACACAACTTGTGGTCTCATTTCGCGTTACACTTATAATGTGATCAGGGGCTATCTTACTTCACTTGAAACAAGATACTGATACTATGCCGAGATCGTAATGTTATACTTATGACAACCGGTTTCGGTATGCTGTGGCCTACTTCTGGTATGATGAGATTATTACAGTTTTACAGCCTTCTAAGAGCTCGAAAACTCAATTACTCGTATATGATAGTCAAGTGAGATGTCGAGCATTTGTAATGCTGTGCAAACATAGTAATCTCATCAGACCAGAAAATGACATAACAGCGATCCGAAGCCGGTCGTAAAAATAAAGTGTAATTGGGAGCTTGTAAAATGATAATAATCTTGCTTCGTTTGATGTTTCTGCAGGTAAAACAAGCATTACATACGAGGAGTGATTCTATTCTAGATTTACTATCAGAAAGGACACAGATCGGAAAGTGTTGACTAAAACATAAGTGATTCCTTATAAACGATTTATGACACAATCACAGGAGCTGACTAAGCGGATAATACTAACGTTTATCTATTAAAGTCACCAGGGGATCAAAACCAACTGCAAGACGGTTTAGGCAAAATATCAACATGGTCCAAAATTGGAAATTAACCCTAAATAATGATAACTGAAGTCGTTCATAAGAACAGTAAGATAACGTTAAATTTCATTTACACGATGGTCAATCACGTTTAAGGGCTGTAAATTCAACCAAATACCTAGGAATAACGACGACGAATAACTTAAATTGTAAAAGAAAGGAAGAAGGAAAATTAGCGTTTCAAGTCCCGTCGACAACGTGGTCATTAAAGACGGATTGTTTTCTTTGTTAAGGATGGTAAGGAAATCGGCCGATCCCTTTAAAAGGAACTAACCAGGTCATTTCTACATCTACATAGATACTGAGCTATCGACCGTAAGGTGCGTGACGTAGAGTACATCGTACCACTAGTAAGCTTTCCTTTCCTATTTTTTTTCTTTTGTCTTTTTTAGGTTATGGGACTTAACTACGGGGTCATCAGTCCCTAAACCTACAAACTGCTTATCAACTAGCTAATACTAAGGACGGCACAAATATCCATGCCCGAGGGGGGATTCGAACGCCCGACCATAGTAGCCATGCAGCCCGTGACTGGAGCGCCTCAGTCCCCTCGGCCACCGCGGCCGGCCCTTTCCTATTCCACTCCCAAATAGAACGAGGGAAAAACGATCGTCTATATGCCTCTGTATGAGCCATAATTTCTCTTATCTTTGTGACCTTAACGAGAAATGCAAGTAGGCGACGGCAAGATCGTTCTGCACAGAGCTTCAAATACCGGACCTTTAAATTTCCTCAACACAATTTCTCGAACAGAAAGTCGGCTTTCCTTCGGCGATTTCCATTTGAGTTGCCGGACGATTTCTGTGACACTCGCGCATTGGTCGAACCTACCAGTAACGAACCTAGCTGCTCGTCTCTGAACTGGTTTCATGTCTTCCTTTTAACTGATCTGCTGCGGGTTCCAAACATTTTACCAAAACTCAAGACATGGTCGTAGATCTTCCCAAAATATTCCCAATAAACCGATGTCGGCTGTCCACCTGATTCACAACTGTCCTTACATGTTCGTTCCATTTCATATCGCTCTGCGATGTTACGCCTAGATATTTGAACGACGCGACTGCATCAAGAAGCTCACTACTAATGCTGTATTCGAACATTATAGTATTGTTTTTCCTACTCATGCGCATCACCCTACATTTTTCTACATTTAGAGCTAGCTGCCTTTCTTCACACCAACTAGAAATTTTGTCTATATCATCCTGTATGCTATTGCAGTCAATTAATGACAACTCCCTCCCATACACCGCAGCGTTATCAGCGAACAGCAGCAAATTACAACTTACTCTGTCCATCAGATCATTTATAGAGCTACACAGTAACATGCCTGACGATACACTCGTCTTTAATGAACATTGAAGATTGGAAATTTGCACAGGTCACACCTACATTCAAGAAAGGCAGTAACAGTAACCCACTAAACTACAGGCCAATTTCATTGACGTCAATTTGCAGCAGGATTTTGGAACATATCCTGTATTCAAATATTATGAATGATCTCGAACAGAATGATCTATTAACCCAAGGTCAACACGGATTTAGAAAATATCGTTCATGCGAAACACAACTAGCTCTTTATTCACACGAAGTGATGAGTGCTATCGACAAGGGTTCGCAAATCGATTCCGTATTTCTTGATTTCCAGAAGTCTTTTGACACCGTACCTCCCAAACGGCTTTTAATCAAATTGCGTGGTTATGGTATATCGCCCCAAATTTGCTATTGGATAGGGGAATTCCTGTTAGAGAGGACACAGTTCGTAGTAATCGATGGTAAGGCATCGACGAAAACAGAGGTGATATCGGGCGTTCCACAGGATAGTGTCATTGGTCCTCTGCTGTTCCTCATTTACACAAAAGATTTAGGGGAAAATCTAAGTAGCTTCCTTAGGTTGTTTGCAGATGACGCCGTCATTTACCGTCTAGTAAAATCATCTGAAGAACAAAACCAACTGCAGATCGATTTGAGTAAGATATCACTATGGTGTAAAAATTAGCAATTGACTGTAAATAATGAGAAGTGTGAAGTCGTCCATAAGAGTAAGAAAAGAAATCCGTTAAACTTTGTTTTTAAGATAAATCAATCAAGAGTGTAGGCCCCCACACACGAGCGAAGAATCACAGCAATTCGTCGCGTGCGATATTGCTGCTATCCATCGCTCGACTCCACCTCGCCACACACGAACGACTTGTCAAGCAATTCCTACGAGAATTACGAACGCATATGTGTAGGCAAATTCTGCAATGGAAAAGGCTCTTTTATTTTTAACAGTAATCACAGCTGATATGTGCATCCGGGCGAGTAATAAGCCTACTTTTAATTCAAAAATGTTTTAAAAATGGTAATTGTAATTTATTAAACTTGTTTTGAATCCGTTTCCCTAGGATCTTTTGGTTACGTTACACTTTTATTGCCGCCTAGTGGGTTGTATACATCTTCCTAGAGAAGTAATACTTTTTTTGTTTTGTTTATTAGTCCTCAATTCCTTATTATTGGTTTGCCTAATAGTTTAGCTTCAAGTAACTACGGTACACAATTCGTTTTTCAGTCTGCATAAATGTTGTAAATAGCCCCATTGCTGACTTCCATGACTATAAATGGTGAAAAGGAGAGCTAGTTTGTATGAAACGATTAGGGTCTTCACTATAGCTTTATTGATTTGTCCTGAACAATTAAATACCCTTTTAATATTTTGGTACATATTAATCATTCTGTTTTGAAGTTAAAAATTTTAATAATACCAGAAATTGTTTAATAAATAAATCAAAATCATTAGATGGAACTAAAGTTTTTCTTGGCTATTACTATGAACGTCCTACCAATTCCAGTGTTACGAGCACATGCTTCAAAACGCGGATCACTGCAGAATTTCTAGAGTGTACTTTTTATTACTTATTAATATAAGTGAAAACGCCGTCCACCATTGCTTAGAGTAATTCATGATCCCCGAATAATTACGCATTGTAACGTAAAGTTATTATTAAACGTGGAAAAGCGAAACAAATCACAAACACGGTTGATAACTAGAGAAACGAGTCGCAGGCATATTGGCAGCCATCGCTGCTAAGCATCCAGACAGCCACATTGCTTTCACGAATCGCACGCGATCTGCCAGATTGCCTGGGATTTCCATGCGATCGGCGACCGATCGTTGCGATTTGTCCACACACGTGCGATCTACGAAGCGATCGGTCGTCCATGCGACGGATTGCTGCGATCTGTCGCTAGTGTGTGGGGCCCTTTATAAAATTTCGGCGCTAGCGTGGTATACCATTTCAGATTAAATCCAAATTAAATGTTTTGCTTCTATACATACTTTTTACTTTAGACTTCATCCGAAATGGCACACGATGGTGGCGAAATTTTACAAGACAAGATATTCTTACGGCCAGCGGTCGCCTTAACATTTTTTTTTTCCTTCTTCTTTTTCGACTATGTCGAGCTCTTGCGGACGTGGGCCAATGTTGCTCTATCATGAGCGTTGGCTCTTGGCTCAGTTCCTTATTACAGAGGATGACTTGTTCAGACACGCTAGCCGTCACGCCCAAATTCTTAACGCGCACTACGACGTTAGTGCCCCCTGCACATTACTTTCCCTTGCTCGCAGCTTTATCTGTATGCTTGCAAGGGTTTCAAATGTTCAAATGTTTGTACAGCTTATGGAACTTAACTACGGGGTCATGAGTCCCTAAACTTACAAACTGCTTATGATCTAGCTAATACTAAGGACGGCACAAATATCCATGCCCGCGGGGGGATTCGAACCCCCGACCGTAGTGGCCGTGCAGACCGTGACTGGAGCGCCTCAGTCCCCTCGGCCACCGCGGCCGGCTTGCAAGGGTTTGGACGTGTTTGTGCATCGTTACCGAAATTGTCATTTGCCTGTTACAGGCATATATATACGACTAGTCCTTCTGGCAATGCTTCGCAATTGCTAAGATGTATGTATTCTTGCTTTGAACGTCATATGTGGAAAATTTTATCGCAATCGTACGAATGATGTTGATATCCCAAAGAAAAGAGCTCTTTCAATTTTCGAAAACGTTTCCTATTTTCTGGTCAACAATTCCATACTTTTACTTCACTCAAACCTTTCTCTCGCTTTAAACGTCCAAACGTGCAAAATTTTATCCCAACCAGATAAATAGTTTTGATATTTCAAAGAAAAGTCTCTTCCTATTTTTCTGAATTTCCAGTTTTCCAAGAAATTTTCCAAATTTTTATTTCATAAGAACGTTATCTTACTTTGAGTGTCAATATGCAAAATTGTATCGCAGTCAGACGAATGATATTGATATCCAATTGAAAAAAGCTCTTTCAGTTTCTCGCGAATTTTTAAATTTTCCGGGTAACTTTCCCAAATTTTTAGTTCATAAGAACGTTCATCTTTTTTTGAACGTCATATGATCTAACTTTTATCACAGTCGGATGAACGGTTGTCAACTAATAGTGTTAAGTACATTTAGAAACACATTGGAAGAGGTACTTTTGCGACTTTCCTTTTTAACTGTCCCTCTTTTTTTTTCACTCAAAACTTTTCCAAGACCATAATGAGCAAAACAAAAAAAGAATTACCCCTCTCCGTCGCGCGAATAGTCAGTTATAGTGCTGAATTCAGTGGTTCGAAAACAGAATACGCTACGTAAGACAGGTCGTCTGGAGGTAAATTCTTATATTGCCGTAACACGCCGTTAGCGTCAACAAAGGAAGAAGGAGATGCGATACTCATTAAAGAAGGTGACACTGAAGCTGACGTTCTCACGCTCTACCGAAAGACAAAAACGACTCAGGCCATGAGCGGTCCCACGGGAAACAACACACAGACGCGTTGCTTTCATGCCCCCTTGTTGCAACGCTGCGATATGTGAAGTTCGATAAGCTGCTTTCGCGATGCGGGACGCTGAAGACAAACCTCGCGAGGTATCGCTCCTTTGATTCACTTATTTAAACGAGATCGTCCATGAAAAACATGTATTACTAACAAGATGAACCAAATTTATTAAAACACTAGCTGAAAACCCGGCGTTGCCCGGGTATTTATTTATTTATTCTAACCTTGAGTTAGTACTTTTCCTATCCACTCTCTCTGTCCATCTCCTTTTTTCTAAAAACACGTTACATTTATCAGAGAATATATAAGAAATCACAGGTAACAATGCACTCGTTTCGAAGAATCCAATCACGAAATTCAACAATAATGATTGCAATAGTATCACAGATGGATCACTTGATGTAATGCGCGAAACGTCAAATCGATTTTTTTTAAAGAGCTGTATTAAAGGAAATTTCTTTTTTACTGCTTTATTTATTTATTCTTATATTTCCTTATTCAGCTCTTTCTCTGTAAGGATAAGCATACGAAGACATGGTAGCACACATAGACCAAAGATATGGTCTGTGGCATCTCGTTTCGCTGTATGTAACCTCCTTGCTATAGAGTGGGAAACGTCATCACTGGCCTTCAGTCCGAATTTTTTTTTAATTTGACGACTTTCAACCACCATGTCTTCCACCCCCTTGTAGCTATCGGCATGGAACTGCTATGGTGAACAACGGGAGACTTCGGACAACAATTACACACAGACCATTCGTTTGCGTTCTGTAGTTTTCGCTGCAGAGCGAAGTATTAACACGCACACACACGTAGAATTTTATATACACCTACAACTTTCCATCCCAATACACTGCACCCTTTTATCATTATCAATCCTAAAGCAACAATGCAATCAATAAAACCATTTTCAATGAGTAAATATAATTTTCAAAGAATCATTATTGTTCCGAATTTCGCGTTATATTCTTCAAATTACTAAATATATATCAGATCGCTATAAAACCGTGCCTAAAACCTTCCTCAGGTATAAACTGGTAACTGTACAAATATTTAAGTCTCTGCATCTTGACGTTTGGACGTGATAAGCGTACACCGACCAGACATTCACATTAATTTATATAGATAAATAGCTATCCGATCGCCATAAAACCGTGCCTAAAGTCTTCCCCGGGTAAACATTAGTAACTGTACAAATTAGCTCTTTATGTCCTGTGGTTCAGACGTGATAAACGTACACCGAACAGACATTCACATTTATAGATATATATTAATATTAAAATTCTTCTGAGCTATTTGCCGCGTCGTGATGATATATTTCCAACGTTTCGGATCCGTTACTCGTGTCTTCCTCAGCGAGTACTGTGCTTGTCTTATACAAATAATTCTGACCCATGGGTAGTTCTGATTGGTTGAAATTTGGTAGCAGGAAGGGAAGGAATAACTTTATTGGTAAATACAAGAAATGTATTCGCAATTGTGAATATTAATCAGCATCAGCTGTATGGTGTAATGGTGACATATGAAAATTTGTGCCCGGCCGGGACTCGAACCCGGTATTCCCGCTCATCGCGAGCGGTCGCGTTGCCGTTACGCTATCCGCGCACGCTCCCCGGAACGACCCAAACCCTCATATGCCACACATTGTCTACTGCCCATGAGTGCTCGTACATTCTATGACGTAATTCCCGCACGGGGTACATCTACATACATACTCCGCAATTCACCGTAAGGTGCGTGCCGGAGGGTACACTGTACCACTACTAGGAATTTCCTTTCCTATTCCACTCCAAATGGAACGAGGAAAAAAAAAAAAAAAAAAAAAAAAAAAAAAAAAAAAAAAAAAAAAAGCCTATATGCCTCCGTACGAGCCCTAATTTCTCTTATCTTGTCTTTGTGATCTTTACGCGAAATGTAAGTAGGCGGCAGCAAGATCGTACTACACTCAGCTTCAAATTCCGGCCCTCTAAATTTACTTAACAGAAATTCACGAAAAGAACGTCGTCTTTCTTTCAGCGATCCCCAATTGAGTTGCCGGAGCATTTCCGTGACACTCGCGCATTGATCAAACCTATCGGTAACAAATCTAGCTGCTCATATCTGAACCGCCTCTATGTCTTCCTTTAAACTGATCTGCTGCGGGTCCCAAACACTTGAGCAATACTCAAGACGTGGTCGTACAAGCGTTTTATACGCGGTCTCCTTTACAGGTGAAGTACATCTTCCCAAAATCCTCCCCATAAACCGAAGTCGGCTTTCCGACGTTTTAATACATTTGTCGCAAGCCTTGCTATGACTTATTTTAAATATGATGTGCAGTGTCTGTGTTTATTGATAGAATAAATGTCTGAAGGACATTTGCTTAGTTCCATCAATAAACACGGACACTGCACATCATATCAAACTTTATTGGTGCTTGCATAGGTGGAAATACGGGAGGAAGTTGCGCTTATTTGTGTTTGCGTCGGTGGTTCTGATTGGGGGAAACAGGAAGGTGTGCGCTTGTTGGTGTTTGCATGTAATTGGCCAACAACGGCGATAACCGAAGTTTCCTGGTGGGCCTAGTTCCTCGTAGCAGTGACGTTGCTGCCACGCTGTCAGGAGTGTCCATCTGTGGCACAAGGGCCCGTTGTACCGCTCGCTGCGAAACGTCTTCGGTGACGCCAAAACCGGCAGCCAAGACTGGTGATATTGTTGTTATGTACGGATGGCGGAACGTCAAAGGTACATACAGTAGGACACTGAAGTCTTCATACTCCCTCAATTTGTAGCATATGGCGTACAGCCTTTCCGAAATTCGTTCACCAAAGAAGACGTAGTGAACACTCCAGAATTCAATCCACGAACAGCTGCCAGCATGCGAAACTTCGAAGTAATGTCCCTGAAGTAGTAAATCAAATTAAGTTACTAAACAAAAACAAATATTCCGGGCCAAATCGATTCTATATTTCTGGATTTCCGGAAGGCTTTTGACACTGTACCCCACAAGCGGCTTCTAATGAAATTGCGTGCTTATAGAATATCTCCCCAATTGTGCGATTGGATTCACGATTTCGTATCAGAAAGGACACAGTTCGTTGTAACTGACGGCAAGTCATTGAGTAAAACAGAAATGATATTTGGAGTTCCCCAGGGAAGCGTTATAGATACCCTATTTTTCCTTGTGTTTATGAACGATTTAGGAGACAACCTGAATAGCTCCCTTAGACTATTCGCGGATGATGCTGTCGTTTATCGGTTAGTGAAGTCAACAGAGGAACAAATGCAACTGCAAAGCGATTTAGACAAAATATTTATGTGGTGCGAAAATTGTCAATTGATACTAAATGTAGAAAAGTGTGAAGTAATACACATGACCACTAAAAGAAATCCGCTGAACTTCAATTACACGATAAGTTCAAATGTTCAAATGTTTGTTAAGTTTATGGGACTTAACTACGGGGTCATCAGTCACTAAACTTACAAACTACTTACGAACTAGGACGGCACAAATATCCATGCCTGAGGGGGGATTCGAACCCCCGACCGTAGTGGCCGTGAAGACCGTAACTGGAGCGCCTCAATCCCCTCGGCCACCGCGGCCGGCACACGATAAGTCAGTCAAACCTTAAGGCAAACCAAAGATTGGCAGAACGCTTCGAAGATGCACCAGCTCCACCAAAGAGACTGCCGACATCACACTTGTGCGTACTCTCCTGGAGAACTGTTGCCCATTGTGGGACTCTCACCAGGTGGGACTGGGACTGACGGTAGATATCGAGAAGGTTCAGAGAAGGGCAGCTCGTTTTGTTTTATCACGTTACCGGGGGGAAAGCGTCACGGAAATATTGCACGAATTGGGGTGGAAATCATTAAAAGAAAGACGTTATTCATTGCGGCGTGATCTGTTTGCGAAGTTTCATACACCGACTTTTACTTCTGAGTGTGTAAATATTTTGCTAGCACCCACCTACTTAGGGAGACATGACCATCCCAATAAAATAAGAGAAATCAGATCGAAAACGGAACGATTTCGGTGTTCTTTCTTCCCGCGCGCTATCAGAGAATGGAACGGTAGAGAAAAGTTATGAAAGTGGTTAATGAACTCTCTGCCTGCCACTTAAATTTGATTAATGTGGTTAATGAACTCTCTGCCTGGCACTTAAATGTGATTTAACCCACTACATGAACTGTACAGAAAGGATGACACAGGCAGCTAAAACACACACACACACACACACACACACACACACACACACACAGAGAGAGAGAGAGAGAGAGAGAGAGAGAGAACAAACATCATTCAAATCGACCGCCATTCCACTGCAGAACAGCTGACAGTCAAATGACACAGGTACAGTTTAAAAAAGTAAACAGCCGAATTTTTAAAAGTGGAAAGTGGTTGTGATTTAAAAAGTCCACAAAATATGTGTATTACGTGTGTGCTTTGCGAAACAGGGCGGAAGAAGAAATATATAACAAAAGAAACTGTAAGTAATAGAGAATAAACAGACGATAAAAATATCCCCAGATGCCAAAATTACGTTTTTGCACCATAAGTAGCGAGTTAAAAAACCTAACAATTTGTTAAAAGAGATAATTTTGGTTGCAGATGACAACGCTAGCACTTAATAAGTATATAAAAAGGGTCCCACATGACCACAAAATGTAAATTAAGGTAAAAAACCAAAATTAGACTGACGACTTTTTTAGGCCTAAATTTACAACTAACACAATAGTAAAGTAAAATAAATGTAATTTGTTTTTCACAGCATGAAATAAATATAAAGCCCACTGATGATGGCACAGAGGTGCTGAAACTAGTTTGGGTGTCAAATAAAAACAGTGTTTTGCATATCAGGCGGACCTCATACCCAGTAATATCTATGTAGATGTACATCTTTTCGTTACTCTCAGCTCTACTGTATTCAGAAAGCCAGATATTGCTTCTACTACATGACTTTCTGTTAGTTTTCTTTATTCAAAAGCTGCCTCCCTTTGATATCAGACCTTTATTCGCATACCTGCGACGATATTATATAGATCTAATTAGAAAAGAATTGCGAGGAATGGTGTCAAAAGCATATTAAAATATAGAATGAGATCCCCTGTCGAAAGCAATTGTTACTTTGTGTTCTCAGAGCTGGTTGTGCGTAGCGAGAAGTTTTAAGTATACCTGCTGAGTCTGTGTGTGTGTGTGTGTGTGTGTGTGTGTGTGTGTGTGCGTGCGTGTGCGTGCGTGTGCGCAGAGAGAGAGAGAGAGAGAGAGAGAGAGAGAGAGAGAGCGCTGACGTATCTATCCCCACCACCCTCGTCTGAATCTGGTTCAGTGCATCGTGGAGAGAAAGTGTGGAACCCCTACCACGACTATCTTGTCACGAGTCGTAACTACCATCAGTTTCCGTAGTGTAGTGGTTATCACGTGCGCCTCACACGCGCAAGGTCCCCGGTTCGATCCCGGGCGGAAACACTATTTTAAATTTCACAAGTAATACTGTGTTACTGTCGCCGAATGCAATAAACCTATACTACTATTCAGGAATGAAAAATGTTCCTTCCACAGCGCAACAAAAATCGAATGATTTGCTGCCAAAGAGGTAGAAGAACTTATAATGCCTAGCTGTCTGCATCTCCATCAATACTTAACACGTGCTAAATTCAGTTGGACTTAATATCATCTGGACAACGGATGATTTCGAGTGTATACGTAAATGTGAGTTTCAAATAAGAAGTGACGTACTACAAAGATGTCGAACGGAAACATCTTAGTGCCATTAGCAGAACATTACTATCAACCAAATTAACGTCCATTGCAAAAGTTACTGTTCGATTTTCATAATGTTTCCGACTGAGAGCCAGCACCGACTGATTGTACAAACTTTGGTTGTATAAATTGTACTTCAGCTGCAGTAAGGCAGATGTTCTAAAAGTCATACAAATGGGCGCTGTTCCGAGATAAACTCCATGATCCTGGCTCATAGAGAAACCGAGCATCAAGGTTCTTCAATATCGTGATTCGGCACTCAGCGTTGTCAAACATATTTACCGCAACCGCTCAGCAGTAATTGATTAGCACAGTTCTTGACAAAATACCCCCAGAAAACACACACACACACACACACACACACACACACACACACACACACACACGCATACAGTAGCTTGTAACCAAGTCTCAAATTCTCAAAAAAGACAGACACAAACAGTCCTATTTCATTATGTAATTGTGGCTCGTTCATATTATTGCTTAACCAAAATACGACGTGATATGCTACATATGTCTTTCCAACTTCAATTACGCAATAGATCAGTCAAACCTTAAGGTCGTAAATTCTACTAAATACCTAGGAGATACAATTACGAACAAATTAGGTTGGAGAGAACACACAGAAAATATTGTGGGGGAGGCGAACCAAAGATTACGTTTCATTGACAGAACGCTTCGAAGGTGCACCAGCTCCACCAAAGAGACTGCCTACATCACACTTGTGCGTCTTCTCCTGGAATAGTGTTGCCCATTGTGGGACCCTCACCAGGTGGGACTGACGGAAGATATTGAGAAGGTTCAGAGAAGGGCAGCTCGTTTTGTTTTATAACGTTACGAGGGGGGAGGGAAGCGATGCGGAAATGTTGTACGATTGGAGTGGAAATCATTAAGAGAAAGACGTTATTCATTGCGGCGTGATCTGTTTGCGAAGTTTCAATCATCGACTTTTACTTCTAAATGTGGAAATATTTTGCTAGCACCCACCTACTTAGGGAGACATGACTAACCCAATAAAATAAGAGAAATCGGATAGAAAACGGAACGATTTAGGTGTTCTTTCTTCCCGCGCGCTATTAAAGAATGGAACGGTAAAGTTATGTTCATTTGTTTGTACAGTTTATGGGACTTAACTACGGGGTCATCAGTCCCTAAACTTACAAACTACTTATGAACTACTTACGAACTAGGACGACACAAATATCTATGCCCGAGGGGGGATTCGAACCCCCAACCGTAGTGGACGTGCAGACCGTGACTGGAGCGCCTCGTGTTGTCGCTTGTTTATATAATAAACGTGTATTGCAAAACATAAGTTAATCGCGTAACATGAATGCAAAAAGAACCGAAATACCGGTGGAGGTGAGGAACAATATTATTGAGCTCAGTAATAGTCCTTTTCACTGCGGAAAATTGGGGAAATTGTTAGAAGGAGTTATGCAAGAGTCCAAACCGCAAGAAGAAATTACAGGGATCGACGAAGTGTCGAAAACAAAGCTAGATGTGGACGACCACCGAAATTATCTAACAGGGAGCGCCAACACATCACTAGAAAAGTGAATGCGGATCCCGGAATCACGGCTACGGAGTTGGTATTAGATGTCGCAAATGCTAGTGGAAGTGGTGTTAATCCTACAACAGTACGAAGACTGCTGCACATTCATAGACTTGAAAGTAGAACAGCAAGGAAGAAACCGTTCATAAGCAGAGTAAATGAACAGAAGCGTCTAGAATTTGCAAATAAAGATTCCACATTTTGGAATACAGTACTTTTCACGGATGAGAATAAGATCTTCCAGTGTGATGGACAGCAAAAGGGGTCGCGAAAAAGGAATGAAATTTGGAAGAAGAGAAATCTTGTCCCAACGGTCAGGTATGGTGGTGGAAATATTCTTGGGTTGCAATACTGGAGCTGGAGTTGGGAATTTGGTATTTATTGAAGGTATTATGGATAACTGGAAGTATCTCGCCATCTTAAAGGAGAATCTGAAGCAATGTGCGGAGAAACTTGGTCTAGGAACAGACTGGGTGTTTCAGCAAGACAATGACCCCAAGCATACGGCCATTGTCGTGAATGAATGGGTACTTTACAATAAGTCAAAACAGTTGCATTCGCCTTCTCAGTCACCAGATATTAACCCAATTGAACACCTTTGGGGAGAACTAAAGCGTAGGATAAAAAACTACAACATCAAAAACAAAGATGATTTAAAAGCAGCCTTATTAAAATAGTGGAATAACGTTACACCTGCGAAAAAATAAATAAAAAATAAAAATAAAAAATTGTTGGAATCCATGCCTTGACGTTTGCAAGCTGTGGTCGAAACAGAAGGCGGCAATACAAAATATTAAATAGGGTCTGAAAGTAAAGAACATCACAGTGTATGTTTACTTTTGTCCCTGACTGCTGTTCCATTTGTATGCTCAAGACGTCAGTATATTGAATTATTATTAACTAGCTTAAACCCGCGGCTCCGCTCGCGTGTTGGTTCATTAAGATAAGTTATCTTTCAGAAGTGTGCTATGAGACTGGTTTCGAAGGATGAAATGAAATACAATACCTTCTTTAGAAACAAACATTTTTAATCAACATTCAAATAAAAAAAATTATATGAAGTGCTTAATAATTTACAATAAATAATACATACATTATTCCTTATAGCCTGTGTTGCAATATCTCAACACGTATGGTGAGAGTAATGTCCAAATTCATTTTAATTTAATTTTAAGGCATTCTGGTAAACTACATTATTTGTAGAGGTGTTTTTCGAAGAATCCAATCACGGAATTCAACAACAATGATTGTAATATCTCAGATCGACCACTTGACGTAATGCGCGAAACGTTAAATCGATTTTTTTAAAGAGATGTATAATAAGAAATTTCCTTTTACTGCTTTATTTATTTATTCTTATATTTCCTTATTCGTATGATTATTCTTACAGAGAAAGAGGAGAGACCAAAGATATGGTCTGTGGCATCACTGTATGTAACCTCCTTGCTATAGAGTCGCAGACGCCATCGCTGGCCTTCAGTACGAATTTTTTATAATTTGACGACTTTCAACCACCATATCTTCCACCCCCTTATAGCTATCGGCATGGAACTGCTATGGTGTACAACGGGAGACTTCGGACAACAATTACACACATACCATTCGTTTGCGATCTGTAGTTTTCGCTGAAGAGCGAAATATTAACACACACATGTAGAATTATACATACACCGATAACTTTCCATCCCAATATACTCCACCCTTTTATCATTATCAATCCTCAAGCAACAATGCAACCAATAAAAACATTTTCAAAGAGTAAATAAATAAGAGAAATTATTGTTCCACATTTCACGTTATATTCTTCAAATTACTAAATATCTATCAGATCGCTATAACACCGTGCCTAAAACCATCCTCAGGTATAAATTAGTAACTGTAAAAATATTTAAGTCTCTGCGTCTTGTCGTTGGGACGTGATAAGCGCACACCGAACAGACATTCACATTAATATATATAGATAAATAGTTATCCGATCGCCGTAAAACGGTGCCTAAAGCCTTCCCCGGGTAGACATTAGTAACTGTACAAATATTTAGCTCTTTATGTCTTGTGGTTCAGACGTGATAAACGTACACCGAACAGACATTCACATTTATAGATATAGATTACGTAATGTATCTGTCTGTTTATGTTACAGAAGGTGAATAAATATTATTTTGTTCATTTATTTTGACTTCAATTATTATTTTTAGGGTGCATGTAGACTAGGAGAAAGGATGATATTCACCATTCAAGGTTAGATCTTTGGCTCAGAAAGGGGCGAATTATGCTGCCACAAAAGTCTTTGGTCACTTACCAAGTAGCATCAAAAGTCTGACAGATAGCCAACTAGCATTTAAAAAGAAATTAAAGGAATTTCTGAATGGCAACTCCTTCCACAATTTAGATGAATTTTTAGATAAAACTTAATAAAATAAAATAAATTAAAAAAATAAAAAACAACAAAAAAGGTAATAAAAAACCCTTAAAATATTGATTGTCAAGTGTAGACAACATTTACTAGACTGACACGTTCCACATCATTACGAAATGTCGTATATATGATCTATGGAACAAGTATTAATCTAATCTAATCTTTAGTGTCCGACTGTACGCTTAAAGGAGCACAGCCAATCAGCGGTTGCAGAACACGAGGAAGAGTGTGACCACAATATTAACTTCAAGGATGTACAAGTGCTCTCTAAACAGTCATTTAAAACCAAGAGGAAAATTCGTGAAGCTATTGAGATTAGTAAACACCACATTATCGCCGTTGTTGGCCAAGTACATGCAAACACCAAAGTGCGTACACTTTTCCTCAATCAGAACCACCGATATGCGGACAAATCAATTCTTTTAGTTGCAGACCCGTGCCCACATCCGTGCTCGTCACGGCGACCTCTTGAACCCACTAGAAAGCAGAGACACAACATCCTTTTTCCAGTTGGATAACTGGAGTAGGTTAGGGACACACAAGTCGCAGAAGTTGCTCCAATTCAAAGACTTGCACCAGGGCACTAGCCGTATTATATACCTGATCTTAACCCGCGAAATTTCTGGTTATGGGGCCATCTCGAAAGTATCGTGTATGCAGACCTCAATACAGATGTGGAGACATACAGCGTTGAAACTTCCTGGCAGATTAAAATTGTGTGCCGGAACCGGGACTCGGACCTGAGACCTTTGCCTGGGCATAGGTCACAGGTTCGAGTCCCGGTTCCGGCACACAATTTTAATCTGCCAGGAAGTTTCATATCAGCGCTCATAAAAAATGGTCAAATGTTTGTAAATCTATCGGACCAAACTGCGTAATCATCAGTCCGTAGTTTAAAAACTACTTAAACTAAGGTAAACTAAACTAAGGACAAACAGACACACCCATGTCCCAGGGACTCAAAGACAGCATGAATACGCATTCGCTGACGCATATAGAAACCATTTCAAACACATACAGTATCTGTGGTTCACGCTACAGCCCGTATTAGACAGCAGTCTCTGTAACGAACTATGACTGAAGAAATGGTCTCTAAATGTCTGTAAATCTATCGGACCAAACTGCGTGGTCATCAGTCCGTAGCTTACAAACTACTTAAACCTAGGTAAACTAACCTAAGGACAAACACACACACCCATGCCCCAGGGAAGACTCGAACCTCCACGGCGAGCAACCGCGCGCTCCGCAGCGAGACGCTTTAGACCGCTCGGCTACTCCACCGCGGTAAATGGTCTCTTTTATCGAAACATACGTTTTTAGCATTTTTAGATTTGGAGAAAGCTTTTGATAATGTCGACTGGAATAAACTCTTTCAAATTATGAAGGTATCAGGGGTAAAATATAGGGAGCGAAGAGTTATATTGAACCTATACAAAAACAAGACAGCAGTTATTAGAGTCCGAAGGACAAGAAAGGTAAGCAGAGGTTGGGAAGGTAGTAAGGCAGGTTTTTAGCCTTTCATCAATGTTGTTAAATCTGTACATTGAACAAGCAGTGAAGCAATGCAAGGACAAATTTGGAGAGGGAATTAAAGTTCATGGACAAAAAATAAACACTTTGCAGTTTGCCGAAGACATAGTAATTTTGCCAGAGACTGCAGAGGATCTGGATGAGCAAAAGAATGGAATGGACAATGTCTTGAAAGAAAGATATAAGATGAACATTAACAAGAGTAAAACGAGGGTAAACGAATGTAGCATCAGAAAATCAGCCGATTCTGAAGCAATTAGATTAGGTAATGAGACAATAAAAGTAGTAGATGAGTTTTGTTATTTGAGTAACAAAATAACTTCCAATGGCTGAAGTAGTGAAGCTATAAAATACAGGATGGCTATAGGAAGAAAAGCATTTCTAATGAAGCGAAACTTGTTAACATCCAATATTAATTTTAATGTTAGGAAGCTTTTGAAATGTGGTGCTACAGACGAATGATGAAGAGTAGGTGTAGATAACGTGACTAATGAGGAGGTGCTTAACCGAATTGGGGAGAAAAGGAGTTTCTGGCATATCCTGACTAAGAGAAGGGTGTGGTGGGACACATTCTGAGACATCAAGGAATTGTCAACTTAGTATTAGAAGGACGTGTGTGGGGTAAAAATCGTAGGGGGAGAGCGAGGGACGAATACAGTAAGCAGATTCAAAAGGATGTAGGTTGCCGAACGTATTCTCAGATGAAGAGACTTGTACAGGATAGAGTAGCGTGGAGAGCTGTAGCAAACCAGTCTGTGGACTGAAGACCACGACAACAACACGCTGAAGTGCGCGGCAGAGGGTTCATCGAAGCACTATTCATTAATTCCATTCTTGAATACAACGCGGGAAGAAAACACTAAATATCTCTGTTCTGTAATTTTGAAATATATCTAAAAGTTATTTTTCCAGCATACGTCTTCAAATTAAGGTTTTTAGATTATAGCCACTCTGATATTTCGTGCTTATTGGAATTCGCACTGGGAACCTTTACTTTTCGACGATAATGGTACGACGCTTTATCAACAATGATAATTGCAACCCGAGGAAGAACATCTTAAACCCACTTCTCGAAGGTTCAACTAGACTTTCAAGCGTCTTTAAAGATGAACTTAATAATCCTGAAATCGCCGCTCTACAACACGCATTTCAAGCTCACACCTGCAATTGAGATGGCCATGCTGACTGTGCGTCCCTGCCTTGTACACCCCGTGACAGCGCTGTGGTCATGTGCGTTGCTGTGTTTATAGTACGTCTCTCATTACGGTGAATGGAGTATAGAATCTCCCAGTGCCTGCAGTGCAACAGGTCCCGAAAAACATCAGCGGCGTGGCACCGTGCATCATCCAGCAGATTGATTGGGTGCTGCTCTAGGAGATGTCACGCTGTCACCAGAGCTCTCGGAACCGACACCATCTAGATTCAAGGCCTCACAACAGTCCGTGCTGTATGGAGTATAAAATCTCCAAGTGCCTGCAGCCCAACAGGTCCTGGACAACAACAGCAGCGTGGGACCGTGCATCATCGAGCAGATTGATTGGGTGTTGTTCCAGGAGATGTCACGCTGTTACCAGAGCTCTCGGAACCGACACCATCTAGATTCAAGGCCTCACAACAGCCCGTGCTGTATGGAGTATAGAATCTCCTAGTGCCTGCAGCGCAACAGGTCCTGGACAACAACAGCGGCGTGGGACCGTGCATCATCGAGCAGATTGATTGGGTGTTGTTCCAGGAGATGTCACGCTGTCACCAGAGCTCTCGGAACCAACACCATCTAGATTCAAGGCCTCACAACAGCCCGTGCTGTATGGAGTATAGAATCTCCTAGTGCCTGCAGCGCAACAGGTCCTGGACAACAACAGCGGCGTGGGACCGTGCATCACCGAGCAGATTGATTGGGTGCTGTTCCAGGAGATGGCACGCTGTCACCAGAGCTCTCGGAACCGACACCATCTAGATTCAAGGCCTCACAACAGCCCGTGCTGTATGGAGTATAGAATCTCCTAGTGCCTGCAGCGCAACAGGTCCTGGACAACAACAGTGGCGTGGGACCGTGCATCACCGAGCAGATTGATTGGGTGCTGTTCCAGGAGATGTCACGCTGTCACCAGAGCTCTCGGAACTGACACCATCTAGATTCAAGGCCTCACAACAGCCTGTGCTGTATGGAGTATAGAATCTCCTAGTGCCTGCAGCGCAACAGGTCCTGGACAACAACAGCAGCGTGGGACCGTGCATCATCGAGCAGATTGATTGGGTGTTGTTCCAGGAGATGTCACGATGTCACCAGAACTCTCGGAACCGACACCATCTAGATTCAAGGACTCACAACAGCCCGTGCTGTATGGAGTATAGAATCTCCTAGTGCCTGCAGCGCAACAGGTCCTGGACAACAACAGTGGCGTGGGACCGTGCATCATCGAGCAGATTGATTGGGTGTTGTTCCAGGAGATGTCACACTGTCACCAGAGCTCTCGGAACCGACACCATCTAGATTCAAGGCCTCACAACAGCCCGTGCTGTATGGAGTATAGAATCTCCTAGTGCCTGCAGTGCAACAGGTCCTGGACAACAACAGCAGCGTGGGACCGTGCATCATCCAGCAGATTGATTGGGTGTTGTTCCAGGAGATGTCACGCTGTCACCAGAGCTCTCGGAACCGACACCATCTAGATTCAAGGCCTCACAACAGCCCGTGCTGTATGGAGTATAGAATCTCCTAGTGCCTGCAGCGCAACAGGTCCTGGACAACAACAGCGGCGTGGGACCGTGCATCATCGAGCAGATTGATTGGGTGTTGTTCCAGGAGATGTTACGCTGTCACCAGAGCTCTCGGAACCGACACCATCTAGATTCAAGGCCTCACAATAGCCCGTGCTGTATGGAGTATAGAATCTCCTAGTGCCTGCAGCGCAACAGGTCCTGGACAACAACAGCGGCGTGGGACCGTGCATCATCGAGCAGATTGATTGGGTGTTGTTCCAGGAGATGTCACGCTGTCACCAGAGCTCTCGGAACCGACACCATCTAGATTCAAGGTCTCACAACAGCTCTATGGAGTATAGAATCTCCTAGTGCCTGCAGCGCAACAGGTCCTGGACAACAACAGCGGCGTGGGACCGTGCATCATCGAGCAGATTGATTGGGTGTTGTTCCAGGAGATGTCACGCTGTCACCAGAGCTCTCGGAACCGACACCATCTAGATTCAAGGCCTCACAACAGCCCGTGCTGTATGGAGTATAGAATCTCCTAGTGCCTGCAGCGCAACAGGTCCTGGACAACAACAGCGGCGTGGGACCGTGCATCATCGAGCAGATTGATTGGGTGTTGTTCCAGGAGATGTCACGCTGTCACCAGAGCTCTCGGAACCAACACCATCTAGATTCAAGGCCTCACAACAGCCCGTGCTGTATGGAGTATAGAATCTCCTAGTGCCTGCAGTGCAACAGGTCCTGGACAACAACAGCAGCGTGGGACCGTGCATCATCGAGCAGATTGATTGGATGTTGTGCCAGGAGATGTCACGCTGTCACCAGAGCTCTCGGAACCAACACCATCTAGATTCAAGGCCTCACAACAGCCTGTGCTGTATGGAGTATAGAATCTCCTAGTGCCTGCAGCACAACAGGTCCTGGACAACAACAGCGGCGTGGGACCGTGCATCACCGAGCAGATTGATTGAGTGTTGTTCCAGGAGATGTCACGCTGTCACCAGAGCTCTCGGAACCAACACCATCTAGTTTCAAGGCCTCACAACAGCCCGTGCTGTATGGAGTATAGAATCTCCTAGTGCCTGCAGCGCAACAGGTCCTGGACAACAACAGCGGCGTGGGACCGTGCATCACCGAGCAGATTGATTGGGTGTTGTTCCAGGAGATGTCACGCTGTCACCAGAGCTCTCAGAACCGACACCATCTAGATTCAAGGCCTCACAGCTGCCCCTGACACGTCACACCCACCAGGCCGCGACTGCCTGCTGACTGACTGGCCGCTACTGGGCAGTAGGCTGTGCCCCAGTAGGCAGCCAGTCATCTGGCGGTCACGGCCGTGCCTCAACACGGCCCGTCACTGGACTCAAGGAATTAACGAACACCAAGAACGAAGATGAACAAACGACAGCAAACCATCGATCTACCTGAAGCGAAATAAAAGTGGTGACAAACAGAACTCGCATCCGGGAGGACGGCAGTTCAAACCCGCCTCCAGCCATTTTGGTTTATTTTATTTTATACCGCATATACAGGGTTAATCACCTAACACTTGCAGGCCGCGGTGGCCGAGGGGACTGCGGCGCTCCAGTAACGGTCTGCACGGCCACTACGGTCGGAGTTCGAATCCCTCTCAGGCATGGATATTTGGGCTCTACAAACATTTGAACATTTTTTTGAGCTCAGTACGGTTTGGGATTCCGGAATTGCGTAGTTGAAGCGGGCGCGGCGTACGCGCGACCAAAACATTGCCTTATATGGTCAAGGAACTGAGCACCAGTGACGTCACTGGCGGCGGCGCGGCTATATAAGCACGACAGCGGCCGCGAAATGACAGTCATCCACTTGACAACGGCAAAGGAGTTCTCTGTCGAACGTTCGTGAGCAGTAAACCACATGACGCGACTTGTAACGCGAAAAGATTTCATTAATGGATATCGCCGCGAAAACATGCACTCATATACTAAACAAAATCGCCTTCCCAATTTTAAGTAAGTTTAGTCTTTATGCAAAACATGTCATTAGGAAAGCTCTTGATTGCTGGACCAAAGATATCTCAATTGCTGGGAGAACTAGCAACAACCTCCGTTTTGCTGATGACGCTGTACTTTTAGCCATCAGTGAAGATGAACTTTTTGAACTAACAAGAATAAAGGACATTAGTCTAGCATATGTATTAGACATCAATCTTAGCAAGTCCAAACCCAAATGTTTGCAAAAACGTATAAAACTAACACTTGCACCGCAAATATTGCGGAAACGGAAAGTGCGATTGATGTGCGGTTTTCACAGATTCAAGGCCGTCAGGGGCTCGTATTTTTAGCCAACAAACAGATTGTAATATTACATATAAAGTGTATTTTTATGCAAAAATACAGTTTTTTAATGGAACAATGGTTGTTTCTATATGCACTGGAATTTTTGACACCAGCTGTGTACAAAGAATTTTGATGACATTTTTATCACGTTTAGTTTGGCAGCTACAACTGTTCGAAGTTTCGGAGGCGGAGGCTGTGATAGAGTATCTGACTGGCCGAGTGGCTAGTCCCTGGGGTACGGCCCACTGTCTCACGACCACCAGCCAGTCAAATACGCTGTGAAGCCTCCGCCCCCAAAACTTTTAATGGTTGTAGCTGCCAAACTAAATGTGATAAAAATGTCATTCAAAATTCTTTGTACACAGTTGGTGTCAAAAATTTCTATGCACGACAGAAACAACCATTGTTACAATTTAAAAATGGTATATTGCATAAAAAATACACTTTCTAGGTATTTTTACATATCTGTTTATTGGCTAACAATACGAGACCTTGACTAGCAATCCATTCTGTGAAAACCGCACATCGCACTTTCCGTTTTCGCAATATTTTCGGTGCAAGTGTTAGGTGATTCACCCAGTATAGTGGTCAAGCCACAATCAACATGAATGGGAAAAATCTTTATTCAAATTAATCACCAGGTAACTGTAGCCATGCCATACTGTTTAGTTTGTTGACAGCTCCTAAGGGATAGGTCAACATCTCGACATCTTTTATGTAGATCACGGTACATATTGGTACGGTGTTCTACATTCATTCGTACTGGTCCTCCATAGTACAGATTTTCGACAATTTTGTTTGTGCAGAGTATGTGACAATATGATCAAAGGAGCAAAACAACAATACGTTACCACATATTTAACAGATACAGTTTCTCTGGCCGGTCTGACTCTTTTAAATGGCATGGATGCAGTTCCTGAATCGCCGCGCGGGAGTAGCCGAGCGGTCTGGAGTGCCACGTTGCGAATCGCGCGGCCTCCTGCGTCGAAGGCTCGAATGCTCACTCGGGCGTGGATATTTGTGTTGCGTTTAGTATCAGTTAGTTCACAAGTAGTTTGTAAGTTTAAGGACTGGTGACCCAGCAGTTAAGTCCCATAAGCTTCACAAACATTTGGAGTTCCTGAATCAACTATATTTTTCAAAATTTATTTACATGATAATGTCAGTCAAAACATATTATTTTGACATTTGTAATTTTCCTATTCATACGTTTTGATAATGGTGCAATAGCGCATTGAAACTATTCAGGTTAATTTGAATAAGTTTTTTTTTCTTCCTTGGCGATTGTGACTTCACCACTATATATGTGATAAAAAATAGAATATTACTATCTTGACAGTAATGTCGACTCAAATAATTCTGCCGAGCGGGAGTAGCCGAGCGGTCTCGAGCGCCACGTTACGGATCGCGTGGCCCCCCGCGTCGGAGGTTCGAATCCTCCCCCGGGCAGGGATGTTTGTGCTGTCTTTAGTATAAGTTAGTTCATAAGCACTTAAGTCACATAAGCTTTACAAAAATTTGAATTGAAATAATTCTTGTGTATGGCCGGCTGCGGTGGACGAGTGGTCTGCGGCGTACCAGTCACGGTCTGCACGGACGCTGCGGTCAGGAGTTCGAACCCCCCTCGGGCATGGATGTTTGTCCCGTCTTTAGTATAAGCTAGTTCATAAGTAGTTTGTAAGTTTAGGGACTGATGACCCCATAGTTAAGTCCCATAAGCTCTACAAACATTTAATTTTTGTGTATGTTTGCCTTGATTTCTCTAAATCACTCAAGGCCAATGCCAGGTTGGTTCCCTTGACAGGGTGTGGTCTGTTTCTTTCTCTTCCCTAATAAAAAGCATCTCCTCCTCTCCCCCAGGGGCTCACGGTTCTTTCGTGAGTACCTGCGTGGCGAGCACGGGGCCCCGAGCTAATGCACTCTTCCTTCCTTCTTTACTTCCCGGACTGCATTTCCTTTCTCCCTCCCCTCCTTTCCTATCCTCACTCTTTCCTCTTCCCGCCGGGGGACTGATCCTCCTATCCCGATCAAACAACCCAACACAAAAACTACCCGAGCGTTTGATCTAATGACCACGACGTAGACGGGACGTTAAATCCTAATCTGCCTTCGTTACTTCGTCTGATCGCTGGACGAAGATGGTGTTGCAGGAACGTGCAATTCATGCAACAGCACGGCATAGTTCTGCACAATAATGCACGATGCCATATACTGAAGGTGAGTAACTGTAAGTATCTCTGTTATTTCAGAGAAAAAAAATTGTTCTCCGTACTATTTTTCGTGCCCTTGCTTTTATGAACTACTGGAAATTATTGACAACGTGGTTAGGAGAAACAGCGAACTACTGGTACTTTTTAATTAGTAAATAAACCACAGAGCGCATTAATCATTTATTCAGATGATGACCGGTTTCAGTCAGCTGGCAATCTTCAGATCTACGTTGGTCTGTCTAGATTCATACTTGGTTAATTAACTTTCACACAGTTAAAATTAGGTGTTAAAATTGTAATAGTCTGAATGGAAGTTAGTGGTCCGCTTGAGCTGTTATTTTATTGGAGTCGTGAAGACCGTGGGTTTCTTAATTATTTATAAATATTTTGGCTGTGGTTGCCCGTCATACAAAGTTCATTGTCTAGATTCCATTGATCATACGTGCGATTGTCTCATTCAGATCCAGCTGCAATCGCTACAGAATCCCATAGCGGCTAGCTATGTTTTGTTATTAACTTTACAAACCTGCTATCATTTAGCTAGCACGCACTATTTTATTACTGACAAATCTGAAATTATTATTATGCGACTTAACCATAAAATGCTCTGGAAGAATGGAAACGATGGTATGGCATTTTGACCGAGAAATCCCATATGGGATTGTTCGGCAGCCGTAGTGTCTTTTTAATTGACGCCTCGGGGGCGACATACGTGCCGAGGATGATAAAAACACACAATACCAATTTCCGTACCGGGATTCGAACCCGGGCACCCGGCATGGTAGTCAACGACTATATCATCTGAACTACGGAGGTGTGCATGAAATGCTCTAATTTTACACGTCTCAGGCTATAATTTTATCAATACTTCTGATGAAGACACCTTTATTTAATGTTGAAGCCTAGTAAAGCATCTTTAATTTACCACGCAACTTGTTGAGCTGCTAATCTGCACTTACAGTAAATAACTTTTACGGTTTCTGCTTCAAGACAAGCTATCTTTAAAATTAAATAATTTTCTGACAAGTTAATTCCTGTTAATTCCACAACACAGTGCAGACTAGACTGTTCTCCATAAAGAACAGCCATTTAAATGTTTTTGTTGGCATGAATCACCGTCACAGCCAAATGATACTATACTCCGTTCACCGAAACCAGAGACGAACTGTAAACACACCGCGGCGCGTGACCAGGGGTGGACAAAACGGGCACGCTCGCTCAATGTCACCTCGTCTGTTTCAGGTGCAAGGTCGCTGTGAATTTTTGTGACAGAACAGTGATTTTAGAAGCAGAACACATTTAAAATTCATTTCTTTCAATAATTTACAAAATTGTCTATACCTTCATGATTGTTTAGGACAGCAAGCAGTTTGTCAGTTGTTAACTATTCGGGAAAAAAATGTACTTTTCTTCGCATCGCATTTGATTTAGTATGAAACAGTGTTTGGATTGATACTGACTTGACGCATGATACACTGAGGAACGACGAACGCCAGTAGATGCAACTATTTTCATAACAGTTTTTACCAAACTCTGTGGACGACATATGAAGCCATTATCTCTGTTGACTACATGTTACAATCATCTTTTCAGCTGTTTATATGTTATTGTATATCCAATGTGTGCTGTGTACAAAAAGTTGTTTGTGATGTATAATATGTGTGAGGTTCTGTGCAAATGAAACATAAGGAAATCGTAAGTAGAAACCCATGAACATTTCGCCATAAACTCGGTTTTTTTATACAAATATAAAATAAAATTGCGCGTGTTTTTACATTGCAGTAAAGAAGACAGAAACATCACAGCACCTCACACATAGGAAACAATAAAAGATAATGACATAGCACGCAATAAAACGCACTTGATAATGGGCTTCATATTCCAAAACGCGTCGTGCAAAGTGTAAATAAATAATAAAAACGTGATTGGTAGCAGAAAAACGTTGTTTTTTAAACAAAACCCAGTATAACAATATCCGTCCTTGACGTATGAACACAATGGTCCGTTTTATGCACGTTAAGCATTTGTTGCACAGTGGTAGCGTGTCAGTCTATCAACCCAAAGGTCGCGGGTTCGATCCCCGCCAAGTCCTAAGATTTTTACCTGCCACTTTCCACTTCTTTCATCTAAGGCAGTATTGTTCATGTGAAAAATACCGAGTAGCACCGTGGTTCGGAAACCACGTTAAAACTGTAGGTCCCCCTACAACTGGCTGGGTTAAGTCAGTTCGAAGGTTCGGAGGAAGGCAACGGCATACCTCCAAACAGAACCATGCCTAGTAAAGCACTGTGGTCTTCAAACCAATCTTCGGATTGTTGACTGCTTTACCTTTAAGAATTCCAGTTTCTCAGAAAAAATTACTAGTTTCTTCTTAGATCGCTTCTTGGATGGAATCAAAATGGAGGATGACATACCGCATGGGAATGGCCGTGTGATTCTAGGCACCATGACAGGGACTGCGCGGCCTCTCCCGCCGGAGGTTCGAGTCCTCCATCCAGCATGTGTGTGTGTGTGTGTGTGTGTGTGTGTGTGTGTTTGTGTGTGTGTGTTGTCCTTAGGAAAATTTAAGTAGTCCGTAAGCCTAGAGCCTGATGATCACAGTAGTTTGGTTCCATAGATTTACAAACATTTGAACAAATTATGAATGCTGAATGTGATTACAAACTCTAATATTTAAGCCACTCAGGGGACTGATGACCTCTAGATTATGGTGATGCTGTTCTGCAAGGACTGTCACACGAAAATTCACATGGGCTGTCCGATACATTTGTAACCTACGTTTCTATGACAATATCAGTCCCGTATACAAGCAGTTATCTTGGCTACGTGCAGATAAGCGTCGAACCAATCATACATTATTTTTGCTGCATCGCTTCCTCAATCATTGCAAACCTTCTTACTTATCCTCAACGATTATACTACTATCTGAACAGCGCAGCAGAAACACACGCTCTGACCAAAATAAAACTCTCTGTGCCATCACATAACACTGCCATCTTCTCTAAATAATTTTCTGCATCGGGAACGGGTCTGTGGAACAATCTTCCTCAAAAGTTAAGAGAGATAAAATCATTTCCAAACTTCAAAAGACAGCTAAGGGTCCACCTTCTGTCACAACAGTCATCTTTTTCTCCACTTACCAGTCTGTAGCTCACTGTTGTCAATTCCTCCTCTCCCCCCCCCCCCCCCCAAAAAAAAAAAATGCTTCCCTTTCCTTTCGTCAGCAGAGATCTCTATTCATATATATCTCCACTTCATAACAACCACTTGCACTGTCATTTTTCAATCTTCTCCTCTTTCATTAATCATTTTCCCTTCTGTTCATATTCAACATAATTCAAAAATGTTAAACATCTATCTCCGTGTAAATATCTCTTATTGTTATTATTAGTATTACTGTGATTTTTGTGTTATTATTATTAGTAGTAGTTTTAGCATATACTGTTATTATTAATACTGTGGTTTTTGTTTTGTTTTAAATCCTTTGTTTATGTTGTTCCTGGTCAGATGTAAGAGAGGGCCCTATGGCCCTAATCTGGTCAGGTTAAATAACCAAATAAATAAAATTGTTTAGTCTCCTCTAAATTATAACAACACCACAACAACTTATGCCATTATGAAGCAAGTGCTCCTTCAAGATGAAGTTTACCGTGAACACCTAACATCACCGCCATATAATAAGACATAAAGCGTATTTACACTTGGAACGAATGCAGCGACACTGAGCGAGCGCCTCTGTTTTGTCCACCCCTGGTCACGCGCCTCACCTTCTTTACAATTTGTCTCTCGTTTCGATGAACGGAGTATAGAGTGATCAGAATCAACACTGGATGGAACCTACAAAGATTTTGGTGTCGTGTGAAATATGGAGTACCCATGTAACTGGACCCATTGTCACTAACCAGAACCTAAATGCTCCAAGCTACCTCGAAGTGCAGGAAGGAATGCTGTTTCAAATGTTCAAATGTTTGTATAGCTTATGGGACGTAACTACGGGGTCATCAGTCCCTAAACTTACAAACTACTTATCAACTACCTTATACTAAGGACGGCACAAATATCCATGCCCGAGGGGGGGATTCGAACACCCGACCGTAGTGGCCGTGTAGACCGTGACTGGAGCGCCTTAGTCCCCTCGGCCACCGCGGCCGGAAATGCTGTTCCCATTACTTCTAAATGAAGATGGCAGGTCTCCCTCTTTCTTTCAACACGATGGGGCCCACCACTCTACGTAGCAGTTGTTCGTCAGTGGTTAAATGGTCAATTTCCTGGTCACTGGATTGGCCGATGTGGTTCTGTGAAATGACCACCCAGATCACCCGATATCACATCACTTGAGTTATCTGTGGGGCCATTTAAAACAAATATCCAGAGAAAATTAGAAACAGACACCATCTGGAGCAATGCATTGAAGAAGCGAGTACCAGTATTTCTACGGAACCCTTCTGTAAGTGTACGACGCTACGATTGGATTCAGCGCCTTCAGATGTACGTTGACCAAGAGGGACAGCATATTACAACACTTTTGAATCACTGTTCTTTATAAAGAACAGTGCAGTCTGAATCTCCAAACAAAATGTGTTATAAGAGACATCATATAAATACGCTGCCATATAACAAGAAGGTAAGCTTTGGTGTCACACTTATGCAATATAAATATCGTAAAATGTTTGTCAATATTTTTCAGCTTGCTGTTTTGACAGTTGGCCAAAGATGTTATATGATGACAGTTACTACCACAGACACATATTACTAGACTGGCAACACCGTATACAGTATCAATGTTATCACTGAACTCGCCGCCATATTACTATACTGCAAACGTATGAGCTGTCGTGTGTTATTACAGAAAACAATCGTTAAAATACGGTTGAACTGACATTCAAATGTTTGTAGAGCTTATGGGACTTAACTACGAGGTCATCAGTCCCTAAACTTACAAACTACTTACGAACGAGCTAATACTAAGGACGGGGGACTCGAACCCCCGACCGTAGTGGCCGTGGAGACCGTGACTGGCGCGCCGCAGTCCTCTCGGCCACCGCGGCCGGCTGAACTGACGTAACTACGCCGTCTTTACGCTGTGGTATGTTTCGTTTCTAGTGAAAAATGTATAATAATTTGACAGTCGTTCAAAGATGCTATATGGTTATAATTGCTGTGTTATCTTTCGTTTCTATTGAAAAATATATTAACGATCTCTGTTGAAAGACTTTCAAAAACTTATGCTTACGACAGATATCAGATTAAACATAACACCTGCCGCGGTGGAGTAGCCGAGCGGTCTAAAGCACCTCGCTGCAGAGCGCGCGGTTGCTCGCCGTGGAGGGTCGAGTCCTCCCTGGGGCATGGATGTGTGTGTTTGTCCATAGGTTAGTTTACCTAGGTTTAAGTAGTTTGTAAGCTACGGACTGATGACCACGTGGTTTGGTCCGACAGATTTACAAACATTTGAACATTTGAAACATAATCACCTATGATCAACAGTGATCTGAGGTGATCAATTATAGCCGCGGTGGAGTAGCCGAGCTGTTTAAAGCACCTCGCTGCGGAGCGCGCGGTTGCTCACCGTGGAGGTTCGAGTCCTCCTTGGGGCATGGGTGTGTGTGTTTGTCTGTAGGTTAGTTTACCTAGGTTTAAGTAGTTTGTAAGCTACGGACTGATGACCACGCAGTTTGGTCCGATAGATTTACATACATTTGAACATTTGATCAATTATAAGTACTCAGAGATCACAGACACATCAAGATTATACAGTCGAAAATAACAAATACAGTAGCAACTGTAACCATATAACATCTGTGGCCAACTGTCAAAACAGAAAGCTGAAAAATATTGACAAATATTTTACTATGTTTATATTACATAAAACAAGCTGAAATGTGGAAGGAATATAAAGAAGGTATGTACAAAGGAAAGAAACTTCAAGGTAGTATTCTAGAAATGGAAGACGAAGTTGAGGTAGAGGAGATAGGAGGTACGATACTGAGAGAAGGATTTGACAGAGCGCTGAAAGATTTGAGTCGAAACAAGGCTCCTGGAATAGATAACATTCAGTCTGGACCGTTGATATCGTTAGGAGAGCCAGTCATGAAGATACTGTTCCACCTGGTATGCAAGATGTATGAGAATACCCTCCGACTTCAAGAAAAATATAGTAATTCCATTTCCAAAGAAGGCAAGTGCAGATAAACGTGAAAATTACAGAACTATCCGTTTAATAAGTCATAGTTGGAAAATACTAACACGAAATATTTACAGACAAATGGAAAAGCCTATGGAATCCAACTTTGGGGAAGATCAGTTTGGATTTAGGAGAAATGTAGCAACACGGGGGGCAATACGTACATTACTGCTTATCTTAGAAGATAGGCTAAGGAAAGGCAAACCTATCTTTTTAGCATTTGTAGATTTGGAGAAAGCTTTTGACAATGTCAACTGGAATAAACTCTTTCAAATTTTGAAGGTAACAGGGGTAAAATATAGGGAGCGAAGAGTTATATTCAACTTATACAAAAACCAGACAGCGATTAATTGAGTCAAAGGGCATGAAACGGACGCAGACGTTAGGAAGCGAGTAAGGGTTGTATCCTTTCCCCAATGTTGTTCGATCAGTTCATTGAGCAAGAAGTGAATAAATGTAAGGAGAAATTTGGAGAGAGAATTAAAGTTCAGGGAGAAGAAATGAAAACTTTGCGATTTGCAGATGATATAGTAATTCTATAGTAATTCTGTCAGAGCCCGCAAAGGATCTGGAAGAGCAACTGAATGGAATGGACAGTGACTTGATAATAGGGTATAAGATGAACATCAACAAGAGTAAAACAAGGATAATGGAATGTAGCGTCCGAAAGTAAGGTGATGCTGAAGGAATTCGATTAGGTAATGAGACAATAAAAGTAGTAGATGAGTTTTGTTATTTGGTTAGCAAGATAACTTCTGATGGCCGAAGTAAAGAAGATATAAAATGCAGAATGGCTATGGGAAGAAAAGCGTTTCTAAAGAAGCGAAACTTGTTAACATCCAATATTAATTTAAATGTTAGGAAGTCCTTTCTGAAAGCATTTGTCTGGAGTGTAGCATTGTATGGGAGTGAAACGTAGACGATAAGGCGTTCAGACAAAAAGATGATAGAAGCTTTTGAAATGTGGTGCTACAGACGAATGATGAAAATTAGTTGGGTAGATCACGTAACTAATGAGGAGGTGCTTAACCGAATTGGGGAGAAAAGGAGTTTCTGGCATATCCTGACTAAGAGAAGGGTGTGGTGGGACACATTCTGAGACATCAAGGAATTGTCAACTTAGTATTAGAAGGAAGTGTGTGGGGTAAAAATCGTAGGGGGAGAGCGAGGGACGAATACAGTAAGCAGATTCAAAAGGATGTAGGTTGCCGAACGTATTCTCAGATGAAGACTTCCACAGGACATGGTAGCGTGGAGAGCTGCATCAAAACAGTCTGTGGACTGAAGACCACAACAACAACAAAATATTGAAACCATGTATTTCCGGATATAATTTCATTAAACCTCTTTGTTCCGTACGCTCTCTTCGATCAGTCCATATACTTTGTGCACAGTGGAAAAATACACCACTTATATAAAGAAGAATCGTCGTTAGCAAAATCCAAGAAAAGTTCTTGATCGATTTATTTAAAATCTGCTGTTCTTCCACCTACCCCCGAAGTCGGTTTTTTGTCAGATATTTCGTTCCTCTTCTTCGCCAAACTAATAGCGAGATCCCATGCCTGGATAAGTACGAGGGTTGGAATTTATATAATAGAAACACTTCTGTGGAGACACTATGTAATGGAATCTACTACTGTCGCTGATAGTACATACTTACCTTACCTCCGAGCAAATGGACTCGCCGTCCCACGTCACCGTCATGCCTACATTCGAGGGAAACAGTCACTTGTGGCCGAGCGGTTTAACGTAACGGTGTCACTATGTTTTCGAAACAGTAACAACGGAGTTGCACCAAGATTGAATGTTCCATAGCACGACAGTGTCTTCAAAATCTTCAACATGGAATCGGCGTTGCCGTATAGAACAGTGGCACGTTGGGTAAAAGCCCTCAACGAAACTCGGCAAACTGTGGCAGACAAGGCATCGGGCAGGTAGTTCTAGCGTCTCTGAAGAAGTAGTGCATATTGGTGCCGCGTTAGTGGACAGTGATCGACGACAGACAATTCGTGAGCTTCCCCACGAAATCTAATTATCGCATACGACCGTGTTTCGCATCCTGTAGGAACGCCTGGGCATGCGAAAAAATTGCATCACGATGGGTTCCGCATGAATTGACGGAAGTGCAGAAATGGATGCGTTAAGACGCTGCTCAGACGCACTTGGAGCGCTATGAGCGCGAAGGAGAGGCTTTCTTACGCCGTATCTTAACACTGGATGAGACACGGGCCACATCGTACGAGACAAAACTGAAACGCCAATCCAACAAATGGCGTCATTATGAGGCGCCGCGAAAGACGAAAGTGCGTCAGAACCCACTATGGTGAAAATTATGGTGATTCTCATGTACGATTGTGATGGTATTATGCTAACGCATTATGTTCCTCTATGGCAGACCATCAATGCCCAGTATTACTGTTCGTTTTTGGAGCATCACCTGCGACCAGCTTTGTGAAAGAAGCGACAACGCTTTCTGCGCAACCCACCCACCATTTTGCACGACAATGCGCGGGCGCATACAATGCAAGTCGCTGCAGTCGATGGGACTGGGAAGTACTGTACCATCCATCATTCTCCCCGGATTGCAGTCCTTGTGACTGATTTGATTCCAGAGATGAAGGAACCACTTTGTGGCATTGGCTTCAGAACTCTTCCAGAGATTCGACAGGCAATAGACCGTTCCATTCGCACCATCAACAGAACAGGCTCTGCTAACATGCACTACGTCATCCATATCGCTGGCAACGGGTTCTACATAACACTGGTGACTACTTCGAAGGACAGTAACAGGCGCAAACGTGTAACGCTTTTGAAAAGAGTGTGAATAGATAGTTGCCAATGTTTAAGTTCCAAACCTCGTATGCATCCGCTATCTCGATTTATCGGCGGTTCCCTTACATGTATCTCAACAATTTCCTTGATGACACGGTCCCAGAGGTTGAACGTTGTCAGAGCCTTGGTGCGGTCGTAATCCACATTGTGTATTTCCGTCAGGCAGTGTTCTGCGACTGCCGACTTGCCAGGCAGCTGTTGTACATGTACTACATACTTTTTGAATGTACATGGTACGTAACTACAGGTAGCTAATCGGTGCTAATTTCTAAAGAAAAATCGTTGTTTAAAGTTGTTATCAAAAATCTTGAAAAGTTCTTGACCGAGTTACGCCAATTTTTTTTTTTAAATATGCGTTGCTTTAATGAAGATTCGATCACATACATGCGCGCGATAGCCTGATGAAAGAAAGTTCTGAGCTACCTTGCTGGCTTCGTCAGACGCCAGTAATCGTTGGCAAAGAAGTCCATGACGCAAGCAGGACCAGCGTTTACCAGGAATATCTTGTGGGAAACCTCTGACTCGCTTTTCGCTCTTCAACCGGCTTTTCATGTCCCGCTTAACACACTGACTGGCGCACGCCTATCCATGACGCCCAAGCAAGTCCAGGCACATGACGTTAGGCCATTTTCTCACATAATGTGAAACGTCACGTTGTCCAGGATCTGGTGACGTTACAGAACGGAACTGCAAATTCCACTACACAGAGAAACGTGAACCGTAGAATCTGATATATCACTTTGTTTACTCATGGACTGGCGCGTGGCCAGTGAGATGAAACGTCAGTTTTACGTCAGAAGCAGAAGTTAGGCAGCGCCATATTAATGGAGTTAATCTCCTTATACATAAGAGTACGTGGTATGGAAATAACCTGTTCGATGTTGAGGATGTCTGGAAAACTCAGTATTCTATATCTGGTTCGTTATCATAAAATGACGGGAAACTACATGTGGGTATTTAATTCTGTTAGTGCTGAACAGAGTATGCTACGAAAGAATGCTGTCTCAACGCCACGACACCGTGATGATATGTGTACATCTATCTTAACGCCCGCTGCTTCGCATGCGTATGGTGGTTGGTCTGCACCAGTTGTTTCTCCCGCTTAATATAAATTTTCATAGATATAACTTAAATACTACCAAAACGTTGAATGGCCGTGCGTATTGAGGCGCCATGCTGCGGTGCGCGCTGCTGTTCACCGACGGGGATTCGATTCGCCCCTCGGGCATCGGAGTTTATGTTGCCCTTAGCATAAGTTCGTCTAAGTTAGTTTCATTATTTTGTAAGCCTTAGGGACTGATGACCCCATAGTTAAGTCTCTTAAAATATACAAACATTTGAACATTTGATTTTACTACTTGTAATCCCCTTTGGCACTTCTTAATAGCTGAATTTCGAAAAATACCAAAACATATGTCTTAAATTCGAACTAAGTATGCAAATATTTTTTGTAATTCTGGGTTCAAAACTGGCTTAGTAGCAACGTATTTTCAAAAAATGTTTCATCCCCTATTTCACCCCCTAAATGATTAATTTTCTGAATATACATATCTTTTTAATTCTGACCAAGAAACAATACAAATACCAATTTTTGCATCTCTAGCTTCAAAATTGTTTTGACAAGAATGTGTTTTCGAAAAGAATTTCTGATCCTCTATTTTATTCCCTTAGTTATTGAATTTCCAAAAGTACCGAAACTCATGTCTTTCAAATCCTGATCAAGATTCCATATCCAAAGTTTCGTAGTTGAAGCTTAAAATTTGTGTTAACAACAACATATTTTAGAAAATCAATTTTTTGCGTCTCGTATTTTACCCCCTTATTGGCAGCTTTCAAAAATGCTGAACACGTGTCTTTTAAATCAGAACCCTGAAATAAAATCCGAAATTTTGTAGTTCTATCTTCAAAATTGCCTAAATAGCAAAGTATTTTCAAAAAACATTTAATTCCCTATTTCACCCCCTTACGGACGGAATATCGAAAAATCGCTTCTCAAATGACGCCTACAGAGCAAGATCAACACCATCTACAAATTCCAAGTTTGTATGTTCAGTGGTTTGGGCTGGGCAGTGATGAGTCAGTCAGTCAATCAATCGGGACATTGCCTTTTATATATAAAGATGATGACGACGATGATCAATCACAAGCATCAAACAGTGTACGCCATATGCAGCGATGCTGATGCAAGGCGGAAACCGTAGTGTAGTTGGTAGAGTGATGATCAGTGTAGAGAAAGTAACAGGTTAGTATCAACTTTCAATAATTTTCAAATTTTTTTTTTAAAAAAGGTTGAGAAATTTTTATTAATTTTAATACAAGTATTATCTGCAGTAGTCGATGTTATTTATTTTAAGTTTCCTGTTGTATTGGTGATTGCAGTGTTTCCCCAGCAGCCAGGAATTTTTACGCAAGTGATACTCATGTTAGAAAGTAGGCCTAAATTGCACACCGACAGCCTTTGTTATTTTGAAACTTTATGTTAAAGATAATTGTCTAACTGGTACTTTTATGGAGTGCCCCATGTTTTTATCTTACCAGTGAATATCTCTTTTAGTGATGGAGAACAGCTTCTTAAAATTCTCCTCTTCAATTCAAATAAGATTACGAAACGAATCCCAGTCTTCAAATGTGTTGAACGTTCCTACAGAGTGATGCTAATCAATACAAAATCGAAAACTTGGATATTATCTAAGCGGAAACTTACACTAGACACTATAAATTAACTACGTTCAATTTGAAAGCAAAAATAAATGCGGATTCAATTAACTTAACAAATAATTTCTATTAGTATGTATCTTAGACCATTGTAGACTTCAAGCCATGGACCTGTCGACACTTCTTCACCATTTTCACCGTTGTTATTCGACAACGAGATAATTCGGAAACAACGGTGCAGTCGAACCGGTTACAAATACGTCGAAGGGACTGGCGGTTTTTGGTCATAACCGACAGTCGCACAAACCGGATCTTTGCTATTTTTCATAAAAACTTCGTATTTCTAAATTTTATACTGCCATTGAGTTAAAATTTCAAAAATTAGCAGAATGCAGTTCACTTACAGTATTTATAATTTTAGGGAGTGAAAAGGGGATTTTTCTCTTAAGTTACTGTAGTACTTACAGGATTAAATGGACGAAAATGTAAAAACCTGTAATAAGTGCTGCAAAAAATTGATCAATAATGTCGAACAAAGATAATGAAAGAAAAAAAAGGCTGAACATGTTCAAAACTGATTGCAGTGTAGTGTAATAGTCATGAGTTATGCAACTTCGTTCAGTTTCTATATTTAAAGAATTTAATCAGCAGAATCAAATAAATAAATAAAACAATTTAGAGGAAACACGTTTAGAAAGATTTTTGTACAAGAGGTTATGTCGCCTGGAAACGATGTTTCTAATTGTAATTCTTCAACAAGTGCATCATCAAATAAGATCTCGCCATTTCAAGAGAGTTACAATGAATTTACTGTAAGTGGCAAGGGGTACAGTATCATTATTATAAATTTCGGAATATTGATTGTGGTCATCCGCAGACTGGTTTGGTGCAGCTCTCCACGCTACCATGTCCTTCGCAAGTCTCTTCATCTGAGAATAAGTTCGGCAACCTACATCCTTTTGAATCTGGTTACTGTATTCGTCCCTCGGTCTCCTTCTACCATTTTTACCTTCTAATGCTAGAGTGACGATTTTGATGTCTCAGAATGTGACCCTCCAATCTATCCCTTCTCTTAGTCAGGATATACCAGAAACTCCTTTTCTCACCAATTCGGTTAAGCACCTCAGTAGTTACGTGATCTACCCATCTAATTTTCATCATTCGTCTGTAGTACCACATTCCAAAAGCTATCAACTTTTTGTCTGAACTCCTTATCTTGCTACCCGAATAACAAAACTCATCTACTGTTTTTATTGTCTCATTACCTAATCTAATTCCTTCAGCATCGCCTGACTTTCTGACGCAACATTCCATTATCCTTGTTCTAGTCTTGTTGATGTTCATCTTATACCCTCTTTTCAAGTGAATGTCCATTCCATTCAATTGCTCTTCCAGATCCGTTACACTGTACGCGCCGTTTAGGAAGAGATTTCTCAATATTCCTTCCATGAGGGGAGAGAGGGCGAAATAGGAGATGGGCGGTTTTTGAAAATATTTTCCTGTTAATGTAATTTTGAACCTGGAACTCCGAGAATTAGTTTTAAAATTCTTGTTCAGAATTTAATTAATTGGTGATTCGAGGTTTCTGGAAACTCAACCCCTAAGGGGGTGCAAAAGGAAATTGAAAGTTTTATGCAAATATTTCATTACGAAAGCATTTTAAAGCTAAATTTATATTTGCAATTTGGAGTACAAATACAAAAATGTATTCCGACATTTTTTGATTTTATCCCTTATGGTGGTGAAGTTGAGGATGTAAAGTATCTTGAAGGATTGATGCCATTAAGGGGTCCTGCTCGTGAAAATGACAGAAAAAGGGGGAACAATTGCCTCCATCTGAAAGACAAATTTCTCCCGTTTCCAAAAATGTATGGTTTATTTACTTTTAAATAGTCTTAAACGCTCTTTGAACAAATGTCCGCATACTGGCCACGATGATGCTTCAGGCAAGGAATATCACCATAAACATTCCATGCGTGCCACAGTCATGGAAACAATAAATCCAATATACAGGGACCTTGTACATAAAAAATTACTTAGTAAATGTGTAAATGGCCGTACACAAAATCCTAATGAGAGTTTCAACAGCTGCGTGTGGCAGCAAGTAGCGAAAACAGTGTTTGTTGGATGGACAGTACTCGAAATAGGTGTGATGGATGCCGTTATGTTTCAGTGATGGTATAATTAGCAGGACAAAAGAAATGGACAAATTAGGCATCCGGGGTATACGGGGTGCAGCCAAGACTGGAGGGCGTCATCTCTCTAGGGAAACTGGCCTCAGTATTCCAGGCCGAAATCACTGCCATTAGGGCGTGTGTGGAGGAGAATTTGCGTATGTGCTACAAAGACCGTAGCATCTATATCTATTCAGACAGCCAGGCAGCCCTGAGATCACTGGAAGTTCCTGCAACAAGGTCTAAAATTGATGCAGAATGTCACAGGGTTCTGGTGGAGCTAGGGGAAAGCAATAGAGTAAACCTATTTTGGGTCCCTGGCCACTCGGGGATCAGTGGTAACGAACATGCTGACAGATTAGCCAGGATGGGGGCAGAGACTCCATTTGTTGGACCGGAACCTGACAATCACCAGGGCAATGATCAAATTGGAGCTACGTAACTGGCTCAGAAGACAGCACGTAGAATATTGGACCAAAGTCTTTCAACAAAAACATGGCAAGGTAATGATGCCAAAGTCATGTTTTAAAAGAAGCTCTGCAATCGTGGACCTGAACAGGAGAGAGATTAGACTCATGGTTGGATTCCTGACAGACCAGGTGAATTTCAAAAAACACCGACATACAATGGTAATATCGGAATGCATTGCATTGGAGAGTAAAAGGCACAGAACATTTGGGACAACCAGACCTGAAGAAATTGTGTCTAATAAAGAACGGGTAAAGGGACTCCTTGCACTGTTCAAGGGCATTGGTTGGCTTTACTAGATATACAGGGAGCGATAACGCACAATAAACTTAGTTTCGCTGCGGGCAGTGGCGGGTTGGACCAAGACTGTTTTGGCTTCCCTGAAAAAATCAAATCAAATCAGGCATCCAACCAGGAAGTAATATGATAGCTGCCCTGACGGCCAAAGATCGTCAGCGACTAATTGAAGCTGAAAGGGCTGCGGAAGGCAACACTAAAGAGTCCAGAGTAAGGAAAGGACTCCTGAAAAAGTCTGCATAGGATAAAGTAGCAGCTGGCCAGCAAGATTATGCTACTGGAATGTTCTGAAAGAGGCTTACGGGGAGTGAACATTCTTTTCTAATTTTCTCTAAACTACATTTTCAGAACATCAGGTTAGTTTGTTGGTTATTTGGCATAGGGAGACCAAACTGCTAAGGTTATCAGTCCCCCGGTGGGGAGGGGAAGAAGTTAGGACTGGAAAGGAGGGAAAAGGAAAGGGAAAGGAAATGCAGTCAAGGGAGGAAAAAAGGAAGAAAGACTGCATTAGCTCGGAGCGCCGTGCTCGCCACGCACGTACTCACGAAAGAACCGTGAACTCCCTGGGGGTCAGAACATTAGGTAGATATATGTTCATAATGGTTTTAGCTATGCTCAATAAATTTCTTCCAACTGAAGAATGGAGCAGTATATTTGTATAATGCTGTTATTATGCTGGCAATAACACTCCATATATTCCCGACAGAGCCGCGCGTTATGAACACCATCACGTGTGTGAAATCTGATTTGCTGAAGCGAAGTTAAAACAGTCCAGACAAACGGCCTGTAAGTCAGCGTGTATCTACATCCAAACTCCGCCAGCCACGTTACGGTGTGTGGTGGAGGTTACTTTCCATTCAACTGGCACTTCCTCCTGTTCCAGTTGCGTATCGTTCGCAGGAAAAATGATTGCCTATGTGCCACCATGCGGACCCTAATCTCTCTATCTTATCCTTGTGGTCGCTTCCAGAGATATACGTAGGAGGAAGCAATAATATATTGGTTGGCTCTTCATGAAACGTACGCAATCGCAACTTTGACGGAAGCCCGTACCACGGTACAGAATCTCTCTCTTCCAGCGTCTGCCATTGAAGTTTCCTAATCATCTTTGTGACGATTTCGCGCTTTATCTACATAAACGATCTGGGAGAAAAGCTGAGCAGCTCTCTTAGGTGGTTTGCAGATGACTCCGTCATTTACCGCCTAGTAAAGTCATATGGAGATCAAAACCAACTGCAGAACGATCTGAATAAGATATCGGTATGGTGTAAAAATTGGCAATTGACTCTAAATAATGAGAAGTGTGAAGTCGTCCACGCGAGTACGAAAAGAAATTCGTTAATCTTTGTTTACAACATAAATCAATCAAATGTGAAGGCCTCAAACTCCACTAAATACCTAGGAATTACATCAGACTTAAATTGGAAAGAACACGTAGATAATGGCGTGGGAAAGGCGAACCAGAGACTGCGTTTTATTGGCAGTACACTTAAAAGATGCATCACAACTACTAAAGAGACTGCATACACCACGCTTGCCTTCCTCATTTGGAGGACTGCTGCCCAGTGCGGATTTATTATTAAGTGGGTTTGACTGAAGCCATCGAAAGAGTCCAAAGAAGGACAGCTCGTTTCGTATTGTCACGATACAGGGGAAGCAGCGTCACGGAAATGATACAGGATTGGGATGGGAATCATTACAACAACGGCTTATATCGCTGCGGCGTAGGCTACTTACGAAACTCCAATCGCCAAAATTCTCCTCCGAATGCGAAAATATATTGTTGACTCGCACTTACATAGATAGAAATGATCATCAGAATAAAATACGAGAAATCAGAGCTCGAACCGAGAGATTCAGGTGTCCTTGCTTCCCGCGCGCTTTTCGAGAATGGAATGGGTGATAAATAGTATAATGGTGGTTCGATGAACCCTCTGCCAGGCACTTAAATGTGATTTGCAGAGTATCCCAAGTAGATGTAGATGTAAATGTGGCCGAAACGAGGCGTGGTGCTCCCCGTTGGCTCTGTCTTCCATTAACCCTACCTGTAACGGATCCTACACTGATGAGCAATACTCAATCGCTGGCCAAACTAGATTTTTGTAACGTACTTTATTTGTTGACGGACTACACGTCCTGATGATTCTTTCCACGCATCTCGGTTTGGCATTAGTCTTACGATCAATTTTATAATGTTCTTTCCATTTCAAATCGCCCCTTATGTCTACTCCCACGTATTTTATGGAAATAAGTGCTTCCAGTGTCTGTCCTGCTACTGCGTAGTTATATAATAAAGGATCTTTCTGTCTGTATACTTGCAGCAAGTTACAATTGTTTATGTCGAGGCTCAACTGCCATTCCCTGCACCTTGCATCAACACAGTGCACATCCTGCTACATTTAGGTAGCCTTTCCCAGTGCTGCGACTCCTCGCTAAACTACAGGATCATCCGCAAAAAGCCTCAGTAAACTTCCGCTGTTATCTGCGAGATCATTTATATACTTCGCGAAAAGAAATGGTCTCTCCGTTGAGAATTAATGCTGCTTATGTTAGCTAGAAACGCCTCAATCCTGTATGATTTTCCATACATTCGCTCTTTGTTCATCAGACTACGGTATGGAACGCCTTGCGGAAGTCAAGAAACACGGCATCTACTGCCCTCTGTATCTCGTGGATGAAAAGGGTGAGTTGTTTTTCACATGACCGTTGCGTGCGAAAAACTTGTTGATTCCTACATAGGAGATTTCCAGTCTCCAGAAAGGTCATAATACTCGAACAGAAAATGTGAGCATCCTGTCAGAGTGCTTCGTGTCCTCCAGAATTCATTGCGTCGTTTATTGGGCATCGATTCGTCAGAAGTGTAACCTGTGACCTGTGACCTCACGATGATACAGCGGTCGGCAATGTCTCAAGACTTGCAGCTAATACGCCGTAAAAGCGATGTAACTACAAGCGGTACAAATATGTGTGACTTACGTGACATATTCAGTCGTAATTTGCCACTGGAGAGAGCTGTGGCCGCAAATCACGATCACGGTCAACAGAGAGGTCTAAGCACCAATGGTCCTCATGGTGTAGCCAAATCGGGGCTAGAGTAGACGGCGCAAACCATTATCACAAGAAGATAAAATAGTAGTTTTCCAAAATTATTATTCTACAGCCAGTTTGCGTACCGTTTGTTCCAGAAATTATAGTTTTAAGTTTAGAAATAAAATGCTGATAATCGAACTACGTTAGTCATCAGTCCCTAGGCTTACAAACAATTTAGATTAAAGTAACCCATGCCCGAGGGAGGACTCGAACTCCCGACGGCGAGCAACGGCGCGCTCTGCAGCAAGACCGAAGGCTACTACCACGGGGCAGTAACAAGGAGACCACACAGGTGTCGGATTTTAGAATATCTTTATATTCATGGTACGTGAAGTTCTGAACAGAAAAAACAATCAGCCAAAGCCATTCGACGCAACTCTCAAAAATTCTCGAGAAAATCGACGTTGAAGTTTTGCAAGTACACGTAAGTACCAAAAATTTAATGAGCTGGAGTGACTGTCAGTGTAGCTCAGGTGCTAGCGGTCTGGCCTCACGACCATAGGGTTGGTGTTTCGAATCCCGCAGTGACATTTTATTTTTTCGTTGTGTTCCAATCATATATATTATTTCTCATCGACGTTTTCTGTGGGTACGCCATATCGTCCGTATTACTTATCCAAAATTAATGATTGAGATATCATTTTCAAGGTTTAGTTCTCTACTAATGACGAAAAATACACAGATAATTTAAAGACTGTTTTCACAACAACAAAAAATAAAATAAAATAAACAATAAACGAAAAAAACTTTATTTTTAAAAAAAATTGTACTGTTCGTAGAATCTAAGTTGATACCCGGCGAAAAGTCGTAAATAGGACATGTATTTACGGTTGCTCCCATCAACCACCGCGCGGAGTATGTTAATTAGAAATTTTAACGCTAATGAGGGATTAATTAATGGTGCAAGATTAGTGGTGACTCACTTAGGCGAGTACATCATCATTGACTGTTCACTGATTGGGATAAAACAGTGCTAATACCCAGCATTAACCTCACACCTTCTAATCCAACCATGCCTTTCCAAATGATGAGAACACAATTCCCAATAAAATTAGCAGTCGCTATGACCATAATAAAGCACAAGGTCAGGCGCTTCAAAGGGCAGATTATTATTTACTACAACCTGTTTTCTCGCATGCACATTTATACGTAGCTTTTTCACGAATTTGCTCATTCAGAGATATTTATGTTCGTGATAAAGACACATTATAACTACTAACATTGTTTTCAAATACGTTTTGTAAAATAAACAAGGTTTCAAAAAATAAAATAAACGTGAAAAAGCCAATATCTGATGTTTTGTGTTTCACAATTAATCATATTGTCTTAGAATGAGACTAATATTTGTTACTACTACATATGTACTTGGAGCTCCATTAATATCTTATCTGTCACTGATCAGGGTAAGTGCGAATTATTTGCACGGGTCAATTCCTCTTCTTTGAGGAGGTCTATCAGACATGTTTCAACTGCACGTCCTCCACTTAGCTCTGTTCTGGCCATCCTCCTTCATTTGCCTGTAGTTCCTTCCTTTCTTCAGGTCATTCAGCGTTCCAAATCTTCTCCTTCCTCTCCCTCTTCTTCCTTCTACTTTTCCTTCTATTTTTCTTAGCAGCAGACAATTCCTACGTAATATGTGCCCCAACCAAGATGTTTTCCTCTTCTGGATTGTCCTAATGAAGGTCCTTTCCTCTCCTACCCTGCGCAACACCTCATTTTTCATTCTGTCGGTCCACTTCACTTTTTCCATTCTTCTCCATAGCCTTAGTTCAAAACTTTCTAAATATTTTTGTTCTTTCTGTCTGATTGTCTGCGTTTCAGATCCATATGAAACCACGCTCCACACACAACATTTGGCGAACCTCTTGCTTAGAGTAATGGGAATACTTTTGGTTGTTAGCAAATCTTTTACTTTCCTGAAAGCTAACTTTTCCGTAGAGATTCTTCGCCTTACTTCCTCTGTGCAACTTCCACTAGATGTTGTTATGCTTCTCAAATATTGAAACGATTGTACCTGTTCCAATACTCTTCCCTCTAACGATATTTTGATTGTGCCGTCGTCTTTTCCAATTTTCATGACTTTGGTCTTATCAGTGTTTAACCGCATTCCAAAATCTTTACACATGTTTACAATATTTTCCATCATTTCCTGGAAAGATTCTTCTGTTTCTGTTAATATTATCATATCATCTGCATATTTTATAGTTTTTATTTTTTCTCCTCACACTACAAGTCCTTTTGCTTCTTCCAAGGCCTCATCAATTAGGTTTTCAGCATGTATATTGAAAAGTGCCGGTGACATACAACAACCCTGTCTCACACCTCTTCCGATACTGCAGATGTCAGTTTCATCTTCTTCTACTTGAACTACCACTTTCTGTCCAACATAAAGTTGTTTTATTAATCTTGTATCTTTCGAATCTATACCAGCATCTCTGAAAATATTCAACAGCGTACTCTTGGTAACTAACACGCCTTTTCCCAGTCAAAAAAACAGACATATACACTGTTTAATCGTGATTTTCTACCGTTTATAAAAAATGATGGTTTCAATCAAAAAATACAAGTTACAATTTTTACAGTATTGTCTTCACTATTAGTTGATGACGGTAGGCTTTGATTGTACAGTTTGTAAAGAACTACGATGCTGTTTTTGGAAAGTCATCTCTATCGTTGCTAATGGCTTTCCAAGCAGCTAATCTACTTAACCATCGCCTTAGGTGATGACAAGGTGTTCAGATCGTCTGTATACACATAAACAAAAACTGATACAACACATAGAATTAAAGATACCAAAATCATATAACTGAATTCGAAAACAACGAACAAAATATTCGACACAGCAGGATATGAACCAGTGACTCTATAGTTATGAGGCTAGAAAGCTAGCACCTGAGCTACGCCAACAGACGCTGCAACTTCTTAAATTATTGGTACTTACGTGTACTTTGCTAAACTTCAAAATCGTTTTTATCGAGAATTTTTGAGAGTTGCGTCGAATGGCTTTGGCTGATTGTTATTTAAGTTCTGAACTTCATGTACCATATATATAAAGAAATTCTTGTGGTGTTGCACAAGTCTAAAGTGCGCGCCACCTACTTTCGCCGCGTGCCGCCATGCACGCACGGCGCGGCGTTCTTACGACGTCAGCCACGAGCGTCCTCTGCTACGATCCCGCTCGTGGCCACCACTGAACGACATCGTTCACTTGGGACTGAGATAGGAACCAGTTAGCACTTCGGAATCAGATAGGCACCAGTGAAGACTTGGCTATCGGACAGGCACCAGGCAGGCCTCTAGCTCAACTATGTATCAGCATTCTGCAGTACTAAGCTATGTAAAAGTTAAGTATTGTATAAATTCTGTGCAATATATATCTCGTTCTAATTTACTCTAGTGTTTCTAGTTTCTGCTGTCCCACTGGCTGCTCACCTCCGTACCTGCAAAAGGGTGCATCCTTATTCCTGTGTCGGACTCTTTCTACTCGGCCACCGACACCTATGACGGAAATGGGACACAAAAGTGGCGACGAGGATGGGATACAAATATTCTACAATCCGACACCTATGTGGTCTCCTTGTAAGAACGGATTAGTTATCAGGAGCATTATGAAATGTGACATATGGCATCAGTTTAGAATTGTAGACAAGTGTGTGTGTGTGTGTGTGTGTGTGTGTGTGTGTTTGGATGGGCGGGCGGGATATCTGCAACAAGGGAAAAGCTTTACCAACAACGCCGTTCATTTGCTCCTGCTTAAGACTAGCGCACAAGATTGTGCTGATGTCTGCCCTATGTTCCGGAACGGTTGACGAATGCACTAGCTATCGTTCGTATGTATAAGCATAGAAGGAAGGAAAAACATTTTGAAGGCCTGGCAGCTGACATCTCACTAAGGCAGAAGAGGATGTTCACTCGTTATGAACCAACAGGGAAAACCCAGCAACGAAACCAACGTTCCGGTATTCCTCTCAGAAATTACCCGTTTCCTCGACGATATGAAACGCACATACAGTTCCTATTGACATTGTCATTTGTTTAAATTATGGGTCGTAGCTACGGGTACTGAGTCACCAATCTCATTTTTGGCGCGTGTACAAGTGTACACAAGTAAACAAAATGCAGGGCAGGAAATATCACTGCATGCAGTAATAAAATGAAGCCATTTCACTCACAGGTTACTGTTTGTTGTTAGTACAGAAGCCTGAGGCTTCCTCGGAAAGCAGGAGCTGAAGTGTGAGAACCATGATGTAGCTCTTTTTTTCCTTTCAAGGGGAACGCGGGAGCAGTAATACCAGATTGGGGTATTTTTTCGTAATTTTGGGCAAACATATTTTTGGCAGGGTACGCCTGGGGGAAAAGAAGCCTTGGGGAAATTATATCGCTACTGGGGAAGGTGGGGAAGAATGTTATCTGCGTAGTGTTACTATTAATACCTCTGCTATTTCAGTTCTGAAAGGACATTCTTCATGTTCTGGACTCTCTCTCTCTCTCTCCCTCCCCCCTCTCCAAATCCATCGATGCGCCTTTCCTTTTTGTCGTTTTCACGACGAATTCCTGTCGGAAAATGATATCTAGAGAGAGTGAGAGAGAGAATGAGAATATTTCCTATGGTTCAATTTCAGAGATTGCGTGATTATTGACTGCATTAACTACCAATCAGTGGACGTTTTGAGCCTTACACTACTTTCATGCACTCTTTGAGTTTTACATACATAAGATTTTGATAGATTCTATCCTGTACATGAATTTCTTATCAATTTATGGTCAATTAATTACAAGAGAACTTATAATTGGTTAACTATGGATACACTGTAATTGGCATCATATACCTCGAGCTACCAATCATTTAGCGTTTTATTAGATCATAATTTATACATAATGAAGAGTAATGTTTTTCTTTTCGTTTGTAAATGATGTTCAGTCCCTTAATTTCAATTGTAATACTTATCCTCCTTTGTTGTAACATTTATATGATGCACTGATTACACTTGAAAAGAGCTTGTAATTTAAGTTGTCCTTTAATTGGTTATAACTACGTATATATTTTATTTGTCTACCTGTTAGATACCACCAATATGTTAAAAAGTGTAACGGATACTAGGTCTTAATTTATGTTTACAAGATTTCGACTAATGTCGCCCTCTGATTGTTCTAATTTTCCGTCTTTAATCTTCAGCTGTCATCTTAACACACAGATATCCATGCCCTATAGTGGTAGGTTTCGCAAACAAACTGTAGCCATGCCATACTGGTTCGTTCATTGACAGCTCCCAATGGATTCACATCTTCTGCATAACAACTTGTATTTGGAACAAAGTACATACCGGTACTGTGTTCTAGATTCATTTGGATTGTTCCTGGGTTCCGGTAAGATACCTTCATTAATGAACGAATTATAGTTCTCATCACCGTACTTACCACATGTTATCTATTTCTATATTCTTGATTTTACAGAAAAATCTTGTCTGGACACGCCATATTATATTATTAAGGCAGCACAGCAATCCATGACCATTTACTTCACCAGCTTGTTCTGTTGCTGTACGGTATGGGATAAAACATGGCTGCAAATGGTTAGATACCATATGTTGTGAATATAGCAGAGAGTTGGGAGCCACTTTCACTCTTCTAGATGACTTGGCTCCAGTTACTGGAAAAACTACATTTTCTCATAATTTATTCATGTGATATTTTCAGTTTATGCTCAATTTCTTGCAATATTCTTACGTTTGATAATGATGACAAAGAACATCGAAACTAGTTACGTTATATGAATATAAAGCTAATTTTTTTTTACTATGGCTTAATCACTATATACGTGGTATACAATTAAAAAAACTTAGAATTTGCCGCGGTGGAGTGGCCGAGCGCTCAAAGGATGCTTGCCGCGGAGGGCGGTTGCTCCCCGTCGGAGGTTCAAGTCCTCCCTCGGGCCTGGATGTGTATGTGTTGTCCTTAGCATAAGTGAGTTTCAGTAGTTTGTAAGTCTGAGGACTGATGACCACTACAGTTCGGTCCCACAGCTGTATAAACATTTGAACAATTGATTGGGAAGACCTTGAGATGCGGGAAGGTTCCCTCTGAATTACGAAATCAGATATTGGATTATAAGGTGTAGCCAGAAGCAGATGTAGAGGCAGAACACAATTCAGTATTGATGAAGAGTTGAGTAAACATTAAAGAGAATCATCCGCAAGAACCAGTTTTATGGGAGGTGGGCTATCAAAGAACTGAGGAATGACGAAACGTGTTTGAAGTTCACTAAAAATTTAGATACTGTGATAAGGAATAGCAGAGTAGATAGTTCAGTTTAACATGTATAAAATATCTGAAAAAATAAGATAGACAAACACATATACAAAAAAATAACTTCGAAGAAACCATGGCAAGAGAAGATACACTTCAGCTGACCGACGAAAGGTATTACAAATATGTTTAGGGAAATTCAGGAATGAAGAAATGCAAGGCACTTAGGAATGAAATAAATAGGGAATGTAGGGAAGAATGGCGATATATTCCAATAAAAATGTGAAGAAATTGAAAAGGAAATGATGGACAGGCGGAATGATGTAGCGTAGGGAAGATTCAAAACAGCCTTCGGTGTCATTAAAAGCAAAGGTGCTAAAATTAAGAATGTATTGGGAATTCCACTGTTAAACGCAGAGAAAAGGACTGTTGAGTGGAAAGAGTTACAATCACGTATTTGAATCACGTGAGATGAAAACATCAAAATTATTGTCCGTCTGTCTTAATCTATTAGCTTTTTGATTTCCCCGCCCCCACTCCCTTCGTATAATCCTGTGCGGGCCTGAAAATAACTACAACATTTTACCACGAGTGCCTTTTAGGCATGGTTCTCATCACGTTGTATTATCCCAAGAGTCTTATTCCACTCTCTCACAACACAGGCTTCCACGGTATACAGCTTGTTTCGTGTCAACTGAAATGTTTTCTTGAAGTGATACTAATACGCAAAAAGAAAAAGCGTCAAAATCTATTGTGTTATGTGTCGTTAAACGTATCATTGGACTACAAGGAAGCATCTTGCAGCGTTTTGATTCCTTTTGGGTGTCATAACAACTTCTGATCGGTCTGATAAAACCAATATTTACATTTATCACAACGAGGAAGAGATACCGAGTGTTGATTATACAGCGAATAGGACCGAAGCTACTGAGCTGTCCTTGGTTAAGATAGGGTATCATATGATAAAGACGCACGTCTACTGTTGTGATTGGCTCTTGATAAAGGAAGTCTCCGAGTTTCCGCATTCATTACACTGGTGTACCATGTTAACAAATAAGATACACAAATGCATTGACTCAGGGCAAGATAAAACTGTTTAAACAAAGTCAGAACATGCTGGAAGCGTGGGAGGGATTACAAACATACGACGCTGTAAGGCCGTGAAGTTAAATACAGTGTATTGCATTGCAATGTTTACACTGCCGACGTAACAGAACATCGAGATCCGGCCCACACCGAGCTGACGACATTCGGTATGTTTGATGTTCCCGGCGCGAACCAATTGGGCTACGATTTCCTCCTGCAGCAGTCAACACAAGAACCTGACATAGCCTATCTGCTTTCAACAGAAGCGTCACTGCATTATAGTCATTTTTTAAATTACACTCTTATGAAGATATGTTTATTTTCTTGTATTAATATTAATTCTGCAATATAAATTACAAAACAATTCTGAAATGTGTTTAGTTGTACATAAGGAAAAGCTCTCCTAAACCTCAGTCGGGGTAAGTCGGGGTAAGTCCATCACGACCTTCTAATGTGCTTAAAACTTTGCTGACGCACTTCGGTGTTAAAGCAATAGTAATAAAATAACAAAATTTAGGCAGAATTAAAATATGTGGCGTGGAGAGAGACGTGCAAAGACAGTCTGTGTAGCCGCATTATCCATAACGCTATGTTAGCTAAGCGGGAGATCCCGGCTTGGAATCTCGACCATAGCACAAATTTTAATCCAATGCCTCTCCTTATATTCAATATATTTGGTATATTTAGACAATGTTTCTCTCAAGGAACTGAATTATTGCTGTTATGTACAGGTATGTAGTTGGTAAACAAAGAAGGTCTCCTCCCCAACAATCTAAATACATCTACATACAGTGTGTCCAGAAAAGGACTCCCTGATTTCAAAATTAAATATCTCGAAAACAAAGATCGATAGAGGAATGCATTAACGGTATGTTTATTCTGAAAGCTGTAATAAGTTTATACAGCAGGTTGAAATAGCTTGCTGCTAACAGATGGCGCTGTAATCGCCACACGTAATGCCTAGTATAAATAGTGATCCGAAACCCAGAGCGATCAGTTCCACTATTGAAACGTGAAAGGAGGTTAGCGTACCGAAGGAAGAGATTAAAGCCATGCACTCCATTGAACAACGCGTTATTCTGGTGCTAGAGTACCACGGTTAGAAGAGAGTCCTACGGCAACAAGGCGAAGTTTTCAAGCACGATTTAATGTTCCAAAAAGATCCGATGAGAAAACCATTCGTACGCTCTTCGCAAAATTTCAACTAACAGACAGCGTAACTGATGATCTAGTGGGGCATGTTGGCCGCAAGGAAACCGCAGTTACGCCTGAAAATATCGCCACAGTTTCTGGAATTATTCAGCGAAATCCAATGTCATCCGTCCGTAGAATTGCATCTGAGACTGGTTTGAAGCGTTCCAGCGCACAGAAAATACTGAGAAAGAGCTACACATGTTTCCATTCAAAATTCAAACGCACCAGGCCATACCCGTACGAGCTGTGCAACAAAGGGTTGCCTTTGCTAATCAGATGCTCACAATGATTTATAGTGAAGGATTTGATGTTGGCTGCAGCTGGTTTACAGATGAAGCACACTTCCACCTGAATGGATACGTGAATAAACAGAACTGGCGATTTTGGGATACCGAAAAGCCATATTGGTGGGAAGCGAAACCCCTGTATTCTCCTAAAGTTACTGTGTGGGCTGCAGAGACATTATTGGCCCTTTTTCATTCGAGAAATGGTCACTGGTGCACGTTACGTTGCAATTTTGGAACAATTTGTCGCCACACATCAAGCGTTAGAGAATCGACTAGGTACTGAATGGGTTACGCAAGATGGAGCCCCACCACATCGGACCGAACGAGTGTTTCGCTTTCTTGAGGAATACTTCGGGAATCGGGTCATTGCTTTGGAATATCACAAATTTGCTGGTGCAGGCATGAATTGGCCTCCATATTCGCCGGATATGACTCCCTGTGACTTTTTTTTGTGGGGCACAGTGAAAGACACGGTCTACCCGAAGCATCCGGCCACGATGGACGAGCTTGAATCGGCGACCTATTTGGCATGTGAATCCATTTCGGTTGAGACACTACGAAATGTGATGGCGAATTTCATTATTCGTTTGCGCCACCTCTGTAGTGGCAATGGTTAAGATTTTAAAAACATTGTGATGTCATTGTTTGCAAAGAGTGTTTTCATATAATTATTTCACTTATGTATGGTGATATGAGCTGTAAAGCGTACAGCGCCATCTGTTAGCAGCTTTTGTAACTATTATTTCAAACTGCTGTATACACTTCTTACAGCTTTCACAATAAACATACCGTTTCCTGCATTCCTCTATCGATCTTTGTTTTGAGATATTTAATTTTGAAATCAGGGAGTCCTTTCTGGACACACTGTGTATTATCTAGAGAGATAGAACGGCCACCGGAGAACAGTAGTATTTTGTGGAGTTCGTGTTGTAGGGGTGTTATTTGGTAAGGAGACGTAGGACAGAATGAAAATTTCACTCTGCAGCGAAGTGTGCGCTGATATGAAACTTCATGGCAGATTAAATTGAGAAAGGTCCCAGGTTCGAGTCCAGTTCCGGCACACAATTTTAATCTGCCAGGAAGTTTCATATCAGCGCACACTCCGCTGCAGAGTGAAAGTTTCATTCTGGAAACATCCCTTAGGCTGTAGCTAAGTCATGTCTCCATAATATCCTTTCTTCCAGGAGTGCTAGTCTTGCAGGTTTTGCAGGAGAACTTCCGTGAAGTTTGGAAAGTAGGAGGCGAGTTACTGGCAGAGTTGAAGTTGTGAGGATGGACCGTGACGCGTGTCGGGATAGTTCAGTGGTTGAGCGTTTGCCGGCGAAAGGCAAAGTTCCCAGCTTCGAGTCCCGGTTCCGGAACGCAATTTTAATCTGCCAGGAAGTTTCAGACGTAGGGCATTTTAACGGAAAGATACCACATATTTAGTAACACGTGTGAAATTTATTGCAAACTAGCTGAAAACCCGGCTTTGCCCGGGTATTTATTTATTTATTCCTGCCTCGAGTTAGTACTTCTCCTATCCTTTCTCTCTCTCTCTCTCTCTCTCTCTCTCTCTCTCTGTCCATCAACTTTTTTTTCTAAAAACATGCTATATTTATCGGAGAATAAATAAGAAATAAGGCTGTATCGCATAATGTACAAAATTATAAGTATGCAAACAAAGAAAGATAGTAATCAAAACACAAATGATATATAAAATGCATACGATCTCATATTCATTGAGTTATATGTGATCAATTGTATAATTTTGCAGGTATGTATTCATTTGTATAAATGCTGTATGTCTGTATTAAAAGAAATTTCTTTTTTACTGTTTTATTAATTTATTCTTATATTTCCTTATTCGGATGCTTATCCTTACAGAGAAAGAGCTGAAGACATTGTAGCACGCATAGACCAAAGATATGGTCTGTGGCATCACGTTTCGCTGTATGTAACCTCCTTGCTATAGAGTCGCAAACGTCATCACTGGCCTTCAGTCCGAATTTTTTTAAATATAATTTGATGAGTTTCAAATACCATGTCTTCCACCCCCTTATAGCTATCGGCATGGAACTGCTACGGTGAACAACGGGAAACTTCGGACAACAATTACACACAGACCATTCGTTTTCGTTCTGTAGTTTTCGCTGCAGAGCGAAATATTAATAACACACACACACACGTAGAATTTTATATACACCGATAACTTTCTATCGCAATATTCTCCACCCTTTTATCACTATCAACCGTCAAGCAACAATGCAACCATTTTCAAAGAGTAAATATAATTTTCAAAGATTAATCATTGTTCCGCATTTCGCGTTATATTCTTCAAATTACTAATTATCTACCAGATCGCTATAAAACCGTGCCTAACACCTTCCTCAGGTATAAATTAGTAACTATACAAATATTTAAGTCTCTGCGTCTTGTTGTTCGGGGATGATTAAGCGTACACTGAACAGACATTCACATTAATATATATATATATATATATATATATATATATATATATATATATATATATATATATATATATATATATATATATAACTATTCGATTGCCATAAAACCGTGCCTAAAGCCATCCCCGGGTAGACATTAGTAACTGTACAAATTTTTAGCTCTTTATGTCTTGTAGTCTAGACGTGATAAACGTACACCGAACGTATAGATATAGATAAACGAATACTCCACTTACGGTTTTGTTGAAGTACAATCTAACTAATAAGGTCGGGTAATGTGGTTTAGTATATCAGTTCTAATATGGTTGGATGCATATTCCTAATTGTGTGGGCACGGATGTAGGTTCTTCCCTTGGCTTAGGGTGCGCATAAAACATCGGCACTCCACTCAAGGTTTTTTTTAGTAACTTTTAACAGACAGTGACGTTCTCTTGGTGTTCTCCCGGGCGTGCAGTGTTTTGGCGGCGGCCATGTGACAGCTACGTGGTGATAACGTAGGAGGCAGCAGGCAGCGGCTCCTGTTTTGCTGCCGAGGTGGCCAAGCGTCATTTCTGCCGCTCGCCAGTGGCTTCGCGCCGGATGCAGATCACGGTGTACGGCTGTCAACGCGATAATCGTTGCAGTAATACCTCGGGTGCGGTGTGCGCTTCTATTCCTTATGCGTCCAGATACCTCTATGCCGAAGAGAAAATATTTGTTAAGCTTAAGGGACTTAACTGCGGGTTCATCAGTCCCTAAACTTACAAACTACTTATGAACTCTTGTTGCTCTTGTTGTGGTCTTCAGTCCGAAGACTGGCTTGATGCAGCTCTCCACAATACCGTATCCTGAGCAAGCCTCTTCATCTCCACATAAGAACGGCAACTTGCCGTGAATCTGTCTGAATCTGTCTGAATCTGCTAACTATCCATCTCTTGGTCTTCATCTGCGGTTTTTACCCCACACACTTCCCTCCAACGCTAAATTCACAATTCCTTGATGTCTAAGAATGTGTCCTACCAATCGATCCCTTCTTTTAGTCAAGGTATGCCAGAAATTCCTTTTCTCCCCAATTCTGTTCAGTACCTCCTCATTAGTTACGCGATCCACCCACCTAATCTTCAGCATTCTTCTGTAGCACCATATTTCAAAAGCCTCAATCCTCTTCCTGTCCGCACTGTTTATCGTCCATGTCTCACTCCCATACAAGGCAACACTCCATACAAATGCCTTCAGAAAGGACTTCCTTAGGCTTAAATCAATATTCGAAGATAAATAAATTTCTCTTTTTAAGAACGATTTTCTACTCATTGCCATCTGCATTTTATATCCTCTGTATTGCGACCATAATTTGTTCTTTTACTGCCCAAGTAACAAAACTCATCTACCTCCTTTACTGTTTCATTACCTAATCTAATTCCTTCAGCATCATCTGATTTTCTTAGACTGCACTCCATTACCCTAGTTTTGCTCTTGTTAATGTTCGTCTTATATACACCTTTCAGCACACTGTCCATTCCGTTCAACTTCTCTTCCAGAGCCTTTGCTGTCTCTGACAGTATTACAATGTCGTCGGCAAAAAGCAATGTTTTTAATTCTTCATCCTGAACTTTAATTCCTTCTCCAAATTTCTCCTTGCTGTCCTTTATAACTTGCTCAATGTACAAATTGAATAACATTGGAGAAAGGCTACTACCCTGTCTTACTCCCTTCCCAACCTCTGCATGCCTTTCAACTCTCATAACCGCTGTCTGGTTCTTGTACAAGTTGTAAATAACTTGCGCTCCCTATATTTTACACCTGCTTGCTTCAGAACTTTAATGGGTTTATTCCAATCAACATTGTCAAAAGCCTTCTACAAATCTACAAAAGCTAGAAATGTAGATTTGCCTTTTCTTTATCTTCTAGGATAAGCCGTAAAGTGAGTATTGCCTCCTGTGTTCCTACATTTCTCCTGAACCCAAACTGATCTTCCCCGAGGACGACTTCTACCAGCTTTTCCATCCTTCTCTAAATAATTCGTGTTAATATTTTGCAACCATGACTAATTAAACTGATTTAACACCTGTCTGCGCCTGCTTTCTTTGGAATGGGGATTATAACATTTTTCTTAAAGTCTGATGGTACTTCGCCTGTCTCATACATCTTACACACCAGGTGAAACAGTTTTGTAATAGCTGGTTCTCCCAGAGACTTCAGTAGCTCTGATGGAATGTCATCTACTCCAGGGGCCTTGTTTCGACTTAGGTCTTTCAGTGCTCTGTCAAATTCAACTCTCAGTATAGTATCTCCTATTTCATCCTACTTCTACTCCCCTTCCTACAATATTGCCTGTAAGTTCATTTCCTTCGTAGAGCTTCTCTATACATTTTTTCCACCTTTACTTATGAACTACCTTATACTAAAGACGACACAAACATCCATGCCCGAGGGGGAATTCGAACCCCCAACCGTAGCGGCCGTGCAGACTGTGACTGGCGCGCCGCAGACCGCTCGGCCACTGCGGCCGGTGTGCTGAAGAGATGCAGGGTATACTGTGGCAGTAGAGAGTCTGGGCATATGCTAACTGGTTATATTGCTTCTGAAATATACATTGTCGAGATTGGCCGAGGTTAGTTCCTGGACGCCCGTCGGCTGCTTCGATGAGGACGCTGGTGTGGCTGTTGTGCTTCGGCGGTACGATGGCGCAGCCATGCCGCTTCGTCCGCTCGATGCTTCGGTGCTGCTGCTGTGCCCAGGGAGAGTGGTTCGAACCCTGGCGCTGTCCTCCGATCAGGAACTTGTCTCCATCTCGTCGCATCGATATTGCTGCCAGTGGCTGGCGAGATGACTAGAGTGTGACGTGACTCACTGTGACTTGACGTCACGCTGACCTCTCGAGTAACCCGTTGTCCGGACTCGGGAGATGAACTGTGAATAATCGTCGACGACGCCCTCTGAGCTGCAACTGCTGGTTGCTTACTCGCTGCCGTACTGGAGCACTCCGAACTGAACTGCGAACTGTCGACTGCTCTGCAACACATGCTTTTTAGTTCACTCGGCTTGGCTGTGTTCCGCCAGAGTACCGTTTCAGGTCACGTACAAGTCAACAACTTCGACACACGCCTTGTGTATGGACCCTGGTCGTTACACACTTGCGGCTACTGCTGTGTTTGCAGTAGTGGCCGGCTGCGGCCCAAGAGTCACGTATTTCATACACAGCTGTTGCGGTATTGGAATGCAACTCCTGCTTCAATCACTGGCTCTGAACCGGCGCCTCACTGCCTGCTTTTTCAACACTACAACTATTTCAATCATTTAGCTAAAGCCGGCTGCGGTGGCCGAGGGGACTGCGGCGCGCCAGTCACAGTCTGCACGGCCGCTACCGTCGGGGGTTCGAATGGATATTTGTGTCGTCTTTAATATAAGGTAATCCATAAGTAACTTCCTGGCAGATTAAAATTGTATGCCGGAACGGGACTCGAACCTGGGACCTTTGCCTTTCGCGGGCAAGAGCACTTCCCACTGAGCTATCCCGACACGACTCACGATGCCGCCTCATAACTTTACTTCCGCCAGTACCTCGCCTCCTACTTTCCAAACTTCACAGAAGCTCTCCTGCGAACCATGCAATACCAGCACTCTCGGAAGAAAGGATATGGTGGAGACATGGCTTAGCCACAGCCTAAGGGATGTTTCCAGAATGAAACTTTCACTCTGCAGCGGAGTGTGCGCTGATATGAAACTTCCTGGCAGATTAAAATTGCGTGCCGGAACCGGGACATGGTTCGCAGGAGAGCTTCTGTGAAGTTTGGAAAGTAGGAGGCGAGGTCCTGGTGGAAGTAAAGTTGTGAGACGGCATCGTGAGACGTGTCGGGATAGCACAGTCGGTAGTGCGCTTGCCCACAAAAGGCAAAGGTCCCAGGTGCGAGTCCCGGTTCCAGCACACAATTTTAATCTGCCAGGAAGTTTCATATCAGCGCACACTCCGCTGCAGAGTGAAAGTTTCATTCTGGAATTCTTAAGTAGTTTGTAAGTTTAGTGACTGATGACCCTGCAGTTAAGTCCCTTAAGCTTAACAAACATTTGAACATTTAGCTAAAATTTCAACAAAATACTCCAGCGGTGCTACAGTGCCATGCGTCGACCGACGGGACGGCGCAAAGTGGATTGCCAGGTGTCACGGAGTCGAACTGGCGACCTGCAGATTCCGTGTCCTTGGCTGTTGGACCTCCGTCTACCAGTTTACGGGTTACTTTTAAGGTAAGGCCGGATCCCTTCGTCCTTACCAGCCACCAGAGTAAGTGCGAAATTCACTCCGATCTTCTTCCCGAACGACACGTTTCTTCTTGTATTCAAACGCCTCTTCTGGCTACTAGTGCTAGCACCACCTAGAAACAAGGCCTCACAATAGCACGTGTCGCGTCACGCCGACCAGGCCGCGATCGCTAGCTGACTGGCTGGCCGCTGGGGCACAGCCCACTGCTTCATAGCGGCCAGCCAGTACGATGGCGGTCGCAGTTCTCGCGGTAGCAGACCGCCGAAGCTTACAAAATAACCATTTTCGCTACCGAACCGAAACTGACGTCACCACCGAGAAAAACATACCGAACAGAACGGTACGGAAGATACAAAACAGGTCGGTGTGACATGACACGGACTGTTGTTCAAAAATGTTCAAATGTTTGTAAATCTATCGGACCAAACTGCGTGGTCATCAGTCCGTAGCTTACAAACTACTTAAACCTAGGTAAACTAACCTAAGGACAACACCCACACCCATGCCCCAGGGAGGACTCGAACCTCCACTGCGAGCAACCGCGCGCTCCGCAGCGAGACGCTTTAGACCGCTCGGCTACTCCACCGCGGCGGACTGTTGCGAGGCCTTGTCTCTAGATGGTGTTGCTAGTGCACGACAGCCACCGTGCGGAGCCCTGTCATGTTGGACAGGTTCTAACCACGGCGACTGAGTGACTGAGCAAATCAATAAGATACAGACCGTCGACAGAACGAATGAACTAGTGAGTGAATGAATCACTCCATAGTCTGACTGGATACTCAAATGCTCAAATGTTTGTAAAGATACGGGACCTAACTGCAGTGGTCGTCAGTCCCTAAACTTACAAACTACTTAAAACTAACTTATACCTCCCCCCCCCCACACACACACCGATTCTCGAGGGAGGACTCCAACCTCTGACGGGGAACGGCCTCGTGCACCGCAGCAAGGCGCCGTAGTGCGCACGGCTATTCCGCAGCGGCGACTGGATACTGCAAACTCTCTGGCGACTCTTACTTCTCTTCAGTGTTTATTTGATTGTCCTACTCACTTTGTATGGCTTCTGGGAAGGTGGCTGACCTTACGCTCTTTGAACCAATTATGCTCAGGAGGTAGGTGACTGTGTTTAGTCAGTGGTGGTAGTCGCGTTCGGCGGTTGTCGCAGCACGTGAGTAGTCGGTCGATGTCCTGATGACTGTGCTGTCAGCGTGTGGCCTATGGTAATGTTTCTTGTAAATGTAGAACACGTGAATGTGCTCCTGTCGATGGTCCGTGATCACGTTTGGTGGTAGTGTGACGGTTGCCTGGTTACTGAAACATTTGAGTAGTCGGTCGACGCTGTGCTGACTGATTGCCGAGTTATATACTGGAATGTAGTCCGACGTCCGCTGCTACTGTTACCTAATGTATATATAGGGTAAGGTCAAGTAGCTTTCTCTGTTAGAAAGTCAAGAACTTTAGACAAAGGTTATTTTGATTTATACTGTTTGAATGAGGGATGCCCTACAAAGCATGTTTGACATATATACTGTAAATATCGACTTTTTATTTTTTGCAATTAACTTCCAATTTTTGGTGGTAGAACTAGATAACAAAATTCAAATGTTTGTAGAGGTTATGGGACTTAACTATGTGGTCATCAGTTCCCAAACTAACAAACTACTTATGAACTGCCTTATACTAAAGACGGCACAAACATCCATGCCCGAGGGGGGATTCGAACCCCCGACGGGGAACGACCTCGCGCATCGTAGCATAGCGCCTCAATACGGTCTGCCGCGGCAAAACTAGGTAACACCGTGATATACAAGTAATGCCGTCATAGTATTCAAGTTACTCCGTGATGGTACGTTATCATTAAGAGTACCTCTTCATCTTTGTAAACTAGTTTTTAATGTAATGTAAAAGTTCAAATCATATGTAAAAGTATATGTTACCTTTTATTGGCAATTTTGAAACATCCTAGTGCAGAAAATAGTAACAAAAACAAAAAACAAAACAAAACAAAAAAGTCCAGAAAATAAGCACAAGCAAAATGTCAGCTCTTGTTTTAAGTCTACTGAGCCGTTGTTAGTCGTATCTGAGTCCTCACAAACATCACACACAAAGTAGCCACTTCCAAAAATTTCTGGCACTTCACATGATGCCAGACATTACAAAACTGTCACTCGATCCATTCGACTCTTCTTCTTGACATCATCTGCATATGAACCACCACATCCACTATCATCATTTTTCTGTGGTCTGGATGTAGACCCAGCAGTAGCCTTGTTTACTGTTTTCTTCGATATTCCTGATCCTGATGTCGATGGCTTGTTGTGGTTAGGTGAAATTATTTTTGCAGAAGGATCACGTCTTATTTCTATACGCACTTTTCGGCACGCTGGGTGTTTGAAACGTCTTCCACAGTAACTGTCTTTCTGCCAGATAACAACTATTTCTGTCGTTGTGCAACAAAAAAGGGGCAAGAGTATCATCAGAAACAGCATAATTGTTGTAGGGAAATATCCCACTCTTTGCAAACCTGTTGCAAATAGTGGTGATCTGTAAGGCTTCTAGGTGAGTTGCAGCGAGAAATTCAGGTGACATAAAGAATGGCTTTCCAATTTTCGAAAGAGTTGCACTCTCTGGATCAGATAATCCTTAAGTGTACACCGCGGGATTCCAAAATGTTTACTCGGCTTGTAAATTGTCCATCCTCCATTCTTACCCATGCGCAAAGATTCTTTAAGCTTTGTTCCACTTTGCTGCCATTTCAGCGTCAAACCTACGAAAAAGGTCAAACACTGCCAACGCGTGATCTAACTTACAAGTCAATTTTATATGTGAATGATACATATCTTACCTTTTGCTGGTGTTAAAATGGAACTCATATACTGGAACACCTGCTTGTATGAATTTGATATGTTCATTAGCGTCTTCATAAAACCACTGAAGGAACGCTTGTCTAAAACTTTCTTGAACGCCTGAAAGATAGCGTGTGAGGGCTTCCTAGAGTACTGTATACTTCTTACATATGCTGGCATAATATTGGAACCCTTGAAGTTGAGGTTACGTCGTGACACAAGAAATACTGTTAATCACGGAGTTACTTGATATCATGGAGTAACTTGACTTTACATCACCTTTCTGAAACAGGATTCTAAACTGTATTAAGATTATAGGACTTTTTTAATTTTCATTTTAATAACTAAATGATTTGTAACATATATACCTGTCCATCACTTTATTCCTTAAGGATTGCCAACTCACTATACTTATCTCTAGTTCAATTAATTTATTTAGTAACCACACGATATTCTGACTTTTATTTCAATTGTTTATTCACCAAATACTAACAATGGAAGGTCCAGTAAGGAATGTTAATATGTAGATAAGGAACAACTCACTGTAAAGACAAACGTTGAACCGCCGACAGACACAAACACAATTTTCGGCCGCGGCCTTCCTCAGAAAGAGAACACTCATCCACACAATCACTCAGGCACACTCATCCACACACGTCAGCGATCTCTTGCCTCCTAACACAGTCTGTGTTGGGCGGCCAGAGATAGCTGACGTGTGTGGATGAGTGTGCCTGAGTGATTGTGTGGATGAGTGTTCTCTTTCTGGAGAAGGCCACGGCAGACAATTTAGAATTGTGTGTGTGTCTTATTTATGTCTGTCGGCGGCTCAACATTCGTGAGTTGTTCCCTATCTAGATATCATACATAAAATACTCATAGACTGTACAGTCAAAACATCGGTGTGCAATCTTCACAGTTCATTGACTGTCTGTGATAATTTCTAGGTATCAATACATGAGTCTTACGGCACTGTCCTGCGAAGTATAGCACTTTGTCCAGAATCGCTGGAGTATGCTTGATCGAAGCACACTGATGAATCGATGTCTTGCACGCCGTATGCGCCAATTGCACTCCTGGCCATTAAAATTGCTACACTATGAAGATGACGTGCTACAGATGCGAAATTTAACCGACAGGAAGAAGATGCTATGATATGCAAATGATGATTAGCCTTTCAGATCATTCACACAAGGTTGGCGCCGGTTGCGACACCTACAGCGTGCTGTCACGAGGAAAGTTTCCAAGCGATTTCTCATACACTAACAGCAGTTGACCGGCATTGCCTGGTGAAACTTTGTTGTGATGCCTCGTGTAAGGAGGAGAAATGCGTACATCACGTTTACGACTTTGATAAATGTCGGACTGTAGCCTATCGCGATTGCAGTTTATCGTATCGCGACATTTCTGCTCGAGTTGGTGGCGATCCAATGACTTATCAGAACATGGAATCGGTGGGTTCAGGAGGGCAATACGGAACGCCGTGCTGGATCCCAACGGCCTCGTATCACTAGCAGTCGAAATGACAGGCATCTTATCAACCTGGCTGTAACGGATCGTGAAGCCATCCTGAGTCAACAGACAGGGACGTTTGCAAGACAACAACCATCTACTCGAACAGTTCCGACAACCTTTGCAGCAGCATTGACTATCAGCTCTGAGACCCTGGCTGCGGTTACCCTTGACGCTGCATCACAGACAGAAGCGCCTGCGATGAAGTACGCAACTACAAATCTGAGTGCACGAATGGCAAAACGCCATTTTTTCGAATGAATACACGTTCTGTTTACAGCACCATGATGGTCGCATCCGTGTTTGGCGACATCGCGGTGAACGCACATTGCAAGCGTGTATACGTCATCGCAATACAGGCGAATCACCCAACGTGATGGTATGGGGTGCCATTGGTTACACGTCTGTCACCTCTTGTACGCATCGACGGCACTTTGAACAGTGACCGTTACATTTTAAATGTGTTACGACCCGTGGGTCTACCCTCCATTCGATCCCTGAAAAACCCTACATTCAGTAGGATAATGCACGACCGCATGTTGCAGGTTCTGTACGGGCCTTTCTGGATACGGAATATGTTCGACTGCTGTCCTGGCCAGCACATTCTCCAGATCTGTCACCAATTGAAAACGTCTGGTTAATGGTGGCCGAGTGAGTGGCTCGTCACAATACGCCAGTCATTACTCTTAATGAACCGTGGTATCGTGTTGAAGCTGCATGGGCATCTGTACCTGTACACGTCATCCAAGCTGTGTTTGACTCAATGCCCAAGCGTATCAAGGCCGTTATTATGGCCAGGGGTTGTTGTTCTGGGTACTGATTTCTCAGGATCTATGCACCCAAATAGCGTGAAAATGTAATCACATGTCATTTCTAGCGTAATACATTTATCCAATTAATACCCATTTATCATCTGCATTTCTTCTTGATGTAGCAATTTTAACGTCCAGTAGCGTATAATCCAATCCTAGACTCTGCCATAAGGCCCTAGAGACCATGTAATTGTCGACTTTGTCCTGATGGCATCGTCTACATTGCGGTTGCAGAGTGGAGCACTCTCGAGGCCGTTTTCGGATTTGCCGACCTTGGAAGTACTACTTCTCATTCAAGTATCTCCTCAATTGGTTTCACGAGGCTGACCTGATCTCGTACCAGTCTTACTATGAAGGAAATCTCCCAGACAGTACCGAGAATCGAACCCAAGTCAAACGGGTCGACCATTCGGTTACGAAGGCGGACACTTTGAAACGTATGGACACGATACATCGATAATTACAAAGTCAAATAAAGTGAACTCATAGTGCTTCAAAAACCGCAAGCTGCAGAGTCCTATCGGATTCCTGCTACTAGGATAAATTTTTGGAGGAAGAGGAACGGTTTCGTTTGTAAAGCTATTTCCTTCCGCGTCCTCGACCGAACTTCGACCTAGCGGTACTATTAACTTCCTTCTTCCCTTGGGAATAGTTGAGACGGCAGCTTCGCTTGAGACTTTGACTAATACGCAGTACACATCACAAGACATTTTACGATCTACATGAAATAAAGGCTGGCAAGTGCTCGACGATACAGGAAAGGGTTCTGCGTTCGACAACCACCTTGTTTGTACATTTTAATATTATAGACACCGTACCTCACTAACGGCTTTAATCAAATTGCGTGGTTACGGAATATCGCCCCAAATTTTTGACTGGATAGGGGATTTCCTGTCAGAGAGGACTCAGTTTGTAGTAATCGACGGTAAGGCATCGTCTAAAATAGAGGTGATATCCGGCGTTCCACAGGGTAGTGTTATTGGTCCTCTGCTGTTCCTTACCTACATAAATGATTTAGGAGAAAATCTGAGCAGCTCTCTTAGGTTGTTTGCAGTTGACGCCGTCATTTATCGTCTAGGAAAGTCATCTGAAGACCAAAACCAACTGCAGAACGATTTAAATAAGATATCAGTAGGGTGTAAAAATTGGCAATTGACTAAATAACGAGATGTGTGAAGTGGTCCACATGAGTACGAAAAGAAATCCGTTAAACTATGTTTACAAGATAAATCAATCAAACGTGAAAGCCGTAAACTCCACTAAATACCTAGGAATTACTATTACTTCAGAGTTAAACTGGAAAGAACACGAAGATAATATCGTGTGAAAGACGAATCAGAGACTGCGTTTTATTCGCAGAACCTTAAAAGATGCAACAGAACTACTACGCTACGCTTGTGCGTCCTTTTTTGGAGTATTGCTGCCTAGTGGGGGATCCTTATCAGCTGGGTTTGACGGAGAACATCGAAAGAGTCCAAAGAAGGACAGATCGGTTTGTATTGTCAAGATACAGGGGAGACAGCGTCACGGAAATGATACAGGACCAGGGATGGAAATCATTACAACAACGGCGGTTATCGCTGCGGCATGGTCTACTTACGAAACTCCAATCACCAACATTCTCCTCCGAATGCGAGAATATATTGTTGACTCCCACATACATAGGTAGAAATGATCTACAGAATAAGGTACGAGAAATCAGCGCTCGAACGGAGAGATTCAGATGTTCTTTCTTCCCGCGCGCTATTCGAGAGTGGAATGGGAGATGAGTAGTGTAAAGGTGGTTCGATGAACCCTCTGCCAGGCACTTGAATGTGATGTGCAGAGCATCCCATGTAGATGTAGCTATAGATTGTATACAGTTCTAATACCATGTTTAAGAAGTTTCTGTGAGAGTATATGTACTGTGTAAACCTAAGTCAGTTCAGTCTGTGTTTTTGTACGTGTACGACATCTGGCATGATCCCTTAACCCCGCGGCTGAGTGACCGAGCGAATTGAGGCGATATGTCCGATGCGCGAGACCGTTCCCCGTCGGGGGTTCGAATCCTCCCTCGGGCATGGATGTTTGTGTCTTCTTTAGTATACAGTAGTTTATAAGTTTGTTTAGGGACCGTTGACCCCGCAGATAAGTCCCTCAATCTTACCAAAATTCGAACATTTTTCAACCCTGACTTTAAGCTACCTACGTCCTACGACAAGACACTGCTGATGTCAAAATTGCTGGTACTCTTACGCTAAAGCACGTAAACACTGACGAATGTAAGAGTACTATAAGATAATTAGTAAATATTACCGCTAAAATTGTGGCGTTAACCATAATGAGCTTGTGTCTGGAAGTTCATGGACAACTTAATTTGGCTAATAACATGTAAATTTCAATATTCCGACGTTTGATAGACACAGCTCACCTATATTGTAACGCAGTGACTTTGCCATGCACTTGACATGTACCGAGGCCTCAGCATCTCTCCAGACCAGTCCTTGCGACAAAGGAAGAGAGAGTCGTAAAAGCAGATTCAAACTCCAAATTAAATTCCAAGTGTATTGATACCAAACTCAGACCGAGCGAGTGATTAATTAATAATTCGTGAAACGTAAGTACTCTCTTAATGCTATTAAATTAATTTTCTAGAGTCCACAAACACTATCGAGGTATTATTTACATACAAAAGCAGTGATTGTAGAAGGCAATATAATTTTATTATATTATCAAACATATAAGATGTCCAAGATGACAAAATCTAGCTTGGTTTCCTGGCTCTTATTTTAAATCGTCGTTGAAACCAAGCGTTGGTGGAGGAAGACAAGTTTTCCGGCCTTCTGTGAATTCGTGCCAGTTCAAGTAAGGGAACTTGAGGCCAGAAATGCAGGGACGGTTACTCATCTCACCTCTGTTAGGTTGGCTCAACGACGTTTTCGAATACCACGAAGGTGCACTGAAATTCAATGACTAAGCTTTTTTAAGTAACACGGAGAGCAGCTCTCCACTCCCATTTCACTGCAGTTGCTAGAGGTGTCGACATCTCGAGTTTCATTGTCACAAGTGCTTCCTGTTTCCCTGGAAACATCTTGTCTTATTCTCGTGATGTTTAGAGATACGAAGCACCCCGGTTCGCAACTACATTATTACATTAAAAGGAACAAAAATCTTATAAATTATAAAACATTTATTACACAGTACCTTTAGGTTATGGAGCTATTTTCTGGCATTATACGTTAACTTGTGGAGCGACATTGGTGAACCGTCACTGAAACCATGAATGTTACAAACAAGAAGATGGCCCATTGTTTGTACCTCGCCACAGTCACAGGACCATCTTGTTAGTAACATTCATGGTTTCAGAGACGGTTCACTAATGTCGCTCCACAAAACGGATAATACCAGGAAATGGCTCCATAACGTAAATGTTACTGTGTAATTAATGTTTTTCAATTATTAAGATTTTTGTTCCATTTAACGTAATAATGTACTTTTCCTGACATAACTGTAATGTAAGAACTAATACGAGGCGTTTTTTGTTTTTTTGTTTTTTTAAGTAAGTACCGTTTTGCCACACCGCGGCCGCAGCGCTGCGGTCGGCGTTCTGCGCATGCGCACTGGATACCTACACCCTGTTGTCTACACACTGATGCCATTATAGTCTTGATTCTTCCTTGTTTACGTTGTGTACTGAGTGTTTAAGATGCCTCTGATAATCGTGAGTGCCGATGACTGGGGAGTACGGGCTGTTATAAGATTTCTTAGTGCTGAAGGCCTAAAAGCGATCGATATTCATCGTGAGATCTGTGCAGTTTACGGACAAAACATTATGAGTGATGGAATGGTAAGAAAGTGGGTGAGAGCATTTAAAGATGGCCGCACAAATGTGCACGTTGCACAACGGAGTGGGCGTCCTTCGGTCGTTAATGAAAGTTTGTTGCAGGAAGTGGACAATAAGGCGAGAGAAAACAGACACATTACGATTTACTCCTTGCGGGATGACTTTCCTAACGATTCTGGGCGGTCAGCGTCTTCAAGACAATGACCAAGTCAAAACAGTTGTGATGCAGTGGATAAGTCAGGCTGCGGACTTCTATGAGGAGGGTACTGGTACAACGTTATGACAAGTCCTCAATATTAACGGAAATTAAGTAGAAAAGTAGATTAAGGTACAGGCTTTCATGTAAGAATAAAATTGAGATATCTTGGCACGTCTTTTTTAATTTCAATACGGTACTCACTTAAAAAAAAAAAATTAAAAAAAATACGCTTCGTATAAGTTGTTTCTATATTGTAAGTTCCAAACGATCATCTTGATATACATAAATATTATCTATTCTTTGTACAATGTATCTGTCAGATCGAACGAGATTATATATATATATATATATATATATATATATATATATAAACTGTCCCTTTTGTAAATTCATTTTTTGCAAGGCGACTAAACACCTGCTATTAACAAGCGAAGTCGGATCGCCTGGAACAGAAGATGTGCAAGTGTTCGATCTGCCAGGGAACAATGTTGGTCGCCGCTTCTTCCAAAGTTAATTCTTCAATCTTTCAATTATCTGCGTAAATTCAAACTGTTAAGAGAAGACACCCCAGTTACACTTACTTCCACTAACATCCAAACTCTACACTATGAAGGCAAGCATTGTTTGTCTTATAAAGCCCTATTGTCCCATATTCATCGAGGAAAGGCCATTTCACCAGTACAAATCATGGTAAGTTATATACATGTCAACCTAACACTGACCCAGCTGAAGTCCCACGCCGTTATTATTATTATTTTTTTTCTGTGTGATTACTGAGGCTAATTTCTGAATTACTATGAAGGATGTCAGAGACATTTAAGTTTCTTTTTTGTGATCATTTAATTAACCCTTTGTTGCCTGACGGTACTTAAAAGTACCAGTAAGTTTTGACTTATTAATTTCTCATAGTCCAGTTTCGTGATCTGAGAGCCCGTCGGAACATAACAGTACCACTGCTCTACGTTTTCAGAGATGTTATCGCGCAATACATAGACCTCTCTGACACACTAAGCTTGTAATAGTTTTTCGCGCGCTGCTGTGAAAACTGAAGATTGTGCATGTTTGTTTGCACGCTGTTGCCTGGCTTTGTGCGCAATCTATTGAAACTTCCGTTGGGTTTTCGAATGTTAGTACATACCCTCTTTGTTTTTGATAATAGTTTGAAGCATTACATTACAAGTAAGTGAGATAAAGTGGAAATTATAAAGTGGACTTATTGCTACCATCAGGTTGTACGAACACATTATTGTACATACAATGCGTTACATCTCTCTAGTTGTTGTCCGCTTTTTTCACACAGATAGACGAAAATCGGAAAGCTGGTGGCTATTTTCGGCCTCTGACTGATGCAAAGACCCGAGAAATTTCGTATGAGGACATTAGCCACTGATATTTCGGAAGATACTGACATGGAGGAACAATAAAGTAGTGTATTTTGCGTCAAACTTTCATGCCACTGAACAGAATATAAGTGTCGAGAAAGCGGAAAAGTAGGACTGGTATGACTATATCACGACCACTTATCGGATGCGATTACTATAAAAACGTGGGTGGAGTGGATCATGCAGACAGATTAAGTGAACTTATGATCTTGACAGGCGATCAAAGAAATAATTGCTGTTGAATCTTCCGGGTTATGTGGTCGAAGAAACATATCTGCTCGGCAAGACTCACCGCTACCAGTAGCACCTCTGAGGATGTCCAGCGCAGCTCTGGACGAAACGTCAGGAGCAGATATGTTTCTTCGACCACGACCACATAACCCGGAAGATTCAACAGCAATTATTTCAGCCGGTCGTGAAAGCCTTCACTGCATGATCAAAGAAATGGTGGCAACATCTCTTCTGGGATGTGACTGAAATTGCTTTGGTCAATGTTTGTCATTTTCAGTTATTTACATGGGGCACTGCCAAATGCTAGAATTCAGACGTGCTGTGGCACTGGGGAATTAGAGGCAACTGCCCCAAAGAGAAGGAAAGGTAATTTTTCGTGTTCACTCGTTTTGTAGTGTTCACTCGTAAAAGAGGAAGATGTGAAATGTGTGCAAAAAATAAAATTCAATCGAGACCACATTCACAGTGTAGTACATGTGAAGTGTATTTGTGTTGCAATGACAAAAAGAACTGTTTCTTACAATTTCGTGCCGGCCGCGGGGAACGAGGGGACTGCGGCGCGCCATTCACGGTCTGCACGGCCACTACGGTCGGGGGTTCGAATTCCCCTCGGGCATGGATATTTGTGCCGTCCTTAGTAGTAGCTAGTTCATAAGTAGTTTGTAAGTTTAGGGGCTGATGACCCCGTAGTGAAGTCCCATAAGCTCTACAAACATTTGAACATTTTTTTTGTTTACAATTTCGTGCGATATCACTAAATATCTGATGGATATGTGAAAATCATATACTGTCAAAATTTTGCTCTAGAAGCAAAATTTAATGCGAAATTTACATAAAAACATAAATATAATATTTTTTGTTAATTAATTTTCTATTGTAAACATGTTTTATTTTTATGTGGAATAACGTACAAGTTTTACAAATTGCAGCATTGTTGTGTGCATGTTGTGATCTGTCCAGGAAGCCAGACGACTACTGAGTAACGGCAGTGAAAAAAGTTTAAAATAGTATACAATAAAATTTTACAAAAAATCAGTGCCTTTTGAGGCCACAACAGCAGAAATTCTACGTAGAAAATGTAAAAAGGTAAATTTTTTTCTTATGTCAGGAAATAAAGGGTTAAACGAGGCAGTTGAAATTTTTGGCCAGAGCGGAGAACGGAGCTGCGTCTTCTGCTTAGTAGGCAGATGCTCTGTGCATGAAGCCACTTGGACACTGTTGTAGGAACTGCCATGGCAGGCTATCGGAAAAACAAATTCTCATCGTATAGCCTGTTGTTGTGGTCTTCAGTACGTACACTGATTTGATGCAGCTCTCCACGCTACCCTGTCCTGTGCAAGTCTCTTCATCTGAGAATAAGTTCAGCAACCTACATCCTCTTGAATCTGCTTACTATATTCGTCCCTCGGTCTCCCTCTGCGATTTTTACCCCACACGCTTCCTTCTAATGCTAAGATGACAATTCCTAGATGTCTCAGAAGGTGTCCAGCAAATCTATCCCTTCTCTTAGGATATGCCAGAAATTCCTTTTCTCCCCGATTCGGTTAAGCAACTCCTTATTAGTTATGTGATCTACCCATCTAACAAGTTTTGCTTCTTTAGAAACGCTTTTCTTCCCATAGCCATTCTGCATTTTATATCTTCTTTACTTCGGCCATCAGAAGTAATCTTGCTACCCAAATAACAAAATTCATCTACTACTTTTATTGTCTCATTACCAATTCTAATTCCTTCAGCATTGCCTGATTTTCTGACATTGCATTCCATTACCTTCGTTTTACTCTTGTTAATGTTCATCTTATATCTTCCTTTGAAGACACTGTCCATTCCATTCAATTACTCTTCCAGGTCTTTTGCGGTCTCTGACAGAATTACTGTGTCATCAGCAAACTGAAATGTTTTTATTTCTTATCCTTGCACTTCAATGCCCTCTCCAAATTTCTCCTTGCATTCCTTAACTGCCTGCTAAATGTACAGTTTAAACAACATCGGGGAAAGGCTAAAAACCTGTCTTACTCCCTTCCCAACCTCTGCGTCCCTTTCTTGCCCTTCGACTCTAACAACCGCTGTCTGGTTTTTGTATTGGTTGAATATAACTCTTCGGTCCCTATATTTTACCCCTGCTACCTTCAGAATTTTGAATAGTGTATTCTAGTCAACATTGTCAAAAGCTTTCTCTAAATCGACAAACACTAAAAACATACGTTTCCTTTTCCTTAGCCTATCTTCTAAGATAAGTCTTAGCCTACACTACTATATTATTCTCCCATGCCCTTTATTCTCGTTTACTCGCGGTCATTGCCGATTCCACTAAAGAGACCGAACAAGGAGTGCAGTCGCACTGAAATTGAAAAATCTTTTGCCCGTCGTCACATTAATTAGACAGATGTATGGTGTGTCTGCTAATTTGCCTTGTGATTTTGATATGGTTTTCATCAATAATGATTAACGAGGGCCGGCCGCGGTGGCCGAGGGGACTGAGGCGCTCCAGTCACGGTCTGCACGGCCACTACGGTCGGGGGTTCGTATCCCCCCTCGGGCATGGATATTTGTGCCGTCCTTAGTATTAGCTAGTTTGTAAGTTTACGGACTGATGACCCCGTAGTTAAGTCCAATAGACTTTACAAACATTTGAATATTTGATTAACGAGGAAGATTTGTGCGAATAATTTAATACCTATACGCCAAACAAGTGTGGTTATAGCTATTTGGTGTCAGTGGGTCAGTCTGTACGGATGACACGAAGCAGATCCCTATCTACAGGTGCCTTCGCGCGTCCACTAACCTTTTATCCGCGTCGGCTAAGCACCCTGGTTTCGAAAATTTCCAGAAACCTGAAAAGAGAACCTCAGTACGTACCAACCAGGGTTCATTGTCTTTCCACGCATCAAGGAGAGCGACTCCTGCGAAAGTCAGAAGGAAGGAAATGTCTACCACTTGCTTTTTTCCTGTAGTTTCTTCGAAGAACAGCGAAGTCGAGAACCTTTTGAATTTGAAGGACCCCCTTCCAACAAGTGTCCATGTTGTATTGCACCATGAAGATTGAATTTACGTAGAAATATAAAATACATTCGAATCACTGATAAAACTCTTTCTCTGCATTTATGATTTTATATTTGTACCAAGCTGTTGGCAGCAAAACACCAAAAAATGAATGGCTGATCACGAATGCCAACCATAGTCTACATATCACAAAAATGTGTGTATGTATTCGACATCTGCTTCAATACTACGGGACCGATTTCAGTCATATTAGGTACGCATATTCCTTACTGTCAGGCAACACTGGCTGTCGGGATAAGAACCAGTAACGAAACAATGGGTGGGTAACGGTGACAAAACAACGGTATCTCGAGACCCGTAACTAGAAGTCACACATCCGCTATTTGAGAACAAGTGCAATTAGCGAGTTGTAACGAACTTTACATGCAATTTTAAACTTTTACGGCAATTTTTCTACCTGACAAAGCGCCTCGAAAAGAACAATAAAAAAGAAATACAGCTTGTTGCTTACCATTTTTTTTTTTCGCAGTCCATCCAATAAAACTACGGTATTCGGCAGGACGTTACAATTTATTAGTTCTACGATATTACCTTATTCCCGGGGTACTGTACAAAACAATATGTACCTGTATCACTGAATTTACCTTCAAAGTAATATCATAGTACGACACAAAGTTTATGAGATATGAGGAACAATAATGTGTATGAAAACCCGCCCAATAACGCATGAGTTCTTAACTTATTACGTGTTTACTATTAAAATTTTAAACATGTCTGTTAAAGACAGCAACCGTTCGTCGAAATATGAAATAAACAGTTGAAAAACAGCTCTTCGGTTGCGAGAATTCTGGTAATTTCTTTACATTACCATGGTTTCGGCTTCACTAAGGAAGCCTTAATCAGAAGTAAAACTGTTACCTATGAATAAAAAATTAAGAGTAGGATGGATATGAGGTTATGGGCGCACGACAACTAGGTCTTTAGCGCCCGGGAAATTAAGAGTAGTACATATTACATAGGTAGAATGAAACATCATAAGATCTCACAAATTACTTCCATATGAATGTATAGTCAGAAGATGGTTGTGAGCGATAGGGCTCAACTGAAAAATTAAAAAAGTTTTTAAAAACAAGTGAGACAACTAAGGGTGGCTAAGGGTGGCATCAGACTGACAGGCGAACACGCCGTCGAAGCTGTCACGTGGCCACGATATATCGCGCCATCTGTTATTCAACAGTAGCACTTTACATGCAAAGTGAACTGATATGGTTACTTATTAGATTGACAAATGTACATGGCATTTTCAAATGTATAACAAAATTGATTGAAAATTACACAAAGTGAGTATATAATAAAAGAGAAAAACAATATTTGAGGCTATAGTCTGGAAACTGGGTACACTATTTCACATTACGTGATTCTGAGTATGGGCTTTGCTGTTTATAAATTTCTAGTTGTTCAAGCATGTTAAGTCTGAAACCTTTCCTTTCTGTGTGCAAAAAACCAACATCGTGAACTTATTTGTGTCTGTGGTCCGTGGTCAGAATGTGCTCAACAAAGGACGAATTACACAGGGTGTTTCACTAAGTGTGTTTGCCTCTGTAACTTAAAAAATAATAGGTAACGGGAAATTTTAATGCGGTAGGTCAACACAAGAAATGTTACACTTTCTGCGGAGCTATGAACATAGTTTATTGTATCATTTTCCAAAGAGTTACACCACAAAGATATAATTATTTTAATGGAACAGTAGTTTTTTCTATCGTGTATTGGATTCGTTTAAACCAGCTGTGTCCAAATCAATTTAAACTACATAGTTTGGGAGCTACAACCCTTCAAAGTTCCGGGGGCGGTGTCTGCGATAGCGTAGCTGACTGGCCGAGTGGCTATCCGCTGGGGCACGGCCCACTGTCTCATGTCCACCAGCCTGTCAGCTACGCTCTCGTAGCCTCTGCCCCCTAAACTTTGAATGGTTGTAGCTCCCAAACTAACAGTGATAGGAATGTAGCTTAAATTGATTTGGACGCAGCTGGTTTAAACGAATCCAATGCACGATAGAAAAAAAAACTATTGTTCCATTAAAAAATTATTTCTTTGTGCTGTAGCTCTTTGGAAAATGATACAATAAACTATGTTCATAGCTCCGCAGAAAGTGTAACATTTCTTGTGTTGACCTACCGCATTAAAATTTCCCGTCACCTATTATTTTATAAGTTACAGAGGCAAACACACTTAGTGAAACACCCTGTATATGTTAGTACCTTTTTTCCCTAAGAGGTGCTCTTTATATCTGACACAGAAGGTTCGTCCAGTACAGTGGGCAGGTGTCACGGGAAATTTTATAAACGTCTGAGTTTCGCAACGGCGAACGTCTAGGTTTTGAGTTATGGATAAGCTTATCTTTCAGACGGTTATTGGTAGAAAATACTACGTTGTAGTCGTATTTATTTCTAAGGAGACGTTGTAATCTGTAAGATACAGGTACTACGTATGGTAACGAAACATATTTTTTCGAATCGTTGTGCTTGTTACTATTACCTATTCGTAACTCATTTCACATACATTTCTATAATATCGCCCTTAACGTGGCTGGGTAAATATATTACGGTGCATCATGTTTTTCAAGAGATATTACCTTACAAGTTTTGAGTTGTGCGAAAACGAAACTACTGGCCCAAAATTGGCTAAAGATACGCGCTGCCGCGGTTGAGTGGCCGAGCGCTCTAAGCCGCCTTGTTGCGGAGCATGCGGTTGCTCGTAGTCGGAGATTCGAGGCCGGGCATGTGTGTGTGTGTGTGTGTGTGTGTGTGTGTGTGTGTTGTCCTTAGCGTAAGTTAAGTTTGTAAGTCTAGGGACTGATAACAGCAGCACTCCCCTAGATTTACAAATATTTGAACATTTAGATACGTCTAAGTGGACAGACTGGGGTAGAAGGGTTTGGGCGGAGGGGTAAGAAGACTAACATAATAATGGAGAAAATACGTGTCCTGGCAACATCGACTAGTAAGCCTAGTCTATATCTATAAATGTGAATCTCTGTTCGGTGCACGTTTATCACGTCTGAACCACAAGACGCAGAGACTTAAATATTTGTACAGTTACTAGTTTTTACCTGAGGAAGGTTTTAGGCACGGTTTTATAGCGATCTGATAGCTATTTAGTAATTTGAAGAATATAACGCGAAATGCGGAACAGTAATTACTCTTTGAAAATTATATTTACTCTTTGAAAATGGTTTTATTGGTTGCATTGTTGCTTGAGGGTTGATAATGAAAAAAAGGGTGTATATAAAATTCTACGTGTGTGTGTGTGTGTGTGTGTGTGTCTGTGTGTGTGTGTGTTGATATTTCGCTCTGCAGCGAAAACTACAGAACGCAAACGAATGGTCTGTGTGTAATTGTTGTCCTATGCCTCCCGTTATACTCAATAGCAGTTCCATGCCGATAGCTATAAAGGGTGGAAGATATGGTGGTTGAAAGTCGTCAAATTATAAAAAAATTCGGACTGAAGGCCAACGATGACGTTTGCGACTCTATAGCAAGTAGATTACATTCAGCGAAACGTGATGCCACAGACCATATCTTTGTTCTATGCGTGGTACATTTTCTTCAGCTCTTTCTCTGTAAGGATAAGCATATGAATAAGGAAATATAAGAATAAATAAATAAAGCAGCAAAAAAGAAATTTCTTTTAATACATCTCCTTAAAAAATCGATTTGACGTTTCGTGCATTACATCAAGTCGCAGGAATCCATTTACAGCCCTCATGTTTTCCACATGTTCAATTATACGTCGCTTGTTCAGTGGTTGGCAACCCTAAAAATCTCTACATTTATGCTCCAAACAGTAGTACAAAAACGTAGTTTACGAGAATTCCCTAAAATGAAATTAAAATGAATTTGAACATTACTCTCACCATACGTGTTGAGATATTGCAGCATAGGCTATAAGGATTAATGAATGTATTATTTATTGTAAATCATTAAGCAAGTCACATAATTTTTTTTTTCATTTGAATGTTCATTGAAAATGTTTGTTTCTAAAGTAGGTATTGTATTTTATTTCATCCTTCAAAACCAGTCTCATAACACACTACTGAAAGATAGTTTATCATAATCAACCAACACGCAAAAGGAGCCACGGGTTTAAGCTAGTATTCATATAAAACAGCCTCCCAAATTCAAAATGTTCAAATGTTTGTTAAGCTTAAGGGACTTAACTACGGGGTCATCAGTCCCTAAACTTACAAACTACTTATGAACTACCTACAACTAAGGACGGCACAAATATCCATGCCCGAGGGGGGATTCGAACCCCCGACCGTTGTGGCCGTGCAGACCGTGACTGAAGCACCTCAGTCTCCTCGGCCACCGCGACCGGCCCACCCAAATTCGTCTGAAGTTACGTTCCTTAGAATCTTATATCGTAATCAATGAACAGGATTTAGTTGGGGTATTATTGTTTCCGCTGCTGCTGTGTGTTGTAATCAAACAACGCGGACATATGAAAGTTTGTGTCGGGTCGGGACATGTGTGGAAGAACAGACGCCCCAATTTCTAATTAAATCAGTCATTTTGAAAAGGCCATACACCCAACAGATATACATTTTAGTTCAAACTCTCGAAGTATTCGAAGAAACGCGCATTATCTGTCAAAAAATTATATCCTGCTCACTGCTATTTGAATGATGTTAAACGTCGTATTAATATTACAAAAAACAATCTTGATCGCAGAAATTAACAGTTTCTATTTACCGGTTTCGACCTGATGTAAGTCATCTTCGGAATTACAAGTAGCCCATGTGGCCAGTGCTGACCTCGGTTGGGTTGGGCTGTCCTGGGCTGTTCTGCTGCAGCAGGTAACTGTTCAACTTCGGTATTGCAATAAAAAAAAAGTTTTCTCTTTCTCATTCAAAATTTACTTTTGACGGATATATTAATCAACCTTATAGAGGAGTAATAATTATTTCAGTGAGAATGCACACGAGGTCCAGATAGCAGGCATAAATAGATCCATGGAATACAATGTTCAAATTATGAGGACATCTGGGAATTAGGGTGGGATGGAGACTGTGCGTGAATAGTCCTTTCAGACATGTGAAGCTGGCGTGTTTGGGCGGTGCAAGGATTAGAACAACTGCCTAGGAAGCAGAAGACTTGGGTTCGAGCCCCGGCCACGGCATCAATTTTCACATGGCCATGGGTCAAGAATACCCAGAGAAAATCTATAATACTGCACCTGTTACCCTTTTGTTCGAGCAGTGTCCAACACTTGCCGCTGCCCCCCAACGTGAATTTTACAAAAAAATTTCGCTTTTGCACTCTGACATTGGTATAATGGCAGAATGCTACAATTCCTGATATGAAACTGTCACACGAAATGCTGTAACAATGGGGAACAATGCCCCATTACCTTTAAAAATTTATAAATGAGTGGAACAAAAACTTGTGACTTATGTGAGATGAAAACATATCCTAGAATGGCCCTTTGACGATATGGTAAATGTGGTTGATGTACTTTAATTTTACTGATGAGCTATAAACTTGGAATTAAATTTTCGTCTTTCTCAGGGTCAAAAACAGTACCATTCACTATCAACTTTGCCGACCGCGGTGGCCAGTCACGGTCTGCATGATCGCTGCGGTCAGGAGTTCGAATCCCCCCTCGGGCATGGATGTTTGTGCCGTCTAGTATAAGTTCATAAGTAGTTTGTAAGTTTAGGGACTGATGACCCCGTAGTAAAGTCCGATATGCTCTACAAACATTTGAACAATCAACTTTTGGCCTTTCACTGTCTCTGACACAGGCGCCGTTCCGTCTGTTTGATCTTCGCCATCTGAGTCCCATTTCTGACAAAGTCTCAATCAAAATCGACCGGAGCTCTTGCTCCTTTACCTCCAATAGAATTTTTAAAGATCTGTTAAAAGTCGATATTAATGCTGAAAATAATAGCAACACAATGAGATGTCTGTAGGTGCTATTAAGTCAATTACAGAATTATTAAAATTTTTAATCAGACGGTGTCTTAATCATAAACGTTTATTCATTAGCACAATAATCATATTCAGAATCCGGTTATCCGATACAACCGAAAACTGATTCTGTCAATAGTTCAAGTGACACTCCCCAACTCTCCCCTAATTTTTAGACAAGTAAATAGCATGTACCAAAAAGCTTTAGACGTCTGATTACTTCTGCACTTGTCTGCTATAACTGATGATTCACAAGATACTTTGGCTAATCCATATGGGTAGTGATACCATGTACACTGCCAGAAGGAAAACAGTACAGGTGGAACGACGAAGTCGACTTCGTCCGATGGCGGCAATACTACTTGGGAGATAGTAAATGTGCTGGTAATAGTTTCAATGTCGTCTGCCAACAGAGTGTGTTGTAACATAGCTGCCGGAGTCCATGTGTGTCTGTGTGTACACTTTAACAGGAAATGTTTACAGTCCTAAGGCTCAGTGTCACATTGAAGTGTGAAGGAAGCTGGCGCCACACCATTGACAAACATTCGTGCTACCTACAGCGAACTTGAGTTTGAAAAGAGCCTAATTGTGGCCTTCCGATTGGCAGAATGATTTCTTTAGGAGAAATGGCACGCAATCTAGACGTACTACATGTTGTGCAATGATGCTATAGTCCGCGTCACATAGAAAGGCGACCCAGTTTTCAGCCGTTCTGCGCATCTCCCTCCATTGCCGCACTGGCAGCCAATAATATTCATTCTCTAGGCGCATGGATGGTCGCGAGTTACAGTGTTTCTCCTGCAGGTTCCGCTGTTAGCGCTCAGCCGTAGCCCCGTCTCTCCACACTTCCCCTATCGCTCCGCCTATTATGGGCGGCCGCGGTGGAGTAGCCGAACGGTCTAAAGCGTCTCGCTGCGGAGCGCGCGGTTACTCGCCGTGGAGGTTCGAGTCCTCCCTGGGACATGGGTGTGTGTGTTTGTCCTTGGGTTAGTTTATCTAGGTTTAAGTAGTTTGTAAGCTGCGGACTGATGACCACGCAGTTTGGTCCGATAGATTTACAAACATTTGAACATTTATTATGGGCGGAAGTGCCTTCCTACATGACACCAACTTTAGTTAAAACTGTCAAGCCGCGGTGGTGTGGCCGAGCACTCTGAGGGGCCTTCCTGCGGATCATGCAGTTGCTAGCCATAGGAGGTTCGAATCCTCCCTCAATCGTTTGTATGTGTGTGTTTCGTCCTCATTGTGACTTACATTAAGTAGTTTGTAAGTCTAGGGGCTGATGACCATAGCAGTATGGTCCAATAGGTTTACAAATATTTTAACACTCACGTGAACATATTTACACCTGTAGAGTTGCTTCTGGACATCCAAGCAGCACAGATGTCCAGCAAGATCATCTTAATGCAAGGTCAGCAGTGGCTGATCTTACCGCTACCACAGAACGTATAAGAGGGTGTGTTGCCAACCGGTTAGTAGCAGGTCTATGGACACGCACTACTCTAACTCATCTTCTCACGGCACAGCATCAACGTCCTCCGCTCTACTGCTGCCGTCAGAGGATCATTTAGATTGAATGCCGGGCCGTGGTTCAAAAATGTTCAAATGTCTGTAAATCTATCGGACCAAACTGCGTGGTCATCAGTCCGTAGCTTACAAACTACTTAAACTATGGTAAACTAACCTAAGGACAAACACACACACCCATGCCCCAGGGAGGACTGGAACCTCCACGGCGAGCAACCGCGCGCTCCGCAGCGAGACGCTTTAGACCGCTTGGCTACTCCACCGCGGCCCGGGCCGTGGTCTTCAGCGATGAAAGCAGATTCTGCCTGCACACAAGTGGTCGTCGTTTGTATTTACCATGTAAAATTACCGAGCGCTGTCTCATAGAGTGTATTCCTCCGAGACGTACCGCCCCACCCCAGACCTTCTGGTCTGGGAACCAAATATCTACAAATCTCGTTCACGTTCATTGTGTGAGTGCACGCTGACCAGCGCTCGGTACGTACAGAATGTTGTAAGATCCGATCTTCTACCACTCTTGGAACAGGAAGCTTATGTGTTGTTCCCACATGATAATGCTCGACCACACATTGCACGTGAAACTCAACGTGCTCTGAAAGACGTGCACAAACTTACGTGTCCAGCACAATCTCCGGACCTGTTTCCAATCCAGCATGTGTGGGATGACAGATGACACATACCAGATGTCAACCCACAACTCACAACAGAACACGTCGAGCAGACGTAGACTAATGTATTCCATGACGGTATTTGCTTTTGTATCCCAACCTCGTCGCCACTTTTGTATCTCATCCTCGTCGCCACTTTTGTGTCTCGTTTCCGCCGTTTGTCGTAGGTGTCGGTTGCCGAGTAGAAAGAGACCGACACAGGAATAAAGGTTGCACGCGTGTGCAGGTACGGAGGTGACCAGCCAGTGGGATAGCAGAAACTGGAAACACTAAGCTATATTAGTATAAGAGATATATTTCAAGAAAAATTACATTACTTAACTTGGAGAGCAGCAGACTAGTAGAATGTTGATACATAGTTTAGATAGAGACCTGCCTACTGATGATTCCTATATCCTATCCGATAGCCAAGTCTTAACTGCTACCTATCTGATTCCCAAGTGGCCGATGCAGCAGTCGTGGCCACGAGCGGAGTTGCAGCAGAGGGCGCTCGTGGCTGTCGTAAGAACGCTGCGCCGTGCGTGCATGGCGGCGCGCGGCGAAAGTACGTGGCTCGCACTTCATACTTGTGCGACACCACATTTGCCACCTGTATGATAGAATGGACGACAGAATGTCGCCTGCGGAGACTAAAAACCTCCTAATATATGTGTGTCTCACTATGTACTGACATATGGTACCTAAGCACCGCTTCTACTACTGACCTACATCTACATAAATACTCTGCAAGTCACACTGAAGTGCATGGCAGAGGGTTCATCGAACCGCTTTTATGATATTTCTCTACAGTTCCATTCTCTAATAGCTCGCGAATAAAGGATCAGCTAAATCTTTCCGTTTTCGATTTCATTGATCTTACTTTATTTTGATGATCATGTCTTCCTATTAGGTGGATGCTAACAAAGTATGTTCCCATTCGGAAGAAAAAGTTGGTGAGAGAAATTTCACAAATAGATCTCGTCGCAACAAATAACGCCTTTCTTTTAATGATTACCACCCCAACTCGAGCATCGTTTCCGTGACACTCTTCCCCCTATATCGTGATAGTACAAAACGAGCTGGCCTTCTCTGGACTTTCTCCAAACCGTCTGTCAGTCCCACTTGGTGGGGATCCCACAAAGAGCAGCAATACTCCAAAATAGAACGCCTAAGTGTGGTGTAGTGTAGTGTTCCTATTGCATCTTCTGAGTGTTCTGCCAAAGATACGTAGTCATTGGTTCGCTTTCCCTACAATATTTTCTGTGTGTTCTTTCCAATTTAAGTTGAATTGACGACCTGTAGATTTGACTGATTTATCGTGTTACTGAAATTTAACAGATTTCTTTTAGTAGTCATATGGATGACTTCACACTTCTCACTACTGTCAATTGCCATTTTTTGCACCATACCTATAAATGACAGCATCATCAGCGAACAGTCAAAGATAACAATTCAGATTGACTTCCAAATCGTTTATAAAAATAAAAGAAAAACAGTAGGGGCCGTACAACACTTCCCCGGGGAACGCCAGATATTACTTCTGTTCAACTCGATCTGTAAATGTAAGCATTTCATGTATTCCATATGCATTGTTTCAACAAGAAATCTTTAGTGAAATGGAAAAAAAAAGAACAGGGTGTACTAATATTTTATTTTCGGCAGTGTACTTCAGACGTTGACAATTGCGGAAGCCGAAACGCTTAAGGCATAATAAACTAATATATAGACATATTAAAAGTGGACAAGAAATGACCATCTCATGATGCATTTATGTAATTTGGTTCTGCAACTTTCTCACCAATTGGTTTGCGGATTCGATGCTCTCACGGATTCATCAACATAATTAAAAGACTTGTTTATGCAAACAGATTCTTCTGAGCTTTTTTTCCGTAGCTGCCGCGTTCGTAGAAGTAAAAAGGAATGCATTCAGTTTAACTTCCCCACGGTACTGGTGTAAGTAGGTACAGCCTAATTAAGATCTCCTCAACTCATTCTTTGACTTAAATAATTGTAGCTGCACCCACGAGTACATATATAGCACGTGAAAAACGCACGGGGGAAACATCTGCCTTTCCTCCAAAAGATTACTCGGTACAATCACGTTTTCCTGCAGCTGCATGCAATTCTATATCAGGAGAGTCAAAGTTCTCTTGCGGGATTCTATATTTGGTGTGGTCGTTTCACTTATTTGTGGCGTGTTGGTAGAGCTGTGCCTTCTGACGCCTTAAATGCAACAGTTTATCATGACACAGACGCGAGCGTTGTAAAGAGTATTCTTGACGTAATGGTGCGAGGGACGCAGCGAGGCGGTTAAGACACTGGAAAGAGGGCATTTCAAATCGTACCAGACAACTCGAGTCTCCGTGCTTTCTTTGGACAGGGTAAGTAAAAGAGAAGAACTCTACCCATTCCCTCCCATATCGTTTCCCATTCCGAATTTGCCCAACATCTCTAATAACCTCGTCATCGATGGATCTTTAAACCGTTAGCAATTAAGTTCCTACATCTTACATACATTTTATAAACTCAACACCATCATTTGATACTAAACTAAATGCGACAAAGTTCTCTACAATGAATTCTTGCTCTATGGCCTCAGTAATTATTGTATGAGGGAAATAACAGTTTATGGAACTCCATTGTTCTACAAACAAAAGATTATACAGAGGGGTCTAAAAAATCTATCTACAGTTTAAAGTTCCATAACTTGCAAACTAATTGACGGAGTTGTCTTATTTTTATTGAAAGTGTAGCTTAAAGTCCAACTTAAAGATACCACTGTAGGTGTTCTAAATGGTCACCATTAACATCCACACACAAACGATGCCGCCGAACTGCAGCACGAACTACTGACTGAAACGTATTCAGTTGGGTATCTGCACATGAATGTACGATGGATTCTCGAAGTTCATCCAATGTGCGTGGTTTTTGTCGATAAACGACATCCTTTAGTGTTCCCCAGAGGTAAAAGTCCAGAGATTTTAAGTCTGGGGAACGTGGTGGATACTTCACAGCACCTCTACGGCCTATCCATCTTCCTGGTAGATTTTCGTCGAGATAAGCCCTAACACGATTTTGGTAGTGGGCTGGGGCACAATCTTGTTGAAAGTAAAATCTTCCGTCTCCATACAAGTCTCGGATGGCAGGTATAATGGATGTCTGAAGCTGTGCCGTCAAAGAAGAATGGAATAGCCGAGCGGTCAAAAGCGCTTCGCTACCGAGCGGAAAATAATACTTTTTTACTTTTTAGACTGTCTCATAATACCTACGTTCATACGCCCCAACCGTAAGTTCATGACCGTGAAAGTAGTTTTTCAGTATCTCGTGAAGTTTTAGAGATATCTGGTGAAACAGTTGAGTGGGATACCCTGTATATATCCCGTGTCGTCCACGATGAACTCCCAAACAACTAAATTGATGTTAATGAAATTTTGCAAGTTATGTGTAATTTGGTTCAACTTCAAAAATAGGATAGTTTCTATCTCGATTAATAACCTCAATATTGTTTTATTGTAAACAAATGTTTATCTAGTTTGGGGAAGTATCCTTCTGACGTGGCAACAACGTTCCATCTGTGCCTGCCAAGGCCTTGTCTCTATTATCGTAAATTGCAGAGGTTGCCAACCAGTCGATTGCGATCGACCGGTCGACCGTGGTTATTAGTCTAGTCGATCTTGACAGGTTTACTGAGTGATATACACTGGCAATGTGATATAGTATTTTTAGCAGATTTTATCGGAAAACTGAGCACATTAAATCTGGAACTACAAGGCAAGAATAAAACAGTAGGAGAAATGTAGCGTTGTATAGTAGCATTTCAAAGTCAAACAATGTCAATGATAATTGAAAGTCACGGCGGAATAGCCGTGCGCACGGGGGCGCTGTGCTATGGTGCGCGCAGCCATTCGCCGTCGGGGGTTCGAGTCCCCCCTCGGGCATGGGTGTATGTGTTGTCCTTAAATTAGTTTAAGTAGTTTGTAAGCTAGGAACTAATAACCAAGCATTTAAGTCCCATAGATTTAAAAACATTAGAACATTTTTTAATTGACATTGAAAAGGAAAAATTTCAACAGTTTCTATACATCAAGGATCACATGGAAAAACATCGTGCCTACGATTTCATTCCTCACAAGCACACAGCAGAAATTAAGGCAGTGGTATCTGACTTTAAAATTTCTGTTTCTTAAATTCCATCCAATTATGCAAATATTTTTTGTAATTCTGGGTTCAAAATTGGCGTAGTAGCAACGTATTTTCAAAAACTTTTCATCCCCTATTTCACCACCTAAATGATTAATTTTCAGAATGTACGTATCTTTTTAATTCTGACCAAGAAAACATACCAATTTGTGGTTATAGCTTCAAAATTGCCTTAACAGAAAAAGATTTTCGAAAAACATCCCCTCTCCATTTAACCCCCTTGATGGATGAATTTCCAAATTTTTAAATTCTAAGCAACAATACAAATATCAATTTTTGCAGCTCTAGCTTCAAAATTGTCTTGGCAACAATGTGTTTTCGAAAAGAATTTTTGATCCCCTTTTTTACCGCCTTAGTTGTTGAATTTCCAAAAATACCAAAACTCGTGTCTTTTCAATCCTGATCAAGAGTCCATATACTACGTTTCGTAGTTATAGCTTGAAATTTGAGTAAACAGCAACATATTTTTGGAAATCAATTTTTGAATCCTGTATTTCACCCCCTTATTGGTCAAATTTTCAAAAATAGAGAAACACGTGTTTTTAATGCGAACCCCGAATCTAAATCCGAAAATTTATAGTGCTAACTTCAAAATTGCCTAAATAGGAACAGATTTTCGAGAAACATCCCCTCTCCAATTTAAACCCTCTTTATGGTTGAATTTCAAAAATACCGAAATACGTATTTTTTTAATTGTAACCAACAACAAAAATATAAATTTTTGCATTACTAGCTTGAAAATTATCTTAATAGCAACGTGTTTTCTAAAAGAAATTTTCATCCTCTATTTTACCCTCACTTGTTGAATTTCCAAAAATACTGAAAACCGAAGTTTTGTAGTTGTAGCTTAAAATTTGAAAATTCGAACCTTGTATTAAAATCCGAAATTTTGTAGTTCTAGCTTCAGAATTGCCTAAATAGCAACGTATTTTCAAAAAACGTTTAATCCCTATTTCACCCCTTTAAGGACGGGATATCGAAAAATCGCTTCTTAATTGACGCTTACAGAGTAAGATCAACACCCTCTACGAATTTCAAGTTTTTGTCTTCAATGGTTTGGGCTGGGCGGTGATGAGTCAGTCAGTCAATCAGTCAGTCAGTAAGTCGGGACATTACCTTTTATACACAGACATTTGATTATAAACTGTACTGACGTCTGAACTGCCTGTACAGGACACTTGGTGCTGCTTTAGTCCATGTACACGTGTTGCGCAACTGGTCAGTGCCTGAGTCATTCAGTCACGTCAACGAGTCAGTTATTGTGACGGCACTTACGTGCGCCGACTGCAAGCTGTCACTGGGAAGTCCCCTACGAGTATGCCTTAAACATGAGTATGACTTAAGAACGAGCTTGCAAGTATGTTCGTCTTCTACACTTTCGGAAATAAAAATTAGTGCAACCTGTTAGTGTTTTACAACTGACTAAAGATTTATTTTGAAAACAGAGCATTTGGAGTACATAATATTATATTAATTTGTCTATAGCTCAAGCGGTACTGAATTCAAAATACGGGACACACAATGGTTCCGAAGATAGCGAAACAAAATTTTGCCCTTACCTGCGGCTTCATCAACGTGACTTATCCATTAAAACTTATAGAATGTGACGGCCTTCGAGAAACTCATTAACGCAGACTTGAAAACACTACTTAATACATACACAGTATAGTAACAAACATAACAAACAAAGCTACTTTTTTCTCTCCCCATCCCAAAACTAAAGCGAAGTATTTGTGGTCCTCGTATATAGATTTACTTCTCACGAAATCACTTCTTTAGTACTGTATGTTTTCTGCAGAAATAACGACTTTTCAGTGTATAAGAACTGCCACAACATGAAAAGTATTTAATCGCTGAAAGAACATGAAGTCAATGGTAGAAACCTAGGGATTAGGGATTTTTGGACGATACAAACTACATATACGGCAATCTCAATAACTAAGACATAACACGTCAAATGGTAATACAAAAACTAACCAAACTTACTCGCACAACAAAAGGCAGAATAAATGGCATTACTAATTAAAGACGTACTATATTCTTTTATAGTTGTCACATGCAAACAAGTAGGAAATACAGTTCTTATTACTAATGCAGTTTACTTATTTGTTATAATCTGTAGAAGAATGTTATTGAGATGTTCGGTATTTTACATGAATTTTCATAATAATCAGCTCATGAGGTATTCTGAAAATGACTTCTTGTTAGAATTATTTCCTTCGCAGTTTGCGCAGTAGATAAGTTGTTTTCGTTGTGCATAAACTGTCTGCAGCAGCATTATTGCTAGGTAGCTACCACAAACCCAGTAAAGAGCAGCAAAGTTTTGCACTAGATGTAAGTAAGTTGAAAATGAAGACTAGTTATCAGCAAAACGATTCACAGTTCTCAATTAATGGATTTTTAACCTGATTGGCTTCCTCAAAAGGCAGGTATTAACATCTTTCTTTCAAAATATTTCACTGAGAAGACTTCGAAAGAAGAGCATATTTCACCTGAAAACGTCTCGGAAAATGAACGTGAAATGTCCAAGAAATCAGACACTTCCAGATCACTATTTTTAAACGAATTAAAAAAAAAGGAGGAGGTTCTCAATTCTACTGTACTTTTTTATGTTTGTTAGCTCAGAAACGTCGACTGTCTGAACTGATCTTATTCTTATTTGAAAGCTGGTGCTTCCCGTGTGGTCCCATTTCAATCTTATCCATTTCTGACAATGGCATCCATAAAAAAACCATACAAGTCTTAAATTTGCATTAAGTATGTGTGCGACAAATGGACGAATAACTCAATATCACGCCAACCGATTTCGATAATTCTTTTTTTTTTATTGGAAAGGATCTACTTCAAGGGTAGTTTGACGAGAGTTTGGTTAGGTTTTGATGGTGGGACAACAAGTAACGGAACGCTTCAATTATTAGGAGCAAATTAACGATACTCGGCCGAATCTTTTATACGATATCAGGATATTTGAGTCACCTACCGTAACGTCGTTATGGTCAACTTTGTTCATGTAAAGCCGCATTCTGAAGGTCTATTTCTGCACTCTTCGCAAGCCTCTTTTGAAATTGTCCTGGAGGTAGATTTCCTCTGTTGAGATAGGCGTTTCTACCTGACTTTGTTTGTTTCATTTCAAGGGCACTGTCTCATATGAGCAGCACGTTTAGTAGGTCTACCGATATTCAGAAAAATTAGTGTAATTCAGATTCACTAAAAATAAAAATTTTAACAAAAAAAAAAAAAAAAAAAAAAAAAAAAAAAAAAAAAAAAAAAAAAAAGAACGAATTGAAAAATATACCAAAACAAATTAATATGCACTAAAAAGTAAAAAAAAAAAAAAAAATACGTATTCTTCTACAACTTAATAATCAACATTCTTTTCTTACTCATCAGTACGTAGGTACGGTGTATGTGTTTACCAAGCAAGAAGATAGGCAGGTAGCTAACCACTTTAAATATAACTCAACACATACCTATGAATAAAAATGATCAAAATATTTTTAGAGTTGTCCTAAGAACAATGAAATTAAAAATATTAGACTACTTAATAGTGAATCAAGTTATTACGATAATATAATGTAGTTAACAATTATTTTTATTTTTGGAGTCGGTGTCAGCTAAGAAAACACTACAATATAACCATAAAAAATAATACGAGAAAATTGAGACCGAATATAATTTTATTTACTTTTAAGTAGTCAAATATTTTTCATTTCATTTTACTGAGAACTCTAAAAATATTTTGATCATTGTTTGTTATTCATAGGTATGAGTTGAGTTAGATTTAAAGAGGGTAAATACCTACTTATCTTTTTGCGTGAGAAACACATAGATCGCACCTACCTATTGATGAGTAGAAAAAGTAAATTGATGATTAAGTTGTAGAAGAATACGCATTTTTTTTACTTTTTAGTGCATTTTAATTTGTTTTCGAATAGTTTTGTAAAGCGTTTTTTGTTGCTAAAATGTTTATGTATCTAGCAGTGAACAGATGAATGACTGAATTTTAACAGTTTTAAAAATTGCACTTGCCATGTGAAAACATTACGTAGTACCAATAAAATAAATTCATAAATGGTGGCTAATTCGAGTTAAAGCCTGTTCTCTTTCTTGCTTGATTATGACCACATTTGTTCTCTATTTGCTTACGCTTTACATTCCTTACAAGGAAACCTCCCCATTGCACCTCCTTCAGATTTAGTTTTAAGTTGGCGCAGTGGATAGGCCGTGAAAAAACTAAACAGATTAATCGAGTGAACAGGAAGAAGTTGTGTGGAACTATGAAAAAAAATAGTGAAATATAAAAACTGAGCAGTTCATGCGATAGACAAGCAACGTCGAGCACAGTGTTAGTACAGGAGCGCCGTGGTCTCACGGCATCAAATGAAGCAGTGATGTTAAGGAGAGTGTCACAAGTTTCCAAAAATCAAGAAGAATAACAACAATAATTACTTTCAGTTTATCTTAATTTAAAAGCAATAACGCCAATGAGGGCGTATTTCGAAAAGAAAAAAGGAGAGATATATTATTCAACGAAAGCATCACGCAGGAAGAAGGCGAACGAAAAGTAATACAAAAGAAAACTTTGATTTACATAATGGCAATCGAAGCCTGCGCCAAAGAAGGCGACATATGGAGAGCGTAAGGCCGGGCTGAAGTGGTGGAAAAAAAAAAAAAAAAAGGTCTAGCGTGAGGTGCTGCGGTGCGAGAAGTCATTTGTTCGAGCCTTCCCAAAGCCAAAGATTTTATTTTCATTTTCAGAAAATTATCTGTCCGTCCGATGCGAGATAACTGCGCCGTAATCTGGGGACACTACGCCTAAACAAACATCTAAACACACGACGTCAGTCAACTACAGTGCACGACGGGTAGAGTGTAGCTGTCATACGACCACATACCGTCACCAGTGTCGGATAGAATACATCAGACGTGTTTTCTTGTGTAGGAATCGGTTGACCTATTACCTCTCCCATTGGAGAAGCAATTCCTTTCGTCTGGTAATAGCACGGTTTTACGGTGCGGTCGCAAAACACAAAGGCTAAACCGATTACAGCGAAAAAAGACATCAATGGACGAACAGAACATAATTTTGCGAAAAAAAATTAAATTTAAATCCGAGGGAAGATTTGAAGCACGGACCTCACGCTAGCCACAGGACCACATCACTCCTATGCTCACAATCTGCTCGACGTTGCCTATCTTTCTCATGGACTGCTCAGTTTTTATGTTTTGTTTATTGGTTCGCCAGAAAAGATTGTAACAACTATCGAGGTATCTCTTTAATTAGCGTTGTAGGCAAAATATTCTGAGGTATTGTTGAAAGGAGAGTGCGAGTATTAATTCAGGACAAGTTAGATGAAAATCACTGTGGGTTTAGGCCTCTTAGAGGCTGTCAGGACCAGATCTTTAGCTTACGGCAAGTACTGGAAAAGTGCTATGAGTGGAACAGGGAGTTGTATCTATGCTTCATAGATCTAGAAAAGGCTTATGACCGTGTTACTAGGAGGAAGCTACTGTCAGTTCTTCAAGATTATGGTATAGGAGGCAAACTTCTGCAGGCTATTAAAGGGCTTTACGTAGACTGTCAGCCAGCAGTTAGAGTAGACGGCAAATTAAGCTCATGGTTCAGGGTAGTTTCAGGGGTTGTTCATACTATTCATGGATCATATGTTGAAAACAGTAGACTGGCAGGGCGGCATTAAAATAGGTCAAAACAAAAGAAGCAGTCTCGCATATGCTGATGACTTAGTTGTAATGGCCGATTCGATTGAAGGGTTGCAAACTAATATTTCAGAGCTCGATCAGAGATGCAAGAATTATGATATGAAGATCAGCATCTCCAAAACGAAAGTAATGTCTGTGGGAAAAAGATTTAAACAGATAGAGTGTCAAATAGGAGGAACAAAGTTAGAACAGGTAGACAGTTTCAAGTACCTGGGATGTATTTTCTCACAGGATGGCAACGTAGTAAACAACTGGAATCGAGGTGCAGAAAAGCTAATGCAGTGAGTGCTCAGCTAAGATCTACTCTCTTCTGCAAGAAGGAAGTTATTACCAAGACAAAGCTAGCAGTGCACCGCTCTATCTTTCGACCAACTTTGTTGTATGGGAGTGAAAGTTTGGTGGATACAGGTTACCTTATTCACAAGGTAGAGGTTACAGATATGAAAGTAGCAAGAATGATTGCAGGTACTAATAGATGGGAACAATGGCAGGAGGATGTACATAATCAAGGAAAAACTGGGAATGAACACCATAGATGAAGCAGTTAGAGGGAACAGACTGAGATGGTGGGGTCATGTTACACGCATGGGAGAAGCAAGGTTACCTAAGAGACTCATGAGCTGGGCAGCGGAGGGTAAGAGGAGTCAAGGTAAACCAAGAAGAAAGTACTTAGATTCGGTGCAGAATGATTTTGAAGTAAAAGGCATAACATCAGACGAGGCATCAATGTTAGCACTGAATAGGGGATCATGCTCCAGACTGAACGCTGAAAGGCATAATCAGTCTCTAATGGTGATGATGATGTTCATTGGTTCGTAGTTCCACACAACTTCTTCCAGTTCTCGATTGATGTGTTCAGTTTTTCACGGCCTATCCACTGCGCCAATGCAAAACTAAATCTGAGGGGGTTGCGATGGGTAAGAAACATGTGATTTCAAAATGTATGGGACGGTTAGTAAAATACGGAACAGTGTTCCGTATTTATTTTTTCGGGACGACGGGACACTGAGGCTAAATAAGGGACGATCGCATAAAATACGGGACTTCTGGTCACGCTAGTGTAGCCTCCATGGGCGGAAATGCAAGCGCTGATTCTAGCATACGTTCTATCATACAGATATAACTAACAAAAAGGTCATCACTAGGAATAGCATCATTTGTAGACTGACGAACACAAACTGGGGTGCCGACCCATAAGTACTTCGAACGACAGCCATGGCACTTAGACTGTCGGCAGCTGAATATGCCGCGCCTGTGTGGAAGAATCTGGCCCAAGTGAAGCATATCGACGTGACCGTAAATAAGTCAGCCCGCATCATATCGGGGTGCTTGAGACCCACGGCGCCAGAGAAGATCTACCCTCTCAAAGGAATAGCTCCCCCTAGCATACGGCGGCAAGGAGTAGGAGAGGAAGAAACAATTGAAAGACAATTGCCACCCCCAACATGGGCACCAACAACAGCCTCGGCGGCTTTGCTCAAGAAGGAGCTTCCTTTGGACATTGATGTCACTGTCGAAGAGAGGAGCCTTCAGCTATGGAAGGCCCTGAAAGAACAACTTGCAGCTAGAGGTAACAAATCCTTTACAACCTGGAAGGTTCTCAACAGGCTGAGGACTGGGGACTCAAATTGCAACCTTTCCAGATGGGGCTACCTTGACGGGGAACCTCTGTGCGACTGTGGGAATGTCCAGACGGACGACTGACGTGCCCAAACCTCAGCACACGCTGTACCCCCTGGACAAGGCCATCTGTGTGGCTGATTATTGGGCAAGAAATATTTAAAACTAGCTGAAAACCCGGCGTTTCCCGGGTATTTGTTTATTTATTCTTATACTTCCTTATTCGTATGCTTATCCTTACAGGGAAACAGCTGAAGACCAAAGACCAGACCAAAGATATGTTCTTTGGCATCACGTTTCGTTCTATGTAACCTCCTTGCTATAGAGTCGCAAACGTCATCGCTGGCCTTCAGTCCCAATTTTTTTTATAATTTGACGACTTTCAACCCACATATCTTCCACCCCCTTCTAGCTATCGGCGTGGAACTGCTATGGTGTACAGTGGGAGACTTCGGACAACAATTACACACAGACCATTCGTTTGCGTTCTGGTGTTTTCGCTGCAGAGCGAAATATTGACATACACACACTTAGAATTTTATATACACCGATAACTTTACATCCCAATATACTTCACCCTTTTATCATTATCAACCCTCAAGCAACAATGCAACCAATAAAACCATTTTCAAAGAGTAATTATTGTTTCGCATTTCGCGTTGAATTCTTCAAATTACTAAATATCTATCAGATCGCTATAAAACCGTGCCTAAAATCCTCCTCAGGTATAAATTAGTAACTGTACAAATATTTAAGTCACTGCGTCTTGTAATTCGGACGTGATAAGCGTACACGGGACAGACATTCACATTAATATATATATATATATATATATATATATATATATATATATATATATATATATATAAGATAAATAGCTATCCGATCGCCATAAAACCGTGCCTAAAGCCTTCCCCGGGTAGACATTAGTAACTGTAAAAATTTTTAGCTCTCTATGTTTTGTGGTTCAGACGTGATAAACGTACACCGAACAGACATTCACATTTATAGATATAGATTTATTACGTGGACTCACACTAGAGTGTAATAGATGGTGTTCTGGACACGAAGAATAGAAATAAATCATACAGATGGCGAATACTGTAGGCGTACTCCACGTCGGCTCGACCTGCTCATTAGTTCTGTAAGAATTGTGGTAGAGGGAACTGATGACTTTGTAGTTTGGTCCCCTATAAACAACAACAACAACAACAACAATTGTGGTAGTCGAGTCGCACGTGTCAGCTGTCGCCCCAACATACCCCACACGTGCTCGACTGGGCAAAAGTCCAGAGGTTAGGCCGGTCACGAAAAACTGCCGCGTGTCTTGCTGATCACGCAGGAGCGACGTGCAGTGTGTGGCCGAGCATTATCCTCTTTATCCTCTTGGAACAACACATCACCTTCCTGATGCAAGAATTGAAAAGTAGCAGGTCTTACAACACTTTCCCCCATAAACACGAAATATGGAGGAAGTTAACAGCTTATCGCACTCCAGACGGTGAGGTCTGGATTGCGACAACTGTACCTTGAAGGAATGCGCTTTACGACACAGTGCTCGCTATGTCTATGTCATACGCACGCATGACCATTAATTGGCTGCAGGCAGAAGCTTCTTGCATCGCTGAAGACCACGGCCCGCCATTCCACCTTCCGTGTGATCCTCTGACGACACCAGTCGAGCAGTGCGCGTGGGTGCTGTTGCCTGAGCGGAAGACTAACTGGGCGTGTGCAGACTGTGAGATTACCGCCCAATAGAAATATTGGTAATCAATAGCATTTGATAATTAAACAGTATGAAGTTCACTGCAAACATTGACCATGCCAATGCACTAAATGTTACACAATTTTAATCTTATTAATTATGGTAGCAATGTATGTACACAGTTGGGTGACAACATTTATAGTTAGGCCATAGGTAGAAATTCTCCACGTTGAGATTTGCTGTGTGCTTGTAGCTGACGGGAGGCCAGCGAGCAGGCCAACGTTGGCGGCTTGTTCCAGCTTAGGATTTTCCAGGTTCGTTTCCTGTGAGGGGAGAGAGGGACAATGGCGAGTGCCAGCTGCAGTACAGTGCACAGCGTGAAATAAAATATTCTAATACTACTTGCATTTGAAGTAATACGATGCAGTTAGGACTCTTTAAGGCCCTCATTACAAAATAGCCTGTAGACAAATAAACACTACATTAGCTGATATAGTCACATTTGGCGGAATATGTTTAATTGACAATGAAAAGTAATAAATTACCAATGAATACAAGACAGTTACACAACTAGCATGGCAATGTTTGTTTATAAAAATAATATATTAACTATTTCTCATTTTATTTTCAATCAATCTTGTGTATTTTATCTTGAAATATTCAGTTAAATCACTTATCTGTGATATAAGAAATTGCACGATTTTAATAAATAGTACAAAGGATATTTATACCAACATAAAAACCTAATAAGAAATTTGTTTAATGTGTAGTGTAATTATTTTGATTTTAAGTAAAGTTTTAGAAATGTATTGGCTGAGCGCTGTACGTTGGCAAGTCGGTTAGAACAGCTCACCGGAAGTTGATGACGTAGGGAAAAAACCCGGCAGTTGGGCGCGCGCGGCCCAGGGAGGCAGTCAGGAGTCGGGAGCGGGTGGTGTAGCTGGCCGGACGGCGTCGCTCTGCACGGTCGGCGTGTGGATCTCCAGGTGGAGACATAGATTTTTGTGTGGCAATCGCCAGGAGTGGTTGCTCGTCGTAGACTGCACCAAGCTGAAGAGTGCTACTGTGTGTTGTGAATATTTAGCCGGTGGAACAAGGTGTGCATCACATTGGATGTGTGTTTTGTTAATGTAACACGTGTCGTCACATAGGCATGAACATAAACGGTATTCGAGACGGAACATGGTGTGTAACAACTTGCGACAAATATTCATTTTGTCTGGGGGCTCACGAGCTATAACTATGTTAAGTAAATGTGTCGACGTACAGACGTATCAGCCACAGGTTTCTAATATGGTGAAATAAACAACATAATGTGAACTTTCACGTGTTTTCAAAAAATAGTAGTTAGTACACCCTTTTCTCATATGAACTTGACTTTATTATGAATTTTTTTGTTAATCATATGCAGGGAAGGAAAGCTGCGAACGTGTGATATCATCCCCTAGAAAACGAGTCAAGCAGTAGCAATCGTAGTTCCTGTGTTTTTGCATGTTTAGGAATTTGGTTCGCAGTTGGTGGTAGTGAGTTTTAAAAATTAAACTTTCCCCATTTAAACTCTCACCCCGACCTTCACCCTCGCAAGCCACTTGCTCCTACTGCTAATAACCCGCTGGCAACAGTTAACGCTAGTCTACACGACGACACTAGGTGTCGTGAAACTGAGCTGCTGGTAATTGCGCATGTGCAGCCGACGTATGCGCAACTCGTTGGCGAAACTGAAACAGTTTCGACACCTTACAACTTTGGCGAAACTGTTTATGCGAGTTTTTAGGTTAGATGATGACCGAAATAAAACAAAAATATATAGTGAAGTGGAGAACAGAAGAGATTGTTCGTTTTTTGATATTTATGCAATGCGTAAGTGTTTGTGGGACTTCAACGACGAAAATTTCAGAAATAAGTAGCGGTGTAATGTAATTTGTAATTTCAGTTATCGTGACAATGCTTCTCACATAACATATCCTGTTTCCGTATTGCATTACTGACTCTGTTTAAAACAAAGGTAAACTTCTCTGACAACATTCTAAGCTGATTATAATAGCTTTTAGGGTCTTCAACGACAATTTATTTCAGAAAGGTTGTTGAGCAACCGAGCTGACGTCGTTTTTCAATCCACTCACGAATCCAAACACGTTTCTTAGTCTTTTTTCGTTCAGTCTTATGCAGCGATTTCACACAGAGAAGCAACAGCTCCGCCACAACTCGTACAGCTGCAAAACTTTCATTTTACGACGACTACGGTACTCACGATACAACGAAACTGAACTGTACTGTTTTGGCGCCGTGTCGACAGACATACACGAAACCAATTGCGCGTAACTCATTTCACGCAACCAGTGTCGCAACCTAGTGTCGTCTTGTAGACTTGCCTTTAGTGTTGTTGCTTCTGGAAATCTGAGGCGATTTTCCACTAAAACTGGTGGTGTCTACCCTCCCTTTACTGGCGAAATATGGATTCTAGTGGCTGGTGCATTTTATAGTGGTTTAGAAGAATTCAGTTTCAGTTACTGAAAATGCGATGTGAAATCACTACGCAATTTGTGTGTTTCGGAATATTTTACTTTTACTCGGAAGAAAACAGTGATGTATTACAATATGACATTTTACATAGAACATTCGTGATTTCTTAGATCGAATATGTTATCTGGGATTCCTCTTTCTAAAGCAGTTGTTTGAAATGATAGAAAAAGGATTTCGAAGGTAAGAGAAGGAAATACTGCGTAATCGATGCATAACCTTTGTATTAAGTTTGATTGAAGAAATAAAAACAGGTTGGTTTAATAACTTGCTCAAAATTTCGACAGATAGAACCCCGTCTTCTTCAGAAATATTTGTGATGCGTAAATACAAAGTGACACCATAAATTACAAATTCATAAACATTACATCTGAGATATGCGTCATACCAAACCTATTGTCTAAAACATCGTGAAATACAATTATCAGAAAGTAACCGTTTTATTCTGATAACTGTATTTCATGATGTTTTACACAACACGCTTGGTATGACGCATATATCAGTCATAATGATTATGAATCTGTAATTTATACTGTCACTTTGTCTTTAGGTATCACATGTATATCTGTATTCCATCGAAATTTTGGTCAAGTTTTTAAACCGCTAATTGTTGCAACTGGTAGGATGATTATTAATTTGCTATAATGCAGTACGTTTGAAAAATATCGCTATTTTATAAAAAAAAGTACATAGCATTGGTAATAATGGATGGTTGCTGTTTCCGTCTTTTCCAGCATCAACCTGCACGTAATTACATGTATTCCATGGTACGACGTTTGTACCTCAATTGTGATACTGCGTTCGAAAATGATAGGTACGCTCTTCTAAAATGCTATAACTAGTTTTGAGAGCACGAGGGTGAACTTTCACATCTGCCGTGGTTCCACAGTCATCATAATTAAGTTTTGTTACTTTAGGCTTTTTAGTAGAGAAGGGTGCGTGGTTGCTAACCACCCCCATCAACATTACCTAAACCTGGCATTATTTTGCAAGAATAGTGGTACAATATTCCATTGAAAATTATACAGGTTGCTTTTAGGAGGATTAATAAATTTTTAAGGAGATGATAGTATAGAAGATTTGCAGTAAAATGACATGTGTCCTATTTTGCGGAGTCAAAATATTTGAACATTTCGACCGTTTCGGAGCGTTCAAATAAATTCGCCGCGGCGGAACTGCCGAGCGCGTTGAGGCGCTATGCTACGATGGGCGAGGTTGTTGCCCGTCGGGGGTTAGAATTCCCCCCCCCCCTCCTCCCTCGGGCATGGATGTTTGTGCTGTCTTTAGTATAAGATAGTTCATAAGTAATTTTTAAGTATAGGGACTGATGAACCCGCAGTTAAGTTCAAATCAGCTTAAAAAAAAACAAAAAAAAAAAAACAACATATTTTCTTTAAAATAAATTCAACGACAAAGTTGAAAATTTGTGCTGGACCGGGATTGGAACCCGGATTTCCTGCTTTCCGTTAGGGTCGCCTTTATCTTTTTTTTTTTTTTTTATTACAGACAGCCTTTAGCCCCCTGACCGGACGCGCTGAGCCACGGCGACCGGCATCAATAGGTTAGCCAGGCACGCTTCCCTTCCCACCCAAATTCACACTGCCCATTGGTTCCTCTTGCTCGCAGCTTATAGTGTATTCCCGCAATAAAATGTTAAAATGTTTGTAAATCTATCGGGCCAAACTGCGTGGCCATCAGTCCGTAGCTTACAAACTACTTAAACTAAGGTAAACTAATCTAAGGACAAACACACACACACACACACACACACACACACACACACAAACACACACACACACGCGCTCCAGGGAGGACTCGAACCTCCGACGGTGAGCAACCGCACGCTCCGCAGTGAGGCGCCTTAGACCGCTCGGCTACTCCACCGCGGCATTGCCGCAAGTGACCGAGCGTATGAATGCGTCCGTATTGAAATTATCCTTGCCTGTTGTGGTCATATTTACAATTATTGATATGGTGTCTGTTCTTTTCGTACATGTCCGGAAAGAACAGACACCATATCACTAATTGTCCTATTTTGATGAAGTACAGAGATATTACCCAAACAGACGTAAAACAAACGCAAACGATGACATTTTCACAGATTCTTCCGTCGTCTCTTGAATTAAAGTACAATTTTGTTTATATTCCACAAGTCTTAAGACTTTAAAGATGGTCTCGTGAGTCAAAACTGGTTAGATAAATAAAAATAAACTTTTACAATATCCATAAAATTGTGCTTTTAAGTCAATATACTGACATTCTACCAAGAAACGACTGAAGAATTAGAGAAACTGTCAGTATTTGCTTTGCTTTAACTCTGTGTGGGCTATATAATAACAGCTTTGTGTCTGTACTAAAAAAATGGATACATATTACACGGCATTTTATTGCCACTCCTCTACATTACCACGTATCTTCACTATACCTTCTGAAAAACCCTGTATAAGGCTGTACGAACGAAAAAACTGTGATAGTTGCCGCCTGGCCCGAAATTTTTCTGCTCAGACTTGCCGCTTCTAAGTTGTGAGGACTTTTACTTCACTCCCTTCACACCTCAATCGCGTGGGGTTCGTTCTCTTTCCTCGCATGAAGAGACTCAAATATGGTACACATATCGTGAAAACGCGCGGGAATGTTCAAGCGATATGGATAGTCACATTACGGATCGCGCGGCCCTTCGCGTTGGAGGTTCGAGTCCTACCTCGGGCATCGGTGAGTGTGTGTGCGTCCTTAGTTTCAGTAGTTTGTAAGTCTACGGACCGATGACCAGAGTAGTTTGGTCCCTTACAATTGCAAACATTTGAATTTGAAGTTATCGTGAATGACGACCTGCTGATTTTCAAGAAGGAACTACTCTTGAATACGTAGGATGTGCGCCTCCGCAGCCAAGGATTTCACAAGGTTATCCATAAGAGGGAAAATCGTGATGCATTGAAGGGTTGATACGTTTACAGGTTCTGACTGTGAGTTGTACGATCGCAGCTTGCTTTTTTTCGAGATGACTGAAAAATATACGACTACCCGTCGTACCTGCCACAGGAACAGCGTTGGTAGATTTATTGTTGAAAGGTGACATATTTCTTCTCGAATGAAAGTTTCCATTACGGCGTGACATAATTCTCACATGCGGTTGGTGTAGCGTTACATCTCTACGGAAAAGTGCGTGTTGTACAACTCCATGAGATCTCGCCTGAAACGCGTCTAGCTGCAAACTTTACTAATCGACGTTACTTGCCATCTTGGCTCAAAAGATTATTATTACTACGAACAACGCACATGATTGAGAAGACATCCCCATATGAAGTGAGGAAATGTTGAAATCACTATTGAGTGTTTCCGCCATTGCAAACTGTAACGGCTTATACATGCCTTGGCATTGAATCATAGAGATTCTGGATGTGTATTGCATTATAGCAAGACACGCTGCTTCCACATGTTGCCGAAGGTGACGTAATGTGACAGCAGATGGTGAATCCCGAGCCAGACGCTGAACAATAATTCACCAGACGTTTTCGATAGGGACAACAGAGAGATGGTCAGCATTGCAATCCAAAGGGTGACGAAGTCTTCAACATTGTATGCCACGTGTGTTGCAATGCGGTTGTTAGCAAGCTCCATCGGTGCAGGAGGACAAACGGCTCCAACACTCCAGAGATACGACGCTAGCTGGTTAAATCGTCAGAGGAATCTGGACATTATAGTGCAAGCTGAATCGGGATCGTCGGTAAAAGCAATATCATTTCCATACTTCCTGGCAGATTAAAACTGTGTGGCGGAACCGGGTTTCGAAACTGGGACCTTTACCTTTCGCGGGCAAGCGCTCTACCGACTCTTCCTTTTTTGATGTTCCATGGGTAGTTCTGTTCCTTGCGGCCGACTGAGCTATCCCAGCACACTTCACGCTCCGTCCTAAGAACTTTACACCCGCCGGTACCTCGCTTCCTACTTCCCAGACTTCACAGGAATTCTTCTGCGACATTTGCAGAACTACACTTGTGGAAGAAAGGATATGGTGGGGATATGGCTAAGCCACAGCCTAAGGGATGTTTCCAGAATGAAGTTTTCACTCTGTAGCGAGAGACTTATTGTATAGAGCTTCAAAAGTTTCCATATGAAACACAATTGAAAAAAATATCTGATGAGATTTATCTCGTCGAAATCGGTAATTAAAATAAATACTTACTATCAAGGACTAACAATCTTTACATAAGTATTACATAATAAAAATTGTATGATCGCTCTCCATGTTGGAAAATATACCAGACTAGTTGGCCCGTGCGAATTTCGCACTCTAACCTGATCAGTCACAGATAAAATAAGATAGTAATGGAGAAAAAGCAGATGCAAGTACATATGTATAAAGCATAATAAACTTTAAATACTAGTAATAAATATTAGTCTCACTGTAAGGAAATATATATAATTAAATACAATATGATTGTGACACATAAAAAATTAGATACTGACTTTTTCAAGTTTATTTTATTTCTTGAAAATATGTTTATTTTATAAAACCTCTTTGAAACCAATGTTAATAGTTTTAATATCATCGTCGTTGACTTTTTGGTTGTATATGTCTTTAGCACAAACAAATATCACTGAATGAGCGAACTTGTGAAAAAGCCACGTACAACTGCCTATGAGAGAAATATAATCTTGCCCTTTAAAACGTCTGACAATGTGCTTTATTTATCGTCATAACGAAGGCTAATTTCATTAGGAATTGTCTTCTTATCATTTGGAAAGGCATGGTTGGATCAGAAGGTGTGAAGTTAATGCGGGATATTAGCACAGTTTTATCGCAGTCAATGAATTTAGCAGTGACGACGTACTCGCCCAAGTGAGTCACCATTGATTTTGAACCATTAATTAATCCCTGTTTTCTAATTAACATAATTATAAATTTTCTGTAAAAACAATTGATGAGGTGTTAAACCGGACAGGTTTAAAGAGTTCAAGAATTTTACGTCGTTTCTTACTTCAAGTTGGGCAGAATCAGAACTGAGGTAAAGCTTTACCTCTGCAGGTAACAAATTGAAAACGGCAAATTCCAACAGCTGTTGTGTACCGACGTGTGAATATGACATCGTGTGATAAACTGTGCTTGCATAAAGAATCTAAACAACTGCAAGAGCTGTCAACAGATGGCACCTTCTACACTGCTTTTATATCGACCGCGCAAATTAAGTTGATACTCGACCCGGTGGCTGATGGGAGCAACCGTGAAAACATGTCCCATTTACGAACGTTCGACGGTTATCAACTTGGATTGTACGAACAGTACAGATTTTTTCAAAATAAGGTTTTCTTGTGAAAACTATCTATGTATTTTTCGTCATTAGCGGCAAACGAAACCAAAATTATACCTCAATCATTAATTTTGGATGAGTTATACGGGAGGTATGGCGTACCCACAAAAAACACCGATGAGAAATAATGTACCAGATAATCACAAGTTGTGCCTTAATCTAGTGATTTGACGCACAAGAATAAACTCACCAGGATACCAAATCTGAGAGGCAAATGCTGTAAAGCGTTTCGTGGACATTCGACCGGACATTCCAAGCAATCCTACTGCGAACTGAAAGAGCCTGCTCGAGCGATTCAGATCGTACAGAATGCGAAGGATACCGTCCTGACTCAAGTGTTCCGAGAAGGGGCAATCAGTCTCGCACAAGATTTTTTTATATGGCATATACGGTAAGCTGAGAGGTCTCCGGTTCTTCACTATTTCGTTCCAGTGAATGTCGCATCAGGAAACATGGATCTGGCATCGACACATGTAGGCCTACAATAACACAATGTACTCACTTATACCGTAGGGCAACTGACGGTTTCTGCTTAAAAACTACTTATCACATAGCCCAAAGGTAGTAGAGGGCAGAAGGAAAATTCTGATTATTTCACGTGAGAACTGTCAAAAATCTAATTTCTTGAAGAGGGCGAGAAAAATGATACAAGTGCTATGATTTCTGAGTGGATCAGTTTCCTCTAGACAGGCAGGCAGTGAACAATTTTAGTACTGTAATGGCCCGTGGTGGTGAAGAAGCACTGTTGTAGAGCTGGAACTGGATTGGTGGCTGTATATTCTGCACCACACTATCACAGTTAGATGCTGGGCGGTATGACTGAACAGTCGAACATGTTCCTGTACTATTCTCTCTTTGTCTTCTGTTCAATCTATTACTGTACGAGTAATAGATCTTTTATAAGCTATCCGGATATTTGAGTCACCTAACATACCGTCGTTACGGTCAAGTAATTCCCTGTTCAAAACTTTTTTCATGAAAAGCCGCATTTTTAAAAGTCCATTTTTGCACTCTTCGCAAGCCTCTTTTGAAATTGTCCTCGAGGTAGATTTCATCTGTTCAGATAGGCGTTTCTCCCTGACTTTGTTTAATTTAAACGGCGCTGTCTCATATGAGCAGCACGTTTTGTAGGTCTACCGATATTCAGAAAAAATTAGTGTACTGCAGATTCACTAAAAATCAAAAAATAAAAATTTTAATAAAGAAAACGACCTAAAAAACTATTCCAAAACAAATTAACATGCACTAAAAAGTAAAGTATAATTGCTTATTCTTCTACAACTTAATAATCATCATACTTTTTCTACTCATCAATACGTAGGTACAATCTATATGTTTACCACGCAAGAAGATACGTAGGTACCTAACCATTTTAAATCTAGCTCAACAGATACCTATGAATAACAAACAATGATCAAAATATTTTTTAGAGTTGTCCTAAGTAAAATGAAATGAAAAAAGATTAGACTACTTACAAGTGAATCAAGTTATTACGATAATATAATGTAGTTAACAATTATTGTTAATTTTGGAGTGGGTGTCAGCTAAGGAAACACTAGAATATAACTAGCAAAAATAATACGAGAAAATTAAGACCGAAGTCGGATCGGATATTTCCTTGGGTGACACCGACTCCAAAAATAACAATAATTGTTAACTACATTATATTATCGTAATAACTTGATTCACCGACTCCAAAAATAACAATAATTGTAACTACATTATATTATCGTAATAACTTGATTCACCGACTCCAAAAATAACAATAATTGTAACTACATTATATTATCGTAATAACTTGATTTCCTTTTAAGTAGTCGAATATTTTTCATTTTATTTTACTTAGAACTCTAAAAATATTTTGAGTATTGTTTGTTATTCATAGGTATGAGTTGAGTTAGATTTTAAGTGGGTAGATACCTACTTATGTTTTTGCGTGGGAAACACATAGATCGCACCTGCCTATTGATGAGCACAGTAAGTAAGTTGATTATTAAGTTGTAGAAGAATACGCATTTCTTTTTTAACTTTTTAGTGCTTATTAATTTAGTTGTTTGATAAATAAGATCGAAATAGATACGCTGTACTTGTTTCAGGGTCCGATTCGTCACGCAAAAATAAGAATTTGTTTATAGTAGCAAGTGGAAGTCAATATCAGAATCTGATTATGATTTAAAATGTTTATAAAATTTTATTACATTGTTTTATCAGGATTGATTCTATTTGGCACTTGTGCTCAACGACTGGTTTTTTGACTTGTAGAAAATTTTTTCATCAGTTGTAAATATTTAGTTTATTCAGATCTAGATTTCGACCACTATGTGGTTTTTATCAGTGCTTAAAAAAAAAAGTTAAAACATGTAAAGCATTTCGAATCAGTATGAACGTAACCTTCAACATGGAGGTCGAAATGTTTTAACTGTTTGTTTTAAGCATTGATAATGACCACACAGTGGTCGATATCTAGGTCTGAATGAACTAAATATTTGCGACTGTTTGCTGAAAAATGTTCTATACATTACAATGTATTGTTGAAGTCTTCAGGCCAAAGACTAGTTAGATGCAGTTCTCCACGTACTTTATCCTGTTACTGCTTCTTCATCTTCACAGAACCACAGAAACCTACCTCCAGCTGTGATTGAAATTTCGCAAATATATCTCGCAGCAACAAATAACCTCGTTCTTTCAATGATTTCCAGCTCAAGTCGTGCAACATTTACGTGACGCTTTCCCCCCTTTAACGTGATAAAGTAAAACGAGCTGCCCTTCTCTGAACCTTCTCAATGTCTTCCGTCATTACCACCTGGTGAGGGTACCACACTGGGCAACAGTACTCCAGGAGAGGACGCACTTGTATGATGTAGGCAGTCTCTTTGTTGGAGTTGTTGTATCTTCAAAGCGTTCTACCAATGAAACGTAACCTTTGGTTCGCTTTCCCCACAGTTGCTTTTGATTGTCTGTTGACTTCACTAACCAGTAAACGACAGCATCATCCGCGAACACTCTAACAGAGCTATTCAAATTGTCTCATAAATCGTTTACAAACACCAGGAAGCGTAGGAGACCAGCTTCCTTGGGGAACGCCAGATAAAACTTCTGTTTTATTCGATGATTTACCGTCAATTACTACGAACCGTGTTCTTTCTGATAGGAAATCGCGAATCCAATCGCACAATTTGGGCGATATTCCATAAGCACGCAATTTCATTAAAAGCCACTTGTTAGGTACAGTGTCAAAAGCCTTCCGGAAATCCAGAAATATGGAATCGATTTGAGATCCCTTGTCGATGGTACTTATCACTTCATGTGAATAAAGGGCAAGCTGTGTTTCGCAAGAGCGATACTTCTGAATCTGTGTTGACCATTGCATTGGTTAATAGGTCGTTCTATTCGAGGTAGTTCATAATGTTCGAACTAAGTATATGTTCCAAAATCCTACTGCAAATCGACGTCAATGAGATGGGCCTGTAATTTTGGCGATCACTCCTATTGCCTTTCTTGAATATTGGAGTGACCTGGGCAACTTTCCAGTCTTCGGGTACGGATTTTTAGCTGAGTGATCTGTTGTATATGATAGCTAAGTATGGAGCAATTGCATCAGCATACTCTGAGAGGAATCTAGTTTACAATCTGGCCCGGAAGATTTGTTTTTGTTTAGTGACTTAGTTGTTTTATTACTCCAGGAACATCTACTTCTAAATTTAGCATGCTGGCCGGCTGTTCTTGTTTCGAAATCTGGAGTGTTCAATCCGTGTTCTTCGATGAAAGAATTTCGGAAAGCTGTGTTTAGCAATTCTGCTTTAGCAGTACTGTCATCTGAATCTGCTTATTGCAGTCGTGCATTGGTCTCTTTCAGCAACTTTTACCCCTTCTTACTTAAATCCATTACGAAACTAACGAAATCTAAATGTCCTGTTAGTAAATTTATGCCATATTAATTTTTTCCGAATTCGATCTTACATCTGCATCCATACTCCGTGTACCATTGTAAATCCATCCTCCCATGCAGTGCCGAATGGTTTGCGGAATAAACGATTGCCGCATACGTCCGTGTCGGCTCTTATCTCTCTAACTTTATTCTTGTGGTCTGTTCGCGAGATGTACGTAGGAGGAGAGATTATATTGGTTGGCTTTTCGGGAAACCTAAGCTCTCGGAACTTTGACAGCGATAGAGAGTGTCTCTCTTGCAGCGTGTAACACTGCAGACAATCTGTTCGTATATAAAGTATACGAGCGGCAAAACTCAATCAATACCTCCATTACGTGATAGAAATGGTGATGCTACTGATGACAGTTCTGCTAAAGAGGAATTGTTTAACACAGCTTTCCGAAATTCTTTCACTATAGAAGACGATGCAAATACTCCAGAATTAGTATCAAGAACAGCACCCAGCATGCGTAATGTAGAAGTAGATATACCTGTTGTATTAAAACAACTTGAGTCACTTAACAAAAGTAAGTCTCCCGGTCCTGACTGTATACCAATTAGGTTCCTTTCAGAGTATGCTGATGCAATAGCCCCACAGCTAGCTATCATATACGATTGCTCGCTCTGCGAACGTTCCGCACCCGAAGACTGGAAAGTTGCACAGGTCACTCCAATATTCAAGAAAGCCAATAAGAGTGATACCCCAAAATTACAGGCCAATCTCATTGACGTCGATTTGCAGCAGGATTTTAGAGCACATACTTTCCGCAAATATTATGAACTAACTCGAAGAGAAAGACCTAATGACCCAGAGAAACACGAATTTAGGAAGTAATGTTCCTGTGGAACAGAGCTAGCTCTTTACTGACATGATGTGATGAGTGCTATCGACAAGGGATGTCAAACAGATTCCGTATTTCTGGATTTCCGAAAGGCTTTTGACACAGTACCTCACGTGTGTCTTCTAATCAAATTGCGTGCTTGTGGAATATCGCCATAGTTGTGCCATTGGATTCGTGATTTCTTGTGAGAATGTAAACAGTACGTTGTAATTGACGGTAACTTATCGAGTAGAACAGAAGTGATATCTGGCGTTCCACAGGGAAGTGTTAAAATTGGAAATAACTACAAATTAACTCCACATTTGTCTTTATCAGGTTTCCTGAGAACCGATTCTTTTGAAATCTATAGCTTTTAATGAAGATTTTCCTTTCCTATTAAGAACAGCTCGGTTATTAACCTCAGTCCCCATCAGACCACGATCCCGGATACGCCACTAACTCAGAAACGTCAACGTTTCGTCACTACAATTTTAGTCAAATCAGTAAGTGTTGAAAGTAAGAAGCTTACATGGAATACAATATCTACATTATGGAATGTACCAGATCAGCCAGCACAGCTGTAGCTGAAGGAAAATCCTCACAAATAGCATAGCATTGCGCCTCAAAGCGCTTGGCCACTCCGCCGCGGCGAATCAGTAAAATTCGGTTGCTTTACATTTATTTCACGATTAATTACGTCTTACTAATGCTTGGAATGCAAAAATAACGGAAAGTATTTGGTTAATTCCGGTGAAACGTTATTACCAATAAACATTACTCTCACAGCGGCTTGCCCGGCGCTAGGAGCGCTAGTGTCGTTTCAACTGTCAGTTGGTAACAACTTTCACAGCAGTGAATGTCGCGACTGTACATCTTACACTGTGATAAGCAAATGTTCAAATGTTTGTAAAGCTTATGGGATTTAACTGCGCGTCATCAGTCCCTAAACTTACAAACTACTTATGAAGTAGTTAACACTAAGGACGGCACAAACATCCATCCCGAGATGGGATTCGAACCCCCGACTGGGAACGGCCTCGCGGATCGGAATATAGCGCCTCAATGCGTTTGGCCGCTCCGCCGCGACTGTGATAATCATGTATATTATTTCTCATCAGTACTTTTGTGGGTACGCCATATCTCCCGTATTTCTTATCCAATATTAATGACTGACATATCATTTTCAAGGTTTCGTTCTCTACTAATGACGCAAAATACACAAATCGTTCGAAGTTATTGTTTTCACAAAAAAAGAAAAAAGAAAAAAAATATTTTGAAAAAAAAAAAGTGCTGTTCGTACAATCTAAGTTGATAGCCAGCGAAAATGGGATATATATTTAAGGTTGCTACCATCAGGAACTCAGTATCAACTAAAGTTTGCGCGGACGACATAAAAACTATGTGTAAGGTGCCATCTACTGACAATCTGTTTAACTAAAATGAACGACAGCTTTTACAGTTGTTTAAATTATTTATGCAAGTCAAAGACCTTCTTTGATGATCAGACGATTTCGGTTACACACGTCGATGTTACGACGAAAAACACATAATTTAGTTGAATTAACGGGCACGACAGGTCTTGCAGTTGTTTAGATTCTCGTGCTGAAGCCTAAAGTAAACGATTGTCACAATATAACTACTAACATTGTTTTCAAAGAAGTTTTGTAAAATAAACAAGCTCTCAAAAAATAAAATAAACATGAAAAATTTAGTATTTGATTTCTTATATACTTTGTGACGTTTGATGGGAAATATTAAAGATCCTGAGTTAAAAAAACTTCACGATAAAACAGTCACTACTAAGATTCTCTTTGAAACGAGAATATTGTAAGTTTTACGAACCTAACAGTTTGTCTAACGATTAGATCAGTTTCGAACTATTTACGAAAAACTAGAATTGTCATCTATTAAGATTTGATGAAACATACACCTTTATTAACATTTTTTCACTTGTAGATTGTCGTTACCTTACAATTTTGGTAAAATCTTGAATTTGTAGATCAATCATAAGACGTCAGGTGCGGACTCGTTTGTTTCCATGAACTTACAGCTCCAAGGTTATTGTATGACGTAGCGGTCGTGTAGCGAAATACGCATCACTTACCTTTAAATAATTAATTTATTGCATGAATTGTAACTTTTTTTTACCAACTTTTGTAACCAGTTATATTATTTGTTAAGCACTAAATCGAACTGTATAAATTTCTTCAAAATTTTTAGTCAATTTATTGAAACAGAATTTGTAAACATCACGTTACGTGACGTGACGTCACGTATTCGTGACTTGGGCGCCAAAATCTATGTATTTAAACATGCCGCTACTGACGGCAATGGACAGCTGATGGCAGTTCTAAGTTGTAAGCTTTAGACCAGATGTATACAGTGCTGTAGTGTGTTGGGAGACTCAATAAAAATCCGTTCTCATCTAAGAATGACTTTATTTTGGTAGAATAATCTTGGAGAATGTGCTGCTATTAACTTGACCAAGAACTTCTTTTTATTGAAGTTTGATTCGTTGTGTGTTTTGGAGTGCTTTAGTAACAAGCAACCCTAGCGACGACCTAAACCCCATTCACACAGGCCACGCAACGTCTCAACTTCACAATATTAATCATATTGTGTGGTGTCGCACAAGTATGAAGTGCGCGCCACGTACTTACGCCGCGCGCCGCCATGCACGCACGGCGCGGCGTTCTTACGACGTCAGCCACGAGCGCCCTCTGCTGCAACTCTGCTCGTGGCCACCTCTGGACTGCACCGTTCACTTGGGAATCAGATAGGCACCAGTTAAGACTTGGCTATCGGATAGGCACTAGGAATCATCAGTAGGCAGGCCTCTATCTAAACTATGTATCAACATTCTACCAGTCTGCTGCTCTCCAAGTTACGTATTGTATTATTTCTACAAAATATACATCTTATTCTAATCTAGCTTAGTGTTTCTAGTTTTCTGCTGTCCCCCTGGCTGGTCACCTCGGACTCTGTACCTGCACACGTGTGCATCCTGTTTTCCTGTGTCGGTCTCTCTCTCTCTACTGGGCCACCGACACCCAGGACAACCGGCGGAAACGAGACACAAAAGTAGCGACGAGGTGGTATACAAAATATTGTAGGCCTATTTAATTGTATAAATTTTCTTACAGTTAGACTAATATTTGTTAATACATTCAAAATTTACTATCTTTTATACATATGTACTTGCATCTGCCTTTTCTCCATTACTGCCTTACCTACGTTTCTGTGACTGAACAGGATAGAGTGCGAATTATTCGCACGGGTCAACTAGTATTTGTAATAGTTATTATTGCAACTGAGATAACAAAGCAGGCATTTGATGATCTTCAATGCCCTCCCCGTGTTGGCAGATTTCACGAATAGCAGCGGAAAACTCGGCAGAAGGTAACTACGAGTACAGCAGAAGCGGTGGCCCATTTTTCCTGCTCCGCATTCATGTCTAGTGGCTCAGTGAAGAGGTCTGCGTTATCGTGGCGGACGAGGCGATTACACAATTAGCTGCGGCGCGGCGGTATCTCCGTGTTTACTACAGGCTGCTGGCACCGCGACAGACGGCTCCATTAATGAAGACGTCGAGCGCGTACACGCACCAGGATAACGCGCTATCGACGCTGCAGTGAGAAGGACTGCCCAAGCGGCCAACGGCCCGTGCAGGAGCTTCTGTACACACTCTTTATCTCCCCGCACTTCCTCGAGTGCATTTCGTAGCAGGAAAATATCATCTTCCTTTCTGGACCGATTTCCAAGAACATTTTCACGAGTGTTAAACAGTATCAGTTCAGTGGTAAAAAAACGCACGACACGCATTTCTTCCTGCTACAGGTCAGTTCTCGGCTATATCTCGCACTTCGCTCCACTAATTAAGCTTTTAACTTTGTCGTCTGTTACAAGATCGTATACTTGTCTCCGAAGCCAAGGACGCTGACATACAGGGTGTCCAGAAAAGGGCTCCCTGATTTCAAAATTAAATATCTCGTAAACAAAGATCGATAGAGGAATGCAGTAAACGGTATGTTTATTGTGAAAGCTGTAAGAAGTTTATACAGCAGTTTGAAATAACAGTTACAAAAGCTGCTAACAGATGGCGCTGTACGCTGTACACCTCATATCAGCATACATAAGTGAAATAATCGTATGAAAACACTCTTTGCAAACAATCGCATCACAATGTTTTCAAAATGTTCACTATTGGCACTACAGAGGTGGTGCAAACGAAGAATGAAATTCGCCATCACATTTCGTAGTGTCTCAACCGAAATGTATTCACATGCCAGAGAGATCGCCGATTCAGGCTCGTCCATCGTGGCGGGATGCTTCGAGTAGACCGTGTCTTTCACTGTGCCCCACAAAAAATGTCACAGGGAGTCAAATCCGGCGAATATGGAGACCAATCCATGCCTGCACCAGTAAATTTGGGATATTCCAAAGCAATGACTCGATTCTCGAAGTATTCCTCAAGAAAGCGAAACACTTGTTCGGTCCGATGTGGTCGGGCTCCATCAATCATAAACAATGCAGTACCTGGCCGATCCTTTAACGCTTGCTGTGTGGCGACAAATTGTTCCAAAATTGCAACGTAACGTGCACCAGTGACCGTTTCTCGAATGAAAAAGCGCAAAAAATGCATCTGCTGCATACTACAGCCGACACAGTAACTTTAGGAGAATACAGGGGTTTGGCTTCACACCAATATGTCTTATCGGAACCCCAAAATCGCCAGTTCTGCTTATTCACGTATCCATTCAGGTGGAAGTGTGCATCATCTGTAAAACAGATGCGGCCAACATCAAATCCTTCACTATCAATGATTGTGAGCATCTGATTAGCAAAGGCAACCCTTTGTTGCACAGCTCTTACGGGTGCGTTTGAATTTTGAATGTAAACATGTGTAGGTTCTTTCTCAGTATTTTCTGCGTGCCGGAACGCTTCAAACCAGTCTCAGATGCAATTCTACGGATGGAAGACATTGGATTTCGCTGAATAATTCCAGAAACTGTGGCGATATTTTCAGGCGTAACTGCGGTTTCCTTGCGGCCAACATGCCCCACTAGATCATCAGTTACGCTACCTGTTCGTTGAAATTTTGCGAAGAGCATTCGATTGGTTTTCGCATCGGATCCTTTTGGAACATTAAATCGTGCTTGAAAACCTCGCCTTGTTGCCGTAGGACTCTCTTCTAACCTGTGGTACTCTAGCACCAGAAAAACGCGTTGTTCAATGGAGTACATGGTTTTAGTCTCTTCCTTCGGTACGCTAACATCCTTTCACGTTTTAATAGTGGAACTGATCGCTCTGGGCTTCGGATCATTATTTATTCTAGGCATTACGTATGGGGATTACAGCGCCATCTGATAGCTGCTTTTGTAACTATTATTTCAAACTGCTGTATAAACTTCTTACAGCTTTCACAATAAACATAGGCCTATCGTTTACTGCATTCGTCTATCGACCATTGTTTTCGAAATATTTAATTTTGAAATCAGGGAGTCCTTTTCTGGACACTCTGTACAAGGGATGGGCAAACTTGCTCATTTCTGGAAATTTGTTCACTGGTGTTCAAATCAAAATTTTGTAAATCTATGGGACTCAACTAAACCAGGTCATCAGTTCCTAGGTTTACAAACTACTTGAACTAACTTCTGCTAAGGACAACAAATACACCCATGCCCGTGGGAGGGCTCGAACCTCCGATAGCGAGGTTCACTCGTGGCCGGCATTTTTGTGATCCGTTCATTTTCACTCGTTACCTACTATTTTCATCGCATCATTATGTAATACTGTCGTCTGTTCAAATGTTTGTAAATCTATGGGACTCGACTGCTTGGTTATCAGTCCTTAGCGTACAAACTACCTAACCTACGGTAAAGTAACCTAAGGACAAAACAAACACCCATGCCCGAGGGGGGATCGAAGCTCCGACGGCGGACGGCCGCGCGCACCGCAACACGGCGCTCAAGTACGCGCGTCTAATCCGCCGCGGCACTGTCGTCTATACCATATATATTGTCATCTTTTTTTTTTTTTTTTTTTTTTTTTTTTTTGGCACGCCATATCTCTCGTATTACTTATCCAAAATTAATTATTGAGGTATCATTTTCAATTTACGTAATTAAGCACATTGTTCAAGGCTCAATTGTTTTTTTGAAAGCGTTGGTTTACATACGTCTTGTTGCCCTTCTGGAAGCGTAGGCTGCAACTTTCGATGTTCGTTCCTGCGTCTGTTTTTCAAATGATTTATCATTCCTGACGTAGTAGCCTTTTTTCCAACACCACCACGAGAAACTTTTATTTCGCACAATTTGCACACAACACTTTTTGGATTATTTTCGTCGTCCTCGACGTACGTCCATATGGGCGATTTCAGTTTCGAAGCCATTATCATATTATATATTATTTCTCATCGCCATTTGTTTGTGGGTACGCCATATCTCCCGTATAACTTATCCAAAATTAATGATTGAGGTATCATTTTCAAGGTTTCGTTTTCACTAATGACGAAAAATACACAGGGAGTTTAAAGTTATCGTTATCACAATAATGATGATAATAATAAAACACTTTATTTTGAAAACAAAATTGCACTGTTCGTAAATCGACATTTATTTACGGTTGCTCCCATCAGCCACCACGCCGAGAATCAACTTGGTTTGCGCGACCGATATAAAAGCAATGTAGAAGGTGCCATCTATTGACAACCTGTTCAACTAAGATGAACGACAGCTCTTGAAGTTGTTTAGTTTCTTTATGAAAGCCAAAGACCTTCTTTGATGCAAGCATCGTTTATCAAACGATTTCGGTCAACACGTCGATGTAACGACGAAAAATATACAAAATCTGCAAGATTAGTGGCGTGTACATCATCACTGCTAAACTCATTCAATCCGATAAAACCGTGATAATACCCCGCATTAACCTCACAACGTCTGATCTAACCATGCCTTTTCTAATAATAATAATAAGAAAATTTCCAATAAAAGTAGCATTCGATATGACCATAAATACACTTCAAAGAGTAGGAGTATATTTACCACAATCTATTTTTTCGCATGGACAGTTATACCTTTTTTTCCCACAAGTTCTCTCATTCTGTGCTAATTATGTTTGTGCTTAAGACACATAAACCCAAAAGTAAACGATTATTATAAGTACTAATATTAGTTTCAAAGAAGTTTTGTAAAATAAACAAGCTTCCAGAAAATAAAATAAACATGAAAAAAATCCGTATCTGATTTCTTATATGCTTCACAATATTAATCTTATTGTAGGCCTATTTAATTATATAAATTTTCTTACAATGAGACTAATATTTATTATTAATTATTATGTATTATCTTTAATACATGTATTATCTTTAATACATATGTATTTTAATCTGCCTTTTCGCCTATACTATCTTACCTATCGCCGGCCGCGGTGGCCGAGGGGATTAAGGCGCTCCAGTCATGGTCCGCACGGCCACTAAGGTCGGGGGTTCGAATCCCCACTCGGGCATGGATATTTGTACCGTCCTTAGTTGTAAGTAGTTCATAAGTAGTTTGTAAGTTTAGGGACTGATGACCCCGTAGTTAAGTCCCATAGACTCTACAAACATTTGAATTTTTCTTACCTATCTGTGACTGATCAGGATAGAGTGTGAATTATTCGCACGGGTCAACTAGTCAGTTTCTAATTTAGTTGAGCCATCAGCTTGCGGCTTGTAGCGTCACCCCCATGACATTTAAAGTTGTCCTACGTGCCAACTGTCTGACAAATTAAGTTTTATATAAATTTTAATGGTGGCGCATGAACAATTCAGTGCATCTCAGTAACATAATTCAAAATTACTAAGAATTTCCGGGCTATTATGCCGTGGTCTTGAGGATTTATGCTGGAAACCCAACGTTTCGTCCCCGACTGCGGAGGACATTTTCAAGGGGGATCGTGGCACTTTTGAATGTCCGATGCACACCCTGGCTCGCTACTGACTGAAGCCAAACTCCGTTTACGAGGGCTCGCGCGCAGAGGTGTGACGTCAGATGTTTGACATGCGCGCGCAATTCGTCGTTGCCGATTGCCGACGTCGTTAATATCGCCCCGTGGTGGAAGACTGTTACATTTCTTCTTCAAAACCGGAATCCAGATTTCATTTAGTTTCACGCCCTCTTCCATCCTATTGAAATTATTGGGGTGTTTTACAACTTCTATAGCCTCTCTGTACAGTGTTTCGTGGTATCCATTTGTGGCTGCTAAAACCTGAGTGTTATCAAATTGAATAAGGTGGTCCCCTGGTTGAAAAACATGTTCAGCAACAGCTGATATGTCAATCTCTCCCCTTCTACAGTTCCCCTTGTGCTCATCTAGTCGTTTTTTTTTTTTTTTTTTTTTTTTTTTTTTTTTTTTTTTTTTTTTTTTGTGGTACCCACGTATACGTCTACACAGCTACACGGAATCCTATAAATTCCTCGTAAACGGAGTTTCGCTTCAGTCAGTAGCGAGCCAGGGTGTGCATCGGACATTCAAAAGAGCCACGATCCCCCTTGAGAATGTCCTCCGCAGTCGGGAACGAAACGTTGGGTTTCCAGAATAAATGCACAAGACCACGGAATAATAGTCCGGAAATTTAGTAATTTTGACCATTCCGGCCGTGAAAGTTTACATTTTACAATCTCAGTAACATGCAGTTTCCTTAACGTAATACCAGTAACGCATGCAGTTAGTAAGGGAACCATCAGAAGTGTAAATAACGGATTTTGAAGGATCAGGGATATTTTATAGAGGGATATACCGTGAATATGAGGCTATTAGCGTTTTTAGCGACGGGCCTTCGCTTTCGAGAAAATTGATATTTAAGTTCTCTACTCGCTACAAGACACGTAACGTTAGCCATGTTCCAACTAAGTCAAATTAGTCCCATTTATTCAAAAAAAGTTTGTTAAGCTTATGGGACTTAACTACGGGGTCATCAGTCCCTAAACTTACAAACTACTTACCAACTACCTTAAGACGGCACAAATATCCATGCCCGAGGGGGGATTCGAACCCCCGACCGTAGTGGCCGTGCAGACCGTGACTGAGCGCCTCAGTCCCCTCGGCCACCGCGGCCGGCCCATTAATTCCCACGTTATTTTACAGAATATCAGCAAACAGTATACATAGTTTCAGAACAGTAACAAATATTCTATTTTGCCGTGCTAATTTAATTTTCGTGTCGTTATTACAAAATATTACTCGCTTTCGCCTGCATCGCTTGCAATGCCCTTTTCGAATGTACATGAACAATTTTTACCGATATCGCTCTTACAAAATCCGCCCACTTGCAAGACAGTAGCTTTGATGAAATGTGCTTGGTACTGTAAACTATTGTGTTTTACGACAAATAAGGTAAAAGGTAAAGCAGTCCACAATCCGAAGATTGGTTTGAACACCACAGTGCTTTACTAAGCATGGTCCTGTTTGGAGGTGGTATGCCGTTGCCTTCCTCCGACCTTCGAACTGACTTACCCAACCAGTTATAGGGGGACCTACAGTTTAACGTGGGTTCCGAACCACGGTGCTACTCGGTATTTTTCACATGAGCAATACTGCCAGAGGTGAAAGAAGTGGAAAGTGACAGATAAAAATCCTAGGACCTGGCGGGGATCGAACCCGCGACCTTTGGATTTGTAGTCTGGCACTCTACCACTGTGCAACCGAGGCGCGGATTTCTGTTGTGGTATAGCAGTCGATGTAGACGATAGCGAGTAAGATTTAGTAATAATGACGTGAATATTACTAAGGCAACATTGAATGATTCATAATAATTTTGCACTGTTTCTTGATATTGTGTAAAATTAAATAGAAAAAGAACTAAATTCGTGATGTTGGCAACACTCCAATAACACACTGTGCAGACTCAGTCAAAACAAAAACAAACAAGTCTGATCTGTGAAAACAATTATGGGCAGTAAATGTTCAAATGTTTGTAGATCTATCGGACCAAACTGCGTGGTCATCAGTCCGTAGCTTACAAACTACTTAAACCTAGGTAAACTAACCTAAGGACAAGACACACACCCATGCCCCAGGGAGGACTCGAACCTCCACGGCGAGCAACCGCGCGCTCCGCAGCGAGACGCTTTAGACCGCTCGGCTACTCCACCGCGGCTATGGGCAGTACAAAAGTGACAGTGGAAGTAGTGGAAAACACGACACAGCATGAAGAACCGGAGGTACTGCATGAAACAGACCGGCATTTCACGATGTGAAGCGAAAACAAGACAAAATTTCCGTAAGTAAGATAACGTTAGGCCTACTTTTTATGTTCCATTAACGAACTGTTTTCGATCTAAAAACAAAACAAACTGTAGATTCATATTATTACAGACCACTGAAGAAGTTTTACTGTCATTAAATCGAAACGCGTCTGGTGAGAAAAATCGCATTTTTATTGTAGTTGCAAAGACGGACAAACACTGCTATTCATATTAAGAAAAATGTCGGACTAGTCTGATAAAAAAAAAGCAAACAAGATGAAGACAACCCGAACACGGTACCTTAAGCATCGTAGCTGTAGATATTAACCACTGCGCCATGCTCACTAGGTTGGAACGTGGCTAACGTTACACATCTTGCAGCGCACAGTAAACTTCAACATATTTTTTTAGAAAATCAAGGCCCGTCGCTAAAAAAGCAGATAGCCTCATACTCAAAGTATGTCCCTCTACGACATATCCGAGACCCATCAAAACCCGTTATTTACACTTCTAATGGTCCCCTTGTAAGTCATATTTATCGCTCCACGCAGGTCAGAGTACTTACAAAAATGAAGTACCAGTGTGATACAGGGAAAGATTGGCCAAGCGAAGATTTTGTTATTCACCTCCTTCGTGGGTGGAGCGCACTCTTACAAGGAATCTCACTGGGGCATCGGTTAGTGAAGTCAACAGAAAATCAAAAGCAACTGCAAAGCGATTTTGACAAAATTTCTACATGGTGCGAAAATTGGCAATTGACACTAAATAAAGAAAAGTGTGAAGTAATACACATGACCATAAAAGAAATTTCAATTACACGATAAATCAGTCAAACCTTAAGGTCGTAAATTCTAACAAATACCTAGGAATTACATGTACGAACAGCTTAGACTGGAGAGAACACACAGAAAATGTGGGGAAGGCGAACCAAAGGTTACGTTTCATTGGCAGAACGCTTCGAAGATGCACCAGCTCCACCAAAGAGACTGCCTACATCACACTTGTGCGTCCTCTCCTGGAGTACTGTTGCCCAGTGTGGGACCCTCACCAGGTGGGACTGACGGAGGACATCGAGAACGTTCAGAGACGGGCAGCTCGTTTTTTTAATCACGTTACAAGGGGGAAAGCGTCACGGAAATGTTGCACGATTTGAGGTGGAAATCATTAAAAGAACGACGTTATTCGTTGCGGCGAGATCTAGCTGCGAAAATTCAATCAATGACTTTTACTTCTACGGAACGAATCAGGTGATCTGTCTTCCCGCGCGCTATTAGAGAATGGAACGGTAGAGAAAGGTTATGAAAGTGGTTAATGAACCCTCTGCGCCGGCCGCGGTGGCCGAGCGTACTGCTACGCGTCAGTCACAGTCTGCACTGCCACTACAGGTCGGGGGTTCGAATCCCCCCTCGGGCATGGATATTTGTGCCGCCTTAGTACTAGCTAGTTCATAAATAGTTTGTCCGTTTAGAGACTGATGACCCCGTAGCTAAGTCCCATAAGCTCTACAAACATTTGAACATTTTTCTGAACCCTCTACCAGACATTTAAATGCGATTAACAGAGTATCGATGTAGATCTGTCATCCTGGTGGTTGGTTTTGTGGGCTGAGTGCACTTCTGACTATTTCAACTATATCTGCATCATATTTCGTGTTCACGCAGCTCGATTTTTATTATGTATAATCTGAACAGTGTATCCCACAATTTCTTTCCAGTTACGTAATGACACAATTATCAAAATTCCGCTGGTTATGACGTCTCTCGTACTATCTTCTGTACTCTGGTATAATTTAGAAAGTACATTCATTAGTAAATGTGCATGTCGTCTGTAAAATACCACGCGAATACTGTTGGAAGTATGGAAGTAATAAATTGTAACCACAAGCCAAGTGCCGAATATACTACATCTACATCAAATCACATTTAAGTGCCTGGCAGAGGGTTCATCTAACCACCATTATACTATCTATCTCCCATTCCATTCTCGAATAGCGAGCGGGAAGAAAGAACAGCTGAATCTCTCCGTTAGAGCTCTGATTTATCGTATTTTATTCTGATGATCATTTCTGCCCTTGTAAGTGGCAGTGAACAATGCATTGTCGAATTCGGAGGAGAATGTTGGCGATTGGAGTTTCGTAAGTAGCCCACGCCGCAGTGATAAGCGCCGTTGTTGTAATGATTCCCAGCCCAGATCCTGTATCTTTTCCGTAACGCTGTCTCCCCTGTATCGTGACAATACAAAACGAGCTGCCCTTCTTCGGACTCTTTCGATGTCCTCCGTCAAACCCACCTGATAAGGATTCCCCACTGGGCAGCAATTCTCCAGAAAACGACGGACAAGTGTAGCGTAGTAGTTCTGTTGCATCTTTTAAGGGTTCTGCGAATAAAACGCAGTCTTTGATTCGCCTTTCCCACGACATTATCTACGAGTTGCTTCCAGTTTAACTCTGAAGTAATTCCTAGGTATTTTGTGTTTACAGCCTTCACTTTCGATTGATTTATCTTGCAAACAAAGCACTACGGTCGGGGGTTCGAATCCCCCCCTCGGGCATGGATATTTGTGGCGTCCTAGTTTGTAAGTAGTTCATAAGTAGTTTGTAAGTTTAGGGACTGTTGACCTCGTAGTTAGGTCCCATAAGCTTAACAAACATTTGAACATTTTGCAAACAAAGTTTAACGGATTTCTTTTCAAAAAATGTACAAATGTTCGTATAGCTTATGGGACTGAACTACGGGGTCACCAGTCGGTAAACTTGCAAACTACTTATGAACTAGTTAATACTAAGGACGGCACAAATATTCATGCCCGAGGGGGGATTCGAACTCCCGACCGTAGGGGCCGTGCAGACCGTGACTGGTGCGCCGCAGTCCCCTCGGCCACCTCGCCGGCGATTCATTTTCGCACTCATGTGGATGACTTCACACTTCTCATTATTAGAGTCAATTGCCAATTTTTACACCACAGTGATGATATCTTACTTAGATCGTCCTGCAGTTGGTTTCGATCTTCAGAAGAGTTTACTATACAAGGAACGGAAACGTAATAAGCGATAAACTTCTTTCCATTCTTTATTTTGCTGGCATTGACAGCGATAAGTACTTTCTTTACGGCTTGAAGTTATGTGTAAGGTTTGTTGCAAATTACTAAGTGCTGTTTTAGTGAATGAAGAATGAATCTTCACGCGTTTGATGAGGAAGTAGTTTTTCGCGCATCTCTGTATATGACGTCAGATGTATTGACCCATGTGTCGTAGGTGATTCCCGCCCCCCCTCCCCCTCGCGCCCCACAGCGACTGTTATCTGACGATAAGGAATGCGTGTATAAGGTTGGTTGAAATCGGAACCTCGATTTGAGACATTCTCGCAATACTCGACAGTTATTCACGCATTTCATTACTTATGACGTTATGTCGTTGTTGGATCATGCCAACATCACCGCACCACGGCAGTCTTGTGTGACGTCATGCATAATGGGTCGCGGTCGTGTAGCTTACTGGCTGGCCGCTAGGGGGCAGCCTACTTTGCCACAGCAGTTACATGACATCTCCCCGGTCTCCTCTTCCGATTTTGGTGTTCTGGTTTTGTTTTGAAGGACAAGTGTGAAAAATTGCATTAATATGAAAGGAAATTGTTGTTATGTATGAATTACAAACACACGGACCCTCCTTTATACACAGGCTGTTTTACCAGTCATGTTGCACATTTAGTGAGCTTTTACAAGGGACTTAGTAGATCAAGTTCTACACAGGAACCCACATAAGAAAATACCATCCGCCGACACTAGGAACAAATGTTCAATGTTTGTAAAGCTTATGGGTCTTAATTGAGGGGTTATGAGTCCCTAAACTTACAAACATCTTATGTACTACCTGATACTAAAGACGGCACGAACATACATGCCCGAGGGGGGGGGGGATTCGAATCCCCGACGGGGAACGGCCTCACGCATCGTAGCATAGCGCCTCAATGCGCTCGGCCGCTCCGCCGCGGTCACTAGGAACAAATCTCTTCTACTGAACGTCCCTTGCTTTCCATATTTTGTGAGGAGCAAGCATCAACCAAGGAAAAAATTATATTAAAGTGGGCTCTAAAATGTGTAGCTTAAGAGCTATGTGCAATTGATCAGAGGAAAAAACGTGTTCACGGCATTGAAAATGAAGAAGCATTTTTAAGGCTCACATTTACATGACATTTTTCCCATAGAACCTCTACCCAAAATATGGAAAGCAAAGAGCTTCCAACAGATTTGTTTCACAGTATATGTCGACATCGGGGCTATAACGAGAATTTCAAATCTGATCAACAGAATATACGTAGGTTGGAACTTAAATAGTGGCAACTATTTATTCACAACCTATACAAAAGCGTTACTTGTTTCCACCTGTTACTGTCCTTCAAAGTGGTCACCAGCGTTGTGTAAAAACCGTTACCAGCGATGTGCAAGGCGTAGAATACCGTTGCGGAGACTATTCTGTTGATGTGCGAATGGAGCGGTCTACTGCCTGTCGAATCTCTGGAACAGTTCTGAAACGAATGCCAAGAAAGGTTCCTTCACTTTCGGAATCAAAGTCACAAGGACTTAAGCTTAGTTAGCCGTGGCCCGCTATCGAGACTCCACCACTGGTGGCGCTTCGGTGGGCTACTCTCCTTCCAGGGTAGGCGAACCCTCTGGAGGAGAAAAACAGCGTGTGGTTAGTCTATCACAGACAGTCGCGAAACTCTGTAGGGAAAAATTGCAACTGAAGCGATACTAGCGCTCCTAGCGGCCAGATGGGAATAACACAGGAATGGCATGATACAAACTGAGAAGTTGCCGTTTTTAATGCTGTTACTTTCATATTTTCGAGTCACTGATCGTTTCTGTGAACGTTTTAGTACACAAATATCATTAAAGTAATATCACTGCTTCTGTTAATGGGAGTTTATAATTGTCAGTGCAATGTAATTCATACAGTTCACAATATCTGAGTGGTAATCATATAGTCCAAAAACTTTTTAAAAGCCGAATGAACTTGCAACCTGGTGTGTTAAAGAAATATAAGGAAATGCTAAGATTATACTCACGTAATCGGTGCGTACTGTCACATTGCACGAGTTTTGTTTTGGCGGATTCCGGACATTCTAATATTTTCTAAACTATATATGATTCTTCCATGGTAGGAGACTAGATTCTACATCGCCTTATTGTGGTGTCGCACAAGTACAAAGTGCGCGCCACCTACTTTCGCCGCGCGCCGCCATGCACGCACGGCGCGGCGTTCTGTCGACGTCAGCCACGAGCGCCCTCTGGTACAACTCCGCTCGTGGCCACCACTGAACGACATCGTTCACTTGGGACTGAGATAGGAGCCAGTTAGGACCTTCGGAATCAGATAGGCACCAGTGAAGACTTGGCTATCGTACAGGCACTAGGCAGACCTCTAGTTCAACTATGTATCAGCCTTCTGCAGTATTGAGCTATGTAAAAGTTAAGTATTGTACAAATTCTGTGCAATATATATCTCGTTCTAATTTACTCTAGTGTTTCCAGTTTCTGGCTGCTCCCCTCCGTACCTGCACCAGCGTGCTATCTTTATTCCTGTGTCGGTCTCATTCCACTCGGCCACCGACACCTACGACGGAAACGAGACACAAAAGCGGCGACGAGGCTGGGACACAAAACTTATAAATACTCTTTTCATCTTGTCCTTGATCTGTGCCTTTTGGGTACCTATAACAATTTTTTGGCTACTTGGCATGTATCAAATTGAATATCTACAAGAATGTGACGCGCTAATATTAACAGTTTATATATGGACATATTATTTATTTCTAGCTACACATTAACTTCATAAAATAAGCTGGTAACCGCCAAAGTATGTTGGTATTAAAGTCTATAATGTTTGTGAAACTGAGATACGAAACTAATGAAGCTCTACTGAAATATTTGATTAACTGCTATTGGAAGCATTCAGACATTAAATTTCAAAACAAAACAAAAAAGTTTTTAAAATTTTTGTAAAGGTTATGGGACTTAAGTGTGTGGTCATCAGTCCGTAAACTTACGAAGTATTTATGAATTATCTTATACTAAAGACGGCACTAACATTTATGCCCCAGTGGGGGTCGAACCCTCGACGGGAAACGGTCGCATAGCGCCTCAATGCGCTCGGTCGCTCCGTCGCGGCATTACTTTTATACAGCAGTAATACAGAAGTAGAGTTCTAGTATTTGCGATTCCGATTAAGAGCAGAAGTTCGACGTGAGTGAATTATTAAATATTTACATCTACGCCTAAAAGTATAATTAATCACCATAATGGTTATTCCCAGTTTGCAGTACCGAGTGACCATTGTGGGTATTGCTGAAATTACGACGACAACATTTTAAGAAGCTGCTTATTGAAACTTCCTGGCAGATTAAAATTGTGTGCCGGAAGCGGGACTCTAACCTGGGACCTTTGTCTTTCGCGGGCAAGCTCTCTATCGACTGAGCTATCCCGACACGACTCACAACTTTATTTCCGCCAGTACCTCGCCTCCTACTTTCCATACTTCACAGAAGCTCTCCTACGAACCTTGCAAGACTAGCACACTTGGAAGAAAGGATATGGTGGAGACATTGCTTAGCCACAGCCTAAGGTACGTTTACAGAACTATGATTGAGATGCTATTTATTGCAATACTTGTATCACCTGTAGACAAAACGAACTGAAACGAATAGTTGCCACATTTATTCTAAACATCTATTTTATTTGAATATAATAAGTCTGACGCTCTGCTACCCCATAAGGGGTTAAACCACAGTTTTCAATAGTATTTCATTAGTTCAACCTCTGCCCCCGCCCCCCACACACAAACGTGAATGTTGTCATGTGGCCTATAGTTTTATCAGCATACATCTTTCCTATTTATATTATTTCTTGCTTATGGACGGTTTTACGTATTTTTAAATTAACTCCTGTCTTTTAAAAAAGTTTGTAAATTTCCACTACGACATCTGGTGATGCACGAAAGAAACGAGACGCTTCATTCTAGGCTTATTAGCCACAAATATCGCGAATCTCTGCCATCATTAATATTAAATAGCACACCTATCTATTTTTTGCCCTCGGCAAAAGGCCTGGGAGTGATAATAGACGGCGAACTAATTTGGGCTGAGCGCACAGCCACAGAGTGTAAGAAGGCATCAGCATCTTTTCATTCCCTACAGAGATATAATAATTTCTTTCCTCTCGACCTTAAAAGAAACTTGTAAAAACACTTGTAATCCCAGTTATTGATTACGATTATGTTATCTTGTAAGGACTGTTTGGGGAAGGTTCGTGAAGTCTGGAACTAATCATGAACGCCTGCATTCGATATATATGTAACATTCGTCTCTTTGATAATATTTCACCATCTTATAAGCAACTACCCTGGCTCCATGCTGAAAAGCGCAGAGATTTTCATGCGCTCTTTTTCCTCTACTCTCTTATCAACTTACACTGTCCTTCGTATCTTTCCTTGGCCTTAACACTCTTGTCTGATCAACATAACAGAAATACACGATCCTATCACAGCTAAACCCTACCTGACCGTACCCATCACTCAGCCGTTTTCTCAAAATCATTTTCGCTAGCAGGAACCAGACTCTGGAACAATCTACCTTACTATATCAGAGAACTGAATAACACTGCCAGCTTCAAACGACAGTTAATGAATTATCTAGTTAATGGATTCTACATCTACATCTATACTCCGCAATCCACCGAAGGTGCGTGGCGGAGGGTACACTGTACGAGGAAAAAAAGAATGCCTGTATGCCTCCGTATGAGCCCTAATTTCTCTTATGTCTCAGCTTCAAATACCGGCCTTCTAAATTTCCTCAAAAAAAAAAAAAAAAAAAAAAAAAAAAAAAAAAAAAAAAAAAAAAAAAAAAAAAAAAAAAAAAAAAATAAATAAATAAATAAATAAATAAATAAATAAATAAATAAATCACAAATGGAACATCGTCTTTCCTCCAGCTATCCCAAATTGAGTTGCCGGAGCATTTCCGAGACACTCAAGCATGGGTCCGAACCTATCAGTAACAAACATAGCTGCTCGCCTCTGAACTGCTTCTATGTCTTCCTTTAAACTGATCTGCTGCGGGTCCCAAATACTTGAGCAATACTCAATACGTGGTCGTACAAGCGTTTTATACACGGTCTCCTTTACAGATGTAGTACATCTTCCCAAAATTCTCCCAATAAACCGAAGTCGGCTGTCCGCCTTACTCCCAACTGTCCTTACATGTTCGTTCCATTTCATATCGCTCTGCAATGTACCCCTAGATATTTGAACGACGCGACTGCATCAAGAAGCTCATTACTAATGCCGTATTCGAATATTATGGGATTGTTTTTCCTACTCATACGCATCACCTTACATTTTTCTACATTGAGGGCTAGGTGCCATTCTTCGCACCAGCCAGAAATGTTTTCTAAGTCATCCTGTATGCTGTTACAGTCAGCTAAAGATGACACCCTCCCATACACCACAGCATCATCAGCAAACAGCCGCAAATTACAACTTACTCTGTCCATCCGATCATTTATATAGATAGAAAATAATAGCGGTCCTATCACATTCCCTTGGGGCACGTCTGACGATACACTCGTCTCTGATGAACACTCGCCGTCGAGAACAACGTACTGCGTTCTATTACTTAGGAAGTCTTCCAGCCGGTCACAAATCTGTGAACCTATTCCAGAAGCTCGTATCTTCGTTAGCAGTCTGCAATGTGGCACCGCGTCGAACGCCTTTTTGAAGTCGAGAAAAACACAATCCGCCTGTTGTCCTTCATCCATGACTCGCAAGATGTAATGTGAGAAACGGGCAAGCTGAGTTTCACATGAACGATATTTCCTGAACCCTTGCTGGTTCGTAGAAAGAAGCTAATCCGTCTCAAGGAAATTTACCTGCGCTTTTTTTCCAGTCACCAGGAACTTTGCGCCGAATTAAAGATTCGCGATAAATGCAAGCTTAGTAAGGATCCAATGCCGCAGAATACTCTTTGTAAAACATCCGGAACAGCAGACATTTTCTTATTTAGCTATCTCAGCTACTTCTCTGCACTTCTCATACCTATTACTATGTCCTCCATTTCGGAATTAGTAAGTTGATCAAATAATGGTATATTTGTGCGGTCCTTCTGCGTGAAACATTTCTTAAAGGTTAAATACCGAGCGAGGTGGCGCAGTGGTAACGCACTGGACTCGCATTCGGGAGAATGGTGATTCAAATCCACCTCCGGCCATCCAGATTTAGGGTTTCCGTGATTTCCCTAAATCACTCCAGGCATATGCCGGGATGGTTCCTTTCAAAGGGCACGGCCGATTTCCTTCCTCATCCTAACCCAAAAAATCCGAGCGTTAGCTCCGTCTCTAATGGCCAAGTTGTCGACGGGACGTTAAACCCTAAGCATCCATCCATCCAAAGTTTAAATTTAGAACTTCAGCTTTCCGTTCGCTTTCTTCTATTACTGCCCCGTAATGATCAACGAGTGACTGGATAGTGGGCTTTGACCCGCTTATCGATTTTACATAGGACCAGAATTTTTTTTGGGTTATCTACTAAAGCAACAATTAGGCCATTCTCCGTTCCCCTACGCTCCTGTAACAACGTCACATCCATTCCTCCTACCAGATATTCTCCGACTGCCAGGTACAGTTTTCCTAACTTCCTTCTGTCAGAATTCGCCATGCTTTAACCAGTTTCTACATATTCAAAACTACATTTTGTATCTGCTGTTATCAATGTTGTTATTTCTATTATAACATCATCAGCAGCAGAAGCTGTCTAAGTAGTACTGCTAGCATTAATCAAATGTTCAAATGTTCGTAAAGCGTATGGGACTTAACTACGGGGTCATCAGTCCCTAAACTTACAAACTACTTATGAACTAACTAATACTAAGGACGGCACAAATATCCATGCCCGAGGGGGTATTCGAACCCCCGACCGTAGTGGCCGTGCAGACCATGACTGGAGCGCCTCAGTCCCCTCGGCCACCGCGGCCGGCTACTATTAATCCTGTTAGAGTTAAGTCAATATTTTTTATTTACATCTTTTTACATGTATTCAATCTGTCTAAATTATGTTATTAATTTGTGACGAATAAATAAGTTTTGTAGAACATCAGGACGTTGTTATCATGTTATGTCAAGCACCAACGGAAAATTCAATTAATTATTTGTCTATTAAAATCACTGTTATAGGTAACTTAGATGAAAAGAAGTACCGTATATGTAAAACCCTGGTCCGATGTAAGCGAGGACGTGATGGTACTAATCTGATCGCGCTAAATCTATAAAAGTGAATGTCTGTTCGGTGTACGCTTATCACGTTCGAACTACAAGACGCAGAGACTTAAATATTTGTACAGTTACTAATATATACCTGTGGAAGGTTTTAGGCGCGGTTTTATAGCGATCTGATAGATATTTAGTAATTTGAAGAACATAACGCGAAATGCGGAACAATAATTACTCTTTGAAAATTAAAAAAATGAAATGTTCAAATGTTTGTATAGCTTATGGGACTTAACTACGAGGTAATCGGTCCCTAAACTTACAAACTACTTATGAACTAGCTAATCCTAAAGACGGCACAAATATCCGTGCCCGAGGGGGGATTCGAACCCCCGACCGTAGTGGCCGTGCAGACCGTGACTGGAGCCCCTCAGTCCCCACGGCCACCGCGGCCGGCTTTGAAAATTATATTTACTCTTTGAAAATGGTTTTATTGGTTGCATTGTTGGTTGAGGGTTGATAATCATAAAAGGGTGCATGCAGTATATTAGGATGGAAAGTTATCGGTGTATATAAAATTCTACGTGCGCGCGTGCGTGTGTGTGTGTGTGTGTTAATATTTCGCTCTGCAGCGAAAACTACAGAATGCAAACAAATGGTCTGTGTGTAATTGTTGTCCGAAGTCTTCCGTTGTACACCATAGCAGTTCCATGCCGATAGCTATAAGGGGGTGAAAGATATGGTGGTTGAAAGTCGTCAAATTATAAAAAAAATTCGAAGGCCAGCGATGACGTTTGTGACTCTGTTACAAGGAGGTTACATACAGCGAAACGTGATGCCACAGACCATATCTTTGGTCTATGCGTGCTACGATCTTTCTCTGCAAGGATAAGCATACGAATAAGGAAATATAAGAATAAATAAATAAAGCAGTAAAAAAAAGAAATTTCTTTTAATATATGTGCTTAAAAAATCGATTTGAAGTTTCGCGCATTACATCAAATGATCGATCTCTGATATTATTCAATCATTATTGTTGAATTTTGTTTTTGGATTCTTCGAAACTAGTTCATTGTTACGTGTGATTTGATCTACACTACTTACTTTCCTCTAAATGTTGATTTAAATGTTTGTTTATAAAGAAGGTATTGTATTTCATTTCATCCTTCCATACCAGTCTCGTAGCACACTAATGAAAGATAGCTTATTTATCATAATCAACCAACACGCGAGCGGAGCCGCGGGTTTAAGCTAGTAAATAAATAAATCATCATCATCATCATTAGAGACTGATTATGCCTTTCAGCGTTCAGTCTGGAGCATAGTACCTCTAATTAAATTCCTCCATGATCCCCTATTGAATGCTAACATTGATGCCTCGTCTGATGTTACGCCTTTCACTTCAAAATCATTTTGCACCGAATCTGAGTACTTTCTTCTTGGTCTACCTCGACTCCTCTTACCCTCCACTGACGAGCTCATGAGTCTCTTAGGTAACCTTGCTTCTCCCATGCGTGACCCCACCATCTCAGTCTGTTCGCTCTAACTGCTTCATCTATGGTGTTCATTCCCAGCTTTTCTTTGGTTTCCTCGTTATGTACACCTTTCTGCCATTGTTCCCATCTATTGGTACCTGCAATCATTCTTGCTACTTTCATATTTGTAACCTCTATCTTATGAATACGATAACCTGTATCCACCCAACTTTCACTCTCATACAAAAAAGTTGGTCGAAAGATAGAGCGGTGCACTACTTAGTCTTGGTACTTACTTCCTTCTTGCAGAAGAGAGTAGACCTTAGCTGATCACTCACTGTATTAGCTTTGGTGCACCTCGATTCCAGTTCTTTCGCTATTTAATAAATAAATAAAATACCTGTCTGGAGGCAGGTTTACTGGAAGAAGAACAAAAATCAATACATGCTCACAGCGTCGTTGGAGGACATTTCCAGACGAGAGTTCCTGTGTAATACTTTGAAGTTCTATTCGACCTCTGTAAGCGGGTAACATTAAATGTGAAACACCTTGTAAACAGACGGCGAGACTAATTACAATTGCATATTAGAATCACATTCCTGGTTTTTGTTTACTTCCTGGTTGTTGCCTACAGCAGCTCGCAGCTACAAGCTCGGCAGGCTTTTGCGAGGCGGTTAAATAAATGCGAGAAACGCATGCCACAGAGTAACTTTGTGTGCATGCGTCGAAGGACGCCGCCAGCGCTGACCTAGGCCAAGTGGCCTCGCAGTGCGGCGGGCGAGGGCGACGCCAGCGCCGCGCCGTGGCCGCCGAGGAAACTGGCGGCGTGAACGCGGAAGCCGCTAGGGCCACGCAGTAGTGTGGCTCACCCGTCCGCGTCACTTTCCCCGTACTGTAAAAACCATGGAGTCTCCACACGCAGTTCGGCACAAACAACGCCTGAGGTGGCGCTTCCGAGATTCTTTTGCTCTGTCACCCGTTCCGCAGAAATTGGAAAGGTCAGAGATAACGCCCATCGCGGAAAGGTCACGCGAGATGCCATTTGGAGAATTATAGGAATTATGAGCACATTATGTGAATGACGTAAAAATGGTTTAGAATGACCGGACGTAAAAGGAAAGAACATAAAGTACAAGTTTACAACCTTTCTGTTATAAAAATTAGACAATTATATGTTTTGGACGATATTGCAGCGTTCAGTCAATGAAAGCTATCAGTTATGGCTTCACTGTACTAGGTTTAGATGGAATACCAAAGTGGTATTCCATCTAAACCTAGTACAGTGAAGCCATAATTGATCGCAAATTGCTATTTATTTCATTGATTGAACGCAGTAATGTCGTCCAAAACATATAATTGGCCGGCCGCGGTGGCCGAGGCGACTGAGGCGCTCCAGTCACGGTCTGCACGGCCACTACGGCCAGGGGTTCGAATCCCCCCTCGGGCATGGATATTGGTGCCGTCCTTAGTTGTAAGTAGTTCATAAGTCGTTTGTAAGTTTAGGGACTGATGACCCCGTAGTTAAGTTCCATAGACTCTACAAACATTTTTTGAACATATAATTGTATACAAGCCGAGGCTCGGCTCCTGACGACAATTAATTGTGTCTCGATACCTCACGGTCTGTTCTTCCTGATACGGAAATACAGTATTGTGGCTACGAGCATTTCAGAACAAATAGACTGTGGTAACAGGAAAGAGAGAGCGTGGCGAATGGAGATTTGTGTGTGGCGGGAGACGTGCAGGGAAGAGTCCTCTGCAGTCGGGTTGGTCACTGTGTCCTCGGTGGCGTTGTGGTCAACGCGTCTGCCTAGTAAGCAGGAGATCCCAGGTTCGAACCCCGGCCGGGCACAGATTTTCATTCTCCGCACTTTGATATACAGGGTACACGGAGTGCAGCCAAGACTGGAGGGCGTCATCTCTCTAGGGAAACTGGCCTCAGTATTCCAGGCCGAAATCACTGCCATCAGGGCGTGTGTGGAGGAGAATTTGCGTAGGTGCTACAAAGATCGTAGCATCTATATCTATTCGGACAGCCAGGCAGCCCTGAGATCACTGGCAGCTCCTGCAACAAGATTTAAAATTGTTGCAGAATGTCACAGGGTTCTGGTGGAGCTAGGGGAAAGCAATAAAGTAAACCTATTGTGAGTCCCTGCCTACTCGGGGATCAGTGGCAACGAACATGCCGACAGATTAGCCAGGATGGGGGCAGAGACTCTATTTATTGGACCGGAACCTGTCCTGACAATCACCAAGGCAATGATCAAATAGGAGCTACGTAACTGGCTCAGAAGACAGCACGTAGAATATTGGACCAAAGTCCATCAACAAAAACATGGCAAGGTAATGGTGCCAAAGCCATGTTTTAAAAGAAGCTCTGCAAGCCTGGGTCTGAACAGGAGAGAGATTAGACTCATGTTTGAGTTGCTGACAGGCCATGGGAATTTAAAAAAACACCTACATACCATGGGAATAACAGAAGAGGACGCTAAATGTAGGATCTGTGATGACGGTGATGAAACTGCATCACATCTAATCTTAGAATGCATTGCACTGGAGAGTAAAAGGCACAAAACATTTGGGACAGCCAGACCCGAAGAAATTGTGTCTAATAAAGAACTGGTAAAGGGACTCCTTGCACTGTTCAAAAGCACTGGTTGGCTTTACTAGATATACAGGGAGCGATACCGCACAATAAACTTAGTTTCGGTGCGGGCAGTGGCGGGTTGGACCAAGACTGTTTTGGCTTCCCTGAAAAATCAAATCAAATCAAATCAATGTCGTCCAAAACGTATAATTGTATACAAGCCGAGGCTGGGCTCCTGACGAAATTAACTGTGTCTCGATACCTCATGGTCTGTTCCCCCTGGTGCGGGAATATAGTATTGTGACTGCGAGCATTACAGAATAAATAGGCTGTGGTAATAGGAAAGAGACAGCGTGGCGAATGGAGATTTGGGTTTAGCGGGAGACGTGCAGGGAAGAGTGCTCTGCAATCGGGTTGGTCACTGTGTCCTCGGTGGCGTTGTGGTTAACGCGTCTGCTTAGTAAGCAGGAGATCCCGGGTTCGAACCCCGGCCGGGCACAAATTATCATTCGACGCACTTTGGTATTCCATCTAAACCTAGTACAGTGAAGCCATAACTGATCGCAAATTGCGATTTATTTAAAAAAAAAATTAGACACATGCATCATATGGAACCCGCGATCAAGATTGTATGAATCGAAAGTCGTGAACAGCACACCTGTTCCTAACGCTAACTACACTTCCTTCACTTGATATTTCTCTCGAAAGCATTTAGTTATTCTAAGGTTTGGATTATTTAAAGTAAGGACGTTCACAACAAGTCTATTTTCAAGACACTGTTCATTAGTATCACACAAAATTTTTCATGATATGTAAACTTAAAATGAGAACGAAATGACAACCGTTTCAATAACCCCAGCATAGCACATGCTCAACGAAATGTACTGCATCTGTTCCGCTCTCCTAGCCGTCGGACTGGCGAAGCTGATGGGCGGAAACCTCACGGTCAGAAACCCACTACACCTTACGGCTCGTCCTCATAGCTTTACTTTCGCCTCTAGTTCATCTACTATTCTCCAAACATCACAGACGTTCTCCAAATATTCAAACCCAAATGTCTGTAATCCTATGGGACCTAACTACTGTAGTCATCGAACCTTAGACTTACAAACCACTTAAACTACACTACTAACCATTAAAATTGCTACACCAAGAAGAAATGAAGATGATAAACGGGTATTCATTGGACAAATATATTATACTACAATTGACATGTGATTACATTTTCACGCAATTTGGCTGCATGGATCCTGAGAAATCTGTACCCAGAACAACCACCTCTGGCCGTAATAACGGCCTTGATGCGCCTGGGCACTGAGTCAAACAGCTTGGCTTGCGTGTACAGGTACAGATGCCCATGCAGCTTCAACACGATACCACAGTTCATCAAGAGTAGTGACTGGCGTATTGTGCAGAGCCAGTTGCTCGGCCACAATTGACCAGACGTTTTCAGTTGGTGAGAGATCTGAAGAATGTGCTGGCCAGGGCAGCAGTCGAACATTTTCCGTATCCAGTAATGCCCGTATAGGACCTGCAACATGTGATCGTCCATTATCCTGCTTAAATGTAGGGTTTCGCAGGGATCGAATGAAGGGTAGAGCCACGGCTCGTAACACATCTGAAATGTAGCGGCCACTGTTCAAAGTGCCGTCGATGCGAAGAAGAGGTGATAGAGAACGCATCCAATGGCACCCCATACCATCACGCCGGGTGATACGCCAGTATGGCTGATGACGAATACACGCTTTCAAATGTTCAAATGTTTGTAAATCTATCGGACCAAACTGCGTGGTCATCAGTCCGTAGCTTACAAACTACTTAAACCTAGGTAAACTGACCTAACGACAAACACACACACACCCATGCCCCAGGGAGGACTCGAACCTCCGCAGCGAGACGCTTTACACCGCTCGGCTACTCCACCGCGGCTTACACGCTTCCAATGTGCGTTCACCGCGATGTCGCCAAACACGGATGCGACCGTCATGATGCTGTAAGCAGAACCTGGATTTATCCGAAAAAAAAAATGATGTTTTGCCATTCATGCACATAGGTTCGTCGTTGCGTACACCATCGCAGGCGCTCCTGTCTGTGATGCAGCGTCAAGGGTAACCGCAGCCTTGGTCCCCAAGCTGATAGTCCATGCTGCTGCATACGTGGTCAAACAGTTCGTGCAGATGGTTGTTGTCTTGCAAACGTCCCCATCTCTTGACTCAGGGTTCGAGACGTAGCACGTCATCTTCGTGGTGTAGCAATTTTAATTGCCAGAAGTGTAACTTACACTAAGGACAACTGAAGTACCCATGCCCTATGGAGAACTCGAACCTCCGACGACAGCGACTGCGTCACCGAGAAGGACTCCGGGATTGTGCGTGCCCCCCCCCCCCCCCCCAGCCCGGGCCACGCACCTCAGAAGATGACGACCTGCTCCCTCTGGTCGGAGGTGTGCGCCATTCCCCTCGTTTTGGTGGGTTTTCCGGGGGATCGCAAGGTGTATACCGGGGCGCGGACGGCGTCTCGATCCCAGCCTCAGCTACGACGCCCGTCCCACCAGTAACGCCCCGCCCAGGCCCTCCTCCCAGTGCCGTCGCCGTGGCCCTCAGCCCTACGCCACGACGGCGCGGCGGTTTGGAGGGAAGGGGTGTGGTGTCGCACAAGTATGAAGTGCGCGCCACGTACTTTCGCCGCGCGCCGCCATGCACGAACGGCGCGGCGTTCTTTCGACGTCGGCCACGATCGCCCTCTGCTGCAACTCCGCTCGTGGCCACCACTGAACTGGATCGGTCACTTGGCAATAAGACAGGCACCAGAATAGTCTCTCATCAGTAGGCAGGCCTCTATTTAGTTAAACTATGTATCTGCATTCTACGAGTCTTCAGTTAAGTATTGTACTATGTCTACGAAATACATATCTTGTACTAATCTAGCTTATTGCTTCTAGTTTCTGTTGTCCCATCGGCTGGTCACCTCAGACTCCGTACCCGCACACGCGTGCATCCTACTTCCCTGTGTCGGTCTCTCTCCACTCGGCCACCGACACCTACGACAACCGGTAGCAACGAGACACAAAACCATTGGTGCCACTTTGTTGTTCGTAATTTAATTACAGACTTACATTAACTGCTATGGCAAGATAAATAAGAAAAAGAGATCTATTAAGCACTCCACTATACACTGATAGTCAAGGCATTCTGTAGCTCGAGTGTGGGAAGTCTTGTTATGCAACTGGGAAAACGGGAGTCTGCTAAGGTGAGCAACTTTTGACCACGGGTTTAAGGGAATTACCAAAATCTGATCCTGATTATGAGCGAGAATATGGAAGATTTAGTTACGGTAAATTTCAACCGCACAACTATACATATTTCCTTGGAATGGATGACAATGGTGATATAAACATTTTAAAAAAATCAGACATACTTTGCTTATTTTTACTCATGTATCGTATTTTTTGGTAGCTCTACAACCTGTGTGTGAGTTTTTAAGACAGCAAGGGCATTAATAAGACCAAATTTCTTCAGCAAACCTAAGAATCCTACGCCAAAACTTATCGAATTTGCTTTTGATATAGTGATTTCTTATTATACTGTACAACTATTTAAGCAATACTAGAAGTTAATAAATTCATCTCCATCCACGGGTGGATTTAAGCTGTTCAGTAATTTTTCAGTGGTACAAAAAAACTTGTTTATGTCAAACAAAATAAGAATACACACGAGTACTTCTCAATAGGTATTACGCTAAAATACAGAACAGAGCCCAACTCAAGCGATTCGTTGGTACTGGCTCTTTGGAAGCGTTGGGAAATGTGTGAGTCAACTATGATCCGCCTGCGCGAGTCATTACTTCCGCGTGTTATGGTGTGAAAATGTTAACTGCTGATAGGTATGACGTGATCGCACCCATGTATTGCCAGTATTCACCAAGAAACCAATGAGCGTTTCCTTAGAGCCCCAGCATTCCAAAGGCCGTAGAAGCACGAACAGTAATCGGAAATTATTATTATAAAAAAGCATATACGGGATACCTCGCTCAGAGAATTTAAAGTTGCAAAGTAGCCCAAATATATGTCATCATGTGCAAGGTATCCTGAATATCTAATACTGAAGACTGAGTGAGTGCAATCCTTAGCTTCTACAACCAAACATTGTGGTGACTTCGACCACCGAGGTAAGCCTAATAACATTAATTATTAGGCGCAACGGAAAGGCGCGGGGAAAGGGGAAACAAATATACTGACAAATTATGGCCCCGTTGAAAGTACTCCTGAAAGGTACCACGAAACTGATTAACTTTAATAATGAAAGGGAAGGCAATCTCTCTGCGACACAGATAAAAAAAAACGAAAATTTGACTTACTTAATATATCCTTATTACAAAACTGGAAACATGAAGCAGCAAGCAGCTCGCAGAATGCAAGACTCTGATTTTTTGTATCATAGTAAAAAAAGATGCAAAAAATATTGGTAGGTAATAATGAACTCAAAGATTAATCACAAATGGAAAAAAGAAGGGGAAACTAACTGCTCTCTCGTAGTCGGAGTGCTCACTCTCCTATCGAACGATACTTCCAAAGACCACTGCGCCACTTACAATGTATATCTGTGACCAGTTCACAAAGTCAACTACATACAAATATACAATCCCCGAGACAGATTTTCGTCTCGAATAAGTCAAAGGCATCAATGATAAATCTGAATCATTGAATTAAAATTTGTCATGCGAACGGGAATCGAACACGCACCTCCATGATTACTAGGCAGAAGTCTTACCGCTAGAACACTGCATATGATTAAGGCGCCTCGGAATAGTCTAAGCACTATTTCCTTCACGTCACAAACTTTAATTCAGCTTCTGTGTTCCATAGTTGTCTAGCGGTAAGACGTCAGCCTAGTAAGCGTGGAGGTCCGGGTTCGATTCCCGGTCGCATCACAAATTTTAAATCAAAGCTTCAGATTTATCATTAAAATCAACTACATTGTATATTTTTAATGTAAAATATGTACAAAATAACTTACGTACAATGCAGGATGAGAAACAGTACCAATAATCAAAAATAATATAAATTAACAGAAAAAATTTACTTAACTTTGTAAGTACAGTGTAAACACTATTGGGGCTAACAGAGAACGTAGCCCATACAAACTGAGATATTACAGAAAATAAATTATATAGGGACTGTAAGGGACCTTACAAAGTGTCGACAGTACTTTAAGGGTTTCAAATATAACAGTGTTCACTGTCAAAATATACGGGAGAAACAGGCAGAGAATAAAGGAGAAGGGAGAATTAAAAAATAAATGTGCTACAATACGGGAGAACGTCTGCAGTTGAACGTGAAATCAATCCATATATCGTTCCGAGGGATTTAAAATTGACTCTTTCGAACATCATACGAAGCACATCCAAAAAGTAGGTTTTCCTATATAAAAGAAGCGACATAGTTATATGAAGAACCAGTGGCGTAACTAGGACTTGGCTTGGGGGGGGGGGGGGGGAGGATAGATCTGCTTGACGAGCTAAATTTTAGTCAAACCAAAACAAACTTTTTAATACAGTTGTTTTAGAAAGTTATGTTACTCGAAAGCATATTGACTGTTTTTAGAATAAAACAAACGTAGTAGATCCGGTCCTTCTAATAATTAAGGTAAAATAATGAACAATAATAATACTCGAAATTTTGCTTTATAACGTGAATTTATTTTAGAAAGTTACAAGACTTCTATTTGTTTGTATGAAAATGAAGGCGATGTACCATAACAAGTTACAGGACAAAGTCAAGTTACCTTTTTTTTTTTTTTTTTTTTTTTGACCATGTTAGGGTTCTGAGAGGGGTTCTATCCCCCTCACCCCCCCCCCCCACACACACACACATTTACGCCACTGTGAAGAACTTTATTGGTGACAGATGCAGCGACGTTGAAGTTACTTTTAGACATATACAGCAAAAGAATTGGGAGACGTGTCATATGGTGGGATCAACTTTTGTATTCCTGTGTCGTAGAAGCCTGTCGCCTGAGAAGACAGGCATCTTTTGCTCTCCGTCGCTCTCACAATGCTTGTCGAAGGTGTCTGATAAGATGGAGTTGCTAGATAAGCGCTGGGAGCAAGATCAGGGACATCATGCTGGATGATCAGACAGCTCCACAAAACAGTTACTTCGCGCCGAGCCGTGTGGGGAAGGCCATTGTCACGGTTCAACACAACACTTCCGGTAAGCACTGCACGCCTCTTATGCTGAACTTCACGTCGCAGTTTCCGCATTGTTTACGCTAATTCCTTTCGCAGGCGGCAGACGTGTATGACGGGAATATATAAGTTGATCCCACGATGTCTCAATTCTTTTATTTACTACCTGGAAAAATAACTCCGACAATTTTGTACCGGTTGTCAATAAAAAAAAGTTATTATTTTATGTTTGCAACTTTGTTGTTTTCATTTTTAAAAAAATTAAGAAACTTACTTTCTGGATGCGCCTTGTATTTTCAAAGCAAATATGTTACATTCAATTTTAACTTGGAGTGACGATACATATGGTAGGAGGCGAGGCATATCAAAGAGGAGTAGGAAGATTAATTTTCCTCTCAATGTTAAGACGGAATATTTCTTTATTTTTCTCGACAAAAATGTGATACATTTCAATAATCTTTTGGACCCGCTGCGTCGTATATGTCATTTAGAGACACTGTAAATTATTAATACCAAAGACGCTGTTTTTTAAAAAATTATTTAATACGAAAGGCCTGATTCGGCGTGAATTCCATCGTCAGGTGTACTGTAAAATACAAAGGTGGGTATACTATTTAACTTAAGAGGATAATTATACTTTATACATACACTAGCTGAAAACCCGGCGTTGCTCGGGTATATAATTATTTATTCCTGCCATTTTTCAGTTATATATTCATTTGTGTAACGGCTGTATGTCTGTAAAATCTCTTGGGAAAACAATTAGTAGTAAAGAAGTAATACATTAAAACTTGGTGCGTGATGGGGCGGTTTTCCATGAACGTTATTGTTTATGTGCTCATATCACATGAACTACGTCTCGTACTGTCATACAATTTAGAAGATACACTCAACTTGATGCGTGTAAACTGTCTATAAAATTTCCTGCGGCTACAGTTTGTAGTGTATGAATTATAAATTGTAACGTCATACCGAATGCCGTAATTTACTCCATAAACAGCGGAAAAGTAGTAAGCGAGTAGTAAGCGTTAACAATCCAGAAACCGAAGAATCGATATGCATGGTGTCCCATTTATGTTGACCACCCGGAATATATCTGGAATAATAACAGCTATTGTACAAAAGACTTTCACCGGTATCAATGTAAGACACGGACCTATGAATGTAAATATTTTAAAATATTCTAAAACGAAAGCATATGTGTTTATCAAAACAAACTTATGTACTTTTAAATGTACACCGTATATTATTTCATCAGAAATCTATAGCATGACAAAGCACATAAACAATGGCGTTGATTGCATCGTAATACGCCAATTACATCCCGACCTATTGCGTAGCGAAATTGACGTTTGAAATAAGCGAAACGCCCGGATGGCGCAATGCCAATATTCAGGCTGCTCAGGTCCTGCGCTTGCCGCGCGTTTCGCGTATTTCAAACGTCAGCTTCGCTTCGCAATATCATGGGACGGAATTGGCGTATTGCGATGCAATCAACGCCATTGTTTATGTGATTTGTCACGCTGTAGATTGCTGATGAAATAATATACGGTGTCCATTTAAAAACACCTAAGTTTGTGTCAAAAATGTATGCTTTCATTTTAGAATGTTTCAAAATATTTACATTCATGAGCCCTTCCCTGTCATTGATGCCGGTGAAAGGTGTTTAGCTGTTGCTGTTCCAGAAATATTTTGGGTGATCAAGATAAATGGCACACGCTGAATATTATAAAAATGTAGTATGTGTGTGTTCTACATTTCCTCCTAAACTAACATATCGATTTGAACGAAACTTTTTATAAATAGTCCCTACAGCAATCGCTATGGTGTCAACAGCCACATACGACACATAGTTCAGGGGATATGACGCCATAAATAATTAAATTCGTGAACAACGGCCACTTCATGCGGCAATATTCTATATCTCCTCCTAAACTAATTTAACAATTTCAACGCCGGCCGCGGTGGCCGAGGTGACTGAGGCGCTCCAGTCACGGTCAGCACGGCCACTACGGTCGGGGGTTCGAATCCCCCCTCGGGCATGGATATTTGTGCCGTCCTAGTTCGTAAGTAGTTCATAAGTAGTTTGTAAGTTTAGGGACTGATGACCCCGTAGTTAAGTCCCATAAGCTTAACAAACATTTGAACATTTTTTGAAAAATTTCAACGATTCTTAGTACAAATATTCTTTACCGTCAGGAAGCAATCGCTATGGGGTTAAATAACACCTACTGTATGACACCTAGTTCAGGAGATATGACGACATAATGAAAATCATAAAAATTTGTGCATCGTACGACGCGTGTAGATTGATATTTTGTTAACCCAATATTTGAGAACGGCAGCACTTAGCTAGCTGCGGTGGAATTACCGAGCGTTCTAAGGCGGTATGCTGCGGAGCGCACGGTTGCTCTCTGTCGGAGGTTGGAGTCCTTCCTCGGCCATCGCTGTGTGTGTGTGTGTTTTGCTCTTAGGTTAGTTTAAGTAGTTTGAAAGCCCAGGGACTGACAACCATAATAGTTAAGTCACATAAATTTATAAACATCTGTACATTATAGCACTTAGCGACTTGAAAAACATTTATACACAGTATCAAAACTTACGAAGCTTTTTGTTTCACACAATCCCAACGAAATGATGCAGTAACTATGGCATTCGGCATGGCGTTACAATTGTAATAATTGTAATAATAATAATTGTATACGCGAAACATTTTACAGATTGTACACACAAACGACTGAATTATTCTTCGAAATTATAGTGCGAGACACAGTTCATGAGATAAGTCTGCATCAACAATTAGGTTCATGAAAATAGCCTCATACTTACAAAATTTCGATCCATTACGGCCGAGCGAGGTGGCGCAGTGGTAACACACCGGACTCGCATTTGTGGCGGGCGTGGTTCAAATCCACTTCCGGCCACCCAGATTTAGGTTTTTCCGTGATTTCTTCTAAATCACATCTTCACTAATCGCGATTTATATTGCAGCACTGAATGTACCTTCCGATTTATAGTTCGACACGTAGTTCAGGAGACTCGAAAAATAAAAATATAAAAGAAAAACAATGAAAAACACCGAAATTTACTCCACCACGTATGTGTTTGTAGTTTATTACGTTTTTACTAGGACCTTGAAGGGTGGCAGCACTGTGCTGTATCGTTGTCACTCTTTAGTCGGAGGGAGTAGTAGTGCAGAACGAATACGAGAGTGGAACTGGACAGACTAACTTAGGAGCAATAGCAACTTGAGAGCAATAGACTGCGAGAGAGTTGTTGTAAGCCGTTAGAATTCTTGATAATTCTGATTTTTTTTTTTTTTTGTTTTTTTTTTTTTTTTTTTTTTTTTTTTTTTTTTTTGTAATGGTCATGTTTATAAGGTAATAATAATAATAATAATAGTAATAATAATAACTTACAATTTATGTTTTATTCTAAGATAGCTTTATGGTCGCCTTTGTTTAAGGTGAAAGATATTATTATCGCCAAGTTAACAAAGGCTGCAAGTTTTAAACAATGGGATAAATACAAGTTTTAACTAGATTTATATTTCGTCATTAATGTACTGCAAGAGACCAAGGCGCTGTCTTCAGATAAGAGGTAAGTTAAATTAAATTTATTTATGATTAGGATTACAAGTAGGGAAGTAAATTGTTGAGTCTCTGTTATTTTTCACCTTGGTTAAGTCATTGCCATTCGGTTGTAGTGGTCGTAACCAACTAGTTTATCAGGTAGCTACCAGCATTTTTTGTTTATTGTGTAACGCGCCTTTTCATTCAGTTATGAATTACACCACTTGCTGACAACACAATAATTTGTTTGTTAATAAAGTTAGATCAGAAGGTGTTGACACACAATAATTATTACTGAGTCACTTTTGGTATCTAATAAACTTTGATCTATAAATAATTAGTCAATTACACAATTATCGACTTAGGAGTCTATTCTATGATAGATTGTACAAGTTCCTTTCATTGCTATCAGCTACTGTTTTAGTTTGTTTGTCATTCTATTACACAATTATCGACTTAGACGTTTCTACTCTATGACAGATTGCTATCAGCTACTATTATAGTTTGTTTGTCATTCTACATATGAGTACATTTATATTCAGTATTACTTGGTATGCACCCTACTTAGGTAATGAACTATTTTGACAATACACATTTTGTTTGTTAATGACGAAGATCTTGTTCACAGCACGTAACGTTACATATAACAATCACTACTAAGTTCGTAACGGATGTCATGCCCAGTCTGTGTCACAGTAGTAATAAAAAAATTAATCTTTAATTAATTAAGTCACATAATTGTCAACCTTAGTGTTTTTATTGTGCCATGCCGTTATGTCATTCCGCTGCTATTAGTCACTGTTAGAGATTGCATTTTCTAAGTGTTCTGGCTTTGCCTTTAGTTCGCCTTCCCCTCGACGTTTTACCTGTACTTTCCGATTGAAGGTGTAATTCTTAGGTATTTAGTTGAATTGCGGCCTATAGATTTGACTGATTTATCGTGTACATGAAGTTCAACGTAGACCTATTTCTTTTCGTGATCATCTGGATGACTTCACACTTTTTATTACATGTGGTCATTTGCAATTGTCGCACCATGCCGATAACTTATATAAATAGTGAACACGTGGATCTACTGTGATTGCTAGACTGTATTTCAATAGCCGGCGCAAACGGCCTTAAGACGGTTTGCGTCGGGTCAGCTGTGTACATCGGAGGACGGAGGGCATCGTTTCGTCAGAGAGAGCTATGCTTCGCAGAACAGAGTCCGCACCATGATACAGCGATCCGCAGACCCTCAACACTTATTTATAAAAATCTGTTATGATACGGCCAAGATACCGTAACAAAACTTACATTCGTTGTAATAGGTTTCGGTGGATCTTACCGCCATTATCAGAACTAAGAAACACAAAGAAAAGCACCAATAAATGCACCTACATCTTCAATGTTAGCAAACATTAAAATCTGAAAACACAGTCTACAATGGTGTCTACATACCTGTGGAAATGTCATTGCCCAACTATTAAAACCATGCTTTAAATTGTTGCTTTCTTTTAGGAGCTTTATGCAAAATCTTCATAATTTAATTTCATTCATCATAACGATGTTTTTTTGAAAGTCTGTAACTGTGTTATTCACAATTTATAAAAAGAAAACACACCAGTTACTTTTTTTTAATGCTCAGCAGTACGCATTTCGAGAATTTATTCCCGTCTTCAGATGCTTTTTCTTAAAAACAAGTAACTGGTGCGTTTTCTTGATATAAATCAAGATCTGCATACTCTGACGAATGCTTTAGATTTTATGCTCACTCGTTCCTACGAGTTCTCGAAAGGTGGTTTTATTATGATGGCCAACTTGCTCGCGAAACTTAGCAAAAAATGGTCTACCCGTTCGCCTAACATAAAAGCCTCATTTTCTGTGAGATACATAACATGAAATACCTCTCTTTCTTATTAATCAACTGCCAACTCGCGAAATTACCAGAACATCGTAGTATTAACATTCGACAATCATAGAAACTGGTACACGAGACTGACTTACAAATTCATAAGGCCTGTATGAACATACATGAATGGCATTTCTTTAACCACGTGCTGATTAGTATGCTAGACGATGTGATTTGGGATCATGGGTAGAACTGACGCCTTATTTCAATAGTTAAGAGGCTGCACTTCTATCAGGGTCGCTATGTAAACGCACGTCCCGCGTGCAGTCTGGTAAAAACATGGCGGCCGCCGGCCGGTTTGCTACTCTCCCCCTACATAGGCGCTCTAACTTTATGACCCATGTACGCCACCAAGCGCACTGCCCATGAACCTATGGAGAGCTTGTGCCGTTGTGTGTAGTGAGGCGTGACAATAGCACGCCAGGAGGACGCATGTCGGTGAGACAGTAAAATGCAGATTTTTATCATTTTATTAACAGGTTTTACCTAATTGACAAACCTACAATATGCCGTTCAGATGCAAGTAATGCATGTTCACAATAGTTGGGCAATGCCGTTTCCATAGGTATGTAAACACCATTGTAGACTGTGTTTACACATTAAGATTTTAGTATTTGCTGACTTTGAAGTACAGGTGCATTTATTGGTCCTCCTCTTTGTGCTTTTTAGTTGTGATGGCGGCAAGATTCGCCGAAACCGGTTAAAAGAAGCGGAAATTTTGAATAATCGCTCTTGGCAATATCGTAACAGGTTTACGTAAAGAACAGATCGCGACCAGCAGTACAGATCACGCACTGAAACTTGGCCGCTCAACGGAGAATGTTGGCAGCTGAAGCTTGCATTCAGGTCGTATCGCATTTGCTGTTAGAACAAGCTCCGCCTCTTTCTCCCAGTGCCGCCAGCTTACGTCGTATAGCTTACAGGTTTTTAAAAGAAACAGCGTGTAATGGGTTAAAGAGTCACAGATGGAACACGAAATTATCACTTTAATGTTTGAGTAATAGACAAGTGGAACGTATATCTAAGAAATATTAATAATTTTAAGGGACTTATTAAGCGGATGTAGCAACGACTTCTCTTTATTGTATAAATAAATGAATTGCAGCAACCAGTTGCTTGTCGTTATTTATTATGAACTTCAACGACCGGTTTCGGGCGCTTGAGTGCCCTTCTTCTGGTCTATTTTTGTACTGTTGCTTAATAGATAATCATGCTAGTAGCATGCTAGTAGCATGTTTATCTATTAAGCAACAGTACAAAAATAGACCAGAAGAAGGGCACTCAAGCGCCCGAAACCGGTTTTTGTACTGTTGCTTAATAGATAATCATGCTAGTAGCATGTTTATCTATTAAGCAACAGTACAAAAATAGACCAGAAGAAGGGCACTCAAGCGCCCGAAACCGGTCGTTGAAGTTCATAATAAATAACGACAAGCAACTGGTTGCTGCAATTCATTTATTTATAATCTTAACAGTTGCTGTAATGGATAAAACACTTCTCTTTATTGTCGTAACTGAATAACAATCGGAATTAACGTTCTTCACACCACTTTCAAGGACAGCCTTCTTTTTTCTAAAAGAAGGCGTCGGGGTATATGGACGTATCTTAGCAAATAAGAAAGTGGAAGATACTAATTAATACAAAGCACAAATCAACAATACATTGACGATGTCTGCGATGTACAATACTGTTACGAGGTAAGGTTGGTAGAGAGCAGAAAAATTCCGTAGACACACGAACTCAGCCGACTTCCGCCGATCACAGAGGGGCCTCGAAATAGTGCGTTACCTGTATGTATAAACTGTGCGACTTGTTTACGGATTGAGGCTTAGAAATTATCGCCGACTGTCAAGGCAACTTCGAAGTATTCACTACGATGCCAGGACGTTATCAGTCTGGAATGGCTTGTCCTTCTCTGGCGTCAAAAGATTTGTATTAAAGTGATTTGTAATAATTGTCATTTATGTTAGTAAAGTTGTGGTGTCTTTCTGTTAAAGTGCTCCTATGTCGTCTTACCAATAACACCCTGACAACAACGGCCCATTTAAGTTACTTTTTGCCGGCCGCGGTGGCCGAGGGGACTAAGGCGCTTCAGTCACGGTCTGCACGGCCACTACGGTCGGGGGTTCGAATCCCCCTCGGGCATGGATATTTGTGCCGTCCTAGTTCGTAAGTAGTTCATAAGTAGTTTGTAAGTTTAGGGACTGATGACCCCGTAGTTAAGTCCCATAGACTATACAAACGTTTGAACATTTTTTAAGTTACTTTCTAATTGTGTCTGCCTTGACAAAATCCTCTGATTTTGCTTTTACTCACACGTTTCACTGCAGTTACATCATCATCCGTGGCTCTTTTATTCTTTTCTAATAAAGAAAAGAAAACTATTTTCGTCCTAAACGCATAATTGTTTTTATTCGCATAATTATCAGTTAAAAAATACATGTTTTATTGGACTTGCAACGAGTTGTATATTCGGCCAAAAGCTGAATAGCCAAATATTAGGCAACATTATTCGGCTGGAGTATGGCGGGAAAACTTGTATCGACATGTTTGTTTCTCGCTCGTGTGTTCAAATGTATGTACCTTACGGCGACAAAATTATTTTCTGAGAAAACCATGACACATTCTGCCTAGCTGCAGTTGGCATGTCCTTTATTTTCAATATCAATGGTTTGTTACTACGTTTTTTTTAAGTCGATGGTAACATTATCTTGTTGTTGTTGTTGTTGTTTAGAGGGGACTAAACTACTTGGTCATCAGTCCCGGCAACAATATCTATTTACGGTTAGCAAGATATTAAAAATGACTGACTGATAATAATAAAGCCTTTACATACAGAACACGATTCGTAATCAATTCTATTACTTGTAATAACTTTCACTGAATTTGCAGGCTTGTTTCGGCACTGCGTTTCATAACTCAGTGGTAAAAATACGGTTAAAATAAGAAATGGCCAATAAATCTGCAGTTTGCCTGACATGACATCAACAACTACACTATTCTAACAATGGCTGTGGTAAGTGTTGCGACAATCTGACGGTTTTCATAGCTCTATGACAACAATACAGTTGCTCTGCAGTCACAGGGCCACACAGTTGTTTCAGTGTTGCGTGTCTTGTTGACAAGTTTAGTGTTTGGTACTGATAGTAAGCGCAGTTTGTCGCACTCAGCGTTTTCAATTCTTTAAGTGAAATTTTGTGGAACTAATAAGGTAAAAATCATCCATTACTATAGTCGGGCCTCATTACGATGATCCCTGGCTCCGCCTATTGGGCTGGGAGACCACCCAGCCGCGGAAACTGAAAGCAGCCGTGTTGCCAAGTAGTTCGTTCGCTGCCTGACAGTATAGCTTAACGGTCAACGACCTATATAAACAACATAGACTGGCTATGGCGCAGCCATACTTGAAGCAAATTGATAGCTCGGCCGCCATGTTCTCCAACGTCACTTAGGCGTAACCAGTTGTCTGCTATAGCTCTGAATAATACCACTTTCACTTTGTGCAATGACTTAACAAACCATTCTCTACCTGCTTGTTGTTATTTTTATAGCCAAGCTAATAAGGATAAAGGATAAATGATAGACAACAAGTGTGTAGTAGACAAATCGGGAAGTTTAATTATAAATGTCGCAGACACTGGATCGGCTAAACATCGTCTCATTCATACAAAAACATGCCTTTTCACTGTCCTTTAAACAATATTAATATCGTGTATATTTGCCTAATCTGTTTAACTCTTTCCTCCGCAGATTTAGCTTTACATAAATGATGTATTCTACAACTGAATTAATGTTTTAATAACAGCTTTATTAGGCTGGAGTAGAGAGATTCCTCCCAAAATTCCGAGGATACCATTAAGTGCTCGTAGTTGGTAAATAAAGTAGGCCTGTTTCCCAACATTCTAAATACATCTACATACATTCGCAATAGAAATTTTGTCTTTCCCAATTACGTTTATAATTCCTCATAACCCTTTCTGCCACTTCGAAAAGTTTTACAAGATGTTTAGAGGAATTACATAGACTGTCTTCTACACCCTTTAATCCGATTAATCCTGTTTTGCTCTCATTATTTGGAGCAAGGAGAACTTCCAAGCAACTCACTTGCCTAATGATGCTTCCAGAAATACATTCAACTACTTTTTCGGAATATGTCAGCATTTCGTATTCTGGCACATAGTCATTGTCAAACTGAATAGGCCTACTGCTCTCTGAATGACTTCAATCACGATTTGCAATAGGTAAGAAAAGAGGATCCATGTCTCCTGGTTGGCTACATGACTTATCTTCAAATGAAGCTAATTCAGCTATCTGACTTTTTTTTTTTTTTTTTTTTTTTTTGAGATCTCCTTGCTGGCTTTTTTTATTGTTTGAAGATGTTCAAGGAACGAAAATATCGTCGGAATCGCATTATCCAGAAGCCACTTTGTTTCATTTGTTGCTTACATGTATTTCTCCTCAAAAAGCGATGAATAAATATAACTGTATGCAGTAGGTTTCCATTTACCTCGCCTCGTATTGGTTAACCATCGTTTTGTCAGTTCCTAATTTTTTAAAGAAAAACTGAAAAATATAATTGCAGCTTCATTTAGTTACAGTTAAACACATACACAACCCATAGGACTATTGTATGCAGAAATGTGGTAAGTACAAAAGACGAGTACACGAAATGTTAGAAAGGAAAACATACTAATACTTGCTGAAAATACGATATTCCAACAGTCTTATTACTGAGATTCGTACAGTGATATGCTGCGCATACATTCGGCATGAATTCAGCTTAATAAATAACTTTTCAAGCTTACTATGATACATAAAATGTGAAACCTAAACACGTAAATAGCGGCGGTCTAACTTTCGTATTCGGCGCTCTAGACGTGGAAAAAAAAAAAAAAAAAATGGCTGCCGCAGTTCCTAGTAGCTGCCACAAAGAGAGCTGTTAACCCAGAGATAGCCTCTCTGTGTAGTTTATATAGCTCGTTGTTAACGGTCGCTGCTGTCTGCTAGAACTGGCAACAGTGCAGAGCGCAGCCGAGCGCGCGCATGCGCAGAGCAGAGCTCGCGTTCGACTTGCTCCAATGGTCTGCTGCCGCAGTCGGCGCTCAAAGCCGATTGGCCCAAGCACCATGGATCATGCTATTCCGGCTATAGCTAACCCGTGCAAATAATTCACACTTTTATCCTGATCAGTCACAGGTAGGTAAGATAGTAATGGAGAAAAGGCAGATGCAAGTACATATGTATAGAAGATAATAAACTTTGAAAAGCAGTTATAAATATTAGTCTCATTGTAAGAAAATTTATATAATTAAGTGCAATATGATTGACTGTGAAACATATAAAAAATCAGATATTGACTTTTTCATGTTTATTTCTTTGAAAACGTGTTTATTTTACAAAAGACCTGAGATTTCCTGTAGTGTGACATGAACTGTTCAAACAGTTTGTCATTTTCAAGCCCAGCACTACGCATAGCCACTCTATGAAATAAAAATTGTTGTCGCCCCTGTCTCCGTTAAAATTAATTAAATTATAAGTTAAATAAATTATTGTAAGTTATAATAGTAAGCGGCACTTACCTGTGATGATGAACGTTGAGGCAATTCAGTTCATTCGCCAGTGTACAACGCTTGCTTGAACAAAGCGAACAGTTCGAACAGCTGTTGTGACTCGACGTGTGAATCCGGAATCTCGTGATGAACTACGCCTGCGTAAGGAATCTAAGCAACTGCAAGAGCTGTCGTGTCTGTTAGTTATATTAAATTATTTGTGTATTTTTCGTCGTTATGGTACATCGACGTGTATAACCGAAATCGTGTGGTAAACTATGCTTGCATAAAAGAAGGTCTTTGGCTTGCATAAAAAAACCTAAACAACTGCTAGAGCTGTCGTTCGTGTTAGTTAAACAGATTGTCAATAGATGACACCTTCTACATTGCTTTTATATCGGCCACGCGAACGAAGTTGATACTCGGCGCGGTTGTTGATGGGAGCAACCGTAAGTAAATACATGTCCCATTTACGATCGTTCGTCGAGTATCAGCTTAGATTGTGAAGAAAATACATTTAAACTATCTGTGTATTTTTCGTCATTAGTGAGAACGAAACCTTGAAAATGATACCTCAATCATTCATTTTGGATAAGTTATACGGGAGATATGGCGTACCCACAAACAAATAGCGACGAGAAATAATATATATGATGATGGCTTCGAAACTGAAATCGCTCATATGGACGTACGTCGAGGACGATGAAAATAATCCAAAAAGTGTTGTGTGCAAATTGTGCGAAATAAAAGTGTCTCGTGGTAGTTTTGGAAGGAAGGCTACTACATCAGGAATGATAAATCATTTGAAAAACATACACAGGAAGGAACATCAAAAGTTGCAGCCTACGTTTCCAGAAGGACAACAAGGTTTATGTAAACCATCACTTTCAAAAAAGCAATTGAGCAATTGAACAATGTGCTGAATTACGTAAATCATGGGATATTTATGATCCTAGGACTAATAATACCATTTCTTAATTGCTGAAAAGATAGCGCTTGACAATAAGGCAGTAAATGTAGGAGAAAGGTCTGGTTTTAGAAGACTGATTAATAGTGCTTTACTGTGGTATAAAATACCAAGCAGTCCTTGCTTCTCAGACCAAATAATTCCCGAGATACATCATAAGGCGATAGAGACAATTGAAACATTACTTTCAAAGACAGATTATATATCCGTGACATGCGACATCTGGACGTGCTAGCATAATCAGTTTTAATTCACATATTATTGATCGTGAATTCAATGTCAAACATGTATTGAGCATCACGTATTTTGTAAGATAACACACGGCACAAAACATAGCGATTAGTTTACAAGAAATTGCAAGTTCATGGAACATCCAAATGGGAATAATTCATGTAGTTATTCATGATAATCTACGAAATATAGTAAAAGCTGTGACTGGTGCAGAGTTGGCCTCTGTGCATTGTTTCATTCACCTCTTCGATTAATTGTTTACTTTTGTCTGAAGGCTCAGTCAAATGTGGTTCAAATGATAGCAGCAAGTAGAAGAATCATAACTCATTTTAATGATTCTGGCACTGCAAAAATATTTAGATCTCTCTCTGCATGAATTGGTGCAAGATATCAGTACACGATGGAATTCCAACTACTGTATGCTTACAAGGCTAATGGAACAAAAACGAGCAATTACACTGTCTCAAGGACTGAGACACCGCCAACCTGACGACTGCACAATGGGAGCTTGTAGAGCAACTTTTGAAATTATAACAACCAATTGAGGAGCTAACAAGAATTACAAGTTTCGGATACGCTTGCATTTCTGAAATTATTCCGTATGTTCTTACACTAATGTGATATTGCGAGAAAAAGAGCACATCAGAACTTAGTCCCAAATTAAGCCAAGTGAGGCTTGTCATACGATAAGGGTTGTAAGATCGATTTGATGCCATCACGAAAAGTAAAAATTATTTGCTAGCTACCGCTTTACACCCACGCTTTAAAATGAATATTTTCGCCAGTCGATAACAAAAAGAAGGAGTAAGAGTATATTTTGATCGATAGCCTAAACAGCAATGAAACAAGCGGCGGAGCTCGAGCGAATACGTTCCCTTCTCAGGCCAAGAGGAGCAGAACCGAAGAAGGGAGCTAAGACTGTATACTCAACTTTTATGGATTGCTTCGAAGACATAGTTGCAGAAAAAACATAGCTCATACCGGGACATAGAAAGAAAATGAAAATAAAATTGCTACTGAAATAGACCTTTATTTAAGTCATAAGAACATATCACGTCAAGATAATCCATACACACGGTGGCAAGCAAGAAAAGATTATTTCCGTGTTTGGCAAATCTTGTAGCAAAATATTTGTCGGCGCCAGGAAGTAGTGTTCATTCTGAACATCTTCTCTCTGAAGCTGGGAATGTCTATAAGAGGAAAAGGAGCAAACTACTGCGTAAATATGCAGAACAATTAATGTTTGTGCACCACAATCATCCACATCTAAAGTTTAATTACGACGATTCTAGTGCATAGAATTTTATTATTTCATTTTATAACTAGTTTTTTGTTAATTATAATTCACAAGGTGATTATTTACCTATGACTGATGTAATGATTATGAGAAAAATACATTATTATAATAAAATAAATCAATATGTTCATTTTATCAATCTACAAAAAAACATTTCTGTATTCCATTTTTGATCGAATAGTATCGAGATACTCGGTATTCTGCCGAATAGAAGAAAAGTAGCCGAATACTCAATAATAGCCGAATATTCGTTGCAAGTCTAATTTTTATATCTAAACATATGCCTTAAAGCAGTTTGCAGGTATATTTTGAAATGGTAAAAGCCATCTGCGATATACTGAAATAAATATAATGCTGAATTAATTAAAAACTAAGCAAAATTTTGATAAGGATCGTCACAAAAAGGTATCTCGTAGAAACACTGTCCCAAATTCTTGTCATTAATATAAAAAACATTTATTATGGCCCTATTCATAATATATGTTAACTTAGAAGAAATATTGTTATTATGGCTTATGCGAATAAAATATTTTCTTTGAACAGTTGCGCTATGTGGCGTCTGAAATAAATCTGACTGCGAGAAGCAATTCTACTGTTTCGGAAAACGTGAATTTATATCACCTGCGAGAATCTGTTCTGCTCTATATTATGTAAATGACATGCACTTTCATATAATAATGACTTTCATCTAGGGAAGTATTGATTATTTCAAACAACCATCAAAATCAGTAATATTCATTTATCATTTTGTGCTGAATCAAGAAAAGGACTTTTAAAAACTATTCAGCACGATTTATCCTGTACTCAGTAATTCTTTGAACATGTATCATAAGTTGAAAGAAAGGGGTTAGGCAACTAACTACTTGAATGGAACAATGCTGTAAATAAAATTAAGAATTATTATTACGCAATAGCAACTATGCACATTACCTTAGTTATCTGAGTATTACACAAAATTGCAGATTCAAGAAGTGGTCTGGTCTGTCCTTCCAAAAACGATAATTCTGAAGCACAATTCCTCTGTTCGATTGATCCGCACAACTCCTCACACCCACTGCACACAGCAGCTGTCACTACTGAATTCTACCGTTCAACTGATACCAATGTTGCTAACATGGTTCCACGGAAATAAGTAGACGCGAATCGTAAAAACAAGGAGAAAAAAGTAGAATTTCGAATGGCAATGCTTAAGAGATCTTAAAGTTGACTAAAAACAACCGTATTTTCTTCAAATTTCCCTGGCACATTTTAAATTCCCTGAAATTTACCTGAATATTATTTATATACAGCTTATCTATCATGTTAAAGAATTTTTTTTCAGTGATTACACCATGTAGAAGAAGCACTTACGAAAGAAGTTAGAGTCCCTTGACCTACAAATCTCTTAGTATTATTTGTGTCTAACTTTCAGCATGTTTTTCCAACCCTGTTTTGCCTACAGAAGCAATGTTAATATGTATGTCACATGACTTGCATTATGCAAACGTATCCCCCTTTTTACATTTCATTAAACAACCCTATAAGCTACTGGATTGTTCCCATTCTGATCTGCAAGTTTAAGAGTACTTGGCTTTTCACCTGGCTCCCTTACTCATAGTCATTGATCATTTAACATAACATAAAACATTTTGTTGTTGTGGTCTTTAGTCCGGAGACTGGTTTGATGCAGCTCTCCACAATACCCTATCCTGAGCAAGCCTTTTCATCTCCACATAAGAACGGCAACCTACATCTGAATCTGCTTACTGTATCCATCTCTTCGTCTTCCTCTCCGGTTTTTACCCCACACACTTCCCTCCAACGCTAAATTCACAATTCCTTGATGTCTAAGAATGTGCCCTACCAATCTATCCCTTCTTTTAGTCAAGGTATGCCAGAAATTTCTTTTCTCCCCAATTCTGTTCAGTACCTTCTCATTAGTTACGCGATCCACCTACCTAATCTTCAGCATCACAACATAAAACATAACACAACATAAAAGAATCACTACCACGTGCACTATTAAACGTGGATGACGCAGTTCATCAATCCGCTTTCTTTTAGGCCCCTCACTTATGCACAGTGATCATTTCACCTGAGCATTTGGTAACGGCTGCATTGCAATTGTTGGCGGAGGTAGGCATTGTCATAAAACGAGGTAGTTTCGGCCTGCCCTCTATCGGTGTTTTACATAACCAGTTATGAAACCACCCCCACCTAACAGCTTTACGTTACAATGTCCGCATAGCAAGAGCGACTTGCCTGTGATCACATAGATATGCTATTTGCTCTGACTCTTACAGGAATCCCCTTTCATTCCCCAACGCGTAGCGGTACCACGCAGTGCGTTTCTCATGAGACACCATATGAAAAGCACTTCACCGTAATAATGAAGATGACTGACTGCATTCCTTGTCGACTGGGAATAACATTAAGGGAAACAAAATAAAAAATTTAAAAAAATAAAGTAAGTAGATTTTCACGGATATTAAAAAAGATTTTGCATTTTTCTAACCAGCCGAAAGTAGAAGCCCCCCCCCTCCCCAAAAAAAAGGAAATCTCCTTCTAAAGAAGTAGACAAGGCAACATTGACTGATACTACTGCAAGGCAGCCTTCAGTCTAAAATTCTATGACAAAGACACACCACAGCCTGAGAAGTTTGCTAAGTCACAGATCAGAGATAACAAGGCTCAGTCAAACTTAGAAAAATTCCAATGATACATGTTTCATCAGTGCACAAATGTTACAATACGTGTTTCAACCTTATTCCTACATGTTGCGATATTTCCGGTTTTCTACTTGTTTTGAACAGATCTTCCTTCACAGTTTGTCATCTGCAACTATATGGCAGTTATGTATAGATTTTGAAGTTGTTATGATTAGCCTAGTATTATTTCATTCTGTGTGAAAAGCTTGTGTTTGTGTGTATTTGCTTATGTATGACCTATATTTAACTCACATCTGATGGCGTCTTCATAGGTGGATAGTGAAAAAATCGCACTATATTTTCACTGTCACTGGTTATGAACTGTGTAAACAAACTGGCGGACGGTGTAGATAGTTGAGTGTTTTCTGTATGGGAAGTATGAACCTTGAAACTGTGTATGTATTTGTGCGTTCGTAGTTTTGTGTTGTTTATTAGAAATGAATAAAAGACCCAGTGAGATGCTGCAACTGTAGTGAAATACGTATTGGAAAAAACAGAAAGCACTATTAAACATGTGGATGTAAATCAGTTAATTGAATATACACCTACAGTAACCAGTGTAATGTCTGTGCCAAGGCGGATTAAAATTTATTGCAAAACAAGAGTTCACATAATTAATTGTGAACACAGTTTTCATAGCAGACCGTTTAATTAAAATGTCAAGAGCTAAGATGATATGAGGTAATAGTTCGTATTGCATAATTTATATTCAATTACGTCTCTTTGTGATTGTGAAATTGCAGAGATCGCAGTGCTTTTATCTATCTTGGCAAAAGCACTCAAGTGAAAGGTTGCTCTTTAATTAATACTCAATTATTTGAAATATATTTAAACACGAATAAAAGTGACAGGTTGTAATTTAATTAAGACTCGGGTAATTAAAGATATATATTGAAACATAAATAATTTTATGGATATTAGCAACAGAAACAATGTTTCTACGCAAAACGCAAGTGAAATTGTATACACTGGCAAATTATTTTGACATGGGGGAGTATGCGTTATGAATAGCGTGTGGGGAAGTTTAAAATTATAAACCGACTTATTCTGAGGAAATAAAAGTTATAAATACCGACTGATGTTTTTTTTGCCTTGTCAGATAGAGGCCCGTACATTAAGTAAGGTATGTAGGCTGAAGTTCATCTGCTTCGAGTATCTAATGTTATCTCCTTACTACATTATACTGAATATGGGCAACTGTTTGAGAAAGGTTTCTGCACTGCACGTATATTATAGTGGAAACAATTGAAAGTGCATGAGAAACATGATAGTCAATATGCAGTAAAATATACAAAAGAGGCAAGAAATTTTTACAGTAAATCACAAAACAGATGAAAAAATGTTTATTTAAAGTATACAAGTTCAGTGAGTGTTACTGAACGGTCATTCTTGCCCTCTATAGTTTCTTCCAGGGTAGTTAGATACATTTCTTTAGGGGCATTGTGTAAAAGTTTGAGACTATCTGCTACTTATACAAAGAATGTTTTTTCTTTGTTGGTTACTATAAGAGTAAAAATTTGCTACAAACTGTACCTACCTTGTGTTCACTTGTGACAGATAACATATACGACAAACTGGATCTAACTTGCGCATCAAATTTTCAGATTTCGTGACTTAGACTTACATTTGCGGTACGAAGATAATTAATTTGAAGAGTAAAAAACTTGACAAATTACAGAAGTCCGTAATTCAAAATGTTCAAATGTTTGTAAAGCTTATGGGACTTAACTACGGGGTCATCAGTCCCTAAACTTATGAACTAGCTAATACTAAGGACGGCACAAATATCGATGTCCGAGGGCGGATTCGAACCCCCGACCGTAGTGGCCGTGCAGACCGTGACAGGGGCGCCGCAGTCCCCTCGGCCACCGTGCCCGGCAAGTCCATTGTTAAACACCTTCGTGACAAAGACATCGCAGTCCTCTTAGGTACATCGAAATTCAGCTGTACTTATATGATCCATTATCATATAGAAAAAGTAACATGTCCAAGATCACTCAAACTGAAATTAAATTTAAACAGGTTAAAATGATTTGCCATTCAAACCAATCCTCCTCTTACTTCCTCGACCATCTTCTTCTTTGTTCCTCCTTGTCCCTCGTGTGTAAGGCCGGTATTACACTATCAAATTATTGGACAAAGAATTGGACGAAAAAATTGGATGAAATATTGGTCATATTTTTTTACAAAGAAATTGGATGAAATGCAAAAGGGGGTATTACACTATCATCCAATATTTTGTCAAATTTGCTTCAAAATGGCGGTGTAATGCTCAGCTGTTGTTTATACTACAGTTGCATTGTGTCTGCATTTAGAAGAGGAGGGAAAAAAGAAAAGGAAACGCACCTGGATGAAACTGTGAGTGTCAGAGCGAGATTAATAAAATTTGTTACGGGACCGGGAGGATTTTCTTTTTTTTATGTCGTAGGCAGAACAGCCAGGCCGTTCACTGCTAATTATTTTGTCGCTATTGATCCCTCACAGTTTGCAATAGAGTAACAAAAAGGCTGATTCAAACAGTGTATACGAATAAGATTAAGTTGATGAAGCAAGTTTCATTAAATAACGTTTTAAATGGAAAATGTGAGCACTGACAAAGAGGATAATCTAAATTGTTTATGACGTTATTAACAATGTAAGGGGGGAACATTGCTGATAAAGTAAATAGGCTCTATTTATTTCCTTACAAAAATTGGCTGACGTGTTTATGTGTACATAGATTCGCTTGCAAACAGATGCCGATGTTTTGAAAGTTGTTTCATTTCCCAGAACTTAGCACACCACGTTACCAAAATCATACATTCTGAAATCTGCTTCGGCCGTATTAAGATTTAGGGGTATTACTTCTTCAATTCCGATAGTATATAATGACTTTTTTACATCACGGATTGTAACTCAACCTCACTTTTGCCGTAGGGTATTGGGCTACGCGAATTGACGTGACGGACAGTGTGAATTGGCCTTGTCACCTGTTATGCAACGCGCCATCTGATTTTTTTAAATTTTGTTGTTGCTAGGAAACACAACACAAACATTCCACTACTAGCCATGTTTACGAATATGAACGTTATGTCGAAGTAATCTCAGATATTTAACCTCCAAATAAAACAGCTGTAGTGGCAACTGGCAAGGAAGCTGTATACTACTAGCGCTCCAAGCGGTCACTTTTCTCACTACAGGAAACAGAAGACGAGCGATTTCTTTGATCAAATCTAGGCCGAGGCCTTAGATTGGATGAAATATTGGACGATGTTCCCATTACACTACGTCCAATTTTTCTTTGTCCAATTTTTCTTTGTCCAATTCTTTGACAAATAATTTGATAGTGTAATACCGGCCTAAGGTCGGCATGATTAATCCGATTGGGCGTGGTTAAAGGGAAGATAGGCCAATTGTTTTGGCGCGACGGGCATTTTGTAGAGGCTGTGGATAACGTAGGGCCTCCCTCACCTTTTATGATTGTCTTCACTAGTCAGCTTGGCATTTGAAAAAAAAAAAGAAAAAAATATTTCAATATAAAAATCAACAAATATAAATACGATAGTCATAGCTTAATTCAATATATTTACTTGAACTTCTACATCCGGAGCACTTTTAATTTCAGAACAAATTCAATGAGATGAGTGTAACCCATAGCAGTTTTCTACTTTTTTTAAATCAGTTTTGAGATTTCTTTCAAAATGCGATCTGCGAGTGATCTAAAACAAATTACTGCTAATCAGGTGCCAGGTCAGTATTAATAGTGATGGGATCAGAAAGAAAATTGAAATGAAACTGAATTTTCTTAAAATAGTTTAATAGACTTGTAAACTTGTGTTCCAAACTCTATAACTAATGTTAGCAGTAACATCTTCACATATTGTCTGTTTTCTTGGTAAATGGGAATAACAAAAATTGCCTTCACCTCCTTGCCTTGGAAGTAAACCTAGTATTATCTCGTGTTCTTTATTGGAAAATTTGCAGTCAAATTCGCTTCGACGCTTCGTGACGACATTTCACATTGAATTCCATACGCACGGCTATTGTTTCATGACAAAGTTACCGTGCTGCTTTATTCGCTATATGAACAAACGAATATTGTATTTCCATTCTTCAGTAAGCACACGACATTCGCCGTTGATTTTACACTTTATCGGAGGTTTGGTGGCTGCACTGAAGATGGAAATTTGTACAACCTACTTACTGTTGCACATACAAAATAGAAATAAACTAGACTAACAGGAAGCACTAAGCGTCGAAAGAACTTGCACGAACTAAGTTGTCACTCGGCGGAGTGGCTGATGGAAAAGCTCTCATCAGCCACCATCCGATATTTTTGTGCAGATCATGTCTGCCCAGCACATTCTTACTGACGTAACCGTCCCAATGGAAATTTTTTATACCTACCGCCACCCTATTTCTGGAAGAAGTATGTAAACCCCTGGAAATGAAATGAGGGTATGGCTATCTTGGCCGGGAGAGCCCTTGCGGGATTGTTCGGCCGCCTTAGTGTTAAGTCTTTTTATTTGACGCCGCTTGGGCGACTTACGTGCCAATGATGATGATTAAGACAACACACAATACCCAGTCCCCTGTCGGGAATCGAACCCGGGCCCCCTGCGTGGTAGTCAGCGACGCTACCGCTGAGCAACGGAGGCGGACTGTAAACCCCTAACAGTCTGTTATACAGATGGATGAAAAAACCAACAGCTGCATTTAAAATCTTTTTTAAATTCTGCGTGACCGGTTTCGGTGCTACATTATACCATCTTCAGGCTCCAGTTGTGAGATTATTGTTAAAAACACATTTGTATTGGGTAGCGATTAAAACCGGTAGCCGTAAATTTCTTGCTTTGTTCATGTCACACTCTCAACGACTGTTGAACAAGTGTGAGAGTGTGGCATGAACAAAGCAAGAAATTTACGGCTACTGGTTTTAATGGCTATCCAATACAAACGTGCTTTTAACAATCACACAACGGGAGCCTGAAGACGGTGTAACGTAACACCGAAACCGGTCGCGCAGAATTTAATACAGATTTTAAATACAGCTGTTGGTATTTTCATCCATCTGTATAATCGAATCAGCTGTGTCCCAAACCATCCACGATGGAGACAATCAAACCTAACTGTTTGCGTATACATGTTAAAATGTGTGAACTTTTTCCTTGATTAATATCAACAATAATTCAGTATATTGTGAGATGGGGACTGTAATTAGTCTATTTTTCATACTAACCTTGTGTTACTGTATCTTTCTCTTTACGCTAATTATTGAAATATGTAAAATTTTTCTCTGTAGATCTTTCTTTATTTTGATTTCTGTGCCTTTGGGGACACATCAGGGGTGATGGGCGCCTGGGATTGTAGTATATTTTATGTTTATATGAAAATTTCGGGATTTTAATGTTTATTGGCGCAGCTTGGCTGCTAAGAAATGGTTTTCCGTGTTGGGTACGGTCAGGCCGCGCAGAGCAGAGAAGCTCCTGGAGGTCTCCCCCTCCCACCAACTTTCTCTCGCCTTCGGGGAAGGACGAGAGGGGCTGGCGTGACCTGCTCGGCGCCAATGCTACGTCCGGCCGGCGGAGTATACCTGGTAGAATTGTTTTAGAGTGTGTGGGACGCTTTACACAATGCTGGACCGCGGTTTACGGTGGGCGATAGCAAGACTGCCTTTTTAGTCATTCGGCCGTTCCGCAAGAGAGGAATTTGCCGGATACAGACAATAGCAGAGTGCTCTGGGCCCCGGGCTGTTTATGGAGACGTATTACCCTTACGCATTATCTAAAAAACTTCGTTGAAGGCAGCAGAGTTTGAACATAGTTAGTGTGACAAATGGTTAGGTTGAGAGGAAAGCTTTCTGCCCGTCTGGCACCCCAGGGGTTTGGCTCCGGCGGCTATATATATAGCACAACGTTAACATTTTTAGGTCGTGTGACTGTAGCTAGGAGCAAGCTGAAATTCCTTGCAGGGCATTCATCCTGCGAACGGTGAAATCCGCGGGAAGCTTTGGTGGCGTGGGCGGAGCCTCTTGGCAGCCGCAGAGAACGCATCCTGATTCGGCAAATTATTTTACTATGACAGCTAAACAATTTGTCAACGGCGCTACGTCATCCGATTGGTCTGACTATTAGCCGTTAGCAGAGATTCGTGCGTCTATTGCGTGTGGGTGTGGCCGCCCGTCACTTGCCGTGAGCTGCGGCAGAGCGCGAGGAGGCACGAGGACTCCAGTTAGAGCGTCCGCAGTGTACGGACCTCGGGAGACTCCGGTTTGAGCGTCCGAAGTGTACGGACCTCGGGAGACACGCGAGACTCCGTTTAGATTCGCGGGAAGGACATCGTCTTAAACGGTCGTCTGTTTAGACTTTGTTTGATTCCGAAGATTCGGACCTTGTAGAACTTGTGTTTACTTCATGGACGTTACATTGTCCGGTGGTTATGCTGTGAGCGACCACAGTTTAGTTTTCGTTTTGCTAGATGTCTCTATTTCAGCATTCGCGCCTTTGCGAATCGGGCACTGTTTTTACAGATCTTATTTAATAAGTGACTGATCGATTTGTGCCGAGTGGCCTTTGTGTCACCTATGCAAAATATTGATTAGTTTGCTAGTGTGATAGAATCGCACAGCAACTGCCTAGCAACGCCGACGCTAGTGACGCTATGTTAAGTTATATGTCGATCCTGCTTAACAGATCGCAGCAATTACGGTTGGATAAAAATTACAGCTCATCCGCTCCCACCGCCTGCTGCCTGCGAGCCTGAGACGCTGCCGTCAATGATCATCTGTGTGGGTAAGGTGACGCACTTGCTGGGGGGTTATATGAACCAGACTTGAATTCTGTCCCTTATTTTATTCTTTTGAGATCTGCCTATTTACTCTCGGGAGCTTAGGGCTAACGATAATTTCAAGCCCCTGTGTAGCCAATCTAATAGCATTCTGTTTAGCAAAACCTCCGACCTTTGACTCAGCCAGTCATTTTTGTGTCTCAATATTTTAACATTTGTAAAAGATTGTTTGAATACCATTATCTGTTTTACATGATAGGAAATGTCATCTGATTTATTTTTCATGTTTAATTATAATAAATTGATTATGAGCAGATCGTCTTTCATTTAAGAACATTCCTTTTTCATTATTTTGGAGGGGAAACAGAATAGTTAAATTCTATAGTTTACCAATAATTTTTCAAGTACATTTTTTTTGTTTGGTACAACTGATAGATTGCAATAGAGTAGGAATATTTATTATATGTTTGAAAATATGATCACATCATAGCTGATCAGTTACATTTTAATTTTCCATATTTTGGAGAAATATGGTGGCGACCCAAGATAATTAATTGCTGTCCTATATATATCGACATAGTTCACACATGGCGACTCCTGCCATAGGATTAACGACATAGTTCAATATTGTCTCAATATATCAAAGATATTGTATTCAAATTTAATACTGAGACAATATACGTCTCTGGAAATTGAATTACTGTTGATTTTTATAAGACCTATGCCTGCCTGAAGTACAAGGTAGGATTATTCAAATGTTCAAATGTTTGTTAAGCTTGTGGGACTTAACTACGGGGTCATCAGTTCCTAAACTTACAAACTACTTATCAACTACCTTATACTAAGGACGGCACAAATATCCATGCCCGAGGGAGGGATTCCAACCCCCGACCGTAGTGGCCGTGCAGACCGTGACTGGAGCGCCTCGTCTCCTCGATCACCGCGGCCGGAAGGATGGAGACGTGCTTTAGGACATTCCGTGCGTTCTCGTTACCCATAAACTCACAGTGGCTGAGTGGTTGGGAGTCTGCGTCAGGCAGCGGAGCGGTGAGGGCGGGCGTTTGTTTACGTATTTGGCCATTCTCGAGGGTTTTGTGTTTCTTTTTATGCTATAGAACGGCTCCTCGGCCTAAGTCGACGATGGAGATCAGCTTCTCGAACGAATAGGCCGACCCAAGCCTAAGAAAGCGAAAGAATTAACCGAGAAGAAACTAAAATTTACGTACTAGATCTTATAGGCATCCTCTCTATTTTGAGTGGAGTTGTCTAAATTAATCAATGAATCAGTATGCGAAAGAATCATGGACTCAAATTTAAGCACTCAGAAGGCCTTAAGGGGAGCCGAAGATGGTAAAAAAACTATTTTTTATCAACAATTAATTGGAACATTCCTCTTTAATACAAACTTTGAATTACTGTTCTACTCGTCCTAGAAGTGGCGTTATTATCATTTTCGCCCGCGCCTACACAGGGTATTTGGGGGGGGGGGGCACTGACTTCTTGGCGAACTACTTGGTTTTTCTCGTCCTCACGTTGAATATTTCTGTATGTTACTCACACAGTGAGTGTGCAAGGGTTGGCTACATTGTTTTCTCTGACAAATGAAGCGCTAAGAGCGCCGAACATAGTATCTTTGTTATTGTTTCGAATTACGTCAGTGTTGCGCCTGTAATGGAAAGTCAATAGGAGGGAGAGGCAGGCTTACTGACGAGGTGATTGAACGTCTACAGAGGTACTATGGGTATGCAGTAAGGCAAAATACTAGCAATGGTAGTGACATGCGGAAAGCGATGAGGGCATTGTTCCTTCATACTGCCTCTTCCAATGAATTCCCTCAACACAGCCTGTGCCCAAAAGATTCCTGGTGCAAATATAATACCAAAAAGGACCATTATCACAAGCATGGTTTGCCAGCAGCTGTGTTAAACACAATAAAACCAATTTTTCATGCCTTAGCACAGCCAGAATTGTTACACAAATGTCTACACGGAAAAAGGCAGAATCCTAATGATACGCTTCAGTCACGGTCTGCAAGGCCGCTACGGTCGGGGGTTCGAATCCTCCTTCGGGCATGGATATTTGTGCCGTCTTTAGTATAAGGTAGTTCATAAGTAGTTTGTAAGTTTAGGGACTGAAGACCCCATAGTTAAGTCCCATAAGCTTAACAAACATTTGAATTTGAATTTCCTAATGATAGTGTAAACAATTTAATTTGGACAGTGATTCCTAAAAGACTGTTTCTAAGCATAAAAACACTACACTTCGACATTTATGATGCAATAGCAACCTACAACCAAGGAAACCGTGTGAAGTGTGAAGTATTGAAGGCATTAGGATTTCAAGTTAGATTGAACCATGTACGAGCACTAAGAAATATTGACAGAGAGAGGGTCACAGGACCAGAAGGAAGAGACAGAAATATGATGTGTGATGGAACAACAGGCCAGTGGAGAAGATCAAAACGGAAGCTTTTGGAGGATGGAGAAGAAGATCCTGATAATCCATCCTATAGTGCAAGAATGTATCGGAAAACTTTTATAGCCATTTCCAGTGAATTAGAATTTTCCGGATGTAAGGAAAATTTTCTCCAAATTCACTCAAACTAGGAAGATGAAATTTTTATACAGCATTTCTAGTGGTCAAAGGTAAATTGTAACACAGCCATATAGCAACAGCCGCGGTGGAGAAGCTGAGCGGTCTAAGGCGTCTCGCTGCGGAGCGCGCGGCTGCTCGCCGTGCAGGTTAGAGTCCTCCCTGGTGTGTGTTTGTCCGTAGGTTAGTTTACCTAGGTTCAAGTAGTTTGTAAGCTACGAACTGATGGCCACGCAGTTTTGTCCGATAGATTTACAGACATTTGAACATTTTGAACATATAGCAACATGTTCAGTAGTTTCATTTTAATTTTATTAAATAAGGATTGTTTTGTAAAAAAAGTTGACAATAATAAAAAATATTGAAAGGAAAGTAGGGAAGGTACTCTAATATCCCTCCATCATAACCGCAATACTAAACAATTCTATATGTGGGAAAAAATTCAAATTCTTCGGTAGGTTGTTCATAAATGTTCCTCAAACTTAGTGATTTTAACATGGGCTGCATAGACACCTCCGGCTGCCCTTAAGGCGATGTGGTTATTGACCATGCGGGAATCGGATTACGCACAATCTGCATTTACGAACTCACATTCGAGGTTCCATCTGAGGAGCACTGCAACATTATGGTATGGTGCTTAGCCACGTAGCAGAAAGTGGTCGACTTTCACGACATGCCCAGTTCTCAGCGGGATTCGACAAATCCGGATCGAACTGAGAAAACACGTTCCCTGCAGAGCAGTAGTAATATACGACAGTCATCCGAACACATGTTCGGGCTGTGGGAAAGAAGGTTTCGTTTGTTCGGAAGGCATGTAGCGGAGGATCGCACACGTAGCAACAGGGGAAGCGGTGCCTACGCCCACGCCGACGTCACTCTTACTAACGTACGTCATCGTGCTCCGGGCAAACGCTACTCGGAAAACTGACCTGTCACTTTCTCGAAACCAAATGCAGGACACGCCAGCATTAATGGCCGCTGATACAGCCGTGGTGTCGATCATATCGCCCACAACTGCACAGTTGGCGTCGACGGCTGAAGAGGATTCTGAAGCAAGTATGTTTACACGGTCGCGCTCACAGCCGCCGTCGCTGCTTGAACTGAGATACGAAACGTAGACAAGCGCAAGCAACGAGCGCCGGAGCGTCGAGCGAAAAGACATCTGTCGCCGTCGGACACCTGCTTAACAGGAGACGGCGAAGAACAGAGTGAGAGTTATGAGCTTCGTGACGTACATCGGGTGCCGCACGGAACATCCAACACAAGAGAAGAATACAGAAACAGTCATCACAGCATCACAGCATCACATCATATACAACTCTGTCGACTACTTTCTTTGTAATTGGGATTGTTAAATTTGTCTTGAAGTCTCAGGATATTTCGTCTGTCTCGTACATCTTCAACAAGGGTGGAATAAACTTCCTGAATAGATTAAAATTGTGTGCCGGAACCGGGAATCGAACCTGGGACCTTTTGCCACATACGTTTGTTTCATTTCCTTTTCGATAGAGATAGTTGGCCTATAATCTTGTACTACTGTGTCTGGGTTGGCTTCGTATCTGTCTTGAACACGACAATGCGATCACTATGATGTTCATAGTGGTTTACCCACATTTCGCTTGCCCGCGAAAGGCAAAGTTCCCAGGTTCCGTTCCAGGTTCCGGCACATACTTTTAATCAGCACAGTAAGTTTCGTATCAGCGCACACTCCTCTGCAGAGTGAAAGTTTTCTTCTGGAAGGGTGGAATAGTTTTGTCGTGGCACGCTCTCCCGGGGACTTCAGTAGCTATGAGGGAATGGCGTCTACACCAGTGGGTTTGTTTTGACTTAGATCCGCCAGTACTCTGTCAAATAATTCTCTCAGTATATTATCTCCTGTCTCTTCATCTAATTCTACAATATTGTCTTGAAATTCATTTCCTTTGTAGAGCTCCTGTATACAGGGTTTTACAAAAAGGTATGGCCAAACTTTCAGGAAACATTCCTCACACACAAAGAAAGAAAATATGTTATGTGGACATGTGTCCGGAAACGCTTAATTTCCATGTTAGAGCTCATTTTAGTATTTCTCTTTAAATGTAAGTTGAAATAATTCGTGCAGACAATTGTCAAAATACCCAATTGTTTCGTTAGTATGTACTGTATGTCCTCGATTCACCGCATACTAAAATGAGCTCTAATATGGAAATTAAGCGTTTCCGGACACATGTCCACATAACATATTTTATTTCTTTGTGTGTGAGGAATGTTTCCTGAAAGTTTGGCCGTACCTTTTTGTAACACCCTGTATATTCTTTCCACCTTTCAGCTTTCCCTTCTTTGCCAAAAGTGGTTCTCCATCTGAGTTCCTGATATTCACACAGCTGCTTTTCTTCTCTACAAGTGTGTCTTTTATTCTCCTGTAGGCGGCATTTATTTTTCCTAGTTATATATACTTCTACATACTTGTTTTTCCCTCTAGCCACTCCTGCTTATCTATTTTGTATTTCCTGTTAATCTCACTTTTTGTCGCCCGTTCCCCATTCTACCTCCTTCATTTACTGCATTTTATATCTTCTCCTTTCATCAATTGAAGTCAGTATTTCCTATGATAACCAAGAATTCTTTTTAGGTTTTGTTTTTCTACCTATGTAGTCCACTGCTGCCTTCACTATTTCATCTCTCAACGTTACCCATTCATCTTCTACTGTATCCTTTTCATCCGTTTCTCTCAATTGTTGCCTAAATCTCTGTCTGAAATTGTCAAGAACTTAAGGTTCCTTCAATTTATCCAGGTCCCGTTTTTTTATTTTCGTACGTCTCTGCAGTTTCTTCACTTTCAATCTATAGTTCATAGCCGTGGCGGAATGGCCGAGCGCATTGAGACGCTATGCTCCGATGCGCGAAGCCGTTCCCTCTCGGGGTTTCGAATCCTCCCTCGGTCACGGATGTTTGTGTTGCCTTTCGTATAATTAGTTTATAAGTAGTTTGTAAGTTTAGGGACTGATAACCCCGCAGCTAAGTCCCATTAGCTTAACAAACATGTTTTATGTTCAAAACAAGTTCAAATGTTTGTTAAGCTTAAAGGACTTAATTGCGGTGTCATCGGTCCCTAAACTTACAAACCACCTTTCACTAAAGACGATACAAACATCCATGCCCGAGGGGGGATTGGAACCCCCGACGGGGAAGGCTTCGTGCTTCGCAGCATAGCGCCTCAATGCGCTTGGCCACTCCGCCGCGGCCATTTTACATAGTTCATAACCAAAAAGATATGTCTTAAAGTTTAAAACTTGGTTTCGAAAACCATGTCTTACCATACAAAATCCATCCGGTACTTTTCCGTGTCTCCAGGTCTTTTCCAAGTATACAATGTAGTTCAGGTCACTTAAACTAAGTGTTTATTTATGTTCTGGGTAAAATTATAGCAGGCGGCTTCCTCTTTTATTACTTTTCTCAATTCCATATTCACTTACTATTTTTCCTTCCCTTGAGTTTCCAAGTACAGAAATCCAGTCCACCATTACAATCAAGTTTTCCTCTCCCCTAACTGTCTGAACAATTTCCTTTACCTCCACATACGTTTGTTTCATTTCCTTTTCGATAGAGATAGTTGACCTATAATCTTGTACTACTGTGTGTGTTGGCTTCGCATCTGTCTTGCCTACGACAATGCGATCACTGCCCACAGGGGGCTCACGGTTCTTTCTTGAGTACGTGCGTGGTGAGCACGGGGCCCCGAGCTAATGCAGTCTTCCTTCCTTCTTTACTTCCCGGACTGAATTTCCTTTCCCCCTCCCGTCCTTTTCTATCCTCACTCCTTCCCTTCCCCACCGGGGAACTGATAACCTCAATAGGTTAGTCCCCCTATCCCAAACAAACAACGCAACCCAACGCCAATGCGATCACTACGATGTTCATAGTGGTTTACCCACATCTCTACTTTCTTATTCATTATTAGACCTACTCCTGCAGTACCCCCAACTGATTTTGTATTTATAATCCTGTATTCACCTGATACCTTTCCACCAAACTTTGTCGACAATATCTAACTTCAAGCTATCCATTTTCCTTTTTAATTTTTTTATCCTCCTCATCCGATTAAGGGATCTAACATTCCACGCTCCGATCCGTAGAGTGACAGTGTTGTCTTTCCTGATGACATCTTCCTGAGTAGTATGTGGTTCATGGGGACTAAACTTTCTGTTTTTGATCTGATTTCTTTTATTTTATTACGATAGTCATATATCCATATGTAGGTGGGTGATAATAATGTATGTTCGCATTCCGAAGAGAAAGTTGGTGAAAGGAGTTTTGCAAATAGATCTCGCCGCAGCAAATAATGCCTTTCTTTTAATGATTTCCACTCCAACTCATGCATCATTTCCGTGACAATCTCTTTCCTTTATCGCGATAATACAAAACGAGCTGTCCTATGAATTTTCTCTAAATCATCGGTCAGTTTCACCTGGTGTGGATCCCACAATGCGCAGCAATACTCTAAATAGGACGCGCAAGTGTAGTGTAGGCAGTTTCTTTAGTAGAACTGTTGCATCGTCTAAGTGTTCTGCCGATGAAACGTAGTATTTGGATCGTCTTTCCTACAATATTTTCTGTGTGTTCTTTCCAGCTTAAGTTGTTCGTAATTGTTACGCCTAGCTATTTAGTTGAATTTACGGCCTTAAAGTTTGACTGATTTATCGTGTAACTGAAGTTTAACGGGCTTCTTTTAGTGGTGATATGGACGACCTCACACTTATTATTAAGGGTCAATTGCTAATTTTTGCACCATGCAGATATTTAAATCATTTTGAGTTCCTGGTGACTACACTAACCGATAAATGACAGCATCATCCGCTAACAAAATGTTCAAATGTTTGTTAAGCTTATGGGACTTAACTGCGGGGTCATCAGTCCCTAAACTTACAAACTACTTATGAACTACTTACGAACTAGGACGGCACAAATATCCATGCCCGAGGGGGGATTCGAACCCCCGACCGTAGTGGCCGTGCTGACCATGACTGGAGCGCCTCAGTCACCTCGGCCACGGCGGCCGGCCATCCGCTAACAGTCTAAGAAAGCTACTGAGATTGTCTTCTAAATCGTTTATAGACATAAGGATCAGTAGGGGTCCTATAACACTTCCTTGGGGAACGCCAGATGTCACTTCTGATCTACTCGATGACGTACCGTCAGTTACAACGTACTGTGTCCTGTATGACTAGCAATCACGAATCCAATCGTACAACTGTAGCGATAATCCATAAGCACGCAATTTGTTTGGAAGATGCTTATAAGGTACAGTATCGAAAGCCTTTCGGAAATCTAGAAATACGGAATCTATTTGCCATCCCTTATTGATAGCACTTGAGTAAAGAGCTAGCTGTGTTTCACAAGACTGAATCCGAGTTGACTATGGGACAATAGGTCGTTCTCTTCTTGGTAGTTCATAATTATTTTTTAACATCCTGCTGCAAGTCGACGTCAATGATACAGGCCTGTAATTTTGCGGGTCACTGATATTGCATTTCATGACTATTCGAGTTACCTGTGTAACTTTGGGTACGCAACGTTCGTTAAGAGAGCGGTTGTATATGATAGTTAGGTATGGGGCTATTACATCAGAATAATCCGAAAGGAACGTGATTGGTATACAGTCGGGACCGGAAGACTTGTTTTTGATATTTGTAAATTCCGCATGATGGAAGCGGGTCGAGATGGAAATTCTGGAGTATTTGCTTCGTCTTCTTTAGTGAAGGAATTTCGGAAAGCTGCGTTTCGCAGAACTGTCATCAGTAGCATCACCATTTCTATCGTGTAATGAAGGTATGAAGGTATTGTTTGTGTTTTGCCGCTAGCATACTTTACATACGACCAGAATTTCTTAAGATTCTCTACCAAATTATGTGACAGGGTTTCGTTGTGGTAACTATTGTGAGCTTCTCTCATTGAAATTCGAGTTAAATTTCTGGTTTAAGTGCACTTCTTAATATTACTTCAGCATTCAGCTGCAGTGCAATGCAGGAAATGCGTTTAAGTATTATTCTTTCTTTAATTTTAACTGTGTCTGTACTACTTTTTTGTTTCAAGAATAGATTTTAATTTTATCCCCGTGTTTAGAAAAGTTCAACTTTTAATTTTTATAAAATGATTTCCAAGCCATGGTGTACAGCAGCAATCAGAATAAATATTCCTTAAAACAGTCTTGATTGCAAATTTTTTATTAGTTAATGACGCGTTTCGCCCTTTAGCGGGGCATCTTCAGATTAAAAAAACGGGCGAAACGCGTCATTAACTAATAAAAAATTTCCAATCAAGACGGTTTTAAGGAATAGTTAATTTTTATTATTGAGAAAACTTAACAGGCATTGAAGCCAGGTCGAGAAGGCAGAAATTGACGAGCGAAAGGCGAGGATGAAGGAGAAGAGGAACGCCCAAAGAAAAGAGAAAAAAATGGATAAAGCGAGTGCACAGTAAGCAGGAAGTCAGAGTTCGAATCCTGGTCGTGGCACAAATTTTAATTCAAAGCTTCTCCTTCTGTTCAAAATGTTTTTCTAAACTTTTGGGGATCATATAACTGAGGCGGAACTTATGTACCAGTCCGGTATTCACCTAGTATGATGTGGAAAACAGCCTAAAATACCACATCCAGGCAGACCAACGTCGTTAATCCGCATGGCGATCTCGAACCGGGGTCCGCACACTTCCCAGTCGCCAAAAGCGGCTCCTTTTCAAATGTTTAAGCTTAAGGGACTTAACTGCGGGGTCATCAGTCCCTAAACTTACAAACTACCTTATACTAAAGACGACACAAACATACATGCCGAGGGGGGATTCGAACCCCCGACAGGGAGCGACCTCGCTCATGGTAACATAGCGCCTCAATGCGCTTGGCGACTCCGCCGCGGCGAGGACCCTGTACTAGGTGTCCCACAAGTCAGGCAACATTTACGTAAGCACTAAATCACGGGATAGAACAGGCAGAGAGATAGAGATTTAGGTGTTTGGAATAATATGGCCTTTTATCGAAACTAACAACGAGTGCAAAGATAGTGTTGAAACAACACTTCAGGAGGCATATGAATAGCGTATAAAATCAGCTGTACTGAAAGATATCGCGGCATCCTGACTGTACCAGGAAATGCACTGTTAGTCAAGCTTTACTAAAACAATGGAGAGCCGCACGGAATGGCCGTGCCGTCTAATGCGCTTTCCCACGGATTGCGTCTCCGCTCCCCGTCGGAGGTTCGAGTCCTTCCACGGGCACTGGTGTGTGTGTGTGTGTGTGTGTGTGTGTGTGAGAGAGAGAGAGAGAGAGAGAGAGAGAGAGAGAGTGTTTTATCAGCGCAAGTTCGTTTAAGTAGTATGTAAGTCTATGGGCCGATTACCACAGGAGTTTCGTCCCTTAACTTTACAAACATTTGAACAAAATGGAAAAAACCGCTACTGCAGCTTTACGAACCTATCTTCCTACCAACGATATTCAGACGGGTAAAAGTCCTGTGGCAAGTGATTCTGTGAAGAGAATGTTTACGAAATTCGACTACAGGTATTGAATGAGGGTCAACGTGTTGAGCATTTGTTATAAAGACTGTCGCCTTTGCAATAAATCTGTGTTTTGTTTTATATGAAACGCCATCGGCTTTTTTCTTTTTCTTTTTGGTTGCAGTAAAACTCGTTGACTTTTCACATAATTTTGTGTGTCCATTTCTTACCTCTACGTACATGTTTCCTTTCCTTTCCAAAGAATAACTAACTTTTGGGTCGCCCTGTAGAATTATGAAACAAGTCTTAGTGCATCACGAGTGCTATGTTCCAATTCGTCTTCCGGAAGCAAACCTACGAAGCCTCTATATCCACATCGAAGGCACACACGTGATTCAAAACACGTTTCCACTACCCTAATCCTCTCCATGGCGACACTTGCTTCACGCACAAACCTCCATCCCTAATTAAAAGCAAGTCAGATTGTCTACATTATACTTACACTTTGTAAATCAGTTGATTGCATCACTCCTTACTTCTGATAGGACGGAAATTGCAAGATTCTAGGTTGCCTGGCCACTGACACTAATAATATTCTGCTGGCCAACAAAACTGCAGCATCTTGAAGAATGCATCCAAATGTGACATTTATTGGCGGCATCGAGAGAGGTACACGATTAGCGTACTCAGGGGCGCCACCAATGCTGCGTTCAAGCGTTTTATAAATGCGGAACACATGACGCTGCTACAGCAGATCACTTCCAGCAATATGGGGAAGCAGCTTGGACTGCAATATGTCCCAACATCCGGAGGCCTTTTGATTCAATGCCGAGACGTCTAGCCTGAAACGACGACAACATTCAGTACCTATTTCATCATTTTCCTCACTTCAAACAGGGCTGTATTTTCATCATGTGATTTTCGTCCAACGAGAACCATATAAATTTGACTGAGATATCTCCAATCATTCTCGGTGTTGCATTTTACATAGCCAACACTGTAATAATAATAATAAATCAGGCCCATAGTTGATGCCCCAGCCTTTCGCCAAGGCTGGGACTGTGTCTTGTGGATATGCCACACATGTGCAGCTTTACACGTGCACCGTACAGCTACATTGGAGACCAGAATGATCTGTTGACCCAAGAACAACACGGATTTAGAAAATAACGTTCATGCGAAACACAACTACCCCTTTACTCACACGAAGTGATGAGTGCTATCGACAAGGGTGCGCAAATTGATTCCGTATTTCTTGATTTCCAGACGGCTTGCGACACCGTACCTTTTAATCAAATTGCGTGGCTATGGAATATCGCCCGAAATTTGTGACTGGATAGGGGATTTCCTGTTCAAATCCTCAAATGTCTGTAAATCTATCGGACCAAACTGCCTAGTCATCAGTCCGTAGCTTACAAACTACTTAAACCTAGGTAAACTAACCTACGGACAAACACACACACCCATGCCCCAGGGAGGACTCTAACCTCCACGGCGAGCAACCGCGCGCTCCGCAGCGAGGTGCTTTAGACCGCTCGGCTACTCCACCGCGGCGAGAATTTCCTGTCAGAGAGAACACAGTTTCTAGTAATCTACGGTAAAACATCGATAAAACAGAGGTGATATCGGGCGTTCCACAGGGTAGTGTTGTTGGTCCTCTGCTGTTCCTTATTTACATAAAAGATTTGGGAGAAAATGTAAGTAGATCTCTTAGGTTGCTTGCAAATGACGCCGGCATTTACCGTCTAGTAAAATCATCTGAAGATCAAAACGAAGTGCAGAACGATCTGAATAAGATATCAGTATGGTGGAAAAATTGGCAATTGACTGTAAATAATGAGAAGTGTGAAGTCGTCCACAAGAAACCCGTTAAACTTTGTTTACAAGATAAATCAATCAAAATTTAAGGCCGTAAACTCCACAAAATTCCTGGGAATTACTATTTCTTCAGATTTAAACCGGAAAGAACACGTAGATAACGTCGTGGGAAAGGCGAACCAGAGACTTTGTTTTATTGGCAGAACCCTTAAAAGAAACAACAGAACTACAAAAGAGACTGCATACACTACATTTTTCCGTCCTTTTCTGGAGTATTGCTGCCCAGTGTGGGATTCTTATCAGGTGGGTTTGACGGAGGACATCGATAGTGTCCAAAGAAGAGCAGCTCGTTTCGTAATATCACGATACATGGGCGACAGCGTTACGGAAATGATACAGGATCTGGGATGGGAACCATTACAACAACGGCGCTTATCGCTGCGGCGTGGGCTACTTACGAAACTCCAATCGCCAACGTTCTCCTCCAAATGCGAAAATATATTGTTGACTCCCACTTACATAGGTAGAAATGAACATCAGAATAAAATACGAGAAATCAGAGCTCGAACGGAGAGAATCAGGTGTTCTTTCCTCCCGCGCGCTATTCGAGAATGGAATGGGAGATACATAGTATACAGGTGGTTCGGTGAACCCTCTGCCAAGCACTTAAATGTGATTTGCAGAGTATCCGAGGTAGATGTAGATGCAGACCACCCACCCACAGGGCACGACGGCGGCGATATTAGCGCACTACCGGCCACAGTCAGAAAGGGCACCGATTTTGATCACTGGTATCCCCTTCAAATTATCCTTTATCGGTGATGGTTATCTAAACAAGAGCTATATCTTCCGGACAGTGACCGATCGGATCCGTACAGTGAGACTTTTATATGAAAAACTTTGCAGACGCCCAGCAGTCCACAAATGCTAGATCCGACACCTACAGTCAATTGGCGGCGAGGATCAGAGAACAACTTTAACACCTTCTTACCGACAGAGGTCCGTGGGTTGTGGTCAGTGTTGCCAGATGGCAGAGAGAGAAAATATCTACAATCTCATAAAAATGTACCTACGTTTTCCCTACTTTCTCCCTACCACCTCATTAATGCCCCTACCTCAGGGCCATAGCCAGGAATTGCGTCTGGGATGGGCTGAATCCATGAGTCTAGCCAGCAGAGGTTAACCGACTGATTAATGTGACATGTTACTATTTTGAAAAACTTTAAAATAAATATTTGGCATCACGCTTCACTTGCTGGGTATGTTTCCTTTGACTGATCGTTACTGATCGTTCTAAATGAACAGGATTGCCGATAGTCCGCAGCTATAAATGTTAACTATACAAATATTAATTCGCAATTTGCGAGAATTTCCGACTTTAGCTGTTATTCTTTAGTTGGTCTATGACTTTGCAACACATGAGAATTTGTGCCGGACCGCTCGCGATAAACGGGAGACCCGGGTTCGAGTCTCGGTCCGGCACAAATTTTCATGTGTTGCAAAATCATAGATCAACTAAAGAATAACAGCTACAGTCAGAAATTCTCGCAAATTGCGAATTAGTATTTGTATAATTAAGAATATATATTTGTTGTACTTTATTGGGCAATGGAATTTCAAGCCAAAGTATTTGAGTTTCTCCCTTCGCAGGAGTGGAACTTTCTCCTTTTCTATATTTATGTTGCATTTCTGTTATGTTTCCAGCGAAGAGTCTTTCAGTTTCAGAACCTTCTGTTTTGTTATTTATCGATGTGGTGTGTGATAGGATGGGTTGAAGGGGCTGCAGGAGACCCATTAAAAAATAAAAAATAAAAGAAACAAAAAGAAGAACAAATGGGATGTGACCGAAGGGGATCTGGCGGTGTTACAGAGAGACTAATATTTCCATAACGCCCGGTATTTCATCCTTAGCTGTACAAAACGTCTTACTGTTCTGCCAAGTGGCAGCACCTTACAGAAGCGCGTTGACAGGAGAAAGATATGGACACTGAGAATGTCTGATATTTCTTCATCTAATTGGCTGAATGGCCTGACATTGAATAGTTTCGTAAAACGACGTGGAGCTCGTGAAATCGACCCATTGGTGGATACCTATGGTGTGGTTGTGGCACGTCATGGACCCTCTGAGCCGAGGTTTGTGTATTAGTTGTCAAATATGAAGCGTAATGTGTGTGTGTTACGAAAGATACTCTATGCACGGACGTCTGTGCGGCGGAGGAAACGCAGAAGGTCAACCACTCTCTGACGGTTGCAAACCAGTTCAGCGTTGCCTCCAAAATGAGAACGCCATGATGACTCTGCAGGCTAGTCTTAAGAGGCCCAAAGCGGTTCTATCTTTCCTCCTGCCGTTCTTAACCTTGCGCTACGATAGCTTCATGGTTAACAAACATTATGCGCAGGACTTATCTCTCACGAATAAGGCACGAGTTGTCATTATCATAGGTTCGTACTACGTTACCCGAGTGACGGTACTGTGTATTACTCGTCAATGTCAAGTGATAATCTCGCCACGGTGGTAGCACCGTCTTGATGGAGGGGCGTACACACACCTGCATTCTTGTAAGTAGAGCACTGTCGCTGTCACGCCAAGTTTGAAAGTGATTCAGTTTGCGGAAGGCGAAATCTTGTATATAAACTCGTAAGAAGAGTTCTCGCTAAAAAAAAAAAAAGTAATATTACTTATGTCAAACAACAGGGAAAATAGAATGTTCAACATGTAGATTGGCTGCGCCTTATAATCAAATAATACTCCTGATTGGTATGCAGGGTTTTGAAGCAAGACGACAGTTCTGAGATGATACCACAAATGTCTCGCGTTGCACTTGCTGCTGTCGAGTGTCCTTTGATAATGTAGGTTCTTCACATTCATACATCATGTAGTGTAGGTATTGAATCTACACTCCTGGCCATTAAAATTGCTACACCACGAAGATAGCGTGCTACAGACGAGAGCCGGCCGCGGTGGCCGAGGTGACTGAGGCGCTCCAGTCACGGTCAGCACGGCTACTACGGTCGGGGGTTCGAATCCCCCCTCGGGCATGGATATTTGTGCCGTCCTAGTTCGTAAGTAGTTCATAAGTAGTTTGTAAGTTTAGGGACTGGTGACCCCGTAGTTAAGTCCCATAAGCTTAACAAACATGTGAACATGTGTACAGAGGAGAAATTTAACCCAAAGCGGTTCTATGCCCGAGGGGGATTCGAACCCCCGACCGTAGTGGCCGTACAGACCATGACTGCGAGCTGCAGACCGCTCGGCTACCGCGACCGGCAGTCGGAGACCATGGCTCAGGTTACCCTTGACTGTGCATCACAGACAAGAGCGCCTGCGATGGTGTACGTAACACGAAACTGGGTGCACGAATGGCAAAACGTCATTTATTCGGATTAATCCAGGTTCTGTTTACAGCAACATGATGGCCACATCCGTGTTCGGCGGCATCGCGGTGAACGCACATTGGAAGCGTGTATTCGTCATCGCCGTACTGGCGTATCACCCGGCGTGATAGTATGGGGTGTCATTGGTTACACGTCTCTGTCACTTCTTGTTCGCATCGACGGCACTTTGAACAGTGGCCGTTACATTTCATATGTGTTACGACCCGTGGCTCTACCCTTCGTTCGATCCCCGCGAAACCCTACATTTCTGCAGGATAATGCACGACCTCATGTCGCTTGCACGGTCCTTTCTGGATACGTCAAATGTTAGACTGCTGCCATGGCCAGCACAGTCTCCAGATCTCTCACCAATTGAAAACGTATGGTCAATGGTGGAACTATGGTATCTTATTGAAGCTGCATGGGCATCTGTACCTGTGCACGTCATCCAAGCTCTGTTTGTCTCAATGCCCAGGTGTATCAAGGCAGTTATTACGGCCAGAAGTGGTTGTTCTGGGTACTGCTTTCTCAGGATCTATGCACCCAAATTGCGTGAAAATGTAAACACATGTCAGTTCTAATATATGTGTCCAATGAATACCCGTTTATCATCTGCATTTCTTCTTGTTTCACATTTCAGTTAAAGTTCTTCATAAAGCAGCACATTTCGTAGCCTAACTGTCCTCCCCGAACATACCCACGGTGAATTGAGATCTGTTATTTTATCTAATTCCTAGCTTCAGAGAACCACGAGGTTCCAACAGGACTCAAGAACGTTGACGTAGAAATCGGATAATAATAACTGAAGTAGAAATACGAGGGTTTGAACTTACATAGTGGCAACTATTTATTGACAACCGATACAAAAGCGTTACATGTTTACACCCGTTACTATCCTTCGAAGTAGTCACCAGCGTTGTGTACAACCCGTTCCCAGCGATATGGAAGGCGTAGTATACTATTAGCAGAGACTGTTCTGTTGATGGTCGAATGGAGCGGTCTACTGCCTGTCGAATCTGGAACAGTCCAGAAGCGAATCCCACGAAGTAGTTCCTTCATCTTCGGAATCAAATTAAAGTCACAAGGAGTTAAGTTCGGGAAGTATGGTGGATAGTACAGTACTTCCCAGTCCCATCGACCGAACCGAGCAGCCACAGCTTGCGCTGTATGCGCTCGCGCATTGTCGTGCTAAATGATGGGTGAATTGCACAGAAAGTGTTGCCGCTTCTTTCGAAAAGCTGGTCGGAGGTGTTGATCCAAAAAGGAACAGTAATACTGTGCACTGACGGTGTGTCGTGGAGGAACGTTCGGTCTGCCACAGTTTGCCGACCTTCGTTGAGGGCTTTTAACCATCGTGCCACTGTTCTGTACGGAAATGCCGATTCCCCGCATGCATTTTGAAGACCTTGTTGACACTGTCGTGCTGTACGACCACTGGCACATTCAGTCTTGATCCAACTCCGTTGTTACTGTTTCGTAAACGTAGTGACACCGTTACATTAGACCGCTCGCTCACAAGTGACTGTGTTTCTCTCGATTGTGCGCACGCCGATGACGTGGGACGGGCGAGTCCATTTACTCGGAGTTAAGGTAGATATGCCAACAACGTGTGCTATCAGTGACAGTATTAGATTCCGTTGCATAGTGTCTCCACAGCAGTGTTGCCACTATTTAAGTTCTAACCCTCGTAAAAAGCATACTAGGAGTATGCGAAAAGTAATGTTACAACGCCCATAGTTTCAACACGGATTTGAGGTTCTTCAAAAATGTTCAAATGTTTGTTAAGCTTATGGGACTTAACTACGGGGTCATCAGTCCCTAAACTTACAAACTACTTATGAACTACGTTATACTAAAGACGGCACAAATATCCATGCCCGAGGGGGGATTCGAACCCCCGACCGTAGTGGCCGTGCAGACCGTGACTGAAGCGCCTCAGTCTCCTCGGCCACCGCGGCCGGCTTTGAGGTTCTTACAGTTGGTAGCATTGTGATATATGATGGAGCTCTCCGAGTGGCGATGGTCATCAACAGCATCCGAACCCTGGTCGTAAGGACGGTGATAAATAAGTACTCTCGTTTCATTTCTCGCTAAGAGCGAAGTGCGCTTTGTGATTCGCTACTTGAATGTCAAGGACATCGTGACCGCTGAGGTGTCTGGAGAGTAGGCTACGCCACGGCACATGGAACACGAAATTTCACTTTCGGAACAACGGAAATTCACGATGAAAAGCGTAGCAGACGCCCGTTTCTGGTGACGAGTAGTCTGATAAAAAAATAAATAAAAATAAAAATCGTCGTGTGGTCGTTGATGGCCTATACGAAAAGTGTGTCTCTAATTGTTGATCATATAATCGTCAGTGATGGACTAGGATATCGCAACTTGTGTGTGCGATGTTTTCCGACGATACTGCAGAACACAAACAACGTCAAGGCAGCGCGGGAATTCTTTTGCCGCTTTTAGAGTGACGGTGGCTGGAACGAGGGCTCACCACTATACCACAGAGGACAATCGACATTCAATGCGATGGTGCACATCGTATTGCCAGTTTAAATAAATCATCAATCAGCTGGACAAGTCAGGGCAACCGGTTTCTGGAAGAGGAAAGTCGTTCAGCTTGTCAAATCCTTGCCGAGAGGTGAAGCGAACAACTTTCAACTCATCAATAAACGTCGCAGACGTGTAAATAACAAACGCCGTGGAATGCTGAGGGAGGTAATCTGCCTCCTTCGTGACAATGCTTGCTCTGTGCTCGAGAAACACGTAAATATTTACTTATCGACAGATTATAACAGGAAGAGTGAACGGGGGAGTTTTAATGTAATGTCGACCGTACTACTGTAGATGGTTATCGCTGATGTAGTTTCAGATGCAGATGTTTATCTCTGCCGCTAGACGGAGTAACTTATAAAATCCGGCCATATCCAGAAGTACTAGGTATTAAAAGACACTTTCACCAAACCCCAAATTATTTCATATGTCAGTGTCTAAAAGGCGATACCTCAACATATTCTCCACCGACGAGCACTTCAGAAGCAGTGATACAAGTAATGAAACCAACGAATAACACCTGTGTTTGAAAACACAGCAACAGAAACTAACGGTTATTCGCAACTCAGACACATGTTATTCGGTCTGCACGTAGAGCCAGTAATAGGTGAAGCCAAGGGTGAATCGGGAAAAACAAAAACAGACAGGAAAGATGAATAATTTAGGGATTGCCAATGACTTGTAATGCAGTCAGGAACACCAATAAATTTGGAAAAACGGGTGAATGGAATGGGTAATGTACTATGTCTGTTCAAAAAATTCCGGAAGTTTGACCACAAACTTTTCTGCGCTTATCTTTCACTTGTTGTGGCATGGTCTCCTTCGAAATACTGTCCTCCACAATTGAAACACCACTCTCAACGCCATTACCACATCCGGATGCAATGTGGGGACGCCTCTTGCTGGATTACGCCAATCACCTTCTGCGAATTGTCTTTTATCTAGTCTATCGTTACACATCTTCGTCCTTTAGATGACGATGAAGTATGGAGGACAATTATCAATATGAAGAAAACACAAGTAAACAAAGCAGTAGACAACATAATTCCCTTGAAGGAATGGAAAAAGCATTAATCAGACCTTTTAACTGAAGATGGGCCATATTACACGCTAGGGAATGAAGAGAAGATGGAAGTAATTGATCGAAATACATACAACAGTGAAAGTGCATTAAATAAATTGTAGAATGGCCGATCATCTGGTCCAGGAAACATTCCTGTTGAATTATTGAAGGCTGGAGGAAGATATATGAAGAAGCGAACAGCCTGCCTGATCAACTATTGTAAAAGGATTGAAATTCCCTCAGATTGGAGAATTTCGTATATGGTTTCTATCTTGAAAAAGGAAATAGAAAAGACACAAACTGCTATAGAGGAGTCGGCCGCAGTGGCCGAGCGGTCTACGGCGCGTCAGTCACAGTCTGCACGACCGCTACGGTCGGGGGTTCGAATCCCCCCTCGGGCATGGATGTTTGTGTCGTCTTTAGTATAAGGTAGTTCACAAGTCGTTTTTGGACTGATGACTCCTTAATCTTAACAAACAAAAGCTACAGAGGCATTAGTGTCAACTGTACAATGAGCCGCTTATTTGGCAATATAATGTTTGAAAAAATTAGACAAAATTTTGGCCACCATGTTGGGGAAGACCAGAGCGGCTTTAGGCAGAACAGATCATGTACAGATAATCTATTTATTTTACAACCACTGATGGGGAGATTTATATTGATAGGAAATGAGCTATACATTGCCTTTGTAGATTTAGCAAAAGCTTACGGTGCAGTCTCTAGATCTAAGTTGTGGGAAGTTATGAAAGATGTAGGTATGGATGATCACCTTTTACCTATTATTATTGAAATGTACAGAGATAATGTGGTACAGATGAAACGAGGTTCGAAGTATCAAAACCTATCAATGACACTAAAGGTTTGCGACAAGGTTGCAGTATGTTACCAATCTTGTCAATTTGTATGTAGAAGTGGCTCTCCGAAATTGGAAGAACAGCTGTCAACGAGGTACAGATATTTTAATTAAGATTTGCTGGCGATCAAGCTATTATAGCACAAGATTATTATGACCTAGAGTTCATGATACGACGATTATATCACGAATACAACAGATGGGGGCTACAAATGAGTCTAACAAAAACAGAGTATCTGGTGGTGAATAGTGATGCTAAATTTGAAGTACGCATCAGTGACGAAGCGGTTATGACATAGGTAGAGAACTTTAAATATCTCGGGGCACATATTGATAAAAATGGATTGGGCCATATAGAAGTAAAATACAGACTACAGCAAAGCTGAAAGGTGTTTGGGTGTATTAATTCTTTTTTGATGGGATAAGAATATTTCCAACAACAATAAGAAAAGAGTAGGTAAGATAATGTTTGAATCAGTGCTACGCTATGGATCAGAACTATGGATATTAAATTCGGATCTGAAAATAAAATAGTTGTGGAAATTTATTATTTTCGTAGGAGTGCCAGAATATCAAGAATGGAAAGAAAAACTAACGATGAAGTAAGAGCCAGAATGAAGGCGAATGATACAGTGGATTGAAAGAAAATCACTGAAGAACGGACATATGATGAGAAAGCCAGATCATCGGTGGCAAAAGAAGGTTTATGAATGGAAACCACCCGTTAGACGTAAGCGCGGAAAACCACGACGTTCTTGGAGAGACCAAATAAATGGAGTAATGGAGCATCGCAGCATCGACAAGGAAGATGCGCTGGACAAACAGGCTTGGCGGAGGATAACAGGAATACGACAAGATGTTGTTATTAATTAATCTTTGTATTGACTAATCCTGCAATAATAATAACAGATAACGTTTCAACTTTGGAAATAAAATGAAGTGCGTAAGAACCAGCTCTGGAGAGTACGGAGGATGAAGCAATACAGTGATTTCGTTTATAGTGCAACAGTTACACACCAACAGCGATGAATGTCTATGAGCATTTTCGTGATGCAGGAGCCATAAATTGTCTCGACACATTTCAGTCCGTTTCGTTCTCTCATTTTTTCTCGCAGGGGTCGCAAGTCCCAAGAGTATTATCGACCAACAGTTAGTTACTGTGACACAAATTCATGATGAAGTAATCCTGCAAAGTCAAACAAAACTATTAACATGGCTATGACATTTGCCCTTACTTCACAATCATTATTTGGTCTTGAAGAATGTTTGCGAACCCATTGTGAAGATTGGGTTCACCACCATAGCAGTAGATCCACTTCTCATCACCAGTTATGATTCTCATAAGGAACATCTCGTTCACATTTACGCTGTCCAAAAGCTCCTGAACGAAGGTCAGCTTGAACTCCCGTTCGCCCATTTTTATACACTAGTAGCTAAAAGCTCGGCGTTGCCCGGGTATTTATTTATTCCTGCCTTGAAATAGTACTTCTATCTCTCTGTCCATATCCTTTTTTCTAAAAACATGTTATATTTATCGGAGAATATATAAGAAATAAGGTTGTCTTGCATAATGTAAAAAATTATAAGTGCAGTATCCAAACAAAGATAGCAATCAAAATAAATTGAAATATAAAATTCGCACGATATTGTACAAATGTAATTTTTTTTTTCAGGTTTATATTCATTTGTATAAGTGCTGTATGTCTGTAAAATCTGTTGCGAATACAATTAGTAGTAAAGAAGTAATAGATTAAAACTTGGTGCGTGTTTATGTGCTCATATATCATGAACTACGTCTCGTACTGTGATACAATTTCAAAGGTACAGCTCTATCAGCTATATGTGTGTATACTATCTGTAAAACTACCTGCGGCTACAATTTGTAGTGTAGAAATTATAAATTGTAGCGTCATACCGATTGTCGTAGTATTAGTCCATGAACAGCAGTAAAGTAATATGCGAGAAACTTTTTTCCTTTCGTAATTTTGCTGTGGTTGTCAGCGAGAAAAATTCTATGAAGGTTTGAAATTATGTTAAAATTTGTTGCAAGTCTCTAAGTACTGTCATTCTCATACAGTGTGTGAATAAAATCTCGTCGTAACTTCCTGGCGGATTAAAACTGTTCCCGGAACCGGGACTCGAACCTGGGACCTTTGCCTTTCGCGGGCAAGCGCTCTACCGACTGAGCTATCCTGACAACTCACGATGCCGCCTCACAACTTTACTTCCGCCAGTATCTCGCCTCCTACTTTCCAAACTTCACAGAAGTTCTCTTACAAAACTTGCAAGACAAGAAGAAAGGATATGGTGAAGACATGGCTTAGCCACAGCCTAAGGGATGTTTCCAGAATGAAACTTTCACTCTGCAGCGGAGTGTGCACTGATATGAAACTTCCAGATTAAAATCTGCCAGGAAGTTTCATATCAGCGCACACTCCGCTGCAGAGTGAAAGTTTCATTCTGAAATTCTCGTCGCATTACGTGGCAGTTTCTTGCAACTATATTGTTTATGACCTTGTATCTCCTTAACCGTGTGTCGTATGTGGTTCTTACCCCGACAACGTTGTTACCCCACGGTGAGTAATATATGCACCAAATTTGGTTGAAATCGGTCCAATGGTTTAGGAGGAAATATGCAACACTGTCGTTTGATGCAGCAGTTTTTCGCGTATCTCATTGTGAACTATGTGTTGTACGTGATACTAACACGACGACCGTCCTCATGGATTGAAGCTTACGTGTGCAAAATTTCATAAACATTGGAAGTAAACTGTAGATTTCTATACAAGACGTACACACAAACATACCGACACTCTGCTTTATATATAAAGGTGAACCATTCCTAAAACTGAGTACAGATTAAGCACCCAGCACCGTCGGCTTCCTGCATTATTTTTTGTGTCTCTGAAGGGTTTTCTTCAGCCAGCAGACCAGAAGACCGTGTAAAAGCTACCAGTGACTGCCAGAATCATTTCACGATCATTAAATGAAGTCAGACTCTGTGCTTGGAAACCTGTTAAATGCATCCCGTATCAACCAAAGTGATTCCTTTCACAAGTTAGAATGGAAAGATACTGGAGCACGTTACACCACAGAGAATGTTCACGAACGCCACTGGTAAGGTCTAGGCTTTAAGACGTGGGCAGGCATTATGCACAGTGGCCCGACAGGTATTATTACGGCACCGCGGTATTGCAGAGGAGTTATTCCGGGTCACATCCGTCTGTTTATGGGTGCTGTACCTCCCGAAATTATATACTTGACAAATGCACAAGCGCTTGTTGGAGCCGAAAAGTCCTTTCTGCATCTAGTTACCCATAGCATTGTCGGAAAGTCAATCGCACGACTTCATTCGGCGCCTGCAGGACACGATAACATTACAGTGAAAATGACCAGCCTTCTTATCGATGTTTTGCTGCCCGCAATAACGGACACGTTTTACAATTCTGTAAAGCTCAGCACTTTCCCAGCAACCTGGCAGAATGGACTTACAAAGCCACTACAGAAGGACGCTGCAGTGCAACCTTCCGACTGCATGACAATTTGCATTCTACCAGCATTAATAGAAGACTCTAGAATACATAGTTCAAGAGCAGAATACTAATTATTTAACAGCTAAGACCCTTCTTGATGAATAACTTTCATATTTCCACCACAATAACAGAACGACAACTGCCCGAAAAGAAGTGACTGTCGAACTGAAAAAAGCTATGGACAAACAAGGAACAATTACTTCGACATTCTACTTTCTAAACTCTCTAGTCCAAATATTTTGCAAGTGCTGTGCACTAGTTCTACTTTTACCTCACATCCTGCCACCAGTATGTAAATATTGGAACAAAAATATCACAATGGAGGGATGGATTATGAGGGGTTCCACAAGGATGAGTGCTGGGCTCATTACTATTCTTGTTGTATGTTTACGGCGTGTCAACAATTCTCTTCCACTGCAAATACCTCTTAAACACGGGTGACCTTCAGTTACCTCTAACCGATAGCTCAAGAAACTTGTGGACAGCAATCCTACATGCATATGCTGACATGCTTGCCATATCAATGTGGGCACAAAACATCGGGTTGAAATTAAAACGCAAGCGATCTTAGTTGCTCATATGAAACCCATATCCCAACAGTACAGAGAATATATTCCACCATTAACCGTACTGTAGTAGTCTGTAAAAAGGTGTCAGCGTCACTCCACTTTATACATAGATATAGGAAAGTGTGCCCCGGTGAAGTAGCCGAGCGGTCTAAAGCGTCTCGCTGTGGAGCGCGCGGTTGCTCGCCGTGGAGGTTCGAGTCCTCCCTGAGGCATGGGTGTGTGTTTTTGTCCGTAGGTTGTGTGCGTTGTTCTTAGGTTAGTTTACCTTAGTTTAAGTAGTTTGTAAGCTACGGACTGATGACCACGCAGTTTGGTCTGATAGATTTACAAAGAACAGGAAAGTGTTTCCACTTCAACTTCAAAATAAATTCATGGAGACGCTAATATGCCCAATATTCGACAGTGGTGATGCTATTATTCAAGGACTTTCATACGAAAGCTCACGCAAGGTACAATTGATTCATTTGTGACATACGCTTTTTCGACCACTTCACTCTAGCCTCTATGCAGTTGTCATGGCTTCGTGCTGATAAGCGTATAGATTATCAGACGTTATGCGTGGTCTATCGTTTCCTTAATATTTGCATTCCCACTTATTTATCGTCATCTCTAAATCTGTTATCGGAACAGCCCAACATAACTACCCGTTCTCAACAAAGTAAAATCTTCTCTGTACTTTGCACAATACTGCCATGTTTGGCAACTCTTTTTCTGTACCCGACTTTCGAACAATCTTTCAGAAAATATCAGAGAAATCAGATCCCTCCCAAACTACAAAAGCCAATTAACTAATGGCACATCTACTATCACAACAGCTACTGCAGCTCACCCTTGTCTTTTGCCACTACCACTCAAAATTTCACTTTCCCTTTGTCGGTAATTCCTTCCAAAGACCCTCTGTCATTGTAATTTCTTTCTTCTTCTCTATATTCACCCCTCTCCGTCCATACAACTCTACCTATTATTTCAAAAGCGTTAATCTAGATCATTTAATGTGTTGTAATATTGTTATAACTATAACTATTACTATTTTACTACTATAATTTTTGTAATATGTCTTGGATGTGTTGTTTACTGGACAGCTGTAAGAGAGTACCTTAAGGCCATAGTCAGGTCAGGTTAAATAAGCAAAAAATAAATTTAACGAAATGTTCAAATGTTTGTAAAGCTTATGGGACTTAACTGCCGGGTCATCAGTCCCTAAACTTACAAACTACTTGTGAACTAGCTTATACTGAAGACAGCACAAACATCCATTCCCAATGGGGGATTCTGAGGCCTCGCGCATCGTAGCATAGCGCCTCAATGCGCTCGGCCGTTCCACCACGGCAAATTTGTCGATGATTGTGCACATCCATACAGGGTCGCTGGCGTGTGGGACATACTAGAACGGGAGATACTGAACGTATGTAATGGCTTTCCAACTACTCGGACCTAAACCCTGTATAGCATTCTGGGAGTCTCTTGACCACTAACTGAAAACCGCCTTGACACAAAAGTAAGACATTAACCCGCAAGGAGTGTTGAACAGTTTGCTACCAGCATAAAAAAAACAGCTGCAATGAGTGCATTTGTGCTTGAAGAGGCCGTACTCTGTACTTAGGATCCGTTTTCGAACTTTATGTTAGAGAATCTCGTCATTGTCAAACATAAAAGTCATCTATTTCTGTAGCTCTACTTTTATATGTGGTGAAATCTCTACCATTTACCGTTACAAAAATACCGCGGTGTCTCGAACACAATTTTGCAGTGATGCATATAATCCATCATTGGCTGCGATGAATCCTCTTCAACAATGCCTCGGTCATTTATCAATTGTCAAGTAGTGTAACACTTTGCAGTGCACAGTTTCTAAAGCCTTGCACAAGAAGTTTAGTCCATTAGTGACAAACAGAAATGTACCGATGGCTCCTAGAAGGCCAGCTCGGCAGCACTGAATAAAGGATCGTCCCACGAATCCTGAGACCAATGAAAAATGCAAAAGAAAGGTAGCAGCTCAATATCTGTTTACTGGTTCACGTTATTGCATGGGGACGTAATTCCATGAAATTAGTGGAGTAGAAGACTATGTCGTTCTGATGTTAAATTAGTTTTATTATATTGTTAAAATGCTAAGTCACTAATTTTTTTTTTTTTTTTTTTTTTGGGTGAAAGCTGTTCATTCAAAGATGCAACCGTGTTTGTCCAATCCAGGTACTCTGCTTTAAATTTCCATAATTTCTAAACGATTCCACATAAACGTCGACGTGCCTGATAAGAATTGCTTGCTTACCTCTTGTTTTGAACTTACGTCAACACACGATGTAATAGGCTGGTATGCGTAATTTAATATCTTGTTCGTAGCAGCCATTTTATTAATTTGGCAAAAAACTTAATATGAACACCTATGGCTGGCACCCTCAGGCACCTGAAGGCACATCCAGGTAGTGTCGACATCAATGACTATAATATCTCCGAGGAAATCTTTGATTATTGGCTCATTCACTTTCATGGAAATTACTATTTGGCAAGCGAAGATTGCAGTTTGATTTCAATAGCGAACTTGGAGCAAAACAGCGAGAAAAGGGTGACGACATGCTGGAATGCAGGCGGCGATTGTATTGCGAGTGTGTTCTCGTACATAATTGCAATTCGCCTCACATGTGTTTTCGACTATGACTTGGACCAGTCACAAGTCTCAAGATTTTTATTTTTCGCAAGTATGCTTACAAGTCATTTTACTTTTATAGTTATTTTATTCTTGCCTTACTATTTATAAGTTTTAACTTTCCTGTTGTAACGCATATTCCTATATACCAATTGAAAATATGAAGAGTGCATGAACGGACAATAATCAGTAAAATGGCGGAAAACCATCTTGAAAAATCAAAACAGATTTTGAACATATCAAAATAGCCTAATGCGTCGTATAATAGACAGAAATTTCGCTCGCTCGTAAATTTGTTGTACCACTTTATTCGGCAAAGGTGACTATGGTTCTGGTTTACGATCTCGTTCAATCGTAATTCCTGATTTCTTGCCTTGTTACAAATAGCGCCACTGGTAAATGCCATGACGAGATTTCAACACTACAGCAGTGTGGATGTGTGGATAGGATAATTTTTTCGCAAGATGAAGATCTTCCACGCACTCTACAACCAGTGATGCAACGGCTGCAGAGGCATTTCGCAAATGCTAGAACTATCAACCATTATTTCCGTACAACCTGACCGTCTGTGTGACTTCTGGCTGTGGGGCAGTCTGAAAGATGATGTGTTCAGTGCTCTAGTTACGAAGGTAGCAGAAGGCACGCATTGCATAAGAATTCTGAATGTGACCCCGGAGACACTCCTATCTGTTGCGGAACAAGCTGATTTATCTATTTCAACTCGTGGCAGGAACGGTGGACTGCATATCTTGCGCCAGTCTCACGACCCATATATACTGTTTCAATACTACAAACAGATTCTACCTCATCCGATGTGGTACGACCTTGCAGCGTTGGATGGGCCTACCTAACAGTGCCACAACTATTGACAGCCGCACTTTATTAGTCATGCATATTGAACAGTATGGCTGGTGTAAAGTTCAGCTCATATTATATCTGTTGTATTCATAACTGTCATTCATAGCGGCCTCATTTACATCGAGACGCCATTTAGTTCTAAAATTTTCATTTTTTTCCCATACTGTTTACCCATACATTAATAATTCGATTTTCAGCGTTGACGTCATTCCTGTATTCCTTTACTAATGATTAAAAACAAAAGCAGTTTTTCCACTAACTGACTTTATGTGGGATCATGATGGAATAATTTATACATTCCGACAGAAACACGAGACAGTAATGTAATATACCGCAATATTTTTATAATTTGACGAAAGGTCATTCGTTATGACTCCATCCGGTTATAACGTTGCCCTTGCTTCGTATGATGCCATAATTGTTAAAAGTAGATTCCGCGATTATATTTTTTGGACAAGGAATTGATGGTACCGTGTGTTTGAATTTGAAATAAGTTAAAGTACAGCACAAAATGAACATTAAAGCAAATAAACCGCGGGTAGCATATTAAAGTCGGGCACCATACAAGCAACAGCACGTTATAAGACTTACGGAAAGCATCTAGCTGGATCCTGCGCTTCGTATTGTAGAAGCTGGAAATGATAACTTTTTTTAATTTAATATACTTTCCGTAGTATATCAATGTTAAGAGTGTTCACTTCGCCTTTCATTGTTATGTGACCGTAGGTGGATTATGAAGTTACGGGTAATGATAGAATAATAAAAAAATGATCGGACTTCGTGAAATTACAAAATAAATGACTCCAGGTTCTAAATTCAAGCAAAGTATAGTATAACAATGATTGATTGATTGAAATTTTGCAGACAATGCGAAGCGATTGTAATGGCGTCTGAACATTAAACTATTACGGACGTCGCGGAGCTGAAAACAGTAGAAAATAAGTATTTGACGTGGAGGGATTCATTTAAATAAAAGCCAAAGAGAGGGGATGATTTTAATTTTAAGTAATATATTTTTACAACATCTTGCATCACAATTACTTACATTGAATGGATACATGCATGGAAGACGTCCGTACAGAACGAACATAGACAAGAGAGTGAGTAGAAACTACTATCACGGGTCCGTCTTCTCGCTTGTTTTTAAGTAAAAAATGACGAACGAAATTAAATTAGTTGCATTGCGAGTCAGAGGGAACCGGAGGCGATAAGCATCGCTGATCAAAGATAAACAAAAACAAAAAAATAAAAATAAATGAACAAAATAAATAAAAAAACAAAATAAATAAATAAAAAATAATAATTTTAGTGTATCGTTACAAGGTACTGATTACAGAGATATGTACGCGTGCGACGCCTACCCCTGGGGTGCAAAGGAATCGGAAATAGAAGTTTTAAATTTTCATACGTATTTCGCTCAGCCTGGCTTGTCAGACCGAGTCACGGGTCGTGCCGCGTGCCTGCTGCTGGAGAATTCCACAAGCATATTCCCGACACGTGTCTTTCGATTCGGCACTCCTACATCTACATCTACAACCATACTCTGCAAGCCACCCGACGGTGTGTGGCGGAGGGTACCTTGAGTACCACTATCGATTTTCCCTCCTAGTCCAGTCACGTATTGTTCGCGGAAAGAAGGATTGTCGGTATGCCTCTGTGTGGGCTCTAATCTCTCTGATTTTATCCTCACGATCCCTTCGCGAGATTTACGTAGGAGGGAGCAATATACTGCTAGACTCCTCAGTAAAGGTAAGTTCTCGAAACTTCGACAAAGCCCCTACCGAGCGACAGAGCTCTCTCCTGCAGAGTCTTCCACTGGAGTTTACCGATCATCTCCGTAACGCTTTCACGATTACCAAATGATCCTGTAACGAAGCGCGCTGCTCTCCGTTGGATCTTCTCCACTTCCTCTATCAATCCCACCAGGTACGGATCCCACACCGGTGAGCAGTATTCAAGTTGTGGGCGAACAAGTGTACTGTAACCTACTTCCTCTGTTTCCGGACTGCATTTCCTTAGAATTCTCCCAATGAATATAAGTCTGGCATCTGCTTTACCGACGATTGATTTTATATGGTCGTTCCATTTTAAATCCTTCCTAATGACTACTCCCAGATAATTTATGGAATTAACTGCTTCCAGTTGCTGACCTGCTATAGTGTAGCTAAATGATAAAGAATCTTTCTTTCTGTGCATTCGCAGCACATTACACTTGTCTACATTGAGCTTTAATTGCCATTCCCTGCACCATGCGTCAATTCGATGCAGATCCTCCTGCATCTCAATACAATTTTCCATTGTTACAACCTCTCTATATACTACCGCATCATCCGCAAAAGGCCTCAGTGAACTTCCGATGTTATCCGCAAGGTCATTTATATATATCGTGAACAGCAACGGACCCACGACACTCCCCTGTGGCACACCTGACATAACTCCTACTTCGGAAGTCATTAAGTGGTTCTCTACAAATGGACTCTCATTAAACTTTGATAAAACCCAGTATATACAGTTTCATACAGTAAATGGCATGACACCATTAATAAATTTAGACTTTGAACATAAATCTGTAGCTAAGGTAGAATATTCAAAATTTTTAGGCATTTGCATTGACGAGGGACTGAATTGGAAGAAACATATTGAAGATCTCCTGAAACGTCTGAGTTCAGAAACTTATGCTATCAGAGTCATTGCAAAATTTGGTGATATAAATCTCAGTAAATTAGCTTACTACGCCTATTTTCATTCAATGCTTTCATATGGGATCATATTCTGGGGCAATTCAACATTGAGTAAAAAAGTATTCATTGCACAAAACCGTGTAATCAGAATAATTGCTGGAGCCCACCCAAGAGCATCCTGCAGACATTTATTTAGGGATCCAGGGATACTCGCTGTAGCTTCACAATATATATATTCACTCATGAAATTTGTTATTAATAATCCGACCCATTTCAAAAGTAATAGCAGTGTGCATAGCTACAACACTAGGAGAAAGGATGATATTCACTATTCAAGGTTAAATCTTACTTTTGCTCAAAAAGGGGTGAATTATGCTGCTACAAAAGTCTTTGGTCACTTACCAAGTAGCATCAAAAGTCTGACAGATAGCCAACTAGTATTTAAAAAGAAATTAAAGGAATTTCTGAATGGCAACTCCTTCTACAATGTAGATGAGGTTTTAGATAAAACTTAAAAAATAAAAAAATTAAAAAAAATAAAAATAATAAAAAAAAATTTCTTAAAATATAGATTGTTAAGTATAGACAAAATTTACTAAACTGACACATTCCACATCATTACGAAATGTCGTATACATGATCTAAGGAACAAGTATTAATCTAATCTAATCTCTCCATTGAGAATGACCTGCTGCTTTCTGTTATCTAGGAATTCCTCAATCACACAATTGGTCACGAGCCATTCTGGCGGTCACTGTGTCCAGACCTGAACGACAGACTGAAGAACGGACGCTCTCTTGCGCCTTTGCCTCCGACCTGTCTAGACCTTCTTCCTACATCTCCGACGTTACCATTACTTTGCGTATGATGTGCCTGTAGGAACTGGCGTCGATCACGCCAGAGGCCGCCTTAGTATCGTGTAACGACCATTTCCTAATAATACCCATTCTGCTATTTTGTGAAAAACTGACATTTTGAGCCCGTGGTTGTGTATGAAATACAGGGGTGATTCTTACAAGAAAGAAGTCAGCAACCAACCACTAAAAATGTTCAAATGTTTGTTAAGCTTATGAGACTTAACTACGGGGTCATCAGTCCCTAAACTTACAAACTACTTATTTACTACCTTATACTAAGGACGGCACAAATATCCATGCCCGAGGGGGGATTCGAACCCCCGACCGTTGTTGTCGTGCAGACCGTGACTGGAGCACCTCAGTCCCCTCGGCCACCGCGGCCGGCAACCAACCACTTTTGATTTTGCTATTTATTAACTAAATAGCGCTGTTACCGGTTTCGAACCTTTCAGTTCATCTTCAAACGGCTGTTCACGTCCACACAAATGTGTCGACATGTGCACTTTCCGTCTTCATTTCTTCTGAACTGTTGATAATAGGCTTTTAGTTTCTCATGGCCGGCCGCAGTGGCCGAGGAGACTGAGGCGCTCCAGTCACGGTCTGCACGGCCACTACGGTCGGGGGTTCGAATCCCCCTCGGGCATGGATATTTGTGCCGTCTTTAGTATAAGGTAGTTGATAAGTGGTTTGTAAGTTTAGGGACTGATGACCCCGGAGTTAAGTCCCATAAGCTTAACAAACATTTGAACATTTATTTTCTCATGACCTGCTAACATTGCTGTAAAATTCGAAGATATTGGAAGTTGAATCATTAAACGTTGTCGGATCGTTGGAAAATACAGTTTAGTGCTTTCCCCCGTTTTCTGTTTTTTGCCACTCAATCTCCCATTTGTTCCTGAACTCCTCTCGAAGTTTCTTCTTTACTGCACTTGTAGGTGTTTTGTTGTAGCGTATCGATTGTCGTGACCGAGCCGCTCTCTTAGCGAGATTGTAAGCTAGTTCATTTCCCCATATCCTTCGATGCGCTTTAGCCCATTCAAAATGCACTTGCCAGTTGTATGTCTGTGACGTTCTGATTTGAGATCGCATTTCTTCAATCAAGATGTTGTGGTTTTTCGGATTTCGTAACGACTCCAAAGTAATCCTTCTATCGGTATGAATCACAGCAATCTATCAATATTCCGGAGATTGGTTTTAACTTAAGGACATTAAGAATGGCAAATTGTTTAGCTTGATTGTTTGATTCATTAGACAGTTTAAGCTGTAACTGGTAAGTAAGCTTCTTATTAATAAATATTGTTATTCCGGAACCCATTCCGTCGCCTGACTTGCTTTCGTCTGTGTATACTTCAAGAGAGAAGCTCTTGCTTGCATCCTTCTCAGTTATTCTCGTCAAGTGTGCCGGGTGTGCCCAGCTTGAAGATGGCATACACGAAAAACGAGTACGTTGACATGTTGGTGATACTCGGCCAGTGTCGACACGATGCCACTGAAGCAGCTATGGCGTATGCCGTGAGATGTCCTAGGCGAAGAGCCCCGGCATGCATTACGTTCTTACGCGCCCAACAATGGCTTCGGGAAACTGGCAGATTACTAATGCGCCGCAGTAACAGACGAAGACCTGCAAGAAGTGAGGAGACGGAGGTGTTTGTTTTAGCTGCAGTCCACCACGATCCTGTCAGATTACGAGTTGTTGCTGCAGTCGCTGTTGTCAGTCTCACATCTGTGTGGCGTGTAGTACACGGTCACAGGTTTCACCCGTACTGCCTGTCAGTAACCCACGAGCTGCATGGGGACGATTTCAGTGCGAGAGATACATTTTGTGAATGGGCCATGCGTAATTTCACGCTGGAGTCCTTACAAATTGTTATGCCCTCTGATGAGTCCATGTTCACAAATTATGGTGCAGTGAATCGCCATAACGTGCACTACTGGGCCGCAGACAATCCTCGGTGGTACGACCTGTCACCGTCATCGTAGGTGGTCTATTAATGTAGGGTGTGCAATACTTGGGGATGAAATCGTCGGTCCACATTACTTCCCATATACAGTGACAGGTGAGTTATATCGCGCTTTTATCGACAGTTTGGTAGGTCTCCTTGAAAATGTGGGACTACACACGGGAGTCCACATGTGGATGCAGCACGATGGTCACCCAGCCCATTCTGCGCGTGCGATTGTGTAGGAACTAAACAGCAGGTTTGCAGGAAAGTGGTTGGAGCGCCATAGTCCTCATTCATGACAAGCAAGGTCGCCCGATTTAACACCATTAAATTTCTTTTTGTGGGGATACCAACAGAATAGTGTTATGTCACTGAGCCCACATCCCCAGATGATATAAAACGGCGCATCGAGGACGCATGTCGCTCCGTGACAACGGTGACGTTTCATCTTGTCCGTAGATCCTTTAGAAGGCGCATTCATGAACAGGGGCACACATTTGAACATCTCATTTAAATCAACTTCCCACTGCCAGAACATCACCCACCACATAGCCGTTTATTACATACAGCGTGTATTCTGCATTGAATCTAAGTACTTTCTTCTTGGTCTTCTTGGTCAGCTGGCTATTGTTCGCAGCTCGCCCGCCGCAGCTGCTTCAGTAGAAATAAAACGTGACGTCAGCTATTGTCCGCCGGAATGCGTCACTGTTTTCTGGGAAAGTTGTGCGCTTCCCACAGAAGTCGATGAGCAGGGAAGCTCCCCTAGTGTTTGTATACAACAGCGTGGTTCTTCGCCGCAGTTCAAATGTTTGTAAAGCTGCGGGAGCAATTGCACTGGTCATCAGTCCCTAGACTTATAAACTACTTGGGTCAGTTGAAGCAAGACCACCTAGAGAGAAGGCCGTGGCGCTCTCGTGTGACGTCACGCAGAGTAGCCATCATTCGCGTAGCTCACTGGGTGGCCACTGGGGCACGGCCCACTATGCCGTAGCGTGCAGCCAGTGAGCTACGCGAACGATGCGTACTTTGAGTGACGTCACACGAGAGCGCCGCATCCTTCTCCCTAGGTGGTGTTGATTGAAGTCCGGGATACGGCCGTCGGCTTTGACCAACGACGTCATACCTGAATTGCCGGCCTTGGTGGCCGAGGAGACTAAGGCGCTCCAGTCACGGTCTGCACGACCACTACGGTCAGGGGTTAGAATCCCCCCTCGGGCATGGATATTTGTACCATCCTAGTTCGTAAGTCGTTCATAAGTAGTTTGTAAGTTTAGGGACTAATAACCCCTTAGTTAAGTCCCATAGACTGTACAAACATTTGAACATACCTGAGTTTGTTTACAAGCATAACGTACATTATAGATTACGATTTTGTATTTTAAAAGTGATCTATAGCTTCACTCTGATGAATCCAGTAAATATAGTATGCAGCATTGGTCGTTTTCTTTTTATTATTGTTTTTGCAGATCGATTTTGATCACATAATGATCATCTTCAATGCTCCAGTCATGCATTGAAGATGATCTTTATGTGATCTAAATCGATGTGCAAAAACAATAATAAGTAAACTATCAATGCTGCATACTATATTTACTATATATTTTGTGGTCGCTGAGCACACTGTTTCAAAAAATGGAATCAAGTGAGCGCCGAAGGCGTGAATTTTTGGGCTGAGACCTATGATGTATGGTACATTCTGTTTGTGGTAATCTATAATTTCCGAGGATAATCACAGATTATTTATTATCTATAATACATAAATATTATAATATTATCTCGTATGTTTATGTTCATTGATTTTGTGTTTGTTTTGTTAGTACATCTACGTAGCGTATCTTACAAATTAGAAATTTTTGATATTTATGGTACGTGAAGCTCAGAACTCAAATAACAATCAGCCAAAACCATTCGAGGCAACTCTAAAAAATTCTCGAGAAAATCGACTTTGAAATTTTGCATGTACACGTAAGTACCAATAATTAATTGAATTACGTCATCTGTCGATGTAGCTCTGACAACCAGAAGCTTGTTAGTTCGAATCGTGCCGTGATAGTATTTTTGTTTTTTTTGTTTTTTGTTCGAATGTTTACGCAATTTTAATATACAATGTTAATTTTTGCGAAAACGCATGTATTTTTGTTTAATCGTAATTTTCTATATTTTATTAAAGCTTGTTAATAATGACTGTTTCAGTAAAAAAACCGATTCGAACCCCTGACCGTGTGGTCGTAAGGCCAGGACGCTGCCACCTGTGCTAAACCAACAGATACTGCAATCGGTGTTAGTTTCTGGTCAAAGCCGACGGGTTGTATCACAGTCTTCAATTGTGCCAACTACTTAAATTAACTTATGCTATAGACGACATTCGCACCCAAGCTTGAGGGAGGACTTGTACCTCCAACGGGGAGCAGCCGCGCACTCTGCAGCAAGGCGCCTTAGAGTGCTCGGCCATTCCGCCGCGGTAGGAAAGGACTAGGAAGGATCAAACCTCCTTCCTACCCGAATTCTACAACTTATAAAAGGCCAAGGAAGTGTGCACTAACTCTCCTACTCTAACGAGCGAGGTGGTGTGGTGGTAAGGCACTGGATTAACATTAGCGGAGACGCGGGTTCAAAGCCGCCTCAGGCTATCCTGATTTAGGTTTTCCGTGATTTCCGTAAATCACTCTAGGCAAAACTACAGGGAAATAAAAAAAAAGTTCAAATGTTTGTAAATCTATCGGACCAAACTGCGTGGTCATCAGTCCGTAGCTTACAAACTACTTAAACCTAGGTAAACTAACCTAAGGACAACACACACGCCCATGCCCCAGAGAGGACTCGAACCTCCACGGCGAGCAACCGGCGCGCTCCGCAGCGAGACGCTTTAGACCGCTCGGCTACTCCACCGCGGCAGGGAAATAACACTTATGAGTCATACAGCCAAGATTTTTGAAAGAATCGTACTAAATCGAATGAATGAAAAGATAGGAAAGGAGCTGAGCAAGGAACAGTATGGGTTTAGAAAAAGGAAGAATCACAATTGACCTGATATTTTCTATTCGTCACCTGATGGAAAAACGTTTGGCATTAAAACATAAGGTTGTCTCATATGAGCAGCGCGTTTAGTAGGTCTTCCCATATTCACAAAAATTTTAGTGTACTACAGATTCACTAAAAATAAAAACAAAAATGTTAACAAAAAACCTACTTAAAATGGTCTTCAGTCCGCAGACTGGTTTGATGCAGCTGTCCATGCTACCCTGTCCTGTGCAAGTCTCTTCATTTGAAAATACATTCGGCAACCTACATCCTTTTGAAGCTAATTACTAAGGGACCACACGGGAATCACCAGCCTTCAAATAACAAAAAGGAAAAAAAAAAAAAAACAAAAATCATTAAAATCGGTTCACACAGTCGAAGGCGCTGTGGTAACAAACATTAAAAAAATAGTCGAATTGAGAACCTCCTCCTCCTCCTTTGAGAAAGAGGACACGTTTTTACACAGTCATTTACAACATTATTAATGAACCACGTAAAACTACTACAATCTAAAACAGTAACCCTGTGTGGTTATTGTAAAACGAAATATTATGAATCTTGAAATTTTATTCATCATCACTACACTCAACTGTCTCATTCTTGTCTTATTCACTTTTGAACCAACTATATTTGGAGGACTTCGAAATCTCTCTCCAGAGCATTTTGTTTTTAACAAGTACTGATAAAAGTTCAGGCATTTCAAATGTTTGAACTTAAACTGTGCACGTACAATAGCTGTTATATTTTCTATTTTAAATCTACACCTGTCTTTTGTCCACTGTGTGTTCACAAGGGAAAATACACGTTCTGTGTTGGCATTATGAGTAGGAAAAGAAAAACATATTCTACAATTTTGAGCAGTTCAGAATAACACTATATGACTGATTTAAATATGTACACCACACTTCAGCTGCTGGTACGTTCTGTTTCCTTTGATAAACATTCAAAAAATTCATAAAATTACAAAACGGATCAAAGCACAATGTATCATTAATGCTTACATTCGTTTGATCATTCTTGAAAACTTTGTATTTCTCCAAAAACACATCATTTAACACTGACTTTCTTTTCGGCATTTTGTATTCGTATTTAAGTTCGTAATTTACTTTGAAGCAAAAGGGTACCTACGATCTCGAACACACAATACAACTTCAACCTAATCCACAAAGTATACACTGGTTGAATACAGGTTCCTTCGTAGAGAAGTTCGAATCGTTTGTAACTGTCAGACCCATGTGGAGAGCGAAAGTGTGAACGGCAATTTCGCTCTGTGTATGCGCGTGGTAGTTGCACCGTATCTAATGGCCACGACGTAGACGGTTCGTTAAAACCTAATCTTCCGTCTTCCTATCCTTCCCTCCCCATCTCTTAATGGAGTTCTGTAATTTAAAACATATCGTGATGGGGTCAAATAAACCTTGCTTCCCCCCCCCCCCCCCCCCCCCACGACAACTGAGAGAAAATAATTTCGGAACTTGTTCCTAAGTTATGACCAGGATCATCAGGATAAAAGAAAATTTACCAGTTTTTCGGTTTAAATACAAACCGTGCCTAGAATGACGGTAAATACTGTTCTTCTTTATCCAGATGAAAATAATATTATTAAATACGAAAAGAAACTCTGCTACTTCGGGACAACCACTGATTGAAGAAGCTATACGTTGTATGCAGAATTCAAATGTCATCTAAATCGCTTCGGCGATTTGAAGACACTGACGTCTTGTGTCAGCATTGTATTCATTATGTTCAATCGTATTACGTTCAGCATATCAACAATCAAAATTATTTTATTAATTGAGATAAATTTCAAAAGCCACAGAATAAATAGTTTTCCCATAAAGTCTTCAAGCGTCTCAGAAGTTATAAGAGAAACGTTGATGCTCATCTGTTCCATATTTCGAATTATATACTTAAAATTAACAAATATCTTGAATTACACACTTTCCTAGAGTAGCCTATGTTCTTCTTCACGGGTTCAAGCTATCTGCATACCGAAAGTCATCAAAATCGCTTAAGTGCATTTATAATATTAGAATGGGTAGCTGTGAAAATGTAAGATTCAAAGATCTTAAACTGGTGTTTACGGAGTATCTCAATTCGTTATACCAGTTTAAGATCTTTGAATCTTAAACTTTCACACATAGGGTGTTTCACTAAATGTGTTTGCCTCTGTAAGTTACGAAGTAATAGGCGACGGAAATATTTATTGCGGTAGGTCATCATAAGAAACGTTACACTGTCCTCGGAGCTATGTATATACGTCATTGCGTTATTTTCCAGAGAGTTACAACAAAAAGATACATTTTTTAAAAGGAACAATAGTCGTTTCTATCATGCACTGGAATCAGTAACACCAACTGTGTATACATAAATTTAACTTGCATTACTATCACTTTTAGTATGGGAGCTACAACCCTTCGAAGTTTCAGATGCAGTATGTAATAAACATTGAATAGGGGATCATGGGGGAATTTAATTAGAGGTACTATGCTCCAGACTGAACGCTGAAAGGTATAATCAGTCTCTAATGATGATGATGATGATGATGACGACACCAGACAAAGGATACGACATTCGTCGGATTGGGATTCAAAATGGCGGATTGTTCAGCTCGGTATATGTTGTGCTTTAGGACAACGCAGATGGGTCGTATCGCGGACTTCAGTTGACCGAAGTAGTTCATAAGTCTAGCCTCATCAGTCCTGGAAATTTTTATTTTATTTTTATTTTATGATTAGTAATATTCCAAAAAGGCTTTAAAATATTTTAAAAAATTTCTGCCCCTTTATATTCTTAAAAAATTCACGTCTCCTATAGTGGACATCAGAACACTAGATATCACAACAGTCAGTGTTATATTTAACTATGCTGTTTATGTTAAAATGCTTTGATTTCTTTGTGTTAACAATAGTATAGTATGATTTTACATTAATTAAAGTGTACCATGGAAATTTGAGTGCTCACATAGATAACAAATCGCCTTTCCATTCTGTCAGACATTTTAGCACTGCTGCAGAGTGAACAAATGGCAGGCTAGTGTGACTTTTTCAGGTCTAACATGTGCTGCAACCTTCCCTTTATGCATTGAGAGGTGTAGCACTGTCACTAACATTTGAATATTGTTTTATGACGCAGGGACTGAGGAGGCTAGGGACTGTTGACCAGTGCAATTGGTCCCGCAACTTTACAAACATTTGAACTGCGTCGGAGAACCAGGCTGTTGTATACAAACACTAGGGGAGCTTCCCTGCTCATCGACTTCTGTGGGAAGCGCACAACTTTTCCAGAAAACAGTGACACATTCCGGCGGACAATAGCTGACGTCACGTTTTATTTCTACTGAGGCAGCTGCGGCGGGCGGACTTTGAACAGTAGCCAGCAGACCAAGAAGGCCAAGAAGAAAGTACTTAGATTCGGTGCAGAATGATTTTGAAGTAAAAGGCATAACATCAGACGAGGCATCAATATTAGCATTGAATAGGGGATCATGGAGGAATTTAATTAGAGGTACTATGCTCCAGACTGAACGCTGAAAGGCATAATCAGTGTCTAATGATGATGATGATCAGAACTTTGAAATGTCTGTGTATTGTGTGATATGTGTGAAAACGTAAAGTGCTATGAAATGTCTGCAAATCGTGTAACTGAGGCGGGACTTTGGGACCAGCCCGGCATTCACCTAGGGGGATGTGAAAAACAGCCTAATAAGCACATCCAGACTTGCCGGCACTCCGACCCCTTTTGTTAATCCGCCGGGCGGATTCGAACCGGAGCTGATATGCCTCCCTGTCTTGGCGAGCGGTGCATTAGACCACACGGCTAACCGAGCGGGTCTACCATCGATCACAGATCTCAGCTCAAAAATTGGCGCTTTCCCCGCTCACTTGAGAAAATGAAAAAGAAACCACTCGGTTGAGTTATACCTAACCATCAGAGAGTAGCTAGAGATCACTTAAAACTCAAACTGAGCGAGGTGACGCAGTGGTAACGCACTGGACTCATATTCGGGAGGGCGGTGGTTCAAATTCACCTCCGGCCATCCAGATTTAGGTTTTCCATGATTTCCCTAAATCACTCCAGGCAATTGCCGCGATGGTTCCATTCAAAGGGCACGGCCGATTTCCTTCCCCGTCGTTACCCAAAACTCCGAGCGCTAGCTCCGTCTCTAATGACCAAGCTGTCGATGGGACGTTAAACCCTAAACTTCCTCCTTCCTTAAAACTCAAAATAGTGATCTATAATGTACGTTATGCTTGTAAGTGCGCCTCGGTTGTACAGTGGTAGAGTGCCAGACTACAAATCCAAAGGTCGCGAGTAAGATCCCCGCCAGGTCCTAGGATTTTTATCTGTCACTTTCCACTTCTTTCACCTCTGGCAGTATTGGTCATGTGGAAATTACCGAGTAGCACCGTGGTTCAGAACCCACGTTAAATTGTAGGTCCCCCTATAACTGGCTGGGTAAGTCAGTTCGAAGGTCGGAGGAAGGCAACGGCATACCACCTCCAAACAGGACCATGCCTAGTAAAGCACTGCGGTGTTCAAACCAATCTTCGGATTGTTGACTGCTTTTTTTTATGCTTGTAAACAAACTATCGCCTTCAACTCATGTATGGCGTCATTGGTCAAAACAGACGTGTCGTATCGCGGACTTCAGTTGACCCAAGTAGTTTATAAGTCTAAGACTGATGCCCATTGCAATTAGTCCCGCAACTTTACAAACATTTGAACTGCGTCGGAGAACCAGGCTGTTGTATACAAACACTAGGGGAGCTTCCCTGCTCATCGACTTCTGCGGGAAGCGCACAACTTTTCCAGAAAACAGTGACACATTCCGGCGGACAATAGCTGACATCACATTTTATTTTTACTGAGGCAGCTGCGGCGGGTGGGCTGCGAACAGTAGCCAGCAGACCGAGAGGACCAAGAAGAAAGTACTTAGATTTGGTGCAAAATGATTTTGAAGTAAAAGGCATAACATCAGCCGAGGCATCAATGTTAGCATTGAATAGGGGATCATGGAGGAATTTAATTAGAGGTACTATGCTCCAGACTGAACTCTGAAAGGCATAATCAGTCTCTAATGATGATGATATCAGACAAAGCATACGACACTCGTCGGATTGGGATTCAAAATGGCGGATTGTTCAGCTCGGTATATCTAGTGCTTTGTCGGGCCCAGTGGTCTTTGTGTAAAATGCTCGACTGGACACCGAAGCGTCGTGGGTTCGATACCCGGTCCGACCTCGAATTTTTCAGTTTGCGTTTTAACCCTTCACCTCTCAACGATGTGAGGAGTCGCCAGAAACGATACGTGGTTCGGATTCCACGTTAAGCTGTAGGTCCCCTTTCCCTGGTTGGATAACTGGGGTAGGCTAGGGGCACGCAAGTCGCCGAAGTGGCGTCCAATTGAAAGACTTGCACCAGGCCAATGAGCCACACGAAATTATTTTTATTATCTAGTGCTTTAGGTCATAGCAGACGGGTTGTATCGCGGACTTCAATTGACCGAAGTAGTTTATAAGTCTAAGGACTGATGACCAGTGCAATTGGTCCCGCAGCTTTACAAACATTTGAACTGCGACGGAGAACCACGCTGTTGTATACAAACACTAGGGGGGAGCTTCCCTATTCCTCGGCTTCTGCGGCAAGCGCCCAACTTTTCCAGAAAACAGTGACACATTCCGGCGGACAATAGCTGACGTCACGTTTTATTTCTACTGAGGCAGCTGCGGCGGGTGGGCTGCGCACAGTAGCCGGCAGCGGCGGCTGGGTAGGGGGCGCTGGAGGAAAAGGATGCACGCAGCTGGCTTCGAAGCGCGGCCAACCAGGCGGGGCGCAGCGAGAGTTTCCTGCTGAGGCGGCAGCCAATGGCGCGCCCGGGACAGGTAAATCAGCTATCATCCGGGGGCAGTGCTCGCCGCGACCGGTTCCCGCGTCCGACTTCGGCTCGAGGACACGTCGCTCGTGGCGTAACACACTTTCGCCTCGGTGCGCGGTCTGCACCGAGCGTCTCTCCGCTCCGCTAACCTCACCGGACTTATACACAGCCAGATAGGAAATTCCCCCTCCCCTCCCTTCCCCTCCCCTCCACCATCACTCGCTCAATATGCGAATGGAACGAGACTCCAGCGCTATTGGCACGAACTGCCCCCCTCCCTGGGTAATTACTATACAGAGTCTCGTATGCTAGGTTCAAATGTAGATCCATCAAATTTTTGCATGAGAAACCGAAGGTCGCCTATCGCCTTACACAGCACGAAGCGGCGTCAACATAACGTTCAGCATTTTAGGTATTTGGTTTCCTACACTACATTAACGTTGAAAACCTCGAACAGAACTCGAACTACACGTAGCACTGGTGTTATTCGAAAGTAGTGTGGTTGAGGCCTCCTCCTTGTGGCTTTACAGCCGTGAGCGGGTCTTCGCTTCGTTAACAGTTATTAAGTCACGTAATTAACAACACATAATATCATCCCTCTGCATTTAATACTATAGAATGCAACTAGTTCAGTACCTACATCAACTGACGCTGAAGAAGTGTGTTTTCATATTCTAGTTTCTGGTGTTACTTTACATGCTGACTGTCTTACAATACATAATTAGACGTTTAGACCTAATACCACCTTCTGTAATATGTTGCTAGGCTATTATTCTTGTTACACTCAGACCCTGAAAACGACGAATAATATATCTGGCAAAACTAGTTGCATTAATAAGGTAAATTAAAAATTGCGATTTTTTATTTTTTTAAATTTTTATTTATTTATTTGTTATTTGGTTACAGTTTGCTTCTATTCTGCCCTCTAGTGTACTTTTGATCATGTCGCTATGATACTATGATACCCTGTAGACGACGAATAATATACCTGCTGATTCTTGTCGCTTTAATGAAATTAAGTTGAAACTTTCAATTTTTCTTTTTTGTTATAGTTTACTGCCCTCTAGTGCACTTTCCATCTGAAATTTACAATAGGCTACCCTGGCAACGAAAAGACAACACCATATGAAGCTATCATCCGACGATGAAAGAATTTCGAAACTTATTGGAACACTAAAATCTCCTCAACTGTAACTTCATTAAATTACTGGATGGTAGCTAATTTTCGAAAACGTTTCTTGATCTCCTTCCTGTCTGTTTTCACAGGAAGACCTCCTTTGTAGTTTTTGTGTCCAACATACTTCGAAGTGCCCGACTCCAGTTATTCTTTTACATTTAATTAACCCTACCTTACATGATATGATCCAGTTCATTAATTCTTACTGTGCAAGTACTAACATTATTTCTTATCCCTTTAATGCAATTTTTCGTAGTACTTTTGATTCAAATATTATGAGATGTTCATACAATGTAGGCTTTCACGGCCGGCGTTAACTTCACTTCGGCTGCGGAAGAAATCATCTGAGGCGAAGTGGCTACTGCGGCCTATCAGACCGAAAACTTTAAGTGAAATTCTGATATGTTGATTGTCATTTCCGGTTAGCGTCCATACTTGACATCCATACACAACCATTGGGCGCAAGATAACCTTATATACAATCATTCTGAGCTGTCGGCTTACCATTCTAGATGTCCCTAGCTGTTTAGATCTCTGATAACATCTATTACCACTTAAAATTCGGTATTTTATTTCTGTGAGCATCGAATTTGTCTCCTAGGTATTATAAAGCCTCTGAATAAGCAAAACTGAAACCTGCTACTGGCCAGTACACAAGATAGTCTCCCCCTGATCTTTGGATTTTCGTATATTTCTAGTCCTTTATGCTGTGCAGCTGGTTTGCATTCAACTGCTACTCTCTTCAATGACATTCTTCGTTTACGTGTAACTGCAACGTCTTCAGCACGTGCAAGCAGCTTATTGGTCAGATATCTCGGGTGTTGGTATAACCGCTTCTAAGGTAAAAATTTTAAAAATATAATTTTTTTTATTCAGAAACAGGCAGCAGTTTTAATCATCTACTATTTTGTTGTTGTTCAAATGTTTGTAAATCTATCGGACCAAACTGCGTGGTCATCAGTCCGTAGCTTACAAACTACTTAAACCTAGGTAAACTAACCTAAGGACACACACACACACACACACACACACACACACACACACACACACACACACCCATGCCCCAGGAAGAACTCGAACCTCCACGGCGAGCAACCGCGCGCTCCGCAGCGAGACGCTTTAGACCGTTCGGCTACTCCAACGCGTTTTTATTATTATTATCATTATTATTATTATCATGAGACAGAGCCAAGTGCGAGAGGAAACGTTAGACGTTGAAAAATTCCTAAGATCATGATCCCCTTCTTCCAAAGAACATTTCACTATTACTTTCACAATATCATTTTACTGTTTTTCAGCTATCGGAGAAAAAAGTAAGTCAAGAAGGAGCAATGGAATAGAAAAAGTACACGAAAATGGCAAGTAGTGTACAGCAGAGGATATTTATTTCCTGACGCTTCTCAGCAAATCGCCGGTCTGACCAGCAACAGCAGCCAGAACAGGTGGCCAAAAACAGGCTGAACGTGGCTACTGCCGATAAACATGACACTGTTGGTGAGTCCACCTGCAGAACCGGACAAGCCCTAGAAGTTGAAGTAAACATATTCAGAAAGTGGAAAACCCCGCAACTGTCCCGAATGTCGTAGGAAATGTTTGAAATAGCGCTGTCCTCACAGCCTAGGAACATTCGTGTATAACCACAAGCTGCAGTCTCGTCACTATCGTGGTAAGAGAATTGCCAGTAATGTTGATACAGAATGAAATTTTCACTCTGCAGCGGAGTGTTGTTGATGCACTTTCATTTAACTTCGTGCTAAATAAGACGTCGAGGAAGTTGTCAACGTTTATTGCTATTACAGCTCCAAAATGTATTAATGAAAAAGATATTTACCAAATGAATCTCTCATGTATTTGCACTTCAGCCTTCATAAATTTTGAAGAAAGACATCGTTCCGTCAGGCTTTATTTTAAAACTGCACTTTGCTGCTCCTAGATTTGAGTACATCTCCATTTTAACAAAATCTAAAAATATAACACATAAAATCAAATGACACATTCAATACAAGAGTCCGTAGGCTGTACTGGCTGTATTAGTGCTTCCTTCAACGCAGCAATTACCTATAACAGATGTGGGTACTTCACTCTCGTAAACTAAAAATCGTGTGCCACGTGAGATTACGCATAGCACTGTCGTCGAAAGCCATGATGTAAAATACTAAATGCACGAAGTGACAGTGGTTGTAAGCTCTCTAGCGTTAACCAACAAAAATCTTCACATGTAAACAGCAACAATGAGAGGAAAAATTGTGTGATGCATCAGCACAAACAACATTCACAAACACAGATTCTTTTATGGTGCTGGTTCAAGTTCACAATTGTGTGCGAAAAACAAATGGAACTCAAAAGTGTACGGGAAAAGGTCTTAAAAGTACCGTCGCAAAATAATTGAGACATATTCAATTAAATAGGGAACAAGAGCGACTGTCATATTAATATGTACGAAAAGGTGTCACATACAAGAATCTGTACTGAAAACATTTATATTCATATCAGGACTCAATACATAAAGCATGAAAATTCTAAAATGTACAGTAGTTCCAATTTTCGGCCGTTCCCGTCGGAGGTTCAAGTCTCACTTCGAGAATGATTGTGTGTGTTGACCTTAGTGTAAGATAGTTCAAGTACTTTGTAAGTGTAAGAACTCATGACCATCGCAGATTGTTCCAATAGATATCGGATATTTGTACATTTTTAGTTCCAATATTAATAAGACACAAGCTCAGCGCAGCATCTCGATAACAGTAACACTGCTGTACAAGTGAACCTGTCCATGTATCTATTGTATCAAACAAAAGGTTTGTCTATACATTTTAATCCTTTATAGGATGGTAGTCGATATGTTGCGGCACCTACCATACGTGCAAAACAGTGTACGTTTTAAAGTTTCTCTTTGCCTTCCTTGTTTTCACCCGTTTTATTCGAAATAACAAGTTTATCACTGGAATTTGTAGTATTTCATACTGTTCAGTAATGTTTTATTGCTTGACTGTTGTAATGTACTCAATTTTTATAATTCAATAAATTAGTTAATAAATGTATCTTCTTTGAATTCCAAATACCATTTTTTGTTATCTATTCCAGATATAAGAAGGCGGTATTTAAAATGGCTCCACAGTAGTCTAAGCCCCACACAAAATGGATAGTGGTTTTTACGTCAACCACCTATTTCTTCCTTTCACTTTCAAGTTAAATGAACATAAAATAATTCTGAGTATATTACATGCCTCTATTATTAAAATTAAAATTACCTTTCAAATTTTCAGAAAAAGTTTTTCCCATAAAGGGTTAAAAAGGAACAACAGCACATTATATAATGGTATCCGTAATCATAAAAATTGACTCCTTTACTCAATATGTTTAATACAATATATGATTTTGTACTAATACATAAATCGGTTAAATTATGTAAAATGGTTATTATTTCATCATCAACGGTTATGTACTGTCACAAATTAAAATTACTACTAGTTAGTAGCGAGCCAGGGTGTGTATCGGACATTGAAAGTGCTACGATCCCCCTTGAGAATGTCCTCCGCAGTCGGGGACGAAACGTTGGGTTTCGACAATAAATCCACTAGACCACGGCATAATAGCCCGGAAATTTTTAGTAATTTTGACCATTCCGGACGTGAAAGTTTACATTTTACAACACTGTCACAAATGTTACCCAAAAGTACATACCAGCACGAAAATGCTAATGTCGGAGCACAAAAAACAAATATGTTCCTTTTTTGTAATAATAACAGTCTCTGTTGCAAAATAATACTGTTTGCCGGCCGCGGTGGCCGAGGAGACTGAGGCGCTTCAGTCACGGTCTGCACGGCCACTACGGTCGGGGGTTCGAATCCCTCCTCGGGCATGGATATTTGTGCCGTCCTAGTTCGTAAGTAGTTCATAAGTAGTTTGTATGTTTAGGGACTGATGAGCTTAAAAACATTTGAACATTTTTAATACTGTTTATTAACGCGTTTCGCGCTTTTGGCGCGTCATCAGAATACTGTAACAAGAGAAAATATATAAACAAACCATGATAGTTTTAGGGCGCGAACCTATCCACAGCTTTAAAAACAAAACAAATAGGGGAGTCGGGACCTACCTAACGGACAGCAAGATTGCATTCCTTAGTAAAACACACGATGGTAAACATCATTAGTCATAAATAAAAAATAAAGACATGGGCATAACCAGCTGATCAAACGTCAACGTGAAAGGAAATCTGAAACAACAGCGAAGTAAGTAAAGGCGAACATGAAAATTGTTGACGGCGGTGGACATGGTCGGTGAGGAAGAAGTAACTCACCACATAAACAGCACTGCAGTGGATAGGTCCGCGTTCACATTTGAAACACATTACATGCACTGCGTTAGCCAGACAGGTGCTGGTGGGTGGACGGCTGGAGGCAAAGTGGTGCAAGGAGTTGCGGCCGATACGAAGTGTCGGGAGGGGGCGCTGGTAAGCGCCTGCGTATCTCGTGTGGGCGGCTATGATTTGAGAGAGAAAATCGAACGATACTGTCGGAAAATGCTCGAGGTGGAGAGTATGTCTATATCGTAGAGTATTAAGGGCAGCATAAGGGGGTTAAAAAGAAAGATCATAGTGGTGTGAAGGGCGAAACAATTGAACAAAAGCCCTGAAGAAGCATTAAAAATTATACGATCTATATGTGCATGAGTGCAGATGGATTCAGTCACTGGAGTTCGTGAATATAAATCATCATCATCATCATCATTAGAGACTGATTATGCCTTTCAGCGTTCAGTCTGGAGCATAGTACCTCTAATTAATTTCCTCCATGATCCCCTATTCAATGCTAACATTGATGCCTCCTCTGATTTTATGCCTTTTACTTCAAAATGATTCTGCACCGAATCTAAGTACTTTCTTCTTGGTCTACCTCGACTCCTCTTACCCTCCGCTGCCGAGCTCATGAGTCTCTTAGGTAACCTTGCTTCTCCCATGCGTGTAACATGACCCCGCCATCTCAGTCTGTTCGCTTTAACTGCTTCATCTATGGTGTTCATTCCCAGTTTTTCCTTGATTTCCTCATTATGGGCACCCTCCAGCCATTGTTCCCATCATTAAAGTCAATTTCCAATTTTTACACCATAGTGATGATACCTTATTTAGATCGTTCTGAAGTTGGTTTTGATCTTCAGATGAATTTACTAGACGGTAAATAACGGCGTCATCTGCAAACAACATAAGAGAGCTACTTAGATTTTCCCGTAAATCGTTTATGTAAATAAGTAACAGCAGAGGACCAATAACACTACCATGTGGAACGCCCTATATCACCCTTGTTTTAGTCGATGCTTTACCATCGATTACTACAAACTGTGTCCTCTCTGATAGGAAATCCCCTATCCAGTCGCAAATTAAGGGCGATATACCATAATCACGCAGTTTGATTAAAAGCCGTTTGTTATGTACGGTGTCAAAAGCCTTCTAGAAAACAACAAATACGGAATCGATTTGCGAAACCTTGTCGATAGCACTCATCACTTCGTGTGAATGAAGGGCTCGTTGCGTTTCGCATGAACGATATTTTCTAAATCCGTGTTGACCTTGGGTCAATAGATCATTCTGTTCGAGATAATTCATAATGTTTGAATACAGGATATGATCCAAAACCCAGCTGCAAATTGACGTCATGAAAGAGGCATGTAGTTTAGTGGGTTACTCCTACTGCCTTTCTTGAATATAGGTGTGACCTGCGCTACTTTCCAATCTCGTGGTACAGATTCATTTTAAGGTTGTGTTTTAAGCTTGGCACCTATAGGAACGCATGCGATGCTGGTAGCGTGTTTATGGGGATCAAGCACTGTCTATGAGAGTGTGTACGAGTGGCTCGCCCGTTTTCGAGGAGGCTGTGGAAGTGTTCCTGACGTTCCCTATAGTGGACAAGCGGCGTTCTCCGCCAGTGAAGATAACATTGAGGAACGGTGGACATTAATCCCGAACGATCGCCGATCAACTGTGCGCGTAATAGCAGGCCAACTGCAGATAAACCGCGAATCGCCCACGCATAGGCAATATCATCTAATAGTTCCTCAAAAAAAGGGGGAGGTGCAGCTTGAACATTCACCACACTCGCTGGATCTCAATCCTGCAGATTTCTTCCTATTCCCTCGACTCTAACTCACTTTTCAAAAGAAAAAGACTCGCCGATATTCCTCACATACAACAAAACGTGACGACGCTTTAGAAAACCATCCCAAAGGAAGACTTAGTATAAAGTTTGCTGGACATGTATCGCAGAGCTCAGGGGTGCATACGAGGGTCACTGCAAAAGAAATGCATACTACTATTTTTTAATGTTGTTTTTGTTGTGGTCTTCGGTTTGATGCAGCTCTCCACGCTACCCTGTCCTGTGCAAGGTTCTTCATCTGAGAATATGTTCGGCAACCAACATCCCTTCGAATCTGCTTACTGTATTCGTCCCTCGGTCTCCCTCTATGATTTTTACCCCAGACACTTCCTTCTAATGCTAACTTGACAATACCTTGATGTCTCAGAATGTGTCCTACCAATCTATCCCTTCTCTTAGTCAGGATATGCCAGAAACTCCTTTTCTCCCAAATCCGGTTACGCACCTCATTAGTCACGTGATCTATCCATCTAATCTTCATTATTCGTCTGTAGCACCACATTTCAAAAGCTTCTATAATGTTTTTGTTTGAACTTCTTATCGTTCACGTTTCACTGCCATACAATGCAACACTCCAGACAAATTCTTTCAGAAAGGAAAAATTTAAATCAATATTGAATGATAACAAGTTTCGCTCCTTTAGAAACGCTTTTCTCCCCATAGCCATTCTTCATTTTATATCTTCTTTACTTTGGCCATCAAAAGCCATCTTGCAAATAACAAAATTCATGTACTACTTTTATTGTCTCATCATCAAATTTAATTCCTTCAGCATCGCCTGATTTTCTGACATTACATTCCATTACCTTCGTTCTACTCTTGTTAATGTTCATCTTATATCTTTCTTTGAAGACAATGTCCACTCCATTCAATTGGTCTTCCAGATCTTTTGCGGTCTCTGACAGAATTACTATGTCATCGGCAAACCGCAATGTTTTTGTTTCTTCTCCCTGTACTTTAATGCCCTCTCCAAATTTCTCCTTGCATTCCTTCACTGCCTGCTCAATGTACAGATTGAACTACATTGGGGAAATGTTGATATTCATGTCGGGTTTCCAGCCGGATAATCGAGTCATCTTGACACAATATTTCAACGGACCTCCTGGCCGCCATCTTCAGGTGCTGAGTCTCGTAGGAAACTGAAGTCTTGCCGTGCCCGGCGGCCTTATATACGCCGCGAAGTACTAACGGCGCGTGCGCCAGAGAGTCGTGGCTGCGTCCTCTGCCGCAAGCAGCCGGTGCAGCGCCTCAGTGGAGAAAACTGGCAGGAACGATGTATCGCTCACATGCGCTAGTTGTCACAGGTGGAGAAAAGAGCACGCTGTTTTTTAAAATTAGACAAAACTGGATTCCACATGTTGCTAAGAGGGAACCCCTTATCTCTATTTATTAAATTGTCCGCCAACCTAATCTCAATAGATTCCTTTAAAACGCATTCCCAGTAGCGAGACGCAGAAGCAAGTACACGTGTTTCGTCATACTTCATTCTGTGTCCTTCGGTTAAACAATGCTCCGCTACTGCAGACCTGTCAGGTTGTAACAAACGTGTATGTCTGTGGTGCTCGGTGCATCGATCATTGACAGTGCGAATCGTTTGTCCTATATATGCTTTCCCACAGTGGCAAGGTATCTTATAAACACCAGGTTTTCTCAGCCCCAAATCGTCTTTAACGGAGCCAAGAAGAGCCCTAGTCTTGGCAGGTGGTCGAAACACACTTTTTATATTAAACTTCTTTTAAATCCTTCCAATTTTTGATGACACATTTCCAGCGTACGGAAGGAAGGCAACTGATGTGCATTGGTCCTCTTCTGGTTCTGGCGACGGCCCAATCTGCATGGCATGACGGATCTGTCTCTCTGTGTACCCGTTCTCCTTAAACACCAACTTCAGATGTTCTAGTTCCTGTGTTAAGGTATCTGCATCCGATATGGCTCTTCGAACTAAAGCTTTCAGGACGCCTGTGCGTTGGTTCGGTGGGTGGCAACTCATTGCATGTAGATATCGGTCTGTGTGCGAAGGTTTTCTGTACACACTATGTCCTAGGGTTCCATCGTCCTTCCTGTACTCTAAAACATCCAAAAATGGAAGCTTCCCATCTCTCTCCACTTCCATCGTGAATTTAATGTTGGGGTGGAGGCAATTAAAATGATCCAGGAACCGATTAAGAGCATCCGGTCCATGAGGCCACACCATGAACGTGTCATCCACGTATCTCCAGAAACAGGTAGGTTTTCAGACGAGCTGTCCTCAGTGCCCTGTCTTCAAAGTCCTCCATAAATAAATTGGCGACTATGGGGGATAAAGGACTTCCCATAGCCACTCCGTCATTCTGCTCAAAGTACTGGTCATTAAATAAAAAATATGTAGAGGTCAGCACATGACGACAAAGCTTAGTCATTTCTGCGTCCAGTTTGTCACCAATTAATTCTAAAGACTCTTCAAGAGGGACCCGTGTAAACAGAGATACTACGTCGAAGCTACCAAGCATATCAGATGGACCAACACACAAAGATTTCAACCGTTGAGTAAACACCAAAGAGTTGGAGGACTAAGGACTGATGCTAAATACTTTGCCAAGTTATACGTCGGTGCACCCAAGTTACTTACTATAGGACGTAATGGCACCCCATCTTTGTGGACCTTTGGTAGGCCGTATAGTCTCGGAGGAACCGCAGCACTAGGGCGAAGTTTTTTGACCACCTCCTCAGGTAACGAACTATTCCTCAAAAGCGAAAAAGTCTTCCGTTTTACTCGCTCTGTGGGATCATTTTGCAATTTGCGGTACGCAGAGTCTTGAAGTAGACGATCCATTTTGTCTACATAATCATGACGAGTAAGAAGAATGTGGCATTGCCCTTGTCCGCTGGTAAGATGACCAAATCTGAATCTTGCCTAAGGGATCGGATAGCCGCACTCTCAATAGAAGAAATGTTACTCTGTGGTGGGGTAGACTTATGTAAAACAGCTGAAACTTCCTGTCTGATTTCTTCGGCTCTGTCATCAGGAAGACGAGACACCGCTTGCTCCACAGAACAGATAAATTCAGTCACAGGAAGTGTCTTCGGTGTGGGAGAACGGGTACACAGAGAGACAGATCCGTCATGCCATGCAGATTGGGCTGTCGCCAGAACCAGAAGAGGACCAATGCACATCAGTTGCCTTCCTTCCGTACGCTGGAAATGTGTCATCAAAAATTGGAAGGATTTAAAAAAAGTTTAATATAAAAAGTGTGTTTCGACCACCTGCCAAGACTAGGGCTCTTCTTGGCTCAGTTAAAGACGATTTGGGGCTGAGAAAACCTGGTGTTTATAAGATTCCTTGCCACTGTGGGAAAGCATATATAGGACAAACGATTCGCACTGTCAATGATCGATGCACCGAGCACCACAGACATACACGTTTGTTACAACCTGACAAGTCTGCAGTAGCGGAGCATTGTTTAACCGAAGGACACAGAATGAAGTATGACGAAACACGTGTACTTGCTTCTGCGTCTCGCTACTGGGAATGCGTTTTAAAGGAATCTATTGAGATTAGGTTGGCGGACAATTTAATAAATAGAGATAAGGGGTTCCCTCTTAGCAACATGTGGAATCCAGTTTTGTCTAATTTTAAAAAACAGCGTGCTCTTTTCTCCACCTGTGACAACTAGCGCATGTGAGCGATACATCGTTCCTGCCAGTTTTCTCCACTGAGGCGCTGCACCGGCTGCTTGCGGCAGAGGACGCAGCCACGACTCTCTGGCGCACGCGCCGTTAGTACTTCGCGGCGTATATAAGGCCGCCGGGCACGGCAAGACTTCAGTTTCCTACGAGACTCAGCACCTGAAGATGGCGGCCAGGTGGTCCGTTGAAATATTGTGTCAAGATGACTCGATGATCCGGCTGGAAACCCGACATGAATATCAACAATTTATACGCCGGGAAACTCTACGTAATTACATTGGGGAAAGGCTACAACCCTGACTTACTCCCTTCCCAACCTCTGCGTCCCTTTCTTGCCCTTCGACTCTTAATAATAGCTGTCTGGTTTTTGTATAGGTTGAATATAACTGTTCGCTCCCTATACTTTACCCCCGTTACCTTCAGAGATTGGAAGAGTGTATTCCAGTCGATATTGTCAAAAGCTTTCTCCAAACGCCAAAAACGTAGGTTTTGCCCTTCCTTAGCCTATCTTCTGAGATAAGTCGTAATGTGAGTATTGCCTCCCGTGTTCCTACGTTTCTCCTAAATCCAAACTGATCTTCCCCGAGGTCAGATTCCATAAGTTTTTCCACTCGTTTGTAAATTTTTTTAAATACAGTTTTTATTCTACATGATTGAAAGTTTTACAGTGTGTAGATACATCCTTTGGGAACAATATTTTAATTTCTCCACATAATCCACATTCCTCTCAACTGCCTTACGCCAGATCGTTTGGAGTGTGTGCAGTACGAGGCCTGCCGCTGCGAGGACAATCCTCAATATTGCCGTGCCCGCTTTCATCACGTAACCTGCTTGCCCACCGACTAACTGTGCTGCGATCGACAGCAGCATCTCCATACACCTTTTTCAACCTCTTGTGGATGTTTCCCAGTGTCTCGTTTCCACAGCACAGGAATTTAGTGACAGCAAGTTGCTTGTGACGAACGTCAAGTGTAGCAGCCATGTTGAAGACATGCTGTGACGGCGCCACTCACGGGGACAGGTTGAACTAAGTTTGAAAACAAGCGGGAAGGATGTATCTACACACTAAAACTATCAAACATGCAGAATGAAAACTGTATTTTTTAAGTGTACTTTTCTTTTGGAGTAACAGGTTGTATTTTCATTTCACTAATTTTAATAAGTTTTATTTTTTCTACGTCCTTCTGGAGCCGAGGGAATCTTTTCCCTTAAAAAAAATAATAAAAAACAAAATAAATAAATAAAACAAATCTAGTGGGAATTATTAACATACCCGCTTATATGCCCGTGCTTCGCAACGGTTGTAGGAGGGGGGCCTGTGTATATCATGGCTTTTTAGGGTCAGTAAAAATAGAATCCTTGTTGGATCGCTTTGTCAATCAAATCAGTTATCCTAGCCAAGAGGTCAAATGTAAGTAAAAGTTATTTTCCGAAACGATGTATCTCCATAAAGTTTTTGATACAAAATGAAACATGCCAAAATAAGCAAAGAAATGTCGTTAAGTATTTAATAGCACTACGTTCAATGTTTGTTACTCGTAGACATAAGATTGCTTAATTCTGGCCTAGACGTTCGCTTCCTTGTTGTACTACTCCATACTTATTATGCAGCAGCGGTGTTTATTAATTCTTTGGTGAACTACAGTGCCTCTATAGTGTGTTTGCTGTGCTACGCAACCCATACTTCAAGCATAACCTACATCTAAAACAATTTCCCTGATTTCACTTTTATGAAACGAAGTTGCTCCATGCAAATCCGTGAAGTAGTTTAGGAGAATAGGTACTTCTAATAAATAGACAGTTACTGAAAATACTTAATATTGCTACGTATCTTTCTTCCGTGATCTGATTTTGATGAAATCATGCCTATATGTTGCCCCAATCTTAGCTAAAATTTCAAGTGAAAACCGCATGAAATTGTCAGTTGTTTTTGTTTTTTTTTTTTTTTTGTTTTTTTGTTTTTAATACGTTTGCAAAACGTGTTAGAAGTAGGCATATCTTCATGAATATGATGTAGCTTATATCATACATCAGTTATATTCGCCATTTAAAACATTTATTTCAGACCATTCATATCTCTAGACAATGGGCTGAGGCATCGAAAGCTAAAATATAGTAATTATTTCCTTAATGAAGTAAAAATACCACTCAAAATAATTGTTATTTTTACGGTTGGCTTTCTTTCCGTCAGCAGCGCTATTGTCGCTCCAAGCGTAAGACTTAAACTTCCATTGCAGTTGTACATATACGTTAGACTGTGATATCAATATGTAAATATATGGATTAAACACGCCGATGATTGTATCAGTTTTATATTCATTGCGTAGAGTCATATTTCGTAGAACATAGCAACCAAGAAAACGATTTTCAGACATATGGTAAATTTGAAAAGTCAAAGAGTAAGTACTATTTTCTAAGGGTAATAATCCGATCGCTGCCCCGAACTTCACACGAACTCCCGCAGCGCTATCTATTAGCTCTTTGCCTTTCTTTCCAAGCATGAAGTACAAATAAAACTTCAACTTAACGATATCTTTTACTTTCCCGGTCTGATTTTGATGAACTGAAGCTTATATTTTGCCCCATTATATTATCTATTTATCTGTGATACTCCCATGAATGTTCATTTAGTACTTTGGGAGATTACTCTCTACTAAAAGGCCCATGCGATTGCTTTCAGAGAAATGTTTAAATTATGGTATCTTACTTTTTCTGACCAGATTTTTTTGAAATCAAGTGTTTCTGTAACCGCAAGATACCCCACACGTTTACTGTGAAAACCCCCTGAAAATTCGTCTATTAGTTTTGGAGGTGAAAGAGAAAGACAGACATGACGGTTGTCGATGAAAAACGTTAAATTGTGATGTACTTCTTTCCGTTATCCGATTTTTAAGAAACTAAGTCTATATGTTGTCCCAAGGTACGCTGAAGTTACCTGTGAAAACCCCATGCGAATTCGTGAAGTAGTTTTGGAGAAGTGGTTTCTGATAGATGAACAGACAGACGCGACGGTCTATGAAAACACTTCGTGATTCTATTTTGATGAAATCATGCCTAGATCCTGAACCAATCTTCGCTCATGTTTCCTGTGAAAACCGTACGAAAATTCGTCCGGTAATTTTGAAGTTTGAAGCGAAAACGAAAAGCGACAGGCCTACATTTACAGATTTATTATTAGTATAGATATGTTGTAAAATTGTATAATTTTGCAGGAATATATTTATTTGTACAAATGCTGTATGTCGGTAAAATCTGATGTTAGTAGTAAAGAAGGAATAGTGTAAAACGTGATGCTTGATGGGACGGTTTTCCATTACGTCCTCATATCTCATGAACTATGTGTCGTACAGTGATACAATTTCGAACGTACATTCAGCTTCAAGTGTGTATTCTGTATGGAAAATTTCCTGCGAGTACAATTGGTAGTGCAGAAATTATAAATTGTAACGTTATACCGAATGTCATAATTTTGCTCCATGAACAGCGGAAAAGTAGTAAGCGAGAAACTTTTTTCCTTTCATTATTTTGATGTGGTTGTCTGCGAGAAAAAGTTTAATAAAGGTTTGAAATTATGTTTAAAGTTCGTTGCAAGTCGCCAAGTACTGTCATTCTCATACAGTCTATTTATAAAGTCTCGTCGCATTTTTTGCGATTCCTATTGTTCATGACGTTATATCTCCTGAACCACGTGTCGTATGTGGTTTGTACTCCTACATCAATTATCATCTCACATACGGAATATGTTTACCAAATCTGGTTGAGATCGATCCATTGGTTGAGGAGGAAATGTGCAGCATTGTAGTTTGACGCAGCAGTTTTTCGCGCATCTCATTGTTTATGACGTCATATCTCCTTAGGTTTGGGTCGACGGTGATTCTTATCCCCACAGCGATTGTTGTCTGATATTAAGGAACGTGTGATTCCTTAATTTCTCCTAGCGAATAACAACTTCGAACAACTTACGGGTATGCTGCCAGGCCTCATGGTAGTGAGAACTTGAATAATTTTTTGGAACATTTAAATTCAACCCACCCCAACATCCGTTTTACAATGGAAGTGGAAAAGAATGGTTGCCTTCCCTTCCTTGATGTGTTGGTCAGGAGAAAGGCAGATGGTACGTTGGGACATTCGGTTTATGGGAAGCCAAAGCATACTGATTTGTATTTGCAAGCTGATAGTTGTCACCACCAGCTCAACGTGAAGGGGTTCTTCGAACTTTAGTACATAGGGCTCATGTCATTTCTGACCCAGAAAGTTTGCCCGCTGAACTGTCTCATCCATAGGTATCATTTTGACAGAATGGCTGTGGTGAAGGGCAGGTTAAAAGAGCGTTGCGCTATCGACCACATGTACAACGGGCTAGTGATGATAACACTGAGTCGGCACCCACGTCAGTAGCCTTTCTGCCATACGTTGGCAGCACTTCTAATAAGATTGGTCGCATTTTGCGTAAAAATAATGTAAAATGTGTGTTTCGTCCACCTTAAAAAATTACGGCACTGTTGGGATCCGTTAAGGATGAACTCGGTTTGCGTAAGGCGGGTGTCTACCGTATCCCATGTAGCTGTGGCATGTCATATGTTGGTCAAACTATTAGGACTGTTGAGGACCGTTGTATTGAGCATAAGCGTCACACACGTTTACAACAGCCAAACAAATCTGCTGTGGCCGAACACTGTCTTGACAAAGGTCACCCTATGGAATATGACAAAACGGAAATTCTGGCATGCACTTCCAATTACTGGGACTGTGTTATCAAGGAAGCGATAGAAATAAAACTAGGTGACAACCTTATGAATAGAGATGGAGGCTTCTGCTTAAATTCCGCTTGGGATCCTGCTCTCTCACTTGTCAAAAAAACAGAGGAAGAAAACTAATCCGACCTCGTCTGTCGATAACTGATGTTTATTATCGTCATTCTGACCAGTTTCATCTTTGGTCGTGTCGGCGCTGTGTGCTTGCTTGCCCGGTGTATGTTGTCTTTACTGTTTACTCATTGAAAACCGAGGTTTTAAAGATCGTTGCACATTGCTTTCTTACTGCAGTTGCGCCTTGAATATGGCAGGGTGGTCTCCTGCCGAAATATCGGCCGTCGTCGATTTTGGTACCTGGCAGCATACCCGGAAGTTTTTCGAAATTAAGGAACGTGTGTACCAAGTTTGGTTGAAATGGGTTCACTAGTTTAGGAGGAGATGTGGAACATACATACAAACATACATACACACATACAGCCTATTTTATAAGATGTAAGATTGCAGCAATGGCGCTTGAAGCCGTCAGTATTAGATACTTCTATTTTCAAGAAGAAAACTACGTTTCATGCCTTTTTTTAAACAGTATTATGTGTGCAATAATGTGAAACATGCGGACGCTTCGTGCGTCAGCAGAACCTGCTGGCAGTGTGTGGTCACTCGACGGCGCTCAGTCTGAAAAAGAAAGATTCTAAACGGGCCGAGTTTGTTAAATGTCTGGTATCTCTGGTTCTGGCCATGTGCCAAACACCTTTTGTTCTTTTGCTGTCATAACACCATGAGATAAACACGAATTTTAATGCGATTCTCACCTTAAAAACAAAACAGCCCTGAAAGTTTTTAAATTTCATTTAATATACTTTTTTTTTTTTACATTAATCGTCAGTTTACTAAGAAATGAGATTGACAGGAAGTGCAAAATGGCTAAGCAGGAGTGACTAGAAGCCAAATGCAAATCTGTGGAAGAATGTATCAGAAAGGGAAAAGTAGATACTGTCTACAGGAAAATAGAAGACACATTTGGGGACAAGAAAAACAACTCTACGAATTTCAGGAACTCAGATGGGAAACCAGTTCTCAGAAAAGAAGGGAAAGTTGAAAGGTGGAAAAGGTACATAGAGCAGCTCTACAAAGGAAATGAACTTCGAGACAATGTTGTAGGAAGGGAAGAGGAAGTAGATCAAGATGAAATAGGAGATACTGTACTGAGAGATGAATTTGACAGAGCCCTGAAAGACCTAGGATGTAACAAGGCTCCAGGAGTAGATGACATAACCTCAGAGCTACTAAAGTCTCTGGGAGAGCCAGCCATGACAAAACTATTTGAACTGGTGTGTAGGATGTATGAGACAGGCGAAATATCCTCAGACTTTAAGAAAAATGTAATAATCCCCATTCCAAAGAAATCAGGTGCAGACAGGTGTGAAAATTACAGAACCATCAGTTTGATAAGTCATGGTTGCAAAATTTTAACGCGAATTATCTACAGGAGAATGGAAAAGCTGGTAGAAGCTGACCTAGGGAAAGATCAGTTTGGATTCAGGAGGAACATAGGAACCTGGGAGGCAATACTCACTTTACGTCTTCTCTTAGAAGATACATTAAGAAAAGGCAAACCTACATTTTTAGCTTTTGTAGATTTGGAGAAAGCATTTGACAATATTGACTGTAATACACTCATTCAAATTCTGAGGTCAGCAGGGGTAAAATATAGGGAAAGGAGAGTTATTTATAACTTGTACAAAAGCCAGACAGCAGTTAATAGACTCGAAGGGCATGAAAGGGAAGCATCAGTTGGGAAGGGAGTAAGACAGGGTTGTAGCCTTTCTCCGATGTTATTCAGTTTGTACATCGATCAGGCGGTGAAGGAAAGCGAGAAAAATTTGGAATAGGGATTAAAGTATAGGGGGAAGAAATAAAAACATTGCGTTTTGTTGATGACATTGTAATTCTGTCAGAGACAGCAAAGGACCTGGAAGAGCAGTTAACTGGAATGGACAGTGTGTTGAAGAAAGCGTATAAAATGAACATCAACAAGAGCAAAACAAAAATAATGGAATGCGGTCTTAGAAAATCAGGCGATGCTGAAGTAATTAGACTAGGTAACGAAACAATGAAGTTGGTAGATGAGTTTTGTTACTTGGGTAGTAAAATAACATGTGATGGTCGCAGTACAGAGGATATAAAATGCAGAATGGCAATGGGAAGAAAAGCATTTTTAAAAAGAGAAATTTGCTAACATCGAATTTTAATTTAAGTGTAAGGAAGTCTTTTCTGAAGGTATTTGTGTGGAGTGTTGCCTTGTACGGAAGTGAAACATGGACGATAAGCAGTGCGGACAGGAAGAGAATAGAGGCTTTTGAAATGTGGTGTTACAGAAGAATGCTGAAGATTAGGTGGGTAGATCGCATAACCAATTAAGAAGTACTGAACAGAATTGGTGAGAAAAGGAATTTTTGGCATACCCTAGCTAAAAGAAGGGATCGCTTGGTAGGACACATTCTTAGAATCGTAAATATAGCATTGGAGGGAAGTGTATGGGGTAAAAATCGCAGGGGGAGACCAAGAGACGCGTATAGTAGGCAGATTCAAATGGATGTGGGTTGCCGTTCTTATGAGGAGATGAAAAGGCTTGCTCAGGATAGAGTAGGGTGGAGGGTTGCATCAAACCAGTCTCCGGACTGAAGACCATAACAACACAACACCTTATTTTCACAACACATTGACACAGTCAGATGGGAAAAAAAGAAAAACAAACGCCCAACAAATATTTAAGTTTTTGAAATTATTAATTAACAAAATGTTAGAAATTAATAGCATGGTAGTCAACTCCTTACGAATAAATCAATCCTCAAACCATTACTGTAGGTGGACCCAATGAGACGATCTGTCCAATTTCCGATAAGGTATATATATATATATATATATATATATATATATATATATATATATTTCACAAATTCGATGTGCTTTTTGTACTTAATGCGGGGCCAAACAGCAAGACCGGTAACGTGGACGTTGAAATGTAACATTGCACACTACTGGTTCCTAGCTCAACCCTAGACATTCGAATAGTTTAATTTATAAAGGGTTTCGCGCTGTGTGAGCAAATACTGCCAGACGGACTTTATTTCCGTAGGTTTTGGCGTATGAAAATGGGCTTACTTGCATGGAGTAAAAGCACTGCAAAGTGCCATGGAAGAATGAAGCTCTGTAACCTCTGTGATTAATTATCATTTGTTAAGTAGTATTAATGGCCAGTATTGAGTTACCATTCGGAACACTTCAGAACTAATCATGTCAAGCTGATGTAGGAGCTTAGTTCTGAACGTAATAATGTATAACGTTAAAAAAGAGTTCATCTTTAATCAGTAATACCAAGAAGTTAATTTCCAAATATTCTAATGACTTCGTGAAGACAACTTCGGAGACGAGTCGGATGTTCAGATGTTACTTCCTTTAACACAGGGTAAGGACTAGCCGGACCTTGTGAAACGAACATCTTAACTCCTGTATAATCATAATTACCGACTAATCATACTGAAGGACATTGTACTATTGAAATATAGAAGAAAACACAGTGACAGCACAACGTTAACGGTTTATAGATAATCCTTATTTTTATTGGTTTGCAACGGTTTTTCATTAAATATTTTGACGTAACAAAGCAATTCATCACTGTTAAAAAGAAATCGATGGCTCGTTTTAAGCCCTTGTTTCTCATTTCACAATATTCGATCGGAGCAAACGTTTTTTACTTAATTACGAAAAACAGGCACTTCTAATATTGGACAAGTGGAGATAAAATGAGGAAGAGAAGATGCTGAACGTTCAAAGGAAAGGGGGGGGGGAAGACACAGACAGGAGGGAAGAGATGGCAGGGAGAAGAAAGAGGAAGAAATTATTTGAGAGAGGAAGGGAGACGGACTAGAAGAATATTGAAATAAATACCCGGGCAATGTGTTTAGTTTATAGCTAGTACAAATTATAAAAAATGTGAATATGTGTGTGTGTGTGTGTGTGTGTGTGTGTGTGTAAGTGGGCATGGACGATAGGAACGTTACGGCCGTAGTGTGCGACTTGTGGAAATTTGAGAAGCACCAGAGGGGAGCGTGGTTAATGAGACAGCTGGCCCGAAACGGAAGACTCTAGTTTGATTCCCGGCCAAGCTCAATTTTCACTTGTCGCCACTAATAACTAAACGTACGCCAGAGTAACTCTCCGATTTTTCTGAAATTTGATACATGCTGTAATACTTGAAAAACTAAGGGACAAGATTATTTTTATTTATTTTGCGGCGTTAAGACGTTTAACGGGTGAAACTGTCCCTACAGTATGGAAAAATTGCGATATGTTAGAGACTAGTTAAGCGATTTTAATGATTTTTGGTATGAAATTATTTAATAAAATCAGTTTATAAAATAATGTAATAATAAAGAAAAGAAAATAAATAAACACACAAAATAAAATTAGAACGATAAATACATTAATAATTAAACACTCAACAAAAAGATCTTTTAACGGGAATCTTCATAAACAGAGGAACCAAGATCGCTAGAAATTTGAAACTAGCGATGTTGCCTCCTCTGCTTATGCCGATCCCATTATGAGACATTAGATCGCACCCCAGGCTTGAATGATGGCAAGCTCATACAAAAAGATCTTTCATTACCTTAAACAATGAATCGTGTCTGACATACAAAAAGAGAATTGTGAGAAACAAGGGGACTCACCCTTATTAAACAGAGGGGAAGAGGTGTAAATCTGGCAGTGCGACCTCCACGCGCCACATCATGCGTAATGCTAACTCCGGCTTTAAAATCAATGAACATTTTCAAGTTGCTTTGTTTAATTTTATTCGCTCTCATTTCAAAAGTAGATTTTACAGTATTTTGAAAGTCACGTGACGAGTTACTGTCTATTCAAGCACTTTTTTTCGAGTTTTCATCCGCTACGCTGGATCAGCAATATTGAATTTTGAGAATCTGATTTCAGATTCAGCGACTTTAAATACCGGTGTATTAAAGAGATGGAACAGTTCAAAAATAGAGATTCACGAGATACTTCGTGGGCAGTATCAAACGAACCCGGCAATATTAGGGTTGTTTACCCCTCATATATAAATTAATAATACGTATTTCTTAATTAAACTTCTTTTTGAAGTCTTCATAGATTCTACTTCGATTAAATCGAAACTAATTTCTGCAGCAAAAAATTGGTCTCTTTCGGGCTATTTGCCCCCTTAATTTTCACTCCTTCACCAATATTCCTAGGCCGATTGTAGTCTTTTATCAAAAGATACTTTCATAACAAATATCACGAAAATCATTTGACTCATCTGTAAGTTATCGCAATTTTTCCATTTTGGAGGGACCGTTTCACCACTTAAATGAATTTTACCGCCGATAAAAAATACTAGTCGCTTATTTTTCATCTATTACAACATATCTAAATTTCAGAAAAATTGGAGAGTGACACTTCCGTAGCTTTACTTGCGATAAACAAAGGTCTTTGGCCAATTTTTCACACGATAAATAGGTAGGCATTACTCCTGCAAGTTCACTTATAAGTAATTTCAGCCGTCCGCGGTGGCCTAGGGGACTGAGGCGCTCCAGTCACGGTCTGCACGGCCACTACGGTCGGGGGTTCGAATCCCCCCTCAAGCATGGATACTTGTGCCGTCCTTAGGATTAGTTAGTTCATAAGTAGTTTGTAAGTTTAGGGACTGATGACCTCGTAGTTAAGTCCCAGAAGCTGTACAAACATTTGAACATTTGAACAAGTTATTTCAATATCCTTGTGCAGCTAATGATATTCATTTCCTTCCTCGTCCTTCTTCCTTCCTCTCCTCAATAAAATAAAAAAAAAAAAATACATTAAAAAAATTAAAAAAAAATTGCAACGCCCATGGCAATCCATAGCAACCGGTGCATCCAGTGATCTCTATATAACCTGGGAGTAGAATTCTGCTGTCTGAGCATAGAACTGTAGCGTGCCTGCACCTTCATATGGTTTGCACACGAATTTGCATTGTCCACCATGTTGTAATTAATCAAACGAATTTCCATCCCTTAGTACGTGACAAATAATTGCTGGATTACCTCTGGATTCGAAATTTACGTCAATATGCGAAGTAACAGACTCGCGTGAGTATGCAATCTAAACATATTTCCTTCTCGTTTTCTTGTAATACTTCATAGCAACCATGTTGTAATTAGTCAAGAAACAGAATACGAACATCTCAGAAATCTGTAGTTCAACAACCAGGTAGTACAGAGATCTCTGGTGTACCAGTACACAAAACGAAAAAGACATTGAAGTCACCTATATCTCCGTATTCAATAAAAAATTTATTGACTCCCTTGTCGAAATGAATGGTGGGAACTCAGCTGGTCAGATTAGTGGGTATTAATATCCAGCAGCTGTATTTTACGGTTTATTTGCATGAAGCTATCGGTTTCGGTGCTTCAATAGCACCACTTTGAGGCTCCATACAGGATAATATAGTTGCAGATGAAAAATGCAGATTAAATAGGGGCTACAGTAATAACCGTCTTCCGTCGAAAACTTCAGTTATGTTTGAAGCAATAAACAAATTACATCCATCTTTTCTAATTATCTCGATTTCTTTTTTTCTGCCCAACATATGCGTTGTTTTCTAGTGGTCCCATTATGAGCCCTTTTATGCGATTGTTTTCCTGCGATTAAAAACTTTATATGGCTATTACCCATGTTTTTCGCTTTTCAGCCTCTGCCACAACCTTCAGCATCGAGTTTTAAATCGCTTTATGTGGAAACAACCATCCGGCCACAGTGACGCACGGCCTGCGGGATAATGCATAACATGAAACTGTACAGATTTTTTTTCTAGATTAGTTAGCCAATAGAACGCTGCAATCAGAGGAACAAGAAGGTGGCCTCCATGAGGTGGGAAACGTGAGAGGAGGAATGTTTTCTTATTTCTCTTGCAGTGCTGACAACTTCGGCGTGAGCTCGTTCGGTATTGGATAGCAGCTTTGATATAAATTACACGCGGAAGTCACAAGGCTCTGCGTAAGCGCAATGAAAAACGTTCGTGATAAAACATACTGGTGACATTTCCGTTTGTTTTCCTCAACTGTCATGCATGACACAACATGGCTTAATTATGGTAATAGTGACACAATTATTACGTCGTCGACCTTGGGAGCATTCGAGAACAAAGCGTAGTCGACACAGAGTGTGTCTATTGGGCTGAAACTGGCCAGTTAATCTGAGAAAGTGTAAGTATCGTTAGACAAAACTTTTGGTCAGTACCCTATCTCAGTAACGTAGCCCAGGGCATTTCTTATACTCTACTGGAAATAAAAAATTAGTACTTCCTCTGAGTTTTCCAATTCAGCATTTACATCAAACAAAAAATCAACGTCTAGAGACATATTTGTCTCGATATATATCGAAGATATGACTATGAAGGAGATAAATTGAATTCAAATTTGTGCCACGGCCGGGATTCGAACCCAGGACCTCCTGCTTACTAGGCAGGCGCTGAAATGTAACATTATTATGTTTTAATTGTTGCTGGAGGGAAAAAATTAAAATTAATCTATTTTTATCTGAAATGTGCTGCATGCAAGAGCAAGCTATTTAAAAAATATCTGTATGCTCTTCATTTACTATCAGATTGAAAATATGGTTTTAGTTCATCGAAATTCCCGTTTGAGCAAAGATGATTTATATTTAAGCGTCACAGCACTAATAAAAAGAAATAATGTCTCCCACAAATTGTTACATTTTCTACATAGTAGCATTGCATGCGAAGTATGTAGCAGCGCAAATGTCATTAAGAAGTTACCGCCAAAATTTAATGCTGATACCAAAGGGCTGCGGCGGAGCGGCCGAGCGCATTGAGGCGCTATGCGATGCGCGAGGCCGTTCCCTGTTGGGGGTTCGAATCCCTTCTCGGGCATGGATGTTTGTGCTGTCTTTAGTATATAAGTATATAAGTATAAGTATATATAGTTTATAAGTAGTGTGTAAGTTTAGGGACTGATGACCCCGCAGTTAAGTCCCATAAGCTTAATAAACATTTGAACAATTTTGATATGTACAAAAAAAATATAGTGCACCATAATTTTAAGATCGGTAGCTGTTGGCTTATGCGTAAGAATACAAATGTTGGAGTGCAGAATGGCGATTTATTAAACGTAACCCACGGCCAGTTCAAAATCGTGAATCTGATAAAAATCATTGTATAAATACGCTAACACGAAAATTGAAGTACAGATTACTAATTTATTCCTACAAGAAGGCCAATGAAAGTTAAATAATACGAACGATTGTTTGTCGTAGATTTCACGAATATAAATATTACGTGTGCATTTAGCCATTAAAAGTTGTAAAACGAAGTAGAAATTTTGCTATCTACAGCTTGGATCAAGTTCTACAATCTCCAACAATGGCTCTCTCACTGATGGCTATTCGCCTCGACCAAAGACGCTGTAATACAGCGCATCTGCAGTATTAAAATAACGTATTAAAATCAGTGAATATCGAAACATGGAGTGCTCCAAACTCACTTTCTTGTGCCGTTCAAATGCTTTATTTTCGCAGTGATTAAGAGTGGTTAAAGGAAATGGATGAATTCATATCAATGCCGATATAAAGGATGATGCGCCTGGAGAGAGGCATCTAGCGGAGCTCGGGTGGAATTACGAAGTCGAGAATGCCGATATAAATGATGATGCGCCGGGAGAGGCATGTAGCGGTGCACAGGTGGACTACGAAGTCGACATGTTATCAGCTCTGGAATTCGGAATATCGAAGTATCTAAATAACATTATTTCTTGGCGTTGTATAAATATACGAACACCGAAATTGTAGTTCCATTTCAAATATTAGGCTAATGAAAGTTATATAATTCGAAATTGGCATGAGAAGTATATACTTCCGTTTTTATTTGTTGTTATTGTGTCAGGCATTTTCCTTAACACGTAAACGATACCGTTTCATACCTCCCAGTGCCGGTTAAATTTCACCAAATATCCCAGCGGGCTCCTATGATAATGTTGGCAACAGATGCTGAATAGTGAGAATCCTGTGAGTCTTCATTTTACCCAATCGCTTGACAACGCTGATGTTTTCTCATGGAATCTTCGCTTTACGGGGGCAATTATTTTTACTGAGCGGACGAGGATAAAGCATAAAGCAAGAATAGCAATATTTGTTTACTTCATGGTCTGTACGATACACTAATCGAGTCATTCTATGTGGTTTGAACAAATGGGCAAAGATTTTCTATCGTGTTTTTGATGTTGCCAACATAATCACGCGAGGCCGCCGACATAATACGTAAAATTTTACTCCCAGTGACCATTGTAAAAACAATTGGTTTAAATAAATCGGCAAACCTGAGGGACGTGATAAATGTTGAAATGTTTGTATAGCTTATGGGACTTAACTACGGGGTCATCAGTCCCTAAACTTACAAACTACTTAAGAACTAGCTAACAGTAAGGACGGCACAAATATCCATGCCCGAGGGTGGATTCGAACCCCCGACCGTAGTCGCCGTGCAGACTGGCGCGTCGCAGTCCCCTCGGCCACCGCGGCCGGCCGTGATAAATCATGAAAAATTATTTCACTTATATATTCCCGGAACGTAATTGGTCTTAGCTCCGTACGTATCTCCAACAATTGCTTCCGTTCTGCGCCAAGATGGAGGTCGGCGTATTGCTGAAATAGAACACCACATAATATTAAAATTTTTGTGAAATTATGAAAAGATCAAGCTTGTTTAAATCATCACAACGCATCGGACTCCTGAACTGAATGATTGTTACTGCAAAATCATCTTTTTCAGACACTTAGGGCCTTATTACACTAGACCGCCAGCGACGGCGCTCGGCATCGGGCATTGCCTGTTACGGAGCCTCTGTTATTACACTATTGCAGCCGGTGGCGCCGCCACAAACTGGCTGGTGATTGGCTGCCGTGCGCCGGCCGCGGTGGCCGAGGGTAAAGCTCTGTATAGGGAAAGTATGGACAGCCTGCCAGTAGCAGCCATGTTGGGCCTATTCCGCTGCTGCTTACGCACCGACCGCTACAACGTTCCCAGCGCTTAACAGTACTTATCAACCGATTTTAAGGAAACTATTCAATGAAAAAATTTAAATTTCTCACGTGTTATAGTGTGATACATTCTCTCGATAATGGTCTGATTTTCTATTCATTATTACTAATAGTTTCCGTGCTACATCAAATTAAATAAACTACTGAGCAAAATTTTGAAGAGTTTGCAGAGGAAAAGTCGCATTGCGTAGACTTTGCGTACGCTTGATTTTAGCACATACAATGCTGCGGACGAAATGTAGGTAAGATATCGAAATTTTGTTTAAGGTTGAGAGCAGAACGATAACTCTTTTCATTCTCGAGATACAGGGTGTTACATCCGACGGATAGATGCGGGAACTTCGCGTAGTTCTGTCCATGCGGATCTGGCTGCTATACGAAATACTTATCGTCCGATTTTAAGAAAACTGTTTCGTTTGTGGCTCCAGATCTAGAGAGTTGACATATAAATTCAGACTGGCCTGTACTGTAGCCAAATATTCCAATAGACCGCGAGCATCTCGTCATCGGAGCATAGTGTAAATCAAGAAAACAACTGAGATTATGGATAAGTCCTTGATGAGTATTTTCTTCCGTATTATGTATTTATATCTTAAATGAAGTACGAAAAATGTAATGAGATACCCACTACATAACTTTTACCAAAAATAGAAATTAAATGTGCTTTTACAAAGCCAATCACATTTGAATGTCTAATATTTGTCTTGTTTCAATTCTTTGTTTCTTGTAATGAAACACTTAACACATAAGAATGAATGAGAAAAGCTTGCTTCAGGAACTGTGTTTTAATTTCATATCTAAAAGAGAATCTAGTTCACTTACTAATATGTCCAAAATTTGAGCGTTTTCGGCAACTACCTGCAGATAAAACCAACGACGCGTGAATAATTTAACCTCACGACATTATACAGGAATTTCTTCACAAATTTATTCAAGTTAAAAATATATACCTATCTGCTGCGTGATCCATTCGTCAGTGAATCTTTAATCTATTAATTTACATTATGAATTAAAATCATCACAGCACAAGAACCGACGTTCGCTTCTGGACTCCTAGCTTTCTCTGACGTCTTTCATCAGTCAGATTGTTCACCTTTCTGCATTTCTGATATTTAATGGAAGTGCTATAATGTTTGCCTCTCTTCTTCGCTTTTTAAGAACACCCAAAAGTACAACACTGTGGCATTATTCAAACCCAAACATACGAATATTCACAAGGCTTCTCATGGCAGCCAACCAACGTATAGGACCAAGATGGCGGAAATAGCCACGTGACTCGATTTCAGCCAATCGCGAGCCGCAGATGGCGGCAAGCGGCGTGGAAAAGGATGGCCATACTTTCCCTATACAGAGCTTTAGCCGAGGGGACTGAGGCGCTCCAGTCACGGTCTACACGGCCACTACGGTCGGGGGTTCGAATCCCCCCTCGGGCACGGATATTTGTGACGTCCTTAGTATTAAGTAGTTCATAGGTAGTTTGTAAGTTTAGGGACTGATGGCCCCGTAGTCGAGTCTCATAAGCCATACAAACATTTGAACATTTTTTTGGCTGGCGTGCCCCGCGACCAAAGCGGCAGCCACTGACGGCTCGAGAGCCACAGGCGTGGTGGGTCATTGCGTCATACGCAGCCCCAACGACCTATATAAACAACACAGACTGGCTAATGTGCTGCCAAAGAGGTATATAAACAACATACAGTCTACAGGCAAGCTACAGCGCTCTGTGTGGCAGCACTAAGCATTTTTTTCCCTTTATTGTCATTTTAAAGCCAACTAGTTACAGTCAGCAGGCTGGCAGCAGCTGCGTTCACTAAGCAACATTGGGCGCCATATTTGAGAACGTCAGTTTGAAGAAACAGAGTGAGCAGACGCTTCTGTTTGTAATCTAAACTGACGTTTAAGCGCTATTATTAGTGGTAAATCATGCCCATTGTATGTTCGGCGTACAACTGCAGCAATCGCAGTGATAAAACTGTTGGAATATCATACAGAACAAAAGAGATATGTAATTATAAAGGTCGTTGTGTATCAGCGTGTATTTGTCTATAAACATTCAAATGTTCAAATCTTTATAACTTGTCACCATACTGTGGCAAAAAAGACAACAAACAGGAGCCTTTAGGTGCAAGGGTCATAAATGAACAAATCAGCGTGATTCCAGAAACGGAGTATCCGAATCACAAGCTTTTCTTTGACAACTTTTTACCAGTGTTGATACACTCATCACATTGGGCAAAAATGTTCAAATGTTTGTAAATCTATCGGACCAAACTGCGTGGTCATCAGTCAGTAGCTTACAAACTACTTAAACCTAGGTAAACTAACCTAAGGACAAACACACACACCCATGCCCCAGGGAGGACTCGAACCTCCACGGCGAGCAACCGCGCGCTCCGCAGCGAGACCCTTTAGACCACTCGACTACTCCACCGCGGCTATAAACATTCGTTATACTTAACTTTCGCATTTACCAAGTTTAAAGATTATGTTTACTTTACGACCATCTAAAAGATAAGCAGAAGACGGTTGCATTTGGTGTGTTTTAATGTAATTATAGTTGTCTATATAGTGTACAAAATCGTATTAACCATTGGGTAAGTAGCCTAGGTATATGAACTGTAATTAAACTGTTCTTTATACAGATTTCCTTTGAAAAACAAGGAGTTGCTAACGCAATGGGTAACCAGTATGAGGCGTGATAAGTCGCAGCCTACAAAGTGTAGTTACATGTACTCTTGTTAGTTTAAAGAAATGTTCATGTATGCTACCACCGATCGAAAACGGCTACTGGCAAATGCCATTCCAACAATATTTTAGTTTCCGGAGCACCTACAGAAACTAAAAGAAACCAAGGAAGCGTCAAATTATGGAGAGCTTAGTAAATACATAATGTACTTCAAAGCAACACAGGCATCACAAAGGTAATTAAAAATGTTAAAGAAATTCGCCTGTATTTATAGGGAAGATATGTCGGCCAATACAAACGATTATTGACATTATAGTAACATAAAATCATGCAGCAGTTCGACGAGTGTAAACATTACGCTTAGGATACAGTAGTAAACGAGAAATTCTATTCGTAGTGGGAATTACTTTCCGAATGCGTCGCCCAGGAATTAAGGAAACATCAAGACTGGCAATGATTAATGTGAAACCTATGATTCAGTGTCAGCAGACGCCCAGTAACACCTGGCGTGACACTGACGTTCTCAAAGATGGCGGCAACCTCTCCAATTGGCTTCAACTATCGCGGCGCTGTGGTCAGTCTACGTTGTTTATATAGGCCTTTGGTTTCTGCCATACTTGAAGCAAACTGAAAGCTTGGCCCGCATGTTTTACAACGTCACGTAGGCGTAACCAGTCGTTTGCTATAGCTCTCAATCATATCACTTTCACTTTGTGCAATGACTTAACTAACCGTTCTCTACCTGCTTACTTTTATTTTTATAGCTAATTTAATACGGATAAAGAATAAATGATAGACAACAAGTGTGTGGTAGACAAATCGGAAAGTTTAATTACAAATGTCACATCCACTGGATCGGCTAAACATCGTCTCATTCATACAAAAAACTGGCCTTTTCACTATCCTGTAAACAATATTAATTTCGTGTACATTTGCCTAATCTGCTTACCTCTTTCCTCCGCAGATTTGGCTTTACATAAATGATTTATTCTACAACTAAAGTAATGTTTTAACAAGAGCTGTATTGGGCTGGAGTAATGAGATTCCTCCCAAAATTCCGAGGATATCATTAAGTGCTCGTAGTTGGTAAACAAAGAAGGTCTCTTTCCCCACATTCTAAATACATCTACATACATTCGCAAAAGAAAATTGTTCTTCCCTAATGACGTTTCGTGAATCCTCAGAACCCTTTCTGCCAATTCGAATAGTTTTACTAGATCATTAGAGGGATTCAACAGACTGTCTTTTATACCTTTTAATCCGATTAATCCTGTTTAGTATCATTTTTAGGAGTAAGGAGAACATCCAAGCAATCTAAACACTTCATTATTTTACTCATTTGCCTAATGATGCTTTCAGAAATATATTAAACTATTTTTCCGGAATATAATGTCAGCATTTCGTATTCTGTTACAAAGTCATGATCAAACTGAATAAGCCTACTGCTCCCCCTGAATGACTTAAATCATGATTTGCAATAGGTAATAAAAGAATTTCCATATCTCCTGCTTGGTTACATGACATTTTCAAATGAAGCTGATTCAGCTATCTTTTTTTTTAGATCCCCTTGCTGGCGTTTTTTTCCTTTTTTATTTTTGAAGATATTCAGGGAATGAAAATATCATCGGAATCGCTTTAGCCAGAAGCCACTTTGTACCATTTTTTTTACTTAAAATACGATATTCCAACAGTCTTATTACCGCGATTCGTAGAGTCATATGCTGCGCATACACTCGGCATGATTTCAGCTTAATAAATAACCTTACTACGATACATAAAATATTAAACCAAAACACGTAAATAGCGTCGGACTAACTTTCGTATTCGGCGCACAAGACGTTGAAAACAATGGCTGCCACAGTTCCTGGTTGCTGCCACAAAGAGCGCTGTTAACCCAGAGATAGCCTCTCAATGTAGTTTATATAGCTCGTTGCGGAGCCCATTACACTGGGCCACCAGGCGGCGCAGCCAGTATCTCAACCACAACTCGATTTTGCCACCGCGTGGTCAGCCTACCGTGCAGTGTTCACTGCTGATGAGGGAACATGCCGGGCAACGAGTATTCATGTATACTCCTCCTTGAACTTTTAATGGAAATGAGAAGGCGAAGAAAGGCAAAGTTGCACGTACACCCTATACCAGTGTTTTTTCAAGCTTTTTGAGTTTGCGATCCCCCTTCCAATTAAAAATAATCTTTGGCCACCCCCGTCCCCACTCCGCCCTCACCGTACTTGTATCACAACGCTGTGTGCGAATTCACAAACAGTGATTTTTTTCTGTTGATAAAACATCCTTGTAAAAAGGGGTACAGTATTCTACATTATAGGATGAAGGATTTAGTCTATTTTCCAATTTGGAACACATCCTATTTTTACATTAATTTTGACAGAAAAATTTATGTTGCATGACGAATATTTCGCGTTGCAGATAAGTTTCGGAAGCGAATTATATTCGTTAAGCCGCAGTGTATAGCCAATTCCTAAAGAAGTTTATAGTTTTTTTTATAAATTCTCAAAATCACTTATTTACTCTTGTTAATTTAGCTATTGATTGGTTTCTGAAAGCAGTATTCAGACTTTCGTGTATTCATCGTTAACATGACATATTTATTGTAAAAAAGTCTGTTCTATTCAAATCAGAAGTGCTGACAACAAGGAACTGCGTTAAGTTTCGTAAAAAATAAATTTCACTTAGGCAATTTTAGTATTTCGGAACGACCAAGTACCCAGACGAGCACTAATTTGGTTGTCTTATGGTGGACTTTCTTCCTCATTTGACCGCGACTCCCAGAACGAGAGTGTGCTACCCCAACGCCATCTATATAAAAGGCATGTGCGCTGCCTGCCAATAGTAGTCATAACACAAGCAAACTATTTGCCTTATGTAGCGCTGTGCTGACTTATGGAATACGTACACGTTGCACTCTGTGCTTCAGAATATTCTTAATGTTATTGATGTGATTTACAGACAAATTTGTTTTGGTGTAAGAATATTAGAATCGGACGATTCGTATTAGACAGTTTGTCTCATACCAGCAAAAATCTGCTCGGAGAATCACATCGATAACATGAAAAACATTCTGAAACAACGTGTGCGACGTGTACATATTCCCAAACTCATCAGAATGCTACGTAAGGCAAATGGTTGGCTTGTGTTACGACTACTCTTGGCAGGCAGCCCACAGGCCTTGTATCTAGGTGGCGTTGGCTACCCCCTGGGGATCGCGACCCGCAAGTTGAAAAACACTGCCTTATGCCATCGTTAAGGGAATCTAAAGGTTTGTACTATATTCTTTTTGGTGAACTGTGTTCAGATTACAACAAGTTCAATTACTTACCAATGTCTAAATCGCCTCTCTTTGAACTGTTGTCGTTAAGAAAGGGAGATGTTACCAGTAAAGATTCGAAAATGTGAAAGTGTCTCTCACCAGAAGAAAAACTCGTGGTCACTTTGAGGTAAGTAAACCGATAACTTGTATGTTATTATCGCTTTTGCTTTGCGAAATAGTAATTACTACTGCAGTTAACGTTTGAAACTTAGGACTATTTTAGTTTAATATTTATATCCTAATACGTCGAAAGAAAACTGATTCAAGGTATAACTTCTGGCATTCATTCAGGCTTTCTTGCAGCTTCATGTTTTTATCTTTCGTCATGTCTACACTTTCCCTCCTTTCAGTCCGAATTTCACTAGACACTTAACGAGTAGAGGCAAGAATGAGGGGAAAACAGAAAACAGGAGACTGGTCGACTGACGAGAACTACTTTAGCCGCAACAACCAGCACTGCGCCGCTGGTGGCGTAGTTGGCTGCGACGCCTGGTGGCCTAGGGTAATAAGGGCGTTACTTTTACATAAACGACAGAATGTTCTCCACATGAAAATCTATTAAAGCCAAGAGAAGTTAACTAACACGTCCTATCAGTACGAGGTCCTAAACGAGAGAGAGAGAGAGAGAGAGAGAGAGAGAGAGAGAGAGAGAGAGAGAGAGAGAGCGATCTTTCTGTCCGCGCTCCTGGCGCTTGCTCAAGACAAATTACAAATGAAAACATTATTTTTTTTTAACATTTCTGCTTTCTGGTTAGTTAAAATACTTCTTTCCCTTCGGCGTTGTCAAATTAGTTATATTACAATAAAATTTGCCGTTAATCTGCCATAGTTTTTGCATTTATAGTTCATGTTAAATTTAATTCTCACTTAAATCATTCCTTATTCCCTGTAATATTATAGCGCTGTACCACTAAGCCACCGTGACTTAATGGATAGAGCGACTGCACGGATGGTCTTGAGGTACGTCTCCCTCCACAACACCAACTTCAATTCTGCCTCATGTTCCTCTATATATAAATACGTAACAATGTTGCCAAGCCTCTCCAACAGCGAAATAGCACCCCAGCAATGACCGTTAATGGGAACGATCATGCCTCGTATGTCAGGCGCGCCGGCCGCGGTGGCCGAGGGGACTGAGGCGCTGGGGTCTGCACGGCCACTACGGTCGGGGGTACGAAACCCCCCTCGGGCATGGATATTTCTGCTGTCCTTAGGATTAGTTAGTTCATGAGTAGTTTGTAAGTTTAGGGACAGATGACCCCGTAGTTAAGTCCCATAAAAAAAAGTCAGGCGCAGATGATATTGACAGATTTCAGTACTGCCACGTTGCTTTACAACAGTAAAAGGACAACGCAACCTTGTTAATTTTATTAGATCATTCGTAAGTTATCGATTTAATAACTTGTGACGAAAGAGAAATCTTCTGTTGCTTGATCGTGTGAGGCCTGTAGCGGGGTGGAAAAACACGCATTCAGAGCTAACGACGACCGGTGGCGAGCATGAGGGTTGCTCTGTTATTCGGAGGGTCAGTGGATCCCGAAAGTCGCCTTACAGCTGAGGGGCACAGAAGGTAGGACTGAGGCGTGAGCCTTCCTAGTATCTGGCTGGCGCCACTGACGCTGGCGTCGTCTAGGCGGGAGTGTCTGGAGCAATACAAAACATCTCCATGGGAAGTGTACGGTGCTTTGCTAAGGGATAGCCGAGTTAGCGAACGCCAGGGTGGCACCTGCTAGGAAGTTGTACGTCTCTGGCGCCAAGCTGACGGGCGCCGCAATTATACAATTGCGAGGGAGTTGGCCGTTTGCTGGGAACAACTTGATGGCCGTGTTTTCGAAGGCCATCCGCCGCTACCGTGAGAATGCTGAACGGAAGGGCGAGGCCCGACCGGTGGAAACACGGGAGAGCTGACGATTGGCTGCTGTTTTATAGTAAGGGGGTTCGGCTGCCCGACTTCCGAACGCAAACCGTGATTGGCCGTACTTTGGCGCCTAGCTGTGGAATGGCGTTTCGGTAGAGATAGGCGGAGCCTGGAGGCTTTGCAGAGAGGGGACGCAGATTTTAGAAGTGGAGAGACTGAGACTGGTGTTTGAGCAGCCGAGGAGAGCAGACGCTTCTCTTCTGCTCTGTTTTATATTGTCTTCGAGCAGTGGTACTTGGAGTTTGTGGTACAATTTTTGGAGTTGCTCCAAAACTTGTACTAATAGCGCTGAGTATTGGCAAGCTTAGAGTAATATCAGCCTGCCTGTTATTAGATGAACCGACGCGGTAATTGCGATTGTCACAGTTCTGGTGTCATCTCTGCCTAAAGTACATACGTGTTTCACACGTAAATTGTCTGTAGTGGCACAACAGAGCCAAACGAGTGAGATCGTAGGCACTAAGATCCACCGGGGTCGAAGTTGGCTGATATTAGATAAATATTGCTCCTGGAATACAAAGCTAAATTATCTCCGGGTCCGCGACTTGCAGCTATCGACACTCGCAGCCACCGCCCAGCCGTCGTGCTGCTGACATCGCCAGTCGGCACAGTCTGGTACAGTATCGCCTGCATTTGCTGGTGTTTCAAGGGTATTCATGTTTTCGGACTGTTGAAAACGTTAGGTAAACTCACAGAAATCTGGTATCGATTTATTCCTTACGATTACGCCAAGGTTTCCAGTTAAATGTGTGTTGTCACAAGTGTTTAGAATCAAATACAATTATTACGACTTACCAGTCACTTGCCGTAGGGCTGTTTATATTGTTTTGTAAATTTGTATAATTTGTTCTGTGCCCAATTGTATGTATATCTTGCTGTCAACTGTGTCGTTCATTTGACTTCAGAGAATAAAACGAGTCAAAACAAATTTCTTTACTCAAAACATTCAAATTAGTTAAACTACCTTTCCACAATTTTGGATGGGTTTTATTACTTGGAAACTAGAGAATAAATTAATCAAATGTTTGATGGTGGGTCTGACATGCCTAGCCTTTAATATCAAGTGAATAAACCATCTGCATATTCCATTTGCATACCGTCCTTCCTTCCCCCTACCTTAACCTTTATTTTCAACACACCCACATAAATATACCATTCAATGCAAATATCAAACAATAAATCAATGTCCAGAGACATAATTTGTTTCGATATATAGCAAGAATATACATCTGAAGGTATTGAAAGTTTGTTACTAGGCTCTTGCCAAGACCAGGAGATCCCAGGTTCGAATCCCGGCTGTGGCACAAATTTTAATTCAATGCCTCTCCTTCAGATTTATAACTCAGCATTCATAATTGAAACGTATATGGACTACATGGAATGATGGCATTTACAGATTAATAGCTCAAGCGGTACTGAAGAACCAGGTGTCGATCAACACTGAAACAACCATACTAGTACATGGTGTAGCCTCCATGGGCGACAATGATACTGCCAATCATTCGCTCATCCAGATGTCGAATACATGCTGGTCATGCTGTTCACGTAGTTCTTCAAGAGTTGTGAGTGGACGAGTCACACGTGTCTGCTGTATTGTCATCATACCACCGCGCACCACTCGTAGACAAGTCCAGAGATCGTGCGGACAAGGAAAACTGCTGCACCTCTTGCAGACCACGTTGAGTTTCACGCACAGTGTGTGGGCGAATATTTTCGAAAATCACCTTCCCGTTGGTAGAATGGCAAAATAACTGGTCTTCCAACATTCTGCTCGTGCCGAGTGCTGGTCAGCGTTCGCTTGCGCAAACACCTAGCTAATCGGCTTATAGCACCGCAGACCATCGATCCTGAGATGGCGCCACTGTGTTTTGGACGAACACACTCCATGAGACGGTGTCCGCCAGGTCTACGCCATACACGAAAACGAGCATCACTTGCATGCAGGCAGAATCTGATTTCATCGCTGAAGACCACGGTCCACCATTACCACTGATAGAACCAGTTGGCAATAGTCCTTACAATACGGCGAACTTGGCGGATGTCTGTGCTGCGTGAACGTCCAGAAACTCGCCTAGGGGTGTGAGGATATTGACGTGATCATTGCAGCCAGCACTGTTCCACTACTGATGCAGCCCGTCCAACTTGGATGGCGCTTCTCCGAAAGGACCTCCCCGACACTCTGAAGGCCACGATTTGATCCTTTCTAAACCGAGCGTGATGACTTCGTGTAGCATTTTTGGCCGTGAGACCCCAGCTGAAATCGTGTTCTGTCTGCCTGGTGCAAGTCTTTAGGTGATGCCACACGAGTGACTTGCGCGTCGTTGGTGATGAAGATGATGATAACAGTACACAAGCCGCGGAGGGGAGAAAAAGTCCAACCCAACCGGAATCGAGCTGTGGCCCAGAAATGCAACACTTCCTACTGTACAACTAAAACATTTTTTTTGTGGGAAATTATCTTTTGCAAAGCCATGTTATCCTAAATTCTTGCTGTTTTAAAGTTCCTTGTGAAATTTACTTTGAAACAGCGTTTCAGGTTCCAAAATAGTCCAAGAATATTGTACTTTCAATTTTATTACCCTAAAGTTTCACAACCAAAATTAATGTTCTTGTTACAAATCTCAATCCAGGGCAGATTACAACTCTGTCGAACAACTTATAAAATAGACTTCCAACAACTCATAATAAGTAGAAACTTCCATGCTAGTAACAGTTTAGAACCAGAACTGAACAGCGCTAAACAGAAATCAACAGAACCACTTGGACTGCCTGTGCACCAGCTTACCGTATATATACTGTGAAAAATGACCGTCTACATCATGTGATCATTTAGAACATGTGAACTTATGACTTGATCCATTATTAATTTAAATAAAAATCAATTTTTTAATACAATAAAGAATTATAATAGTATTCTGATTCATTATCTAGTTAAAGTTTTAGAATTTTATGTTAGCAACAAATAATATTACTATACATTTTCTTTTATCATGAATACTAAGTTTATCACAAAGATAAAACAATTTCATTTAATTTACTAGGTTAATATAATGTTAGTACATTATTTTACTTTGAATAATAATTCAGTCCATTTACATAGATATGAATTTAGATCATTTACATTTTTAACTGGCATATCTTTCCTTGAAGATCTTTGCCCCATATGTCAAGTAAACAACATGGCATTCTCAGCTGTGAACTGTCAAAATATGTGAATTTTAATATTTTTTGATGTTATAAACACATAAAAGAGGTCGTGATGTATAGCTTTAAATGCATATTTTGAGGTACGTTTAAGAAAAAGTTACACAAATAATATGCTTAGCTAATTTTGAGGCCAAAAAAGAAACATAAAATTTGTCATTTATATATCATTGAGATGTTATTTAACAGTTGTCTTATGTGAGGAATATATACAAAATGTGGTGCTACAGAAGAATGCTGAAGATTAGGTGGCTAGATCGCATAACTAATGAAGAGGTACTGAACAGAATTGGTGAGAAAAGGAATTTTTGGCATACCCTGACTGAAAGAAGGGATCGCTTGGTAGGTCACATTCTTAGACATCGAGGAATCGTAAATTTAGCATTGGAGGGAAGTGTGTGGGGTAAAAATCGCAGAGGGACACCAAGAGACGCGTATAGTACGCAGATTCAAGTGGACGTGGGTTGCCGTTCTTATAAGGAGATGAAAAGGCTTGCTCAGGATAGAGTAGGGTGGAGAGCTGCATCAAACCAGTCTCCGGACTGAAGACCATAACAACAACATACACGACTAAGGGTAAAAGATTTCATGATCGCTCCCTTTCAACGTCACAGCCCCATGCGTGTCAATATACCATTGGACTACGGAGGTGAGAAAACCGAGCAAAGTGGCACAGTGGTAACGTACAGGACACCTATTTAGGAGGTCGGCAATTGAAACGCGCCCCCGACTATCCTGATTTAGGTTTCTCGTGATTTGCCTAAATCAATCCAGGCAAATCCCGGGATGGTTCATTTTAAAGGGCACGTCCGAGTTTTCTTCATCCTTGGGGGGGGGGGGGGGGGGGAGCGCATCAGAGCCTGACCTCCGTCTCTAATGATCACTATGTCGATGACACATTAAACCCTAATCTTGCTTCATGTACTCCTTTCAAACTCGCTCAGTTGGCCGTAGGAAGCTCGAGTACGTCTCCGTGGTAAGGCTCCTGTTTGCTGCACACTTTGCTAAACATTCATGGGTGTAAACATCCTCCTCTATTATAGGTTCCGGCACCTAGGACACTACGTAATCTGTTGGCGACGACGTTGAAACCAGTATAATCCTACTATTCCCCAGGTGATACTCTCGTCATCTGATCAAAATGAACCTACTCCTTCCAGGTGAATTTTTTTCGACATTGCCGACTGGGTGTACGTATAAAATTTAAATACAATGGTGTGATTACTGAATAGTTTTCATTTCCATTTTGCGTACATCATTACGTTATTGCTTATCACTTGTACTTTTGACTTTTTTTCTGAACATATACGCTACTTTACGACACCAATACCACAGTCCAACATATACAGTCACATTTCCACCGATATTTTTTATACACAGCAACAGCAGCGCTGCAAGCGACCAGCAAGCTACATTTCTGAAGAAGATATCGGATGAGTGTGAATATCATCCTTTATATTGATTTTAACATACTTTTAATAACAGCGAACGTATTTATTGCCATAAAAATAGCTAATAACGTAAAAATAACTCCAAATTTCTCGTCCTTAAGTTTCCTAAGAGCCCTGACTAGGTATAAAACGGTACATTACAGGACATGACAGGCTTTAAATTATATTGTCACCTACAGGTTTTTAGCGAAGAATTTCTTCTTTATAAGAAGTAAGAAATGGCTAGGAATCTCCAGAATACCTGTCCCTTGGCAGAAAGACGTCGCTTTTATACTCAGAAAAATTACGGTATCACTGCAATTCCAGTGAAATCCGTGAGGGTCAGCCGTAGGAAGCTTATATAGAATGCCTAAATACAGTATTTAACGTAACAAATCACCTACCACAACTGTAGCTGAAAGAAAAACGTCACATACGTGGACATAAAACGGCAAAAGCAATCAAACTGAGTCTCAATTTCACAATTGTTGCAACAGCTGAACCACAAACGGGAAGATTGTTCATAACACTGGCTTTTTAAGCTAAAATAATTACACTCAAAACATATGCGCATATAAGAAAGACAAGTAAAGTGGAAAAATATCCAGGTCATTAGACTCCAAACCGAATCGTTAAGCGTTAATAAAACTACCTGTTATAGTAAGAACGGACAATAATAGAAATTAATGTTACTTACAATCTGCGGAATAAGCTGCAAATTTACACATTTTTGTAAGTATTTATTCATGATGAAATCGTTCGTTATATCACTGAATCAGTGAAATTCGGCTCTTTTTACATTAACCCATTACTGGCCATTGTCCCGTTTTTGGGACGCAAACATTTCATTAATTTCTACGTAAGCAATGAAAATTTTAGCTTCTATTGTTGTATCCGAAGGAAGAACTGACTTATAATAGGTGCAAATTCAAAATAAATATATATTTTTTTTTCAAATACTTTACAGAAGAAAGGGACTTAATTTGTCGATTTTCAATCTCCGCGTATGGCTACACTGTATGGCTGCTGGTAGTTCCTGTACAACAATAAATTGTGATTTAGTTCTGTAGGTGTGTTAGTTAGGAACATATAGATGTCCGTGTAACATACAGCATATTTCTGATATCCTGAAGTAAGTGCAACATCAATTTATCTTATGCGTCCCAATAATGGGACAATGGCATGTTCCACTATCAATCATTTGTCGATGTGTCCTATTACTGAAACTACGTCTTATGTACAAAAAATACTTTTACATTCTTGATATCTGGTTTCTTTATATTACATATTTTTCCCTCATTTGCATTTTAACGATTCCAACAGAATAATAACATGCCACGAAGACTTACACTGGAAGAAATTCTAGAGGAACTGGAGAAAGACTCTGTGACTGAAGATGAAGCTGCTGACTTCGAATTGGTGATTATTCCACCTGATGGAGATGAAATAACAGATGAAGAAGACATTGAAGAAAATGCACTGAGCAATGACTGTATTGTACAAAATGTTGCCGGTACTTTAGAACTTATAACCAGCAGGGATGAAGCTGACGTTACCGATTTACTGCCAGACGACAAGAGAAGAAAATCATTAGTAAATGGAGAGGAAAGTGGTGCATTACAGACGAAAAAACAGAAATGTAAGTGGTATAAATGTGAACCAACGTATACAAACACTAATGAACCTGGTAAGAGCAATGAGAAATATGTTGCAGAACGTCTAGCAAGTAAGACAGTGCCCCAAGTGATGGGGGGAATTTTTTTCTGAGGAAGCAAAATCTATGCATGGCAACGTAACAACATAAATCTATGCATGACAACACAACAACATAAATTTTCTTCTAACGCAAGAAGAACTAAAATCCTTTATTGGCATATTACTTCTGAGTGGGTACAATAAGCTTCCCCAGGAGAGCATGTACTGGAAACAGGCTCCAGATGCCATGCCAAGAAATAGATTCCAGGAAATGAAAAGATTCATCCATCTGACCGACAATTCCAAAATTGAAAGAAATGACAAGATGTAGAAACTGCGGTTGTACTTTGAAATACTGAAAAAGGAATTTGGTAAGTTTGGCGTATTTCATTCAGAGCTTTCTATTGATGAAATGATGATACGTTATTATGGCAAACATTCAGCTAAGATGTTACTGAGGGGAAAGCCAATCAAATTTGGATATAAAATTTGGTGTATTACTAGTTCCAACGGCTTTTTTATAACTTGTCACCATACTGTGGCAAAAAAGACAACAAACAGGAGCCTTTAGGTGCAAGGGTCATAAATGAACAAATCAGCGTGATTCCAGAAACGGAGTATCCGAATCACAAGCTTTTCTTTGACAACTTTTTACCAGTGTTGATACACTCATCACATTGGGCAAAAATGTTCAAATGTTTGTAAATCTATCGGACCAAACTGCGTGGTCATCAGTCAGTAGCTTACAAACTACTTAAACCTAGGTAAACTAACCTACGGACAACACACACACCCATGCCCCAGGGAGGACTCGAACCTCCACGGCGAGCAACAGCGCGCTCCGCAGCGAGACGCTTTAGACCGCTTGGCCACTCCACCGCGGCCATCACATTGGGAAAAAAGAAAATGGAAGCTACTGGAACAATAAGAGAGATGCATGTCCCTTGGTTGATACCAAAAAAATGGCAAAAGAAAAAGAACGAGGATTCTATGATTGTATGTTTGACAAAGATAATGAAGTTCTGGTAATGAAATGGAGGGACAACAAACCAGTATGTGTAGCCACAAATTACAGTACTATTACTCCTCTGACTTCTCCTAAAAGATACTCACCGGCAAAGAAAAAGGAAATATGTTACAGTGCCACATCTCATTCAAGAATACAATGCCCATATGGATGGCGTTGATCTACTGGACAAGCAGATATCACTTTATAGGACGATGATAAGGTCGAAGAAATGGTGGTGGCCATTGTTCACTCAGGTGATGGGTATCTGCATGGTAACCACTTGGCGCGCATACCAAATTGCTAATCCAAATGAGAAGATCTCGCTTTTGGATATTTGACGGTGAATAGTCATGTTGTACCTATCAAAGAAAACCGGATCAGCTCCAAAGCGCAGAGGACCACATGGAAGCAGAGTGATGGGAGGACGTGTGAACACAGATGTACGATTAGATCCAGGAAACCACTTCATTGTACCGAGTAAAACACAGAAGAGATGCGCATACTGCAAAAAAAAAAAAAAAAAAAAAAAAAAAAAAAAAAAAAAAAAAAAAAAACGATAAAAATATGTGATCTGTGCAATGTTGGTTTACATGACAAGTGTTTCGTTTCATTTCATACTGAATAGACACTAAACAACACTACGAGCAGTGTTTTACTTTGTTTATGATGTTTCTTACGGTTTTATGTATTGACAATAATGTTGTGCATTCTGATAGCAATGTCCCAAATATGGGACGGTCTGTAATTTTTGTTCTAATAAACTGAAATAAAAAAAGTGTTTTTCTTTCATTTGTCACCCAAGGTACCGTATTAATGTAAAAAAAAGTTGAAAAATAAGGTAATGAAGTTTTGGCAGATAATGGGTTAATTTTTCTATTATATATGTCTCTTGATGTTTTACTAATGCTTGTAACGCAAACATTTTACTAATTATTTCGTTACTTACGTACAAACATAATTATAAATGAAAATTACTCCTTTGGCGGCTTGTCCACCGCTAGTAACAGAAGGCAGGATTGTGTGAGAATATGGGCTTGGCAATAGAAAGGCCAGTCGAGTGACGTAATGAATGTCAGATTACAAGAGGACAAGATATACATGGATGAGGCCTGGAGACACGGAAAAGTTCCAACAGGATTACATCACGGTCCGATTCAGATTACGAAATGAGATATTCAATTGTAACCATACACTCAGATCGCAATTTAGTAAAGAGGCACGGCAGATTGATTTTTAAGAGAACCGTCCGAAAGATAGATACTGCTTAGATGAATACCAGAGCAGGCAGTTCAATTGAAGTTCAAGTTTTTAGGAAAGACAAACATGGGTACAAGGAAGGAAAATGCGAAGTAACCATGCGTAAGAGAAGAAACACTTGACTCATCGACGAAAGCAGGACTATAAAATTAGTCAGGGAAATACAGAAATACAACTCATTTTAGAATAAAATAAACAAGAAGGAAATGACTGCAGGAAAAAAGCGATTCTAAAAGGAACTAATCTTCCGTAGGAATGAAGAGGGGCCGGCCGCAGTGGCCGAGGGGACTGAGGCGCTTCAGTCACGGTCAGCACGGCCACTACGGTCGGGGGTTCGAATCACCCCTCGGGCATGGATATTTGTGCCGCCCTTAGTATTAGTTAGTTCATAAGTAGTTTGTAAGTTTAGGGACTGATGACCCCGTAGTAAGCCCCATAAAAAAAAAAAAAAAAAAAAAAAAAAATGAAGAGGGGCAGCAGCCTTCTCAGTAGTTGCAAGATCAACAGTCTGGTTTATTGACTGATCTGGCCTTGTAACGTCAGCTAATGTGACTTTGCCATATAGTTACTGCGACTGGCTGAAAGCAAGAGGCAATTACAGCCGTTACTTTACCGAGGACATGCAGCTCTACTGTATGAATATATGATGGCATCCTCTCGGGTAAAATATTCCGGAGGTAAAATAGTCCCCCATTTGGATCTCCGGGCGGGGACTACTCAGGAGGATGTCATCATAGGAAAGACAATACTGGTATTGTAAGGATCGGAGTGTGGAATGTTAGTTCCCTTAATCGGGTAGGGAACTTAAAAAATTTAAAAATGGAAATGATTAGGTTGAAGTTAAATATAATGGGAATTAGTGAAGTTCGGTGGAAAGAGGTACAGGATTTCTGGTCAGGCGAGTACATGATTATAAATACATAATCAGTTGGGGGTATTACAAGAGTAGGTCTAATAATGAATAAGAAAATAGGAATGCGGGTAAACTGCTACGAGCAGCGCAGTGATGTCATTATCGTAGTCAAGATAGATACGAAGCCAACATCGACCACAGTAGTAAAAGTTTATATACCCCCTAGCTCTGCCGATGATGAGATCGAATACATGTATTAGGGGGTAAAGGAAATTATTCAGACAATTAAGGGAGAGGAAAACTTGTGACACGGGAATGAAATTCCAAAGTAGGAAAAGGAAGGAAGGGAAAAATAGGTGAATGTGGACTGGGAAAAAGAAATGAAAGAAGCCGTCTGGTAGAATTTTGTACGGAACATAATTTTATCATAACAAAGTCTTGGTTCAAGAACCATAAAAGAAGGTTGTATACATGGAGAGAACAGGAGACACCGGAAGGTACCAGATAGATCAATAATTGTAAGACATAGATTACGGAACCAGGTTTTAAACTGTAAGACATATCCAGAGGCAGATATAGACTCACCATATCTGTTTTGATTATGAACTGTAGACCGAAATTGAAGAAACTGCAGAAAGATAGGAATATAAGGAGATGGGACCTGGATAAATTGAAAGAACCTGAATTTCTTGAGTATTTCAGAGGGAAATTTAGGCAACAACAAAAACGGGGAGAAATAAAACAGTAGTAAAGGAATGGGAAGCTTTAAGAGATGAGCCAAGGCAGCAGAGAACCAAATAGAGAGACATGAAAGACGTACAAAAAATCCTTGGATATCACAGCAAATATTAAATTTAATTGACGAAAGGAGAAGGTATAATCATGCAGTTAATGAAGCACGTAAAATGGAGTACAGACGACTAAGCAATAAGATTGACAGGAAATACAAAAGGGCTAAGCAGGGGTGGCTAGAAGCCAAATGCAAATCTGTAGAATATGTAACTAGGGGGAAAATAGATATCGCCTACAGGAAAATAAGAGACATTTGGGGACAAGGAAAACAGCTGTATGAATATCAAGGACACAGATGGGAAACTGGTTCTGAGTAAAGAAGGGAAAGCTGAAAGGTGGAAAGAGTACATAGATGGGCTCTAGAAAGAAAACTAACTTCGAGACAATTTTGTAGGACGAGAAGAGGAAGTAGATGAAGATGAAATAGGAGATACTATACTGAGAGATGAATTTGACAGAGCACTGAAAGACTCAAGTCGAAACAAGGCCCCTCGAGTAGATGACATTCCCTAAGGGCTACTGAAGTCCTTGGGAATACCAGCCACGACAAAACTATTTCATCCGCTGAGTAAGATGTATCAGACAGGCGGAATACCCTCAGACTTTAAGAAAAATATGTAATCTCCATTTCGAAGAAAGCAGGCGCAGACAGGTGTCAAAAAATGCAGAACCATCAGTTTAATAAGTCATGGTTGCAAAATTTTAACACCAATAATTTACAGAAGAATGGAAAGGCCGGAGCGGCCGAGAGCATTGAGGCGCTGTGCTCCTTTGCACGAGGCCGTTCCCCGTCGGGGGTTCGAATCCCCCCTCTGGCATGGATGTTTGTACTGTCTTTAGTATAAGTTAGTTCATAATTAGTTTTTAAGTTTAGGGACTGATGACCCCACAGGTAAGTCCCATAGGCTTTACAAACATTTAAACATTTTTTTGAATGGAAAGCCTTATAGATGTTGACTTCGGGAAAGATAAGTTCGGATTCAAGAGAAATGTAGGAACACCTTACTACTTATCTTAAAAGATATATTTTAGGAGAGGCAAACATACATTTCTATATTTTGTGGATATGGAGAAAGCTATTGACAATGTTGATTAGAAAACACTCTTCCAAATTCTGAAGTCAGCAGGGGTAAAATATAGGGAACGCAAGATTCTTTATAAGTGGACATTAATATATCAGCTGTTATTAAAGGTCGTGAAAGGGACGCATTGTTTGGGAAGGGAGTAAGGGAGAGTTATAGTTTTTATCCTGTGTTATTCAATTTTCTTTTCTTCATAGCTTGCTCAATGTACAAAAAGAAATTTGGAGAACTAATTAGAGTTCTGGGTGAAGGAAAAAAAAAACATTTCGCTTTGCTGATGACATTATAATTCTGTCAGAGACAGCAAAGGACCTGGACGAGCAACTGAACGGATTGGACAGTGTGTTGAAAGAAGCGTATAAGATGAACATTAACAAGGCCAAAACAAGGGTAATGGAATGCAGTCTTACAAAATCAGGCGATGCTGAAGATATTAGATTAGGTAACGAAACAATAAACAAGGTAGATGAGTTTTGTTACTTGGGTAGTAAAATAACATTCGACGGTCGCAGTACAGAGGATATAAAATGCATAATAGCAATGGGTAGAAAAGCGTTTTTGAAAAAGAGAAATTTGGTAACATCGAACATTAATTTAAGTGTAAGGAAGTCCTTTCTGAAGGCATCTGTGTGGAGTGTTGACTTGTACGGGAGATGAAGCTTGGACCGTAAGTAGCTTATACATGAAGAATGCTAAAGATTAGGTGGGTAGATCGAGTAACTAATGAAGAGGTACTGAACAGAATTGGGAAGAGAAGGAGTTTTTGGCATACCTTATCTAAAGGAAAGGACCGATTGGTATGACACATTCTTAGACATCAAGGAATTATAAATTTAGCGTTGGAGGTAAGTGTGAGGGGGGGAGGGGGGGAGAAATCGCAGGAGGAGACCAAGAGACGAGTATAGTAAGAAGATTCAAATGGATGTGGGTTGCCGTTCTTATGAGGAAATGAAGAGGCTTTCTCAGGATAGAGTAGGGTGGAGAGCTGCATCAAACCAGTCTCCGGACTGAAGACCAGAAAAACAAAAGAACTAGCTCAGCACAGAGAGATGCCAGAACAACTATTGGTTACAGTAAAAACAAGTGTATTAGCATTACGAATGCAATAGTATTTCCATCATTTTACATAGAGGATAAAGTTGACAGGAGAGTACCTCGAAGGCCACTACGAGCGCAAAGACTTGTCAACGTGCTGGAAAAAAGTGATGATATGGAAAACGTGCGGGATCCATTGTTAGAGTAAAAATTTGAAAAATTTCTGGAGGACTGAAATTAGAGGATAAAGTTGACAGGAGAGTACCTCGAAGGCCTCTACGAGCGGAAAGACTTGTCAACGTGCTGGAAAAAAGTGATGATATGGAAAACGTACAGGATCCATTATTAGAGTAAAAACTTGAAAGATTTGTGGAGGACTGAAATTAGATAATGAGGAAGGCATATATAATGTTCTATTAGAATTTCCAAAAGAGGCAAACGGCTACTCAAGTCGTTGAGTAGAATCTATGAGACTCGCTACAAAGCATCAGACTGTCGTAGCAATATAACCCACACATATCCGAAGATAGCAATGGCAGTTAAGTGTGGGAACTACCGTAATGTCACCTCAACAACTCATGTGTGCATCAAAGTTACTGACGAGGTTTTACAAGAATCAGGCCGGGAGTCAGCGCGCTGGGTCAGACGGCTCAACGCACTCTGTAATAAAAACGCTGAGCCAAGAACAAATCGAACAACAACGAACAAAAACAATTAGCGACCTGCAGGAACAGAACTACCGATAGAGAAGAACAAGCCGCGGTGGAGTGGCCGAGCGGTCTAAAGCGCCTCGCTGTGGAGCGCGCGGTTACTCGCCGTGGAGGTCGAGTCCTCCCTGGGGCATGGGTGTGTGAGTGTTTGTCCTTAGGTTAGTTTACCTAGGTTTAAGTAGTTTGTAAGCTACGGACTGATGACCACGCAGTTTGGTCCGATAGATTTACAGACATTTGAGTATTTTTGAGAAGAACAAAAATTGGTGCATACACCGGTTCCCGTCAGATCACCGAAGTTAAGCACCGTAGGGAGTAGCCCTTACTTGGATGTGTAAACGTCCAGATGCCTCAACTGCTGTTGACAATTTTCTCTTTGCCTTCACAGGGAACAGGAGGTGGTGCAAAGTTCGATCGCCAGTCTTTGCACCAATGTCCTGGATTAAATTCCAAACATCTCCGAGGTGTCTCATGGAGTGAGGGCATGGGCACACAGACGGAAAACCTCCGTAAGTGCCCCGTCCTACGCTCAGGGGTGCGGGGAGGGAGGGTTTCCAGCAGTTCCGTAAGATGTCCCAGGATGGCGCTGCGGTCAGAAGCAGCCCTTTAAACTGGCCAGAGCAGGCGGCAGGTAGCGTCTGTCCCCACAACCAGCTCCCCTCAAACGCCAGCAAGCCGGACACAGCCGTGGCCTCGTGGCAGATGGCACGAGCTCTCCCCTCACTCTCCCCTCCACGTTACCCTCTGACATGCGAGAGGCACCCTAAGCCAGGGAACCGCCTGACACCTGCTAGCATCTTATGGAACTACGAGGAGAGCGTAGGACAGTGGTTTAGGGGGGCTTCTCCTCTGTATATGTTACTGTGGTATGGGACACTGTTGATGGTGAGCCGTCCGTCAGATGGGGACTTCGAGCTCGACGGCTCCCTGATGTTTTTCTAACAAGAACACGACATTACACTACACTCGCACTCATTAGTCACATACACTTAACATAGACACTTCAGCACACAGTTCTCATACATCGCGAAGGAAAGGTGTCTGATGGCACGAAGAATAGGGAAAAACCTTTTCAATTAGGCGGCTAAACCTGTCCTTTTGGGTCTCCAAGCCATTCAATCCATACGACTTCAAGTTACCTTTAGTGACTAGAGTAATTTTCAGAAGGAAAAGAAAATTTACGGTTTGTTACATAACGAACGAGACACGTTCACAGCGTTTGTCGACGTGGAAATAAATTCGACCACGTAGATTGGAGCAAAATGAAGTAAATAATTAGAAAGTCAGAAGTAAGCTATAGGGAAAGCAAGTAATATATGTAGAGTCCACAAAAATAAAGACTGCAAGCCCAAGAAGGAAGTGTTCGCATAAATAGTGGCATGAAACAGGGATGCAGTCTTTTGGTCCCACTGTTGAATATATTACTCGAAATAGTAATGGCAGATATAAAAGACAGTTTAGAGAATTGTATCAAAATTCAGGAAGAAACTATATCAATGATAAGATTCGCTGATAGCATTGCTATTCTTAGTGAACGTGAAGAAAAATTACAGGATATTTTGAATGGAATGAAAAGTATACTGGGCATACAATATGGACTGACAGTAAACCGCAAAAAGACAAAGTAATGAAAAGTAGTAGAAATGAAAGTACCGAGCAACTTAACGATGTAGAGGATGTTAAGGAGTACTACCGCCTTGGAAGTAAAATAATCCAAGTAACACGAAAATAAGCCAAGAAGACTCGACTGGTACAAAATATTGGCCTTAATGTGACGAAGCCACACGTAGCCAAGATAGAAATGAAGGCAACAGCGAATACACTAGTACAAGTTTATATGCCCACTAGCTCCGTCAACTATCACAACATAGGCGTAGCAAGAATATGATTTCAGGAGGGATTTTCAATGAAGGGACATTTTAACAACGTCTACTCTTAATAGAGCTGCAAACTGCTCCAATGCTGTATATCTTTCATTCAACAGAACCGCATTTTATAGTGCCACCATGGGATAGAAAGAAAATTAGGAAACTTCTTAAAATAGGCACAAGGAAAATCATTACATGAAGTTAGGCAACTGCGGCACGAAACACGAATGGCAGTCAGAAAGGCAGTGCGTGAAGCTTTCAGTAACATATGAAGCATAAATCAGAGAAGCACTCCCTAACGCAAATTTTTGCGGTACGTGAAAGCTGTCAGTGGTAAAAAAATAAGTGAACAGGTACTCTTTGACTAGACTGGAACCTTGATTTGTTTACATAAGAAAATCAATAAACATTGCTGACATTGTAATACATTACTGAGATTGTAAAATTTTACTAATAGGTTTGTTGAAATAATAGCTCAAGTGTCCAAAGTATAATGAAGCGAACGAGCGAACACGGTCATTGACAGTTTCTACACAATATCTCCGCCGGACTTAGTCCCGCTCTTAGAAGAAGATACCAGGGAAAAACTAAGTAACCTCATCATTTCAATAGTAATCACCATAACTATTAACACATTTAAACCACTGTGAGAAAGACGGTCAGTTCCTCCACGCACAAATGTTTGCAGTTAACTGCAGGACCAAGGTTTTACCCAGGAGTGCATCTCTCGCCCAAAATATACGACGAACATGAATATCTTTCTTCGCATCATCGCATCGCATCATCACATGGGGAGAAATCTGGAGGGGAAGATTGAAAAAAAAAATGCATGATTAGGTAGAACATAATTCAGACAGTGATGGAGGGGGAAACTAGCTTGTGATTGGGGACTGGAATTTAATACTACTGAAATGAAGAGAAGGGAAGATATTAGATGTATATAGACAAGGGAAAAGAAATGAAAGAGGAAGCAGCCTGGTAGAATTTTGCAGGGAACATACTCAGGAATGGTTGGTCTAAGAATTATGAAAGCCGGCCGCGGTGGCCGAGGGGACTGAGGCGCTTCAGTCACGATCTGCACGGCCACTACGGTCGGGGGCTCGAATCCCTCCTCGGGCATGGATATTTGTGCCGTCCTTAGTTGTAGGTAGTTCATAAGTAGTTTGTAAGTTTAGGGACTGATGACCCCGTAATTAAGTCCCTTAAGCTTAACAAACATTTTTAATTATGAAAGAAGGCTGTATACGTGGAAGAGACCAGAAGACACGGGAAGGTACCACATTAATTTTGTAACAGTAAGTCATAAATTTCGGAAAAAGGTGTTGAACTGTAATAGATACCCTTGGACAGATAATGACTCTGATCATATCGTATTGGTTATGAATTTTAGAATCAAATTGAAAAAAACTGCAGGAAGGGGGGAAACTAATGAGATGGTAACTGGAGGTTCTTGAAAGTTTCAGAGGGAACTGTAGACAACTAATGACGAAAACACAATAGAAAATAAACGGACAGCTATGATAGATGATATCGTGAAGGCAGCAGGGCACGAAATAGGTAAAAAGGGAAGACATAGGGAAAAAATCTTTCGATATCCGAAGAGCTACCGTATGACAAGAGAAAATATAGACATATAGTAAATGCAGCAGGTAAATTAAGACCAGATAAGTACGAAAGTGATGAACAAGAAGTGCAAAATGACCAAAAGAAATATGGAAGTATGTAGAAGACTGCATTACTAGGGGAAAAAAGCTACTTTCTGCAGGAAAATAAGAGAGACACTTGAAGACAAGAAAAGCATCTGTATGAATAGCAAGACCTCAGATGGAAGTCCAGTACTGAGCAAGGAAGGGAAAGCTGAAAGATGGAAAGAAAATATAGAGAGGCTCTACAAAGGAAATAAATTCCGAGACAATATTGTAAGAACGGAAGAGAAAGTAGATGATGATGGTACGGGAGATACTATACTGAGAGAAGAATTTGACAGATAACTAAAAGATTTGAGTCGAAAGAAAGCCCTTGGAGTAGATGTCATTCCATTAGAGCTACTGAAGCGAGATTTGATAAAACAATTTCACTTGGTGTCCAAAATATATGAGCAACGCGAATGTAATAATCGCAATTTCAAAGAAAGCAGGAACAAACAGGTGTCAAAATTACAGAACTATCAGTTTAATAAGCGCAAGTCACCGTTGCAAAATTCTAACACGAATTATTTACAGAAGAATGAAGAGACTACTAGAAGCCGACTTCGGGGAAGATCAGTTTGGTTTTGGGAGAAGTGGAGGAACACATGAGGCAATATTGACCCTACGACGTCTCTTAGAAAACTGATTAAGAAAACGCAAAGTTACATTTATAATTCTTGTAGATTTGTAAAAACCTTTTGATAATGAGGCTGGAATATACTATTCCCAATTCTGGAGGTAAAAGGAGTAAAAGATACAATACGCAAATGTATTTACAGCTTGTACAGAAATCAGCAGTTGTAAGAGTCGAAGGGCACTAAATGGAAGCATTGGTTGGAAAGGGGGAGTAAGACAAGATTGTACCACTTGCCGCATACTATTCAATCGTACGTTCAGCAAGCTGTGGAGGAAAGTAAAGAGAAATTAGGAACTGAAATTACGTTCACGGAGCAGAAATAATAACTTTGTTATTTTCGGTTGTTGTTGTTGATGTTGTTGTTGTTGTTTTGGTCTCCAGCCCGCAGACTGGTTTGATGCAGTTGTCCACGCTATCCTGTTCTGTGCAAGTCTCTTCATCGAAGAATAAGTTCGGCAACCTACACCCTTTTGAATCTGCTTACTGTATTCGTTCCTCGGTCTCCCTCTATGATTTTTATCCCACACGCTTCCTTCTAATGCTAAATTGACAATTCCTTGATGTCTCAGAATGTGTCCTAGCTATATATCCTTCTCTTAGTCAGTATATGGCAGCACTTCTTTTCTCGCCAATTCGGTTAAACACCTCCTCATTAGTTACGTGATCTACCCGTCTAATTTTCGTCTGTAGCACCACATTTCAAAAGCTTCTATTATCTTTTTGTCTGAACTCCTTATCGTCCACGTTTCACTCCCATACAATGCTACACTCCAGACAAATGCTTTCAGAAAGGACTTCCCAACATTTAAATTAATATGGGATGCCAACAAATTTCGTTTCTTAAGAAACGATTTTCTTCCCATAGCCATTCTGCTATTTATATCTTCTCTACTTCGGCCATCAGAAGTTATTTTGCTACCCAAATAACAAAAGTCATATAATACTTTTATTGTCTCATTACTTGATCTAATTCCTTCAGCATTGCCTGATTTTCTGACATTCCGTTCCGTTACCTTCGTATTACTCTTCGATTCATCTTATATCTTCCTTTCAAGACACAGCCCATCCCATTCAATCGCTCTTCCAGATCCTTTGCAGTCTCTGACAAAATTACTATGTCATCGGCAAATCGCAAAGTTTTTTTTTTCTTCTCCTTGAACTTTAATTCTCTCCCCAAATTTCTCCTTGCATTCCTTCATTGCTTGCTCTATGTACAGATTGAACAACATTGGTGAAAGGCTACAACCCTGTCTTACTCCCTTCCCAACCTCTGCGTCCCTTTCTTGCCCTTCCACTCTAATAACTGCTGTCTGGTTTTTGTATAAGTTGAAGATAACGCTTCGCTCCCAATGTTTTATCCCTGCTACCTTCAGAATTTGAAATAAAGTATTTCAGCCGACATTATCAAAAGCTTTCTCTAAACCTACAAACGCTAAAAACGTAGGTTTGCCTTTCCTTAGCCCACCTTCTAAGGTAAGTCGTAATGTGAGTATTGCCTCCCGTGTTCCTACATTTCTCCTAAATCCAAACTGATCTTCCCCAAGGTTGGATTCCAAAAGTTCTTCCATTAGTCTGTAAATAATTCGTGTATTCTGAAACCGTGACTTATTAAACTGGTAGTTCTGTAATTTTCACATTTGACTGCACTTGTTTGCTTTGGGATTGGAATTACAATATTCTTCATACATCTTGCATACCAGGTGGAACAATTTCTTCATGACTGGCTCTCCTAACGATATCAGCAGTTCAGACGGAATATCATCTACTCCAAGGGCCTTGTTTCGACTCAAATCCTTCAGCGCTCTGTCAAATTCTTCTCGCAGTATCGTATCTCCTATCTCGTCTTTCTTCACTTTGTCTTCCATTTCTAGAATACTGCCTTCATTTTCTTTGTATAGGCCCGTATACATTCCTTCCAACTTCCCCTCTGTGCTTAGTACTGGTTTTCCGTCTGAGTTCTTGATATTCATATAGCTGCTTTTCTTGTCTCCATATATTTTTTATTTTCCTGTAGGCGGTGTCTGTCTTACCCCTAGTTATGCATTCTTCCACGGTTCTGCATTTGTCCTCTAGCCACTCCTGCTTATCCAGTCTCCCATTCCCGTCAATGTCATTTTTAAGACGTCTGTACTGCCTTTTTCCTGCTTCATGTGCTGAATTTTTATATTTTCTCCTCTCATCAATGAAGTTCAGTATTACCTGTGTTATGCCGGCCGCGGTGGCCGAGGAGACTAAGGCGCTCCAGTCACGGTCTGCACGGCCACTACGGTCGGGTGTTCGAATCCCCCTTCGGGCATGGATATTTATGCCGTCCTAGTACGTAGATAGTTCATAAGCAGTTTGTAAGTTTAGGGACTGATGACCCCATAGTTAAGTCCCATAGACTATACAAACATTTGAACATTTTTGAACCTGTGTTATCCAGGGATTTCTATTAGGCCTTGTCCTTCTGCCTAAATAATCCTCTGCTGCCGTCACTACCCTGTCACTCAGAGCTATCCATTCTTCTTTTACTGTACTACTTTCGCCAGTTTCAGCCAATCCTTACCTAATGCTCCCTCTGAAATTCTCAATCACATCTGCTTCGTACATTTTGTTCAAGTTCCATCTCCTAAATTTTCTAACTTTCTGTAATCTCTTAATCTGCAGGTCATAGCCAATACGTTATCGTCAGTCTGGAAATGTCTTACAGTTTAAAACCTGGTTTCTAAACCTTTGCCTTACCATTATAAAGTCAATTTGGTACCTCCCAGTATCTCCTGGTCTCTTCCACGTATACAGCCCTCTTTCATGATGATTAAACCAAGTGTTGGTGATCATTAATTTGTCCTCTGTGCAAAATTCTACCAAGCGATCTCCTCTTTCATTCCTCTTTCCCAGTCCATATTCGCCTACTATATTTCCTTCTCGTCCGTTTCCTAGTACCGCGTTCCAGTCCTCCCTCACAATCAAATTTTCGTCTCCCTTAACTTTCTGGGTGATTTCTTTTATCTCCTCATACATTTCTTCGATATCCTCATCATAGGCCGCGCTAGTTGGCATATAAACTTGCACTACTGGGGCCGGTGTTGGTTTTGTGTCTAACTTTGCTACGATAATGCGTTCACTATGCTGTTCATAATAACGTACCCGCATTCCTATTTTCTTATTCAGTATCAGACCTACTCCTGCGTTACCACCAACTGATTTTGTACTGATAACCCTGTATTCACCTGACCAGAAATGCTGTTCATCCTGCCACCGAACTTCACTAATCCCTACCATATGTAACTGTAACCTATCCATATCTCTTTTCAAATCTTCTAACTTACATAAGCGATTAAGGGTTAGAACATACCACGCTCCGACCTGTAGGATGCCTGTTTTGTCTTTCTTGGTGACGTAATCCTGCGGAGTAGTCCCCGCCCGGAGATCCGAATGGGGGATTCTTTTACCTCCGAAATATTTTACCCGAGAGGATGCCATCATCATATATTCATACAGTAGAGCTGCATGTCCTCGGGAAAATTAACGACTATAGTTTCCCATTGCTTTCAGCCGTTCGCAGTAACTGCATGGCAAAGCCATTTTAGCTGATGTTACAAGGCCAGTTCAGTCAATCATCCAGACTGTAACTATGAAAAGGCTGCTGCCCCTCTTCAGGAACCACACGTTTGTCTGGCCTCTTCAAGATACACCTCCACTGTGGTTGCACCGACGGTACGGCTATCACGCAAGCCACACCACCTCGGCAATGACTTTGGTTTATGGGCGTGGGTTATTTCCCGATGAAATTGTTATTCTGTCAGAGACAGCAAACGACCTGGAAGAGCAATTGAACTGAATGGACATTGTCTTGTAAGGAGGGTTTATCATGAACATTAACGAGAGGAAAAAATGGGTAATTGATTATAGTCGGATCAAATCAGGCGATGCTGAGGACATCAGATTAGGTAACGAAACAATAGACGTGGTAGATGAGTTTTGTTACTTGGACAGTAAAGTAACTTACGATAGTTGCAGTACGGAAGATATATAATGCAGAATGGATATTCTAAGGAAGAGAAATTTGTTAGCATCTAATATTAATTCTACGGAAGACTTTTCTCGGGGCATTATTCTAGAATGTAACCTTGCACACTAGTTCAGACAAAAAGAGGATTGAAGGGTTTGAAATTAAGTGCTACAGACGAATGCTGAACATAGGTGGATAAAATGTTCAAATGTTTGTATAGCTTATGGGACTTAACTACGGCGTCATCAGTCCCTAAACTTACAAACTACTTATGAACTACTTACGAACTAGGACGGCACAAATATCCATGCCCGTGGGGGGATTCGAACCCCCGACCGTAGTGGCCGTGCAGACCGTGACTGGAGCGCCTCAGTCCCCTCGGCCACCGCGGCCGGCATAGGTGGATTGATCGCAAAACTAATGAGTATGTAATATTCATTGAATATATGACTTCAACTGCTATTGGGCAAAGCTGAAAATGTGTACCCAGCCGGGATTCGAACCCGGGTCTCCTGCTTTCTAGGCAGTTGCGCTGACCCCTACACCACTGGGGACACAGTGATCACCGCACCTGCAAGGACTACCCATGCACGCCTCCCGTCAGATACAAATTCCCAGCTTCAGCGCAACTGCCTAGAAAGCAGGAGACCCGGGTTCGAATCCCGGCTGGGTACACATTTTCAGCTTTGCCCAATAGCAGTTGAAGTCATATATTCAATGAATATTAAATAATAACAGCTGCAGGATCAGAATGTGACGTCTGTTCTTTCCGAACAGACGCCACATGTATATATATAATGAGTATGTACTGAACAGAATTGAAAAGACGAGAAATTTATGGCGTAACTCGTCTACAAGAAGGGATCAATTGGTAGAATACATTCTTAGGCGTCAAGGAATATTCGATTTAGCATTAGAGGGACGTGTGTGGGGTTAAAATCGCAGAGTGAGAGCAAGAAGGTTCAAATAGATATGGGTTGCCGTTGCTATGAAGAGGCTTGTTCAGGATAGAGTAGGGTGGAGAGCTGCATGAATCTAGTCTGTGGACTAAATACCACAGCAACAAGATAGTCAAATATATCTATTAAATTAATTAGAAATCGTACAAAAATAGTCAAAATACTTTACTACACACAGATGTTTACCATATGTTTATAGCATCAAATGCTACCAATAACGACGTGTTTTGGAGATATTCTCAATGTACTGGTGCTTTGCACATTCAAATGAAAAGGTACGAAACGTATTAACAACCAAAACCGGTTTAAATTTGAATATGCCGCTTTGGAATAACGTCGTGCGACGTCTAGGGACGCTGACAACCCAAAAATAATGAAAATCGGAAAAGAAGGCAACACGATCGTGACTAGATGGAAGAAAATGACAACATTCAAATATTAGGGTTCAAATGTTCAAATGTTTGTTTAAAATTTTATACTTTGTACAACAATTGCACAGCTGACCTATGTAATTAATACGCATACCTTATGTGATATGGCGCCGCTATACACATTGTAATGCCACCTGATGGCAAAAAATGTCTACCTGGACAGTATCATGTGCGTTAAAACTTGTAGTCTGTTTTTGTATGTATATTGAAGAACATCTTCCATCTGTTCACGTGTGCACATGGCACGGAAGAGGTACAACATGACGTAAATCATAATTTTCAATATGAATTGTAACCTACTACTTTTTCTATCATGTGAGGAATTTTATTATTTTTTATATTTTTTATGCTTTTAGATGCTAATCTGATGATGGTAATTCCGAAACGCGTCATTTTTTAGGGCACGCTGTACATGAAGTGTGACCAATAATAAAGAAATTGCGACCTAACCAGCTTGACAGCAGTACTACCTAATCATTTCATCATGGTCGCCTACCTCCTCAGTGACTTTATGTCGCATTTTCTTGGTAAACTAACCTAAGGACAACACACACACCCATGCCCCAGGGAGGACTCGAACCTCCACGGCGAGCAGTCGCGCGCTCCGCAGCGAGACGCTTTAGACCGCTCGGCTACTCCACCGCGGCTTCAGCTGCACATCAATCTTCCTTGTGTGAGCACTATTCGTCCATACCGGAGGGCAATATTCGGCTGTTGAGTAGACCAACCCAAGTGCTGTCGTACGAAGCGTGTGGGCCGAGGACCCCCAAGTGGTGCCGCATAACTTTTTCGCATGAACGATATTTTCTAAATCCGTATTGACACCCATATGTCGTTCTGTACCTTTTCGTTTGAACAGCCCCCTCGTAAGTCATAATATGAATTAACACCAGAAATTTAGCTACAACGGTAAACAACGCAACCGAACACTGTGTGTCGAAAGTTGTACTGGCCCCTTTTGCGTTACCGTTATATGGCAGAACGTATTTCGGCATTGGCTGCTGGGTGGTAAATAACAGGAAATGACGCCACAGAAGTGGTGTCGGTGCGCGTCACCTCTCGTGGGGACGCCGCGCCGCGCCGGCAGGGAGTCACGTGCGGCGGCTGTTTTAGCGGGCGCGGCCACCGGTCGGACTGGCTCCCCCTCTCGGGTGAAGGACAGACCGGTCACTCAGACGGCCCCCTCACGTGATGCTCAGAACCAGATTCCGCCACGGCCTGCGCTTGCCTACACTTGACTGGGACCGCGCTAACAGCGAACGAAGCTCTCCGACTTCCCTAAGCCGTTTGTTACAAGTCTCGTTTAGTACACGCTTTCCCCTCACCTCCCGCCCCCGCCCCCCCCCAATTAATTTTTCTCTAACTCACAAGCAGTGTTGCCAGCAGGGCCGGCGCAAGCCCAAGTGCCGCCCCGTGCGAGCTGCTAAATTGCCCCCCCCCCCCCCCCACGCCACGATTTTTTTTTTTTTCAAAACGTTTGTGGAATTTCATTTATACAAATCTGTAGGAAATGTCAGCAATCAATCGCAATTTTTGTCACTTTTCACGTCTAACTAGGTTTCGGCCGCTGAGTGGCCAGCCTCAAAAATTTTCAAAAGCTACGCTGTTGAAGTATACACAGATGGAAGCAAATCAGACGACGGAGTGGGTTCGGGGATAGCAATATTTGTTAATAAGAGGCTTACTTACCAGATACAGCTAAAACTGTCTAATGAATGCTCAAACAATCAAGCGGAACAATTTGCCATCGTCAATGCTCTTGAGTTCATAAATAATCTCTCGAATACTGATACAACTGCAGTAATTCACACCGACAGCAGAATTACTTTGGACTCTTTGCGAAATCCGAAGAACCACAACTTGTTGATTGAAGAAATAAGATGTAAAATCAGAAGGTTGCAGGCACACAACTGGCTGGTGCATTTCGAAGGCACATCAAGGGATATGGGGAAATGAACTAGCTGACAACCTTGCTAAAAGAGCAGCTCGATCACGACAGTCAACACGCTATAACAAAATACCCACAAGTGCCGTAAAGAAGAAACTTCGAGAAGAGATTAGGAACAAATGGGACATTGAGTGGCACAGAACAAAAAACGGGGGAAGCACTAAACCGTATTTTCCTACGATACGACAACGTTTAATGATTAAACTTCCAATATCTCCTAATTTTACAGCTATGCTAACAGGTCATGGGAAACTGAAAGCCTACTATCAGCGGTTCAAAATAATTGATGACGGAACGTGCACATGTAACAGTGCTGTCCAAACTATTGACCACGTGCTTTTTGACTGCTGCAATTTATTGAAAGAGAGGAACCATCTCAGGAAAAAAATAGCTGCCAAAGGAGGAGGATGGCCCTTCAGTAAATATGACTTAGTACATAAATACACTACTGCCTTTTACAATTCTTGTAATTCATTAAGATTTCCTAATGTATAAAATTGTTTGTTCCTTTGTAAACCCTGTCAACTTGTATACTGTACTTGTGTTTGTAAGAACATTTGATGTAACCGCCTGAATCAAACCATCAAACATGTAATATTGCTATGTAATGGAGCATGTTAAATAATAAATAAATTAAAAAAAAGTTTGTTAATCTAGCGAACCAAACTGCGTGGTCATCAGGACAACACACACACAGACACACACACACACACACACACATATGCCCCAGGGCGCTCCGCAGCTAGGCGCCTTAGACCGCTCGGCTACTCCACCGCGGCCAGTCTCAAAAGCTTTTAATATGTGCTTACATGTAAACCGCCAGGTTGACTTTTACGTTCAGCATGACGGTATAGATGTAAACACAAAGCATTGAGAATAGCCACACTGTACCCGAAATATATGTAGATCTGGAAAATAAAAACAAAAAATGCGACTGATTGGTGACATTCTCTACAGATCTGAACAAAACAGTCGCTGGGCACCAGCTCAAAAATAGAGTCAAACCTGATTGAAGAACTATAGCTAATTTTAATAAGCCTTGTTAATTTACGAAAATGTTCAAATGTGTGTGTGAAATCTTGTGGGACTTCACTGCTAAGGTCATCAGTCCCTAAGTTCACACACACACTACTCAACCTCAATTATCCTAAGGACAAAAACACACACTCATGCCGGAGGGAGGACTCGAACCTCCACCGGGACCAGCCGCACAGTCCCACGACTGCTCGGTTAATCCCGCGCAGCATGAACTTACAAAATTAACGTAAATAAACATTTTTCAATCGTTGTGAATAGATAATGTATTCAACAAAAAACCGTATACAGTAAATAAATGTTGGTAAAGTGATAGCGTGCTAGTAGTATTGTCAAACAAAAGTGCCGGTCACAGTTTGTTGTTCATGCAGGTGCAGACAGGTGTTTCATGGCTCAAAAACCAAAACTTTGACTATCACTCAGAAACGGATAGCAAAAATTTAAAAAAAAATACGTCGAATCCCAACTTATGCCATGCTTACTACCAATGTCTTTATCTCTTGTAATTATTCGCTGCGTATTTACCCATTCGTAATACCTCTAGTCATTGTAGGTGTTGGACAAAATGTTCAACCATTTTTATTCATAATGCAAGAAACATAAAACACTCGGAAACTGCCATTGAAGGGCTTAGCAAAATTGCTTGAGACTTAACACATAATCACAGTATCGAACATTGCATCCGATTTTCCAAATTAGATTTCGTCTTCTGCAATATTATTTTGAGTAAACGCAAGGCGCGTAACAGACTGGCAACGCTCCACTCATAAGAATACTGGCGTGTGCGCCAGACTCCTTCCCCCTCTGTGTTCCTCCGGCGTAAACACGACGGTTCTGCTACAGTGGCGAGGAAGAAACCAGTCCTCCTCCCTCCCCTTCTTCAACAGGGGCGGCCGGCAGGTAGTCGAAGCGCCTTGCCACGGTTTTCGAAACCGCTCCTTCCGAGGTTTGGTTTCGAATCCCCTCTTGGGCATGAATGTTGAGTTTGTTCTACAAAAATAAAAGGGGGGGCGGCAGATTTGCCGCCCCTCGGAAAGTGCCGCCCCGTGCGGCCGCACGTTTCGCACGTGCCTTGCGCCGGCCCTGGTTGCCAGACGTAGGGAGTTTTCCCTACACGTAGGTACTTTTAAGCATTAAAATCCTCTCCGGGGGACACCACCTTGACGAAGCACTGTCCGTGCGGATGGAGAGGCTTGAACATCCGTGGGAAGCTGAGGGCTATACCGAAGGTAGAGAACCTACTGCCGGAAAGACCTAAGCTGATGGATGAGACTAAGAGTGTCCCACAACGTCCCGTCTTCCTTATCCTCTCCCAGTCCTTTCCCCATTTCCCTTCCCAACCCAAGGTGTGATGCGATCCGTGCCGAGGGGTGTGGCACATGCGTGGATGTGTCTCGAACGGAGCCTGAGGGATACCGGGCGACCTCCCTGAGTAAGTAGTCTTGCACCGCGTGGGGTTATCGTGGTGTGGACCAAATGAATCCCCAAATCTCGTGGAACTATGACGAACACGGAGAAAGAAATTATTTTAAAAGAATCTGAGGGGCAATCTGAGACCTCAGATAAACATCGGGATCAGGACCGATGGAGTGCACTCCTACTTCTCAATCAGGGTCTAGACCTGAGCAAGAAGTGGGAACTGTAACAGAGAAGTTGGACCAGATTAGGATTAAGGCCTTGTCTGGGGCTGAGAGGAGGAAACTTCTCAAGGAACAGAAACAAAAGGAAGAAAAGAATGGCTTCCTACACATAAGTAGAGGGAATCAAAAGGGCTTGAGCCTAAGACCCCCAAAAAGAAACTGCCTCAGGTCGAAGGGGATACACAGACCCCCTTGACGTCAAAGACAGGTGTCCACAGGGTTAGGGAGGAATCTAAGACTCCCTCCTCTCTGGACAAGCGTGATCCTAAAAGGCTAAGTCAGGAAATAGGGAAACAGACCTATAGTACTGTAGTCTCGGTCTTTAGAGTGGCGGTTGTCCAAGAAGGATACCCACTGGTGAGCATCACCTCGCAGCAGGAGGAGCTCGTGCAGATGGCCCTCCTTGAAGAGATTGCAGGGACGCTGGTCCAGGACCCAAATTCAGGAGGGTCTATCTAGATCGCGGTGCCCTCATTTTTGTCTGTGAGGGGGAGCACTCAGCAGAATGGCTTAAGTACAAGGTGCCCATGATATCCCCATGGGAGGATGCGAAGCTGCTGGTTAAGACAGCAGCCGAACTCCTGAATATGGGTACCAAAGATCCTTAAGGATGTCTCTCCAAAGACTCTGTTTGAGAAAATAAGGGTCCAGAGCCCAAAAGTCTCGACAGAAGATTGGAGGGTAATTAAAGGTCGTTCCAGAAGGACGAACCCTGGTGGTGGAGGTCGGAGAGAAGTCCCTGAAGGCATTGCGAGAGTAAGGCCTGAAACTGTTTTTAGTGTTCTCGCAGGTCGCCGTCAGGGTAATCAAAGACCTTAAATGCAATAATGGCAGCAATATGGGGACTGAAAGTGCTGCAGATAAACCTGCAGTACAGTAAAGGGGCCACTGCTGCCCTGAGCCGTCGCCTGGCGAGACAGGAGGTGGACGTGGCCCTGATGCAAGAACTCTATTTATACAAAGGGGGTGTATCAGGCCGCGGTAGTACTGGAGGTAAGCTGATTTATGTTAGAAATAATAAAAAAAACACCAGAACATGCATTTATGTTAGAAATGGAATCCCTTTCATACCAATGATGGATTTTTGTTCCAGGGACCTGGTGACCATCAGGATGCAGCAACGTGAGGAAGGTATCATGGGGGAAATTGTTTTGGCCTCAGCATACCCTCCTTACGAAGACAGCTCTCCTCTTTCTTTGGAAGTGAGGAGACTGACGGAAGCCTGCCATCGGCAAGGTGACGAACTGTTGTTGGGATGTGATGCCAATGCCTACAATCTATCGTGGGGCAGCAAGGTCACCAACAGTAGAGGTGTGCACCTTCTTGAATTTTTCCTATCTAACAACTTGGTGATCCTGAATAGGGGTGATGAACCAACATTCAGGAATAGTAGAAGGGAAGAAGTAATTGACATAACTTTTGGTTCCATGATGATGGGCAGTTACGTCAAACAGTGACATGTGGTCCTGGAGCCATCCTCATCAGATCACATGTATATTAAATTCAAGGTTGAAATGGGAACCAGACAGGCCATGGCCTATAGGAATCCCAGGAAAACGGACTGGGAGACATATAGAAAAGACCTTGACTTCAGCCTATCGGAAATTAAAACTTCGATAAGGAATCCAGCAGAATTTGAGGAAGTAGCAGAGGCCGTAACCTCTGCTATAGTGACCTCATACCATGACAACTGCTCAATCACCAAGAAGTGCACAAATAGGAATGTGCGTTGGTGGAATAATAACTTGGAAAAGCAAAGGAAACAGGTACAAAGACTGTTTAAACTTGTGAGGCGCAAAGGACAATGGGCAAAGTATCGTGAGGCCTTGTCAATTACAACCTTGCAATCAGACGGACAAAGTAGGCATCCTGGAAGGTATTCTGTGAGGAAGTGGAGGGCACAGCTGCTCAAGCTCACTAGGGTACCAACTAATCCAGGAAGAACATTGAGGAAGGAGGATGAGGAGTATACAAAGACAGCACATGAAACGCTGGAACTGCTCCTCAAGACTCACTTTCCTCAATATACTCTGGGGGATAACTCAGACCAGAATGTGATTCCTGAGAGACAACGGTTCTGAGGTATTCGCAAAGAGGACTGGGATTTGGCCAAGGAGTGTGTCGATCTCAGTAAGGACCGATGAGAACATTTCAACCGTTCAAGTCACCTGGCCCCGATGGAATCTTTCCAGCTCTCCTGCAACAAGCGGGAGAAAATCTTATTAGATTCTTATGCAGGTTATTCAGGGTTAGCCTAGCAGCAGGAATCATTCCCAATGCCTGGAGGGCAGTGAAATTTGTCTTCATTCCTAAACCAGGCAGAACTGATCATATCAAGGCCAACAATATGAGACCAATCAGCCTGTCCTCCTTCATTCTTGGAAAAACTGGTTAATGTGCATGTTGGAGAAAGGAGGTTAAGCAGAGCGTCTCTACATTCCAACCAACATGCATATCAGCCAGGAAAATCATGTGAGACAGCTCTCCACCAACTCGTTGGGAAGGTGGAGAAAGCACTACACTTTCAGGAAATAGCCCTCTGTATCTTCCTGGACATCGAGGGGGCTTTTAGCAACACGACCTTCGATTCCATGGTTAGGGCAACAGAGGTGCATGACCTAGGGACCACAATATGTAGGTGGACTACGGCCATGCTCAGTGGAAGAAAGGTAGAAGCTACCATGATGAATGAAAAAATGGTAATCAACACCACTAGGGGTTGCTCGCAAGGAGGAGTTCTTTCGCCTTTTTGTGGAATCTAGTGATGAATGATCTCATTGGAGAATTAAACTCTAGGCAGTCCTTTTGCCAAGGTTACGCAGATGATCTTGTCATAGTAATACTTGGCACAGTAAAGAATATGGCACAAGGTGCGTTGGACATTGTGCAAGACTGGTGCAGAAAACAGAATCTGGGGGTTAGTCCTAAGAAGACAGTTGTTGTAACATTCACAAAGAAGCATATCCAACATTCAAGTTGGAATCTAAAGCTGACAGTGAAATATCTATCGGTTACCTTAGATGAGAAACTGATATGGACCCCTCACATTAGGAATATTTGCTCCAAGACAAAGTACCAGGAGAGCTTGTGGCAAAAATTGGGGCCTGAGCCTCAAGGGTATGCACTGGATATACACCACAGTGATTAGACCCAGAATCACCTATGGGGCGGTCGTGTGGTGGAAGAAGGTAGAACAGCAGGTTGCTGCTAAGGAGCTTGGTAAGGTGCAGACATTAGCCTGCTTAGCCACAACAGGCGGAATTAGCAGAACACCAACTGCTGGGATGAAAACCATGCTGGATATGCCCCCATTACATCTTTGGGTCAAGATGGAGGCAGCGGCTGGTGCATACAGACTCAAAACTGGCAAAAACTGGAACTCTTTGGGATATCCGGAATCACACACTAAATATAGGAAAGGTTGGGAAAATGCCAGCCGACTATATTATAACCCCATACTGCTTCAACAAGCCTTTCAGTATAACAATTGGAAGTAGGGAGCAGTGGGAGAGAATAGTTCGACACCATACGGGGGATATTGTCTGGTTCACTGACGGGTCAAAATCAGACCAAGGCGTTGGGGCCGGGGTATATGGGGTGCAGCCAAGACTGGAGGGCGTCATCTCCCTAGGGAAACTGGCCTTAGTATTCCAGGCCGAAATTAGGGTGTGTGTGGAGGAGAATTTGCGTAGGTGCTACAAAGATCGTAGCATCTATATGCATTCAGACAGCCAGGCAGCACTGTGATCACTGGCAGCTCCTGCAACAAGATCTAAAGTTGTTGCAGAATGTCACAGGGTTCTGGTGGAGCTAGGGGAAAGAAATAGAGTAAACCTATTGTGGGTCTCTGGCCACTCGGGAATTAGTGGCAACGAACATGCCGACAGATTAGCCAGGATAGGGGCAGAGACTCCATTTATTGGACCGGAACCTGTCCTGACAATCACCAAGGCAATGATCAAATTGGAGCTACGTAACTGGCTCAGAAGACAGCACATAGAATATTGGACCAAAGTCTATCAACAAAAACATGGCAAGGTAATGATGCCAAAGCCATGTTTTAAAAGATGTTCTGCAATCCTGGGCCTGAACAGGAGAGAGATTAGACTCATGGTTGGATTGCTGACAGGCCATGGGACTTTCAAAAAACACCTACATACAATGGGAATAACAGAAGAGGACCCTAAATGTAAGATCTGTGATGACGATGATGAAACTGCATCACATCTAATCTTCGAATGCACTGCATTGGAGAGTAAAAGGCACAGAACATTTGGGACAACCAGACCCGATGAAATTGTGTCTAATAAAGAACTGGTAAAGGGACTCCTTGCACTGTTCAACGTCATTGGTTGGCTTTGCTAGATATACAGGGAGCGATACCGCACAATAAACTTAATTTCGGTGCGGGCAGTGGCGGGTTGGACCAAGACTGTTTTGGCTTCCCTGAGAAAATCAAATCAAGCATTAAAATCATGTAGGGAATTTTCGTCCAAAAGTCCCCAACGCGTAGGAACTTTGGTAAAATTTTACAATCGCCGACACAGGCCTAGCGGGTAATGTTGGCAACAGAACAGTTGTCAGCACGCGGGAATGAAGTCGACCAATTGTGGCAGAGTTTGAAGTAGCAAATGATATTTTTACGGTATAGCTGTTTTCTGTTCATAGTAAACAATATTGATTTGATAACTTTGTTTCAGACACATTAAAATTGATGCAAAGTATGATGATTTCAATGTATATCAGTGGAATGGAGAGTCGGTTTGGAGATTGTGTTAGAAAATGTCAGCACAAGAAAAATTCATTGTTTCCATGAACGTTTTATTACCTTGACTAGAATTATTCACGACGATATACTAGTTATTACTTGCAAATGAGAAGATGCTGACAAGAAAACGCTAAAACATTTGGGACAGCCAACGTTATAATGAACAATTCGTTGTCAACGTGGCATTACATTCTTTTAGAATGGAATCATGTAGAGTGACTGTGAATTAAATAATTACTGCTGTTCCTACTCTATTGTTGATAGTGTCTCGATGTATCCTCGTGCGGTCAATAAATCAGTAATCCTCTTGTAACAGAGCACTTAGAATTCGCGACATAATCTACACTTGACTCCATCAATCAGTCAATGGAAAAACATATCTAGCAAGTGAAGCACGATGCCAAATATTTATTTTAAAGTTTTTCAAAATTGTAACATGTCACATTAATCAACTGGTTAACCTCTGCTAGTCGGACTCCTGGATTCAGCTCCTCCCAGCCCCAAATCCTGGCTACCACCCTGATTTAGGGGCATTAATGAGGTGGGAGGGAGAGAGTAGGGAAAACGTAAGTACATTTTTGTGAGACTGTAGGTATTTTCTCTCTCTGCCATCTGGCAACAATGCTCACAAAGAAATTATTTGGGCTCGAACAAAAACATATACACCAAAATCGTATGAAAGATAATGAAAAGATCCCTTATTGAATTAGTGATACTCCTGCATCTGCAAAACTATGCAGTCGTCCGTTAGATGCCTCTGCGTGTGCTTTGCCACATTGCACTTTGACCTGTCGGTCCGCCAGTAGGGACGGTGCAGTGTGCCTCCGAAGTTGCGTTTTGTGACGTTATTTGTGTGATGAAGCGTCAGATGGGCGGCGATTGGTAATCAATCCTGCTAATGTATTGCGATTGGTTGAGATGAAGTTACGAAGAACCATTCTCCGTGAAGATGGTTTTAGTGTAGAAGATGAATCATTCGCATGCTTTCTCGTATCTGTTATTGTACAGAAATATGAGCATAAGTTAGATACTGTTGTAGCACTAACACACAATGATGATAATAGGGATGGTAATGACGAACAACTCATTGCAAGCGGTAGTGCTACGGTAAGTGCGGGAAGAGGCGATGGAAGCAGTGGAGTGGCAGTGAATACAGACAGTCTTTCGGAAAGAAGGTTAAAGTTGCAACTATCATCTCGGCTTTTGATGACAATACGCTAGAGAACATGTACGACGATTATTACATAAGTTATAGTTCAGGTATCTGCTTTACGTATGACGTCTACAATTACATCTACAGTGCTACCTAGAGCATGATTGCAAAATTTTGCATAAAAACGACACCCACCAGCACATTGAGGTGTACGTAGAGATACTGTAACCAAACGTTCATACAGATATGTTTGTTCGAGCTCAAGTACTTTCCTTGTCAGTGTTTCTCAACGTTTTTGAACTCGCCACTTCCTTTCCGAGAAAAAAAAAAAAAAAAAAATCTGGCTATCGCCCCTCTCAAACGTAACACAACTACGCCTCTCATCTGAAAAGCAACGAATTTTTCTTCTGATGACACAACTTTCCTTAAGAAAGAATATACCTTATCGTACTTATGATATAAGTTTTAGCGTATTTTTCGGACTGCGACATTTTCAATTTTTTTTATTGCCCACTGAAAAATGTATTATGCATACCGAGAGTTTCGCATTTCAGGTAAGAAATGTTCAAATGTTTGTTAATCTATAGGTCCAATCTGCTAGGTCATCAGTCCATAGAATTACAAACACCGCGGTGGAGTAGCCATGCGCTCTAAGGCGCCTTGCTGCGGAGCGCGCGGTTGTATTGTTTGTATAGTCTATGGGACTTAACTACGGGGTCATCAGTCCCTAAACTTACGAACTACTTATGAACTACTTACGAACTAGGACGGCACAAATATCCATGCCCGAGGGGGGATTCGAACCCCGGACCGTAGTGGCCGTGCAGACCATGACTGGAGCGCCTTAGCCTCCTCGGCCACCGCGGCCGGCGCGCGCGGTTGCTTACAGTCGGAGGTTGAAGATCAAAACCAACTGCAGAACGATCTAAACAAGATATCACTATGGTGTGAAAATTGGCAACTGACTCTAAATAATGGGTCGTGTGAAGTTGTGCACATGAGTACGAGAAAAGATCCGTTAAACTTTCTTTACAAAATAAATCAATATAAAAGTAAAGGCTGTAAACTCCACTAAATACCTAGGAATTACTATTACTTTAGACTTAAATTGGAAAGAACACGTAGATAATGTCGTGGGAAAGGCGAACCAGAGGCTGCGTTTTATTGGCAGAACCCTTAAAAGATGCAACAGATCTACTAAAGAGACTGCATACACTACGCTTGTCCGTCCTTTTTTGAAGTATTGCTGCCCAGTGTGGGATCGTATCAGATGGGTCTGACAGGGGACATCAAAAGAGTCCTGAGAAGGGCAGCTCGTTTTGTATTGTTAGGATACAGGGGAGACTGTGTTACGGAAATAATACAGGATCTGAGATGGGAATCATTACAACAACGGCGCTTATCGCTGCAGCGTGTGCTATTTACGAATCTCCAATCGCCAACATTCTCCTCCGAATGCGAAAATATATTGTTGACGCCTACTTACATGGGTAGAAAAGATCATTGGAATAAAACACGAGAAGTCAGAGCTCGAACGAGAGATTCAGGTGTTCTTTCTTCCCGCGCGCTGTTTGATAATGGAATGGAAGATAAAGAGTATAATGGTGGATCGATGACTCCTCTGCCAGGCACTTAAATGTGATTTGCAGAGTATCCCATGTAGATGTGGATTCCTTCCTCGCGCATTGGTGTGTGTGTGTGTGTGTGTGTGTGTTGTCCTTAGTGTAAGTTCGTTTAAATAGTTTCAAAGTCTAGGGACTGACGACCATAGCAATTTGGTACAATAGGTTTACACACATTAGCATTGGAAAGTCAGAAGTCAATTATTCTAGTTTAAATACGGTCTTAAAGTATAGGCAATCTATAAAGAATGAAATAGATTTTTCGAATTCCTCAAAATACGTCGCATCTTGTTCATGTAGATGTTTATTAGTTCCTCAAAACACTTCTCAGGCTTTCTGATTAGCTGCGCGGAATGAACGTCTGGTCGAAAGCAACATTCTACGGACTTGACGGCCATTTCCGTCAGAGGTTCGAGTTACCTCGGGCATGTGTGTGTGTGTATTCATTAATCATCGCAAACCTGGTTTAAGTACCGGGTGATCAAAAAGTCAGTATAAATTTGAAAACTTAATAAATCACGGAATAATGTAGATAGAGAGGTGAAAATTAACACACATGCTTGGAATGACATGGGTTTTATTAGAACTAAAAATAAAAAAATTAAAAGTTCAAAAAATGTCTGACAGATAGCGCTTCATCTGATCAGAAAAGTAATAATTAGCATAACAAATTAAGACAAAGCAACGACGATGTTCTGTTCAGGAAATGGTCAATATGTTCATCATTATTCCACAACAAGAGCTGTAGTCGAGAAATAATGTTGTGAACAGCACTGTAAAGCATGTCCGGAGTTATGGTGAGGTATTGGCGTCAGATGTTGTCTTTCGGCATCCCTAGAGATGTCGGTCGATCACGATACACTTGCGACTTCAGGTAACCCCAAAGCCAATAATCTCACGGACTGAGGTCTGAGGACCTGGGAGGTCAAGCATGACGAAAGTGGCGGCTGAGCACACGATCATCACCAAACGACGCTCGCAAGAGATCTTTCACGCGTCTAGCAATATGGGGTGGAGCGCCATTCTGCATAAAAATCGTACGTTTCAGCAGGTGTTTATCAGCCAGGCTGGGGATGATGCGATTCTGTAACATATCGGCGTACGTCTCAACCGTCACGGTAGCAATCACTGACGTTTTGCTGTCCTGCGCCATCTGTCGGACATTTTTTTAACTTTTTTGCTTTTTGGTTCTAATAAAACCTCATGTCATTCCAAGCTTGTGTGTCAATTTTTACCTCTCTATCTACATTATTACGTGGTTTATTAAGTTTTCAATTTCATACTGACTTTTTGATCATCTGGTATTTATTACGAAATAATCTACTTTCTAATCAATTCAGAGTTAACATAAGCTAAATCAGTATTTTTAGGCATGTGCCATCGTATAATGAAACCACAAAATGTTCGATAAGCTTATGGGACTTAACTACGGGGTTATCAGTCCCTAAACTTACAAACTACTTATCAACAACATTATACTAAGGACGGCACAAATATCCATGCCCGAGGGGGGGATTCGAACCCCCGACCGTAGTGGCCTTGCAGGCCGTGACTGGAGCGCCTCAGTCCCGTCGGCCACCGCGGCCGGCTAATGGAACCACAGATTTCAGTCATGTACTGGACTGTTTATTTTATAATGCAACTACTGTCTCCTGTGACGTCGACCAACAGGTTGACAGACACGGTATCTAATGTGATGATGTAACCACTATTGTTAACCACAAATTTTGTAACAGAAACTGGTTTAGAAGTTTGCAAATATTTTATTAGGAAGGGAAAGGAAGTAGATGAGGAAGGAAGACAGAAGACACAGAAACTACTCAATGGCGACAAGTGAAAATGTGATCCGGGCCGGGATTCGAAGTCAGGTTTCGCGCTTCGGGCCAGTTGTCGCCTTAAAGATGATGACTGTATTTCTTCGCTCTATAGTCCCTGGTTTCAATTAACTTTGTGACAGTCATAAAAGAGCTGTGTAAGCTGAATTCCCGGTATTTCTGAATGATCAGTTGCGGCTATTCCGGGAGGATGCGCAACGATTTTATCATCAGCGCCTTCTTCAGTTTTTTGAAACACACGCCCAGTCCTAGGTGGAGTTCACGACCCACTGCTACACCAATATGATGAATGATCTCAAAATCTAGTAACGTTTATTATCGGTACTCTTCCAGCTGAATTTTACACTACTTTGCGAAAATTAACAGTTGCAGAAATACTACTTTACCTTTGTTGTTGTTGTTGTTGTGGTCTACAGTCCGGAGACTGATGCAGCTCTCCACCCTACAGTAGAGCTGCATGTCCTCGGGAAAAATAACGGCTGTAGTTTCCCCTTGATTTCAGCCGTTCGCAGTAGCTGTGTGGCAAAGCCACATTAGCTGATGTTACAAGGCCTCATCTAGACTCTTGCCCCTGTAACTACTGAAAATGATGCTGCCCCTCTTCAGGAACCAAACGTTTGTCTGGCCTCTCCACAGATACCCCTCCGCTGTGGTTGCACCTTCGATACGGCTATCTGTGTCAGCCGGTCGAGGGGACTGAGGCGCTTCAGTCACGGTCTGCACGGCCGCTACGGTCGGGGGTTCGAATCCCCCCTCGGGCATGTATATTTGTGCCGTCCTACTTCGTAAGTAGTTCATAAGTAGTTTGTAAGTTTAGGGACTGATGACCCCGTAGTTCAGTCCCATAAGCTTTACAAACATTTGAACATTTTTTATCTGTTTCGAGGCACACAAGTACCCCTACCTCGATAATGTCTGTGGTTCATGGGGGTAGACTTTACCTTTACTATTAACAAATACGATGGTTGCTAATGATAATTATCATCAGAAACGATGGGACAACAGGAACGCATAGTAATAAAATACTGGACGTACATGAACAGCTGCTACCAAAGAAGACGAAAAAAGCGGACGCCAATTTATAGTACTGAAGAACTATGAATAAAGAGCCAAAGAATGAGATACTTCGCGTGCAAATGCAGTTAAACAAGAAAACTATGATTTGCATGAATTTTTCATATCGATTTGTCTTTCAACCGAAGAGCTGTTAAAAGATTAATAGACAAGAGAAGAAAGGTGTTACAGATCTTACAAACTGCACCACACTCATGATTAAATATGTCCAGTGTATAAAGATTCTTTGAATTACTGAATTGACAGTTACACTTGTTTATCATAATTATAAAAGAAATTAAATAAAACTAAATCTGGTTTTAGTTACATATGTGAAACATATACCTTTTTTTGATGAATGTGCAATAAAATTATTTTAAAAACCAAAGATAACGAACATGCATACATTAAAGCTCATTGCGCAAAAATTATAGGGCTTACAGTTATGCTATGTCTATGACCATCTTTGGTCTTCATTAGGGTCTATGATTGAGTAAATACTGTGATTGCTATGTTTATAAACAAGTGCTATACACATGATGAAGTGGAAGTATGATATGTACATATGCACTGCTATGGAGCTGTGATGTTAATATACTCTACAATTTGTAGCTGTACATTACACCAATAAATAAAACATCGAGTGACTTATTTAAATTATGTGACGAACAACGTAATTTCAGATACTGAAGTAAAGAATAATATAATTACGAAACCTTTTGAGTTAATTGTCAAACAGTACAGACTACGAATCTAAAAGTAACTTGGTAGTGTTATTTTTATTAATCTGAACATAAAAATCTGAAATGAAAAACTTGATAGCGGATCTTTGTTTTGGTGAGTGTAAACATAGCATAATTATTGCATATTATGTTAATTGCCCAACAGTCACAATAAAACGTGCATCTAGAGGTGTGTAGCGGACATGCAGCTTGTGCTGCACCACACGCCGCTTCGCTCTGCCTGTGCTAGGTGCAGTGTGCGCTGACCAGCAGAGGCCCTGCGCCTATCCTCTGCCTCTGCTCTGCCTGTGCTGCGTCAAGGTGCGCCGGGCCTTACCACTTGGCTACCCGCGCTCGCCTCCCGTCCGTCTCAAATTCCCTCAAGTTGCACACTGCAGTCGTAGCGGCCCCATTTTTTTTCTTTATGGTGATTTCAATTCCCCTAAAAAGGGGCGGGCCGGCAGCGCTCACTGGCGCTCTTCAGCCTACAGAAATAAAATTTGACAGAGGAGAAACATAAAAACACAAAGGAAATAAAATTTGGAGATAACACATACATAAAACGGAGATGTAAAATGGAGATAAAACAACGTACATAAAATGGAGGAAAACGGTGGTGACATAAAAGATTTGGAACGGCGAAAGTGGTGAATAAAAACAGCTGCTCGAAGGACAGTGGCACACACACAATTAAAATGAGCTTAGGGCGGCGGCTATGGTTAGAACGTCCGCTATTGTGGAGTTAAAAAAAAGCACACACACACAACACACACTCGGAGAGATACACAAGTTAAAACCGACGGTGTCGGCTGCGGGTTGGCCGTCCACTGTTGTAAAATAAAACAATGTAGCTAAAACGTACCACACTTGTCGAAGCACTCACATGGAAGCACAAAGAAGGTTCCATAGATGGTGGAGCACTGACAGCATTGAAGATATGGTGTGGGGGGGGAAGGGGATGAGAGGAGAGGGAGAGGGTGGGGAGGAGCCACAGGGACGCGGGGGGATGATGTCCCAAGAAGCCACGGGGAAGAAGGATTGGGAAGGGTGGTAAGAGAAGGATCCGGAGGGACAGTTGGGGGAATGAGGAGGGGAGAAGGGACGGGAAGGGAGGGATAGTCGGGGCCCTCAGGGAGAGAAGGGGGAGAGGGAGCAAGGGGAAGGATCACAGCTGATATGAAGGGTAGATGTCAGGTCGGAGGGCATCATACGGGAGGGGGAGGGTACGGAAGTTGCCATGGGAAAGGATCTGGAGGGTGGACAAGTGGAGAGCAGGGGGAATACAGTGGTGGAGGCACGGCAATGGACCAGGTGCAGAGAGGAGGGGATGGACTAGAGGATTAGGCGGATCTGATTTGCGGGATATGTAACGGAGGCGGAGATGTTCAATAAAGAGAGCGAGTCGGGGAAAAGGAATGAGATCATAGAAGATCTGTGTGGGGGAGGGGGAATAAAGGGGGATACGGAAGGTGAGGCGGAGGGCATGGCGCTCCAGTATCTCCAGAGATTTGTAAAAGGATGGGGGAGTGGCGATCCAGGCTGGATGGGCGACGCGCAGGATAGGATGGATGAGGGATTTGTAGGTATAGAGGACGGTAGAAGGGTTGAGGCCCCATGTTCGACCAACAAGTAGCTTGAGGAGGTGGAGGCGGGAGCGGGCTTTTTCTTGGATAGTGCGCAGATGGGGAGTCCAGGAGAGGGTGCGATCAATAGTGAGGCCCAGGTATTTTAGGGTAGGGGTGAGGCGGATGGGACGGTTATGGAGGGTCAGATAAAAATCTCTGGGACGGAAGGAAGGGGTAGTACGACCTACGATCATAGCCTGGGTTTTGGTAGGATTTATAGACAGGAGCCACTGGTTGCACCAAGCGGCAAAGAGGTCAAGGTGTTCTTAGAGCAGGTGGTTGGAACGGGCGAGGGTGGGAGCTAAGGCAAGGAAAGCGGTGTCATCAGCATATTGGAAGAGGTGTACTGGAGGGGCAGGTTTAGGAATATCAGAGGTATACAGGAGATACAAGAGGGGAGAAAGGACAGAGCCTTGGTCAGACCCATCGTCCATACCCCTCCTCTTATACTCACCATCTGGAATTCCCTTACGAGGAAGAATGTTATAACATCTGCGGATATGTCTGCGGATATGTCTGCGAGACAAGACACCACACCAATCTACAGGGTGGTCCATTGATAGTGTCCAGACCAAATATATAACGAAATAAGCATCAAACGAAAAAACTACAAACAACAAAACTTTTCTAGCTTGAAGGTGGAAAACAGATTGCGCTACGGTTGGCCCACTAGACAGCACTGCCATAGGTCAAACGGATATCAACTGAATTTTTATTACATATTGGTCTAGCACGTAAATAAATATTAATATTTTATTTGGAACACATTTTTTGCTTTGTGATAGATGGCGCTGTAATAGTCACAAACGTATAAGTACGTGGCATCGCCTAACATTTCGCCAGTGCGGACGGTATTTGCTTCGTGATATATTACCGGACCGACTACCAATTGCAGGAAAGGTTGATACGGTATTTATGTATGACTGTTGTGATCAAAATGCCCAACGGGCCTGTGCTATGTTTGTTGATCGTTATCCTGGAAGACATCATCCAAGTGTCCGAACCTTTCGTCGGATAGTTACGTTATTTACAGAGATAGGAAGTGTTCAGCCACGTCCTGCAACAAATGACGATGCCCAAGTGTTTTAGCTGCAGTTGCGGCTAAATCGCTTATCAGTAGCAGACAAATTGAGCGAGAATCGATAATCTCAAAAACTTCGGTGTTGAGAATTCTACATCAACATAAATTTCACCCGTACCATATTTCTATGCACCAGGATTTTGAACGAAGACTTTGAACGTCATGCACAATTTTGCCACTGGGCACAAAATAAATTACGGGACGCATAATATGCTATAAAGTGTTCTGACACCCAAACCTTCAGATGTGAGACACTCAGATCCACACCAAACGTTGTATATCGATAGAGTATCAACCGAAACATCTATATAATTCCTGATTTTTGCTGCCGTCCAGTAGAACGTGCGTAAATTATAATAATAAGTAACATCAAACCTACGGATTAGAGAAAAGAGTGTTTGTGAGAGGCAATCAAGTCACGCCACCGTGGGTTAGTTGGTAGAGCGTTAGCTTATGGTGCAGAAGGTCCTGTGTTCAAGTCCCACTTCAATTTTGTTTTCATTGTTTAAACTATAGTACGTTGGAAATTGTTAAAAGGGGCAACGTGTTCCTCATATGTAAAAGGACTGTTTCGATTTTGTAACAATGTGTTATTGGCAGTTTACTCTTGCTTCGTTTTATTTGAAAGTAGGAAACCTGTACAGCGTTATTACTTTAATTACGCTCATTGTTTTTAACATTACTATTTTTTGTTATTGTTATTACTATTAATACAGCTGTATGTTTATTATTATTCATACGTTCTGATTATGTTCGTTTATTCTGTGAAACTACGAATAAACCCTACAGATTAGCTACTTTCAAATAAAACGAAGCAAGAGTAAACTTATTATTATAGTTTATAGACGTTCTTCTGGACGAGAGCACAAATCACGAATTATATAGAAGTTTAGGTTGATACTCTATCGATATACAACGTTTGGTACGGATCTGAGTGTCTGACATCTGAAGGTTTGGGTGTGAGTCTCACAGTGTTAATCGGGCGTTCACTCCCACTTTTAGTTCACAACTCACGCCGCCAGGAGGTGCTCGTGAGCGCTGTCGCATGTTTCGGCGAAGAGTTTGCGCTATTATCTTTACAACCTATTTGGTTTCACCTTAATTTCTCCACTTGTTTAAGACCGAGCGGGTTACGTAGAGGTAACATAGTGGACTGACATTCGCGAGGACCTGATTCAGGTTTTAGAGTGATTTCCGTAAATCACTCCAGGCAAATACCGGGATGGTTCTTTCGAAAAGGCACGGCCTACTTCGTTCCCCTGATTTTTTGGGGTTTGGCTGACTTGTGTGTGGAGGAAGTAGTGCCAACTACGTCCAGCGGAGCCAAGGCCTCGCTGCTTCTAATCCAAGACACGTGGCGCTGTCATGCGTGCCAAAAGGGTACTTAGTGGTTATTAGGTAGGTGGTCATAATGATCCGTGTAATTACTGAACATATTTGCTACCTGTCATTTATCATTTACAGCCATTATATTTTATTGCGCAGTAATGTGCTTGGCTATCCTGTATATTATTTCACTACACTCCCTACAGTCTTAAGTGTCTCCTCGTAATTACTGTTTTCTGACACTTTATTACTGACAAGAGACACATTTTCCTTTTCTTTTCGCAAGATAAATTCATCCCTCTATTGATTCACAGTTTTTTCACAGAGCTATTATATGCCGATTATCTAACGCAGAAAGTTATTTTCAAATATTGTAAAGCAGTCAGCAATCTGAATATTGGTTTGAACACAATAGTGCTTTACTAGGCATGTTCCTGTTTCGAGGTGATATACCGTTGCCTTTATTCTGACTTTCTAAGTGACACAGTTTAAGGTAGATTCCGACCCCTGGTGCTACTCGAAATTTTTCACATTACCAACACTGCCAGAGGTGAAAACCTAGGACATTGCGGTGATCGAATCCGTATCCTTTGGATTAGTAGTCTGGAACCCTACCACTGTGCTAATGAGCCACACATATTCAAATACTGATTCGAATTTATTGTGTAAAAGATCAATTTTTTGTCGAATTACTGTAAGACACTGTAATGGGAGACTTGAATGCAGTGGTAGGAGAAGGAAAAGAAGAGGGAATGGTTGGAAGATTTGGACTGGGAAATAGGAATGACAGGGCTGACAGGCTGGTTAACTTCTGCAGAGAAAATTCTCTTGTGATTGGGAACACCTTGTTTGAACACCACAAAAGACATGGATATCTAGACTGAATGACGGCAGGTACCAAACTGACTACATCATTATACTTAACAGGTACAGAAACTGTCTAAAAATGCAAGAGCACACCCTGGAGCAAACACAGATTCCGACCACAACTTGGTGGTGGCAGACTTGCGTATTAAGTTGAGGAGTGTGAGAGGAAGAAAACCGAGAGAGAAATTTGGCTTAGAAAGATTAAAGGAAGAGAGTAAGAAAACTGAGATGGAAAACACTTTTTTGTCAGAATGGGACAGAGGGCTTAAAGAAGAGACTGCAAACGGGATATGGAAGAGATTGAGCCAAAAACTCAAGGAATGTACAGAAGTAGTTTTAGGGATGAGGAAGCTCAAAAGAAAAAGTAAAGAATGGGTAACTAAGACAATGCTGTGCAAGATGGAAGAGAGAAGGAAATGGAAGACAGTAGGAACTGAGGAAGGGAAAAGAATGTATAGAAAGCTGAATAATGAACCACAGAGAGAAACAGAAGAGGCAAGAAAGACATGGCTGAGAGACAGGAAATAGAGGAACTAGAAAAGGAAGGAAAATATGAAATGGTGTATAGATTAGCTGCTGGTCTATGAAGCAAAGAAAAACAGGACAAGTATTGAAAAAGAAAGAAGTGACGGCACAGTGGTTCATAAACTGGAAGAATTGTTGGGAAGGTGGCAAGAATACGTAGAGTGCTTATATGATGCCGATCACAAACCGAACAATATTGAACTGGAAGAAGAGATGAGAGTTACTGAAGAGGACAAGGGATGCTGCATCTTGGTAGGAGAAGTAGAAAAGGCTTTGAGAGAGATGAAGAATCGCAAAGCAAGTGAAATTGATGGACTACCAACAGAGTTGTTTAAGAGCCTGGGAGTAGTGGGGAGAAGGAATTAACTCGTCTATGTAATATCTGAAAAAGGTGAATGGCTAGATGACTTTCTCTTATCTTTAATGATACCTATTGAGAAGAAAAGAAATTCCAAGAAATGTGATGATTTTCGAACCGTAAGTTTGATTTCTCATGCACGGGTGATAAACAGAGGGCTGCATGGAAGACTGGAAAAAAGTATTGCAGAAGAGCAATTTGATTTTGGAAGAGGAAAAGGAACGAGAGATGCTATTTGATTTTGTTCATCTGAATTACGGACCAGTGGTTTCAGCTGTATATCTTGTAATGAAAAATAATACCATCAGCTGTGTTCAATACATTTATTTAGCAATCAGTTTCGACGGTCAATGCCGTCATCTTCAGGCCCTTAAAATAAGAAACCTGCATGTTGCTGTATTAAAGTCAATATAACTGGTATCGCACATTCTTCCAATCTTACAGCAACAAGGAACAATATATTGACTTTAATCCAGCAATATGCAGGTTTCTTATTTTGAACGCCTGAAGATGACTGCATTGACCATCGAAACTGGTTGCTAAATAAATATAATGAACACAGTTGATGATATATTTTCCATTACAAGAGATGCAATTGGACTGCTAAGAATTATAGGCGAGAGATACATCGAATGAGCAATAGAATTGTATACTGTTTTTATTGACTTGGAGAAGGCCTTCAAAAAATGTTCAAATGTTTGTAGAGCTTATGGGACTTAACTACGGGGTCATCAGTTCCTAAACTTACAAACTACTTATGAACTAGCTAATACTAAGGGCAGCACAATTATACATGCCCGAGGGGGGATTCGAACCCCCGACCGTAGTGGCCATGCAGACTGTTACTGGTGCGCCGCAGACCCCTCGACCATCGGGGCCGGCGAGAAGGCCTTCGAAAGAGTACATTGGAATAAGTTAATGGACATACTAAGAAATAAAGACTCGAGGGGCATTAGGCTGATTAATAATCTATATCTGAAACAGAAACTAAGAGTACTAATTAGGAATGAGATGACAGTGGAAAGCACAGTAGGTAGAGGAGTGAGGCAAGGTTGCTGTCTCTCCCCAATACTGTTTAACATATACCTGGAACACATTATGCAGAAATGTATGAAATAAAACAGAGGTTTACGAGTCAGTGGTAGGAGAATAGAAGATATTCGATTCGCCGATAATATGGTATTACTGGCAGAGAGCGAAAGAACTATGAATGAAATGTTAAATGATTTCAGTAAGACATGTGAGAAATTTGGAATGAAAAGTAATAAGAAAAAGACAAAATGTATGGTTATAAATGCAAGAGAAGTAGGAACAACAATAAGGCCAGGTCACGAAGTAATATAGCAAGTTTGTGCTTTCAAACACCCGGGAAGCATAATTACAGAAGATATGAGATGCCACAAGGAAGTGAAAACCGCATAGCGATTGCCAAGGAGGCATTTAATAAGAAGAGGAGGGTTCTATGCGGCCATATGAACAGAAATCTGAGGAAGAGGCTGACAAAATGTTTTATATGGAGTGTGGCACTACATGTCTCTGAGACATGGACACTGAGAAAAGAGGACGAAAGAAGATTAGAAGCATTCGAGATGTGGACTTGGAGGAGGATGGAAGGGATAAAGTGGATAGACAAAGTGAGGAATGAAGACGTGTTGAGAAGAGTGGGTGAAGAGAGAAATTTTAAAGGTAATCAGAAAGAGGAAACGGAATTGACTTGTACATTGGATGAGAAGAGATTGTCTGCTGATGGATGCTATGGAGGGAACAATGAATCGAAGAAGAACAAGAGGACGCAGAAGACATCAGATGGTTGACAGTATAAAGATAGGAAACAGTTACGAGAAAATAAAGAGGGTAGCAAACGACAGGACTTCATGGAGAGCTGCATGTGAAGACCTTCCTTAGGGCATAACACATGATGATGATGACGATGTAAGACATCTACTTTTTCTTCCCATAAGATATATCTGTTTTGGGTTGTTTATTTTGTTGTTGATTTTTTCACAAGGTACTTTAAACCAGTGTTTATCAACCTGTGGGTCGCGACACCCCGGAGATCACACAATCGTGTTCGTGGCGTCGCCGACAACAAGATGCACCATAATACAACAACCAGCCACGAGCATGGCTGAATACAAGGGGTTCCGCAATGCACATGTATACGACTAAGAAAAGTGAAACGTATTTTAGATTACAATTACGCCATTCCTTGTTGAGAATCAATTCTCAATTGAATAGAACAAAGATTGTTTTATAATAAATACGATATATTAACAGTGAATAAACGAAAGGCTTGTAAACTTTTCAGGTACTAGACGTCAGCTAAATGTACAAGATATAATATGTAATTTTGAGAAATTGGATTGTATACATTTTAACTATACATTGCTGAAAGAGCATAATTCGCTTTACCTGCAATGCCAAACTATTTTATGAGACCTATATTTTTCTGTTGGAATTGATGTAATAATAGGTTGTGTTCCATTCAGAAAAATGGACGAAATATTTATCCTATAATGTACAATTATTTATTTATTTATTTTACAAGACAGTTATATCGACGGAAGAAAATTAAAATTGATCCTATTGGGATGGCATACAAATTTATGTTATGATTCGGAGTGGTGGTGGGCGGTCATATATAATCAAATTATATTTATTCACTTCTCTTGAGATAAAATTGTGGGATCCAAATGGGATTTCAAGATCTTTTTGTCTTTCATTTTACTGAAGAAAATCTGCATTGAAATCGCCACATAGTATACACTGTCTGACGGCATAGGACCTCATAAACCGTTAAATATTTCCCAGTATGGATCTGACTATATATAATTCAAAGTGAGCTATTATTATTTAATAATTCACAAACAAACTTTCTATGTACTCATGACTACAAAATATAACTGTCAGTATGTTTCAACTCGTGTTTTGTCCTCATACATGTAGCAATTACTCCTTTTGCCTTAAAAATTCCATTTGAGTAAATGCCTAAGCTGCAACTTTTAGTACTTCTCTAGACCTGAGCTTATGTAGTACTCAGATAGGCATAGGATGTCTATTGTTTTTTCAGGGCTCTCAATTTTCCAAAAAGACCAGATCCTCATTTTTCTAATATATCAGAGGAAAAAACTAACCTTACTTTACCGAGTATTATTAACGAACTAGCTGCAAGTACCCGGTTTCGCCTGGGTTTAAAATAAGGTTTTCTGCAGAAGCGTACAAACCGTTTATTTGCATGTAATAAAAAGGGGGGGGTGTTCATTATCACACGGCTTAGAACAGCCACATGGCCAGAGTGAGATTGGGATGGAACGAAAGCTATTTAAGAACCTTCCCCATGTAATTTTGTGTACGTGTACCAAATTTCACGTTATTTGGTTGTCTGGATCTTGAGTTATAAGAGAACAGACAGACAGACAATAAATGCGTCTAATAAGTATAGAGATTTGTAGAGCTAGATTGTTAATTTACCTTCTATTAAAAATAGTTGACTGAAATCTGATTCTGCAATATACATATGACAACCAGTAAGTTGGGTATGATATATCCACTATTTGGCTGTACCATCGATTGTACAAAACCAGTATGTAGGACTGTATTTTGATCACAAAGACCGTCAATAGATTGTAAAACTACCTAATGCTATTTTGTTATTTAATGTCCTCCTCTAAATTTTGAAAAGAACCACGATATTCAGTTCATCACATAACAACACAGGGTGAATAATAATAAATAATGTGGAAACGTCAGAAATTTGTGTGTCTGTACTAATGTATATTGAAAGGAAAAATACATTTTTCAATCCTTGAAACTTCTTAGCACAACTACAGTAGCAAATACTTAAGAGAGAAAACAGAAAGTTAACGAATTCATATTTAAGAATGTGCTGTAGAATGAGGTCTTGCGTAGCTCAGAAAGGTAATATAATAAAAATATGTGATGCTCAAGCACGATAATTTTGTACATGTCTGTTTAAGGTGTTACGCATTTTGATTACAGTTAATACACTAAATGAAGCACAACATGTAAATTGTATTCGGGTCCAGTTGGATAACAATTTAAAATGGAGTCAACATATGAACTAATTGAGAAGCTGGGTTCACCGCTTTACACCTTGAGAACCATATCTCTCTGTTTTGACGTAAATTTATCAATATTTCCAACGCATTTACAAATACGAACATGTTCTAATTTTTGGCATCTCAGAATTCCAAAACAACCAACAAGATTAATAAAAAGATATAAGTTACTCCATACCTTGTTAAAGATGCAGAAATGGCAGTATTTTAGACAATAGTGTCGTACTCACCTGAAACAAGAAGAAAACAATATTTGTAAAACTGTTTCTAATTAGATTAGATTAGTACTTGTTCCATAGATCATGAATAGGACACTTTGTAATGATGTGGAACGTGTCAGGTTAATGAAAGGTGTCTTTACAAATTATTACTTTGTACTAAATAATTTTATTATTATTATTAAATTTTTTTTTCAAATTTTTAATTTATATCTAAAAATTCATCTATAGTGTAGAAGGAGTTGCCATGCAAAAATTCTTTTATTTTTAAATGCTAGTTGGCTATCTGTCAGGCTTTTGATGCTGTTTGGTAGGTGACCAAAGACTTTTGTGGCAGCACAATTCACCCCTTTCTGTGCCAAAGCTAGATTTAACCTGGAATAGTGAACATCATTCTTTCTCCTAGTGTTGTAGTTATGTACACTGCTATTGTTTTAAATTCGGTGGGATTGGTAATAACAAATTTCATAAGTGAATATACATACTGAGAAGCTACTGTGAAGATCCCTAGCTCTTTAAATAAGTGTCTGCAGGATGATCTTGCAATTATTCTGATCACACGCTTTTGTGCAATGAATACTTTTTTACTCAATGATGAATTACCCCCAGAAAATGATGCCTTACGAAAGCAGAGAATGAAAATAGGCATAGTAAACTAATTTACTGAGACGTGTATCACCAAAATTTGCAATTAGCCTAATAGCAAAAGTTGCTGAACGTTTCAACGGATCTTCAATGTGTTTTTTCCAGTTCAACCCCACATCAATGCGTACACCTAAAAAATTTGAATATTCTACCTTTGCTACAGGGAATTCATACGTTCTTGAGATCTCGTTGAAAATTACATTTTCTCAAGAATGTAGAGAACTAAACGCGGTATCCGAGAGGTTGCAAACATAACGTATAAGTTCATTCACATTTTTCTACATAGTTCTTCTAATGTAACATCCATTTCACTGTTGTCAAAAATTACCACCAGTAAGCGTTTTATTGGTAATTGTACTGTTCTGGATAATGTATCAAAATTTATGCGGTGTCAAAAACGTTGCATGTGCGGCTACATAGCTATTTGGTCATTCACTCGCGTTTATTTACCCAATTTCAATTTTTTTCTGATAGATACGGTCATCTTCGATATTTTACCACAGACTTTTAGGAGCGCACCATCTTGCTTTGAACATAATACCGTTTTTGTCTTCTGTTTCAGTACGAGGGATGGAACTTAAAATAGTGGCAACACTGCTGTAGACACACTATGCAATAGAATCTGCTATTGTTGCTGATAGCACACGTTGTTGACATATCTACCTTACCTCCGAGGAAATGGACTTGCCCGTCCCACGTCACCGACTTGCGCACAATCGTTGGAAACACAGTTAATTGTGAGCGAGCGGTCTACCGTAACGGTGTCACTATGTTTTTGAAACAGAAACAACGTAGTTGGATCAAGATTGAATGTGCCAGAAGTCTTACTGAAAGACAGTATCATCAAGGGTTTCAAGAGGCATGCGGGGTATCGGAATTGCCGTACAGAACAGGGGCACGTTGGGTAAAGGCCTTTAACGAAGGTCTGAAAACAGTGATGCATCGGACAGGTCATCCTGGCGTTTACTGTTCGTATTTGGAACATCACCTGTGATCAGCGTTGCGAAAGAAGCGGCAACACTTTCTGCGCAACCCACCAATCATTTTGCACGACAATGCACGGGCGCATACATCGCAAGCTGCGGTTGCTCTGTTCGGTCGATGGGACTGGGAAGTACTGTACCATCCACCATACTTCCCGGACTTGTGACTTTGATTTGGATCTGAACTGTTCTAGAGATTCGACAGGCAGTAGACCGCTCCATTCGCACCATCAACAGAACAGGCTCTGCTAGCAGTATACTACGCCTTCCACATCGCTGTCAACGGGTTATAGACAATGCTGGTGACTACTTTGAAGGACAGTTGCAAACATGTAAAGCTTTTGTAACGGTTGTGAATCAATAGTTGCCACTATTTATGTTCCAACACTCGTATATTTCATCAGATTGCATTTTATTTTACTGCTGACGATAAACCTCAATTTATGACGATCAGAACCAGGCGAATGGACAATTATAGCCCATTAGCAGTACCAAAGATATTATTTTTCAATAGATAACAACGTCTGGCTAAGATATTTCTTGAGTTTTGTACTTCATCTACATCTACAGCTACATAAATATTCCGCTAATGACATTTAAGTGCCTGCCAGAGGGCGCAACGTACCGCTTTTATGATACTTCTATACCTTTCCGTTCTCTGATAGCGCGCGGGAAAAAGGATCACGTTCATCTTTTCGTTTTAGATCTGATTTCTCTTATGGTATTTTAATGATCATGTCTGCTTATGTAGATGGAAGCTAACAGCATATGTTCTCATTCGGAAGAGAATTTCGTGAAATAAATTTCGCAAATAGACCTCGGCGCAACGAATAACGTATTTCTTTGCATGATTTCCACCCCAACTCACGTATCATTTCCGTGACATATCTTCCCTACATCGCAACAATACAAAACGAGATGTCCTTCTCTGAACTTTCTCTAAATCCTCTGTCAGTCCCACCAGATGTGGATCCCACAATGCGCATAAATACTCCAAAATAGGATGCAAAAGTGCAGTGAAGTCAGTTTCTTTAGTAGAACTGTTGCAACTTCTAAGTGTACCGCCAATGAAATGCACCCTTTGGTTTGCGTTTCTTACAATATTTTCTTTATGCTCTTTCTAATGTAAGTTGTTCGTAATTGTAACTCCTAGGTATTTAGTTTAATTTACGGGCTTTAGATTTGACAGATATTTGTGTGTGTGTGTGTGTGTGTGTGTGTGTGTGTGTGTGTGTGTGTGTGTGCGTAATATTGAAATTTAACTTATTTCTTTTAGTGTTCATATGGATGACTTTGCAACTTTATTACTTACCTAAATCATTTTGCATCTGGTTTTCATTATAACATTGTACAAACGTAGCGGACATGGTAAGATCTAAACAAACAATCGAAATATTTACGCCTAACGCTGAAATAATACTGCAAATTATCTTTTATTTCTGTTTCATTCCGTAGCTCTTCTGATGAACTTCTTACACCTAAGCCAAAAGTCCTTGCTATTTGTTAGAAATATTCTATCTCTGTCCTTGTGAAGGTATTTTACCCTCAACAACTTCCTCTATCACAGGTGATGTTTTATTATGTCACCAAATACATCCTGTGACCTTTGCCCTTCTTTTTTTACAGGTGTGTATATTTATTTCCTCGAAGATTCTGTGCAAATGCTCCTCAATTTACTGTTATCAGTACATTTTAGTTTACACATCCTGCACTACATGTTGAAAGTGATCCCATCGATCTCTTGCCATTTTAGGGCCCTGCTAAACAAGTTACTGAAGGGGGATCGAAGGTAGACTGCTGGAATTGCTGCCTCATCCGATATGTTCTTCTGCAGGTGTTAAAGACTGTGAGGATTGTAGTAATACTCATTAGACTTGAGAGCTCCCCACATGAAGTTCCTTTGTTTTCGTATCCGGTCAGCGTTTTCCAAAAACAGCAGCTGTGATAGCCTTGTCGTTTCCTTCATAAATATCTAGCACTGTGTGTTGTGGCATCGCCATTCGCCACTACGCCGGCTGTTTACACAAGTGGCCGCGCCACATCAAGAAGACGCGATAAATCGCTCCACGGTACTTCGGCCGTCGGGGGCGCCCGCAGTCTAGATATCTCTCTGCTTACCTCGCGCGCCGGCCAATGGGAAGAATGGGGCTCGCCTAGATATGCCGGCGCACCACAGCAACGACATAGTACGGGAGTTCCGGTCAGTCCGAGGCAGCCCCGGGAATATTACAGTTCAAAACAAGAGCAACGTATACTAGAAAGGAGAGAGACAACATTGTGCAACGTTTGTCCTGGAGAATGCATGTAAATACACTACTGGTCATTTAAATTGCAACACCAAGAAAAAATGCAGATGATAAACGGGTATTCATTGGACAAATATATTATACAAGAACTGACATGTAATTACATTTTCACGCAAATTGGGTGCATAGATCCTGAGAAATCGGTTTTCGGAACAACCACCTCTGGCCATAATAACGGCCTTGATACGCCTGGGCATTGTGTCAAACAGAGCTTGGATGGCGTGTACAGGTACAGATGCCCATGCAGCTTCAACACGATACCACAGTTCATAAAGAGTAGTGACTGGCGTATTGTGACGAGCCAGTTGCTCGGCCACCATTGACCAGATGTTTTCAGTTGATGAGAGATCTGGAGAATGTGCTGACCAGGGCAGCAGTCGAACATTTTCCGTATCCAGAAAGCTCGTACATGACCTGCAACATGGGGTCGTGTATTATCCTGCTGAAATGCAGGGTATCGCAGGGATCCAATGAAGGGTAGAGCCACGGGTCGTAACATATCTGAAATGTAGCGGCCACTGTTCAAAGTGCCGTCGATGCGAACAAGAGGTGACAGAGACGTGTAACCAATGGCACCCCATACCATCACGCCTGGTGATACGCCAGCATGGCGATGACGAATACACGCTTCCAATGTGCGTTCACCGCGATGTCGCCAAACACGGATGCGACCATCATGATGTAAAGAGTTACCTAGATTCATCCGAAAAAAAAATGACGTTTTGCCATTCTTGCTCCCAGCTTCGTCGTTTGCGTACAACAACGCAAGCGCTCCTCTCTGTGATACAGCGTCAAGGGTAACCGCAGCCACGGTGTCATGGCTGATAGTCCATGCTGCTGGAAACGCCGTCGAACTGTTCGTGCAGATGATTGTTGTGTTGCAAACATTCCCATCTGTTGACTCGGATAGAGACGTGGCTGCAGTATCCGTTACAGCCATGCCGTTAAGATGCCTGTCATTTCGTCTGCTAGTGATACCAGGCCGTTGGGGTCCAGTACGGCTTTACGGATTGCCCCATTGAACCCACCGATTCCATATTCAGTCATTGGATCGCGACCAACGCGAGCAGCAATGTCGCGATACGATAAACCACAATCGCGATAGTCTACAATCCAACATTTATCAAAGTCCGAAAGTTGATGGTACGCATTTTTCTTCCTTACACGAGGCATCACAACAAAGTTTCACCAGGCAACGCCCGTCAAATGCCTGTTTTGTATATGAGAAATAGGTTGGAAACTTTCCTTATGTCAGCACGTTGTATGTGTCGCCACCGGTGGCATCTTCTTCCTGTCGGTTAAATTTCGCGTCTGTAGTCTGTCATATTCTTGGTGTAGCAATTTTAATTGCCTGGAGTGTACTTACCTGTTATTAGGTCATGGACATTGTTTATATTTGCGTTCATCAGTTTTATAAGTTTTGTAAAGCGCTTCATGGACATTAAATAGGATAGAATAACTACCAGTTTCTGACAGATGCTACAGTTTTACATCAAATGTTTTTTAAGCTATTTACACAGGTGTACTACAAGTACTACCTAAAAAGACACGCATAAGTACGGTGAAGAGCTTAACATTTTTATTATTTTTAAGCTTAAGTATTGCATTCTAAAAATTACTACGTCGAAGGTCTCCCTGCATATTTTTAATAATCAGTCGTAGCATTTCGCCTATTCCCCACTGGAGTTCGAGCTGGTGTGCATGAACGATGAAGAAGTCATCACTGTCCGTCCTCACCTTTATTTGTGTGTGTGTGTGTGTGTGTGTGTGTGTGTGTGTTGGGAGGGAGGACGGGCGGCGGGGCTATGTTCTCCCAGATTTGTCAGTCGTGGTCACTGCATACAGGTGACACAGTGGAGAGCAGAACTGCTAGTAAGTAGTAGTCCCGGTTTCGAATACCGAGCTGGTACAAATTTTCAAATTCCCGCCTTGAACTTAAAATCTCGTTTTATCAGATGAACAAGTAAAACTTCGTGTGGTGATTAGAAATACTATTAGCTACATTAAATTCAGTTATAAAAATTTTCACTCTCATTTTCAATTCATTATAAAATTATAATTTTTAATACAGCTACAATTATTTGTGTTCCTTTTCCTCGCAGCCAATTAAGCGAATCAGTGCCAAAATCTGTGTTATGTTTACATCAACAAAAACAATTAAACAAATTTGAATTTCATTCGTATAGAATTATTTACAACATTTGTGCAAATTGGTGAATTATGTTCACTAAATTATCTATATATCTTAAGTTAAACGAAACATTTCAATAGCTCTGTATGTTTGTTGCACTATGAGAAATGTACGGAGCAAATATGGAAGCATTACGTCACAAATGTACCGGAAAAAGGTACATAAATATCAGAATATGTAGTTTCAAGGAAAATGAATTAATAGATTAAACTCATATTTCTTTAATTTTACCTCCTCTAAATGTTTCAGAACTGTACTCAGGAACTTCTCTCTTCTGAAGACTTGTTCTGTACCTACTTCTTCTTTTTTTCCTAGAACCCTACATAGACATCTCACCTCTTGCCAAATGATGACAATTTCCTTAAAAGGGGTAAAGAGAATTCACCATCCCTGGAGGCCGAACGCAGTAACTCTTTCGCCTTCCATATGTTTCCATCATTAAAAACAATTACAATATCATACCTAGCAAGTTTGGCAACTGTAGATGATGAAACTTTTGCCTTGTACCAACGCTTCCAGATAAGCGAATTCAGAGACGCATACAGATTTGTGTTTTGCATGAACACACCTTCCTTAGTAGGTCAGGAGTTGCCACAAACCTATTTATTCCTCTGGACCTGCCGTCAATAATTCATTATTCATATGTGTGAACCTATGACATGTTGGCGGAATTCAGTATCCCACACAGCAGATTTCTTCCTTCCCTTCGCACACCAACACACCTTTGACCAAATGTCAGTCGCAAATTTGACTTAATTATATCCATAATGAATGTCAGGTCGTGGTTGTAATATTTAATTGACAAAATAATTAGCAAATTTGATTCATAGAATCTTTTATATCTTTAGAAGACAAATCAAAACAAACAATTTCACAGAGCACAGCTACCGATAATCAGCTGTTCAGTGATCGCAAAAAAGACCAGATTTGCATCACAGCATCCTTGTTGTTTTCTTCGAAGTTTTGCTTGCCAACCACATATAAAAATTACGAAGATGCAACTAACGCAACCAAAAAGAGTTGCAACATGGGACGTAGATAGAATACTTCAGACAACATTAAAAAAGGTCACTCCCCATCGGATTTCGAAATAAAACTTTGGGAAATAGTTGTCAATAGATTTAACTAGTAAATGCATCTAAAATAAAAAAAAATTGTTGATCCCGTTTACACACATCTTCCTCTTTTTTCTCTGTCTCACAAGGAGACCTCATGGGCATCGGATTTTAGAATTTTTTGTATTTATCGTACGTGAAGTTCAGAACTTAAATAACAATCAGCCAAATCCTTTAGACGCAACTCAAAAGTTCTGGAAAAAGCCGACTTTGAAGTTTTGTAAAATACACTTAAGTATCAATAATAGACGGTTGCCTTAATCACTTTTTTAAAAATGTACATACTCAATTATTTAATTTTTATAATAATTAATTGAACAACAGTACACTATCGCGTGCTAACTATTGTAGCATCTGTCGGTGTAGCTCAGGTAGTAGCGTTTGGCCCTGACAACCATAGAGTCGGTGGTTCGAGTCCCGCTGAAACAGATATTTCTTTCGTTTTCGAATTCCACGTATTGTATCAGTTTTTGATTATGTGTATGTAGACGGTCTGAAATCCTTATCCTCACGTAAAACGATGGTTGATTAGTTGATATTCATGTCGGGTTTCCAGCCGGATCGTAGAGTCATCTAGACGCAATATTTCTGCGGACCAGTTGGCCGCCATCTTCAGGTGATATGGATGCACACGCTTGTTGCAACTTGACAAGTCTGCAGTAGCGGAGTATTGTCTAACCGAAGGACACAGAATGAAGTATGACGAAACACGTGTACTTTCTTCTGCGTCTCGCTATTGGGAATGCATTTTAAAGGAATCGATTGAGATTAGGTTGGCGGACGATTTAATAAATGGAAACAAGGGTTTTCCTCTAAGTAACATGTGGAATCCGGTTTTGTCTAATCTTAAGAAACAGCGCACTCTTTTCTGCACCTGTGACAACTAGCGCATGTAAGCGATACATCGTTCCTGCCAGTTTTCTCCAGTGAGGCGCTGCACCGGCTGCTTGCGGCAGAGAACGCAGCCACGACTCCCTGGCGCACGCGCCGTTAGTACTTTGCGGCGTATATAAAGCCGCCGGACACGGCAAGACTTCAGTTTCCAACGAGACTCAGCAGCATCCATATCACCTGAAGATGGCGGCCAGGTTGTCTGCAGAAATATTGTGTCTAGATGACTCTACGATACGGCTGGAAACCCGACATGAATATCAACAATTAATACGCCGAGAAACTCTGTTCAAATGTCTGTAAATCTATCGGACCAAACTGCGTGGTCATCAGTCCGTAGCTTACAAACTACTAAAACCTAGGTAAACTAACCTACGGAGAAACACACTTACTCATGCCCCAGGGAGGATTCGAACTCCACGGCGAGCAACCGCGCACTCCGCAGCGAGGTGCTTTAGATCGCTCGGCTACTCCACCGCGGCCGGGAAACTCTACGTAATCACTTGGTTGAGTAGGTCAGCTGCATGGAAAGCCAATAGTAACTATGGAGATGACTTTCGAAACACAGTGTCAAAGTTCTTCGCAAACTGAACAAGCAAAGGCTACCATCGTCAACTGACAGTTACGTCAGAACTATGGAGAATGTTATTTATGTTTTGTTGAGTGAAACCATCATTATTAACAACCTTCTATCTCTCTATCTCTCTCTCTTCGATCCTCTTTCCGCACATTCAGGGTCGGCACTGTGTTAAACGCGGATTTGGCATGGGTTAATATTTACAGGGTGGCCGGATGCCCTTCCTGTCGCCACCCCATGCCCCCCAGGAGGAAATGTGCACCCCAAATGTCTGCGTATAGTGTTATAAGTGTGCGAAAGTGTAAAGTGTTACGAAATGTTTGAGAACCGTGTAATTGAGGCGGGATTTGGGGACCAGCCCGGTATTCACGTAGGGGGATGTGGAAAACCGCCTAAAAACCACATCCAGGATGGTCGGCACTCCGACCCCTTTCGTTTATCCGCCCGGCGGATTCGAACCGGGGCCGGTACGCCTCCCCGTCTCGGAAAGCGGTGCGTTAGACCACACGGCTAACCGAGTGGGTATTAACAACCTTCTGTAAAATACAGAATAAACAAAAAACGTGGACTTTTCGTAAAAATGACCATTAAATATTAAAATTGAGTGAGAATTCCAAAACAAACAAAAAAAATAAAATAAAGCAAATAAATAAATAAATCTGTCAACAGGATTTTAAACACCGACCTTACGATTGTAAGGCCAGAACGCCACCTCCTGAGTTACATTGACAGATGAGACAACGAATTTAATGTTTGGTACTTACGCTTACTTGCAAAACTTCAAAGTCTATTTTCTCGAAAATTTTCAGAGTTGCGTCGAATGGCTTTGGTTGATTGTTATTTGAGTTCTGAACTCCACGTACTATAAACATCAAAAAATTCTAAAATTTGAAACACGCGTGGTCTCGTTGACAGTCAGTTATACACCATACACCTTGTTGATGTCGGGCCCGGTGGTCTTGGGGTAAAGTGCTCGACTGGAAACCGAAGGGTCGCGGGTTCGATTCCCGGTTGGAACTCCATTTTTTTCCAGTCTGCGTTTTAACCTATCCTTCACCTCTCAACAATGTGACGAGTCGCCAGAAACGACACGTGGTTCGGATTCCACGTTAAGCTGTAGGTCCCCTTTCCGCGGTTGCTCGCCGTGGAGGTTCGAGTCCTCCCTGGGGCATGGATGTGTGTGTTTGTCCGTAGGTTAGTTTACCTAGGTTTAAGTAGTTTGTAAGCTACGGACTGATGACTACCCAGTTTGGTCCGATAGATTTACAAACATTACTATTACTGACGAAGGGCAAGAGAGGGACGCAGAGGTTGTGAAGGGAGTAAGACAGGGTTGTAGCCATTCCCCAATGTTGTTCAATCTGTACATTGAGCAGGCAGTGAAGGAATGGAAGGAGAGCCGGCCGCGGTGGCCGAGGAGACTGAGGCGCTTCAGTCACGGTCTGCACGGCCACTACGGTCGGAGGTTCGAATCCCCCCTCGGGCATGGATATTTGTGCCGTCTTTAGTATAAGGTATTTCATAAGTAGTTGTACGTTTAGGGACTGATGACCCCGTAGTTAAGTCCCATGAAAAAAAAAAAAAAAATGGAAGGAGAAATTTGGTGAGGGCATTAAAGTGCAGCGGAAGAAATAAAAACATTGCGGTTTGCTGATAACATAGCAATTCTGTCAGAGACCGCAAAAGATCTGGAAGAGCAGTTGAACGGGATGGACAGTGTCTTGAAAGGAAGATATAAGATGAACATTAACAAGAGTAAAACGAAGGTAATGGATTGCAATGTCAGAAAATCAGGCGATGCTGAAGGAATTAGATTAGGTAATGAGACAATGGTTCGATAGATTTACAGATATTTGAACCTTTTTTGTAGGCTAGGGACACGCAAGTCGCCGAAGTGGCGTCCTATTGAAAGACTTGCACCAGGCCAATGAGCCACACGAAATAATTATTATTATTACCTTGTTGATCATTAAGGTTCGTAACTCTCATCCAATGAGGAGCAGGAAATATACTTGGGATTTAATTAGTAACGCTGTCTCACAATCCTGTGCTCATCAACTAGTCAAGCCGGCCTGTTAGGTTGGCGATGTGTCAGCCCTGCAACGAATATTTATCCCGGCATTACGCTTCGGACCGGCCATTATCTTCGCGCACCGTCGGAGGGTAACAGCAATTTACCGAGTCGACCAGGGCGCCGGAAACCGCCCGGCCCGGCAGTATTTTGCACTAATGGCCAGGGCAGTCTTCTTAATAATTTCGCGTGGAATTAGGGCTACGCAGGCCATACGCAGGAAAGACAGCTTGATTGTAGCCTCCGCGCGAGAGGTTGTAAATCTCCTGGGCGGAATTAATTTCGCTGTTGTAGCATACGTAATTGAATGTGCCTTGTATGCAGCACAAGCTCGAACGAAGACAGGTGTGCGAGATTCGCGGTTCCGAAAGCGAGCGGTAAGCCATCGCTAATGAACGCTTGGCCCGCAGCGCAGTTCCGTCACAGACGGCAAATGGTCTGTGACAGCTGTTCAAGAGAATGAGTTATGCCTCGAAAAGACGTTATCACAAGGATATAAATTTTTTAAATTGAATTCAGTCGAATTAAATTTTGTGGCTTTGAGGGTATAACAGTATGAGATTTGACATTAAAAGTATCAGACGAAGTTTGTTATTTATGGAGCTTATAACTGGCGATTAGCATAGAGGAAAATTAAAATGCAGACTGGCGACAGTACGAAAAGCAGTTTTGAAGAACAGAAATTTGACATAAAATTTAATTTGAAGTGTTAGGATTTTTTTTCTTGAAGAAAATTATATGCAGTCAAACAATGCGGGAAAGCGGAAGATGAGAAGACAAGGGAATGTATTGGTTAAATTAAAAAAAAGAAAAAAACACATTTTTGTGTTTGTTCTACAAGTTTATTTTTGTTTACTTAACCGGTTTTCGGCTTATTAGGCCATCTTCAGAGTATTTACTGCTGTGTCAAAGAGGTTACAATGTTTAGATACAGTATGGGATGAGATGGCAAATTTCTCCACTTAGATCGACATACATAGTATAACACTTCTTTGAGATTGTGTTATTACAGTTATCAACTTAAAAATTAAACAGTAACAAGTGAATATACAATGTGTGAAGGATAAAACAAGGAATAAATTGAATATAACCTGGGAACTGGAACTACCTACTATTACAAACAAACTGATAATGCTGATAAATACATGTATACGTGTCTTGTTGATAATTGTGTGTGGTAATTATTGATGGTGTTACATATGACAGTTGAAAGGCCAGGTTTGGAGTGGCATCAAGAACTTTGAATGAATAGTTACTGCATTAGATTAAACTAAAACAAATCTGTCTAATGAAATTAATATTCTCAAAATTCAGGTAGATGAAAATTGAATATGTTGTAAGCTACACTGGGACAGACTTTTCAAAACTTAAAAAATAAATCATGATAAATATATACCCAGGAGTTTGGGACTGTGGGGGTAAACAAGGAATCCAGTTTTTAGATTTAATATTGAAACTGTGATTGTCTGACTGATCTTTTAGTTATAATAATAATATAGACCGAAATAAATTGCAAGGTCTACATTTAAGGTTTTCAGGTTTTTTGTAATGGAGGAATGGAACAGCCAGTGTGGGAGTTGATGGAAAACCTCTTTGACACAACAGTAAATACTCTGAAGATGGCCTAATAAGCCGAAAACCGGTTAAGTAAACAAAAATAAACTTGTAGAACACACACATTTTTTTTATCTGATTATGTTCTACCAAGAAGCGACGGAAGAATCAGTCAAAATGAATGTATTGGGTAGATCGATTACAACCATGTGGTCCTTTGCACTCAGTGACGCAGCAGATGTCTTAGGGCTAAGCAGGGCAATGCTTAGGGGATCCCGAAGCTCTAGGAAACCCTCAGTCTCCATGAAGGACGTTCGAATTTCCCCTCCCCGCTTTTTTTCTTTTCCTGTACGTCATGCCACAACGATCTACAACACACTTAAACTAACGTAAACTAAGGAGGATCACAACATTCGTGCCCAAAGCGGCGTGGATGAGAACCCGTGGCGGGAGCGGCCTCGTGAACATCGCCATGGCGCCTTAGACCACGCTGCTGTTTCCAGTTAAAAAGAAAACAAACACTCAAATCCAACTAGGTGATCTAGCAGAATTAATACGATATCTACAAACAAAGTTCGTTTTTTATATAATTATAATCAGGGCATTATCAGAAATAGCACTGAAGAGATCCGGTAAAGATGAGCGTAGCGAGGCAGAAAGTATTAAAACAAAAACGATTTCGTGTTCGCCTTTCTTTGTGAATTTATACACGACATATTGAAAGATATCAATTTCCGTACAAAATTTTACAAAAACGCGATAACGAATTGGACGAGGCAAACAGACATTTAGCTGATGTTAAAAACGAAATTGAAAGTTCGTAAAACTGATTTCGAATCATTCAAGTTCAAAGTCAATAAAACTGAAAAAATAGGACAAAGATCAGAATTTCTATGAAAAACGGCAATAGAAAGTTAGAAAAGATTGTGATGAAGTAGCTTCTGACCACCGATTTCGAAACGGGTAAGAAATATTTAAATTTGCTATTTGCAAAACTGTGCTAGACACAATAATAGTTTTGTTAAATACACGTTTCATTGGTATGAGTGCAGTCTGTCAAATTTATAATTTACTAACACGAACATTTTTGCTCACTTTCTGTCTTGCATGTCCTAAAGAAGGTATTGCTCCAACATTTGTATTTAACCAATCGTGCCACTGCGTACCCCTTACGTTTTTCTCGGTATTATTCCAGCCAGTTTACTCTTTACGGTTGAGGTGTAGCCGATACCCAATATAAACCCACCTACTGAGGGAATCAACAGGAAGAACATCAATATATGTCCCCATACAGCCCCCTGCACACTCCTTCCTCTGCTAAACTTTTAGCCAAAAACTTTTTCAGTCTCCATGCTTCGAGTTATACAATCACCCTTGAAAGTAAAATTTAATTCTGTTGTTGTTGTGGTCTTCAGTCCGGAGATTGGTTTGATGCAGCTCTCCACAATACCCTATCCTGAGCAAGCCTCTTCAACTCCACATAAGAACGGCAACCTACATGTGTCTGAATCTGCTTACTGGTCTTCCTCTGCGAATTTAACCCTACACACTTCCCTCCAACGCTAAATTCATAATTCCTTGATGTCTAAGAATGTGTCCTACCAATCGATCCCTTCTTTTAGTCAAGGTATGCCAGAAATTCATTTTCCCCCCAATTCTATTCAGTACCTCCTCATTAGTTACGCGATCCACACACCTAATCTTCAGCCTTCTTCTGTAGCACCACATTTCAAAAGCCTCTATCCTCTTCCTGTCCGCACTATTTATCGTCCATGTTTCACTCCCATACAAGGCAACACTCCACACAAATGCCTTTACAGAGGACTTCCTTAGGCTTAAATCAATATTCGATGTTAACAAATTTCTCTTTTTCAAGATCGCTTTTCTACCCATTGCCATTCTCCATTTTATATCCTCTGTACTGCGACCATCATTTGTTATTTTACTGCCTAAGTAACAAAACTCACCTACATCCTTTATTGTGTCGTTACCTAATCTAATTCCTTCAGCGTCACCTGATTTTCTTAGACTGCACTCCATTACCCTAGTTTTGCTCTTGTTAATGTTCATCTTATATGCACCTTTCAGCACACTGTCACTTCCGTTCAACTGCTCTTCTAGGACCTTTGCTGTTTCTGACAGAATTACTATGTCGTCGGCAAAACGCAATGTTTTTAATTCTTCACCCTGAACTTTAATTCCTTCTCCAAATTTCTCCTCGCTTTCCTTCATAGCTTAGTCAATGTACAAATTGAATAACACTGGAGAAAGGCTACAACCCTGCCTTACTCCTTTCCCAATCACTGCATCCCTTTTCATGCCCTTCAACTCTGACAACCGCTGTCTGGTTTTTGTACAAGTTGTAATTAACCTTGCGCTCCCTATATTTTACTCCTGCTTGCTTCAGAACTTGAAAGAGTTTATTCCAATCAACACTGTCAAAAGCCTTCTACAAAAGCTAGATATGTTGGTTTGCCGTTTCTTAATCTGTCTTGTAGGATAAGCCGTAAAGTGAGTATTGCCTCCCGTATTCCTACATTTCTCCTGAACCCAAACTGATCTTCCCCGAGGTCGGGGCTTCTACCAGCTTTTCCATCCTTTTGTAAATAATTCGTGTTATTTAATTCAACATCAATATATCCATGGCTGAATAACATTAATGTAGGAGTTGTTATGCTTATAGACTACGGTAATCTATTCGGGCTTCTCAGCCTGCACGTCTTCGCTGTGTTGCTCGCTGAACTTCACCAGACGACGCCGCCAACAGGATTTCGGTTGAGAGGGTGAGGAGAGATATGAAGGATGTACTGATTTTTTCGAATATGGCAGAACTATAGTACAGGTGAAACTAGTACTTTGCTAAACATGTGTCTTTCTGCGCAATACTGAGAAGAATCATTTTGAGTTTCAGTTCTTACCAAGGGAACATAAACAAAAGAGCTTCAGTTTATTCGCAGCTTATAGCCTCACATTGTAGCTTACCTTTAGTGGTCACTTATGATGTTTTAAATCAAGAAACATACTGGTACTGTTATCTAAGAGAGCCTGCTGTGAAAAATGTCGTAGCTTGTTACGTTCCGTGTATACGAAATGTAGCTCTGATATAGGAATTATTTTTGTAAGCCACTTTCTCTATCAAGGATTAAAATATGACTTATGATAAAGCGAACACCACGGTACGTTTCTAGGTATGGTCCTGTTTGGATGTGGAGATGGTATGCCGTTGCCTTCCTCCGACTTACCCTGCCAGTTATACGTGAACCTAGCGCTTAACGTGTCAAGACCACGGCGCAACAGGGTAATTTTCACACCAATTACACTCGCAGACGTGCAATGAGTATAAAGTGACAGATAAAAATCTGCCGTTGCCTTCCTCCGACTTACTGTGCCAGTTATACGTGAACCTAGAGCTTAAAGTGTCAGACACACGGCGCAACTCGGTAATTTTCACATCAGCTACACTACCAGACGTGCAAGGAGTATAAAGTGACAGATAAAAATCATAGGTTAAACCAGAGATCGAAATCGCAACGTTTGCATTCATACACTGGCACGTTACCACTGTGCCACCAAGTCTTACGAAATATGAAGTACATTCCTAGACGTAAATGGACGGAGAGATGGAGGAGAAGATTGGAGAGGAGGAGGTAAAGATTGGGGAGAGAGAGAGAGAGAGAGAGAGAGAGAGAGAGAGAGAGAGAGAGAGAGAGAGAGATGGGAGGAGTTAGCTAATATTAATACCAAAAGATTTTGCGATTTCATTGACTTGATCCATAAATGACACGAAAGTTTCATACAGACACTGCAGCTGATCTCTGATCGCCCTGCAGATGTAAAATGAGACCACGGGAGTCCAAATTTTCACCAACGTAGGAATGGAGAGTTCATTAATTGTCGGTGCGTGTTCTTCGGAAGGCGTATTATCGGTTCTGATTACAATTTTTTTTACCACATGGCATGTGATCAGTGAGGTTTTGCACAATGAAATTAATTCATTATGTGATGACAAAAGATTTGAAATTTTTGCAAACGTTTTTCTTTCCTACCTGTCGTGACCGCAACTCTCATCCATTTCTTGTGACAGATTTTACATAATATTTATAGTCATTATCCAGCCGTGGTAATAACGAAGTTACAGATTATTTGACCTAGACTCAGTAAAATAATGTAAATATATAGTAGATTGCATAATAGTGATAGTAATGTTGTTGTCGAATAATAACATTGTATGATGTTGTAGAAACTGTTCCCAGACCAGTACAAAGGTGTCATGAACTACACAGACAGCCTTTAGGACAAAGAGAGTGGGCATAAATAAAATAATTCTAAAATTTCTGACTATGGATTCCAATCTAATGAAAAATGACGATTCGTTTGAAGTATTACAAAGTTAGTTCCGATTAATATTCAAGAAGTTGGTAAAATAAGCGCCAATAAAATCATATAAAACAAATTTTCTCCGACAATCTAAAATTACCGTTTCCTTGCCTGACCAGAGGACCATCGTCTCGTGGGGGCGAATTAATTTCCGTGTCCTGTATTAATTAATATATTAAATTGGCAAGATGGCGATCTGCCACAAGGGCTAAAAGGCTACTGGAGCCGTTAAGTTCGAACCCGGAGAGCCAACGTCTTCTACGCCGAAGGACACTTCTGTTACCGCCGTCTTTGACGAGTTGCCGCCAAGACAGGCCGCCACCCTAGGAGCTGTGAAACCGAGACTTGCGGGCCAGAACGAACTCTTAACTGTACTCTGGGTCAGGTTGCTAACACGTCACTAGTTTTGTCGGCGGAAGAATCAGCGATGCGAAACTCACGTTAACAAAACGGGGTGAGCGACGTGGCCGCTCTCAGTTCGGCAGTTGATTCAGATGCTTGCAGTTCTTAGGAAGACAGGTCCGCGATCGCCTGTTGTGCAGAAGCCGCCATGATCAGTATTGGTGTCACTTCGTTGACCGACAGGAATTTCACAGTTCCATCGAGCTGGTATTCGCTATTAAAGTGAAGTAATTGCATTCGGTCGCGAGTTTAATTATGCAACGGTCTGCATATCGGGCGATAGGCGCAATGATTACTAAGATGCTTTTCCTTTAGTTTTTGTGCCGCCCCTGTTTCAGGCTCAGTCTACTGTTCTCATGACTAACAGAAATATTCATGAAACTCAATACGCTCTCTTTCTCTCTCGTTAAAGGCTGGTCGAACTATTTGAATGTGCTTTATTTTCGATGTTTGCTCTTTATTGTATGTCTTATCCTGCAGCAAGAATCAGTAACCCTTTAATAAGGTGTAACAGGCTACCTCGTAATTCTATATGCTGCTTTCAGAATACAAAGAATATTTCAATGAACTGTTCGACTTCTTGTCTGTAGCCTTCCCCTGTTACTATTATTTTTATTCCTTTACAAAATAATAGAAACCCCTGCTAGAAGAGAGGAGGTCCGATGTTGGCAATGGTCACAGCAACCGAAGATTAACAGGTAAGTCACCTGTTAATTGGGAAGCGGAAGTCAGACATGTTGATTTAAGTCATAATCTCGTTTCTTTCTTCCGACAACCAACCACAGCAAGAGACAGGCGCTACAATATGAATGGCACTACTGAGGCTGGGGGAATGGGGCCAGGGCAGCACGAGAATGGCCGTGCGACCTGGAGCGTCACGTTACGGAGCCCACGGTCGCTCCAGTCGAGGTTCGAGCCGTCCTTCAGGCATTTGTTTGTGTATGTGTGTGTGTGTGTGTGTGTGTGTGTGCGTGTTGTCCTTAGTGTTAAAATCAAATGTTTCAAATGTTTGTATAAGTTATGGGACTTAACTACGTGGTCATCAGTCCCTAAACTTACAATCTACTTATGAACTAACTAAGACTAAGGACGGCACAAATATCCATGCCCGAGGGGGGATTCGAACCCCCGACCGTAGTGGCCGTGCAGACCGAGACTGAAGCGCCTCAGTCCCCTCGGCCACCGCGGCCGGCCCTTAGTGTCAGTTAGGTTAAGTAGTTTGTAAGGCTAGGTGTGGTGTCGCACAAGTCTGAAGTGCGCGCCACGTACTTTCGCCGCGCGCCGGCATGCAAGCACGGCGCGGCGTTCTTACGTCAGCCACGAGCGCCCTCTGCTGCAACTCCGCTCGTGGCCACCCTGAACTTCATCGGTCACTTGGCATTAGGACAAGCACCAGTTAAGACTCTCATCAGTAGGCAGGTCTCTATCTAGTTAGTTTCTGCTGTCCCACTGGCTGGTCACATCAGACTCTGTACCCGCACACGCGTGCATCCTATTTCCCTCTATCGGTCTCTCTCTACTCGGCCACCGACACCTAGGACAACCGGCGACAAAAAAAAAAAAAAAAATGTTCAAATGTTTGTAGAGCTTATAGGACTTAACTACGGGGTCATCAGTCCCTAAACTTACGAACTACTTATGAACTAGCTACAACTAAGGACGGCACAAATATCCATGCCCGAGGGGGCATTAGAACCCCCGACCGTAGTGGCCGTGCAGACTGTGACTGAAGCGCCGCAGTCTCCTCGGCCACCGCGGCCGGCCCGGCGGCAACGAGACACAAAACTAGTGACCGATGACGAGACTAGTTTTGTCCCTGAGGTCCACAAACATTGGAAATTTTTTATGGCGCCAGTTTTGACATTTGCGTAACATAATCCAGGGCTTTTATTTCTGTATTTCAATGTCTAACAATGTGGGAATACAGCGATCATCGAATCAATAGAAACGAATTGTTCCGTTCTGTACTTAGTTATCAGGATGTAACGAAATGCAACTCGATGAGTATTCAATGCATTTGTCTTCTTGCACGATTATTGTTATTCATTGTCGCGTCATTGCTTTCTAGTGATCGATGATGTCTAATTCGATGCATATCACCATCGTTTGTATTTTTACTTGTCTACGTTTTGAACATGCTTGAACATTCGTCCACTCGCTTCAATTTAATTTCTATATTCGTATATTAGTTCGATGAACCGTCTGCCAAACAGTTACGTTTGATATACAAATGTCAAGTAAACAACGCCCATATTTTGTCTCGAATCCATTATAGATGTTAAACTGAAGGAGAGGCATAGAATTAAAATTTATATCACGGCTGGGATCGAACCAGGGCCTCCAGCTTACTAGGCAGGCGTTATAACCACTTTTTGTAAATAAAAAAAATTATTTATTCAACAACTTCTTTTACACATACAATTACAAACGTCTTACAATAAGAATATACAATATATGTGCTTAAGATGTGCAATTACTTTATACCATTTACACAACTTTTTCCGAGTATTTATTAGACACCAACGTCATTCATATTATTATGGAAAGGAAACATATGCTCTTCTGCAACCTGATGATAGAAATAATTCATTTTTAAAGTTGAGTGGAATATATTTATACTAGAAGTAGATTCTTCAAGAAATTCACTGCATGCAGTGAGTTGTCTTATCGAGACGTCACTGGACAGTGAAGTTAGCGAAGAGCTTCTTGTAGCTTCTTCTCTTCAAAAGGTTTTACTGCTGTATATTCAGATACAGCTGGAAGTCTTCCTTGCTTTTAATACCGTACGTCATAATGTAGTGTATTGCTTGTCCTTTAATCCAGTTGACAGACTTTCTTTTCATGGCTGGGTAAGGCAGGTCATTCGGATTTAGAAGGTCTGCAGGTGTTATTGTACGTGGAGCTGTTCGGATTACTTTGGCTAAAATTTGCCTAATTATTTGCCATATTACATATACATCAGCACACACCAATCGATGCTCTTCAGTGTCAACTAAATTGCAAGTAGAACACTTTGGTGAATCTGTGAGGTGAATGCGGTGTAAGAGTTGGTGGCTATTTTCTTATTGACGGCCTTCTACCATGTAGCTCTGATGCTGGTTGGTCGAAAACGGCTACTGATATTTTTCCAAATTGCCTTCCAGTTGTAAGCAGGATATTTCTGTTCAACAATGTTTATATGTCTTGTCTTCATTAATTCTTCGTCCATGTTCTTCACTGTAGTCATCTTTTGCACTCTGATTGTTATGGGAAGGTAACTAAGTTCAACTATGAATTACTGAAAATGAAAAAATCCTATGGGTACAAACCGAACATCTATAGTGGGGTGACATCTGTAGGTACTATTTCATGTACGAAGTTAATTGTAAGAGAGTTAGACTAGAAACCAAACGGACGCGGGTTCGAAACCCGGGCGGACCTCGGATTTTTTAAGACTGCACTTTAACCCACCCTTCACCTCTCAGAGATGTAAAGAGTCGCCAGAAACGACACATAGGTCGGATTCCACTTTAAGATGTAGGTCCCCTTTCCCCGGTTGGATAACTCGGATCAAAGATAACGTGTCGAACTTTACTTTGAAGAGATTCCCACGACTGATGAAATGGCTTAAGGCCGACATTATTCTCGTAGCAGTATCACTTGACATTGGTAACACTTGTGCCATCACTAGGCCACCAGGACTTAGTGTAAATGGTGGCTTCAAATGTTCAAATGTTTGTATAGCTTATGGGACTTGACTACGGGGTCATTAGTCCCTAAACTTACAAACTACTTATGAACTACCTTATACTAAGGACGGCACAAATATCCATACCCGAGGGGGGATTCGAACCCCCGACCGTAGTGGCCGTGCAGACCGTGACTGGAGCGCCTCTGTCCCCTCGGCCACCGCGGCCGGCAAAGGTGGCTTCACGGACTGTCTTAAGGCACGTCTCCCTGCTCACCGACGCCTGAGGTATACGGCAGGATCGTTCCTATTAACGTTCTTTGCTGGGGTGCTATTCCGATATTGAACAACTCTGGCAACGTTGATACGTATTACAAAGGAGAACATGAGGCAGAATTGAAGTTTGTGTGCCAGCCGCAGTGGCCGAGCGGTCTGCGGCGCGCCAGTCAGACAGTCTGCATGGCGGCTATGGTCGGGGGTTCGAATCCCCCTCGGGCATGGAAATTTGTGGTGTGTTTAGCCAAAGGTAAGTTGACAAGTAGTTTGTAAGTTTAGGGAGTGATGACCGCGCAGTTAAGTCCATTAAGCTTAACAAACTTTTTTTTCTAAGTTTGTGTAGTGGACGGAGACATGCATTGCCGGCCGCGGTGGCCGAGCGTTCTGGGCGGCCACTACGGTCGGGGGTTCGAGTCCCCCTTCGGGCATGGATATTTGTGCCGTCCTTACTATTAACTAGTTCATAAGTAGTTTGTAAGTTTAGGTACTGATGACCCAGTAGTTAAGTCACATACGCTCTACAAACATTTGAACATTTTTGAAGACATACATTAAAACAGTCCGTGCAGTCATCATATCCATCAGATCACGGTCGCCTAGTGGTTATGGCACCTGCCTAGTAAACAGGAGGTCCCGAGTTCGAATCCCTGCAACGACATAAATTGTAATTCATTGCCTGTCCTTTTTGAATTTAAGAGTATTCCTACAGATGTAGTAACACCAGTTCTGCGACCTTGATTGCTCCGCCTTATTACCTGGACTGTATTTCATTATACTGTGTCTATTCAATTCCACTGTGTCTATTGCGACATAAAGTACAATGCGAATAATCACAATTCAACTGAAAATGGACTATTGATTCACTGTGTTTCTCAGCCGGATCGCTGGTCGGCTGTCAGCAATTGGCTGTTTTTCTTTGCTCGGAAACTGTATGGATCTTTGTACGACCGAGAGGGCACGTGACTTTGGGGGCAGTTGCGCCATAGGCGCCGGTAAAATGCGGTCTGAGTACGTAGCGCCGGCCGCGGTGGCCGAGGGGACTGAGGCGCTTCAGTCACGGTCTGCACGGCCAGTACTGTCGGGGGTTCGAATCCCCCCTCGGGCATGGATATTTGTGCCGACCTTAGTTGTAGGTAGTTCATAAGTAGTTTGTAAGTTTAGGGACTGATGACCCCGTAGTTAAGTCCCTTAAGCTTAACAAACATTTGAACATTGAGTACGTAGCTCGGGGCTGTTGACAAGTGACAGCTTCCCTCGGCAGGCGGGTGGTCGTGTGGATGAGCAAGCGTTGTCAATACGGAGTCGTGCCGGCCTGCTGTACCTTCTGCTCAGAGTGCGGCCAGTTGCTGAATTGCGATTGCTGTACTGATTGAAATCTACGCGGTGTCGCCGTGAGTGCGACCGTTTGCTCGGGACTGACAAGCATTTTCCCTTCTGTGGTCCGAGCCGTAGCACATCGGGTGTAACTTGTTGATTCTTCAGAGCAGTGGAGACGACGTGGCAACGAGTAACTGAGAGTGATAGTGGGTGAGCACTGTTTGTTTCATATCGGTTTAACAACCCGGTATTTGTGATTGACATTTATGTGTCAAGTTCTTCTCGGTCGTTTCACTGTGGTTCATCCTTTTCCCACGAACGGAATCTACCTGTAGTCATGAGCCCTGCTGGCTCAGCCTCCGCCAAAAAATATGTTTAGTTTAAAAGGGAAAAATAAACAAATGACTTTGTGCCTTTAGCGAGAGACTTATTCTCAGTAGAGAAATTAATATTTCACTTAAGTTAAAGATTTCGACTTAAATGGAACTTTTTATCAGAAATTTTGAACTAATTTTCATTTCTGTAAATGAACGTTTCATGTTTTAGAATGCTACTGTACTCAATGCCGTTGAGCGTTTGTTATAGGCTGCGTCAATGTATAATTCATCCGTCGCACTCGTTCGATGTTGTCTATGACTGTGATTGTAGACGGTCGATCTGAACGGGACTCATCCTTTGACACCTTCAGCGTTTAAACCACTCAAACACACATTTTTATTCACTTTTTACTCACTTCAGCACCATATACTTGCACAAACATCCCACGGGACTAATTTGAAACACAATTTCACGTTAACACGTTGGTCCATTTTGAGCTCCATGATACGAGGTGCGTGCAGAAAGTAAGTTCCGTTTGGTTATAAAAAACGAACGGGTACAGATAAAAAAAATTGATTGTACAAAAATCTACAACTGTTAAACTACTTTTCTCCATAGCTTCCGAAATTTTGCAGGCAATTGTCATAGCATGGCACAAGGTTTCGTGTGCCTTTTTCATAGATTATTGGCGCCTGTGTATTCAACCATGTGGTAACATGTTCTTTCAGCTTGTCATCATCGTTGAAGTGTTGTCCAGCAAGGACAGATTTTAGGTGTAAGAAGAGGATTACTGTCAAAACGTTATTTTTTTTTTTTCTCGATAATGCCTGACCTCACACACCGAATGTGACCAAACAATTCTTACGGAAATTTCAATGGGAACTGTTTAATCATCCTCCATACAGCTCGGACCTCTCTCCTAGCGACTTTCATCTCTTCTTACACCTAAAATCTGTCCTTGGTGGTCAACACTTCAACGATGATAAGGAGCTGTTACCACATGGTTGAATACACAGGCGGCAACCTTCTGTGAAGGATGCATGCGAAAACTTGTGTTGTAGCATGCAGCACCGCTTCAGTCACTGCTTTGCACGATATGGAGCGCTTGTTGACATGTCCCTTAATGTGGGCACCTCATCCTACCCAGCACGGTTTGTGAAATATGGGACCTTTCACCGAACTTTTCAGACGCACCTTGTGTGATGAAAGACCTTGTGACTTTAATGAACTGATTACCGTATGGGATGAGAGAGACAAGGCCGTTGGCAGTAACAGGTGGAACAGTGGCGCCAGGTAAGTTGGGCGTTGCAACCCCTCAAGTCACATAGCAGTTGTGAATGGTGTCAGACAACGTTTGATTGCTACAAAAACATGTCACAAAAGTCTACTTATATTTTCAAAATGATAATATTCAGTGTGAGAGAAAACGAAACCGTTGTGGCGTCGATATTCGCCACAACGCTGGAGACCCACATAAGCCGCCGAGCCAGTATACGAAGGAGCGATAAGTCGCTCCAACAACTTCGACCGCCGGGGGCGCCTGCAGTCTCGGTCCTCTTTTCCTGCTTCACGCGTCAGCCAACAGGGAGAAAGCGGCTCGCCTAGATTTGCCGGCGCAACAATAGACAGTACTGGAGTTCCAGTCATTACGAAGCAGATCCACGAGTTTGACAGTTCCAGGAATTTCATCAGAGGAGAGCCAGCAGTCTACTTTCGACAAAGCATGAACAATTTTCTATTGCCTAGCAGAACTGTGTATTAGGAAGAATACTGTATCACACAAGCACATCAAAGATGAGTATCGATTTATTCTGTCAATAAATCCTTTGTGGAATAATCAATGCTTTCAGTTGCACACCCATGTCCGCATCCTTGTTCGTCACAGTCCACGTCCTTCTACTGACGTATTCTGGAGATATAAAAGAAACACTCTGTATCATTGATGTAACAGATATTTTATGTACACAATAGATAATAAACTGTATAAAAAAGCGGCCTGTTTCAGTGACATCCCTCACGTACCAATGATTAAGAGGTCCGAGGATTTTGATGGCCACAGCAGGACCTCAACACATTGCAAACAGTATAAAGACAACATACAGTGTGTGGACATGCATGATGTTATTGTTAACATTGTTCCAGTGTACCATGCCCTCATGGGGGCTAGGTCGTGCATACACAATGTCTGTGACGTTTCTGTGCGCCCTGTATACAATGATCCTCCTTCGGGGTGATGTTTCTTGGTCGATGCGAACCTGCGCGATGTGAACTGGTTGCCCTCACGAACTTACTGATTCTAACATTGTGGAACTTTGACATCAGAATGACCCACATGCCTGACAACTGCACGATACAACAACTCCGCTTTACGCTGTCCAAAGATGTGGCCTCTGTCAAATGAATCACGAGTGCTTTTACTGTACGTAAAAGTTCTGCGTTACTTTCTGACTCCTGGAAGTTCACTGCTACCAGCTTCCCAACTAAAAGAGATGTATATATCATCCCACCTCCGTCCACATTAAACCTAGCTAATTACCAACAGTACCTGCACTTTGACAGGTGCCACCCATACCACATAAAAAAAAATCCCTCCCATGCATCCTTTCTACCCGTTGTATGTCGACGGCGAATTTGCTGTCATGAGAAGTCCCTTGCCCAATTTACCGAAGGTCACACAAAGTCCTTCACAGACAGATAATTCTGTCCTGACCTAATGCGCAAACAGATTTCCCGTGCCATATCCCTAAAGACCAGCAATATCCCTCCATCCCCAATAACCAGTCACAAATTAGTTCCTTGTCATCCAATACCATCCTGAGTTGGAACAATTGAACCACATCCTTTGTTAGGACTTTGTTTATCAGTCATCATGACCTGAAATGAGAGACATACTGCCCCAGACCCTCCGAAAGTGGTGTTCCGTGCCCAACCAACCTTCACAATATCCTAATCCAGATCTATACCACTCTGAATCCCTGTGGAAGACCCTAATGTAAAACCTGCCCAATGCACCCACCCAGCATTCCCTATTCTAGTTCTGTCATAGGCTTATCCTACCCCATAAGAGGTTGGGCCACCAGTAGGGAGCACCAAGTTACGGATCGCGAGGCCTCCTTGCGTCGGAGTTCGAATCCTCCATCGGGCATGGATGTGTGTGTTTCCTTAGGTTAGTTTAACTTAGTTTAAGTAATTTCTAAGCTACGGACTAATAACCTAGCCGTTGAGTCCGATAGATTTGAAAACATTTGAACATCTGAGCATCAGTAAAAGCAGCCGTGTTATTTACCAACTCTCTTTCAATCATTGTGCGGCGTTTTATTTTGCTATGATGACGAACAAGCTGTCCATCGGGATGAGTGGCCACCGTCAAACTGTGTCAAAAAGCAAGGTGGACCACCCTGTGGCACAGCATGCGGCTGAACACACCATTGTGGATTTCAATGGCTGGTTTACTGCCAAAGGCATCTGGATCCTCTTGTCCACCACCAGCTAAACTGCGCAGATGGGATTTGTGCCTTTTCTACGGTCCCGCAACCTTCCTAGACTCAACATTAGATCAAATCAAATGTTCAAATGTTTGAGAAGCTTAAGGGACAACATCAGATCCCTACACACTATGCCTAACATTATTACCCCGCCTCCTTCCCCACTCATCATACTGTATCCCTCCATTTCATGTCTTTCTTGCAACTTTGTGTCACCTCTTACAATATTCCCTTAATTTCTTTTCTATTTTTTCCTTATTATTTTATCGTCCCTTTCCTACTACCTCCCCACACTCCTTTACACTTCCATTATATCCTCTCCCGCCCCTTTCTCCTCACCGTATTCAATGCCGCATGTCATATTCCCGCCTATCAGAGTCTTTATAATGCATCATCAACAGGGAACTTTCCATCCCCACCCTTACCCAGCATCCTTCCCTCTCCATTCCCCATCTCATTCACAGCCTAGATGTTTGTGGCCTTGGAGCGGCAGTACATGATGGCTGTGTGTGTATAGTTCTCTGAATGACTGTGAATATATGTGTTTCCTTTTCTTGATGAAGGCCATTACCGAAAATTTAAGTTGTGTGAATGTGATTGTCTATTTTTCGTGCATGTCAGCAGCTCAGCGAGCCCCTTTACGGTGATTTTATAATTTTATATGTATTATTATTATTTATTATTATTATCATCATCGACTATTCCCTATTAAGAGAGCGACTGGACTTCAGTAGTCATGAATTTTTCTTCCTCCTCCTTTCTTCCCAAATTCTCTTCATACGACCGCTATGTTCCTTCTTGCGCTCTTCTGACCATTTATTTCCTGTTATTTCTTCTGTGTGTTCCTGTTCAAATGTATGTTTATTTATGATGTTTGTGACCTGCTGTCGTTTGTTTATGTTGTCCTGTGTGATTCCCAGTTCTTTAATGCCTTCTTATGTTTCAGTTATCCATTTGGTCTTGTTTTTTCTAGTTTTAACTTCCTCAAAGATTTGTCTTTTAAGCACGTTCTTGTCCATCCTGCTTATATGTCCATAAAACTTCAGCCTTCTCTTTCAAAAGATGTTATTGTGTCTTTGTGTTTGTAAATCTCTCTTGTCGGTCTCTTTATCCCAATTCCTTTCAGAAAAACTGGTCCGAGTATGTCCCTTAGAATTTTCCTTTCCTGTTTTTCAATTTCTCTCATTTTCGTGTGGCCATCAATCACAGTAGTTTCTGTGGCGTACTGTTTTGTAATGTCTTATTTTTGTGTTGACAGTAATTCATCTTTTATTGTAGAAATTCCAAGTGAGCATATATGGTTTTTGTAAATTGGAAATTCTTACCAGATTGGCTATTGTGTTCAGTCCTGATGGTCTGATGATCTCTCCTAGATATTTGAAGAGTGTAACTTGTACCACTTTCCCGTACCGGGTTGTGATGGGTAGATTGTTTGCTGCCTTGCTTTCCATTTACTTAGTTTTGGCATAGGAAATTTGTAGACCAGCTTTCTGCGATATTTCGTTCAGTTTCTCCAGTGCAAGTTTGTTTTCTCCTCTACTGTTGGTTAGGATGACAAGATTGTCTGCGAAAGCCAGACACTTCACATTGATTCTCTGCTCTTTTTTTAATCCCGAGATAAATTCTCTAAATTTCCTTTCCCCATGTCTTCATGTCTTAAATAAAAGGGGAGAGAGTCCTTGGCGAACACCAGTATGGATATGAAATACTTCTGACGTTTCTCCCATGAATTTAACTTTGACTGTTGTATCTGTTAATGTCTCTTGGATAATCGACCTTGTATTTCTATGAATCTTGAATTCCAGTAAAATATGGAATTGTGTTTGCCTATCAGTGGAATCATAAAGTAACCACAGTATTTCTGCACTTTTTTATTTGTAAAACTGTCTATAGGCTCCATATCTGTTCTGTACAAGATCGACCATTGCGAAATCCTGCCTGATACTCTCCTATTAAAGGATCTGCCTGTTTTTCTATGCGACCTGTCAGGGCTTTTGAATATATATATATATATATATATATATATCTCCGTCACAGGTCACAGAGCCAAGTCCGGCTCATTTAACCACTGGACAGCTTCCTGATTGACTATATGGAGTTCGGTCATCCCTCCACAGTCACAGGAATGATCATCTGCCTGTCGCCATTTGAATGTCCAATAGTTCCACCGACCAACACCGGTACGGAAGCGGTTGGTCAAACAACATTCCCTCCTGGGAAGGTCCATTACTTTAAGCTCCTTCGAGGGATCGTCTATCCAGATGTTTTGTCCATTAAAAGAATCCCAAGTTCTTGTCCAGTTGGATTTAGGCGAGACGTTACTCTCATATAGTTGGACTGCTGTTTTAAGAGGTGGTTTATGCGATTTCAACCGGCTCCTGTGGGGGGAAATCTTAGAAAACAAGAAGCTTAGGAGTAGACAAGATCTTTTAATTCTCATGAATGTTTCCTTGCTTCTTTTATCAAGAGGGGCGATATTATATAATACTGGGAGCCACTGAAGGGAAGTGGCCCTCAGAGTGCCACTGGTGAACCTCATTAGCCTATTTGATTGTACGTCAATGTTTCTCGCATGAACACTTTTGAGACACCTACACAGAACCTGAGCACCGGCTCCACTCGTTTATTGCACTAAGTTCTGCAATATGTCATTCCCAGTTTCAACTTTGCACGCCGTTTCTTGAATGTGGTACTTAGAAGTGAGAGGTCTTTCCAAGAAGACACCTAGGTACTTTCGGATATTCACTGTGTTCGAGTTGAACACCATCAAACGAGATATTGAGTTTATACCCAGCTATCCTATTATTGAGGTGGAAGCAAACTACTTCTGAAACTTCCTGGCAGATTAAAATTGTGTGCCGGAACCAGGATTCGAACCTGAGACCTTTGCCTTTCGCGGGAAAGCGCACTACCGACTGTGCTATCCCGACATGACTCACGATGCCGCCTCACAACTTTACTTCCGCCAGTACCTCGCCTCCTACTTTCCAAAATTCAAGCTACTTCTGTTTTGTTTGGATTAGGCTTTAGTTTCTACATTGCGAAGTAATTTCTGAGGAGAGTTAAGTCAGATGTTATGGTAGCTTCCGTCACATCGATGTTTCTGGGTTGTGACAGAATGGCAATATCATCGGCATAAATGAACTTTCTAGACTGCGTTGCTGGAATATTAGCGGCGGAAACATTAAAAAGAATGGGAGCAAGAACTGAACTCCGGAAAAGGCTATCGTGAAGCTTTCTAAAACCACTTTCCCTGCAGATCTAAATTAGACGACCACTTAGTGCGTAGAAGTCGTAATAAAATAGGACCAGGAACGAGATTGTAACGTTTCACAGAAGGCCCTTCTTCCAAACGGTAAGCTGATGTTGAGTAAATTTAGAAGCCACAATCTTAAATCCAGTACGTTTGATAAATTCTGGAAAAATATAATCTAGAACTGAAGCTTTTCCAGTCTTCATGTCAGAGATAGCCACGTCCAGTTCGTCTGAGCAAAAAGGCTTGGATACGTCCAGAGGAGACTGCTTCCATTCCTTAAGTTCATTTAGTTGGTAGGATATTAATGTGTCAGACTGGTGATGTTTTGACGTGGATAATTGCTGCGATTCGCGTGACTTTTTCGGAAGGATCAGGGTGTATGGAAGGCAGTTTTTTCTTGGACAAACTGGTAGACACTTTCCTCAGCAGAGACTAGGCTTTTCTGTTGCTGCGAGTGAAATCCAAACTCTTAACTTTCTACACCCACCCCTCTCTCCTGGTGTTATGAAGCGAGTTCAGGAGGTAAGCAGTGTTCATAAATTCATTATACAGGTCTTCACACTCTTGGCTCCAAACCGGAACATATGTTTTTCTGTAGCCTCTAGGTATACGAGCTTTAGTCATAGCTTGCAGGAATCCAACGAATCTGTCATATTGTAGGACAGATGAATGTAATGTTGTCCTCTAATTTGAAAGTAAATTTGGTTTATGAAATTCCCTCTGGGATTTGGAAAAGATCTCATTATGGGAATCTGAATTTCAACTGATATCAGCACTGCCCTGTATTTCGAACGTGGGAATGCGCAAGGTACCTTCTTCTTCACTGATGAAGATCTTAATGTCTGATAACAGGAACAGAAAGCATTTCAGGTGACAACCCGCGCTGCCAACGGACTGAAAAAAATGTGATGGAGCCTTTTGCGTCAAAAACCAAAGAAAAGTTACTATTTTCAGTCCATTCAGCTAAGGAATTACCATTTTCGTTGTCGGACGTGTACTCCCATTGGCTGTTGTGGCTGTTGAAATCGCCGATATATAAGGTGAAGGCTCCAAATTTCGTCCCCGTAAGGTTCTCTTTTGTGTCGATAGGGACGCCATCGGTAATATTTTTCGGTAGTTATGGCCACCACTTATTTGTAAAATTTTCATGCGTCCACTCCTCTGCGTGGCAGTTTGAGATAAATTATTCTAATTTGTTGAAAGGTGAGTAGTCGAAATACTATTTGTAAACGCTCTTTTCGAATTATTATGTGTTTACTTAGTTGCGTTTGACATTTCTGTTTAGGGTAAGTTATAAACTGAATGATCTGAGTCTTTTGCCGTTTTTGGTTTACTTCACATAGTATAATAAGCAACCGTACTGGCAAGTAGGATGTTCCTATTTTCGTCCCCCCATCGGTTCATATATTCGTCCACGGACCGAAATTTAGAACATACTTTTTCATTTTGTTTCAGATGCCGCCTTGGAAGAAATGGAACATAGAGCAGCTGAAATCTGCAATAACTGCGAAGAGAAATAAGGAAATGGGATAGAAAGCTGCGAGTAAGACATTTAGTGTGCCTAGGGCAACTCTCAAGGATTACATAACGAAAGGAGAAGGTAAAAGCGCTGAAGAGTTAACTGAAAAAGCTATTAGTAGAAATCAGTTTTTCATGTAAGTTAGAGGCTGAGTAGTGTCTTATTGTAAACACATGGAGAAAAATTTCTATGGCCTTTGGACGACCTTAGGCGAATGGCCTTTCAGCTTGCTATACGTAATAATGTTGCTCGCCCACTTTCGGTCGTGCTAAAAACAACTGTAGGAAGGTAGCTGCGTCTGTTTCTTCAGAGACATCCTAAACTTTCTACACTAACCCCACAATCCTTGTCACTACATGGGGGTATAAGGTTTCAACGAGGAAAGTGTTAAATTCTTTTCTCTATTTTGAAGTCCGAGTTGGAGAAAATACAATATAATCCATTTAAAATGTTCAACGTAGATGAAACCGGAATCACAGAAGTTGACACAAAGAAAGAAAAAGAAAGATTGTTGCTATAAAAGGGAAAAAGTCTGAGTATAAACTGTCGTCTGCAGAGGGAGGTATGCCGGCCGCGGTGGCCGAGCGGTCTGCGGCGTGCCAGTCACGGTCTGCACGGCCGCTGCGATCGGGGGTTCGAATCCCCCTCGGGCATGGATGTTTGTGCCGTCTTTAGTATAAGCTAGTTGATAAGTAGTTTGTAAGTTTAGGGACTTATGACCCCGTAGTTAAGTCCCATAAGCTCTACAAACATTTGAACATTTTAAGAGGGAGGTGCATTAGTGACGATCCTTTTCTGCACGTCGGCATAAGGTACATTTGTGCCTTCTCTTAAGATTATTCCCAGAAAGTTGATGAAGAACGACCTCATCGATGGAGCTTCACCTCGGTCAATAGGAGCAGCTAATACTGGGTGGATCACAAGTGACCTTGTAGCGTCTTCCGATGGTTGGTTGTGCCTGACTTCCACGTCTCAATTAACAGGTGACTTAACTGTTAATCTACTGTTGCTGTGATGTCACCTGCATCGGACCCCCTATCGTCTAGCAGAGGTTTCTATTATCTTGTAAATGAATTAAAATGATAGCAACAGGCGAAGGCTACAGACAAAAAATCGGGCAGTTCATTGAAGTAATATATTCTGAAAATATCACTCAGAATTACGAGGAAGCCTGTTACATCATACCACACAGTTACTGATTCTTGCTGCAGGACAAGACATGCAAAAAGAGAGAATATATCGAAAACAAAGAACATTCAAATAATTCGACCAGCCTTTAACGAGAGAGCAAGAGAGCGTATTGAGAATGTTCATGAAAATATCCGTTGGTCATGAGTACAGTAGACTGAGCCCGAAACAGGAGCGGCACAAAAACTAAATCAAAAGCACCCGGCCAAAGCACAAATTTTAATTCAATGCCTCCTTACGTTTAATAAATTTTAAAAATCATTGCGCCTATCGCCCGATAATCAAACCGTTGCATAGAACTCGCAACAGAATGCTATTATATTACTTTAATCGCGGATACCTGCTTGGTGGAAATGTTCCTGTCGGTCAAAGCGAAATATCACCAAGATTGAACATGGCGGCTACTTCTGCACAATATGCGATCGCGGACCTGTCCTCCTAAGAACTGCAAGCATCTTGAAGCAACTGCTAGCTGACGTGCAACCAACGGGCCCAGAATACTTGTTATTAGTTCGTTTCGGACCTCAAGGTGGCGGCCTTCTAGGGTGGCGGCCTGCGTTGGAGGCAACTCTTCAGAGAGGGCAGGTACAGAAGTGTCCTTCTGCAAAGAAGACGTTGCCTCTCCGGGTTTCAATTTAACTGCTCCGGTAGCCTTTGTGGCTGATCGCCATCTTGCCAGTTTAATATATTATTACAGGACACGAAAATTATTTCGCCCTCACGAGACGATGTTCCTCTGGTCAGGCAAGAGGAGATTCTACATTGTCGGGGAAAATTAGTTTTATGAAATTTAATTCGATATTAATTTTATCAACTTCCTGAATATCAATAGGACTGAACTTTGTAATATATCAAACGAATTGTCATTTTTCATAAGACTGGAATTCGATGTCAGAAATTTAAGAATTATTTTATTTATGCCAACTCTCTTTGTCCTAAAGGCTGGCCATGTGGTTCATGACACCTTTGTTCAGGCCTGAAAAAAGTCTTAGTTCTAGACCCTTTTTGAAAGATGGTTTGGACATTTCATTTCAATGCTTAAACCATCAAAGGAAGATTCATTGTGTTGATATTAGTGGGACCCTATTCACATTCTCTCAATGTCAGTCTTTTTAACATTGTTCTTGATAATACTATTGCCATAGTTAGCTTGCCTCCTCATTCCACTTCAAAACTGCATCCTCTAGTTGATTTTTCCCTTTAAAACCTTTCTATGAGCAGGTTTTAGAAAACTGGCTGTCTAACCATCCTAGCAAGATTGATGGTAATCTACAGGTTGCAAAACTACTACCTGAAGGACAGGAAAAAACAGTGGTTTTAATAACGTCCGTGAACGGTTTTAAGAAAACTGAGATTCCGCCTTACAACCCAAATGTGTTTGACCCAGAAGACTTTTCAGCGATTGATGACGCCTCCACAGTTCCTGGTCAACATGCAAAAAATCAACCCTGAATAAGCAAAACTATACAGACTGCTTTTCCAGCCGTTCAACCTTCAAGCAGCACACAGATGCCACCTTTTAACATCAGTCACCCCAAGAGATATCGTACGAGTGGCTGTTATCCATTCATCCTCATCTAATTGAGAAGGTAGTGCTTCTATTATTACAAGATGAAACTACAACAATCTCAAGAGAAAACCAATCGTAATCGAAAACTGTTAGATCAAATTTCCGAAGACATTGCCAGGAAAGGTACAGAAACCGTTAAAAAAGAAAACAAAACTAGAAATATCCAATGACTCTGATGATGAAGACTTTAATGTTCCATGCCAGATTCAAGTAGAAGTGCGGGTAATGAATATGATGTGAAGTGCTCCATTTGTCTTAAACGTTTTTATCAAGACAGTCATGGAGTCCACTACACTCAGGAAGCGGCTACACGGGTAGCGGGGGCTGTGTGGCGTGGACTGGGCGGTTTTTTAGGTTAGATGGCCTCGGGAATACACAAAATGGGTTTCAGTCTCAAAGGGGGCAGGTCAGACACGGGAAGAAAGTAGACATAAAACCATTGGTGTAACAGTTGTAAATTGTCGTAGCTGTGTTGGGAAAATTCCAGAGCTCCAAGCGCTGATAGAAAGTACTGAGGCACAAATCGTTATAGGTTCTGAAAGCTGGCTGACGCCTGAGATAAATTCGGCCGAAATTTTTTCAAAGGGCCAAATGGTCTTCAGAAAGGATAGAATAAATAAAACAGGGGGTGGCGTGTTTATTGCTGTTACAAACGGTTTATCCTGCAACGAAATTGAGGCAGATACTTCCTGTGAATTGGTCTGGGTAGAGGTTATACCTGACCACCGAAATAAATTAATAATTGGATCTTTTTATCGGCCCCCTGACTCAGACGATGCGGTTGCAGAAATGTTCAAAGAAAGCTTGAATCATATTTCAAATAGGTATCCGAAGCATACTGTTATAATCGGTGGCGACTTTAATTTACCCTCGATATGTTGGCATAATTACGTATTCAAAACCGGGGGCAAATATAAAACATCGTCCGAACTAGTTCTGAATGCTTTTTCTGAGAACTACTTCGAACAGTTAGTTCATGAACCCACTAGAATAGTACGTGGTTGCGAAAATACTCTTGATCTCCTAGCAACAAATAATCCCGAGATAGTAAAGAGCATCAAAACAGATACAGGGATTAGCGAACATCGAGTTGTAGTAGCGAGACTGAATTTCGAAATTCCCAAATGCACCAAAAATAAACGAAAAATATATCTATTCAATAAAGCAGATAAAAATTCGCTTCACGCTTTCCTGAGTGATAGTCTCCAGTCCTTCAAAACTAAAAATGCGAGTGTAGATCAGTTGTGGCTTACATTCAAAGACATAATATCAGTAGCAATCGAGAGATTTATACCAAATAAATTAATAAAAGAGGGGGCTGACCCCCCGTGGTACACAAAACAGGTCAGATCACTGTTGCAGAAACAAAGAAAAACGCATGCAAAATTTAAAAAGACACAGAATCCGCAAGACTGGCGATCTTTTACTGAAACTCGCAACCTAGCGCGGACTTCAATGCGAGAATCTTATAGTTGTTTCCACAACGAAATCCTGTCTCGTAATCTTGCAGAAAATCCAAAGAAATTCTGGTCATATGTGAAGTACACTAGCGGCAAAACACAAACAATACCTTCACTACGCGATAGCAATGGTAATACTACCGACGACAGTACTGCTAAGGCAGAATTACTAAACACAGCTTTCCGAAATTCTTTCACCAAAGAAGACGAAGTGAACACTCCAGTATTCAATCCAAGAACAGCTGCCAGCATGCGAAACTTAGAAGTAGATGTTCCTGGAGTAGTAAAACAAGTCTCTAAACAAAAATAAATCTTCCGGGCCAGATTGTATACCAACTAGATTCCTCTCAGAGTATGCTGATGAAATAGCTCCGTACTTAGCTATAATTTACAACCGATCACTCAGCGAAAGATCCGTACCCAAAGACTGGAAAGTTGCCCAAATTACTCCAATATTCAAGAAAGGCAATAGGAGTGATCCCCAAAATTACAGGCCTATCTCATTGACGTCGATTTGCAGTAGGATTTTGGAACATGTACTTTGTTCGAATATTATGTACTACCTCGAAGAGAACGACCTATTAACCAATAGTCAGCACGGATTCAGAAAGTATCGCTCTTGCGAAACACAGCTTGCCCTTTATACACATGAAGTGTTAAGTGCCATCGACAAGGGATCTCAAATCGATTCCATATTTCTGGATTTCCGGAAGGCTTTTGATACTGTACCCCACAAGCGGCTTCTATTGAAATTGCGTGCTTATGGAATATCTCCCCAATTGTGCGATTGGATTCACGATTTCCTATCAGAAAGGACACAGTTCGTTGTAATTGACGGTAAGTCATCGAGTAAAACAGAAGTGATATCTGGCGTTCCACAGGGAAGCGTTATTGGTCCCCTACTCTTCCTCGTGTTTATAAACGATTTAGGAGATAATCTGAATAGCTCCCTTAGACTGTTCGCGGATGATGCTGTCGTTTATCGGTTAGTGAAGTCAACAGAGGATCAAAAGCAACTGCAAAGCGATTTAGACAAAATTTCTACTTGGTGCGAAAATTGGCAATTGACACTAAATAAAGAAAAGTGTGAAGTAATACACATGACCACTAAAAGAAATCCGCTGAACTTCAATTACGCGATAAATCAGTCAAACCTTAAGGTCGTAAATTCTACCAAATACCTAGGTGTTACAATTACGAACAACTTTGACTGGAGAGAACACATAGAAAATATTGTGGGGAAGGCGAACCAAAGGTTACGTTTCATTGGCAGAACGCTTAGACGATGCACCAGCTCCACCAAAGAGACTGCCTACATCACACTTGTGCGTCCTCTCTTGGAGTACTGTTGCCCCTTGTGGGACCCTCACCAGGTGGGACTGACGGAAGATATTGAGAAGGTTCAGAGAAGGGCAGCTCGTTTTGTTTTATCACGTTACGGGGGGGAAAGCGTCACGGAAATGTTGCACGAATTGGGGTGGAAATCATTAAAAGAAAGACGTTATTCATTGCGGCGTGATCTGTTTGCGAAGTTTCAATCACCGACTTTTAGTTCTGAATGTGAACATATTTTGCTAGCACCCACCTACTTAGGGAGACATGACCATCCCAATAAAATAAGAGAAATCAGATCGAAAACGGAACGATTTAGGTGTTCTTTCTTCCCGCGCGCTATTAGAGAATGGAACGGTAGAGAAAAGTTATGAAGGTGGTTAATGAGCCCTCTGCCAGGCACTTGAATGTGATTTGCAGAGTATCGATGTAGATGTAGATGTAGAAAATGGAGGCGTTGCACCGAATGTTCCCTGTGGCAACACGAAATGGACTCTGAAGCAAAGGGAAAAGAAATTACAGTTTGTATGGGTTAGGTTATCGTCTTTTGCAACTGTAAATTAGTCTAATTGAGATCAGAGTCGTTAAGCATTATTTTAAAGCATCTTCACTGGTCAACTGTACAGGAAATACTTTTTGTTTTACATTTTTGTGTGGTTTTTACTAAATTCGATCTTGAATAGTTCAATGGTATGGGTTTCATTTTTATTATGAATACAATGGGCTATTAAGATTACTAACGTTTTCATGTTACCCCTTACGTATTTTTGTAGTACATTGCCACTTAGTTGTCACTGTTTTCAATTACACGTTTTTATAAATGTTTCCGAAAACTCGCCATTTCTGTAACCTGGCGACTTGCGTTTGTCTTTTGTTTTATCTTCTGTATGTGTATTACTTGCTTATAAGCCTCCTAGCAAATTTGTATCTGATGTGTGTTTATATACATATTATGATTTTCTGCAGGTGTGTATGTGTATGTATGTATGTGTGTGTGTGTGTGTGTGTGTGTGTGTGTGTGTATGTGTAGGGGGTTTTTTGTTTTCTTATTTGGTCTTATTATGTAGTGGGTTTGAGGTTGGGGTAGGTTTTTCTTTGTCTACTATGTGTTTTATTAGTTTAAATAGTGTTCGGTTGCTGATTTTTCTTGGTCATTTCTGCTCTGAATGTAGAAATTCTTTTGAGGAGTTAGAAGATGTTTCTTATTGCTAAATCTATTTTCATATCCATTTCTATGGTGCTGGTGTAGTGGTTTTCTTACCTAAGGTGTTCTGCAAATGTTGAATGCCTGATGCCATATTCCCATGATCGTTTGTATTCTTCATATCGTGTTTCAAGTGTCCTGATATTCTGTCCTAAGTACAGAGCATCGCAACTGTTACTTTTGAGCTGGTAAATACCAGATTTTTGGTAGATGTCAGGGGTCTCTGTTTTTTTATGCATTTCTATAATGAGTTATGGTCTACACGTCCACTACGGTCGGGGGTTAGAATCCCCCCTCGGGCATGAATATTAGTGCCGTCCTTAGTGTTAGCTAGTTCATAAGTAGTTTGTAAGTGTAGGGACTGATTACTCCGCCAGTTAAGTCCCTTAAGCTTAACAAACATTTGAACATTTTAATGAAATCACAAAACTTGCTGAACAGAGAATTGTTTTGATCACTAAAAATTATATACAAACATTGAAATAGTAAGTAAAATTGTGACATTTTAGTTAATGTTATAAACTAAGTTGTTTATATGGGTGTACATTATTTACCATTAATATTGCAAGTAAAATATTTAAGTGAAGTATTGCAAATCAAAATACATAAAAGCAACTATCTTTGATTCCGTGGTGATTCCTTATAATCAGAATAAAGTGCAATTAAACAGATATAAGCACAAAATACATTAAATATAAAGTAATTTCGGAAATTGCATCACATTTAGAAACTTGTAACATAATGAGACAAAATCTACAACTTGATGTGGCATAACTGAAAAGGTATGTGCCATCTTCTTTGCGGCTGTTTGGTGATGATGCTGTGGTGTATGGGAGGGCGTCGTCTTTAACTGACTGTAATAGCATACAGGATGACTTAGACAAAATTACTAGTTCTTGCGAAGATTGGCAGCTAGCTCTCAATGTAGAAAAATGTAAGGTGATGCGTATGAGTAAGAAAAACAATCCTATAATGTTCGAATACAGTATTAGTAGTGAGCTTCTCGATGCTGTAGCGTCGTTCAAATATCTAGGCGTAACATTGCAGAGCGATATCAATTGGAACGAACATGTAAGGACAGTTGTGAGTAAGGCGGACAGCCGACTTCGGTTTATTGGGAGAATTTTGGGAAGATGTGCTTCACCTGTAAAGGAGACCGCGTATAAAACGCTTGTACGACCACGTCTTGAGTATTGCTCGAGTGTTTGGGACCCAAAGTAGATCAGTTTAAAGAAAGACATAGAGGCGGTTCAGAGGCGAGCAGCTAGATTTGTTACCGATGGTTCGACCAATGCGCGAGTGTCACGAAAATGCTCCGGCAACTCAATTGAGGATCGCTGGAAGAAAGACGACTTTCTTTTCGTGAATTTCTGTTGAGTAAATTTAGAGGGCCGGAATTTGAAGCTGAGTGTAGTACGATCTTGCAGCCGCCTACTTACATTTCGCGTAAAGATCACAAAGACAAGATAAGAGAAATTAGGGCTCGTACGGAGGCATATAGGCTTTCTTTTTTTCCTCGTTCCATTTGGGAGGGGAATAGGAAAGGAAATGCCTAGTAGTGGTACAGTGTACCCTCCGCCACGGTGAATTGTGGAGTATGTATGTAGATGTAGATGTAGCTGTAGATTTGTATTTTAACAAATTTGATGATATCATATCAGTTATGTTAGATATAAATCACTTTTAACACCTCTTTACTAACTTCTAAAATGAGTTTCTAAATCAAATAAGACCGAATTTTTACGCAATACATTACTGAAACGTAAGGTTAACGTGTGACAGTTTCAATAATAATGTTTATACTTCGAAAAATAAGGTTTGTTGACGTTTAAGTTGGGGTATCGACTGATTCAGTTGGCATGTTTGGTCTTCTGGATCATTACAAGTGTTGCTAACAGACGCTTAATGCCGCAGAAAGACAGACTGGAAAAGTTTTGCACGGCCGCGGATACCGGTGAATGCCCAGTGAGGTTCCCCAGTGCGTCACGGGAGCTCCTGGGAAGTGAAGGCAGTGGCACAAGGCGGCCGAGGTTCAAGGCCATTCGCCCTGGAAACTCCCCGCAGCCAGAGAACAGCTGCCGGCTGCCGCAGAGCCGAAAGCTCGCGGGGCTGCCCTTAAAACTGTGTGGCCTGGGTCAGCCGCTGCCCAAAAGGACGGGCTGTTAACTCTGGGGCAGAAAAAGGCTGTCGGAGGACCGGGACGGCGGCAAAACAAAATGAGGCCCTCCGTCCGCTAAGAAATACAAAATATTACCACGAACCACAGACACTACCGAGGTGGGGTGGCTTGCGTGCCTCAACGATGCACATAGCCGTACCGTAGGTGCAACCACAGCGGAGGGGTATCTGTGGAGAGGCCAGACAAACGTGTGGTTCCTGAAGAGGGGCAGCAGCCTTTTCAGTAGTTATAGGGGCAACAGTCTGGATGATTGACTGAGCTGGCCTTGTAACATCAGCTAATGTAGCTTTGCCACACAGTTACTGCGAACGGCTGAAAGCAAGGGGAAACTACAGCCGTTACCTTTCCCGAGGACATACAGCTCTGCTGTATGTAAATATGATGATGTCATCCTCTCGGATAAAATATTCCGGATGTAAAATAGTCCCCCATTCGGATCTACCGGCGGGGACTACTCAGGACGATATTGTCATCAGGAAAGACTGGCGTTCTACGGATCGGAGCGTGGAATGTTAGATCCCTTGATCGGGTAGGAAAATTAGAAAATTTAAAAAGGGAAATGGATAGGTTGAAGTTAGATGTAGTGGGCATTAGTGAAGTTCGGTGGCAGGATGAACAGGATTTCTGGTCAGGTGAGTACAGGATTATTAATACAAAATCAGTAGGGGGTATCACAGGAGTAGGACTAATAATGAAGAAGAAAACAGGAATGCGGGTAAACTACTATGAGCAGCACAGTGATCGCATTATCATTGTCAAGATAGATACGAAGTCAACACCGACAACAGTAGTACAGTTAATATGCCAACTAGCTCTGCCGATGATAAGGAGATCGAAGAAATATATGAGCAGCTAAAGGAAATTATTCAGACAGTTAAGGGAGAGGAAAACTTAATTGTGATGGGAGACTGGAATTCGGTAGTAGGAAAAGGAAGAGAAGGAAAAATAGTAGGTGAATATGGACTGGGCAGGAGGAATGAAAGAGGAAGTCGCCTGGTAGAATTTTGCACGGAACATGATTTAATTGTAACAGCCGTTACCTTTCCCGAGGACATACAGCTCTGCTGTATGTAAATATGATGATGTCATCCTCTCGGATAAAATATTCCGGATGTAAAATAGTCCCCCATTCGGATCTACCGGCGGGGACTACTCAGGACGATATTGTCATCAGGAAAGACTGGCGTTCTACGGATCGGAGCGTGGAATGTTAGATCCCTTGATCGGGTAGGAAAATTAGAAAATTTAAAAAGGGAAATGGATAGGTTGAAGTTAGATGTAGTGGGCATTAGTGAAGTTCGGTGGCAGGATGAACAGGATTTCTGGTCAGGTGAGTACAGGATTATTAATACAAAATCAGTAGGGGGTATCACAGGAGTAGGACTAATAATGAAGAAGAAAACAGGAATGCGGGTAAACTACTATGAGCAGCACAGTGATCGCATTATCATTGTCAAGATAGATACGAAGTCAACACCGACAACAGTAGTACAGTTAATATGCCAACTAGCTCTGCCGATGATAAGGAGATCGAAGAAATATATGAGCAGCTAAAGGAAATTATTCAGACAGTTAAGGGAGAGGAAAACTTAATTGTGATGGGAGACTGGAATTCGGTAGTAGGAAAAGGAAGAGAAGGAAAAATAGTAGGTGAATATGGACTGGGCAGGAGGAATGAAAGAGGAAGTCGCCTGGTAGAATTTTGCACGGAACATGATTTAATTGTAACAGCCGTTACCTTTCCCGAGGACATACAGCTCTGCTGTATGTAAATATGATGATGTCATCCTCTCGGATAAAATATTCCGGATGTAAAATAGTCCCCCATTCGGATCTACCGGCGGGGACTACTCAGGACGATATTGTCATCAGGAAAGACTGGCGTTCTACGGATCGGAGCGTGGAATGTTAGATCCCTTGATCGGGTAGGAAAATTAGAAAATTTAAAAAGGGAAATGGATAGGTTGAAGTTAGATGTAGTGGGCATTAGTGAAGTTCGGTGGCAGGATGAACAGGATTTCTGGTCAGGTGAGTACAGGATTATTAATACAAAATCAGTAGGGGGTATCACAGGAGTAGGACTAATAATGAAGAAGAAAACAGGAATGCGGGTAAACTACTATGAGCAGCACAGTGATCGCATTATCATTGTCAAGATAGATACGAAGTCAACACCGACAACAGTAGTACAGTTAATATGCCAACTAGCTCTGCCGATGATAAGGAGATCGAAGAAATATATGAGCAGCTAAAGGAAATTATTCAGACAGTTAAGGGAGAGGAAAACTTAATTGTGATGGGAGACTGGAATTCGGTAGTAGGAAAAGGAAGAGAAGGAAAAATAGTAGGTGAATATGGACTGGGCAGGAGGAATGAAAGAGGAAGTCGCCTGGTAGAATTTTGCACGGAACATGATTTAATTGTAACAAACACGTGGTCTAAGAATCACAAAAGAAGGTTGTATACATGGAAGTGACCAGGAGATACCGGAAGGTATCACATAGATTTTATAATGGTCAGACATCGATTCCGGAACCAGGTTATAAACTGTAAAACATACCCAGGGGCAGATATAGACTCTGACCATAACATGTTAGTCATGAACTGTAGGCAGAAACTAAACAAACTTCAGAAAGGTAGGAAAATAAGGAGATGGGCTTAGGTAAATTGAAGGAAAGTGAAGTTCTGGAGAATTTTAGAGGGAGATTTAGGCAACAATTGACAGAAAAAGGGGGAAATAAAACAGTAGAAGAGGAATGCGTAGCATTGAGAGATGAAACAGTGAAGTCAGCAGAGGACAAAATAGGTAGAAAGGCAAGACCTACAAAAAATCCTTGGATATCACAGGAAATACTAAATTTAATTGATGACAGGAGAAAATGTAAAAATGCAGCAAATGAAACAGGCAAAATGGAGTACAGACGACTAAAAAATGAGATTGACATGAAGTGCAAAATGGCTAAGCAGGAGTGGCTAGAAGCCAAATGCAAATCTGTAGAAGAATTTATAAGAAGGGGAAAAGTAGATACCGCCTACAGGAAAATAAGAGAGACATTTGGGGATAAGAAAAGCAACTCTACGAATATCAAGAACTGAGATGGGAAACCAGTTCTCAGCAAAGAAGGGAAAGCTGAAAGGTGGAAAGAGTACATAGAACAACTCTACAAAGGAAATGAACTTACACACGATGTTGTAGCAAGGGATGAGGAAGTAGATCAAGATGAAATAGGAGATGCTATACTGAGACATGAATTTGACAGAGCCTTGAAAGACCTAGGTCGGAACAAGGCCCCAGGTGTAGATGACATACCCTCAGAGCTACTAAAGTCTCTGGGAGAGCCAACCATGACAAAACTATTTGAACTGGTGTGTAGGATGTATGAGACAGGCGAAATACCCTCAGACTTTAAGAAAAATGTAATGATCCCCATTCCAAAGAAATCAGGCACAGACAGGTGTGAAAATTACAGAACCATGAGTTTGATAAGTCAGGGTTGCAAAATTTTAACACGAATTATCTACAGGAGAATGGAAAAGTTGGTAGAAGCTCACCTCGGGGAAGATCAGTTTGGATTCAGGAGGAACGTAGGAACCCGGGAAGCAATACTCACTTTACGTCTGATCTTAGAAGATAGATTAAGAAAAGGCAAACCTACATTTTTTTTATAGATTTGGAGAAAGCTTTTGACAATGTTGACTGGAATACACTCAAATTCTGAAGTCAGCAGGGGTAAAATACAGGGAAAGGAGAGTTCTTTACAACTTGTACAAAAGCCAGACCGCAGTTATTAGACTCGAAGGGCATGAAAGGGAAGCAACAGTTGGGAAGGGAGTAAGACAGGGTTGTAGCCTTTCTCCAATGTTGTTCAATTTGTACATTGAGCAAGCTATAAAGGAAAGCAAGGAGAAATCTGGTGAAGGAATTAAAGTTCAGGGGGAAGAATTAAAAACATTGCGTTTTGCCGACGACATAGTAATTCTGTCAGATACAGCAAAGGACGTGGAAGAGCAATTGAACGGAATGGACAGTGTGTTGAAAGGTGCTTATAAGATGAACATTAACAAGAGAAAAACTGGGGTAATGGAGTGCAGTCTAAGAAAATCGGATGATGCTGAAGGAATTAGATTAGGTAACGAAGCAATAAAGGAGGTAGATGAGTTTTGTTACTTGGGCAGTAAAATAACAAATGATGGGCGCAGTACAGAGGATATAAAATGCAGAATGGCAATGGGAAGAAAAGCACTTTTTTAAAAAGAGAAATTTGCTAACATCGAATATTAATTTAAGTGTAAGGAAGTCTTTTCTGAAGGCATTTGTGTGGAGTGTTGCCTTGTATGGGAGTGAAACATGGACGATAAGCTGTGCAGACAGGAAGAGGATAGAGGCTTTTGAAATGTGGTGCTACAGAAGAATGCTGAAGATTAGGTGGGTAGATCGCATAACTAATGAAGAGGTACTGAACAGAATTGGTGAGAAAAGGAAGTTTTGGCATACCCTGACTAAAAGAAGGGATCGCTTGGTATGACACATTTTTAGACATCGAGGAATCGTAAATATAGCATTGGAGGGAAGTGTGCAGGGTAAAAATCGCAGAGGGAGACCAAGAGACACGTATAGTAAACAGATTCAAGTGGAAGTGGGTTGTCGTTCTTATGAGGAGATGAAAAGGCTTGCTCAGGATAGGGTGTTGTGGAGAGCTGCATCAAACCAGTCTCCGGACTGAAGACCATAACAACAACAACACTATAAAAAAGTAACTCTTGAGATTTATAGCTCCCCCCCCCCCCCCAGGTCGAGGGGCACAGGGCAGTATGAAGCAGAGGGGGCCCGAATGGTTTGCGCAGTCCGAGGTAGAAATTCGTCGTACTGCGCATGACGTCACTATCGAAGCACGCGGCTGCACTTGTAGCGGTAGCCTTGCAGTAGCTTGTTGTTTACAGTGTATGTTTTGTTTCGTTTATTCGTATGTTTTACGACAGAAAATTCGATTAATATGTTAATGATTCGTTTGACATTTTAAATTCTCTCAGAGTCGTTGACATAAAGACATTAGTAAGTGCCTATGGAACAAACGAGCAGCTCCAAAAAACAATTCTCAGAATAAGGTATTTGTGCTGTGAAACAATACGGAATGGAAACCGAAGGAAGCTGTTAGCACTTCACAAAGGACTCTTACTGTCAATTAATTCTTTATTTGGCCTGCATTCTGACCTTTTGTCACTAGGCATTAAGTGTATATTAACCCGCGGGAACATGCACCTTGAAAAGTTACGCGATCGATCGCGTGTATAGTATTTTTCTGACAGTCAAAGAACAGTTTGTAATGTTCTTAATATGTCTAAATAAGTGCTTCTAGTTGCGTTTATAAGAAAACACGAACAATTGACTATGTAAATCTGGTTCAAATTCAAATGTTTTTTAAGCTTATGGGACTTAACTACGGGGTCATCAGTCCCTAAACTTACAAACTACTTATCAACTACCTTATACTTAGGACGGCACAAATATCCATGCCCGAGGGGGGGGGGATTCGAACCCCCGACCGTAGTGGCCGTGCAGACCGTGACTGAAGCGCCTCAGCCCCCTCGGCCACCGCGGCCGGCTTAAATCTGGTAAAATGCCGATTGTTTTAAAATTACTGTGAGCAAAATCCTCACGCGCAAGTCTTCGCGGGTTAACAACACGGCTGAACCAGGACTGTCTTGAAAATTTGTTTTCACAGATTAGAGGTATTGGCCATTTCTATCAGCATCCTTGCCCAAAAGAAGTAAAACATCGGATGCGTTTATTGCTTCTGGTAAAGAATGCCCAAGACATTCCACTGTCTAATGCTTCGTCTGTCAGACAGGAAGAAGATTCACAACAATTTCTGTCATCTAGTCCGCTGTGTGGAATTTTTCCGGATATGTCTGAAGCAATGACCATGCAGAGAGCCAGGACATAAGTTTTAGTTGTGAGGCTGCTGCACCGTCTGCTGTGACACATGTTGAATGCCCAACTGAAGGATTCAGATATCTGGCAGGCTACATTGCACGCCGTGCTGCGAAATATGAGATCTCACTGGGGGTGTCGTCTAATGAACTACATTGTCCTCCTCCAAAACACCTCGCAGAATACGGGTGGACAGAATTTCTATGCGCCAGATCTCAGAGTATGAGCTCTTGTACAATGAGATTAACGGAAGTGACTTAAAAAAATTCTAAGAGATTACCCTACGTAATTTCGCAGAAATATCTTCATGTAGCACCGGAGGTCATTAACATACTCTTACGGACCGATTTTTTATTCCAGTGCGCTACATCAACATGAAGCTGAAGAGAGAGAAAGCAGGGGCATCACAGAGGCGAAAATGACGTCAGTGGCATTCTTCGGCTGTCGGAAGGATTTAACGAGATATGTAACTGCAATAATCAATGCGTAAACAGTTGACTTTTCTGTGTTTAGTGTTGTTCTACGTGACGGCGCAGCACCGCTTCGCGCCCCTCGCTAGCAGTGCTGCTTCGCCGCTGACGTCATTTCAACGGCCAATAGCAGATCGTTTCGCTTCGGGCCCAACCTTTTATAGAATAACCTTGTTATGAAGAAAATAGCTTTCGGAATTTCGAGGCCCCAGAACGAGAGGCCAAAGGCACTAAATTACATAATTGCTGTTTGCTAGTCTCGCCAAAACTCTAGAACAGCTGAACAGGTTTGGCTAATTTTAGTCTTGAAATATTCGTGTAAGTCCAGGGAAGGTTTAAACGGTGATAAAATAGGGAAAAGGTGTCCGGAAAAGAGGAAAATCGGGAAAAACTGAAACAGTTTTTTTTGCAGTGAGCTATCAATATCGTTCGTCCAATTGCCATAAAATTTCCTACATTTCATGTTGAAAGCAAGAGGAAGGTTCGCATCAAATAAAAATTTGGAAAAGTCGCCCGGAAAGTACGAAAATTTAGGAAAAAACCGAAAGCCATTGTTTTCTATGAATAAAAAATCAGTTGCCACATGGTTGTAAGAGCGTCACTTGAGTACCCCTCAACAGGACAAGGTTTGTATGAAATACATTTTTTTGGAAAATCTACCGGAAAACTGGAAAATTTAAAAAGACCGAAAGTGCGTTTTTCCATGTGTTTTTGATTGAGTTCAATACTATAACTGACTATTTGCACGACTTAGAGGGATAGTTCCTTTTTTTTTTTTTTTTTTTTTTTTTTTTTTTTTTTTTTTTTTTTTTTTTTTAACTTGGAAAACATTTTCATAAAAAAAGGGGGGGGGGGGACAGTTAAAAAGGAAAGTCGTAAAATGCGAACCATATTCCTTTTTCAATGTGTTTCTAAATGTACTCAACACTGTAAGTTGAGAACCGTTCATAAGATTGCGATAACATTTTATCATTTGACGTTCTACGAAAGATAACTAAAACTTTGGGAAAGTTACTCGGAAAAACTGAAAATTGGCGAGAAACTGAAAGAGCGTTTTTCAATGGGATTGCGATAAAATTTTGCATATTTGACGTTCAAAGCAAGAGAAACGTTGTCAATTTTCCCGAAAAATTGGAAAATAGAGATTTTTTCTATAAAAAACCAATACCATTCATCTGATTACGATAAAATGTTGCACATTCGACGTTCAAAGCGAGACGATGGTCTGAGTAAAGTAAAAGTTTGGAATAGTTGGCCAGAAAGTTGGAAAATTTGTGGAAATCTAAAAGAGCTCTTTTCTTTGGGATATCAATTTCATTCGTACGATTGCGATAAAATTTTACACATTTGACGTCCAAAGCAAGAGTACATACATATTAGCAATTGCGAATCATTGCCAGGTCGACACACACACACACACACACACACATTATATATATAACAATTCATGGAGCCAAGATCGCTAAAAATTTATTTTTGTCACTTGAGCTGATTCGGTGAGCTCAGTCACCTTCTTCAGAAGATGCAGTACAAACACTTAGCGTCATATGTAAAAATAGAGACATAACCTTCTAACGCACGTAAACATACTGTTAAAATTTTTCCTCACAGGGTGGTTTGTCATAATGAATAAAATGTGGTCTTGGCCTAAGCAAACAGGAGACTCTTGTTTGCTTAGGCCAAGACCACATTTTATTCATTATGACAAACCACCCAGAGATAAAAAATTTTAACAAGATGTTTACATGCGTTAGAAGTTTATGTCTCTATTTTTACATATGACGCTAAGTGTTTGTACTGGACCTTCTGAAGATGGTGACTGAGCTAACCGAAACCGGTTAAGTGACAAAAATAATTTTTTAGCGATCTTGGCTCAATGAATTGTTTTATATAAACTGTTGATCGCTCTCCAGTGGCGTAAAATACACACACACACACACACACACACACACACACACACACACACACATATATATATATATATATATATATATATATATATATATATATATATATATATATATATTGAAATGACTGAATCACCCAAGTCATCATATTGATGTACAACAGATTGCAAAAGATAAGATAATGAAGTTTTGGCAATAGATGGGTTAACATTAAACGACTAAATACACTGTTAAGGCCGATATTAAACTTGCAAATTTTCAATCACAAAAATCTTTGTCAAAAAAATAATAATAATAAATTGAAATTGGACCGTGTAAAATGAAACTTTTGTCAAAGTTGCATTTCGGCAAAAATTTATTTGATCAAATCTAGCAGTTCACCGTAGATCAAAGAAAGCGTTCGTCGTATGTTAAGTGCGGTAAGAAATGTTACCGCTTGAAGCGCTAGCATCGCAATAGTAGTTTCTGACGTACTATTTGGAAACATGACCACGTAATTCGTATGGGGTGTCGCCGCAAGCCGCGGTGGATTAGCCGAGCGGTCTAAAGCGCCTCGCTGCGGAGCGCGCGGTTGCTCGCCGTGGAGGTTCGAGTCCCTCCTGGGGCATGGGTGTGTGTGTTTGTCCGCAGGTTAGTTTACCTAGGTTTAAGTAGTTTGTAAGCTACGGACTGATGACCACGCAGTTTGGTCCGATAGAAATGTTCAAATGTTTGTTAAGCTTATGGGACTTAACTACGGGGTCATCAGTCCCTAAACTTACAAACTACTTATGAACTACTTACGAATTTGGACGGCACAAATATCCATGCCCGAGGGGGGATTCGAACCCCCGACCGTAGTGGCCGTGCTGACCGTGACTGGAGCGCCTCAGTCACCTCAGCCACCGCGGCCGGCGGTCCGATAGATTTACAAACATTTGAACATTTTGTCGCCGCAACAACAAAAGTTATGCAGTTGTATGGGGCTGATTATAAAAACTGGCTGCATCGAGCCGAAAGCTAGAAGACAGTTGCGGAGATCATTACCGATCAAGTAAGGACTGGTTTCACGGCAGACGACGTACAAAAATAATATTAACGGCTTCCGCACCAGTTTTGCATCACAGAAAGCAAACGTATAATTATCATAACACTGTTTAATTCATTACAATATACTAATTCAGACAACTACTATTTACACGAAATAAATGTATAAAAATATACACATTTAAACTGTTTTTGTGTACTGCATAGGCGACATAGTACTATCAAAAGAGGAAACAGGCCACAAATGTACTGGTGTTTCACCTCGTCAAATTTTTAGAGGAATTCATCATTGCAGGCACAAGCGTCGCCATTGTTGTCCCTCTTCCAAGTGTCTAGCCGTTGCAATTGCTGTAGGTCTACATGCAATCGTAATGTATAAATAGATGTTTATAATCTATGTAACTAAGAGCTGAGGTTAATAACAAATATTCATCCACCATTTTCGATGCGCTTAGACAGTTTCTTTGCCTAATAAAATCTGATAGTGTAACGTACCCTTTCCACCACGTCAAAGATTCTTCATAAGTGGCGGCCAGGGGTTCACTTCTTTCAGTGCCGGATCTTTAGAGTTAAAAGATCTGCAGAATGTTTACCTCAGCTTGTATTCGCTTTCTTCGACTGTAGCTGAGGCGTCGGCCTACGAAGTTTCTTTATTTCACACTTTTGTTCCAAGCTTAAAGGTGAGTAATTTGTTTCTAGAAGATACTGAACGTTGATCATATTTCTTTGACAATAAATACCAAGAACATATGAATATATGAACATGATCACTAAAACACAGTAAGTGATTACACTGTTAAGTGACTGTAACAAAATGAATCTGTTACGCTGAAGAAGACAAGCTACCTTCGTGTCACGTGACACTGAGCAGCACCCTCTCCTAACATTACGCATGTGCAAAGGCTGCCCTCCCCCACATATTTTCAAATAGTTAAATATTTATATTCACAGAATATATGACATCAATTGCGAACGGGCAAAGCTGAAAATGTGAACCCAGCCGGCATTCGAAACCCGGGTCTCCTGCTCTCTAGTGAGTTGCGCTGACCACTACAACACTGGAGACAAAGGATCACCCCACCTGCAAGGACTACCTAAGCACGCCTCCCGTCAGACAGGAACTTCCAGCTCTACCCTGCCCACAGTACTCAAACTCGTAGTTTCAGAAACTAATTCCCGTAAGATTAAGGGCCCCAAACTTGCCCACCTCTCCCCAGGATGTCTGTGAATATGAAATAACAACTACAGGATCAGAAGTGACGTCTGTTCTTTCGAAAAAGATGCCACATGTATATACAGTAAAACTTCTGAATAACGGACACCAATGGGGAAAATAAAATGTCCGTTTTTAAGAAGTGTCCGCTGTTAAGAAAAGGATAAAATACGAAATAGTAAACTACCGTTTATCCTAAATGATCGGTATGGCGACCGGTTCGGTTAACGAAAATCTCGGATAAAACTAAAGTCTCCTGTTTTCGCGCGTGAAACACACCGAACTGCGTCAATACCGCTAAGTATGGTCGTAAAACGTGCGAATGCCACTCCGCTTCTTGAACCGATCCAGGCAGCCATAATTTCCAAGGAATTCTTACTCCTTTCCTTCAATGAGCTCATAAAAAGTCATCGCTTTTTGACGAAGTAGAAGACCTTAACTAGCACGCCTTTGGCTCTTATTTGTTCATGCCACAAAAATAAAACCTCTTCTAACTGAGGATGTGAACCTTATCTCATTCTTTTTCGAGATTTATTGCGCTGCTTGACGCTTGAATGGAAAAAATGTTTAAATTTCTGATCAATTTTTTTTCAATCCGTAATCGCACTCATACCGACGTTCAAATCCGCAGCAACTTTCGCGGGTGGCTCACCAGCACTGCAAAGTGCGAAGCTTATGTTACAACGAGATCACATTCTTTATTCGTTTCGCGCCCGTAGTCAGCGGAAAACTTCAAATTGAAAACACACATACGAACGACAAGGAAACACTCAAGACGCATTAGACAAAGCTTTTGACTTTTGAAATCAGGCTGTGACAGCCAACGAATGAAAAAATTCGATACACCTGTCGCCTTTCCCCTGTCCTACCCAAGCCCACGCTGCAACACAACAGTGCGTTAACTATTGAACGCTTTGCTTTGTCTGATGTACCGACAACAGGCGGAAAGTGTTTGGCGACGCACTCCCATTGTCTGTTTCTGCGCGACATGAACCAATAAAATGTTCAAATGAAACTTCCTGGCAGATTAAAATTGTGTGCCGGAACCGGAACTCGAACCTGGGACCTTTGCCTTTCGCGGGCAAGCGCACTACCGACTGTGCTATCCCGACACGACTCACGATGCCGCCTAACAACTCTACATCTGCCAGTACCTCGCCTCCTACTTTCCAAACTTCACAGAAGCTTGCCCGCGAAAGGCAAAGGTCCCAGGTTCGAGTCCCGGTTCCGGCACACAGTTTTAATCTGCCAGGAAGTTTCATATCAGCGCACACTCCGCTGCAGAGTGAAGTTTCATTCTGGAAACATCCCTTAGGCTGTGGCTAAGCCATGTCTCCACCATATCCTTTCTTCCAGGAGTGCTAGTCTTGCGTGTTTGCAGGAGAGCTTCTGTGATGTTTGGAAAGTAGGAGACGAGTTACTGGCGGAAGTAAAGTTGTGAGGCGGCATCGTGAGTCGTGTCGGGATAGCACAGTCGGTAGTGCGCTTGCCCGCGAAAGGCAAAGGTCCCAGGTTCGAGTCCCGGTTCCGGCACAGAGTTTTAATCTGCCAGGAAGTTTCATATCAGCGCACACTCCGCTGCAGAGTGAAGTTTCATTCTGGAAACATCCCTTAGGCTGTGGCTAAGCCATATCTCCACCATATCCTTTCTTCCAGGAGTGCTAGTCATGCGTGTTTGCAGGAGAGCTTCTGTGAAGTTTGGAAAGTAGGAGGCGAGGTACTGGCAGAAGTAGAGTTGTGAGGCGGCATCGTGAGTCGTGTCGGGATAGCACAGTTGGTAGTGCGCTTGTCCGCGAAAGGCAAAGGTCTCAGGTTCGATTCCCGGTTCCGGCATACAATTTTAATCTGCCAGGAAGTTTCATATCAGCACACACTCCGCTGCAGAGTGAAGTTTCATTCTGAAAATGTTCAAATGTTTGTAAATCTATCGGACCAAACTGCGTGGTCATCAGTCCGTAGCTTACAAACTACTTAAACCTAGGTAAACTAACCTAAGGACAACACACACACCCATGCCCCAGGGAGGACTCGAACCTCCACGGCGAGCAACCGCGCGCTCCGCAGCGAGGTGCTTTAGACCGCTCGGCTACTCCACCGCGGCATGAACCAATACTGTACGTACTGTACTTCCAAGAAATTCAATAGATGGCAGTGCCATGAAACCACGCAATACGAGCAAGAAACACGCTAAATATTTAATCAACACATGTTAGAAATGACGACACTCAAACTCTTGACGTGCACGAGTGCACTGATTCTTTCACACTGTCCGTTATTTGGAAGTTTTGATTGTTCTTGGGAGACATATTACGGTCTCCGTGTCCGTTATTGAGATTGTCCGCTATTCGGTATAATTTTAGCCTTAGGGCTGATGCTGTTTTGCGGGGCAATTTTAAAATGTCTGCTACTGAGAGGAGTCCGCTATTGAGATGTATCCGTTAAGGGAAGTTTTACTGTATATAATATGCTGGTGACGGGCAATGATCCTTTCGTTCGTGGGGAGGAGTGGGCAAGTTTGAGGCCCTTACTCTTACGGGAATTAGTTTCTGAAACTACGAGTTTGAGTACTGTGGGCAGGGTGAAGCTGGGAATCTTAGGTAGTCCTTGCAGGTGCGGTGATCACTGTGTCCCCCAGTGTTGTAGTGCTCAGCGCAACTGCGTAGAAAGTGGGAGATCCGGGTTCTAATCCCGGCTGGGTACACATTTTCAGCTTTGCTCATTCGCAGTTTATGTCATATATTCTGTGAATATGAAAGAATATCAATTGCAGGATCAAAAGTGACGTCTGAACTTAAATATTTGTTACAACGAAGATTATAATTGTTATTTACCCTCAAAATCGCAACACATATGCCAAAATATCTAAGGACATGTGGCAAGTAACAATTCAAAAGTCATTGTTGTTCCCTTATCTGTTAAAAAGAAGATTGGGTTTTAAAAATGCTTGCAATCGGTCTCGAACCCACTATCTTCGACAGCACTGCACGATGCCGCTAACCGCACGGCTATTTCTGGTAGTTGGAGAGTAGTGACTTCATTATTATTCGTGATCGAATCTTCTGAAGGCTTTTACAGTTGATGCGTCTTTAATATCTCAATACTTATAAGACGCATTTATTGTTTGTCTGTCTGTTCTATAATAACTCAAGATCCAGACAACCATATAACGTGAAATTTGGTACACGTTCACAAAATGTTCTTAATCAGGTTTCGTTCAATTTTTTGGAAAACTAACCCCAATATTTGAGAAAAAGTGAAAGTGCGTTTTCGTTGTGCCCGTGTAAATCAGTATCTTCGCACTGATCTTGAATGATTGCACAATTGACCTTCAAAACGAGAGGAAGGGCACTGTCTACATAAAATTTCGTTCAGTGCATGGTGGAGGGTACTTATGGATTTCGCCAAAATCCACAGATTTGCTCCGATCTTGATGATATTTTGTACACTTGACCTTGATAACAAGATGAAGGGAGTGCTAAAGGTGAGGATGTCTTCATTCCAAGAATAACTATCATTCCCTCAGACAACACGATACAATTCAAGAGAATACAGTTCCCTTTGAAACTGTGCTTTGCCATGACAATCAACAAGTCTCTTGGGATTGCTGGTATAGAGTTGCAGACACCATGCTTCTCTCATGGACAGTGGGCAAAGACGAAAATCTTTTTGTACATACTCCAAATGGAACTGCCAAAAATGTTGTTTGTCACATTGCTTTAACATAAATGTACCCATTTATTACATGAAAATAACGGTTTTGTACGCTTCTACAGAAAACCTTATTTTAAACCCGGAGAAAGCCGAGTACTTGCAGCTATTATACTTATAAGATATTTTACCAAATATGACGTGTTTTTGATGAATCTTCAATGCGCTAAAAACAAATATGAAGAGTCGATGTTACCTTCATGGAGGATTTGTGCATGCACAAGACGAGGTGCGCAGTAGCTCCATTGTCTTGCTTCGGGACCATTCCTGCTAAACCGCCAGAGCTCGAGTAGCCAGGAGCTGGTGTCTCTACCAGCTCCAACGCCAATGTTTAAAGCGGCGTTTCCCCTCGCCCCTTCCTGTCGCGGGAGCGCCGATATGCTGCCTCCTAGGGGTTTCGGAAGAGAATTGAAACGCTGCAGCCACTGCCGCCTACAGTAAGCGGCCACGCGGCTTCGAATAAGTGCAGTCTCTGCGACGTAAAACGTTTGTCAAGTGATAAAAATACTTTGAATGTGCGTATAAAATGATCTAATAGAAGAATGAAACGATGCATGATGGTTTCAAAACGCTTTTTGTGTTATTTATTTATTTGTTTTTCACGACGAACTTTTTTCTGGGGTTTCACTGAACCAGTGAACACACAGAATGCGCCGCCACTGTTCTTTATCAAAGAATATCGGATAAAGATTCTACGTCATAGAAAAGTTGATAGTGTAATATTAGCCTAAGCAGTGGCGAATCCAGGATTTTGGTCTGGAGTGGGGTTGGGACTAAGGTTATTGGATGTCCCGCCCGATGCATTCTTAGTTATGCCTTTTTAGAGGCATAAAAACATTGACCTGATTAAAAAAAGAACACTCATATTTGGAACTCGCCGCTACTGTTAAGCGATTGTAGTTAGAAAATCAGTCTGTATCTATGAAGAGACGAGCTATCTTTGGCTCACGAGAAACTGCAGCCAGCACCCGCAACGCACACAATGCATCCGCAAAGTATGCTCTTTCCCACTTCCTTTCCAACAAACAATAATACAAACGTCATTGACCCTCGAATTCGCGACAAATGACTATTGTAAGTGACAATACAAAAGTAATTGCTGGTTCCAGAATCTGTTATTAACGCGATAATGGGGGAATATTATAGCCTGTAGCTGGAAACGAACTCTGTTCCTCTTATTCGACAACGAGATGTCTTTAACCACACGGCCATTCTCACTATTTATTGGTGACACTGTTATTATTCTTATAAGAAACTTTACCAAATATGTAGTATTTTTGACAAATCTTCAATGCCCCATAAACAATTGTGAAGAGCGGATGTTGCCTCCATGGATCCATTGGTCATGCGCAAAAAGAGGTGCGGCAACGCACTACCAGGGGTGTTCAAATGAAAAGTTACGAAACTTATTACCGACCAAATCGATTGAAATTTGAATATGCCTCTTTGGAATAACGTAGTGTGACATCTGGGGACAAGAAGCATCCGTCGTCATCTCCTCCTAAAAAAATCAAGGCTGTGCCCTGAGCAGCGAAGGAGATACTCAACGTCTTTTTCGACGTTTGAGGTTCATACTCACCGAATTCCTCAAGCACGAACAAAACCACTAAAAGTGACGTGTCCTGAAAATGTTCAAATGTATGTAGAGTCTATTGGACTTAACTACGGGGTCATCAGTCCCTAAACTTACAAACTACTTATGAACTACTTACAACGGCACAAATATCCATGCCCGAGGGGGGATTAGAACCCCCGACCGTAGTGGCCGTGCAGACCGTGACTGGACGTGTCCTGAGAGACACTCCGTAGCTGAAGGAAGTGATTGTGCTCCATGAAAACGCGCGTCCACTTATCATTTCACACCTGAAGCTCAAGAATAAAAATTTTCTGATGACCTTCGTGAATTTCAAAAGAATATATGACCTGAATGATCGAACCTCCCTAATCAGAATTTTGTACGAACTTGGCCTAGATAAAAAGACCAAAAAGATCACCCAACGAACACTGATCAACACCACCTCAAAAGTAAAATTTAAAAGAGAAATTGCAGAAGCTTTTGAGAAAAATAGTGGAGTAAAGCAAGGCGTTGGGCCTTCAACTCTACTCTTCAACTGTTTGAAATACCTGAAAACGGTGTAAGGCTGGAATACAGGAAGCAATCTTGAAATATATTACCTAGCTTTTAAAGACGATCTTGAAGTTTTCTCGGGTTCTTTGTAAACAGCCAGGAGGTTGATTACTCGACTTTACATAGAAGAACAGAAAACGGACCCCCCCCCCCCCCCCCCCACATTTCATTTGAGAAAACAGTTTATAACCAACATCACGTCACGACCCAAGAGAGCTTTCAGTGGGTCAGAAAAGTTTAAATACCTCTGAGAATGGATAAGCTTATCGAAGTAAGAGAAAGAATTCTTCATGTAACACATGAACAAAATGGAAATGGCATACCACTGAACAAAAAACATTTACAACACAAAATCAATATTGTCCAATGCAATATTATTCTTCCGGAGTTGTATGGTTCTGAATGTCTCACGATGAATAAAAAATGCCTGCGAAAGGAAAATTTTGAGGAAGATCCTTTGTGTGTGTTGTGGTCTTCAGTCCGCAGACTGGTTTGATGCAGCTCTCCACGCTACCCTGTCCTGTGCAAGTCTCTTCATCTGACAATACCTTCGGCAACCTACATCCTTTTTAACCTGCTTACTGTATTCGTCCCTCGATCTCCCTCTACGATTTTTACCCCACGCACTTCATTCTAATGGTAAGTTGACAAATCCACGATGTCTTAGAATGTGTCCTACCAACTATCCCTTCTCTTAGTCAGGATATGCCAGAAACTCCGTTTCTCCCCAATTCGGTTAAGCACCTCCTCATTAGTTACGTGATATACTCATATAATCTTCGTCATTCGTCTATAGCACCACATTTCAAAAGCTTCTATGATCTTTTGGCCTGAACTCCAGACCGTCCACGTTTCACTCCCATACAATGCTACACTCCAGACAAATACTTTCAGAAAGGAATTCCTAACATTTAAATTAATAATGGTTGTTAACAAGTTACGCTTCTTTAGAAACGCATTTCTTCCCATAGCCATTCTGCATTTTATATCTTCTCTACTTCGGCCATCAGAAGTTACTTTGCTACCCAAAGAACAAAACTCATCAACTACTGTTTTTGTTTAATTACCTAATCTAATTCCTTCAGCATCGTCTGATTTTCTGACATTACATTCCATTACTCTCGTTTTACTTCTGTTAATGTTCATCTTATATCTTCCTTTGAAGACACTGTCCATTCCATTCAGTTGCTCTTCCAGAACCTTTGCAGTCTCTGACAAAATGACTATGTCATCGGCAAACCGCAAAGTTTTTATATCTTCTCCTTGAACTTTAATTCCCTCTCCAAGTTTCTCCTTGCATTCCTTCACTGCTTGCTCAATGTACAGATTGAACATAATTGGGGAAAGGCTACAACCCTGTCTTATTCCCTTCCCAACCTCTGTGTTCCTTTCTTGCCCTTCGACTCTAATAACTCCTGTATGGTTTTTGTATAGGTTGAATATAACTCTTCGCTCCCTATATTTTACCCCTGATACTTTTAGAATTTGAAAGAGTGTATTGCAGTTGACATTATCAAAAGCTCTCTCTAAATCTACAAACGCTAAAAACGTAGATTTGCCTCTCCTTATCCTATCTTCTAAGATAAATCGTAATGTGAGTATTGCCTCCCGTGTTCCTACATTTCTCTTAAATCCAAACTGATCTTCCCCGATGTCAGACTCCACAAGTTTTTCATTCGCCTGTAAATAATTCGTGTGAGTATTTTGAAACCATGCCTTATTAAACTGATAGTTCTGTAATTATCACGTTTGTCTGAGCTTGCTTTCTTTGGAATTGGAATTACGATATTCTTCTTGAAGTCGGACGGTATTTCCCCTGTCTCATACAACTTGCATACCAGGTGGAACAATTTTTTCATGACTGGCTCTCCTAACAATATCAGCAGTTCAGACGAAATATCATATACTCCGGGCGCCTTGTTTCGACTCAAATCCTTCAGTGCTCTGTCAAACTCTTCTCGCAGTATCGTGTCTCCTATCTCATCTTCCTCTACTTCGTCTTCAATTTCTAGAATACTGCCTTCAAGTCCCCGCAAACGAAACCAGAGAATATAGAAGGTGACAATACCATGAACTACATCCCCACATAGAAATGATACGTGATACCATCCGGAGAACATGGTTTATATTATATGGCCATGTAACTCGTATGAGCCCGGAAAGACTCACCAACCGCGTCGTTACCTACTTTCAGGAGGAAATAAGAAAATGGGCGTGGTTGACGTAGGTGGGGGAATCTCCAAGAAGTGACGATCACTATTCATGACATCATGGAGGTGGGTTCCACTCAAGGAAAAACCTCTGGCGTGGCACGGTTTCCAAGAAAAGCCAAACCTAAAAACCGCAAAAACTTGGACTAAAGAGGAGAAATAACATTGTCGAGAAAGAAAGCTGGAGTACTGGGCAAACATCAAAGCCCAAAAGTCAAGACCTAATATCGTTGTCCAAAGTTGGCCGCAGCCAAATGAATGATTGAAATAATAACCGCTATCCACCGACGTCTAATTGATTACGAACGTTTACTTGCGCAATGTTTGGAGGGAGATCTTTTATTAAGAATAAAATTCTACAGGTGAAGATCGTAATAGAATTTCACTTTCTTTATTTTTATATGAGGGCTGGTTTCGGCTCCATCGAATCATCATCAGGGCAATAAAATATCATGATGGCTTAACACGTTATTAAAATTTTCTATAATATAGCTTCCATACAGAGTGCACTGATAAAATATTTGTTTAGCGTGCATTACCAGATAGAACGAGAGTCAGTGAAATTAAAAAATGCTTTCACTACACAAGGTGCGACATGGTCGCCAATTTATAACAGTGATTTATTTATTTATTTATTTTGTAATTACTTTCAGTATCTTTATTTACGTCAATGAGCACAAAAAGTTTTTCGTCCTTACGTAAATAAAGATACTGAAAGTAAATGGTGTCATTTGTTGTCTCATGCTATAAAATTCCATCTTATTTATTTACGTCTTTAAATCTTTTAGGTACATATATTGCACCATAGATGTTGGACATGCATACAACACAGTACCATAAACTTGTTACAGTATGGTACTTTAACATAGTTATAATTTTTACATGCTTAGCTTACAATACAATAGACACACAAAACAATAATCATGATGCAATTTTACACTTAACATACCATGTATACACAATACAATAAACTTCGTAGAATTTGGAACTTTTAAACTCGCTGTTACATGCTTTACATACAATAAATAAATTTAATAGGATCAGCCATTCTTTCACTCTCATTTTAACAGTTCTTTTCTTATATTTACTTATTACTCGGGAGATGTTCTGAATATTTGCAACACTTAATTTTCTAGATACTGTTGTACTGAGTAAAAGCACTTTTCCAAAAGATATGAGGCTACAGACTTTCAAAATATGTTTATTTTGCTTATATCTTTTAATTGATTGGGCAACTTATTAAGTAGTTGTGACCCTGAGTGGTAGGCACCTTTTTTTGCACAGGGTGGTATGACAATGGTGTCTGTGTACGTCACTACTTGACCTCGTATGGTGTTCATGTACTGTTTTGTTTTGAATAACTAAATCTTTTTTTAGCATGCATACATGACTACCTCAAGTATATAGATACATGGTAGGGGTACAACCCTAAGTTCTTTAAAAAGCGGTTTGCATGATTTATTACTGTTCACGTTATTCATTATTCTCACTATCTTTTTTTGCTTCCTGAAAGTTGTAATACTGTGAGGGGAATTTCCCTAAAATATGATGCCATATCTCAAATGGGAGTGTACGCGAGCAAAATAAGCTGCTCTGTTTCAGCACTTGTGTTGTTCCATATGATTTTCATTGCATATGTCATTTTTGATAGTCTGGTATTTAAGAAGGTGATGTGGGAATTCCATTTCAGATTTTCTTGTATGTAAATGCCAAGAAATTTTGTTTCTGAGACAGTATTAATCTTTTGGTTTTCCATAAACATATTTGGTTTTAACGGTTTTTTATTTTGTTGTGTGTGGAAGTGTATGGCAACTGTTTTTTGAGGATTTATCAGTAGCATATTCCTCATAAACCACTCCGAAATATTTTGATTTGTGGCTTTAACAGATAGGCTAAGAGCCTTTTCATTTTCACCTTCAATTAACACACTGGTGTCATAAGCAAATAGGACTGGTTCAGAGTTTTTAACATGAAGAGGGAAGTCATTTATGAAAACTAAGAAAAGAAAGGGGCCTAGGATTGAGCCTTGTGGTACACCAAGGGTTAATTTTGATGGCACTGAGTGATAAGCTTGGAGTTCATTTTTTTCTTATGTTTGATCTCGGTTATCTGAGAGCGATTTTCTAAGTATGATTTTACCCATGCATTTGCCAAGCCCCTTACACCATAGCACTCTAACTTTCTCAGAAGAATGTCATGATCTATGAAATCAAAAGCTTTTGTTAGATCGAGAAAAATTCCTGAAACATTATTGTGGTTACCCATTGCATTTAGGATACGATCGTTAAAACAATGTGGACAGTAATGGACATAGGTGATTACGACGTGCATCTGGAAGATTATTAGTTTTTCAATGTGATGGGCAACTAGTAGATTGTCATACCATTGAAATTTAATATCGTGAGATAGCAAATTACATCATTGGTTCACTTTCGTTCCATATGGTAGGGAACAATAAACAATTATTTTATTAGTGCACTCTGTATAAAACTTGTATTTAGAAGAAATGTAGGAACACGGGAGGCAATGCCCACTTTACAAGTTACCTTAGGGAAAGGCACACCTACGTTTATAGCTTGCGTAGGTCTGGAAAAAACGTTTTGACAATGTTGGCTCGAATACACTCTTTCAAATTCTGGAAGAAGCGGGGGTAAACTATAGAGGCGAAAAGTTATATACAACTTGCACTAAAACCAGACAGCGTTTATAAATACGAAGATTATAAAAGGGAAGCAGTGGCATGGAAGGGAGTAAAACAGGGTTGTAGCCTTTCCCCAATGTTATGCAATTGTATTTTGAACAAGCTGTGAAGGAAAGTAGGGACAATTTTGAAGTAGGAATTAAAGTTCACGGAGAAGAAATAAAAACTTGTCTGTTTGTCGATACCATTGTAATTCTGTTAGAAAGCAATTTAATGGAAAGAGGAACATAAAAGAGAGCAAAACAGGGGTATTGGAATGTAAGAAAACGAGAATTAGATAAGAAAACGAGACTATAAGATGAGTTTGGTTATTTGGGTAGCAAAATAATTTATGATGCCGAAGTAAAGAAGATGTGAAATGCAGAATGGTTATGGGAAGAAAAGCATACAATATTAATTGAAACGTTAGGAAGTTCTTTCTGAAAGCATTTGTCTGGCGCGTAGTATTGTACGGTAGTGGAACGAGGACGATAAGGAATTCAGACACTAAAACGATTGGTGGTACAGGGGAAAGCTAAAAATTAGATGGATAGATCGCTTAACTTATGAGAAGGAACTGAAGAGAATTGGCGATAAAAGCAAATTGTGGCATAATTTGACTAAAAGACGGAGTCAATTAGTAGGACGCATTATTAGACACCAAGGAATCGCCAATTTGGTACTGGAGCGAAGCGCAGGCCGCGGTGGCCGAGGGGACTGAGGCGCTCCAGGCACGGTCTGCACGGCCACTACGGTCGGGGGTTCGAATCCCCCTTCGGGCATGGATATTTGTGCCGTCCTTAGGATAACCTAGTTGATAACTAGTTGGTAAGTTTAGGGACTGATGACCCCGTAGTTAAGTCCCATAATTAAAAAAGTCGCAGAGAGAGATCAAGAGACAAATACAGTAAGCAGGTTAACAGGTTTGTAGGTTTCGTTTCTTTTTCGTTGATGAAGAGGCTTGCGGAAGATAGCGTAGCTTGGAGAGCTGCATGAGACCAGTCTTTGGACTAAAGACCACACCATGTAATAGTGAAATTGGACCAATGTCCCCTCGTTGACTACTTATTTTATTCAATTATGTTTTACCATTTGCTATGGAGTCAGACCAATGTCTTTTTAGCATCATTATGTGAGGTGAAATAGACTGCCTTGAAAAGAGAAGGGAAAAAAACTTAACAAAAAAAACCAACACTCTCTACAAACTGCAGGTAAAACGCCTGTTAGGACGGCCGGTGCACTTATGCTTTTCTTCTTTTTAAAGAGGTAGTTTCGTAGCTCGGAGCACGATCCTCTCTCCGAGTCACCTACTGTCCACTTCCATTGATGTTGGCCCCACGGACGACGCGCTCATGAGCCCGTTCAAGGTGCTTCGAACAATGGCATTTTTGGGGGTACCTGTGTTTCTTCCAAATGCCCGCTCTGGAACTGGTTGAACTGAATGTACAGTCACAACGTTTCTGTCGATTTAAAACCTGATCATCGCTGTTAAGGTATGAAAATCAATCCCTGTCAGTTGCAAACTTTTTACGCTCGCTGTTTTTTTTTACGCTGTACTTGTTGCCGATGCGTAGTACACAATTGCTCGTAGAAACGTTGGATGTCAGCGGTGAACCGCTAGTCGGAGCTATTACATAAGGGTATGCTCATGGATACCTCCAGACACGACTTCTTTCTACGCTGTGGATAGCTAACAAATGGAAACGGAAATGCATGGTCAATTTCAGTTTATTCGGATAATTTGGGAAAGATGTGGTTCATTTGTAAAGGAGATGGCTCATAGAAATAGAAATCTGGTCTACACACTCTTGACTACTGCTGTGATATTTAGGATCTCTAACAGGTCAGACGACATAGAGGAAATGTAAAAGCGGGCTGATAGATTTATTAATGCTGGGTTCGAGCGACACGCAAGTATTACAGAGATGTGTCGGGGACGAAAATGAAAATTCCTGGAGGAAAGGCGTGCCGTGAACGCTACTGAGGAAATTAAGAAAAAAATTTTCAAATGTTTGTAATCATATGGGACCAAACTACGTTGGTCATCAGTCCCTAGTCTTACAAACTATTTAAACTAAGTTAAACTAACCTATGGACAACACACACACATCCATGACAGAGGGAGGATTCGAACCTCCGACGCGGGAGGCCTCGCGGGAAATTAAGAGGAACGGCAGTTCAAGTTGACTGCGGAAAAGTCTAAAAATATGTTCAAATGTTTGTAAATCCAAGTGACTTAGCTGCTGTGGTTATCAGTCCCTGGGCTTACAAACTAACTTATGCTAAAGAAAACACACACACACGCCCGAAGGAGGACTCGAACCCTCGACGGCGAGCAACCATGTGCTCCTCAGCAAGGCGCCTTAGAGCGGCAGACAAGCCTGTTGCCGCTTTTTCTTCAGTTCGCTGAAGGACCACAAGGAAAAGACAAGTTACGACTCTTACGAAGGCGTGAATACAGTCCCCTTTCTCTCGCTCTACTTGGCAGTGTAACGGAAAGGATTTGACGAGATACCCTACTTTACTAGAGTACGGTAGCTTTCGAAATAAGTACGTGGGTGTAAATGTAGGTGTAAACTGGCACATACGTAGTATTTTCCCGCCATGACCGACGCCCAATTTGTGGAGGGTCACGATGCGTAATTCCTCGAAGAAACGTTGGATGTCAGCGCTTAACAGCTAGTCGGAGCTATTACATATGGGTATGCTCATGGATACCTCAAAACACGACTTCTTTCTACGATGTTGATAGCTAACAAATGGAAACGGGAAGGCATAGTCTTCTTAGGTTTATTCGGATAATTTGGGAAATATTAGGTTCATTCTAAAGGAGATGGCATACAGATATCTGGTGCTACACACCTTTTAATACTGCTGTAATATTTAGGATCTCCAACAGGTCAGACGACATAGAAGAAATGTAAAAGCTCGCTGCTAGATTTCTTACTGCTATGTTTGAGCGACACGGAAGTATTACAGAGATGTTTCGGCGACGAAAATGAGAATCCCTGGAGGGAAGGCATGCCGTGAACTCTATAGAGGAAATTAAGAAAAAATGTTCAAATGTTTGTAATCATATGGGACCAAAGTACGTTTGTCATCAGTCCCTAGACTTACAAACTATTTAAACTAAATAAAACTAACCTAAAGACAACACACACATAAATGACCGAGGGAGGATTCGAACCTCCGATGCGGGAGGCCTCGCGGGAAATTAAGAGACCGCGGTGGAGTAGCCGAGCGGTCTAAAGCGTCTCGCTGCGGAGCGCGCGGTTGCTCGCCGTGGAGGTTCGAGTCCTCCCTGGGCATGGGTGTGTGGTGTGTTGTCCGTAGGTTAGTTTACCTAGGTTTAAGTAGTTTGTAAGCTACGGACTGATGACCACGCAGTTTGGTCCGAAGGATTTACAGACATTTGAAAATTTTTGAAATTAAGAGGGAGGATTCGAACCTCCGATGCGGGAGGCCTCGCGGGAAATTAAGAGACCGCGGTGGAGTAGCCGAGCGGTCTAAAGCGTTTCGCTGCGGAGCGCGCGGTTGCTCGCCGTGGAGGTTCGAGTCCTCCCTGGGCATGGGTGTGTGGTGTGTTGTCCGTAGGTTAGTTTACCTAGGTTTAAGTAGTTTGTAAGCTACGGACTGATGACCACGCAGTTTGGTCCGAAGGATTTACAGACATTTGAAAATTTTTGAAATTAAGAGGAACGGCAGTTAAAGTTAACTGCGGAATAGTCTAAAAATATGTTCAAATGTTAGTAAATCCAAGTGACTTAACTACTGCGGTTATCAGTCCCTGAGCTTACAAACTAACATGCTAAGGATAACACGCACACACATACACACACACACACACACACACACACACACACACACATACACATATGCCCGAGGGAGGATTCCAACCTTCGGCAGCGAGCACTCAGGCGCTCCTCAGCAAGGCGCCTTAGAGCGCTAGGCCACTCCATCGCGGCGGACAATCCTGCTGCCGCAAAGTTTTTCTTCAGTTCGCTGAAGGACCACAAGGAAAAGACAAGTTACGACTCTTACGGAGGCGTGAACACAGTCGCCTTTCTCTCGCTCTACCTGGCAGTGTAACGGAAAGGATATGACGAGGTACCCTACGTTACTAGAGTACGGTAGCTTTCGAAACAAGTACGTGGGTGGAAATGTAGGTGTAATCTGGCACATACATAGTATTTCCCCGCCATGACCGACGCCAACTTTGTGGAGGGTCACGAGTTATGCTCTAACTATAGGACACGAATGCGACGAGAGTGCTCTTTTAGAGGAGTGACTAACACACTACTCGAAATAGAACATTTGAACATTTTGTAAGTTTCATCAGTCACCGTTGACGGATCTGAACGAGACATAACGTGTTTCGGTAGCTTAGGAAGGTTGGGCGATTCCTGCAGTGTCCAAAGAGCTTAATGGAGCTTCATATGTTACTGGGAGGTTCTGCAAACGATTTCGTGAAATTGGCACACACTCAAAAAAGCAAGGTAAAAAAAAGAAAAAAAAAACGGAATACATCAGCCAGAGACGACCGATATCTGGTTTAATGTACTCTGCGACTACACGGTAAATGCAAAATGATTTAAGAATAGCAACTGGTTGCAGTGGGAGTGACCAAACAGTACGTAACAGAATCCGAGAGAATATTTTAAGACTAAGAAGACTTTCGTTATATTTCACAGTTAACTGATCGCGGCTTTAGAGATTTGCAGAGGTGTATAAATACTGGCAGATGTGTCACATGTGCAATTTTTTGTTTATAGGCGAGTCCTGCTTTCGTCCAACATGGTGCGCCGGGCGTAATATATAGAGCTTTGTCGTAATGAACGTTATAAATAGAGTACGACCGAAACACAATTTGCGGCCGAAACCGAAATCGTAACCGAATATTCGGCTTCTCTTCTAATTTCGGTCAAAACCGAAACTTAAAATTTCGGTAAATTTACGTCTTACCACAAATCACAAGTTTTCGACAGTTTGCAAGATTTCCTCCCTGTTCTAAGCCTTCTTGAGTGAGTGTATGCCTGTCCGTAGAAGTTGACATAGGAGGTTTACAGATATACTGGCGTAAACTTTCCGTTCGTCAGTTGCGAATATTAAGCCAACCACTTCGTAAGTTGGATTTGTACAAACGTTCTAATGTTTGTGAAGCTTAGGGGACTGAACTGCGGGGACATCAGTCCCTAAGCTTACAAACAACTTATGAACTATCTTCTACTAAAGACGACACAAACATCCTTGCCCGAGAGGGATTCAAACCCCCGACAGGTGTTGGAATTGTGAGCCAGCGCATGCGAATACCTCGTATATGTTATTAGTGAAACTATGTCGTCTTCCCTCGCACTTCTCATAGCGCATTGGATTTCTAAACAAAGTGCAAAACAGAATAGCGTTGCGAGTACGTATTCTCCTAAAAATAGAAACCGGGATCCCAATTACGATACGTTTATTACTGAGGACGCTGTTATACAAAAATAACTTTTACACTTTACCCGAACATTCATATGTAAGCAAATTTGTGGAGCATGGTCACTGCATGTCAGATCAGGTCCTGTCGCCGACGTACTTGACTCTCGTGCAGCCAAGTCCTCATATATACTTAGTAAATTTTAGTTGACTGTTGTGTATCTCTTCGTTAAAATTATCATTTTTCATTTGTTTATTGCAGTAATTAGATCCAAGCGAAGTAAATTTGTCGTTATATAGTGCTGATGACTAATAGGCTTCGTTCATCTCAGTAAATTAACTACAATAAGTACTTCGAACAATAACGCCACAGTTCCCACTAACAGTATGATAATTGACAGTATATATTTACGTAAAAGAGAACAGGAAAAACTGATAACAATATTTTATAAGCCCACATAAATTATTAAAAGGATCCTCGGATTCAAGGAAGCACATTGCTAAATCTTTTCAGCATAATAACCTGATGCCCGGTGGTCTTGAGTAAAGTGCTCGATTGGAAACCGAAGGGTCGCGGGTTCAAAACCTGGTCGGACCTCAGATTTTTTTCAGTGTGCACTTTAACCCATCCTTCACCTCTCAACGATGTGAGGAGTCGCCAGAAACGAGACGTGCTTAGGATTCCACGTTAAGCTGTAGGTCCCCTTTCCCCGGTTGGACAACTGGCGTAGGCTAGGGACACACAAGTCGCCGAAGTGGCGTCCAATTGAAAGACTTGCATCAGGCCATTGAGTCACACGAAATTATTATTATCTGATAACCCGTTCCATTAAGTATAATACTAAATAAGTTAAACTGTTACAAACGCAGTATACGAATATCTCGCCGCGGTGGAGTGACGGAGCGCTGTCAGGCGTCTTACTGCGGAGCGCGCGGTTACTCGCCGTTAGAGATTCGAGTCCTCCCTCGGGCATGTGTGTGTGTGTGTGTGTGTGTGTGTGTGTGTGTGCGTTGTCCTTAGCATAAGTTAGTTTAAGTAGTTAGTAAGCCTAGGGACTGATAACCGCAGCAGTTAAGTCCCTTAGATTTACAAACATTTGAACATTTTGAAAAATATCACTATAAGATTGCGTTATATTGTGATTAATATATATATATATATATATATATATATATATATATATATATATATATATATATATATATATATATATATACTGGTGCAATTTTTATGCGCGAGGAAAGATTCCTACAAGTTAAACGGCGAGTCGTCAACTGAGATAAAGTACGAGGGTCACTCCAAAAGAAATGCACACTATTTTAAAAAAATACAGTTTTAATTCTGCATATTTGAAAGTTTTACAGTGTGTAGATACATCCTTCCCGCTTAGTTCAACCTTCCGCGTCAGGTGGTTAAAACTCCACGAGCTTTCGGCTAAGCACTCCTAGGCCATTGTCAAGTGGTACTGACTGCCTAGTGGCTGCAAGTACGGCCTTATATACACTAGGTGCCGGCTGTGACGTCACTGGTGCTCCGCGACATCGCCATATACGGGCATGCTCTGAGTCGGTGTTGGATGCGCCCGTTTTAACTGCGCGATCGCTGGATCCCACGCCGCGCTGAGCTGCAGGCCGCCGTGGTGAGGTCCAGCGATCGCGCAGTTAAAACGGGCGCATCCAACACCGACTCAGAGCATGCCCGTATATGGCGATGTCGCGGAGCACCAGTGACGTCACAGCCGGCACCTAGTGTATATAAGGCCGTACTTTGAGGTCCCATGTTCAATCTGCCAGGAAGTTTCATATCAGCGCACACTCCGCTGCAGAGTGAAAAGTTTCATTCTGGGAACAATGAGCCTGTTCTATGGCACCTCGGACTACTGAACAACTCTAGAGGTCCTTACTGAGGAGTGGGAAAAATTCCAAAACATTTTTTCGCAAACAGTCAAGAGCATGCATCGAAGAAGTAAATTAAGAGATTAGAATCCTGCGTCAATTAAAAGAAAAAAAAGTTGATATTTTATCCAGTAGTTACATTTTTTTAGGGATACAAAAGAAACAGGAATTTTTTCCAACATTTCCAAATCTGAGTTTTACCGATTTCAGATGTGGTGCAACTTTCCAGGATCACGTTCTATCTACACCCTGTGCTTCAAAGTTGTAGAGTATCAATCCGTGAGTTCAAAATGCACCAGTTTTTTTTCTAAACAGCCCAATTTTGAATTTTTTAATTCGTAAACCAAAATAGAGGTAAACCTTAAACAAACAATATAATGCATAAAACCAAAATAGAGGTAAACCTTAAACTGACAATATAGGGTTTTCACAATTTTTTATTTCTACAAGTACGGGTATCAATTCTAACTTCATTTTGAGGCTATATTATGCTATCTGAATTATTTCCTAAACAAAGCAGCAGTATGATGTCTACCGATTCTTTTACGCCCATTCCAGGGAAACCAACAGCGTCTTCTAGCTTCAACTTTGAAATAAATACAAAAGCTTTTTGTGACAGACCGTAGATGGCAATCTCTGCATCTACCGCTGATTTTAATGGTTACTTTGGATAAAATTTCGGAAAGGATTCAAATGTCCTCAGCTATTTCCTTTAATTGGTAGCTTAACCCAGATAGCGCGGAATTATTTTTGGTTTCAATTTTATTTCATAAGGTATAAATTACTTTCATATGATTGCACAAAAACATTATAGATGATTTTTTTCACAAACACACCATTAGTTTTGGAGTATTGCCATCTTTCTAGAAGGACGTCAAAATGAATGTTTTAGAATTTTCGTCTGTTGAATCATTATTATTAACACACTGTTTGAGATGAAATATATACATATAAATGTCGCAAAAATTAAAGAATGTTCATGAAATACCTACCCAACTAAGAGGAAATCTTCAACATCTTTCGCATGAAGCGCAACTTTGCAGCCATATCCTACCATTTTGAAATCAACAATACAAACAAAAATTGATCTGAGATGGAAGCAGGAGGAGTTCGCGGTAAAAGTCCTACTTTTAGTTTTCGAGAACAGTTATTTATGTGGTGAGGGACACACAGAGGAATTCAAAGAACGTCACAAACTCAGACAGAATGACAAGAAATATGAAATTCAGAACGGCACGATGAACGTAGTTACCATCATTCTTGGGGATCAAGACGTAATAGATCGTTTGAATGATGAGCAGTTAGTTGCAGCTGACGAATGGTATCACTCCGTTTTGTAAGAATAAACTATATTGGACGCCTTCATCACATGCTTGGCAGGGAGCAGGATAGGGAAATAGAAATAAAATCTCGTACCTTGAATAATGCTAATTTCCTGTTGACGATTTAATGAATCAGGTGGAAGAGGAAAATCGCCCAAATATAAGAACAGTGAAACATTGTCTATTAAATGGTTTCTGATGACTTCCTGTATGTTGAATGAGCACAAAAGTCACCAGCCATTTGTTTCCGGAATGTTGACCACAATGTATATGAACACAAAAACCAAAACATTGAAGAAGAACGGAAGAAACTTGTGAAAGAAGCACCAGAAATAGTTCTGGAAGACATCCGCTCTGTTGCACGTGACAGAGAAATTTATGGCTCCTCGGAAATCCAGGAGACGTCCCCAGAGGAGGGGAGAAGATCCTGATAGCAATGTATGGCACCAGAAGAACGACCATCCACAGCATCAGTGAGCGAGATATCATCTCCTTGTGAAGACGTCGGCAAAGGCGGAGTTCATCTTGCCCCGACTTCCTACAACACTGGACGCTGCACACCTGCACAATTACAGAGCATTTCACCACGTTCAGTGGAAGGTGAAAAACAAGCTACGACCACTTGAATGGGACTGGAGACGTGACAGCCTCGGACTCACTCCCATTCCTAGAACGGTCAAACCTGTTCCTGAAGAACTTCTGAAACTGGTCTGCAGCCGCAAAAATGGATTCACTAGTGCACTCACGTTCCGCAAATCAGGCATCAAGTGAACCATGGTGTGCTAGAACAGTGCGGGGAACACGACCTAGACGTGGACGGAGACCTCGCAGAGGAGGAAGATGAGAAATTTTATGTCGAGGACGTTGAGGTGGAAGACACTGATGATGATCATCCTGAGACACCAAATAACGTCAATCAGCCTGAAGAAGAAGAGCCTGAAGTGAAACCCTCAAAATGAAAATTTTGTAAATATTTCAAGTATCTATGTATTTATTGTAAAAAGTCTTTTCTTCATTTTAAGACATAAATAAAGCGATTATTACAAGTGCTTAACTATCTCTTTTCCGGTTACTTTTATATAATATTTAGCTCTAAATATATGAAACCCCTAATGCTTTTAGGCATTAATTAAATGTATATTTGTAGGGAACAAGAAACTAGCTGTACATATCAAACTCATGAGATTTGTAAATTTTTAAATGTTACGAACTGGTCATAGTATGAAGAATTTAAATTTTAAAATTATAACAAAATTCCTTACAACTATTTTGGAAAATATTCTGTAATATTTCGGCCAGGAACGCTTTTGTTTGGTGACTTTGCTGATGGAGACTGTTATGTACACAAGGTGGACGATGGTCGGCCAGGTCAACTCAAGAGCACGATTCATGTAACAGAAATTGGTAGCACCACTCATAAACACATTTATTATGTATTAACACGACAGTACAAAAGATAAATACAACTTAACTTTCTTTGATCGTAGTTTCTGAGCAAGCAATGTCCAATGCCTCGAAGCAGTCTTCTGTAAATACAATACTGTCACCATTCCATAGTCCACAAACCTACGCCAATGTATCTCTAGCTTGTCTGCAGGTTACTGAGACATGCGACAGGTTCAAATGTTTGTATAGTCTAAGGGACTTAACTACGGGGTCATCAGTCACTAAACTTACAAACTACATATGAACTACTTACGAAATAGGAGGGCACAAATATCCATGCCCAAGGGGGGGATTTGAACCCCCGACCGTAGTGGCCGTGCAGACCGTGACTGGAGCGCCTCTGTCTCCTCGGCCACCGCGGCCGGCTATCCCGACAGGAATACTGTTTCTGACGGCCACATACAGACTGTCACTTGAAACTTCCTGGCAGATTAAAATTGTGTGCCGGAACCGGGACTCGAACCTGGGACCTTTGCCTTGCGTGTTTGCAGGAGAGCTTCTGTGAAGTTTTTTTTATTTTATATATATATATATATATATATATATATATATATATACTAAATTCTGTCCTCAAAATAGGCATCTGATAGCAATTTGTGTTTGAACACAGTGTGAACCAAAGAACGTATCAGTGAATAAGACACACGCAGCCCGCCAGTCTTCAGAAATGGTGTTTTTTTGTCAACATCAGAAAAGAGTGTAATTTAAATAGTATAATTGTAAATAGTGACAGTAAGTGGCAATGTGCTACAAGAAACACATGAAGAGAGCAACATAAAGAAATGTCAGTAATCTTTAGTTCATTATATTCAGAATAAAAGAAACTCGTAGAATGGGAACAGTTGATGATCGAATTCAGTAAAAACCACCCAAAAATGTAAAATAACAAATGTTTTCTGTGGAGTGGACCACTGAAGATTCTTTAAAATAAAGCGAAACGCATCTGTTTTCAAGCAGACTAATTTACATTTGTAAAAGTCGGTAACCTAACCTATACAAACTGTATAACTACAACTGTGGAGGAGGAGGAGGATAAAAAAATTAAGAATTTTGTACATAGTTGATATTTTCCAAGTAATTTGACAAACTTATGAAATGTATATAATTTAAATTAAGTAAGGCACACATACGTTTATGACTTGAAGCATAAACAAATTAAAATTTTAATATTTTGTAGATGAAATTATTGAAGATTTGTACACTACTTACCGTATTTACCCAAATCTAAGCTGCACGCGAAAAATGAGAGACGAATAACAATTTTAAAAATTACTCGAATTTAAGCCGCACCCTTAAAATACGAGTAAGACTCGCAATTCAGGGAGGGAAAAATTATTGTAGGCCGCACTAAAAATCGAAAACAAGTTTATTCATTCTAACATGAAGAAACTCTAGTTGGGTTTGAGTCGTAAGCTTAGCTGTCGAGCTTAAGCAAGGTTGTTTGCATCTGCGGCTCCTGTTTTGCGGGAAGTTGTTAGTAGCGGCGCGACGAGTGATAAGAAGCATGCGTGGCCGAACGTCTGTCTGATGCAGACGGCGTGAACCTTTCCAAGTGTCAAAAAAATTTCCTTTTCGACGTACTTTCGCTGTGCTGTTACGTTCTGCCTAAGCACGAACTCAAAAATCTTGAAATATTTGTATGAAAACATAATTATATATCTGACAAGCAAGCGAGTGAAAGTGTCGGCTGTTTAGCTGTTTTAATGCACTGAATGAGACAGAAGAAGATGCCGCGGTTTCAAGAGACATGCGATTAAATACGGGGTTCTGATTATACGCGAAGAAAACTTGGCTTCAACACAACACTCCGCCAAGCAATCTCCATTTCAAGTGATTAGTGTTTTGTAATTAAATCAAGGGGTATCAGACCATTAACGGATGAGCTTATTTTGACACGGAACTACGTCAATCGCAAGTACGCACAAAGCTGTGAAGATCAGCAATAATGAACTTCCCTTTCCTCCGCGTAGTTCAGCTTAACCCTTAACTACTATAGACGATGACAGGAACGCAACTACTATGGAGGGGTCTATCAGACCGCTCTCTTATTTTGCATATATTAAACTAGTGTTTTGCGAAATATATATTTTCATGACTTACTGTCGTTCACTACACTTCTTAGAGGAGGCATTAGTAGAAATTTGACTTTTTTTAACAATGTAGTATGAATATCATGACAAGTAAAACATAGCGCAATTTCCAGTACATTTTTATTTTTTGTGCTACGAAAAGAACAGCAAGTAACTATTAATCTACACACCCCCACAGATTATCATTATAGAGATGATATTACAAATTCATAGCGTGATTAGATATAAAAATCCCATTTGAATTGTAGTAAATTGTATGCGAAATCTTTCCATTTACGATTCTCCCAGAAAGGTTGCCACATTTTCCTTATAAAACAAAAAGTACAAACTAAAGATATCCGTCTTTGTGCCACTAAATACTCTTTCAGTCGCTTTGACCCCGCATACACCTTCACGCAGACCTTTCTAGAACATCCCAAACAAATTGGAACACCACACTGTTGACACGGATATCGTGTTTTTCTCTTCAGATGAGGAGGACAAAAGGCACACGTTCTTGCTCATCTTGTATATTCAGTAATCTTCTAATGGTGCCACTCACCTCTCGTGGCAAGTGTCCAATAGAATGTCTACGCTTCATAGATCTCTTGCTAGGGTCTTCATGAAGCTCATTCGTGCCATTACTTCTGCCTTTGGATACGCTTGATGTAGCACATAAGAATTTACAACACACGCAACATCCACTAAAGTGTAAAAAATTACCAAAGGCCATCTTCTTGTCCGGCGACTTGAAGAATAACCTGCACACCTTTGTCCGAGGCAGTTCACACCTCCTTTTGTTGTATTATAAAACTAGATGATCTCGGGTTTTCCTGATATAGGATCATTATTTCCTGCCTTTTTGGGCACAAAGGAAACCAGAGTCGCCGGCCGCGGAGGCCGCGGGGACTGAGGCGCTCCAGTCATGGCCTGCACGGCCAGTAAGGTCGGGTGTTCGAATCCCCCCCCTCGGGCATGGATATTTGTGCCGTCCTTAGGATTAGCTAGTTCATAAGTAGTTTGTGAGTTTAGGGACTCATGACCCCGTAGTTGAGTCCCATAAGCTATACAAACATTTGAACATTTGAAACCAGATTCATGTCTTCTGTAAAACCATAAACAGATATCTTCACTCGACGTTTCCTAATGGGTAGCAATTGCGGTGGAATCTCCTTTTGGTTTCTTTTCAGTGTACCAACGTATGTGAGACCTAATTTTGAAAGTTCATTGACTAGTTCTATAGATGTGTACCAGTTGTCACCTGTAACTTTTCTTCCAGTTTTTCAATAGGTTTCACCAGACGAAGAACAGCCTGTGACTTTTCTTATGGTTTGAAAGGGTGTGATCATCGCTACCTTTTCCAGAATAAATGTATGCATTACACAAGTAACTTGTACTAACGTCGGTCAAACACTGAATTTTCACGCCATATCTTGCTGGTTTGTTTGGCATATACATTCTAAACCCACACATTCCACGGAAAGGTACAAACATTTCATCGACACATACTGTTGTACCTACAGAATAGCAAAGTTGACTGTTTTCGATTATACGCAGAAAGCTTTGTGAAACTGCTGCTGCCTTGTATATTTCCTTTCTTTTTTCCCGATCATCTGGGTTGTCAAATCGAATGGATACAGTAAAAACAGAAATCTTCCCTTACTAAAAGTGCGTCTGAAAATATCTCCGCCTGTTCCATCGGTTGCAAAATGGCTGTAAAACGATTCGTGCCTCGATTTGAAAACCGCTGAATATACTAACAGGCCAATTAGTGCCTTCAATTCAAAGACGTCAACATTTTGTAGATAGGACAAGCGATCATTCGCATACTGGGCTCCAAGCTGCGATATTTTCAGTTTTGTTCATAGAACGATTTCGTCTAGAATATCTTATGTAAAGAACAGATTCCAGACCTCAAAAGCAGAAGGGTTTTCTCCAAGACTTTGAGCCGTCTGTCGCAGTCCAGGATGCTGTAAGACGATGTTGTGTTGCCTTGTTATTACGTCGGCTGCTGGCTGCTTTTTTCGCCATCGAAAACATCTGTTCTTACCGAAGATGTAAGTAAGCTGCTTCGTCGTCATCGGGTGTCACATCTTCATCACTTTCAAGTACCTGCTCTGAATTAGTGTCATGTTCACTAAATACCTGAAAATCAGGGTCATAAGATTTTCCTGCCATGGAGGAACACGACACGGAACAACAGCGAGAGAGAGAGGCTACGGCCACAGCGCTGTCGCTTAGCAGCCGACTGGCCAGGCGCTACGAGGCAGAGCCTGCGCCAGCAGCACGCGAACTCTGAGGCCGCCAAGGCTCATAAACACGAAACAAAGAGCAGAAACACTGCAAGAACGCTGGCACGTGGACCTTGTCGACCACCAGGAAGGTACACGGAAGACCTCTTTTAGCTTGGCAGGGGTGTGTGAAATATCTCGACTCAAAAAGTCGTAGCGGTCTGAGAGACCGCAGATAGTAGTTAAGGGTTAATTCGACGGCAAAAGTTAGTGTGGCGTCTCGTACCGCCATTTTCCAGAACTTCAACTTGCTTAGCAACTTATTCTAACGCAAGGCTGTATTCTGTATCCCGGAAACGGAAAGAAAGTTTGGCATACATTGGGGTAAATAGGTAAAAAAAGAAAATTCCCTGACACTTTACGAAATTTCCTGATATTTCCACGATATTTCCCGGTCGCACGAAGTTCCCTCATAATTCCCGATACTCTCCGTTTTGCCGGTTTGTGGCCACTCTGTTCTTGGTGTTGCATTTTTTATGGCCGACAATGTAGTTGATCAGACTTTCCACAAACGTACTAGTGCAGATTCTTTGCTGGATCTCATGCTTGAGCGCATATATGGGACTCTATTCATGATCCGCCCAATAAATAGGCTTATACGTCTTTCATTTCCCCTTTTACATACCTGTAGAATTTGTCTTTCATAAGCAGCACACCCTGCTGGAGCAAGAAAAGAAGGGGATCGACTCTTAAAAACAGGAAAATTTTTGACATAAAAGCGGAAAAACCTGCCTCAGTCTCAATTCCGCGTTATTCGCCAAAAATTTGAGACGATGATATATTTGCGTTTTTTATTTTATTTTATTTTTGTGCTGAAAGCGAATAGCACAAAGTGACGGTGTAAGAGAGAGAGGAGACAGAGCCAGTGAGAGAAGGCAAGAGCTTAGAGTCGTAGTCGGAGAGACGCGGTAGCAGAAAAAATTATAAATGGATGGAGAGTGCAGCAGTGGAACCCTTATACAGCGTGAATCTAAATTCGCGCACTCGGGCTTCGCAGCGCGATTCCTCACATGCTAGCAATAAATAAAAGTCTGTCTCAAAATTTCGTCCTGCACATATTTCCAGCAGTAAATGGACGTCGAAGATTCAGACGGGTGTGTGTCCCACACGTTAGTGTTTCAGAATTACACTACTACACCAACAATCGTCTTGGGGATGTATGAGGTGTTTTAAGGAACAAAGTGAGCATGGAAACCCATGCCCGGAAACGTCATACAATGATGCGACAGAGCGTCTAAGTTGCTGGAGGGGATGTCTAGCAGCAGGAGCTGGTGCCTGTAACTTGGACTCTCCGTAGCGTCGTTGAATGGCGTTTCTGGGCATGGGTTTCCATGCTCATTTTGTTCCTCAAGTCGCCTCCCACATCCCCTAGAAGTTTATTGGTGTAGTAGTGTATTTCTGAAACACACTGACGTATGGGACACGCACACCCATCTCCATCTTCTACGTCCATTTACTGCCGGAAATATGCACGGGACAATTTTTTGAGCATTTTTTTATTGCTAGCATGTGATGAATCGCACTGCGAAGCCCGAGTGCGCGAATTTAGATTTACCCTGAATAAGTTCTGAGCGCCTGGTTCATCCAGACCGGCGGAATTTAACGGGAAATATTTCGCCCACTTTTACCCATTCCATTTCTCCAAAATGTTCAAATGTTTGTTAAGCTTATGGGACTTAACTACGGGGTCATCAGTCCCTAAACTTACAAACTACTTATCAACTACCTTATACTAAGGACGGCACAAATATCCATGTCCGAGGGGGGATTCGAACACCCGACCATAGTGGCCGTGCAGACCGTGACTGACGCGCCTCAGTCCCCTCGGCCTCCGCGGCCTGCTCCATTTCTCCGTGTGTAAAGGAAATGTTCAAATATTTGTCAATCTATGGGACTTAACTGCCTAGGTTACAAACTACTAAAACTAAGTTAAACTAATCTAAGGACAACACATACACCAATACCCTACGGAGGACTCGAGCCTCCGACGCGCACCGCAACACGGCGCCTTAGTGCGCAAGGCTATCCTGCCGCGGTGCGTGTTAAAGTTCCTTGATCTAGGCTTTACAAGCCCAAACAACCCACCTGAAAAAACATATGTAAAGAGGAGAGAATGGTAACTGCTTAGACAGATGGCAGACTGTGAGGAATAAAGAGAGGAAATTTGAGATAAAAGGAATGGGTCATAGACGGTGGAAGAGGCTGAGAAAGTGCTAAGAAAGATCGAGAGACGGGGATGAAGAGTGGCAGTGGGAGAGACAGATATGTAGATAATAGCAGTGAAATGGGGATGCAAAGTATCTAAACTTCTGTCAATAAAATTCTTCGGGGTATGAAACAAGATCGTCATTTTTATAAAATCTGACGACGTTTCGGCCACTGTTGCAGGCGTCCTTCACCAGTGTGTGTGTGTCTGACTGCTGAATTTGAGATAGCTTGTGACTTATATAACAGCGGTTTGAGGAAGAGGTAGACGGATGTTGGTCTTTCTTTATTGGTGTTTATATTGTTACACGCCATTGGTTCGTTTTGTTTGCAGATGATACAAGTATTGCAATAAAAAGTATGTCAAGCATAGTTATAGAAAGGTCTGCTAATGATATTTTCATGAACATTAATAAATAGTTTAAAGCCAACTCATTGTCATTAAACTTTAAAAGACTCACTACATGCAGTTCAGAACATGTAAGAGATTTCCCGCCAGCATATGCATTAAGTATGATAGTTTGGCAGTATTAAATTCCTGGTATTACAGCTTGATAATAAATTTAGTTGGGAGGAGCACACCACAGAACTGCAGAAACGACTCAACAAATCTGTATTTTCAATACGAGTGTTATCAGACATAGGAGACATAAAACTAACAAAGCTTGCATACTTTGCTTACTTTCATTCCATAATGTCATATGGTATATTATTTTGGGGTAACTCTTCAAGTCAGTCAGAAGTCTTCAGAGTCCAAAAGCGTGTAATACGTATTATTTGTGGAGTAAATTTACGGACGTCCTGTAGAAGCCTCTTCAAAGAACTGGGTATATTAACTACTGCGTCTCCGTATATTTACTCCTTAATGAAATTTGTCATAAATAATATATCCCTTTTCCCACAAATAGCTCAGTTCATACATACTATACTAGGAATAAAAATGTTCTACACAAGGATTTAAAAGCACTTACTTTAGTTTAAAAAGGGGTCCACTACTCAGTAACACACATTTTCAATAATTTACCATCAAGTATAAAAAATTTATCTAGCAATAAAGACTTTCTAGTGGCCAACTCCTTCTACTCCATTAGTGAATTTCTAAATTGTACCAAATGATGCATGTATCGGCATTCACATTAGTATTGTTATATTATCAGCTAAAATACATAAATCTTAAAAATGTATGTATCTGTATTTATATTATTAGTATTATCTATTATTCACCTTGTAAATTTTGTTTCTTGACATCTTCCACATCCACGAGTATCTCCTCAACATGGATCTATGGAATGAAAAACTAATATAATCTAGGTGGAAAGGGGCGTCAACGATTAGTGTTTTCATGACAAGTTTTTAATGTGATTCTTCCCCCTTACTAGTGAAAAATAGGACTCTTGGAGTGGCTTTTGCATTGGACCTTGCGGTTATTGGGATGGACATGAATGAGGGAGATGCAGCAGTTGTGGCGTGCCGCTGTTTACTTGTCGTCTGGCGCAGACGGCCGGTGGGCCGGTGCTCTGCGCATGCGCGGCCGCTGTTGACTCCGGGACGCCTGCGTGAGCTGTTCTGCGCGCTGTCCCGTCTCGCACCGAAACGTCAGTATATTTTATAAAAATGGCGACGCGGTCTCATACCCAGAAGAATTTTACTGAGTGACAACGGCCGCGAAAGCCTGCGCTTTCTGAAAGTCGTCCACCTAAGAAGACGAAGTGAACAGTCATTAATGATAAAGGTGAAGCAATGAATTAAAATTTGTGATGCGGACAGGAATTGAACCCGGACTTCCAAGATTACTAGGTACACATCTTACCGTTAGACCACCGCATCACTAACGAGGCGCCTTAATCGTTAGTGGTGCGATTGTCTAACGGTAAGCATGGAGGTCCGTGTTCTATTCCCGGCCGCATCACAAATTTTAATACATTGCTTCACCATTATCGTAAATGTCTGGCACATATTCGAAACGAAAAACCTTCTCAGGGTTTCTGAATTTATATTTAAATTGATATTTATACGAAGTGAACACAATTCAAACCAAGAACAGCTGCCAGCAAGCGAAGTTTAGAAGTAGATGTTCCTGGAGTAGTAAAACAACTTAAGTCACAAAAACAAATCGTCCGGGCCAGTTTGTATACCAATTAGATTCCTCTCAGAGTATGCTGATGCAATAGCTCCATACTTAACTATCATATACAACTGATCACTCAGCGTAAGATACGTACCCAAAGAATGGAAATTTGCCCAAGTCACTCCAATATTCAAGAAAGACAATACGAGGGATCCCCAAAATAACAAGCCAATCTCACTGACGTCGATTTGCAGTAGGATTTTGGAACATATACTTTGTTCGAAAATTATGAATTATGAACTACCTCGAAGAGAACGACCTATCAACCAGTATTCATCACGGATTCAGAAAGTATCGCTCTTGCGAGACACAGCTTGCCCTTTATTCACATGAAATGATACGTACCATCGACAAGGGATCACAAATCTATTCCATATTTCTGGATTTCAGGAAGGCTTTCGACACTGTACCTCACAAGCGGCTTCTTAAAAAATTGTGGGCCGCGGTGGAGTAGCCGAGCGGTATAAGGCGCTTCGCTGCGGAGCGCGCGGTTGATTTCGTCGGAGGTTCGAGTCCTCCCCCTGGGGCATGGGTATGTGTGTTTGTCATTAGGTTAGTTTACCTTAGTTTATGTAGTTTGTAAGCTACGGACTGATGACCACACAGTTTGGTTTGATAGATTTACAAACATTTGAACATTTGAAAACTGCGTACTTATGGAAGGAATATCGCCCCAATTGTGCGATTGGATTCACCATTTCCTATCAGAAAGGACACAGTTCGTTGTAATTGACGGTAAGTCATCGAGTAAAACAGAAGTGATATCTGGCGTTCCACAGGGAAGCATTATAGGTCCCCTACTCTTCCTTGTGTTTATAAACGATTTGGGAGACAATCTGAATAGCTTTCTTAGACTGTTCGCAGATGATGCTGTCGTTTATCGGTTAGTGAAGTCAACAGAGGAGCAAAAGCAACTGCAAAGCGATTTAGGCAAGGTGCGAAAATTGGCAATTAACACTAAATAAAGAAAAGTGTGAAGTAATACACTTGACCACTAAAAGAAATCCGCTGAACTTCAATTACGCGATAAATCAATCAAACATTAAGGTCGTAAAGTTTACCAAATACCTAGGAGTTAGAATTACGAACAACTTAGACTGCAGAGAACACGTAGAAAATATTGTGGGGAAGGCGAACCAAAGGTTACGTTTCATTGGCAGAACGCTTCGAAGATGCAACAGCTCCACCAAAGAGACTGCCTACATCACACTTGTGTGTCCTCTCCTGGAGCACTGTTGCCCAGTGTGCGACCCTCACCAGGTTGGACTGACGGAAGACATTGGGAAGGTTCAGAGAAGGGCAGCTCTTTTTGTTTTATCGCGTTACAGGGGAGAAAGCGTCACGGAAATGTTGCACGATTTGAGGTGATATCTATTTATGAAATTTCAAACACTGACTTTTACTTCTGAATGTGAAAATATTTTGCTAGCACCCACCTACATAGGGAGACATGACCATGTCAATAAAATAAGAGAAATCAGATCGAAAACGGATTATTTATATGTTCTTCCAGCGCGCTATTAGAGAATAGAACGGTACAGAAAGGTTATGAAAGTGGTTAATGAACCCTCTGCCAGGCACTTAAATGTGATTTTCAGAGTATCGATGTAGATATCTAAACTTCATTACCGTGAGAGACCGGATAAACGCATTTAACCTGCTTTAAAAAAGAGAGCGCCATTATATTCGCTCCAAACTTTTTTCCAAGGTAGGCGGAATGAACAATGTGGCAGCTGAATCCTCACTTTTCTGTCAGAGTCTTTTAAAGACGAACATATTTCCCTTTTTTTTTGCTCTGACAGGAGAATTTTTCAGCTGGTTATATCTTACTGGTCGGATAGTTCTCTCCCCATGGACTATGTCAAACATAAACGAAGGATGTGCTAAGATCTTCGACTCTACCGGAAACATGCTGCGGCTGTGTTACACTTGGTCCGGTTTTCCTATGCCGTCATCCTTGCGGACAACTGTTTTCATTCTAGGCTGTTTTCTAGCGCCGGTGGTGTCTGGCATCTAGCGGGTAGTGACGTTCTACCGTGTTTGTACGTATCCTCTGTGCATGGAAGTAGCCTTTGCGATTATTTATTTCCAAACATCCTTGTTGTTTCCATAATTTATTCAGCCGCTAAACTTAGCATTTATGTTGATACACAAACTCTGACAATGTTCAAATGTTTGTAAATCTATCGGACCAAACTTCGTGGTCATGAGTCCGTAGCTTGCAACATACTTAAACTAAGGTAACCTAACCTAAGGACAACACACACACACCCATGCCCCAGGGAGGACTCGAACCTCCACGGCGAGCAATCGCGCGCTCCGGAGCGAGATGCTTTAGACCGCTCGGCTACTCCACCACGGCACTCTGACAATAAAGTTCGGTGAAGAGTCCTGTAACTTTAACGTAGATGAACTACCAACTACTGTTATCTTACTGTCATAAATAGTCACCTCCCACAACTATGCACTGCGATACATGTGCTGGAAATTTTGCACGAAGTCTTCCTTTCGGATGGCGTACAAAAGCCTCTTCACGTTTCGTTAGATGTGAGTAATATCGTCAAATCTCTTTCCTTTCTATGTGAGTTTGAGTGGGGAGAACAGGAAGAAGCCTGGAGGCTTGATATCCTGCGAGTATGGTGGATGTTCAAGTTGCACTAAAACGTTCACCCACACACTGCCAACATCGTCAACCAGTTCCTGGCAAAAAGGAGGGGTCGTGGTGTAACATCTGCCATAGTCACCGGATCTCATTTCTCTAGACTTCTGCCTATTCTCTCGACTCAAACTCGCTTTGAGACGAAAGAGATTTGACGATATTCCTGACGAGGCTTTTCAACACAATCCCAAAGGAAGCAAAGTTTCATGAGATGTGTCGTAGAGTTCAGAACTGCATTGGTATGGGAGGTGACTATTTCGAAGGACAGTAATTTCACTATACTTCAGATTTCATCTACGTTAATATTACAGGACTACTCACCAAAATTTATTGTCACTGGGTGTATATCGTAATTATCTGATCCCTTTTCAATTTTATTATTCTTAATATTGCTTGCGGTCACATGTGATGTCCTTCAGTATAGTTTTCCTGCAAAATCAGGAGTCTCTTTTTATCTTTATAGAACTATGTGTGTTAATCAGAGTTTATGGTGATGAGTGCCAGATATTCAATCGAAATATTGTCGAGAACACTTGTCGAAAAGCAGATACTAATTTACATTCTATGGAAGGTTTAAATTTCACACTGTATGTAGAAACTTTCGAACGAACAGCATTCTTGTTGAGTATGATTAACCGGCAAAGAAGGAAGCCAACAGTCACGTTCAGGTCGCCAGGGATCAACGAATATTTCCACGAAATGTGCAAGATAAGGGAATATCAGTTCGGGTTTTACCATGTTATTTATGAAACTTCGGCACAAGCGGAGCTTTTCAGCGATTAGCATACGACTGGACGAACGTAAAAATTTCCGCTACTAATGTGAAGAATGAAGGCAGAGAAAAGTCCTCGTAAAAAACAGTAGTAGTTATCGAAAGTTTCTCCAGCTATTTGAAAAGCTACAGTACATTCATACATGTGGAATATCCATATAAAATTCAGTTGAATAATAATTTAAATTTCCAGATATATTAAAACTATTTGCTGGTTCAAGAATGGAACATGAAACGTTGCTATTACCGACTGAGCTATCCAAACACGACCGACGAATCGCGTCCACAGCTTCACTTCTTTATTTCAGAATTACGCAATACATCTCTAACGTACCTATCTGAATGGCAGTTTTCGAATAATGCACATCATGGAGAAATGTCTAAGCCACAGCCTAGACGTTATTTCTAAGACAGAACTTTTTCTTTAATAATGCCTACTTTTAGTTGCTACATCCACTTCCGGAAGTTAAATGTCGAACCAAATTTTAAACACTTAATGATTTCATATTCACACAATATATGACATCAACTGCGAATGGGCAAAGCTGAAAATGTACACTCAGCCTTCTGTCAGACACAAACTTCCAGCTTCACCCTGCCCACAGTACTCAAACTGGTAGTCACTATGTACTAATTCCCGTAAGAGTAAGGGCTCCAAATTTGCCCACCTCTCTAACGAAAGGATTATTGCCCGTCACTGGCATATTATGTATATATATACTGTATCTGTGCGCAGTTGATGTAGTGGTGTAGTGGTCAGCACAACTGCTTAGCGAGCGGGAGACCCGGGTTCGAAACCCGGCTGGGTACACATTTTAAGATTTGCTAAGTCGCAATTGATGTCATATATTCTGTGAATATGGAAGAATAACAACTGTAGGATCAGAAGTGACGTCTGTTCTTTCTGAATAGACGCCACACACAAACATGAGGCGCGTCCAGAAAGTAAGTTCCGTTTGGTAATAAAATGAAATTGTACACAGATACAGAAGAAATTTTTATTGCACAAAATTTTACAACTCTTAAACTACTTTTCCACACAACTGTTGAAATTTTGCAGGCATTTGTCATAGCGTGGCACAAGATTTTGTATACCTTCTTCATAGAAATCTGCCGCCTGTGTCTTCAACCAGTTGGAAACAGTTTCTTTCAGCTCGTCGTCATTGGTGAAGTGATGACCGCCAAGGAAAGACTTGAGATGATGAACAGATGAAAGTTGCATGAATAGGGGTGGAAATCATTAAAAGAAAGACGTTATTCATTGCGGGGTGATCTGTTTGCGAAGTTTCAATCACCGACTTTTAGTTCTGAATGTGAAAATATTTTGCTAGCACCCACCTACTTATGGACACATGATCATCCCAATAAAATAAGAGAAATCATATCGAAAACGGAACGATTTAGGTGTTCTACCTTCCGCGCGCTATTAGAGAATGGAATGGCAGAGAAAAGTTATGAAAGTGGTTAATGAACCCTCTGCCAGGCACTTGAATGTGATTTGCAGAGTATCTATGTAGATGTAGATGTAGAACAGGCTCTGCTGACGCTATACTACGTCTTCTACATCGCTGGCAACGGGTTTTATACAACGCTGGTGACTACTTTGAAGGACAGTAACAGGTGCAAACATGTCACGCTTTTGTATCGGTTGTGAATAAATAGTTGCAACTGTTTAAGATCCCACTCTCGTATTAACAAGTGAAGGAAACAGGCGCTATGCCAGGGAGGCGCACTTGTGCTAGCTACACCGTTGTTGTCTTGATTGGTCTTCAGTCCGCAGACTGGTTTGATGCAGCTCTCCACTCTACCCTGTTCTGTGCAAGCTTCTTCATCTGGGAATACGTAGGGGCCGTCGCGGTGGCCGAGGGGACTGCGGTGCGTCAGTCACGGTCAGCACGGCCACTACGGTCGGGGGTTCGAATCCCCCCTCGGGGATGGATATTTGTGCCGTCCTTAGTGTTAGCTAGTTCATAAGTAGTTTGTAAGTTTTAGGGACTGATGACCCCGTAGTTAAGTCCCATAAGCTATACAAACATTTGAACATTTGAATACATACGGCAGCCTACATCCATCTGAATCTATGGAGCTAGCTGTTAGAGCATTGTGCATGATTGAGTTTTGCAGCATAAATTTTGTGATGAAGAATATGTAGGAGTTACGGAATAATTTGAAAGGTACTGAAAAGTATTCGTGCTAATTTGTTTCGAATGTTGGTTTGGTAAAGAAATATATTGTCGTGTGGCTTCATGAAGCTGGGTTAAGCTTGCAGTCCTCAGTTTTTGTTTCTGGATCATAAAGGTTACCTTTCCAATTTCAGCTATTTTCTTGATCTCACTGTCAAGCTCACATTATTATGAATTATCTCAAACAGAACGATCTATTGGCCTAAGGTCAACATGGATTTAGAAAATATCGTTCATGCGAAACACAACTAGCTCTTTATTCACACGAAGTGATGGGTGCTATCGACAAGGGTTCGCAAATCGATTCCGTATTTCTTGATTTCCATAAAGCTTTTGACACCGTACCTCACAAATGGCTTTTAATCAAATTGCGTGGTTATGGTATTATCGCCCCAAATTTGCGATTGGATAGGGGATTTCTTGTCAGAGAGGACACAGTTCGTAGTAATCGATGGTAAAGCATCTACTAAAATAGAGGTGATATCGGGCGTTCTACAGGGTAGTGTTATTGGTCCTCTGCTGTTCCTTGTTTGCATTATCGATTTAGGGGGAAATCTAAGTAGCTCTCTTAGGTTGTTTGCAGATGACGCCGTAATTTACCGTCTAGTAAAATCATCTGAAGATGAAAATCAACTGCAGAACGATCTGAATAAGATATCAGTAAGGTGTAAATATTGGCAGTTGACTCTAAATAATGAGAAGTGTGAAGCCGTCCACATGAATACGAAAAGAAATCCATTAAACTTTGTTTGCAATATAAATCAATCAAAAGTAAAGGCCGTACACTCCACAAAATACCTAGGAAATACTATTACTTCAGACTTAAATGGGAAAGAACACGTAGATAAGGACGTGGGAAAGGCGTACCAGAAACTACGTTTTATTGGCAGAACCCTTAAAAGATGCAACAGAACTACAAAAGAAACTGCATACACTACGCTTGTCCGTCCATTTTTGGAGTATTGCAGCCCAGTGTGGGATCCTTATCAGGTGGTTTGACGGAGGACATCGAAAGAGTCCAAAGAAGGGCAGCTCGTTTCGTATTGTCATGATACAGGGGAGACAGTGTTACGGAAATGATACAGGACCTGGGATGGGAATCATTACAACAACGGCGGTTATCGCTGCGGCGTGGGCTACTTACGAAACTCCAATCCTCAACATTCTCCTCCGAATGCGAAAATATATTGTTGACTCCCACTTACATAGGTAGAAATGATCATCAGAATAAAATACGAGAAATCAGAGATCGAACGTAGAGATTCAGGCGTTCTTTCTTCCCGCGCTCTATTCGAGAATGGAATGGGAGATGAGTAGTATAAAGGTGGTTCGATGAACCCTCTGCCAGACACTTAAATGTGATTTACAGAGTATCCCATGTAGATGTAGATGTAGACATCGTCTTGCAATGCGTGACTCAAATACGGCAAGTTTGATTTTGAATTTTTAGTTACGTCAGCATTTTGTGATGTAATAAGCTACAGAGGGAATTAACGCCATACATCCTACAGGGCTGTCCACGAGTCCGTAAGAATACGAGGGGTGGTGGACATCTCTTCTGAACGGCACGTTGCAAAGCACCCGGAAATGCTCAATAATGTTCATGTCTGGGGATATCGGTGGCCAACGGAGTTGTTTAAGCTCACAAGGGGACCATTAGAAGTGTAAATAACGGACTTTGAGGGGTCTGTTGAAGAGGGGCATTCCCCGAGTATGACGTTATACGCTTTTTTAGCGACGGGCCGTGGTTTTCGAGAAAATTGATGTTGAAGTTTTTTTACTGCGTGATGTAAGACGCGTAACGTTCGCCATGTTCAGAAGAAGTGGGCGTGACGCAGCGGTTAATGTCTCCAGCTCCCACGCTAGAGGTTCCGTGTTCGTGTCCTTGCCGTGTTTTTATTTTTTTTTTTTTTAAATCAGATTAGTCTGACATTCTTCCATTATATTTTACACAATATCAACAAACAGTGTACATTGTGTGACATTAGGAATGAATATTAAGTTTTGCCTTAGTAATTTAATCTTCACGTCATTATTATAAAATCTTATTCGCCATCGCCTGTATCGCTTGCTATGTCACAACAGAAATCCGGACAATATTTGTCGTAAAATTAACCGCAACACAATGGTTTAAAGTACCAAGCACATTTCATGAAACTACTGTCTTGCAGGCGCATGGAGTTTTTAAGAGCGATACCAAAAAAAAAGTTCAGTTACATCAACAAAGAGTTAGTTGTCTTTCATCCGTTAACTTCGATGCGAACCGTGCGTATCTGATCGTCTTCGAAAAAGCAGGTCCCCTGAATCGTTGCAAAATTAATGAGTGTAGTTTTATGACAAATATCATCCGGATCTCTGTTGTGGCATAGCGAACAATGCAGGCGATAGCGAGTAAGATTTTGTAGTAATGAAGTGAAAATTAAATTACTATTGCAAAATTCAATATTTCTTACTAATTTCACAAAAGTACACTGTTTGTTGATATTCTGTAAAAATAAAATGGTAGAATGTCGGACTATTCTGATTTAAAAAAAATAAAAAACACGATGAGGACTCAAACACGTTACCTCCAGCGTAGTAGCTGGAGACCATAACCGCTGCGCCACTCTCACTAGCCTCATACTCAGTGTATGTCCCTCTACAACAGCGGTCGGCAACTAGCGGACCGCGATCCAGAAAGCTGGACTGCCAAAAGTACTTTCAAAGTGTAAGTTAGATACTTTAATTTTTTAAAAAAAAATTCTACAGATAACAACACCGATCTACAAGGAAATTGGAAATTAATATGTGGTTTGGTTCAAAGTGTATCATTATTCCGTCACAAGCTAGTTCATTGAAAGAGACGTTTTTAAGTCAAGAATTTCGTCATTTCGCAACAATTTTTGAATATAAAAGTCTTCCTGAAATGGACATTTCCATATTGTAATATTTCTTGGCAGATCTTAAGAAGGAATTTGCAGAAAGTTCAAAGACTTTTCAGAAACAGACAAGTTGTCACCACTTTGAATATCGCCTTTTGAGGTTTCTCCTGCAGCGGAATGGACGGATGAGGGAGCGAAGTTATTTCAACTTTCAAAGACTTTACTCCAAGTGGAGATAATAGACTTACAGAAAGACATTTCCTTTCAAACGTATAAAACTGTATCCACTGAAGAATTTTGGGGTCAACATGTCCCGGAAAAATATGAAAATTGCAAAACATTAGCGATCTACCTGGCTGCTATATTTGGCTCCGGCTATATTCGTGAAATTGTATCTTCAAAATTGAATTTCTTGGAGAATAAATATCGCTCACGACTAACGGCAACCCACTTTGAAGACAACACTCGCATCAGCTGTTCTGCACGTGAACCTAACTTTAAGAATCTGCTCAAGATCGCAAATGTAGCATTTCCCGTGGATTTTCTTAAGAGATATACGCACATTTCATTGTACTGTCTTAGTGAAAATTAGAATAAAAAATGGTATGTATAATGCATGTCCTGTTTCTGGACTTTTCAATAAAAGTTTGACTATCCACTTAATTTCATACTTTTTTGTGAGTGAAAATGGAAGTATATAAATAGCAAATAATATAAGTTTTTATGGATTTTTTTGTACATTATTAATTTATATCTCTTACATCGTACATTATTTGAGAGTGATAATGAAAAAAAAGCATTGAAGAATAAGCCTTTTTGTGAATTATTTATTACAAACTTGCCAAAGTTTTGTATTTTGATTTTGTACTTTTTTATTTTGTGGATGAAAATTAACGTAAAAATAATAAGGAAAATGAGGTTTTACATCTCGACCTTGATAAAAAAAATTTCAACAGTATCCGGACCCCATCTGAGATTACTTGCCGGCCTCTGTTCTACAACATATCTGAGAACCATCAAAATCCGTTATTTACACTTCTGATGGTTCCCTTCTCAGAACAGTGTTCCTGGACCACAATGTAACAGTTTTGGACGCGTGTGGTGTCGCATTGTTCTGCTGGAATTGCCCAAGTCCACTGGAATGCAAATGGACATGAATGGGTGCAGGTGATCAGCCACGATGCGTACGTAGTCACCTGTCAGAATCATATTCAGACGAGTTTGTGACACTTGCGGGGAGTGCCACTTGCGCGGAAAGGGAGTTTGTAGACACTTGCGCGGAGACCCGGACGCTGCAGGTAGTGAGCAGGGTGTTCCAGAAGTAGGGATACACCACTCCTACTCCACGCCCTCCAGCCGCTACCTGTGCCGTATTCAGGTAAAGGCCCACCGAGCGAGGTGGAGCTGTAGTAACGGCCCGGAGATATCATACAAATATCACTCGATTTACAATACAGTACCATGTGAAGAGGAATGTGATGAAATCGGAACTGAGCGCAACCGTTGCTAACTACAATTTCGGATTTACTGCATTTTGAGTCAGAATTCGCATCTATATTCGCATTTATCGCAAATGCGAATTTTTCCTGTCCCTAGTAATACCTCTAAAATTAAACAGCTGATCAAGGCACTAAAAGCAAGGGCAGATCTAAAACACAATTTGATCGTGGAATTATATACAATCTCATTATAAAGGTTTTTTGTAGGTGGTTTTGAGCAGCTTTTAAATATGTTAGGAATAGAATTATGAAATATAGACAGCTACACCTTATGTTTATAATGAGATATCGATTTCGGCTAATTTCAGGTCATCTTCAAGTCTCAAACAACAGGTGTTACTTATGCATTTTTCCAGTGGCACTCATAACCTTTAACAGTTTACACACGAGGTCTAACGTTGTTAGTCGCATTAGCGATGAAAACAGAACCCAGAATCTTTGCGTCTAAATGATACATATATTGGTGTGATGTCTTATTTCGAGAGAACAAACATCACACAAATACATATATAGCTCTCGGTAAAGTGGAACGGTACGATGTCGTTTCGTAGCACAGCACGGCGACTGGAAACGCAGGAGAAGTGCAAACAACGTTCTCTCCTCAGAGATATGATTCTAATTAGGTTCGACGTAGACTTCTACAACATACAGTCTACACGGCGAAGATTACACCAAAAAATGTAACGTTTCGTCTACTTTGGCAATAGCAACCAAATTTTAAAATCGTGTCTACTATATAAAGATTTAGCAACACAAAACGCTTCAAGTTCATAACTTCACTGGTTTTCGAGTTCTCAATTTTTAATATGTTTTTAATGTTATTACATAAAAAACAAATTTGGGACTCACACTACAATTTTCATATGGCAGATTTTGTAGGTACATTCACAAGACATAATTCAACAGTTCTGTGCATACATTTTATGAGAAATACCAATCATTTGTTTTCAGTGTTTATTTCAAATTTCTACATTTAAGTTTCTTTAATTATTAGTACTTAAATGGTTGATGAAATAAATAAATTACGTGTATATGTGTAGTCTTATGCGGCCAGACTACTTAGGTCATAGGTCGCTAGACAAAATAATGTAGGCAAAGTAAAAACAAACATACCCATGTCCGAGGAAGGACTCGAACATCCGACCGGACCGGCCGCGCAATTTGTGACACAAATTACATGTTTGATAATATTAATGCATAGGAGTATGAAATCACGTCAAGACTACTTCCTGCAAAAATTTCGACAAAAAATGTTGGCACTGAGTTTAGAAAAACAAAATTCTGGTATATTGGATTTTAACATTTTATCAAAAAATGAATGTTACTACAAGAGATACAGCCATTCAAATTTACGAGCACCATAACGTATTCCCTTCCTGAGTAAATGAGCTGCTTCTTGTAGTTTCAACACCTTTTCCTTGAATTTCTGAATATAAATCTTCACACAGACTTCTTGAGGAGGAGAGTGATACAGATATCTGATTGTAAACCACTGCCTATTACCTTAGACCTTTTTGGCTGTACTGAACAGAAGTTCCGCGTATTCCGTAATTTATATTTATACAGTTAACAGGTAATGTAATTTATAACCAACTATTGGCTGTCAATTTCGCTTCATTTTTCCTGCAAGTCTTGCAATTTGTTTCTCCCTGTTGGTTTATGCCAACTTCGGAGTAAAAATGGTTCTAAATCACAGTGATGGAAAATATTTTATCTTCAGCATTTTTCGGTGTGTGACATTCCCTTCCACATTCCGTATTTCATACATTTCTTAGATGTATTTCTAATTCGAATACAGCCAAATCGTTTTGGGGTCTACGAATAAATGCTTCAAGTATGTAAAATACTCATTGACTTATTATTAACGTTTTTTAATGGAAGGTTTGAGGTTGCGTCTCCTATTAAAAAGCATAGTAGCTATTTTTAAAGAGATGAAAGTTGCGAGATAGTGGGGTTAACTACATAGCAGTCAATTACATCAACGTATCTGTGCAGGATGCCTAATATATTTATTGCTTGCGTAGGTGTCTTGATATGCTTAGTGTTCTGAATAATATGCTTTTAGGAGGTATGACTGTGGAAAGTCATCCTCTTGCAGTAGCAAAGAATGTCTTAATAACTCTCCAAACATTATCACTATTAAAATACCTTTTTGTTTTCAGGAGGAACACTCAACGAATTCATATGTAGTTAGAACAAGTTACTATATTGCTCTTCTGCTTTGAAAGGTTTGTGCAATTTCACTGATTTTCGTGTTATGTTGAGAGTGTGGAAACTTGACAACAGCAGTGCTAGACTTCTTGGTGTGCCTGTACCCAAGAAAAGCCATTAGCCGCCACAAGGGCCCCGGGTTCCGCGCAAGTGTCACTCCGCGCAAGTGTCACTCCGCGCAAGTGTTCCAACCCCATTCAGACGTACCAAGATTCCCACATCACTGCAACTATACGCGCCCCATACCATTACAGAGCATCCACCATACGGTCGCAGCGAGGTCGGAGATTTAGTTTTACCTGAGTCCCGATATTCACGGCGCATTCGAGAAATAGTCTTACTCCAATATCCTCACCTCATCGCTACCTCGGAGATGCCATGTACCGTCTCTCGTGCGCCTACAATAACGCCACATTCAAACTCACGTAAATCATGGTAACCTGCTATTGTAGCAGGAGTTACCGATTTAACGCTTGTTTTGGCTACCTGTTGTGTTATACAGGGTATTACAAAAAAGTACGGCCAAACTTTCAAGAAACATTCCTCACACACAAAGAAAGAAAATATGTTATGTGGACGTGTGTCCGCAAACGCTTAGTTTCCATGTTAAAGCTCATTTTATTACTTCTCTTCAAATCACATTAATCATGGAATGGAAACACACAGCAATAGAACGTACCAGCGCGACTTCAAACACTTTGTTACAGGATATGTTCAAAATGTCCTCCGTTAGCGAGGATACATGCGTCCACCCTCCGTCGCTTGGAATCCCTGATGCGCTTATGCAGCCCTGGAGAATGGCGTATTGTATCACAGCCGTCCACAATACGAGCACGAAGAGTCTCTACATTTGGTACCGGGGTTGCGTAGACAATAACTTTCAAATGCCCCCATAAATGAAAGTCAAGAGTGTTGAGGTCAGGAGAGCGTGGAGCCCATGGAATTGGTCCGTCTCTACCAATCCATCGGTCACCGAATCTGTTGTTGAGAAGCGTACGAACACGTCGACTGAAATGTGCAGGAGCTCCATCGTGCATGAACCACATGTTGTGTCGTACTTGTAAAGGCACATGTTCTAGCAGCACAGGTAGAGTATCCCGTATGAAATCATGATAACGTGCTCCAGTGAGCGTAGGTGGAAGAACATGAGGCGCAATCAAGACATCACCAACAATTCCTGGCCTAACGTTCACAGAAAATCTGTGTTGATGACGTGATTGCACAATTGCGTCAGCCCACACATGTTGATTGTGAAAATTTACAATTTGATCACGTTGGAATGAAGCCTCATCCGTCGCATGTCAAAACACGCACGGAAGTCAACATTGCCTTCCTTCAATTGGGCCAACTGGCGGTGAATCGAGGAAGTACAGTACATACTAACGAGACAATTGGGTATTTTGACAATTGTCTGCACGAATTATTTCAATTTACATTTAAAGAGAAATACTAAAATGAGCTCTAACATGGAAATTAAGCGTTTACGGACACATGTCCACGTAACATATTTTCTTTCTTTGTGTCTGAGGAATGTTTCCTGAAAGTTTGGCCGTACCTTTTTGTAACACCCTGTATAGGCTTAGCCGGCCACAGAACGTACTCCGAGTGTTTAGATGTCTCTGTGTTTGTATTCGCATGCTTATAAAACAGCCACGCGCGTTGGGCGGTGGACCGTGGAACCTAGAAAACGGAGTTGCCTCGAGCCACGTGCCAAAGCAGTGGTAAGAGCATTGAACTGGCCTGCTCACCGCGGGGCATTATTTCTACGGCCTCGATGTCCTTGTCTTCTTGGTCCGTATCATCAACAGCGGCGATTACCATCGAGCCATATTACGCTTTAAACTTGATTAATCGCCAAGTGTTCGCGGGCTCCTTCAAGGTGTCGGATTATTTACAAGGGGGTAATAGGTTGTCTGTCATAGAGGGAGGGAGAGAGAGAGAGAGAGAGAGAGAGAGAGAGAGAGAGAGCGAGAGATAGATAGATAGAGAGAGAGAGAGAGAGAGAGAGAGAGAGAGAGGTGGAACCAGGTATACCTCGCAAGCTGTTTAGAGGTGCTGGGTAGTCTTGGTTATCAATCACAGAGGCCGCGATTTTCATTGTGAACTAGCTTAAACCCGCGGCTCCGCTCGCGTGTTGGTTGATTATGATCGATAAGCTATCTTTCAGTAGTGTGGTATTTATTTATTCTTATATTTCCTTATTCGTATGCGATTCCTTACAGAGAAGGAGCTGAAGACAGTGTAGCACGCATAGACCAAAGATATGGTCTGTGGCATCGAGTTTCGCTGTATGTAACCTCCTTGCTATAGAGCGCAAACGTCATCGCTGGCCTTCAGTCCGATTTTTTTTTTTTTTTTTTTTTTTTTTTTTTTTTTTTTTTTTTGACGACTTTCAATCACGTTATCTTCCACCTCCGTGATAGCTATCGGCATGGGACTGCTATGGTGTACAACGGGAGACTTCTGACAACAATTACACACAGACCATTCGTTTGCGTTCTGTAGTTTTACCTGCAGAGCGAAATATTAACACACACACACACACACGTAGAATTTTATATACACCGATAACTTTCCATCCCAATATACTCCACCCTTTTATCGTTATCAACCCTCAAGCAACAATGCAACCAATAAAACCATTTTCAAAGAGTAAATGTAATTTTCAAAGAGTAATTATTGTCGTGCATTTCGCGTTATATTCTTCAAATTACTAAATATCTATCAGATCGCTATAAAACCGTGCCTAAAACCTTCCTCAGGTATAAATTAGTAACTGTACGTATATTTAAGTCTCTGCATCTGGACGTGATAAGCTTACACCGAACAGACATTCACATTAATATATATATATATATAGATAAACAGCTATCCGATGCCATAAAACCGTCCCTAAAGCCTTCCCCGGGTAGACATTAGTAACTGTACAATATTTTAGCTCTTTATGTCTTGTGGTTCAGACGTGATAAACGTACACCGAACAGACATTTACATTTATGGATATACATGGTTGACGTTAGCTTAAAATGTCGAATGTGTCACAAGTTGATCAGCAGATTCCATTGTTGCTGGTTTGCTTTAGACCGGTTTCATTGGTGCTGAGTTCTTGTTACAGATTTTAAGGTAGTTTTCTCCATTAATGGATACTATGAGTTTATACAATTCCGGAAAAGTACACCTGGGCATACGACGACTATTTTTATCTGATGACGGCAGATGCCACATGGGGGATAGTAGATGTATTGATAATGGTTTCAACATCGTGCGCCAACTGAGAGCGTAGCCAGAGCGCCATCTTTAATACGGAATGTTTACATTCATAAGATTCAGTGTGTATGAACGTGTTAAGCAAACAGGCGCCATGACAAGTAAGCGTACTGGTGCTTCCTACGGTCAAGTATGTGATTTGAAATGGGTCAATCTCTGGCCTTATGAACGGCGTGATGGTTCTAACACAAGTTAGGTGTGCTACGTCAAATTGTGCAACAATGCTGGTTGCAGCGGTCACGTGAACACACTCGTACACGGGATTCAAGACGTCCACACAGCACAGACGCCCGCCAAGATCGTAGTATTGTAGGCCGTATATCACGACACACCTGGGGCGTACACCTATGTAACAACGACGTAAGTAAGATAACGTACACCTAATAACACGATACACGATTTTTTCGAAAATTTAAAGAGCATTTTTCTGCCACGTGTGTTTATGTGTCACGCCCACTTTTCTGTCACCCACTTTTCCGCATATTTTTTAGATTTTTATATCGCCTACATTACACGTTAGGGATTTTTTTTACTCCCCAGTGTGTTGGCTATCTTTGGAATGCAAAGGTCGGTATTCTTTTGTTTCTGCTGCTTGTAAACAACATGCTTTCAAACACGCGATTGACGAAACGTAAAGACATTTTTAAGAATCGACAATTTAGAGGAAACAAGTTTAAAAAGCTTTCTGTACAAGAGGTTAAGTCGTCTGACTATGAAGAGAGATGTTTGGGCCATATTCTTCCATAAGTCCTCTATTGGTGATAAGCAATGTCGTGCATTGTGCCCAACAGGAGAAAATTCGTGGTGCAAATAAAATATGGCTCAGGCAACTGGAGAATCTTATTCTCACCAGCATTCTCTGCCTCCTGCTGTCATTAAAGCAATTAGACCTATTTTCAGAGATTTGGCTCATCCTGACCTTCTAAGGATATCTCTGCATGGTAGACACAGAACACAAATGAAAGTTTCAACAGCATAATTTGGAACCGCCTTCCTGAAAGCGTATTTGTAGGCATGCTTACAATGTAACTAGGAGTTCATGATGCTGTTATTACATTAAATTGCGCTAATATTGAAAAGTGTGGTACTGAAAAAGCTGGCAATTAATCCTGCTGAAAATACGATCACTGGCCTGCAACATTGCGAAAAAATGAGGATAGCCGATGAAGACAGGTCTGCATCTAATATGGTCAAGAAAGCAAGACAATACATCCAGGAAGGCGAAAAAGAAGCTGGAAGACCTGCTAGAGACCAATGAAGGGCAATCATATGCAGCAGAACAGTTTTAATTAACTGTAAGTAACAATTCAAAAGATTTATCTTTACAGTCAGTTTCCAAAAAAACTAAAATTATCATTACATTTGCCCCATTATATCATAAACTATATAGATAATGAATGAAATATTCAGAGACTCTGCATAACATAAAAAGCCACATCTGGTACTACATTCATTAATATTCCCCCATTAGGAAATTCACAAAAAATATTGTCTGCAGAAAAAAAAAGCTTAATATTATTTGTTAATAAATTTAAAAAAGGATTTCTTACTAACTATAAAATGGACAACGTAGATTTTAGTACATTTGAATCTATTAGCATCATGTAAAAATCTCAAGGCCCTGCATCAAATAGGTTTTACAGAAATGGGTCAGATAGTTGCCTAAATTAACATGGATTAGAGACGCAGGGTGTGGCCCCCTTAAACAGGCCTACAGAAAACCAATAACACTGCAGTCGCTACTCATTAACTCTCGAGACACTATATATTTCTTGAACTAACGGTTCTACTGTTCTGAGTAACGATCAAGCTATTGATGAATCGTAGCCTAGACTACCTAGCACTTCTACACAGGTAGCGACGTAAACCTGGCTCTATAACCCCGACAGGCAACCTGTTACATCGTCGGCAAATATCTGACGACCTTAAGGTGTGACTTACACTACACGAAGCAGTCAGAGTACGGGGTGTCCGCTGCTTGCAAAGCACTCTTTCCACTGACCAACACCACGTAGAAGACAAGGCCTCACAGCTGGCCGTGCCTACGTCACACCTAAAGGCCGCGGCCGCCAGCTCACTACCTTGCCGCTGGGGCACGCCCACCGCCTCGCCTTCGTACTTTCGTTGCCTATATAGAGCCAGCCGTTCCACAGTTTCACTCAGTCACGGCGAGAGCGACTTTGCTTCCTCACCTGATGATGGCGGCCAGTTGGACCGCAGAAATATTGTGTTCAGATGACAGAATGATTCGGCTGGAAACCCGTGAAGAATTTGATCGAAATATGAAGTCGTCAGCTACTTCACGTTAGCAGCATTATATGCCGTTCATTACGGCGGAAGAAATACAGGGTGATATTTTTCACCTAGTACAAACTCAAGGGATTCATCGGGGAAATGATACGGAACATAAAAGGTCTAATGAACCTGTGTCCGGAAATGAAAGGTTTTCATGCTGGAGACTATTTATTTGGTAGTGCGCCTCGGTTGCACAGTGGTAGAGTGCCAGACTACAAATCCAAAAGGTTCGATCCCCGACAGGTCCTAGGATTTTTATCTGTCACTTTCCACTTCTTTCACCTCTGGCAGTATTGCTGATGTGAAAAATACCGAGTAGCACCGTGGTTCGGAACCCACGTTAAACTGTAGGTCCCCCTATAACTGGCTGGGTAAGTCAGTTCCAAGGTCGGAGGAAGGCAACGGCATACCACCTCCAAACAGGACCGTGCCTAGTAAAGCCCTGTGGTGTTCAAACCAATCTTCGGATTATTGACTGCTTTATCATTTACCTTTTAGGAGGATGGTACAATAATAATGTCACACATTCTTTTCTCAAAACGTATTTACTGTTCAGAGTCAGAAATTTGGTAAAAATATACATCAACGGGCGAGGTGGCGCAGTGGTAACGCACTGGACTCAAATTCGGGAGGACGGTGGTTCAAATCCACCTCCGCCTATACTGATTTAGGTTTTCCGTGATTTCCCTATATCCCTCTAGGCAAATGCCGGGATGATTTCTTTCAAAGTGCACGGTCGATTTCCTTCCCCATCCTTACACAAAACTCGTACCGTTAGCTCCGTCTCTAATGACCAAGCTGTCGACGGGACGTTAAACCGTAGGCTTCCTTCCTCCAAAATATAAATCAACATGTGTTGTCCACGTCTAATTCTTCTACGTTGCCTCCATCACATTCTATGGCCGTACGTCAACCATGTGGCTGAGCATCTATTCCCCCGTGCGAGTTGCTAAATTGCCGCCCCCCCCCACAGTTTTTTTAATTTTTTTAAAATTTTTTTTATTTTCAACAAAACGTTTGTGGAATTTTATTTAAACAAATCTGTAGGAAATCTCAGCAATCAACCGCATTTTTTTCTTTTCAGATCTTCCTAGGCCAGTCTCAAAGCTTTTAATATGTGCTTACATCTAAACCGTCATGTTGACAGCTACGTTTGAATTATAATTCAACGAGTTTCAAGAAGTTTTCGTTGTCAGGCTGAAAGAGTGTATCTGTATTTCCTGTCAAAGGCAGATATTGCCGACCCAGGAAATGAATTAATGCTATTAAGCGCCCAAGTACATTTTTTCAATGTTCGCTTTCAGTATTCAGAAGCCTTTGATGATGGGCGTCGACAGTTCATGACTTTTTCATCCTCTCAGCAAACGCGATCCACTTTTTATGTGAATTCAAATGATCGGTAGACTTCCCATGACTTTTGAGATACGAAGAAAGGTGCCGCCAGTCGGTTATACCGTTCTTTGCAATTTTTACTGTAGATGACGAAAAAAGTTTGCAACAAAAGCGGAACACAGCATCCTTGCTCTTTGAGTACACCAACCAATGTCTATCTGCTTTTTCTAAATTCCTCAAAGAATAGCTGTAGTGCACAGGGCTGAAACTCCGGTTGTCCGCTTTTTTAAGACATTCTTAAGCGTCCTTAACGCGCTCGGGAGGACCTCGCATGACCAACGTCGTTCGAATGCAGTCGGTAATTATTTCCGGCCATCTTCCGGGATCTGAGTCAACTGTCTTCCAGTTTAGGCTCGCCTTCAGTCCCTTCTCCGGTGGTGAGTACCTCGGCTGATGTTGCTCCGGTATTTTCCGAATCAGGTCGCCTAATTTCAGTTCTGCCTGATGCTTCAATCTCGGAGCTATCATCGCAAAGCAGGTCTTGAGTACAGGCGAGATCTGTTGAACATGTTGTGGATGACCCCCGTCAGCATTGCTACTGTATGCGGTGGTCGCAGTACTGTGTTCGTCAACTTTCTGTACATGTCCTGAAGATAAAGATGTAGCTGCAGTAGCTCCACCAATTTCTGTACTTTCAGGATCTATTTTTTCACCCTAGCCGCTGTTAGGTCGTTCTCTCTTTGGCTTGAAATATCGTTGTAGTGCATGCTTTTGCTTCTTATCGTCATCTTCCTTCAGCGCCCGTCTTTTTCTACCGTCGGACATGTTTCGATCCAGCCCATAAAGAACGATTACGTGAAACTAACTGTTTATGTCAGTGTTCATTTGGCTTTCATCGTCCCTGATTTGCCAATTTCTTAAAGAAAAAACTAAAGGAAAGTGGCAAGGACGCTTTTTAATACCGCACAAAAACTTAAATTTAAAATTCTACTCTAACTACTAGTTAGTTCCGTTTGACTTCAACCTGTTTTTGTTGCAGAAAAATACACGCACAGGCGAATGCTGAAAAATATATTAACGTTCTAACAAGTTATAGTCTTACGATTTGCACTTTCGTGGCTGCACGAACAGTAGTAAGCTATAAACCTTTTCCCTTTCATAATTTTGTTGTGATTGTCAATGAGATAAAGTTTGACTAGGTGTTTTCATTCTCAGTAGTGGATGAATCAATTCTTATCACACGCAGTATGATGGGCATTTTTTGTGACGCTTACTGTTTATTACTTCACGTCTCCTGACATATGTATTGTAGTATTACGTGTAATATTACTGTGTAATGGGGCATGTTAAAGAAATAAATAAATAAAATAAAATAAATATGTATTGTAGATGGTTTTTACCCTCATAGGAATTGTGTCCTGAAGGCAAAAATGTGTACAAAATTCTGTTAAAATCGGTCCATTAGTTTACTGGGCCAACTACCGAACGAATTCTGCAGTTTTCGTTGTAGAGAACGCAACAATACCTATTGTCTGGAAAGGCGAAGTGGTGATGCGGCAGTGCCAGGAACTAGGTCACGTGACGAGGTATAGCGAGGATATGGTTAAACTAGCGCCCAAGAAGAAGAAGCAAGAAGCTAACAGTAAGTATGTGACCGATGATGTGGATAAGTGTATTATCAGGCAGCAATTTCTATGGCATTACGAAAAATTGAAAGGAATAAGAAATTTGCGAAAACTGCACAAATGTTGTCAAACAGAAATTACATTCAAAGCTAGCAAGGAAACCCTTAGAAGCGATGTTCTGTCCATGGATTTTCGTTTTAGAAAGTGTCAAAATTAACGTTTTGTTTTGTGCGGACGAGAGGGCATTCCGCATTGTTGCTAAAAGACCATACTTTCTCATGGTGTTCATCAGAATCAAAGCGACCAGTAGTTTACTTAGATGAAACATGGATTCACACGCATTATACAGTAAATAAATATTGGCAAAGTGACAGTGGGCGAGTAGTATAGTCAAACAAAAGTGCCGGTCAGAGTTTGATTGTTGTTCATGCAGGCGGAGACAGGTGTTTCATGGCTCAAAAACCAAAACGTCCGACTATCACTCAGAAACGGATAGCAAAAATTTTCAAAATTACGTCGAAACGCAACTTATGTCAGGCTTACTAGCAATATATTCATCCCTTGTAATTACTCGCAGCGTATTTAGCCATTCGGAATACTTCTAGCCATTGGAGGTGTTTGACATGTTTGACTGTAGTAATGTTCATCCATTTTTTCCGTAATACGGGAAGAATAAAACACTCGGAAACTGCCATTGAAGGGCTTAGCAAAGTTGCTTCAGGCTAAACATGTAACCGCAGTATCGAACATTGCATTTAAATTTCCAAATTACATTTCGAGTTCTGGAAAATTAGTTGTGCGTAAACGCACGGCGCGTAACAGGCAGGCAGCGCTCCAATAATAAGAACACTGGTGTGCAAGGTAGCTGGACAATTTGGCGTGTACCAAAGACCTTGTAAAAATAACGGCGTGTAAGCCAGAGTGCCTCCCCCCACTCTGTTTCTCTGGCGTAAACACGACGGTGCTGCCACAGTGGCGAGGAAGAAATCAGTCCTCCTCCCTCCCCTGGTACAACAGGGTCGGCCGGCAGGTAGTCGAGGCGCCATGCCACAGTTCCCGTAGCCACTCCGTCTGAGGTTCGGTATCGAATCCCCTCTTGGGCATGAATGTTGAGCTAAAAAAAAAAAAAAAAAAAAAAAAAAAAAAAAATTGTGGGTCGTCAGATTTGCCGCCCCTCGGAAAGTGCCGCCCCGTGCGGCCGCACGTTTCGCACGTGCCTCGCGCCGGCCCTGGTCTGAACTGTAGGTGTATGAGCCAATCATGTAAAACCCAATTTGGCGATGTGTTCCCGGACTCTCAGACTTGTGTGTGGGCGTGCTGGAGCAATGCTGATCGACAATTGTAGAGCCAATTGGCGAGTTGTGATGCGCCAGTAGGCACAAATTATGGCATTCGCGCGACTCTCGATCAGTGGCTGTGACAGGACGTCCGAAGTGTAAGTCAGCATCGAGCTCTGTTTCTGAATTTCTGGAGTCTATAACGTCCTTTACACGTCGCCCAACTGCACTCCTATCAACTGGAGCATCGCCATACACTCCACATTTCTTTCTCTGCACACAGGAATTCAGTAACAGCACACAGCTTGTAACGTGAGCCGTATGTAGACGCCATTTTGATGTTGTACTATGGCTCTGCCATCTGCCGGAACGCTTCGAAACTTCACCGCTACACAGAGCAAACATCAGATGTGAAGCACCAACAAGCACGTTTGTCTACATAGATTACTGACTTTTTTTGTGGGGCGTTACTTACTGAACGACCCTCATACTTTGTTACAAAGACTGTGGTCTGATACGCGTTGTACCATGCGGCCACAGTATGCACAGTTTCCTCCTAGAGGGTAGTACTGTTCCTCATGCTGTGCCACTGCTCATTCGAAGGGTTATGGCGGGGATGCTACATATTGGTGTTCTAGCCACTTCATCGTTAAGTGCCAGACACTTAATGTGAATTGCGGAGTACATATGCAGTAAAGTTGTGAAGCAACAGGTTTTACTTCATTTATTCCGGATAACGCACAAGATATCCGCTTTTATTTATGGGGAGATTTACCCAAAAGGCTGGAAGACATACTGTGGGAAATTTTCTTTCCGCAGAGACACTTGAGTGCAGAAAATGCCCGGAAGAGTCGTAAAGTACACGCATCATGGAGATCCTTAAGTCGGGGAAGTTTGTTGAATGAAGTACTCTATCTTTCTTTGTTGCAGACCGAATGTGAAAGATCATAAATGTCAGACATACAACGTCTATTGTACAGGGCTATTCAAAAAGCAGGAAAAGATTTCAAAGGTTTATATCTTCCGAACTACAAATGATAGAACAATAATTCCAATGTTCCTGGACAGACAACAGTGTAAATTTGGACATGAAACACATTCCCTGATGACTAATGTGTGCTGTGCCATATCTCTTAAAGATTATGGGCCTTTCCTGTTTGCGGAGAAAATTGTGACAGGACTAACCAATCAAAAAATGTTTCGAAACTGGTTATTTCCTTAACTTGAAGGGGATTCAGATGGCTTCATCTTCATACAATGTTCAAATGTTTGTTAAGCTTAAGGGACTTAACTACGGGGTCATCAGTCCCTAAACTTACAAACTACTTATGAACTACCTACAACTAAGGACGGCACAAATATCCATGCCCGAGGGGGGATTCGAACCCCCGACCGTAGTGGCCGTGCAGACCGTGACTGAAGCGCCTCAATTCCCTCGGCCACCGCGGCCGGCCATCTTCATGCAAGATCGTTTCCTGACTCATTTCGATACCAACACCCAACGTTACCTGCAGGACACCATTCCATGGTGTTGGACTGCATGAGGAGCATCAGCAGAAAATAAACTTCATCAACCATGGCCTCCCACATTTCCAGACCTCACACCTTGTGACTTATTTGTAGGGTTACGTAAAGGCAGTGGTTCCAATCTCACTGTTGCTTGACAACTTTGAAAGACTGCTACATCAAATTGTTGTGGTTGTGAATTTGATAACGAGAAAACGGCTGCTTTATCTGTGGTAAGACATGAGATACTGTTTCAATATTTGCCAGGTAACACATGTTGCTCGTATTGAATGTATAAAAATTTGACCTTTTCTCTTTCCAGGAACGTTGGAATTGTAGTAAAACTGGTATGTTGATTGGTGGAGTAAAGGTAAGGCTTTTCTATTGATTGGAAAAACAGGGACGCTACAAGGATTTGGTAATAGTGAGCCAACTAAAGGAGGTCTGTTTCAAAAGCTACTCATTTTAAACTAATCTGGTGTTAAATGCAGCATTAATTATTGTCATCAACTGGTAGTTAACACTCACAATAACTAACTTTCTAATCAAGCTGATTAAAGATTAGTTGAACACATTTTTTTTATTCATTGATGCAACTACAAGAATTTATTTCGCTAACTGACTGATTGCAGAAACTTAGTATCTTATTCATCTGTGTAGTATTGCACAACAATCACTATTATTAATAAACGTCACACCAATAAAGAAATATGTTAATCAAACTCAGATTAGTCAATATTATGCTTTAATTTTAATAGCCAGTAGCTTTCAATGAAAGGAAGAAGGTTAGCTTTCTAACTACAAAAGTGAAACAAGTAAAGAGGTTCAACTTTCTCAATTATTATTAACAATAATGATTACATTACCTTATGATTGAAGAACAACAAAAATCTTCTCAGACTGATACAAATATGAATGATACAAAATATTATAATGACAGAACTGTGTCTGTGACAATCAGATTTCAAAATTATTCCATCAGCTCGTACAAATGCAGCTAACCAAAGCACGTCCGATCAATACCAGAGCTACACACCGACTCTCTGTTCAATTACTATTCACATACATAGTCTTTGACAGAGATGTTGCACAACAGAGTAAGCCATAGACGTAGTTAGTCAAAGAAGTCCATATAACATTTTACATCCAATAACGATACAAGACAGGCGAAACAAATATTATTGAATGTTTCAGTATGTCTATCTTTCATACTTTGAAAACAATAAATTTTTGAAATATGTTCAAATTCAAATGCTCAAATGCTTGTAAATCTATCGGACTCAACTGAATGTTCATTAACACGTAGCTTAAGAACAACTTAAATTAAGGAAAAACTAACCTAAGGACAACAGAAACACCCATGCCCCGACGGCGATCGGGCGCGCGCACCGTAGCACGGCGCCCCAGTACGCACGGCTAATCCGCTGCGCCTTTGAAATCTGTTCCTTCATTTTGAATAGGCCTATACTTTAAATACAATAAAACGTTATACATATCTTTGATGCTGAAAAAAGTGGTGGATTATTGCAAGAAATAGTTGAACAATATTTTTGATAAAATTATACGATTGCCACAAGTTTATTGAAGCAGCTTATCAAGAAAATTAATTTGGTTGACGCTACGCAGGAACGGAATAGCAGGGCCTGCACTCAAGAACATCACTGTATACTTCAAGAATGGAGATTACTATAAATACTCACTATTTTTGTATGATTTAAAGGGAGGAAGTGGTAAGCTTTTTTCACAAGGTCAACATCAGCAAGAGAATCCAAAGGACTACACTTCAAGGTCCGGACGCATCTCAATCATCTCTTCCTGGTCGATGGCTCAGACTAGGTGGGCCAGTTTTAATGGCCCGCCCGTACACTGGATCCCAAACCGCGCGATTTCTGGTTCTGGGGCCATAACAAAAGTATCGTGTATGCAGTGCCCATTCCTGATGCGCACACAATGGAGGCGCGTATTCATGCAGCGTTGTCGACACTGTAATTTCAGTGCAAGGCAGCATGAATATGTATATGTTGATGGACATGGAAAGCATTTTCATACTGTAACTGTGTCTGGATGGTACAACGAATATTAGACTGTAGGCTCTGCACCAAAGTATGAGTGAACAAACGGTCTGCAACAGGGAAACCAGGCATTGCGGGACATATGTTCATTAGACATTATTTGTTCCATCTCCTATTCTAGACCAATGCCTAGAGTTTGGATACGGGGAAAGAAAGTCACTCCGTGTAGCTAACATACTGAAATTGTAGAACACCTCCCTGTTATTCAGGGCGCCTAGTACAGCGACTGCGAATGTTTATTTATGAATAAGCAGGGTGTCCCAAAAATAATGACCCGGCTTTAAATAGAATTATTTGTTAGGAAGAAGGGCTTAGCACCAACAAATTACATACTAAATTACAAAAGACAGAAGTTTATAAAAAATCATCATAACTGTTCAATATGTTCACCACTGGCTGACGGACAACAACTGATAGCCGAATTCATCCCTAACTGAGCGTAAGGTGTCTTCTGTCACTGAAGCTACAGCAGCTGATATTCTGTTTCTTAGTTCAGCAATGTCACGAGGTAAGGGACATAACCCCACAGGAAGAAATCACATGTTGTTAAATCAGGGAACATAGGAGACCTAGAGGGTAAAGCCTGGTCTCGCAGTCCTCTACGGCTCCTTGGCATTGGGGAAACTGAGCACGTTGTTGCGCTTTGCTTTGCGAAACAGAACAAAAAAACATTGACTTTTGGTGAATCACGTCCATGTTCAATTGCTTCCTGAGGTTTTTCGATCACCCATGTGTTGTGGTCTTTAGTCCTGAAACTGATTTGATGCAGCACTCCACCCTATTGTATCCTGAGCAAGCCTCTTCATCTCCTCATAAGAACGGCAACCTACATCCATTTGAATTTGCTTACTATATTCATCTCTTGGTGTCCCGCTGTGATTTTTACACCACACACTTCCCTCTAACCCTAAATTCACAATCCCTTGATGTTTAAGAATGTGTCCTACCAATCGATCTCTTCTTTTAGTCAAGTCAATTTCTTTTATCCCGAAGTCTGTTCAGTACCTCCTCATTAGTTACACGATCCACCCACCTAATCTTCAGCATTCTTCTGTAACACCACACTGCAAATTCTCTATCCTCTTCCTGTCCGCACTGTTTATCGTCCATGTTTCACTCCCATACAAGGCAACACTCCACACAAATGCCTTCAGAAAGGACTTCCATGTTAACAAATTTCTCTTTTTCAAGAACGCTTTCCTACCCATTGCCGTTCTGCATTTTATATCCTCTGTACTGCGACCATCATATGTTATTTTACTGCCCAAGTAACAAAACTTATTTACCACCTTTATTGATTCGTTACCTAATTTAATTCCTTCAGCATCGCCTGATTTTCTAAGACTGCTTTCCATTACCCTTGTTTTGCTCTTGTTAATGCTCATCTTATATGCTCTTTTCAACACACTGTCCATGTCCTTTTATCGATCCCCCACATATGCACACTATGACGGTGAACCTTAACCAGGGCCGGCGTAAGGCACGTGCGAAACGTGCGGTCGCACGGGGCGGCACTTTCCGAGGGGCGGCAAATCTGCCGCCCCTTCCCCCCTTTTTTAAATTTTTTTATGACAAACTCAACATTCATGCCCAAGAGGGGATTCGAAACCAAACCTCGGAGGGAGCGGCTTCGGGAACTGTGACACGGCGCCTCGATTACCTGCCGGCCACCCCTGTTGAACAAGGGGAGGGAGGAGGACTGATTCCTGTGCCACTGTGGCAGCACCGTCGTGTTAACGTCTTAGGAGCAGAGAGGGAGTAGAAGTCTGGCGTACACGCCAGTATTCTTGTGAGTGGAGCGCTGCCAGCCTGTTACGCGCCGTGTGTTTACTCACAACTAATTTTGCAGAAGACGAAATCTAATTTGGAAATTCGAATGGAATATCCGACACTGCGGTTCCATGTTAAGCCTGAAGCAATTTTGCTGAACTCTTCAAAGGCAGTTTTCGAGTGTTTTATTCTTCCCGCATTATGGGAAAAAAATCGTTGAATATTACTACACTCAAACCTGTCCAACACCTAGAACGGCTAGAAGTAAATCGAATGGGTAAATACGCTGCGAGTAATTACAAGGGATAAAGACATTGTTTGTAAGCCTGGCATAAACTAGGTTTCGACGCTTTTTTTTTTTCAAAATTTTTGGTATCCCTTTTTGAGTGATAGTCGAACGTTTTGGTTTTTGAGCCATGAAACACCTGTCTGCACCTGTATGAACAACAATTAAACTCTGGCCGGCACTTTTGTTTGATAATACTACTCGCCCACTATCGCTTTTCCAACATTTATTTACCGTATACAGTTTAACTTTCAATACATAATCTGTTCACAACCATTGAAAAATGGTTTATTTACGTTTAATTGTAAGTTCATGCCGCGCGAGATTAGCCGAGCGGTCTAAGGCGCTGCAGTCATGGACCGTGCGGCTGGTCCCGAGGAAGTTCGAGTCCTCCCTCAGACATGGGAGTCTGTATTTGTCCTTAGGATAATTTAGGTTTAATAGTGTGTAAGCTTAGGGACTGATGACATTAGCAATGAAGTCCCGTAAGATTTCATACACATTTGAACATTTTCGTAAATTCACAAGACTTATTAAAATTAGCTAGATTTCTTCAGTCAGGTTTGACTCCAATTTTGAGCTAGTGGCCAGCAACTATTTTGTACAAATCTGTCGCAATTTTTGCTTTTATTTTCCAGATCTATGTAGATTTCGGGCACAGTGTGGCTATTCTCACTGCTTTGAGTTAGCTTACACCTATATCGTCATGCTGAACGTTAACTGTCAACATGACGGTTTAGATGTAAGCACATAATATTAAAAGCTTTGAGACTGGCCACTCAGTGGCCGAAATATAGGTAGACCTGAAAAGTAAAAACAGAAATTGCGATTTATTACTGACATTTCCTACAGATTTGTTTAAATAAAATTCAACAAACGTTTTGAAAAACAGAAAAAAACTGGGGGGGGGGGGGCGGCAATTTAGCAGCTCGCACGGGGCGGCTAATATGGAAAGTTGCCTCATCGCTGAATATCAACTGTGATATAAAAGTGTCATCTTCCATTTCCTCAAGAATATCATTGCCAAAGTCCACACACTTCACTTTGTCAGTATCTCTAAGAGCTTGTGCTAGTTGTAATCGGTATGGTTTGAGGGCTAAACGACGCCGTAACACAGGTCGCACTGTCATGCATGGCAACCTTAAGTGCTCGGCTAGCATTACGCGTAGACTTCCGGGGGCTTCGCTCAAACGCTCGTCGGATTTTACCCCCTGTTTATTTAGGAATGCGTGGCCGGCCAGGACGTTTGCCTTTACAGAGGCACCCAGTTTCTTCAAACTGTTTATACCACCGACGAATGTTCTTTGGTGATAGTGGTTTAGCACGAAATCGAATATGAAACTCCCGTTGAACTGCGATCATTGATTGAGTACGACTAAATTCAATAAAAAAATACGCCTTCTGTCCCGCAGACGCCATATTGCGTGAGACTGGCTGCACGCTCCAGGTCAGGTACTCGTAGCGACATCTAGCGGATTTTTTCTGAAACTCTAGACCATGCCGATTACATCTAGCGCCTTTACAATTACATAGTGACATTTGTCTCAATATTATTACAAATTATAATTGGGTCATTCTTTTTGGGGCACTCTCCAAAAGGTCCAGATTGCGAATACGATTTTTTAATGACGCTTTTCGCCTTTGTAGGGCACCATCATTATATCTTTTAAGAAGTCACGTTGGGAGATGAAGTGACAGGACAACACAAAAGGAAGTACAAGATCTCAGATATATATATATATATATATATATATATATATATATATATATATATGTCACGCTGTAAACCACCGGCTCCACCAGTGACCTTGATCACGTTCAAACCTTGTGTTTGCATAGACTTGCCAGAGGAATAACTTATGATATTCTCCTTGGGTCTGCAGCCAGATAACGTCCGTCAGCTTGACACAAATCAGCAGACCAATTGGCTGCCACTTCAGGTGAATAAGCTGAATGCACTGACTCTGGCAACTCAAAAAGACGACGTTATCCGGCAGCAGAATGTCATCGCGTCCAAACCTTAATTTAACCCTTCGTTACTAACATCTGGTTTTCACGCTCGCTACTAACACCCGTATTTCAGGGTTTTTTTGAACTTTTGTTAGTAACACCCGTCAATTCGGCGAGCGTGATTCCAAACCAACACTCTACCCATGTACACTTGTTCATCACTTATTCCTCAAAACGTCGCAGCTAACTGACAATTTGAACGTATCCGTCATTTTGACGGATGTTACTAAGCTAGCGTTAAGTTAAGGGAAAGACGGCCACTGATCGCTACTTCAGTTAGGGTTTACGCCGTGCTCAAATTCTTTTCTATAAATGAGTAAAATGGACAGGAGCACTATATCTGTAGTGTGTGGTTTGAAAATCTGCCCGACTGGAGAAGTGTTAGAGTAGTCCGCGCAGGACTGCTGCCGGCCGCGGGGGGCGAGGAGACTGAGGCGCTTCAGTCACGGTCAGCATGGCCACTACGGTCGCGGTTCGAATCCCCCCTCGGGCATGGATATTTGTGCCGTCTTTAGTCTTAGCTAGTTCATAAGTAGTTTGTAAGCTTAGGGACTGATGACCCCGTAGTTAAGTCCCATATGTTGTACAAACATTTGAACATTTGATTTTTTTGCAGGATTGCTGACGACTGAACCCTGGTGCGGTATTGGACAGTGGAAGCGCCGAGTAAGCATGAATTTTCGTCGATTTAATTCAGTGCCGACTGGTAACTATAGTCCGCGGCACGTAGGAAGGCGGCCTAGTTTTCAGCCGTTCTGCGCATCCCCCTCCAATAACCGCTTTGCAACCAATAACGTTCATTCTGTAGGCGCTTGGATGACCGCGAGTTACGCAAGCAGGCTCATCTGCTGTCGTTAGTCCGTATCTCCTCCCCTTCACCCTTCCCATGTCGCTCCTCCCCTATGCTCTATGTGCAGAAGGGCCTTCCTACATAACGCCAACGATAATACCGTAAACTAGCTGAAAGCTGGCGTTGCCCGGGTATTTATTTATTTATTTATTCAAGCTTTGAGTCCGTACTTCTCATATCCCATCTCTTGTTTTTAATAACATGTCATACTTATGGGAGAGTATTCAAGAAATAATGTACAAAATAATCACTGCAGTATCCAAACAAAGAAAGATAGTCATCAAGATAAAATGTTCAAATGTTTGTAAATCTATCGGACCAAGCTGCGTGGTCATCAGTCCATAGCTTACAAACTACTTAAATCTAGGTAAACTAACCTACGGACAAACACACACACACCCATGCCCCAGGGAGGACTCGAACCTCCACGGCGAGCAACCGCGCGCTCCGCAGCGAGACGTTTAGACCACTCGGCTACTCCACCGCGGCGATACAAATGATATATAATAACCTTAATAATTCATTTAATTCAAAACTTTATTATAAATAATAGTCCAAAATCTAACATTAATAAATTTTTTGGGGAGCCCTTCCCTGAGAAGTAACATGTAGTCGTCCTTGTGACAAATATGGAGATGTCAAAACCACTCTGCAGTATTTAATAGATTTCCCTGTGATTTATTAATCGTAAAATAAAATGCAAGTGGCAATGGAAACTACAGTCTCTAGAAGTTAAAAGCTACATGTGCTGCAAAACAATGGGTATTCGTTGGATGAACATTGTTCCATTCTCTTCCTTTCCCTGTAGCTCTATAGATGTGAAACGTTTTTACCCATCGCAGTATACACGAATGATATTGATATCCCATTTAAAAAAGGTCTTTAAATTTCTTGCGAATTTTCAAATTTTCCGGGTAACTTTCCCAAATTTTTAGTTCACAAGAACGTTCATCTTCCATTGAACGGCAAATGATCAAAATTTTATCGCAATCGGTTGAACGGTTCGCAACTTATAGTGCTGAGTACATTTAGAAACACATGTGGAAACTAGAGACCGTGGCCAAAACCAAAACTTTACGTTAAAATTTCGGTAAATTTACGTTATACCATAAATCACTAGTTTTCCCACTTTTGCATGAATGTACTAAGCCTTGTTGAGTGTGTGGAATCCTAACCAGGAGACCGTAGAAGATGACATGGGAGGCGTACAGATATACTGGTCTATACTTTCCATCTGACAGTTGCGAATATTAAGCCAACCGCTCTGTAAAGGTGCACTTTGAGGCGAAAACCTAGTACGTGTCATCTGTGAAGCTATGTCGTTTTCCCTCGCAGTTATCGTAGCACTTCGCTTTTCTAGAGAAAGTGCAAAGCAGAATAGCTGAAAAATAAATATACTTAGTTGTTGCAAGTAGGTATTCTCCTCAAAGTAAAGTCCAGAGTCCCCATTACGTTCATTTTTAACGACGCTGTAATACAGATTTAACGTTTACACTTTACCCTCACATTTATATGTAAGCAAAATTGTGGAGCATGGCCTTTGCAAGACACTTTCAGATTAGATCCAGTCGTTGCCCGACTTGCGCTAACCCAAGACTTCGTATATACTTCGTAAAATTTCATTGGGTGTTCACATCTCTTCGTTAGTATCATTTTTCATTTGTTTATTAAATTTAAACGAAGTAGAATTGTTGTTATATAGTGCTGATTACAGTAAGGCTTTGTCTCTCTCAGTAAATCAAGATGAATCAGTGCTGCAGAAAGTATTTCGAAAAATAACGTCACAGTTCTAACAGTACGATTCTTGTCAACGTAAATTTACGCCAACTCAGCAGAAAAAGCTGAGTGCGAACAAAAAAAAAAAAAAAAAAAAAAAAAAAAAAAAAAACCTCGCTTTAAATGAAAGATATTACTAAAGCTTTTCAGCATAACAACATGATAATTACTTCCATCGTATAAAATGCTGAATAAGTTAGTTAAAAATTCAGTATAATAATGTCACTATAAGATAGGATTGCATTACATTGTGATTAACAACAAAATATAATTTTTACGCGCTAGGAAGAGGCTCCTATTAGCCAAACGGCGTGCCGTCGAGATAAAGCGTTATTATTGACTGGATCCATTCCGAACGCTATCCGACTTTATCCATAAATTCACGGAGGCTGATTTCTGGCCGAAACAGGAACTGCAACATAAACCAATCATTTGGCCTAAAGTTTCCTAAGCGAAATATTTGGCCGGTCCTTAGGGGATAGTCATTGTTTCAAGTCCAAGACAACAATCGCCCTGTATGACGAATTTTTGCAAAATTTTGCGCGTCGTAGTGCCAGAAAGTCTCGAACAATAGTTTCGGACCCCATCCATTATCAATGAGGCGTCTCAGGTCGGTGAATCTTTCGCAGCACAACTAAAAGAAGATAGTTTCATTACAGAAAATGGTGGCTGGACTCCAGTGATTTGATCACTTGCTCAGTTTCCGTTTTTCCGATGAACAATGACGCCTCTGCAGTGACAGTTGGAATAGGGTGTAGACGTCCTGTCGCCCGTAATCAGTCTTTTTCCAGCTGTCGATAGCCGCCAAAAACGCCTGTGCCCTTGATATTCTTTACTCATTTTGAGAGTCGGTAAAGATTATCGGTATACTTGCATACAATTTCTGTTGTTACCGTTTTCCCCTGTCAATAGTGCAAACAGTCGTGCGCCTAACACAAAGAAATTCATCAGCCAGGGCTCAGATCTTCAAATGTCGATTATATTGCACATTTCGGTCCGCTTGTTGCACCATATCATCGGTCAAGCAGACCTACATCTACATACATACTCAGCAATCTACCGTAAGGTGCGTGGCGGAAGGTACACTGTGCCACTACTAGGCATTTCCTTTCCTATTCCACTCCCAAATAGAAAGAGGAAAAAAAAAGAATGCCTATGTGCCTCCGTACGAGCCCTAATTTCTCTTATCTTGTATTTGTGATCACTACGCGAAATATAAGTAGGCGGCAGCAAGATCGTACTACACTCAGCTTCAAATTCCGGTCCTCTAAATTTCCTCAACAGAAATTCACGAAAAGAACGTCGTCTTTCCTCCAGCGATCCCCAATTGAGATGCCGGAGCATTTCCGTGACACTCGCCCATTGGTCGAACCTACCAATAACAAACCTTGCTGCTCGCCTCTGAACTGCTTCTATGTCTTCCTTTAAACTGATCTGCTGCGGGTCCCAAACACTTGAGCAATACTCAAGACGTGGTCGTACAAGCGTTTTATACGCGGTCTCCTTTACAGATGAAATTATCCCAATAAACCGAAGTCGGCTGTCCGCCTTACTCACAACTGTCCTTACATGCTCGTTCCATTTCATATCGCTCTGCAATGTTGCGCCTAGATTTTTGAAGGACGCGACGACATCAAGAAGCTCACTTCTAATGCTGTATTCGAACATTATGGGATTGTTTTTCCTACTCATGCGGATCACCTGACATTTTTCTACATTGAGAGCTAGCTGCCATTCTCCACAGTAACTAGAAATTTTGTCTACGTTATCCTGTATGCTATTACTGTCAGTTAAAGACGATACCCTCCCATACACCACAGCATCATCAGCAAACAGACGCAAATTACAAGTTACTCTGTCCATCAGATCATTTATATACATAGAAAGTAATAGCGGTCCTATCACACTCCCCTGGGGCACGCCTGACGATACACTCGTCTCTGATGAACACTGGCCGTCGAGAACAACCTACTTCGTTCTATTACTTAGGAAGTCTTCCCAGCCAGTCACAAATCTGTGAACGTATTCCATAAGCTCATATCTTCGTTAGCAGTCTGCAGTGTGGCACCGCGTCGAACGCCTTTTTGAAGTCGAGAAAAACAGAATCCGCCTGTTGCCCTTCATTCATGGCTCGCAGATGTGAGAAAAGGGCAAGGTGAGTTTCACATGAACAATGTTTCCTAAACCTGTGCTTATTCATAGAAAGAAGCTTTTCCGTTTCAAGGAAATGTACTATATTCGAAATGAGAGTACGTTCCAAAATTCTAGAGGAATCTGTCAACGATATTGGCCTGTAATTGTGTGAATCAGTTCTCTTTCGTTTCTTAGAAACAGGAGTCTCCTGTGCTTTCTTCCAATCACCAGAAACTTTGCGCTGAATTAAAGATTCGCGATAAAGTAGGGGGCCAACGCCGCAGAATACTCTTTGTAAAACGGAACTGGTATTCCATCCGGACCAGCAGACTTTTTCGTATTTAGCTCTCTCAGCTGCTTCTCTGACAGCCCATCCTTCAAGGGCATCTGAATGCCTACTTCTAAAAGTGTGGATATCACTGACTATCTCTTCCTTCACCTATTTACAGTAGGGCAGTAAGCAAGGTGCACGTTTGACGTTTTTCACACAAAAGTCTGATCCCAGAAATTAATTTTCACTATGGGCTATGAATAAGCTTCGTTAAAATTTAAACAGTCAGTAATATGAAACTTCCTGAGGGATTAAAACTGTGTGCCGGAACCGGGACTCAAACCTGGGACCTTTTCTTTCGCGGTCACGCGCGTTACCAATTTTTTTTTCTTTTTTTGCCGTAGTTCGTATAGTTCGTTATTGGTTGTTCGTTGAATATTTGACTCAGCTTTTTTATTATTATTACAAGGTCGTTTAGTCCTCTGACGGGCGCGCTGAGCTACGGCGCCCGGCCCACTGAGCTATCCAAACACGACTCACGGTCCTTCCTCACATCTTTACTTGTGCCAGTATCTCGCTTCCTACTTTCCAGACTTCGCGGTTCTCTTGCGAACCTTGCAGGACTTGCACTCCTGGAAGAAAGGATATGGTGGAGACATGGCTTATACACAGCCTAAGGGATGTTTCCAGAATGAAACTTTCACTCTGCAGCGGAGTGTGCTCTGATATGAAACTTCCTGGCAGAATAGCAGATTATAATTGTGACTTCTGTGAAGTTTCGAAAGTAGGAGGCGAAGTACTGGCAGAAGTAAAGTCGTGTCGGGATAGCTCAGTGGTAGAGCGCTTGTCAGCGAAAGGCATAGATCTCAGGTTCGAGTCCCGGTTACGGCACATAATTTTAGTCTACCAGTAAGTTTCATATCAGCGCCCACTCCGCTGCAGAGTGCAAGTTCCATTCTAGTTAATTATATATTTATCTGCGAGTTCAAAGTCGCAAATTGGCTGGCAAGGCATTCTGTAAGAGGTTGCGCATTGTTCATGTGTGTCAGTGTTTTGTTAGCGATTGCATCATATGCTTTGTAGGAAACATGCACAGCCTAATCAAATGCCTGCACGGAATGCATTGCGTATTTATGAAGCGTGTTGAAGGATGGACAAAGCGTTGTGATTCTGAGACTGTTGTTTGTTCTGGCTCGTCGCACATCGCCTCCCCAGGTTTTGGCACGGACGACTGGTGTGGTATTTCCTTATGAATTTTCATTTACATTCCTTAATGAGGCCATTCTCATGCAGCAGGCTATGACAATTACGGTTATGTGATGACTTACTCAATCGGGGCTTTGTTTTCGAGATCTTCTCATCTTTAAATGTAACTTCGCTTACGTTGAAACATTTGAAGCTTTAAGACAAAGATCGTGGTCCACACATGTGCACTAGACTTTTCACTTGTTAAATTGTACGGTGGACGTTCTGTCCGCATCATATTGCTAGTTAATTTAACATTACAAGTAGGGGAGAACGGGGCACATTTTCCATAGGGGCAGGTTTTCCAACTCCCTTTAGTTTCGAAACAAACCGCTAGATGGTACCACCGTTGATAATGTAGGAAGTAGCAACTAAGCACGGTTCATTTAGGAAATTTTCAGTGCTCTACCAGCAGTCACAAACTCGGCAGGGCCGTATTCGTCATTTTTGCAAAGGTGAGGAAACTTTCACGTTTGTATTGAACCTTCAAATAAACATACTAGCGTTAAACCTATTATTCTGACAATGCACGCACTAAAAGTGGGTTTCTTTCTTCACGTAACTGTGCACTTGTTTTGTAAATAGCTTAGACGGTTACTCATGGAGGTAGTGTTATAGTTCCGAATATGGTGACGGGGCACGTTTTCCAAAAGCATACGGGGCACATTTTCCTTATTGCTTTGAGTCTTAACGCCAAGTGTAAAGCAAATGAAAAGTGGGTACTGTGCACGAACTGCAAGAAATGGACGCATGGAGACTTTACGAAAGGAAATGTTGCATTTTTTGTTTGTTTGCTTACATTGTTATTCAGACAACGAGTATGATTTTTGTTAAAAAATGTCAGTAGTTGTGAAATATTTGAGTCACATATTTTGTGGAACCGTTCAGTAGCATTTATTTTTACTTAATGTGGTTACTTTTATTAGCCTTCTTTTTTAATGTGTTGTAAATGCGTAATAAAAATACATATTCAGTGAATTCAAGATAATTATCTCTGTTTTACCATTTAAAGTATAGTTGGAAAATTTGCCCCTGTACATTTTACGTAAACTGGAAAACTTGCCCCGCATATGGGGCAAATTTTCCAACGCAACATGGTCAGACAAAATCATTTGTTGCCAAGAAGGATATTTACTATTTTCAAAAATATCTGTACAAGACTGTAGATAAAGGTATAGGAAATATAATGTTCCGCTCTTTACCTGAAAACCGATAAAAATAAAAAGTACAAAAATAAAAATGTAAAATGGTGGAAAACGTGCCCCGGTCTCCCCCACCATGTTGGTCATTTTCGATCCATGGGGGTGTTTCGAGAGCTCTACCCGTGCCATATTCATCGTAGGACAAAAACCTCACCGCGGCGGAGCGGACGAGCGCATTGAGGCGCTACGCTGCGATGCGCGAGGCCGTACCCTGTCGGGGTTTTGAATCCCTCCTTGGGCATGGATGTTTTTACTGTCTTTAGTGTAAGGTAGTTCATAAGTTGTTTGTAAGTTTAGGGACTGATGAACCTGCACGTAAGTCCCATAAGCTTAACAAGCATTTGAATAAAACCCTCTTGCGAATTTTAATCATTTATGGAGTTTCACAACTCACAAAAGTTTGATCCCCCTAGGCCACTTAGAAGTACGAAAAATTTATCTGTCATACACAGTTTAAACCATTCGATACCAGTAACACCAGTCTTTAGACACGAAGTAATTTCTGTGAGTGCCTCGACTGTATGTACGAGATGAAGGAGTTGTTGCCGGCCGCGGTGGCCGAGGGGACTGAGGCGTTTCAGTCACGGTCTGCACGGCCACTACGGTCGGGGGTTCGAATCCCCTCTCGGGCATGGATATTTGTGCCGTCCTAGTTCGCATGTAGTTTGTAAGTTTAGGGACTGATGACCCCGTAGTTAAGTACCATAACCATTAAAAAAAAAAAAAAGAGTTGTTGAGTGCAGTTAAGTGTCTAAATAAATTAGTGAAATAAAACTCAAAAATAAATGAAAGTGAATAAGACGTGAAGTGTAAAAGTGAGAACAGAACAGTCCAGTTCAGTCAGGCACGGCCGAATGAAGCAGCACGCTTACGCTGCATTCCGAAAGTCCAGCGACCAGCTAACGCTGCGGATTCAGCACGGCATTGTTCCGTCAGGTATTCACGTGTGGCAAGGAGTCCTTCGCTCTCTCCACGAGCGGAAGCCGTTGATACAGCGACCAGGCCATCGACTGACGAAATCACGTGAAAGCGCGGAATTGCAAAATGTGAGTGTCGCGAACTTCTAGAAGCAATGTGTTCAGAAAGTCAATAACCAGTTGTATTGACCTCCGGAGCAACGTAACGTTCGACCTTTCTAGAAACTGTACAACGTGACAGCAGAATACAACGACCCCCGAAGATCGTTCACCTCCAGCCAGATCCATCAAATAAATACCACAGCCAGGAAGACGCCGAGAGACAGTTTGAGACAGATGAAGTAGGACTGATGACCAGGCAGTTTGTTCCGATAGATTTACAAACAACAGATGAAGTAGTATCGTCAGATTGGCAGTAGCGGCGTTAGTAGTAGTAGCAGCAACACCAGAAGTGGAGTTCAGTCATGATCAGCCACCGGCATGACTGTTGGCGTTGAAGATAGAAGAAAGAAGACGGAAGAAACTGGGCGCCAGCCACAGCATCCGGAAGAAGATCAACAATAACAGAGGTGATTTTCGTCTAAGGTTCTGCCAATAGAAGACGTGCAGCCTGAAGACCGCCGGTTCGACTACAGGTCAAGGGCGAAAAACCACTACGCCTCGCCACTACTTGTGGTCGTAGCACAACACAACACTTTTAGAAAATAGGAAAGCCACACTCCACCACCAGGAGGTAATTCCGCAGAAGTTACGGCCTTTCAACGCACAGTGCTTCTACAACGGCAAACGCAGTTAGACTGGCCAGCGAGCTGCGAGGAGGAGATAGCCGATCTAGGAGGAGATAGCCGATCTAGGAGGAGATACGCCGCCAGTGTAACCGGAGAGAGTCGGCAGACGCTGCGAAACGCATCTTCGCCGGCGCACGCCTCAAGCCAGCGACATTCGCCGAGCAACTAGTTCACAGTAAGAATAATGTATGGTTTAACTGTCTAATAAATGCACCTTGTATAAATGCTTTTTCATTTACGCCTCATACCAGAGCCAAGGAAAAGATCCCACATCCCACATGATTGAAGATTCCTTGTAAATGTTATCCTGACAATAAAAGTGTTCTGCAATTGATGTCACAAGTGCCTCCCCCCTCTCCCCAAAACCTGTTACAGAGTATATTATGGCGCTTTAGGCCAAAGGGACTTGAAATTAAAGAAAAAAAATGGAGTTCGGGCGATCGTTTATATCAGCGCGGCTTTTGTTTTTCTGTAGGCTGAGGACACGCAGAGCCACGAAGTGACACTGGGAAGCTACGGAATAACCACAGCTCTGTCGGAAGCAATGCTACTGGTTCTGTGAGACGTCAGGTGCGTGCCCTTACAAAAGTTTCCTGTGTATCTTTTCCTACGGTCGAGTAGGCAGGAATGTGAGGTAGTGCTTCATTTTAGCGAGTTCGCGTTATTGACCTACGATGGTAAGACGACGGGGTCTTACGGATGCAGAGATTCTCTACTATTTGCTGAAAGGTTCACCGACGCAATAGAGTGACGAATCCGGTACGGAGACGAGTGCAGAGGAGGACACGGAGCACTGAAAACTGCGGTTCAAGTGAGTCAGACAGATCAAATAAACGGAAAACAGAGTCTGAAACATATGACGATGAGTCCACGTATAGAATGTATTCTAAGAGTAGCAGATGTGCTTGCTGTCCCCTACAAATTGCAGGAGGAGCCAATCTCCCCTTGAAAGCAATCGATACCAGCTGCTGTTGTCAATTTCACGTTTCATGCAAATAATAAGTGGGGAATACAACAACAAATTCATATTTCTAGTGCAACAAGTACGTGTGTAAAAGCAGTCAAGCCAAAACTCTTGTCCCATGCCTGAACTGTGAGCCCAAAACCTAGCTTTGACAATGCAGACAACTATTTGTTCCTAAATATTTCCGAACACTTGTAGTTGCAGACTGAAACTTGTATGTTCTTATGTTTTTGTCGATCGGCTGCATAGACAAAACACATGTTATATTATAGAATCTTTTACGAATACTTGGTACTTACCTTACATGTTCGTAAAAGTAAAAATACTGTTACTAATCCATGTACACTGTTTACGAATATAAACGTTGTAAAATTGCTTTAATGACACGGTTTAACCATGTTTGTTGAAAAAATGTGGAATTTCTATTGTAACATTTAAAATTAAAATAACATTTCATCCGGAAAATTTACTTTTGACTGTGTAACATTCATATTAGAGATAAAATCATATACTCCCGGAAAATGAAAAAAGAAATCCATGTATTCGACGACCCAGTAGAGCTAAATTTTATACACACATTCTTGAGGATGTATACAACAATCAGTCACACAGACAGAATCATAGGACGTGAATAGAGTCACCAGAACGTACGAAATGCCGACGCTAGTACCATTTATAAGCTCCTTTTGCAGTAATGCAACTTGCAATTTTCCCATGGAGACGACCGTAGAGATGCAGAATGTAGTTTGCGGAATCGCCTGCCATGCAACTTCCACCTGGTGTCTCAGTTGGGTCAGATTTCGTGCCGGTCGTGCAGACCGCGCCAGGATGAAGTTTCATCCGGTCCCAAATATGCTCAATGAGGGACAAATCTGGGGATCGTACTGGTCATTGTAGTTGACGTACACCTTGAAGAGCACGTTGGATGGTTCGGGATACATGTGGACGTGAAAAGTCACACGGGGCCGACAACCAGCATCACTGGCCGTTCTCCTCTGGTGATCGTCGAGGGATCATTGAACAGTGCACGGTACACTTAAACCATCATTCAAACCGTCTTGCTGTCGTTCGTGCACCAACAAGCCGTCATACTTTTCCAACAGAACGATGCACGTCCACATGTATTCCGAACCATCCAATGTGCTGAAGGTGTACGTCAAGTACCTTGGCCAGAACCAGACCCCAAATTTGTCCCCCACTGAGCATGTTTGGGACCAGACAGAAGGTCATATGGTGCTGTCTGCACGACCGGCACGAAATGTGATACAACTGAGGCATTAGGTGGAAGTTGCATGGCAAGCCATTTCGCAATACTACAGTCGATACTTCTACTATCGTCCCCATGGGAAAAACAGCAGCTTGTATTACTGTAAAAGGAGGGTATGCACGTACCTACCGTCGCCATTTCGTACGTTGTGGTGACTATTCACATACTACGGCTCTGTGATCGTTTGTTGTATACATTCTCAAGACGGCCACTACGTTCGGGGGTTCGAAACCCCCCCCTCGGGCATGGATATTTGTGCCGTCTTTAGTATAAGGTAGTTCATAAGTAGTTTGTAAGTTTAGGGACTGGTGACCCCGTAGTTAAGTCCCATAAGCTTAACAAACATTTGAACATTTTTTTGAACATCCTCAAGAATTTGTCAATAAAATTTTCCTCTGCTGGGTCGACCAATTTATGGTAGTCTCTTTACATTTTCCCATTAGTGTATTTTTCTTCTACCATAGAACCTTCTTGATTGTACTGTCACACCACCAAAATACCAATAAAATGGTAACGTATGGTAGGGGTATGGAAAAGTACGGTACTTCTAGTGTTAAATGTATTAAGGATTTACTAATGTTCAATTTTGCATATATCTACGCTGCACAGCACGACACCGAAGACAAGTAATCTTATATATCTAGAAACCGGGAAATTGATGTGAATAGCCACGATTTATGTTTCCTCTCCACGCACTAAAAAAATAACACAAAAAATTCGATTGCATGTTTGCTTTTTTATTCACTCTCGAATGTATATTAAATCCGAGAGCGCACATGATTGTGAAAGCTGCCTTCTCCAGTAATACCAAACAATGCGAAGCTAAATGCATTCAGAAGACGCCTTTCTCATTTCCTTGTATGCTTATAGAACACGGAAGTAGTGCTGCAGAGTCATCGATATTACACAGTATGTTTCACACGATTATCTTTCATGTTGATATATGCACGAGTGTAAGATTACCACATTCAGGTTGACATCCTTGTAGCACTTGGTCTATCTACAAAGAAAATCAATTGCATTTTCATCAATTCAGGTTATGACATTTATAGAAGTAACTGTGATTTTAAGTTGATTCAAGTATCCAAAAAATGTTTGTAGACCTAAGGGACCTAACTACTGAGGTCATCGACTCATACACTTACGTACTATTAAACTAACCTATGCTATGAACAACACACACAAACCCATGCCCGAAGCAAGACTCAAACCTCCCAAGGGAAGCGGCCGCGCATACCACGGCAAGGCGCATTAACTTATTTAGATTATCCATTGCGGATATATTTAGAACGCGTGACTTAATTTCAATATGATTTAAGAAAAATGTAACCAGTCACTGTGACTTGAAATGATACTGTTTTATTCCATTAACCGGTTTTCGAAACTTTTCAGGTCAATCTTCAGACCGTGCATTTGTTACAGGTTCATTTCAAGCGTGATGGTTGGGAAAATGGAAACATGCTTTAATAAATCGACTTGCACGTTATTTAGTTCGTGTTTTGTATCTGGAAACTTACGTGAAATTTATTCATTTACCTATTGCGACTGTATGGTCGGCTTTTTATAATTAATTTCTATTTCATTGGTCTCCTTGTGATTAGATAACAATACCACATCACTCGTTTTTTTCCACTGTTGGTCTCTAAAATACACTGTCTACAACCACTTCATCAGCATCCAACATATGCTTTTACAACTGACGTTATTTACAAACGTCATCATTCGAAGATATAAAAAGTTTGTTTTGATTGTGTATGATACAATCGACTATTAGCAAATAGCTTATTTAATATTAAAGTGCAAAAGTGAGTAATAAATTATGCTTATATTGTTTGCATAGATTTTTAGCCTTAATATGTACGTATATTATCAGTTAAAAGGACAGGATTAAAATTCATACTGATGCTTATATTTATTCATAGACTAGTGTGTCCTAGAATATTGGTAAAGACTATGTTCTGTTTATTGTGTTTCAATGACAGTAAGTGTATGGTTATTCTGATATTGTAGAATAGAAGGAATAGGTATTTAGGTGTAAAGGTAAAGAGGCCAACAATCTGCAGAGATTGGTTTGAACAGCACAGTGCTTTACTAGGCATGGACCTGTTTGGAGGTGGTATGCCGTTGCTTTCCTCGACCTTCAAACTGACTTACCCAGCCAGTTATAGGGGTACCTACAATTTAACGTGGGTTCAGAACCACGGTGCTTGGTGCTACTCGGTATTTTTCACATCAACAACACTGCCAGAGGTCAAAGAAGTGGAAAGTGACAGATATAAATCCTACGACCTGGCGGGGATTGAACCCGCGATCTTTGGATTTGTAGTCTGGCAGTCTACAACTGCGCTACGGAGCCAGATTAGGTAATTACGCATTTGTTCTTTGTTGGTGTTTTGACCTTATCAGAAACATACAAAAGAGCTGTCATGAGTGGTAGGGGGGTGTAGGGGGAAGGGGATGGTTGAGGAGGGTGGGAAGGGGTGGTGGGAGGAGGTTTTTTGTGAATTCCTTTAAACTGCGTAGCCATTCAGGTTCCCGTTATTTTCCGTTGCGCCAATGTAAGCATCCCATAGTTTTGAACATGATTATGGAATTGAGGTCACGCAGACAGCATAAGATTGCGTCGAGGGTAAACATTTCCTACAGTATAAAGTGACATATGTTCACGGCATGTTACACAAGTCTCATGTCCTTATGCCATTTAGTTTCCATATTTATGTAAGGGGAGAGTGTTATGGATCACTGTTCAGACTATTGTCTGTAGTCAGTGCTGAAATACATGTTCAGTATATTTTCTTTGTAGCAGAGAAATCGAGCATCTGCCGGGTATTTATTAGTTGCACTCTCCTCTCCCTAACCACTGCCTCCTTCCTTTTATATCTGTCCATATCCTTCGCCGTACCTCCTTCCAACTCTATTTGTCCGCTTCCCACTCCTCCCGGTCACCATTTTATTCTCTTCGCATCCTAAACATCTAGCTCCGCTTCACCGGTCTCTGACGAGCCAAACAAGTTCATACATCTCGAAAGTAGTATTCTATTGAAACAAAAAAAGTGTAGTTGTATTCTTACTCTACTATACACCAATAACCAATAGGAGAGACCGGGTATAGTAGTCACACGAGTTAGTTAATAACTCTGTCAATGGATATTTCACAGCACTGGAATGACTTCGTTAAAAGTGGCAGCATTAAAATACAATCCTAGATACTGCATAAAGTTTTCAAAATGTTATTTCGGGGTCGCTTGTCACACAACTAACGTGGATGGTTGTCACGCAGGCAACATCCCCACGAAAGTATTGGTGTTTCTAACCACACATGTACAACGATAACGATACATGATATTTCAGGCATAGTGACGTCTGCATATCCTCCTGTGTTTATGCCATCAAATATCCCAGCAGGATTCAAATCTTGTTTTATTTGTCATTTCAATAGACACATTTTAGCGACCATGAATTTGACCAAATCTCGATACGACAACTGCTCTAAGTGTCGACACAATAAAAGACGGAGGTAATAAAATTCAAACATTGTATGTCTCCACAAACAAAATTAGACAGGGTAAATGTATGAGATCCAGACGTCTTGCAATGGCTTGGAGAATGTGCAGTCTAAGCTTAATATTGTTTCTCCGAAAGACATCAGACCTTTACCTTTACCTAAAGCTGGAGAAAGAAAACATCGAAGGATCAACAACAAACTAAAGAGATGCTCGGCTGTCGTCACGGATGGTCCTGTGAAAGAGGAACTCAAAAGTTCGAAGAATGTCAAGAAACGTCTTCATCCAGCTGAAATAATAATAAACTTAAAAGGAGAAACCATAAAAGATTGCTCCCAGCAGTGAATACGATGACTGCTTTTGTACTGTTTATCTTGATTCATTTGCTCATGGCAGATCCAGAGAAATATGCCTACAATGTACAGACTGCAAGATATGGGCACATCAGACATGTACGTCAGAATGTGCCCCTTCTGTTTGTCAAAATTGCCCGACTTATTTTGCAGACTAATTTTGTAGTCACGACAATTATTTATTTTAATGCTGTTATCGACGGACAGTTTTCAAAAATGTTTGTCAATGCATGCGACCAAACTGTTTTGGTCATCAGCCCCTAGACTTACAAACTACTTAAACTAACTTGCACCAAGTACAACAAACACACAAGCACACACACACACACACACACACACACACACACACACACACACACACACACAGACCCATGCCCGAGGGAGGACTCGAACCTCCGATGGCGAACAACGGTACGCTCCGTGGCAAGGCGCCTTAGACCTCTCGACCACTTCATCACGGCCAAAATTCTTAACCTCAAAATTAAGAACACATTACAAATAGATTTAATACATTACGTAGTTTTTCAAATGCACAGAATGAGAAAAAATATCGCACCTAACACAATTTAATGTTAGAAAACTATAGAGAATGAATTATTTTCAATTTTAAATTTTCACAGAATTGTATAATACAACTCTACACAGTTTTCACTAAGACTACATTTTGTAATAATCAAATGTTTCCTGGATTTTTCAGGAATCCATACATCGTTCACTACAAAAAGTACTGTTATATTGGCGCATTTGTAGCTGGTACGCAAAATTATAAACACAACAATGTCACCCAGAGCACGATCATCAATATTTAACTAATCAAATTTTACAAATATTTCAACCCGTTTAAAATGAATTGGTTCGTGACTTTCATTTCATTCATTTAATGTACTCTCTAACATTGAAATTTTATCAGGAAGTTATTTTTATCATTGACTTCTATGTATTGTATTCAAGTATAAAATCCAGAGACCTCTCAACATCAAAATAATAAAACACAGTATTCAGATTAGCCCAACACTAAACTTCTTGCGCAGAAAAATCCGATTTGTCTTTGACGCGTAAAATACACTACTAGCCATTAAAATTGCTACAACAAGAAGAAATGCAGATGATAAACGGGTATTCATTGGACAAATATATTATACTAGAACTGACACGTGATTACATTTTCACGCAATTTGATTGCATAGATACTGAGAAATCAGTACCCAGAACAACCACCTCTGACCGTAATAACGGCCTTGATACGAACTGGCATTGCGACAAACAGAGCTGGGATGGCGTGTACAGGTTCAGATGCCCATGCAGCTTCAACACAATATCACAGTTCATCAAGAGTAGTGACTGGCGTATTTAGACGAGCCAGTTGCCCGGCCACCATTGACCCGACGTTTTCAATTGATGAGAGATCTGGAGAATGTGTTGGTCAGGCCAGCAGTCGAACACTTTCCGTATCCAGAAAGGCTCGTACAGGACCTGCAACATGCGGGCGTGCATTATCCTGCTGAAATGTATGGTTTCGCAGGGATCGAATGAAGGGTAGAGCCACGGGTCGTAACACATGTAACGGCCACTGTTCAAAGTGCCGTCGATGCGAAGAAGAGGTGACCGAGACGTGTAACCAATGGCACCCCATACCATCACGCCGGGTGATACGCCAGTATGGCGATGACGAATACACGCTTCAAATGTGCGTTCACCGCGATGTCACCAAACACGAATGCGACCATCATGATGCTGTAAGTGTAAGCAGAACCTGGATTCATCTGAAAAAATGACGTTTTTCCATCGTGCACCTAGGTTCGTCGTTGCGTACACCATTGCAGGCGCTCGTGTCTGTGATGCAGCGTCAAGGGCAACCGCAGCCATTGTCTCCGAGCTGATTGTTCATGCTGCTGCAAACGTCGTCGAACTGTTCGTGCAGATGGTTGTTGTCTTGCAAACGTCCCCATCTGTTCACTCAGGGATCGAGACGTGGCTGCACGATCCGTTACAGCCATGCGGATAAGTGCCTGTCATCTCGACTGCTAGTGATACGAGGCCGTTGGGATCCGGCACGGCGTTCCGTATTGCCCTCCCAAACCCACTGATTCCACGTTCTGCTAATAGTCATTGGATCGCGACCAACGCGAGCAGCAATGTCGCGATACGATAAATCGCAATTGCGATAGGCTACAATCCGACCTTTATCAAAGTCGAAAACGTTATCGTTCGCATTTCTTCTCCTTACAGGAGGCATCACAACAACGTATCATCAGGCAACGCCAGTCAACTGCTGTTTATGAAAAATCAGTTGGAAACTTTCCTCATGTCAGCACGCTGCAGGTGTCGCCACCAGCGACAATTTTGTGTGAATGCTCTGAAAAGTCGATCATTTGCATGTTGTTGTTGTGGTCTTCAGTCCGGAGACTGGTTTGATGCAGCTCTCCACAATACCCTATCCTGTGCAAGCCTCTTCATCTCCACATAACAACGGCAACCTACATCTGTCTGAATCTGCTTACTGTATCCATCTCTCGGTCTTCCTCTGCGGTTTTTACCCCACACACTTCCCTCCAACGCTAAATTCACAATTCCTTGATGTCTAAGAATGTGTCTTACCAATCTATCCCTTCTTTTAGTCAAGGTATGCCAGAAATTCCTTTTCTCCCCAATTCTGTTCAGTACCTCCTCATTAGTTACGCGATCCACCGACCTCATCTTCAGCATTCGTCTGTAGCACCATATTTCAAAAGCCTCAATCCTCTTCCTGTCCGCACTGTTTATCGTCCATGTCTCACTCCCATATAAGGCAACACTCCATGCAAATGCCTTCAGAAAGGACGTCCTTAGGCTTAAATCAATATTCGATGTTAACAAATTTCTCTTTTTCAAAAACGCTTTTCTACCCATTGCCATTCTGCATTTTATATCCTCTGTATTGCGACCATCATTTGTTATTTTACTACCTAAGTAACAAAACTCATCTACCTCCTTTATTGCTTCGTTATCCAATCTAATTCCTTCAGCATCGCCTGATTTTCTTACACTGCACTCCATTACCCTAGTTTTGCTCTTGTTAATGTTCATCTTATATGCACCTTTCAGCACACTGTCCATTCCGTTCAATTGCTCTTCCAGGTCCTTTGCTGTCTTTGACAGAATTACTATGTCTTCGGCAAAACGCAGTGTTTTTAATTCTTCACCCTGAACTTTTAATTCCTTTTCCAAATTTCTCCTTTCTTTCCTTTATAGCTTGCTCAATTTACAAATTAAATAACAATGGAGAAAGGCTACAACCCTGTCTTACTCCATTTCCAACCACTGCATCCCTTTCATGCCCTTCAACTCTGACAACCGCTGTCTGGTCTTTGTACAAGTTGTAAATAACGTTACGCTCCCTATATTTTACTCCTGCTTGCTTCAGAACTTGAAAGAGTTTATTCCAATCAACATTGTCAAAAGCCTTCTCCAAATCTACAAAAGCTAGAAATGTAGGTTTGCCCTTTCTTAATCTATCTTCTAGGATAAGCCGTAAAGTGAGTATAGCCTCCCGTGTTCCTACATTTCTCCTGAACCCAAACTGATCTTCCCCGAGGTCGGCTTCTACCAGCTTTTCCATCCTTCTGTAAATAATTCGTGTTAATATTTTGCAACTATGACTTATTAAACTGATGGTTCTATAGTTTTCACACCTGTCTGCACCTGCTTTCTTTGGAATGGGGATTATAACATTTTTCTTAAAGTCTGAGGGTACTTCACCTGTCTCATACATATTACACACCAGGTGAAACAATTTTGTCATGACTGGTTCTCCCAGAGACTTCAGTAGCTCTGACGGAATATCATCTATTCCAGGGACCTTGTTTCGACTTACGTCTTTCAGAGCTCTGTCAAATTCTTCTCTCAGTACAGTATCTCCTATTCCATCTTCATCTACATCCTCTTCCCTTCCTACAACATCAAGTTCATTTCCTTTGTAGAGCCCCTCTATATACTCTTTCCACCTTTCAGCTTTCCCTTCTCTGCTGAGAACTGGTTTTCCATCAGTGTCCTTGATATTCATAGAGCTGTTTTTCTTATCTAGAAATGTTTCTTTTATTTTCCTGTAGGCTGTATCTATTTTTCCCCTATTTATAGATTCTTCTACGTCCTTGCATTTGCCTTCTAGCCACTCCTGCTTAGCCATTTTGCACTTTCTGTCAATCTCATTTCTTAGTCGTCTGTACTCCATTTTACCTGTTTCATTTACTGCATTTTTATATTTTCTCCTTTCATCGATTAAATTTAGTACCTCCTGTGATATCCAAGGATTTTTTGTAGGTCTTGCCTTCCTACCTATTTTGTCCTCTGCTGCCTTCACTGTTTCATCTCTCAATGCTACCCATTCTTCTTCTACAGTTTTATTTTCCCCCGATTCTGTCAATTGTTTCCTAAAGCTCCCTCTGAATTTTTTAAGAACTTCAGGTTCCTTTAATTTCTCCAGGTCCCATCTCCTTATTTTCCTACCTTTTTGTAGTTTCTTCAGTTTCAGCCTACAGTTCATAACCAACAAGTTATGGTCAGAGTCTATATCTGCCCCTGGGTAAGTCTTACACTGCAGAACCTGGTTCCGAAATCTATGTCTTACCATTATAAAATCTATCTGGTATCTCCCAGTGTCTCCTGGTCTCTTTCACGTGTACAACCTTCTTTTGTGATTCTTGAACCATGTGTTTGTTATAACTAAATTATGTTCTGTGCAAAATTCTACCAGGCGGCTTCCTCTTTCATTCCTTTTGCCCAGACCATATTCACCTACTATCTTCCTCTCCCTTCCTTGTGCTACTACTGAATTCCAGTCTCCCATAAAAATTAAGTTTTCCTCTCCCTTAATTGTCTGAATAATTTCCTTTAGCTCCTCATATATTTCTTCGATTTCCTCGTCATCGGCAGAGCTAGTTGGCATATAAACCTGTACTACTGTTGTCGGTGTTGGCTTCGTATCTATCTTGACAATGATAATGCGATCACTGTGCTGCTCACAGTAGTTTACCCGCATTCCTATTTTCTTATTCATTATCAATCCTACTCCTGTGATACCCCCAATTTATTTTGTATTTATAATCCTGTACTCGCCTGACCAGAAATCCTGTTCATCCTGCCACCGAACTTCACTAATCCCCACTATACCTAACTTCAACCTATCCATCTCCCTTTTTAAATTTTCTAATTTTCCTACCAGATTAAGGGATCTAACATTCCACGCTCCGACCCGTAGAATGCCAGTATCGTCTTTCCTGATGATCACATCCTCCTGAGTAGTCCCCGCCCGGAGATCCGAATGGGGGACTATTTTACCTCCGGAATATTTTACCCAAGAGGATGCCATCATCATATGTTCATACAGTAGAGCTGCATGTCCTCGGGAAAGGTAACGGCTGTAGTTTCCCCTTGCTTTCAGCCGTTCGCAGTAGCTGTGTGGCAAAGCCACATTAGCTGATGTTACAAGGCCAGCTCAGTCAATCATCCAGACTGTTGCCCCTGTAACTACTGAAAAGGCTGCTGCCCCTCTTCAGGAACCACACGTTTGTCTGGCCTCTCCACAGATATCCCTCCGCTATGGTTGCACCTACGGTACGGCTATCTGTATCGTTGAGGCACGCAAGCCACCCCACCTCGGCAATGTCTGTGGTTCATGGGAGTGGATCATTTGCATATCACAGCATTTTCATCCTTTCGGTTAAATTTGCGTCTGCAGCACGTCATCTTCGTGGTGTAGCAATTTTAATGGCCAGGAGTGTAAATCATCATTCGAGAACTCGCGTAATAAAGACTTTAATCCACTTTCAAACCACAAAAAGAGCTGGAAAAACAGTATCATAATGAGCGACTTTCGGGTTTGCTAACAGCTGTTCGTAATAGAGCTATTATCGGATATTTTACATATCTGATCGGCGCGAGCGATCTTTTTACGTCTGCAATTAAGGCATACTAGATGTGTGGCAGACTCTCCACTAGCAAAAAGAGTCTTGCGTGTGTGAGTCCCATTCTTCATTAATGGAATACGTAATAATTTCTCTGGAATTAGACGATAATCGGATTTTGCAGGACGGTTCACAGGATAATACTGAAATGGGGATATTAAGATTTTCTAACTTCGTGGCGGCCATCAGCATAAAGCTTCAAAAAGAAACAAAAGGTATATCCTGGGAAATGGAGGACATCTGGTCACTCTTGTAACAGCAACAAGTAGTATTTATAGCTTATCGGTTTATGATTATAATACTACTACGGAATCCAAATCGTTCGAATCTTTGTAAACCTACTAATTCGCAGAATAAAACTATGCTAAATACTGTCATCGAAGGTACTTGCAACATAGTTCTAGCAGCTGAAAAGCTCCCTCTCATATTGTGTATACCAACGATCTGCCCATTTCCTTCAAGTCAATGTAATTCCCAATCAAGATTTTAAATGCAGTAACAATACATGTGGCTTAAGCTCATACAGAGGCGTAAGGAGAGTTCCTTGACTTTCATTGATCTTAAGAAGGATATCGGAAAAGCGGCAGTTAATCTCTTACTGGAATTCGGCAATTCTGCTACTAAGGTAGCAGAAAGGTCGGATCCTCCTAACAGCAACCTGAGATGAATTTTCTGGCTGCACACAAATCTTATCACCTTGTCAACTGTCTGGCATACGTGCAGGTTTTTATAGTGGGGCTCACCTCCACGAACTATCTGCTCTTCTGCAATGGCATTGGACTTTTCTATTGCCGAATATGCTCCACAGTCTGGTACAGGTCATCTCAGGCCAGAAAAGTAGACACTGCTATCTCCGTAATCTGCAGGTTCATAATACATTGCTTAAAACCTTCCCTAACCGATAAGTTCGACTTCATGGCTGGAATAGCGCCACCAGGTGGATGAAGAGTAGTGGCTGTCAACAAGGAGAGACTGACAGTGAAACAGAACAGCGCCCATCTACTGCACGGAGATAGTCCACCACAGCAACGGCTGAGCTCGCGAAAGAGTTTCCTGAGGACATGAGAGAGGCTCACCGTTTCACCAGAGATGGCAAGGCTGGAGTTACGGAAGAATCAAATCAATTAAATGTTTGTAAATCTATCGGACCAAACTGCGTGGTCATCAGTCCGTAGCTTACAAACTACACATCCATGCCCCAGGAAGGACTCGAACCTCCACGGCGAGCAACCGCGCGCTCCGCAGCGAGACGCTTTAGACCTCTCGGCTACTCCAACGCGGAAGTAATGGAAGATGTCGACTCCGCACCTTCGCGGACGGATGCCAGAAGCTGAAGAACTAAAACTGGGTGGTGTGAAAATTCTTGAACAGATTACTATCGTGAGTTGGACGAGCCAGAGACAACCGGAAGAGATGGGGTTTCGTGACAGATAACACGTCCTATGACTGTGGACAAGAAGAAAGCACAATCCACATGCTTAAATGCCCTTTGGGCCCTACATCCGGCACACAGAAATTTCCTGCAAGTCACTCCCAGCGCCTTGGAATTTGCACAGTATTGAACACGTGCAATACAAATAAAATTTATATCTGTTTGTACGTAGAGTGAAGTATATGGCTAGTGTAAATTTGTATGTTTCTGACTCGAGAATAATAGAAATAAGTTTCGGACCTGTTGATAGCAATCTTGGTCAAGTACATATAGATTCCAACAGCTATAAATTCAATCCTTATGAAAGAATTTTAGGATGTGATTAACGTGGATGGCAATTCTGTGGTGACAATTCAGGGTGCTATGTGAAATTGTTCACGATAGGCAGCAAAACCTTAATTTTGCTTTTCGAGGGCTAACATGACTACACACCAACTTCAGAACATTCAAACAGAAGTATTGTATCAAATTCTATTAAGAGAAAAAGCGAAGCTTTCGATGGAATACTATCAAAACTTATTCCTGATGAAGTACGTGACAATCTATGAATAGTGAATACTTTAACTAGAAACGATGTAGAGTTTACGCAGAAAATCATAGCTCACGCTCCTTGAAGATAATACCGAACTGTACAAATCTGCGTCGGAAGTTCAGATTTCCTTATTCCATATGTAGGTAATAACTACAAAGGGACGAAACTTTACTCCTCAGTAACGACACATAAACTAGCCACGTTATTTCTCTACCCATTAAGACCTCAAATTTCTGTCAGCAGCAGAAAATTCTAATGATGGCTGGCATTTTTCAGTATGCTGGAAACCTTTTATTCAGTTGTTTACAATACACTGTTACTCTGCTTGTTATTACAAGCCACTAGTATTCCCTCTTAGCTTTAGAGATACTTAATAGTAATGAACTTAGCAACGTCGACTACGTAAGGTGCACAATATACATATCAGCCGCAACCTGAACACGAGCACATAAAATAAATTCAGTTGCTTTCATGAAATGTTTTGGTATGCATAATGTTAAATAAAATCTTTGTTTTCATTTACATCTCTTTCACTCTGCCATTGTTTTCAATGAAAATAATGGCAGCAGGTAGAAGTTACCGAGTTCTAGAGTTTGGTTTTCCAGAAGCAGGGAGAAATTGCTCAATTCGTATGAACGAAGGGGATCAACAAGGGATAGGAGGGGGATGCGATAGAGAGGGAGAAGGAGGAGGAGGAGGTATAGGGATAGGGGTTATGCACAATGAGGGGGGGGGGGAGTAAGAGATGAACAGAAGGGGGAGGGAGAAGTATGCTAGTATGTACATCCAATTCTCAAAGTCGTGAAGCACTAGTCTTCACTACTCTCTCATTTAGGCAAAAAAAAAAAAAAAATAAAAATAAAAAAAAACCTAACTACGGGGTCATCAGTCCCTAAACTTACAAACTACTTATGAACTACTTACGAACTAGGACGGCACAAATATCCATGCCCGAGGGGGGATTCGAAACCCCGACCGTAGTGGCCGTGTAGACCGTGACTGAAGCGCCTCAGTCCCCTCGGCCACCGCGGCCGGCTCATTAAGGCAACGAGTGGATACGCACCCTACAGTTATGTCCACTAGTAGGTGACCATTTACTTTTAATCAAATAATGTAGGCCTACAGCTAAAATAGATACATGATCTATATTACGCATCGAATATCAATACAGCCTACCTGCAAATGACTTTGAGCCGGATGGGCAACCATCTCCTGATCAGAAGTAAATGTCAGTTGTCCTGCGGGGAAGTGAGACCGGCCCATTAGAGGTCGAGTCGTTAGTCTAACCGGTGTTTTCCAAAGCTCTGGCCGCCAAGTGGTGGTTTTCCTACATAAACGCTAATGCCGCGCGCAGTGAGATACAACTGTGGACTGTAGGGCTTGCACCTGGTGGTGATTATGGGTAGACCAAGGCGCGTTCTAAAACTGAAACCTTCGACTTTATTTTTCACAAAATAGTCAAAATCAAAATATTAAACATATTGGGGAACCGATGAGACTTTGGACTGACAAGGAAAGTACTTGGGCTCAAACAAACACATATACATCAAAATCGTACGACAGATAATGTAAAGATCCCTTATTGCACTAGTGACACTCCCGCATCTGAAAAACTCTGTAGTCGTCCGCTAGAGGCCGGTGCGTGTGCCTTGCCACATTGCACACTGAAATTTTTTTTTTTTTTTTTTTTTTTTTTTTTTTTCCTCCTTGAATTTGACCGCACAAATGTGCATGATGAACAACGGAGTGGGTGTCCTTCGGTCGTTAATGAAAGTTTGTTGCAGGAAGTGAACAATAAGGTGATAGAAAACAGACACTTTACGATTTCCTCCTTGTTTTTTTAATGGGCCTCCTACCTCCCCTTCAGCCCTTCCTTACTCACGCCTTGGGTGCCTTCTTCGGCTGGCTTCATCTCCATTCGGTTCGCCAGTAGGGACGGTGCAGTGTGCCTCCGAAGTTGCGTTTTGTGATGTTATTTGTGTGGTGAAGCGTCAGATGGAGCGGCGATTAATAATCAATCCTGCCAAAGTATTGCGATAGGTCGAGATGAAGTTACGAAGAACCCTTCTTCGTGAAGCTGGTATTAGTGTAGAAGATGAATCATTCGCATGCTTTCTCGTATCTGTTAAGGTACAGAAATATGAGCATAAGTTAGATACTGTTGTAACACTAACACATAATGATGATAATAGGGATGATAATGACGAAGAAATCATTGCTAGCGGTAGTGCTACGGTAAGTGCGGGAAGAGGCAATGGAAGCAGAGGCAGTGAATACCAACAGTCTTTCGAGAATAAGGTTAAAGTTGCAACTATCATCACGGCTTTTGATGACAATACGCTAGAGAACATGTACGACGATTATTACATAAGTTATAGTTTAGATATTTGCATTACGTATGGCGTCTACAATTACATCTACAGTGCTATCCAGAGCATGATTGCAATGTTTTGCATAAAAACGACACCCACCAGCACATTGAGGTGTACGTAGGGATACTGTAACCAAACGTTCATACAGATATCTTTGTTCGATCCCAAGTATTTTCCTTGTGAGTATGGAGTCGTACCAGGATAAATCCGGGCGCTTGTGCGACGCCATCTACCGGGGTGACACAGTGGTGTGCTTAATTGCCTAGGGACCAGGAGAGCCGGGTTCGAATCCCGGACTTGCAACAAATTTACATACGACGTTACAGTCTATAATTGTTTAACTGCTTACGCCACACCGTAAATAACTAGGTAGTAGTGATACGGCTTTCTACTAGGATCATAAGATACAGAAATGCACGTCGAAAACGATAGTTTGCTCTAAACGTCTACCATTATAATTATCGTATACATCAGTTACTACAAAACTGTTATATACACGAATATTTAACCACGTAGTACACATTTGCAACTATTAACACTAGCCGGCCGCGGTGGCCGAGGGGACTGAGGCGCTCCAGTCACGGTCTGCACGGGCACTACGGTCGGGGGTTCGAATCCCTCCTCGGGCATGGATATTTGTGCCGTCCTTAGTGTAAGTTAGTTCTTAAGTAGTTTGTAAGTTTAGGGACTGATGACCCCGTAGGTAAGTCCCATAAGCTTAACAAACATTTGAACATTTTATTAACACTACGTAACATTAACGCCCGAAAGTACTCACGAACGTAGGTAGGCAATCCAGTGACTCACCTAGTGAAATACTTGATGCAGACTCTTGATACCACCAGGGCACTTATTTTCTTTTTCTCTCTTCGTGTGGACAGCAACACAGTCCGTGGAAAGTCCCACTTGTTAATGCTGGATACTTTTTGTCTTGAGTGTATTAAGCTGTACCCATACCACACTAGGACGATGAAAAACTGGAATTGCAACAGTTAGTTCATCTAGAAGTTACTGCTTCCGGATCTTTACGTCTTTCCACTTATGTTTCCATTCACCATCTCCGTTACACACCGTGGAAATTATTTTACCTCCACATCAAGCGTTCCTCTTTCAATTTTAGGTGTTTCCTAGACAACGAGCGTAAATCTTAGTGAAGAGCAACTGACTCGTTTTTACAAAGCCCAGGGTTGCAGAAAATCGCCTTCGACAAAACTGAGATGTACTGGTATTCGAAAATACTAGTAGCTGGCATGTATAAAGAGATTTGACTGTGACACTACTAGCCACGCTGTAGTGGCCGTGCGCTCTAAGGCGCCTTGGTGCGGAGCGCGCGGTTTCTCGCCGTTGGAGTAACAAGTTCTCCTTCGAGAAAGTGTGTGTGTGTGTGTGTGTGTGTTTGTGTGTGTGTTTTGTCCTTAGCATATGTTAGTTTAATTTAGTTTAAGTAGTTTGTAAGCCTAGGGATTGATAACTAACTACAGCAATTGATTTCCTCAGATTTTCAAACACTTGAACATTTCAGTTCCCTCAGTTGCGTTGAAATGAACGCAAACTTCTTCACATGAGCGCTCCGTATTGAAACTGTTGCACAATATTCTGCTGCAGAGTGTACCAAGACAAGGCAATGATGTGTTTGCTCCACATCTACTACCTGACAGCTTCCTCAACAGATTCTCTAGTCTTAGCACCTTTCTAGTTGAACTGGAAAGGTGTACATGGTATGACAGCATTTTGTCTAATGGGGCAACAAGGTATTAAGGCGTATTACACTTGACTATGCTAAGAGGGTCAAGCTGTGGACTAAACAACTACAAAGGCGGAGGAGACATTCGTTTTAGAAACATTATGTCTGACTCACCTTCATTAAAAATATTCATAAGAGTTACTGAGTCTGTTAGAAGTTCTGTATACTCTAAGAGATCGTCACTTTGATATGAAATTGCAAGGTCACTTGCACAATGGAATTTCCGCGCTGGTCACGTTCGGTATGATGATTGCATAGTGGCAGCTAAATAACACAGGAGCAAGAACGAAGCCTTGGGGCAACCTGTCATTGATTACATGCCTTCCGCCCTGCTTTTAACCTTGTACTTCGGACCACTGATTGCATAACATGTTGTTAACCCTTAAATGTATGATTTTTTAATTATACGAAAATTATTTTAGTGTTCTATAAGATGCAAAAACAAAGGGAAAAATACTTTTAAAAGATCCCATGTTGCTAGTTTTTTTAATAAAGCGCATATACAACATATAGAAACTTCTATAATTTTCAAAGTTGGATACTTTAAACGATTTTTATATTTTGTTTTCTTTATTATGGTTCTCTATACCTGTCTAGTTGGTGTATTTTTTTCTCCTTACAAAACTGGCTCTTTATGTGGAAAACGAAACGTCAAAATCTCCAAAATTATTACACCGCCGTTTTCTCCAAACATAAACAAACAGAAGTTCACACTGCAGCCCAACTCCACACAACAAACATCACAGACACTTTCTACAAACTATGCTGCAAGTATTAGTTCACAAAATTCCCACTAGATTCGGAAAAAAAATCAGTTTTACAATCGATGTTGCAGATATGCAACACCCTGCATTTACGGGTTAAATAGGATACCTAGAGCACTGTTTAAGAAACTCTACTATGAGACAGTGCAACAGGCAGAATAGGTGAAATGTGACAACTATCACATGAACTACATCATAGGATGAAGTTTCTATTAGAGAAACAGATATTGGACTCAAAGCTCAGATATATGCACATATGGCAAGAGGAAACCAGACCAAGAATTTATCTATAATTTTTAGAAATAAGAAGGGTGCAGATGAAAATGCGTTTTCAAATACACCACAAGAAATTATCCTGGATGACGTCTATGGAAGACGCCGGTGAATTTCACAGCCTTTTGTTTTTGATTAGCTCTTTATTAATCACTATTAGTTAGTTTCTAGTTTCCTCATAATCATCGATTAACAGATGTCGTTAAAAATATCCACGTTAGTTTTATACTAAATGTTTGTCCCGTATTGTAGAAGGCTATTGTAAAAGAAAAAAAAAAAGAGCAAAGAAATTTCTACTAGATATTAACCCTTTCATTTCCAGTATTGTTCCTCGACAACACATTATTAAAAGCTAATTTATACCGTACTTTGTTTATCAGTCCTTGAAGTCACATTGTTGTTGATGAACAACATGCTTCCAGTATGACATTTTGCCACTTCTGAGGCATTAATATGTCCGTCTTGGGGGTTCTATTATGTTGCCGTCTAAATGTGGCCGTGAGTGTGGTTCATATTATTTTATTTCAACAGTGAACTGTCTTTTCTTTCATGCTGTTGCGAAGATTATGCGGGCATTATTGATCTGACAGTGTTAACTATCAACTAAATATGCCCCAAATAGTAAAGTACCTCGATACAAACGTCTGTGTTGTGTATGAAATATGTGACATAAAAAAACAATAGTTCCATCAAAAATTTTGAAACACATTTTGATATTTAGGGCACTGTTTTTAATACAGAAAACACTAAATTTTAATTTTTCTAAAGTTGAATTCATAATTTGGGAACGAAAGGGTTAAGTACCCACTGAGGATTATACTGAATGTAAAAATTGTTCCCAATCCCCCCCCCCCCCAACAACAATTGATAACGAAAGTATACAAAACTTCAAAACATTTATCTTCATTTACAATTTAATTTAGAAGAAAATAATACAAAATTTTGAGCTTCCTTCATTGAATTATCTTAAAAAGGTCTTCGGTAGCTGATTTCATATGTTAAAAATATCGAGGAAACCGCTTCTAAGGAACTAATGAACACTAATGAACACTAACAGATACTTAAAAACAGCCCAGAGCAGATTTTTCAAATTTTTCTGCCCATAGCATATCTTCTGTCTTTCTTTTGTAGGGTAAACATGTAACTAACAGGGTAAATATGTAACTAACCGTTTTGGATTTTTGCCTTTACTGTTGCAGATCTTTTAGCATCTTCACTTTACAGTGATCAGAGTGACGAAGACCAAAATTCCTGATTTTTACTATACCCAACTCTCGGTAATATTTCCACAGTTGTACGTGGTAAAAACATGGATCCACATTTTTAATATCTTCAAACACAGGTTTTGGTTAACCATTTTAAATCAAGATGTCGGAACATTCATTTTGTTTTTGTATTCGCTTGTTCAAATACTTTTTTTGGTACTCAGGCCTAGACAGATATTTAAATATGAACTGTACTGTAACAAGTACAACTGCCAGAAGACTTTGCTTACGAAAAAAATTCTCCTGACACTTTTGACTTGTTACTCTGGGCAACATTAATGAAATGGACTAATATCTGTGGAATATTTATGAAAAAAATAATTCAGACCAATCATTCTCCATAGCTTCTACGTGGTCATTCAGAACTTTGGTAACTCACAATCACAGTATCTCTGCATATAGTCTTCAACAAACTTTCTTTTCTGCACGTCGGTCTAGCTGCGAGACGGCATACTATGATTTTCTCCTTCATTTTTAAAACACCTCTAATACAGCATTCTTACTGCCCTTTTAATATGTATATGAGAATAGAAACATCGCTACCACACACTAACGTAGAGGGTACCCAAATCTTGTATTTACTTCATAATGTCTATTAATGGCTCGATGAAATCATCAAGACAAAACAGATCACATAATTCGTCGTGAAAATGCGAGATCTTTCTATCACTGAAAAGTATTCTGATTTTTACAGGTATTCAGATAATCCACATTTCTTGTCCATAGCAAAATTAATACGTCAGATGAATTACTCATATCGCTAATTGTATTATTCCTTTTTTAATTAGTTCTTGTGAGCATTCTACATGATCACAGGTATCTTTTTTATTTATTTTAATTACTTATTTATTTATTTTGGCGAAATAATGTTAACATTATTGAGTTGTAAACTTTTACTGTGCGCTACTGCGATATTTTGGCTTGACATACCAGTATGAAGAGTGGACATTCTATTCTAACAGCTTTAAAATTTCTCTTCTTGATTTTCTCTTTAGACTTTGTTCTGTTTAGTGGCATCTAAGTAAAGGTGCATTCATCAACAACACAATAACGAACACAGAGTAACTACAGTAACAAACTTCCAAATATGAAAGAGCTGTGAAACAGATAAGCATCATAATGGCATACAAGGTAGCCAGCCATGTATGGGCAGAAAAAAAGGTCATAAGGAAAGGCTGAATGTCAAGTATCACGGCAAATCCGGACATGACAAACACGCGTAAGTGTCCTCAAACCATTTTTTTTCGGGAAACGTCTTTGGAAAATATATGAATTCCATTATAATATTTCATTTTTACGAGGTAGTGGTCACCTCGTACGGTGTAAAATCACAAACTAGATATCATGTGCAATTACGCATGGTATGCTCGTTTACGTGCACGATCTCGGATGATGTATCCACATATATAGCGGTATGCAGTTCTTACATGCATATAGATATATCATAAATTGCCAGTAGTGTCATTCCGAAATTTAGAGACAAAGAATTGAATCCATTTATTAACGAACTTGAAAATTTTGACAGCTCTTTCAAAAATGACACTTTGATTACAGCATTTCACAATGCTTCTATAATTTAAAGGCAAAAAAACTCAGCATCTGATAATTTAACTGTCTAGAGGTCATTAATATACAGAAGAAGAAGTGAGGGTCCTAAGATGCAACGTCATGGGACGCCAAATGTAATTAACGCTTAGTCGGATAATGATAAAGCTTAATACGGGTTGATTTCTCAATGAAACCCTTTGCTTAGCGTAAGGTAAGGCACAACATTTTTACTTTACTAAATAGACGTGATTCAAGCAGTCGAAAGCTTTTGCCCACCCAATGAGACGAGGTAAACGAGCTGAAGTGGCTATGATGTGGCTCTGTTCCTAGTATTAGGTGACATTTGAAGGCCGAATCATTACGAGGAAAACTGCAGATAAGAGGTTCGTGTACGGAGATGGAACAAAAATTTCGGCAACAGGCGTAATAAGATAAGGAAGTAACGAGGGTCTCGCGTGTAAAACGAACTTCCAGCTAGCGCTACTGCGTTGTGTGCAGACTGCGTTTAGACTGGCAGCGAGGCAGACTTAATTACAAGAGAGTGAGCGACATGACACGCTAACTCGCTGTAACACGTGTTCATGTGGCCGGGCCGACACGAACGTCATCTCTGAGGCTCTCGTTCCTGCAACAGAACTGTCACATAGTATGTTCACAAAGCTGAGAAGGTAATACAGCGGGGTGATGTCATTTTAAAATTTAAAAAAATTAAATAAATAAAAAAATAAAAAATCGATCTAATGACTGGAACTACTTATAGCTGTTGTGTTTATACCTAGAAGATTAAATAATGGCAGGCGCTTGGAAAACGATAAATACAGTCTGGAGAGGAGGCGAATGTGTCGACAGCAGAGTAAAGTCCCAGCCTTGACAAAATTGTTTCACCTGTTGTTTAAGATGTATGAGACAGGTGAACTACCCTCAGACTTTAAGAAAAATGTTATAATCCCCATTCCAAAGAAAGCAGGTGCAGACAGGTGTGAAAACTACAGAACCATCAGTTTAATAAGTCATGGCTGCAAAATATTGACACGAATTATATACAGAAGGATGGAAAAGCTGGTAGAAGCCGACCTCAGAGAAGATCAGTTTGGGTTCAGGAGAAATGTAGGAACACGGGAGGCAATACTCACTTTACGGCTTATCCTAGAAGATAGATTAAGAAAGGGCAAACCTACATTTCTAGCTTTTGTAATTTTGGAGAAGGCTTTTGACAATGTTGATTGGAATAAACTCTTTCAAGTTCTGAAGCAAGCAGGAGTAATATATAGGGAGCGTAAGGTTATTTACAACTTGTACAAAAACCAGACAGCGGTTGTCAGAGTTGAAAACCATGAAAGGGATGCAGTGGTTGGAAAGGGAGTAAGACAGGGTTGTAGCCTTTCTCCATTGTTATTTAATTTGTAAATTGAGCAAGCTATAAAGGAAAGCAAGGAGAAATTTGGAGAAGGAATTAAAGTTCAGGGTGGAGAATTAAAAACATTGCGATTTGCCGACGACACAGTAATTCTGTCAGATACAGCAAAGGACCTGGAAGAGCAATTGAACGGAATGGACAGTGTGGTGAAAGGTGCATATAAGATGAAGATTAACAAGAGCAAAACTAGGGTAATGGAGTGCAGTGTAAGAAAATCTGGTGATGCTGAAGGAATTAGATTGGGTAACGAAGCAATAAAGGAGGTAGATGAGTACAGAGGATATAAAATGCAGAATGGCAATGGGAAGAAAAGAAATTTTTAAAATTTGTTAACATCGAATATTGATTTAAGCCTAAGGAAATCCTTTATGAAGGCATTTGTATGGAGTGTTGCCTTGTATGGGAGTGAGACATGGACGATAAACAGTGCGGACAGGAAGAGGATTGAGACTTTTGAAATATGGTGCTACAGGAGAATGCTAAAGATGAGGTGGGTGGATCGCGTAACTAATGAGGAGGTACTGAACCGAATTGGGGAGAAAAGAAATTTCTGGCATACCTTGACTAAAAGAAGGGATAGATTGGTAGGACACATTCTTAGACATCAAGGAATTGTGAATTTAGCGTTGGAGGGAGTGTGTGGGGTAAAAACAGCAGAGGAAGACCAAGAGATGGATACAGTAAGCAGATTCAGACAGATTTAGGTTGCCGTTCTTATGTGGAGATGAAGAGGCTTGCTCAGGATAGGGTATTGTGGAGAGCTGCATCAAACCAGTCTCCGGACTGAAGACCACAACAACAAAATTAGATGCGTTGGAATGGCGGAGTGTTCAAACGCGCCTTGCTACTGAGCGCGCGCTTCCTCGCCTCGGAGGTTCGAGTCCTCCGTCGGGCATGGGTTTGTGTGTGTGTGTGTGTGTGTTGTCCTTAGGTTAGTTCAAGTTAGTTTAAGTAATTTGTAACCGTAGGGACTGCTAACCATGAGTAGTTAAGTCACATAGATTTACAAACATTGGAACCTTTTGTTATGGCGTAAAGTCAGCGCCACACACGAGACGTAGAGAACGATCGTGGAGAAGGCAGCGATCGACCGAAAGCCAATCACAAACAGGCGCCGCGCATAGTGGAAGGAGTCAGCGAAGTTGCGCGCCCTCTAAAAGCGGCTATATCTAGGCCGACATACGTCTGGACGCCCGTCACTTACTATTCAGGAATACGACAGTTACCAGTGAGCTACGAAGGCAGTTACTAGGCAGATACCAAGTAAGAATTCAGGACAGTACTAAGAGAGAACGCGGCTACAAACTTAGCAATAACTAGCTCACAGCGTAGCTAGTATCATACGGACGACGCCACGAGAATTAAGGAGTGAGAAGCTACAGACTTACGTTCTAAAGTTGAGTATTATCAGTGTCAGTCAATAAAACTCGTATTATTAATCTGGAAATTTGTTACAGAGACTTCAATTCCTGGACCAGTACCATTATTGAAAACCAGACCGGGACGAGTACACATAACAAGACGACGAGGTCACAACACCTTTTTTGACTAAAATTACTTTCTAGTTGAAAGTTCACGCTCCACGGTAGCATTCCTCCAATCAGAGGGCTCTACGTCTCGCTTGAACCGTTCGCTGTTGCCAAACTGTCACAAAATGATCAGTTCACTTCTATTTCCTTGTACGCGTCTCTTTCTTGATTTGTTTTGTTCTCGATTCATCGGTCTGCCCTTTTTATTTCGCGATGCATCACCTATGGTAACTATACAGAAAATAAAAATACATGGATGACGGTCGGTACTAGCGAAATACTTACTTACAGCATGAAGAACACGCTACTAGATCCTTTAGTACAAGCCGCGATTTAACGTCATATATAAAAATATTATGTTGTTGTCGTGCTGTTCAGTCCGGGGACTCGTCTGATGCAGCTCTCCACCCTAGTTTATCCTCAGCAAGCTTTTTCATCTCCTCACAAGATCGGCAAACCACATCCATCTGAATCTTCTTACTATATTCATCTCTTGACCTCCAAAATGTTTAAATGTTTGTAAATCTATCGGACCAAACTGCATGGTCATCAGTCCGTAGCTTACAAACTACTTAAACCTAGGTAAACTAACCTAAGGACAAACACACACACCCACGCCCCAGGGAGCACTGGAACCTCCACGGCGAGCAACCGCGCGCTCCGCAGCGAGACGCTTTAGACCGCTCGGCTACTCCACCGCTGCCTCTTGATCTCCTCTGCGATTTTGCCCCCCACATACTCCATCCAATGCTAAATTTACAATTCCTTTATGTCTAAGATCCCTTCTTTTAGTCAGGGTATGCCAAAATTGCTTTTCTCCTCAGTTCTGTTCTGTACCTCTTCATTAGTTACGCTATCTATTCACCTGATCTTCAGCATTCTTCTGTAGCACCATATTTCAAAAGCCTCTATCCTCTTCCAGTCTAAGCTATTTATCGTCCAAGTTTCACTCCCGTACAATGCAACACTCCATACAAATTGCCTTGAGAAAGATCATCCTTACACTTAAATTAATATTCGATGTTAGCAAATTTCTCATTTTCTTCCCATTGCAATTATGCATTTTATATCCTCTGTACTTCGACCGTCGTATCTTATTTTACTACCCAAATAACAAAACGTATCTTTATTGTTTCGTTACCTAATCTAATTCCTTCAGCATCGTCTGGTTTTCTAAGATAGCATTTCATTACCCTTGTTTTGCTCTTCTTAATGTTAAACTTATACAATCCTTTCAACATACTGTCCATTCCGTTCATTTGCTCTTCCAGGTCTTTTGCTGTTTCTGACAGAATTACAATGTCATCAGAAAAACACAAAGTTTTTATTTCTTCACCCTGAACTCCACCACCACGAACCACAGATTTTGCCGCGGTGGGGTGGCTTGCGTGCCTCAACGATACAGATAGCTGTACCGTAGGTGCAATCACAGCGGAGGGGTATCTATGGAGAGGCCAGACAAACGTGTGGTTCCTGAAGAGGGGCAGCAGCCTTTTCAGTAGTCGCAGGGGCTGTATAGAAGATGACAGAGGCCGCTCATCGACTTTAGTGATCGCTAAAGGCGATTCATTGCCCTTACTTTTCGTACAAACGAATTAATGATCAAACATACAGCAAACGTTTGACGCTGTGAAGAATCTACTCTGCTGACGAAACTTTCACCTTCGATCAGGGCTTTATTTTATCGTTAGTCACGCAACCACCTATATTTTGGCAAGTATAAACCCTGTAAGATTCTAGGTGTAAACACAACAAAAATATGGAATGCCCTCTGCAGATTGCTTCTATTTATTTGAAAATGACCGGTTTCGGACCAGATGCTTATCTTTAGGTATGTTAATCAAAAGAAGAATAACAATTTGGTGACATTAAATCTTTACTTAGCTTCAAATTTCAAGGATATTAACACAATACAAGAGATACCAATTTGTACAGCTGTAAGTAACAAGTCACTGTAGAAGTAATTTTGGACTGTCGTACATACCAGTACAGTAACCGCCTATTACTTGAATTCTTCAAGAACAATGAAACTCTTGCATTGTTGAAGAGTGCCCTCTAACAGCAGAAACAGATTGACATACAGCAAATATACTTCACGTATAAAAAAGGTGAGGCTAGTTTGCAAATCATTGCAAGAGTGGTTCGTAGAACTGTGTCAGACACATAAAAAAGACACTCATTCGCACGTAGCTTAGCTTTCGTCCACAGGATTCGTCATAAAATGGCACATAATCGCGCTCAGACATCACACAGGCAAATTTCACAGACGCAGAACTGTCATAATGCTGCGTTCCATGTCAGATGAAAACTCCTGTGTACGAATGCCTTTCCTGTGTGCCTGTTGTGGTTCGACGAACATCTTTGCAGTGAGTTATATCTATACATCTTATAAAATAGGCTGCATGTGTGTATCTGGGTAAGTTGTATGTATGTTCCACATCTCCTGGACCGATTTCAACCAAATTTGGAACGAATATTCTTTAAGATCAGGATTCATTTGCTACGGTTACAAAAACCACCTACGATACATTGTTCATACCACATCACGCCATAAACAATGACAACTACTCCATCTTGAGACGCGTGAGAGCGTGATTGTATTCGTCAATTATTTGACAATGAGAGCACTTAGCGACTATCAATTAACTTTGAACATAATATCAAATCTTTACGAAACTCTTCCTCGCTCATAATCCCAACAAATTGATGAGAGGAAAACAGTTTATCGTTTTCTATTTTTCCGATTTTTATGATGTTTATCTACGGCATTTGGCATGACGTTACAAGTTATTACTTCTACACTGTAAATTGTATTCGCGAGACATTTCACATGGAGTACTCATACATACCACAGAATGTTTCTTCGAGATTATATCCCAGTTCGACATATATTTCATGAGATATGAAGTCATAAACAATTTGGTTAATGAAAAACCTTATCAAGCAGGAGGTTTCACCTTTACTAGTAACACCATTCACTACATATTTTGTATACATTATGCACATATACCACTGACTGTACCATTAAATTTACATCATAGTACGAGACATATTTCAAGAGATATGACGTCATAAACAACGAAATTTCCGAATAACTGCTAAATCATGCAGTATTTTTCCAAACCTCCTCCTAAAATAATGGACCGATTTCAACTAAACTTGGTACAACATTGTTTACTATCAGACAAAAATCGCTGTGGAATTAAAAACTACCTACGACACATAATTCAGGAGATAAGACGTCGTGAAAAATGAGTCAAAAAATTTCCCATCATGCGACGCGAGATTTACGAGACTTCATTCGTCGCAGACAGTTTCCTAATATTACTCTCTGCAAATCAGGAAAATTATGTTATTGTTCGGCACATAGACAAGGATATATATCATGTCATAGCCACGGCGGAGTGCCGAGCGTATTGAAACGCTATGCTCCGATGCGCGAGTCCGTTCCCCGTCCGGGGGTTCGAATCCCCACCTCGGGAATAGATGCTTGTGCTGACTTTAGTATAAGTTAGTTTGTAAGTAGTTTATAGGTTTAGGGACTTATGACCCCGCAATTAAGTCCCATAAGCTCAACAAACATTGGAACATCTTATGATGTTATAAATATTGAGCTGCATATTTCTTTGTTTTACTGTTTCATAATTTCTAGTCTGATTTCATGAATACATGAAGATTAATTATTTTCCGAATTTTTATTTTCGTTTCTAATATAACAGTGCAAAAATGTATATATACCCGGGGAAACCCGGGTTTATCAGCAAGTTGTATAATAAATTGATGCATATAAATGAATATAGCAAGAAATAGTTAATTTTTAAAAAAACTTAAAAGAGAATTTAAAAATCGATTTCGAAGTACAAAAGTAACGAGAACAACTATTTTTCTTTGCAATGACTTGATGGTCAGATGTACTAACCGTTATACACATATTAATATAAGTGCCCCAACATTTACGACCTTTGCCAAATGTCCGGAAGTCTTCGCTTACAAACTGCGTTTCTATTTATCCTGATGTCCTGTTTTGACCACCCTATGACCTTGATAATGATATCTCTGGTGCTGTACGTCAACCTTCGCAGCAGTTCTTTCACTTCGGCAGAAGAGATCGTAACCCCAGTGACCCACGTTCGGTGAGTTCTGTGGATCGTCCAGAATATCCGGCAGCAGCTGCTGCAGTGAAGGATTTGTTACACCGCTGGTATATTTCAATGTTCTCAAGAAAATTAAGATGATAAATTTTTGGAGTCCTAAGTAGTACTCGCATTTGCTCACCTATAGTGTTTACTGTCTTTTTCCATGAGTATGAACCGCTGCCGCGGCGGAGTAGCCGAGCGCTCTAAGGCGCCTTGCTGCGGAGCGCAGTTTGTTCCTCGTCGGAGGTTCGAGTCCTCCAAGGGGAATGTGTGTGTTTGTGTGTCTGTGTGTGTGTGTGTGTGTGAGAGAGAGAGAGAGAGAGAGAGAGAGAGAGAGAGAGAGAGAGAGCGTGTGTGTGTTGTCCTTAGCTTAGTTTACGTTAGTTTAACCCTGTAATGGATGACTCTTTTATTTGAAGCTATAAAAACTACCATGGTTAATGTTTAGTGCGTATATATATATATATATATATATATATATATATATATATATATATATATATATATATTGACAAAATATTGAAAAAAATTCCTTAAAATTATTATGTACTATTAGCATCAAAAAATCAGAGATGATCAGCTATATAGTGCTTTCTTGATGTACCAAGGCAGTAAATGTCTCTATTACGCCTCTAATCTTTCCAGAAAGTAACTCATAATGCAACAGTAGTATGTCATTGACTACGCTTGCATGGAAAAGGGAGAATACTAAACAAACCCACATATTTACTCAAGGCAGCTAACTGTCAAACTGATTCAGTAGCACTCTGCAATTTACAACTTATACGACGATCTACTAGCATATGTAAATAAGCAACTACAAATGAATTTGTAGTAAAATTGATCAGTTAGATAATGGAAAAATCAAATATGTAGCTGATCAGCTACACTATGCATTAAAAGGTTAAGCAGTTTGTAAGCCTAGGGACTGATAACCTCAGCAGTTAAGTCCCATAGATTTACAAACATTTCAACATTTTTGAACATCTTATTGACTTCAATTTTCTTAGTGCCATTTCTACAAATGGAAATCTGACAATTATTTTATTGAACAGACACGGACACCTTGCGTCCAGTCACCATTAATAATTCGTAATTCCCTCTGTAATTCCTTTTCTATGGATGGCAATCTAGAGAAATATATCTGGTTTAGATAAACACAACAGGATAGCGCTTTTCAAAATATAGATTCAACACGATACCACAGTTCATCAAGCGTAGTGACTAGCGTATTGTGACGAGCCAGTTGCTCGGCCACCATTGACCAGACGCTTTCAACTGGTGAGAGATCTGGAGAATGTGTTGGCCAGGGAAGTAGTCGAACATTTTCCGTATCCAGAAAGGCCCGTACAGGACCTGCAAAATGCGGTCGTGCATTATCCTGCTGTAATGTAGGGTTTCGCAGGGATCGAATGAAGGGTAGAGCCACGGGCCGTAACACATCTGAAATGTAACGGCCACTGTTCAAAGTGCCGTCGATGGGAATAAAAGGTGACTGAGACGTGTAACCAATGGCAACGCATACTATCACGCCGGGTGGTACGCCAGTATGGCGATGACGAATACACTCTTCCAATGTGCGTCCACCGTGATGTCGCAAAACACGGATGCGACCATCATGATGCTGTAAATAGAACCAGGGTTCATCAAAAAAAAAAAATGTCGTTTTGCCATTCCAGCACCCAGGTTCGTCGTTGCGTACACCACCGCAGGCGCTCCCGTCCATGATACAGCGTCAAGAGTAACCGCAGCCATGGTCTCCGAGCTGATAGTCCATGCTGCTGCAAACGTCATCGAACTGTTCGTGCAGATGGTTGTTCTCTTGCAAACGTCCCTATCTGTTGAATCAGGGATCGAGACGTGGCTGCACGATCCGTTACAGCCATGCGGATAAGATGCCTGTCACCTCGACTGCTAGTGATACGAGGCCGTTGGGATCCAGCACGGCGTCCCGTATTGCCCTCCTGAACCCACCGATTCCATATTCTGCTAACAGTCATTGGATCGCGACCAACAGGAGCAGGAATGTCGATAAACCGCCAACCTTGTGAGAATGCTCTGAAAAGCTAATCATTTGCATATCACAGCATCTTCTTCCTGTCGGTTAAATTTCGCGTCTGTAGCACGTCATCTTCGTGGTGTAGCAGTTTCAATGGTCAGGAGTGTATTTAAAATCGCGGTATGCCGGAGTATCCTGAATTGCAACACCTGTCCGGGGATGAGGCCACCATCAGAAGTGCTTTAAACTTATAGGCAGTATTAGTTACCAAAGAAAACTCTATCCACTATTGTTTGTCAAGAGAATGCACAGGACTCCAAGCACAAGTTAATAAAAACTTCGGTTTCGATCTGTTAAGCCACTTGCTTATTTAATCCCTTCTGATTACTCGACAATATTACCCAACTAGCTGTACGTGCAGGCCAGAATCTCCTTGTTCATATATTCCGCAGGTTAGTGGGTGCCCAGGAAGCATTTGGCAATACTAGATCGGCCCGGTTGTTGAGAAAGTGAAGCTTAAGCTTAATACAGGGATATTCCATAATCCTGATAGTCTGACCAAAGCATAACGTGCCACAAGTGTAATGAGTGTGGTAGGTGCCCGCTGCATGAACCCCAAAATTATACTGATCTTAAGGAGACCACACGGGTTATCGGATTGTAGAATTTCTTTATTTCTATAATACGTCAAGTTCAGAACTTAAATAGCAATCAGCCAATGGCATTCGACGTAACTCTCAAAAATCCCCGAGAAAATCGACTTTGAAGTTTTGCAACTACACGTAGGTACCAATAATTAAAACGATTGCGGCATCTGTCGGTGTAGCTAAGGAGGTAGCGTTCTGGCCTCACCACCATACCGTAGGTGGTTCGAACCCTGCTGTGACAAGTATTTTTTTTCACAGGTTTCTAGTTTAGATATATAAAACATTTTGGATTTTCTAATTACACTTGTCGTGCCAGTTTTTGTTTATGTACATGTAGACGACCGTAGTTAAACAGACGGTTAGAACACAAAATTGAAGAAGTGATGGGAGAAGACCAGTTTGGCTTTAGGAAAGGAAAAGGGACTAGAGACGCCATTGGCATGATGAGGATATTGTTGGAGAGAGTTTTGGCTGTCAACGAAGAAATTTGCTCGTGTTTTATAGACTGGCAGAAAGCCTTTGACAGAGTCAATTGGAATACATTAATAGGTATCAACTGGAGAGATCGGAGACTAATTAGGAATTTGTACCTGGGAAAAAGGGTAAAAGTACGACTGAAATGTGGAGAAACGAACAGCGTGGAAATAGGAAGGGGAGTGAGACAAGGATGTTGTCTGTCGCCAAGTCTCTTCAATCTGTACGGAGAAATGCTGGCGAGAGAAGCGCTGAAAGGAAGCGCAAACTTCAAAGTAGGAGGATGTCTCATCAACAACATCAAGTATGCAGACGACCTGGTAGTGCTCGCCAAAAACCAGAGACAGATGCAACACATGATGAACCGTTTGGTGGAAATGGGAAGAAAATACGGCATGGAAATCAACATAGAAAAATCAAAAGTGATGAGAATATCAAAACGTTAGAAACCCTTGAAGATAATTGTAGACAATCGGGAACTGGAAAATGTGATTCAGTTCAGGTACCTGGGATGTTTTATCACAAAGGATGCCAACTGCACCAACGAAATCCGAGCGAGAATCGCCATGGCCAAAGCTGCTTTCAACAAGAAGAGGACTCTGATGACCAGCAAGTTGAGTTTGGCATTAAGGAAGAAACTGGTAAAGTGCTACATTTGGAGCATTGCATTGAATGGAGCAGAGACGTGGACCATGAGAAAGAAGGAGAAAAATACTTAGAGAACTTCGAAATGTGGTGCTGGAGGAGAATGGGAAAGATCAAATGGACAGATCGCATGAAAAATGATGAAGTACTGAGAAGAGTAGGAGAGAAGGGAAGTATTCTGCATACAATTCTACAGAGAAAGGCCAACTGGATTGGACACATACTTAGACACGAGGGACTCCTACGCGATGTCATCGAAGGAAAAATGAGAGGAAACACAGGACGAGGAAGGAGGAGGATTCAACATCTGGACGACATGAAAGATGGAAGGAGATACAACAGACTGAAGGAAGAAGCTGAAGACAGGGAACAATGGAATCAGAAATTCTCCGTACGAAGACATGGACCTGCCACTAGACAGAATACCTTATAATAATAGACGAGCTGAACACGTAAAACGTGATTGAGTAGGTTAGCTACTTTGCAAAGTCATTAGTATCTATGGAGACGACTTTCCAAAATCAGTGTCGTAGCTTTTCACGATTAGCTACTTTGCAAGAGAGAGAGAGAGCGTGTGTGTATTGTCCTTTGCTTAGTTTACGTTAGTTTAACCCTGTAATGGATGACTCTTTTATTTGAAGCTATAAAAACACCATGATTAATGTTTAGTGCGTATATATATATATATATATATATATATATATATATATATATATATATATATATATTGACAAAATATTGAAAAAAATTCCTTAAAATTATTATGTACTATTAGCAACAAAAATATCAGAGATGATCAGCTTTATAGTGCTTTCTTACTTTTGGTAAGAAATTACCACTATATATCAAAATTGTTTAAGTATTCGAACACAACGAAAAAAATGTCACAACAGGATTCGAACCAGCGACCCTATGGTTGGAAGGTTAGAACGCTACCAGCTGAGCTATACCGACAGGTGGTTGTGGTACTTACGTATACTTGCAAAACTTCAAAGTCGATTTTCTAGAGAAATTTTGGGATTTGGGTCGAATGGCTTTGCCTGATTATTATTTGTTTTCTGAACTCCACGTACCATAAATATCAAAGAATTATAAAATCCGATACCCATGTGGTCTGCTTGTTAAAAGGTGACCGAAAACATTGCACACCATGTTTCTGCGAATAAGAAAATGATTGTTTAACCCGCTACATACGTTAATACAGAAAATTTTCGCCGGTCGTGGTGGCCGAGGGGACTGCGGCGCGACAGTCTGCACGGCCATCACCGTCGGGGGTTCGAATCCCCCCTCGGGCATGGATATTTGTGCCGTCCTTAGTATTAGCTAGTTCATAAGTAGTTTGTAAGTTTAGGGACTGATGACCCCGTAGTTAAGTCCCATAATCTCTACAAACATTTGAACATTTTTTAGAAAATTTTCATCACTTATCCAATTCATCGCTGGTCGACAGCGCAACGCTCGTCTACTGTCTCTAATAATATTCATTCTGGCGAACGGTGGACGAGCTTACCTGACACACAATTTCCGTCTGAGAAGCACCGATATTTCTGGAAACAGATTGGTCAACATATAAGGGTTAAAAAATTTAAATATCTTGTGGGGATAATCCAAGGAAAAGGTTTGGGAAAAGCTGTCTTTTACGAAAGGATACAAAAATACGAATGGCATATAGTATAAAACCAAAGGCAAAAATAAAGCAATACAATGGAGCAGGGAAACCAGGATGTGTATACGAAAGCGAATGTGTAGCATTAAGTTATAATTTCGACAAATTGAAAGTATTAGAAGACCACGTAATTAGGAAAAATTAAATGTGTAGAAACTTCTGACAGAGAAGTGTCGAAGAAGAAGTGTTGAACCGGAAGAATTCGAAAGTAGGAAAAAAACTGGTGTGAAGATTATGAAGAGGTCAAGAACCAGGAAGAATAAACTTAATGAATTGATGAAGGATCATTGAGTGAAAAGAAGAGAAAAATGAGAAAGGAAATTAAATTGGAACATTGTTCTCCTTTAGCACATTAAAGAATATCAATAATAATAATAATAATAATAATAATAACACACAAAATGTTTCAAATAAGTGGTAATACAGCACTTTGGCTTAAATCTATAAACAACATTTCAAAAAAATATTTCATTTGAAAAACGTTATTGCTATATTTTGACACACACAATTTACGAATTAATACAAATTATGTGTTGTTGGCATCCGTAGCTGTAGACTTGAGTGATATTGAAAGAAAACCGCTGCAGTTGTAAGGTACTTGTTTATTCAACCAACTAGTTTCGGGTATTAGAGCCACATCATCAGGGTTATCTGTATATAAAGAAGAGCAAATGCCACTAACAAATTACCATAACGTTATTGTTAGTGGCATTTGCTCTTCTTTGTATACAGATAACCCTGATGCTGTGGCTCTAATGCCACGAAACTAGTTGGCCGAATAAACAAGTACCGTACAGATGAAGCGGTTTCCTTTCAATGTGACTTTCGAACTAATAATTTACATGATATAAAATACACGTATCATTACCGTCATATCACTAACGATGATGAAATGAAAAACAAGTCTGCAGAGTATGATAACGAATGCGTGTTTATCGGGAAAAAGGCTCTTTGTTCTGTCGATTCCGCCTTTGTTTTGGCAGGGCCCGAACTTTCTATTGTATTTTTTTCCTAGAGGAAAAAGTTCTTCCATTACTCCATTTCCATGTACTAATGAGCATGACGCATTTGTTGGTGTCACTAGGTACGGTCAGTAAATAGGCATCTCTGGCTGACTGGAATGTTTCCACCAGATCGTCATTATGCTATAACACCTTAAACAAATAAAAACTGAAAGCCCTGCGTTTATCGATACCCTTAGTTTCACTTCTGCATAAATAGCCATTAGACTGCAGAAATTTCGGAAGCTAACTATCATACCCAAGTAAGAAAAGTGACACAAGGACGATAATATTGAATTCATGTCACTGGAAATTATAACTAAGAGGCCAAACGTTACTCTGACTCGAGAGATTGAAGCAGGACAAGAATTCCTGACGGGCCACATTCAGAGACTCGAAAGACAGTCGTGTAAAAAATCCAGCTGAAGCAGATGAACTGTAGACTCCTCCTCAAGGATAGCAGTTGATTACTTATTCGCTTCTGTAAATGCTTCAACAGATGAAATACGGGGTGTCTCAAACGTGTTGGGATAAACTGAAATACCAAATGTATTGACGTAGGAAACCAATGGTGATAGATGTTTATTATTTGTGTACTGGACATTCGGTACGTACACCTCAGCACGCCGGCCGCGGTGGCCGAGGGGACTGAGGCGCTCCAGTCACGGTCAGCACGGCCACTTCGGTCGGGGGTTCGAATCCCCCCTCGGGCATGGATATTTGTGCCGTCCTAGTTCGTAAGTAGTTGATAAGTAGTTTGTAAGTTTAGGGACTGATGACCCCGTAGTTAAGTACCATAAACTTAAAAAAAAAAAAACACCTCAGAACAACAACGTTAACCGATAGCAATCGTTTAAAGCGACGGCCGCCAGTCTAAATGAATGCATCGGATGTCTGAAGTGATAACAATTCCCACGCCACATCAGTGTCCACGATCCAATGTCGGCAAATGAGAAGGCCTTGTCCAAGATCACCCAATGGGATATTACTTGTCGCCTACCCTTTCACTTCTCCACGTCACCCGATATTCCTAGATTTGCTACCAGCGTCTTGGAGGCTACCCTTCTTGCGGTTTCAACACGACGGTGCACCAGCCGAATTTGATGTTAAAAATCGGAAGCACCTGAACAACATTTACCCTCATCGATGGACTGAAAGAAATGGTCCTGACCCATGGTCAGCGTGGCGTGATCGTCGGATCTCACACCACTGGACTTTCTTTCTCTGGTAAGGCATCGACTAAAACAGAGGTGATAACGGGCGTTCCACAGGGTGGTGTTATTGGTCCTCTGCTGTTCCTTATTTACATAAACGATTTAGGGGAAAATCTGAGTAGCTCTCTTAGGTTGTTTGCAGATGACGCCGTCATTTACCGTCTAGTAAAAGCATCTGAAGGTCAAAACCAACTGCAGAACGATCTGAATAAGATATCACTATCGTGTAAAAATTGGCAATTGACTCTAAATAATGAGAAGTGTGAAGTCGTTCACATGAGTACGAAAAGAAATCCGTTAAACTTTGTTTACAAGATAAATCAATCAAAAGTGAAGAAAGTGAAGGCCGTAAACGCCACAAAATACCTAGGAATTACTATTACTTCAGACTTAACTAGAAGGAACACGTAGATAATGTCGTGGGAAAGGCGACCCAGAGACTGCGTGTTATTTTTTTTTTTTTTTTTTTTTTTTTTTTTGGCAGAACTCTTATGAGATGCAACAGAACTACTAAAGAAACTGCATACACTACGCTTGTCCGTCCATTTTTGGAGTATTGCTGCCCCGTGTGGGATCCTTATCAGGTGTCTTTGACGGAGGACATCGAAAGAGTCCAAAGAAGGGCAGCTCGTTTCGTGTTGTCACGATACAGGGGAGACAGCGTTACGGAAATGATACATGATCTGGGATGGGAATTATAACAACAAAGGCGCTTATCGCTGCGGCGTGGGCTACTTGCGAAACTCCAATCGCCAACATTCACCTCCGAATGCGAAAATTGACTCCCACTTCATCATCAACATCAGCCATTTCAATCATTTAATGACGTGGCCTCTTCGAGTGATGGATTTAGGTAGGCTTTCAGCAGTCTTCTCCAAGTTGGTCTTGAGCAGTTTTCTGCCAGGTGCTCCCAGCGATCTTCCTGATATCTTTGTCCCATCTGTCCGGTGGTCTACCTTTAGGCCTCCGGTGCTCTCTCGGACTCCAGTACTATCTTCGTCCGTCTGTTGTCTTTCTTCTAGCGATGTGGCCGGCCCACTGCCATTTCAAGCAGGAATGGCGGTTATTGCTGAAACAACCGATTTTCTGTTTTACCGGTTCTTTTCATCTCCAGTTTCACCGCAGTATAAAAACTGCTCAAGGTAACTGTTTTTCAAATAACCGGTTTTCGGTTTTTTATTGCTATTATTTCCAGTAGATTTCGACCGAAACATATTTTGCGGCCAAAACAGAAACCGTAATAGAATTTTCGGTTCTTCTAGTTTCGGCCGAAACCAAAACTTACGAAATTTAGTTAAAATTTAGGTAAATTTACGTTATCGACAAATCACTAACTAGTCTTTCCATATTTTGCAAGATCCCCTCCCAATACTACGCCTTCTGTAAGCATAGCCAGGAGACCGTATAAGACGATATACGAAGCATACAGACTTACTGGCCTAGTACATCCATCTGGCAGTTGCGAATATAGAGCCAACCACTCTGTACGTTGGACTTGTGAGCCAGCGCATACGAATATCTCATATAAGTTACAGTCAGTAAATGAACTTCAATCAGTGCTGCAGAAGTATTTCGATAAATAAAGTCACAGTTCCGACTAACAGTATGCTTGTTGTCAGTGTACATTTACGCAAATTGAACCAGGAAAGCTGTGTACCACATGATCAAAGAATGTTCTAATGGGTGTGAGTTCTTATGAGACCTAACTGCTTAGGTCATCGGTCCCTAGACTTAAAAATTAGTTAATCTAACTTAAACTAACTTACGCTACGGACAACATACACACCCATGATCGAGGGAGGAGGGAGGACTCGAACCTCCGACTGGAGCAGCCGCGCAGTCCTTAACATGGAGCCTCAGACCGCACGGATACCTTGTGAGGCACCACATTATCAATGTTACCTAAACCCATATTGGTTATTAAAAAAGCCCCTCACTTTCAAGGAATCACATTAATAAAACTTTTTAGCATAACAATGTGATAATACATTAAAAGTTACTATTCCAAGCTTATAGTACGTCACTTACATAATATGTATATGAATCCAATTTACCTTCTTTTCTAAGACACCTTTTGGATGCTTTCTCCTTAAATGACACAGCATATATGTAGTACCACCACCCGTTTTAGCTTTTTGAAGCAAATGGAGCATTGTACCTCACTGCTACCGTACGTCGTGAAGTACTTCCACACTCGGGATGGTGTGTCTGGCGACGACAGCAAGGAACTGCCGCATGACTAGACGGAGGCAAGTCTCGTACACTGCCGGTGCACGCGCGTCGTCTAATAGGCCACGCCACACGGCAACAGGTGCATCCATGCCTCAATAGCTGCACAAGTCTTTAATTTCTTATGCCACGCGTTTGTTGCGCGTTTCTGACTGCCGGGATTGTTCTTAAATTATCACTGATCGCTTTTCTTAGTTACTGCGATGACCTAATATTTCACAGCAGTGGAAATTTTAGGAATGGCCCTAAATATTAAGGTCTACTAGTTTTAATTTTTTTTAAATTACTTACAAAAACAAATTTTGAACCATTACTACAGGAAGTACTCATACCGGTTTTTTTACCCGGTTTTTGGCAATATCTAAAAAAAAAAACGGTTACAACCGACACCAAATAAATACCGAAAAAAACCGGTTATTCAAAACTAAAATACCGGTATCGGTTTTAACCGGTCGGTTTTTCCCATCCCTAATTTCAAGGAGCCTACGGTCTCTAAGATGTCCTTAACCTTGGTCACAGATCGATGTCATCTGCCCTTTTCCTATCCTTTCTTGTATAGCCCAGCATTGCTCTTTCCATAGCTCTCTGTGCTGTCCTAAGTTTCCCTTTTGTAAATGAGTTCAGTGTCCATATCTCGCAGCCATACGTCAGCACAGAAAGAATGCATTGATCAAACACTTTTCTTCAAATTTACCGGCATTTTTGATCTGAATATTGTAGAATTCCTCCCAAATACTTGCCAGCCAAACTTGATGCACCGATACATGGGTAGAAATGATCACGAGAATAAAATACGTGAAATCAGAGCTCGAACGGAGAGTTTCAGGTGTTCTTTCTTCCCGCGCACTGTTCGAGTATGGAATGGGAGATAAATAGTACAACGGTGGTTCGATGAACTCTCTGCCAGGCACTTAAATGTGATTTGTAGAGTATCCCATGTAGATGTAGTATGGCCAGTTGTTGCTGTATCAAGTGTCCACAAAAACATGAAGATACCAGGCATGCGACGCCGCCATGCATGTACTGAACCATTACGAGCTGCATTTAAGTTATAACACTGATTTTATTTCTCAAAAACCAATCACACGCAAACTGTGGAACTTCTATCACTTCTCGACGTAATCTCCCTGCAGCTGCAAACAGTTTTCAGAACGATGATGCCATGATTCCATGGCCATCGCGAACCATTCTTTACTTTGACCGCTGGAAAACAGCTTATGCAGTTGCAGCACGGCTGGTGAATGTGTCGCCACTAAGAACTTCTTTCATCGCTGGAAAAAAAAAAAAAAAAAAAAAAAAAAAAAAGATAAAACTCGCTAGGAGCCAGGTCGGGTGATTAGGGAACATGATAGATCACTTGAAAGCTGTTATCACAGAAAAATTACAGCGCAGCTTTCGCCCATTGTGCCGGTGCGTTGTCTTGATGGAAGAGTACGCGTCACATGCAGCATTTTCCGATCGTTTTCACCCAATGCTGGGAGGAACTTTTTCTGCAGAAACCCTCGGTACGATGGACCTGTCACCCTCCTGACCTTTGGAACGCAATGTGTAAGGAGTACGCCATCGCTGTCCCAGAACGTGGCCACCATCATTTTTGAAGCACTGGCGCTAACCCGACATTTCTTGGTGGCTGAGACTTCCATTGAGTTGACTGGCGCTTCGTTTCATTATTGACAAACGGCATCCCTGTCTCATCCATTGACACAATCGATCAGAGGAAAGTCCCATTGATTCCGTTATTACAAATCAACGTAGCATGGCAACATGCTACTCATTCGGTTTGGTGATCTGTAAGCATTTGCCCATGCACCTGAAGAGCACTTTTCGCATTTTCAGGTTCTCATATACGATTGTGTGTACAGATCCCACGGAAATGGCAACTCTGGAGACAATGTGTTCCTTACTCCTTCGGCGATTCTCCAGAATATTTTTCTCCATTCGCTCGATCATGTTGTCACTCTTGCTGTTGCGAGTGCGAGATTGTCTCGGTGTATTGCCACATGACGTTCTGATTTGTCTAAACTGTCGCAACTACGAACGCACATTGGGCGCATGCATGACACCTTCACTACATGCCTCACCCAACTGACGATGAATTTCAATCGGTGACAAAAGATGCAAATAGAGGAAACGAATGATTATTAATGTATCCACCAACAGCTGTAAAGTTTATATAGCTTTATTTAACGACCGGTTTCGGTATTACATCGATACCATCTTCAGTCAATGTCATAACATACATAAATGTGAACTGTCCAAATTAATAAAAATTCCTCAGATCCTGAATAAACACGTGTGAGGTGACACATGTTATTCGGGATATGGGGACGAAAAGCAAGGAAAAAGGAAGGCTGTCATTCAAAGTGAAGAGAAAATCTTATTCTGAATGTTATTCAGTGTCACGAGAGTAAAATAAGGCAGAAAGCGTTGCTACACCCGCTTCGTAAGTCCTTTAAAATATATTTCGTAGGTGTAAGGTCCAGTTTTCGAAGGTGTAAGTTCCAGTTTTCGATTACTCAAACAGAAAAGTGATGCTTAATTTCCTATTTTTCTGTGACTCTTGAATTCATTTCACGTTTTTACTTTCAGCTGCTGTAAGTCAGTGTTTTTCAACCTATTCGAATATGCGATTCCCCTCCCCCCACTCTCCAAGTAAAAATATTCTGGAGACCTCCCCCCTCCTCCCGAACCGTAACTAAACTATGTTATCTCAAAGAAAGAAATTTAATCTTCTTTCTTGCTTCAGCCTTCTTTTAAATTGTTGGACGAAGCTTTGTGTGTGTATTTTTCGAAATGGAACACATTATCCTATTTTCACATGATTTCCGACAGAAAAATATATTTTGTCTAACGACTGTTTCATATTTCAGGCAAGACTCGAAGTGAATCAGCGAATATTTCGTGATTTTAGTGTTTCACAGAGTGAAATGGTTGGTTCTGCTGCTCCGAACTGCTCAAATAATAGGAGACATGGTCCCTATAAGTTTTTCGGTTTCCTTCAAAACACAGATCGGCGTAAAAGGTGGCTTCTAAATACCAGACGCCAAATATGGGCGACAAAGTCGAGCAAATATCAGTGTAACGTTAAGAATAAACTTTTTTTACTTGTATTGGAAAATATAGTTGTGCTCACAGAGAGGTAATAATGGAAATATAGGCCTATACATGTATGAAATAGTTTAATTTTCTTACATATTGCTAACGTAACACGATGTACAGTCTGTTTAAAGTAAGCTACTTTTCTTGGTTTTATTTAGACCAAATAAGGAGGTATTCTACGTGCTGTTAATTATATTTTAAGTGATGATGAATGCAGCTGGCTTTACCCAGCTAGGGGTTTTTAAATTACATTATTCCGCATTAGTTCAGTGTTTAATTTAAATGTGACTCTCAACACGGGAATATGTAGCTCTAAGCTAAGCTGTGAACAGGACGTCTAATAGAAGAAAAAAAGAAGGAAAAAATGAACTTCGCAAAAATGTTAACAGTAAGGAAGTCGTACATGAAAGGCATTAAATTCCAAACTTAGCATGCAACACTCACTTTATTTAAAAGTGCACGCTACCAGAGAGACTTCTTTAGTCGTTATCTAACGAAACAAGACGTTCTAAGTTATTAATCAGATTTTGAGGTAAAAATCTTTTCAGAAATATGGTGCGTGTAAAATATGCGAGTCATTTAAGGGGGGAATACGGAAACTTTAATATCGCAATTTAATTTATTCCGTAACTGTTTTCGAAGGCAACTCTTAGTTACCGTAAACGTATGTGGACGTACCACTAATAATCCAGAAAATACGATAATTATGACGTATTTCAACTGTATGTGGTAAATATTTAGAACGATATCATATGCCTCACTTTGGAATGTAAGTGAATGTACTATATCTCTAAACATCCATCTAATCACCAACTTTAAGTTCCTTGCCTCTTACAGACAAATGTAAGAAAACAAATTTACTTTGCTATAATATTTTCTGCGTTAGGGAAGTATATTTAATGGCTTTAAGAGCATGCTAAAAAGCGTAGGTGTTCCGCAGTCTTTAAATGTGCACCAACGTGGGATTCAAAATGGCGGATTGTTCTGCTTGTACTATACAGATCTCTATTGTGAAGTATACGCTATTATCTAGTTGCCCTGGGAGAAAGAGGCGGGGCTTGTAACAGGCAATGCGCTTTGAGCCGAATGCAAATACCGCCCCCAACAATCTCCGCTCAGGGGGGCACGTAATAGTGGTATTGAGCTCAGCCAGTATGGTACCAGTTTTCTAATAGGAACACTGCTGGTGATTGAAGAGAATACCATATGCCGTACATCATCATTTCATTATCATCGATGCGCAAGTCGCCCAAAGAATTGTACCAGGCAGGCCGAATCAACACCGTCTAGATAGAAGGCCTCACAAGTCCGTGCCACGTCACAACGATAGGGCGCAAACGCAAGCTCACTGGATGGCGCTACGAGGCAGTGGGCTGTGCCCCAGTGACACAACACGAATTTGTTGTGAGGCCTTGTATCTAGACGGTGTTGGCCGAACACGACCCCAGCTGGGCTCCAACTGCCAAAAATGCCACACGAAGTCATCATCATTCTAACTGCAGACTACCAGATTCAAGAGTGACAATGTGTGACACTTGTAAGGTGTTGCATCTTAACGTGTAAATGAACAACTGCACATATACTAGAATCCATTGATCTTGGTGGTGTAACTTTTGAAAATAATCTTTCAACATCCTCATTTGCCTTTGTTTTTTTGTTCGCAGTACATATTAACAGCTGTATCTTTGTCCTCAATAAAAATGGGAACATGTTATATGGAAAGTTTATTGCAATTCTCCTATACTATTTGTTTATAATTATTTGTGTGCGTAATTAACGAAATAGTTGGTATAGTTTCTGCGTTAAAAGTATTAGTAAAATATTTACAGATATACATAACACGGACATGACTGTAGGAACAGTCGAATTTAATGTGTAATGAACAATTTCGTCATGAACAAATATTTACTTATATGTGTTATTTTGCAGCTTATTCCGCTGAAAGTAAGTAGAATATAAACATAAGAGAAACATAATTTTCTATTATGGTGTGTTCTTACTATGACAAGAATTTTTTGACGTGTATCAATTCGGTATGATTCGAACATTTTTAGGCTTCACTCGTCTTTCTGATACGCGCATATTCGTTTGAGTGTCATTACTTAGCTTAAGAAGACGATGTCTTGAAGATTCTTGCCGTTTGGTATTCAGTTGTAGCAGCAATTCTGGAATTGGGTTCTTCGTTGTTGAGAACAGTTTGATTGCTTCTTCCTTTTTCTTGCTAGTTCTGTGACATTTTTCCTTAAGCTACAACTATGGTGACTGCTTTGGTACGTTTAATACCGTAGTTACTGCATTCTATATGCGTTTCCTACGTTCCACTCTCATCGATTTTACTGGAATTGTAGCGAAGAAACCATAACGTTCCTGAGTAGAAAAGCGATGACTTTCGCCAAAGGCAGGTCTTCCGGTGTTCCTTACCCATTTTTTTTTATTTTTTATAGAAAATTATACCATTCAGCAACAGCCTGTAGGTTTCAAGATAATGTGAAATAAACTGTCCTGCAATGTACCGTTTCGTGCCTCATCAGGGATGTCAGTAAACCTAATAAAGACAAAGGTGGAGCTAATTTTAAATTACTACCTATTTTTATGGCACTATATAAGTTCCCTAGAGTTTAAAGTCTGTAAAAAGCAATATAAACGATACTACCCGCACTCATCCAATACTGCATTCAGAAACGTAGCTTGCCGGCCGCTTGGAGCGCTGCAGTCGTTGTGTATAACAAAAATCTGCGGAACTGTCGTGAATGTATATGTTAGACTGTGGCTATACTTTGAACTACGTATGTAAATTTCCAAAAAATGTTCAAATGTTTGTAAATCTATCGAACCAAACTGCGTGGTCTTCAGCCCGTAGCTTACAAACTACTTAAACTAAGGTAAACTAACCTAAGGACAACACACACACATCCATGCCCTAGGGAGGACTCGAACTTCCAACGGCGAGCAACCGTGCGCTCCGCAGCAAGGCGCCTAAGACCGCTTTATTTTTTTTTTTTTACGGGCCTCTTCTCATGGCTACTCCACAGCGGCATGTAAATTTCCACGTTTTTAGACAGTCCAGTGGTTATTTTATATACTGCCAGATACATACAAGGTCATAGTTCGGTCAATAATCTGTTGCGCGTATTTGGGTGTTTTCTGTATTAAGCTCCCATCCGATAGGCCTTTATGTGATCCAATACTTCCAGAATTAACCAAGAGATCAGGAACGGCAGTCTGGAGATGATAACGAAAAACGCCACAACACAAATCAACGTAAGTTAATGCGTATATTCCATTATGTGCATGTTTCAGTGGCTTTTACCCTAATCTTGTTGCACTGCAGGTCATCAAAAAATATGTTCAAATGTTTGTATAGCTTATGGGACTTAACTACGGCGTCATCAGTCCCTAAACTTACAAACTACTTATGAACTAACAAAGACTAGGGCAGCACAAATATCCATGCCCGAGGGGGGATTCGAAACTCCCACCGTAGCGGCCGTGCATACCGTGACTGGAGCGCATCAGTCCCCTCGGCCACCGCGGCCGGCTGCAAGTCATCAGATGTTCATTTGGAACGAAAGCGATTGTGATGTAATAAACCCACCTGAAAGGCAGCTGCTATGACTTTTGTTACTTCGTACGGGCTCTTTAAGTCCACATGCTGCATAGTTATGATGAAAGATGAATTCTTCGTGCTAGATGTTGGAACTGGTGAGACAGACACTTCACTGCAATTTCGACCACACAGTCTGACAATGAAAGTGTAAAAATAAAATAAAACTTGAGCAAAGATACATGCACAACAATATTACAGAAACTTTCGCATAGGAACTCCTTGCGGCTGACGTTTGTGAAATAGCGCACTCAAGGGCATCAGCTCGAGCTCGGTAGGACATGCCCTGTCACGCAAATTTAGGTTTCAAACGGTAGTGATACGCTTTGAAACAGTTTCTGTCCGTTCTTCAAGGGCCTGCCTCGTGACCTTATAACAATGGCTTCGCGGCTTTGCTTACAGCAGCAGCGAACTTATCCAGGAAGGCGTCTGTCAATATCTCTCTCAATAGGGGACTGCCGGTAACACCGTACGATAACCACAACCGATATACGTTTTCCTCGTACTAAGATTGTGGTTGATTGAGGGAAAAAACTCGAATCGTTTCAACAGAAGTGGACTTCTCCAGAAGGAACCTTGACCTTTGAGTTAAAAGTCAATGTTTAACAGCAGCTAGGCATACCAGAACAGGGAAAGAGATACGGGAAAACTGACTACATCGCTATCTTACCCGTTAGACATTGTTAAAGTAACTTACAGGTGATACGTTTGTACAGATAACAAGAATTTCGCGGAGAGCCTGTGATAATGGTGACGGCAGATTACTCACCTCCTAATCTACACAGGGCGAATGAATTGCTGAATATGCTGAATAGAGAAGAAGTTCTATGGCGGTACCAGGTATTAGGAAGGGCCGCTCCCGTCGGAAGTTCGAGAACTCCCTCGGGCATGGGTGTGTGATTGTCTTTAGCATACGTTAGTTGAAGATAGTTTAAATAGTTTGTAAGTCTAGGGACCGATGACCTCAGCAGTTTGGTCCCGTTGGTTTACAAACATTTTTAGCAATAGGAAGGAAATGGTGGCGTCACAAATATAATAATCGTTACTTACTTTAACAACATTTAAAATTCAGAACTTGGAGCTTAAACACTACTGAAGGTTGTTTCCAGTCACAACTTAAGGCGATGCATTCAACACACGACCGGTTTCCAACGTTTGCTCATCGTCTAGTCATTATGTGTGCTAGAGTTCGTTCTTTAAATAAAGGTTTAATTTCAGTATGATGCAAGAAAACTGCACGTCACTTTTTCTTGAAATGATGTTTATTCCATGAACCGGTTCTCAAACCGTTTCAGGTTCATCTTCAGATGGATCATGTTACAATAGGGTGTGTTATTGTGACATAAACAAAAGGATACGCAAGAAATGGAAATTAACCACAAAAATCCGGCCGTACAGTAGCAGTAAGTAAATCAACAAATTTCACGTAACCTTACAACTACAAAACACGACCTAAACAACGAGCAATTCCGTCTTCCCACCACAGACGCTTAAAATGATATTGTAACATGATCAATCTGAAGATGAACCTAATAAAGTTTGAGAACCGGTTCATGGAATAAACATCATTTCAAGAAAAAGTGACTGGTGCAGTTTTCTTAAATCATATTGAAATTAAGAGTCACAGGTTCTGAAAAATCCGTAATGGATAATCTAAAAAAAGCTCTAACTAGTCAGACAAAAGTGGAATAATTGGCTGCAGCAAAGAGACATGTGTTGAAAATGTTAATGTAATTATATACCACGGTGCTGTTAAAAATCATACTTGTACATCTGACACTTTTTTTTACAAACCTATATAGGTTTTCCTCGGCGAAATATATTTATAATAACTGTGACAAATGTACCATTTCGATCTGGATACTCCAATATGAAAATACGCTAATAACACTAATATTTTCATTCCGTAGTCGTAGCCAGGATATGACTTCGGGAGGAGTTTTAATGAATGGATATTGTAATACCGTGTACTGTTAATAGAACTGCAAATGGTACTGATACTGTATACAATACGTTATTTTTCATTGCAAAGGACTGGATATCAGAGTGTCACTATGGTAAGCCAACAAATTTAAAAACTTTAATAATCTACGTATTCTCCAAAATAGGAACGAGGCAAATCATGTCAGGAAGATAGGCAAATGCAGATCGAGACAAGGATGGCAATAAGGAAGGCAGTGGTTGAAGCTTTCATGAACTTCTGAAGCATTATCAGAGAAGCACTCCCTAACTCAGATTTTAGGGGTAGGTGGATGCTGCCAGTAACAATAATAAGTGTACAGATTTTGACAAGACAGGAACCTTGATCCGTTTACGTAGGAAAATAAAGAAATATTGATACCTTATACTGTAATTATTAATAGTGGTGTTGGAAAACAGCTCAGACCCCTAAAGCACAACGAAGCTCCAGGGCCCGGTAGGGTCATTGAATTGACATCTACACAGAATCGCCGGCGGATTTAGCCCCCATTTTACCGTAATTTACCGAGGGTACCTTGAGCAAGGAATTGTTCCTAGTGATCAAAAAAACAGGCGAGCCACACTCATCCATAAGGAGCAGACAAATTAAAAGAAGACACCTGGAAAAATCTAAGTAAACTGCTCATTATTTCAGTAGTAATCGTCATAAATCTTAATATATTCAACCTACTGTGAGACAAAATGGTCAATTCCTAAATGTTTACTGTTAACCACAGGATCACGGTTTTTTTCTACTGAAATTTCAACATTTCATCCATGCACGTTTCCTCTCTTCTATTTCAGAGCATCATCAGTGACTTCGTTATCTAGAAATTACATTTTTATTTACAAAGGTAGCCTTAACAGATTACAACAAAGTGCACGGTTTATAATCTATGAAAGCTACATCTTCAAACAAAAATGTAATTTCTCGGTAACGATCCCACTGAAGATGCCACAAAAAAGGAGAGAGGTAACGCGTATGGACGTAATACAAAGATTCCATCAGGATAACGGCGGTTTCATTGCCAAAAACGATTAATTCGATACTTGTTGCGGTAGATGGCCAGACAAACAAACTTGCTATGCAAACCAGTGTTTACACAAACCCGAAACCTATCGTGTTCAATCAATTACCTTCAGCGATGACTGGTAACAGGCCAATACCTTATAATCTGTTACGGAGTTACCTGCATTCATTATGGATCAAATTCACCAACAGTTATACCACCAAATGTTTACCAACAAGATCAATTGAATAAACAACTTAGTATGAAACTTTCACTCTGCAGCGGAGTGTGCGCTGATTTGAAACTTCCTGGCAGATTAAAATGAGTGCCGGAAGAGGGATTCTAACCTGGGGCCTTTGCCTTTCGCGGGCAAGCGCTCCACCGTCTGAGCTATCCCGTCAGACTACACGGTGCTTCCTCACAACTTTACTTCTGCCAGTACCAGTTTGGAAAGTAGGAGGCGAGGTACTGGAAGAAGTAAATTTGCGAGGACGGACCGTGTTCAAATGTTCAAATGTTTGTTAAGTTTATGGGATTTAACTGCGGGGTCATCAGTCCCTAAACTTTCGAACTACTTACAAACTAACTTATACTAAAGACAGTACAAACATCCATGCCCGACGGGGAGCGGCCTCGCGCATCGGAGCATAGCGCATGACGGACCGTGAAGAGTGCCGGGATATCTCAGGCGGTAGAGCGCTTGCTCGCGAAAGGCGAAGGTCCCGCGTTAGAATCCCGGTACTGGCACACAATTTTCATCTGCCAGGAAGTTTCAAACAATTTAGTGTTTAAAATTCTGGAAATCAATAGCTTAACAACCGGAGCATTTAAAAAGTTATATATATTGTGGTAAATCAAACCTGTCACTGAATAACTTCACCACTGCAGTCAAATTAAATAAAAATATAATGATTAATTATGGAACTAGGCTGGTAGGGATATTTGATTCAAGGAATTGATTTGAGAACTAAATAGTTTACATAGAGGGTTACCACATTTAATTTAGTTTTATTTATGAAAAGATTTGAAAAAACAATAGTATCTCAGGGCCAATTTGAGTGGAAATGGACACGATTCAGATATGAACGGGGAAGAGGAGTAATTTCCTGTCTCACCAATATTAAATCGACGTGGGCGTTGTAACTTTTCTGCTATGTTGCGGGCTTCCTACAGTTTCATTGCCAACATTACAGACAAAAACCTGAGAAACTTCAAATGAAACTTTACCTCCGGACATTTAAAATATCACATTTTCGCGTTCAGTTTAACATACTGTTAACACTATTGGTAGAACATCTTTATGAAATAGTATGTTGATTTAAACATAACTTTTAAGTAATTTTCAATTTTTGAATCTTTCGTAAGTAATAAATAGCTGCAAACACTAAAAATGCATTACACTTAGTTACGGAATATGCTGAGCCTATAAAGATACTAATTTGTATAAAATCAACAATATTACATGTTGTAACTATTGCACAACAAGATTACATATGTACCTTTTGTTTGAATAAATTAGGGCAGACCATGTTTTATATATCACTGGATCCTAAATTAAATACTGATCATTGTTCACTTACTAAAATTAATAATCCGTTTGGTACTAAGGAACTAGCTTCGAAATAGGCAAAACTAGTACCACTAATCCGTATTTATAAAAAAATAGACCAGAAATTGAAATACATTAAAATTACGTGTCTCACAAATAGTACACCTACACAATATTGTCAAAACAGATAGGTGTGCACTTGAAACACACAAATAACGTAAATAAATTGAGTTAGTTTAAAATGAGTCAAAATACGAGTTTTAATTTGCGTATACTATTAAATACAAACTTTACACAACACAAACATAAATAGTTAAAGCCTAAATGTAATATTTTAATTTTATGTATTTTGACACACTTAAAGTAAAAGAATATTGTTTAATTGAGAATTACAAAAAATTGTCATTAGTCTTATTACGCGGCTAGGCGGAAAAAATGTTGCCTAGAAGCAATGTTTTATCACTCTGTTCCTGGTTACAAACCTGTAAACATCTGTGGTAACTTACTGCAAGATTTTTTGGTCATTGTGCAACTATATGTGTCTGGTGTAATCTTCATTTAAATGGAAATAAAGTAGTTTCCATATCTATGATGGTGGTGGTGGCGGCTGGTGCAGCAACAGTGTTGATTAATTAAATAATTCTCAGTCTTTGTTGCAATATTTTTATTCTCCAATTACGCGTTTCGCGCTGTTTGCGCATCGTCGGACTGGAAAAAGACAAATGTCAAGTCCGTATACCTGGCGGCCAGCGAATCTACTGAATCCATCTACGTCTCAACGTTCATAGAAAATCTCTCTTACAGACTCGCCGAACTTCTTAAAACCACCCACATAAAAGTAGCCTTCACGATCAATCACAAGATCCAGTATCGCTTTCACCACAGTGAACGGCTAGTTAAAGACCCTTTTAGCCAGTCAGCAGTCTACAAAGTACAATGTTTGCAGTGCCCCTTACCATACATTGGCCAAACTGGACATCTTTTAACTAAGAAAGGCGCTGCCAAAAATAATTCGGCCTTTTCCGAGCATCTCAAAAGAAGCAAACGCAGTCAGCCCTCCCCTAGACAAGTTCTTCACATCGCCCCCAAATGATAAAAACTCTCACTTCTTGAAGAATTAGAAATCACTAAGTTTGTGAAACGTTTACCTCTTTTCAGGGGCCCAATGACAACACAAATTGTTAAGCTACCTCCACCACAGCTATAGACAGTTCTGTGGCTCCATCGGTACCCAAGTAAGTCTGACTTTTCAAAATTTACTCACCTTAGCCACATTAGATTCGCTGCCCGCCCGGTACACGGACTGTAAGAAAACATTTGTCTTTTTCCAGTCTGACGATGCGCTAACAGCGCGAAACGCGTAATTGGAGAATAAAAATATTGCAACAAAGACTGATAATTATTTAATTACTTTCCATATCAACTGACATCATGTTTATGATTTACGAAGCAATCCTGAAATATCAGTCTTTTAACTTGTTATCTGCAGGGCCCACAGTGTTAGTGATGCCGTACATCGACATTTTAATAAAAGCAATTATATAATTTGAACACTGTATATTTTAATTCGTCAGTTACACTATAAGCTTATTTCAACTTAATAGTCATCTTCAGGTGTTATGCCACATTTTGTTATGTTGAACATTTCAATGTTATTGTGACGTGATATATTTTATTATTATTTTTTCTTCTTAAAATTTGAATTAAATACAAATCGAAATTCGTCACGTTGGATGTAGTCGGTCAGTACATCAGAGAACAAGTTGCAAGAGTTTTCTGAGAACAAAAACCGTGCAGTCATTGTGACTAAGCGACAGCGGAATAGCTGAACATTAGCTTGCACAACTGGTGGAAGCACTTACTAATTTTCTTATGGGTCTCGCAATGAGGCAGTATTTCCAACAGGTCAGATGTGGCAACCACAGCAACTTATGTAACACCAGCGACCAACAGTTTCCAGATAGTCAGTACTCCGGTACTCAGCACATTGTGACAACTCCGAAATTGACGCCTGTCACCACTCGACCTCAGCCTTCAACAACACAACACACTTCTCACAGAAGTTTCTCAGCCCGCTCAGAAGTGCCAAATATCACCGTTTCTGCCACAGCGAATAGACTTCATCCCTGCCCAGCGCGTAAACGAACCAGACCGATGACAATCACATTGAAACTTGTGCCAGTCTTTACATCTCTCAAGGCGTTTGCCTAGATTCTTAATTAATTGTTTAAAAAAATGTTCAAATGTTTGTAAATCTATCGGACCAAACAGCGTGGTCATCAGTCCGTAGCTTACAAACTACTTAAACCTAGGTAAACTAACCTAAGGTCAACACACACACACCTATGCCCCATGCGCTTTAGACCGCTCGGCTACTCCACCGCGGCTTAATTTTTTTTTTCAATCAGTGTTTTGTAATATACAAGTTACGATAAAAATAAAAATGAATAACTATGTTGTAATCAGTTATTTGCATTAAATTCACTATTTTGTAGTGCAGGTAAGGATTGTTCGCTAATATGCGCATTGAGGAAAGTAAACATGGATCAGTGATGATTTACTGCCATTCTAAAGTTTTATTAAAATGAAAATGACCTCACTCTTTCCCTCAGGAGAAGTTAATTTTCAACAAAGCTTGAAATGGAGGGTTAATGGCGGAGTACTGTTACGCTGGGCGAAGTATTGTTGCACTTTCATTTACGATGCTCCAGATTCTGAAAATACTTAAAAATATGACATGGTGGAGGTTCACAAAAGAAACTTCTTGACTGAATACAAAGAAAACGTTTGGCGTAAATACAGGGTAAAGAAAAATTCGCGCAATTAAGACTTTGTAGTACGATTCCACCAGGAATAGGAAAATGTCTCTTACAATATTTCGTCCTGCACATTTTCGGAAATAAATGACCGTTAAAGGGCAATCTGGCAACACTGTAATCACACCTTACCACATAACAATTGCGCTGTGCAGTTGGTTTAAATTCAATATTTGGAAGCCTACAGGGCCCAACCACAATGATCATCAGTCCCTAGACAGTAGTACTTAAAATAACTAGCACTAAGGAGAACTTAAACACATCCATACCCGAGGGAGGACTCGAACCTTCGACGGGAACGGCCGTGCAGTTGGTGCAGTGAATAGATTTCGGTTAGCCTGCAGGAGGTCGCCGCGGTGGAATTACCGTACCCTCCTAAGGCGCTTTGCTGCGGAGCGTGCGGCTGCTCCCCATCGGAGGTTCGACTCCGCCCTCAGGCATTGGGGGGGGGGGGGTGTTGTTCTTAGGTTAGTTCAAGTAGTTTATATGCGTAGGGACTGACGACCACAGTAATCATATCACGTTTAGGGTTGCCAGATTGAACTCGAGGCAGGCCCGGAGACCAGACGTGCCCCCCTCCCCCTTGGCCAATGACTCCCCCCCCCCCAACCAGGATTAAATGAGATAGTGCATATTCTGCACTTACACATAAATTCATCAATATCGACTTTTTGTAGCGACTCTTTATAATTTTCTTCCTGCAACCATTCTTCACGGAACGAACTTAGATATCGTCTCTTCATTTCACTGTTATTACTGACTAATCTGAGTTAATGTAAGCTTGTCTGTTCTCACACGATCCGAGTATTGCAAAAATTGTCGGTAAACTGATAACAAACAATGAACGAACTAACACAAATAATAGACGTAGCCAGTTGACACGTTGCCGCAACAGTGTTTGCTTACTAATGCGCTAGCCGATTACTACCGACGCAACAATGAAAAGTTTTCAGAGGAAGAATAGAAAAGTAGCGTTTTGTTGCAGTAAGAAATTGACATTTATATAAAGTTATTCATAATTACTAGAGAGGAGCCGGCCGGGAATGGCCGAGCGCACTGAGGCGTCTTGCTACGGTGCGCGGGGCTGCTCCCGCCAGAGGTTCGAATCCCTCCTAGGGCATGGATGTTGTGTTCGTCCTTAGTTTAAGTTACGTCAAGTTCGATGTAGATCGTCGCTACATGAGTATAGTACTTAAAAATAAATAAAAGAGAGAGAAAGTAGAGATGAAGGTTACATTCAAGCCCGGAGATGAGAGTCATTGGCCCGTAGACCCGGAGAATTCATTCCAAACCCGGGCACTCCGGGCGGCGCCCGGAGATCTGGCAACCCTAATCACGTTGATTTGCCAACAAAATGTACAGGAGGTTGGCCGCGGTGGAGTGGCCGAGCGCATTGAGGCGCTATGCTACGATGCGCGAGGTCGTTCCCAGTCGGGGGCTCGAATCCCCCTTCGGGCATGCGTGGACGTTTGTGCCGTCTTTAGTATAAGGTAGTTCACAAGTATTTTGTAAGTCTAGGGACTGATGACCCCGCAGTCAAGTCCCATAAGCCTTACAAACATTTGAACTTTTTTTTTTACAGGAGGTTGTGCGTTCGTTTCTGGATCGAGACGTTTGTTTGTTTATGCTTATAATATTATGCCTTATAATACTGTTGTATAATCTGTGTCGTTTAGTTATACAGTGTTTTGTAACGGCGAGCAGCGCGGGATATCCGCACGATCATGGACGCGGACACTCGTGTCGGACGTTCGAGTCGATCATCACGTCTGGGTGTTCGTGATGCGCTTAGAATGAGTGTGTTTAACTTAGATTAAATAGTTTCTAAGTCTAGGACCGATGACCTGAGCAGTTTGGTGTCCCTTGTAAGCGAACATAACAAAAACTTGGTCAGGCAAGTCAGAAATAGACAGTTTAAACAAATTATCTGTCATAGGATACCATAAATACAAAAACTATATCAATTTCGCGTTATTAAAGATGATTGCACAGTTGAATAAAACATCATTAATGATGTTCCCAGAAGAATACGTTATCCTGTGAGTAGAAGCTGAAAGCGGCCCCACCACTCTCCCTGCACATCCCAACATTGTGTGACTCAAATTACGTTAGGTGAACAAGGAGGCTATAAAATTGAACCTTCACCTTGCAATAGGTTTAGCACTAGGGAACCCATTTGTTTCGGTAATTGTAGTTCCAGATACCATTTACGGTTATGTCTATAACAGCAGAAGGACTACCTATGTACAGCTATTGTTATATTTACAGGTTACTGCAACGTAAATTAAGTTACGTACATACTTTGTCATACCATTAACTTTGCTGTCTGGACCATTCTGTCAACTTACTTCTGTTTACAGAAATTTCGTATAAACTGTGACTAAAACGTTATGCAGATACTCGTATTATCGTATGTATTTCCTTGCTAACATCTGATGAGCTTATTTAAAAATACACTAAACAATTTGTCATTGCCTGTTTGTAACAAAGCTTTGCAATTGTATTAGTAATAACAAATTTCAATTATGTAAACAAACCGACATTGCTATAATCGTAAATTGCATACACATCTAATCTACGGTATGTATTTCTTTGTTATATAAATGTTTGTAAGGGTAATTTTGTTTTGTAAAGAATAATCTGTTATGCCTATTATTAGTGAAAAGTGTACATTTGTGTGACGGAAGCCAATTTCAATAATTATATTGTATAACTTTGTTCTGAAACATTATAGAAACCAACACACACACACACACACACACACACACATATATATGAATACCAAAATTTATGCCTCAATTATTAGAAAATGGGAGTAGTTAGGGACATGCAACAAAGTTTTCATGTAATTTCGGACCTTTCTGAAGCGTTTTATAACTGGCTCCACCCGCACAATATGATGAAACGAAAAGAAGTCTAACGCTCATAACAGTTTCACTGTAGATGCCGTAAAACTATCGCATCAGGCATGACATTGTATCAAATAAAGTTGCTATTACAGATTTGCATATTACTATTTATTTTTGTCTGCAAGTCTCCCTTAATTCTCTTGCATCCAAAATTAAGCAATCTGTTTTCTTAATCTCTCTATCTATATAAAAGCGAACGGACACTCAAACACTCACTGATTAAACACGAAAGCTCAAAAATTACTTCACCTATGAACCTGAAATTTGGCAGGAATGTAGTTTACAGGTAGAAAATGTCAGCTAAGAAAGTATTATGTGATGGGTGCATGGCGGAGCATACTTCTCCTACAGTGTCACGAAATCTACAGATTCATTCCGATCTTCACAAAATTCCCACACTTGACCTTCAAAACAAGAGGAAGGTCACCGTCTACCTTCATTTTCAGACGGTTCATGGGGAAGGGTACTTTGCAACATAAAAATGGATCCCTAAATACCTTGTTCGCGCCAACTTGAGAACGGCTCGACCGATTTCACTGATCCTTTTTTTGTTCATCTCATTATTCGCAGAACAAGGGTTATATGAAATAAAACTTGATTTTTTTGAATAATTAATGCTGCAACAGTCACTTTTTACTAATATTTTTATTAGCACGACGCGTTTCGGCAGCAAGCTGCCATCATCGGATGCATTTTTACATTTACAGGTTCATTATTGTTTTATTATGTTTTGTGTTGTGGTTGCCAGTGAGGTTATGTTTGGACATTTTAGATATAGCTATTTTAGTATTATGTTTCATCATTATAGTTTTTGGATTATTGTAGTGTTGTATTTACTTACAGTTTTGTTGATAATCTTGTTGTCTGGCACACACAACACAAGAATACAGTTACATATACAGCACATGTAGACATTTTGTATTTGATAGTTACACTGTACAAAGATCCTTAAAAGCTAAGACAAACTACTTACATCAGTATTTACAGTAAATATGCCATAAAAATTGCATATGTAGCTAGCGTGTGTTGAAACAGAGGTTGCTATGTTTTAAAGAATTAATCAATCAGTGTTACATTATTAATTTGATATTTTAATGAAAAATACATTCAACACTGGAGAAAGTTTTGAAGAAATTAGTATTATTGCTTTCCAGTTTATCATTTAGCAGAAGCTCACCATGTATTTTCTCATGGATGAAGATTTCTAGTTCTTCATAGAGGTCCATTATATGCCCCTTATTCATTTTATGCTGTAGATGAAGATCACTCTTAATATTCTGGAATGGATGTCCTGTGTTCTTTATATGGGTAGCTACTGCTGATTTATTAAAGTTATTGGTGTGGTAGGCATTTATGTATTCATTGTTCATTGTATCTTGTTTTGAATTCTCTTCCTGTTTGGCCTACATAAAGGGCATTACAGTTGTTGCATACTATTTTGTAGATGCATGAGTTTGTGCGTTTATCTGTAAGTATGTTTACATTGTGTCTCAGTGAGTTGTAATTTATTGTTTGTTTCGAAGGCTATGTTGATGTTGTGTGGTCTCAAAATGTTTGCTATTTTGTATGATAGTTTGCCAATGAATGGGAAACATGATGTGGGTTTATTTTTTGTTTTCTGTGTGGGGATTGGTTTCTTGTTGGTTTTGCTTTTTTGTGCAAGGTTGTCAAACAGTGTGTCGTCATAACCATATGCAGCAGCTATTTGTTTGATGATACTGAATTCTTCAAGTTTTGTATTGTTCTCCATTGGTGTGTTGTTGGCTCTATTAAAAATGCTCTGTATGCAGCATGTTTGTGTGTTGTCGGATGGCAGGATGAATTATGTATGGTGTAATCTGCTGTTGTTTTTCTGTAGACTTTGAAGGTGTGTGCATTGTTTACTTTACTAATAGTAACAGAGAGAGGAGGAGGAGGAGGAGATAGAGAATGGGGGAATGAAATGGATATTAAAAGGGGGGATGATATAGACGCAGCGAGGAGGGGGAGGAGGTGGATTAGGTGTGCGACAGGAGGGAGTGGTGTGAAGGTGATGGAAAAATATAGAGGGAGGAGGAGATGGACAAAGGAAGCGGAGAGGAGGCGATGGGGGAATAGGAGGGAGGGATAGACATACGGAGGAGAAGAGTATATATGTCCCATACACATTAGCTACTGCGAAGCGTTGACGGGTTTGACAGTTATAAAATGATCACGTTATACCCTCCGAGCAATTTACCAGTAAAGCTCTGTCTAAATACTGTGGTAAATTACTTGCAAAGCCTGGAGGTGCAGTGCAAGACTTGAATCTGTAGTCTATAATTCTTTAGAGTTGGGAATATGGTGCAAATAGTGACAGGCGCAAGATGTCGTGAGGTGTAAGTGTTGCTGCTAGTTGTAGGATGAGAGAAAGACTTCTGTATTAGGGAATGAGTAAGGGCCGTAAAGGTTAGACAGGAGGAACGCCAGGTTCCTGGCAAGATCCTCAAACAAGGGCATACGATTGGACGAAGAGTTCAGAAGTGAGGCAGGCAAGCACCTCAGCTCTGCAGTTGGGTTGACGGACGTTTACGTCGTCATGTGACAGGCGGCTCTTCGAAGTGTGGTGTCGCACATGTATGAAGTGCGCGCCACATACTTTCGTCGCGCGCCGCCACGCACGCACGGCGCGGCGTTCTTACGACGTCAGCCACGAGCGCCTTCTGCTGCAACTCCGCTCGTGGCCACGACTGCTGCATCGGCCACTTGGGAATCAGATAGGCACCAGTTAAGACTTGGCTATCGGATAGGCACTATGAATCATCAGTAGGCAGGCCTCTGTCTAAACTATGTATCAACATTCTACTAGTCTGCTACTCTCCAAGTTAAGTAATGTAATTTTTCTTGAAATATATCTCTTATACTAATCTAGCTTAGTGTTTCCAGTGTCTGCTGTCCCACTGGCCGGTCACCTCCGTACCTGCACACGCGTGCATCCTTTATTCCTGTGTCGGTCTCTTTCTACTCGGCCACCGACACCTACGACAACCGGCAGAAACGAGACACAAAACGAAGGTATTGGCAAAATTACGAAAGACGAGTGTTAAAACGCTGAACAGGCGGAGGACAGTGTCTAGAGTAGTTACAGTTAAAAGCGTTACAAGTGTAATAACTATTTATGTACATGATTGAATAACAGCGAATAATAGGAAGAATAATTAAATGCAGCCCTTGAAAATCCTTTTAAGAGTGTGCTCTTTAACGCAAGGTAAATAGATAAAAACACTCTTCGAAGTCTCTGCGGGTTTTCTACCGGATAATAAAATCAAACTGATTCAGTATTTCGACGGTACAGCTGTCTGCCATCTTCAGGAAACTGCTGCTGCTGAGTCCCTGGCCGTACACTTCGAACTGTACATGATAGATGCGTGGAACATTGCCGCCACACGAGACTATTGCAGCCGGATAAATCGGCGGTAGCAGAACACTGTTTAACGCAAGGACACAAGATGATATATGATGAAACCCGCATAGTAACCAATACCTCCGGTTTCTGGAACAGTGTTTACAGAGAAGCCATTGAAATGAGGGTGACGGACAATCTAATAAACAGAGCATGGGGTTTCCTCTAAGTAGAACATGGCATCCATTATTAAATAATATCAAATTGCAATGTTCGACCCGGATTCCAGCACTTGGGACTGATTAATGTTAGGTGCGCTATATCGATGTGCCCTGTTCCACTAGGGGCGGCCCCACCAGCCCTGTCTAAGAGGTAGTAACTGTGACGGCCGGCGCATGCGCCGTGCACGCGACCGACGCCTATATAGGACGCCGTACTACGATCTTGCACCAGTATTCAGCGGGACTCAGCAGCAGCAGTTTCCTGAAGATGGCGGACAGCTGTACCGTCGAAATATTGAATCAGTTTGATTTTATTATCAGGCAGAAAACCCGCAGAGACTTCGAAGATTTGTCACGCCGGGAAAGCCTACGAATTTACATAAAAACACCCCATTTATCACAATTACAGCCTCAGTCATCACATCTGGATGAGCCAGCCATTAACACATCCAAGGCAGCGGTTGGGAGACTCTTCACAAGACGCAAGGTTAGTGACTCTGAGAAACAGTTGGGAGATGTGACGCATTTGCACATCTCCAACACCTGCATCACGTGTACAGCTGCTCTGTCACAACCAGAGACGGGGAGAGTGTTGTAGCACCAATATGTTGCAAACATAATTTCAGCCAAACTTTAAGTGCAACAAGTTCCAATGCGTAAGGTACATACGAGGGGGAGTTGGAAAATAAATTTCCCCTGTCGACTGTGGGCAACAGAGTTGTGTATGAAAGGGAAAAAAAAAATGGAGTGAGATATTGAAGACAAGAAATATCCTTATTTTTCTACATAATTTCCAAGTACATTCAGACCTTTGTCCAACCCCTTTATAAGCTTCAACAAGCAGTCCAGGCAAAAATCAGGGCGTTGCATACGGAAGAAGCGTTGGACGGCTGTTATGGTTTTCAGTCCGGAGACTGGCTTGATGCAGCTCTCCACCGCACTCTATCCTGAGCAAGCCCCTTCATCTCCTCACAAGAACGGCAACCCACATCCACTTGAATCTGCTTACTATACGCGTCTCTTGGTCTCCCTCTGCGATTTTTACCCCACACACCTCCCTCCAATGCCAAATTCACGGTTCCTCGATGTCTAACAATGTGTCCTACCAAGCGATCCCTTCTTTTGGTCAGGGTATGCCAAAAATTCCTTTTCTCACCAATTCTGTTCAGTACCTCTTCATTAGTGATGTGGTCTACCCACCTAATCTTCAGAATTCTTCTGTAGCACCACATTTCAAAAGCCTCTATTCTCTTCCTGTCCGCACTGCTTATCGTCCATGTTTCACTCCCGTACAAGGCAACACTCCACATAAATGCCTTCAGAAAAGACTTCCTTATCAATATTCGATGTTAACAAATTTCTCTTTTTCAAAAATGCTTTTCTTCCCATTGCCATTCTGCATTTTATATCCTCTGTACTGCGATCGTCGCATGTTATTATACTACCCAAGTAACAAAACTCATCTACCACCTTCATTGTTTCGTTACCTAATCTAATTCTTTCAGAATCGCCTGATTTTATAAGACCGCATTCCATTATTTTTGTTTTGCTCTTGTTAATGTTCATTTTATACGCTCTCTTCAACACACTGCCCATTCCATTCAACTGCTCTTCCAGGTCCTTTGCTGTCTCTGACAGAATTACAATGTCATCACCAAAACGCAATGTTTTTATTTCTCCCCCCTGAACTTCAATCCCTATTCCAAATTTTTCCTTGCTTTCCTACACCACCTGCTAGATGTACAAATTGAATAACATCGGACAACCCTGTCTTACACCCTTCCCAACTGATGCTTCCCTTTCATGACCTTCGAGTCGGAGTGAAAATATCCATCAACTGTCCGAAAGAAGTTCAAAGGCACTCCGTCTGCAGGTAAAGTGCTACTCGCCGGTTTTTGAGACGCCCAAGGAGTTTTGTGTCTGGACTTTTCGGAGGATGCAACCATCAATGCTGTGCCACTCTGTCGAATTAAAAGAGATGATTTCGAAAAAGCGGCCTGGCCTTCTCAGATCTGGCGTTCTGCTGTTCGATTACAATGCGAGACCACACTCGGCGACGGCAACGCAAAACCGTATTGCACTTCTTGGTTGGGAGCGCCTCCACCATACGCCATAGAGTCCTGTTCTCGCACCAAGTGACTTCCATCAGTTTCCAGCTTGAAGAAGACTCGCGGCGGAAGGCACTTTGGAAGCAATGCCGACGTCAAAGGAGCCTTTCAACGCTTTTTCCGTATGCACCGCCGTGATTTTTTCCTGAAAGCCTTTTAGAAGCTTATGAAGCGTTTTGTGTCCCAGCCTCGTCGCCGCTTTTGTGTCTCGTTTCCGTCGTAGGTGTCGGTGGCCGAGTAGAAAGATAGACACAGGAATAAAGGATGCACGCTTATGCAGGTAAGAGGTGACCAGCCAGTGGGACAGCAGAAACTAGAAACACTAGAGTAAATTAGAACGAGATATACATTTCTTAGAGACTTAGTAATACTTAACTTTTACATAGCTCAGTACTGCAGAATGCTGATACATAGTTGAGCTAGAGGCCTGCCTAGTGCCTATCCGATAGCCAAGTCTTCACTGGTGCCTATCTGATTCCGAAGTGTTAGCTGGTTCCTATCTCAGTCCCAAGTGAACGATGTCGTTCAGTGGTGGCCACGAGCGGAGTTGTAGCAGAAGTCGCTCGTGGCTGACGTCGTAAGAACGCCGCGCCGTGCGTGCATGGCGGCGCGCGGCGAAAGTAGGTGGCGCGCACTTTAGACTTGTGCGACACCACAAAGTGGTTGACAAATTTTTCAATGTCTCGGAAATTATGAAGAAGGAAGGAAACTTAGGGTTAACGTCCGGTCGACTGCCGTGATCATTAGGGACGGAGGAAACACTCTGATTTTTGGGTAAGGATGTGACAGGAAATCGGCCGTGCCCTTTGAAAGGAACCATCCTGGCAGTTGCGTAGAGTGATTTAGGGAAATCAAGGAAAACCTGAATCTGGTCGAAGGTGGATTTGAACCACCTTACCGAATGCGAGTCCAGTGTCTTACCTCAGCGCCACCTTGCTCGGTTTTGAAGATTATGTAGAAAACTAAGAAAAATAAAGATTTATCTTTAAAGTCTCATTCTATTTTTCCCCTTTCATACGCAACTCTGATCACATTCGACAAGGGAAACTTGTTTTCGAACTCCCCCTCGAAGTTTGGGAGGCATGCATGATACCTTCCTGCAGTCAACTGGTCGATCAATAAGCAAGGACCCACACTCCTCCCAATATAGCTGTCCAGAGATTGATGCCTGAGTGAAGTTGATATCACGGTCGTGAGTGACATGTAGGTTAACTTCATAGGAATTGTGGACATTTTGCACGTTAAGGTATTCTCACATATGAATAATGCTCCATCGTCGTCCGTTTCCTGGTGATGTTGGAACCATTTAGAGAATTGCATCCGCTGATGAAGATCCTCGGATGCAGGTGTTGCTCGTAAAAATAATTATATGGGGGCAGCTTATGATGGTGCATCATGTAAATGACCGTGTATCTCGATCACGCAGCTGCCTTGCTGCATTACGTGTACGTCGCTGGAATTATTGGTGTGTGACCTCCACAATAGTTTACTCCATAGCTAGAGTACGGCGAGTCCGTGAACGACCAACATTACGCGATGGCTGAAAGAGAGAACCTGTCTGCCGAAGGCAAAGCTACAGCCAACACAAAAGATTTTTATCTCGATCAAGTGTACCAGGATATGTAGCAGCATGTTCACGAGCGGCAACAAGCCTGGTTATCAGATGCACCAAGGACCAGAAGCGTATCGTGTATACGTTTACCCCACCGTTGTAAAATAACAAAAGGAGCAAGTAAGGGTACAGATGTCCATTGGCGTATGTGACGGACACGTTACTCCATTGACAAGTAGTCCCTGTCCGTTGAACTGCAGTGTAAACAGGTCATTTGTTGCAGCGGTCTATTCCACCAAACACCCATCACCTGTTTTTCAGATTTTGTTAAGCATCACAGTGCTAACTGCTGAAAGTTCGGATTTCGAGTGTATTCCTAACGGAAATTGACGAAATTCTCCTACTTCTCCAGCAATATAAATAATAGCTTACTGAACACCTGCCGCGGTGGAGTAGCCGAGCGGCCTAAAGCACCTCGCTGCGGAGCGCACGGTTGCTCGCCGTGGAGGTTCGAGTCCTCCCTGGGGCATGGGTGTGTGTGTGTGTGTGTGTGTGTTTGTCCGTAGGTTAGTTTACCTAAAGTAGTTTGTAAGCTACGGACTGATGACCACGCAGTTTGGTCCGATAGATTTACAAATATTACTATTACTGACGAAGGGCAAGAGAGGGACGCAGAGGTTGGGAAGGGAGTAAGACAGGAGAAATTTGGTGAGGGCATTAAAGTGCAGGGAGAAGAAATAAAAACATTGCGGTTTGCTGATGACATAGTAATTCTGTCAGAGACCGCAAAAGATCTGGAAGAGCAGTTGAACGGGATGGACAGTGTCTTGAAAGGAAGATATAAGATGAACATTAACAAGAGTAAAACGACGGTAATGGAATGCAATGTCAGAAAATCAAGCGATGCTGAAGGAATTAGATTAGGTTATGAGACAATAAAAGTAGTAGATGAATTTTGTTATTTGGGTAGCAAAATAAACTTCTGATGGCCGAAGTAAAGAAGATGTAAAATGCAGAATGGCTATGGGAAGAAAAGCGTTTCTAAAGAAGCGAAACTTGTTAACATCCAAAATTAATCTAAATGTTACGAAGTCCTTTCTGAAAACATTTGTCTGGTGTGTAGGACTGTATGGGAGTGAAGCTTGGACGATAAGGGGTTCGGATAGAAAGATGATAGAAGTTTTTGAAATGTGGTGCTACAGACGAATGATGAAAATTAGATGGGTAGATCACGTAACTAATGAGGTGCTTAACCGAATCGGGGAGAAAAGGAGTTTCTGGCATGTCCTTACTAAGAGAAGGGATAGATTGGTTGGACACATTCTGAGACATCAAGCAATTGCCAACTTAGCATTAGGAGGAAGCGTGGCCGAGGGGACTGAGGCGCTCCAGTCACGGTCTGCACGGCCTCTACGGTCGGGGGTTCGAATCCCCCCCTCGGGCATGGATATTTGTGCCGTCCTTAGTCTTAGCTAGTTCATAAGTAGTTTGTAAGCTTAGGGACTGATGACCCCGTAGTTAAGTCCCATAAGTTCTACAAACATTTGAACATTTGAAGGAAGCGTGTGGGGTAATAATCGTAGAGGGAGACCGAGGGACGAATATAGTAAGCAGATTCAAAAGGATGTGGGTTGCCGTACGTATTCTAGTATTCTCAGATGAAGAGACTTGCACAGGACAGGGTAACGTGGAGAGCTGCATCAAACCAGTCTGCGGACTGAAGACCACAACAACAACTATTACTGAACACCATGATCATCTTGTGATGGTGCAGCTCCTGTGCTTATCAGATTCAAAGTTGAAAGTTTTAATTAGAGGTTCCATGGTGATAATATATACAAATAGTAATCGAGTTTGGAAATTGTGTTACTCGCGCTATCAGTGACGTAAGGACTCAACAAAATGTAATGGACCCGACAGTGAAAAGAATACTATCGCGCGTCCAAGAAGTCGTGGCTCCTGAGGAGAAGCAGCATTGTTCACTTGCGCGCAGGGCGAGTCCATTCGTTTGTTTCGGAGGGGCGGCCGCCTCAGTTGCACGCTGCCTGCTGAACGTACACTTCGCCTGTCAATCAGCTATCAATCGTGCCTTGCCTGCCGACCCAAGTTCCAGATCTGTCGTACACAGCATGGCATAGCGATCGCAGTCTCCGTACACGGTAGTTGGAGCAAAAGTGCTCCATAGTCAAGCACGTTAGATTGTTTGCAGTGTCCTCAAATTTATGTCGGAAGAGGCAGATGAGGGAGTTAAAATTCGCCTTAAAGAGTGTGCTGCAGCCTTTGGCGTTTCCTATCGTACAGTAAAAAGAATTAACAAGGAGGAGGGAAACTTAGCTAAAGGTGCTGCCCAAGATTTCTGTACCCCAGGAAAGACGCGTAAGAAGGGGAAGAGAGTTGTACAGTTAGATAATTTTGACGAACAGGTTGTCAGGAGACTCATAATTGTTGTTATTTTACTTAACACAGGGTACAATTGAGAATCGTGTGTTTTTCATTTCACAAGTATTCTTCCGTTCTGTCTACTGCGCGTCGTCATGCCATCACATTTCTTGGGCGTTTATTAAGGAAAGTTTATATATTTCTTACAATCGAACACTGCGCAACACACTATATTGGTTTTTACTCCAAACGTTTTTGTGTGTCATGCTTGTATCGTTCACACAAACGTTTTGTGGGTGTTGTACTGTTATCATATTGTAAAGATGGCTGTTACAGAACAATCAACATTTTGGCTAACAGTATAGTAACCCGTTCCTGCATGTATTTTTTTTTTTACAAAATTGGGAGTTGTACCTTCACACAATAAAAATGCTTCTATGGACATCAAGAATGACTACTGAAATGGATCAGGAACGCCCTCATATTTCTAAGCAAATAGGGGGGAATCTACCAGTAGATTACGAAGATGTTTTTTTCTCCCCCTCTCTAATTAAGAAGCAACTGTAGTCTTGGTATTGGGGGTCTGGAGCACAGTAGACCCATAACCACCTATTCATATATCCTTTCATTTTAGTATGGTCCTTCTGAGCACTATTCTGTATTTTTAACCGAGGTTCTCAATTCGACTGTTTTTTTTTATGTTTATGACCTCAGAACCTTCGATTGTGTGGACCGATTTTGATGATTATTTGTTTTTTAATATATATAAAAGCTGGTGCTTACCGTGTGGTCCCATTTCAATTTGGTCCAGTTCTGACAACGGCATCCATGAGAAAAGCATATAAGTCTTAAATTTACAATACGTATGTGCGTGACAAATGTACGAATAACTCAATATCGCGCCAACCGATTTCGATTATTCTTTTATTATTGGAAGGATGTACTTCAACAGTAGTTTGATGAGAGTTTGGTTAGGTTCTGATTATGGGATCCATGACAAAGTAACGCAATTCTTTACTTCTTAGGAGCAAATAAACGATACTCGGCCGAATATTTTATAGGCTGTCCGGAATCAATCGGAGTCAGTGTACACGTTGCTCCTCCGTCTGATTAAGACCCCAGCTTTCCCTCATCCAGCAGTAAACATAGCACCCAGAAGATGGCCGCTTGCAACAGTGGCCGAAACGTCGGTGAAATATTTGATATATTGACGATGCGGTCCGATACTCAGAAGAGTTTTATCAACAATGCCAACGGCCGCGGAATCGTTAATCAAGCCGAGTCGGTGACTCCATATTTCAATATTTCCCTGTTCAAAACTTTTTTCATGTAAAGCCGCATTTTTGAAAGTATATTTTTGCGCTCTTCGTAAGACTCTTTTGAAATTGTTGATATTCATGTCGGGTTTCCAGCCGGGCTTGGGTGCATGTGTTGTTCTTAGGATAGTTTAATTTAGTTTATGTAGTTTGTAAGCAACGTACTAATAACCAAGCAGTTGAACTTTTGGCTGACACCTACTCCAAAACTAACAATAATTGTAACTACATTACATTGCCGTAATAACTTGATTGACTTTTAATTTTACTAAGGAGAACTCTAAGCATTATTTTGATCCTTGTTTGTTATTAATAGGTGTGTGTTATCTTCTTGCGTGGTAAACACATAGAACGTACCAATATATTGACGAATAGAAAAAGTAAGTTCATTATTAAGTTGTAGAAGAATACGCAATTACTTTTTTTTTTTTTTTTTTTTTTTTTTTTTTTTTTTTTTTTTTTAATGGATATTAATTTGTTGTGGAACAGTTTTTAAGTCTGATTATTGGTCTCTCTGCCGATCGGTTGAATCGTTGGAAAACGTACAATCGTTAAAATTTCATATGAATGCAAGTCGACATTCCATAGAAGATTCTACTTTCGGATGGTTCAGCGCACGAAAAATTTGTTGATTCTAAGTCTATACCACATCGAACGGAAACTAGACAAAAAAGAAAGTAGAAGATACACCTGTACACTAAGTTGCAGTGTGTGTCATACACACACACACAGTTTTTTCTGCGAATTGTTTATTCATAACCTTTGGGAAGGCGTGTTCCCATTCGTAATAACATTAATGTACTTCAGTGTTTCTTCAATAACACCTAATTAGAAAATCAAAAACTAAAATTCACTTTACAATTCTAAACCTACAAATCATCTGCGCAATTAAAATATTCCGAACCAATCGAGCAATCTTACTAATACCTCGACACTTCTCGGTAAAGTTACCAAACTAAGTGTACAGGTTAGCTATTCATGTACGGTACCGAAAATGACGTCATTCTGGAGGCTACGCTGTGGCATCGAAAGGTACCAACGTACATCAATTATTTCGAAGTGACAATGCCACCCATATGACGGTCCTCATCTTTCTCGCCATTGTTATGACCACCACCACTTCCCTCACCAACCTTGCCTGTTGGGTGCCCAGATCTGGATAACGACCTTTCTCTTACTTCCCCATACTTAATTTCCTTGGCCCATCTGTCATTCGTTTTGCAAGAGATTATACAGCGTAATAACAAACAGGCTAAAAAGCTTGAACGGTTTTGCAGCGTAAGCTACGCTGAACAATAATTTAAAAATTTGATATGTTATGTCATTTCAGATTGAATAACAATAAAATTTTGCCAATTGCGTTGTTGCGCGCGCAATTGTACGCTCCTAGTAGCAGCTGGGCATCAAGAGCACAGAACATCGTTCGGCGATCAATGTCGTTCATTAATAATTATGGATACACGTGCTTCTTAGTCTTCAAAATCGTTGCCAAAATCACACAAAAGAATTTCTCGGTAACTTAGCCGCTCAGACACTAAACAATTTTCGATGAGTTCATGTAAAAACCAGATCTTAGTTTCCTATCAAAGACGGCGACACGGATTCTTGTAAGTCTTTGCATCATACTCAGTAAGGATTTTTTATTTAGGATTCTAGTGTTGGGTAACACATGGTGTGAAGTGTGTGTGTGTGTGTGTGTGTGTGTGTGTTGTTAAGGTATAAGGAGAAAATTATACGTCTATAAGGGTCCCATTGTGCAAAAATGAAGTCCATATTTATCACGAAACTGAGGGCTTTATTATAATGGTACCATGAGTTACTTCAAAAAACGGAAAACAAACATTTGCGGCATGCAATAAAATACTGCACATAATCTTTGACAATGAGTAAAGGCAGTTAAGAAAAGCATGGGAAAGTCAGGTGGTTTTCTTTTATCAAGTAACTGCCTGAAGCATTTGGAAAAGTCCTGCTTATTCTGCACCATTTCGTAAGTTCTAGGAAAGAACAAGTACACAAAAACCTTTCTTTAATAGAATTCAACATTGTGTCAAAATCTTTTCAAAGTAATCGTTCCTAAACTAATGGAGATTAACGGATCTGAACAAACAAACATTTACATTTTTATTTATATAGATTAAAAAGAATAATTTTTCGAGAGCGTAAATATACCTGATAAAATTTCCATCTTACTCGCTTCTGACTTCTTACAGGTGAAATTTAAAAATCATTTTAACACAACAAACGTTTCTGGGATTCGTGAATACTTAATGTCAAAGTAATGTAACAGCATCTAGTTGGACAAGATGCGAGTTTGTCACATTTGAGGCTTTTACTTCAAGTTAATGATAACTCGTAAGGAATGGCTAAAGATAAATAAAGTGCAAAATACCATTGTTGCACGTTTATAAAACTATTTGGTTAAATTTGCTATTGACATCAGTCCCTAGACTTATGAATTAGCAGGCCGCGGTTGCCGAGGGGACTGCGGCGCGTCAGTCACGGTGTGCACGGCCACTACGGGCGGGGGTTTGAATCCCCCCTCGGGCATGGATATTTGTGCCGTCCTTAGTGTTAGCTAGTTCGTAAGTAGTTTGTAAGTTCAGGGACTGATGACCCGTAGTTAAGTCTCATAAGCTATACAAACATTTTCTTACGAATTACTCAAAGTAACTTATACTAAGGACCAAACACTCTAAACTCTGGCGGGATCGGCCGCCCAGTCCGTAGCATGACGCCTTAGACCTCACGGCCATTCCGCGCGGCAAAATAATATTAAATCGATATTTTACATAGATAACCATCCGTAATCTCGTACAATAATCACAGTAACCCATTAAGTTATTGGTTTGGAAACGCTCGTAAATGTTCGTTACGAAAGTTACTACTTAAATGTTCAACGGTCCAAAAATATTCCAGAACAGGACACGTTTGGAACAAACAAGCTACTTAAAACTAATATACTGTACATTGAATAACAAATCATTGTTCCACTTATATTAGACATGCCATTTCACTATAAAGTGAAAAATAATTGAATGTTAATTCATACAGGCAGGAGAAATAGCTACTCTCAGATGTTTTCAAATCGACACGCACGAACTTGACGCTGCTACATATGATCGTTTATATTATACATCATCCATTTAATCCCAGTTATTCACTAGTGCACCTTATATACCATACATACCAAACATTTCAAAGTCCATGCTATGTTAACATCTTTGTGGTACTTGTACGGCAACCAGAAGCTAATTATCCTATAACTAAAACCGGTCGCCACAAATACATAACTTGCAGACGCAGGGGAAAATTTCATAAATTCTTCTTCTTGTTTGACGAGAATTGTTACGCCGTGCGAGTAGTTCTCTTGTATCTTGGTACTAACAAGCACGTAATTGCTTACGTTGTTGTTGCTTTTAACACAAAGTAATTTTGCACAATTCTGAAATACCTCACACGCAATCACTACACACACACACACACACACACACACACACACACACACCACAGACACAAACACTTTCTTTCGAGGAAGACATCGGGTCGATAACGCTGCTTTTCCATTACAATATTTGTGATTAGCGATTTTTCTGTCAGAAAAACTGTATTAAAATTCTCCCATAGTGCACGAAGCATAGAGAACTTCAAGAAAACAGTAGGTTAACATTATGCAATCCAGATCTTGCATATAAAATTTCTGGGAGAAAGCATTGTATAGTGAAAATAAGCATTAAAAACATAGTGAATAATGAGGACTTCTGCTAGATGTTCGCGTCGTTCTGGCACGTGTTCGAAATATTGTGCCAGAACGACTCCAACATGCGTCGGACGTCCATATTATTCACTATGTTTTTCATTTTTATTTTCACTATGTGCTACCTGAGTAGCACCTGAAAAAGACTGCTAGTTAGGCGGTCGAAATATCGTGCGAGAACGACGCGTTCATCCGGCAGAACTTCCGTTTATTCAGCATGTCAAGAAACATGTCGGGCCCGATGGTCTCGGGGTAAAGATACACAGAATAAATTTACGGTTCACTCCTTTTTGTGATTCATGTCAACTAGTTGAAACTTTAGAACATGTTCTTACCTGTAAAGAACAGATTTTGATTTGGAAGTGGACGAGGAAAAAACTAGCCATAATCGATAGAACATCTGAGAATTATGTTCCAATAAAATATGTACTTCAGCCAGACTACAATGTATTTCTTAATTCAAAACATAATAGTTATAACTTGCCCATTGGACAGTATGAAGGGAAATCCAAATTTATAAGACTACATACTATTTATCAATGAAGAGAATTTTTCTTTGAGAAAGCATTATAAATATAAACCAAATTTTAAGAGATTTTTAATTGTCGTTTTAAATCAAGACTGAGAAGTAAACGAAGACTATCAAGAGAGTACATGCGTTATCAAAACATGAAGAAGGAATCTAAACAAAATTGGTTGCTTCAGGTGATCATATCGAGTCCAGCGACAATTATTTTCAGACTTGATGGAGGATGACTTTATTGTAAATATAAAAGTTTTAAATAAAAAAAAAAAAAAAGAGGAGACTGGAAACCGAAGGGTTCGAAACTCGGTCGGACCTTGGATTTTTTCAATATGCCTTTTTACTCAGCCTTCACCTCTCAGCGATGTGAGGAGTCGCCAGAAACGACACGTGATTCGGATTCCACGTTAAGCTATAGGTTCCCTTTCCCTGGTAGGATAACTGGGGTGAGATGAGGGACACGCAAGTCGCGGAAGTGGCGTCTAATCGAAAAGACTTGCACCAGACCAATGAGCCGCACGAAATTATTATTATTATTCTTGTTATTATTATTATTATTATCATGTCAACAGATTGCTGGAACACGAAGAATTTTTCATGACAAGTGTAACTCTTATTTCTGGTGACCCATGCTCTATAATAGACTAAGCAAATAATCAATTAGAGTACAGTTCATATTGCCTAACTGAACTTTCAGATACATTATTTTCATTGATTGCAGGCATTAAGATATGGAAACAATGGGAAGAAGGTATCCATAATGAGGAAATCAAAGAAAAACTGGGAATCAACACCATAGATGAAGCGGTTAGAGCGAACAAGCTGAGATGGTAGGGTCAGGTCACACGCATGAAAGAAGCAAGGTTACCTAAGAGCTCATGCGTTCAACAGTAGAGGGTAAGACGAGTCGAGGTAGACCAAGAAGAAAGTTGTTGGATTCAGTCAAGGCTAAGCAGCAGACGAGGCATCAATCGTAGTATTGAATTAGGAGATGATGGAGGAATTTTATGAGGGGGACTGCTCCAGACTGAATGCTGAAACGCAAATCAGTCTCTAATGATATAGATTATTATTCTTTCTTTCTTCGTTTAGGTCATCGAAGGACGAGTCACCAATTTCAGTGCGTACTTCTGTTTGTTCTTTATTTGTCTTCCAGTATTCTTTCATCTTTGCACTATGTATCCTTTTTCTCCCCTCAGACCATTTTGACCCTGTCTTCTTCTCCCACCTGCTTTGGAATCCTTCCATTTTTAACACTTTCGTCTCGAAAATCTCTTTCTGTTGCACCTATTTCATTTATGTTGTTTCTTTCCAACTATTTCCTGACTTCTTGAATCCAGGTTACTGTTTACTTCTTGTCGCAATGATATTTGAAAATCAGTGTTAGCCTGTTGCTGTTCATGCTGTATAAATGTTCTAAAAATAGCAGTATCCTCTTTCGTAGTATTTCAGTTATGTTTTTTATGTTGCGATAAATTGCTTCGTTATTTCTTAATTTCCATACCTCTGTAATTTTTAGCGTCCCAAGTATTTTTCGAATGATCTTTCGTTCTAGAACTTCAAGTTTGTGTAATTTGTAGTTCAGTGTCAAACATTCACTCGCGTAAAGACATTCTGGTTTTACAGCTGTGTTGTAGAGCTGTATCTTCAAATTTTGAGACAGACCCTTTTTGTTGTAGATATTTCTAGTTACTCCATATTCTCTCCATTCTATGATTATGATTATTATTATTATTTTCATTGCTTAATACTCGTAAGCAATGTTTTCTGACTCCCCCGGTTAGCCGTTTAATATTCCGCTTTGCGGGACCATGGAGGTATGCCGGCTTAGGTTAGAAGCCGCCCGGCGAATTAACGAAGGGTAGGTGGGTGTGCGGCTAGACTGGCTGTGGCTTTTAGGCGGTTTTCCCACATCCGACTACGTGAATACCTGGACGGGACCCAAATCACGCCTCCGTTATACGACTCACACTTAGAAATACTTTCGCACACTTTCACACTACACGCAGACAGCTGGGGTCCACATACCTTCTCCCTGCATAGGTTTTAGCAGAAATCTAAAGGGAGCAACATAAAAAAAAAAAAAAAAAAAAAACGGTCCTAAATAACTTTTATGGGACCAACAGGGATACGATATACGAGACATAAATAAATTTCTTTTTAATGAACAACCCTTCCCAATGACCCACTTTTCTTTATTCATTTAATAACGAAGTCTTCATTGTACTTTATTTCTTTACTGCTAATGTGTTTTGCCATTCTGAGGCATCTTCAGAATGATATATACACAAAGCTTAGTCTTAGGGCTTGAGTATTTTTGACTTCATAGATTTATGCACATCAGCAGACACAGACCTGTTGTTCTGAAGATGCCCAAAATGGATGAGATGAGTTAGCAGTATATAAATAAAGTGCATTCAAGGCTGTTTTTCATTTGCAAATCGTTATCACAGCAAATAGGTGAACAAAAAATGAAAAATTGTTTTGAAATATATAGTACCGTATTCCACATTGTCTGTGATGTACAAGTTAAAAACTGGTTGTTAACTTTAATTTCAATTATTTTCCTGCTCCACTAAACTTAAAAGTACTCTCATATGCAAATCTCATCTTTCCACCTAATCATTAATAAAATAAGACAATGCCAATCCAAAAGTAATTACCATACCAATTAATTCTCTTGAGTGTATTACCCTGACTTTCACAGCCACAGCTACCATCCTACCATTCTGACAGCTTACCAAAATGCTGTCATTCGTTAGCTCACATAATGGTTTTGGCGCAGCTACGAAATTCAGTGTGGCGCGACTGACACATACATACAGTGGCCGAAAATAACACAGTACTGCCGCCGATCTCAGTATCTGAATGTTTCCGATTGCAGCTGAAATTGGTAGCACATTTCTCAGCACGTCCTGCCTCCGATCGATATTATTTTGTCGGTAGAAATCGCAAGTCGTCCTCGTTAGAGCTACTGTCAGCATATATGAACTTCTTCCTTGTGTCACTTCTACCATAAAAGATGAAGAGAAAAGAAGCTCAAAAGTTCCTGGCACTGCATAGCACTGTCTCCGCGTACCTTTCCTCACTTCGCTGTGGACGATGTCCTACCATCACTCCCTGCACTCCCTTGACAGGACACTTTTGTACATGCGGGAGATGAGAAGGGGCAACAATGTCAGAGATAAAGGTTAAAGCCAGCTGTAACATGAAAGGTGCCTCAGTTAAGCTTTATTGGGCGACAAAACGTGTGTTCTAATTTGGAGAAAAACGTACTTAGGGGCCAAATTGAAAAAATAGGTACATTTTAGGTACTTTTTTTTAAAAAAAGGGACTTTAGCGACCAATGGGACCTCCACTAAATACAGTGTCCCTAGGGGTTATAGGGTGGGAACAGTAAGGGCATGTGGCCACCACTTAAATAAACTATGCCACAAACAGATAACCGAGCGACGCCACGCAAGTGGGAAAATCGTAAGAGAAGAATTGCCTTTAGCAGTTTTTCTTTGATATACAATGACTTTTCTGAGTTATCGTTTACTTTTGTATGTTATTTAAGTGTAATATGACAAAGGTATGTCAGAGGAAAGCACAGCTACTAGTATTCTAGTCAGTATGCACTACCGTCTGATAGCTTCATTGGCACCACGCAGTTAGAAATACCATATGTTCGAACATTTTTTATTACGATTCCTTTGATCCTTTCTGCAAACTGATTTTGCACATTTTTTCTAGAAAAGCACATTAAACTTTATGACTGCTCCCAGGAAAAGCATATTGCACATAAGAATCAAAAATAGCAAACGATGTACAGCTGCTGCTTATACGTGACATGACTAAAAATTCCTTTGACGGAATCGTGAAAGACATTCGTCATTCAGCTCTAAGGCTGCAGTTCTCTCCTCAACGGACAGGTTGCAGTACACATTATTACACACTCACGTGCCACCTTTCTAACGATATCACATCACCGCCCTTTTTCTAAATGCTAACTGGAAACTAGCTCTGCCGTGGTTTGACGGCAACACAGGTGTAACACGTGTTTCGCCGTGAGCTGTGTACCACATAGCGCAGCAGAAATGTCAGCCAAGTCTATTAAGAGGCAAGTCGTCGCAAGTCATTTGTTTCACATGTAAGATTAGCAGCTGGAATCACCAATGAGATTTGGAAATTTTCTAGTATGAAGATGGTACTGAAGAAACTCGAGACCAATGCATGGTTACTTAAAGTGTATGAATTTCTAAAGAGACACAAAACTATCACCTTGGTATTATGAAGGAAGGCGAAAATAACGAGCCGCGACATACATGTTTCTTCAAATAACAGAAGGTCAGAGCAAATAACGAATTTGCAAAACACGCTAAAAAATTAAATAATCAAATCAGTTGTTTTAAATAACTGTCAAAGTGACGCAGTAGATTTTGGACATAGCTTTGTCCATTTTCAGGACAACCAATGGGTCCTAAATAAAACTACACTCAAATACTTGGCACATTTCTTGTGAGGTTGAACAGTCGTCTATACTGTACTGTATGTAACGAAGCTTCCTGTTACATTCATACTGTACAACATAAATGTTTAAATGTTTGTATAGCTTATGGGACTTAACTAAACTTCCAAACTACCTATGAACTAGTTAACACTAAGGACGGCACAAATATCCATGCCCGAGGGGGGATTCGAATCCCCGACCGTAGTGGCCGTGCAGACCGTGACTGGCGCGCCGAAGTCCCCTCGGCCACCGCGGCCTGCTAATTCGTAAGTCTAGGGATTGATGATAATAGCAAATTTGGCCCAATAGGTTTACAAACGTGCAACAATGTTATTTTGCACTTTATTTATCTTTAGGCATTACTTAAGAGTTGTCATCAACTTGAAGTAAAAGCCTCAAATGTGACAAACGCGCATCTTGTCCAACTAGATGCTGTTGCATCACTTTGACACAAGTATTCACGAATCCCAGAATCGTTTGTTGTGTTAAAATGATTTTTAAATTTCACCTTTCAGAAGTCAGAAGCGAGTAAGACATAGACACCTGTCCAGCCACTCATAAAAGCTAATATTACCAGTGGTTGTATGTAGTGGTATTGTAGGCCATTCGCTGTCGGAGGTTCGAGGTCGCCCTTGGGCGTGTGTGTGTGTGTGTGTGTGTGTGTGTGTTCGTGTGTGTTTTGTTCTTAGGATAAGTTAGTTTAAGTATTTTGTATGTTTAGGGACCTAATACCACTGCAGTTAGGTCCTACAACTTCACAAACATTTGAACATTTTGAGTTTCAGAACTACTTAAACTAAATTATGCTAAGGACAACACACACACCACTGCCCGAGGGAAGACTCTAACCTCCGTCGGCAAGCAACTGCGCGCTCCCCAACGAGACGCCTTAGAGCGCTCGTCCACTCCATAGCGATCAGAATAAATTTCTTTAGAAGGGAATCCATTTCACAATATTGTTCACAACGACTACAAAATAATTTTAATAACCAGCGAAAAAAGTAACATTCTTTGCAGTTTTATTTATTTATAAGAAATTTTAATAGAAGATCGATTTCAGTCATTTGGTGACCATCATTAGTGGCACAACTGAATAAAAACAAAACACACATAGCCAAAATAATATAGAAAAGTTAACACTTTCACAAGGAATACACAATGATTACTTACAGCCAATGTCACTGTTGGTCTTGACTAAACGTTGTAGTTGAGAATCAGCATAAACTGTGCTATGCACATTAAGTAATAATAATTTTAGACTGTAAAACCATTTTGGTGGCGATCAACCGTAAAACTTAGCCACTGCTTACATAGATTATGCAATTGGGCTCCATATTAAGCACTATACGCGACCAGCGCCCTCTTCATTGCATACGAACACACGACAAAAAATCTGTTTCATCGATGTACGTCGAAAAATACAGAAGGCCACCTATCATCTACTGAAACCACATTGTCATTCAACTAATATAAAGTGTTAGTCAAAACGAGGCGCTTGAACCGCTAAGTGGACTGCAGAACAAAATTTCGGTGTTTACAAATTCGGCAAATCTGCATATAAAGTTTCCTACAACATAATATGAGTTATTGACACCTTAACAACGTAGGTAGAATTATGATAGATAATACAGGCTTTAAATTATTGATTACAATTTTTAGATGCCTTAAAGAGAGAGTAGGCTCAACAGGCTTACGTTAAGGTCATCTGGTGCGTTATGAAGTACACACGTTATTTTGGACAGTAACATAATTTTTACGTAATGGTATGGAAATAATTTTTTTTACATAAAGACAGAGTACATTAATTCGGGTGCGGTACTTTTTTTTCTTATTTTCACTATGTATCATGAAAGAAGCTCAATAGGTAGCATAAATATGGCATTCATTTACATATGGCATGTAGCGACGGCAGGCGACTTGACGTCATCTGCTTTCGTAACTTGGAAGTCTATCGTTGTAACGAACAACAAGGACGCATTAATGCATCCATAGGGTGCTGTTAAACTGTCGACATGGTGGTCATTACACACGCACCAAAACTTCGAGTTGTTTTCGGTTAATGATAGGGAAGGAAATCGGTCGTGCCCTTTGAAAGAAACCATCTCGTCATTTACCTGCAGCAATTTAGGGGAATGACGGAAAGCCTACATTTACATGGTCGTCCCCCCAAATGCGCGTCCATTCGCTCGGTAACCAGTAATTCATATTGCTATAAAATTTCTTTATTGAGTCGGCATGACCGGTTTCACAAAACTTGAAGCTGCATCAGCAGGTGCAATATGGATCAAGTCAATGTGACATGAATGCGAAGACCTAGCGTTCATGACAAGTTCTTTGTAGGAAAAAATTATCCGCAAAAGTGGTAAAATGTGGTATAATTTTACGACATTTTGCGGCTCTTGCGGATAATTTCTTTTTCTAGAAGGAGTGGGCCATGTCACACTGAGTTCATTCATACTGCAGCTTAATGCAGGTTATGGTGTAAATAGCGCAGGGAATTAACATAGCCGCGCGAGAGTAGCCGAGCGGTCTGGAGCGCCACGTTGCTTCCCGCGTCGGAGGTTCGAATCCTCCCTCGGGCATGGGTGTTTGTGTTGTCTTTAGTGTAAGTTAGTTTATGAGTAGTTTGTAAGTTTAGGGACTGATGACCCCCACAGTTAAGTCCCTTAAGTTTTGTGTGTGTGTGTGTGTGTATGAATTAACATATATTCGTTAAGATTCATTATTGGAGCCACAATTTCCAAACACTATCATAGCATATCAAATATGTGAGCATTCATGAACTGCCGGACGAGCAAAATACAATAAAAATGCGCAGTAAAAATCTAGTTTCAGCTTTATATTTACTTCAGCCGGCCGCGGTGGCCGAGGTGACTGAGGCGCTCAGTCACGGTCAGCACGGCCACTACGGTTGGGGGTTCGAATCCCCCCTCGGGCATGGATATTTGTGCCGTCCTAGTTCGTAAGTAGTTCATAAGTAGTTTGTAAGTTTAGGGACTGATGACCCCGTAGTTAAGTCCCATAAGCTTAACAAACATTTGAACATTTATATTTACTTCACTTTGGCACATGCATTTATCCTAAAGGTTACTCGACGGGCACCAGTTGGAGTGTTTCATATTAGTGATTTACTGCTTTGACTAGTCGGGACTCGCTAACACTCCAAATTGGAAGTTATAAATTTTGTGAGATGGGATATATAAAATAATTTTCCTTATGTCCACAGCTTTTAAAGTAGACATAGCATTATGATTTGATCACCGTGTTAAATCTTTTTTTGGTAACCTTGTAACTGTGTAATATTTAGGCGCCATAGATTTCGATATAATCCAAGCTGCTGCAGGTCAAGGAATCTTCTTGTAATAACTAATTTGATTTATTATTTTGAATAATATCTTTAAAATAAAGTGACGCAAACAGAATGTTGCCTTTCCCAACAAAGTCTATTTGAACAGCATAAAATACAGTACAAATATTCACAATAACATCTTCCATCTATTGGAAACGTCATTTCACACAGACTTTCTCCGCGTTTTCCGTATCTAAACTTTCATTTGATTTTTGTCGACACATATTGTTTTTAATTTTCACTGGGAGTGTGCCTTTCTCCATGACACTTTACTTTGCTACACTGTTAATGTCTCCGACACATCCACCGCTCGTCAGTTGTGCACCGTTCGATCTGCATAAAAGATCGAAAAAGACCCGCGCACAATTTATGACTGACACATAACTTTTTTAAATAGTGATAACTATCATTCACGACATCCTTTCCTTTCACGACCCATACGCGCACGGTTCCTTCCTTGGAAAGTGAACGCACATGTGGGTTGGCAGCTAAGTCAACACCCCCTCCCCGCACTATAACCTCATTATCTCTGCATCACGTACGCCGTTGAGGAAAGTCGCTAGCTAAAATTACGCGAACATTAGCAACAACAACAATGTCCATTCTTTAAAATTGTTTCCTCACTTTAATATGCGACAAGGTCTTATTTTGAAATACTGGTAAGTGCGGCGATTACACTTCACAGTTCTACACAAATTTATACTCATTTTAACTCGTTCATTGGATTGTGAGCGGTGGAGAATTTGTTGCAGTAGTATAATTTGAAGCCAGTGTTACCTCAAGGAGTGAGAGAGTGCCATTGTCGCTGTGGTAAGAGATGACGTGAGAGGGCAACTGTTTGCCTTCCTTCAGTTCGGAGCTGCCAATCGACGAGTTCGCGCGCATCCTACCGAAAAGCTGCTATGGTATATAATACTGGCAACAATTACTATATCTGCAAATGTTAAAGGAAGGGAAGGAAGAAGGATAGGAAAGAAAGGATTGACAGTGGCCGCATTTGGGCATTGATATTAAGCAATGGCGACAAGTGACAACGTGAGCCGGACCGGGAATCGAACCCGGTTCTCCCGCTTCGGGCCAGCGGTCACCTTGACCACTTGGCCACCCGTGCTCGCCTCCCGTCCGTCTCAAATTCCCACAAGTTGCACGCTATGTTTGTAGCGCCCCTATCGTCCCTGCCCTCGTACACTCGCCATTACGGATTCCCGTGCGAGGTCGGGCGTATGACCGCATCTGCGGTGAAATAACTGAATAGGTCGAGTCATAAATAAAAATCCATACATTGAAATTGACCAACATTCTAGTTTCTGAAAATTTCATCAGTATAAATACCAAGGATCACTCTTCAGCAGTAATACTTACATTACACTTGATATAATGGAGAGAATAGCCTCATGATCAAGAAGTCTGTACGCACTAAGCATCCCACTCAAAAGTAAAACTTTGTCAATCAGCTCAAAGATGAAGATATATGGTATGGTACGGTATGGTATGGTATGGTATGGTTCGGAAAGTTGGACGCTTACAAGAATGAAAGAGAAAAGTTAAAAGAGAGAGAGAGAGAGAGAGAGAGAGAGAGAGAGAGAGAGAGAGAGAGAGAGAGAGAGAGAAAAAAGTAATGAGGGAAATCTATTGACCTCTGTTGGCGAATTGTATTTGGAGAAATCGAAGGAACAGCGAAGTTTATCAGTCAATGAGGCAATTCACTATGGTCCAGAAATTAAAAACTGGGCGACTTCAATGAGCTGGACATATGGTTAGAATGGAAACCAACATAATAGCCAAGAAAGCGTATGAGGGAACTCTCCAAGAAACTAGACAAGGGCCGATCTGGCACAAGATGGAAAGATGACATAGTGAAGGAAGTCGCAGCATTAGGAATTTCAGCAGTATGAAAAGAGGCAGTGAAAGATAGAAGACGCTGGAAGTAGATCGTTGATGTAGCGCGTGGTCTACAGACCCTGAGATCGCTAAAATGAAGAAGAAGAAGTTGGTTCCACTCTTCCTGCTGCACCCCCCTGAAACATGTATCACTGGCATTTTTTAAAGTTTGACTAAGCTTTGTTATCTCTGATCTGTGACATAGTAAAATTCTCAGCAACCGGTGTGTCTTTGTCAAAGAATTTAGATTGTAGGCTGCTCCGTAGTAATTGTCAGTCGTACGGTAGTGGTCTTTGTCAAATAATTTAGATTGTAGGCTGCTCTGTAGTAATTGTCAGTCGTACGGTAGTGTTGGTGCAGTTCAGTAGTGGCAGCCGCTGTGTGCAGTGGCTGTGTGGAGTTGTGTGGATCAATCGAACATGTGAAAATAAATCATCAAACTAATTAACAGTATTTCAGCGTCATGAGGATTATGATTTTCTGAACAACGCTTGACTGCGCTAAAGGTTTTCATGATGTAGGTAGACATTTAAGAATGTTTGAAGATTTGCGTTTAAAATGTATTGTATTATAATAACAACGAATTCATTGTATTAGTAATAAGAAATTCTGCACAGATGTACAGTGCAGTTGGTATTTGTTGGCTATATGGATCTTATCATTCTCATTTTCAATCAATTAATAAAGTATTTAAATAATTCCTGTAAAATTTCTGTAATGTACACTTTTATAATCTATTACAAATGTATATAAAAATAAATCTAGTAAAGTTCGAAACAGGTTGGAAAAAAAGGAATTGTACTTCACAATTATCGTTTATTGGAAGGGCAGATCAGACCACTCCTTATAAATGTAGTTTTGTGTAACATTCTGAAAACTAAGGTAATGTGTCGGCTGCTCTTGGGTAATAATAATTCTTAATTTTATTTACCCCTTTCTTTCAAGATATGATAGGTGTTCAAAGAAATATTGAGTACAGGATAAATCATGCTAATTAATTTTTAAAACTCCTTTTCTTGATTCAGCACAAAATGATAAATGAATATTACTTATTGTGATTGTTGTCTGAAATAATCAATACTTCCTTAGATGAAGGTCATTCTATATGAAAGTGTGTGTCATTACATTTTATAGGGAAGAATAGATTCTTGCAGGTGATATGAATCCACGTTTTCCGATACAGCAGGTCCGTTTCTCGCAGTCAGACTTATTTCCGTCAGTCATCCACAGGCAAGTTACACAGTGTAACTGTTTAAAGAAAATACGAGTATTTGATTCACATAAGCCATAATAAGAAGATTTCATCTAAATTAACATATATTATGAATAGGACCACGAAAAAATATTTTTAAGGAATTTCTTAATTACAAGAATTTGTGACAGTATTTGTACCACATACATTTTTGTGGCGATCCTACCCAACATTTTGATTAGTATGGAAATTAATTCAATAGTCTATTTATTTCAGTAATATGCCGCGGTGGAGTAGCCGAGCGGTCTAAAGCGCTAAGCTGCAGAGCGCGCAGTTGCTCGCCGTCGGAGGTTCGAATCGTCCCTGGGGCATGGGTGTGTGTGTTTGTCCTTAGGTTAGTTTAACTTAGTTTAAGTAGTTTGTAAGCTACGGACTGATGACCACGCAGTTCGGTCCGATAGATTTACAAACATTTGAACATTTTGATTTTAGTATATCACAGACGACTTTTATCATTTCAAAAGATCTCAGACTGCTTTAACCCTCTCCTCCCTTCGGGGGCGTGCCCCACGGCTTGGGAACCAATGGTTTGTGTCACGTCACACAGAGTAGGCCACGATCGCGTTGCTGGCTGGCGGGCCGTTAAGCCCCTGTTACACGATCCGCTTTCTGGCGAGTGGACGAAAGAAAGCGTAAAGTCTCTTGTTTCGGCTTATGAGGAGGAGAGAGCCCTCGTAGATATAGACCTCATTTATATCAAAATAAGGTAAACGCCTCTAGTATTATTTGTGATCTTTGTATGTTACGGTGATACTCACTGAAATCATATTTTCTAGAATGCTCTGAAAGAAATGCTCAAAGTAGTGGCAAACGAAGTATCAGCAATTTGCCCGAAAGTTACAGCTGAAGACTGTCAAACTAAATTTTGGCACACTACGCGGATTAAAAAAAAATCGCCAGGGTGAAAAGAGTGGGTGTGTTCTGCAGCGGACGTTTACTAGCCTAAAGTGTGGTGGTTTGAACAAATTGTCGAAAGACGACTTGTTGATTCGTAGGAAGTTCCTAAATGCATCTGGGACTCCAGGTCACAATTCGTTCACGAGCATTCCGTATATCTCCCTTCCTCCTCTTCCTCTTTGTAACCATGATCGCATCCAAACGCTCCTCTTACAGCCTCTGCACTCTTTCTTTGTATCTTACTGCAAAGCGGCAGCCAATACTACAAGATTGCCATCCATTTCGCTGTGTTGGATCAAAGCTTGTCATTAAAACGCAAATCAGCACACGAAATATTACGACGACAACCACAGCGCAAAGACCGCACAGCAGAAACACACACAAATTTCGAAGCTATTGTATAAACGTAAACGATTACGCAAAACAAATGAAACACGGAACCACCAGGGGTGCTGCAGTCGACACACTCGGTTCCAGTAGTCAACCGAGTCAAGAAAGTAGCTCGTGTAAAAGGGGCTCTAGGAGACAGTGGCGTGTGCCGCAGCAGACAGCCATTGAGCTACGGCCTTCCCTGTGTTACGTGACACGACTGTTGCCAGGCCGTGTCCCTAGACCGGGAGTGTGCACGTGAGCTGCTCACGAGACTACCAGCGGCCACTGCGGACACGATGGGCGCGCAGCTCGTATTCTCTTCCTGCCGAACACAATCTACAGCTGACATTTGAGGCCGTAATTACTTTAAATTGCGTTGTAATTATTAAAGTACGCCGTTGCAATGAATACTAACGATGCAGTAACTGAACTTGTGCATAGCATTTGTGGAGAAATCACCTTAAAGACTAATATAAGGATATACAGAAGTACCATCTAATGATTAGATTAGATTAATGTTTGTTCCATAGATCATATATACGACATTTCGTAATGATGTGGAACGTGTCAGTTTAGTAAATGTTGTCTACACTTAACAATCAATATTTTAAGGATTTTTACTACATTTTTTAATTTTTATTTTATTTTATTTTTTAAGTTTTATTTAAAAATCCATCTTCATTGTAGAAGGAGTTGCCATTCAGAAATTCCTTTAATTTCTTTTTAAATACTAGTTGGCTATCTGTCAGACTTTTGATGCTACTTGGTAAGTGACCAAAGACTTTTGTGGCAGCATAATTCGCCCCTTTCTGACCCAATGTTAGATTTAACCTTGAATAGTGAATATCATCCTTTCTCCTAATGTTGTAGCTATGCACACTGCATTACTTTTGAATTGGGTCGGATTGTTAATAACAAATTTCATGAGTGAGTGAAGCTACAGTTAGGATCCCTAGATAAATATCTGCAGGACGCTCTAGGATGGGCTCCAGTAATTATTTTGATTACACGCTTTTGTGCAATAAATACTTTCTAACTCAATGTTGAATTGCCCCAGAATATGACCCCAGATGAAAGCAGCGAATGAAAATAGGCATAATAAGCTAATTTACTGAGATGTATATCACCAAATTTTGCAATGACTCTGATAGCATAAGTAGCTGAACTCAAACGTTTCAGGAAGTGAAAGTTCCTGCCAGATTAAAATTGTGTGCCGGAAACGGGACTCGAACCTGGGACCTTTGCCTTTCGCGGTAGACCGCTCTACCGACTGAGCTATCCCGACACGACTCACGATGCCGCCTCACAACTTTACTTCCGCCAGTATCTCGCCTCCTACTTTCCAAACTTCACAGAAGCTCTCCTGCGAACCATGCAAGACTAGCACTTCTGGAAGAAAGGATGTGGTGGATACATGGCTTAGCCAGAGCCTAAGGGATGTTTCCAGAATGAAACTTTTCACTCTGCAGCGGAGTGTGTGCTGATATGAAAGTTCGTGGCAGATTCAAATTGTGTTCTGGATCCGGGACTCGCACCTTTGCCTTTCGCGGTAGTGCGCTTTCCCGCGAAAGGCAAAGGTCCCAGGTTCGAATCCCGGTTCCGGCACACAATTTTAATCTGCCAGGAAGTTTCATATCAGCGCACACTCTGCTGCAGAGTGAAAAGTTTCATTCTCGTTTCAGGAGATCTTCAACATGTTTCTTCCAATTCAGTCACTCGTCAATGCAAACACCTACAAATTCTGAATATTCTACCTTAAACACAGATTTATGTTCAAAGTCTAAATTTATTAATGGTGTCATGCCATTTACTGTATGAAACTGCATATACTGGGTTTTATCAAACTTTAATGAGAGTCCATAGGTAGAGAACCACTTATCGGTAATACCTTTCTGAAAGACTTCATTTACAATTTCATCAGTTAATTCCTGCCGGCCGCGGTGGCCGAGGGAATTGAGGCGCTCCAGTCACGGTCTGCACGGCCACTACGGTCGGGGGTTCGAATCCCCCATCGGGCATGGATATTTGTGCCGTCCGTAGTTGTAAGTAGTTCGTAAGCAGTTTGTAAGTTTAGGGACTGATGACCCCGTAGTAAAGTCCCATACACTCTACGAACATTTGAACATTTGAGTTAATTCCTGTCATCATCCTATCATCAGGAAAAAGTATTAGCTTGGCATCTTCCTGAATGTAGAATGGCAAGCTATTAACATATATTAAGAACAGCAAAGGACCCAATACCGAACATTGTGGGACCCCATTTTTCATAACTCACCAGTTAGAGGAATTGTTTCATCTACATCATGTGAACTGCTTATTTCAACTTTCTGCACTATTCCAGTTAAGTATGATTTAAACCATTTGTGCACTGTCCCACTCATACCACAATACTTAAGATTATCTAGAAGAATGAAAACGAAATAACAGCCTATAACACGTTGTGAGTAAAATGAAACTAATTTACATTAGACAGCCTGCTTTTATGCGCCATCTCTTAGGAAAGGGCTTTGCATGTCAATTATTACGGTAGGTAATCTGTTATCTGAAACTGCGTCTCGGCCCCCCTCCCTTTCCCGGCTGTGGCGGTCGGCGGCGAGACGCGAACACTACGGCAGCCGCTGCCGTTTACCAAGGCACGGTTCTGGTAGGCGACTGCACCAATGCGCGAGGAAATAAAAATTTCAGATTTTCTTGCTGTAAGAAATACTGAATGTTAAGGAAGTTTTTCGTTGCAGATTCTTGTATTCCTTTAAAAAATCAAAAAGCATTACTTTCGGTTGTGCGTTTTTTTCTTTCTTTCTTTCTTTTTTTTTTTCACTCATTATATCTCTGTCGAGTTTGAGGAAATTCCTCATAGTTATTCAGATACTTAATTTATAAGTAACCTATTGCACTAAAATTGAAGTGTTTACATCGAAAAATTTAGTCGCTGGCTACTTAGCGTATGGTTCATTTTAGGTCATACATCGTTGCGGATGAAATGAAGCTAATAATTATAAATTATTTTTAAAGTTGAGAGCAGGACGAAACCTGTCTCCGTTTTCTAGATTTTGGCTCGTATGCCTACGGAAGCGTCGCGACTAGCGCACCAGTTCTCTCTGCGTGCAACGTGAATTGTGTGAAGGTAACAACTATCACATGTTATAAACTGTTATAGTCAACTCTTTTTTGAAATAATAGCCTGGGAAGGAATTTGTATTTTACATAATCATTAATACTCGAATCTTTTTTTCTTTAGGTATACAGAAATAACTATAGTTTTTTGCCATGAAACGAGGTATTAATTAAACAGCGTTTAATACTTGTGGATGTTTATTTTCGTCTATTCTCAACTAAATTAAGCGCATTTTTTGTGAAATACGCGTTTCGCTTCTTTATTTGTGAAGCATCATCAATGGCGGTTTTTTGGTGTTAAATCCATAAGTGACTTCGTGGAGTCGTGTGTGTATTATCTAGGCCGATAGAAGATTGGGTTCTTTATTTTATCACTTCTGCGTGTACTTCACGGTAACACTGTAGACTTTGACGGTTAGGGTTTTCTGTACATTCATTCTATTTTTGTGACACATGACCATGAATGCTGTTAAAACATTTTTATTAACAGGCACCTTTTAAATGACGAAACGAAATTCATACTTTAGATGTCAGCCAATTTGCACATTTTACTTATAGAAAGTAACATACATGGAAAATTCTTCAACCGGTTCAACAAATGCATTAGTGCAGCTGAAAACAACGCAGTGACGATAAGTTCATTGTTGTTTTATTCTCTTATATACGATTGTGGCGCTATTTCTGAGAACAGGGATGTGTTTATCTGAAACTAATTTTTGTGTCCCAACCTCGTCGCCGCTTTTGTGTCCCAGCCTCGTCGTAGGTGTCGGTGGCCGAGTGGAACGAGACCGACACGCTGGTGCAGGTACGGAGGGGAGCAGCCAGAAACTATAAACACTCGAGTAAATTAGAAACAGCTATATTGCACAGAATGTAACAATACTTAACTTTTACATAGTACTGCCGAATGTTGATACATAGTTGTTAGAGGCCTGCCTAGTGCCTGTACAATAGCAAAGTCTTCACTCGTGCCTATCGGATTACGAAGGTCCTAACTCGTTGCTATCTCAGTCCGAAGTCCTTGCTCGTTGGTATCTCAGTCCGAAGTGCCGACGTCCTTCAGTGGTGGCCACGAGCGGCGTTGTCCCAGAGGGCGCTCGTGGCTGTCGTCGGAAGAACGCCGCGCCGTGCATGCATGGCGGCGCGCGGCGAAAGTAGGTGGCGCGCACTTTGTACTTGTGCGACACCACACCCCTCCCCCCCAAACCGCCGCGCCGTCGTGGCGTAGGGCTGAGGGCCACGGCGACGGCACTGGGAGGAGGGCCTGAGCGGGGGCGTTACTGGTGGGACGGGCGTCGTAGCTGAGGCCGGGATCGAGACGCCGTCCGCGCCCCGGCATCCGCCTTGCGATCCTCCAGGGAACCCGCCGAAACCTGGGGAAGGGCGCCCGCCCCCGCCCAGAGGGAGCAGGTCATCTTCTTCTGAGGTGCGTGGCCCAAGCTGGGGGGGCCCGCACGGTCCCGGAGTCCCTCTCGGTGACGCTGTCATCTGCGGCGGCGACAGCGGCGGCGACGACTGCGTCGGATGTACGTCGACGTCCATAGGGATCTCGTAGTCCGGGGACGAACGATGTGGTTGTGCTCCCTGGCGCAGAACTGGGTCTGGAATCAAGAAACCGGAGACAGGATCGCGCGGTCTGTGCAGGCGCAATTGGTTTGCGTGGCGCCGCAGCTCCGACCCTGTGGAAGAACGTACAATAAACATATTGCGACCAAGCACGCGCTGAATGGTGCCCGGCAACCATGTCTTCTTGTTTCCAGCAAACACCCTGTACAGCACCGGCGTGGAAACCTGAAAACGCGTAGCGCCATACGAACCGACTCGGTGCGTGGGAGGCTGCAGCAGGTGAAGGAGAGTGCGGTGACGGCGGCCGTGTAGCAGCTCGGCAGGAGACGGGCCGTCACGTGGCATGCACCGATACGTAGACAGGAAAATTTGAAGAGCTTGCTGCCTGGAGTGCTGACCTTTCATCTTCTCCATGTGAGACTTGAATGTTCGAACGAAACGTTCTGCTTCACCATTGGACTGAGGGTGAAAAGGTGCGGTGGTGATATGCTGAATGCCATTCACACGACAAAACTGTTGAAATTCCGCACTAACAAACTGAGGTCCATTGTCACTGACGATAGTTTCAGGCAAGCCTTCGATGCAAAACACTGATGTTAAGGCACTGATTGTACTAGAAGCTGTCGTTGAGTTCATGGCAATCACAAAAGGAAACTTGCTGAAAGCGTCTACAACAATTAACCAGCGCGTATTCCAGAAAGGTCCGGCAAAGTCAATGTGTAAACGTTGCCATGGTCCCTTGGGGCGTGGCCAGTCTGAGAAACGTTGCGGAGGAGCCGCCTGATGCTCCGCACAAACAGTACACTGTGACGTCATGTGCTCTATCTGAGCGTCCATACCAACCCAGGTACAATAACGTCTGGCCAATTGCTTTGTCCTAACAATACCCCAATGTCCTTGATGCAGGAGGCGTAACACTTCACGTTGCAGGGAACGAGGAACAATCACTCTTGTTTGGTTGTTGTCGGTATGCAACAACAGTACACCCTGACTTAAAGATAATGCATGACGTTGTGCAAAATAACGTCGAACCAGAGGCCGATCAATGTCTTTGGCTCTGGCAGGCCAACCAAAGCGAACAAAACGTGCTACCACACTTAGGTCTGCATCCGCAGCTGTTTCCTGTGCAACCCGACGAGAGTTCAAAGGAAAGTCTGCGACAGCGGAAGCATCTCTGGAGTCTATCTGACAACATGCCATTTCCGAAGAATCAAACGACACATCCTGGCCAACCGGAAGTCGGGAAAGTGTGTCCGCGTTGGCGTGTTTAGAGGTAGGTCGGTACAAAATCTCATACTGATAATTAGACAATATCAAGGACCATCTCTGAAGCTTTTGTGCCGTACGTGGCGGAATCGGCTTTGTGGGTGAGAACAACGACGTGAGAGGCTTGTGGTCTGTCAACAAATAGAATTTTCTGCCATAGAGATAATGATGAAACTTTGTGACGCCGTAAATGATTGCTAAGGCCTCCTTTTCTATCTGACTGTAATTCTGTTGCGTCGGCGTCAGTAGCTTGGATGCAAAGGCAATAGGACGATCGTGACATCCAATACGATGCGACAGAACAACACCCAGACCGTACGACGAGGCGTCAACTGCTAACACTACAGGCTTCTGTGGGTCAAAGGGAATCAAACATGCATCACTGAGTAGTGCAGACTTTAATTTGTCAAAGGCAACCTGACAATCTTTAGACCATACAAAAGGAACATTCTTCCTACGTAAGTGATGCAGTGGAGCTGCAATCTGAGAGGCATTGGGAATAAATCTGAAATAATAGTTCAGCTTCCCCATTACTGCTTGCAATTCGTGCACATTCTTAGGAGGAGGCAAGTCTTTGATTGCTCGAAGATGTGACTGTAAGGGATGAATTCCTTGGGCATTAATCACATGGCCTAGGTACTCTATTTCAGTTTGAAAAAACGAACACTTTGCTTAATTGCAACGTAGACCTGCTGCAGTCAAAACTTTGAAAAGGCACTCCAGGTTTGCTAAATGTTCTTCAACTGTACGTCCGGATACCACAATATCATCTAAATAGTTCGAACAACATGGTACAGAAACTGTCAGCTGTTCCAAAAAGCGCTGAAAAATAGCGGGAGCGGAAGAACTGCCAAAGGGTAGGCGTTGAAATTGAAAAAGGCCCATGTGAGTATTAATGACGAAAAATTTTTTTGACTCGTCATCAAGTGGAATCTGTAAGTATGCCTCTGCTAAATCAATCTTGGAAAAGAAGCGAGACTGTCCTAATTTGTCCATCAGTTCCTCAGGTCTGGGCAGGGGATAAGTGTCGACAATTGTTTGACTGTTCACTGTTGATTTGAAGTCCGCACAGAGACGAAGTTTTCCTGACGGCTTGGGTATAATTACTATAGGCGAGGCCCACTGACTCGCAGAAACAGGAGAAATCACCCCACTATCTTGCCAACGTTTAAGTTCTTCGGCAACTGTATCACGCAAGGCGATAGGCACTGGTCTAGCTTTACGAAATTTTGGAACTGCAGATTCTTTTAAAGTTACATGTGCCACGAAGTCTTTTGCACAACCTAGTTCCGGCGAAAACAAGTCACTGTATTTTTCACATAAAGCATTGATTTTGTCCTGAGGCACTACTGACGAAATCTGAAGCACATCTCTTTGAATTGATAAACCAAACAAATCAAAAGCATCTAGTCCAAAAATGTTCTGTGTAGATTTGGCCTGAAGAACAACAAAAGCAACTGTTTTTGTTACACCTTGAAAAGAGGCGGGCAGGCTACACGTTCCTAGCACGGGAATATTTTGACCTGTATAAGCTGTTAACACTTGCTGTGACGGCGACAATTTTGGCGAACCCAGAAGTTCATAAGTATCTTTATTAATTAATGTGACAGCGGAACCAGTATCAAGCTGAAACTGCACAGTCTTATCTTCTATGGAGAGAGTAACAAACAGCTTGTGCTTCTGGCGCACGACCGGTGCGCGAATGTGGGCAACGTCTAATACATATTGTTTTCTGCGCTTGCGCGAGTTGCGTGCGGTAGGAAGCGGCGCATACTCGGCACACAGCGGATTAACCACACTGTCACTAGATGACACTACCGCCGGATCGGCGTCCGCGCAATGCGAGGCTACTGCACTAAAATTACTTTGAGTAGCTACACAGTACTGGGCACTATTACAAGGAGCAGTTGCAGAAGGCACTATTTTCACTACAGGAATGCACTGTTCATAGTCATTTTGCTTGTCCCGAACCCTTTTCCGTTGCACTGTTTTACGCGCTCGTCGGCGCTTGCTACGTGGTGCACTATATAGTTTTGCCATAGGCGCAGAACTACTTTCTTGCAATTGAGATCCAAGGAAAGCAGTGTTCAATTCCACAGCCCGTATAACGTTTACAGAATGAACTGTTCTCGCACTCTGCGAAGCACTGTTTCTAACGTTACTGTTCTTTGAGTTTTTAATTTGCATACACACAGACTGTACATGTCCTGCTTTGCCACATTGATAACAGGTTGCGTTGCGACTAGGGCAACGAGCACGCTTGTGGCGAGACACACACTGGGGGCAAGATTTACGTACATTTCTCTGAAATGAGCGTTGGCGCCCGTTATTCAAATCACTGTTTCTAACACGACGGGGCGACCTTTGTGTCGCACTTTTACACTGGCTACTGTTCACTGTCTGTTCAGCACGGCCGGTAGAAAAATAAGAATCACTAGTGCTATACTGAGAACTACGGCTAGGAAAGCGTCCGTTGCGGCGCACTGAATTTACACTGTGGCTTTGCATTTCTACATCTGCTAAGTCAAAAGTATCATGAGCTTCAATAAGCTGCAGTACACTGTCTAATGAGGGGTCAGACTGTTTCAGAATTGCTACTCTAATTCTGGGGTCCTGAATATTCTGCGTAATCGCATCCCTCAACATCACGTCACTATACGAAAGTCCACAAGAGCAAGTAAATTTACATTGGCGGGTTAAGCCCTTCAATTCCGTAATCCACTCTTGGTGTGACTGCTGCGGTAATTTTTTAAGTCTGAAAAATCGGTATCGTGCAGCGGCTACAAGAACTTTTCTCTCATAATGAGCATTCAGTGCATCTACAATTTGTTCAAAGTCTACATCACGAGGAGATGCGAGAGGGAAAAGTTTTTGCAATAGTACGAAAGTCTGGGGGCCCACAATCGATAAGAAAAGGTTCTTCACTCTCTGACCTGTAATTTGATGAGCCGCGACGAGTTCTTGAAACTGTGCGAAATAGTCGCTCCATTCTTCCTCACGTTCGTTGTACTGGCGGAACGTCGGAAGCGGTGCGGCGGCAGGTGTGGGCTGCTGATGTGACGACTGTTGTTGTTGGTGAGCAGCCTGTGTCGTCAACTGCGACACGGCCTGGAGAAGCTGGGTAATTTGCGCCGTCTGTAACTGAATAATTTCCATTAAGTTTGGGTTCGGGGTAGTGGCCATGCTGACCGATTAGGCGCCGCGTATACAAGTAACTTAGTACAAAACACAAATGCAATATGAAAGAGGACGCTCTGCAACAAAAAAGTCCACAAAATACGTAACAGAATATGTTCCCCCAAAAATCTTATAATAAGGGTGGGTGGGCGGGAGCAATTTTTGCGTGCTCCGACTGCTGCTGTCTGGCTGCTGCAAGCGGGCTGGTCCAAGGTTCTATCACTCCTCGTCGCCACTTTTGTGTCCCAACCTCGTCGCCGCTTTTGTGTCCCAGCCTCGTCGTAGGTGTCGGTGGCCGAGTGGAACGAGACCGACACGCTGGTGCAGGTACGGAGGGGAGCAGCCAGAAACTATAAACACTCGAGTAAATTAGAAACAGCTATATTGCACAGAATGTAACAATACTTAACTTTTACATAGTACTGCCGAATGTTGATACATAGTTGTTAGAGGCCTGCCTAGTGCCTGTACAATAGCAAAGTCTTCACTCGTGCCTATCGGATTACGAAGGTCCTAACTCGTTGCTATCTCAGTCCGAAGTCCTTGCTCGTTGGTATCTCAGTCCGAAGTGCCGACGTCCTTCAGTGGTGGCCACGAGCGGCGTTGTCCCAGAGGGCGCTCGTGGCTGTCGTCGGAAGAACGCCGCGCCGTGCATGCATGGCGGCGCGCGGCGAAAGTAGGTGGCGCGCACTTTGTACTTGTGCGACACCACACTAATGACGCAGCTTGCATCTCTCTCGCTTTTTTTCTTTTTTTAACTTCTGTATTACCTATGAAATAAGTCCTAGTGTGCGACAACGTACAGTCCGAATTTTTTCCAACAGAGATTAAAATATAGCAAACACATACCAAACAAAATATTTTTCAGTGACAAGAAGTGTGATGTATTGCTATAATTTATTTCATTCGGACTGGTTTACGTGTTAAACCGTCTTCCGGGGAATATGGAAAACACTACGATTTTAAAATAACGAAGATTCCACCCATACCGTACATGAGCCAATTGAATCTAAATTGTACACAACAATATTTATCTTTGTTGCGCCTCGATTGCACAGTGGTAGAGTGCCAGACTACAAACATAGGTCGCGGGTTTGATCACCGCCTTGTCCTAGGATTTTTATCTGTCACTTTCCACTTCTTTCACCTATAGCAGTATTGCTCACGTGATAAATATCGAGTATCATCGTGGTTCGGAACCCACGTTAAACTGTAGGTCCGCCTATAACTGGCTGGGTAAGTCAGTTAAAAGGTCGGAGGAAGACAATGGCATACCACCTCCGAACAGGACCATGCCTAGTAAAGCACTGTGGTGTTCAAACCAATCTTTACGTTTTTTTACCATGTTGTTATGGTCTTCAGTCCGGAGACTGGTTTGATGCAGCTCTCCACCCTACTCTATCCTGAGCAAGCCTTTTCATCTCCTCATAAGAACGGCAACCCACATCCACTTGAATCTGCTTACTATACGCGTCTCTTGGTCTCCCTCTGCGATTTTTACCCCACACACTTCCCTCCAATGCTAAATTTACGATTCCCCGATGTCTAAGAATGTGTCCTACCAAGCGATCCCTTCTTTTTGTCAGGGTATGCCAAAAATTCCTTTTCTCACCAATTCTGTTCAGTACTTCTTCATTGGTTATGCGATCTACCCACCTAATCTTCAGCATTCTTCTGTAACACCACATTTCAAAAGCCTCTATTCTCTTCCTGTCCGCACTGCTTATCATCCATGTTTCACTCCCGTACAACGCAACACTCCAAACAAATGCCTTCAGAAAGGACTTCCTTACACTTAAATTAATATTCGATGTTAGCAAATTTCTCTTTTTCAAAAATGCTTTTCTTCCCATTGCCATTCTGCATTTTATATCCTCTGTACTGCGACCATCACATGTTATTTTACTACCCAAGTAACAAAACTCATCTACCACCTTCATTGTTTCGTTGCCTAATCTAATTCCTTCAGCCTCGCCTGATTTTCTAAGACCGCATTCCATTATTTTTGTTTTGCTCTTGTTAATGTTCATTTTATACGTTCTCTTCAACACACTGTCCATTCCATTCAACTGCTCTTCCAGGTCCTTTCCTGTCTCTGCCAGAATTACAATGTCATCAGCAAAACGCAATGTTTTTATTTCTTCCCCCTGAACTTTAATCCCTATTCCAAATTTTTCCTTGCTTTCCTTCACCGCCTGCTCGATGTACAAATTGAATAACATCGGAGAAAGGCTACAACCCTGTCTTACTCCCTTCCCAACCACTGCTTCCCTTTCATGCCCTTCGAGTCTAATAACTGCGGTCTGGCTTTTGTACAAGTTATAAATAACTCTCCTTTCCCTATATTTTACCCCTGCTGACTTCAGAATTTGAAAGAGTGTATTCCAGTCAACATTGTCAAATGCTTTCTCCAAATCTACAAAAGCTAAAAATGTAGGTTTGCCTTTCCTTAATCTATCCTCTAAGATAAGACGTAAAGTGAGTATTGCCTCCCGGGTTCCTATGTTCCTCCTGAATCCAAACTGATCTTCCCCGAGGTCAGCTTCTACCAGCTTTTCCATTCTCCTGTAGATAATTCGTGTTAAAATTTTGCAACCATGACTTATCAAACTGATGGTTCTGTAATTTTCACACCTGTCTGCGCCTGATTTCTTTGGAATGGGGATTATTACATTTTTCTTAAAGTCTGAGGGCACTTCGCCTGTCTCATACATCCTACACACCAGTTCAAATAGTTTTGTCATGGCTGGCTCTCCCAGAGACTTTAGTAGCTCTGAGGGTATGTCATCTACTCCTGGGGCCTTGTTCTGACCTAGGTCTTTCAGGGCTCTGTCAAATTCATCTCTCAGTATATTATCTCCTATTTCATCTTTGTCTACTTCCTCTTCCCTTCCTACAACATCGTCTCTAAGTTCATTTCCTTTGTAGAGCTGCTCTATGTACTCTTTCCACCTTTCAGCTTTCCCTTCTTTGCTGAGAACTGGTTTCCCATCTGAGTTCTTGATATTCGTAGAGTTGCTTTTCTTGTCCCCAAATGTCTCTTTTATTTTCCTGTAGGCGGTATCTACTTTTCCCCTTCTTATACATTCTTCTACAGATTTGCATTTGGCTTCTAGCCACTCCTGCTTAGCCATTTTGCACTTCCTGTCAATCTCATTTTTTAGTCGTCTGTACTCCATTTTGCCTGTTTCATTTGCTGCATTTTTATATTTTCTCCTTTCATCAATTAAATTTAGTATTTCCTGTGATACCCAAGGATTTTTTGTTGGTCTTGCCTTCCTACCTATTTTGTCCTCTGCTGCCTTCACTATTTCATCTCTCAATGCTACCCATTCCTCTTCTACTGTTTTATTTCCCCCTGTTTCTGTCAATTGTTGCCTAACGCTCCCTCTGAAATTCTCCAGAACTTCACTGTCCTTCAATTTATCTAAGTCCCATCTCCTTATTTTCCTACCTTTCTGCAGTTTTTTCAGTTTCAGCCTACAGTTCATGACTAACAAGTTATGGTCAGAGTCTATATCTGCCCCTGGGTACGTCCTACAGTTTAAAACCTGGTTCCGGTACCTATGTCTTACCATTATAAAGTCTATCTGATACCTTCCGGTGTCTCCTGGTCTCTTCCATGTATACAACCTTCTTTTGTGATTCTTAAACCAGGTGTTTGTTACTATTAAATCATGTTCCGTGCAAAATTCTACCAGGCGACTCCCTCTTTCATTCCTCCTGCCCAGTCCATATTCACCTACTATTTTTCCTTCTCTTCCATTTCCTACTACCGAATTCCAGTCTCCCATCACAATTAAGTTTTCCTCTCCCTTAACTGTCTGAATTATTTCCTTTAGCTCCTCATATATTTCTTCAATCTCCTCATCATCGGCAGAGCTAGTTGGCATATAAACCTGTACTACTGTTGTCGGTGTTGGCTTCGTATCTATCTTTACAATGACAATGCGATCACTGTGCTGCTCATAGTAGTTTACCCGCATTCCTATTTTCTTATTCATTATCAGTCCTACTCCTGTGATACCCCCAACTGATTTTGTATTTATAATCCTGTACTCACCTGACCAGAAATCCTGTTCATCCTGCCACCGAACTTCACTAATCCCCACTATATCTAACTTCAACCTATCCATTTCCCGTTTTAAATTTTCTAATTTTCCTACTCGATTAAGGGATCTAACATTCCACGCTCCGACCCGTAGAATGCCAGTATTGTCTTTTCTGATGACAACATCCTCCTGAGTAGTCCCCGCCCGGAGATCCGAATGGGGGACTATTTTACCTCCGGAATATTTTACTCGAGAGGATGCCATCATCATATTTCCATACAGTAGAGCTGCATGTCCTCGGGAAAAGTAACGGCTGTAGTTTCCCCTTGCTTTCAGCCGTTCGCAGTAACTGTGTGGCAAAGCCACATTAGCTGATGCTACAAGGCCAGCTCAGTCAATCATCCAGACTGTTGCCCTTGTAACTACTGAAAAGGCTGCTGCCCCTCTTCAGGAACCACACGTTTGTCTGGCCTCTCCACAGATACCCCTCCGCTGTGGTTGCACCTACGGTACGGCTATCTGCATCGTTGAGGCACGCAAGCCACCCCACCTCGGCAATGTCTGTGGTTCATGGGGGTGGTTTTTTACCATATGAACTAAGATAATTTTTACGGCCCGCCACAAATCCGATTGGATTGGTGTGAATGACAACTAATGAAAACATTACATTAACGTTTTCATGTATTTCGTTACGCCTTTACAGGTCACCTACACAAGAGTACTCCTTTTACAACCTTCATTTTTCTTTTATTTCTCCGAATATTTTCCGTCTACTCGTATATATGTTACTAGATTGCCATGAAATATGACGAAACGAGCTCACATCTTATCAGTGGTTCATATCCGTTTCTCTTCGGTCCGCTTGACATCTTACTGCTAGTGCCTTGAGTCGTCGCGACTCCCATCGCAACATCGCTCACTGCTGCAGTGTTGCGATTGCCATCGCGGCACTCCAAACTCAAAGTGCGCATGCGCGAGCAGCCAGACTCTGACGTCACGAGCCGATCCATCGCAATCGCAGGCATCATTCGCGCCTTGGACAACGTAACTTCAGACTACATAACAGTCATGCTGTTTTCACAGGGTTGTCAGTGAGTGAAATTTGCTTTCTGCTATTTCCTACTGTGAGAAATCTCTGCCTGAGCACGCGACTTAGGTGAATGTCAAGAATTTCAGGAGCTGCACTTCGAATGCCCACAGCAAAATTACTAAGTATAATAAATTAACACCCTTTGCAGCTCAAATGAAATTGAAGAACAAAAATTTTAGTTGGAAAAGACGGGAATTTCATACCATCGTACTGATGAATCAAAAGCTACAATTACTAAACGCTGGAATTTCTTATCGTTATAATAAAACTTTACCAGTTTTACGGTTAACTGAGGAATATGGCTGAAAATATTACCAATATTACACCAAATACGTTACAAATCGATGAAGGTTCTAAGTCCAACTTCAAAATTTTCTAACAAAGGGTGTGAGATCACAACAAATTCACCAAACAGTTCGTCGAATGTTGAAGCTTATATCTTTAAATAAAATAAATAAAAATAGATAATTATGGTCGGGGTCGGAGACCGTAACTAGCGTGTGTGAATGTGCAAGGTTTGTATCAGATGCTACAGTACCTATGTACATTGGTACACACCGTGAATATAAAGACTTATCTGAATGTCTGAACATCAAGTAAGAATCAATATTATAATTAATCAACCTGACTGATTGCAATGTGTATGGCCCTGTTAATGCGCTTACCTATCCAGAATACGAGTCTGGTTAAACAATTAATGACAAGTCCGGTTGTAGCTCAAGTTCTGATTCGTTTATCAGACAGACAAATAATTCATTAATTAAATTAAATACTTATCAAATAACAGTAGCTGATAGCAATGAAAGGAACTTGTAACCTGCAATCTATCATAGAGTAGGAACATCTAAGTCGATAAATTTGTACGATCTATTCTAGTGTGCAAACGTCTAAGTCGATAATTGTGTAATTGACTAGTTATTTACATTTCAGATAAAAGTTTAGTTTATTAGATGCCAACAGTGACTAAGTATAGGAATCGGTTGCGAGCTTAACAACAATTATTGTGTGTACCGACACCTTCTGAAATTGTGACCTAATTTTATTAACAAACCAATTATTGTGTTGTCAGCAAGTGGTGTAATTAATATCTGTATAGAAAGGCACGTTACACAATAGACAAGTAATACCTGTAGCTCCCTGATAAACAAGTTGCTTACGACTTCTACAACTGAATATGAATGACATAACAAAAGTAAACAATAAACAAGTGGTGTAATTAATTTGGTATGTCGAGTACTTTCCACGATTGGCAAGAAATATTAGTAGCTACCTGATAAACTAGTTGTCTACGATTTTTGTATCCAAATAACGTAAGAGCACAACAAATCGGGCTACTAAGTATGAACGAAATAAATTTAAATTCACTCACCTCTTATCTGTAGAGAGCAGCTTCTTGCAACACATTAATGATGAAATATAAATAAAATTGAAATTTGTGTCTATCCTATCGTTTAAAAGTTGCAGCCTAAAATAATATCTTTCAGTTTACACAAAAACGGGGACGGGACATAAAGCTGTCTTGAATTAAAACAAAGTTGTTAGTAATGATGATTATTATTATTGTCGTTACCTTATCAACATAATTATTACAAAAAATACCAAAACCAAAATCAGAATTATTACGAATCCTAACGGCTTACAACAATACTCTCGCAGTCTGTAGCTCTTAACCTGCACCTAACTTCGTCCGTCCACTTCCACTCACTCCAACTCTCTGAGTCCTTCTCTCTGTCCCTACTCACTACTACTACTACTACTACTCAATGCAACCTCTTTGCTCAATGAGTGACAATACAATGGTGTCACCCTTCAATGTCTCCTTATTAATATTTATTTCATTTTGCCTAGTCCTGTATTCGAAAAGTGCGCGAATTACGTTTCTGACAGTTGCTCTACCCGCGAAATCAATTCTCTGTTAAAAGCCCAAAACATTGTCAAAAAGATCGACAATTAGTTGGTGACCACGTCAGAAAAGCTGCGCTAAAGACATTCATGTGCTTTGTAAGGTCAATGAGAAATGCAGGATCTGAAATCAGCAGGGTCCAGCATTTTCGTTTTGAAGATGTGAAGGCCTCCGCGGTGAATCTGTACACTACAATTTTGTTCTAACAGTGACGTCAAAAGACTTCGTTACTGAAAACACTGAAACCACGAAGCAGGAAAGCACGTATTGCTGCGCGCCTTGTTAGCAGGGACAGGTTGGAGGAACTGATCTCAGACAAGTACTGCGGGGGCACGCTTGAGCGCATTTGCCCACTCTTACACTAGACGGTGTTAGTCGTGCACGGGCAGTTCATTTGAAAGGGCACTTTTGCGCAAACCATCCTAGTGTATTGCTCACGTGTGTGAAATCTACACTCCTGGCCATTAAAATTGCTACACCATGAAGATGACGTGCTACAGACGCGAAATTTAATCGACAGGAAGAAGATGCTGTGTTATCCAAATATTTAGCTTTTCAGAGCATTCAAACAAGGTTGGCACCGGTGGCGACATCTACAACGTGCTAACATGAGGAAAGTTTCCAACCGATTTCTCATACACAAACAGCAGTTGACCAACATTACCTGCTGAAACGTTGTTGTGATGCCTCGAGTAAGGAGGAGAAATGCGTACCATCACGTTTCCGACTTTGATAGAGGTCGGATTGTAGCCTATCGCGATTGCGGTTTATCGTATAGCGACATTTTTGTGTCCCAGCCTCGTCGCCGCTTTTGTGTCTCGATTCCGTCGTAGGTGTCGGTGGCAGAGTAGGATGACCCACACAGGAATAAAGGTAGCACGCTTGTGCAGGTACGGACAGTGGGACAGCAGAAACTAGAAACACTAGAGTAAATTAGAACGAGATATATATATTGACAGAATTTATACAATACTTACCTTTTACATAGCTCAGTACTGCAGAATGCTATACATAATTGAGCTAGAGGCCGGCCTAATGCTATCCGATAGCCAAGTCTTCACTGGTGCCTATCTGATTCCGAAGGTCTTAACTGGTTCCTAAATCAATCCCAAGTGAACGATGTCGTTCAGTGGTGGCCACGAGCGGAGTTGTAGCAGAGGGCGCTCGTGGCTGACGTCGTAAGAACGCCGCGCCGTGCGTGCATGGCGTCGCGCGGCGAAAGTAGGTGGCGCGCACTTTGGACTTGTGCGACACCACAGACATTGCTACTCGCGTTGGGTGCGATCCAATGACTGTTAGCAGAATATGGATTCGGTGGGTTCAGGAAGGTAATACGGAACGCCGTGCTGGATCCCAACGGCCGCGTATCACTAACAGTCGAGATGACAGGCATGGCTGTAACTGATCGTGCAGCCATGTCTCGATCTCTAAGTCAACAGATGGGGACGTTTGCAAGACAAACAACCATCTGCACGAACAGTTCGACGACGACGGCAGCAGCAATCAGCTCGCAGACCATGGCTGAGGTTACCCTTGAAGCTGTATCACAGACAGGAGCGCCTGCGATGGTGTACGCAACCGTATTTGGCGACATCGCGGTGAACGCACATTGGAAGCATGTATTCGTCATCGCCATACTGGCGTATCACCCGGCTTGTTGGTATGGGATGCCATTGGTTACACGTCTCGGTCACGTCTTGTTCTCATAGACGGTACTTTGAACAGTGGCCGTTACATTTCAGATGTGTTAAGACTCGTTCGTGGCTCTAACCTTCATTCTATCCCTGTGAAACCCTACATTTCAGTAGGATAATGCACGACCGCATGTTGCAGGTCCTGTACGGGCCTTTCTGGATACGGAAAATGTTCGACTGCTGCCCTGGCTAGCACATTCTCCAAATCTCTTACCAATTGAAAACGTCTGGTCAACGGTGGCCGAGCAACTGGCTCATCACAATACGCCAGTCACTACTCTTGATGAACTGTGGTATCGTGTTGAAGCTGCATGGGCATCTGTACCTGTACACGCCATCCAAGATCTGTTTGACTCAATGCGCAGGTGTATCAAGGCCGTTATTACGGCCAGAGGTGGTTGTTCTGGGTAGAGATTTCTCAGGTTCTATGCATTCATATTGCCTGAAAATGTAATCACATGTCAGTTCTAGTATAATATAGCCGCGGTGGAGTAGCCGAGCGGTCTAAAGCGTCTCGCTGCAGAGCGCGCGGTTGCTCGCCGTGGAGGTTCGAGTCCTCCCTGGGGCATGGGTGTGTGTGTTGTCCTTAGGTTAGTTTACCTAGGTTTAAGTAGTTTGTAAGCTACGGACTGATGACCACGCAGTTTGGTCCGATAGATTTACAAACAAACAGTATAATATATTTGTCCAATGAATTCCCGTTTATCATTTTCATTTCTGCTTGGTGTAGCAATTTTAATGACCAGTAGTGTATAAGGTTAAGAAGAACGGCAGAGGGTAAGTGTACTATCAATCGGCACTAGTCGAGTAATCGGCACTTTAACAATTAAATGCGTATTTTAATGGTACAACTGAACAGTTCCGTCATTTACAAATAGAAATGTACGTCCAGTATATCATAAATACTAGGATTGAGTGCCGACACCAGGGTATCGGCACATTTCACACCGTAAATCACTGGTACGAAAGGTGCATCTTATAAGTGTAATAATTTTTAAGCTAAATTGAATGTTATTACAAGGGCTTGCGCATATCATTCAGAGACCATATGTTTAGATGTAACATGGCCCAAGTTCGACCCAATATTGTAGTATACAGATATTAAGTTTCAATTTGCAAGAATTTCCTACTTCAGCTACACATCTATAGTCAGTCTATAACTTTCTAACAAATGAAAATTTCTGGCGGACCGGGACTCGAATCCGGGTTTCCCGCTTAGGGCGCGCGGTCGCCTTAACCATTCGGCCATCCGAACAGCAACTCTGTTCCTTTGGAACAGGAGTATCATGGTCAATACTTTAGTATTAAATAGGACTAATGCATTACATTTTATGCGAATCCCCTTACGATGCCGACAACTGGTACACTTACTCTAAATGGTTACCGGTTTGTTTCACCTAGCGGAGATAGTCACCCAGAAGTTGAAATAACAGAATTAACAAATAGTCCTGGGAGATACGCTACTGTCTCTTACGTGGAAGATACACTACCGTCTCTTACGTGTTGCTCCTGCAGAGACTGCGCACAGAAGATTGCTCTAATTGTAGAGCACACGGAGAGCTCGCTTCATACGTGAATGGAACGAGGTAAGTTCTGTTCAAACGTTCAAATGTTTGTAATTCTATCGGACCAAACTGCGTGGTCATCAGTCCGTAGCTTACAAACTACTTAAACCTAGGTAAACTAACCTAAGGACAAACACACACACCCATGCCCCAGGGAGGACTCGAACTTCCACGGCGAGCAACCGCGCGCTCCGCAGCGAGACGCTTTAGACCGCTCGGCTACTCCACCGCGGCGGTAAGTTCTGATAACCGGTATTATACTCTTCACAGTGGTTTGCAGAACAGGGATATAGTAGATGTAGAAGGACAATGTAGTACAGCCTCTTACCTCTCACCGAGTGTAGAATTAAGAGCACAGCGTAAGTAGCACTCACCTGAAACATAAAACAAAGATGAGAGAGTCATATAAATTCTGTAGCTAAAGCATGAAATTTTACTTTACTACTAAGCACATTACTGGATGTTTTAGCTAATTTTAATCTGTTAATTTCGTACATTTTCTGAAAGCATTCCTTTAAAAAATGTTCAAATGTTTGTAAATTTATGGGGTTTAACAGCTTGGTTATTAGTCCCTAGCTTGCAAACTACTTAATCTAAGTTAAACTAACCTAAGGACAAACACATACACCTATTCCCGAGGGAGGACTCGCACCTCCGACGGCGAGAAGCCGTAGACTTGCAGCACGGCACCTCAGTGTGCACTGGCTATCTCCAGCATTCTTTCATTTTGCTATTTACAACATTATTTTCTACTTTGCTTTGGTAGGGAGTAGCGTAGGAAGGACTAGAGGCGCACGGGGTTAAACCACTCAACTCGCATTTCAGAGTATCGGGTTTTAATCTCCGTCTTGTCATCCGAATTTACTTTACTAGCTGTTTCCTTGAATCATTTCGAGATGACCGCGCACTCAACTGTGCAATTTCCAATCTAGCACCCAAAATATTATTTCTTCCCTCATCGTGCCTAACTTAGGAAAGTCATTCGTACAACAGGTATGATTCGCCCCCGTCTTCAAAATCATATCGGAATAGAGCTGAAAGGAGGTAACACACAATTAATTATCACAATTATTACTATTATTATTATTCCAGTTTGGGCCTAATAGAATTACGCGAAGTACAATAATAGTCAACGTGTCTTTTGGTGGTTGGTCATCTTTTGTGCTCGAATTTCTTTCTTTTTTTTTGAGGATGAAGTCCGTTTTCTTTCATCGGAGCATGGTGTTCTACTCCGTTCTCCTATTTCCCTCTGACCAACTTTCTAATCAAATTTCTTTTGTGTGAATGTTTTTCTTTTAGATATTATAATATTAAAACGTGAAAACGAAAACTAAAAAACGTTTTTAATGTTATTTATACCAGGTCAACGAAACTTATACAATTGGAAAGGAGCTTTGCCACAGGTGTGTACAGAACAAAAATCACGCGTGCAGATATCTGTTAAAAGTCGAAGTGCTACCGACTGGTATTATCGTGCCTATCTGGTATTATCGTAGAAATGACAGACGAAAATAATGTTTTATGAAATCGCATTCAAAGGACGTCTAACGAAGGCTGCAGATGACTTTTTGTACTGGAAGCGTAATTTTACTTACTTTTCTGTTAGCGTAATTTTGTGCTCATCTGCGGCAGTTAGCATAAAATTAGAAGTAAGTTCCTAGCTACTTCATTTTGAATAGTTAAGAAGATAGAAAATAAAAAATTGAGAGAGAGAGAGAGAGAGAGAGAAAGAGAGGAGGCAGGAGAAGATGTAGAGAGAGATGGGATGAGAAGTAGACTGACAGAATGTGGAAAAATATTGCTTAGCTCAAGAGCCATTACAGCTCGAATGCTCCACAGTCGGTAAACCGTCTGATATTTTATTTTTTGTATTTCTAGTAAACGGACAAAGAAAAATTGGGAATTTTACTGAATTTACAATACATAATAATTTTCTTTTTTTGATTTCTGCATTATCTGCCTGAGTCTAGGTTTGCAAAAATCATTTTAGTACTTATTTTTCCATTCATTTCACGTTAGACTGAGCCACAGCCAAGCGTTTAGCTAGTTAAAATGTAAGACCAAAGATGCTGCTGTGTTAGGTTATATCATTTATTATAATAGGCCCATTTCGGCGTAATTGCCAATTTCAGGTTGTTCGCGAAAATTTCATAGTTTGTTACAATATTTCATATCTTTAAATAGGTTATTTTAGCCCGTTATAGAATTATAGTTTGCTACGTTCATCAGATGGTCCTAATATCTACTGAGGGTGGAGAAGATAGAGTGATCCCACAGACTTCAAAAGAAGCCAACTCGAAGGGGTACAGTTAGTGGGAGCGTTTGTGAGGATGTGGGCGAAACCAGACGTTAACTGACAACGACCGAAGAGAATTAAGTACTACTGTGGCCAGGCAACATAAGTACTACGGCAAAAGCAACTTGAAAACTCAACACTCATTTCAGTAACACAGTTTTGATAAAAGTAGTACGTGTGGAGCTTAACATTCACGAAAACACTGTAAACCCTTAGAAACCAAAGCCAGTGCAGAGCTGCAAAGAAAGTGGTGCCACGATAGTGTAAGTTGGACACTTGTTCACTGGCAGTATTGGGTATGATCCGATGGACATCGTTTACTACGCTTCCTACAATCTATCTTGTTTAGGTACCGAAAACCCCAAAAGAAGCTTACGCTACGGCATGGCTACTTCTTACACTCAAACATGGGAGAGATTCGGTAATGATTTGGGCAACTGTATCGTGGTATTCAACTGTGTTTATCATTACCCCCTCTGGTTCCGTAACTGTGAATTAATATCTCAGGAATACGAGTTTACGCTATTTCCCTCTACCGCTAACATTAAGGCAAAGGTGACTATACACTGCAAGAGCCTGCGAATTGGGCAATGTACTGTTCTGATTTAGAAGTTTGTCTCGATGTTATCTTAGGGTCGAATCGTATATGTCTGATTTCATGCCCCAGCAACTACCTTAGTTGCAGATATTATCTTTTACCTGTGATCCTGTAGTTAAAACACTATGCACAGGCTGTAGTTTGCGAAACAAATAAGAAATATTACATAAAATAACGGGTTCATTAGTAAAAAGGATTTTATTCTAACGTTTGCAAATGATGTACGCAAAGTCAGAGATTTAGTTGAATAAGGTTTATTCAATCTAATTGATTCATTATTGGAAGTGGACAGATGAAGTACTAATCATAAACTGAATGAAATGTTAAACCGTTGCATTATATGCAATAAGATATTGGTAGCACTTTTCCACAATTAAGTAATCATAACTTTATGAAACACAGAAACTCTGCAGATTTCGCGAGCACTCAACATGAAATTGTCAACAGTTCAAAATAGTTGAATTTCCCCAACACAATTTCTACACTCACAAGTTCTTGTGTAAAAACGTACACATATAAGTTGCACTGGTGCACACAAGGAGGTTGATTAAATCACTCCTATTATCCTGGAGGGCCCTTCTTTCGAGACTAGACATCGAGTTCCTCTTTCGTGCACACCCTTCGCTCCTCTCCTCTCTATCGAACACAAACTCCGCACCAGTTCTGTCCCTAGGCCGATAGCCATCCCTTCCAAAATCGTATACATCTTAACATTAGATATTTTTTAAAGTAAAACCTGACAATCTGAAACCACTTCCTTACTAATATAAATTATTTAAATACACAAAAAGACTGCCGCGGCGGAGTAGCCACGTGTACTGGAGCACTGTGTTGCGGTGCGCGCGGCCGTCCGCCGTCGGGGGTTCGAATCCCCCCTCGGGCATGGAGGTTTGTGTCGTCTTTAGTGCAAGGTAGATTATAAGTAGTTTGTAAGTTTAGGGACTGATGACACCGCAGTTAAGTCCCTTAAGCTTAACAAGCATTTTAACTTTTTGAATTTGAACAAAAAGACTTAATTAGTATTACATAATATCTGAAATAAATAAATAGACAAACCAGCTTTCAAGAGCTTGACCGCTCGTGTAAAACAACATTTACAAAAATTAATGGCAAATTGTATAATAAAAGGACACACTAAATTAAATGCCGATAGGTAAATCATGCTGATGGCATTTTTCGTATTACTGTGGAGAATACGATGATCTGTTTGTATATGCATTATAAATAAATATATACAAAACTTCCTGGCAGATTAAAATTGTGCGCCGGAACCGGGACTCGAACCTGGGACCTTTGCCTTTCGCGGGAAAGCTCACTACCGACTGTGCTATCCCGACATGACTCACGGTGCCGCCTCACAACTTTACTTCCGTCCTCCTACTTTCCAAACTTCACAGAAGCTCTCTTGCGACACATGCAAGACTAGCACTCTTGGAAGAAAGGATATGGTGGAGACATCCCTTAGGCTGTGGCTAAGCCATGTCTCCACCATATCCTTTCTTCCAGGAGTGCTAGTCTTGCATGTTTCGCAGGAGAGCTTCTGTGAAGTTTGGAAAGTAGGAGGCGAGGTACTGGCGGAAGTAAAGTTGTGAGGCGGCACCGTGAGTCGTGTCGGGATAGCACAGTCGGTAGTGCGCTTGCCGGAGAAAGGCAAAGGTCCCAGGTTCGAGTCCCGTTTCCGGCACGCAATTTTAATCTGCCAGGAAGTTTCATATCAGCGCACACTCCGCTGCAGAGTGAAAATTTCATTCTGGAAATGTATACAAGTATGACGCTTTCAAGATAATGGCTAGAGATAATATGCTATCGTCTAAAGCAGAACTTGTTGAAACTGTATGACGCATTAAAAATTATTTTAAGCTTGGGTTTTATTTATTTATTTTCTATATTTGATTTAGTACTCATAAACATGTCATTTGTATGATATTGTAATTATTTTTGGAATTACGAGTTGTGAAAAATAATTACGACACCATATATGTCTTAAATGTTGACAGTAAATAATTTTATAGATTATTTTATTTTATTCTGAATTACGTACTGGAGTGTGGAACTCACAGATGTCCTCCTGACACTCTTACGAGACTCTCGGCTAACAGCCCTCATTAGTTGTGAGTACAAAAATGGACCTTTCCCCGATTTGGACTAACTTCCGGTCGGATTTTCGTTTTAACCCGATACCTGGCCTGTCTGCTAGCAGCCCTAACCGTCTGCCGTGGTTCAATGTCGGCCCTTGACCTTTCCACACAACACCATTATTTATAGTAATTGCGCGACTCTACGGACATAACTTCCGTAAAGTCACACCATTCTCGACAAGAAACTGCTTACTATGACTAACAAATTTCTAACAGACTCTGACATATTTTAAAATGATAATGCCTCTTCAAACACACACACACACACACACATACACAGCAAAAAATAGGGGCGGGCATACTTTGTACAGCTTCAGAAGAAGTCAAGAATGCACCTGGACGGCCAAATCGCCACGTCTCAACATAATTGTACCGTTACGGGGAGCATTAGAGCAGAGAGTGGGTGCCAAATTCATAACTCCAACATCGTTGAAGTACTTGTGGAATGTTTTGGAAAACGTTCTTTTGTAAACTACAAAGGCACTTTACGAATCTGTTCTACAAAGAATTTCAGGTGTTCTCAAGCCAATGGTGGACTTAAACCATACTAATAAATTAACATTGTGTCTATGTTCGTGTTCATACTATCTTGTTCACTCACTGTAATTAGCGAATTATGACAGTTTATTTTCATACTGATATTTCGCGACAGTTATAATGAGTTTATCAGCGATTTTAAATGAATGCAGGTGCTTTTGTTCTTTTGCAATTCCCTAAGTCGTATCTTCGTTCTTCTCAGCTTCTATGATTTGATTATTTGTAATTTCTAGACCTCGTTCCTGAAAGACTCAGCCGCAAGTACGTGTTGTATCACGAATAGTAGGATTAACACGTAGAGCTGAAGAACACAACAGGCCTCTGTCTCCGCTGTGCACTATCTTGAAGTGTGCACTATCAAGAGTCAATCCATCTTCAGACTTATTTTGTACCTGAACAGTAAATTTTCGAAACTGTCTACAAAGTCCCCTCTAAAATCCATACAAGACTGTCAAGATTGTAATAGGAACTGAAAAACACCATGTAAAAGACGGCAACGAGAACTAAGTCGGCACGTCCGCAGATGACCAACTTAGGGTCGCTACCCATTTTGGACAACGATATCTACATCTACATCTACAACCATACTCCGCAAGCCACCTGACGGTGTGTGGCGGAGGGTACCTTGAGTACCACTATCGATTTTCTCTCCTATTCCAGTCACGTATTGTTCGCGGAAAGAAGGAGTGTCGGTATGCCTCTGTGTGGGCTCTGATCTCTCTGATTTTATCCTCACGGTCTCTTCGCGAGATATACGTAGGAGGGAGCAATATACTGCTAGACTCCTCGGTAAAGGTATGTTCTCGAAACTTCGACAAAAGCCCGTACCGAGCGACAGAGCGTCTCTCCTGCAGAGTCTTCCACTGGAGTTTATCGATCATCTCCGTAACGCTTTCACGATTACCAAATGATCCTGTAACGAAGCGCGCTGCTCTCCGTTGGATCTTTTCTACCTCCTCTATCAATTCCACCTGATACGGATCCCACACCGGTGAGCAGTATTCAAGCTGTGGGCGAATAAGTGTACTGCAACCTACTTCCTTTGTTTTCGGACTGCATTTCCTTAGTATTCTTCCAATGAATCTAAGTCTGGCATCTGCTTTACCGACGACTGATTTTATATGGTCGTTCCATTTTAAATCCCTCCTAATGACTACTCCCAGATACTTTATGGAATTAACTGCTTCCAGTTTCTGCCCTGCTATAGTGTAGCTAAATGATAAAGGATCTTTCTTTCTGTGTATTCGCAGCACATTACACTTGTCTACATTGAGCTTTAATTCCCATTCCCTGCACCATGCGTCAATTCGATGCAGATCCTCCTGTATCTCAATACAATTTTCCATTGTTACAACCTCTCTGTATACTACAGCATCATCCGCAAAAAGCCTCACTGAACATCCGATGTTATCCGCAAGGTCATTTATATATATCGCGAACAGCAACGTACCCACGACACTCCCCTGTGGCAGTCGGGTGATAATTATCTAATGGAGAACTTTTGAAAATAAAATATTTTCAGGAAATATATAGATGAAATTTTAATCACGACTGAGAAACAAAACAAACCCTCCTGACAGCGAGTCTTCAGGGAATGCAGCTAAATGACATGGCATTTCCTTTCGCGCTATTTTGACGCTGAGGTCATAAAAATAAAAAGGCTTTTATAAAACAGCCTTTCTCAGAAATTCATGCTGTCTTCTTTCTTTTCGACACTCTCGTTGACCTTTTTATCTTGTCAGTAGCACTCAACATCAGAGATATGAAACAGCTGCGAAGTATAAAGTTAGGACTTTACGATGTCTTCGAAGAATTTCCCACAACCCTGGTCTCTTGAAAAGTCCGCAGCCACATAAAAATATTAAGTTCTCTTTACACGATATGAGATACTTGGCGTTATCAAACAACTCGTGTGATGACACCAATTTTCGCATGATTCTTCAAAGGAAAATGGATTAATACCTTGACCTAATACGTTTCGTTCTCGACGAAAATTCGATAGGTGTACCACACCTGCAAGCTCAACCCAAGGATTTCAGCTTTTAAAGTATCCATCACTTATTGAAATACATGCAGCCCAAGCATTTGTACTACTTAAATACATCATTGTTCAGCATATGATGATAGTTCGCGCTGATTAGCACGCAACTGAGTCATATAAATATGTATGAACTAGTCGCACATGCGTAATTACGCACATTTATCTTACAGCCTAAAATGGGCCAATATAAGTCTCACATGTAAGCCACGCAGAATATTCATCACCCTATACAAGAAAATGTCTGTAGCTAAAGTGTCTATATTATTTATTAAAACGTGTAATACAAGGTAACGCGTGACGCAAAACATAAAGAAGTGACGTAGTTCACTGATTTATTTATGTTCTCTTCCTTTTCCTTTTAAGTACGTGAGGATTTTTAATTTCCTGCTTGGCGTACACATGCAACCTGTTATAGAATTTCGCGTCAGTGGATAAAACTGCATTCTGAAACCTTAAGCGGAATGCATGTAGTCTACAAAGAAAATATTTCTACTAATTGTAATCTAGTAGAAAATTACTGAACTAAAACTACATTCACTGTTAATAACTATAATTACCATGAGTTAGTAACAGCACCAGATCTCTGAAGAGAGTCCTGCCAGATTTTTGGTTATTAAATTTTTACCTCATTTATGTGTGAAGAGAGTATCCAAAACGGCACGAGCAGGCGTGCACGAGAGCGACCTTCACCTGCTGTGTTTACTAATTCACCTCATTAAAGCCTAATTAATTCTCCGACAACGTAGTTGGAGTGAACCTTGCGGACCTTCTGGGCTAAGTCGTGCGACTGTGCAAGAGCGTCTGGTGCAGCTTATCGTTTTTGGACGCTACCAGGGCAGTTTCTCGTTTGCCCACACGAGACTGTGTCCGACCTCCTGCCATGGGAAAATCTTGGCCAGTCGTATGTATACGAGCCCGAATTGTCCACATCAGTATGCAGAAACACTACGGATTTGGGCATATTTGGTATTAAACGAATGAATTTAGTAAACTTAAATGCAGTGACTTACAATGTTAATAATGCAAAAGCACTACTAACACATCATTCAAATAATTCAATAAAGTCGTGCCCGGGGGTCTTGAGGTAAAGCGTTTGACTGGAAACAGAATGGTCGCGGGTTCGAAACCCGCTCGGACCTCGGACTTTTTTTTCCGTCTGCGTTTTAACCCGGCCTTCACCTCTCAACGATGTGAGGAGTCGCCAGAAACGACACGTGGTTCAGATTGCACGTTAAACTGTAGGGCTCCTTTCCTCAGTTGGATAACTGTGCCGGCCGCGGTGGCCGAGGGGACTGAGGCGCTCCAGTCACTGTCTGCACGGCCACTACGGTCGGGGTTTCGAATCCCCCCTCGGGCATGGATATTTGTGCCGTCTTTAGGATTAGCTAGTTCATAAGTAGTATGTACGTTTAGGGACTGATGACCCCGTAGTTACGTCCCTTGAGCTATACAAACATTTGAACATTTGGATAACTGTGGTAGGCTAGGGAAACACAAGTTGCGTCCAATAGAAAGACTTACACCAGACCAATGAGCCACACTAAATGTTATCATATTCGATAAAGTTTCCACTTTTCAAAGAAAAGGTGCGCTATGACAGCTACAATCCTTTATTGAAGGACAAACGACCTGTTTCGCAATTTAAAATTGCACCGTAATGTGTTAATTGTTTACAAATGAATAGCAAAATGTTCAAATGTTTGTAAAGTCTATGGGACTTAACTACGGGGCTATCAGTCCCTAAACTTACAAACTACTTATGAACTACTTACGAACTAGGACGGCACAAATATCCATGCCCGAGGGGGGATTCGAACCCCCGACCGTAGTGACCGTGCGGACCGTGACTGGAGCGCCTTAGTCCCCTCGGCCACCGCGGCCGGCAAATGAATAGCAACTGTCAGAATTTAAGCATTTTTAACATTAATGCAAACACTGAATTGTCTTTGTCTACTCACGATAAATCATTAAAAATATCAGATATGAAATCTGATGGAGCTCATTCCCTTTCATTTAAGTCCAAACTTCTTTCTAAAATTTATATAAAATCTTTAAAAAAATCATCTATTCAAATGAAGGTGTCCATAATTAAAACTTAGTGGCGAGATTTAAAGGCTTCCCCGATTCTACAACGCAGTGAAAAGTATCGAATTAGGGAGTGGCAATTCAGTAACGTAAATCTACTCTACTGAAAACAAAATTGCGCAATCTAGCCGCGTCTGAAAGGCTAAAATCGCTGTCAGAAAGTTGTCATATTTACCTCCTTTGAATATAGTCTGGAGAGGCAGTGTGTTGTTAACGGTCTCCGACTAGTCACTGGCAGTAGCGAAGCCTAAACGCGGGAAGTTGCGCATGCGCAGTGTCGCAATTACTGGACATTTTTAGCGCCTCGATTTATATGAGGGGGAATGGTTGTACATTTTTATAACAAAGAAGTAGAATCAAGCTATTACATTTATAAGGGGCATTTTCGCAAAACAATTTCTGTTATTGTCTCATACGTAGGCGGATGCTCGCGGGGGAGGGGGGGGGGGGAGGAATAATTAAGGTAAAAATAGGCAACATCAGTATGTATTTGTATTTTAAAACAATACAACAAAATTTTCATTTCTTCTTGTAAAACAGAGTCTTTCCTGACAGTTTATACAATCTCTGAATTGCTTTCAGATGTACAGGATGCGCAGCGAAAGAGTCCCTGATTTCAAAATATCTCGGAAATGAAAATTTATTGACAACTTCATCAACAAGATTTTTTATTGCGAAAGCTGTAAGAGTGTTACACACATGTTCACAAAAAGTTCGAAATAGTTCGAAGAGCTGATAACATATGTCGCTTTACGCAGGGCAGTTCGTACAGTATCGCCATCCATAATGAAATTCGTGCGTCGGAAGTGGCGCGAACGGGCTATATAATTTTCCATTGCATCCTGTAGTGTTTCAGTGGAAATGGAGTTCCATACCTTGCAATCCTCAGTTGAATCTCGTCCAGTGTCGCTGGGATTGTTCCGGTAGACAATGTTTTCAATGTGCCCCACAAAATGTAGTCACTGGGCCACATGAGGCTAATATGGAGGCCAATACATCCCTACGCCAGTAAATTTGCAATAATCAAACACAATGAATACTGTCGAAGTATTCATGATGAAAGTTGTGACGTATTTTGCACTACACTAAAGCCGCATTATGAATACTTCACCTTGTTGCCTTGGTTGTTCAGTGGTAGGTGTTGTTTTAATAGTACTCCTGCCTTTAAATCATCGTGAAAATAATAGGACGTCGGATTCTTAGACGTCTTATGTAATTAACCATAAATGTGAAACGTTTCATTTTAAACACATTTATTTTTCATTTTTGACGAAGCACATAAACAGGAGTAATACATCTGTAAGACTGCTTGTTATTGACCAACTTCTAGTCTAACTTCATACAGTACTCATAGAGACAAACTTATACTGACTCTTAAACTGACTCCATACTGATTTAAGAGTGACTGCGACAATTTGCGCGTATTAATAAATATTATATTTTCGAGAACATTCTAGAACATGGAAGTTACAATAAATAATTTGTTTATGAAACTTATATAAATTGTTCATCAAGAAAAGATAAGAAAAATTATGACGAATGTAATAAGGTTTTCGTGTCAAAACAAAGCAATACAAGAACAACAATTAACAAATAACAATTAGCGCAGTGTTAATATATGTTTACATTATTTAAAATTGTTAAATCAAAGCAACTATAAATTTCTACAGTCAGCAAAGTATTACATTACGGTCAATACATTACAGAAGACCAGATAGTTATGTTATAAAATGCTTACATAATATAAACATGGAATATTAGGGCACAATACTACAATCAAATGTGGTATCGCACTTTGCATTTATCCAAACAAACGGGACTTTCCAGGCCAAATACATTACAAAGTGAAACACCTGTTTAGTGCGATTTGGCCTTACAGCATCTTGCATGCACCACTCTGTGGCTAATCGCTCCTCCAACGCTACCTGAGTGGCGAAAAACATTTCCAAAATTGCGATGTAACGTTCACTAGTGAAAAACGGCAGCCCACTCAGTAACTTGCGAGAATACATTGTTTTTGGTTCACACAAAAGGGTAGTTTCAAAATACCAAAATCGCCAATTTTTCTTATTTATGACTCCATTTGGGTGGAATGTGCTTTATCTGTGGACCAGATGCAGCTAGTATCAAATCCTTCATTACCAACCATCGTGAAAATCTGGTTTTCGAAATCAGCCTTATGCGGCACTGCTCGTATAGGTATGAATCGTGGCATTGGATTATTGATTCAGAACAGGTTTAGTCTAATGTCTCAGTATTTTCTGCGTTTTCAAATTAGCCTCTGTCGCAATTCTTCGGACGGATTTCCTTGGATTTTGCCGACTAATTCCAGAAACCGTGGCGAAATTCGCAGCAGTGAGTACGGTTTCCCTGGAGCCAGAATTCCATCAGTGACGCGCCTGACCGTTAGAATTTGATTTGGCGGAGAGCTTGACAACTACTTTCGCATCGGGACCTTCTGAAACGTTAATCGGTATTTCAAAATTGCGCCTTGTGCCATATGACTGTTGTAACCTGCGGTATTCCAGTACCAGAAAAACACGTTGTTCGATGGAATACATGCTCCTTCGGTAGCTAACCACCTTTCACGTGGCAGCGGTGGAACTGATCGCTCTGAGCTTCGGCGCACTGATTGCAGACGTACGTCATAATTCGTTTACAGCGCAACGTTTCGGCAGCTTTTCGAATTATTTCCACATCCCGTTCTTTTTTAACTTTGGTAGAAAATTCTTACCGCTTACACAATAGAAATGCTTTGCGATGCACTCGTCTACCGGCCTTAGTTTTCGAGATTTTCATTTTGAACTCTGGGACTTCTTCTCTACACACCCTTTAAAAATTAGAGCATCAGAATTTTAACAGTTACCACTGAAGGGTTGTTTTACCCCTGAAACGAGCGTTTTACGTATATTTATTCATTCTTATATTTCCATATTCGTATGCTTATCCTTACAGAGAAAGAGCTGAAGACATTGTAGCACGCATATACCAAAGATATAGTCTGTGGCATCACGTTTCGCTGTAAGTAACCTCCTTGCTATAGAGTCGCAAACGTCATCGGTGGCCTTCAGTCCGATTTTTTTTTTTTATAATTTGACGACTTTCAACCACCATATCTTCCACCCCCTTATAGTTATCGGCATAGAACTGCTATGGTGTACAACGGGAGACTTCGGACAACAATGACACACAGACCATTCGTTTGCGTTCTGTAGTTTTCGCTGCAGAGCGAAATATTAACACACACAGGGGTAGAATTTTATATACACCGATAACTTTACATCCCAATATACTCCACCCTTTTATCATTAACAACCCTCAAGCAACAATGCAACCAATAAAACCATTTCAAGGAGTAAATATAATTTTCAAAGAGTAATTATTGTTCCGCATTTCGCGTTATATTCTTCAAATTACTAAATATCTATCAGATCGCTGTAAAACCGTGCCTAAAACCTTCCTCAGGTATAAATTAGTAACTGTACAAATAGTTAAGTCTCTGCATCTTGTCGTTCGGACGTGATAAGAGTACACCGAACAGACATTCACATTAATATATATATAGATAAATAGCTATCCGATCGCCATAAAACCGTGCCTAAAGCCTTCCCCGAGTAGACATTAGTAAATGTACAAATTTTTAGCTCTTTATGTCTTGGTGGTTCAGACGTGATAAACGTACACCGAACAGATATTCACACACTGAAAAATTATATAACTTATTTAACAATGTGAAAGTCATTATTTACCTGTTGCCTTTGTCAACATCATGAATTTAGACATAAGCCATACTACAAGAAAATATTGGTATCTAACATGTTTTCTACTCCGATTAGATGTCTGTAACATGATAAAATTGTTTTACTTGACAGAAGTTGTATCAGTTTGTAATTACATTACTGCTCAACAGTGAGTAAAAGCCGCTGGATCGCTCTTTGTTGCATTTCTCCTTAATTCATGACTGCGCTGCCTTCTATGGAGGAAACGATCAACTAAATGCTTAAACAGACTCCAATGTACACGATATGAATGGTGTTGCCATCTGTCAACAAGAAGCATGTATGAAAAGTAACAGAAGTTTGCCAAACGGCAACACCATGCAGTTTCGGGCTGAATTTGTTGACGACACATGAATGACAAGCCTGGCAAAAGCGTACTGTTCAGCGTCAGGATCAATTTTCCAGTTTTACCTCAAACACTCACTATACGTCTTATCTTAGAAGATAGATTAAGGAAAGGCAAACCTACATTTTTAGCTTTTGTAGATTTGGAGAAAGCGTTTGACAATGTTGACTGGCATACACTCTTTCAAATTCTGAAGTCAGCAGGGATAAAATACGGGGAAAGGAGAGTTATTTACAACTTGTACAAAAGCCAGACCGTAGTTATTAGACTCGAAGGGCATGAAAGGGAAGCATCAGTTGGGAATGGAGTAAGACAGGGTTGTAGCCTTTCTCCGATGTTATTCAATTTGTACATCGAGCAGGCGGTGAAGGAAACCAAGGAAAAATTTGGAATAGGGATTGAAGTTCAGGGCGAAGAAATAAAAACATTGCGTTTTGCTGATGACATTGTAATTCTGTCAGAGACTGCAAAGGACCTGGAAGAGCAGTTGAATGGAATGGACAGTGTGTTGAAGAGCGCGTATAAAATGAACATTAACAAGAGCAAAACAAAAATAATGGAATACGGTCTTAGAAAATCAGACGATGCTGAAGGAATTAGATTAGGTAACGAAACAATGAAGGTGGAGTTTTGTTACATGGGTAGTAAAATAACATGCGATGGTCACAGTACAGAGGATATAAAATGCAGAATGGCAATAGGAAGAAAAGCATTTTTGAAAAAGAGAAATTTGCTAACTTCGAATATTAATTTAAGGGTAAGGAAGTCTTTTCAGAAGGCATTTGTGATGAGTGTTGCCTTGTACGGGATTGAAACATGGACATAAGCAATGCGGACAGGAAGGGAATAGAGGCTTTTGAAATGTGGTGATACAGAAGAATGCTGAAGATTAGGTGGGTAGATCGCATAACTAATGAAGAGGTACTGAGCAGAATTGATGAGAAAAGGAATTTTTGGCATACCCTGACTAAAAGAAGGGATCGCCTGGTAGGACACATTCTTAGTCATCGAGGAATCGTAAATTTAGCATTGGAGGGAAGTGTGTGGGGTAAAAATCGCAGAGGGAGACCAAGAGACGCGTATAGTAAGCAGATTCGAGTGGATGTGGGTTGCCGTTCTTATGAGGAGATGAAAAGGCTTGCTCAGGATAGAGTAGGATGGAGAGCTGCATCAAACTAGCCTCCGGATTGAAGACCATAACAACAACAACCTCAAACACAGGTTTTACGAGTTTATGTATTTATCACCCAACTCCAAATAGCAGTCGTTTTCTTACACAGATTGACGTGCACCTTCGCTTCGCTATTTATGCATTTCTCATTGAGCTGAACGCTCAGTTTCATTTTTATATTTCTTAAGAAAAGTTCAACAGCTTTGGGTAATATCATCCAGCAAATCATATTTAATATTTCCGGATAAAATTGTTTGCATGGAAATTTGGTCGTGAGGAGAAACGGGTTCACGTGTTACGCTGGATCACGTGCACAGAATGAAAGACTCCTTTTTTTTTTGTATTATGAGGAAAACAAGAAACCCAACCGCGACATCTTTCCCCCTATAAACGCCAATGTCTGCTTACGTCCTAAGGTGTTACAAAAGGAGTAGCAGGAGAAGTAATAACACAGAGACGTCAGGTGGGCAATTTTCCAAATTATCACGCAACGCCCATATACCTGACGGCATGTCTGTAGAGAATGAACGTAACACGTAACGTGTCACCTTGGAATGTGGTTTACCTCCCACACGGCCACTGTCCACGAAAATACCCTTGATCTGATTTCGTTGCTTCACGTTCATGCTCTCGTGGGTCTGCCCCGAGAATCATACCTAACGATTCACCACTTGGCGGTGTCCCAGCTTACGTGTCTTCTCCCCCCCCCCCCCCCCCCAACGGTGGTACGCGAGGAACGACAGAACGACAGTTGTTGGCGTCTCTCCACCCCTTTCCAAAAACACAGAATACCGCACTGGATTAAAAAACAAAAACGCTGGGTTCGAAAATGCAATGCTTCAATAGCCTTGGTGATAATTTGTATACCTATCAGAAAATGGACATACGCAGCTACGCCAGAGTACAGGGTCAAAACATAAACATTACACAGTTCCTGCAGCGCCACCGAATTAAGAAAATCGGTTCCTTTAAGCCATTTCTACACGAGACGTGCAACACGCACAAGGAAGTCGTTATCAGCTGCAGGGCCCTTGCGATAGACCGCCGAACTACAAAGAAGCGTTCAAACGGTACGCATTTATTGAGTCGTCTGCTTCACGCGTCTACTTCGTTTATTGTCAACTTACAGTAAATGAATCGCCGCGTAAACATCAATTTTCGAAACTGTATGATATATCGTGATGATTAAAACATTTATTTGTGTTTTCGACTGCCACTGTGAAATTGTATTCAATTGTTGTCGTGGAGTTCATGCGTAACTACGTCGCTCACATGTGTTAACGTCCTCGTTATAAAATGCAATTACATACTTCCAGCCCCTTCGGTTTGTGGCGCCTAAGTATATGATGAACAAGCTCAGGTGTCTATACATAGACCTTTCAGTTTGATTAAGTTTCAAATAATGCTCACCAAAAACAAATATTTCATCTGTTAACTATAGCATATTTCAGGAAAAATAGTAAATATTTTAGAAGATGGTAATAAAGACGTTTTTCAGTTAAAATTTCATATAACGTGTGTACAATTTTTATTGGGTACAGAAATACAGCTCTTGGTATGTACAACAAACCGATTTGGATATTTTGACTGATTCTTTCCTATAAAATGATTTCCAATCCATGGTGTAACAGCAATAAATTAGAATAAATATTCTTTCAAACCGTCTTGATTGCAAACTTTTTTATTAGTCAATGACGCGTTTCGCCCTTTAGCAGGGCATCTTCAGATTATCTGCGTGTAAATTCTGTCACGCAGATAATCTGAAGATGCCCTGCTAAAGGGCGAAACGCGTCATTGACTAATAAAAAAGTTTGCAATCAAGACGGTTTGAAAGAATATTGATTCTTTCCTAGGTTCTTGGTAGATCACCATATTGACTTTCATTTAAATAACCTGTTTTCGACGTAGTTTAAAGTCTGAATATGTCCTAGTAAGCAGAAAATCGGGTAACTAAGTGGAAATGAACGTGTACAACATACACAACGTGTACAACATACCTTTAAGTAAGTGCGATGTTCAAATGTCCAAATGTTTGTATAGCTTATGGGACTAAACTTACAAACTACTTATGAACTAGCTTAAAGTACGGCACAAATATCCATGCCCGAGGGGGGATTCGAAGCCCCGACCGCAGTGGCCGTGCAGACCGTGACTGGAGCGCATCAGTCCCCTCGGCCACCGCGGCCGGCAGTGTGATGTACTACCAAGAACCGACGGATAAATAAGTGAAAATTTCTTGATTTACATTTGAACAAAGGTCGTTTGGATTTGATATTAACAGCTATATCTCTGTATTCAATAAAATTTTTACACAGGTTATATTACATTTTTAATGCAATTCCTCCATAGTATCACCTCCTAAAATACGACTGAGTCGAAAAACTACGTTCCTCTGAGCAGGAGACAAGTACACATTCTCCAACAAATACCCGACTGGATTCGTTTGTCGGCTGGGTTCCCCATTCGGTCCTCTGCGCATGCGCGAAACACTTCCTTACGCGTGAGAATAGGATCCATCCTATTCCGTCTACTAGCGATCGTATGCGTGCATCTTGTGCAAGTGGACGCGTTTACACTGTACGTGGACGGCGTGACCGGTGCATCATGGGTAATCTCGTAAGCTCTCACTTCCCGTGTAGAAAGGGCTTTAGGTACTTTACTTGTGATCAAGGGTGGCTCCTATACGACTTATAAGAGCAAGATTTGTTCATTGGCGGTTTCTGAGAAGAACACGAAAAAATCATGATTTTTTGGGTCCAAAATTACGAATTGGGGGACCTTTAAGCTTTTCATTCATTGCAAAACTTTGAAATTTTTACCATTTGTTCTTAAGATGATAAATTGTTTCGATGTTTTATGCGTCAACGACAGCCAGAGATTCAAAGTACTTACATACGAAATTACAAAAACCGACTGTTAGCCCGTTTTGCACCGCGAATCGCAAATATCTAAACGGCTTAAATTTTAGCAATATACTAGCTTACATGCCCGTACTTCGCAACGGTTGTTACAGAGGGACATGTGTATATCGCGGGCTTTAGGGTTCCGGACCTAGGTCAGCAAAAACAGAATCCTTTTTGGATCGCTCGGTCAATAAACTCAGAGTTCTCCTAGCCAAGATGTCAAATTTAAGTAGAAGTCATTGTCGAAAACGATGAATGTTCATAAAGCTTTTCGTACAAAAAGTCAGTTTACTCCGCAACGATTTAAATTCAATATTAGGTTGTGTTCATAAAGTTACGACTGTGTGGAGTAAACTTACGCCGGCCGCGGTGGCCGAGGTGACTGAGGCGCTCCAGTCACGGTCAGCACGGCCACTACGGTCGGGGGTTCGAATCCCCCCTCGGGCATGGATATTTGTGCCGTCCTAGTTCGTAAGTAGTTCATAAGTAGTTTGTAAGTTTAGGGACTGATGACCCCGTAGTTAAGTCCCATAAGCTTAACAAACAAACATTAAAGTAAACTTACGAAAACACCTCTATCGTTGAACTGAGAAATAATACTAACAACAACAGCGCCATGTATTGGTTCTATGGTGTAGTACTAAATTGTTTCCCTCACAGTAAGTGTATGCTGAAGTATTACTATGTTGCTGTGTCGCACTGGGGACAATGTAGTTATTCTTAACGCAGTGCTCCCTATGATCGAAAACTCGACGAATACTGAAAGTCTGATAATTCAATCAACAGAGCAGTTCATGTCTGTTTAAACAAGACGTCATTGTGGTGTTAATGTGCGATAAAGTAAGTCTGGCTGATCGTTGAAGGAATGGCCTCAGATGATCGTCTGTATAGAACTTTCCATTAAATATAGTATTCCAGTGAATTGTCTTTGACTCTGTTAGCAGCATTGGCCACTCTTTCAGCTAATACATGTCCCCACGTGTGTCCATGACCTTGTGTAATAGAACTGTATATTCAGAAATAGGATTATAACTAAGTACGATTGTCTCTGCAAAAGAAGAAGTCTTTTTTCTATCTTCATGAATGCCACACCAAAAGTAAGTAATAACAAATTTTAATACAATATTGTAATGAACAATTATGAAAGCAGAGAGGTATCTGATGAGTTTGTCGCTCACGTGTGTATATTATCTCTAGTGGCAGGCATAGATCAGAAATATCTCTGAAGTGATCATTCAGATGCGCAGAACAGATTTTGTGTTCTCAACATTAAGGTGGGAAAGTCACGTAATATTGGGAAAAATCTACTAATCGCTGACTTTATCTTGGTTCTTTTTTGTTCGGTTAAGATGGATGACTATGTGTAAATGGCCCTTTTAGCGAATCTTCCTCAACTTTCTTGTTTCTTCTGTGAAATTTATTTAGATATTATTTCATGTTATTGGTTGCTCTGCGAAAAGGTGGTGGGGCTTCTTTGCAGCCAATGCGGTCAAACCGATCATAAGAGCAAGTTAAAAACCAGATCTGTCAGAAATAGTAGGTATTCGTCGGATGTACACTATTTCATTCTCTTCCTTTCCTTGTAGATCTATAGAAGTCTATTGCTTCTTCCTACAGCGGCATGCGCTTCACAGTTCAAAATTGCTTCAATGTTCTCAACAGCACTGTCATCAATCAGGAATTGCATTAAGCTCACTGGAATACAGGAGTGTCTTAGCAATCAATAAGAAATGTAATAAAAGGCGGTGCCTGATGTGAAAAGTTTTTACCCATCGCAGCATATATTATCTCGTATTTATTGCTATATGTTGTACAATTGTATAATATTTCAGGTACATATTCATTTGTTTACGTGCTGTATGACTGTAAAATCTATTGCAAATACAATTAGTACTAAAGAAGTAATAGATTAAAACTTGATGCGTGATGGGGCGATTTTCCATGAAACTTACTGTTTATGTGCTCATATTTCATGAACTACATGTCGTACTTTGATACAATTTCGAAGTTACATTCAGCTGTATGTGTGTATACTGTCTGTAAAATTTCGTGTGGGTACAATATGTAGTGCAGAAATTATAAACTGCAACGTTATTCCGAATGCCGTAGTCTTACTCCGTGAACAGTGGAAAAGTAGTAAGCGAGGAACTTTTTTTCCTTTCATCATTTTGCTATGATTGTCATCGAGAAAAGGTTTCCTAAACATTTGAAATTATGTCTGAAGTTAGTTGCAAGTCGCTAAGTGCTATCCTTCTCAAATAGTGGACTGATAAAGTAACACTATCACGTCCCGCAAAACGAGGACGTTTTTCATTGTTTACGGCGTCATATCTCAGTTCTTAGGTGACGTCGTCTACCTATAAACTACATTCCTGCCAAATTTCAGCTTCACAGGTGAAGTAGTTTTCGAGATTTCGTGTTTAGTCAGTGAGTGAGTGAATGAGTGCGAAAGCATTTATATAGATCGAGATTATGTAGACATTTATCTAGAAACGCCATTTTTCCCGTGTTTAAAAACTAATATCCATTGTCAAAGTACACCGAAAACCATGGTTTTTGAATACCGAAAGTGCAAGATGTGTTGAGAGACGGTGTTCCGACCGCTATAAAACTTATAACTGGACTTTAAGGAATCGATTTGGCGAAGATAAATTATTTTTACCCATTTTTCTGTTTGACGTTTTTGCTAACTGAAGTTTTGATTTTTTGTCATTACAGTTACTAATCAGCATCAAATTAATAAAAGTATTCCAAAATATTTTAAAAACTTTGTAGAGGTATAAATACCATGCGTAGACTTTGCGCAAGCTTGAGTGTAGCTCACATACAGAAGCGTATGAAATTCAGAGGAGATATAGAAATTGTATGCAACATTGAGAGCACCAGAATGTCTCATTGCGTTCTAGAGATGTTCGTTTCATATCCAGCGGATTAACTCGTATGGTGGTACCGTTTCTATCCAAGCGCAAATGACGGGCGTCAGGAAATAGAATTTAAGAAAACTATTCCGTGGAAAAAATTTCACTTTGGACATTGTATCATTTCATAATTTATTTTTATAAATGTGTTGAAGCATAAAAGAAATTGTTAAATCTCTATCATCTAAGGAATTTATCTAGCACACTCTTCTGTAGCAAGGAAATTCCGCCTTTCGTAGCAGCATTCTATTATTTATTTTAAATGTTTGTAAACCTACTGAGCCAAACTGCTATGGTCATCAGGCCCTAGACGTACAAAGTACTTTAACTTATACTAGGACAAAACACACACACACACACACACACACACACACACACACACACACACCTGAGAGAGGACTCGAACCTCCGGCGGGAATGGCCGCCGAGTCCGTAACATGACGCCTTATACCACGCAGTCAATCCGCACGACTCCATTATTATTTGAGCTATTTTTCACTACAAGTAAATTCTCTCTCTCATATACCAGCTAAAACGTGCTCCCTTTAGAGCACAAAAAAATATATGTTCCCGTTTAAAGCACACAGAAAACTAAGTATTTAGCTGCCTCAGTCCTCATACGAATTCGGCTAGAGATTTTTTTAATTTAACGTATTTGCCTATTCTGTGATCCGACATGAAAATTAATCATCTGGTGTAATATAAAGAATTTACTTCTAATAAGAACATACCTCAAATGAAAACAGAACGCATTTCCTACCTGAAAATATATTTTAATGAGTGCTAGACTACAAATCCGAAGGTTCAGGGTTCGATCCCCGCCAGGTCCTAGGATTTTTATCTGTCACTTTCCACTTCTTTCACCTCTGGCAGTATTACTCATGAAAAATACCGAGTAGCACCGTGGTTCGGAACCCACGTTAAACTGTAGGTCCCCCCTACAACTGCCTGGCTAAGTCACTTCGAAGCTAGGAGGAAGGCAACGGCATACCACCTCCAAACAAAACCATGCCGAGTAAAGCACTGTGGTGTTCAAACCAATCTTCGGATTGTTGACTGCTTTACAGTAGTCAAAACAATTAGGGCATTAAGTTGATATACAAAGGTTGTGAAGTACTGTCATCGGCAGAATGAACTAAAATGGTTCAACGTCTTTCTGTCGATTCTACGGAATGGAACCAACATTACGGCAACCGAGATAGTGGTAATGACAGAAAATTGCTTACGAGGGAGTTGGTGTTGATTTGTGTTTATTCTATCAAACGAATTACGCAAGTAGTTCGGTTCAGATAGTGTAGTGAGCAGGTATTGCAATGCAACAACAACGTGACTTACCAGAAGTTATGGCATGGAGACCCATAGGAGGTTAGGTTAGGTTGTCTGGTTGGGATAGGGAGACTAAACTACTGAGGTATCAGTCCCCCGGTGGGTAGGGGAAGGAGCGAGGATAGGAAAGGTGGAGATGGGGAAAGGAAATGCAAAAAAGGAAGGATGGAAGCTTAGGGCTTAACGTCATTAGAGACGGAGCTTACGCTCGGATTTATGGGTAAGGATGGGGAAGGAAATCGGCCGTGCTCTTTTAAAGGAACCATCCCGGCATTTGCTGATTTAGGAAAATCATGGAAAACCTTAATCTGGATGGCTGGAGGTGGACTTGAACCATCGTCCTCCCGAATGCGAGTCCAGTGTTTTAGCACCGCGCTACCTCGCTCGTTAAAGGAAATGCGTTTTAGGGAGGAAGGAATGAAGAATGACTGCAATTAGCTCGGAGCCCCATGCTCGCCACGCACGTACTCACGAAAGCCCCCCTGTTGGGCTACAGGAAAAAAATGAATTAGAAACTGTTCTCCAATGGAGACCTCGATGTTTTACTACGTGGAAAGTTAATGTGAGTATTCCTGGGGATGCTAGGACATCCTAAGGAATTAAAGCAAAGCTAGCCTGCAGTGATGTCATCTTTAAATACGTTCCTTTAACATCCTATGATATCTATAGGGATTGTTACAGGGAAGAAAACTCTCCTCAGTGACAATCGTCCACCTTTGAAAATGGGAAACCTGAAAATTCATCAAGGAAGCCCTGATGCCTTAACATAACCTAACAACCACGGTTATATTTATGTTAGGGTTAAATTATAAATTGCCTCATATTTCACTGTTTTATAACATTAAAATCAGAGCCCTAGGTGCTGAAGAGACATTTTGCATTCACTGTGCAGTATAGTTACAACTGTGTGGTGTGACATCAGTGATATGGTAAACGACTACATTTCCGACACCTCAAATCATTCGTCGATGGCCTCAGCTGTTTCAAGACACCGGTTATTCATAAAAGGTAAATTCACAGGTCGCCCCAAAAACTCGTCTAGGACATTGGGTTAAGTGAGCAGTTCTAGACATAGCCCTCAGAAGTATAGTCTCCGTGGCAGCTGAGAATTACCTGTTGTGCATTTGTTCGCTTATCGTGTTTCGTGAGAGCTACAGTTTTATGAATGCATTTGGCAAGTTAAAATTTTGTAACACATCACGTGTCGAAGGAAAAGGTTGTGTTGAGTTTAATAGGAACCGTGAAGCAACACAAGTACGTGGGGAACATCGACCACGAACAAAGATTCGTGAGTTTTGAGCCCTTAGCCAATTTATGATCCTCTTTTCACAAAAAAATCTGTTACAGAAATCACATTTACAAATATGTTGGAGATTTAGTTATTATGAAAACAGTACGAACTTGTTGATAGTTTGGTGTTTCCATAAACAGGGTAGCACCGTACTGGCACCTGAATTACAACATTCTTGCAGGATTCATCGAATTGTGGAAACTAAGAGAAGTACACTTTTCAATTTAATTTATTTTGCGATTAGTTCTGGCATTACAATAATTCTTTCTTCAGGTTCCTACTAATGAGCACATGGTGCGGCCACTGGTGTAACAAAGCAAGTGTCAGGTATGTAATGCTGGTAACGTTACTTCGCGTTACACGATGTGTGTATTTTAGTCACCAACAACATCCGTCAACAACTGCACACATTACATAACGTTCAACTCCACTTATGGTTCATTAGCTGTCTGACAGCATTCCAGTGTCACCGGCAATCCGCAAATTTTTGCACCTTCTCCCTGAACTTCAATCCACATACCAAATTTCTCCTCAGATCTCCTTCGTTTAATTTCTGTAAGGATCTATACGTATCGTCGAAGTGAAGTTTAACAGATTTTCTGTTGTGTAAACATTACGAAAGGAAAAGATATAAAAATGCAGTAAATGAAGTAGGTAAAATGGAGAACAGACGAATAAGAAATGAGATTGACAGGAAGTGCAAAATGGGTACGCAGGGGTGGCTAGAAGCCAAAATGCAAATCTGTAGAAGAATGTATAACTACGGGGAAAGTAAATACCACTTACAGTAAAATAAGAGACATTTGGAGACAAGAAAAATAGCTGTATGAATATCAAGAACTCAGATGGAAAACCAGTTCCGAGTAAAGAATGGAAAGCTGAAAGGTGGAAATAATATATAGAGGGGCTCTACAAAGCAAATGAACTTAATATTGTACGAAGGAAAGAACTAGACGAAGATGAAATAGGAGCTACTATACTGAGAGATGAATTTGAACACTAAAAGATCTAAGTCGAAACAAGGTCCCTGAAATAGAGGACATTACATCAGAGCCGGCCGCGGTGGCCGAGGGAATTGAGGCGCTCCAGTCACGGTCTGCACGGCCACTACGGTCGGGGGTTCGAATCCCCCCTCGGGCATGAATATTTGTGCCGTCCTAGTTCGTAAGTAGTTTGTAAGTTTAGGGACTGATGACCCCGTAGTTAAATCCCATAAACAATACAAACATTTGAACATTTGAAACATTACATCAGAGATACTGAAGTCTCTGGGAGAACCAGTCATGACAAAACTATTTCACCTGATGACTAAGATGTAGAAGACAGGTGAAATAGTCTCAGACTTTTAAGATAAATGTGCTAATCCCTACTCCTAAGGTAGCGGGCACAGACAGGTGTGAACATTACAGAACCATCAGTTTAATAAGTCATGGATGCAAAATTATAACATGAAGTATTTACAAGAGGATGGAAACGCTGATAGATGCTGACCTCGGGGAAGACCAGTTCGGATTCAGGAGAAATGTAGGAACACGGAAGGCAATACTCACCTTACGACTTATCTTAGAAGATAGATTAATAAAAGGTAAACCTACATTTCTAGATTTTGTAGATTTCGAGAAAGCTTTTGACAATGTTGATTGGAATACACTCTGACAAATTCCGAAGTCAGCAGGGGTACCATACAGGGAAATGAGAGTTAATTACATCTTTTACAAAAGCAAAACCGCAGTCATTAGAGTCATGGCATGAAAGAGAAACATTGGTTGGGAAGGACTAAGACAGGGTAGTAGCTTTTCTCCAGTGTTATTCAATTTGTACATTGAGAAGGCCATGAAGGAAATCAAAGAAACATTTTGAGACCGGATTAGAGTTCAGGGTGAAGAAGTAAAAACATTGCGTTCTGTTGACGACATTGTAAGTCTGTCAAAGACAGCAAAGGATGTGGAAGAGCAGTGTGTTGGAAGAAGCGTGTAAGATGAATATTAACAAAAGCAAAACAAGGGTAATGGAATGCAGTTTTAGAAAGTCAGGAGATACTGAAAGAATAAATGTGTTAGATGAGTTTTGTTACTTGGGCAGAATATGATGGTCACATTGCAGAGGATATAAAATGAAGAATGACAATGAGAAGAAAAGGGTTTATGAAAAAGATAAATTTTCTAACATCTGATATTAATTTAAGTGCAAGGAAATCTTTTCTGTACACATTTGTGTGGAGAGTTGCCTTTTACGCGAGTAAAACTTGGACGATAAATAGTTTAGATAGGAAGAGGATAGAGGCTGTTGAAATATGGTGCTAAAGAAGAATGCTGAAGATTAGGTTGGTAGATAACGTAACTAATGAAGAGATACTGAACAGAATTGGGGAGAAAACGAATTTTTGGCATACATTGACTAAAAGAAGGGATCGATTGGTAGGGCACATTCTTAGACATCAAGGAATCGGAAAGATAAAATTTTGAAACACATCTAATGTCGAATGATAAGGTTGAGTTCAATTTAATAGGAACCATGAAACAACGCAAGAACATGGGGAAGATAGTAACCAGTACTATAATCTGTGGTGTCGCACAAGTCCAAAGTGCGCACCAACTACTTTCGCCGCGCGCCGGCATGCACGCACGGCACGGCGTTCTTACGTCAGCCACGAGCGCGCTCTGCTACAACTCCGCTCGTGGCCACCACTGAACGACATCGTTCACTTGGGACTGAGATAGGAACCAGTTAACACTTCGGAATCAGATAGGCACCAGTGAAGACTTGGCTATTGGATAGGCACTAGGTAGGCCTCTAGCTCAACTATGCATCAGCATTCTGCAGTACTGAGCTATGTAAGAGTTAAGTATTACGAAGTATCTAAGAAATATATATCTCGTTCTAATTTACTCCAGTGTTTCTAGTTTCTGCTGTCTCACTGGCTGGTCACCTCCTACCTGCACAAGCGTGCATCCTTTATTCCTGTGTCGGTGTTTCTACTCGGCCACCGATACCTACGACGGAAACGAGACACAAAAGCGGCGACGAGGCTGGGACACAAAAGTGGCGACGAGCATGGGATACAAAAGTGGCGACGAGGATGGGATACAAAATAATCGACCACGAGCAAAGATTCATTGATTTTGAGTCCTTAGCCGATTTATGGCTGCCTTTCTACAGAAAATTCTGTTACTGTAATCACATTTTCGAATACGTTGGAGATTTAGTTATTAAGAAAACAGTACGAAGATGTCGAAAATATGGTGTTCTAATAAACAGGTCAGCACCGCACTAGCACCTGACTTACAACGCGTTTCTTGCAGTATCATCAAATTGCGGAAACCGAGAGCAGTACGCTTTTCAATTTAATTAATTTTGCGACTAGTTCCGGCATTACGATATTCCCATCTTCATGCTCCTATTAATAAGCACATGGTTCATGGTGCCTGGTGTAACAAAGCTAGTGTCAGGTATGTATTACTGGTAACGTTACTTCTCGTTACACGGTTTGTGTATTTTAGTCATCAATAACATCTGTGAACAACTGTACACATTACATAACGTTCAACTGTACTTGCGGCTCATTAGCTGTCACTGATAGCATTCCATTGTCACCAGCAATCCGCAAATTTTTATACCTTCTCCCTGAACTTTAATCCACATACCAAATTTCTCCTCAGATATCTTTCGTTTAATTGCTGCAATCAATTGAAGTCCGCGATACGACCAGTCGACTTTGACCAATGACGTTAAAAACGTTAGTTTGCTTACAAGCAAAACATTGATTATAGACTGTGATTCTGGGTTTAAAAAGTGATCTGTAGCTTCTCTCTGATGGTTAGGTATAGGTTAATAGAGAGATTTCTTTTTCGAAAGTGAGTGCCGAAGGCGCGAATTTTTGGACTGAAACCTGTGATCGATCGAACATTCTGATGTGGTAATCTGTAATTTACGAGGATAATCACAGATCTTTATCTACAATACGTAAGTATTACGATATTACCCCGTATGTTTACATTCTTTGATAGTGTTTGTTTTGCTAGTTGGTATATCTACGCAGCGTTTCTTGTGAGACTCAGATATGACGGCACTGGTCAAATCCGGCGCGTTGTATCGCAGTATTTAATTATGCCCAGAGCTTTTGACATGAACTTGTCTATACCCGGGTGTCCACAAAACAAACGACTGAAAAACGTAATGGAAGTGATATCACCCACCACGTGACCGGAAATCGACAATATCGCTGGCGACTTGAGAATTCACTAATCGTTTCTATGACAACTCGTCTGGTTCGAATGTCTGCACATACCACAGAGACATCGATCGAATGATAGCAAAATGGAAATATTTAGCCATGAAATATTTTGTTCATGCATTTCGTGGCCTGATTACTTTTTGTAAGTAAGCTGCTTTGAGAGTTTAACCCTGAAACACGTCCAATGAATGTGTGGTCGTGTTCCAGTTTTAGTTTTGAACTATAAAAAAGTCTACATTCATTACTCTAAAAGTGCTTCTCCACCATTATTTTTTTTATCTGTACATCAATTATTTTATTCCTTTATTAATGATTAATGCCCCATGTTTATATATGTTTCCACCTGTGTGATTGAACTTGTGTATTTGAATGAATGTGGAAGGTTACTTTTAATACTGACTGACTGCCGCGCAGTGGCTTACAGTCGCCGCTTTGCGCGTTAGGCCTCGTTTACTATAGTTAAAAACACATGGTTACGTATGTCGCCTCACTGCCGTCTGATATGTAGACAGAGACACCCTTACTTGACAAGATGGCGAGGTGGCTTGTTCTTAGTGTGGTACCAACATAATCATGGACCAAAGAGGTAACAAAAGAGACCTCTCTATAACAGCAGTAGAGGGAATTATCTCCCTCAGGTACCGAGGGTTGGTAGACAGTAGCACAGAGTAACATATACAGAGGAGCAGCCCCCTCTAAACCACTGTCCTACGCTCCCCCCGTAGTTCCGTAAGATGCTAGCAGGTGTCAGGCGGATCGCTGGCTTAGGGTGCCTCTCGCACGTCAGAGGGTAGCGTGGAGAGGAGACTGAGGGGAGAGCTTGTGCCGCCTGCCACGAGGCCACGGTTGTGTCCAGCTTGCTGGCGTTTGAGGGGAGGTGGTGGTAGGGGCAGTCGCTACCTGCCGCCTGCTCTGGCCAGTTTAAAGAGCTGCTTCTGACCGCAGCGCCATCATGGGACATCTTACGGAACTGCTGGAAACCCTCCCTCCCCGCACCCCTGAGCGTAGGACCGGGCCCTTACGGAGGTTTCCCGACTGTATATATTTGTCTGTGACAGTAGGTATTGAACGCACTCACATCCGGTACGGCCAAGAAACGCTCTGCGCGTGGCCTTCGGGCTATCTCTTACTGCAACCGCCGATGTGAGTATTTCGTCGAATAATGCTGAGGGATGACATGCAGTTAGAACTTTATTTGTGATCAGGCATTCCTGGGATAATACTGAGAGTTTTTCTTAAGTAATTCATTCGCTGTGCGGGGGCAAAGTGTTTCTTATTTTTTCAGAACTCGAGTAATTTAGTGTAAATTTAGTATTTGTATTTTCAAGCTGGTAATCATTTTTGTGTCTTGTTTTCTCAAGTTAGAATACACATGTGTGGCCTTCAGCCTTTGCATAAACTTAATATGTTTGAATTTCTTGCTGTTTTTAACTAACGTTTTCGTGTGGTGCCTTTTTCTGCAAGAATATTAAATTCTCTCTCGAAATTTCTGGATTGATTCCATCTTTCCTATCTTGGTATGACCGACTGCACAACGTGCTTTCGTAACGGTCATTACTTTGGCCTTCAGCCATGCTCTTTATTGATACCAGCTTCCTTCTGTTGAATTCTCACATGTTATTTACTTGTTTATTTTTAAATTAATTTCTTTTTCTAAATTCTATGTAATTCACCATGTTCATACACCACATGGTACTTAAGGATAGTATGCCGCTGCCTTCCTGCACATGAGTTCGTTCGTGCATAGTATACTTTTAAATTGTGATTGAAGACATCCGCCATCTCGTCAAAACGCCGCCGATGCTTCGATCTGCATCTACCATGACTTGCTCCTGATTGAGTAAGTATTGCAAGCATTATGTGTGTGTCTGTGAGTGAATGAGTTTGCTTTCTTTATCACCTGTGTATTTGCAAATATCTTTCCACATGCCCTCCATATTCAGAAATAGCAGAAACCATTTTACTACGGGCAGTAACTTAATAATTTAATTCACTGTTGCACAAGGTGTGTGATTCGCTGTGCTTACTTGGTTTCACCATTTTTTAAGAGTAATAATCGAAAGTATCAAACAGTTGCTTTATAATTTCATACTCCCAGTGCCATGCTTATTTATCTACCCTTCTTGTATATTATTTATGTGTTTTTGGCTGCTCCCTTAAGCAGTAAGCAGTTAGATAAATTTCTGTTGAGCAGGAACTGTGCCATTCGCAAAGTAATTTGGGGCAGCAGTGAATGTTTTAACTTGCCTTTTATGATCTCTATCGCCAGAGCATTTTCAATGAAAAATTTAACAAGCACTTTCAACCCTTCATTGTGTGCCGGGATGTCGTCTGGCCGCACGGGAATGGCCATACGCTCTAAAGCGCCATGATGCGGAGTGCGCGGCTGCTCCTCGTCGGAGGTTCGAGTCCTTAGGCATAAATGTGTGTGTTGTCTTAAGCATAACTTCAAGTAGTTTGTAAGTCTAGGGACTGATTACCACTGCAATTTCGTCCTATAGCTTTATAAACATTTTTTTGGCATCTGGTAAACACATGTGACGTTTACACCAACGTCAGCGAAAGGAGAAAGAGCGCGGGGAATAAGCAGTGTGACTTACACTCGACAGGACTCCATTTATGGACTCTGTACGTCCACTCGTCGACGCTGTTATGTCGACTTGTCTACGGCCTCGACTGTTCCCACCTGCATGTTGACCATGCACACCCTAAAAAGACCAACGTAACGCCTCTCAACAAGAATTCAGGCTCAGTCCTGAGAAGACCGAGATAAATCAAAAATTCACGGACACGTAGCGTAAATTGTTCAACGTACCGACTGACGTCGTGCAACTTGCACTCGTCACTGCGAAGTATAGGCCCGTGGGTGCAAAGTGTGGGCCCGTGTATGCTAAGACTTCACCCGTGGATGCCTAGCTTAGACTCGTGGTCTTGTTCCGTAGTCTCTCAGCCGAGTTCACTGGCAGGTGTGACATGTAGCAATCGAAGAAGTCGCAAACGAGAAGTCGTGCAGAGTCGCAGATGAGAAGAGCATCAGGTTTGAAGACGTACACATCCTCTCGTGCAAGTCCTCACCCTATACAGTTGCCGTCCCCTGTATCGTCCTCTCTTGCTCCTGAAATGAACTGAATTTCAGGGTAGCACGTCTCCTTATATAGATACTGCGGCTTTGTTGAGTTGACGTCACCCAGGTAACAGTGTACGCTATTGTTTCCCTGGTTTTAAAAACACTATAGGAGACGGTAATATGTAATATATGCACCATTGGTACATTTTGTTGTTAAGACACACTCTAGCCCAACGTTTCAGAGAACGCTTTTAGCTGTTTGGACATTTGTGAGATTATTTGTCACTCCTAATAAATGATCGAAGCGAATTTGCGTATGAAGATTATACAGCTTCTATGTTTTTAATGCTGAAAACAGCACATTTTCACACACTCCCTTCTTAAATTCTTTTTGTCTGAGTCTTCTGACAGAAACCAAAAGCGACATTAGTTAATAACTGTGAAATAAAATGTCCCAGCGTTGGTTCCAATGTTCGTCTCTGATCCCATTTCCTTTCACTTCGAAACTGTTGAAATTTACTTAAATCAAGGTTTGGGGCAAAAGCCATGGGAAATATTTTTTTTTTCTTGCAGATACGAGTCCGGTTCGAAAATGTGACATATACAGACGAAATGACAAGCTGTTAACTACATATTTGTACAATGAATATCACAGAAATAACGTAATGCACTAATTTATTTGGAAATTATATAGGGCAATATGGCCTTCATGGTGCAAAAGAATAACAACACAGAACACACACAGTTGACATGACAAACCTGGGCCTACAGACCCCTCAACGTATCCCCCTGCTACTGTCACCACACGCTGGCAACGCTACTGTGTGGGAGGAGCTGAATACCATCTGCCTCAGCATTCGACACATCATGTCTGAATAGGGCCAGCTGTCCGCGCACAGAATTAGCAACGTCCTCTCGTGTCGCAACCCGCCCATCACGTAGTGGTTCCTTAATCTCTGGAGTGAGATCGAAGTCACAGAGCGAAATGTCGGGAGAGTACGGTGGTTGCTCCAATTCTTCTCATCCCCTACGTTCCTGTAGTTGTTTGTTGTTGTTGTTGTTGTATTCAGTCCGTAGACTGGTTTGATGCAGCTCTCCATGCTACCCTCTCCTGTGCAAGTCTCTTCATCTAAAAATACGTTCGGCAACCTACATCTTTTTGAATCTGCTTACTGTTTTCGTCCCCCGGTCTCCCTCTAACATTTTTACTTCTTATAATGCTGTTTACGATTCCTTGATATCTCAGAATGTCTCCTACCAACCTATCCCTTCTCTTAGTCAGGAGATGCCAGAAACTCCCATTCTCCCCAATTCGGTTAAGTACCTCCTCATTTGTTACGTGATATAACCATCTAATCTTCATCAGTCGTCTATAGCACCAAATTTCAAAAGCTTCTGCTATCTTTTTGTCTGAACTCCTTATCGTCCACGTTTCACTCCCATACAATGGTACACTCCAGACAAATGCTTTGAGAAAAGACTTCACAACATTTAAATTAATATTGGATGTTAACAAATTTCGCCGCTTCAGAAACGCTTTTCTTCCAATAGCCATTCTGCATTTTATATCTTCTTTACTTCGGCCATCAGAAGTTATTTTGCTATCCAAATAACAATACTCATCTCATCTACTACTTTTATTGTCTCATTACTTAATCTAATTCCCTCAGCATCGCCTGATTTTCTGACATTACATTCCATTACTCTCGCTTTACTCTTGTTTTACTCTTATATCTTCCTTTCAAGACACTATCCATTCCATTCAATTGCTCTTCCTGATCCTCAGCAGTCTCTGACAAAATTATTATGTCATCGGCAAACCGCAAAGTTTTTGTTCTTCTTCCTGATCTTTAATTCACTACCAAAATTTCTCCTTGCACTCCTTCACTTGACAGCTTCTCTGTGGTGCGACAAATGCTGAGGCAGATAGCATTCAACGCCTCCCACATCGTTGCAGGGGACTACTTGGAGGATCTACAGGCCTAGGATTGTCGTGTCAACCTTACGTGAACGGTGCTGTCATGCTTTTGCACCGTGAAGGCCATACTTTCCTGTATAGTATCGTAATAATTTAGTGTGTTACGATATTTCAGTGCACGTCATTGTTCATCATGTAGTTAACAACTTGTCTTTTTTTCTGTATATATTATCCAACTGGACTGGTATCTGCAAGGAAAAAGAAAAAACCACACAGTTGCCATTACTTTTGCCCCAACCCCGCAATAGTAATATTATATACTTCTTTTAAAAGTTTACAAACTTCGACGACTTTTAGAGCTGAATAAATACATAAGACACACATAAGAAAAAATATTGCGTCACCTTTGGTTACCAAAGAGAAAAAAAGTACATGTTTGTAAATCTATGTGACTTAACTACGTCCATCGGCTTACAAACTATTACATTAACTTAAAGTAACTTATGCTAAGGACACCACAAACACCCATTCCCGAGGAAGGACTCCAACCCCCGACGGCGAACGGCCACGCGCACCTTAGTGTGCACGGCTATGCTGCCGCGGCGTAAAATTACCACTGCCATCATGTAGCGGCAGTGTTATTGGTAATACTTGCACTGCCATAACGCTGTACTGATTGTGTCTTGTCTTGAAGCTGGTTTGCTTGCAGGCGTCCATAATCTGTTTCATATGTTACATTTCGAGACAGAGTTTCGATGTATAAACTATTAAAAGCAACACGCATTGAAGTCCACACTAACATACGAGCATGTGAAAACATTCCCTAATCCCGGAGATTTTGAATTTTTCAAAATCCTCCATGTTTTTCTCGATGCTTTTGGAATAGCGTCCCTACCTATTTTCGTATCAAAAGGAATCCGATCCGTCTCTCATTAATTTACTCCAAATTAAATTCAATTTACAACAGCACTATTTCTTCGAAATTATTCCTTTAATAAATACCCACAGATGATGAAAGGAATAGAGACCGTCTTGTATGAAAGACTGAAATAGATTTCACGTCTTTTCTCAAAAAATGTTCAAATGTTTGTTAAGCTTATGGGACTTAACTACGGGGTCATCAGACCCTGAACTTACAAACTACTTATGAACTACCTTCTATTGAAGACGGCACAAACATCCATACCCGAGGGGGAATTCGAACCCCCGACCGCAGCGGCCGTGCAGACCGTGACTGGCACGTCGCAGACCGCTCGGCCACCGCGGCCGGCACGTCTTTTCTTGTTTCAAACAAATATATAAATCAAATTCCCTGATAAAAAGACATATTTAATCTGAACATTAGCTACGAGAATGAATATAGGTTAAAGCATTGAATTACAATTTGTGCCAAGGCCATAGTTCTTATTCCGGCCTTGGCAGGAATTTGAATTCAATGCGTTGGACTCTATTCACTATAGTAGATAAACAAATATATATTTCAACTTCTACGATTTACCATGTCACATGCGACGTAAACATTAATAAAATAACTTGATCACTTGCAAAGAGTTTCCTGGATCATTAAACTGGGTTTAAAGTACTGGTTCGACTGGTTGCCAAGACGTCGCTTTGGGGAAGATGTAAATAAACAAACGCGCTGACTGCAATGGTCTATAAAAGTCAATCTCCATTCTCTGGTGTGTCGAGGAACGACAGATGAACTAGAGGAAAGTCAGCCATTTGTCGCAGTACCGAAATAACAACGTTTATCGAAGACTGCGAGGAGAAATGAATAACAAATTGTGCAGTGTTATGAAAGCACACAACATGAATGCAGCTTGGTCCTAAGGCAGAAGGTGATATGGGGAGGAGATATTGTGTGTGTGTGTGTGTGTGTGAGAGAGAGAGAGAGAGAGAGAGAGAGAGAGAGAGAGAGAGAGTGAGAGAGAGAGAGAGAGAGAGAGAGCGTGTGCGAAAAGTTGCTCATGCAACTTTACACTGAGTGATGAAACAGTTTTGAAAATTCACTTCGTATGGTTTCGGGTAACTAATAAGTTATTCTTCTGTTTTAAAAATATTTTTATTATTATGAATAATTGTAACGTTGAAATAATATTTACTACTATTATTCGTACAAAACATCTGTAATTTTTTTAAAATTAAAGCTTAGAAATAATTAAAATTCATGATTTGGTCACGTGATCAAAAATGCTCTGTCGTCGTCTTAAGCTCTGGTGATACGTATTATATGCTTGTTACAGCAAAGTTAACGAAAGATTTTAACATTGTTTTTTGCGTATAACTAAGTTTTTGTGATAGAAAACGCTTTTTCAGCTTTCATGTAAGAAATGCAAAAGACTGGTGTTAAGTCTGGAAGGGAAAACCTTCTGAAAGTTGATGCGTGTATGGTACCGAATATTAGTATTTCGAAAACAAACCGGATTTTTATGACGGAAATAAGAAAGGTAAAAACTGCAAGGTTGTTTCCAAGCTTGCACCTGAAAATAAATTCTCAGGGAATACTGTTCAGCAGTTTCTTCTGTAGGAGGCAAAGAATCGATATTGAATGAAGTCTTTGATAAGGTTTTCCAAAATTCAGGTAGCGAAGCACATTTAATGACTTCGTTTCATCCCTACAGTATAAGGCTGCAATAAACTTCCGTCCAGGTTCATCAATCTCCTCAATAGTAGCACTGGAATGTCGAATAGCTCTGCTGCGTTTTGTAAGGTTGTTCCTTCAGGAGTTTCACTTTTCCTTTTGCCGAAAAACGACGAAGTCGTGTCGCAACCGCTGAAAACATATAAGAACAGAATATTGTCCTTTAATGTTTGCGACAACATGAAATTTAGGGGACTGTAAATTACGTCGTCTTATCTGCCTCTGCCTGTTTTCATAATAAAAATGTTGGGGGACAGTGGGGCTGAAGAGTTAGTATCACTAGGAGGTCGATGTCTTCGCCAACGACAACACCGTCAGGGTGCTTCGAAAGGTCAGCAGCTGTGGTTACTATTAGAGTATCGGCGTCCTCAGCAGCTTGCTTGATATTGAAGTGCTCATTTCAAGTTGTTCAGTTAATAAAGATTTGAGCCGTTGTTTATCTTGTTCGTTGGACAGAAATAATTCTTTCCCCATGGTTACTGACGTTGATTCATTGAACGTGACAGTTGGTACACATCTTTTAGTGGTTCTGCGTAGCCGCTAAGCTGATTTCGTGTTTCTGTTACTTGTAACATCAGAGTAGCCATCAGACATGATCGTTACCTTCCTGCCATTCCAATACTTGATGTAATCTGCATACTTGCAGTTATGGAAGAAAAAACTTCAGTTGCCACTCTATGCAACAGAAATCCTCCATCTACAACGAACTCTACCTTTCCGAACTCAACTGGATCTTTAAATGGATCAAATAACTTGTAAAACACAGACTTTAGTGTTTTCCGCAAAGCTTCGTTGTCGTTGCCACTCTATGCAACAGAAATCCTCCATCTACAACGAACTCTACCTTTCCGAACTCAACTGGATCTTTAAATGGATCAAATAACTTGTAAAACACAGACTTTAGTGTTTTCCGCAAAGCTTCGTTGTCAAACAAAGATAGAGGATATGGAGCAAGCTCGTACTCATAATAGTGTTGAAGTTCTTCATTGGACTTTTTGTAGAACTTGTGATTCATATGTAAGTGAATAACGGCGATATTTCCTGATCGGCAAGATTTTTTGTCTGTTTCATTAACATTTCAGAAACGAACTTTGATGTTCTGTAATATGTATCCTATAACATTTTACGTCAACAAGCCAGTTCCCAAATGCTCCACTTCTTATACCGACGATGTTAGTGTTTTTTCGGTAAGTGTGACAAATTGTCACTGTTTGACGTAGAATTTGTCTGGTAAAATTTAATTAAACAGCTACGTTTTGGTACTCAATCGATGCGGAATTTAATGCTTTATATTTTTGTAACATTATGTTTTTCGATTAAACGTTTGGTTTCCAAGGAATTCGAAAAAAAAAAATAAAAAAAAATAAAAAAAAAAACTAGAAAAAGTCCGTCATTTCGGTGGTTTTCTTTTCATCACAGCTGAAGCTCCACTCATAAATCGGGGCAAACTCAGATTATTCATACCAGCGGCCTACTTGTGTGATTAAAACTGTTTCCAGGTTTCCATTAATTTTTGGAAGGCAACCCCCTTCTTGGAACTAATTTTACTGGCGTAATACTGAATTCCAGCATCACCGATGGAGGGCGTCACGAACTTGTAAGTCATTTTCAGGCGGATACTTTTGATCATATAGTGTATCTTGACAGACACACCCCAGCATATGGACGGAAGCCACAGAACTGAAAGTGTCTTCAGCTGATTTCGGTAGCGGGCTAAACCCTGAACTACGTTATGACTGATCACAGCCATAAGATGTTACAACTTTTGTGGTAAGTTCTCAGCGCGCGAGACAGCATACTCCCTTTAGAGCAAGGTCCGTAGGACTTCGTTGAAAAGACAGCGTCTAGCATGTAAGTATATATCAGTATATGCTGGTTCCCTATAAACATGTACAAGAGTTCAGTCATCTTTTTTTATAATTTAATACATCCGGAACGTGTACCTCCTCGTCCTTATCGATTTCCATAAAATTTGATACTGGCATGGAGACAAAACGATCCAATAATCGTTGCCGATAATATGTTCTATGAGTCAAAACCAGAAAATATATCACCTATATAGCAGTAAAAACAAATCGGCTTCAAAAAAGACGTTTTAAGGGCAATTTCCTCAAAATCCTCCATAAAATGTTTAGTAACTGACTCTCTCTGATATGCTTGTCAGTTTCGATGTGGTGTCACTTTTTACTCGGGTTCCTCTTGAAGGGTTATTGAGTCTAATGAATGAAAAAACTACAAATGGAAGCTATTCCGTTGTGTATTGACATCCACCGATTTTTTATTCAGTTACACAATGAAGGTGTGGCTATGGGGAGTCCTTTGACCCCCATAGTTGATAACTATTTTATGGAGGACTTTGAGGAAATGGCCCGAATACATATATTTTGAATCCAGTGGCGGCTGGTGATAATGTGCTAATGTGCTGCAGCACACTGTAAATATATTACTAAAATTATGCTATTTCTCTTCGAATGCAAGCGAGAAATCGCTGTAAAATTACATCCTTTCTCTTGGAATAGGAGCCAGATATCACAATAAAATTATGCCAATTCCCTACCAATGCGTATTATAATGCTAGTAATAAGGATGAAAACGCATTTTGGAGCGCTCTCGCCGCGATAGCTGGAAACCAGCTCTGTGTGCTACAGTGGTATTCAGCCGCGCTGGTACGTGCGCAGAGAGGCGGCGCAGTCGTCTGTTCGCTAGTGCGCATGCGCAGACGTGACGTCAGGCCTGGCGACTCGTGTGTGCTGAGACTGACTGCAGCACCAGATCAATATTTCTCTTCGCGCTGCGTGTAACGGCTGCGGAAGAATAGTATATGACGAATATTGTAGCTTACAGAGTCAAATAGCGCGCTGACTCTGGCGTCTTGCGCGTTATCTCTCAATTCCTGTGTGAGGCTCGTATTCAAATATCTCTGAGTCTAAATTTATATGTAAATAAAATTAATATTGTTTAAACGTTATATTTACTACCTGCAGTGAATATATGCAGTTGGCAGTGCTGTTATAGATTCCCCTGAAGGTCTTACTTTCAATACAGTACTAATTGATATTTCATTAAAGACAATCATACAGTGGTTGACTTTTTATTTTAGTATATTTTGTTTCCTGTTTATTTTTGTAATATTGTAGCACACTGGTCAAATTTTGTACGAGACGCCACTGTTTGAATCCGACTTGAAAAGGAAGTGGCTTGAAACACTGAATAAAATTCATGGAATTGGAAATATAGCGTTCACAGTTACCTACATGGAGGCCGACGACCGAAATTTTACCAAATTGTAAATTGGTGCATCCAAATTACTAGCAATCGGGCATGAGGGGACGCCATCATTGTGGATCTCCGGCAGTCTGTGTAATCTAAGTGAAATGAGCCCAGCTGCCGGACGCTAACCAGGTTCAAAACACTGTTTCAAGTGAACCGGTTAAGGACTGCGTCAGCTCGCGCTAAACCAGAATGGCCCTGCCTCGAAAACTTTAACATGGAGGAGGCTAATGAACTCTGCATCCAGGTTGGACAGCGTAACGCTTGGCCGTAATATCACGACTCACACGAGACCACGCTGTGGAACTTTCGATAGCGTGTCAGTCTCTTAATAAGGCCGCTGACGGAAATTTCCGTATCTTTCTGCTGCTGAGCTGACCCTCTAATGACACGACTGTCGACAGAGCGGTACAAGTAAGGACGGAAAAAGGAAACCAGTTTGGCTGACCGGCAAGTGGAATGCGTCTATTAGCCTGCAGCTGTTGCAATAGGTTTTGTTAGCTTCACGCGATCTACCATTCTGTATAAGAAACATGAAACTACGGAGCTTAGCACGCTAATTGTACTGAACACTTACACCAATAAAAAACTCCCATCAGAAACATAATTTACTAGCAGTGTTCACATGAAAAGGTACGAACGACTTAACAACCAAACCGGTTGTAATATGAATATGCTGCTTGGGGATAACGTAGTGCGACATTTAGGGAGGCGATTGTAGTTAGATTAATACTTGTTCCATTGATCATATATACCACATTTCGTATTGATGTGGAACATGTCAGTTTAGTGCTGTCAAGTCCCCCTAAAAATTTCGAGCCTGTACCCTCAGCAGGGACAGTGATGCTCACCATCTATTTCGACGCCCGAGCTACGTTACTCATCGAATTATATATATTTGTGACGAATTACAGCGTTCAAATGAATGAAATAAATCACAATTTGCGATGTTATGGCTTCACTGTATTAGGTTTAGATGAAATACCAAACTGTGGCGAATGAAAAATAAATAGGCTGTGGTATAGGAAAGAGACAGCGTGGCGAATGGAGATGTGTGTGTGGGGCGAGAGACGTGCAGGATAGAGTCCTCTGCAGTCGTCACTGTGTCCTCGGTGGCGGAGTGGTCAACGCGTCTGCCTAGTAAGCAGGAGATCCCGGGTTCGAATCCCGGCCGGGCACAAATTTTCATTCGCCACAATTTCGTATTTCATCTAAACCTAATACAGTGAAGCCATAACATCGCAAATTGCGATTTATTTCACTCATCGAATTCCTCGATTCTACATCCTACATCCACCCAAAGATGCGTAGCGGAGGGTACTTAGTACCACTACTACATATTTGCTTTCTTCTTCCACTCCCATACAGAACGAGGGGAAAACGAATACTTGTATGCATCCGTGCGAGCCCAAATCTCTCTGATCTTATCCTCGTAGTCTTTAAGCGAAATTTAGGTTGGCGGCAGTAGAATCGTTCTGCAGTCCACCTAAAATTTCGGTGCTTCTCCAAAAGAACGTCGCCTCACCTCCAGCGACTCCCAGTAGAGTTCCAGAAGAATATCAGTAACAATCGCGCAATTATGGAATCTACCAGTTACAAACCTAGCCGCCCGCCTTTGAACTGCCTGTATGTCCTCCTTTAAACGAATCTGGCGGGGATCCCAAACACTTGAGCAATACTCAAAACGAGGTTGTAAACCGTTTTCAATGCGGTGTCCTTTACAGACGAATCACACTTTCGCAATATTTTCCCAATAAAGCGAAGTCGACCACCCCCTCCCCCTCCCGTTCGACTGACCTTATACACTCCTGGCCATTAAAATTGCTACAGCACGCAGATGATATGCTACAGACACGAAATTCAACCGACAGTAAGAAGAAGCTGTGATATGCAAATGATAAGCTTTTCAGAGCATTTACACATGATTGACGCCGGTGGCGACACCTACATCGTGCTGACACGAGGAAAGTTTGCAACCGATTTCTCATACACAAACAACAGTTGACTGGCGTCGCCTGGTGAGACGTTGCTGTGATGCCTCGTGTAAGGAGGAGAAATGCGTACCATCACGTTTCCGACTTTGATAAAGGTCGGATTGTAGCCTATCGCGATTGCTGCTCACGTTGGGCACGATCGAATGACTGTTAGCAGAATATGAAACCTGTGGGTTCAGGAGGGCAAATACGGAACGACGTGCTGGATCCAAACGGCCTCGTATCACTAGCAGTCGAGATGACAGGCATCTTATCCGCATGGCTGTAACGGATCGTGCAGCCACGTCTCGATCCCTGAGTCAACAGATGGGTTCGTTTGCAAGACAAAAACCATCTGCACGAACAGTTCGACGACGTCTGCAGCAGCATAGACTATCAGCTCGGAGACCATGGCTGCGGTTACGCTGCATCACAGACAGGAGCGCCTGCGATGGTGTACGCAACGACGAACATGGGTGCACGAATGGCAAAGCGTCATTTTTTCGGATGAATCCAGGTTCTGTTTACAGCATCATGATGGTCGCATCCGTGTTTGGCGACATCGCGGTGAACGCACATTGGAAGCGTGTACTCGTCATCGCCATACTGGCGTATCACCCGGCGTGATGGTATGGGGTGCCATTGGTTACACGTCTCGGTCAACTCTTGTTCGCATCGACGGCACTTTGAACAGCGGCCTTTACATTTCAGATGTGTTACGACCCGTGGCTCTACACTTCATTAGATCCCTGTGAAACCTTACATTTCAGCAGGATAATGCACGACCGCATGTTGCAAGTCATGTACGGGCCTTTCTGGATACAGAAAATGTTCGAGTGCTGCCCTGGCTATCACATTCTCCATATCTGTCACCAACTGAAAACGTCTGGTCAATGGTGGCCGAGCAACTGGCGCGTCACAATACGCCAGTCACTACTCTTGATGAACTGTGGTATTGTGTTGAAGCTGCATGGCCATCTGTACCTGTACACGCCATCCAATGCCCAGGCGTATCAAGGCCGTTATTACGGCCAGAGGTGGTTGTTCTGGGTACTTTTTTCTCATGTTAGTTCTAGTACAGTATATTTGTCCAATGAATACCCGTTTATCATCCGCATTTCTTCTTGGTGTAGCAATTTTAATAGCCAGTAGAGCATCTTCGTTCCATTTGATAACGCTATGCAGCGTTACGACTAGGCGTTACGCCTGTCAGGCTGCACTCTACTCATGCTGCATTCGAGCATTAGTGGGATTGTTTCGCCTACTTATCATCACCACCTTACATTTTTTCTACATTTATCACTACTTGTGAAAGACGACACCACAGAATCATCAGCAAACAGCCGCAGATTACGTAAAAACCAATAACACTGATGTGTACCGTTAGACACAGCGTAGCCTACGCTAGTCCATCAAGAGCAAACAGCTTGGGCTCGTCACGGAGGGATTGATTCTCCTCCATAACACGCGTCCATACGTCGCCTGGACCGTACAAACTGTACTGGCAAACTTCAACCGTGAATAGCTTGAGCATCCGCCCTACAGCCAAGACATGTCGCCCTGTGACTTCTATCTGTTTAAAGAGAAGCGCTTCAACTCGGACGACACGGTATGGGACTGGCTCTTGTGACAGTCACAGGAATTCTGGCAATAGGGAATCCTTCAGTTCGTTAAACAGTGGGGTAGTAGTGCTCAGGCCTCTGGTGATTACCTTTGAATGCAGCCAGCAATTATACTCAATGTCGTTTCGTATCGTGTCATTTGATCACCACTCGTATTTATTGTATCACTTAGGCTCACCAAATAGGGGTCTTCAGGCGCTTTCTCACATCGGACTAGAAACTGAAGGTAAAGTAATCATCAATCCGAAGATCTACTTGAACAAAACATACTTTACTAAGCATGGTCCTGATTTGGAGTTGGTATGCCGCTGCCTTCCACCGACCTTTGAACTGAATTACACAGTTTAGCGTGGATTCAGAACCTCGGTGGATTTTTCACATCAACAACAGTGCCAGAGGTGAAAGGAATGGAAAGTGACAGATAAAAATCCTAGAATTAACTGGGGATCAAACCCGCGACCTTTAGAGTTGTAGTTTGGGACTGTACCACCGACCCGCACAGTGACTACAAAGTGTACATATCAAAAACTACGAGAAACATTCAATAATTAAAGAGACAGATTGATGTTGAAATGAAAGTGTAGAGTTTTGTACTATTACAACCTTCGGTTGGCATCCCTGGTATGAGCTGAGAACAGCTGAAAGGTAAATTTTGTTTTATTTACCAATGCGTAGTTATTTTACAACTAAGTGATGGCGTGTTCGGTTGAAATTTTCACACTGGTTGGCACCGTTCAACAATTAGTTATTTTTAATTATTGTGAAAAAAACTGCTAAAATGAAAGAATCATCGTATCGGTGCGTTGTTGTTGTTGTGGTCTTCAGTCCGCAGACTGGTTTGATGCAGCTCTCCACGCTAATCTGTCCTGAGCAAGTCTCTTCAACGTTCGGCAACCTATATCCTTTAGAATCCGCTTACTATATTGGTCCCTCCGTCTCACTCTACGATTTTTACCCACACGCTTCATTCTAATGCAAAGTTGACAATTCCTTGATGCCTCAGAATGTGTCCCACCAATCTATATCTCTTCTCTTAGTCAGTATATGCCAAAAACTCCTTTTCTTCCCAGTTCGGTTAAGCACCTCCTCATTAGTTACGTGATCTGCCCATCTAATTTTCATCAGTCGTCTGTAGCAACATATTTCAAAAGCTTCTATCATCTTTTTATCTGAACTTCTTATTGTCCACGTTTCACTCCTTTACAATGTTACACAAATGCTTTCAGAAAGGACTTCATAACATTTAAATTAATATTGGATGTTAACAAGTTTCTTCTTTAGAAACGCTTTTCTTCCCATACCCATTCTGCATTTTATATCTTCTTTGCTTCGGCCATCAGAAGTTATCTTGCTACCCAAATAACAAAATTCATCTACTACTTTTATTGTCTCATTACCTAATCTAATTCCTTCAGCATCGCCTGATTTCCTGACATTACATTCCATTACCTACGTTTTACTCTTATTAATGTTCATCTTATATCTTCCTTTCAAGATACTGTCCATCCCATTCAGTTGCTCTTCCAGATCTTTCGCGGTCTCTGAGAGAATTACTATGTCATTGGCAAACCACAAAGTTTTTATTTCTTCTCCCTGCACTTTAATACCCTCTCCAAATTTCTCGTTCAATTCCTTCACTGCTCAATGTACAGATTGAACAACATTGGGGAAAGGCTACAACCCTGTCTTACTCCCTTCCCAACCTCTGCATCCCTTTCTTGCCCTTCGACTCTAATAACCGCTGTCTGGTTTTTGTATACATTGAATATAATTCTTCGCTCTAATATCCGCTGTCTGGTTTTTGTATGCATTGAATATAACTCGTTGCTCCCTACATTTTACCCCTGATTCAGTATTTGAAAGAGTGTATTCTAATCGACATTATCAAAAGCTTTCTCCAAATCGACAAACGCTAAAAATGTAGGTTTCCCTTTCCTTAGCCTATCTTCTAAGATAACTCATAATGTGAGTATTGCCTTCCGTGTTCCTACATTTTTCCTAAATCCAAACTGATCTTCCCCGAGGTCGGATTCCACAAGTTTACCAATTGTCTATAAATAATTCGTGTAAGTATTTTGCAACCATGACTTATTAGACTGATAGTTCTATAATTTTCACACTTGACTGCACTTGCTTTCTTTGGAATTGGAATTACAATATTCTTCTTGAAGTCGGGGGGTATTTCCCCTGTCTCATACATCTTGCATACCAGGTGATACAATTTTTTTCATGGCTGGCTCTCCTAACAACATCAGCAGTTCAGACGGAATATCATCTACTCCAGGGTGCTATAACATCGAATAAAGAGTTCTCTGGTTTCCGTCCGCGTCAAGTGGTTAAAACTCCACGAACCTTCGGCCAGGCAGCCCCCGCAAAAAAGTATCGAGCGCCGTACTTTCTGCCTCCTGTAAAATGACATTTACCACGTCATTATCAGTTAACTGGTTCGTATTGACATTAACCCTCCTAAACCGAACTATATAACTTACCAGCGACTCATTCTGACGCAGACTACTAGTGCTCAATTTCTCCCCATAAAATCTACCGCTATTCTGCCTTAGCCATTGTCAAGCGGTATGACTGTCTAGTGGCTGCAAGTACATTATATACATTAGCTGCCTGCTGTGACGTCACTGGTGCCCCGCGACGTCGCCATATATGGGCATGAGTTGAGGCCGAGCTGAGCTGCAGGCCGCCTCTCCGTTAAGAATGTTCTCAGTTGTTCTAATGGCGATAACGTCTTCAATTACACAGTCCCAGATGCCTTTAGTGCGAGTTATGGCAGAGGTTTCATCAAATTTGATGCGATAACCATTTTCTACGGCATGCTCAGTTAATGCTGGGTTCAGTAAACGATGAAACCTTTCATGTTCCTTCCTGTGTTGTTCGACAGTTCGTACTGTTTGTCCTATGCACGACTGGCCACACTCGCAAGGTATCTTGTAGACCCCAGGTGTTCTGAGGCCTGCTGTGTCTTTAACTGGCCTCAAGAATTGCCGGATTTTCGTCGGAGGCCCGTAGATTGGTCCTGTGTTTCTTGTCCTCTTCCTCGTCAGTGGTCTTATTGCGCTTCTGTCCTGAGATTGTGTCATTTATGACCGTTGTAGCCTTTATTCCTGAAGACCTTGCGTAGGTGGTTCAACTCATGGGGCAGGTTATCAGAGTTTGATATTGTTCTTGCAGGATGTACCAATATCTGTAGTACAGTGCGCTTCTGTGCCGGGTAACGATGGCTAATGGCGTACAAGAAGAGATAGGTGTGGGAAGGTTTTCTATAGACGCATCCATTTCGTTTGCGACGTACAACGACGTCGAAGAAGGGCAATATATTCTCTCTTTCTATCTTCAGGATGTACTGGATGTTACGATTAATGCTGTTCAGATGGTCTAAGAACTCAAGTTTCCCACGTTCAAATGTTCAAATGTTTGTAAATCTATCGGACCAAACTGTGTGGTCATCAGTCCGTAGCTTACAAACTACTTAAAGTAAGGTAAACTAACCTAAGGACAACACACACACACACACACACACCCATGTCCCAGGGAGGACTCGAGCCTCCGACGGCGAGCAACCGCGCGCTCCGCAGCGAGGCGCCTTAGACCGCTCGGCTACTCCAAAGCGGCAAGTTTCTCACGTCCGTGTGGCCAAATGACGAACGAATGGGAAGAAACATCTAGGCTTTAATGGTGCTGTTTCCAAGGAAATATTTTCAAAATTCTCCATGAAGAGGTTCGCAACAGTTGGAGCTAACGGGCTTCCCATAGCAATACCGTTTGTCTGATCGTAATATTGGCCGTTGTGTAGAAAATAGGAAGAAATAAGTGTGTGGCTACATAGCTCGTCCACTTCACTTGCAAAGAACTGGGACACTAAGTCCAAAGAGTCGTTGACAGAAACATTCGTAAAAAGCGCCACCACAGTCAAGCTGGCCGTAATATGACGCTCACCAAGGCGGAGATGGTTACTTCGATTGATAAAATCCGCTGAGTGACGTCACTGCCGGCAGATAATGTATATAAGCCCTACTAGCAGCCACTAAACAGTCATACTACTTGACAATGGCCAAGGAGTGCTTGGCAGAAAGCTCATGAAGCTTGAGGCGAACGGCAACCCGAGAAAATTTTATTCGGCTAAAATGTGTTGAGAAAATTGCACGGAGCGCGAATAACTGGATAGATTGGTGTAATGGTACAAAAATATTCAAACCTCAGTGAGTAATGAGCTTAGTCCAGGCAACACCACATAGAGAGGTTCAACATTTGGTTGAACATACAGCTAAAACAAATGGACTTAGTATTGGAACAGTTCATAAATCTATGAATGACAAGCTGAAGCACAACAAAACATGCACACAGTTGGTCATTAGAGAGTTAACGCCCTATACAGCTGATTTGGCCACCTCATACTTTTCTTTGTTCCAGAAATTAAAAATTTTCCTGGCTGGACAAAACCTTAATGAAGAACCCATCCAGTCTTGAAGAAAATCACTTTCGGGATAGTATCTTGAACATATACCAACTTACGACCAAATGCGCTGAATTTCGAAGCGATTAGGCCGAAAAATAACGTAAGTTAAGGATCACAAACTACTGTATTTTTTATTGAACCAAGCTACTTGTCGAATGATTGCCTATCACTGACTGCACCAACGAAATTACATGACTGTAATGAACGTAGTTCAGGACATATGGTTTGGTAACACTTGGACGCGTCAACAATTACCTTCCTTACACTGACGTACAGTAAAACTCATCAGGCAAGAAATTCCTTTCTACTAATGCCATTGCTACCTCAATTTGCCTATAGTTCAAATGTTTGTAAATCTAAGCGACCAAACTACCGTGGTCAATTGTACAGTAATATGAAATGTAATTTAAATGTGTGAACCTTGCCAGATGCTGTCAAATAAGTGAATTGTAAACTCACTTTAAGTGACGCTCTCAACTTATACTACAATGTCAATTATGTTAACATAGCTTTTAATTCAGTAATACTTGGTATGTAATGAGTTTCACACTGTTCACTTTCAAATTACACTATAAAATATTAACGAGGCCACTGATTACGTAAACATAAGTATACATGGCAACAGATGATTTTTGCTATTCAAACAAATGTCATATGCAAAGACGAGTATTCTGTGTGTTGTATCTTTGTTTACCATCTTTGAGCACCTAAGCAATAGCGTCTTTGCCGACGCCTGTCAACAGTTTACCTGATGATGGCCTAATAAGCCGAAAACTAGTTGTAAATAAAAAAAAAAAAATAGTAGAACAGAAACATTTTTTTTCCAACCTTAAATATGGAAGTGTTCTACTAAGAAGTGACGGAAGAATCCATTTATAAAACTTTACACATCTCCTTTCTGGCATTCATAAATACATAATGCATGTAAGTTACAGTCAGTAAATCAGCTTCAATTAGTGCTGCAAAAAGTATTTCGAAAAATAAGGTCATAGTTCCAACAGTATGATTATTGCCAGTATAAATTTACGCATAGTGAACAAAGAAAATCTGTCTACCAAATTATCAATGTTTCCTAAACCCACATTAGTTACTGAAAATTCCTCGCTTTCAATGGATGTATTAATAAAACTTTTCATCATAACAATATGATAAGCCGGCCGCGGTGGCCGAGGTGACTGAGGCGCTCCAGTCACGGTCAGCACGGCCACTACGGTCGGGGGTTCGAATCCCCCCTCGGGCATGGATATTTGTGCCGTCTTTAGTCTTAGCTAGTTCATAAGTAGTTTGTAAGCTTAGGGACTGATGACCCCGTAGTTAAGTCCCATAAGTTGTACACACATTTGAACATTTGAACAATATGATATCCCGTTCCGTTACGTACAATACAAAGTTAAATTGTAAAATAACTTAGTCTAAAAATATCACTATAAGATACGACTGCAATATATTTTATTTAACAACGTCGTTGTTGTTGAGGTCTTCAGTCCGCAGACTGGTTTGATGCAGCTCTCCACACTGCCCTGTCCTGGGCAAGTCTCTTCACCTGAGAATACGTTCGGCAACCTATATCCTTTTGAATCTGCTTACTTTATTCGTCACTCGGTCTACCTCTACGACTTTTACCCCACACACTTCCTTCTAATACTAAGTTGACGATTTCTTGATGTCTCACAATGAGTCCCACCAATCTATCCCTTCTCTCAGCTAGGATATGCCAGAAACTTCTTTTCTCCCCAATGCGGTTAAGCACCTCCTCATATGTTACGTGATCTACCCATTTAATTTTCATCATTCGTCTATAGCACCACATTTCGAGAGCTTCTATCATCTTTTTGTCTGAACTCCCATACAATGCTATACTCCAGACAAATGTTTTCAGAAAGGACTTCCTAACATTTAAATTAATATTGAATGTTAACAAGTTTCTTCTTTAGAAACGCTTTTCTTCCCATACCCATTCTGCATTTTATATCTCCTTTCCTTCGGCCATCAGAAGTTATCTTGCTATCCTAATAACAAAAACCATCTACTACTTTTATTGTCTCATTACCTAATCATATTCCTTCAGCATCACCTGACTTTCTGACATTACATTACCTACGTTTTACTCTTGTTAATGTTCATCTTATATCTTCCTTTCACGACACTGTCCATTCCATTTCATTGCTCTTCCAGATCCTTTGCAGTCTCTGACAAAATTACTATGTCATCGGCAAACCGCAAACTTTTTATTTCTTCTCCCTGAACTTTAATTCCCCCACCAAATTTCTCCTTCCATTCCTTCACTGCCTGCTCAATGTACAGATTGAACAACATTGGGGAAAAGCTACAACCCTGTCTTAGTCCCTTCCCAACCTCTGCGTCCCTTTCTTGCCCTTCGACTCTTAACAACCGCTGTCTGGTTTTGGAATAGGTTGAAAATAACTCTTCGCTCCCTATATTCTACCCCTGCTACCTTCAGAATTTGAAAGAGTGTATTCCAGTCGACATTGTCAAAAGCTTTCTCCAAATCTACAACCGCCAAAAATGTAGTTTCGCCCTTCCTTAGCCTATCTTCTAAGATAAGCCGTAAAGTGAGTATTGCCTCCCGTGTTCCTACATTTCTTTTAAATCCGTATTGATCTTCCCCGAGGTTGGATTCCACAAGTTTTTTTTCTGTAAATAATTCGTGTTAGTATTTTGCAACCATGACTTGTTAAGGTGATAGTTCTGTAATTTTCACACTTGTCTGCACTTGCTTTCTTTGAAATTGGGATTACAATATTCTTCTTGAAGTCGGAGGGTATTTATCCTGTATCATATATCTTGCATACCAGGTGATACAATTTTTGTCATGACTGGCTCTCCTAACGACATCAGCAGTTCAGACGGAATATCATCTACTCCAGGGGCCTTCTTTGGACTCAAGACCTTCAGTGCTCTGTCAAATTCTTCTCGCAGTATCTTAACAACGAAATACCCATAATTTGTAAGCGTGAGGAGAGACACCTTGCAGTTAAACGGCGTGCCGCCAACTGAGGTAAAGCGTTACTGTTTACTGAATACATCCCGAACGCGTTCCGACATCATCACATTCAAGAAAACTAGTTTCGGCGAAACCGAAAATTCGTCTGATTTTTGGTCGAATCTGAAACAGCGGCCTAATCCAATATTTTAGCCGAAACCGAATATTCGGTCGGCCCTTACAAACCACTTAAACTAACCTAACGAGACACACACACACACACTATATATATATATATATATATATATATATATATATATATATATATATGGTGTTACAAGAAGGTACGGCAACATTTTCAGGAAAAATTCCTCACACACAAAGAAAGAAAATATGTTATGTGGACATGTGTCCGGAGACGCTTAATTTCCAAGTTAGAGCTCATTTTAGTATTTCTCTTTAAATGTAAATTGAAATAATTCGTGCAGACAATTGTCAAAATACCCAATTGTTTCGTTAGTCTGTACTGTACTTCCTCGATTCACCGCCCAGATGGCCCAATTGAAGAAAGGTAATGTTTACTTCCGTGCTTATGTTGACATGAGACGAATGAGGCTTCATTCCAACGTGATCAAATTGTAAATTTTCACAATAAACATGTGTGGTCTGACGAGAATCTGCACGCAACGTTTGGTCAGGAATTGTTGGTGATGTTTTCATTGGGCCTCATGTTCTTCCACCTACGCTCACTGGAGCACGTTATCATGATTTATTACGGGATACTCTACCTGTGCTGCTAGAACATGTGCCTTTACAAGTACGACACAACATGTGGTTCTTGCACGCTGGAGCTCCTGCACATTTCAATCGACGTGTTCGTACGCTTCTCAACAACAGATTCGGTGACCGATGGATTGGTAGAGGCGGACCAATACCATGGGCTCCACGCTCTCCTGACCACAACCCTCTTGACTTTCATTTATGGGGGCATTTGAAAGCTCTTGTCTACGCAACCCCGGTACCAAATGTAGAGACTTCCTGCTCGTATTGTGGACGGCTGTGATACAATACGCCATTCTCCAGTGCTGCATCAGCGCATCAGGGATTCCATGCGACCGAGGGTGGATGCATGTATCCTCACTAACGGAGGACGTTTTGAACATTTTCTGTAATAAAGTGTTTGAAGTCACACTGGTACATTCTGTTTGTTTCTATTCCATGATTAATGTGAGTTGAAGAGAAGTAATAAAATGAGCTCTAACATGGAAATTAAGCGTTTCCGGACACATGTCCACATAACACATTTTCTTTCTTTGTGTGTGAGGAATGTTTCCTGAAAGTTTGGCCGTATCTTTTTATAACATCTTGTATATATATAAGGGAGGACTAGAACTTCCGGTGGGAGCGGCCATTGAGCCCTAACAAACCGCCTATAACCGGACGGCTATTTCCGTGGGCATATTAATCTGCATATATAACTGAAGCGGTTGAAGACGAAGGTCAGTCGCTTTTTTCTGACTGAAGCGGCTCGAGTGTAGCGGTGAGCTATCGTGATGAAACAACACTTTTTTCTGGCCGTCCCAGGACACTTTTCCTCTATAGCAGCCTTGAGTTTCATAGCATTCTCCGTGATGGTTTTTCCCTTTCAGTGCGGTAATCTGTAAGAAGAATACCTTAAGCATCCCAAAAGACTGACTCCGTTTTGACTGTTGTCTTTCTATTTTCGGAGTATAATGATGAATCCAAGATTTGTCCATAGTAAAAGGACGACGCAAAAAGTTCACAAGGATTTTTAAAAAATTTATTTATTTATTTATACTATTTTATTTATTTAATAGATGAAAATTTATACTATTTTATTTATTTATTTATACTATTCATGGATCATATGTTGGAAACAGTAGACTGGCAGGGCGGGATTAAAATAGGTCAAAACAAAATAAGCAGTCTCGCATATGTGGTGACTTAGTTGTAAAGGCCGATTCGCTTGAAAGGTTGCAAACTAATATTTCAGAGCTCGATCAGAGATGAAGGATTATGATATGAAGATCAGAATATCCAAAACGAAAGTAATGTCCGTGGGAAAGAGATTCAAACAGATTGAGTGCCAGATAGGAGGAACAAAGTTAGAACAGGTAGACAGTTTCAAGCACCTGGGATGAATTTTCTCACAGGATGGCAACATAGCGAAAGAACTGGAATCGAGGAGCAGGAAAGCTAATGCAGTGAGTGCTCAGCTAAGATCTACTCTCTTCTGCAAGAAGGAAGTAAGTACCAAGACTAAGTTAGCAGTGCACTGCTCTATCTTTCGACCAACTTTGTTGTATGGGAGTGAAAGTTCGGTGGATACAGGTTATCTTATTCATAAGGTAGAGGTTACAGATATGAAAGTAGCAAGAATGATTGCAGGTACTAATCGATGGGAACAATGGCAGGAGGGTGTCCATAATGAGGAAATCAAAGAAAAACTGGGAATGAACACCACAGATGAAGCAGTTAGAGCGAACAGACTGAGATGGTGGGGCCATGTTACACGCATGGGAGAAGCAAGGTTACATAAGAGACTCATGAGCGGAGGGTAAGAGGAGTCAAGGTAGACCTTGAAGAAAGTACTTAGATTCGGTGCAGAATGATTTTGAAGTAATGGGCATAAAATCAGACGAGGCATCAATATTAGCATTGAATAGGCGATATTGGAAGAATTTTATTGGAGGTACGTTGCTCCAGACTGAACGCTGAAAGGCATAATCAGTCTCTAATGATGATAATGATGATGATGATGATGATGATGATTTATTGAGTAGTTACACTTACTCAGCAGATGTTCACAGGCGCTTCGTTTCAACTCGGCAGTCAGTAATCACGAAAATTCTTGTGCATAGCTTCTTCATACTCAGTTCATAATGCAAAATAACATGCACTCTGCCTTTGAGACAGCTGTGGCCTCTCCTAACTCAAGCACTTCCAAAATAGTATTACGGATTGTGTTGATTATTTCTAGCGACACAAGAACGTAGCCAAAAGGGGGGGGCGGGGTCCTGGGGGTCCGCTCCCCCCCTGTCACCTAAACGATAAAATACTACTCAAACTTATGCTAAGGACAACACACACACACACACCCATGCTCGATGGTGGACTCGAAGCTCCGAAGGGACTAAATGAAATAAGACACGACCTAGCTACCGTGTAGTGAAACTGAATGAGATTGTTATCAGTCATACACCGAAAAAGGGATACGCACTATCGAAAATCAACAAAACCATCTAGAGATTTTAATTATCGATACATCGATAACAGCATCGGCTATTGCCCAGTCCTCTTTTAGCCGTTGTTCATTGTTGGCGTCACTCCATTATTGCTATGGTAAGCATGGAATGTTGCCGCTGCCGTTTATTTCTTTTGTTAAGACTAGTTTCCAATTATGAGTAAGTTCATAACAAGAAAAAAAGAGAAAACCCGACTTTCATTTGTCTACTAGCGTTAGGGTAAGTTAAAATACATAGTACTATAATAGCTTATTTATCTATTTACAGCAGTTGAGTCGTTATTTGGAGTGGCAATATTCCAGTATATCATAAGGCACCTCACTCAGTAAGTGTAATAGTTTTTATAGTTAGGTTTAAGAGTAATATTTTATCTAGAGGATGGATACGTTGCAATGCCAACAAGAGTAAAAGAACCAATAATCGTGGAAATAAAATTATAGACTTACGCTTCCTAAATCAATATGCAAGGTATTTATACCGTGCAGATTTTACGAAACACCGAGCTACAGAAGTGGCTGACAGGCAACGAGCTCGGTGACGTGCAACCGTGTCGTTGCCAGTGTTCAAATACAAAGACACACTTCTCATTCTCATAATCTGACTTCATTTGCAATAACAACTAAAGGTTCTGCTGGTGTATGTTGAAACAATTTTTAAGAAATGTTTTCCTCAATTTTCTATATAAAATATTGCAGTATTTGTAAGAAGATCTTACAAACGCAAGCTATGTGCATAATATATATAAATGAAAAACATGAGCATAAGTAAATTTCTCTTCAACCATTCGGACCCCCCCCTTTGACAATATCCCGGCTACGTCACTGAGCGACATGGCTATTTTTGGAGGCTCCTGTCACGATCCGTGTTCGATGCTTTAACCTGCCTCTCTTATTTCGTGAACCAAAGTCTCACCATAGCAAAGGAAGGACATGAGTCACCAATATAGGCGATATCTTGTCAAGAATTTGTTTGAGTTTCACGAATTCCAGACCTATCCATCTTTATCTTTCATTCTCACTCGCAAATGCTCGTGTTCAGGTAGCTACTCAACAATTAGCTTGACTGAATGCGATAAAACAATGCAATTTTACTCTACTTTAAGAATAAATTCATATGCACAGATGTTCCTGTCGTCATCTTTTAGTATACAAGACAAGTTATTTATCGAACGACCCTCGTATGTGGATACTATCTACAACTGCGAAAACGTAGTAAGCAGTATAACTTTTTTCAAAATGTTCAAATGTTTGTATTGCTTATGGGACTTAACTACGGGGTCATCAGTTCCTAAACTTACAAACTACTTATGAACTAGCTACCACTAAGGACCGCACAAATATCCATGCCCGAGGGGGGGGGATTCGAACCCCCGACCGTAGTGGCCGTGCAGACCGTGACTGACCGCGCCGAAGTCCCCTCGGCCACCGCGACCGGCATAACTTTTTTTTTTTTTTCATTCAATATTTTGTGAGGAGTGTCAGCCAGAAAAGTTTCCCATTGGAAAGTCACCTTTCGTATGAATAGCTGTAGTGAACAACTGATTAAAGGGGTCTTGCGCTATCGACTACATGTGCAGCACGTGAGGAGGATACCATCAAGATGACGCCCAAGTTAGTGGCCTTTTTGGCTTATCCTGGAAGTGTCTCGAACAGGATTGGCCGTATTTTGCGGAAATTTGATGTGAAATGTGTTTTTCGACCACCATCTACGATTAAGGCGCGTTTAGGGTCCGTAAAGGATTAAGTTTATTCGCGTAACTCGTGTGTCTATAGTATCCCATGCGGACAACCGGTGTACTGAACCTAACCGTCATACTCGTTTAAAACAACCTGTCAAATCATTAATTACAGAACATTGCCTAGACACTGGTCACCCTACGGAATATAATACAGAGATTCTGACATGCACTTCAAACTATTTGGGATTGTGTTATTGGGAAGCAGTTTAAACTAGCAAATAACCTTGTAAATAGAGATGGACAAATTTGCTTCTGCGCGGAATCCTGCTCCTATCAAATCACTGAGGGATTTTTAATGGCACCTCACCCGTTAATCAATGATATTAACTACCGTTACTTCTGACATTTATCATCTTTCGTGGTGTGATGGTGCTGTTCCTTACTGGTTCGTTTGGTGGTAACTTTTCGACTTGCACTGAAAACTGAGTCTTTAAATATTAGGCACAGTGCTTCGTATCTACAGTTGCCTTGAAAATGGCTGGCTATGCTCCGATTCCACTCCCATGAACCACAGACATTGCCGAGGTGGGGTGGCTTGCGTGCCTCAACGATACAGATAGCCGTACCGTAGGTGCAACCACAGCGGAGGGGTATCTGTGGAGAGGCCAGACAAACGTGTGGTTCCTGAAGAGGGGCAGCAGCCTTTTCAGTAGTTACAGGGGCAACAGTCTGGATGATTGACTGAGCTGGCCTTGTAACATCAGCTAATGTGGCTTTGCCACACAGCTACTGCGAACGGCTGAAAGCAAGGGGAAACTACAGCCGTTACCTTTCCCGAGGACATGCAGCTCTACTGTATGAACATATGATGATGGCATCCTCTCGGGTAAAATATTCCGGAGGTAAAATAGTCCCCCATTCGGATCTCCGGGCGGGGACTACTCAGGAGGATGTGATCATCAGGAAAGACAATACTGGCATTCTACGGGTCGGAGCGTGGAATGTTAGATCCCTTAATCGAGTAGGAAAATTAGAAAATTTAAAAAGGGAAATGGATAGGTTGAAGTTAGATATAGTGGGGATTAGTGAAGTTCGGTGGCAGGATGAACAGGATTTCTGGTCAGATGAGTACAGGATTATAAATACAAAATCAATTGGGGGCATCACAGGAGTAGGATTGATAATGAATAAGAAAATAGGAATGCGAGTAAACTACTATGACCAGCACAGTGATCGTATTATCATTGTCAAGATAGATACGAAGCCAACACCGACAACTGTAGTACAGGTTTATATGCCAACTAGCTCTGCCGATGATGAGGAAATCGAAGAAATATATGAGGAGCTAAAGGAAATTATTCAGACAATTAAGGGAGAGGAAAACTTAATTGTTATGGGAGACTGGAATTCGGTAGTAGGACAAGGAAGGGAAGGGAGGATAGTAGGTGAATATGGTCTGGGTAAAAGGAATGAAAGAGGAAGCCGCCTGGTAGAATTTTGCACAGAACATAATTTAGTTATAACAAACACCTGGCTTAAGAATCACAAAAGAAGGTTGTATACGTGGAAGAGACCAGGAGACACCGGGAGATACCAGATAGAATTTGTAATGGTAAGACATAGATTTCGGAACCAGGTTTTAAACTGTAAAACATACCCAGGGGCAGATATAGACTCTGACCATAACTTGTTGGTTATGAACTGTAGGCTGAAACTGAAGAAACTACAAAAAGGTAGGAAAATAAGGAGATGGGACCTGGATAAATTGAAGGAACCTGAGGTTCTTAAGAATTTCAGAGGGAGCTTTAGGCAACAATTGACAGAAACAGGGGAAAATAAAACAGTAGAGGAGGAATGGGTAAAATTGAGAGATGAAATAGTGAAGGTAGCAGAGGACAAAATAGGTAGGAAGGCAAGACCTACAAAAAATCCTTGGATATCACAGGAGATACTAAATTTAATCGATGAAAGGAGAAAATATAAAAATGCAGTAAATGAAACAGGCAAAATGGAGTACAGACGACTAAGAAATGAGATTGACAGGAAGTGCAAAATGGCTAGGAAGGAGTGGCTAGAAGGCAAATGCAAGGATGTAGAGGAATGTATAAATAGGGGAAAAATAGATACAGCCTACAGGAAAATAAAAGAATCATTTGGAGATAAGAAAAACAGCTCTATGAATATCAAGGACACGGGTGGAAAACCAGTTCTCAGCAAAGAAGGGAAAGCTGAAAGGTGGAAAGAGTATATAGAGGGGCTCTACAAAGGAAATGAACTTCGAGACAATATTGTAGGAAGGGAAGAGGATGTAGATGAAGATGAAATAGGAGATACTGTACTGAGAGAAGAATTTGACAGAGCCCTGAAAGACCTAAGTCGAAACAAGGCCCCTGGAGTAGATGATATTCCCTCAGAGCTACTGAAGTCTCTGGGGGAACCAGCCATGACAAACCTGTTTCACCTGGTGTGTAAGATGTATGAGACAGGCGAAGTACCCTCAGACTTTAAGAAAAATGTTATAATCCCCATTCCAAAGAAAGCAGGTGCAGAAAGGTGTGAAAACTACAGAACCATCAGTTTAATAAGTCATGGTTGCAAAATATTAACACGAATTATATACAGAAGGATGGAAAAGCTGGTAGAAGCCGACCTCGGGGAAGATCAGTTTGGGTTCAGGAGAAATGTAGGAACACGGGAGGCAATACTCACTTTACGGCTTATCCTAGAAAATAGATTAAGAAAAGGCAAACCTACATTTCTAGCTTTTGTAGATTTGGAGAAGGCTTTTGACAATGTTGATTGGAATAAACTCTTTCAAGTTCTGAAGCAAGCAGGAGTAAAATATAGGGAGCGTAAGGTTATTTACAACTTGTACAAAAGCCAGACAGCGGTTGTCAGAGTTGAAGGGCATGAAAGGGATGCAGTGGTTGGGAAGGGAGTAAGACAGGGTTGTAGCCTTTCTCCAATGTTATTCAATTTGTACATTGAACAAGCTATAAAGGAAAGCAAGGAGAAATTTGGAGAAGGAATTAAAATTCAGGGGGAAGAATTAAAAACATTGCGTTTTGCTGATGACATAGTAATTCTGTCAGATACAGCAAAGGACCTGGAAGAGCAATTGAATGGAATGGACAGTGTGCTGAAAGCTGCATATAAGATGAACATTAACAAGAGTAAAACTAGGGTAATGGAGTGCAGTGTAAGAAAATCAGGTGATGCTGAAGGAATTAGATTGGGAAACGAAGCAATAAAGGACGTAGATGAGTTTTGTTATTTGGGCTGTAAAATAACAAACGATGGTCGCAGTACAGAGGATATAAAATGCAGAATGGCAATGGGTAGAAAAGCGTTCTTGAAAAAGAGAAATTTGTTAACATCGAATATTGATTTAAGCCTAAGGAAGTCCTTTCTGAAGACATTTGTATGGAGTGTTGCCTTGTATGGGAGTGAGACATGGACGATAAACAGTGCGGACAGGAAGAAGATAGAGGCTTTTGAAATATGATGCTACAGAAGAATGCTGAAGATTAGGTGGGTGGATCGCGTAACTAATGAGGAGGTACTGAACAGAATTGGGGAGAAAAGAAATTTCTGGCATACCTTGACTAAAAGAAGGGATAGATTGGTAGGACACATTCTTAGACATCAAGGAATTGTGAATTTAGCATTAGAGGGAAGTGTGTGGGGTAAAAATCGCAGAGGAAGACCAAGAGATGGATACAGTAAGCAGATTCAGATAGACGTAAGTTGCCGTTCTTATGTGGAGATGAAGAGGCTTGCTCAGGATAGGGTATTGTGGAGAGCTGCATCAAACCAGTCTCCGGACTGAAGACCACAACAACAACATGCTCCGATTCCATAAGCCGGCTGCATATCCGTCAAGTTTTTCGAATACTCATTACGCCCGTAGAATCTCGGATTTCATAATGATCTGAAATTATGAGTATATGTAAAGTTTAAGGATAATGACTATGTCCTACCATTTTACAGTAACGGATAAGCAAAACTGGAATATTTGAGTACTGTCAGACAAACAGTATCGGACCTTAATAATTGCCTTATCTAAGGTTTTACCTCTTAATGGGTGAATTACAACAGCATTTAAAATTTTTTAAATAAGCCAGTAGTTAACGAAAAGCTCAGGTACCGAAAGTTGGATTTTATATTGTACGGTATGGAAATTACAAGCTATCTACTCAGGGGAATACTATAGGACACAAAATGAAAAATAAGTTAAAAATGGTACAATGTATTGACGGAAGACTGGTACTGATACGATTGAAAGGTATGGAGAAAGGTATGGTATTAATAGCGGTATACGTTCAAACCAGCCAACAGGAAGATGAGGAGGTTGAAGAGTATTATGAGAAGATTCAAGAACTTATGGACAAAGAAAATAAAAACGTCTGCATAATTATTATGGGGGGGGGGGTGGAAGATACAGTAGGAAAATTTCGATTAGGAATGATAAATGAGAAATTAGGATGTCTATTTAGCTTCCGCAGAGAAAATTCCCTAGTGATAGGTAACGCTTTATTAAAAAATCACAAAAGTAAGCGTTATACATGGATATCTAATGTAAATAGAGAAAAGTATCAGTTGGACTACATCCAGATACAGAAAAGGTTTGGAACTGTCTGAAGAGTCCTAAAGCTCGTCTAGGAGCAGACATAAATTCTAAACGCAACTCGGAGTGGGAGAAATACAACTGAAGCTGAAGAAAGTGTGGAGATGGGAAGCAAAAGAAAGTTTAAGCCTAGAGACACTCAAGGAGGGAGGGAAAGCATCAGAGTGGGAAAATTGGTTTATGGAACACTGGGAAAGAGGTACAGTTGAGAAAGTGTAAATGACAAATGCATTAAAATGAAGAAAGGACTCATGGAATTTGCCCAGAACTATTAGGAATTAGAGTGTCCAAACGTATCTGTTGGATATGAATAACAGGAAACATGCTGAAAAAGATTGTGAACGGGGAAAGTAGAAACATTTGAAAAATGAAGAAGACAAAAAGAGGAACAGGAAAGTGAATAACGAACTACGGAGACAAACCGAAAAATCAAGAAAAAGATTGATAAAGAGAAATGTGAAGAAATAGAGAAAATTGAGGAGGTGGGAAAATATGATGTACAGTGTGGCTAGTGAGTTAGATTTTGAAAGTGAAAGGAAGAAGACTAATATGTAAATAAAAGGAACGGATGGAAAATTAGCTGAAGAACCACAGAAGGTTACGAGCAGATGGCAAGAATATGTGGAATGTCGCTATAACATGGATCAAACAGCAAATCAAGACTGAAGAGGAGGAAATGTGAGTTGGAGGAAGGAAAGGGGGACAACATTTTGGAAGCAGAAAAGGCACTGAAGACATGTGGAATCGATAACATACCAGCAGAATTGTTGAAGAGTTTGTGAAACATAGGAAGGAAGGAATGGTCTACCTGTGTAATGAGATTTACAACAGAGGCAGGGACGGATCCAGGACGGCCTGCTGGGCGGTGGGGGGGGGGGGGGGGGGTTAATGATTTCTTATGGTCAGATAAACTCTGCCTCATTAGAAAGAGTAGTACCGGCCACCCCTTTTTCCCCACGCCCAATCAAACAAAAGCCCCACAGTTTCGAGGACTCGGTTCAGTGATAGCTCGCTAGCTTCCCATTCTTAATAAAAGCTTCGAAAGACCCTTCGGCCCCCCTCCTCCCCCCTCCCCCCGAATCCGCCTATGTACAGAGGGGAATTGCCTGATGATTTTCTTGCAACGGTACTGTTCCCAACCTAGAAAATCGCACTGACCTGTTTTACGGCCCACTTTAGATTTGTAGTTTTATAAGTTTCTGCAAACATTTTGGACCTAAATAATAAAAAATTAATTAATAAGAGTGTCTGAAACCCTTATAGAAAAAAAACATTTTTGGTGCTGAAGGGTTTCGAACCATTGACCTTCAGCATCACAGCCCAACACATTGCCCACTATGTTACAGCTGTCAGTTACGAATTGCGTCCTTTAATCTCATACTATTGATGGCCGTTGTTAACTGATGTTAATATGGCATTTGTAGACACTAGATTATCGTTTATCATACGAAGTACGACGCCTTTTTGTTAATTCTTCAGTGCGCCATTGCTTTGAAATGACAACATGTAAGTTACAATAAGAAAATCATCAAATACGCAACACAAGATGGCGTATGCCAGAGAGAGTTCTGGGCGAGGAATGTCACGTGACATCTGCGAATGGCTCGTTTTTATTAATTCAATGGAGGGTGTCAAAACTCCGTTATTTTTGCAAATATCTCTCAATCGATACGAGATATGAAAAAAAAAAAAAAACGAAACATAAGGGTACAAAGTTGTAGAGAATTTACTCCTCTACAAATTCGTTTATTGAATTATCGCGTCAGGTGAACGGTTTAATTGCAATGGGCTCCTGGGATTGTAGTACATTCTATGTTTATATGAAAATTTCGGGATTTAATGTTTATTGGCGCAGCTTGGATGCTAAAAAGTGGTTTTCCATGTTGGGTACAGTCACAGAGTAACATATACAGAGGAGAAGCCTCCCCTAAACCACTGTCCTACGCTCCCCTCGTAGTTCCGTAAGATGCTAGCAGGTGTCAGGCGGATCGCTGTCTTACGGTGCCTCTTGCACGTCAGAGGGTAGCGTGGAGGGGAGGCTGAGGGGAGAGCTCGTGCCGCCTCCTGCCACAAGGCAACGGCTGTGTCCAGCTTGCTGGCGTTTGAGGGGAGCTGGTGGTGGGGACTGCCGCTACCTGCCAACTGCTCTGGCCAGTTTAATGAGCTGCTTCTGACCGCAGCGCCATCATGGGACATCTTACAGAACTGCTGGAAACCCTCCCTCCCCACACCCCGGAGCGTAGGACCGGGCCCTTATGGAGGTTTCCCATCTGTATATATTTGTCTGTGGTACGGTCAGGCTGCGCAGAGCAGAGAAGCACTTGGAGGTCTCCCCCTCCCACCAACTTTCGCTCGCCTTCGAGGAAGGCCGAGAGGGGCTGGCTTGACCTGTTCGGTGCCACGCTACATCCAGGGGGCGGAGTATACCTGGCAGAATTTTTGTAGAGTGTGTGGGACGCCTTACACAATGTTGGACCGCGTTTTATGGTGGGTGATAGCGGGGACTGCCTTTTTAGTCATTCGGCCGTTTCGCAAGAGAGGAATTTGCCGGATACAAACAATAGCAGAATGCTCTGGGCCCCAGGCTGTTTATGGAGACGTATTGCTCTTAGGCGTTATCTAAAAAGCTTCCTTGAAGGCAGCAGAGTTTGAACATAGTTAGTGTGACGAATGGTTAGGTTGAGAGGAAAGCTTTCTGCCCGTCTGGCACCCCAGGGGTTTGGCTCCAGCAGCTGTATATATAGCACAACGTTAACATTTTCAGGTCGTGTGACCGTAGCTAGGAGCAAGCTGAAATTCCTTGCAGGGCACTGACCCTGGGAACGGTGAAATCCGCGGGAAGCTTTGATGGCGTGGGCGGAGTCATGTGGCAGCCGCAGAGAATGCGTCCTGATTCGGCAAATTATTTTAGTATGACAGCTAAACAATTTGTCAACCCCGCTACGCCATATGATTGGTCTGCCTATTAGCCGTTAGCAGTGATTGATGCGTCTATTGTACGTGGGTGTGGCTGCCCATCACTTGCCGTGAGCTGTAACAGAGTGCGAGGAGGCACGAAGACTCCGCTTTGAGCGTCCGAAGTGTACGGACCTCGGGAGACACGCAATACTCCGTTTAAATTCGCGGGGAGGACATCGACTTAAACGGTCCTCTGGTTAGACTTCTTTGATTCCGAAGATTCGGACCTTGTAGAACTTGTGTTTACTTCACGGACGTTACATTGTCCGCAGGTTACGCTGTGAGCGGCCACAGTTTAGTTTTCGTTTTGCTAGAAGTCTCTAGTTGAGCATTCGCGCTTTTGCGAATCGGGCACTGTTTTTTACCAGATCTTATTATGCAAATCACTGATCGATTTGTGCCAAGTGGTCTTTGTGTCACCTATGCAAAATATTGATAAGTCTACTAGCGTGATAGAACCGCACAGCAACTGCCTAGCGACGCCGACGCTAGTGACGCTGTGTTAAGTTACATGTCGACCCTGCTTAACAGGTTTCAGCAATTACGGTCGGATAAAAATTTCAGCTCATCCGCTCCCACCACCTGCCGCCTGCAAGCCTGAGACACTGCCGTCAATGATCATCTGTGTGGGTAAGGTGACGCACTTGCTGTGGGATTATATGAATCAGACTTGTTGGATTCTGTCCCTTATTTTATTCTTTTGAGATCTGCCTATTTACTCTGGGGAGCTTAGGGCTAACTATAATTTCAAGCCTCTGTGTAACCAATCTAATAGCATTCTGTTTTGCAAAACCTCCGACCTTTGACTCAGCCAGTCATTTTTGTGTCTCAATATTTTAACATTTGTAAAAGATTGTTTGAATACCATTATCCATTTTACATGATAGAAAATGTTATCTGATTTATTTTTCATGTTTAATTATAATAAATTGATTTTGAGCAGATCGTCTTTCATTTAAGAACATTCCTTTTTCACTATTTTAGAGGGGAAACAGAATAGTTAAATTCCAAAGTTTACCATTAATGTTTCAAGTATTTTTGTTTTTGTTTGGTACAACTGATACATTGCAATAGAGTAGGAATATTTATTATGTATTTGAAAATATGTATGATCACATCATAGCTGATCAGTAACATTATAATTTTCCATATTTTGGAGAAATATGGTGGTGACACAAGATAATTAATTGTTGTCCTATATATATATATATATATATATATATATATATAACAAACGACATAGTTCACAAAAGGAAATTCAAAGAGTTTGGTGATCGGCAAAAGAAGGAAACTTGCAAATATTAAGAGCGATCAAATAGCCACAAGACAAGTCAGAAATATCTTCGGAGTACTATCAGTGAAGATCTGAGATGCTTTCAGGGAGTCAAAATTCACATTTCATTTAAGAGAAAGAAGATTATTATGTGGCAAACTGCATAAAGAGAAGGCTTGGCAGGTGTTTCGAGGAACACAAACGAGGGGATGAAAAGAGGGTAGAGGCGTTTGAGATAGGCATGTGGAGGAGAATGGAGAGGATAAGCTGGTGGAAAGAATGAGCGCCGCGGTGGAGCAGCCGAGCGGTCTAAAGCGTCTCGCTGTGGAGCGCGCGGTTGCTCGCCGTGGAGGTTCGAGTCCTCTCTGGGGCATGGGTGTGTGGATTGTCCTTAGGTTAGTTTACCTAGGTTTAAGTAGTTTGTAAGCTACAGACTGATGACCACGCAGTTTGGTCCAATAGATTTACAAACACTTGAACTTGACTTGCACTTGAAAGAATGAGCAACTAAAGAGTATTGGAAATAGTAGGTGAGAGGAGAAGACTACTGCAGGTTACAAGAGAAAGGAAGAAGAACTTGATGGGACAATTGTTGAGACGAGACCCTTGGACATGATACTGACTGAAAAATAGAAAAAAAATGCCTCTGCAAGAAAAATTTTACCGTTCCCAAATATGTATGGTTTATTTACTTTTAAACAGTTATCATAGTCTACGCTCTTCGAATAAATGTCTGCACAATGACCTGGCTGAGGCTTCAGGCAAGGAATATCACCATAAACATTCCCTACCTGCCATAGTCATGGAAATCTTAAAGCCAATATACAGAGGCCTTGCAGATAAAACAGTACGTAGCAAATGTCTATATGGCCGTACACGAAATTCAAATTAGAGTTTGAACAGCTGCGTGTGGCTGCGAGTACCGAAACCAGTGTTTATTGGATGGACAGTACTCAAATTAAGTGTGATGGATAATACTATCTGTTTCAATGATGGTGTAATTAGCAGGACTAAAGTAATGGACAAACTTGGCATCCAACCAGGAAGTATAACGGTAGCTGCTTTGACTGCCATAGATCGTCAGCGACTAGTTGAAGCTGAAAGGGCTGCAGAAGCCACCACTAAAAAGTCCAGAGTAAGGAAATGACACCTGAAAAAGTCTGCAGAGGATAAAGGAGCAGCTGGGCAGCAAAATTATGTCACTGGAATGTTCTGAAAGAGGCATACAGTGAGTCAAAAATAGAGTGAACATTCATTTCTCATTTTCTCGAAACATTAGGTACAATATTTTTCTTCATAATGGTTTTAGCTATGTTCACCAAATTTCTCGCATTTGAAGAACGGGACAGTATCTTTGTATTATTCCTAATACATTGTAGAAATGACCTACGTTTATCATTCTGTACATAATTTTAACGGTAATTTTTAGACAAAATAGTAATGAAGTGTAATACGGGTTTTCTATTTCTTCATATATATTCCAAACTTCAAAATAAGAAACATAACGTGTTCCTACATATGTTGACAGCAGTTTGCCACAGTCTAAATGTTATTAGACAGACAACGCATCAGAAAATGGTTCCAGAGTGTGAACGTGTATTATAAAAACAGCTATTATGCAATATATTGTAATTCTTACACTGTAACAGATATTTCAATCAATTACCTATTAGAGCTTGAGTTAATGTCATTCAGTATTGATATAAAATCGCAACTTCCTCCGCATTGTAGCTCAAGAGTAATGCAGCCAGTTGAAGTCTAGGTCCCCTTAATAACATATGATTTAGAACGAGAAGATTGAGAGGACGGAGGAGATCAGTGGCGGCGCGTTGTATATATTCACTGGTTCCCTGAACCCCTGAAAAAAGTAAATAAATAAATAAAAAATAAATTAAAAGTGTTATTTTATTCCATCATCTTTCGGGAGTGCACCCGGGACAGCGACAATTCTTCGTCCGATATTTCGACTGCAAACCTTACAGCCATCTTCTAGTCGAGTGCCTATTTTACTGTAAATCACGTGATGCATAGCTACTGAGGATTAGACTGCGCATGCTCGAAGATATCACATTCGTAACTGCTGCGTTAGTCATAGATAAATATATACTTCAAAGATAAACATGTGAGCACTGAGTGCAAACATAAACAGACCTGTTACGTATCTACAGTGCTTACAAATGAATAATTAATCATTAAAAGTGGTAACATCAATCGGAAGTGAAGACGCAGACATCTTTCAGAACGAAGGCGTGACGTAAGTGGCTTCCATGCATTATCAAGATGAAATCCGTCGTCACGATTTAACAGGTGGTCCGCCAGTTCTATGTGTACAGCTTCCTTTACAACTGAGTCCCAGAAAGTGGAAGCTGTGGTTAAAATCTTTACTTCTTTGTAATTCATGGAATGACCACTAGAAATACAATGTTCGGCAACTGCAGACTTGTTGGACTGAAGAAGGCGTGTATACCGCTGGTGCTCAACGATTTTAACCACAGCTTCTACTTTCTGGGACTCAGTTGTAAAGGAAGCTGTACATATGCAACCTGTTAAATCGTGACGACGGATTTCAGCTTGACAATGCATGGAAGCCACTTATATCATGCCTTCGTTCTGAAAGAATGTCTGCGTCAAGAATGTCAAGAAATTCTGTCGTGGGCAAAGTTTGTTCTTGTTTCTAATAAAGAAAGTCGAATATTATAATTGTATTAAATTAACAAGTAAATTTCATAAACCGTAATTAAACCAAATAGTTAAAAATATCCGGGAGAGTATAGATACATATCTATTATTTACATTTTCCTCCACAGATCGTGACGCCGCCTTAAAAAAAGTAACAACGAATATCGGATATTATACTCAAATTAGAAAGAAAGAACCAGAAAATTTAAGAAAACAAAAAAGGGAAGAATAAAAACATTTCGAAAGTGCACAGACGAGAACCTGTTCCGCTTGCAATATCTACACCATAGCCTACGACTGTACCAACTACGGTAAGGAGTAAGTAATTCCGTTTTCTTGTATTCTACGCTTCTTTTTTTACGCTACTGAAACGTGTTGCAATATTTATGTATGACATAGCATCACAAAGACGCTTCTTTGATAGACCGCGTTATACCGTAGCAAAAGAACGATCTTATTTCATATTATACAAATTATAGCACAGACACACGATAAGGAAGGAAGATTAGTGTTTAACGCCCCGTCGACAGCGTGGTCATTACAGGCGGAGCTTACGCTCGGGTTGTTTGGGTAAGGATGGGGAAGGAAATCGGCCGTGCCCTTTGAAAGGAACCATCCCGGCATTTGCCTGGAGTGATTTAGGGAAATCATGGAAAACCTAAATCTGGATGGTTGGAGGTGGATTTGAACCACTATCCTCCCGAATGCGAGTGCAGTGTGTTACCACTGCGCCACCTCGCTCGGTCAGACACACGATAAATACGAGAACCTATAAAACTATGAAAATGTTGCTTCCGGTAATTTATCGTAAGAACCATATCTAAAATGACGTCTTTTCAAAAGTTCTTCAATATTCTGACGCTTTAAAAAAGATTATATTCATACATCGTACGCTACAACGAAATACGGAGTTCCGTTTGCAACATGGCGGGTCAAAAGTTTTGCTTGTCACGTGAAATCTAGGTTGCTTCTCATGGCCCATTTTTTCTACATTGAGAGTTATCTGCCATTTTTCGCACCAATTAGAAATTTGATCTAAGTCATTCCGCATGCTATTACAGTCAATTAAACACGACACCCTTCCATACAGCACAAAATCATCAGCAAACAACGGCAAATTACAAGTTACTCTGTCCATCAGATCATTAATATAGATGTAAATTAATAGCGGTCCTATTACACTCCCGTGGGGCACATCTGACGATACACTCGTCTCTGATGAACACTCGCCGTCGAGAACAACGTACTGCGTTCTATTACTTAGGAAGTATTCCAGCCAGTCACTAATCTGTGAACCTATTCCATAAGATCGTATCTTCATTTGGAGTCTTGCTGTGTGGCACCGCGTCGAACGCCTTTTTGAAGTCGAGAAAAACACAATCCGCCTTTTGCCCTTCATCCATGGCTCGCAAGATGTTATGTGAGAAAAGGGAAAGTTGAGTTTCACATGAACGATGTTTCCTTCTTCAGAAGATCCAATCATGAATAATAATGAAGTCACTACGCTTCACCTAGTAAGAATAGCCGTGTGGTTAGCGGCATTGCGTTGCTCCGTCGAAGGTAGGGGGTTAGAGACCAATTGCAAGACATTTTTTTTAAAACCAATCTTCTTTTTAACAGATACGGGAACAACAATGACTTTTGTATTGTAACTTGCTACAAATCTTTGGACGTTTTAGCAAATGTGTCGTGATTTTGAGGGTAAACGACATTTATATTCTTAGTTGTAACAAATATTTAACTGAAATAAATCGCAATTTGCGACCAGTTATGTACTAGGTTTAGATGCAATACCAAAGTGCGGCGAATGAAAATTTGTGCCTGACCGAGATTCGAACCCGGGATCTCCTGTTTACTAGGCAGACGCGTTGACCACTCCGCCACCGAGGACACAGTAACCAGCTCGATTCCCTGCACGTCTCCCGCCACACCAAAATCTCCATTCGCCACGCTGTCTCTTTCCTATTACCACAGCCATTTTGTTCTGTAATGCTCGCAGCCACAATACTGTATTCCCGCATCAGGGAGAACAGACCATGATATACCGAGACACAATTAATTGTCTTCAGGAGCCCAGCCTCGGCTTGTATACAATTATATATTTTTGACGACATTAGAGCGTTCAATGAATGAAATAAATCGCAATTTGCGATTAGTTATGGCTTCACTGTACTAGGTTTAGATGGAATACCAAAGTAATTTTCATTCGCCGCACTTTGGTATTCCATCTAATCTAGTACAGTGAAGCCACAACTGATTGCAAATTGCGATTTATTTCATTCATCGAACGCTGTCAAAAATATATAAATATTTAACTGTTTGAAAAATAGTGGTGGAGAACCGCCTTTGCACGTGCGTAAGGTTACGAGGACAACTGCTTACAGTGTCACGTGACCCGAAGGTAAATTGTCTCGTCATCGTTAGAGATTCATTTTGTTACAGTCACTTAGTGTAATCGGTTACTTACTGTTTTCTAGTGTTCATGTGCATATTCATATGTTCTCGGTGTTTATTAACAAAGAAAAATGAACAACGTTCATTATATTTCAGAAACAACAATGTCAACAGTGATGTAGAAAATATCTTTCATGCGAAACACAACTAGCTCTTTATTCACACGAAGTGATGGGAGCTATCGACAAGTGTTCGCAAATCGATTCCGTATTTCGTGATTTCCAGAAGGCTTTTGACACCGTACCTCACTAACGGCTTTTAATCAAATTTTATGGTTATGGTATATCGCCCCAAATTTGCGATTGGATAGGAGATTTCCTGTCAGAGAGGACACAGTTCGTAGTAATCGATGGTAAGGCATGAACTAAAACAGAGGTGATATCTGGCGTTCCACAGGGTAGTGTTATTGGTCCTCTGCTGTTCCTTATTTACATAAACGATTTAGGGGAAAATCTAAGTAGCTCTCTTAGGTTGTTTGCAGATGACGCAGTCATTAACCGTCTAGTAAAATCACCTGAAGATCAAAACCAACTGCATAACGACCTGAATAAGATATCAGTATTGTGTAAAAAATTGGTAGTTGACTCTAAATAATGAGAAGTGTGAAGTCGTCCACATGAGTACGAAAAGAAATCCGTTAAACTTTGTTTACAAGATAAATCAATCAAAAGTGAAGGCCGTAAACTCCACAAAATGCCTAGGAATTACTATTACTTCAGACTTAAATTGGAAAGAACACATGGGAAAGGCGAACCAGAGATTGCGTTTTATTGGCAGAACCCGTAAAACATGCAACAGAACTACAAAAGAAACTGCATACACTACGGTTGTCCGTCCATTTTTGGAGTATTACTGCCCAGTGTGGGGTCCTTATCAGGTGGGTTTGGCGGAGGACATCGAAAGAGTTCAAAGAAGGACAGCTCGTTTCGTATTGTCACGATACAGGGGAGACAGCGTTACAGGAAATGATACATGATCTGGGATGGGAATCATTACAACAACGGCGCTTATCGCTGCCGCGTGGGCTACTTACGAAACTCCAATCGCCAACATTCTCCTCTGAATGCGAAAATATATTGTTGACTGCCACTTAGACAGGTAGAAATGATCATCAGAATAAAATACGAGAAATCAGAGCTCGAACGGAGAGATTCAGGTGCTCTTTCTTCCCGCGCGCTATTCGAGAATGGAATGGGAGATAAATAGTATAATGGTGGTTCGATGAATCCTCTGCCAGGCACTTAAATATGATTTGCAGAGTATCCCATGTAGATGTATAAATTACTCGGCTTTGAGTTTGGAACAAAGGTGTGAAATAAAGATGCTTGGTAGGCCTACGCCTCAGCTCGAGTTGAAGCAATCGCAAATAAGCCGAGGTAAGACATTCCGCAGATCGCAAACAGGGGCACTTTTCCCCAGCACCACTCGCAGTGGTGCGCCAAATTGTCTCTTTGGACGTCGACCGGGAAGGGGGGCGCCGAAACGTCGATGCGCCGAGCGGGATGTGGCACGGCACCACTATCAAGATCTGGCACTCAAAGAACTGAACCTCAGCACAGACAAATATATACAGATGGGAAACCTCCGTAAGGGCCCGGTCACACGCTCAGGGGTGAGGAGAGGGAAGGTTCCGTAAGATGCCTCATGATGGCGCTGCGGTCAAAAGCAACCTTTAAACTGGCCAGAGCAGGCGGCAGGTAGCGGCTGTCCCCACCACCACCTCCCCTCAAACGCCGGCACACCGGACACAGGCGTGGCCTCGTGGCAGGCGGCACGAGCTCTCCCCTCAGCCTCCCCTCCACGCTACCCTCAGAAGCGCCTGTAGTGTCGTCTACCGGTACTAAGCCGGGGAACCGTCTGACAGCTGCTAGCATCTTACGGAACTACTAGGGGAGCGTAGGACAGTGGTTTAGGGGGGGGGGGGCTTCTCCTCTGTATGTGTTACTCTGTGACCCCAGTCATCTGAAGCACCAACCCCCACTGGACATGAAGAGAAGTGGAAAACACGCAGACCAGAAGAAGATGGCTGAAGATAGGACAGCATGGAGGGTTGCCATGTGAAAACCTGCCTCTGGACAGAACACAAATTTTGACAAATGCTCTTCCTCTGTCCACAGTCATGTCTCCCATGCTTTACTCGCCTTGCCTAATCGCTGCCAATACAGAGAATGCGGCTCCATGAAGTAATGAGGTCCGTCAGGCAGTGTTAATTATGCCTAATTGTTAATGGAGAACGTTAGTCGAAAAAAAGGCGCATGGTAAGCGGCCTTCGACGATGTGCATTAAACTGTAAAGGCAATGTGAACGGCGGAAATTGGTTAACGACGTGTTACGCTATTTCCGTGATTTTCCTTTTGCTCTACTGAATGCGCCTAATTAGCATGTTCAGAGTCAGGCGTAATAACCGCACATCCGCTGTACAGCTAGCGAACGGAAGTCTTACATAAAACGACCAGGTCAGCGCTCCACGTGGTGATGGAGCCAAGGACAGACAGCGTCTGCTCGCCGTGGGAGATATACTGCACAGGCCGGTCGTTTGTTCCGGACTTACGGCCACTGCGAATCAGCACAAGTAATCTTCCCACATCACTCTTTATTAATATTGCATATCTGTCATCAATTCTGGAAAAATAAGACATTTCAGAACATGTGTAGTGTCACCGTCGTTGTTTATAGGATAATGGAGCTTCAAGGCGGGCAGCCGACTTCGGTCTATTGGGAGAATTTTGGGAAGATGTACTTCATCTGTAAAGGAGACCGCGTATAAAACGCTTGTACGGCCACGTCTTGAGTATTGCTCAAGTATTTGGGACCCGCAGCAGATCAATTTACAGGAAGACATAGAAGCAGTTCAGAGGCTAGCAGCTATGTTTGTTACTTGTAGGTTCGACCAATGCGGGTGTCACGGAAATGCTCCGGCAACTCAATTGGGGAGGGCCGGAATTTGAAACTGAGTGTAGTACGATCTTGCTGCCACCTACTTACATTTCGCGTAGTGATCACAATGACAAGATAAGAAAAATGAGAGCTCGTACGTAAGCATATAGACATTCTGTTTTTCCTCGTTCTATTTGGGAATGCCTAGTAGTGGTACAGTGTACCCTCCGCCACGCACCTTACGGTGGATTGCGGAGTATGTATGTAGAAGTAGAAGGCCATCGTTGTCTGAGAAATATGATTAGTTAGCAGCTTCTAATAGGGAAAATTAGTACGCTGTTGTCCACGCAACGTTCAACAACGAGAAGAACCGGGGGCATCACAGCGAAATATACACTGTTCAAAACAATGAGGAGATCTGTTGAGATATCTAGGTTCTGAAGTATTGTCGTCGGCATAATGAACTACAATGGTTCGACGTCTTTCTGTAAGTTGTACGAAATGGCGATAACAATATTACGAGATAACGGTAATATCAGTTCTTGCATGGAGGGTTGTGTTTACTCTACTACACGAATTACACAAGCAGATGGATTCAGATGGTGCAGTGTGAAGGTAGGGAAATGCAACAACAACGTGACTTACCTCAAGCAATGGCATGGAGAGCCATAGGAAGGTTAGAAGAGGGATACACAAAGATGAAGATGGTTGCAGCTATTGGAGTGTCCCAAAGTGTAATATCTAGGACCTGGTAGGGATTTCAGATAACAGGAAGCGTTAAAAGAAGCGACGTCAAGGTCTTCCAGGGGTTACATCAGCAAGAAATGACCGTTATCTCCGGTTAACAGCCGTCGAGACAAGAGGCTGAATGCAACTCAGCTGCGACGCACGCTCCAGGCAGCAACAGGACGCGCAATATCAAGACAAACAGTCCGAAATCACCATCGGGAATGTGGCCCTCACATACGAGGCCTAGGTTTAGGACGCAGAAACTGGTGGGTGGAACACCAGGATTGGAGTCGTAAAGAATGTCGTTGGGTTCTGTACACGGCTCGAGATTTAGTGTTCAGTCAGACAGTTGTCGTCCTTCCCTCTGGACAGAACGTGGAACTAGAACGCTGCGGCGAATTAGCCGCGCGTACTGGAGCGCCGTGTTGCGGTGCGCGCGGCCGTCCGCCGTCGGGGGTTCGAATCCCCCCTTGGGCTTGGATGTTTGTGTCGTCTTCTACATCTACATCTACATCTACATCTACATCTACATAGATACTCTGCATATCACATTCAAGTGCCTGCCAGAGGGTTCATTAACCACTTTCATAACTTTTCTCTACCGTTCCATTCTCTAATAGCGCGCGGGAAGAAAGAACGCCTAAATCGTTCCGTTTTCGATCTGATTTCTCTTATTTTATAGGGATGGTCATGTCTCCCTAAGTAGGTGGGTGCTAGCAAAATATTTTCACATTCATAACTAAAAGTCGGTGATTGAAACTTCGCAAACAGTTCACGCCGCAATGAATAACGTCTTTCTTTTAATGATTTCCACCCCAATGCGTGCAACATTTCCGTGACGCTTTTCCCCCCGTAACGTGATAAAACAAAAGTAGCTGCCCTTCTCTGAACCTTCTCAATGTCTTCCGTCAGTCCCACCTGGTGAGGGTCCCACAAGGAGCAACAGTATTCTAAGAGAGGACGCACAAGTGTGATGTGCTGATGCATCTTCGAAGCGTTCTGCCGATGAAACATAACCTTTGGTTCGCCTTCCCCACAATATTTTCTATGTGTTCTCACCAAAGTTGTTGTAATTGTAACTCCTAGGTATTTGGTAGAATCTACGACCTTAAGGTTTGACTGATTTATCACATAATTAAAGTTCAGCGGATTTCTTTTAGTGGTCATGTGTATTACTTCAAACTTTTCTTTATTTAGTGTCAATTGCCAATTTTCGCACCATGCAGAAATTTTGTCTAAATCGCTTTGCAGTTGCTTTTGATCCTCTGTTGACTTCATTAACCGATAAACAACAGCATCATCCACGAACAGTCTAAGGGAGCTATTCAGATTGTCTCCTAAATCGTTTATAAACACGAGGAAGAGTAGGGGACCTATAACGCTTCCCTGTGGAACGCCAGATATCACTTCTGTTTTACTCGATGACATACCGTCAATTACAACGAACTGTGTTCTTTCTGATAGGAAATCGTGAATCCAATCGCACAATTGGGGAGATATTCCATAAGCATGCAATTTCGTAAGAACCCGCTTGTGGGGTACAGAGTCAAAAGCCATCCTGAAATCCAGAAATATGGATTCGATTTGAGATCCCTTGTCGATGGCACTTAACACTTCATGTGAATAAAGGGCAAGCTGTGTTTCGCAAGAGTGATACTTTCTGAATCCGTGAATCTTTAGTATAAGGTAGTTCATAAGTAGTTTGTAAGTTTACGGACCAATGACCCCGCAGTTAAGTCCCTTCAGCATTACAAACATTTGAACATTTTTTGGAACTAGGAATAATCCTGCTTATGTGCAGGAATCATCACCATATGATGGTGGTGGATGACTAGGGTGAGCAAGAGTTAGTACCCGTCGCTGTGTGTTTATTGCATTCTTATGTTAGCTCATCCCCTTCGCTCTCCCGATTGCGATCTGCTCCACCGCTGTCTAATTCACTTTGCATATCTCATACCTTATGACGTCGTAATGTCGTGAAAAATGGGTCCTACAATATTATAATTTTGCAGATACGTAGAGAGGAACGTTAGGATACTGTACGTGAAATGTGTTGCGAATGGACTTACAAGTAAATAGCTAATGAACAGATGTATTGTTTACGACGTCAAACCTCTTGAACTAGGTGTCATGCTGTTATATCATTTCGAAAGTATATTCAGTTCGTATTTACATAATGATTTTCAGGTCGTGCAAAATGTCGTACTTTTACTTCATGGGAGTGTCGTAACTTCTGAACTATGTATCGTACAGTGGCAAACAGTTGCCAGCAAATTTAATGTCGCATATGGATATTGTATACAAAATATGTTGCGAATCGGGTTTTCTGTAACAAAGTAATACATAAAAACGTCATGCCTAATGAAGGAGTATTACGGGATGTGCAGCGGAAATTTAGTAAGCGATAAACTTATTTTCTTTCCATCATTTTGTGGGAGATTTAAGTGAGAAAAATTTCGTCAAGGTTTTAAATTATTTTTAAAATCTGTTGCTGGTCCCTAAGTGATTTTATTCTCGAAAATGGTATGCGTAAATCTAGCCCCTCATTATTTACGACGTCATATCTCCTGAACTGTATCTTTAGATTTGCGGCTATGAACCCTCACAAACGCACGGAGAACAACTCATCATAGTTTCGTCGCAATCGGATCGATAGTTTAGGAATGTATACAGCATAAACATACATTTTTATATACGGAGATGACGCTTTCACGCTTAAACTGCGGAAGCTGAATTGGTCATGATTAAAAATCATTCAGTTTAAGATACGGTAATCTGAAGATGCGCCAAAAATGTGGTAAATTATAAAAGTTTTTGTGCGAACTGCAGCTTCTGCATGCCATGCAATGTTGCCAGCTCAGCCAATGTTTGGCTGATTCCAGCCGATTTGATGAATACAAAACTGGAAAATACACTTGTAACACTCTCAAATGGGAGCCAAAAATTGTGACTGACGAGTCCCGGACGCTAAGGGGACAGGGGCTACAGTCGGCCGTCAGCCGGTGGAGAGGGGGGGGGAGGGGTGCCAATGTCAAGTTGGGATATTTCGTAGGGGGTTGGAACACTTGCGAGGAGTGACACTTGCGGGGAGTGACACTTGCAGGGAACCTGGGGCCCTTGGGGAGGCTAATGGCTTTTCCTGGGTACAGGCACACCAAGAAGTCTAGCATTGCTGTTGTCAAGTTTCCACGCTGTGAAAATAACACGAAACTCAGTGAAATTCCACAACCCTTTTCAAGCTGAAGAGCAATATAGTAACTTGTTCTAACTACATATTAATTCGCTGAGTGTTCCTCCTGAAAACAAAAAGGGTATTTTAATAGTGATAATGTTTGGAGAGTTATTAAGACATTCTCTGCCACTACAAGACGATGACTTTCCACAGCCATACCTCCTAAAAGCATATTATTCAGAACACTAAGCATATCAAGACACCTGATGTAATTGACCGCTATTTAGTTAACCCCACTATCACGCAACTTCCATCTCTTTAAAAATAGCTACTATGCTTTTTAATACGAGATGCAACCTTAAACGTTCAATTAAAAAACCTTAATAAGAAGTCAATGAGTATTTTACACACTTGAAGCATTTATTCATAGACTCCAAAACGATTTAGCTGTATTCGAATTACAAATACATCTAAGAAATGTATGAAATACGGGATGTGTAAGGGAATGTCACACACCGAAAAATGTTAAAGATAAATCCTCTATCAATGTCATATAGAACCATTTTTACTCCGAACTTGGCATAAACCAACAGGGAGAAATAAGTTGCAAGACTTCCAGGAAAAATGAAGCGAAATTGGCAGCCAATAGTTGGTTATAAATTACGTTGCCTGTTAACTGTATAAATAAAAATTACGGAATACGCGGAACTCCTGTTCAGTACAGTCAAAAAGGCCTAAGGTTATAGGCAGTGGTCTACAATCAGATATCCGTATCACTCTCCTCCTCAAGAAGTCTGCGTGAAGATTTATATTCAGAATATTCAAGAAAAAGGCCGTTACTACTGCTCCACCTCGCTCGGTGGGCCTTTCCCTGAATACGGCATAGGTATCGGCTGGAGGGCGTGGAGTAGGGGTGGTGTCTCCCTACTTGTGGAACGCCCTGTTCACTACCTGCAGCGACCGGGTCTCCCCGCAAGTGTCTACACATTCCCTTTCCCCGCAAGTGTCACTCCCCGCAAGTGTCACAAACTCATTTCGTAGAACCGGTACTGCTAAACTCCACTACACACGGCAGCAAACAGAGGGTAGTGGGTGAACTGGAAAAGAGTCTGTCTCTCCGCACACACTCAGTTGCCTTTTTTGTGTATAGATCCATCCTTGTTTTTACTTTGTGTTTAAATAAAGTTATAAGACGGAAGGCAAAGCAGTCTGATAGACGTGTGAAAAGCTATGCGTGAGAAAACAGTGGAAATATATGTTTCATGCATCGTGTACATAATTTTCATGTTTATTCGAAATACCAGTCTCTGTTCTTGCCTCAGGTCATCATCAGTGCCGGATTACCCATAAGGCAGAGTAGGCAGCTGACTAGGGACCCCGCACATTTAAGGGGCCCCGTGTGCTCCGATATAACAATGACAATTTTTTATAAATACTTTTGTGTTTTAAATAAAAATTAGTTGCATTTTCGTTGTTTGTCTTCAGGCGAGTGAAAGACTGTATGATAGGAAATTGATTCTGATAGTTCTGAAGGGTTTGAGGAGTCCAAGACGGTCACTTGGAGCCCTTCTTAGTCTACTTACGCTCCAATATTGGATAAATTATGTACAGAGCTTTCTCGTATTATAAAAGCTTATAACAAAGTTCATTGTCATTCTGGATTCCTTGCTGAGTTCCAACTGAAGTCTGATAATGAAATTAAAGAAGCTGCCCAGAGATGTACAGACATTTATTCTGAGAACATCGAAGTGGAATTTGTGGACGAGATAATTCATTTTAAATTCTTCACATCACAACTAGAAGATTTTAAAGCTGACCAAGCAGTTAGCAAAATCGCGATCATATAAACTCATTTTTGAAAATATGTTTCAATCTACGTTCCCAAATGTTATGACTGCGTTAAAACTTTACAGATGTCTCATGATTACGAAACTTTTCAGAACTAAAACTTATAAAAAAAATTGTCATAGGTCTTCACTGTCCCAAGAACGCCTGAACTCACTAGCGATTATGGCCACAGAATATGATGTCTTGCAGTATATAGACATTAAAGATATTTTGAAAGATGTTGCTGGAAAAAAATAAGGAAAGTAAATGTTTAATCCGTTTCTTAATTATTATTAATTTCTATATTTTTGTTAAATAATTTCTGGAATATTATTGTATCAATTATCTATTGATAATTATTTGAACAAATACATTTACATGTTGCACGAAAATGTCTCATTTCACTTTCCTATTACTATTCTAATATCCAAATTTGAATTTATTGTAGCCCGTAAGCGGCTATCTTACATGATGGCTGAACATGTTAAAACGAATGATTCGGTTGTGCAATACCGCAATTTTATTATTATTGTTTTTATTACTACGATTACCAGTATTTCATTATTATTACCAATGAATTGTTGTAGTTTGGGGAAAATTACTAACTTATTAAAGGATGACCCTGGATTGGGGCCCCAAGATTTGGATTGCCTAGGGGTCTACACAGGGCTTAATGCGGCACTGGTCACCATCATATCCTAATACAATTACTGCGAACCGCAGTGTGTCATTATGGTACCAAAACTATACCACTGTGATTTGCAGCGATATAAAATTTTTGTGAGAACAAGACTCAGTGACTCGACTCTGCTACATTCTGGCAAATATGTTGCACTAGTCTACAGATTGATCAAGTATCAGAGCCACGTCCAAATCGGAGGTTGCAGATTTCCTTTGAAGGTTACTAGTCGCAGTTCGTTAATGTGTGCCTTAAATATGTCTCCAGGTAATACCTTACCATGAAGAAAAGACATCTCAGAAATTTAAACACAATTATATTTATTTTATTTCTTTTGATAACTGTTGTGCTCTGATTTCAGAGAAACATACGCACTATCTATATGAGGCAGTGCGAGTCTCGGTTCTTTGCAGTGCCTTCAGGTTAACATCCGCCATCTATATAGCTGTTGAATATACACATTCATGCAAACATTATTACAGATTTTTCATTTTAACGGTACCGTGCTGTAGACGGTGATAAAACAATGAGTTCTCCAAATCTTTCACTTGGTCCAGCATCTCATTTTTCTACTTATAACCGTAGATGATTATTTCCATTTCTTCATAGATGTCCATTTTCAGGATCTTCTGTAAAATATGTACTCTCTGAAGTCTATTAGTTTGAAGAAATATTGTCCTGTTTAGGTTATATTTTTATTTATAATTGTTTTTGTTTTGTTTGTTAAACCTGAAGCAGTATATACGATATTAGAAAAAAGTTCTAAAATTTTTACCTGTTTGGAGCTGTTGTACTTGTTAGACTAAATATCACGCACCATTTTCTTCCGGTACTTAGTAACAAAAGTTATGTCTAGTGGTAAACATTATATTGTTGTTATGATAAGAAAGAGTAGTAAACAAATTCAATTATTATCAAACACTTCATTTAAACGCCACACCCAACAGTTGTGATTATCATTTTATGCTGACATTTACTGACTAATTTTTAAACAGCTCACCTATTTTGTCTGCTACGACAGGTAAATACATTACTGTTGTGTACTTAGGTTTCTGTATGATACTGACACTGCTCAAGACTGCTTCCTATTGATTCTTATTTCATATTGTTAAATTTTATTTATGGGTTAGTGATAATCATTGTATTCGTTTTGATGGTGTTCATTTAAATTGTCATAATAGCTGTGTAATTCATATAAAAAGCAATTCACAAACACAGACATGAAGCAAGAAGGAACACTGTGTCGGTATTTAACCCTAGCTTATTAACATCCGTCAAAATAACGGCTACGTTCAAATTGTCAGTGAGCTGCGACGTTTCTAGGAACAATTGATGAACAAGTGTACATGGGTAAAGAGTTGGTTTGGAATCACACTCGCCGAACTGAAGTTCAAAACCCCCTGAAAGACGGATGTTAGTAGCGAGCGTTGAAATCATATGTTAGTAACGCAGGCTTAAGAGTATTACCATCTTCTCACATATGTCGCCATCACTCATCAAGCTGGCGGGACAAAAACATCAAGACAATGTTGTGTATGACACCTGAATTTCCGCGTTCTTGGCCACAGGTGCAAGCCTCTAATCTTTTCCTCGTCAGTTTATTTTCCACGTTACAATTACAGTGCCTTGGAGGAAATGTCATTGTCCGACCTTCCGAGGAGGTGAAGACTAGTGTTTGGTTAGGCACGTAACTACCACAGCTTTCATTACTCCCACTGGATGCTCGTTTCCTACAATTATGAACTCGATGATAGCACGCCGTACCTCACACACCAAGATAATTCTGCTATACACCGCTGTGTTAGGCAATATTGCCTTCCTGATATTACGGCAGTAGTACACTCTGCCATTCTCAAGGCAATATTGCCTGCCAAAATATCGTCTGACGCCGACTTTCGTACCTTGCTGCTGCATACCTGTATGTTTTATGAACATGCCATATGCAGGGAGAAATTAAGGAATCACGTAGATTAGCAATACCGTATCAGTATATTTGGTGTCACTGAAGCTAGCATTTCCAGAATTTTACGCTAGATGTGATACAAGAAAGGAAGAATAAAAATAAAAAACTTTTTATTTACTGACAAAATATTCATAATAAATACGTAAGACCTTACTATTAAAATGCTCCTGTTTGTATACTATTTGAAGTTGGTAACAAATGTCATGAAGAAAACTGCAGTCTGCCTTAAACATGTGCATATGTTTTTTCATGTTCGTCTCATAACATGATTCTATAAGTTGTGTTGAATTACACTAGAATTCCAAAATTAGCTTAACTGCAGAACTTGTTTAAGCCACATAGAAAAACTTACATCATCTCACATGAAACAGTTTCTCTGTGGGTGCTATTTTGTTGTGCTCGTAAGTAGGAAAAGTGGTTTAATGTATATCTCCATTCTACTCGTGCCACAAATGTCATCATCTCTGTATAATTAATGCAATTAAATTCCATTTGAGCCTGCATACTGTACTGGTCTCTTGGTCTTCATGATATTCCACCCCTTCTCCTTGCTGCAGTGCTAAATTAACCTTAAACTGCATGAATTTTTATTTTGGCACAAAAAATGTATATATGGTAGAAAATGTTGACCTATACAGAGAAAAAAATTATATAACTCATTTAACAATGTGAAAGTCATTATTTACCTGTTGGCAACTTCAACATCATGTATTTAGACATTAAATCACTCTGCAGGAAAATATTGGTATCTTACATGTTTTCAACTTCGATAAGATGTCTGCAACATGATAAAAAATTTTTACTTGACAGAAGTCGTATGAGTTTGTAATTACATTAATGCTCTACAGTGAGTAAAATCCGCTGGAGCACACTTTGTTGTGCACTGCTTCTATGGAGGAAACGATCAACTCAATGCTTAGAACAGACTCCAATGTATACGACATGCATTGTGCTGCCATCTGTCAACAAGAAGTGTGTCTGAAAAAGTAACAAAAATTTGCTTTGCCAAAGAGCAACACCATACAATCTAGGGTTAATAATACCTTGATGTCTCAGAATATTTCTTATTAGTCTATCACTTCTTTCAGCCAGTTTATATTTCAAGTCTCCACAATTCTGTTCAGTATTAAACGATCGACTCATCTGTCTTCAGCATTCTTCTCCAGCGCACCACATTTCAAAATATTTTATTCCCTTCTCGCTCTTATAAGTCTACACTTCACTCCCATACAAGGCTGCACTCCAGAAAAATCCCTTCAGAAAAGACTTCCCGATACTTATATTAACATTCGACATTAAAAATTTCTCTCTTTCACAGATGTTTATCTGCTAAAGTCATTCAATATTTTGAAAGATAGCACTCCATCTCTCATCTTTACTAGTTGATTTAACGCGCCTTATGTTATTGCTGAAGTTGGAATATTGGAGCAGGATGGTTATGAGTAAGAAAAGGGAGTCTGTCTGGCTTGCTCGATGTGGCTCCCTCGACCCGGCAGGAGGAATTCCAAGGCGGCCGTTTCGGCGTTTCACCTGCCGGAACAGCAGGAAGCGGCGAGGGTGGCGACTCGTGAACCGTCGACGCAGCCTTAGCTGGAGCGCTTCTAAAAATGTCCGCCAAGCTTTTCAAATTGTGGAAGGAGGCGGTCGAGTATTGTGCGCAGTCTAAAGAAAGCCGTTCTCTCTGATTGTGAGAAAGGCAGCGTAGGTGACCGCCTCTGTCTTTCTATGGTCGGCCAGCTTTTTCTTCGATAAAGATAACACCACCACTGCTTTCTCGAGGGTAGGTCGCCACAAGTTTCGTTTTCTAAAAAACACAACTCTGGCACGTCGGTACCTGGCGACGGTAAGTAGGCAGTGGGAATTGAGGTCAATGTGGCGGTTTTGCTAACGGAGAGAAGTTCCAACAAGGCTTGCCCTGGGAGTGAGTTTCGCGGACGGATACGTCGAGAGCGTGAGAAACGCGCCAAGAAAGCTTGAAGGAAGCGTTGGGGGAAGGGATACCTGTCTCCAGTTGGCTCCTGTGGAAAGTTTGAGTTTTTTGAATTCGGCCACTAGAACACGTGCCTTTATTTGTAGAACCGTTTTCGAGTAATTCTTCGGCTCTCAAACACATACTTTCGAGGCAGACGAATTAAACCAGTTGTTCATCACTTCTTTAGTTGTGTAATTCGAAAGTGTTACCTGCATTTCCGTACCTGTTATGTATTTATATTCCGAATTGAATGTAAAAATGTTGTTTGTACTTTCCGATACCAAAACTAAATCCACTGTCAGAATCTCGCTGCGGAGCTGGGGCATGGGAGTGTGTTGTCCTTAGGTTAGTTTGCCTAGGTTTAAGTAGTTCGTAAGCTACGGACTGATGACCACGCAGTTTGGTCCAATAGATTTACAAACAAACACTGTCAGAATGCCGTATTTGACTCACGATTGTTTGGAAAAGTGGAAGTTTCGTGTTTGAATTCCAAGGCACGTAGCTCGCGTGTCACTGAATAATGCAATTTCAAAGCTAACGTGCATTAAATAATTACGACAAATACTTTATTTTTTACAGTTAAATGCCTTTGTTTACGTTTTAGCATTTTAAAGAGGACAACGAACACAATGTCTATTGGCCTGAAGACTGCCCATTAAAGGCACGTGTAGTGATGCCAGCAGATGACGTTGTTCTGAGTATTCTGTATGCACTCGCAACAGAAATTAAATTTACCCTGTTAGGATCTTAGTTAACCACACACACTGTAATCGTGACATATTCAGTAATAAACCACCAAATATTGGTGACAAGGTGTCTAAGCACACTCTCGGAAATCGCGATATATTCGAAACTAAGCACCAAAATATTTGGGAGAAACATGAAATAGCCTTTCCATACCCTCGGAAATCACGAGATATTCGGAAATAAATAACTAAATCTTTCTGACTAGCGAATGGTGTAGGCCTAAATGTCATTGATACTCATTTCACTTACTGTACCAGCAATTTTAACGTTCCCCTGGTTTTGTCTCCAACGATATTCTCGAAAATGGCAACATAGTTGCAAAAAAGTCAAATATTTGTGAGAAGGAAGAACATAAATGTCATTGCTGATCGTTCCACTTGCAGCAGCAATTTTATTCTCCGTTCTTCAGTCACACATAAAAATCACCAAATCGATGTTATTAACTCATGGGACAGCATATAAGAGTACTGGATAACATAATACTGTTATGTGAATAAAAAAAATCCACAAAGTGTTGTGGATAAATAACTCCTACAATGTGTTACAAACGTTAAGATTAAAAAAAAAATGCATCTGACGAGTTTAGTTCGCAGAACCTCTTGCTCGGGAGTCCGCCACTCTACCCATTACGCTACAGCATTTAGTTGCTTAATATTTTATACACTCTTTCCCAAAATACAATGAAAGAATCCCTGAGACGGATTTACGTCTCAAATATGTCAAAGACATTATTGATAGAGCTGAAGCATTGAATTAAAATTTGTGGTGCGGCCGGGAATCGAACCCGGACCTCCATGCTTACTAGGCAGACGTCTTAACCGTTAGACTACCACACCACTATTCCGAGGCGCCTTAATCGTTAGTGGTGTGGTAGTCTAACGGTTAAGACGTCTGCCTAGTAAGCATAGAGGTCCGGGTTCGATTCCCGGCCGCACCACAAATTTTAATTCAATGCTTCAGCTCTATCAATAATGTCTTTGACATATTTGAGACGTAAATCCGTCTCAGGAATTCTTTCATTGTATTTAATTGATATTTATATCACCATAACAGGATTGTTCCACCATGTCCATTGCTGAGGTGCTATTCCGCTGCATGGAGAGCCTTGGCAGTAGTGGCAATTATCTTTGGAACAAAGAAGCTGAATTAAAGTTTGTGTTGTGGAGGGAAATCGTACATAGACTATTCCGAGGCGCCTTAATCGTTAGTGGTGTGGTAGTCTAACGGTTAAGACGTCTGCCTAGTAAGCATGGAGGTCCGGGTTCGATTCCCGGCCGCACCACAAATTTTAATTCAATGCTTCAGCTCTATCTTTCCCAAAAGTTTGTTTCTCAATGTTGATATGATTTTAATTACATTTAGTTACAATAAATTGATCCAGAGAGGATTTTGTAATTCATCGTTAATTCGTTGTTGCCCTGAAACGGGTTACTGCGAGTCGTCGTTCATTGGCTAATGTAACAGCGATTTTCATTGGAGGGAAAGAAATTTTTGCTAGACATATATTAATCGTTGCCTCCAAAGACGTTGCCTCCAAAGACGTCTTTGAGAGCCGAAGAGCCGAAGTACCACTCGATAACGGTTCTACGAATAAAGGCACGTGGAGAACGTGCAATTTCACTGGCCGGTGCTGGGAAGATGGATTTCGATTGGTTGTCTGGAGGAGACGTGGTAGGTCTCGGTTGCGTCCCTGGAAAGGATGCGGAGAGTTGAGACTTCGCTCCGTGCCTCTGTAGGGTACCGACGTGAAGATATCGCTTATTTAACCGCGCTTACACTTGTGGACTCTGTACAAATTTCAGAGTTCGCTCTGAGGTTTGAATTGTACCGAGAGTTCTTGTGAGGTGTGAATAAGGTCAGCCAGCCTTATTAGTAACATCGAAGCTTTAATTTCGACGTGGTCAACTTTCTGGAGTCGCCTTGGCCTTCAGTATTTATGCGTACTAGTTTATGCAAACTGAAATGGCCCAGAGTTGGCAGAACTGTTTGAGGTCATTGGCACTGTGAGCTACCGTGAACACAGTGGCTGATATTAGGTAGGACAGCTCCCGAATAACGGAGCAAGACTTCTTCCGTGGCCGCGTACATTTCAGCTACCAACCGACAAGTGCCATTCCACAGCGCCGCAGAAAGATCACACTTATGTTCCACGACTGGTAACGCATGGCTCGCACTCGCCTGCAACAGACAACCGTTGCATTAGGTTCCCCCTGTAGCGAGAAAGACGAGTTACATAACAACCCTGCACTGAATATTTCATTCTGACAACGACCTTGTACGTAAATTCTCTTTCGTGTTTTATTAGGGGTTAATTTGATTTGACTTGCCAGTCAGTATTAAATTAATGTTGATGCAAATCATTTTAATGTAAACCATCGGTTAGGTTAGTATTTATGATTTTATTTGTGTCTGAACACTGATGTTAATTTGAATGTAATTTTATACTGGCTACTTGTGAATGTTTTCTTACGGACACTGTGACGGTTGCAATAAACTTAGCACATTTTTTTAGCAGATTCATTTATGGGTGTTAGATCACTGTTTCATTCTTTTTTGGAGGGAAAAGTAATTTATACCTGTAACTGTTATCTGATGCTCCAGTGAGACAGGAGATTATGAGAAGTTGCGTAATATAGGGCCAAACTAGTAATTAATAACAATAAATATTCTGTTATTATTATTATTCAGTATTATTATTTTTTAACAAACAACATGAATTATACAGATTAGGTTTTGAGGGTAAGCCACGCCTGTCCTACATTCCTCTCGTAACAATTTCCACAGAACCTTTCACTTGGGGTTCCCTACCGGGATATCCTTCTTCCATACAACGTAGAACCTTACATTTTGCGATCCCTGCCAGGATTCCCTTTTTCCACAGTTATTCGTCACCACAGAAACCTTACATTTGGCGTTCCCTGCCAGGATTCCTTCCCATTCCGAATCCCCATAACCACCAGAACCATACATCTTCGGCCGTGAGTTATTTTACTTCTCAAACAAAAAAGTTATCTATTAATCTCATTAACTAATCAAAATTCGTCAGTGTTGCCTGAATTAAAACTAAAACCTGTGCTTCGCTTTGTTTAACGTCCGTCTTATACCATCCTTTCACGGCATTGTTCATTCTGTTCAATTGTTCTTGCCAGTCTGTCTCGGAAAGAGGAACATCCGCAAACCGCAAATCTATCTTCTCCATCGATTCTTACAACTGCTATCTGGTTTCTACAGAGGCTATAAATTATCTTATCTACCTGTAGTTTACCTCCGCTACCTTCAGAATTCCAAAGAGTACTGCAGACAACATAGTCAAAAGTTTTCTCCAATTAAACAGTGAGAGATTAAAGAAGATAAATTCAAATTGGAATAAAGTCAGGAAAATATGAGAAGCAATCCCTTTAGATTATGGATAGCTCAAAGAGCAGCCTGGTAAAAAATTAGCTCAGTTTCGGGTCAAAAATTCGAAACTTAGCTCGAATTTCAATGCAAGAAACTTATAGTAGTTTCCACAACGAAAACCTATCACGTAACCTGGTAGACTATCCGAAAAAATTCTGGTCGTATGTAAAGTATACTACCTGCAAAACAAAATCAATATCGTCACTATGCTATAACAATGGCGATGCTACTACGGATTACAGCTGTGGTAAAGCAGATTTGCTAAATACAGCTGTTTGAAAATCCTTCACCAAAGAAGCAGAAGCAAAAACTCCACATTTCGAATCAAAAACAACCGCCATCATGCATAATTTAGTAGATATCCCTGGAGTATTAAAGCAACTTAAAACACTCAACAAATGCAAGTCTCTCGATCCTGATTGTATACCAATTACGTTTCTTTCATAGTATGCTGATGCAATAGCACCGTACCTAGCTGTTATAGATAACCGCAATCTCAGAGAAAATTCCGTACCGACAGACAAGAAAGTGGCACACGTCATTCCAATATTCAGGAAAGGCAATCGAAGTGATTCGCAAAATGTCTCTATCATTGACGTCGGTTTGTAGCAGGATTCTAGAACATATACTTTCCTCAAACACTGACCGGGCGAGGTGGCGCAGTGGTAACGCACTGGACTCGCATTCGGGAGGATGGTGGTTCGAATCCACCTCTGGCCATCCAGATTTTTCCGGGATTTTCCTAAATCACTCCAAGCAAACCCCGGGATGATTCCTTTCAAAGGGTACGGCCGATTTCCTTCCCCATCCTTAACCAAAACTCCGAGCGTTTGCTCCGTTAGTAATGACCATGCTGTCGACGGGACGTTAAACACCAAGCTTCCTTTCCTCAAACTTTACGAACTAAATCGCAGAGAACGACCTATTAACCCATACTCAACACGGATAGCATCATTGTTGTGAAGCAAAACTAGCTATTTATACACATAAAGTGATGAGTCTTAACCGACAAGGGATCTCAAATCGATTCCATATTACTCGATTTCCGGAAGGGTTTTGACACTGTACCACAAAAGCGCCATCTAATCAAACTTTGCATCGGGCCTGGTGGTCTTAGAGTAAAACGCTCGACTGAAAACCGAAGGGTTGCGGGTTCGAAACCCGGCCGGACCACGGATTTTTTTTTCTTTTTTTTTTTTTTTTTTTTTTTTTTCAGTTTGCGCTTTAACCAATCCTTCACCTCTCAACGATGTGAGGAGTCGCCAGAAAAGACACGTGGTTCGGATTACACAGTAAGCTGTAGGTCCTCTTTCTCCGATTGGATAACTGAGGTAGCCTAGGGACACGAAGTCACCGAAGTGGCGGCCAATTGAAAGGCTTGCACCAGGCCAATGAGCTACGCGAAATTATTATCAAATTTCGAGCTTGTGGAATATCGCCCCAGTTGTTCGATCGATTGTATTCGTATTTTCCTCTTAGAAAAGACACAGTACGTTGTAACTGACAGAGAGTTATCGAGTAAGTCAGAAGTGACACTGGCGTTCCACGAGGAACGTTTATCGGTTATTAAAGTTATCAGATGATCACAACCATCTGTAAATGATTTAGATAAAAAATGCATCGCGCAAAAATTGGCAACTGACCCTTAATAATGAGAAGTGTGAATTCATCCATATGATAACTAACTGAAAACAGTTAAACTGAATTTACATGATAAATCTGTCAAATCTAAAGGCCGTAATTTCTTCTGTATAACTGTTATTGTGGTCTTCAGTCCGCAGACTGGTTTGATGCAGCTCTCCACCTACTCTGTCCTGTGTAAGTCTCTTCATCTGAGAATAAATTCGGCAACCTACATCTTTTGAATCTGTTAACTGTATTCGTCTCCCTCTACGGTTTTTACCTCACACAGTTCCCTCTAATGCTAAGTTGACGATTCCTTGATGTCTCAGAATGTGTCCCACCAATATATCCCTTCTCTTACTCAGGATATGCCAGAAACGCCTTTTCTCTCTAATTCGGTTAAGCATCTACTCGTTAGTTACGTGATCTACACATCTAATTCGTCTGTAGCATTACATTTCAAAAGCTTGTATCATCTTTTTGTCTGAACTCCTTATCGCCCATGTTTCACTCCTATACAATGCCACACTCCAGACAAATGCTTTCAGAAGGGACTTCCAAACATTTAAATTAATATTGGATGTCAACAAATTTCGCTTCTTCAGAAACGCTTTTCTTCCCATAGCCATTCTGCATTTTATATTTTATTTACTTCCGCTATCAGAAGTTATCTTGTTACACAAATAACAAAACTCATCTACTACTTTTATGGTCTCATTACCTAATCTAATTCCTTCAGCATCGCCTGATTTTCTGATGCTACATTCCAGTATCCTTGTTTTACTCTTGTTGGTATTCATCTAATACCCTCTTTTCAAGATACTGTGCATTCCATCTAATTGATCTTCCAGATCCTTTCCGGTCTCTGACAGAATTACTATGTCATCGGCAAACCGCAAAGTTTTAATTTCTTCTCCCTGAACTTTAATTCCCTCTCCATATTTCTCCAAGAATTCTGTCACTGCTTGCTTAATGTACAGATTGAACAACATTGGCGAAAGGCTACAACCGTGCCTTACTCCCTTTCCAACCTCTGCGTCCCTTTCATGCCCTTCGACTCTAATAAGCGCTGTTTGGTTTTTGTATAAGTTTAATATAACACTTCGCTCCCTATATTTTACCCCTGTCACCTTCAGAATTTGAAAGAGTTTATTCCAGTCGACATTGTCAAAAGCTTTCCCCAAATCTACAAATGCTATAAACGTAGGTTTGCTTTTCCTTAGCCTATCTTCTAAGATAAGTCGTAATGTGAGTATTGCCTCCCGTGTTCCTACATTTCTCCTAAAACCAAACTAATCTTCCCCATGGTTGGATCACAAGTTTTTTCATTCGTCAGTAAATAATTAGTGTTAGTATTTGCAACCATGACTTATTAAACTGATAGTTCTGTAATTTTCTATATAAGTAGCAATTACAATTGGGAACAAATTAAATTGTGAAGAATACATAGAAAATATCTAAGGGAAGACTAACCAAAGGCTACTTTTTATTGGCAGAACACTTCCAAGATGCCGAAGTTCTACTGAAGAAATTGCTTGCACTACATTTGTGCGTCCTATTTTGGAATACCGCTGCTCATTTTGGGATCCTCACCAAGTGTTACTGGCAGATGATGTAGAGAACGTTCATATTATGGCAGCTCGTTTTGTAGTATCGCGATATAGGGGAGAGAGTGTTACAGATGTGGTGCACGTTTTGCCTAATTTGAAACAATACTTGATGTTAACGCGTTACTCCATTTTGGGCTCCATATTGCAATGAAACGAGTTATCTCACATTGATCCTGTTAGCTGGGTCGCAGCGTGTACCACCGCTTCACTGCATTGCTTTGCTGGATAGGTGGCGCTTGTTGACATATCCCTCAGTGTGTGTATGCGCGAGTACCTCATCCTCGCCAGCACGGTTTGTAAAATATGCGACCATTCATCGAACTTTTCAGACACACGTTGTATAACGTACGTGTTGAGTTCCACTAGTACGCCAATATTACCTTAACTGCAGAACTTTTTTAAGCCATCTCAAAAAAAGCTTCAATGTCATTTCACTTCAAATCTCTTTTGCTTCATTTTACAAACAATTTACAGTTTCTGAGTGGACACTATTTTGTTGGTGTGCTCGTAAGTAGGAAAAGTGGCTTAATGTAAATCTCCACGTTACTCGAAACACAAATGTCGTTACCTCCGTACAGTGAATGCAATTAAATTCCATTTCAGCCTGCAAACTGTACTCGTCTCTTGGACTCCCTGATGTTCCACCCCATCCCCTTGCTGCAGTACTAAATTGATAATTGCTTGGTGTCTCAGACTGTACACTATCAGTCTATCACTTCTGTCAGCCAATTTATACCTCATTTCTCCCTGATTTTGTTCAGTACCACCTCATTAGTACACGAACTATCCATCTACATCTACTGGCACTTAAAATTGCTACACCAAGAAGAAATGCAGATGATAAAAGGGTATTCATTGGACAAATATATTATACTAGAACTGACATGTGATTACATTTTCACGCAATTTGAGTGCATAGATACTGAGAAATTAGTACCCAGAACAACCACCTCTGGCCTTAATAACGGCCTTGACACGCCTGGGCCTTGAGTCAAACAGAGCTTGCATGGCTTGTACTGATGCCCATTCAGCTTCAACACGATACCACAGTTCCTCAACAGTAGTGACTGGCGTATTGTGAGGAGACAGTTGCTCGGCCACCATTGACCAGATGTTTTCAATTGGTGAGAGATCTGGAGAATGTGCTGGCCAGAGCAGCAGTTGAACATTTTCCGTATCTAGAAAGGCACGTACAGAAACTGCAACATGTGGTCGTACATTATCCTGCTGAAGTGTAGGGTTTCGCAGGGATCTAATGTAGGGTAGAGCCACGGGTCGTAACATATCTGATAAATGTAACGGCCGTTGTTCAAAGTGCCGTCGGTGCGAACAAGAGGTGACCGAGACGTGTAACCAATGGCACCCCATACCATCACGCCGGGACATACGCCAGTATGGCGATGACGAATACACACTTCCAATGTGCATTCACCACGATGTCGCCAAACACGAATGCGACCATCATGATGCTGTAAACAAAACCTGGATTCATTCGAAAAAATGACGTTCTGCCATTCGTGCACCCAGGTTCGTCGTTGCGGGTACCATCGCAGGCGTTCCTGTCTGTGATGCAGCGTCAAGGGTAACCGCAGCCATGGTCTCCGAGCTGATAGTCCATGCTGTTGCAAAGTCGCCGAACTGTTCGTACAGATGTTTGTTGTCTTGCAAACGTCCCCATCTGTTGACTCAAGAATCGAGACGTGGCTGCACGATCCGTAACAGCCTTGCGGATAAGATGCTTGTCATGAGAAATCGGTTGGAAACTTTCCTCATGTCAGGACGTTGTAGGTGTCGCCACTGGCGCCAACCTTGTGTGAATGATCTGAAAAGCTAATCATTTGCATATCACAGCATCTTCTTCCTGTCTGTTAAATTTTGCTTCTGTAGTACGTCATCTTCGTGATGTAGCTATTTTAATACCCAGGAGTTTATCTTTCTATCTTCAGCATTTTTGTCGGCAGCTCCACATTTCAAAAGCTTTTATTCTCTTCTCGCCCTCGTCGTCTACGTTTCACTCCAACACAATGTAACAATGCCTTCACAAAAGACTTCCCTATATTTACATTAATATTCTATATTAAAAATTTATCTCTTTCACAAATATTTCTATTGCAAATACCATTCAATATTTTATATTCTCTGTACTTCGACCATGAGATATTTTATTTCCGAAACAACAAGTCATCTACTAGTCTCGTTTACTTGTTAAATTTCGCCAGTATTGCCTAAATTAACTCGAGTACATTTCATTGCATGTGTTTTACTATGTTTAACGTTCATCTTATATCGTCCTTTCTAGACATCGTCCATTCTGTTCAACTAGTCTTGCCAGACCTTTCCTGTCTTGAACAGAAGTACATGGTCAACGACAAACCGCAAAGCTTTTTTCTCCTTAGATTCTTGTAACTGCTGTCTGGTTTCCACACAGGCTGTAAACAACTTTCGCTCCTTGTATTTTACCTCCGCTGCCGTCAGAGTTCCAAAGAGTATTGCAGACAACAAAGTCAAAAGTTTACTCTAATTAGTGAGAGATTAAAGAACAAAAGTTCGAATTGGAATTAAGTCAGGAACTTATGAGAAGCGAATCCGTTAAATTAAGGATACCGTAAGAAGCAGACTTATAAAAATTAGCTCTGTTCCAAGTTACAAACTCAAAATTTAACTCGAATTTCAGTGCGAGAAGTTTATAATAGTTTCCACGACGTAACCCTTTCACGTAATCTGGTAGAAAATCCTAAGAAATTATTTTCGTATATGAAATATACTAGCGGCAAAACACAATCAATACCTTCACTACGCGATAGCAATGGTGGTGCTACGGATGACAGCTGTGCTAAAGGAGATATGCTAAACATAGCTTTCCGAAATTACTTCACCAAAGAAAACAAAACAAATACTACATATTTAGAATCAAGAACAACCGCCAGTATGCGTAATTTAGAAGTAGATATCACTGGAGTATTAAGAAACTTTAATCACTTAACAAATCGAAGTGATCCGGTCCAGATTTGTATACCAATTACGTTTCTTTCAGAGTATAATTATGCAATAGCCCCATATCTGGCTATCATACACAACCGCTCGCTCTGCGAAAATTCCATACCTAAACACTAGAAAGTTGCACACGCTACTCCAATATTCAAGAAAGGCAATAGGAGTGATTCGCAAAATTATAGGCCTATATCAATTGATGTCGGTATGCAGCAGAATTTTAGAAAATATACTTTCCTTAAATATTGACACGTGATGAACAGGGATTCAGAAAGTATCGTTCTTGTGATACACAGGTAGTTTTTTAGTCCCATGCAGTCATTAGAGCCATGGACATGTGTCTCAAATCGACTCCGTACTTCTCGATTTCCGAAAGCGTCTTCTAATCAAATTGCGTGCTTATGCAACATCACCACGGTTGTACTACTAGATTCGCGATATCCTGCCAATAAGGACAAACTAGGTAGTAATCGAAAGAATGTCAGCGAATAAAACGGAAGTAATATCTGGTGTTCCACAGGAAAGTGTTATAGGGCCCCTATTGTTCTTTATCTTAGACTATTTGCGGATGATGCTGTCGTTTATCGGTTGGTAAATTCGCTAGAACATGAAATGCAACTGCAAATGATTTAGTTAAGATATCTGCATAGTGCAAAAATTGCCAATTGACCCTAAACAATGACAAATGTAAAGTTATCCATATGAGCGATAAAAGAATACGCATTAAATCAGTCAAATCTACAGGCCGTAAATTCAACTAAATACCTAGGAATTACAATTATGAACAAGTTAAATTGGAAATAGCACAAAAAGTTGAAGGGAAGGCGAACGAAAGGCTAAATTTCACAAGCAGAACATTTAGAAGCTGCAACAGTTCCACTACAGAAATTGCGCCCTATTTTGGAGTATTGCTGTCCTTTGTGATATCCCCAACAAGTAGGACGGACGGATGTATAGAGCAGTTCAGACAAGGACAGCTCGTTTTGTATTATCGCGATATAAGGGAGAGAGTGTCACAGAAATGATGCACGAGTTGGGGTTGAAATCATTAAAAGAAAGGCGTTATTCGTTCGCGAGATCTGTTTGCGAAATTTCTGTCACCAACTTTCTCTTCCAAATGCGAACATATTTTGATGGCACCTACCTACAAAGGGAGCCATGATCGTCGTAATAAAATAAGAGAGAAATCAAATAGAAAACGGAAAGATTTATGTGTTCTCTTTTCTCGCGCGCTGTTAGTGAATCGAACGGTAGAGAAATATCATAAAAGCGGTTTGATGAACCCTCTTCCATGCACTTAAATGCGGTTAGCGGAATATTTATGGAGATGTAGGCGAAAGTTGCAAACAACACAGCCATCATCACCCGTCTCCGTCGATCACCTTCCGTGTTTGTCAAACCCCATGCACGACTCGGGGGAAATTTCCTTCTTTCTGCCAAACTACCGACCGTACAGGCGGGTGAATTATTCTTTACTACAAATCTAGTTTTTAGTGAACTGATCATGGATGGTGTTTTTACCACAGATTTAACAAGAGCGTATCAGTACTGAGACCTTTATTGGAATCATCATAGAGACAGCAATATAGTGATCATCCATACTCAATCATTAGGGTAAGCATAGTAGCGACATCTAACATCACAGTTGCTGTTTTGCCAGTGGCAAATGGCACGATAAACATGTTAGTAGGCAATAACAACAATTAACGAAGTACATGATGTATCGACACTTATCTATCACTTCTGTTGTGATAGTTTAATCACACTGACCCGATGGCTATGCAACGTCCTTAACCCTTTAGGATCAGAAGGTGTCGGAATATACGTATCAATTATTAATACTTATTCTTTCGTAGCTTCTTTTTTTATGCTTCTTATATAATAGCAATTTATGTTACACTCCATCTTCCAACTTATTGCATGTTGCGCAAGTAAAGAATGACAAATAAAAGGAAATGTATGAGAAAAATAAAATATAAAAACCGCATCCACGTGGCGGGGCACGGACAACAGTGCCATGTGTTAAGGTTGTGGGAGACAACAACTTTCCCATCAGGGGCTAAACATCCATCTCAACGGCTAAGAGGTCGATAACGACGTACCTCACGTGATTAGGCGATGGGTCATAAAATTGGCCAGCAAGTCAAACTGAATAGGGTGACGAGACGTCCGGATTAAATCCTTATTAGTCCTCTGTCCGGAGTCTGAGCGGATTTTTACATTGTCCTTTATCGCAAAGTTGAGCGTAATAAATTATATTTATAATCCATCCCTTTCTATTGATCTTACTTAAATACCGAGGCGCTCCAGTCACGGCCTGCACGGCCACTACGGTCGGGGGTTCGAATCCCCCCTCGGGCATGAATATTTGTGCCGTCCTTAGTCTTAAGTAGTTCATAAGTAGTTTGTAAGTTTAGGGACTGATGACTCCGTAGTTAAGTCCCATAGACTATACAAACATTTAATTTCATTAAATACCGATACTTCAACTAAAACCGCTACCTTATTGACCAAGGAGGTTAAAATAAGAGGAGACAGCGCTACCATGCAAAGCATAGCGGTCGATTGAATCCAGTCCGCCATCTTGCGGAACCAAGGAAATATGTTTTCAGATTACAGCAGTGTAAGGTTCCTGACCCGTTAACTTTCGTACATTTAAACGACTGTCATTTCTGAGTACATATTATATATGGTATAAGATGAACATTAACAAGAGTAAAACGAAGGTAATAGAATGGAATGTCAGAAAATCAGGCGATTCTGAAGGAATTAGATTATGTAATGAGACAATAAAAGTAGTAGATGAATTATGTTATTTGGGTAGTAAGATAACTTCTGATGGACGAAGTAAAGAAGATATAAAATGCAGAATGGCTATGGGAAGAAAAGCGTTTCTGAAGAAGCGAAATTTGTTGACAACCAATATTAATTTAAATGTTAGGAAGTCCTTTCTGAAAGCATTTGTCTGAAGTGTGGCATTGTATAGGAGTGAAGCGTGGACGACAAGGAGTTCAAGCCAAAAGATGATAAAATCTTTTGAAATGTCGTGCTACAGACGAATTAGATGGATAGAGCACTAACTAATGAGGAGGTGCTTAACCGAATTGGGAAGAAAAGGAGTTTCTGACATATCCTAAGAGAAGGGATAGATTGGTAGGACACATTCTGAGACATCAAGGAATTGTCAACTTAGCATTAGAAGATAGTGTGTGGAGTAAAAATCGTAGAGGGAGACCGAGGGCCGCGGTGGAGTATCCGAGCGGTCTAAAGCGTCTTGCTGCGGAGCGCGCGGTTGCTTGCCGTGGAGGTTCGAGTCCTCCCTGGGGCATGGTTGTGTGTGTTTGTCCTTAGGTTAGTTCATCTAGGTTTAACTAGTTTATAAGCTACGAACTGATGACCACGCAGTTTGGTCCGATAGATTTACAGACATTTGAACATTTGGAGACCAAGGGACGAATACAGTAAGCAGATTCAAAAGGATGTAGGTTGCCGAAAGTATTCTCAGATGAAGAGACTTGCGCAGGACAGGGTAGCGTAGAGAGCTGCATCAAACCAGTCAGCGGACTGAAGACCACAAAAACAACAACAACAACAACTTCTGTGGACAAATACAGGCCTTCCAAATAGCTGAACTCTGATATATTAACGCAGAATGTCATTCAATTAAATGACTTACAATGGGGAATTCGGAATAATAGCCAAATGCTTTACACGAACTGAAATTCACAGGAAATGCAAAGCAAGATTTTTCCAATAATGACAGAACCAAACTGTGTGATTTGGTAAGTACAGAACTGAAGAGACGATTTTCACGTTGAAGATTTACGAAAATTCTTTCTACAGGTTCGACTTTATTAAATATTCATACCAAAATCCTGTACCACCAGGTCTTTGAAATTTCAAGGCAACATACTTCTCGTAAAAATGAAAATATAAGCTACTGAGAGAAAATCACAAAAACAAAACTGGTAAATATTAATTTAGCAACAATATTTTCCTGTGTAAAATAGCAGATGACTTTCTAGTTCTGCTTACATATCCATACGTAATGTAGGTAATTTATCTTTTCAGTTAAAGTATCACTTTAAACTCAGAATGCAATGAAAACACACTCATCACCACAAACGTTATTGGCTCCGTAATATGCCGACAATGTTTTCACTTCTGTGGCATTAAGGGGACCATATCGTGTTTCAGGTCGAAAATTAGATTTTCGGTTTTCATCATATTTCGATAGATTAAGGTTCTATTTAAGTACTCTGAAAAGTATTTCCTTGAAAAAAATTTTTTTTGAGCTTTTAAAGAGCATTTTCCTACCACGTGTGTTTATCTACCAAGCCCACTTTTCTGTCACCCACTTTTCTGCATATATTTTAGATCTTAATATCCCCTACATTTCACGTAATGGATTTTTTTTTAATTCTCGAGTATGTTGGCTATCCTTGGAATGCAACGGTCGGTATTCTTTTGTTTCTGCTCTTTGCAAACAACAGGCGTTTAGTTTTGTTCAAGTGTGATTGCGAGTGATTGTTATACATAGTTCGCAGTGCTTGTTTACGTGTGTTTCGTTGTGTTTCTTGAAGATGACGAAACGTAAAGGCGTTTTTCAGGAAACGACAATTTAGAGGAAACAGGTTTCAAAAAGGTTTCAAATGTTTGTTAAACTTAAGGGATTAACTACGGGGTCATCAGTCCATAACCTTACAAACTACTTATGAACTAACTAATACTAAGGACGGCACAAACATCCATGCCCGAGGGGGGATTCGAACCCCCGACCGTAGTAGCCGTGCAAACCATGACTGGAGCGCCTCAGCCCCCTCGGCCACCGCGGCCGGCGGAAATAAGTTTAGAAAGCTTTCTGTACAAGAGGTTATGTCCCCTAACTGCAAATATAATAGGGCTCAGGCAACTGGAGAATCTTATTCTCACCAGCATTCTCTTCCTGCTGCTGTTATTACAGCAATTAAAGCTATTTCAGAAACTTGGCTCATCCTGACCTTCTAAGGAAATGTCTGCATGGGCAGACACAGAACCCAAATGAATGTTTCAACAGCATAATTTGGAACCGCCGTCCTAAAACTGTATTTGTAGGCATGCATACAATGAAAATAGGAGTTCATAATGCTGTTATTACATTAAATTGTGGTAATATTGGAAAGTGTTGGGCACTGAAAAAGCTGGGAATTAATCCTGGTGAAAATATGATCATTGGGCTGCAACATTGCGAAAAATGAGTAAAATGGTAATGCAGTGACGCGCTGGAGGGCTCCCCCGTTACCTGCCAGCTCCACAACATCGATTGAGTCAAAATTCCTGAAGATGGTCTAAATAAGACTGAAACTAGTTGAATGAAATAAATTATTGCACTCTAGACTGTTCTTTATTCATAAATTTAAATAAGAGTGCTGTTGACCCAAACATAATGAAATGAAAATGTTTCCAAAAATATAAAATGGTAACAAATTTCAAAAGTTGTTTTTTTAAGTCAATTTCCCGCAAACTAAAATATTCAGTACATATGCCTCGTTATATCAGAAACTATCATAGATAAATGAATGAAATTTTCAGAGACTCTGCATAACATCAAAAGTCACCTCTGGTACTACATTCATTAATATTCCCCCCATTAGGAAGTTCACAAAAAACATTTTCTGCAGAAAAACCTGAAAATGTTTCGTTAGTAAATTTTAAAACAGCATTTCTTAAAAACTATAAAATGCATAAATTAGGGTTTAGTACAGTTGACTCTATTATTAGGGGAAAGTCGGGTAGCCCCGGACGGCGGGTAAGCGCGGACGTTTCAGTTTCTAAGAAACCAAGCACGTTGCGCTGGCAAGACTGCATTTCAAATGCGCGCTCTGTGGAGTAAAAACACATGCAAGTCAGTTGTGGCATAGGCACCGAGCGAGCTACTCGCAATGGTGAATTTTGTTCCAGCAAAAATTTTTCGTCGTTCCTGTTTAACTTCGTTGGCGGTTTTCACCCATAAGAAGAGTTTTTGAAATAAGCATTTGATCTTGCAGAAGCTCTGAAAATCCCTCATAGATTTAATAAGGAGAAGGGTCATCTCCATATAAAAAAGGTTTAGAAGAGAGACAGAAAAAGAAATGCAATAAAAAGTACAAGCCGAAAAAACAAAAAACGCAAATGCACTAAAGAAAAGTTCATGGCAGAGACAAATATTCAGTCTCTCCGAAGAGCATCAAGGAAAAGAGACATAATGCATCACATGTGGAGAAATCTTCGAAGAATACTGTATTTAGTGCTATAACTGCAAGGACTGATACTATGAAAACTGATTTTATGTAGATGCTTGAGATATTTATTACAATTGTATGTTATCAAGGCCAAGAAACAAGTGGAGTACCACTGAATGCTGTATCCGGGGCTACTCTCCAAATCTTTTAGTGCCAGTAAACTGATTCAAAAGTTTATTTAAGATAGTTCATAAAAAATTATTATCTATGCTTAGTTCTAAGTGATATTACTAAAGAAGTTACTGGTTTCATTTTACGATGAAAGTTAACACAGAAAAATTGTTTATTGTTGTTTTATTAGCAATTCATTTTTGTGTCCGTGGCTACCCAACCTTCCACTATCACGTAACATACATTAAAATTGTTAAGGTCCTGCATAAATTAGTTTTTTTCAGAAATGGGTCAAATACTTGGGTAAATTAACATGGGTTAGATAGGCAGGGGGTGGCCCGGTTAAGGGCATCTCCCCCTATTCTAACCTCATTGTTCGTGACACGTCACCACGAAGGCAGTGCCAGAGGTGCCAGCAGGATCGTCGATTTTACTATGGAGCTATCCGTAAGCGAGTGCAAATATCGATTATTTGAAATTTCCGCTCCGGATCTTCAATTTCGAATTCACACTATCGTGTCTTGGCATTTCGCGTTATATGTTTAATGTCGTGCACATGTCACGGTAAATTGCAGTTCATTGTAAACGAGAGAGTTTCGTAAAATATCTAGCAATAGCTACACGCAAGTGTACATTCGCAGGTGTTCTTTCTTGTAAATGTCCCGCCTTCAAGAAAGTGAAAAACGAATTCAAAGCAGAACGTTAAATGATTGGAGCTGGCTTTTACATCTCAGTGGTATATAAAAGTAAGAATTAGCTCGATAGATTGTTTTACTGTTGCAGTTTTATTTAATGGTTTCTTAGTCATTCAATTTATTTGTATTCGGAAGGTCAAAGTGAAGTTTCCACGTCGCGACTGTTATTTGATTGATTTATAACGGTGCTATGAATTATGGGAGGTGAACGATCTTTATGTTTTTCGCTTTGTAAACGGTTCAGTGTTGTGGACATAATTATTTTTATTTTTAACAAACTGCTAATAAATCGTGTTTTGAAGAAGTACATCGAAAACCACTCACTACATTAGAGTAACAGTTCGATATACAAATTTATGGTTAAGAAGCCGTGTCTTAGATACAAAACCCTGCCTTAAATTAGGTTTTACTATAGCTCGTCGCCGCTCGGGAGTAGCCGAGCGGTCTGGAGCGCCATCATGCGGATCGCACGGCCTCCCGCGTCGGAGGTTCGAATCTGTTGTCTTTTTAGTTGAAAAGTAGTTGGTAAAGCGAAAGTTTCATTTCCAACATTACAATATAACGAAAGCTCGCCGTCGGGGATTCGAGCCCCCCTCAGGCATGGGCGTTTGTGTTGTCCTTAAGTTAGTTTACCTTAGATTAAGTAATTTGTAAGCTACGGACTAATAACCAAGAAGTTGCGTCCGATAGATTTACAAACTTTTGAACATTTGAATATAACGGCAATGTCACCATAAATAAATTTTAACCTCGAAATTAAAATACGTAGTTACAGTCAAATTCGTATTGGCTGAATGCATCGCTATGCATATTTTGTCCATGAGTCATAAACTTATTTACTAAATTTGAACGTATGTTTTGTGAGTCTCCTTTTTGAACCTGTTTGTACAATTGCATCTGGTCACCCTAAGGAGGTTAGAATAAAGGCAGATGGCATTATCTGTGCCGAGCACATACGTCAGTTGGAGACTGTTGCCATCTTGGTCAGTTTTGAAATGCTATTTCTCCGTTACAACTATGCGTGAAGTCGACCCTCTCACTGTTAATGCATTGAACTGACAGTGCAAAGTATGTACTTTCATACAATATACTTTCCTGAATAAATAGTAATAAATACTAACCATAATATATTTGAAAACTTAATTTTTGATGGCTGATTTGCACTCTTTTAACACGGCAAAACCGTCGGACGTTTTATTCCTGTTTTAAATGAGATAAAACATCAGCTCTTCAATACGAACATTTCTTTGAGACTTAGCAATATAGCGGAGGCAGGCTTCACTTTTTCGATGTACGGTCGTCTCCCTGTATTCTAACCTCATTGGGTCACCCTATATCCGACGGTTATTTGTTTAGCATGCACAGTGCAACCAACCAGTTCCTTCTTCTGTGATGTATGTTTTGTACAACATCTGTATGGGTATAATGTGGAGAATAAAAGACTTTTCGGGACAGAAATTGGATTCATTCATTCTGTTGTTTATGGATTCAGCTGCCGTTAATCAGCATCCTAATCATTATCTTGACTTTTTATTAAGATATACTAGCCTACGGACAAATTGAAGGAACCAGAGGTGGTTGAGAATTACAGAGGGAGCATTAGGCAAGGATTGGCTGAAACGGGGGAAAGTAATACAGTAAAAGAAGAATGGGTAGCTCTGAGAGATAAGGTAGTGAAGGCCGCAGAGGACGACATAGGCAGAAGGACAAGGCCTAATAGAAATCCATGGATAACACAGGATATACTGAACTTAATTGATGAGAGGAGAAAATATAAAAATTCAGCAAGTGAAAAGAAAAAAAGGGAGTACAAACGTTTGAAAAATGAGATTGACAGGAAGTGCAGACTGGCTAAGCAGGAGTGGCTAGAGGACAAATGCAGAACCGTAGAGGAATACATAACTAAGGAAAAGATAGCTATCGCCTACAGGAAAATAAAAGAGACATTTGGAGACAAGAAAAGCAGCTGTATGAATATCAAGAACTCAGACGGAAAACCAGTACTAAGCAAAGAGGGGAAGGCTGAACTGTGGAAGGAATATATAGAGGGCCTATACAAAGGAAATAAACTTCCAGTTAGTATTCTAGAAATAGAAGACGAAGTGGAGGAAGATGAGATAGGAGATATGATACTGCGAGAAGAATATGACAGAGCGCTAAAGGATTTGAGTCGAAACAAGGCCCCTGGAGTAGATGATTTCCGTCTGAAATGCTGATGTCGTTAGGAGAACCAGTCATGAAAAAAATTGTGGTTCACCTGGCATGCAAGATGTATGAGACAGGGGAAATACCCTCCGACTTCAAGAAGAATATTGTAATTACAATTCCAAAGAAAGCAAGTGCAGACAGGTGTGAAAATTACAGAACTATCAGTTTAATAAGTCATGGGTGCAAAATACTAACACGAATTATTTACAGGCGAATGGAAAAACTTGTGGAATCCAACATCGGGGAAGATCAGTTTGGATTTAGGAGAAATTTAGGAACACGAGAGGCAATACATTACGACTTATCTTAGAAAATAGGCTAAGGAGAGGGAAACCTACGTTTTTAGCGTTTGTCGATTTGGAGAAAGCTTTTGACAATGTCGACTGGAATACACTCTAGCAACTTGTGACGGTAGCAGGGGTAAAATATAGGAAGCAAAGACTTATATTCAACATATACAAAAACCAGACGGCGGTTATTAGAGTCGAAGGGCAAGAAAGGGAGGCAGAGGTTGGGAAGGGAGTAAGACAGGGTTGTAGCCTTTCCCCAATGTCGTTCGATCTGTACATTGAGCAGGCAGTGAAGGAATGGAAGGAGAAATTTGGAGAGGGCATTAAAGTGCAGGGAGAAGAAATAAAAACATTGCGGTTTGCCGATGACATAGTATTTCTGTAAGAGACCGCAAAGGATCTGGAAGAGCAATTGAATGGGATGGACAGTGTCTTGAAAGGAAGATATAAGATGAACATTAACAAGAGTAAACGAAGATAATGGAATGTAAAGTCAGAAAATCAGGCTATGCTGATAGAATTAGTTTAGGTAACGAGGCAATAAAAGTAGTAGATTACTTTTGTTGTTTGGGTAGCAAGATAACTTCTGATGGCCGAAGTAAAGAAGATATAAAATGCAGAATGGCTATGGGAAGAAAAGCGTTTCTGAAGAAGCGAAACTTGTTAATATCCAATATTAATTTAAATGTTAGGATGTCCTTCCTGAAAGCATTTGTCTGGAGTGTAGCATTGTATGGGAGTGAAACGTGGACGATAAGGACTTCAGATAAAAAGATGATAGAAGCTTCCGAAATGTGGTGCTAAAGACGAATGATGAAAATTAGATGGGTGCTTAACCGAATCGGGGAGAAAAGGAGTTTCTGGTATATACTGACTAAGAGAAGGGATAGATTGGTGGGACACATTCTGAGACATCAAGGAATTGTCCACTTAGCATTAGAAGGAAGCGTGTGGGGTAAAAATCGTAGAGGGAGACCGAGGGACGAATACACTAAGCAGATTAAAAAGGATGTAGGTTGCCTAACTTGCACGGGACAAGGTAGCGTGGAGAGCTGCATCAAACCAGTCTGCGGACTGAAGACCACGACAACAACAACAACAGCCTACTCAGTCCTGCAAATTCGAAAGATTTTGTTATGTGTAATGCTGAAAAAATATCGGACAGACCTATTTATTAAGCCAGAATCTCGTCTCGAATTCTCGTTTCATAAGACCGAGAAGCATTGGGAATCAACAGCGATGAAATTCCTTTATGAAATCAGCTACCTACATTGGGATTAGAGCTGACAGGGCAAGGTTTAGCGTCGTCGTTTTAACGTGGAGAACATTTTCTCACATTGTGTTGGTGATACAAAATACGACTTTGGAATCAGCTGGTCTGAGGTACACTTCGGTCGTAGCAGGACGTGTTACGCGGTAATGTGTCACGGAGCGGAATGACAACAAGGATTAGTACGAGGAAAAGGCAGAGAGTAAACGCAGCTACCCGCGAGACAGCTGTGCGTAGGTGCAGCTTATCTGTCAAGGACGCCGTATTACGTAAGATCCCCGGGCCCCACTCCTCCGTAGTTTCCTGGAGTCGGATCGGAGGACTGCACTAATTACGATGGAGGAAGAAGACTAGCGTTTAACGTCCCGCCAGCATTATTTTCAACAGCCGGCCGTGGTGGCCGAGGAGACTGAGGCGCTTCAGTCACGGTCTGCACGGCCACTGTGGTCGGGGGTTCAAATCCCCCCTCGGGCATGGATATTTGTGACGTCCTTAGTTGTAGCTAGTTCATAAGTAGTTTGTAAGTTTAGGGACTGATGACCCCGTAGTTAAGTCCCTTAAGCTTAACAAACGTATAACATATGTTTTCAACAGAGACGGCGCTCACGCTGGGATTGATGTTGTGAGGTTGTTGTTGTGGTCTTCAGTCCGGAGACTGGTTTGATGCAGCTCTCCACAATACCCTATCCTGAGCAAGCATCTTCAACTCCACATAATAGCGACAACCTACATCTGTCTGAATCTGCTTACTGTATCCATCTCTTGGTCTTCCCCTGCGATTTTTTCCCCATACACTTCCCTCCAACGCTAAATTCACAATTCCTTGATGTCTAAGAATGTGTCCTACCAATCTATCCCTTCTTTTAGTCAAGGTATGCCAGAAATTCCTTTTCTCCCCAATTCTGTTCAGTACCTCCTCATTAGTTACGTGATCCACCCACCTAATCTTCAGCATTCTTCTGTAGCACCATATTTCAAAAGCCTCAATCCTCTCCCTGTCCGCACTGTTTATCGTCCATGTCTCACTCCCATACAAGGCAACCCTCCATACAAATGCCCTCAGAAAGGACTTCCTTAGGTTTAAATCAATATTTGATGTTAACAAATTTCTCTTTTTCAAGAATGTTTTTCTACCCATTGCCATTCTGCATTTTATATCCTCTGTACTGCGACCATCATTTGTTATTTTATTGCCCAAGTAACAAAACTCATCTACCTCCTTTATTGCTTCGTTTCCCAATCTAATTCCTTCAGCATCACCTGATTTTCTTACACTGCACTCCATTACCCTAGTTTTGCTCTTGTTAATGTTCATCTTATATGCACCTTTCAGCACACTGTCCATTCCGTTCAATTGCTCTTCCAGGTCCTTTGCTGTATCTGACAGAATTACTATGTCGTCGGCAAAACGCAATGTTTTTAATTCTTCACCCTGAACTTTAATTCCTTCACCAAATTTCTCCTTGCTTTCCTTTATAGCTTGCTCAATGTACAAATTGAACAACAATGGAGAAAGACTACAACCCTGTCTTACTCCCTTTCCAACCACTGCATCCCTTTCATGCCCTTCAACTCTGACAACCGCAGTCTGGTTTTTGTACAAGTTGTAAACAACCTTACGCTCCCTATAATTTACTCCTGCTTGCTTCAGAACTTGAAAGAGTTTATTCCAATCAACATTGTCAAAAGCCTTCTCCAAATCTACAAAAGCTAGAAATGTAGGTTTGTCTTTTCTTAATCTATCTTCTAGGATAAGCCGTAAAATGAGTATTGCCTCCCGTGATCCTACATTTCACCTGAACCCAAACTGATCTTCCCCAAGGTCGGCTTCTACCAGCTTTTCCATCCTTCTGTATATAATTCGCGTTAATATTTTGCAACCATGACTTATTAAACTGATGGTTCTATAGTTTTCACACCTGTCTACACCTGCTTTCGTAGGAAATCGTACGCGCCCTTTGAAATGAAGCATCCCGGCATTTGCCTGAAGAGATTTAGGAAAATCACCGAAAACGTAATTCAGGATAGCTGCAGACGCATTTGAACCGGAGACCGTTCCTGGAGTAGTAAAACAACTTAAGTCACTAAACAAAAACAAAACTTCCGGGCCAGACTGTTATACCAACTAGATTCCTCTCAGAGTATGCTGATGCAATTGCTCCGTACTTAGCTATAATTTACAACCGATCACTCAGTGGAAGATCCGTACCGAAAGACTGGAAAGTTGCCCAAGTTACTCCAATATTCAAGAAAGGCAATAGGACTGATCCCCAAAATTACAGGCCTATCTCATTGACGTCGATATGCAGTAGGATTTTGGACCATGTACTTTGTTCGAACATTATGATCTACCTCGAAGAGAAGGACCTATTTACCAATAGTCGACACGGATTCAGACAGTATCGCTCTTGCGAAACACAGCTTGCCCTTTATTCACATGAAGTGTTAAGTGCCATGGATAAGGAATCTCAAAACGATTCCATATTTCTGGATTTCTGGAACGCTTTTGACACTGTACCCCACAAGCGGCTTCTAATGAAATGGCGTGCTTATGGAATATCTCCCCAATTGTGCGATTGGATTCACGATTTCCAATCAGAAAGGACACAGTTCGTTGGAATTGACGGTAAGTCATCGAGTAAAACAGAAGTGATATCTAGCGTTCCACAGGGAAGCGTTATAGGTCCCCTACTCTTCCTTGTGTTTATAAACGATTTAGGAGACAATCTGAATACCTCCCTTAGATTGTTCGAGGATGATGCTGTCGTTTATCGGTTAGTGAAGTCAACAGGGGATCAAAAGCAACTGCAATTTAGACAAAATTTCTACATGGTGCCAAAATTGGCAATTGACACTAAACAAAGAAAAGTGTGAAGTAATACCCATGACCACTAAAAGAAATCCGCTGAACTTCAATTACTCGATAAATCAGTCTAACCTTAAGGTCGTAAATTCTACCAAATACCTAGGAGTTACAATTACGAACAACTTTGACTGGAGAGAACACATAGAAAATATTGTGGGGAAGGCGAACCAAAGGTTACGTTTCATTGGCAGAACGCTTCGAAGATGCACCAGCTCCACCAAAGAGATTGCCTATATCACACTTGTGCGTCCTCTCCTGGACTACTGTTGCCCCTTGTGGGACCCTCACCAGGTGGGACTGACGGAAGACATTGAGAAGGTTCAGAGAAGGGCAGCTCGTTTTGTTTTATCACGTTACGGGTGGGGGAGGGGCGTCACGGAAAAGTTGCACGAATTGGGGGAAATCATTAAAAGAAAGACGTTATTCATTGCGGCGTGATCTGTTTGCGAAGTTTCAATCACCGACTGTTACTTCTGAATGTAAATATATTTTACTAGCACCCACCTACTTAGGGAAACATGGCCACCCAAATAAAATAAGATAAATCAGATCGAAAACGGAACGATTAAGGTGTTCTTTCTTCCCGCGCGCTATTAGAGAATGGAACTGTAGAGAAAAGTTATGAAAGTGGTTAATGAATCCTCTGCCGGGCACTTAAATGTGATTTGCAGAGATGTAGATGTAGATGTAGACCTCCCGAATTCATTGCAACACCTTGCTCGCTCACTAATTACAGGCGATCTGCTGAATTTTTACTTGAACGTTCCAATTCCGTAAACAAATGGTCGGTACGTAGAAGAGCCTGTATAGCGCGAAACTGAACTTTCTCACTCGTTTGCATTCAATAGGCAGGAAGAATGTCTGGGGGACTTCACGACAGTGAACTGCGATGAGATAGCTTTGTTTTTGTATATAAAGCAGTGTGTCCCTGTGTTCGTATTGCATACAAATATACAGTTTTGTTCCAGTCATTATGAAATTTTGCACACGTAAGCTTCAGTCCACGTGGACGGTCGCCGTAGGTGCAAGGATCATGCACAACACGTAGTTCACGAGACATGACATCATAAACAATGAAAGGTTTGGAAAACTGCTGCATTACGCGACAGTGTTGCACTTTTCCCCTTAACCACTGGATCGATTTCAACCAAATTTGGTATAGGTATTACTTACCGCGAGGTACCAATTCTGTAATGGTAAGAATCACATCCGATACGTGGATCAGGAGATATAACGTCATAAATAATAGGAGTTGCAAGAAACTGACACAAAATGCAAGGAGACTTTATTCACACACACTGTATGAGAATGACAGTATTCAGCGACTTACAACAAACTGTAAACATAATTTTATACCTTCCTAGATGACAACCATAGCAAAACTATGAAAAGAAAAAAGTCTCTAGCTTACTACTTTTCCGCTGTTCGTGGACTAAACTACGGCATTCGGTATGACGCTAAAATTTATAAAATCTAAACTACGAATTATAGCCGCTTGAAATTTACAGACAGTATACACGCATATAGCTGAAAGTACATTCGCCGGCAGCAGTGGCCGAGCGGTCTGCGGCGCGACAGTCACAGTCTGCACGGTAGCTACGGTCGAGGGTTCGAATCACCCCTCGAGTACGGATGTTTGTGTCGTCTTTAGTATATGGTAGTTCATATGTAGTTGTAAGTTTAGGAACTGATGACCCCGCAGTTAAGTCCCTTAAGCTTAACAAACATTTGAACTTTTTTTTTTCAATCGTGCTTTCGAAATTGTTTGACACTACGATACGTAGTTCATGAGATAAAGAGCACACATACAGTAATGTTTCATAGAAAACAGCATCATTACGCACCAAGTAGCTTTAATCTATTACTTCTTTAACTAAAAATGTTCAAATGTTTGTATAGCTTATGGGACTTAACTACGGGGTCATCAGTCCCTAAACTTATAAAATATTTATGAACTAACTAATTCTAAGGACGGCACAAATATCCATGCCCGAGGGGGGATTCGAACCCCCGTCCGTAGTGGCCGTGCAGACCGTGACAGGAGCGCCTCAGTCCCCTCGGCCACCGCGGTCGGCCTTCTTTAACTACTAATTGTATTCGCAACAGATTTTTCAGAGAGATATTTTTATATATTGCACCAAAGCTGCTTTTATTTTAAATGCTGACTAGTTTTGGGCTTTGCCGATTTTCTTAAGCCACATTCATATATATTTCAAATTTTCAAATTTATCATACTTGTTACAATGCTTTTAATGGTTCATATGTTGTACATAATACGATTCACCATAATGCATACTTTTTAAACACAACGCTCTATGTGTCCGCCGGGGCGGATTAGCCGTGCGTACTGGGGCGCCGTGCTGCGGTGCGCGAGGCCGTTAGCCGTCGTGGTTCGAACCCCCCCCCCCTTCCCGGGCATGGGTGTTTAAGTTGTCCTTAGGTTAGTTTACCTTAATTTAAGTAGTTTGTAAGTTACGGACTAATAACCATATAGATAAGTCCGATAGATTTACAAACATTTGTATTTGCTCGATGTGTCCAGTCCGTATTTCGACACTAATGTCAAACAAAGACTGTTGCGACACACTGCCATGACAGTTGTTCTGACCGTTCAATGCTTGGAGCGTCACTACCGCCCCTAACAGAGACAAAGACAGTCATAAGATTAATGTTTGCATTTACTTATAAAGAAATGTTTGTATAGCGTATGGGACTTAACTACGGGGTCATCAGTCCCTAAACTTACCAACTACTTATCAACTAGCTAATACTAAGGACGGCACAAATATCCAGGCCCGAGGGGGGACTCGAACCCCCGACCGTAGTGGCCGTGCAGACCGTGACTGGAAAGCTTCAGTCCCTTCGGCCACCGCGGCCGGCATTTACTTATAGTTCTACTTAATTAAAGACATAGTGAAGCAGTTATATTTATGCATTTCAAGCTTTAGTATTATCAGTAGATATGAATGATAGTAATGTAAATATGAAAATAGCCGACACTCGCTGAGTCAGTGACATAAGCTACAAGAATGGAAGTAAACTTAGGGTTGAAAGTCATGTCGAACTTATGCTAAGGACAACAAATACAGCCATGCCCGAGGGAAGACTCGAACCTCCTACGGGGAGCAACAGCGCGCTCCTCTGCGAGGCGCCTTGGAACGGAAGACCACTCCACCGAGACCTTTAGGGACTGAGCAGAAGCTTTGAGTTTTGAGGAAGGATGAGGAAGGAAATCGGCCATGCCCTTTCAAAGGAATCATCGCTGCATTTGGAGTGATACGGGAAAACCTAAATCTGGATGGTCAGAGGTGTATTTGAACCATCTTCCTCCCGTATGTGATTCGTGAGTTACCATGGATCCATCTCGCTCGGTAATAAGCTACAACAATTCGTAAAGATATACCTTCGAATAATTGCAGCTTCACGCTAAGAGCGGTGGAATCTAAACAGATTATTCAAATTTAATAAGGATATATTTTTCTACAGGTTCTTCTCATTATGATGCCATTTCTCTCGTGAAGTAACGGTATTACATACTCTTTGGTACACTTCCGTCGACTTTTTAATACATGAATATGTTGGTAAAAATAATTTTAAAAAATCATGAAAGCACGGTTATGTTGAAAGCTCGAAGATACTTGCGTTTGTGGCTCAGAAGTAGCGGCAACGGAAGAACTGGGTTCTTTAGTGACAGGTTAACTTTTATTAATTTTGATATTTTATTATCGTGGCTGTGTGGTTTCCTCTTCGGCTACAGCAAATCTAATCGCCCTCGAGATTTTAATGTAATTTGGTGTCTAACTCTGAGGAAGAACATAGACTGTTTTAAAAAGTTCAATAATCTTTTGGGTATAATGAACGTGTATATATATGAACTCGATGCAAAAGACGCTGCATAATCCACGTTGTTTTCCACATAGTTTGTGACACTTCATTGTTACAATTCCTGGTGTTACTGGACAGTTTTGATGGTTATAGAACTAATGATCAGAATCGTTATAAAGGATTGGTTCACTTAATCGAATAACTTTTCGAAAATCATACAAAAAAGGCGTCGGAGCGATCAAAATATAACTTCCTTTTTATCGCGATAAAAAAAGTATTTACTATCATTCTATGCAAGCTGTAAGTTTAACATAGAAAACATAGAAACTTTTATTTCATCCTAATGATCTAGATCATAAGAACAAAGTTAGCAAACTATTGTACTTCCGATGATATTCGACACGTATGCAAGGACATCAACACGAGCAAAGCGGCGTCGCGTGGAAAATTATTTATAAATAAGACTGGATAACAACTAGATAAAAGTTGTAATTAGATACCGGCTAGCCGAAGTAGTATTGACTAGGGGATATGTACAACAAAACTAACGTTATGCGGTGCTAGAGAACACTAAATAACCGATAATATATGGCAACATAAGGCACGTACACAACCGTTTGAGGAAATAGCAACAACAAGAAGGAAATGCAGGAATTCAGCAACACAGATTAGGTACGTGACAAGTATCAAACGATTAACTTTCCAAATCTGTACATGTCCTTTGAGTACTACTATTCAGTAAGACGTGTGTCCATCATGCGCTGCCATTAGGGCTGCTATACGCCGTGACATTGAAGCAATAAGGCTATGAATCTATGAATACGTTCATTCCTCTCCCTGAAGGGGAGAGGCGGGCTGTTTGAGGGTTGAATGCCCTTTTCAGCCTTTTTAGGTAACAGGTTCATTTTTCATTTTTAACATTTAATTATTTTATTTGTAACATTGTGCAATGCATATATATATATATATATATATATATATATATATATATATATATATATATATATATATATATATATATATATATATATATATATATATGACAAATTTCAAGTAAATTAACAATGATAGATAATTTGGACATATTTGTAGAATATTCTGAGTTTTTGGTTTGGTATTGGAGAAAGAAGAATCTGTATATACATTATTTGCATACGTATTGACGCACCAGGTACCGACCAACCATTTCCCGACATGGTGGGTGGGTGACACGACTGGCGAACCTGCAGGCCAGAAAGTAATGGCACCTGTTGCTCTTCTTCCTCGCAATAAGTAGCCGTGCCATGTCCTGTTGAAATGTGGCTTGAGGAGATGCATGAAGCAGGGGAGTACCTCAGGCTCTACAACAACAGTTAGGTACTGGTAGGTGTTGATAGTGCAGAGATTAGCCTGCTTAGCCATAACAGGCGTAATTAGCAGCACACCAACTGCTGGGATGTAAACCATGTTGGATATGCCCCCATTATACCTTTGGGTCAAGATGGAGGCAGCGGCTAGTACATATAGACTCAAATCTGGCAACAACTGGAACTCTTTGGGATTTCCAGAATCACACACTAAAATAGTGAGTGAGGTAAATGTAGGAAAGGTTGGGGAAATGCCAGCCGACTATATTATAACCCCATACTGCTTCAACAAGCCTTTCAATATAACAATTGGAAGTAGGGAGCAGTGGGAGAAAATAGTTCGACACCGTACGGGGGATATTGTCTGGTTCACTGACGGGTCAAAATCAGACCAAGGTGTTGGGGCCGGGGTATATGGGGTGCAGCCAAGACTGGAGGGCGTCATCTCTCTAGGAAAACTGGCCTCAGTATTCCAGGCCGAAATCACTGCCATCAGGGCGTGTGTGGAGGAGAATTTGCGTAGGTGTTACAAAGATCGTAGCATCTATATCTATTCAGACAGCCAGGCAGCCCTGAGATCACTTGCAGCTCCTGCAACAAGGTCTAAAATTGTTGCAGAATGTCACAGGGTTCTGGTGGAGCTAGGGGAAAGCAATAGAGTAAACCTATTGTGAGTCCTTGGCCACTCGGGGATCAGTGGCAACGAACATGCCGACAGATTAGCCAGGATGAGGGCAGAGACTCCATTTATTGGACCGGAAGCTGTCCTGACAATCACCAAGGCAATGATCAAATTGGAGCTACGTAATTGGCTCAGAAGAGAGCACGTAGAATATTGGACCAAAGTACATCAACAAAACATGGCAAGGTAATGATGCCAAAGTCTTGTTTTAAAAGAAGCTCTGCAATCCTGGGTCTGAACAGGAGAGAGATTAAACTCAAGGTTGGATTGCTGACAGGCCATGGGAATTTCAAAAAACACCTACGTACAATGGGAATAACAGAAGAGGACCCTAAATGTAGGATCTGTGGTGACGGTGATGAAACTGCATCACATCTAATCTTCGAATGCATTGCATTGGAGAATAAAAGGCACAGAATATTTGGGACAATCAGACCCGAAGAAATTGTGTCTAATAAAGAACTGGTAGAGGAACTCCTTGCACTGTTCAAGGACATTGGTTGGCTTTACTAGATGTACAGGGAGCGATACCGCACAATAAACTTAGTTTCGGTGCGGGCAGTGGCGGGTTGGACCAAGACTGTTTTGGCTTCCCTGTAAAAATCAAATCAGGTGTTGATAGTGCTCTCAATACGTAGGAGGCGAGATCGGGTGTTGTAACCAATGGCGCCCCAAACCATCACACCTGGTGTTTGTCCGCTATGCCGCTCCACAATGCAGCCCTCCAGGTTGCGCTCACCACTTTGCCGCCGGACATATATGTGACCATCACTGTAGGACACGTTGAAGCGAGACTTGTCCGAAAAGATTACATTCTGCCACTCAGCATACCAGTGCCTGTTGCAGTCGGAGGAGCTTGTGGTTTCTGGACAATGGACGCCGACGTGATGGCATCCACGCAATCACGCTAACCTGCAGCAGACGGCGAAGAACCATCGATGCAGACAAGTTCACACCTGTTGCAGTGCTCCAGCGACGAGCCAACACTGTGGATGACACTGTGTGGTCAGTTATGGCCATGAGGACAAGATGATGGTTATTCTGTCCTGTGGTCGCGTTACGTGGCCCAGTTACCGATCGTCACTGCGTAAACCTTCTAACCACTGGTTTTACACACGCATCAATGTCGTAGCAGCATGACAATCCCGTATCCTGGAGATAGAAAATTCCTCCACGCTGGAAGTCGCTCACATGTCGATATGGCTCCCTTTGACATCGACGAGGCACACTGGCACTAACCGTATTGTTTCCTCCCTGTGTGACAGCTCTGCACCGACTACTCTGGGCGCAACACCGACCCTCTCGGACCGACGCGAGAGGTTTGACGCTTGGCGCTTTTTGTAAACGGGCCTCAACCTTGAGTCCTGTGAAGTTGGCACCCCTTTTTTGGAAAATGTACATTTTTTTCAGAGTTCTAGACAAATATGCAATAGTTATGGAGTTCTCTGTACAAAATTTAAATAGTCCCGCACAATTTCGCCGAAAAAATACGAAAAATTACCACAAAATTTAGTTTTTTCAAAATAATGTTTTGCCTAATTGTACAAACATAGTTCTGATCAAAGTTCTAAATAACTCTCAAAGCGTTCTACAAGAAATCCTAATGACATTTTTCTGTGCAGATTATACTTCATGAGATAATTGCAATAATGGGGAATCCATTTACACGGTACTGTGAAGTTGGCACCCCTTTTCGCAAAACTGTGCATTTTTTCAGAGTTATAGGCAGATATGCAATATTTCTGGAGTTCTCTGTACAAAATGTAAATAGTTCTGTACAAATTCGAGATAAAATTACAAAATGTTATAACAAATTTGAGTTTTTTCCAAATAATTATTTGCCTACAAGCGTAAACATAGTTCTGATCACAACTCCAAATAGCTCTCAAAGAGTTCTGCAAAAAAATCCTAACGATATTTTTTTGCCCAGATAATAGTTTATGAACTAATTGCATAAATTAGGGACATAAACTACACAAAATTGCACCAGAGTCGTGTGAAGTTGGCACCCCTTTTTTCAAAAATGTAAATTTTTTTCAGAGTTCTAGACAGATATGCAATAGTTCTAGAGTTCTCTGTACAAAATTTAAATAGTTCTGCAGAATTTCGTGAAATATCGCAATTCTGAATAGTGGGAGAGCTGTGACGTTGGCACCCCTTTTTTTCAAAAATGTAATTTTTTTTCAGAGTTCTAGACAGATATGCAATAGTTCTGGAGTTCTCTATACAAAATTTAAATAGTTTTGCAGAAATTCGCCGAAAAATTAGTAAAAATTACCACAAACTTGAGTTTTTTTAGTTTTTTCAAAATAATAATTTGCCTATTAGCGCAAACATAGCTCTCAAAGAGTTCTACAGGAAATCCTAATGACATTTTTCTGTGCTTCTGGCTCCGTCTTCTGTCTACAATTAGGCAAAAATTATTTTGAAAAAACTAAATTTTGTGGTGATTTTTCGTATTTTTTCGGCGAAATTTTGCAGAACTATTTAAATTTTGTACAGAGAACTCCAGAACTATTGCATATCTGTCTAGAACTCTGAAAGAAATGTACATTTTCCAAAAAAATGGGTGGCAACTTCACAGAACTTCAAACTTGACCCGATGTGTATAGAGTTTAAGCAGATAGTTGCTGTTCGTCTTTTATCATGGCTTGTTGGTGCTGATGTTCCCTGGCTCCTTGGAATGTCCTAGACTTGCTGGTCCTGCAACAGATAAATAAGATACTGGCTGCTAGCAACAGCTAGCGGTTTGTTTTCCCGCGTGCTCCACTAGGGCGTGGGTCTCTTCGCTCCCATCTTGTGTACTCAGCTGCCTTGCGGCAGATGACTTCCCATTGATCAGGGAAAAGTTGGGGTGGGAATTGAGGAGGTTGAACTCCTTGTTAGACAGGATCGGGTTCAGATGCTCTCGCAGATGTTGAGAGATATGGACAGGTTTGTGTGGGAGACTGGGTTTGAGACGGCAGGAAAGAATAAGGATAAAGATTGTCAAGGTGGGGATAAGTCCGGTCTCGGGTGGAGGAGACGAGCTTGTCAAGAACCTTCTTGACACTGTGCTTGTCCAGCATGGGCAAGCACTCTTCCTTTTCCGGAGCCTCGTCCTCCATGACCACAGTTTCTGTGGTCTTCGAAGTCCATATCCATACTTCCTCCTCTTCAAAAAAGGTTCAAATGTTTGTAAATCTATCGGACCAAACTACGTGGTCATCAGTCCTTAGCTTACAACCTACTTAAACCTAGGTAAACTAACCTAAGGACAAACACACGCCCGTGCCCCAGGGAGGACTCGAACCTCCACGGCGAGCAACCGCGCGCTCCGCAGCGAGGCGCTTTAGATCGCTCGGCTACTCCACCGCTGCTTCTCCTCTTCTTCGGACTCTTCCTGTCCAGAATGAGATGTATCAACCTCCATGTGCGCCCCCTCGGCCTCCTGCATTGCTGCAAGGACCGTGGAAACGCCTGTCGGTGTGGCTTCGTCTTCTGTCTACGTCCCTGCGTCCACCCCTGCTTTCCTCCCCGCTTGTGGGTTGGCAACAAGGGCGGTCGCCTCTTCTTTCGCGGCGCGAAGTTCCGCACCAGTTCTTCACCTTGGCGCCGCGCCGCGTCGAGTTCGGCGCGAAGCAGCGCTCTCTCCTCCGCCATGGCGGATTTGAGAGCGCGCATCGCGTCGATGGCCGCAGACGTCTCTTCGCAGCTTGGGGCGATCGGCAGCGGGTTCTTCTTGATTCTCCATCCCCTCAATGGAGCCCTTGTCGGCGTGCTTACTTCCTCCGCCGCTCCAGCTACAGATGTCGCTGCAGCGGCGAAAGTTGGCGGGGTGTGGGCCACCACAGTAGCACACTCATTCGCAGCTTCCCGCGCCTTTTTACAGTCGCGTGTGTCGTGCGACTCAGCGCACTTCATACACGCAACGGCGTTCTTGCAGCCCTTGGCCAGGTGGCCAAGTTTCTGGCAGTGAAAGCACTGCACCGTCATCTCCTTCTTCCTCTCGTCGTTTCCGGCCATATGCAGCACCTCGCAATCGAAATGCTTCATAATGGTCGAAAGGCCACCCTTTGACCTTCCCGCGCCTCCTCTTCCGCGTCCGGACATGGCTGTTGGAGAAATCAGTTGCGAGACGAATGCTGCTACTGCGCTGCCGTGTGTCCGCTCCGCTCGGCTGCCCGCTGCGCTCGGGTGTGTAAAAAAAAAAGGACGCGAGAGGGCTCTGCTCGGGGTTGGAACACTTGCGCGGAGTGACACTTGCGCGGAACCCGGGGCCCCTGGGGCGGCTGATGGCTTTTCCTGGGTACAGGCACACCAAGAAGTCTAGCACTGCTGTTGTCAAGTTTCCACACTGTCAACATAACACGAAAATCAGTGAAATTGTACAACCCTTTGCAAGCTGAAGAGCAATATAGTAACTTGTTCTAACAACATATTAATCCGTTGAGTGTTCCTCCTGTAAACAAAAAGGTATTTTAATAGATGATGTTTGGAGAGTTAGTCTCTGCTACTACAAGACTATGACTTTCCACAGTCATACCTCCTAAAAGCATATTATTCAGAACACTAAGCATATCAAGACACCTGCGCAAGCAATAAATATATTCGGCATCCTGCACAGATACGTTGATGTAATTGACCGCTATGTAGTTAACCCCACTATCACGCAACTTCCATCTCTTTAAAAATAGCTACTATGCTTTTTAATAGGAGATGCAACATTAAACCTTCAATTAAAAAACGTTAATAATAAATAAATGAGTATTTTACATACTTAAAGCGTTTATTCGTAGACTCCAAAACGATTTGGCTGTATTCGAATTACAAATACATCTAAGAAATATATGAAATACGGAATGTGTAAGGGAATGTCACACACCGAAAAATGCTAAAGATAAATGCTATTTTCCATCACCGTCATATAGAACCATTTTTACTCCGAACTTGGCATAAACCAACAGGGAGAAACAAGTTGCAAGAATTCCAGGAAAAATGAAGCGAAATTGGCAGCCAATAGTTGGTTATAAATTACTTTGCCTGTTAACTGTATAAATATAAATTACGGAATACGCGGAACTACTGTTCAGTACAGTCAAAAAGGTCTAAGGTAATAGGCAGTGGTTTACAATCAGATATCCGTATCACTCTCCTCCTCAAGAAGTCTGTGTGAAGATTTATATTCAGAACATTCAAGAAAAAGGCTACTGTGATGTTGAAACTACAAGAAGCAGCTCATTTACTCAGGAAGGGAAAACGTTATGATGCCCGTAAATTTGAATGGCTGTATCTCTTGTAGTAACATTCAATTTTTGATAAAATGTTAAAATCCAACATACCAGAATTTTGTTTTTCTAAACTCAGTGCCAACTTTTTTTTTTGTCGAAATTTTTGCAGGAAGTAGTCTTGACGTGATTTCATACTTCTATGCATTAATATTATCAAACATGTAATTTGTGTCACAAATTGCGCGGCCGGTCCGGTCGGAGGTTCGAGTCCTTCCTCGGACATAGGTATGTTTGTTTGTACTTTGCCTAAGTTATTTTAAGTAAGATTAAGTAGTGTGTAAGTCTAGCGACCAATGATCTAAGTAGTTTGGCCGCATAAGACTACACATGTACACGTAATTTATTTATTTCATAACCACATTTAAGTACTAATAATTAAAGAAACTTAAAAGAGAAATTTGAAGTAAACACTGAAAACAAATGATTGATATTTCTCATAAGATGAATGCACACAACCGTTGACTTATGTCTTGTGAATGTACCTACAAATTCTGCCATATGAAAATTGTAGTGTGAGTCCCAAATATATTTGTTCTGTAATAACATTAAAAACATATTAAATATTCAGAACTCGAAAATCAGTGAAGTTTTGGACTTTAAGCGTTTTGTGTTGATACATCTTTACATAGTAGACACGATTTTAAAATTTGGTTGCTATCGCCAAAGTAGACGAAACGTTAAATTTTTTGGTGTAATCTTCGTCGTGTAGACTGTATGTTGTAGAAGTCTACGTCGAACCTAATCATACCTCTGAGAGAACGTTGTTTGCACTTCTCCTGCGTTTCCAGTCGGCTTTGCTGTGCTACGTAACCACATCGTACCGTTCCACTTTACCGAGAGCTATATATGTATTGGTGTGATGTCTGTTCTTTCGAAATAAGACATCACACCAATATATGTGTCATTTAGAAGCAAAGATTCTGGGTTCTGTTTTCATCGCTAACGCGATTAACAACGTTAGACCTCGTGTGTAAACAAAATGTTCAAATGTTTGTATAGTCTATGGGACTTAACTACGGGGTCATCAGTCCCTAAACTTACAAACTACCTATGAACTACTTACGAACTAGGACGGCACAAATATCCATGCCCGAGGGGGGATTCGAACCCCCGACCGTATTGGCCGTGCTGACCGTGACAGGAGCGCCTCAGTCACCTCGGCCACCGCGGCCGGCAATGCGTAAGTAACACCTGTTATTTGAGACTTGAAGATGACCTGAAATTAGCCGAAATCGATATCTCATAATAAACATAAGGTGTGGCTGTCTATATTTCATAATGCTATTCCTAACATATTTAAAAGCTGCTCAAAACCACCTACAAAAAACCTTTATAATGAGATTATATATAATTCCACGATCAAATTGTGTTTTAGTTATTTGTAGTAATACACCCAAAGATCTGCCCTTGCTTTTAGTGCCTTGATCAGCTGTTTATTCTTAGAGGTCTTACTAGGGACAGGAAAAATTCGCATTTGCGATAAATGCGAATATAGATGCGAATTCTGACTCAAATGTAGTAAATCCGAAATTGTAGTTAGCAACGGTTGCGCTCAATTCCGATTTCATCATATTCCTCTTCACAAGGTGCTGTATTGTAAATCGTGTGATATTTGTATGGCGTGTTATCTCCCTGTTGAATGAGGCTGTGATATCTCCGGGCCGTTACTACTGCTCCACCTCGCTCGGTGGGCCTTTCCCTGAATACGGCACAGGTAGCGGCTGGAGGGCGAGGAGTAGGGGTGGTGTATCCCTACTTCTGGAACACCCTGTTCACTACCTGCAGCGTCCGGGTCTCCGCGCAAGTGTCTACACATTCCGTTTCCGCGCAAGTGTCACTCCCCGCAAGTGTCACAAACTCCTCTGCTCGGCCTACTTGTACCCCATCTCGCTGTAAAACGTATCTCTTATTGGAATGAAATTTTCACTCAGCAGCGGAGTGTGCGCTGATATGAAACTTCTAGGCAGATTAAAATTGTGTGGCGGAACCGAAATTCTAACTTGGGTCCTTTGCCTTTAGCGGGAAAGTGCACTACCGCTGAGCTATCAGGGCACTCTTCAAGATAGAGCGCTTTCCCGGGAAAAACAAAGGTCCCAGTTTCGAATCTCGGTTCCAGCATTCAATTTTAATCGGCCAGGAATTTTCGTATAACTGCACACCTGTCGCCACTTTCCCTAAGTGTGGCGCTATTAGGATAATACCTTCTCGGAGTTGCACTTTTCACAAACGGCAGTGTATTTAAATAAGATATATTTTTTGAGGATTATATGAAGTTAATTTATTATAAACATGTCACTAAATGAAAATAGTACTATCGTGAAAGTTGTGTGGTTTGAAAATGAAGCCATATACAGCACCATAGCCATTTTTTTTAATTCAATGTCGATGATAAAGCTTTGTGCCACGTAGGAGACTAGTAATGCAGATTGGAAGGGCTGGAGGAAGGGGGGGGGGGGAGATTGGGGAGGGAAGAGATCTAAAATCAAGTATTCAAATGTTTGTAGAGCTTATGGGACTTAACTACGGGGTCATCAGTTTTTAAAGTTACAAACTAATTATGAACTAGCTAAGACTAAGTACGACACAAATATCCATGCCCGAAGAGGGGACTCGAACCCCCGACCATGGCGGCCATGCAGAACGTGACTGGTGCGCGGCAGACCGCTCGGCCACCGCGGTCGGCGAGGAGATCTACCCCATCCTTTATCCATAGGTACGACAAGAGAGGAATCCAGAACTAAAAATGGGGCAGCAGATTGTATCTGTAAACCTCTGTCCTCATTACTCATTATTTCTGAGTCGTTCACAATTGACGAATATGTTATGATGTCTCTGCTCTATTTGTCCATTAAGAGTGCATTGGGGTAACTTTCTTAATGAATGCAAGATTTCCTCTTCTTTCAAAATTTTTAGGGTACTCGCTTTCTTATCTCTATGCACAATCTGTATATTGTTTATAATAAAAAAGCAAACAACTATCATTTTATATGAAAGCCAGTAAATAGATAATAGTTCACAAATTCGTTCGTGATAATCACATGGAAAGATGGGAATTAGACCCAACCCATCTGGTGGGGATACCAAACACTTGAGCAATTCTCAAGGAGGGGTCGCACAAGCCTTTCGATACGGGGTCTCCATTACAGATAAACCGCGCCTTTCCAAACTTTTGGCCATCCTCCTTCCCTTACATGCTCGTTTCCTTTCATATCGCAGTGTAACGTTACGCCTAGATATTTAATCGACGTGACTGCGTATTTTCAGCATTGCTTCCATGATGAAGCGCAATGTAGAATTACGTCTGTGGTGCCTTTTCCTTGCCTAAAGCCAAACTATCCATTCTTTTCAAATTAATGGACATCAGTAGCCTTTATGGTGTGCCCACCCTACGTCTTTGACACAGCTTGAACTGGTTCCGGAAGCGTTCCATTCGGTTGGGCATGCCAGTCCACGGTCCACAAACTATTGCTCTCTAAACACTGCAGTATGCTTCGTCGTGCAAATCGTCTATGAACTCTTTCAGCTCCACATTTGTATGGAGACTGGGACTCCGACAGGTCTTCTATTCAAGAAGATAGACTACAACAGTCGTAATTATATGTTTTTTTAATTAGGCTACCAGTTTCAGGATGTCATTAACGCCATCTTCAGGTCCCCATCTACGAACAAATATTATTGTTGCTATCAGCTATTCTCAATGAATGGGAGCTTCTGTTTAGCATGGTATCCATAGACATTATTGTACAAGTGGTCCATCCGTACATCAGCCTACAACTCACAGTCTCTGAACTGTTCTTCTTCTGCGTCATAAGGCTGAAGAATTATTGTAGCACTATCTGCCCTAGTGTCCTCATGTTTCTCCTGTGTTAGGTAGTCGTAAAATTTAATTTATGCAAATAATGCTTTATCAGACTGCTGCAGCGGTCAAATTTTATTTTTAGACTCTACCAATTTCTTCGATTTGTTATCTATGTTTAAGATAAACTGTCGAATTTGAAATATATTCCCTTCTGAATTATGTATCATCAATTTCCTTAGCTATTTTACTGACGACAGTGCCGAGCAAACTAAGGCGTCATCCTAGGGACTGGGCGGCCTAGACACATGACGAGTCCTCCCTCGGACATGTGTGTGTGTGTGTGTGTGTGTGTGTGTGTGTGTGTGTGTGTGTGTCATACTGTTGGAGTATGAAGCCACGAATCGAGTCGTGAATGAAACAAATGCTGCACAATATCGTGTCTGTTCCAGTATTATTGCTATCGTAGTCTGTCAAGCACAGGTGGGAAAATAATTAATAAAGATTGTTGCTATGGCCAGCTCAGTGGTTGATGCAATGCAGGTTTGCATGCTGGTCACTTGTCAGCTGTGCTCCACATCTGTCTGCTGTAAAAACTCATATATGTAAACACGACTGCAGACGTTTTTATTTTAAAAATATTGTTATTGTTCTAATACGTCTTCATTTCTTACTCGATGCCTACAATCTTCAGTGGTCATCTATATCACCATATTTTAAAGTCTTCCAACCGTTTTGTGTCTGCCTTCCCCGCTGTTCCTTTACCTTACAAAAACAGGACCGTACTGAATACGAATGACAGAGATTACACAGCGTACATAAAACAATGAAATAAGTTTTACTGAGGAAAGTTTGTTGAAAATTGTTCGAATGTTTGTTAAGCTTAAGGGACTTAACTGCGGGGTCACCAGTCCCTAAACTTACAAACTACTTATTAACTACCTTAGCTTATACTAAAGACGGCACAAACATCCATGTCCGAGGGGGGATTCGAACCCCCGACCGTAGCGACCGTGCAGACTGTGACTGGCGCGACGCAGACCGCTCGTCCACTGCAGCCGGTGAAAGTATGTAAAGCTCTTGTAAAGATACGTACAATAAAGCTCGTTAAAACGATGTTACCACGAAGAATGGCAAATCACCAAATTTTACATTAAATTAAAAAATAATAAAAATCTGACAATAGGCAACTTTGCAAGTAAATAACACAGTTCACTAACTAACAATGGATCGATTACAAAACTTGTGTAGCGTATGCTCATGAAACGAGTCTAAACACAGCGCCAGCATCATAATGTACACTAACAGACAGACACCAGTAAAATAATGGGATATGTCACTGGCACACTTAGGTATTCTATAGCCATCTTACAAATCAGCATTGATGTACAGGGTGATTACTTTAGTGTGACAGCAAGTACAATCTATAAACCACTATCGATACGGACTTCCCACATTCCCCTCGGAGGCCGCGCATTGCCAGCACTATCACGTACGTCGAAGCTACTGGCAAAGTCCCAGCGGCCAGTACGAGTGTGTTCATCGATCCAGTAGATAAGGTGCATCCACTGTGCTTCGAGTCACCCGAGCGCACTTCGATTCAGAGCAGAGCGCTGCGCTACGCAGAACATAGCGTTGATACAGTGCCTCAAGGCTTGTTGACATATTAATACTTAGAAATTATCGGGGACGCTCAACAGAACTTCCAAGTCTTCACACAGTCATTTAAACTTTATCAGTCTGGAATGCTATTTCTGTAGCCGCGGTGAAGTAGCCGAGCGTTCTAAGGCGCCTTTCTGCGGAGCGCGCGGTTGCGCGCCATCGGGGGTTCGAGTCCTCCCTCGAGCATGGGTGTTTGTATTGTCCTTAACCTAAGATAGTCTAAGTAGTTTGTAAGCCTAGGGACTGATGGCCACCGACGTTAAGGGGACTGAGAACTCGAAAAATTTTGATTGCCTCCACCTCAAAGACGAATTTCTCCTGTTTCAAAAACTGTATGGTTTATTTACTTTTAAATTGTTATTACGGTCTTAAACGCTCTTTCAGTAAATGTCTGCACACTGGCCACATTGATGCTACAGAGCCGGCCGCGGTGGCCGAGGGGACTGAGGCGCTCCAGTCACGGTCTGCACGGCCTCTACGGTCGGGGGTTCGAATCCCCCCTCGGGCATGGATATTTGTGCCGTCCTTAGTTGTAAGTAGTTCATAAGTAGTTTGTAAGTTTAGGGACTGATGACCCCGTAGTTAAGTCCCATAGACTCTACAAACATTTGAACATTTGAACATTTGATGCTACAGACAAGAAGTATCACCATAAACATTTCATGCCTGCCACAGTCAAGAAAACAATAAATTCTTGAATAACAGAACGTCTTGATTACAAATAGATATGATGGATACTGTTATCTGTTTCAGTGATGGTGTAATTAGCAGGGCAAAAGTAATGGACAAATTAGGCATTCAACCAGGAAATAATATGATAATAATGGTTTCATAATGGTTTTAGCTATGTTCAGCAAATTTCTCACAATTGAAAAATGGGACAGTATTTTTTGTATTATGTCTAATACATTACAGAAATGATCTATGTTTGTCATTCCGTATATAATTTTAACGCTAATTTTTAGACAAAATAGCAATGAAGTGTAATAATGGTCTTTCTATTTCCTTAGATGTACTCCAACTTCAGAACAAGAGGTATAATATTTCCTACGAATGTTGACAGCAGCCTGCCACAGTCTAAATGCTATAGACTGACGATGCACCAGGAAATGGTTCCAGAAATCGAACATGTATTATAAAAACAGCTATTAGGCAAAATATTGTAATTCTTAAACTATAACAGATACTTCAATAAATTTTGTATGTATTAATTTTCCCCTGAGAATCCGTCGCACGCCCACTTTAAAATAAACCGGACCTAGCTTACAATTTGTGGCGATAACATTTTAGTGATATCTTGCTGTACTTGCAAAAGTCTTGCAGGAATGTGGTCCAATAGTGCTTGCAACTGAACCTCTGCCTTGGCGTCGGTTATTGTTATATGCGATGTATAATGACGAACTTTAGTTTGCAACACTTTTTCGTATGACGGTACATTTTGCTGAGAGACTCGTTCGGTTTTCCTAGATGATTTTTCCTATCTTGATCTCTAACTGCAAAACAGCTTTTTCACGTCATGTAATGTATTCAGATATATATATATATATATATATATATATATATATATATATATATATATATATATATATATATATATATTGGCCTATTCAGCCAATTTATCCTCCAAAACTTTGAGCTGCGTGTTCAAATCCGATTCCCAATCATTTTTTTCCATGATGTAGACATATTTATTGGTTGCCACTCGACCCTGGTCGGTAAATTAACGCAATGTAATACTAAATAGAAGCAGATTTAAATTATTTAAATCTATGTAGTGTGTCGAAATGTACACATGATTCGGTACTGTCTTATTTTGCCAACTCTATTATTTCACCGTGAAACTAATGTAAGCGGCGAGTGATATTCGACCACTGTCTTGTATTAACTCTCAAAGTGCATACTGGATGTAGAAAACCTCTTAGCTGGCTCGCCGCGCACGGTCTCTGTTAATATGACAATACAACGAGAATCGCCACAAGTCGCAGACAATTCTTGTACATTTCGACACAAGACATCCTACACTACACATTACACTATCGTGCACCGTAGGATCTCTGGCGATCATAACTTCTGAGATCATTTATGATATATCTACGTGTTAATGGAGGATATTATGAGGTTATGTTTTGTCGTGACGTTTACCACATACCGAACACATATTTATGAGCACATAACATACAAACATATTCTACGTACCTTCCTCAACATCCCCCATCAAACACAATTTAAAATGTCCACTTACATCAAACGTTATTCACACTTTAAGCGGTTCTGCGTAGCGTGTGTTACTCCACCAATCGTAACTTTGAACTACTTTCTTCGGTATCAAAGGTAGCTTCCCCTCATTGTGACGTAATAAACAGCGCTGCCCTCTGTCCTCTAAACATGATTGTATGCGACTAAACCCATCATTATGATGTTGATTTTTAGACTTTTGGCCAGCTTTACGAAACTTTCAGACCACTGTGCAGCGGTAGCGTACATATTGGTCTCAACTGAGGAGCCAGTGTGACCAACAATATGGTGCAGGGAGGGCTCTAACCCTGTGATGCATGACTTATTAACAAATCAGGAAAACTATCTGAAATTGTGCTTATATAACAAAGACGAATGTCCATCTTCATGAAATACATTTTTGGTCCACTTTAGGTTACGGTAGTAACACTAAAAGTGGGCCTTTGCGATCGTCTTTTGACAGCTCGAAATTTAAATGAAAATAACGGCTGAACTATTCATCTGACACGAAAATTGAATAACCGAATTTGTAGATGAGAAAATTCTCTACAACTTATCTCCCTTATATTTTTCTCATATCTCGTATCCTTTGCGACGTATTTGCAAAAATAACGGAGATTTTACACCCTTCATTGAATCAACGAAAACCAGCCGTTCGGAGATGTCACGTGACATTCCTCGCGTATTTGATGATTTTCTTATTGTAACTTACACGTTGTCATTTCAAAGCAACGGCACACTGAAGAATTAACAAAAACACATCGTTCTTCGTGCGATGAATAATAATCTAATATCTACAAATGCCATATTAACATCAGTTATCAACGGCCATCAATAGTATGAGATTACATAACTACTATTTTGAATTATAGCCGTAGCGTAGTGGGTAAGGTGCTGGACTGTGACGCAAAAGGTCGGTGGTTCGAAAGACTTACGAAGCATTTAGACGTAGAGGTTCATCTCATTTACTGCAAATGTACTTCGTCTCTTTTTTGTGAATTTTGGTGAATACTGTTCGAGAACGCTCGCTGCGAATCACGCACACCATCTTACTGCTACTGCCTTCGGGCGAAAAACTGACGCTCGTTAATCAGCTTACGAGACCTACAGTGCAGCATCTGTCGATAATATTCCCTGGAGTAGACTCCATGCACTTACGATTTGAAAACGATCTAGCATCCTCAGAAATACTTCCAAACCATTGTCGTCCACTACAGAGGACGCTATAAGCTACAGGGCAAGTGGCGCTGCGAAGCCAGCGTCCCTGACGGCGGATAAGGCAGGTCGTGATACCCCGAGGTGGCAGCCCCATCATGAGACTTAACCTGCACAGTACTCTACATGCAGCCAGTGCATTGTAAAATTATTGGCAGACTCACAAACTGCTTCAGATGCAGGACTGGATCAACTGATCACAACCATTTGTTGTGTGCCATCCTTCCGTTCCAGGTTGCAAACGTTGCTCAGTTGGACGAGCGTATATATCCACGAAGGTTGTATAACGATACCATTTTACAATCGTTCGCTGTTATTTCGAATGCTGGACCGTGGAATGTTCAGCCGTCGCGACAAAGTTCGTGCAGTTCTTGAAGGTCACGCACTCTGCGTCATACAGCATTCTCAGCTATACCAAAAGTAACGTCCTCTCCCAGGAGCAGTTCACCAAACGCCAGTTGATTATAATTTCTGAACCACATTCTTCATAAGAAGAAAATCGGGCCTCTACGTTTTCTTTCAATGTGTCGATACTCGCGAACACCACAACTGTTGTTTTGATGAAACAGCTTTACGGGTAACCGCATGCTGTCTGCAGCTGCAATGTGCAGTGATGCTTGTTTCTCAACCTTCGATTGGAGATATAGGTACGCTCGGTACGACTGCATTTTCATGGCACCAACGTCTCTGCAGCTGTTCCAATATACTACTGGTAAGGGGAGAAACACTGAATTTCAGTTACATGATTAATTTCAAATAGTCGTATGTCTTGAGAAGTATGTTGTTTACATCCAGCTACTATTAGCTAACAGTCACTTGGTTCTATGTTGCCACCATGGCACGTGTATATCCGCTTTACTGTTTACCCAGTCAGTTAGTATCTATGGTAGTATGTGTCAACGCCACAGTACTAGTATCGACGACTAGCGCAGGTCATGACGCACGAACAAAGTAAATCCTTCAGCGCACATCTAACACTATTCCTATAAAACTGGATACCCATACGATAAATCGTTTTCCAACTACCAGTCTGTAATGACCACGCTGTCGACGGGACGTTACACTCTAAGCTTCCTTCTTTTTTCCAACTACAAAAAACTAACGTTTTATTATAACGAGACTGTGATGGATACAGTATCGTTACACAAGTAACTAGACAACCAAAGTCTGAAATGAGACTAGCAGTTATGTGGTCTTTTCACAGCCATAAACAGTCTGTATAAGAAAAGAACCATAATCAAAGAGAATATATATAATAACCTATATTCATATGCCATTGAGATAATGTCAATTGATTATGATGTAGTTGCTATTGTATCTCGCTTCAAAAGCTGAACAGAGCATAAAACTTTCCAAGACAAAAGTTCTAATAATTGCAGTATGGCAGGAAATATACAAACGAAAGCACGAAAACTAATACATTTTTATTAGCCACCTTATAAATGTGAGACGACAAACAAGATCTGATAGGAAAATTCCTGACTGATTAAAATTGCCTGCCGGAACCAGGACTCGAAACTGGGACCTTTGCCTTTCGCGAGCAAGCGCTCTACCTCTCTCTCCCTCTTTATTTTTTATTTTATATAGCGCTGAGCTATCACAACAAGACTCACGGTCCGTCGTCACAACTTTACTTCCGCCAGTACCTCGCCTCACACTTTCCAAACTTAACAGAAGTTCTCCTGCGAACCTTGCAAGACTAGCTCTCTTGGAAGAAAGGATATGGTGCAGACATTGCTTAGCCACAGTCTAAGGGATGTTTCGCAGTAGAACTTCTGTGAAGTTTGGAAAGTAGTAGGCGAGGTGCTGGCAGAACTGAAGTTGTGAGGACGGACCGTGAGTCATGCCGGGATAGCTCAATGGTACAGCTCTTGCCCGCGAATGGCAAAGGTCCCAGGTTTCTAGTCCCGGTTCCGGCACACAATTTTAAACTGCCAGGAAGTTTCATACCAGCGCACACTCCGCTGCAGAGGGAAAGTTTCATTCAAGATCTGATAGCTTTGAACCAGTTATACTTGGAGACTGTAGGAATAGCCAAAGGAAAATACAGAACTGCACAGCTACGCGTGATAAGCTCTACGTTCGAAGAAAAAAAGGAGAAGATATTAGATCATTTGCCGAGGTCAAAAAACATCCTGGAGTGAAGAACATCAACTCAAAATGCCGTAGGTACTCCATGGTGCTAGAAGAAATGATGATCGACAGGAGACCAGAAACCAAATCAAGAGGAAATCCCCTGACCAATGGAACAAAACCTTTTGTAAGATCGCTGGACGCAATAAAACAAATTGCACAAGAATGGGTATGACACAAAAACAGCGGGTAGAATACACAGAAAATTACAAAAAAAGCAGGTAACACACAGTCGACAAAATTCCACACACAGAGATAAAACACTGCACACAATAAATCAACACACAATAAGAAACAAATGGCACATTATGACTTCCAACAAAATCACACACAGAGTGGGTAACATACTTAAGAAACAAAGGCTCAACATAGGATATAGAACCAACAACACAATACAGAAAAGACTAGGGAAACATACCACCAACACTGACAAGTACAGTCAATCAGGAATGTATCAGCTTACTTGCAATAACTGCCAATCTGTGTATGTGGGTCAGACATGCCAAAATTTTAAAACAAGATACACTGAACACCTCATAGCACTAAAAAGTAGCAGCTGTCACTCAACATTCGCTGACTATTTAATAAAACAGAATCATACCCCAACAAACATAGAAACTGACCTACAAATCCTCAAAACCAACAACAGGTTATTCCAAATACTAACAATAGAGAAAAACTATGACATCCAGAAAGCAATATCCCGAGGTAAGAAAGTTCTTAACGAATACATATCACTATGCAACAAAACCCTCTCTGAGACCATAAAACAAGTATATAAATAATAAATCCCGTCACCACATTACGTCTGACGCCCCCCCCCCCCCCCCAACACACAATGTTTCTCTCTCGCACTCTCTCTCTTTCTCTCTCTCTCTCTCTCTCTCTCTCTCTCTCTCTCTCTCTCTTTTTCTGTGTTTCGCACACATTCACACACACAAAACATCGCCAGGATCAAAACTATTCACAATTCACGCGCCACATCACAGACACATCATACAAAACAAGTGAACACAATAGAGCCACTACAACAAGAGAGATGGCGATATAAACAGCGCACTAAATATCACATAACATCAAGAACACGCCACAACCAAACAGCAACACCACGGCTCGAATGAAAGTAGCCATAAACAGCCACAAAGATCCATCATTGCACATAACTTCCAGGTACATGTACAATAGTTTCGTAAATAAAGACGTCTTGTTGCTTGCAGATGACAAGCTGCGTAAACTTGTCATTCCTCAACTAAAGCAGATACAAATACTACGAATGACACAATGTAAGTATCGTAAATAAATTAGGTCTAATATATCTAAGAAAGTTGTAAAATCAAGTAACTCGTCCAAATCACTGTATAACCAAATTCTGTTATTTGTATTCTAGAAAATAAAAGCAAAAATCCACGAAAGATGGCACAATAAGTGCCGAAAAATGTTTGGGTATAAAAACAAAACAAGGTGTGTTGCATGAGGTGGATTTAACCACAAGTTTTCCATGTTTTCAGGATGCTTTTCAGTATAGCATGTGTGATCAATATACAGAAAACAGTCTTGATCGCAGAAATTAACAGTTTTAATTAACCGGTTTCGACCTGATGTAGGTCATCTTCAGAATTACAAACAGCCCATGTGGCCAGTGCTGTACTCGGCTAGGCTGGGCTGTCCTGGGCTGTTCTGCTGCCAGTAGTTTGTAATTCTGAAGATGACCTACACTACTGGCAGCAGAACAGCCCAGGACAGCCCAGCCCAGCCGAGTACAGCACTGGCCACATGGGCTGTTTGTAATTCTGAAGATGACCTACATCAGGTCGAAACCGGTTAATTAAAACTGTTAATTTCTGCGATCAAGACTGTTTTCTGTATATTGATCACACATGCTATACTGAAAAGCATCCTGAAAACATGGAAAACAATAATTTTGATGGCATCGAGCACATCGTACAAATGTGTATGTTTAAACGTATGTAGACGAGCTGAACACCTCGTCGTTACATAAAACTATGGTGGAGTAGGTTAGCTGCTTGGAAAGCAATTAGTTCCTATGGATATGACTTTCCAAACTCAGCGTCGCAGCTTTCACAAACTGAACAATCAAACACAACCGTCAATTGGCTAATAGTGCAGCCAATATTGTAAAAAAAAAATGAGTTATGGTTTTTTTATTGGAACAGTCATTGTAACAATATTTTATAAAATACAGAAAATTGCCAATAAACAAAAATACGTGCATTTTCGTAAAAATTACCATTAGATATTAAAATTGTGTATGTACTGGAACACAACGAAAGAAAACTGTCACTGTGAGATCGCTACCAACGTTTTTATTTTTTTCTTATTTTTTTGTTCTTCAGGTAGATCGATGATTGTGACCATTTGTTCATGTTCGTTTGTGGATCATTTGTCTCAGCTTTTTTATTACAGAGGGCGTTCTGCCCTCTAATCTGACGCGCTGAGCCACACCGACATAGGTAGCAATTGTTTTAATTGTTGGTACGTGTACTTTGAGAAACTGCGAAGCCTATTTTTTCGAGAATTTTTGAAAGTTGTGTCGAATGGCTTTGGATGACTATTATTTGTGTTCTGAACTTCACGTCCATAAAAATTTAAAAAATCTTTACCCATTTGGTCTCTTTGTCAGATGAAGAGACTTGCACAGGAAACGGTAGCATGGTCCTTGTTTACATGGGCTCCCAAAACCGGATTCCACAAACCGATTTCCCAATTCTGCTTTTGGTTGGCCATGTGTACACTTAAATCCATTTCTGGAAACCCACTTTTGTAAAGCGGTTTTCCAGTTTCACAGTAGATTTTTCGGGCCCATGTAAACAAAAAAGTTCAAATGTTTGTAAAGCTTATGGGACTTAACTACGGGGTCATCAGTCCCTAAATTTACAAACTACTTACGAACTAGGACGGCACAAATATCCATGCCCGAGGGGGGATTCGAACCCCCGACCGTAGTGGCCGTGCAGACCGTGACTGAAGCGCCTCAGTCTCCTCGGCCACCGCGGCCGGCCCCATGTAAACCCAACCGTTTTTTGAAGCGTTTTTAGCTTGTCAGACTGTTTTCTTGTTAAGAATTATTTCCGGCACATGTGGACAGAGTATGTGAAATAAAAGTAAAATAATAGAGTGAGCATGAATGTGCGTCTTTAAGTAAAGAAAAATAACGATTGTGCTGACTGAGAACTGAATCAGTTGTTTTTCAGCCACCATATTAAGTGGGCTACGAAATCCGATTTAGGCTATATCATGTAAACACGACAGCGAAAAACGGTTTACGAAAATCGATTTTCGTCTCCCGGAAGTTGTGTTGCATGTAAACGTAGTAATTACTAAAAATTTCCGGGCGATATTCGGTGGTCTTACGGATTTATTATGGAAACCCAACGTTTCGTCACCAACTGCGGAGGACATTTTCAAGGGGGTTCGTGCCACGATCCCCCTTGAAAATGTCCTCTGCAGTCGGGGACGAAACTTTGGGTTTCCATAATAAATCCGTAAGACCACCACATAATAGCCCGGAAATTTTTAGTAATTGTGATCATTCCGGGCGTGAAAGTTTACATTTTACAAACGTAGTAATGGAAAGCTGTATCAAACCAGTCTGCTGACTGAAGACATCAACAACAGCAACGTTTACCTCTACATGGTATACTCTGCAAATCACATTTAAATGCCTGGCAGAGGGTTCATCGAACCATCTCTATACTATTCATCTCCCATTACATTCTCGAATAGCGTGCGGGAAGAAAGAACACTTGAATCTCTCCGTTCGAACTCTGATTTCTCGTATTTTATTCTGATGATCATTTCTACCTATGTAAGTGGGAGTCAACAATGTACTTTCGCATTCGGAGGAGAATGTTGGCGATTGGAGTTTCGTAAGGAGCCCACGCCGTAGCGATAAGCGCCATTGTTGTAATGCTTCCAATACTCTGAGAATTTTCAGCTATCAGCCGATCTTTTTTAAAAATTCTTTATTGGCAAATCATGATTTCGGCCAGTAACTGGCCAATGTGTTTAATTGTAGATGTTATTAATGTGTCCAGTTGTCATACTTGGTGTGATGTGAGTTTTTCCACATTATTAACATCTACAGTTAAACACATGCATTGATAATGGCCAGTTACTGGCAGAAATCATGATTTGCCAATAAAGAATTTTTTAAAAAAGATTGACTGATAGCTGAAAATTCTCAGAGTATTGGAAACATAGGGTTACCATACGTCCTCTTTTACGCGGACATGTCCTCTTTTTGAGGCAAGAAAATGTGTCCGGCCGAAATTAATAAAATTCTACTGAATGTCCTCTTTTTTGGCTTCCGAAAAAGAAAATTTCTTTTTGTGTCATTTGCGACAACGGGTTCATTCGCACTGCAGTTCCAAACTGTTCGCAACTATTACGCGCATACACAGAGCGAAATTGCCGTCACAATTTCGCTCTCCGCATGAATCTGACAGTTGAAAACGATTCGGAACTTCTCTGTGAACTTCTCATTGATAATGGCCAGTTACTGACCGAAATCATGATTTGCCAATTAAGAATTTTTAATAAAAGATCGACTTATAGCCGAAAATTCTCAGAGTATTGGAAACATATCACAGTCGTGGAGCGCAAACCATGGAAAGTAACCTGATTGTTGTAATGATTCCCATCCCAGATTCTGTATCATTGCCGTGACGCTGTCCCCCTTTATCGTGACAATACAAAACGAGCTGCCCTTCTTTCCTCTTCCGATGAACTGGAAGGGTATTTAAAGATCTGAATGCAAATTTTGGCTCGCAAACGGATGTATCGCGTGGAGAGTGGGGAAGGCGTGCAAGATATTTTGTAACACCCTGTATTTTTCGCATTCGGAGGAGAATGTTGGCGATTGGAGTTTCGTAAGTAGCCCACGCCGCAGCGGTAAACGACGCTGTTGTAATGTTTCCCATCCCAGATCCTGTATCATTTCCGTAACGCTGTCTCACCTTTATCGTGACAATACAAAACGAGCTGCACTTCTTTGGACTTCTTCGATGAACTAGAACGGTACTTAGGGATCATCATCATCATCATCATCATTATCATTAGAGACTGATTATGCATTTCAGCGTTCAGTCTGGAGCATAATACCTTTAATAAAATTCCTCCATGATCCCCCATTCAATGCTAACACTGATGCCTCGTCTGATGTTATGCCTTTTACTTCAAAATCATTCTGCACCGAATCTAAGTACTTTCTTCTTGGCCTACATCGACTCCTCTTACCCTCCGCTGCCGAGCTCATGAGTTTCTCTGGTAACCTTGCTTCTCCCATGCGTGTAACATGACCCCACCATCTCAGTCTGTTCGCTCTAACTGCTTAATCTATGGTGTTCATTCCCAGTTTTCTTTTATTTCCTCATTACGGACACCCTCCTGCCATTGTTCCCATCTATTGGTACCTGCAATCATTCTTGCTACTTTCATATCTGTAACCTCTACCTTATGAATACGGTAACCTGTATCCACCCAACTTTCACTCTCATACAACAAAGTTGGTCGAAAGATAGAGCGGTGCACCGCTAACTTAGTCTAGCTACTTACTTCCTTCTTGCAGAAGAGAGTAGATCTTAGCTGAGCACTCACTGCATTAGCTTTGCTGCACCTCTATTCGAGTTCTTTCGCTATGTTGCCGACCTGTGAGAAAATACATCTGAGGTACTTGACACTGTCTACTTGTTCTAACTGTTCTAACTGTTTGAATCTCTTTCCCACAGACATTACTTTCGTTTTGGAGATGCTGATCTTCATATCATAATCCTTGCACCTCTGATCGAGTTCTGAAATATTAGTTTGCAACCTTTCAATCGAATCGGCCATTACAACTAAGTCATCCGCATATGCGAGACTGCTTATTTTGTTTTCACCTACTTTAATCCCGCCCTGCCAGTCTACTGTTTTCAACATATAGTCCATGAATAGTATGAACAACAGTGGTGACAGGTTACAGCCTTGTCTTATCCCTGAAGCTATCCTGAACCATGAGCTTAATTTGCCAAGATCTGAATGCGAATTTTGTCTCGTAAACGGATACATGGCGTGGGGAGTGAGGAAGGCGCGCGAGATATTGTGTTGCGGCAGACGGCAGACGCGGAAGTGCGCGGCTATTTATAGCGCGTGAGCGCCCGCTCGCGCAGTGAGCTGGCAGGCGGTCGGCAGTCTCCCATTGGCCGCCACCTGGCCGCCAGCTCCCGCCTTTTCCTCGTTTCGCGCCCGTGCCCGTGCCCGCGCAGGCACGCAGCGCCAGCCGCTAACCTCTCCTGCAAGTGCCCCCGCTCGCGTGCTGCGTGCCCAGCTGTACCATCACACCATCATTACTTTTTGGCCCATTTTAGGTTACGGTAGTAACACTAAAAGTGGCCCTTTGCGATCGTTTTTTGACAGCTCGAAATTTGAATGAAAATAACGGCTTAACCGTGAATCTGAAACGAAAATTGAAACAAACCGAATTTGTAGAGGAGAAAATTCTCTACAACTTTGCTCTCTTATGTTTTTTCCATATCTCGTAGCGTTTCAAAGATATTTGCAAAAATAATGACGATTTTGGGATGTATGTCTGTCCGTAACGTGTTCCCTGTTTTTAAGACGAACCGGTCTACCGATCTGCCCCAAATTTTGCACACATAATTGTAGGCCGCCAGAAACCAGAACCTCACTTTTTCAAATTTTTCGGATAAAAAATACGGTAGTTAAAGCATAAAAAGCCATTTGTAATATAACTGTAATTGCAAACGAACCGTTCATCTGACACGAAAATTGAATATCCCAATTGGTAGAGGAGAAAATTCTCTACAACTTTGCTCTCTTATGGTTTTTTCATATCTCTTATCGTTTCAGAGATATTTGCAAAAATAACGGCGATTTTGGGATGTATGTATGTCTGTGTCTGTCCGTAACGTTTCCCCTTTTTTTTTAAGACGAACCGTTCAACCAATCAGCACCAAATTTTGCACAGATAATTGTAGGCCGCCAAATACCACAACCTCCCTTTTTCAAATTTTCGGACAAAAAATACGGTAGTACCACTAAAAGTGGGCCTTTGCGATCGTTTTTTGACAGCTCGAAATTTAAATGAAAATAATGGCTTAACCATGCATCTGACATGAGAATTGAATAACCGAATTTGTAGAGGAGAAAATTCTCTACAACTTTGCTCTCTTATGGTTTTTTTTTTTCATATCTCGTATCGTTTCAGACATATTTGCAAAAATAACGGCGATGTTGGGATGTATGTCTGCCTGTAACGTGTTCCCTGTTTTTAAGAAGAACCGGTCAACCGATCAGCACCAAATTTTGCACACATAATTGTAGGCCGCCAGAGACCAGAACCTTCCTTTTTCAAATTTTTCGGACAAAAAATACTGTAATACCACTAAAAGTGGGCCTTTGCGATCGTTTTTTGACAGCTCGAAATTTAAATGAAATTAACGCCTTAACCATGCATCTGACACGAAAATTGAACAAACCGAATTTCTAGAGGAGAAAATTCTCTACATATTAGCTCTCTTATGTTTTTTTCATATCTCGTATCGTTTCAGAGATATTTGCAAAAATAACGGCGATTTTGGGATGTCTGTCTGTCTGTAAGGTGTTCCCACTTTTTAGGTCGAAACGTTCAGCCGATCGGCACCAAATCAGACGTAATTGTTGGCTACCAGAACCTCGCTTTTGAAATATTTCGGACAAGAAATACGTTAGTAATACAAAAAAAAAGCCGTTTGTAATGTAATTTTAATTGCAAATAAACCGTTCATCTGACGCGAAAATTGAATAACCTAATTGATAGAGGAGAAAATTCTCTTCAACTTAGCTCCCTTATGTATTTTTCATATCTCGTATCGTTTGAGAGATATTTGCAAAAATAATGGTGTTTTGACACCCTCCATTGAATTAACGAAAACCAGTCGTTAGGAGATGTCACGTGACATTCCTCGCCCGTAACTGTCTCTGGAATCCGCCATCTTGCGTTGCGTATTTGATGATTTTCTTATTGTAACTTACACGTTGTCATTACAAATCAATGGCGCACTGAAGAATTAACAAAAAGACGTCGTTCTTCGTACGATAGACGATAATCTAGTGTCTACAAATGCCATATAACATCCGTTATCAACGGCCAACAACACTATGAGATTAAACAACACAATTCTTAACTGTTTGCTGTAGCGTAGTGGGCAATGTGTTGAACTGTGACGTTGACGGTCAGTGGATCGGAACCCGCCAGTACCTAAAAATTTATTTCCTACAAGGGTTTCAGACATTGTTATTAATTAATTTTTTATTATTTAGATCATAAAACAAAAAATCTAAAGTGGGCCGTAAAACACGTCAGTGTGATTTTTTCCCCCTCAGTTCAAGGCTGACGAGGCGTCGCACTCGACTGTATGTTCTGCTTAACAACTTGCTCTGCGTACGTTAAAGTATATATCCGCTGACGTCATTGGTGTACGATTCTTCGTGCTCCAGAAGGCGTCGTCCTCTCCCAGTCGACGTCTCGAACTCCGTATCGATCACTGGCTCAGAAAGGCCCTTGTTTTTATTTTTCATCGCTCTCTCGACGCCAAGGTTATTGCCGACGTAATGCTAGTTTATTTAGACAAGGCCAGTGAAGGACACTGGTAGAGGCCATCGGAAAGAACAATCCTCCTTTTTGGTCTATTCTTCGCCGTCGCGTGAGCTTGTAGTTCTGTGCTTCACATCTTCGTTGTCGTCATCATCAGCGCAGGAGATGTTTGAATCATTAAATGTGATCTATAGACGGACTACGTTGTCGTATTACACTGTAGGCAAACTCAGAAATATGTAAACAATCCGAGGACAGCGTCGCGGTTGGCAACGCTAATACAGTAACACCTTGATGTATCGAACATCTACATATCGAAGACTTGTCTATATCGAATGTTTTCTCCATTCCCTTATCTTGGAAAACCGAAACTTTGATATTTCGAAGAAAAGCCTCCATTATATCGAAGTTTCTGGACGGCTCCAGAAAAGCATATTTTACCTCTGTGTATTGAAGTTCAGTGGGAAAAAACTCTTTATATCGAAGTCACGTCTATCTATATCTATAAATATGAATGTCTGTTCGGTGTACGTTTATCACGTCTGAACCACAAGACATAAATAGCTAAAACTTTGTACAGTTACTAATGTCTACCCGGGGAAGGCTTTCAAATGTTTGTTAAGCTTATGGGACTTAACTACGGGGTCATCAGTCCCTAAACTTACAAACTACTTATCAACTACCTTATACTAAGGACGGCACAAATATCCATGCCCGAGGGGGGATTCGAACCCCCGACCGTAGTGGCCGTGCAGACCATGACTGGAGCGCCTCAGTCCCCTCAGCCACCGCGGCCGGCGGGGAAGGCTTTAGGCACGGTTTTATGGCGATCGGATAGCTATTTATATATATGTATTAATGTGAATGTCTGTTCGGTGTACGCTTATCACGTCCGAACGACAAGAGATTTGAATATTTGTACAGTTACTAATTTATACCTGAGGAAGGTTTTAGGCGCGATTTTACAGCAATCTTATATATATATATATATATAATCTGAAGAATACAACGCGAAATGAGGAACAATAATCACTCTTTGAAAACGGTTTTATTGGTTGCATTGTTGCTTGATTGTTGATAATGATAAAATGGTGGAATATATTGGGATGGAAAGTTATCGGTGTATATAAAATTCTACGTATGTGTATTACTTCACAGTTTTCATTATTTAGTGTTAATTGACAATTTTCGCACCATGTAGAAATTTTGACTAAATCGCCTTGCAGTTGCTTTTGATCCTCTGTTGACTTCACTAACCGATAAACGACAGCATCATCTGCGAACAGTCTAAGGGAGCTATTCCGATTGTCTCCTAAATCTTCTATCTTCTATATCTATAAATGTGAATGTCTGTTCGGTGTACGTTTATCACGTCCGAACGACAAGACGCAGACTAAAAATTTGTACAGCTACTAATGTCTACCCGAGAAAGGCTTTAGGCACGGTTTAATGGCGATCGGATATCTATTTATCTATACATATTAATGTGAATATCTTTTCGGTGTACGCTTATCACGTCCGAACGACAAGACGCAGAGACTTAAATATTTGTACAGTTACTAATTTATGCCTGAGGAAGGTTTTAGGCACGGTTTTATAGCGATCTGATAGATATTTAGTAATGCGGAACAATAATTACTCTTTGAAAATCATATTTACTCTTTGAAAATGGTTTTAATGTTTGCATTGTTGCTTGACGGTTGATAATGATAAAAGGGTGGAGTGTATTGGGATGGAGAGTTATCGGTGTATATAAAATTCTACGTGTGTGTGTGTTAATATATCACTCTGCAGCGAAAAGTACAGAACGCAAACTAATGGTCTGTGTGTAATTGTTGTCCGAAGCATCCCGTTGTATATCATAGCAGTTCCATGCCGATAGCTATAAGGTGTTGGAAGATATGGTGGTTGAAAGTCGTCAAATTATTAAAAAAAAATTCGGACTGAAGGCCAGCGATGACGTTTGCGACTCTTTAGCAAGGAGGTTACATACAGCCACAGACATAACATTGCTAGACTAGCAAACGTGCCTCTGTGACTGAAGCCTGATGCCGCCATCTTGCCTCACCTCACGTCAAAAAATTTCCATACGGTAGTACTACGATCTTCTGACACGAAATGACGTTGTAAGCTTCACTAGTTGGTTTGAACATCATTTGCATTTGAGCTAACACTTCCGCAATAGTTGAATTTAACACATAGGCCTACAATGTCGAATCATGTTACGAGAAAAACATGTTACGTACGGTGTAATTTTACTTACCGTCATGGCGTGATTGTGTTGTCAATCAGGTGACGTTGGTATTAGCCAATCGCGTGACTGCGAAAAAGCTTTGGTCACGAAATCTTCGTTTTACGGGGGCAATTAATTAGTGAACGAGGGGTACATACAAGAACCTGTCAACGGTACACCAAGTAAGGCATCATTTATTTACTTCATCGTCTATACGAAATACTAATCAAGTCACTCTATGTGGATTTCTAAGAATATTAACATCTTAGCAAAGACCTTCTACCGTGTTCTTAATGTTGCCAACATAATCATGAGAGGCCGCCGGGATGGTAGGTAAAATTTTCCCGTTATGTACAGTTAAAGCAGTAGTAGTTATCTGAAAAACACTAAAAAGAATAAAGATATGTGTTATCCACAAGAAATAGCACATTTATAACTGTAATACTATTAAAAGAGATGCCGGAGTTGATCGAAACTGGTAACAGGTTAATAAAAACAGGAAGTGCGACTCAGGTGTGTGTGTGTGTGTGTGTGTGTCAAAGCAGACTGTGGATTTCGTAAGAATTCTTAAAAGATGAAGGGTACGTGTTATCCACTATACCAACAATTTTATAATGACCATACTACTGAAAGAAAAACGGAAGTTGAATAAAATTGGAACAGATTAATAATAACATCAAATCATTACTGTACGTGTCGAAGCTTATTCCAGCTGAAAAAATTACAGCCATACACAACAAACGAATTTACCATATGTCGAAACTCATAAAGACAGCGTAATTACCTCAGTTCATTCATATTTTTACGACTGCTGTCTGCTTTCACGTTAAAGTATAGAAATATTACAGAACACCAAAAGTAACAGAAGTGCAAAGACCATGTTATCACACGGAAACACAGAACGACAGCAACGCTACTAGTGGCCTGGCAATGAACTTTCAATCCGAAAAATGTGGCGCGAAAATCCATATGTTTACTTCTAAATATACGAATGAGAAAATGTTATATTGCTGTTAGATGACAATATTTTTCATTTATTCTTTGAGGGTGGACCTTATAGAAAGGTTTTTGAGACCTTGCAAAGTAATATATACGAGAAATTTAAATCAAAAACTAACATTAATTGCTTGTGGCTGTTTTTTACAGTCGGCCAAACTTCGTAAATGATGTCGCGGTAATCTTTTTGGCCGTAAAATTGTTTGTTTCTAAAACTCGGTACTGCGATTTTCGCCGTGTGGCGTTATCACATGGAAATAAATGTAAAGTAAATAATGTATCATCATTACACCACCTAATATTACGGATGCGGACAAAAATTAAGCAGTATAACAATAATATATTTACACTGCGAATTAAAAGAGATGCACACATAAGATCGCAATTAGGAAGTCGTTGCTATAGAACCTCAGCACAGAACACCACATATGAATCAAAACAAAATTGGAGGCCTGTAAAGCGTAAATCATCCAATAGGAAAGCGAGATGAAAAATCGCAACGCTCGCAGCGCTTTATGTAGCCTGGCAGCGAACCAACATCGTGTTACCGGAAATCCCTATATGAGTTTAACACCCCTGAGAAATATGGCGGCGAGACTTCATTGACACCAATGATATCGAATACGGCATTGCCAGTCTAGTAGTGTATGTCTGTGGTCTATGCGTGCTACAATGTCTACGGCTCTTTCTCTGTAAGGATAAGCATACGAATAAGGAAATATAAGAATAAATAAATAAAGCAGTAAAAAGATATTTCTTTTAATACATCTCTTTAAAAAAATCGATTTGACGTTTCGCGCATTACATCAAGTGATCGATATGTGATGATATACCAATCATTATTGTTGAATTTCGTGATTGTATTCTTCGAAACGAGTGAATTTTTACATGTGATTTGATCTACACTACTTACTTTCCTGATAATGTTGATTACAAATGTTTGTTTCTAAAGAAGGTACTGTATTTCATTTCATCCTTCAAAACCAGTCTCATAGGACACTACTGAAAGATAGTTTATATATCATAATCAATCAACACGCGAGCGGAGCCGTGGGTTTAAGCTAGTATATCTATTTATCGAAGTCTCTTTGTATAGAACTGCGCAAATAGGAAAGTGACATTCCTTCCTTGCCACTATGCATTGTGTTGTTCCCACGACTTTCGTGGGGGTGCGATTTTAGGCAGTGTTTATTTTGATTCAGTGTGAGCTACGAGTGCCAGTCATTGGTCTAAAAGGAAAAGTCTGTCAACTGCCGCAAAGCGAAAGTTAATTGCGGAGTGAGAGCAGGACTATAGAAAAAAACATAACTGAGTTAGGGATTCCGGCAAGCTCACTGTCAACAATAATGAAGAATGAAGTCGGCGTGATAATCGCAGATGAAGGGGCGTATCGGAAACGACAACGAAAGCCTGAGAATATTGTTAGAGCAGTGGTTCCGGCAATAGAGGAATAATAATGTGAACAATGTTGCACTTTGTACAGGTTTCCAAGATCGAATATTATTTTTTATTTTTAGCATGACCAGTTTCGACATTACTCAGACATCTTCTGATGTCCTCTATCTCACAATGTCACACATGACACTTATATGTTGCACTTATTTTGAAAGAAAAAGCAGATTTTTCCCCTCTGCGTTGGGATACGTTAGGCCCTACGTTTCGGGCGAGTAACAGATGGCTTGAAAGTTTCAGAAGAAACAAAAAAAAAATTTTCCCCTGATTGTTGGGCCTGCAGCATCATAAATGTCATTGAATGACTTTGTAATGAAAGTTCCGGATTGCTGCTTATATTTTATTCAATAGCGCTACAGCTGTTTCAACATTTTGTCATTGTCAAGCGCGTCTACGATGCTTGGACGTTATATGCTGACATCTGGCGTAACTGTTGTATAAACTGTATGGACATTTCGTAGTTTGATAAGTTTTTTAGCTGTCAGGTTTTATGCAGCTTTTTACGCTAAAACGTTAAACTAAAGAAAAATTTTATATTTTGCGTAATTAACAACATCTCTGCCAAAGATGTTTACATCTGTTGTTAATTACGCAAAATATAAAATTTTTCTTTAATTAACGTGTTAATGTAAAAAGCTGCATAAAACCTGGCAGCTAAAAACGTATCCAACTACGAAATGCGTGAATATTTCCATACAGTTTACACAACAGTCAGATGTCAGCATATAACGTCCAAACATCGTAAACGCGCTTAATAATGACAAAATGTTAAAATAGCTGTAGCGCTATTTAATAAAATATAAGCAGCAATCCGGAACTTTCATTACAAATAAAATTATATAAACAATCTATCTTGACTGAATGTTATACATTAATACTAAACAGAGGCCTAAATCACAAACAAAAGTGAAAAAAAAGAAAAAAAAAACAATAAGTGCAGCAATAAAAAATCGATCCTTTTTCTGGATAACCTCGCTATATCGAACCCTTGATATATCGAATTAATTTTGTCTTCCCTAGAGATTCGATACATCGAAGTTTCACTGCATATCCTCTTCGCTTCCGGGGTGTCGTATACGACACACACACACCTAGTGACATTTGTCTATATAACAGAACCCATATAACACATCGTTTCTTGGAAAACGTACCCAATAATTTTTCAAAACAATTACATTTTCTTAAGGCGTTTGTCCACTAGGAAGTAACTTCTACAAGTACTTGCCGATGTGTTTACATTATAACAAAAACTTACGCAAGGTTTTATCTACGGTAGACAAAAAACTTGCTGCCAGTATTTGCGGAAGTGTTTCCACCACGCTATGAGATAAGCAACTACAAGTCAACAATTTGATGCAAAAAAATAATAGCGGCCACTGCCGTCGATACATTTATTATTATTAAAGAAAAAGATATGACGAACAGAAGTGCATAAAAAAAAAAGGTAAATGTTACGTGAGGAAATTGGCGCAGAGATGTTTTCAAGAAACATTATTCAGTTATACAAAGTTAGAGAAAACATAAATTTCATTGACTCAAAATACTCCCATTTGCTAGCATAAACGTAAACTGCACTTAGTCCACTTTTTCGTTTCCTCGCTGTGTTTAATTCTTGTCCATAATGTGTCGCAAATTAGGATTTTTATTATTATTTTATTATTATTATTTTCGTATTAGGGCATCTGTTGTTTCGTAATCCGCCGCAATATATTAGAGAGCGATCTGTATTCTTATTTTGTTATTTGAAGTCCAGGTGTTTTGTATCTCACGATTCTGGAAAGTAATCCCAATTCTCTATCAATTTCTCGCACTTCCACACGATTTTCGTCGTTGTTACTGACCTTTCCCTTTCGTCTACGCACTATGTCGAATAAAAACTTCCAGCAACTGGTATGTGCGACAAGTGGTTGCTTCAAATCGCACGAGACTGTATCTACTGACTTGGGAAAGCTACTTCTGCAAGTTGATGGCACTTGGGGAAGTCGACTTGCTGCAGGTATTTCCACGTCAAAAAACTTGCAGAAGTAGCTTCTGCGAGGCATTCGAGGATGTTTACTTGCTAGTGAACAAGGCCTTTAGCCTTGTTGGTCAGATGATCACCTGTTATAGAAATAAAAGATGTATGAAAATTTCTTCTGGTATTTGAACTGAAGAGGATAAGACAACAGGTGTCTGTCGCAGGCGTTACATCAGCTACTGCTGCTACAATGGCAGGCTAAAGCAATTAAGTTTGAATGAAGTGTTATGGTACTCACACTAGAGATGGAGCACAACATTTCTGAGATAGCGATGAGGCTGGTATTTTCCAGCACCGCCGTTTCACAAGTGCTCTGCGGATTGCGGGAAATATTGTAAAACGTCAAGTCTCCCAAAAGTTTTATGGTTTCCCGAATATCAGGACTACCTACTCCAGTATGTGAGGTATAGGACCAGACCATCTTCTGATTTGCACAAAATGCTACAATTATTGCACAACTGACGACTTCCTTCACGCAAACTATTGAAAACATTTCGTTTGACTCGACACTGAATGTAAGCAGCCGTTAGCGATAGCTGTATCGGCGCAAACAAGTTAACAGTTCGCTTTTTCTATATGAGTCTGATTGAGAAAAACAATGTTTTTTTTTTTTTTTTTTTTTTTTTTTTTTTTACCTAAACATGTTTTGCTGCAATTTCATTTCATTTGGGCCAGGAGCATTGCGTATGTCGTTTAAGGACAAATAATACCAGAATGCTGCTTCATGTGATAGATCTTATTTACTGTTTTAAAATAGGCATATTTCGGCTCTATGGCCATTGTCTTAGGATAAAGATTTTTGGTTAAAATAGAAGTACTTGACAATTTTGGTATATTTTTCGTGACATATTAGTCCATACTTACGTTCATATTGCGTCGTGGAGTTGTAATTTTTTAAAAAACGGCATATAATTGCAGTCTAAAAAATGTTCAAATGTTTGTAGAACTTATGGGACTTAGCTATGGGGTCATTAGTCCCTAAGCTTACAAACTACTTATCAACTACCTAAGACTAAGTACGGCACAAATATCCATGCCCTAGGGGGGATTCGAACCCCCGACCGTAGTGGCCGTGCAGACCGTGACTGGAGCGCCTCAGTCCCCTCGGCCACCGCGGCCGGCACCCAGTCTAAAACATTCTTTAGATCGTATTTACACAACTTCATACTTTGCGAATTATAGATTTATTATTGCTATTCTGACATTTATGATTGACATATCCTCCAGCAATGCTCTATGGTTTGTAATTTGTTTATGTTTTGTATCGTAGAATCTATGGTGTGGTAGTGTTATCTTTGCTGTGTTATGGTACTTGGCGTATATCTCCCTTTTTATCTCAAATCTAAAATTTCAATAAAGTTGTCAAGATAATTTTTGCGTTTTAGTTCTGTTTATTCATTTAATATTTCATCAGGGCTATGCGAGTTTGTATAAATTTAGATCTCTTCCGGAAAGTTCATGTGATAACCATTCGGTGTTATGTGTAATCTTTTCATTGCGTTTGTTATGTGTTCAGCTTCGTCAGTTTCCGTATTCAAGTGCTCGAAGAATGCTGAAATATTTGTGTCAAAATTTCTCGTTTGTTCTCTGTATCGAATTTCAAAATTTCTGCCCGTTTGTCCTATATAACATTTCTCACAATATTTATTAATTTTGTATACGCGTAATAGTTGATATAATGGTATTTTTATATTACTGGAATGGATTGTTGGCTCCAGTCTCTTAACCAGAAATTAGAACACTGATAGGAGAAAAGCTCCAGCATTTTTGGGGAATGAATAAACGTTAGATTCGTAAATATGTAGCCTATGTCAAATAATGTAAATGCTTAAATATAACGAGTACTAAATGATTTGATATTATTGTACTTCATTCAATCCATTGCATTAGACTATTTAATTATTTTATTTTAAGAAAATTTATAACTGTGATCGGCCCCCTTATATGTGACCATGTGTCTTACGGTGACAAACCCACATTAGGAAATTGTTTATCAATGCTTTTTGCTGATTTCAAAAATGGTCAAATGTTTGTATAGCTTATGCGACTTAACCACGGGGTCATCAGTCCCTAAATTTACAAACTACCTATCAACTACCTTATACTAAGGACGACACAAATATCCATGCCCGAGGGGGTTTCGAACCCCCGACCGTAGTGGTCGTGTAGACCGTGAGTGGAGCGCCACAGTCCCCTCGGCCACCGCGACCGGCTTGTGGAATTTATTTTGGGTGGGAAGAAGTAATGAGAATTTTCTCACATTCTGACATCATTTCATCCATAATTCTCACTGTTTGTCTGAATTTATGTGGATAATTTCAGCCACATATAACAACGTTACGGTGTTATGTCCCCAAATGCGTAGGGTGTAGCAATTCCGTGTTTCATCTGAAGTCAAAAAGATTTGTGGTTTACAGGAATAACGTATTTTCTAAGAATATGAACCTCAGTGTAGGTGACAATAATGACAAGTACAGATGTTTCAGGCTTGGAAAAATTTACATCGATATTCACGAATGTTTGTCTCTAATTATGCAACGAACAAGACCCCTAAAATCATTATATCATCTCACAAGCTGGTTCATATAATTCGTACTTGTATAAAGAATCATACTATTAACTGTCAAATGATCGGTTCCATACCTTTCGGATTAGACTGCACGCAAATGTGTGAAACGACATTTCGATATAAATGCGTTTTAACATTAAAAATAATGTTTCAAGTTTACCGATTAATATGCAAGGCCAGCACGATATAGTAATCCCTCGTCTTCGTCATAGGCTTCGTACTGCATTGCTTTCTGAGGTTGCCGACCTTCCTTCGATGCCAATGAACTACGTCGATTCTACCGGCTCACCCGCTGGTTATCCATTTTTTCGGCATAATTGAAGCTTTACAAGTCTACTGAAATTCCTGCCTCGTTCATGATCATCAAAAAGGATAAATTACCTTCACTGAATACGCATGTTGCCAAACACGCTGCCAATTCAACGAATTTTAGTCGCCAAATAGTGGAATTGAAAACTATCATTCGCATTTTGTGTGTGACCACCTAAACATCTCTGCCGTAATTCATTCCTTGATAAATCTTCGTAGGTTGGAAAAATTTCCTTCTGTACGTCGGGGTGCAATGGGGAAGGGTGCGGTTCATGCTCCATTCCAAGTGCTGTTCCTTTCTGCCAAACGCACCAGCTCGTAATATCTAAACGGATGCGAATTTCGCTTTGAAACTTTGATAGCGTATTCATGGATAGTTCACCTATGTCATAAATAATTGGGATTTTTTGAACCTTCTCATGTGATTTGCTCCCTCAAATAGCCCACTTCTTAAATGCGTTTGACATGCCTGGTGTCAAAACGTCAAAACAGAGATTATTTCGACACAAGAAACATGAAAATTCTCTCGTGTCTAGGGCAGTTCTAATTAGTGGTTTTGTGCGTAGCGGATTTTCGACGTTGAATCGCGTCATCTCGCCCGAATAAGTTTACTCAAAATCGATCAGCTCGGAGGCAGTGGGAGGGCAGTTTGGCGCAAACCTGTTCTCTCCTCTGACGAAAGGCATGACCGGCAGCAGGTGAATGCGGACTGCTGGAAAACTCCCGGATTATTTCAGGGGGAAGCAGTGCCCGTAGAGTGCACACGCGCGTCAGTCGTAAAAGGTTGGGGAAAAATACGTAAACGCCAAACATCAACGCATTACTGTGCTATGCTGTACCAGTGGCGGCTCGTACAAAATTTAACCAGTGTGCTACAATATTACAAACATAAACAGGAAACATGCGTGACTGACAACAGAAATAACGGAGCTTAGCAATATCCCTACCACGTCATCTGCGTTCTACGCAAGTGACCAATGAAACTGCTTGGCTGAAAAGCGCAGTTTCACTCGCATGTTGGCTATACATTACTAAAGTTTTATTTATAGAAATTAAAAATTTGGACCTAGAGGTATTTGAATACGAGCCTCACACAAGTAGGTTTGAGAGACAACGCGCAAGACGCCTGACCCAGCGCGCTATTTGACTCTGTATGCCGCAATATTCGTCATATACTATTCTTCCGCAGCCGTTACACGCAGTGCGAAGAGAAATATTGATCTGGTGCTGCAGTCGGTCTCAGCACACATGAGTCGCCAGGCCTGACATAACGTCTGCGCATGCGCACTAGCGAACAGGCGACTGCGCCGCCTCTCTGCGCACGTACCAGCGCGGCTGAATCCCACTTCAGCACACGGAGCTGGTTTCCAGCTATCACGGCGAGAGCGCTCCAAAATGCGTTTTTATCCTTATTACTAGCATTGTAATACGCATTCGAAGGGAATTGACATAATTTTATTGTGATATCTTCATCGAATTCCAAGAGAAACGATGTAATTTTACAGCGATTTCTCGCTTGCTTTCGAAGAGAAATGGCATAATTTTAGCAATATATTTACAGTCTGCTGCAGCACATTAGCACATTATCACCAGCCGCCACTGGTTAATACGCTGCCATATGTTCATCCGATAACGATAAAATTTTGCGCACTTGATCTTCAGAACTAGAGGAATTGCACTGTCTACATAATAATTCGTATGTTCCATGGCGGAGGGCAATTTGCAACAGACTGGCTAATCTACAGTTTGATTCCGATTTTCATAATACTTTGCACACTTGATCTCCAGACCAAGGAGGTCACTGTCTACGTAGGACTTCGTATTCAGCATTGCGGAGAGTACTTTACAAGTGACGTCGACTCCTTCTATAGTTCTGAATTTCGTTCTTGATATAATAATTCTCCCCTGATTTTCAAACAAAATACGGGGGTTGCAACTTAAATAGTGACAACTATTTATTCACAACCGATACAGAAGCGTTACATGTTTGCATCTGTTACCGTCCTTCGAAGTATTCACCAGCGTTGTGTAGCACCTGTTGCCAGCGATGTGGAAGGCATAGTTTACCGTTATCAGAGTCTGTTCTGATGATGGTGCGAATGGAGCGGTGTACTGCCTGTTGAATCTCTAGAACAGTTCTGAAGCAAATGCCACGAAATGAGTCCATCTTCGGTATCAAATCGTCCATTTTTGCATTTCTTTCAATTCATGCGGAACCCATCATGATACTGTTTTCCGCATGCCCAGAGGTTCTTTCAGGATGCGAAGCACAGTCGTAAGCGATAATTCGGTTTCGTGGGCGAACTCACGAATCGTCTGGCGTCGATCACTGTCCACTAACGCGGCAATACTATGCACTTCTTCAGAAACGCAAGGACGACTTACACGATGCATGTCTGCCACAGACTGCCGAATTTCGTTGAAGGCCGAAAGTGCCATTGTACCGCAGTGCCGATTTCCCGCATGCCCCTTGAAGAACTTGGTGACACTGTCGTGCTGCTCGACCTGTGTGACACATTCAAACTTGATCCAACTCCGATCTTCCTGTTTAGAAAACAGTGACACCGTTACGTTAGACCGCTCGCTCATAAGTGACTGTGTTTCCCTCGATTGTGCGCACACCGGTAACGTCGTACGGGCAAGTCCATTTCTGGGAGGTTCAAAAATGTTCAAATGTTTGTACAGCTTATGGGACTTAACTACGGGGTCATCAGTCCCTAAACTTACAAACTACTTACGAACTAGGACGGCACAAATATCCGTGCCCGAGGGGGGATTCGAATCCCCGACCGTAGTGGCCGTGCAGACCGTGACTGAAGCGCCTCAGTCCCCTCGACCACCGCGGCCGGCTTCTGGGAGGTAAGGTAGGTATGCCAACAACGTGTGCTATCAGCGACAATAGTAGATTCCACAGCAGTTTTGCCACTATTTAAGTTCCAACCCTCGTTTTTCGTACATTACATCAAACTTTTGTGTGCTCGTGTGTTTATTTATTCAGAATCGCGTTTAGTTGACATTTGTTGATATTAAATCGCGTATATATATATATATCAAACTATTCCGTGCTCCTTTGCATATTTGTTTTGATTCGCGCTCTACTGATCTCTTCCGTGTATTCATCCGCCAGTCACTGCCATCGTTTTGTTTTGATCGTACTTGCGGTTGGTAAACCTACACTTCAGTTGCTCAGTGACCGCCAGTGAGCGCACATGTGTTACCCAGCAGTAGCTCTTCACTGTAAGTTAGCCGGCTTCTTCTAGAAGCGACTTACTTTTATTTCGTATGTGCTTTCTCTTACATGTCCATCAAACTTTCGTATAGTCGCGTGTTTATTTATTCAGACTCGCGTTTTAATGACAGATCAGTGTTGATATTTTGATTTATTAGCTCGTGTATATATTTTTCAGATTCGCCGTTAATAAACAAGTTTAGTGTTTGGTACATATTTCGCCTAGCTCACTGTTTATCAAACTTTTGGGTTCCCGATCGTATATTTAGTCAGCTTCCCATCAAAGAAACATTTTAGTGTCCTCGTGCGTATACTTAAGACTCGTGTCAAAGTTACATTCTAGTACATTCTCCCACAGTTTAAATCACAACAGTCATACTTTTTTGGAACATTCATAGATTTTTAGAATGGCTAGGAATTGTGACTGCTGTGAACGGGTGCAGGTCGAGTTGGTGACTCTTCGCTCACAGCTTCAGGCGACGTTGGCTTCGCTAGCAACGCTTGAGACTGCGGTGGGTGGGCGTCGCTGTTGTGGGCCACTCGCGGGGGTGCAGCAGACGCCCTGTGCGTCTGTTGTGCCCTCCGATCGGTCTGCAGCTGTCGCCAGCTCGGTCACTTCCCGCGAGGGGGACGCCCCCCAGTCCGTGGTGGATTGGGAGGTCTCCTCAGCATGTGTCAGAAGGCGTAAGTCTATCCGGGGGAACCGAAGTGGAGACCTCCCCGGTCAGCCTTAATAACAGATTCGAGACGCTGTCTGTGGCAGAGGATGTTTCTGAGCTGGTGGTGTCGCTTGTCCTGTGGCCACCCCTGTGCCTGCAAGATCTGGGCACTCACAGAGGGTGGGTTTGTTGGTAGTTTGGAGCTCCAACGTTAGGTGGGTGATGGGGCCTCTTAGGGATATGACTGCTAGGGAGGGGAAGAAGTATAATGTTCAAACCGTGTGCATTCCAAATGTGGAACCGGCCTTTCCGGATGCTATGAAGAACACAGCGTGCAGCCATTTACAGGTAGTGGCACATGTCGCAACCAACGACGTGTGTCGCTTTGGATCGGAAGAGATCCTCTCTGGTTTTGAGCGGCTATCAGAGGTGGTAAAGACTACCAGCCTTGCTTGCAAGATGAAGGCAGAGCTCACCATCTGCAACATAATCGACAGGACTGACTGTGGACCTCTGGTTCAGAGCCCAGTGGAGGGTCTGAATCAGAGGCTCAGACGGTTGTGCAACTGTGTGGGCTGCAGATTCCTCGACTAGCGCCAAAGAATGGTGGGTTTTTGGGTTCCACTAAATAGGTCAGGGATCCAATACACTGAGGAATCGGCTACACGGGTAGCGGGGGCTGTGTGGCGTGGACTGGGCGGCTTTTAAGGTTAGAGGGCCTAGAGAACACACAAAACGGGTTTCAGTATCAAAGGGTGTAGGTCAGACACAGGACGAATGCAGATCTATGAGCCATTGGTGCAACAGTTGTAAATTGTCGTAGCTGTGTTGGGAACGTTAGATAGCTCCAAGGGCTGATAGAAAGTACTGAGGCACAAATCGTTATAGGTTCTGAAAGCTGGCTGACGCCACAGATAAGTTCGGCCGAAATTTTTACAAAGGGCCAAATGGTCTTCGGAAAGGATAGATTAAATAAAAAAAAAGGAGCTGGCGTGTTTATTGCTGTTACAAACGGTTTATCCTAAATTGAGGCAGATGCTTCCGGTGAGTTGGTATGGGTGAGATTATACCTGACAACCGGTAAAATTAATAACTGGACCTTTTTATCGGCCCCCTGATTCAGACGATGCAATTACCGAAATGTTCAAAGAAAGCTTGAATCACATTTCAAACAAGTACCCGAAGCATACTGTTATAATCGGTGGCGACTTTAATCTACCCTCGATATGTTGGCATAAATACATATTCAAAAACGGAGGGAAATATAAAACATCGTCCGAACTAGTTCTGAATGCTTCTTCTGTTAACTATTTCGAACAGTTTATGAACCCATTAGAATAGTAAATGGATGCGAAAATACCCTTGATCTCCTAGCAACAAATAAACCTGAGCTAGTGAAGAGCACCAAAACAGATACAGGGATTAGTGAACATAGAGTTGTAGTACCGAGACTGAATATCGAAATTCCTAAATGCACCAAAAATTAACGACAAATATATGTACTGAAAAGAGCAGACAAAATTCGCTTCACGCTTTCCTGAGTGATAGTCTCCAGTCTTTCAAAACCAAAAATGTAAGTGTAGATCAGTTGTAGCTTACTTTCAAAGAAATAATATCAGAAGCAATCGAGAGATTTATATCAAATAAATTAATAAAAGAGGGTCTGACCCTTTGTGGTACACAAAACAAGTCAGACATCGTTGCAGAAGCACAGAAAAACGCATGCAAAATTTAAACAGACACAGAATCCCCAAGACTGGCAATCTTTTATAGAAACTCGCAATCTAGCGCGGACTTCAATGCGAGAATCTTATAATAGTTTCCACAACGAAATCCTGTCTCGTAATCTGGCAGAAAATCCAAAGAAATTATGGTCATATGAGAAGTACACTAGCGGCAAAACACAATACCTTCACTAAGAGATAGCAATGGTAATACTACTGATGACAGTACTGCTAAAGCAGAATTGTTAAACACAGCTTACCGAAATTATTTCACCAAAGAAGACGAAGTAAACACCCCAGAATTTGAACCAAGAAGAGCTGCCAGCATGGAGTAGTAAAACAACACAAGTCACTAAACAAAAACAAATCTTCCGGGCCAGATTGTATACCAACTAGATTCCTCTCAGAGTATGCTGATGCAATAGCTCCATACTTAGCTATCACATACAACTGACGACTCAGTGAAAGATCCGTACCCAAAGACTGGAAAGTTACCAAGTCACTCCAATATTCACAAAAGGCAATAGGAGTGATCCCCAAATTTACAGGCCCATGTCATTGACGTCGATTTGCAGCAGGATTTTGGAACATATACTTTGTTCGAATATTATGAACTTCCTCGAAGAGAACGAGCTATTAACCAATAGTCAACACAGATTCAGAAAGTACCGCTCTTGCGAAACATAGCTTGCCCTTTATTCACATGAAGTGATAAGTGCCATCGACAAGGGATCTCAAATCGATTCTATATTTCTGTATTACCGGAAGGCTTTTGACACTGTACACTCTTTGACAAAAAACCTGGCCGCCGGCCGGCCGCCGCTGAGTCTAAGTCCGAGCCGATCGCGGCATGGGACAATAAAAGTGGCCGCGCTGATTCGCTCTAAGTCCAGCTATCTGCACAACCTGGCAACACTGCAGACTGCGGGAGTTCATACAGCACTTCTTGTGTGCAGTTAGAAGACAACTGGGTCAGCCCCCACTTTGGTCTTGCGGTAAAGTGCGCGACTTGCATGTTCAGTATTAGCGATCGAAACCGACTGTTGACAAAAACTTTAAATTCATGTCACTCGTTCATGCTGATGCCACATGTGTAAGGGGAGCATATGCGTAACGTATATCATTTTTTGATACACTGGTAATAACATTTGGGCCCAATAACATCGCTGCCTCTGTCCGCAGTACTTGGCAGAGCTCTCCGCGGCCCACTCGCCGGCAGCAGCGGTGGCGGCGCTACACAGCGCTGCCTCGCTCTCTGCCCACAGCGCCTGCCGCCGCTCATCGCCCTGGATACGTAAAATGCTGTAGTGTTGCTAAGTGGTGATCCACAAAAAAGGTTGCGATTCGTATTTCACACAGGATATAACGAAGCAGACCACCTATTTTGAATGATGAGCATATAATACATTAGAGAGGCAAAAAATTGTCATTGTCCAATCCAATGGCACTCTCCGATGGTTAACACTTATTTGTGGTTTAAATCTCGATTCTTTTCCTTTCAGAAAAGCCTTTCATGTAATTTGTTATTGTCATCAGTTCATGTGTTTTCATCAAGACACAATATGTAACTCACTAAAATGTTTTAGTGTCGTTGTTTCACTCGGTACGGTAAATGTATGAGCTAAATTATGTAAATGCGTTTCAGTGCACGTTCTAAAGCAATACAGGCACTCTGCAAGGTTCGTGTCTTCATGTCTCATTTCTACAGGAGATATTTCACATCAATGGAGGTGAATTCGAATTTCTTCGAAGGCGTTTGTATGGTGAAGCAAAGAAGACATCTAATACTATTTCCATAATTTGAAGTCGACCTTTCTGAAAGACTTATTGCATAAAGTTTTTCTTATTATTCCGTTAAAGAGTTTCTTCTTGCAATCTGCAGCGTATAAAGTAAAATAAAATGAAATTAAATTCCATCCCCAAACGCGCTTTCTCCAACCAGGATTAGAACTGCCGCCTCACACCAGGCTTGCATCACAAGACACAAGCAGAACCACACAGCCAACCACACACTGCCAGAGATTGCCCTCAGTCTCTCATATATTCAATGCTTAGCCTCTAACGCATCGTGAAAGAACCTGAAAGTCACCTACACAAATAACTACATTCCTTGACTGCAAAAGTTAAATTTCTGTCTCTCATTTCACGTCGGCATTACAAATCATTAGTCATGAAAGTAGAAAAGGAATGTCAAGTGAACTTAGTGAGACAATTCAGTACCACTTGAGGAAGTAACTGCACTGTCACAGTGTTGCCAAATATCAGCAACGATGTTGTCAGTTCTTAGCTGTACTAGGAAGACCTGCGTAGCGATAAGCGACGCGAAATCGGGCTAGTCTCATGCGGGCTTCTAGAGAGGAGTCGCGCATTTCGGTTAATATGCGGCGCTATCTCCTGATAGATTCCGTCGTCACATTTACGATGCAGATATTAAATTCGTCCAATAAGGCCGAAACTAGCGTTTAAGTTTTTTGAAGTTTTACAGCATTATGATATTTCAGCAAATGACTAGAGAAGTTAAAAATACAGCAGCATACTGCAGGTCAAAGTCTGAGATATATAAACTTCCATCACGATTTCAGCTTCACCCCCCTCCCCCCCAAAAAATGACTAAAACAATTACTTTGTTAGATATCTACAAAACCAATTTTTTATGAGTTACTGGAAATGAACGTTGCATTATCCGTCACTAAACAGTAAGGTATCAAACACTTCGCATCTTGAAAGTGACAGTCCACAATATTCTCAATCCTACTAACATCTGGCCTCAATTGGCTTTTAGCCATGCATTGAGAAGAAATGATGATGATTTGATAACTTACCCTCATCAACTTTCAGTGAGTGCTTTTTGTAACAAAACGAAAAAGTAATGCGAACCATCATTTTCTCCAATGATACTGGGCACTGTTTTCCGAAGATGGACTGTATCTACGTTGAGTTTTATCAAACGCGTCTCACGTTCAAGGAATATTACGTAAATGAATTTAGTCCTCATGAAGCTGTAACAAAACAGAGAATCTGGGAGGTTGCGCATATTCGTATTACCTTGCCGTAATACTTGATGCAAAGATGAGGAAAATACAAATTCTTTGGACAGTTTTCTTTGGTTTGTACTCCTTCACTTCGTCGGCTATCTACTGGTTTAATTGAAAATACAGTAATCAAAATTACGCGACTATTTGTCCCACATTTTAATGTCCTTGGTTTTTATTCTGAATGACAGTGATGATTTCTGTTGGAGTGGTTCCATATATCTGCACCTAATTAATGAAATTTTATTCCCATGACAGATGAAAGCAATTAGAACCTTGTGTCTCTATAATGAATTTTCATATGAAAAAAATTAACACCTGAAGATGGGCCTTTAAAAACGTAATAACGGTCTTGGACCAGTAAAGCAACATTCTTAATTAAAAAAGCCGCTGACACGGCTTCAGAATTTATTATTAACTTCATGGGATGACTACATTTGAAGTGATTTCCAAATAAGTTGTTCTATCTATATTTAAAATTTTACCATCATTTTAGAATAATTGATAAATTTATTTAAGAACATGTTCTTTCGTTTTGTTTCTGATGTCACTTGATATTCTTGAAGTAGGTGGCTGCAGCATCTGCTATGAGGTTTCCAGGAGACAGTTGGCACGGATGAATTTGTTTGACAGTAAGCGGATAAATTAAAGACGTAACGAGACGAAATGATGAGATCCAGGTTTTGCAACAAAACGGCCCCGATTTCTACATTGGCTAGGTTTTCAGAAAGTGACTATTATACAGCTAGACATTACTGCTATAAACCCTACCTCATTTATTTACTCACAGCTGAGTCAGATTGCTCGCAACGTGAAAGAGAGTAGGAGTAGTTAATGTATGAAACGACCTTCTTGAACACAAATTCAGTTAACTACTACAATGAGCATATTATGATGTTAATTTTTCAAAATATTTAATGTAGGTGACAAGAAAAAATCAACTGACTGCAGAATTACATATCAGACTCACATCTACATGATACCGAAGTCGCGAAACAATAGGCCCTACTGCGACGTTGGAAAATCTTGATTACATTGGTAACCTGATGAACGAGTTTTTGTAGCTGGCGTCCTGCATGTTAGGATCCGGATCCGTAATTCCATTCAGGTTCGAGATACTGTGCTCTCCAAATTGCACATATGTCACGTGGCCAGCTATTAAAAAAAAAAAAAAAAGAAAAAAAAAAGAAAAAAAAAAAGAAATCAGTCAATACCTCATTGAGCATATTACCAGTTTTATTTCTCAGTTTATGGTTGATTCATATGCAGGACTTATCGTTATGTTTACTGCACTCCATTAACTAACTGGCCGAGGGGACTGAGGCGCTCCAGTCACGGTCTGCACGGCCACTACGGTCGGGGGTTCTAATCCCCCCTCGGGCATGGATATTTTTGCCGTCCTTAGTCTTAGCTAGTTCATAAGTAGTTTGTAAGCTTAGGGACTGATTACCCTGAAGTTAAGTCCCATAAGTTCTACAAACATTTGAACATTTGAACATTAACTAACAATAAGACTCACAATTTGTCGTAGAAAAGTCTTCCTAAATACCCAAATTTGTCCAGTTTCCTTCGAGTTTGCTTCCTAATAAAATAAAATGTCCACAGGCCAATATGGAAATTACAAGCGACCTGTTATTGACAGAACATCTTGCTACGATAAATAGCGTTCCATTTGAATTTTTTGAGCACGTTCCTTGATGAGGTGCTCAATGGATTCCGGACCTGTCTTTGTTGCCTGCTTCGTTGATTTCATAAAATGTTACGTAGTCTCATGACCGGATGCGATTTAAACATAGTTTTAATTGCAACGTGTTCATTACAGCGCGGTGATAGGTTCCAAAGTACAAACTTAATGGCGACTTTTAGGTGCCAGGTATCTCACGTCGATAGATTATCATTCGATCGGTGTCGTCGCAGATAGCGGACGACATTAATTTACTATACATTGCAATGTTCAATGCAATTCGTGAATTTCATTTATTTTTTATCTTAAAGTCAAAACGCGTACGTTCCAAGAGGTCTACCGAATATCTGTTAGGCTCCTTTTGATGGCTTCCTCTGTTCAGAAGGAAAACTATTCCTCCAGCAGGCGCGCTCCGCCTTCTCCGTTTCCAACGCGCGCGCCTTCGCTCGCTCGTTGTGCCGCATTTACCAAAACGACCGTGGCTGCCCCCACCGCGTCATACCTCATATCGACTTCAGAAAGGTAATGAAATGAATTACCCTTCACGTTAGTGGCCACTAAACGCTACTGTTAGCATTACTCATGATGCAAGAACACTTTATGTTCCAGTGTTACTATGATGTCTGACATAGCTATTAAAAATTCGAAAATTTATTGGAACTATCCTTAACGCGGTACCAATTATCGAGTGGACAAAAGTTACATTATACGTCTTAGTCTATTTTAAAACCACGTTTCTATGCATTTTCCATCTGAATGATTATTTTACACTTTTCAAATTTTGTATGTGTGAAATTTTTCATTCAGTTTCAACCGTTTTTATGAGAATACAACAGAAACATTCGATACATTTGTTTTATTTCTATTTCACTTGACCCCTCTTATGTATTAGTCACGAAAAGATCGCGAAGGTAAAAGATAGGGCGATATGAACTCACACTAAGTCTTACCAGAAATAGTTTTAACTGCAAGCCATTCACGACTGGAAGAGAAACAGGCGAAAACAGCAGGTTGTATAAAAATTACCCTCCACCACACACCAATTAAGAAATGGCGTTAATGAAGCAGTGTCATCCAGTTCTAAGTTAAGTTGAAAGTTCACGGTCTCTTGTTCAGAGGGAAGTTGGTTTGAAATTAACTGCAAAATTTGTACCAACACACGGAAACATGAACAAAGTAAGCTCTATTGCACACGAGACACGAAAGAAAGAAGGAAGGTTACGATTTAACGTCCCCTCGACAAGGGGGTCATTAGAGCGAAGCAGAAGTTCGGATTGTCATGATAAGGATGTGGAAGGAAATCGTCCGTGCCCTGCCGCAGGGACCATTCCGGCATTTGCCGAGACTGATTTAGGAAAATCATGGAAAACTCAAATCGAAATGGACGACGGCCAGTTCGATGCGCCGTGCAGCCGAATATGAGCCCAACTCGCTCCGTAGCAAAAACGAATGCGACTAAAAATTGCATTGTCACACGGTTATGAGTTACGTTAATTAAGTTTCTGGCCTATCGTTAGTATAAAATCAATTGTGAAATGTGTAACAAAAACACAATAGACAATAAAGCAACCTAATAATCACGTGTTACAACGATTAAAATTGATCGATGAAATGTGCCATGGTTTAGAACAATATTAGGGAAAGCAATTGCACTGTTGCTTGTTAAAAGATAGTAAATAAAAGTATTGACGTATCTCTTATTCATTGATTTTGAACAGATGCCCTAGGTTGCGCAAGGCTGTAATTTTAGCGCTATCATAAAAATTAAATGGACTGAGTACAAAATTTGTAAATAAATTTGATCCAAATTATCATTATGAATGAAGTTAATAAATGAGCAATCCTTGAAGGTCCTCTGCCTACGTATGGTTTTCAAATTAAGGGTGTTAAAAGAAGTGTTCCAGATTTTCAGAGGAACTTTTACGGATGAAACAAGACTAAAATTAACGTTATACATTAGCTCTAAGTCGCTTATATTAATGGATATGAGAACTTGTTGATCTTCAATATTGTGAAACATATTGAACAAACAAATATAACGGTAATACAAAATACAAATTCAGAGATCAACTTGAAATAAAAACTAATGGTACTAACAATAATAAAGCACAGCAGTTCAAACACTTCACGAGGAGAGTTATAGGGAAAATATGTGTTTAACAATATTAAGGAGATGAACAGCAAGAGCAAACTGTTTACGGTTACGAACAATATTCGTACAAGTAAATATACCAACGGTGGAAATACGACCGCCTACTGCGAAATGAATTATGTGGAGCACATGTTTTCTTTCGACGTGAAATCTGGGATCGGCAGAGACAAAGTATTATCCATCTAGAGTCAACGGAAAATGTAATGCGGTCGGAAACGACCAAAGGTAGCTACTAGCAGAGAAAAATATATCTCGTTATTTTGTGAGAAGTAAAGGCGCATATAAACTGAAAGAATGTAAATACACGAGAAAAATAAAATATGCAAGTTTCTTAGATATGACTTCTTTCTACAACATATAATTCCATCTCTTCTGCACAGAGGACTAGCTACGCGAGCCTAACTCTACTATGACAGAGAACCGTCCGCTTCTCTGCCTTTCGTGGAGATATTTCAGATGAAAGTGTTCTGCCCATATACGAATGACTTAAGATAACCAAACGGTTTGGTTTATAGGACAATTTCACTTTTGGCGGTTGCAATTACTTTACAAATAACAGATCGAATGAATGGAGTAATTCGAAGGGAAACTAATTATTACAATTACTTTGAATCACCTGCAAATATAAAAATATTTAAGACAAAAAGTACTTCTGAAGCAACATTAAACACTAACATTATAATGCACCTAAACAGGGGCATCACTATACGAAGAAAACAGTTTCTTATTGGGAAAGGTTATGCGGATGTAATAGAAGTCACTATATTCTGCAGCAAAAGCCGTCTTGTCAATTTTATGATTATCGGTAAAAACTTGCGTAACAGCTGCTCTAGGACGGTACCCGCCAGATGCTCATTTTGGTGATATTCCTGGAATGTGAGCCGCGTATGACAAGACAACGTATATACGTCCAATTTGGGACAAAAGTCCGTAGGAACTTTGGAGAAAGTAGTCATTTCACACTTTCTCCGTTTCGTTGAAAGAAACTCTCCCCGGATGTTGATGAACGTAAGTCATCTATTCATCAGCATTTTCAATGATGTTGTATGCTTTCGGACTCAAGCCTTACTTAGAATGGGCGTTGGCAGCGCAGCATGGATAAAAGCCAGTTGAAGCAAGCTGTTGGTAGGAATGAGGGTATTGTGGAATGGCCAAGAAATTCTTCCTATAGCTTAGCAGTATTGCTTATGATGCTAGGAAACTCTGATCGTTCCCTTAGTTCCACAATTTGGGGTATTTTCCAATATTCATGAGGATATGAGATTAGTCATTGCATTTAAATGACTCGTTATCCTGAATTAAATTTTCGACTGCAGAAAGGTCTACCCCTCCTTGAATTGCATTCAATTTTGTGTTTTATGTCGGGACTGTCTGTATTAACTGCCAATAAATGTCAGATAACTGAACGAGTAATCTCATTTTAGCTCAGTGGCGCAGTTCTCGTTTTCTCATCTACAGCAAGCATAGTTGATTAGTGAGGTATCGTTGTACTAGTGATGTGTGTGGCTTCAGGTCTATTTTTCTCCTCTGAAAAATATCCTAAATGGCATTCAGCAACGAAATACCAAAACTCATTGCAGTGTGTCAACCAAGAGATCGTCATTTTCTATTGTTATTGTAATCTTTATCATTCTGTTGTAATGCCGTAACCATCATTGATTACTATCATTATTACCATCATTATTATCATTAATTCAGTTGCAAAAGCTTTCATTCCCATGTGGCCAAGAGACCAGAAAGAATGTGTGGTTTGACGAAAAATAGGACAATAGGAGAAAGTAGGTAAAATGTTTGTAAAATTTTCTGTTGATTTAACATCGTGACGACAGATACTAAGCAACAACACATGCAAGTCATAGGTTGCAACGTTCGAAAAATCCATCAGACACATGGGTTCGGATTCTCATCATCATTTGTTGGCCCATCAAGGCTGTAACACAACGAAATCAATAAGCTGCTTAGTAGTCTATAGATTATATGTATATGTTTGCAAAGGAAAGACATCAGAATTGCACGTTTCCCACATATACAGTTTCGTTTCTGTGTTCATGGCCGTAATTTTAAATATCCAGTCTTCTGAATACTTAAGTGAAATAATTACTGTGTTGCACAAATAATCAGTTAACTATGTTTCTTCTGGCTTTCAAGTAAACCAACACGTGGAAGACATGAAATATTACTTGCACAGTCGTAAGTCTTCATTTTGAAACGCAGTCGCTTTCAAGTTGCGAAGTTTTTCGAGACGGATGGGGCATCATTGATTTCCAGTAACTTTTCATAAAAAAATTAGCTTTTGTCGAAATGTATCAAAGCAATTGTTTCAGTCTTTTTTTTTGGGGGGGGGGGGGGATAAAACAGTAATCGTGATGCATGTTTACGTATCTCTGTCTTTGATTTGCCGTATGTTGCAAGCACATCATAATGCAGCAAAGCTTCAAAAAATTTAAACGATAGTTTCGGCCTCATTGGACGAATTTAATATCTGCATCGTAAATGTGACGACGGAATCTATCAGGAGATAGCGCCGCATATTAACCGAAATGCGCGACTCCTCTCTAGAAGCCCGCATGAGACTAGCCCGATTTCGCGTCGCTTATCGCTACGCAGGTCTTCCTAGTACAGCTAAGAACTGACAACATCGTTGCTGATATTTGGCAACACTGTGACAGTGCAGTTACTTCCTCAAGTGGTACTGAATTGTCTCACTAAGTTCACTTGACATTCCTTTTCTACTTTCATGACTAATGATTTGTAATGCCGACGTGAAATGAGAGACAGAAATTTAACTTTTGCAGTCAAGGAATGTAGTTATTTGTGTAGGTGACTTTCAGGTTCTTTCACGATGCGTTAGAGGCTAAGCATTGAATATATGAGAGACTGAGGGCAATCTCTGGCAGTGTGTGGTTGGCTGTGTGGTTCTGCTTGTGTCTTGTGATGCAAGCCTGGTGTGAGGCGGCAGTTCTTCCTAGTACAGCTAAGAACTGACAACATCGTTGCTGATATTTGGCAACACTGTGACAGTGCAGTTACTTCCTCAAGTGGTACTGAATTGTCTCACTAAGTTCACTTGACATTCCTTTTCTACTTTCATGACTAATGATTTGTAATGCCGACGTGAAATGAGAGACAGAAATTTAACTTTTGCAGTCAAGGAATGTAGTTATTTGTGTAGGTGACTTTCAGGTTCTTTCACGATGCGTTAGAGGCTAAGCATTGAATATATGAGAGACTGAGGGCAATCTCTGGCAGTGTGTGGTTGGCTGTGTGGTTCTGCTTGTGTCTTGTGATGCAAGCCTGGTGTGAGGCGGCAGTTCTAATCCTGGTTGGAGAAAGCGCATTTGGGGATGGAATTTAATTTCATTTTATTTTACTTTATACGCTGCAGATTGCAAGAAGAAACTCTTTAACGGAATAATAAGAAAAACTTTATGCAATAAGTCTTTCAGAAAGGTCGACTTCAAATTATGGAAATAGTATTAGATGTCTTCTTTGCTTCACCATACAAACGCCTTCGAAGAAATTCGAATTCACCTCCATTGATGTGAAATATCTCCTGTAGAAATGAGACATGAAGACACGAACCTTGCAGAGTGCCTGTATTGCTTTAGAACGTGCACTGAAACGCATTTACATAATTTAGCTCATACATTTACCGTACCGAGTGAAACAACGACACTAAAACATTTTAGTGAGTTACATATTGTGTCTTGATGAAAACACATGAACTGATGACAATAACAAATTACATGAAAGGCTTTTCTGAAAGGAAAAGGATCGAGATTTAAACCACAAATAAGTGTTAACCATCGGAGAGTGCCATTGGATTGGACAATGACAATTTTTTGCCTCTCTAATGTATTATATGCTCATCATTCAAAATAGGTGGTCTGCTTCGTTATATCCTGTGTGAAATACGAATCGCAACCTTTTTTGTGGATCACCACTTAGCAACACTACAGCATTTTTACTTTTATTGTCCCATGTCGCGATCGGCTCGGACTTAGGCTCAGCGGCGGCCGGCCGGCGGCCAGGTTTTTTGTCAAAGAGCGTACCTCATAAGCGGCTTCTAATGAAATTGCTTGCTTATGGAATATCGCCGCAATTGTGCGACTGGATTAACGATTTCCTATTAGAAAGGACAAAGTTCGTAGTAATTGACGGTAAATCATCGAGTAAAACAGAAGTGATATCTGACGTTCCCCAGGGAAGCGTTATAGGTCGCCTACTCTTCCTCGTGTTTATAAATGATTTAGGAGACTGTTCGCGGATGATGCTGTCGTTTATCAGTTATTGAAGTCAACAGAAGATCAAAAGCAACTGCAAAGCGATTTAGACAAAATTTCTACATGGTGCGAAAATTGGCAATTAACACTAAATAATGAAAAGTGTGAGTAATACACATGACCACTAAAATAAATCCGCTGAACTTCAATTACGCGATAAATCAGTCAAACCTTATGACCGTAAATTATAGCCAATACCCAGGAGTTACAATTACGAACAACTTAGACTGGAGATAACACATAGAAAATATTGTGGGGAAGGCGAACCAAAGGTTACGTTTCATTGGCAGAATGTTTCGAAGATGCAACAGCTCCACCAAAGACACTGCCTCCATCACACTTGTGCGTCCTCTGCTGGAGTACTGTTGCCCAGTGGGGGACCCTCACCAGGTGGGACTGATGGAAGACATTGAGATGGTTCAGTGAAGGGCAGCTCGTTTTGTTTTATCACGTTACACGGGAAAAAGCGTCACGGAAATGTTGCACGATTTGAAGTGGAAATCATTAAAAGGACGACGTTATTCGTTGCGGCGAGATCTATTTGTGAAATTTCAATCACCGACTTTTATTTCTGAATGTGAAAATATTTTGCTAGTACCCAAATACATACGGAGACATGACCATCCCAATAAAATAAGAGAAATCAAATTGAAAACGGAACGATTTAGGTGTTCTTTCTTCCCGCGCGTTATTAGAGAACAGAACAGTAAAGTAAGGTTATGAAGGTAGTTAATGAACCCTCTGCTAGGCACTTAAACGTGATTTGCGGAGTATCTATGTAGATGTAGATACATGACGAAGTATTTTTTACTCCAGACTTGTAAACGCTTGACCAATTAACACGATAGAGGACGGAGGAGGAAAGGAAGAGCAGGAGGAGGCGGCAGAGGTACTTTGACAGGGAGAGAGAGAGAAAGAGAAAAATGAGGGAGGATTAGATGGACAAAGAACGTGGGGGAACTGGCTGTTGGATTAAATAAATATACGAGTAATACAGGGGTTTCAGCTAGTTGACAGAGAGAGAAGCGGTACCAATTAACACGATAGAGGACGGAGGAGGAAAGGAAGAGCAGGAGGAGGCGGCAGAGGTACTTTGACAGGGAGAGAGAGAGAAAGAGAAAAATGAGGGAGGATTAGATGGACAAAGAACGTGGGGGAACTGGCTGTTGGATTAAATAAATATACGAGTAATACAGGGGTTTCAGCTAGTTGACAGAGAGAGAAGCGGTACCAATAGTAATAGAGATGGGGAGGGGTGGGGGTTAACGGGCAGAGAAGTTAAAGGACGGGGTGTAGGTGTATATCCGTTTCCCATGCAAATGTAGCAACTGCGAAGCATTGGCGAGTTCACTAGTTGAGAAATAATAATACTAATCCGCGGGGTACGCATGATCAACCGAAATGGTCCAATGATCACTGGCGATAACAACACCTTCCTGAATAAACACGTGGCGCGTGGAATTCTACGATATCGCTGCACAAACCATTACCAAAACCATACTTCAGTCTATGGGTGTAAACTCTGTCAGATGTAGCCAACAGTGCGCCATTAAGATGCATGGGACCAAATAGTTTTCCTCCACTGCCCCATGATTCAGATTTTGTGTGTTCGGCACCATGTTTTCCTGTTAAAGGATATTGCATTAATGGTGTGTTGTTTTGTAATTCCAGCTTGCCCTGTAATTTGCTATTGATGAAGCTGCTTTCCTATTGCTTTGGCGCTGAGCTAGTTCGCAAAATGCGATATCCTCTACAGCTGTGACGTTTTGTAGCTATCTTCACAACCCTCTTCAATCATCGTCTGTCACAATCGTTCGACACACACTTTCGTCCACGTTGTGACCTAACGGATGAGATGTCTCCGCTTTCCTTTTACGCTGGACAAAATGTCAATATGGTGTCTCTCGAAAACCCAAACACTTCGGCTACAGTTGTTACGGAAGCACCCATCATACGAGCATCAATCTACCAAAATTTGAATTAATTTACCTCCAACAAATTGATTCTTCTCTTCTTTAGTGTTTAACCCTGAGGTTGGTTGGCAACAGAGGTCCAGTCCTCTCTTCTGTTTGCCTCCATCTTCATTTCCACGTATGTATTACATCCAACATCGTTCACGATCTGTTGCATGTATGACATCTTCGGTCGTCCCCGGCGATTCCTTCCTTCATCAGCTCCTTCCGCTATTGTTACAATGATGTTGTCGTGTCTTGAAATGTAGCCTAATTGTTTATCTCGTCTTGTCTGGAGCGGTAAGTTACGGTGTGGGAAGGTGTTGCAGGTCAGTGGATGCAGAAAACAATTGTGCAATACCCAATACAGAAACAATACGTTTACCATACAATCATTTTTAACACACAAGCAAGAGTGCACCTGAAATGTTTTTACGGTAATGCTGCTTTTGTTCTAAAGTATAAAAGCAAGAGTGCACCAAAATATTTTGTTTTTAAAGGCCAATTTTTATCACACGAGAGTGGGGCGTCGCCTCTGCTCGATAGGCTCCACCAACCGCGGGGCTCTCTGGAAATCACCCCTCTGGCGACTTTACGAGGGCTACCGTGCTTTAGGAATGCGAAAAAAATGTTCAAATGTTTGTAGAACTTATGGGACTTAACTACGGGGTCATCAGTACCTAAGCTTATGAACTAGCTAAGACTAAGGACGGCACAAATATCCATGCCCGAGGGGGGATTCGAACCCGCGACCGTAGTGGCCGTGCAGACCGTGACTGGAGCGCCTCAGTCCCCTCGGCCACCGCGGCCGGCTAGGAATGCCATCGTTTATGACGTCTAATGATGACGTCACAAAATGCGCCCCAGACAATAAGACACACAACGTCCTTGAATCCATAGATTCATATTGTTTATACCGCATCGGCACGGTGCAACTCGTAATCCAAAAAAATGTTCATATGTTTGTAGAGCTTATGGGACTACGGGGTCATCAGTCCCTAACCTTACAGGGGTACTTATGAACTAGCTAATACTAAGTATGGCACAAATATCCATGCCCGAGGGGGGATTCGAACCCCCGACCGTAGCGGCCGTGCAGAACGTGACTGGCGCGCCGCAGACCGCTCGGCCACCGCGGCCGGCAGCTCGTAATCCGACCGATCATATTACATTCCGCCATTATTCTAATGGCCATACCTACTGATTGCCGACAAATGCAAGCCGTTGTGCCCGAAGGCGTTGCGATGACGTGTGCATAATTGCTTCTCAGATCGCATTCAAGTGCATCGCAGAGAGATCATCGAACCGCTTTTATGATACTTGCCTACTGCTCTATTCTCTAATAGCGCTGTTGGCTGGAGATGAAGTGCCTCTCACCTGAGGCAGCAAGTGCGTGTATTGAGCACTCGAAAACCACGTGTTTCGGGGTGCCCATCTGATCACATTTGCGGGCTGGGTAGGGCCACTTACCTACCAGTGTATATGTAGTGGGCCCCGGTGGTCTTGGGGTAAAGCGCTCGACCGAAGCATCGCGGGTTCGAAACCCGGTCGGGCCACGGATTTTTTTAGTCTGCGCTTTAACATAGCCTTTAAATCTCAACAAATGACACGTGGTTCGGATTCCACGTTAAGCTGTAGGTCCCCTTTCCCCGGTTGGATAACTAGGGGCCGGCCGCGGTGGCCGAGGTGACTGAGGCGCTCCATTCACGGTCGGTACGGCCACTACGGTCGGGGGTTCGAATCCCCCCCTCGGGCATGGATATTTGTGCCGTCCTAGTTCGTAAGTAGTTCATAAGTAGTTTGTAAGTTTAGGGACTGATGACCCCGTAGTTTAGTCCCATAAGCTTTACAAACATTTGAACATTTCTTCAGTTTCTCCCGGCGTATTTGATAATCGAAATATCCACGGGTGTACTGCCGGTCTATAGTGTCCAACGGACGCTATAGACCGGCAGTACACCCGTGGATATTTCGATTTGAACATTTGATAACTAGGGTAGGCTAGGGACACGCAAGTCGCCGAAGTGGCGTCCATTTGAAAGACTTGCATCAGGTCAATGAGCCACACGATATTATTATTATAATAGTGTATATGTACCGGATAGGGAACGCAATGCGTCAGGACGTGTACCATCCTCTTAGGAGGATTGAATTTCAACCTTATTCTTTCCTTCTTGTGTGGTAAAATTCCTTCAATTCTACTGACTGTCTTCGGTAGACCTCAGTACGAATTTCCAGGATCATAAGCTAGTTGTTTAACGCGTTGGCCGCCGGTGGCCACATACGCGGCTCTAGCGCGCCTCTGACGTCATCGCGACAGCCAACGTTTTGTTTGTAAATCTATCGGACCAAACTGCGTGACCATCAGTCCGTAGCTTACAAACTACTTAAACTAAGTTAAACTAACCTAAGGACAAACACACACACCTACGCCCTAGGGAGGACTCGAACCTCCGACGGCGAACAACTGCGCGCTCCGCAGCGAGGCTACTCCACCACGGCCAACCAACGTGTTAATCTCCCTTATGTTCCGAAAACCCGTCCCATTATTTTGTTTGCTCGAATGAAGTTGTTTGAGCCAGTGTACGTCTCAAGTCAATTACTGTACAGTTGCTGAGTTTGGCCCACTGGAGGCAGAGTGTTATGTGCCTGTGTGAGGAGTAGCCTTTTGCAACGTACACGATACCGTCTGCTTTGTTCACGGAGTTCCCTTCGCAATGTTCATTCGAGAACCGGTTGTGATGTTCCCGCATCCCCTGACAGCAGCAGTTGCTGTCGGGTTTAAAACCGGTTGTGTTTGACGAACTACCACACTTGCTTCCAGACCCTCACTGTCGTCACAATTACTGTTTTCTCCCCGTATGATGTCGGCGTGAGTTGTACTCTATTCATCTTATACACTTAGGACAGTTCGCCGAACTTCATTCACATTATGATCATGGGCACTTGTAGACAAGATATGTCTGCACTAGTTCAGTAAAACTGTCTTGTACATTCATACCAATTCACTGTCATGATGATGGAGGGTCACTTCATTACGTAACTTTACGCTCGGTCCAGTAGACGAAGACTAGGTAAGTTAAATAGTGGCAACATTGCTGTGGAGCCACTACGCAATGGAATATACTATTGTCGCTGGCAGCACACGTTATTGACATACTTACCTTACCTTGGAGCAAATCGACTCGGCCGTCCCAGCTCACCGGCATGCGCACAATCAAAAAATTGTTCAAATGTTTGTAAAGCTTATGGGACTGCGGGGTCATTAGTCCCTAAACTTACAAGCTTCTTACAAACAAACATACATGTCCAAGGGATGATTAGAACCTCCAACGCTGAAAGCCGCGCGATCCGTAACGTGACGCTCCAGACCGCTCGGCTACTCCCGCGAGTCTCGTATACACATTCGAGAGAAACAGTCACTTGTGAGCGAGCGGTCTAACGTAATGGTGTCACAATGTTTTTGAAACAGGAAGAACGAATTGGATCAAGAATGAATGTGCCAGAGGTCGTACAGCACGACAGTGTCATCAAGATCTTCAAGAGGCGTGCGGGGAATCGGCATTGCCGTACAGAACAGAAGCACGTTGGGTACGACTGTTATGGTGTTATCCTCACGCATTACGTTCCTCCACGGCAGACCGTCAGTGCACAGTATTAATGTTTGTTTTTTGAGCATCAACTGCGATCAGCTATCAAAAGAAGCTGCAACACTTTATGCGCAACCCACCCATCACTTTGCACGACAATGAACGAGCGCATATAGCGCAAGCTGTGGCTGCTCTGTTTGCTCGATGGGATTAGGAAGTACTATACCACCCACCATACTCCCCGGACTTAAGTTCTTGTGACTTTGATTTGATTCCGAAGGTGAAGCAACCACTTCGTGGCATTCGCTTCAGAACTATTCCATCGATTCGACAGGCAGTAGACCGCTCCATTCGCACCATAACAGAACGGGCTCTACTAAAGGTATGCTATGCCTTCCATATCGCTAGCAACGATTTCTACACAACGCTAGTGACTACTTTGAAGGACGGTAACAGGTGCAAACATGTAACGCTTTTGTATCGGTCGTGAATAAATAGTTGCCACTGTTTAAGATCAAACCCTCGTAACCGTAAGAAAAAAAAAAAAAAAAAAAAAAAAAAAAAAAAAATCGCAGAAACAGCCAAAGACTTATATACGTAAGTAAATAAATAAGTAGGTTATCAGAAATCAAACAAAGAAGCATAGCATGGAAAGTGAAGAAAGACGGCATGAAACCACTCGAAGGATGAATAAAATTAAACGCATGTGCGTAAAATCGCACAAGGATTGTTCATACAACAATAAAGAGCGTAACTACTTCAAACACTGCTTTAAATAAGAAAATACAACACCGAAGAGATCAAATTATTTCTGATAACGTTTTAGGTCGCGGTGGACTAGCCGAGCGGTCTAAGGCGCCTCGCGGCGGATCGCGCGGTTGCTCGCCGTCGGAGGTTCGAGTCCTCCCTGAGGCATGGGTGTGTGTGTGTGTGTGTGTGTGTTTGTCCTTAGGTTAGTTTACCTTAGTTTAAGTAGTTTGTAAGTTACGGACTGATGAGCAAGCAGTTTGGTCCGATAGATTTACAAACATTTGAATATTTGATATCGTTTCAACTCCTCTCTAAAATATTTCGCACGGGATACTGCTTGAAACAGCTAGCCTTTATAGAGAAGGAAGAACTGTTATCGGAAATTTTCTTTTAGACACATTCCATGAATTAAGTGAGATTATGAATTTGCTATTGACCTCGCCATAGTCAAGAACTTTAAAACGAAGCAGCCCCTCATTAGCGAGAAAAGAGGGGTTGCTCTATTCAAATACCGTAATAGTATTGCGCATTTTAGGTAAATTTTACAGTCAGTCTTCTTCTTCTTCTTCGGCGTGTCGTCTTCATCATCGTATCCCTACTATCACTAAGTGGGAGTGGCCTTCCAGGTCCCGTATATGCCTTACAACCAAGGGAAAGCTCTTCAAAACTTTGGTCGGAATCCGTGGACTGAGCCCATTTTAATTTAAAAGTCTTCCCATTCCATTTTTGCGTGGTGTGGTACAGCAACCGTGTTAAGTCGAATTCTTGAATTCATTTTAATTTATGTCTGGAACGTTGTCCCAGTCACAAATTTAATCATCTGGAAAGTGCGGCTCAATTACGAGCACTCGCAGGGCCCGGCTCGACCGAACTTCAACAAACGCACCTTCAGAACAGCCTTCAGGAGCACGATATTATCTGCCTTAAACGGCAAATTGCAGACACACTACTTACATGACACACACACATCGCCAACGGAAAGGCAGGGGTGACCCTATTCCGAGATCTAGATGTGTGGAGAATGTTACTTTCGTAACGCACTGCAATGTGCATGCAACCCGTAACGTAATCCGAAGAATCTGCTGTGCAGAAAATGGAAAGCGGAATTCTCCTAGTGAGCAATCATACGTCTACTATGGACATAAACGGGCACTGCGCGCCATCTGCGGTATGTTGTGGTGTCATGATTAGCTTCATCTGCGACACAGCTTTGCAACTGCGCTATCCATACAACTCTCTCTTGCTCTCCGGCGAACGTCGAGATGATTAGAGAAGGGACATAATCCCGGGTTAGTGAAGAAATCGGTCTTGCTCTTTCAAATGAATTACCACTGCATTGCCGGCCGCGGTGGCCGAGCGTTCTGCGGCGCGTCAGTCACAGTCTACACGGCCACTACGGTCGGGGGTTCGAATCCCCCCTCGGGCATGGATATTTGTGCCGTCCTTAGTACCAGCTAGTTCATAAGTAGTTTGTAAGTTTAGGGACTGATGACCCCGTAGTTAAGTTCAAAAAATGTTCAAATGTTTGTAGAGTCTATGGGACTTAACTACGGGGTCATCAGTCCCTAAACCTACAAACTACTTATGAACTACTTACAACTAAGGACGGCACAAATACCCATGCCCGAGGGGGGATTCGAACCCCCGACCGTAGTGGCCGTGCGGACCGTGACTGGAGCGCCTCAATCCGTAGTTAAGTCCCTTAATCTCTACAAACATTTGAAAATTTGAACCACTGCATTTTCAGGCAGTAATTTGGGGAAATCACGCAAAATGTGCATGGTCAGACCGGGAACTGAAATCTTGTCCTTCTAGGAACGAGTCTAATATGATAATTAGAGAGCACGAATGGAGCGAGTACAAGTTCAATGTTTACGAATCAAGGCTTCGCTTTTACGTCAGTTCTATACCGCTTGACTTAGTTCCAGCAGAATTTCTGGGAATATGAAGAGATTGGGGGCGGTATCGCAATGGCTGTTCCCTTCTCGTCGACTCGTCCTCTTCCTCGCACATGTTGGTAGTGGCTTACAAGGGAAATTCCACGTCGTGTCCTCCTCACATTGAACGGTAATACGGCCAAAAACTGAACACAGATCAAGCAGGAACAAAGTAAGACGTTCAGAACTGTGAAAAAGGCGTTATTGTTATGGTCTTCAGTTCGGAGACTGGTTTGATGCCGGTCTCCACCCTACTCTATCCTGAGCAAGCCTTTTCATCTCCTCATAAGAACGGCAACCAACATCCACTTGAATCTGCTTACTATACGCGTCTCTTAGTCTCCCTCTGCGATTTTTACCCCACATACTTCCCTCCAATGCTAAATTTACGATCCCTCGATGTCTAAGAATGTGTCCTACCAAGCGATCCCTTCTTTTAGTCAGGGTATGCCAAAAATTCCTTTTCTCACCAATTCTGTTCAGTACCTCTTCATTAGTTATGTGATCTACCCAACCAATATTCAGCATTCTTCTGTAGCACCACATTTCAAAAGCCTATATTCTCTTCCTGTCCGCACTGCTTGTCGTCCATGTTTCACTCCCGTACAAAGCAATACTCCACACAAATGCCTTCAGAAAAGGGGAACATGATATATTAAATAAATCCAGGTAGCTGCTTAAATGATGTTATTATATTTTATTGTGCAAAAGACCTATTTCGGCAAAATGTCATTTTTAAACTCATGATCTAGTGTATATAATTTATCTGGTGCGATCGCTGTCGTTAGAAAAACGACGAAAACTCTAATTTATTTAGACGTTTCCAACTTGATGTTACGAACGTTTTTTAAAATCGTCCCCTGTTTAATTGTGGATTAAGATTTCGAATTTTTCATACGGTACTGCTTCGCATGCGTAGCATGCATGCATGGTTGGTCCGCACCAGTTGTTTCTGCCTATTAATATATATTTTCATAGATACAGTTTAAATATTGTTGTTGTTGTTGTTATTGTGGTCTTCAGTCCGCAGACTGGTTTGATGCAACTCTCCACGCTACCCTGTCCTGTGCAAATCTCTTAATCTGAGAATACGTTCGGCAACCTACATCCATTTGAATCTGCTTACTGTATTCGTCCCTCGGTCTCCCTCTAAGATTTTTTTAAAGTATTGTCATAAGGAAATATTGTGAAACTACTTGAGCTGCGGCAGAATGGCCACGTGTATTGAGGCGCCATGCTGCGGTGCGCGCTGCTATTCGCCGTCGGGGGTTCGATTCGCCCCTCGGCCATGGGTGTTTCTGTTCTCCTAAGGATAAGTTAGTTTCATTAGTTTGTAAGCCTTAGGGAATGATGACGCCGTAGTTAGGTCTCTTAAGATTTATAAACATTTGAACATTTTGTTAATCTAAGTAATGCCAATATGCTGCTTTACTTTATAGATGTTACAAACTGTTTATTATTATAGCAATAGGCCTATTTCGGCACTGTGGCCATCATCAGGCTATCTTCGGACAAATATTCAAGGTTAAAATGAGTAAAAAAAGATACTTACACTTTTGATACATTTTTCGTGACATATTATTCCAGACTTACGTCCATATGGCATCGTGGAGGTATAATTTATTATAACAAATGCATATAATTGCAGTATAAATGCTCTTTAGATGGTATATATATTAAGATTATCAGGTATTAATTCATTACTGTTATTCTGCCAGTTTGACATATCCTCCAGCGATGCTTTATGGTTACAGTTTGTTTTTACTGCATATAGTGGGATCTTTGGTAGTCTGGTGTGATCTTTATTATGTTATGGTATTACGATGCATATCTTTGCTTTAACTCGATTCGAAAATTTTAATAAAGTTGTCTAGATAATGTTTGTGTTTTAGTTCGTTTTGTTCATTTAAAATTTCGTCAGGGCTTTCCTTCAAACGTGTATAAATTTCTATCTCTTCCAGCATGTTCATATGATAACCTTTTGGTGTGATATGTAGTATTTTCATTGCTGCAGGCCCAAACGAAATGAAATTTGAACATTTGATTTTACTACTTGTAACCCCCTATGGCACGCCTTAATAGTTGAAAAGTCGAAAAATACCCTAACATGTGTCCGTTAAATTCCAACCAAGTATGCAAATATTTTTTTTGTAATTCTGGGTTCTAAATTGGCTCAGTAGCAACATATTTTCAAAAAATGTTTCATCCCCTATTTCACCCCATAAATGATTAATTTTCTGAAAATACTGAAACGTGTGTCTTTTTAATTCTGATGAAGAAAACATATACCCATTTATGTGGTTGTAGCTTCAAAATTACCTTAATAGCGAAAGATTTTTGAAAAAAATATCCCCGCAATTTAACCCCCTTGAAGACTGAATTTGCGTCAGTCAGTAGCGAGCCAGGGTGTGCATCGGACATTCAAAAGTGCCACGATCCACCTTGAAAAATGTCCTCCGCAGTCGGGGACGAAACGCTGGGTTTCCATAATAAATCCACAAGACAACGGCATAATAGCCCGGAAAAGTTTTAGTAATTTTGAACATTCCGGCCGTGAAAGTTTACATTTTTCAATTGTAAAACCAACCCACCAATCACAGAGCCAAGGAGACGAAGAATTCGAGGAGAAGCTGTAGCTGGAGTCTTTTCCACGTTTGAAGCGTGTTGTTTTTATCTTGTGAATTTTTTCTTGCTCGAAAAAACAGTCCTTTGTGACAGCTGTCTGTGTTAGGCCTGTCTGGTACGCAATTTATCATGGTCTTTCTTCCTGGCAAAAACATTGTTTTGGTGGAACCACTTAAGTAAGGTTCTCTCCCATTCACGCACTTCAGGGGTTTGGTTGTCTTCTTTCCGTCTCAGGGGTCCACGTTTTATCTGCGATTCTGTCGCTATTTTGTAAACGACTCCTCTGGTATCTGGAGACAAGGGCTTTCTCTGTACACACGCTACTGTGTCCATTTCGTCATAAGTGCCTCTCTTCCCTGCGTCCGCTGTCGCCATTTATCTGCACACTCCTCAAAGTCAGGTAGGGTTCGCCATGTACATCCTTACCAGAAAGCCACAGCAATTCGCCTGGCTGTCCCCTGGAGCGGAATAATTTGACGCGGCAGCCGGTGGCGAAGGTGACAGTTGGGGGTGCCTCCTGTTGGCCCAGGCCAGATGGACGATGGTGTGCACGAAACCATCCATCGGCAAAGTCACTAAACAAAAGAGTCTCCGGATGAGATATTACAGTATACTAGTGTCTCACTAATAAGATAATCGTATCTCTGTCGCAGAGTCAAGTTCAGCTCCTTTAACCATTGATCAGCTTCCTGATTGACTAGATGTAGTTGGGTCATACCTCCTGAAAAAGACCATAATGGACAGTTTGTATGTGGGCCACTGTTTGTAAGCTCACTGAACAGTCACAGGATCATCTGCCTGTCCCCATTTGAATTTCCAATAGTTACACCGACCAACACAAATACGGAAGTGGTTGATCAAACACCATTCCCTCCTTGGAAGCTCTTTCTAGCTCTTTCTAGCGATCGTTTATCCAGATGTTTTGCCCATTAAATGAATCCCAAGCTTTTGGCCCAGTCGGATTCAGGCGAGAAGCTACCCTCATGTAGTTCAGCTGCTTTTTAAGAGATGGTTTACATGATTTCAACTGGCTTACCTTTGGCGCAGGTCTTCCAATATAGGAAGCTTAGGAGTGAAAAATGTAATAGTCTCTCATTAAGGCCTCCTTGCGTCTTATATCAGGAGGGGCAATGATGCATAGTACTGGGAGCCATTGAAGGGGTGTAGCCATCAGAGTGCCACTGATCATCCTCATTGCTGTAATTGTAAGTTAATTTCTCTCTCATGAACATTGTGGAGCCAGACAGGAGCATAGTATTCAGTTGCAGACTAAATCAGGCACAAAGCTGTTGTGCACAAAACCTTAGCACCAGCTCTCTAAATTAATCCTGTTAAATGTTGAAATATATACTTATACTATATACTTAAAAATATATACTTAAAACTAAGATCTATAAAAGATGACTCCTAGGTAATGTCGATATTCACTGTGTTCGAGTTGAACACCATCAAACATGATGTTGAGTTTATAGTCAGCCATCCCATTATTGGATGGAAGCAAGCTACTTCTGTTTCTGGAAACCCATAAGCGATCTTTCAAAAGAAACCTTGGCACAGAACTATGGAACTGTTATTTACTCTGACCCAAAAGCGAGCTATTTGTAAATTCTTTGGCCATATCAACTTCTACTTTTCTGCTAATAGCGAGTTCTTTAGCTTATCTTACATTTCTATACATTTTGGAAAAGTCTTGAGGGGATACACTTCATTCTCACGTCTTTACAGATTCAGTAACTCGAGGAAAATCTATATCTAACTAGTTGTTAGTCATTTACTGAATATACGTTAACATAGAGTTTCACTTTCTCATATACAGAACAATTTTCATTCCTAATCAGCAAGTTATTGCACTGGTATCTAATAATCCTCATGCCTGCCCCACAGTTGTGTATGTTTCTGAAATATTTCTAGTCTGCGGTTATACTTGTGAACTCGTGTAGTCGCTTTCCTTTTACACGGCACGACTTCACTTGTAAGCGATAAGAGAGACGGGTTTTCCATTAAAGGGACAGCGATGGAGTCTCGCAATACGGATACGGCGATGACGTCATGGAAACAACTGACGAGACTTCAGCGAGTTTAGTGAGTCATTTCTAATATCTATAACACACCTCGCTTCGTCAGGCACATCAAACGTCTAGTGCTCTGCGTATATTTAATTCTTCTACATCTAGATCTACATGGTTACCCCTCAAATCACACGTAAGTACCTGGCAGAGGGTTCATCGAACCAGTTTCATACTATTTATTTACCATTCCATTTTAGAAAAGTACGCGGGAAGAGAGATCACCTATATCTATCTTCTCGATCCATAATTTCGTTTATGATGATGATTGTTTCAGCCTATGTAGGTTAAGAGTCAACAACGTATTTTCGCATTCGAGGGAGGAAATTGACGATCGAAATTTCGTATGTAGATCTCGCCGCAACAAAAAATGTCGTCGTTGTAACTATTCTCGTTCCTGCTGGTGTATCATTTCATTGACACCCTTCCTCGTGTCGAGATAATAAAAAACTATCTGCCCTTCTTTGCACTTTTCGATGTCCTCTGTCAACCCTACTTGATAACAATGCCAAATCGCGCAAAAAAAAGGGCCGGCAAGAGTGGTATAAGCAGTCATTTTTAGTAGTTCTAAGTGTTAGACCAATAAAATTCAGTCTTTGTTTTGCCTTCCCCGCGACATTTTCATGTGCTCTTCAAACTTTAAGTTCAAATGTTCGTTCAAAACGTTCAAATGTTTGGAAATCTATCGGACCAAACAGCGTGGTCATCAGTCCGTAGCTTACAAACTACTTAAACTAAACTAACCTAAGGACAACACACACACCCATGCTCCAGGGACGACTCGAACCTCCGACGGCAAGCAACCATGCGCTCCACAGCGAGGCGCCTTAGACCGCTCGGCTACTCCACCGCGGCTTCAAATGTTTGTTAATCTTATCAGACTTAACTGCGGGTCATCAGTCCCTAAACTTACGAACTACTTATAAGCTAACTTATACTAAAGACAATACAAATATCCATGCCTGAGGGACTATTCGAACCTCCAACGGGGAACGGCCTCGAGCATCGGAGCATAGGCAATACTGTCGGCTACTCCGACGCGGCCCAAATTTAAGATCAAATGTTCAAATGTTTGTTAAGCTTATGGGACTTAACTACGGGGTCATCAGTCCCTAAACTTACAAACTACTTATCAACTACCTTATAGTAAGGACGGCACAAATATCCATGCCCGAGGGGGGATTCGAACCCCCGACCGTAGTGCCAAATTTAAGTCTGCGTGTTTGTAATTCATAGGTTACTACCTCTAGATTTGATTGACTTAAGTTGTGAACGAAGATTAACAGATTTCTTCCAGTTCTCACGCGAATGATAGCATATTTTCCATTGCTAAGTTTCGCAGCATACAGATATATATCAATCGTTCTTCTTCTTCTACTACTTTTTCTTCTTGGTTGTGTTGGTGCTTTAGGGATCTCAACATCGTCGTCGTCAGCTCCCGTACAATGTATTAGGAGAGCATTACTACTAGAACACACAGCATATGGACAAGGGAAAATATAATACAGAGACACAACACTTATGACGGGGCTGATGTGTAGCCATTTAGTTGCTGTTTCATATTTTTACTCTGTAGGATACCTTTTACTATGTTGGGAAGCGCATTACATAATATATTGCGTGAGTAAAACATAGAGCACATGGTCCGGTGAATAAGTATCCCGTGGGAAAACTCCGCCCATATTTCCATCTAAAATCTCATTGGCTCTTACAAGCAGTCTCAGTCAGCTGGAGCCAGGATTTTTATTAATATATACTAGAAGAACCGTGCGAATAATTCACACCGTTAGTGGAATGACAAAAAGTTGGGAAAAAATGGAAGTAAAGTTGAATGTTCACGCATAGCGTTCTTCGGAATCAATCAATGCAAGTGTTTAAAAGCGCAAATGAAAAATCTTGATCCGCTGAGTGTTGTTAGGTCAAAAAGAACTGCGTACCTTAATTAGAACTGAAGCTATCGTAAAACAAACCGGCCGGCCGCGATGGCCGAGGGGACTGAGGCGCTCCAGTCACGGTCTGCACGGCCACTACGGTCGGGGGTTCAAATCCCCCCTCGGGCATACCGTATTTGAATAAAAATAAAGGTTGGAGTGACTTTAATTCTGATACCTGATACCTGAATACCTTTCGTTAAAACAAATATGAAGGAAATCGGCGTGGTAGTTCGATCTTACCAATTGACTTCAGTTTTCGTAGAGTCTTTTAATACATAAGAAGATATACCGCAATTAATATAAACATGTCTGTTTTTACTATGTAATTACCTTGCACTGAGCAATGTTTCTGTTAACTGGAAAAGGTTATTTAAATGTTAGTTTAATATAAAGATGACAGGCATAATCCTCTAGCATGTTGTCGCCAAAATGTAGCTACCGGCACGCCGTGTTCCTGCCGCAGTCAGTCGAGCTAGGGGACTCCGACTGATAACATCTATGTCAATCGCGTGCGTCTATCGCGATTGTAATGTAAGATTGTTAAACGTTTATGAATTTCTGTTATACAGTTGTGGTTTTCTGTATAGGAACAGTGAATCATTAATAAAAGAAATTTCGTGTGACTTTCGTTATTGTTAAAACCTAACCACATTACACTACTATTTCATCCTCACACAAAGAAACACCGGATCTACGAACTGAGTGCTGCTTCTACGCAGGAGACAACAGCAGCGAAAGAAGATACCAGGTTAGTGAAGAGAAACTTTCGTCTTCATACCCTGACGAAGTACGAAGTAATGCGGCCACTCATGTGCAATGCTTTTTTCCATCACAAATAGAAACATTGACAGGAAGTGTTTAGTAACAGAACCGAGGGTAGAAACAAGGGAAAAAGAAACTTCGTACATAGTCACTCTCATATAATTAACTTTCTGTAACTTTAAAGAAATTAACCCCATCTTTTTCTGGTACAGGTTATTTTATCATTTTAACGTCCATGGTTTTCAATCCTGAAAGACACCGATTTGATATTGAACTTGGACCCATGTAATCGGCCCTATTTAATTTTTAACCAATTGACGGATGAAAGCAACTAGAATGTTGGGACTCAGTATCGAATTATGACGAGAGAAAAAATTGTAAGTAATACCTTGTTCAATTCATGTATCACGTTATCAAGTTATTGGTCCTGTTTTTTTTTTTTAATTATTGTTTTGTTGTTTAACACAGTAACACCTGTAGATGCGTCTCTAATGACGCGAAATCGGTAGTGTACCTGTATAAAAAAAAGAATCTCAATAAAAACAGCTGACGTGGCTCCAGAATGTATTGGTTGTTTTATGAGAGGACATTTTAAGTCAATCTTCAAAAAAGTGTTTCTTCTACTATATACAGTCTTACAATCAATTTTTAAAACAATTGATAAATGCAATAAATAAAACCATCTTTTTCTCTTTCATCCCGCCGTGCTCTCTTCCCACTACATCGCCGGCCGCGGTGGCCGAGGGGACTGAGGCGCTCCAGTCACGGTCTGCACGGCCACTACGGTCGGGGTTCGAATCCCCCCTCGGGCATAGATATTTATGCCGTCCTTAGGCTTAGCTAGTTCATAATAAGTTTGTAAGTTTAGGGACTGATGACCCCGTAGTTAAGTCCCATAGACTTTACAAACATTTGAAAAAATTTTGAATTTTTTTCCTTCCCACTACATCATATGTAAAACAATTAAAAGCATAGTGGTGCCAAAGAATAAAACGAATCAATGCAGACATGTAGAGGACAACCATAAAAAGGCGGTGGGCTAAACACGGAAGTATGAACAGAATGACCTTATCATCCTCTGTTTATAGTTCAACACCTTCGACCTAAGATCTTTGGTAGTAGGTTGGACAGAACACAAAATCGTAAAACATATGTCTCTGTCATATCATCGACACCTAAAATCGAACGGAAGTCTGTCAGTAAATAAGCTTCTTTCCTCTCATCATCATGGCTAACAAACACAAGCAGTAAAATGTACTGAACGGTAATCAGCCCACCACATTCATCAGAAGTAGGGAGGCCATCGCCATTGGTAAGCAGGAAACGAAGGGGCGTAAATCAGACCGACGTCAGAGATTAGGCCATCTGTTCGACGATCCTTCTTGAAAACCGAAAAAGGAAAATGACATATCCGTTTCTTCCCAATCATTCACTCTTCCACTGAATGCAGAGCACTTCTGTTAGAAGGGGAGCAATTTCTTTCACGTACATTCCCCATGCAGAATCGTAATGGTATCCGAACTCTTAATAATCCTGCACTTTTGCGAATCCGGCACCCACATGTGTGGGTAGGAATGACGGTTTATGGAGAGTGTAGTGTATATGTTCGAAAATCCTGCTGCAAATCGACGTCGATAATATAGGCCTGTAATTTAGCGCATTATTCCTATTTAAGTGACCTGGTCAGTCTTTGGATACTGATCCTACTGATCCTTCGGTGAGCGAGCAGTTGTATATGAATGTCTAAGTATAGAGCTATTGTATATGCATACTCTCATAGGAACCTAATAGGTGTAAAATCTTATTTTTTTTTAGCGACTAGCTTAAGCCCGCGGCTCCGCTCGCGTGTTGGTTGATTATGATACATAAGCTATCTTTCAGTACTGTAGTGTGGTATGAGACTGATTTTGAAGGAATTAAAAAATATTCCTATCATATTGCAGAAGGCTATGCACTTACCGTTTATCAGGAAAGTAAGTAGTGTAGATCAAATAACACGTAAAAATGCACTCGTTTCGAAGAATCCAATCACGAAATTCAACAATAACGATTGTAATAATATCACAGATCGATCACTTGATGTAATGCGCGAAATGTCAAATGGACTTTTAAAAAGAGCTGTATTAAAAGAAATTTCTTTTTTACTGCTTTATTTATTTATTCTCCTATTTCCTTATCCTTACAGATAAAGAAAGAGCTGAAGACATTGTAGCACGCATAGACCAAAGATATGGTCTATGGCATCACGTTCGCTGTATGTAACCTCCTTGCTATGGAATCGCAAACGTCATCACTGGCCTTGAGTCCGAATTTTTTTATAATTTGACGACTTTCAGCTACCATATTTTCCACACCCCTTATAGCTATCGGCATGAAACTGCTATGGTGTACAACGGGAGACTTCGGACAACAATTACACACAGCTCATTCGTTTGCGTTCTGTAGTTTGCGCTGCAGAACTAAATATTACCACACATTCACACACGTAGAATTTTATATACACCGATAACTTTCCATCCCAATATACTCCACCCTTTTATCATTATCAACCCTCAAGCAACAATGCAACCAATAAAACCATTTTCAAAGAGTAAATATAACTTTCAAAGAGTAATTATTGCTCCCCATTTCGCGTTATATTCTTCAAATTACTAAATATCTATCAGATCGCTATAAAACTGTGCCTAAAACCTTCCTCAGGTATAAATTAGTAACTGTACAAATATTTAAGTCTCTGCGTCTTGTCGTTTGGACGTCATAAGCGTACCCCGAACAGACATTCACATTTATAGATATAGATTTAAATTGCTTCACTACTCTAAGGATTTATACTTCTCTCTTACTCATTTTGGTGCAAATTATTAATTCCAAATCTACAATATTTGCTTCGTCTTCATCGGTGAAGAATCTTCGCAGAGCTGTGTTTAATAAGCCTGCTTCTGTTACGTCACAGACTGTGACGCCACCGAAGACAACTACACCACTATCGACACGGACAGTCACGGCCACGGGAACATCGACAGTTGGCAATAACAGTTCTAGATTCCTGTCATACGCCACCCACATCACGTGCGCCAAACTTGACTGGGTAAATTGCAGTTAACTAGCCGGGGTATACGGCCACTAGGACAGTGTTCCCGAGTCAGAACAAAATTAATCGTATCAACAGATAGTGTGCTTCGATTAGGGACAAATCGCATTGTTTCTTCAGAGTGCTGGGATTTGCAAAGCAGAGTGCTTCGCAGTGCCTCAAGAACTTTTTTAACGAATTGAAACTAAGAAATTACCGCCGACAGTCAAGGGAACTTTGAAGTAGTAACACAGATGTCTGGACTTTATCAGTCTGGAATGAGTGTTCTCCTCCAACGCCCGAAGTTGGATGTGCATTTATTTGTAACAAACTAAAGTGTGGAATCTTTTTATTATAATGTGCCTACTTCTCCTTACCAATAACACCCCACAACAGATTGAATGACGGTGTCATCGCTTTGCAATTGTCCATCTTCGAGAGAAACGCTTACAGAAGCTCACCAAATGCAATAGTATTCAACCATTTGTATTTTTCTGGGCCCGCTGTGTCGTATACGTTATTTAGAGACATTGTAAAAATTATTTATTCCGTGGACGCTGCTTTTAAATAAATAATTTATTTCGACAGGCCTGTTTCGGCGTGAATGCCATCTCCTTGTAATAACGCTGTTTATTTCTGCGCTTATGTGTAACTGAGTGGTCATATATTAGTTTGTAAAATTAATTCTACAAACTAATATATAACAATTAAATTTTATAATAGCGCAGAAATAAAAAGCGATATTACAGGACTGAAGAAGCGTTACCAATTTAACCTGACGATGGCATTCACGCCGAAAGAGATACTTTATTTCAAACCAGCGTCTCTGGAATAAATAATTCTTGCCATGTCTCTAAGTGACAATATCATTCATCTTCCTAACAAGGTGACTGCTACGAGCTGACAGCGAAAACGGCAGTTCCTTCTGTTGTGGCCGCCTCCGCCGCAGGCGACTCACCGAGTTAAAAGAAGAACATTTGTCACTGTTGAGCAACAGACACCAAGCTGTTAGGCAATCCTTCACCGAGCCTTAAGTCATGATATAGTGTGCATGTCGCAGTTGGTGACGTAGACTCAGCGCAAAGGAGATAGGTATCACTGAAAGCATGACACTGGCAGAAATGAAGTATCTTATTTCGAGTTGTTATATCGCAGAGTATGTCCAACGTGTTCGGATCGAAACAGTATGTCCAGACATTCTGTGACCATAACAGCACTGAGACAGAAGAAGACGCACAAGGTGGCCAATACTCAATGTCTTTTTTCCACAGACGAAGATCGCACTGTAGTACTTTCTCTAAATCGTCGCACGAACAACAAAATGACATACCGGACCAAGAAATTAAAGTAAATAAATAAATAAAAATTAAAAAAAATCCACTGCAATCGCCGCAGCTTTTTTCTTTTTGTTAATGACACACCTTCTACAGGGTGTCCAGAAAAGGACTCCCTGATTTCAAAATTAAAACAAAGATCGATAGAGGAATGCAGTAAACGGTATGTTTATTGTGAAAGCTGTAAGAAGTTTATACAGCAGTTTGAAATAATAGTTACAAAAGTTGCTAACAGATGGCGCTGAAATCACCATACGTAATGCATAGTATAAATAGTGATCCGAAGCCCAGAGCGATCAGTTCCACTATTGAAACGTGAAAGGAGGTTAGCGTACCGAAGGAAGAGATTAAAACCATGTACTCCATTGAACAACGCGTTTTTCTGGTGCTAGAGTACCACAGGTTAGAAGACAGTCCTACGGCAACAAGGCGAAGTTTCCAAGCACGATTTAATGTTCCAAAAGAACCCGATGCGAAAACCATTCGTACGCTCTTCGCAAAATTTCAACGAACAGGCAGCGTAACTGATAATCTAGTGGGGCATGTTGGCCGCAAGCAAACCGCAGTTACGCCTGAAAATATCGCCACAGTTTCTCGAATTATTCAGAGAAATCCAATGTCATCCGTCCGTAGAATTGCATCTGAGACTGGTTTGAAGCGTTTCAGCACGCAGAAAATACTGAGAAGGAGCCTACACATGTTTCCATTCAAAATTCAAACGCACCAGGCCATACCCGTACGAGCCGTGCAACAAATCTTTGCTAATCAGATGCGCACAATGATTGATAGTGAAGGATTTAATGTTGGCTGCAACTGGTTTACAGATGAAGCACACTTCCACCTGAATGGATACGTGAATAAGCAGAACTGGCGATTTTGGGGTTCCGAAAAGCCATATTGGTGTGAAGCGAACCCCTGTATTCTCCTAAAGTTACTGTGTGGGCTGCAGTATGCAGCAGAGGCATTATTGGCCCTTTTTTCATTCGAGAAACGGTGACTGGTGCACGTTACGTTACAATTTTGGAACAATTTGTCGCCACACAGCAAGCGTTAGAGGATCCACCAGGTACTGAATGGTTTATGCAAGATGGAGCCCGACCACATCGGACCGATCAAGTGTTTCGCTTTCTTGAAGAATATTTTGGGAATTGAGTCATTGGTTTGGAATATCCCAAATTTACTGGTGCAGGCATGGATTGACCTCCATATTCGCCGGATTTGACTCCTGTGACTTTTTTTGTGGGGCACAGTGAAAGACATGGTCTACCCGAAAGAATCCCGCCACGCTGGACGAGCTTGAATCGGCGATCTCTGTGGCATGTGAATCCATTTCGGTTGAGACACTACGAAATGTGATGGCGAATTTCATTCTTCGTTTACGCCACCTCTGTAGTGCCAATGGTGAAATTTTTGAAAACATTGTGATGTGATTGTTTGCAAAGAGTGATTTCATACGATTATTTCACTTATGTATGCTGATATGTGCGCCTCGGTTGCACAGTGGTAGAGTGCCAGACTGCAAATCCAAACGTCGCGGGTTCGATCCCCGCCAGGTCCTGGGATTTTTATCTGTCACTTTCCACTTCTTTCACCTCTGACATTATTGCTCATATGAAAAATACCGAGTAGTACCGTGATTCGGAACCCACGTTAAAGTGTAGGTCCCCCTATAACTGTCTGGGTAAGTCAGTTCGAAGGTCGTAGGAAGGCAATGGCATACCACCTCTAAACAGGACCATGCCTAGTGAAACACTGTGGTGCTTTACCTTTTTTTTGGTTTTGTTTTTTGCTGATGTGAGATGTACAGCGTACAGCGCCATCTGTTAGCAGCTTTTGTAACTATTATTTCAAACTGCTGTATAAACTTCTTACAGCCTTCACAATAAACATGCCGTTTACTGCATTCCTCTATCGATCTTTGTTTCCGAGATATTTAATTTTGAAATCAGGGAGCCCTTTTCTGGACACCCTGTAGAATAAGAGGTAAGATATTTCTGTTTACTGAAGACCTACTTTGATAGTGAAAGATGTTGTTTGCGATACTGATCCAGTACCAAATAATGCAGTTAAAGAAATAATCTCATGGCTTGTAGAAAAAATGGTTTTAATCACAATAAGACTTAGTTCTTGCAGTTTCAAACACACAATTCAACAAAAACTGACATTTTGATTACACATAATGGACATAAGTGGGAGAGAACTGTTCATATTTGTAGGCGTTCAAATAGTAAGCTGTTGTGGAAAGCCCACGTTAGGATCTTGCTCAGAAACTAAATGCTGCGTTGTTTACAATTAGAACAGGATCTGCTATAACTGATAGTTCAAAAAGAAATGTAGCCTACTTTGATAATTTTCATTCATTTATGACGTATGGTGTTATTTCTATGGTAGTTTCTCTGATTCAAAAAAGATATTTATTGCGCAGAAACTGGCAGTTCGAGTAATATGTGGTGTAAGATCGCGAACGTCTTGTCGACCTCTATTTAGAAGCCTGGAAGTTGTGACATTGGCCTCTTAATACACTTTTTCTTTCATGTCGATTGTTATTAATAATATTTGGCTATTTCCAGAAGTTAGCAGCTTTCGCTCAGTTAATATTAGAATCGAATCTGCATTTGGATCACACCTCCTTCACTTTTGTGCAGAAAGGTGTGCAGTATTCTGCCGCATACATTTTTAATGAGCTGCCAAAAAATTCAAACAGCTTAGTAGTAATCCATGCAGTTTCAAGGCTAAACTGAAGAGTTTCCTACTTGCTCATTCTTTCTATTCTTCTCAGAAATTACTAAAAAAGTCAAGCCTATTTCTCAGTTACGTTGTTCGTTCTTTTAACTCATCTACAACTACATCTACATGGGATACTCTGCAAATCACATTTAAGTGCCTGGCATTCCATTCTCGAATAGCGCGCGGGAAGAAAGAACACCTGAATCTCTCCGTTCGAGCTCTGATTTCTCGTTTTTTTATTCTGATGATCATTTCTACCTCTGTAAGTGGGAGTCAGCAATATATTTTCGCATTCGGAGGAGAATGTTGGCGATTGGAGTTTCGTAAGTAGCTCACGCCGCAGTGATAAGCGCCGTTGTTGTAATGATTCCCAACCAAGATCCTGTATCATTTCCGTAACGCTGCCTCCCCTGTATCGTGACAATACGAAGCGAGCTGCCCTTCTTTCGACTCTTTCGATGTCCTCCGTCAAACCCACCTGCAGAAAAAAGTCTACTAGAATCGACGTTGTACGTAGAATTTACGAGAAAGAACTTGCCCTCCTCCTATCAATCTAATGTAGGTTTCTAAAGTTAATTAGCCTGCACCTATGGAGGTCGTATTATTGCAGATTTTGAACAAGTAATATCCTCGCGTATTTGATATTTCTAGAGTTCGAAAATGTCCTCTCCAGAAATCTACATCGGTTCCGCAAGTAGCGATCGTTTGAAACCAAGATCAATATATTCGTCCCTGAGTTCCAGAAAGGAACAGATACAGACTTTCAATTCAAATTCTCGTTCTTGACTTCCAGAGAGCGCTCGAAACGGTTTCGGGCCGTCGCCTAATGAATAAAATACAGGCGTTAGGAATAACAGACAACTGTGTAGATGGGTCGAACATTTTCTCGTAATGCACAGATCCCTTCCGTTGTAAAACTAGCTTCTCGCGTGTCCCATTGGAGTATTATACGACAAATACCTTTCATGATATATGTACATAACGTAACAGACAACGTTCAAACGTCCATCAGACTTTTCGCGCATAGCGCGGGAAGTCATAATGCTAGAAGATTTTAGCGAAATGTAAAAGAAAACACGGTCGGATCCTAGATTTATCAGTTGTGTTTTAACACTGCCTTCCCCTCTCAACGATGAAAGAGTAGCCAGACACGATACGTGATCCGGATTTCACGTTAAGCTGTCATGTCTCCTTTCCTCGCCTGGATAACTGGGGTATGTTACGAACATGTAAGTTGCCAAAGTAGCGCCGAGTTGTAAGACTTGCACCAAACCACTGAGCCAAACGAAAAAAAAAGAAGGAAAAAAAATCACAAGATGCAAAAAATGCACTTAAAGAGGTTGCCTACACTACCCTTGCCATCCCTCAGCCAGACCATTTTTGCGCAGTATGGAATCCTTAATAGTATAGCTATCACGCCTGACAAACAGGAATTAACTGATGAAATTGTAAATGACGTCTTTCAGACAATTATTAAGTGGTTCTCTACAAATGGACTCTCATTAAACTTTGATAAAACCCATTATATACAGTTTCATACAGTAAATAGCATGACATCATTAATAAATTTAGACTTTGAACATAAATCTGTAGCTAAGGCAGAATATTCAAAATTTTTAGGTTTTTGAACGGACGAAGGATTGAATTGGAAACATTGGGGATCTGCTGAAACGTTTGAGTTCAGCTACTTATCCTATCAGGGTCATCGCAAAATTTGGTGATATACATCTATCTCAGTAAATTACCTTACTATGCCTATTTTCATTCACTGCTTTCATATGGGATCATATTCTGGGGCAATTCAACTTTAGTAAAAAAAGTATTCATTGCACAAAAGCGTGTTAATCATAATAACTGCTGGAGCCCACACAAGAGCATCCTGAAGACATTTATTTTAGGATCTAGGGATTTTCACTGTAGCTTCACAATAATATATATATATAACTTATGAAATTTGTTATTAACAATCCAACCCAATTCAGGGAGAAAGGATGTTCACTATTCAAGATTGACTTTTGGCACAGAGAAAGGGTGAATTCTGCTGCCACAAAAGTCTTTGGTCACTTACCAAGTAGCATAAAAATCTGACAGATAGCCAACTGGTATTTAAAAATAAATTAAAGGAAATTCTGAATGCCAACCTCCTTCTACACTTAAGCTGAATTTTTAGATAAAAAATTAAATAAATAAAAAAAAATTTAAAAAATGAAAACTTAAAAATTCTTAAAATATTGTCATGTATTGACACCATTTACTAAACTGAAACGTTCCACATCATTACTAAATGTCATATATATGATCTATGGAACAAGTATTAATCTAATCTAAAAGCCTAAATTGACGGAGGATATTGAAAAGTTCCAAAGAAAGGCAGCTGGTTTTTGTCATATCACGAAGAGTGTGTGACGGAAAAGGTCCACGAGTTTGGGTGGCAAAAATGACAACAAAGGCGTATTTTGTTCTGCCGATTCAATTTACCCAATTTTAATCACCAACCTCCTCCTCCGAGTGTGAAAACATTTTGATGATCCCTACTTACACATTGAGAAATGATCGCCATAATAAGAGATTTCGAACTGATAGTTTTATGTGTTCAGTTTTACCAGCCGCAATTCGAAAGTGGAACGGTATATAAACAATCTTAGCCGGCCGCGGTGGCCGAGGGGACTAAGGCGCTCCAGTCACGGTCTGCACGGCCACTACTGTCGGGGGTTCGAATCCCCCCTCGGGCATGGATATTTGTGCCTTCCTAGTTCGTAAGTAGTTCATAAGTAACTTGTACGTTTAGGGACTGATAACCCCGTAGTTAAGTCCCATAGACTATACAAACATTTGAACATTTGATTTGAAACAATCTTAAAATTGTTCTGTAAACTCCCTGCCACTGACGTGTGAATCGCACAGTAAACATGAAATGTATTTCGATATTGTTGAGACATAAAGAGCAATGGTAAGTTACTATGAATTCCCTACTCTCTTCCTGTATCGCCTCTGAAAAATCCTGCAGTAGCTCGTGATAGATTTGGACTGTCGTTATCGCCTGACAAGGTTGGTTCGCGTTACTTTCGTTAGCCATGGCATGTCACGTCGCGTGCACACTCAGTAGATATAGGTCAGTGACAATGCGAGGTAAAGAATGCCTCCAAAATCGATTTTGTGTATTCCCATTCCCTTTCTTTTTTAACAGAAAACTTTACGAACAAAATGAAATACGCAAGCTCACAAGGAAATTAATGGTTCACTGCGGGCTGAACTACAGCACAATAGGGACCAATGGCAGGCAGCGTTACGTTGAACAACTGACGAGGAAACGACCCTCACCTCGTTGTGTCTGCTGTGGTTGCGTGACGTCTCAAGCCATTAAGAGATCCATTAACCTCTTGTAACGATGTTCCATTAACTTCTTGAAATGACGTTATTCCCCGTGTTTTGTCTGTAATTGTTTTTACTGTGCTGTTTGAAACTCTGGCTATTGAGACATTTTCAAGAACAACGAACATAACAATTCAAACAATATACCGTAATGGCGTTAGCCCTAGCGAACCCATTTCTCTTGGTTAATGAAGTATTCGATTCCTCTTATTTTTATGTCTGTAAAACTAGAAGGTCCACTAAAGTAAACTTATTTTCTGTACCCATAAGTTACAGGTACCCGACAATCCTTTATCTGTAAGTACTTTATCATCATTAGAAATTTGCCGCAAATATGGATAATGACACAGTAATTAACCAAATTAATTTTCAAAAATATTAATGGAGTGTAAGAATTCCGCACCAGATTTTTCAGAACTAAATGTGTTTTGATACTGCACAATTACACTGCAATTCCAATAATGTTATACAAATACTTTGTCACACCTTAAGCTGTACCATCTTGACCATTCTTGTCAAATTACTTCCGTTTACTTTCAGTTTATAAAAATTTTGTAATAATGATAACTTCGTTGGCTGGTGACTTGATGCAGTTACTCGTATTACTACAAGAATACAACTACTACCATTTCCTAAAGTCATATAATAATGCATCCTTAACAGTTTTACATAATTAGTTTATAACGAAAATATATGGCTGTTTATTATTCAACCATTACTATTATGTAAACAAACCAACATTGTACTAATAATATTTTGCATGTGCCTGGTATATAATTTTATCCGACCCATAAATATTTGTAAAACTGTCTACTGTTTGAGCTGATTAATCTGATGTATACCTTATTTGTGGAAAACGTCTAATTTAATTTCGGAATCATAACTCAGGAGTGTTATTGTACCAACTTTACATTGAAACTTTATAAACCCTAGCATTGTCTATAAATACGAGTGCGATGCATCACAGTCAGACTTCCGTTACCTCAGACTCGGTGATTGTAACACCATGTTGTAGTGTCTGTCTTTTTTTTGTATACAGATATACAGATGCATTTATGTTTTTATTTAGAAGATAATAAAATAGAAGTCAAACATGCCTCAGTGTACTTCGATCTACTACGAAAAACTCAGGCTGCCAAATTAAATAGTTTCAGGACAACATTGTTACCGCGAAGAAGCTGATCAACACAGGAGTTTTTCTACATCACCAAAGCAGATGATGAACTTTAAAACATGACTATTAAAACTTGTGTTTGGGTTGTGGCGTTCTTATTCTGATAGGTGGCTCGTCAAAACACCTTGAAGGAGAAATACATCAATCAGATCTGTTGCCTATTAATATCTACATACTAGCCGCAGCGCCACACATGAGCGAATAGATATTTATTCCGTTTTTATGTTTATCCCCCAGTGTGTCAGGCTATGTCGCCACTCTATGTCCATTTCACCTGTATTTCCGCTTGTACGACGCGCTTCTAGGAAGTAAATTCCCTATAATAAAAAAATAAAAAATACAATATAGTTACATTAAAATCATCATCGAAAACAGGTAGAGCATTTTGTGCTATTTTTCGACTTAGTGGTCAAAATCACTTCTGAAATAGTGGGATCACATTCTGTATTCCTGTGTTGTAGAGGTCTGCCACATTTGAATGGAACCGGCGTTTGATGCAGGACTGGACTTTCTTGAGCTGTAAAAGCAGATGGAAATCACTAGGAGCGGAATAATAACTGTGTACTGGATGATCAAACAGCTCCCAGGCGAACTTCTGCAAAATACGACGGTTGAAACTTAAATGGTGGCAGCACTGCTGCGGAGACACAATGAAATGGACTCTACTATTTTCGGCCGGCCGCGGTGCCCGAGCATTCTGCGGCGCATCAGCCACGGTCTGCACGGCCACTACGGTCGGGGATTCGAATTCCCCCGCGGGCATGGATATTTGGTCGTCCTTAGTATTAACTGCTTCATAAGTAGTTTTTAAGTTTCGGGACTGGTGACCCCGCAGTTAAGTCCAAATCAAATGTTTGTAAAGCTTATGGGACTTAACTACGGGGTCATCAGTCCCTAAACTTACAAACTACTTATGAACTACTTACGAACTAGGACGTCACAAATATCCATGCCCGAGGGGGGGATTCGAACCCCCGACCGTAGTGGCCGTGCTGACCGTGACTGGAGCGCCTCAGTCACCTCGGCCACCGCAGTTAAGTCCCTTAAGCTTAAAAAACATTTGAACATTTCTACTATTGTCGCTGATAGCACACGTTGACATACCTACCTTAACTCCAAGCAAATGGACTCGCCCGTCCCATGTCACCGGCGTGCGCACAATCGAGGAAAACACAGTCACTTGTGAGCGGGCCGCGGTGGAGTAGCCGAGTGGTCTAAAGTGCCTCGCTGCGGAGCGCGCGGTTGCTCGCCGTGGAGCTTCGAGTCCTCCCTAGGGCATGGGTGTGTGTGTTGTTCTTAGCATAGTTTACCTAGGTTTAAGTAGTTTGTTAGCTACGAACTGATGACCACGCAGTTTGGTCCGATAGATTTACAGACATTTGATTTTAACTTGTGAGCGAGCGGTCTAACGTAACGGTGTCACTACGTTTTCGAAACAGTAACAACGGAGTTGGGTCAAGACTGAATGTGCCAGAGGTCGTACAGCACGACTGTGTCATCAAGGTCTTCAAGAGGCGTGGGGGCATTGTCGTACAGAACAGTGGCACTTGGGTAAAAGCCTTAAACGAAGGTAGGCAAACTGTGGCAAACATGCATCGTACAGGTTGTCCTAGCGTCTCTGTAGAAGAAGTGCATAATGTTGCCGCATTAGTAGACAGTGATCAACGACTGTTGATTCGTGAGCTCGCCCACGAAACCTGATTAGCGTACATGACTGTGCTTCACATCCTGAAGGAACGCCTGGGCTTGCGAAAAATTGCATCGCGATGGGTTCCGCATGAACTGTGCGGTAGTGTACGAATGGATGCGTTACTACGCTGCTCAGTGGCACTTGGAGCGTTATGAGCGCAAAGGAGAAGCTTTCTTACGCCGTATCGTAACACTGGATGAGATATGGCCCACATCGCACGAGCCAAAACTACAACGTCAATGCAACGAACGGCTTCATTATGGGTCGAAAGTGCGTCAGATCCCCAGTTTGGTGAAAGTTATGGTAATTCTCGTGTACGTCTGTGATGCTGTTATCCTACCGCATTATCCTTCACGGCAGACCGTCAATGCACAGTATTACTGTTCATTTTAGTAGCATCGCCTGCGACCAGCTTTGCGAAACAAGCGACAGCACTTTTTGAGGAACCAACCCATCATTTTTCACGACAATGCGCGGGCGCATACCGCGCAAGTTGTGGCTGCTCTCTTCGCTGACTTAAGTCGTTGTGACTCTGATTTGATTCCGAAGACGAAGGAAGAAATACACGCAGTAGACTGCTCCATTCGCACCATCAACAGAACAGGCTCTGCTAACGGTATACTAAGTCATCCACATCTCTGACAACGGGTTCTACACAACGCTGGTGACTACTTTTAAGTGCAGTAACAGCTGCAAGCATGTAACGCTATTGTGTCGGTTGTGAATAAATAGTTGGTCCGCCGGCCGCGGTGGCCGAAGGAACTGCGGCGCGCCAGTCACGGCCTGCACGGCCACTACGGTCGGGCGTTCGAATCCCCGCTCGGGCATGGATATTTGTGACGTCCTTAGTGTTAGCTAGTTCATAAGTAGTTTGCAAGTTTAGGGACTGATGACCTCGTAGTTAAGTCCCATAAGCTACGCAAACATTTGTTCTTTTATCCATTTTTTTAGCAATATGACCAGATTACAACATATATATGACCAGATGATGGTGACACAGAGCACCTAGACCGGTCGTCACTTAATAAATTGTTAGTTTGCGATCTTGGCTTCTCATTTGGAAACTATAAAACGAATTGATCACCTCCAGACCAGACGATGTGAGGTAATCTAAACATTTGAACATTTGAAATAGTTGCTCCAACCCTGGTAGTTGCTGCGCGTCGAGACTATGGGGACCGCGTTATCATGGGACAGCTCAACACCTGCGTAAGGGGGCGTCCATTAATTATGTGGGGGTGATTTTCACTTTGTCTCAACTCCCTCCCGTAAGACACTCTGGAAAAAGCCCCCTCGCCCCTAATCACACGTGAGATTTTCCCAAATGCGTATTTTAGTGCAACTACGTCAAAACGTGCCAGATACTGCACTGTTCTGTTCCTCTCACTATTTTACCTAAAACTACGCGTAATTTTGAAATAAAGGTCTATCTTTGTAGATATATGTGTGTAAATATCATTCATAAGGTAAAAAATGCGCATGGTTTTATACATGCCAGTAAAGAAAACAGTGCAGCATCTCTCATGTCAAAATATCATGAATAAATGACATAGGTCACAGATTACGCACTTCAAAGTGGGAACCAGTTGTGGAAATCTGTTGTTGTTGATGTTGTGGTGGTGGTCTTGAGTCCGCAAATTGGTTTGATGCAGCTCTCCACGTTATCCTGTCCTGTGCAAGTCTCTTCACCTGAGAATACGTTCGGCAACCTACATCCTTTTGAAAATGTTTACTATATTCGTCCCTCGGTCTCCCTCTACGTTTTTTACCCCACACACTTCCTTCTAATGCTAAGTTGACAATTCTTTGATGTCTCAGAATGTGTCGCACCATTCTATCCCTTCTCTTAATCAGGATATGCCAATAGCTCCCAATCTCCGCATTTCGGTTAAGCACCTCCCCATTGGTTACGTGATCTACCCATCTAATTTTCATCATTCGTCTGTATCACCAATTTTGAATATCTTCTTTCATCTTTTTGTCTGAACTCCTTAACGTCCACGTTCCACTCCCATGCAATGCTACACTTCAGACAACAGCTTTCAGAAAGGACTTCCTAACATTTAAATTAATATTGGATGTTAACAAGTTTCGCTTCTTCAGAAACTCTTTTTTCCCCATAGCCATTCTGCATTTTATATCTTCTTTACTTCTGCCATCAGAAGTTATCTTGCTACCCAAATAACAAAACTCATCTACTACTTTTATTGTCTCATTACCTAATCTAATTCCTTCAGCATTGCCTGATTTTCTGACATTACATTCCATTACCCTCGTTTTACTCTTGTTAATGTTTATCTTATATCTTCCTTTCAAGACACTGTCCATTCCATTCAATTGCTCTTCCAGATCCTTCGCAGTCTCTGACTAAATTACATTGTCATCGGCAAACCGCAAAGTTTTTTATTTCTTCTCCCTGAACTGTAATTCCGTCTTCAAATTTCTCCTTGCATTCCTTCCCTTTGCTTAATGTACAGATTGATCAACATTAGGGGAAGGCAAGAACCCGTCTTACTCCGTTCCCAACCTCTGCGTCCGTTTCTTGCCCTTCGACTCTAATAACTGCTGCCTGGTTTTTGTATAGGTTAAATGTAACTCTTCGCTCCCTATATTTTACCCCTGTTACCTTCAGAATTTGAAAAAGTGTATTCCAGTCGACAATTTCAAAAGCTTTCTCCAAATTTACAAACGCTAAAAACGTAGGTTAGCTTTTCCTTAGCGTTATCTTGTAAGATAAGTCGTAATATGAGTATTGCCTCGCGTGTTTCTACATTTCTCCTAAATCCAAACTGATCTTCCCTGAGGTTGGATTCCACAAGTTTTTCCATTCGTCTGTAAATAATTCGTGTTAGTATGCTAAATCTATTGTGTAAAATTCAGAGTGTAAACAGTATAAGCCGCCAAAATTTTACAGATCTCGGCGTGTTTAACAAAAATGTCTAGTAACTTGTTTGCGGTATTTCCTACGGTAGTCCCGGAAGAAATAACATCAGTTCGTCTCAGGACAATGTTTTTGGAAATGTAGACACTTGGAAGTGTACGTACGTAAGCGATCGGTTGCTGTTATTGCACGCTGCACCTATTGACAGCGCCAGCGTGAGATGTAAACACGCAGTGGCTGCGTCATTGTAATACGCAGTGACGACAGTCGTCGACTAACCTGTGCACATATTATTGCAACTCTGTTAACTGTTAGGCTGGAAGGCAGAGTTACTATTGATGAACTATGCGATGTTCATTTAATTAATGGTGAGGCAAAAGGTGTTGCCAGGGCAGCTGTACTTATTTATCGAGAAGGCTTTCCACAACGACGACTTCCTGCACGACAGACATTTACTGCTGTTCACCAAAGATTTGTATCATTCCATATTCACAGAATATATGACATCAACTGCGATTGGGCAAAGCTGAAAAATGTGTACCCACCCGGGATTCGAACCCAGGTCTCCTCCTTTCTAGACAGTTGCGCTGACCCCCACACCACTGGGGACACAGTGATCACCGCACCTGCAAGGGCTACCTAAGCACGCCTCCCGTCAGATAAACATTCCCAGCTTCAATCTGCCCACAGTACTCATACTCGTAGTTATGGAACTAATTCCAGTAAGAGTAAAGCCACAAACTTGCCCACTCCTCCCCACTAACGAAAGGATCATTGCCCATCACCGGCATATCATATATACAGGGTGTTTCACTAAGTGTGTTTGCCTCTGTAACTTATAAAATAATAGGTGACGGGAAATTTTAATGCGGTAGGTCAATACAAGAATTGTTACACTTTCTGCGGAGCTATGAACATAGTTTATTGTATCATTTTCCAAAGAGTTACAGCACAAAGATATAATTTTTTAATGGAACAATAGTTTTTTCTATCGTGCATTGGATTCGTTGAAACCAGCTGCGTCCAAATCAATTTAAACTACATTCCTATCACTGTTAGTTTGGGAGCTACAACCCTTCAAAGTTTAGGGGGCGGAGGCTACGACAGTGTAGCTCACTGGCTGGTGGTCATGAGACAGTAGGCCGTGCCCCAGGGGATAGCCACTGGGCCAGTCAGCTACGCTATCGCAGCCTCCGCCCCCGGAACTTTGAAGGGTTGTAGCTCCCAAACTAACAGTGATAGGAATGTAGTTTAAATTGATTTGGACGCAGCTGGTTTAAACGAATCCAATGCACGATAGAAAAAACTATTGTTCCATTTAAAAAATTACATCTTTGTGGTGTAACTCTTAGGAAAATGATACAGTAAACTATGTTCATAGCTCCGCAGAAAGTGTAACATTTCTTGTGTTGACCTACTGCATTAAAATGTCCCGTCACCTATTATACGTTACAGAGGCAAACACACTTAGTGAAACGCCGGCCGCGATGACCGAGGGGACAAAGGCGCTTCAGTCACGATCTGCACGGCCACTACGGTCGGGGGTTCGAATCCCCCCTCGGGCATGGATATTTGTGCCGTCCTTAGTTGTAGGTAGTTCATAAGTTGTTTGTAAGTTTAGGGACTGATGACCCCGTAGTTAAGTCCCATAAGCTTTACAAACATTTGATTTGGACTTAACTGCGGGGTCACCAGTCCCGAAACTTAAAAACTACTTATGAAGCAGTTAATACTAAGGACGACCAAATACCCTGTAATTAAGTCCCTTAAGCTTAACAAACATTTGAACATTTGAACTTAGTGAAACACCGTGTATACATGTGGCGTCAGACGTCACGTCAACAGACGTCACTTCAGATCCTTCAGTTGTTATTATTTCATATTCACAGAATATATGACATCAACGGCGATTGGGCAAAGGCTGAAAATGTGTACCCAGCCGGGATTCGAACCCGGGTCTCCTGCTTTCTAGGCAGTTGCGCTGACCCCTACACCACATACACACACACACACACACACACACATATATATATATATATATATATATATATATATATATATATATATATATATATATATATATATATATATATATATATATATATATGTATATATATATATATATATATATAATATGCCGGTGACGGGCAATGATCCTTTCGTTAGTGGGGAGGGGTGGGCAACTTTGTGGCCCTTACTCTTACGGGAATTATTTTCATAACTACGAGTTCGAGTATTGTGGACAGGGTGAAGCTGGGAATGTGTATCTGACGGGAGGCGTGCTAAGTCCTTGTAGGTGCAATGATCACTGTGTCCCCAGGGATGTAAGGTCACTGCATCTGTCTAGAAAGCAGGAGACCCTGGTTCGAATTCCGGCTGGGTACACATTTTCAGCTTTGCCCAATCGCAGTTGATGTCATATATTCTGTGAACTGCAGCATCTGTTCTTTCGGCACAGACGCCACATGTATATATTTCTATCATTGTAATTCCCTACTTGTACGTGAGTATTATGAATTTAAGTACAGTAGTTATCTGCCCCTTTTTAAACTTTCGTCTGTATGCGAAACGTATCTTCAGTTCTGATATGCTTTCCTTTTTTGTTACATCATGGCAGACAAAAACTTACGAGTACGTAAGTAATTTCCTTAGTTTGAGAAATACTGGCTCTTTACTACTCCGCGCAGAAGGCAGAGGCCCACAGCGCGCCAATCGTACATTGGAAGCTGAGGAAAGAATTCTGAACCGCATCCAGGAGGATACTACTCAGAGTACCAGAAGCATCGCCCGCCAAGTGGATGAATCGCACATTGTCGTTCATCGCACTTTGAAAGAGGAGCGTCTGCGACCTTATCGCATTCAACACGTACAAGCACTGGAAGAACAAGATTTCCGTCCGCGTCGTGAATTCTCAGAGTGGTTTCATTTACACACTGGACACCATGATTATGGCAATAAAAATCTCGTCACAGATGAAGCGTGTTTCACTCGCGACGTAATATCTGATAACCGTAACAGGCACACGCGGAGTGAACACAATCCTCGCCACGTAGTGGCAACACATTTTCAGCCACGATTTTCCGTTAATTTGTTGGCGGGTATATTCGATTTATTGGGCCTTATGTTTTACCTGCACGTTTGACTGGTAACTATTACCGAACGCTTCTAGAGGAAACATTGCTACCAACGTTGTTAGAAGACATTCCGTTAGGCACAGGTCGTAACAAATCCTCCACGATGGTACTCCTTCCCACATTGGTCACAGAATACGCAAATTTTTTGATAGGCGATTTTCAGGACGATGGATCGGGCGTTCGATTCTACGTCGATGTCCAGCACGTAGCCCTGAAGTAAATATACAGGATTTTTACTTCTGGCACCAATGAAGGAAAATGTTTACGCTTTTAGCAAGTTAAGAGTGTGTGAGAACTTATCAGAGGATTTTCTATGCTGGCAATATCATAAGGCAAATGTACATGTGTGTGAACGAGTGAGAGGAAACTGTGTTCGCTGTCATGTGTAGGATCGAATGGCAAAAGCAAAGTAATTTGGGTTTCATTTTCGTTAATGATGTACAAGAGGAAAATAAACCGAATTTAATTTTTGATACGTTTGTGTTGTAACAAGAGGAAATGGCTGATTGCAAGTAATGCACAACTACTAGGTAACTGGTGGATTTTGTACTAAGAGAAACACAGTCTCCTTGCTGTTAGCTTTTCTTTACTACCACGCCCTTCAGAATGGTGCTGTAAAAGACAAAAGTCTGGTTGTACTTTTGTACTTAGTTTATTGTTAATGAAAAATGAAATGTTCATATGTTTGCAGAGCTTATGGGACTTAACTATGGGGTAATCAGTCCCTTAACTTACAAACTACTTATGAACTAGCTAACACTAAGGACGGCACAAATATCCATGCTCGAGGGGGCATTCGAACCCCCGACCGTAGTGGCCGTGAAGACCGTGACTGGCGCGGCCCTGTCCCCTCGGCCACCGCGGCCGGCAATGAAAAGTGAATTACACACTCTTGACAACCCAATGGCTGTTAAATTGCTTATTTTAGTAGCACCTAGCCGCCATACCGCGTCGTTGTACACGTCCGAAGTTTACATTTTTCGTTGTGTAGTATATTCGCGCGCTCTCTCTCGCACTCCTAGGGGCGTGCTGGCAACGCGGATAGGCCACGCGGTTACAAGGCTCTCCCGTGTATCGTCAGTCAACAATGTAAACAGAAATACGCCTATCATCAATGCCACAAATATTGGTTTTAGCGAATACAAAGATAAAGTACATGATACAACAATATTTCATTGGACTTTTTTGTCAAGCACACAGAGATGTACCAACAGTATAAATTTGGCGGCTTATACCGTTTACACTCTGTATATATAATACAAAATCTTGAGTGGTCTTAGAAAAATTAATGCATAACAAAATCTGTAAAATTATATAATTATAATTATAAGCAGCACGTCTGTATACTTTTATCTCTATATATAAAAGGCAATTTTCCGACTGGCGACTGATGGCTCATCATCGCCCAGCCCATACCACTGAAGATACTTGAAATTTGTCTAGAGTGTGTTGATCGTACTCTGTAGGCGTCATTTAAGAAGCGATTTTTCGATATTCCGTCCGCAAGGGGATGAAATAGGGGATGAACCTTTTTTTTTTTTTTTTTTTTTTTTAAATACGTTCCTATTTAGGCAATTTTGAAGCTAGATCTACAAAATTTCGGATTTTAATTCAGGGTTCGAATTTAAAAGACATATGTTTCGGCATTTTTTGAAATTAAACCAATAAGGAGGTAAATAGGGGACGCAAATAATTGATTTTCAAAAACATGTTGCTCTTAACTCAAATTTTAAGCTACAACTACGAAACTTAGGATATGGAATCTTGGTCAGGATTTAAAAAACACGAGTTTCAGTATTTTACGAAATTCAACAAGTAAGAGGGTAAAATAGGGTATGAAAAATTCTTTTTAAAAACATGTTGCTATTAAGACAGTTTTGAAGCTAGAGCTGCAAAAATTGGTATTTGTGTAGTTCGTTAGAATTTAAAAAAATACGTGTTTCGGTATTTTTCGAAATTCAACCATCAAGGGGATTAAATTGGAGAGGGGATGTTTTTCTAAAATCTGTTGCTATTTAGGCAACTCTGGAGTTAGAACTACAAATTTTCGGATTTGGATTCGGGATTCGAATTTAAGAGACACGTGTTTCGATATTTTTTAGAAATTCGATCAATAAGGGGGTGAAATATGGGATTCAAAAATTGATTTTCAAAAATATGTGCTGTTAATTCAAATTTCAAGCTATAACTACGAAACTTAACATATGGACTATTTATCAGTATTAAAAAAACATGAGCTTCGATATTTTTGTAAATTCAACAACAAAGGGGGTAAAATAAGGGATCAAAAATTCTTTTCGAAAACACATAGTTGTCCAGACAATTTTGATGCTAGATCTGCAAAAATTGCTATTTGCACTGTTGCTTAGAATTTAGAAAATACGTGTTTCGGTATTTTTGGAAATTCAACCATCAAGGAGGTTAAATTGCAGAGGGGATGTTTTTCGAAAGTCTTTTGGTATTAAGGTAATTTTGAAGCTACAACCACATAAATTGGTATATGTTTCCTTGGTCAGAATTAAAAAGGCACCTGTTTCGGTATTTTCAGAATGAAACATTTTTTGAGAATACGTTGCTACTAAGCCAATTTTGAACGCAGAATTACAAAAAATGATATTTGCATACTTGGTTGGAATTTAAAAACACACGTTGGGGTATTTTTCGAAATTCAACTACTAAAGGGTGCATAAAGGGTTACAAGTAGTAAAGTCAAACGTTCAAATGTTTGTAAATTTGAAAGAGACTTAAATACGGGATCATTAGTCCCTAATGCTTGCAAACTAATTAAACTAACTTAAACTTAAACTAACTTATGCTAAGGACAACACAAACACCCATGTCTGAGGGACGAATCGAACCATCGACGGCGAACAGCAGCGCTCACCGCGTAATGGCGCCTCAATACCTACGGCCATTCTGCCGCTGCTACAAGTAGTATCTTAACATTTCATTATGATAGTAGTTATCTATAAAAATTTATATTAAGAGGGAGAAACAAATGGTGCAGAGCAACCAGCCTACGCATGCGAAGCAGCGGGCGTTAAGCTTGTAAGGGATAAAAGTACCAGACAGAAGATGTGGAAGAACATGAAAGATGTATTCCAAATATGTCAAAAACTAAGGAAGCAGTAGCAACGATGCTTCATGCAGGAAAACACGTGTTGCATGGGCAGGAGTCTTTCCTTGAAGTAGTGCTACAGTAAAGGACATCCGTTACAAACAAGCGTGAAAAGAACATTCGTATGGCCGTGGCCCAGTAGACTGGCCCGCGGTTCTATTCACGCAGCTTGAATGAGGCGCCCGAGTGCTGCCGCGTGTGTTGAGTTGCAGTTCCAGACAAAACGCGACTGCAAAGAAAAGGTCGTGTATCCTTAGATAAACAATCGCAGAGATACTGTGTGACTATTTGATGTTTGCAGAACAGCGATAAATATTATTGTGTGGGATTAACCCATATTTTATTCTATTTAATCCAGTTATATCGCAGTTTTACACTACTTCTTGTGGAAATTTTTTTTGTGATTTGACGAGACACCCTGTCCCCCACGTGAGATTTTGTTTGACTCTTGTTGAACCCCTCCCCTCCAAACACCCTATGTAATTAACGGACGACCCCTAAACATTCCATGACTATCGTTGTGGATGACACGTCGCAGTTTCCACTTTCACAGCAACGGTCACCGTTCACTGTTTCACCTTTGGTCAGGAAGTCAGTCAGCAAAATGTTCAAATGTTTGTAGAACTTATGGGACTTAACTACGGGGTCATCAGTCCCTTAAGCTTACAAACTACTTATGAACTAGCTAAGACTAAGGACGGCACAAATATCTATGCCCGAGGGGGGATTCGAACCCCCGACCGTAGTGGCCGTGCAGACCGTGACAGAAGCGCCTCAGTCTCCTCGGCCACCGCGGCCGGCGTCAGTCAGCAGAAAGCACTTGTTCCAGAACACCGTACTCATCACTCACTGGACCGTCACGGTATGTCGGAATTTCAGCTTGACCGGAGATCCAATACGCCGGTGCATTGACTGCTGTTTGGTTCCGGAGCAAAGTGAAAAGTCCGCGTCCCATCGCCCTGACGATCCTGTCGAGGAAGAAATGTCAGTGTTGCTCCAAAGAGTTTCGTTTTGTGCTCGGGTGTCAGCGTTTTTCGGCACCCACCCAGCACACAATTTCTCGAACAGCGGGTGCTTGGTGACAGTTTCACACAACAAGGATCCAGATATCTGAGGAAAGCGGCTGCTGCTCTCGGTAATCGTGAAGCGACGGTTTTCCAGGATGCGTTGCCGCGCCAGCTCATGCAGGTGATCGTTGATGAGGGACGGTCACCCACTGCACTCTTCGTAACGGACAGTGACGACCATTGGAGAAAAGTCTACACCAGCGGCGCAGCATCTGTTTGCTGATGATCTCCTGCCCGTTGACATGACAGAGCTAACGAGGAATTTCCAGGAGCGCTGTGTTTTGTGCATTAAGGAACCTTTTCACTGATCGAGCTTCGCAGTCCGCGGAAGAAAGAATAAGAGACGCCATTTTGGGGCACTGTTGCCGCGGTAGTGGTACCAGACAGGACCCCTCCGCCCGACATTTGTTTGTCACATCATGGATACGAGGGCAGATGAAAAAGTAAGTTGCCATTTATTAAACCACCTATACAAAAGCAACACGCTGTGATAAGATACAATGTTCACTTTTACACGTAATCTCCAAGAGATTGTAAACATTTTTCGGAACGCTCAATAAACTTTTCGATTCCGGTTGCACCGAAATCTTCAGGGTTTGTAACCACACAGAGGCAGACGCTTTCACCTCCTACATTTACATCTACATATACAGGGTGTTACAAAAAGGTACGGCCAAACTTTCAGGAGACATTCCTCACACACAAAGAAAGAAAATATGTTACGTGGACATGTGTCCGAAAACGCTTAATTTCCATGTTAGAGCTCATTTTAGTATTTCGCTCACTGGTGCACGTTATGATGATTTCATACGGGATACTCTAGCTGTGCTGCTAGAATATGTGCATTTACAAGTACGACACAACATGTGGTTCATGCACGATGGAACTCCTGCACATTTCAGTCGACGTGTTCGTACGCTTCTCAGCAACAGATTCGGTGACCGATGATTTGGTAGCGGCGGACCAATTCCATGGCCTCCACGCTCTCCTGACCTCAGCCCTCTTGACTTTCATTTATGGGGGCATTTAAAAGCTATTGTCTACGCAACCCCGGTACCAAATGTAGGGACTCTTCGTGCTCGTATTGTGGACGGCTGTGATACAATACGCCATGCTCCAGGGTTCCATCAGAGCCGCGGTGGAGTAGCCGAGCTGTCTTAAAGAGTCCCGCTGCGGAGCGCGCGGTTGCTCGCCGTGGGGGTTCGAGTCCTCCCTGGGGCATGGGTGTGTGTGTTTGTCCTTGGGTTAGTTTACCTAGGTTTAAGTAGTTTGTAAGCTACGGACTGATGACCACGCAGTTTGGTCCGATAGATTTACAAACATTGGAATTGGTTCCATCAGCGCATCAGAGATTCCATGCGACGGATGGTGGATGCATGTATCCTCGTTAACGGAGGACATTTTGAACATTTCCTGGAACAAAGTGTTTGAAGTCACGTTCTGTTGCTGTGTGTTTCCATTCCATGATTAATGTGATTTGAAGAGAAGTAATACAATGAGCTGTAACATGAAAATTCAGCGTTTCCGGACACATGTCCGCATAACATATTTTCTTTCTTTGTGTGTGAGGAATGTTTCCTGAAAGTTTGGCTGTACCTTTTAGTAACACCCTGTATACTCCGCAATCTACCGTAAGGTACGTGATACAAACTACACTGTCCACTGCAAAGCATTTCCTTTGCTATTCCACTCCCAAATTGAACGAGGAAAAAAAGAATGCCTACATGCCTCCGTACGAACCCTAATTTCTCTTATCTTGTCTTCGTGATCACTAAGCGAAATGTACGTAGGCGGCAGCAAGGTCGTACTACACTCATCTTCAAATTCCGGCCCTCTAAATTTACTCAACAGAAATTCACGAAAAGAACGTCGTCTTTCCTCCAGCGATCCCCAATTCAGTTCCCGGAGCATTTCCGTGACACTTGCACATTGGTCGAAACTACCAGTAACAAACCTAGCTGCTGCTGGCCTCTGAACTGCTTCCTTGTCTTCCTTTAAAATGATCTGCTGCGGGTACCAAACACTTGAGCATTACTCAAGACAAGTGTTTTGCACGCGATCCCATTTAACGATGAAGTACGTATGCCCAAGTTTCTCCCAATAAACCGGAGTCGGCTGTCCGCCTGTTATTGCATGTTTATTCCGTTTCATATCGCCCTGCAATGTTATGCCTAGATGTTTGAACGACGCGACTGCATCAAGCAGCTCACTACCAATGCGGTATTCGAACATTATGGGATTGTTTCTCCTACTCGTGAGAATCACCTTATATTTTCCTCATCGTTTCGAAATCGTCCACCGAAATCCGTTTTGAGCTTACCGAAAAGATGAAGGTCGTATGGTGGTAAGTCGTGACTGATGGAGGATGTTGCCACACCTCACACTTGAATCGCAGTTCCCACGTTTGGCGGGCCTTTGTTGCGTTAACCTACAACAAAAGCAAACCGCCGCTCGATTTCCCTCGGTGCTTCTCTTTAATTGTTTTACGCAACCGGTTCAACGTTTGGTTCAAATGTGTGTAGAGCTTATGGGACTTAACTACGGGGTCATCAGTCCCTAAACTACTTATGAACTAGCTTATACTAAAGACGGCACAAACATCCATGCCCGAGGGGGGATTCGAACCCCAGACCGCAGCTGCCGTGCAGACCGCGACTAGCACGCCGCAGACCGCTCGGCCACTGCGGCCGGCTCAACGTTTGGCCCGTAGAAATCGGATTGTTGGTCGCTCCTCCAATTTGGAGTGAACGTCCAGTTGACGCGCCATTGCTTTTAGCCCGCTAGTAGCACAAAACACAACGAACAACCACAGCAACCGTCATACTTGACGTCTAACAGCGGGCTTCTGCGGCGAGTTAGAGCAACGCCACCTAGATACAAGGCCTGTGCACTGCCTGCCAAGAGTATTCATGACAAATGTTCAAATGTTTGTTAAGCTTATGGGACTTAACTACGGGGTCATCAGCCCCCAAACTTACAAACTACTTATGAACTAGGTAATACTACGGACGGCAGAAATATCCATGCCCGAGAGGGGATTCGAACCCCCGACCGTAGTTGCCGTGCAGACCGTGACTGGAGCGCCTCAGTCCCCTCGGCCATCGGATAGTCATAACAGAGGCAATCTATTTGTCTTACGTAGCGTTGTGATGAGTTTTTGAATATGTGGACGTTGCACATTGTGTTTCAGAATGCTCTTGATGTTATTTATGTTATTCTCCGTGCAGATTTTTGCTGGTATGAGACAAAATGCCTAATATGAATCGTCCGATAGCAATATCGGTAATATATCTTACTACTAGTTCATAAATATCATATACCAACACAAATTTGTCTGTGAATCATATAAATGACATTAAGAACATTCTGAAACACACTGTGCAATGTGTCCGTATTCCCAATCTCAGCACAACGCTACGTAAATCAAATAGTTTGCTTGTGTTATGACTACTGTTGGCAGGCAGCGCACAGGCCTTATATCTAGGTGGCGTTGGTTAAAGCAACTTTTTGATACGCCTGCGTATGTTGCGCATGCGCAACTTGCCAAGCTAAGTACGACTATTTTAAAGGAAACACGGGGAAACTTACTTTCTGGATCAGCTGTACAACTAGGTGGCTTTCTCTTAACCACGGTTAATGTTATCGTGTAAGATTTATACACATTTTAGAGTAGATACTTTTTTTTCTTAATTTAACGCAATTATCTCATAATTTTACACTTTCTCGAGCAAAAAACATTACGTGATAAATACCGGAAACCCCTTACGCCCACTTGAGATCGCGTGACACTAATAGACGCCCCGCCCCCATCCACTGACAGTGCGGGAAAGTGTCCGACCTTCACTCTATGATGGACGTCCATCAACTTCTCGACTGGTCGTGTTCTCGCCGTCCTATCACCTCATTTACTTTTTTTCTACTTGCGAAGCAGATGTGTCGGGGCTGATCTGTAGCCATTTACTTGCTCTTTCATATTTTTATTCTGTAAGGTCGTTTTACTATGTTGGAAATAGCATTCCGAAATAAGCTGTGTGAGCAAAAAATAACAGCATATGGTCAGGTGAACAAGTATCCAGCGTTAAAACTCCGCCCATATTTCCTTCCAAAATGTGATTCACTCTTACAAGTAATCTCAGTTCGCCAAAACCCTCCAGCATTTTTTAAATAATTAATATACTGTAATTAATTTCAACGCGTCTGTTTACACAATGTAGTTAGCTTGTGTTAAGCTATGTTTCTGTTACTTAAAAAATTACTTAAATACGAGGGCATTTCGAAAAGTAAAGATACAATGGTTCGCATTCCTTAAATAGAACATTTATTTAGAAACATCTTATTAACTGGATTATTTGTTATTTTTCGACATAATCACTCCCGTTATCCAAACATTTGTTAAGTCGGTGCACAAGCTTTTGTATCCCACAATCATAGAAGGTTGCCGCCTGTTGTCGGAACCACATTTCAACTTCATCTTTGATCTATTCATCGTCGTTGAATGATTTTCCACCAAGATGTGACTTCAGGTGGGCGCTAGGTCCGAGCTGTATGGGCGGATTGTCCAAATACGTCCCATTTTAATTGTTTGAGCAGTGCTTTGGTTACGAGCACTGTGTGAGGCCGAGCGTTGTCATTAATTGGAGCCCATTTGTCAGAATTCCACTGCGTTTGTTTTGAATTGCCCTTCGAAGACGTTTCAAAGTCTGGCAATATGCAGCAGCATTAATTGTCGTTCCAGGAGGCATAAATTCCAACAGAAGAATGCCTTGTCTGTCCCAAAAAACAGAAGCCATGATTTTCTTCGCTGAAATCGACGTTTTGCATTTCTTGACTTTTGGTGAATTCGAATGGCACCATTGCATTGATTGTTGCTTGGATTATGGTGTATGGTGATGAACGCACGTCTAGTCACCTCTCACAATGTGATAAAGGAACTCATCAGCTGCTTCAGCATAGCGTGTGAGGTTGTCGAGTGCAAAGCCCATCCTGTTCTTTTTTGTGTTCTTCCATTAACATTTTTGGAACCCATCGCGCACGCAATTTCCTGTACCCAAACTTGACAGTCACAACGTCATAAAGAGTTGTCATTGACAGGTCCGGTATGATCTGATGCAATTCTTTCAATTTGAGACATTTATCGCACGAATTGCTTTCTCTGTCCTCCGAAGAAAGGCATTAGAGATCACAGATGGCCGACCTGATCTTTGTTCGTCATGAACATCGGTCCTACCTTCAGAGAAATGACGACACCATTTCGCTACATTTTGTCGATTCATAATGTTTCCATAAACAGAAACAATTTCTTTTTGAATACCAGCTGGTCGCTGACCTTTTGCATGAAGAAAACGTATGACGGAGCGCACTTCGCATTTGGCGGGATTCGGAATCGGTGCAGCCATTTGATACATGACCTACTCCAACCAGAAGCACCGTTCCAACTGCCGAAAGACCGCGAGGAGAAAGCTAATGGTTCAAGGTTAACACCAGTGTTGCCAACTTGCTCGCCAAAAGTCTTCTGTTTCTCTGGCGTTCGGTGTATCTTTACTTTCCGAAATACCCTCATATTAGTTTAAAAGACAGATAAAAGACGTAACAGTCTAGAATATTCCGTATCCACTGGCGCGGACTGTTACTCCTGTCGCAGTCAGGCGAGCTAAGCGCCTCAGTCCGTTAACATCTAACAAGGGGAGGCCGCCAATTGTGAAATTCAGATTCGATTCATACTGCACATAATGAAAGCTCATAGCCAGAGGTGTAATTTGGCAAAGCATCAAGATGCACTTCTCAGACGTTCTCGAGAAAATCGACAATTAAAATAAATAAATAAATAAAAAAATAAAATAAAAAGCCGTTGCGGTGAAATACTCTCTACGATTAATAATGTTGTACAGAGGCGTGGCGTAGCGAAGAGCGCTCAGGTTGGTAATCCGAAGGTCGCCTGATCGAGTCTCACGGCATGCAACCTTTTTTATTAGCGATAGTTATCACAGAAATATGGAATGCAGAAAACAGCACAACATCGAGCACATCTGATAAACGATGCGTTTTTACAAGAACAATTGTTTTTTAAATTATCTGTTGAGAAACACACCTGATTGACATTCTGAAAAATTGTTCTATCGTTCGTCAGGTTTGACTTACACTATACGTATTCGTTTCGGAACATCGTTTATACTTCTTCCGTTAACTATACGTGGTAAACATTATGAAGACAATTAACAACATTTGTGAAATACAACTTTGTTTGCGGAAAACATAATGATGTACGAAGTCGCCAGTTGCATATAATGAGTTGTTTGAAAGTCGTTTATCGTGGAAAAACTGGCGACTTCGAGTATCAAATGTTATTAATTATATATGTATGTGTGTGTGTACATTTGAATTACAAAAAAACAAATAATAAAAAAGTTGCTTGTCGCGAGATTCGATCCGGCGACCTTCGGATTTCCAACCCGAGCGCTTACCGCTACGCCACGCATCTGTACAACATAACTGATAGTAGAGATCGTAGAGAGTATTTCACAGCAACGGCTTTTTTTTAATTGTCGGTTTTCTCGAGAATGTCTGAGAAGTGTATCTTGGTGCTTTGCCTAATTACACCTCTGGCCATGAGCTTTCATTATGCACAGTATGAATCGAATCTGAATTTCACAATTGGCGGCCTCCCCTTGTAAGAGTTGAGCTAGGGGCTTCAGACAATTATGTCAATCACGCGCGTGTATTGCGATTAATGTAATATAACATTGTTAAAAGTTTGTGAATTTATATTATACAGCCGTGGTTTTCTGTATAGGATCAGTGAATTTCTATATATAAAAGGAAGTGCTCCGATTGACTGACTGACTGACTCATCATCGCCCAGCCCAAACCACTGAAGATAGAAACTTGAAATTTGTGGAGGGTGTTGATCTTACTCTGTAGACGTCATTTAAGAAGAGATTTTTCGATCTTCAGTCCGTAAGGGGGTGAAATAGGGGATGAAACGTTTCATAAAAATAAAGGGGGTTAAATTGGAGAGGGGATGTTTCTCGAAAAACTGTTGCTATTTAGGCAATTTTTAAGCTAGAACGACAAAATTTCGGATTTTAATTCAGGGTTCGAATTTAAAAGCCACGTGTTTCGGCATTTTTTGATATTCGACAAATAAGGGGGAAAATAGAGGACGCAAAAAATTGATTTTCAAAAATATGTTGCTGTTAACTCAAATTTCAAGCTATAACTACGAAACTTAGGATATGGACTCTTGATCAGGATTAAAAAGACATGAGTTTCGGTATTTTTGGAAATTCAAAAACTAAGGGGGTAAAAGAGGGGATCAAAAATTCTTTTCGAAAACACATTGTTGTCAAGAGAATTTTGAAGCTATAGCTACAAAAATTGGTATTTGTATTGTTCGTTATGATTTAAAAAATACGTGTTTCGGTATTTTTGAAAATTCAACCATCAAGGGGGTTAAATTGGAGAGGGGGTGTTTTTCGAAAATCTGTTGCTATTTAGGCAATTTTGAAGTTAAAATTACCAATTTTCGGTATTGGGTTCGGGGTTAGAATTTAAAAGACTCGTGTTTCGGTATTTTTGGAAATTCGACCAATGAGGGGGTGAAATACGAGAAGCAAAAATTAATTTTCAAAAATATGGTGCTATTAACTCAAATTTTAAGCTATAACTACGAAACTTAAGATATGTATTCTTTATCAGGATTAAAAAGAAACAACTGGTGCAGACCAACCAGACTACGCATGCGAAGCAGCGGGGGTTCAGCTAGTCTATATCTATAAATGTGAATGTCTGTTCGGTGTACGTTTATCAAGTCTGAACCACAAGACATAAAGAGCAAAAAATTTGTACAGTTACTAATGCCTACCCGGGGAAGGCTTTAGGCACGGTTTTATGGCGATCGGATAGCTATTTATCTGTATATATATTAATGTGAATGTCTGTTCGGTGTACGCTTATCACGTCCGAACGACAAGACGCAGAGACTTAAATATTTGTACAGTTTCTAATTTATACCTGAGGAAGGTTTTAGGCACGGTTTTATAGCGATCTGATAGAATTTAGTAATTTGAAGAATATAACGCGAAATACGGAAAAATAATTACTCTTCGAAAATGGTTTTATTGGTTGCATTTTGCTTGATGGTTGATAATGATAAAAAGTTGGAGTATATTGGGATGGAAAGTTATCGTGTATATAAAAAAAATAATATAATAAAAAGGTTTTAGGCACGGTTTTATAGCGATCTGATAGAATTTAGTAATTTGAAGAATATAACGCGAAATACGGAAAAATAATTACTCTTCGAAAATGGTTTTATTGGTTGCATTGTTGCTTCATGGTTGATAATGATAAAAAGTTGGAGTATATTGGGATGGAAAGTTATCGTGTATATAAAATTCTACGTGTGTGTGTAATGTTAATATTTCGCTCTGCAGCGAAAACTACAGAACGCAAACGAATGGTCTGTGTGTAATTGTTGTCGGAAGTCTCCCGTTGTACACCATAGCAGTTCCATGCCGATAGCTATAAGGGGGTGGAAGATATGGTGGTTGAAAATCGTCAAATTATAAAAAATTCGGACTGTAGGCTTAGTCCAGCGATGACGTTTGCGACTCTATAGCAAGGAGGTTACATACAGCGAAACGTGATGCCACAGCTTATATCTTCGGTCTATGCGTGCTACAAAGTCTTCAGCTATTTCTCTGTAAGGGTAAGCATATCAATAAGGAAATAGAAGAATATTTCTTTTAATACATCTCTTTAAAAAAATCAATTTGGCGTTTCGCATATTATCTATCATAATCAACCAACACGCGAGCGGAGCCGCGGGTTTAAGGTAGTCATTAATAAAAGAAAAGCTACTGGCATCCCAAAATTTCGTGTGATATTCGTTACTGTCAAACCCAAGCCACATTCCACTACTACTTCATCCTCACATCAAGAAACAATGGATCTACGAACTGAGTGATGCTTCTGCACAGGGAACAACAGCAGCGAAAGAAGATATCGGGTTAGTGGAAAACTATCGTCTTCGTACCTGGACGAGCTACGAAGCAATACGGCCCTCACGTGCAGTGCTTTGATTATCACAAATAGAAACAATGGCATGAAGTGTCTTGGTAACAAGACCGAGAGCAGAAAGAAGGGAAAATATTAAAACTTTTGTATTCATTTTCACGTAATTAACTTTCTCGGACTTAAAAGACATTACCAAATGTTTGGTGTTTGTATAGCTTATGGGACTTAACTACGGGGTCATCAGTCCCTAAACTTACAAACTACTTATCAACTACCTTATACTAAGGACAGCACAAATATCCATGCCCGATGGGGGAATTCGAACCCCCGACCGTAGAAGACATTACCCCCAAACGTTTTTCTCTTTTATTTCGCCGTAACTACTTTTTTTTTCTTTTTTCTTCTTCTCTTCTTCTTGTGGCTACGGAGCTCAGGATGCAGGAATGGAAGCAGCCATTTTCGGGCTGGTGAAGACAAAGTGGGCAGGGCCCGAATTCCGAGGCCTGGCCACGAGGTCTCCTCCTTCCCGTCACCGAACTCCTCCCTCACTCGGTTCAGGTTGCTCTTTTTTTTTCTCTGGGTGCTTAGCAGCAAATCAGCCTGGGCTCACAGTTTCAAAGATGCCTGGTCCCAAAACCCATCTCACAATGGTATTTTTTTTTTACGAAGTCGCCTCTGTCAGTGGTCTTTTCCAATCGTCCCCCATTTGTCTCTGTTTATACAAAAGGCATGCGAAACCTCCTAATAGCATGACTGACACATTTTTTCCGACGACGTGCAGCAGCTTAACGTGGCAGTGTTGCCACTATTTACGTTCCAACCCTCGTATATACGGCGGGAGGAAATACAAAGTGAGCTGGAGACATAGCAGTTGTTGGGTGAAGATAGCTGTCTGAGCTTCCCATCAAATGGATCTCTACTGTCAGAGCTGCAGCCGACTTAGAACTTGTAATTACAGGGTAGGTTGAGACTACCTTCCTTATCGTAATTTATATTTGGAGGTTCAGGTTGTGACGGTGATATTAATAATTAGCTGTAAACCCGGCGTTGCCCATGTGTTTATTTATTCTAGACTCTGTTGGTCCACCTCTCCTTTCTTGGTCTCTCTGCACCCATCTCTATTTCTCCCATTTCTCTGTTCGTTTCGAGCTTTCCCCCTCTCGGCAAAGGTTTTTGGAAGGTACACTCTGTCATGTACCATACAACCAATTATGTGCCCAGTGACCTTCTTCTTGGTTTAAAGGTCATGTGTGCAACAATAATCAAGATCGCAGCAAAACTATGCATTTTGTCAAAGTCCGTAAGCACATAACGAAATTTTATTCACACAGTGACATTCCACTTGTTTTTAAGGTCAAGTCTACAAAATTTCATCAATATCAGAACAAAACTATAGATTTGTATGCAATAAAAACATAGGCTCGCATTGAAAAACACACTTTGCTGTTCTCAAATATTTCATACAATCCTTGTTCGGAAAAAAAAAAAATCTGTGAAATTGGTCGATCCGTTCTCAAGTTATGGCACGACTAAGGTATTTAGGGATCCATTTTTATGTTGCAATGTACCCTGCCCCATGCACCGCCTGAAACTTTAGGTAGACGGTGACCTTCCTCTTGTTTTGAAGGTCAAGCGTGCGAAATTTCGTAAAGATCAGTCAGTAGGAAAAGTATCCTCCGCTATGCGCCTTATTTCTGTCCTATCGCAAAATACTTTCTTAGCTGACGTCTTTTACTTATAAACTACGAGGCGCGTCCAGAAAGTAAGTTCCGTTAGGTAATAAAATGAAATTGTACACAGATACAGAAGAAATGTTTATTGCACAAAATTCTACAACTCTTAAACTACTTGTCCACAAAACTGTCGAAATTTTGCAGGCATTTGTCATAGCGTGGCACCAGGTTTTGTATACCTTCTTCATAGAAATCTGCCGCCTGTGTCTTCCACTAGCTGGAAACAGTGAAATTTGGGGGAAGTCCATAGCGAGAGCACTAATTGTAAACCTGCGGTTTTCCTGGATCTTGTCATCAATCGCGTGAACCAGTTCTTCTGTAGCCAAAGGTGGACACCCACTTCGTTCTTCATCGTGCACATCACTATGCCCGCCATTGAACTGTCGGACCCATTTTCTCACCATCGAATCACTCATCGCATTTGGTCCATAAACATCACAAATTTGACGATAAATTTCACTTGGTTTCACTTTCCTCGCATTCAGAAACCGAATCATCGACCTGATTTCGCAGGCGGCGGGATTTTGAATCAAGGCCGACATTTCAAACAAGCACAACAAAGTGTACGTGACTGACAACGATCTCCAAATGGCACACGTTCTTCTCCTTGATACACATCGTCTACAGCGCATGTGCGGAACTGCAATCGCAGCCCTGCAGCGGAGATAAATTGAAACGGAACTTACTTTCTGGACGCGCCTCGTAAATACCTGCCAAATTTCAGTTTCATAGGTGAAGTAGTTTTTGAGATTTTGTGTTTAGTCACTGAGTGAGTGTGTGAATAAGTGTCCTTTCTCTTTTATATAGATAGATTTCGTGTGGTTATCTTGCTGTTCGTAAAAGAACGAATACGAACTTCGCTTTATAGGCTGGAAGTACTCGTCTTCCGTCTGGCATACACTCTTTTGAGGAACTCCTGTGTTATGTGCTACTGTTAAGTCGTCATTGGTTTAGACCTATGGCTGCCAATTGACGTCTCACGTTTGCAGCATATAATGAAATAACAGACCGAGACAGTTTAGTAGTTTCTGGACAGTGAGCTGCTGTCTTAAGTTCAGAAGTCGTTTAGTAGACATTGGTCCGACGCTGCCGACACCGACGCGGATGAATCTTCAAGAGTCGTCACTGCACTACGACAGCACGCTGTTGATACTGTGATACCGCCATCCGGCATTCAGAGTAGATAATTTGTTGTGCTCGCTGTAGAGGTTTCTCCACTGCGTTTCTCGACAGTCGATTAGAGTAGGTTCTCCATTATTGTTCGTATTATTTTGGTAACTTTTATCTTTAAATAAATAGAGTGGTAAAGACTTGTATTTTTCATGTGACGACAAGCATAGTTTCCCTTTAAAATTTAAATGCTTGATATATTTTGTGGCTCTCAACTTCTTCTTTCAATAATTTACCATCAAGTATAAAAAATTTAGCTAGAAATAAACATCAGTTTAATAGCAGCACATACAAAAAGGAATAGCAGGAGGAAAATCAGTCATGAATGAATACACCACACTGTGCAAAAATACATTATTTAATCCATTAAATGAATAGTACAGAATGGATGACACAGACAGCTAAAAACAACACACACACACACACACACACACACACACACACACACACACAGAGAGAGAGAGAGAGAGAGAGAGAGAGAGAGAGAGCGAGAGAGAGAGAGAGAGAGAGAGAGAAAACAATCATTATTCAAAACCACCGCCATTCCACTGGAGAACAACTGAAAGTCAACTCATACATACGCAATTTAACAAAGTAAACACAGGCGAATTTTTAAAGTGGGAATTGATTGTGACAGAAAAATTCCGCAAAATATATGTATTACATGTGTGATATGTACAAAAACGCGGAAGAGGAAGTGTATGCCAAAAGAAACTGTAAGTAATAGATAGTAAGCAGACGACAGAAATATCCCCACATACCAAATTTATGTTTTCACACTATAAGTAGCGTTTTAAAAACCTCACAAGATTCAAAAGAGATAATTTTGGTTGCAGATGACAACGCTACCACTACATAACTATGTAGAAAGGGTCCCTCATGACCACAGAATGTAAAATAACGTAAAAAACCAAAATAAGACTGACGACTTCTTAGGCCCAAATTTACAAATAGTACAGTAGTAAAATACATGTATTTTGTTTTCACAGCATTAAATAAATTGAAAACCCACTGAAGATGGCACAAACGTGCTGAAACTAGTTTGGGTATATAATAAATCAGTGTTTTGCATATCAGGTGGACCTCATACCCAGAAAATTTTTACTGCAATCACGGCACGAATAAGAACTGCAAATCAAGAAAATGATGAAAAGAATTGTGTTTCTTTTGTTTGTCATTGCCTTGTATACCGACGTGACAAGGCGTAATTATCTTCATTTAGTAATAACAAGTTAAAGGTTTAAAACTTGCTCGTGTACTACGTCTTACAATTACTTTACTTTAAACCTCTGTTCTGTGACTTCAGTGACACCCTGTATAACGATGTATCATTGTTCTAAATGTTCATCCGGGATGTTCTAAATGTGTGTGTGTGTGTGTGTGTTTCGGATAGTTGTGAAAGATGGAAGACCATTTGCGTGGTCACCGCGGTATCCGTCGTAAGCCTGTTAACACTTTCACTCGTGCGCTGGTCAATACAGTCTGTCTATGCACACCTATACACACAACATAAACTTTTCAAGAAAAAAAATAACCACGCTAGCGACACGGTAACTGCTACTAGATGTCGTGTTGACTAACGATCGCGTGCTAATGGATCCATTACGTACAATGTTGAATGCCTTCATCTAGCCATGTCTCGCTTAAGCACGTTCTGCTTCCACAAATCCTAGACAGATAAATGTTTTGATTTCTAACATTTTCTGCTTAGATCAGCCGCGACCTTCTGTCTTCCAGGTTGTATACAGTTATGAATACGGAAGACGTTTCTCTGTACACGCGTGCATACTACCAAGCCTTCCCTCCAAATTCTTTGTATTGGGAGACATGTCGAATGACTTATGAATAATGACGTGAGAGATATCATACAGACGCGCATTGTCAAACGAAGTACTCAGTTTCAATGTACTGACCAATTCCATAATAAATGGCCGGAGAAGGGGAGATGGAGGGAAGAGAGCACAACCCACAATAGAATTTTCGAACGAAACAAAATATTACGTGACATTTTTGGGGAACAAATTTTCTCATTTTACCTGAACATATTAATTAACACTAAAGCTGCTTGATTATTGAGATTAGTGAGACATTAAATTCAATAACTCTTCATGTTATAGTTTATTACAAACGTAAGTGAGGACCAGATAGTGGGGAGTCCAGCGGAACAACCTATCAAAAAGTTATTCGTGCTCATTACCGAGAACGCTTTAGTCCAGCAGCTGAATTCAGCGACATTAGCAATGTCTGTACATCGTAAAAACACTCAACTCTCCACTCGTTAACCCCATATCTTAATTTAGTTTATTTCTTGTGTATTATTTTGTCATTAAATTACTTTTTCTCGCAATAAATTGTTAAAACATTCTAAGCAACAAAGAAATACTTACCGTTTTTAAAAACGATTAGAGGCCTTTATTCGATTTTTCCCTCAGAGCCTCTACGTCTCTAAATCCGGTGCTGCACTGGCATAGGGGAGAGTTGCCGAAGATGGACCGTTGCCTAAGTTGGACCACCTACGTATTTCACTGTGTGTTGGTAACTTAGAACCTAAGTTCGCTCAACTGGTGAGAAACATTGTCGATTTGATTTGATTTGATTTTTCCAGGGAAGCCAAAACAGTCTTGGTCTAACCCGCCACTGCCCGCACCGAAACTAAGTTTATTGTGCGGTATTGCTCCCTGTTTATCTAGTAAAGCCAACCAATGCCCTTGACCAGAGCAAGGAGTCCCTTTACCAGTTCTTTATTAGACACAATTTCTTCGGGTCTAGTTGTCCCAAATGTTCTGTGCCTTTTACTCTCCAATGCAATGCATTCGAAGATTAGATGTGATGCAGTTTCACCACCGTCATCACAGATCCTACATTTAGGGTCCTCTTCTGTTATTCCCATTGTATGTAGGTGTTTTTTGTAATTCTCATGGTTGGATTGCTGACTGACAACATTGTCGAAGTCACGTGGCTCAGTCGCCAGTCGACGATTGTCAATGGAGTGAGAACAGTTTCCATTATTCCGTTTTCTTCGATGACGCTGTAAATTTTCTGCTACAGTTCATAAGCTTTCCTCTGCTCTAAAAGTAAGTAAAAATATCATCAGCACTATAGTTCAAAGTGCCATTCATTAGCTAATAATTTAATGTCGTAAAACTAGAGTTTAGTGTTTTTTTGTTTCTACAACGTTATCTTTACTTATATGTCGTCGAGTTGCTGAAGTTGGACCAAAGGCTGTTTCCTAATTTGGACCGGTCCAATTTAGGGGTCAATCGTAACAAATAACACTTAATGTCATTTAACAATAGGTAATAGGTAGATGTTACGTTTTTAGGTTTATTTTTCTAGGCTGCAAAACAATTTAAAAATAAGGAGTAAGTATGGTAATCTTTTTAGATCTGAAAGATTCAATAAGGGGAATGTATGGGAAATGGACAGAAGATGAACTGAAGGTAGCTGTGGAAGCATACAGAAACGGTAACTATGAACTTTACGAGTGTGCTCGTATATACCGAGTATCAAAAGCTACAATTAAAGAGATATGCTGATGGTAAAAGCATTTTCTGAAATTAAATTCCGTTATTCGGAAGACAATCAACCTTTACAACTGAGATGGAAAAAATTGTCGCAGATCACCTTCTTTTATTTCAAATCAAATGTTTGTTAAGCTTAAGGGACTTAACTACGGGGTCATCAGTCCCTAAACTTACAAACTACTTATGAACTACCTACAACTAAGGACGCCACAAATATCCATGCCCGAGGGGGGATTCGAACCCCCGACCGTAGTGGCAGTGCAGACCGTGACTGAAGCGCCTCAGTCCCCTCGGCCACCGCGGCCGGCTTCTTTTATTTGAAGAGAGGCTTTTTTTTGTACTTACAATCAAAGATGTTCGTAAACTTGCAATCGACATAGCACAGAAATATGAACTGTCTCATTCTTTCAACATAGAAAATAAAATGGCTCGTAAAAGGTGGTTTACTTCATTTATGAGTCGAAATACACAGCTTTCCCTCCGTCATCCAGAAGGAATATCAATGGCGAGATGTTGAAATGAAGCTTTTCTTAATGTTACGGGTCTTATTTCCTTTTTAGTCATTGTTTTACCATGCGGTTCAATTTAAGCAACTGAAGGTCCAAATTAGGCAACCGGTTTCCTAGCTTGGACCATTTATACATGGTTAAATTTTAAGTAATATCCATTTATGCTTTGTTTTTATTCACAGTATAAAACTAGCAGATGAAAGTGTACAAAATATAGCTTCTTTTAAAGTATTTTTTGTTTCGATTAGATAGATAATGTAGACTTTGGATCCCAAAATGAAAAAGTGGTCCAACATCGGCAACCTTCCCCTATGTATCTTCCATTGTTGTCATTTCCGAACGCTTGGTAACTGTTACATAACCATCGTCCACTCTTGTGTCTTGACAATCAACTTGAAGGTGAAAGACTGTGGAAGGTGGTAAGCCGTGACGCTTATAAAGGGAAAAAAATGGCATTTTCTTTAAGCAATTTAGAAAAACCTATTGACAACCTATAGAGGTCAACTAAACTTACCGATACCGAATGTGGGCTTCCTCCCATAAGGTAATGGTAACGTGGCGTTAGATCAAACATGCATATATAGAAAAAGAATATAAGACAATTGTTTTCGGTGCAGCCATATTTTTATATGTATGCTGCAGTAAAAATAAAAATGGCTTAGGGTTTGGGTCTTCCATTGGTTAAAAAAGTATTCGAGGTCCCGGGTTTGAATCCAGTCTCTGCTTTTGCTATTTCCTGTCAGGGCATTTCAGAAGTTTAATAAGTTCTGAAAAACCCGTGAGGTCCAGCGTTTATTATTATGCGATAATGAGAAATACACTAACACAGAGGGTCTTTGCTATTCTTCTAGAGCCAGAAGGTAAAAATCTAATTAATTTATTTTATTCCTGCAAACTTATCACCGATTTCCTTCGTTTTGGCAGACTTAAATACGAATGCTGAATATGGTAGAACTATTATGTTGAGCAATTTAATTAACCTTTCAGCATGACTTACGAGAATCACGACAGTTATCTGTACTTCGTTCGGCGGCACTAAGTAGCAAGTCTCAATTAACTGATTGGGCATCTAAATTACGTTGCTGAGGTACGAGATACGCAGGCCTCTGCATTTACATAATAAGAATATAGAACGTGCAATTGCGGAAGGAGTTAAAATTAAGCAGATGATATCGCCACGTGCGTGAAAAATGAATGTGGAAGAACGCTCAAATCCTCTTAGAGCTATAACAAAAAGGTGGACAAGACAGAATCCCTATTCTCGGAGAGCAGATCCTCTGTTCCTATTACAGTATGAGCTTCATTCAAGCAGTGAAAATTTTTTGGTTTAACTCAGGCTAGTGCTCATTTGTACGGCTATTAGAACACCTGTCCTGCTGCGGCTATGTTACAGAACTTGCATAAAGTTTGAACGGCGAACGGGAGCTGCTACCATGTAAAATTTTGTGAATAACTAAACACCTGGCCATTAATATTACTACACCATGAACATGGCGTACCACAGACGCGAAATTTAACCGACAGGAAGAAGATGCTATGATATGCAAATGATTAGCTTCTCAGAGCATTCACACAACGATGGCGCCGGTGGCGACATCTAAAACGTGCTGATATGAGGAAAGTTTCCAACCGATGTCTCATACTCAGACAGCAGTCGACCGGCGTTGCCCGGTGAAACGTTGTTGTGATGCCTCGTCTAAGGAGGAGAAATGCGCACCATCACGTTTCCGACTATGATAAAGGTCGGATTATGGCCTATCGCAACTGCGGTTTATCTTATCGCGACATTCTGCTCGCAGTGGTCGCGATCCAATGACTGTTAGCAGAATATGGAATCGGTGAGTTCAAGAGGACAATACGGAACGCCGTGCTGGATCCCAACGGCCTCGTATCACTAGCAGTCGAGATGACAGGCATCTTATCCGCATGGCTGTAACGGATCGTGCAGCTACGTCTCGATCCCTGAGTCGATGGGGACGTTTGCAAGACAACAACCATCTGCATGGACAGTTCGACATTTGCAGCAGCATGGACTATCAGCTCGGAGACCACGGCTGCGGTTACCCTTGACGCTGCATCAAAGACAGGAGCGCCTGTGATGGTGTACGCAACGACGAACCTGGGTGCACAAATTGCAAAACGTCATTTTCTTGGATGAATCTAGGTTCTGTTTACAGCATCATGATGGTCACACCCGTGTTGGCGACATCGAGGTGAACGCATAGTGGAAGCGTGTATTCGTCATCGCCATACTGGAGTTTCACCGCGCCTGATTGTATGGGTTACACGTCTCGATTACCTCTTGTTCGCATCGACAGCACTTTGAACAGTGACCATTAGATTTCAGATGTGTTACGACCCGTGGCTCTACCCCTCATTCCGTCCCTGCGATACCCTACATTTCAGCAGGATAACACACGACTGCATGTTGCAGGTCCTGTACGGACCTTTCTGGATATGGAAAATGTTCGACCGCTGCCCTGGCCAGCACATTCTCCAAATCTCTCACCAACTGAAAACATCTGGTGGACGAACAACTGGCTGGTCACAATACGCCAGTCGCTACTCTTGATGAACTGTGGTATCGTGTTGAAGCTGCATGGGCATCTGTACCTGTACACGCCATCCAAGTTCTGTTTGACTCAATGCCCAGGCGTATCAAGGCTGTTATTACGACCAGAGGTGGTTGTTCTGGGTACTGATTTCTCAGGATCCATGCACTCAAATTGCGTGAAAATGTAATCAAATGTCAGTTCTAGTATACTATATTTGTCCATTGAATACCCATCATCATCTGCATTTTTTCTTGATGTAACAATTTTAATCGCCGCTAGTTTATTTTTGCGAAAGATGGTAATTGGGCTAAAATTAAACCTCAGCAAATGGCATTTTTATTCCCACTGTTCGGATAATATTCGAATTTTAAGTGTAAAAATCTTTTTCTCGGAATTTTTTTGAAGCATATTAGTTTAAACCCTAAAGAATCATTTCAAACTTCGCACGGAGGTAGAGATAAGTGGGTAAAATAGGAACGAAATTTTATGGAATAATAATAATCATCATCATCTTTTGTACATCCATTTTCTTCCCAAAACATCTGCATTCTCTCACTTCTTCTGTTTAATTCTTCTTCTGTTAAGACTATTTTGATTTTGGTGTCCGTTCACCTGTGACCGTCCACCAACCCTTAATATTTTTCCCCGTCCTGTACTATTGCCTACAGAATCCTTTATTTTATTCCTACAACCTTCAAATCATCTCTGACTTCTTTCACCCAGTTGTTCCTTTTATGACATGTTCCATTTCATATCTTTTTAGACAACCTCTCATTGTCCATCCTCATGATGTGTCCAACAAATCGTAACCTACTTTTCCGTATCTCGCTCGATATATGTTGAAAATTTTCGCACAGTTCCTGTCGTGTTCTATGTATCCAAATATCCAAATGATTTTTTGGTGTCCCATAGGCCTATCAAAATTGTCCGCTCCTTCTCCTCCAACTGTATGCAAGCTCTTACCCAAGTATCGTTTCTGATGCATACAGTGAAGCATTTGTTACAGTTGCTGTTTAGTGTCGTAATTTGGCATTCCGTGAAGGGATTTTTCTTGCCACATGTAAATTTAACTACGTACCGAAGCTTCTGCAAAAGCTGTGCCCTGTCTAACGCGCAACTGTTGCCCCGTATTATACCAGTTATCTTCTCTCCCACATAACGAAAACTCTCGACTTTCTCAACCACTTGGCCATCTATCTTCCACTCAGATTTAGTGTCCAATGTCTTGGTCCTGTTATATGCAATTTTCAGTCCAACGTTTCCTGCTATTTCGGCTAGATTTTTAGTGCTGTCTTTGCCTCTTCCTCTGTGTCATTTATAAGTGCCATGACATCTGCGAATGCCAGGTAGTCTTCTACTGCACTATGTTTGACCGAATAATTATGTGATATCTTCAAAACAAGAGGAAAATGTCTATTTAAAATTTTGTATCGTGCATGGCAGAGGTATTTTACCTACGAACTTCGACAAAATCTACGGTTTCTTCCGATCTCGGCGCGGTGGAATAGCCGAGCCCCTAGGCGCTTTGCTGTGGAGCGTACGGTTGTTCCACGTCGGAGGTTCGAGTCCTTTTTTCCCTTTATTTGGACTTCTGAGTGTTAACTCAACTTGGTCATCTACAGCACACAGTGGAAATGTACATATATTTAAATAAACAGACAAAACAGAAGTACATTTTGTAAAAATGGGAAAGTGAAAACAAAGCGAAAACTGCATTACATTACAATTTAAATAATGTTGGAACATTTTCACATACTCACAAGCAAACCCTTATATTACCAACACACTTAATGATTACAGATTGTGTCCAGTGGTCTTACTAAACTTAATTATGATGTTATATACACAAATGTCTTTTGTAAACAAAAGGGAAGAAGCTGGCTGGGGAAGGGGATATCCCATCTTCACCAATGTCTGCAGGAAGTTCAAACGTTCTCGGTCAAATTTGGGGCACCTGAACAGGATGTGGTTGACATCAGCTTCCGTTACAGGATCACACTCAAATGCCGCCGAATCGTAGACGTTGATCCGATGTAGATGTTTTGGATAAGAGGCTTGATTGAAGCGAAGACGAATGATGGTAGAAATCGCGGATCGGTCCAGATGAGTCCTCATAAACCACGGCTGCGTAGAAATCCGAGGTTGCAGCACAGCGTAAGAAGTGCCTTTCGTTTGTTGGGAAGCGTTCCACATCTGTTGCCACTGTTGTTTTGCGTATTCCTTGACCACAGATAAGAAGTCCGTGTATGGTAGTTGCAGGTCCAAGACAGTGCCTAAGGATGCCGCTTGTTTAGCCAATGCATCAACTTCCTCATTACAGCAGATACCAGCGTGAGAAGGCACCCATAGTAAATTAACTGCCCGTCCCGTATTTGTACAGCGAATATACAGCGTGTTTCACTAAGTGTGTTTGCCTCTGTAACTTATAAAATAATAGGTGACGGGAAATTTTAATGCGGTAGGTCAACACAAGAAATGTTACACTTTCTGCGGAGCTATGAACATAGTTTATTGTATCATTTTCCAAAGATTTACACCACAAAAATATAATTTTTTAAATGGAACAATAGTTTTTTCTATCGTGTATTGGATTCGTTTAAACCAGCTACGTCCAAATCTATTCAAACTACATTCCTATCACTGTTAGTTTGGGAGCTACAACCCTTCAAAGTTTAGGGGGCGGAGGCTACGACAGCGTAGCTTACTGGCTGGTGGGTCATGAGACAGTGGGCCGTGCCCCAGGGGATAGCCACTTGGTCAGTCAGCTACGCTATCGCAGCCTCCACCCCCGGAGCTTAGAGGGGTTGTAGCTCCCAAACTAACAGTGATAGGAATGTAGTTTAAATTCATTTGGACGCAGCTGGTTTAAACGAATCCAATGTTCATAGCTCCGTAGAAAGTGTAACATTTCTTGTGTTGACCTACCGCATTAAAATTTCCCGTCACATATTATTTTATAAGTTACAGAGGCAAACACGCTTAGTGAAACACCCTGTACGTCGAAATCACATCCAGAATATAGCTGTTGGTTTTTTGTTCCATCTCCGGTGTTGTAGGGCTTGAAGGACACTTTGAGAGTCAGACACGATTAATATTTCGAGCCCTCACTCGGGCGCGCGCGTGCGCGCGCGCGCGCGCGTGTGTGTGTGTGTGTGTGTGTGTGTGTGTGTGTGTTGCCCTTAGCGTAAGTAAGTATAAGTAGTTTGTAAGTCTAGGGACCGATGTCCACTACAGTTTGACCACATAGCTTTAGAAACACTTGAACAATTTGAATTTAAACAAGTATTTCTCATCCTTGAACGACTATTCAAACATTAGTTGTATGATATAACTATTATTTCATAGTAGTAATTCCACACAGTCAATAACATTCTACTAAAACACGAAATGGGAATACTTAGTTCAAATATGGCAAAAGCAGAAACGCCGTGGTTAAAGAGTGACATGCAGTGAATCAGTCATACCGACTCACATATGTAGCTGGGATAACTCAAAATGAGCGAAAAGCGTAATCCTTGAGGTGCTCTTATTAGCTTTGCAATGGATACTCAACGCAATTAGATCCGTTCTTATCTCAAATCTATCGGGAATCTCTGACGTAATGAACAGTCCCGCGTGACAGGAAAAGTACACAAATTCACCCTTGTTTGCAAAAGAATAGAAGAAAGGCTGCACCACATTACAGTCCAATACCTTCAACACCCGTCTGTTACGGGATCCGATAGCATATTTTTAGATCGAACATTCTGACGTTGCTGACTAAAATAGTCTTCCTCCAAGAATCAGCACATGTTCACCGAAAACCACTCTTATGAAACAAGTTTCTCTTTATTGGCACAAGTCTTTCAAATTCGTGTAGGAGCCGCAGCTGAGGGGAGATTTCCGATAGAGAGTCTATTGGCAAGTTGGTTTGTAAAAGAGTTACGATCATAGCGAGTTTCTTAACAGGTATGTGACTGGCCCGAGATGTGTTTAACTAATAGAACGCAGAAACAACATTTAAAATGGCTGTGAATGCAGCAAACGTACAAGAATTTGAATGAAAGAATGATAATCCCACTAGCTTAACGCCCACTGCTTCGCATGCGTAGGCTGGTTGGTCTGCACCAGTTGTTTCTCCCTTTTAATATAAATTTTAATAGATATAGCTTAAGTACTATCATAATGAAATGTTGTGAAACTACTTGTAGCCTCAGTAGAAGGGCCGTGCGTATTGAGGCGCCATGCTGCGGTGCGCGCTGTTGTTCGGCTTCGGGGTTTCGATTCGCCCGTCGGGCTTGGGTGTTTGGGTTGTCTTTAGCGTAAGTTAGTCTAAGTTAGTCTAAATTAGTTTCATTAGTTTGTAAGCCTTAGGGACTGATGACCCCGTAGTTAAGTCTTTTAAGATTTACAAACATTTCAACATTTGATTTGACTACATTTTATTTTACTACTTGTAACCCCATACGGCACCCCTTAATAATTTAATTACGAAAAATACCCAAATATGTATCTTTTTAATTCTAACCAAGTATGCAAATATCATTTTTTGTAATTCTGGGTTCAAAATTGGCTTAGTAGCAACGTAGTTTCAAAAAAAAAAAAAAAAATGTTTCATCCCCTATTTCGCCCCCTAAATGATTAATTTTCTGAAAATGCCGAAAGACGTATCTTTTTAATTCTGAACAAGAAAACATATACCAATTTATGTGTTGTAGCTTCAAAATTACCTCAACAGCAAAAGATTTTCGAAAAACATCCCCTCTCCAATTTAATCCCCTTTATGGTTGAATATCCAAAATAAGCAAACATGTATGTTTAAATTCTAACCAACAATACGAATACCATTTTTTGCAGCTCCAGCTTCAAAATTGTCTTGTCGACAATGTGTTTTCGAAAAGAATTTTTGATCCCCTATTTTACAGCCTTGAATTTCCAAAATCACCGAAACCCGTGTCTTTTTTAATCCTGACCAAGATGCCATATGCGAAGTTTCGTAGTTGTAACTTAAAATTTGGGTTAACAGCAATATACTTTTGAAAATCAATTTTTGCGTCCCCTTTGTTACCTCCTCATTGGTTGAATTTCAAAAAATTCCGAAACACATGTCTTTTAAATTCGAACCCTGAATTAAAATACGAACTTTTGCAGTTATAGCTTTAAAATTGCCTAAATAGGAACGTATTTTCATAAAACGTTTATTGCCTTTTATATATAGAGATTACGTACAACCTCCCCGAGAACTTAATGCGCTGAGGAGATACAGGGAGTCCAGAAAAGGACTCCCTGATTTCAAAATTAAATATCTCGAAAACAAAGATCGATAGAGGAATGCAGTAAACGGTATGTTTATTGTGAAAGCTGTAAGAAGTTTATACAAAAGCTGCTAACAGATGGCGCTGTAATCGCCATACGTAATGCCTAGAATAAATAATGATCCGAAGTCCAGAGCGATCAGTTCCACTACTGACACGTGAAAGGAGGTTATCGTACCGAAGGAAGAGATTAAAACCATGTACTCCATGGAACAACGCGTTTTTCTGGTGCTAGAGTACCACAGGTTAGAAGAGAGTCGTACGGCAACAAGGCGAAGTTTTCAAGCACGATTTTATGTTCCAAAAGGATCCGATACGAAAACCATTCGTACGCTCTTCGCAAAATTTCAACGAACAGGCAGCGTAACTGATGATCTAGTGGGGCATGTTGGCCGCAAGCAAACCGCAGTTACGCATGAAAATATCGCCACAGTTTCTGGAATTATTCAGCGAAATCCAATGTCATCCTTCCGTAGAATTGCATCTGGGACTGGTTTGAAGCGTTCCAGCACGCATAAAATACTGAAAAAGAGCCTACACATGTTTCCATTCAAAATTCAAACGCACCAGGCCATACCCGTACGAGATGTGCAACAAAGTGTTGCCTTTGCTAATCAGATGCTCCCAATGATTGATAGTGAAGAATTTGATGTTGGCTGCAACTGGTTTACAGATGAAGCAAACTTCCAAATCAATGTTCAAATGTTTGTGGAGTCTATGGGACTTAACTACGGGGTCATCAGTCCCTAAACTTACAAACTACTTATGAACTACTTACAACTAAGGACGGCACAAATATCCATGCCCGAGGGGGGATTAGAACCCCCGATCGTAGTGGCCGTGCAGACCGTGACTGGAGCGCCTCAGTCTCCCCGGCCACCGCGGCCGGCAGCAAACTTCCACCTGAATAGATACGTGAATAAGCAGAACTGGCACTTTGGGGTTCCGAAAAGCGATATTGGTGTGAAGCGAAACCCCTGTATTCCCCTAAAGTTACTGTGTGGGCTGCAGTACGCAGCAGAGGCATTATTGGCCCTATTTTCATTCGAGGAACGGTCACTGGTGCACGTTACGTTGCAATTTTTGAACAATTTGTCGCCACACAGCAAGCGTTAGAGGATCGACCAGGTACTGAATGGTTTATGCAAGATGGAGCCCCAACACATTGGACCGAACAAGGGTTCGCTTTCTTGAGGAATACCTCGGGAATCGAGTCATTGCTTTGGAATATCCCAAATTTACTGGTGCAGCCATGGACTGGCCTCCATATTCGCCGGATTTGACTCCCTGTAACTTTTTTTTGTGGGGCACAGTAAAACACATGGTCTACCCGAAGCATCCCGCCACGCTGGACGAGCCTGAATCGGCGATCTCTGTGGCATGTGAATCCATTTCGGTTGAGACAATACGAAATGTGATGGCGAATTTCATTCTTCGTTTGCGCCACCTCTGTAGTGTCAATGGTGAACATTTTGAAAACATTGTGATGTGATTGTTTGCAAAGAGTGTTTTCATACTATATTTTCACTTATGTTTGCTGATATGAGCTGTACAGCGTACAGCGCCATCTGTTAGCAGCTTTTGTAACTATTATTTAAACTGCTGTATAAGCTTCTTATAGCTTTCACAATAAACATACCATTTACTGAATTCCTCTATCGATCTTTGTTTTCGAGATATTTAATTTTGAAATCAGGGAGTCCTTTTCTGGACACCCTGTAGGAACCGTGGATATATCAAGAAGCTGTTTCACCTCTTTTACATCTATCTCTCTGTCCAGGACAACCAGCCTCTTGTTGTGCTGTGATAGGGGTATTTTCCATTCTGTTGTTCTAATTTTATTCTACCACAGTTGATTAGCTGTCGGGTCGAGAGGGGTCGTGATGAGTGCGTCTTCATAATTTCTTAATGAAGACTTAACTATGCTTTACTATTATTTTACCATATTTACTTCAAAGTTTACTACAAATATACATGAACAACGAAAGATACATAATAGAAAAAATATCATCAATTTGAAATCCATCATTGGATGTCTGCACAGTCTCAGAATGTGCTAAATTCAGCTTGTCTTCAAAACATTGCATCTCGACTATGGATACTGATAATTAAATAAAAAAATCATTTTTACTTTATCCACTTAGCTACCTTCGTTCAGCTTTTCAACGATCCACTGAATAATCATACTCATCCACTCAGCTTTAAAGGAACATATGGATTCCATGATCACCAGAAACATTATTGAAGAATAGCATACGGCTCTGTATTAACTTTGCTGTGTGACGTGCACGAGAACAATCGTTATGTGATGTATATCAGTGTGGAATATTTATGAAGTGATGTGAATGGTTGGCTGTCTGACAAGTAATGGGAATGATCGTGTTTAATTACATATGTGATTAAATAACATTAAGGCGATATCTTCTACAAAACTAATAGGACAGCTGCGGTGACTGTGAGGAAAGGCAATAAACAAAGTAATACTCACGCGTAGTTAAGCAGAAAGAACTGCTATATCTCCTTTATAAAAATGCATGATCGATCTAGAACATTCTGGCGACGTATAAAAACGTGGGCTGCTTAAGAAAAATCACTACAATTTTCTAATATGAATTATTTATGAACCTTATCTGAGAATTGCACGTCCAATTGTCATAATTTATGGACTAATTTACAGATAATTATTAGTGAAACCATCACAACTCATAATTATATAATCGTATGCTTCTGTAAAGAACTAACCACATTATTATGTAAAACTTTGTAAACAGAACCTGTGTATATGCTAATAATAATTTTTGTTATCTCTGTAATGAGTATGATTAGTTTCTGTAATTGATGCTGTTGGTTAGGACTTCATATTATATATCACAAAGACACTGAAAAGAGACGTACAATTTTATCACGTATGTAAGTGATCAACTTCTTATAACACTATTTATTGATGTAATTTCTCTTACTTCGCTAATTTGTGATTGTATTTTTTAATAATGTCTGATAATATATTTTGTTAGTGTATCGAAGTTTACAACTAAGAACGCTGTATGTACGAAATATTCAGTGCAGGGTTCTATTTAACAACTCTTTCCCGCAAGATGAGAATCCTGATGCAACTACTGTCTGTTGCTGGCGTGATCAGGCTGTACTTTACCCAAACGTGGTACGGCAGTGTGATCTCGGTGAGCAGCTGAGGAATAATGACTGACTGTTGAGAGCTGTAATATTCGTGGCCACGAAAGAATGCCTGGCTCCAAAACTCGGAATCTATTACTTCCTAAAATCAGCCTCTGCTTTCCCGGTAGATCGCAGTGTCAACGACCTCAAACTATTCTGTAACGTCTGTGCCACTTCAGTCTTCGTAAACTGGTTCAAATGTTTGTAAATCTATCGGACCAAACTGCGTGGTCATCAGTCCGTAACTTACAAACTACTTAAAGTAAGTTAAACTAACCTAAGAACGACATACATACCCATGCCCCAGGGAGGACTCGAACCTCCGACGGCGAGCAACCGCGCGCTCCGCAGCGAGACGCTTTAGACCGCTCGGCTACCCCACCGCGGCGTAGACTGGTACGTATAAAATACTGAAGGCTAAGGTGACTCCAGAAAGAACAGCAAGTCAAAATTACAGCTTCGGTGCTACTAATAAGGCAGGCTGACCTTTGACATTCTCGTTTCACAAGAACTCCCAACACAAGTTCAAGCTACAGACCAATCTTCGTAGTTTGTACTAAGTCCGCAGCCTTTCGGATGGGGGGGGGGGGGAGACGAGGTGTCGGCAAACTATTCGTGAGAGCAAGAAACGATTATGGCAACAATTCCTCAATACCCTTAATCGTTCCACCAAAATCTCACAAGTACAGGAGACCATCAAGGCGCCCAATTTTGCTGACATGGGACATGGCACCCTACAGACGAACCCACGAGTTACTGCGCAGACTATGGCGGAACATTTCGCCACAGTCACTTCTACTGTCAGTCAGGCTCCTGCTTTCCTACGCCATAGATAGTCGCTGGAGAGGGGCAGTTTGGACTTTAAGTCTAGCAGTGATGAAAATTACCATAAGGCTATGAGGCCTTATCCTCACAAGAATTAACCTTTTAGATGTGGGAGTGGCAGATCTCAATGATTTACGTCTAGATTGGGGAAGATTTTCGCCTTTGCTTCTTGTTTTACATACCACTACTTTTAAGAAAGGTGAAACTTCAGATTTTATCTTTCAGTCTATGGTTTTTAATGTTTTAGACAGGCATCACACTTTTACAGCGGTGTACACTGATGGTACGAAACAAGGGGATTCCGTAGACTGTTCTGTCGTTTTCATGACCCCGTAGTCGAGTTACATAAGCTCTACAAACGTTTGAACACACATTTCTGTCGTTTTCCCTGACCATACCCTCAGAAATCGTCTCCATGAGAATTATTCTGTTATTTATTTTTATTTTATTTTATTTTAATTTTTTTTATTTTTTTTATTTTTATTTTTTTAATTTATTTATTTATTAATTTTTTTTGGGTAGAGCTTTATGCTATTATGAAATCACTGGAGCAGATTCGAATAGACGACGGTAAACTGTTTCTTCTCTGCTCCAACTGTCTTATGCCGTCCTCTCACGGGCCGTGGAAACGCACGTGGAGGAGGACGTGGTGCCGTTGCAGCGTGGAATTCCACGTTCCACTGCCCTGCGAAGCGTGGAATGAAGGGTTCAGCTTGTTAGATTTTTGATTCGTGGAGTGGAACGTGGCCAGTGAAGAGCGACTTGGTTTTCACGTGACAAGCAGAACTGTTGATCCCATCTATTACCAGCGGAACTCCGTATTTCGTGCCTTCTTTCGTTTGAGCGTACGATTTATAAATATAATCTTTTTAAAGCGCCAGAAAATCGAAGTACTTTTGAAAACGCATCATTTTAGGAATGATATGTTACAATAAATTAACGGAAACTATATATTAATAGCTTTAAAGAATATCGTATTTAACGTCAGTCAGTGTTATTATTTATATACCGTGAAAGAAAATCGTTCCTATGCTACGATTCAACGCCATTTTATCAAAGGAGCGTCTTTATGATACTTTGTCGTAGTTAAGTAAGATATTACAACATGTTTTAGGTGCATAGTATATCACAAATACAGTGTTATCTCTCCTGGGGACAAATAGCGTAGATGCAAGCGCGGTGAGCTGCGCCGCAGAAGATGAGAGTAACCCGGGTTCGCGTCCCCGTAATTCTAAAGAAATTTTATTTTTCCTTTTTTGTTTTCTTAATGTTTCTAGTGCTTTCTTATTAATTTTTGTGTAATATCCGATATTCGTTGTTATTTATTTTATTGACAACGGATTAGTGTGGTGGTTAGCGTTACGAGCTGTGGAGGAAAAGATGGAAATAACAGGTTTGTATCTACACTCTGAGAGATATTTTTTAAGGATTTGATTTAATTACGGTTTATGTAATTTATTCGTTAATTTAATACAATTATAATAACCAGTATTCGACGTTATTTACTACAAACATGAACGAACTCTGCCCACGAGAGAACTTGAGTATTTCGAGCAAGGGCACAGGTACCAATACAATAAATTTCGAGGCAGTACCCCCCCCCCCCCCTCCACGTCATTCGGTTTTCGTCACGGTGATTGAATTCTGTTGCAGTTCAGTACAGTGCTGGAATAGTTCAGTTTCAGAGTGCAGAGAGAGTGTGGTTATGGAAGCAGGTGAAGTAAATGAGCTAAAGTGTTTACGTACAATACTAAAAGCAAAAATTATCATAACGGACATTGTCGAACAGAGACATTGTCCCGCGTGTATGAACAAGTAGACTGTATCAGACAAAACTTATTATCTTCGAAGGAATGCCAAAGTAATCATTTGGATATGCAGAATATTTACATCGTGAAGACAAGTGGAGCTGGCGCAGATGAAGTATTTCACCGTTTACAGTTTTTTTTAATGATATTTTGCCACAAGTGATTTAGTCGTACATTTTGTTATCATTATCAAACGCTTTCAGTTAATTTACCGTCTTTGTGTTTCTTGTAGAAAAAAATTACAATTTCTGGAAGAGTATTGCATGCAACATGCAAGCATAAAGAAAGCTACAGTATTCATTTTTTCCGGCGTTCGCTAACATATACGGTGTAATTTTACGCACATCCGTCTTTCCATCTTTCTACATCTACATCTACAACCATACTCCGCAAGCCACCCGAGGGTGTGTGGCGGATGGTACCTTGTGTACCACTATCGATTTTCCCTTCTATTCCAATCACGTATTGTTCGCGGAAAAAAGGATTGTCGGTATGCCTCTGTGTGGGCTCTAATCTCTCTGATTTTATCCTCACGATCTCTTCGCGAGATATACGTAGGAGGGAGCAATATACTGCTAGACTCCTCAGTAAAGGTAAGTTCTCGAAACTTCGACAAAAGCCCGTACCGAGCGACAGAGCGTCTCTCCTGCAGAGTCTTCCACTGGAGTTTAGCGATCATCTCCGTAACGCTTTCACGATTACCAAATGATTCTGTAACGAAGCGTGCTGCTCTCCGTTGGATCTTCTCTACTTCCTCTATCAACCCCACCTGGTACGGATCCCACACCGGTGAGCAGTATTCAAGCACTGTACTGTAACCTACTTCCTTTGTTTTCGGACTGCATTTCCTTAGGATTCTTTCAGTGAATCTCAACCTGGCACCTGCTTTACTGACGATTGAATTTATATGGTCGTTCAATTTTAAATCACTCCTAATGCCTACTCACAGATAATTTGTGGAATTAACTGCTTCCAGTTGCTGACCCGCTATAGTGTAGCTAAATGATACAGAATCTTTCTTTCTATGTATTCGCAGCACATTACACTTGTCTACATTGAGCTTTAATTGTCATTCCCTGCACCATGCGTCAATTCGATGCAGATCCTCCTGCATCTCAATACAATTTTCCATTGTTACAACCTCTCTATATACTACCGCATCATCCGCAAAAAGCCTCAGTGAACTACCGATGTTTTCCGCAATGTCATTTATATATATCGTGAACAGAAACGGACCCACGACACTCCCCTGTGGCACACCTGACATAACTCCTACTTCGGAATACTTCTCTCCATTGAGAAAGAGCTGCTGCTTTCTGTTATCTAGGAATTCCTCAATCCAGTCACACAATTGGTCTGATAGACCATATGCTCTTACTTTGTTCATTAAACGTTTGTGGGGAACTGTATGAAACGCCTTGTCTTTGTAGACAATTATCTACACGCCAGCCCCAAATGGTCGCTGGAGAGCGCTGCGGTCGCAAATCATGATGAGCAGCGCGTTTCGTGGGTTGTAGCAGGTCGTTTCAGAGAGTGCTGTAGCTAGGTAGACAACACGTCTAGCCTGCGACACGTTGGGACAACACGTCCCGTGAGAGGACAGCTTTAGTGCGCTGTAATCGTTACACGAACTTTGCCTTCTCCGACGTCGGGGAAGCGGGTTTCGTTTTGTTAGGTGCCGGGACACGTTGGAATTCCGGGTAATGCAGAAGCCGATAGGGCCGCCAAAGAGGCCAGCCGAGAAAGTGTTGTGGCACGGTGCCCTATTCCTTCGCAAGATCTCACTTCCGTGTTGCAGCTGCGGTCCCTGTAACTGTGGAAGGAGAAATGGCTGTCAGCACAGACAAATATACACAAACGGGAAACCTCCGTAGGGGCCCGGTCCTACGCTCAGGGATGCGGGGAGGGAGGGTTTCCAGCAGTTCCGTAAGATGTCCCATGATGGCGCTGCGGTCAGAAGCAGCTCTTTAAACTGGCCAGAGCAGGCGGCAGGTAGCGGCTGCCCCCACCACCACCTCCCCTCAAACGCCGGCACGCCGGACACAGCCGTGGCCTCGTGGCAGGCGGCACGAGCTCTCCCCTCAGCCTCCCCTCCACGCTACCCTCTGTCGTGCGAGAGGCACCCTAAGCCAGGGAACCGCCTGACACCTGCTAGCATCTTACGGAACTACGAGGGGAGCGTAGGACAGTGGTTTGGGGGAGGCTTCTCCTCTGTAAGTTACTTTGTGCTGTCAGTGAAGCTGTGGTTGCTGAAGCCCGCTACCCGTCCGTGGCGATCCTCCTTCCGGCCCCTCAGACGGGATGAGGCAAGATGAGGTCGCCATTACCCGCCTTCGAATCGGGCACTGTCAACTTACACACGGCTTCCTACTCCGACGAGAGGAACCCCCGATATGTGATGCCTATGGAGTAGAGATCACTGTACGCCACATTTTAGTAGGGTGTATTTTATACCGCGCACAGAGGACGGAGGCGAATCTTGGTTCAGATTTACCCAATATTTTAGGTGATGAAGTTACGAAGAACCATTCTTCGTGAAGATGGTATTAGTGTAGAAGATGAATCATGCGCATGCTTTCTCGTATCTGTTATGGTACAGAAATATGAGCATAAGTTAGATACTGTTGTAACAGTAACACATAATGATGATAATAGGGATGATAATGACGAAGAACTCATTGCTAGCGGTAGTGCTACGCTAAGTGCGGGAAGAGACGATGGAAGCAGTGGCAGTGAATACCAACAGTCTTCCGAGAAGAAGGTTAAAGCTGCAATTATCATCACGGCTTTTGATGACAATACGCTAGAGAACATGTACGACGATTATCACATAAGTTTTAGTTCAGATATCTGCATTACATTTGGCGCCTACAGTTACAGTGCTATCTAGAGCATGATTGCAAAGTTTTGTATAAAAACGACACCCACCAGCACACTGAGGTGTACGTAGAGATACTGAAACCAAAACGTTCATACAGATATGTTAGTTCGAGCCCAAGTACTTTCCTTCTTAGTGAAATTTCTGGAATCTGGCTTAAGCTTTTAGGCTGGAGGTTTTAGTGTATTGCAGAGTGGTGGATTGATACTTTTTCTTCCTGCAGCCAGTCAGTTTTAGTCGTTTTAACTTCTTGGCCCACATTATACCTTTTAGTCAAAGTTACGATATTGGGACTCGACTCCTTTTCCTCGTTTCACGATCTACGCAGGTTTTGTCTTAGATTGTTGAATTTTATTGAGTTATACTCGTATTTGAAGTTCTTTACTAACACTCGCTTCAGATACATTTTTCCCGGATGCTGAAAATCTCGCTGTTGAGCGCCCTCCATTCATTATCATCATTATCAAAATCTGGTAGCACACACGTTCACCGGAGGCTTCATTGTGTCAGCTAGTGTCCAGAGGATAAAGTAACCGTACACACTACGCCTCTGCGTAGATCGAAAGCGGTCACTTTATTATAAATAAATTGTAAAACTTTTTGCGAACTTGACTGATACTTTCATTTTGAATCACAAAAGAAATGAACCAGGCGACAAACAATTGGAATCCCAGTCAAGTCACAGAGCTGGGAATGTAGAAACAATGTAAACCCCTGGTGTGTCCGTTATCAGTTAGCGCAAGCGTCCGCCTTGTACACTTTGTCTTCTTTCATTGCTACAAAACCTAGTGATCTGTTGTTTCGTTGGAAGCAGGGCTACTGAAATGAATTCTCGTAATCCTACGTGTGAACTGTATGTGTTTTTCCAAATAGGTGATTTGCAGCAATCAGTCGTTATTATTAAAAATTGATTTATTGTGCAGATCCAGATTTCGGCAAGTCACTTGCCCTTCTCAATGCATAATTTTTTTATTTCTTATTTTATTTATTTATTTATTTATTTATTTTACATCAGTGTGTGCATTACTTTAACCTCCATCTAAATTAAACTGCTATAAGTGTTCTATATGACGTTTGTGCACTCAGTCCAGCATGTGTGGCAATTCAGGTAATTTTATATTTATACAATGACTCAACGATTTTATACATGTGGATTTTTAATTAGACGTATAGATATGAGGTCGGAGGATGACAACGCATTTTGCCGAAATGGTAACAAATCAATAAAAATAGCGATGTTGGCTTTTTTCAACACCCATTATACAATATAAACTCAAAGCAATCTGGACACCTGTAAACTGGAATTAATGAGGAGTGTATCTATCACGGTAGCTGGACTTCCGCTGGTCACAGTGAACACCGTCAAACTGTTTAAATGACGATTATATATTTGTGACGACATTACAGCGTTCAATGAATGAAATAAATCACCATTTGCAATCACTTATGGATTCACTTTACTAGTTTTGATGGAATACCAAAGTGCGGTGAATGAAAATTTGTGCCCGGCTGGGATTCGAACCCGGGATCTTCTGCTTACGAGACAGAGTCGCTTACCACTCTGGCACCAAGGACACAGTGACCAACCCGACTGCAGAGGACTCTTCCCTGCACGTCTCCCGCCACACACAAATCTCCGTTCGCCACGCTGTATCTTTCCTATTACCACAGCCTATTTGTTCTGCAATCCTCGCAGCCACAATACTGTATTTCCGCATCAGGGAGAACAGACCACGAGGTATCGATACAGCGTGGCGAATGGAGATTTGGGTGTGGCGGGAGACGTGCAGGGTAAGGGTCCTCTACAGTCGAGCTGGACACCGCGTCTGCCTGGTAAGCAGGAGATCCCGGGTTCGACTCCCGGGCGGGCAGAAATTTCCATTCGCCGCACTTTGGTATTCCATCTAAACCTAGTACAGTGAAACCATAACTAATCGCAAATTACGATTTATTTCCTTCTTTAAATCACGTGTCCGAATGGCTGTGGAGATCGTCGCAACCTATCCTCAAAGAGAGAGAGAGAGAGAAAGAGAGAGAGAGAGAGAGAGAGAGAGAGAAGTTCTCTTAATACGATATTCGAGACTCCCTCTTTGTTTTGATTCACCACTGATAGAAGCTCATTGTTCCTCCAGACCGGAAGGTAGTTGAATGTTTGTAAATCTATGGAATCAAACTACTGTGGTGATCAGTCCCTAGGATTTGAAAGTACGTAAACTAACCTAAGGACAGCACACACACCCATGCCCGACGGAGGACTCGTACCTCCGGTGGAGCGGCCTCGCAGTCCCTGTCCTAGAACCGCTCGACTATTCCCGCACGACAGACGAAAAACCAGCAATGTTTGACACTGGGGACTGCAGTAAAACAGACGCTCTAACTCTTTCCAAAGATATTTCACAGTGCTGAGGTCGGGTCTCTGAGCAAACCAATATCTTTCGGAATAGCTATTGCCCACAAATCGCTGACAAGAACGGTGTTTTTTGACAGGCTGCGCTACTATGTCGGTACAAACAATCGTCCCCAAACTGTCCTCGACTGCACGCTGTAACAATGCTGCAAAATATTTTCTTATTATGTAGCCTTCTTCTTTAACCCTTTGTAGGGTAAATTTTATTTTTAAAACGGAGAATTGAAATGTAGTTAGTTAAATTACTTATCGTACCCAGACACATAAAAAATATTTGAGATTTGAAAATTATTTTATTATTAATTAGTATAAATTTTTATACTTGGCAAAATACTGACCACAATCCATTCTGTGGAACAGTTACTTTTGTGGTCGATAATTTAATCACTTCATGAAAATGAGGTATTTTATGACAATAGCTGTAAATAAGAAGAAAGAAAATCTTTATTTTTCATTTCCTTTCTTTTATTTTGCATACATACATAAAAATGTATACAAAATATACATACATCTGTCAAAGGATCGTCTGCACAAAGTTACACGGCAAGTGATACAAGATAACTATGAAAATACATACAAAAGAGTGATACATAAAATCACAGATAACATTTGTTCAGTTCTTTTGTGTCCCAGCCTCGTCGCCGCTTTTGTGTCTCGTTTCCGTCGTAGGTGTCGGTGGCCGAGTAGGAAGACCGACACAGGAAATAAGGATGCACGCTTGTGCAGGTACGGAGGGGAGCAGCCAGCGGGACAGCAGAAACTGGAAACACTAGAGTAAATTAGAACGAGATATATATTGCACAGAATTTATACAATACTTAACTTTTACATAGCTCAGTACTGCAGAAGGCTGAAACATAGTTGTGCTAGAGGCCTGCCTAGTGCCTAACCGATAGCCAAGTCTTCACTGGTGCATATCTGATTCCGAAGTGTTAACTGGTTCCTATCTCAGTCGCAAGTGCCAAGTGAACGATGTCGTTCAGTGGTGGCCACGAGTGGAGTTGTAACAGAGGGCGCTCGTGGCTGACGTCGTAAGAACGCCGCGCCGTGCGTGCATGGCGGCGCGCGGCGAAAGTAGGTGGCGCGCACTTTAGACTTGTGCGACACCACAAGTTCTTTAGTTCTGCTGGTGGAAGGGTCCAAAGCATTGTCTACACAAAGCTACATTGCAGGTAGTGCATGCCAACTTACTACGCTTAGGTTTGCTTCGTGTACTGCAAAATACACTCCTCCTTATGATCTAATTTGTAAAAAAAAATATTGCTTTCATTATGAAACTGCAATTACTGTACAAGTAAGAGGCACCTTATTTGAACCTACATTATGCTATAGTATCATAATAAATCGATTTAATTTTGTAAGTGTAAAGACTTACCAACAAAATTAGACGTAATCCCTGCACAGAAAACTAGTACTTATGTTTCCCGTGCTATATGCAACTCACTGCTCACAAATTGTTCATCTTCCTTACTAACGTAAGATGCAGCTTCTTCAGAACAGCAGATAACATCCAAGCGAAATACTAAATTTCAGGAACTGTTTGATAAAATTGTCAAGTAAATACTCAGATAACATAATATAATCTGTCCAGAAGTATTTGTTTAGAAGGGAAATATACGTAAACTCGAGAAAAATTGAGGTTATCTACCTCTCCTGGCATCCATGAAACAAAAACGATCATTTCAGTAGGATTTGCACTAGCCATGGGACTTCTGTAGGCAAATTACTCTCGCCATATCTATATTGCAACATAAAATCATATTAAATCGACTTCATTTTGAAAATGTAAAGACGTACCAGCAAAATTACGACATAAACATTCATCGAAAACTTACGCCACTTTGTGGTTACTTTATCAACCACAAACAATAACAAGTGCTGCCATCTGTTGATAAAACAATGTAAGCTCGTTGTGGTCGTTTTCTTAGCCAAAGATCATCCCCGTGCAGTAGCTGAGCGCGATAGGGTCTATGACAGGCATCAGGTAGCAGAGATTTTGAACCTTATAACGTGTGGTTAAAATATCGACCACAAACCTATAAAGGGTTAATGCGCAATAAGGGGATCACACCCTAACTAAGAAAAAGCCCGTCCTTATCGTATCACCATGTCCTCCCTACTCCACTTTAGATATTCGCCAAACCCGATCCCTTCCATCGGATTACCACGGTATATAGCGTGATTAATCACTCCAAATCACTCTTTCTCAGTCATGCTCTGACCAGCGCCGTCACTTACGATGGACTACAGACATGTAAGAGTCACTCCCTAACCTCGCTCCCGGTATTCCTTATAAATCCCTACGCACATTTTTTGTTCTTGACGGACTGTGGAACTCCCCGAGCGATTTATTCCGTTAATTTCAAATGACTGTAGAAAGTAACTCTCCCAGTAGGCTTGACGGTTCGTATCCAACTTTACACGAGGTCCGGCTGGTCATTGTAACCCATGGTTGTTCCTTCGAGCCTCTAGTTCACAGCATTTGATTTGGGCAGCTTTAGATACACTGAAGTACCCTTGATTGATCTGGTACTCCATGACATCCAGAGAATAGTCCAAATGTTTGTAAACCTTAGGCACTTAATTTCTTTAGTCTTCAAACTACTTAATCTAATTTAAAGCAACTTATACAAACACCCACGCCCGATCGAGGACTCGAAGCGCCAACGGCGAGCAACCACGCGGTCCACACGCTCGGCCGTGAATAGTCCACGTACGAAGTCAATGAGTTCTCCTGAACCACCATTCTGATTTTATTGCTTATCTACTGACAAAAATACTTATTTAGATGGTGTGTATAGACACCACACACATTCCACATACGTACATTAGATTATGGTTCCTACATGAAAGAATAAAAAAAGTGATGTCTAGATGCATTCAAAATTTGTAAACAACAATCCAGTGATCACAGGCCCTGCAGACCACGCGTTGCTTCCTCAAGTTGCCTCCATTCCCTCCTGTTTTGCGCCCGGTTCCTCCAGATGTCTTCAATCCCAGGGCTGCCAGGTCCTTCGCCAGGCCGTCCATCCAGCGCTGCCTTGGTCGTCCGATGGGGCGTTTGGTGTTTGGTTTGCCTTCAAGTGCCATCTTCGCCTGTCTTCCTTCTGGCACTCGGGCTACATGGCCCACCCTTTGTATTCTCTTCCTCTTTATCTTCTGTAAAATATTTGGCTGCCGCATCAGAAGGAAGATTTCCACATTCGTCCTCCTCCTTCATTCTTCATTATCTAAACTTCTTCCCCATATTTTCCTTATTACTTTCCTTTCAAATATTAATAGTTTTTCCTTGTCCCGTTTAGTTGTGCTCCATGTTTCTGAACCGTATATTACCGCTGGACAAATCACCGTGTTATAGATTTTCATCTTAGTGTTCACAGTCACTGATTTGGAGCCGAGTGTATCTTTCAGGGAATGGATGCATTTCATTCCCATTGCTATTCTTTCCTTGTTGTCCATTTCTATTTTGTAGTCTGTGGCAAACCAAGATCCCAATTATTTGAATCGGTGTAGTCTCTTGAATCTCATGCCATTTGTCTCCAAAAATTCTCCTTGCTCTTCTGCCTAATTGCATGGCCGCGGTGGAGTAGCCGAGCGGTCTAAAGCGTCTCACTGCGGAGCGCGCGGTTGCTCGCCATGGAGGTTCGAGTCCTCCCTGGGGCATGGGTGTGTGTGTTGTCCTTAGGTTAGTTTACCTAGGTTTAAGTAGTTTGTAAGCTACGGACTGATGACCACGCAGTTTGATCCGATAGATTTACAAACATTTGAACATCTAATTGCATGAACTCTGTTTTATCTTGGTTTACTTTAAGCCCAACCTTCTGTGCATAGCTGTCCATTTGTTGGTACATTTCTTTCAAATCGTGCTTAGATTCACTTAGCAGGACTATGCCATCTGCATATGCGAGACAGTTGAAGTTGGCATCCATCTGTACTCCAGCCCACTCCTGTTGCCTACACTCTCTTATTACTTTCTCTAAGATGAAATTGAACAAAAGACATGAGTGCGCGTCCCCTTATCTGAGACCTGTTTCTATCTCGAATTTTTCTGATGTAAGTGCTCGAAAACGTACTGTTGCCTTTGGCCCTTCCATACAGGTTTGCACCATTCCCACTAGATTTTCAGGTATTCTGAGGTAAAAGTGTTAGGACTATAATTTGAAATTATAAGAAGCACAGTTATCTGGCAATGTTGCACGTAATGTTTTAACTGGCCGTCTCCCCACAGCTCATATTTCACGATATTCGTCATAGCAGTTATTTCATCTGGTCTGAAATGGTAACTCGATCACGGCGTCGCGGCGACATAGGAAAGAGATAGCCCCAGAATAAATGTCACATTACTGGGAAACAAGGTTAAATTCTTTAGATTTTGTGACTGTTGGAGTTCAAATAGTTGTAATTCCGCACTTTCATTTAAGGCAGATGCATAACTAAAAAGAAGAAAAACCCGCCCGGACCATTTTTGAAAGACGACAAGGAGCGGTTAAAAAAGGACGTCTAGTAAGCATAATTTTTAAGGGAACGTCGGCGTATGCCTCACCGCAGATGCGGTAACATCGTCCCACCCCTTGCGGGAATGCGAAAGGTGAGGATAAAAAGACATCGGATGATAGGCGCTCTATTCACGTGGCATGCGACTCGTGGAACATTGAGAGAGAAGGGCGGAAGGCGAGTCTGCATAGCCATGACGTTAATGCAACCGCTGGGCCAAAGCGGGAAATCAAGATTCTAAACCCGAACCGGCACAAATTTTCACGTGTCGCCATTAGAGGGAGAGAGAGATGCTGGCGCTAACACCATTTACGAAAGGATCTACCAAAGATTAGAATTTCGTTTGCTGCCGGAAGATACATTGAAATACAAATACCATAGAATAATGGCGTGGCACAGATTGATGTAAATAGAAGGGTTACAGAAGTGTACACTTAGTACTGCTTACGCAGCTATAATGTATCAACAATGTTCACCACAGTCAGGTCCGGTGGTCTTGGGGTAAAGCGCTCGACGGGAAACCGAAGTTTCGCGGTTTCGAAACCCGGTTGGACCTCGGACCTCTCAACGATGTGAGGAGTCGCCAGAAACGACACGTGGTTCGGATTCCACGTTAAGCTGTAGGTCCCCTTTCTCCGGTCGGATAACTGGGGTAGGCAAGGGACACGCAAGTCGCCTAAGTGGCGTCCAATTGAAAGACTTGCACCAGGCCAATGAGCCGCACGAAATTATTGTTAGTATTACCACAGTGAAGTCAATGTATCACTGTCAAAACAATTACACAGGGTGTCGGTATGATATTCACTGCCTTTTCGTATCTCCAAGGTATGGCTGCGCAGTTAAATAGACGGTAGGACGTCATTAGAATTTTAAAATTAGGAAGGACGTACTGTGGGACTGATGATAGGATCCCGATTTTTGTCTTACGATAATTAGGAAAACCACGGAAATCTGGGTGACCGGATGAAAATCCAGCCTTACCACTGACCTAAATTGTTCAATGTCTATCATGCAAGAAGCAATTACATTTCTGTAGTGAAAAAATACTGCAAGCAGCCACAAGATTTTTGTAAATCAATCTATTTCACATTATTACGAAAACAGCTGCGGTATTCTCAAACCAAAAATGAATAAAATAATTACATTTCTGTTACAGACATCCGCGACTACTTCCAGCGCAAGGCCATGACGAAATGAGAAATGGAAAAATTTGCAGTAGATGAGGAAAATGGTTATCCTGTGATCTTGGTTGCCCTGTTTCCCTTTAAACAACATTCCAGATAGTTTTACTATCAGAGGTACTAATTCAGATATGATACACACACTTTTGAACTTTTTAATAAAATTTGTTAATGTAGCACAGTAGTTTAATAATATTTGACTGTATCTGGGTCACTACTCTTTCTTGCTGTTAGATGCAGTTCCCTTTTCTGGTAACAAGGTATTTATATTCCTTTAGTAATTTAATTTTCACGAATGTAATAGGTCTGAAATTAAATGCTCTCTCCACTGTACTGTAGCGTGGCTTCAGAACGGCGTACGTAAATTGGAATTCTAACTCTGACATTAGTAGATTCTAATCATGAGATGGTCTACTTCTGGGCGCATCATAGGTTCGCCAGATTCTGCTTCTTTTGACCTGAAACAAGAACCTGCGTAACGCCTCGCTAAGAATATTACCGAGTTACTGGACTATAAAATGTTTGTAGAGCTCATGGGAGTTAGCTACGAGGTCATCAGTCCCTAAACTTACAAACTACTTATGAACTAGCTAATACTAAGAACGGCACAAATATCCATGCCCGAGGGGATTGGAACCCCTGACCGTAGTGGCCGTGCAGACCGTGACTGGAGCGCCTCAGTCCCCTCGGCCACCGCGGCCGGCTACTAGGCTATAACAAGCTGATTACTGCGGTCATAAATTTTCGATAAGGAAAAACTGTGTTCCCTCAGCAGTTCTCCGTGACAAATGAACACCTCAAGTCGTCCTCTACAATGTAGTTGTTTTGTTTATGAGTTTTTCAACACCAATCCTTCATAGGTGACGCCCGTATATCGCTTTCTATCCCTTGGCGTCAGTCGCTCCCACCGAAAACTTAATTGGGGAAGTGACCTCGTACAGAACTCCAGAGGACTGTTTTTTCCTCACACATCCTTGCCCGCGCGCAACGATCGGGTTCCAGCTTGCGGGAAATCGAGTGAAGGTGTTGGTAAGGGCTATCCCGGGACCGCAGTGCAGAAAGACCGGGTGCTATCGCCGGGGGCGTCTTCCGGCTCATGTTCAGGCGGCGAACTTCCTGGTACTGCCAGGGGTCACCCACGTGTCAGCCACGCGTCTGCCTTCACCTCTTCCTCTTGTCCCAAGGACGGGTTACAGTCTGCTCAAAGGCGCTTTAGGAAAAAATTCAAATGTTTGTAAATCTACAGGACTTAACTACTGTGGTTATCAGTCCCTAGGCTTACAATTACTTTTACTAGACAGGGACAGAAGGTAACACACAGGGTAAATCGGCTCAAGTTTAACAAAGGACTGTGGGAAGTCATTAAGAACCAGGCTTGGAAAGAAGAGGACAAGTGTATAGAACCAGAAGAGGTTGTACTAGATGGTGATACTGTAGCCAATATGTATAATGCAAGTGAAGATATTTCCGTAGAAGAACCTAAAATAAGTGAAGAACGAGATGTGTTTGGACTGTGTAATTTGCTAAGTGATAAGGTTGAAGATGCTAAGTGCCAACATACTAAGGGCCAACATACTAAGCGCCAACATAGTAAGGACCAACATACTAAGCGCCAATATACTAAGGGCCAACATACTAAGTGCGAACATACTAAGCGTCAACATACTAAGTGCGAACATACTAAGCGCCAACATACTAAGTGCAAACACCCTGAGCGCCAACATACTAAGTGCCAACATACTATACGCCAACAAACTAAGTGCCAACATACTAAGCGCCAACATACTAAGCGCCAACATACTAAGCACCTACAAACTAAGCGCCTACATACTAAGCGCCAACATACTAACCGCCAACATACTAAGCACCAACATACTAAGCACCAACATACTAAGGGCCAACAAACTAAGGGCCAACAACTAAGGGCCAACATACTAACCACCAACATACTAAGGCCCAACATACTAAGGGCCAACATACTAAGTCCCAACATACTAAGCGCCAACATACTAAGGGCCAACAAACTAAGGGCCAACATACTAAGCACCAACAACTAAGAGCCAACATACTAAGGGCCAACAAACTACGGGCCAACAAACTAAGCGCCAACATACTAAGGGCCGGCTCATGTTCAAGCGGCGGACTTCCTGGTACTGCCAGGGGTCACCCACGTGTCAGCCTTCACTTCTTCCTCTTGTCTCAAGGATGGGTTACAGTCTGCTCAAAGGCGCTTTAGGAAAAAATTCAAATGTTTGTAAATCTACAGGACTTAACTACTGTGGTTATCAGTCCCTAGGCTTACAATTACTTTTACTGGAGCAGACAGTGAAGGAATGGAAGGAGAAATTTGGAGAGGGCATTAAAGTGCAGAGAGAAGAAATAAAAACATTGCGGTTTGCCGCTGACATAGTAATTCTGTCAGAGACCGCAAAGGATCTGGAAGAGCAATTGAATGGAATGGACAGTGTCTTGAAAGGAAGATATAAGATGAACATTAACAAGAGTAGAACAAAAGTAATGGAATGCAGAGTCAGAATATCAGGCGATGCTGAAGGAATTAGGTTAGGTAATGAGACGATAGAAGTAGTAGCTGAATTTTTTTTTTTTTTATTTTTTTATTTTTTTTTTTTTTTTTTTTTTTTTTTTTTTTTTTTTGGGTAGCAAGAATACTTCTGATGGCCGAAGTAAATAAGATATAAAATGCAGAATGGCTTTTGGAAGAAAAGCGTTTCTAAAGAAGCGAAACTTGTTAACATCCAATATTAATTTAAATGTTAGGAAGTCCTTTCTGAAAGCATTTGTCTGGAGTGTAGCATTGTATGGGAGTGAAACGTGGACAATAACGAGTTCAGCCAAAAAGATGATAGAAGCTTTTGAAATGTGGTGCTACAGACGAATGATGAAAATTAGATGGGTAGATCACGTAACTAATGAGGAGGTGCTTAACCGAATCGGGAAGAAAAGTAGTTTCTGGCATATCCTGACTAAGAGAAGGGATAGATTGGTTGGACATATTCTGAGACATCAAGAAATTGTCAACTTGGCATTAGAAGGAAGCGTGTGGGGTAAAGATCGTAGAGGGAGACCAAGAGATGGATACAGTAAGCAGATTCAGACAGATGTAGGTTGCCGAACGTATTGTGAAATGAAGAGACTTGCACAGGACAGGGAAGCGTGGAGAGCTGCATCAAACCAGTCTGCGGAATGAAGACCACAACAATAGCTTAAGGTACCCTAAGGGCAACACACGCCCATGCCCGAAGGAGAACTCGAACCTCCGAAGAGGCCTTAGAGCGCTCGGCTATTCCACCGCAGCGTGCCTTAACACAAAGGCCCTGCAATTCCGTTTAAAAATGTTCAAATGTTTGAAAATCTATCGGACTCAACTACGTGGTTATTAGTCCATAGCTTACAAACTAATTAAACTAAGGTAAACTAGCCTAAGGACAACACAAACAGCCATGCCCTAGGGAGGATTCGAACCCCAGACGGCGCAAGGCGCGCGAATCGCAAAAAAAAAAAAAAAAAAAAAAAAAAAAAAAAAAAAAAAAAAAAAAAAAAATAGTTCAAATGTTTGTTAAGCTTATGGGACTTAACTACGGGGTTATCAGTCCCTAAACTTACAAACTACTTATCAACTACCTTATCCTAAGGACGGCACAAATATCCATGCCCGAGGGGGGATTCGAACCCCCGACCGTAGTGACCGTGCAGACCGTGACTGCAGCGCCTCAGTCTCCTCGGCCACATAGATACTCTGCAAATCACACTTAAGTGCCTGGCAGAGAGTTCATTAACCACTTTCATAACTTTTCTCTGTCGTTCCATTCTCTAATAGCGCGCGGGAAGAAAGTAAACCTAAATCGTTCCGTTTTCGATCTGATTTATTTTATTGGGATGGTCATGTCTCCCTAAGTAGGTGGGTGCTAGCATAATATTTTCACATTCAGAAGTAAAAGTCGGTGATTGAAACTTCGCAAACGGATCACGCCGCAATGAATAAGGTCTTTCTTTTAACGATTTCCACCCCAATTCGTGCAACATTTCCGTGACGCCCCCCCCCCCCCCCCCCCCCCCCCACGAAAGCACGAAACTGCAATCGTGACATTTTCAAGTATTTAAGAACTCAGTGATACCACCTCCTGAAAAAATATTGACTATACAGTGCTGAATATACACTGATGGACCTGACTAATGGGCAGAAAACACATTATCGTTATCATCGCAGTGGACGACTCCGTATTTATAGCACGTACGTATCTAAAAATGTTTAAAAATCTCATTGACCAATTATTTGTGATCCGAGAGTTACCGGTTTTGATCTATTTATTCCATTGATCATCTAAACGATATTTCGTGATTATGTGGAACGTGCCACTTAATTTTCTGATTTGACTGATTTATTTATTTATTTTGTTATTGTAAAATTAGTTATGAATATCTAAAATTCGTCTAAGTAGGAGGAATTGTCATTCAATAATTGTGTTAATTTTTTTATATGGTATTTGCCTATTAATTAAGATACTTATCTATCGTGACATCAGTTTTTGTATTCCTATGTCACAGAAGTTTGCCGCCTGTGAATGGACTAACAAGAAATTCAACCTGCTCGGCTTTAGTAATTTAAAATTATATCTAGTGTGAAACAGAAGTTAATAGTATGTGCAAATGCTTTATTGTTACTTTCTGCAAACAAAATAAAATGCTTCAACTATCCACGCGGATGTGGGAAGACAGGAAGGTTTTGCACGCATATCCCAACATCCGTATTACAAAATAGTGTAGCTATTTGTGGATCTATAAGTAGTTAAGGCCCATGTTAGTAGGCAAACCTCCAGTTATTCCATGATTGAGAATAGCCTCTTTCTACTATACAAACCGGAAGAATTTCACTTAACCCTGCAACAGATTTTTGTAGTGTAATTTTTTTTCCTTTTTTGAGAAAATTAAAATTATTTTAAATTAATTTACACCAATATAGTAAATGCTTGCAGTTAACACAGGCAATAATTATATTTACGTATATAAAACTGTATGTATGATTACGTAAACTGATAATGTACAACCTATCTAGTGACAATAAATTCAACTGAATTGTTACTTCCTATAACTAGATTCAAACTTGTTAGTTTCAGGTGGAATCGTTTGCAACCCATAGTTTTTTCTTCTTCTCTTTTTTTATTTATTTATTTTATGGCCTTCATTGGACCACTTTAGTCAATATTACAAAGGTTATTACAATTTGTTGTTATGCATTAACACAATTTAGTTCAAAAATAATTAAACATGACAATTTAATAATACAGTGGTTATTTATTTATTACTTTTTTTAAATTTATTACTTTTATGGTCATCATATTATTATGAATTAGGTTCTTCTGTTATTTTTTATTTTTATTTATTTTTTTGTTGGTCCAATACTTTTTCATTCTTTCAGATCGTGCCCTTCTCTCCTCATCGAAATCACCCTTCCCAGTCTCTGTTTGTTAATTTTTATTGGTAGTGTGACGTGTTTGTCCTGAAGTATCTTGAGTGTGTCTGTCTTGTTTTTCAAATCTTCCATCGTTATCTGTAGTTTAATCATGTCTTCCTTGATTTCTGTGACCCATCTTATGTTTCTCTTGCTGTGCCATAACTTTTCAATTACCTTCCTGCTGATTCTATTTTCTGGTCTTCTCATCAAATGCTTTTGTTTTTATTTTTTATTGGTTTTTTTTCCAGACAACAAATTGGAAGATGCAAGCTCGCATTAGTAGTGGATCCCACTCATTCCTTTGTAAACAGCCGATACTCTTCCTCGATACTTGATGCGGGCGATTCAGTCGTTATGCACGCGCCATACAGAAAAAACAAAGAAAATAGAAATGTAAATTAAAACATACCGCCACTATCAAGATGGGCACATGCTACACAAGAAGCAAAATAAGGTTCGATCTCGCAGCCAGACAAAGAATAAATGAGTGAAAGGTTGCTCAGATGACTCTTTTCTCGAATGGAAGAGGTGGGGCGGCGTTGCCAAGTCGGAATTATGAAAGAATGCTGCAACTGTGATGATCTCGCATCATTCCGAGGACGCTTGGAATGCTTGTTTGGAACGGTTATTGTACATAACTTTTATGTTGTAAAACTTTGCCCTTGAAACAGACTTTATTTATTTCTTATTTTCTCGCCGCAGTTGCACAATTTTGAGTTCAGTGACTAGTTTCGGACGCGATCGTCCATTTTCAAACCATTAGCCTTGGTTTTAAACCGTAATAAATCCAGATTCGTATTAAAAATCGCTGCTAAAATTGTTGTACATGCATGTGGGTTTATTATGGTTTAAAAGCAATTTGACAGTGGACGGTCTCGTCCGAAATTAGTCAATAAACACAAAATTGTGCGACTGCGACGAGAAAATAAGAAATAAATAATTTCGAAAAGTTTTTACAGTTGCGGATCCTGAACCATCCTTATGATGAATTTTCATAAGACTTTCATGTTTTTTCAGTCGGCAAGATATTTTATTTTTTAGTTTTTGTAGACTTGGAGAAAACTTTTGACACTGTTGGCTAGAATACACTATTCAAAATTCTGACGTCTGCAGGGGTAAAGTATAGTGAACGGGAGATTATTTACAACTTGTATAGAAACTAGACAGCGTAGACTGGCATGAAAAGGACTCGTTAGAAGGGGGTAATATACGGTTGTAGCCTTTCCCAAATGTTATTTAATCTGTACATAGAGCAAGCTACGAAGTATAGCAAGGATTAATTTAGAGCAGAAATTCACGGAAAATAAACTTTGCCGTTTACCGACGACAATTTAATTCTATCAGAGACATGCAAGAGCAGTTTAATGGAGTGGACTGTGTCATGAAAGGAAAGTATGTGACCAACATTAACAAGAGAAAAACAACGGTAATAGAATGTAGTCTAATAAAATCAGGCGATGCTGAAGGAATTAGATTTGGTAACAGAACAATAAATGTGGTAGATGTGTTTTGTTACTTGAGCAGTAGAGAAATGTACGATGGAAACAGTACAGATGTTATAAAATACAGAATGGCTATCTGAAGAGCAGCGTTTCTTCAAACGTGAAATTTGATAACATCGAACATTGAATGAAGTCTTAAGAAGTCTTTTATTAAAGCATTTCTGTGGATTGTTGCCTTGTAAGGGAGTGAAAAATGGCGATACACACGAATGCTGAAGATTAGAAGGGTAGATCGCGTAAGTGATGAGGACGTACCGAACAGAATTTGGGAAAATAGGAAGAAGGGATCGACTGGTTAGACATATTCTTAGGCACTAAGGACTCGTTAATTTAACACTGGAGGTAAGTGTGTGGGGTAAAAACCGCAGAGGGAGACAAAGAGACAAATATAATAGGCAGGTTCAAATGGATGTGGGTTGGCGTTTATATGAGTCGATGAGGGTTGCTCGGGCTAGAGTAGGGGGGAATGCTGCACCTCCGAACAGAACACCACAACAACAACAACATTTTCAAGGCATTGGCGACCCACTTCAATACACCTTTATACGCCTTTATAGTAGGCCGGAGGGGTGAAATGTGGCAGCCGCGGCGGAGAGGCCGAGCGGATTGAGGCGCCATGCTCCGTTGCGCGAGGCCGCTTTCCGTCGGGGGTTCGAATCCGCCCCCCCCCCTCGGGTATAAATGTTTGTGCTGTCTTTAGTATAAGGTAGTTCATGGGTAGTTTGTAAGTTTAGGGACTGATGACCCCCGCTTTTAAATGCTATAAGCTTAACAATCATTCGAACATTTTATTTGAAATGTGGCAACGTTGCGTTAAAGTCTACCTCGTGCCTGTGGATGTATGGTAGCGTTAGTTGATGTACGTTAGCGGTGTTTGTTTTTCAAGATTTCATACTGGAATTGTACTACATTGGATTCTACGAAATTTGTAGCGCATAATCCTGGCTACAGTCGAATTTAAAACTAAGTGTAAGTATAGTATACTGGAAAGCTTGCCGTGGTTTTACACGTGTATGTTCTGCTATCCTACTTGGACGACTTTTGCTAATAGAATTGGAACATGGATCTATATAGAACTATTCTTAGAAATAAATTACTGCCTAATTCATAGTGAAAGGATTTTCATATGTAGAAAGATTTATCAGACATAAATAACAAAGATTTTCTAAAAATTGTTACTAGTGGGAAATTCCATGAGGAAAATATATTTGTTAGTATGCAGTAATTTTTCGTCTTCAGTTGATAATAAATCTGAAGGTCACATTTCTAAAAAGCGTGGAAAAGGTCACTCTTCACTATCATTAAGGTGATACAACATTAACTGTTAACAGTGAGCAAATTATGTTATAGATAATGAATGAAATGCAGGGGGAATAGGATGTATCGTAAGATGATGCCTTTTAGTTTGGCTGCTGTAGCCCAGAATCCCTTGATGGATGACATTGTACGTATTGCTGCATTCCTCGACTATTCTTTTGAATATGCCACGTGAAAAACAAAGGAGTGTAATCTGAACACACATTGAACAATTTTTATTTTATATGGACTCAAACAACTACTCATAATTAATCGTGTAAGTCTAAAGCTTATTCAAGAGCCGAAATATGTGATTGCGGGTTAGAAGGGATTGCCTATGTCTTTTTCTGTTAAATTCAGTTTATTTTTTTTATTTTCTACGCAATGCAGTCGTACAAAATTACGCGAAATGCAAACTAAAGCCGCGGCGGAATGGCCTAGCGCATTGAGTCGCTATGCTCTGATGCGCAAGGCCGTACCTGTCAGGGGTTGGAATCGTTCCTCAAACATGGAGGTTTGTGTTGTTTATAGTATAAGTTAGTTTATAAGTAGTTTGTAAGTTTAGGGACTGTTGATCCCACAGATAAGTCCCATAAGCTTAAAAAACGTTAGAACGTTTTGAACAAACTAAAGAAAGATATAGAATGAAGACTTTCACGGCAGGTATCGTCATTACTTAAAGCTTCCGGGCTGAGATGCCGTGGTCCATACATAAAACTTTCCCCTGACGATACATTTGTTATATGGACACACGGCGAAGAGGAGCTGGATGCCTTCCTGTTACATCGGAATAGCATCAGTCCTAGAATTCAATTTGCTATGGAAAAGGAAACCAATGGTCAACTGAACTTTTTGGATGTGACGGTTATCAAACAAGAGGACGGATCATTGGGTCATAAGGTTTATAGAAAAGACACACACACTGATCGTTAGCTTCAAAAAGATTCTAACCACCACCCACTACAAAAAAGAGGCGTGATTAAGACATTAGTTCACAAAATTTGTGAACCAGCGCACTTAGACGATGAGATTGAACATCTTAGAGTGATATTTAAGAAGAATGTCTATTCAGACAGGGAGATAGATCGTGCACTACGCCCTAGACTGACAACCAGGACGGACGAGGAACGACAAAAACCCAAGGGGAAAGTTTTTCTACCATTTATCAGTAAGGTCACTGATCGTATTGAAAAAAATTTTAAGCAAGTACGATGTGGAAACTGTTTTCAGATCAATCACGAAAATAAAAGAATTTTTAAGATCTGCAAAAGATAAGCGACATCCTCTGGCCACACCAGGTGTCTATAAAATCTCCTGCAGTTGTGGAAAAGTTTATATAGGTACAACTAAAGGAAGTGTCAAGACCCGTCTGGGTGAACACAAAAGGAACTGCCGCCTCGGACATAACTGAGAAATCGGATGTAGCGGAACACGTGTATCAAGAAGGTGATCACGAAATAAAAGCGAGACGTCCGTCATAGCATAGACGTCGCATTATTAAGCGCGTTTGTACAGAGAGGCCATTGAGATTTTTAAACATCGAAATAATTTTAACAAAAAAGAAGAAGGTCTCAAACTTGATAAGATATGGATGTCAACACTGCAGCAACAGCATGACAATCGATTAATTTCAATCGAGGAGGTTGGCAATAGCAGAGACCACAGCACAGCCGACACCACATGACTGACAGCAGCGCCCTCTGTTTTGCCTATATATACGACGCTCACTCGCGCTCTCTTTGCTGTACGCCGCTTTACCTCCGAGGATGCCTTCCGCAAACGTCAGGGGAAAGTTTTATGCATGGATCACGGCATCTCAGCCCGGAAGCTTTAAGTAATAAAGAAAGATAATTTTTATCAGTAATAAGATTATTTAATCGTAGCTTACAATTTACCTTTCCTAAGGTCATTTATAATTTTGCGATGAAGGGAAAACAAAATGCGTGATTTCAAAAATAAATAAATAAAAATTTAAAAAACACTATAGCATATTACTGCGATAAATTAGCTTTCCGTAATTACTATGATATCTGTTAGAATCAGAACTTCAAAAACGAAACTGATTACAAATATAGAATAGCCGGCACAGCATCTGCTCTTGAAATCTAAATTGTAATCTTAAGTGTCAACTCAGCCTAGCCAGTCGCGGCCAACTGGAAACACGGGCCCCAGCGCGGTCGTCATGCCACGTAAGCAAGGTAGTTCCGAGCCGGCGCAATCGCTAGCTCAGTGGCTGCCCGCTATGACGCAATGGGGTGTGCCCCAGCAGCCGGCCAATCGGCTAGCGATCGCGCCGGCTCGGAACTACCTTGCTTATGTGGCAAAACGACCGTGCTGGGGCCTGTCTTTCCCGTTGGCCGCGCTAGCCAGCCCACTGACGTCAGAGGCTACAGCATTGTCAACTAAACGACTACGGCCTCTTATACAAGTGGCCGTGATACAGTTTGGTAGCCAACGATCCGAAGGTCTGAAGAGGATCGAAGTAGGTAGGATGACCAGAGGTAATCGTGTAAAAAAAGAGGTCAAAGTAAGAAAAACGAGGACGCACTAAAAATATGATCAAATTTAATAAATATGTCTATTATTAACACAGAAAAAGAGGATAAGGGATTTCTTGTCAGAGAGGACACAGCTCGTAGTAATCGATGGTAAGGCATCGACTAAAACAGAGATGGTATCGGGCGTTCCACAGGGTAGTGTTATTGGTCCTCTGCTGTTCCTTATTTACATATACGGTTTAGGGGAAAATCTAAGTAGCTCTCTTAGGTTGTTTGCAGATGACGCCGTCATTTGCCGTCTAGTAAAATCATCTGAAGATCAAAACCAACTGCAGAACGATCTGAATAAGATATCAGTATGGTGTAAAAAATTGGCAATTGACTCTAAATAATGAGAAGTGTGAAGTCGTCCACATGAGTACGAAAAGAAATCCGTTAAACTTTGTTTACAAGATAAATCAATCAAAAGGGAAGGCCATAAACTCTACAAAATACCTAGGAATTACTGTTACTTCAGACTTAAATTGGAAAGAACACGTAGATAATATCGTGGGAAAGTCGAACCAGAGACTGCGTTTTATTGGCAGAATCCTTAAAACATGCAACAGAACTACAAAAGAAACTGCATACACTACGCTTGTCCGTCCATTTTTGGAGTATTGCAACCCATTGTGGGTTCCTTATCAGGTGTGTTTGACGGAGGACATCGAGAGAGTCCAAAGAAGGGCAGCTCGTTTCGTATTATCACGATACAGGGGAGACAGCGTTACGGAAATGATGCAGGATCTGGGATGGGAATCATTACAACAACGGCGCTTATCGCTGCGGCGTGGGCTACTTGCGAAACTCCTCGGAATGCGAAAATATATTGTTGACTCCCACTTACATAGGTAGAAATGATCATCAGAATAAAATACGAGAAATCAGAGCTCGAACAGAGAGATTCAGGTGTTCTTTCTTCCTGCGCGCTATTCGAGAATGGAATGGGAGAGAAATAGTATAATTGCTGTTCGATGAACCCTCTGCCAGGCACTTAAATGTGATTTGCAGAGTATCCCATGTAGATGTAGATAACACACATTTCGGTGCGTTCACACAGCCAATATGAATGTGACTGTTTTTTCACTCTGTAAACAATTCAGCGTTAAATTTTACTTACGCCGGTGGCATGATGCAGCAGTTTTTCACGACTATCCTGTTTATGACGTCATATCTCCTTACGTATGTGTCGTAGGTGGTTCTTACCCCGACAGCGATTGTTGCCTTATAGTAAGGATCATGTGAAGGAAGTTTGGTTGAAATCGGTCCAGTGGTTTAGGACGAGATGTGGAACGTACATAAGATGTATAAATTCATCAAGCTGTACTCGTTTTCGTAAGAGCTGTCAAATGTGTCTAGAAAACAAACGACCTTGCAATGAAAAGAACCTTAATAAGTTCTATAGATGAATACATTCCTCGTATACATGGTACAGAAAAATATCAGTTGCGCTTTATAGTTTGACGAAAGCACTTTTCCTCAGACTTGCTGACAATAAGCAGGGCGGTCATTTAAGCGAAGCGGTCGCAGGTACGGCGGAAGGGCCGGTGTAGGAACTTGCGAGGCAGCCTGTGCCTTCACCTCGGTGTCCCGGATTTCTCACGACTGTCAACACATTCCGTATTTCCACAAATGTATCTTCTGACAAGTGTCTGTAAGACTCGGTACTAATGACCACAACAGTATAATCCTATACGTTTATATACATTTGAGCTGCGGTTTTTTTTTTTTTTTTTACCATGGCAGTAAAACAATCTAACCAGCTATTTCTTACTTTTATTGTCCACTGAGACCTAAGTTCCAGCCCCACTTATTTAACATTTTGCTACGAATTCACTTCCGTTAATGCATTGCCAGATTTTATTATTATTATTATTATGAAACTCACTCGGTCACAATGAACAGCAATTTACAATCACAAGTCACAAGTGCATGTCATGAACCTACAATGCCCAATGAAATACGGGACGGAAGTAATCGATTTTTCCACTCGCTTATGGATCGATCCATGATAAAACTGACGATCCTGCTGCCACCTGTAGCACAACCTTCGTGGTTCTATCTGATGTAGGCCGTGCCTATAGATAAAGTACCGGTAATTTAATAAAAGAGCAATAAATGGGACTAATCTATACATCTTATAAAATAGATTGTATGTGTGTATGTGGATCCGTGTGTATGTATGTATGTTCCACATGTCCTCTTAAACTACTTGACCGATATCAACCAAACTTGGTACACATATTCCAATCGCTGTTAGTCCATGGCAGAGTTTCGTAATATTACTCTCTACAAATCTGGAAAATTATATTATTGTAGGACACATAGTCAAGGATATGTAATGTGGTAAGCATTCGGTTGCACAGTGGTACAGTGCCAGACTACAAATCCAAAGGTCGTGGATTCGCTCCCCACCAGGGCCTAGAATTTTTATCTGTCACTTTCCACTTCTTTCGCCTCTTGCAGTATTGCTCATGTGAAAAATACCGAGTGGCACCGTGGTTCGGAACCCACGTTAAACTGTAGGTCCCCCTATAACTGGCTGGGTAAGTTAGTTCGAAGGTTGGAGGAAGGCAACGAACGGCATACCACCTCCACACAGGACCACGCCTAGTAAAGCACCTGTGGTGTTCAAACTAATCTTCGGATTGTTGATTGCTTTACCTTTTTAACTATTGAGCTGCATATTTCTTTGTTTTATTGTTTCATACATTTCTACGCTAATTTCATGAATACATGAAGATGAAGCCTTTTCCGAATTTTTATTTTCATTTTTAATAAAAGACTGGAAAAATGCATATACAGGGTGGTTTGAATAGGAACCGATGTCCCCGACAGCGATTGTTGCCTGATAGTAAGGAACATGTGTACCAAGTTTGGTTGAAATCGGTCCAGTAGTTTAGGAGGAGATGTGGAACATACATACACACATACCCACATGCAGCCTATTTTAAAAGACTAGTATTGCCTGTGGTCGAAATTCGACCAGTTATGTTCGCAAAGTCATGAAAATGAAAAAAATTAATATAATTGGAATTTATTGAGCACTGAAAATTTATATATTTTTAAGTGAATGCTATGAGAACAGGTGAAAGAAAGGGCAAAGAGGAAACATGAGAGAATGAGACACAAATGAGGGAATTAATTGCTTTGTTTCACAATTTGGCTGTACAAAACTTCAGTAAAAACATTTTTCGTAAAAAGCCTTTCAGCATTCGCTGAATGTTCTTGTTCTCTATGTTCGGAAATATAAAATTTCAAATCATCAAAGAGTCGAACTCTACTTGATGCAACATATAGCTGACCATGTGTGAAAACTGGTTTTCACAACGTTTTCAAATGTTTGTCCTTGAGACTTATAAAAATACTACATTCATAAACTTAATTGTTTACATTTAAAAACTGTATTTAAATGTTAAGAATTGGACATTACGCATAATTAAAAAAATGGGGCAGTGCGAATCTAACCACGAAACTCGGAGCACTAACTGAATGAGCTAATTTTACTTGTACCAGTGTGCCAACTACAACGGTATTTTTGTTACGACCAGAGAACGTTTAGTCTACTGATTAAACACCCAATATTTCCGAATTTTACAACGATGTTGACGGGTCATGGGAAACTGAAACTTATTATCAACGGTTCAGAATAATTGAAGACGGAACGTGCACAAGTAACAGATGTCGAAAGTATTTACCACCTGAAACTTCCTGGCAGGTTAAAATTGTGTGCCGGAACCGGGACTCGAACCTGTGACCTTTGCCTTTCGCAGGAGAGCTTCTGTGATGTTTGGAAAGTAGGTGGCGAGGTACTGGCGGAAGTAATGTTGTGGGGCGGCATCGTGAGTCGTGCCGGGATAGCTCAGTCGATAGAGCACTTGCCCGCGAAAAGCAAAGGTCCAAGGTTCGATCCCGGTTCCGGCACACAATTTTAATCTGCCAGGAAGTTTCATATCAGCGCACACTCCGTTGCAGAGTGAAAATTTCATTCTTTGGTTTCTTTATGTGAAGCGATAAATAATGTACAGCCAAAATGCATTCTTTTGTAGATCCTTTCATATTATGTACTGTATTTGTGTTTGCTAAAATACCTGATGTAACCGCCTGAATTTAACCATCAAACTTTTAATATCACTGTGTAATGGGACATGTCAAATCAAATGTTCAAATGTTTGTAGAGCGTACGGGACTTAACTACGGGGTCATCAGTCCCTAAACTTACAAACTACTTATGAACTATTTAATACTAAGGACGGCACAAATATCCATGCCCGAGGGAGGAATCGAACCCCCGACCGTAGTGGCCGTGCAGACCGTGACTGGCACGCCGCACCGCGGCCGACACATATCAAATAAATAATAAAAGTAACGGGTTATAATATGGTGGCAAAACTTATGGAGAATTAGGATTATAGCCGCAGCGGATTAGCTGCGCGTACTGGAGCGCCGTGTTGCGATGCGCGCGGCCGTCCGTCGTCGGGGGTTCGATTCCCCCATCGGGCATGGGTGTTTGTATTGACCTTGGTTTAGTTTACCTTAGGTTAAGTAGTTTGTAAGCTAGGAACTCTTGACCAAGCTGTTGAGTCCCATAGATTTACAAACATTTTTAAGGAGTATAATCCTAATTTTAACCACTTTTAACGGCTACGTGTAGACATGATTTTTACATTCCCAACATGTATGACAAACCACCTTTCGAATTATGTACGTTTAAGTGGCCTTCTTGTATGATTAATGTTAAAAATCGGTGCTCTCAGTTTCGTGTGAGCGTTGTTAAAAAGGACAATGTAAAAATCCAGCCGTACGCCGGACAAAGAAATAAAAAGAAGACATGTTGGGATTAATCCAGACGTCTGATCACCCTGTAGCACCAATAAATATCTTGGGCTACTTAACTGCTGAAGGAAGGCAGATGCACATGACAGACAGTCCAGCCCTGTGACAAAGGGAGAGTGCCCTAATAAAATTAATTCCGTGATTCTGACAGCACATTCGGCCCTTACGTGAAATTACGATTAGAATGATATCGGTCGCTGGCTGATAGGCCCAGTACTTTACAAGTAGCATAATTTAATTGCCAATTTCATTACATAAAGTGAATTTTCCCCGACAAGTAAGAACCTCCACAGGCTTGGCTGACACCTTGACTCCCTACTGGCGGAGGATTTATAATTTTGTCCTGTCCCGTTTAATTAATACGAAAATGAAGCAATATGTCGTACTCTTGAGAGCCCCTTTCGCCGTTAGTTCAAATTCGTTTCTTCCTCACCAACGGCGGAGGGACACGCCCTCGCGCCGTGCGGTGGAAGAACCGCTATTCCAGGTGTCCCAACCACCCAGGGCGCCGACCCTTGCCGCGCGGGCCGGGGGAAGGGCGCAGAAGGCGCGTTGTCAGGTTGGCTGCGGAGTCCCTCTTCTCCTCGGCGGAGCAATACAGTGTTCTGGAGTGACGGACATAAAACTGGCGGGAGACGCTCCCGACGCCCAGTCTTGCGCAGTTCTACGCCAGTGCTAATTGAGACAGCAGTCGTCCACTATTTTTATCGGTTATGTTTCCGGCGGGACGAGGAAATGTGTTCGCTAAGCAACGGGCGAAAGTCTACGCGAGGTTACCGTCAGGACTGTAGCCGTTGCCCCTGCCTGTTTCCCTTAACTCTCAAAGATACGTAATGTTTCTCAGCGCACTCTCTCTCTCTCTCTCTGCTAGGGGTTGGACTATTCGAGTTTGAATGAGTTTACTGAATTGACTGTCATAGTGTCTTGGTCCTGCAGCGAGACTTATTATTATTTCATGTGTAACAGGCTACAAATCAAATGTTCAAATGTTTGTATAGCTTATGGGACTTAACTACTGGGTCATCAGTCCCTAAACTTACAAACTACTTACGAACTAGCTAACACTAAGGACGGCACAAATATCCATGCCCGAGGGGGGATTCGAGCCCCCGACCGTAGTGGCCGTGCAGATGTTCAAATGTTTGTACAGCTTATGGGACTTAACTGCGGGGTCATCAGTCCCTAAACTTACAAACTACTTATGAACTACTTACGAACTAGTACGGCACAAATATCCATGCCCGAGGAGGGATTCGAACCCCCGACCGTAGTGGCCTTGCAGACCGTGACTGAAGCGCCTCTGTCCCCTCGGCCACCGCGGCCGGCTAAGAGGCTACCTCACATTCTTCTTGCTCAAAAGAACAATACAGACAGTTGTCATTAATTCATCCACTGCTGTCCTATTAGTAAGGTTCAATAGCACAAATGTTCAAATGTTTGTAGAACTTATGGGACTTAACTACGGGATCATCAGTCCCTAAGCTTACAAACTACTTATGAACTACCTAACACTAAGGACGGCACAAATATCCATGCCCGAGGGGGGATTCGAACCCCAGACCGTAGTGGCCGTGCAGACCGTGACTGAAGCGCCTCAGTCCCCTCGACCGGCTTCAATAGCACTGAAACCCTGCTAGAAGAGACGGAGTTCGATGCCAGCCACGGTCAGGCAGCAAAAAAAGTACAGGTGAAGTGGATGATCGCCAGTTCTCCAGGGGGAGGAAGTAGCAAGCAGTCAATTCAGCACTGTTTCGAAACAACGAATCTTGTGATTCATGTATCGGACGCTATATAACTTTCACATACGTTTCGCTGTCCGTCTACCTGGGTGAGTTCGACACAGCGCCCAGGCGTGCAACGGGGTTTTAAATTAATGCTACCAGTACCCTTCAACTGAGGTTTGAAAACTGGAATACCACCGAGAAAAGTTGTGAAGTCCTTCGGTGTTTTGAGGTAGTTTCGCGTGAACTAAGCGTTGTTATGCATTGTTGCTACATTTTTTAAAAGAAACTGTAATTGATTCTCTTTTACTTGACTGACTGAAGATGAAACTGATTATTAGAAACCCTGTCTGGACATTGAAAATTTTTAGCTCAGTTTTGTGGTTTCGTCGCGTACATTGTGAAATGTGTTTCCTTGTGTTAATACTTGTAGTAATATCTGTTGATAGCATTAAATATGTCTTAGGAACAAATCTTAAATATGTTGTTTATATTGATTGGTTGGAAAAGTTATTCATTTCTGGATGCCTGTAGATATTAGAACCGTGATCTTTCTTGTTCCATTTAAACTTAATTATGGAATTTAGAAGGTTGGAAAAAGTTTCATGGCTTTGGAATTTGAATATTACTATTTTGTGCTTCCTTTGTTACAATATTTGTTTGTATGAAAATATCGATTAACTTAGCAAATGTTTACTTTAACACGATTGTAAAATCGTAGTAGCAAACAAATCATGTGCCATTCATTTAAGTCTAGTGAATGACGTATTAAGACCATGTTGATATTCCATAGATGTTTCGTATTTACTGTATCGCCCTACTACAGCTTTCTGGCTCACGCGAATCAGCGGAAGTAGCAGGACGCAGGGCTGCGGCACGTCAAGTGTTTTGAGTGTCGATGCAGTGAGTCGACTCACTATGGTGTCCTGCAGCTGTCGCGGTTCACGTGAATCAGGAAAGGCACCGCGGCGCACGACTCTGCAGCACGCCAGATGTTTCGTGTGCCGAAAGAAGTGAGTCGACTGTTTCGAAACAGTGAAATGATCCGAACTGCCCATCAATGCGCTAGGCCTGTGTCGGCGATTGTAAAATTTTACGGAAGTACCTATGCGTTGGGGACTTTTGGATGAAAATTCCCTATACGATTTTAATGCTTAAAAGTACCTGCGTGTAGGGAAAATTCCCTACGTCTGGCAACACTGCGCCGGACAAAGAAATAAAAAAGAAGACACGTTGGGCTGAATACGGACGTCTGATCACCCTAGAAATAGGTAACGATGTACAGAAATAAAAAGACAGGCAGCTGGTTTCTCCAGTGAGAAGTGTTCTCCCCTGTATCGCACTTATCAATGGTCTACGGATTGATTAGCAGAGCACTGTCGGAAGCAGAAGAGGCAGAAAGGCATCTCCGGTATTATTAGCCGTGGTGCGGTGTCGAAATTAGAGTCCAATGTCGCGCCGCGCAGCTGAGCAGTTTGCGGACTGTTGTGATGCCTGCGGCGTCCCCCCCCCTCCCCCCGCCGCGCGCCACACCCCCCACCACGCGGCTCGGCTCGGCGGGCCCGTGCGCTGATTGGCCGCTGCGTCCGCTCTCCGTACCAGGAAAACGGCCGGCTTTTCCTCGTGGATGTGGGACTGCGCCCGGCACGAGGTCATTGCCAGAGCGGGCCGGCCTTGGCGGCGGCGCGCACCCGCCGATGCCTCGCGCCTCTTTTCTCTTCCACGTCACATTACGGCCCTTTATTTATTAGCCGACAACAAACTGCCGAGCCTCACAACCATTTAAGCGGGCCCGCCAACGGGTCTCCCGCGCTTACGTAAAACGAGCGATAGAAACTTCACTTGTCATAGGTGCAATGTTTATTAATTTCCCCCACAGAGAGACACGCGATATTTTTATTTCCTAGTGGTTGGCAAACAGTCAACTGCGCCAGATAAGACAGCTGCAACGATAGTAATTCTGGAAGCTCTTATGCGTGGGAAACAATGGAGCATTATACGGAGGAAGTGAACGCATGTCTTAGGTCACCAGCCTTCAGATACGACGTTCTAAATGGCAGCTTTCTTTCAGTGAAGATAACCGAAACATAAAAAAGAGAAACAAACTAATAATTCACACAACGAGGCACCAACACGTATGATAACTGGTTTACTTGATCTACAAGCATGTGTCACGTGAATTTAGAAAGAAACGCGTCACATAAATTTAGAATGAAAAAAAATTACGTTTTATGATAGAAGCTAACTATTTCGTGAATGGCTGTTTATTTGTTTCACGAACGTCGGTTAAGTAAGAAATATATTACGTTCAAGTTCTGGAATATACTACGTACAAGCTGCTACGAATCGTTCCCGCAAGAACCTCGAAGATAGTGTTGCACTTCTTACAAGCACGTTACGCGATCTTTAGCAGACTCGTAAAGGTAAAACCTTCTTAAGGTTCTTCACTCCGCTCCTAAGGATTTGCTGTTGAACACCTTGGAACAATTGGAAACATTTACTTACTGTAAAAATAATTCTTTGACACACTTCAACGGTTAGATTTTCGTGAGAAAAATTTCTTTCGATATTTTAGAGGGTGTCATTTAAAGGATGGTTGCTTTCTCTGCTCAATGACTATCATAGTACACCAGACTTCAGATACCATGTTCTAAATGGCAGCTTTCTTTGAGTGAAGATAACTGAAACATAAAAATAGAAACACACTGATAATTCACACATCGAGGCACCTACACGTATGATAACTGGTTTACTTGACCTACGGGCACACGTCACGTAAATTTAGAGAGAAAATAAATTACATTTGATGATAGGACCTTACTACTTCGTGAATGAATGTTTATTTGTTTCACGAACTTCGGTTAAGTAAGAAATATATTACGTACAAGTTCTGGAATATACTACGTACAAGCTGCTACGAATCGTTCCCGCAAGAACCTCGAAGATAGTGTTGCACTTCTTACAAGTACGTTTCGCGAACTTTAGCAGACTCGTAAAGGTAACACCTTCTAAACGATAAGCTTTCTGAAGGTCCTTTACTCCGCTCCTAAGGATTCGCTGATGAACACCTTGGAACAATTGGAAACATTTACTTACTATAAAAATAATCATTTGACGCACTTCAACGAACAGTTAGATTTTCGTAAGTAAAATTCCTTTCGATCTTTTCGAGGCTGTCATTTAAAGGATGGTTGCTTTATCTGCTCAATGACTATCATAGTAGAGATACTTCTTCTATTTGGTGGTCCTTGATGTAACAGTTTTTTATACTGCACTTGACAGTGGAAAATCCTATAGGATAGGTAACAACTCATCGTAAAGAGGCTCGCTGAGTTGCTCTCAGACACGAAAATAAATAATCACATTCACACAACTTTAGTTAATTTAAGAGAGTTGTTAACTATCCTCCATTATTTATAAATAATATCTTATTTTCTCTGCATTTTATAAATCTTATTATCCCATATTACGTAATGATACTATTTTTACGAGTCTGTTCTTAAAGATATCATACTTATACCAAAGCAAGCAGCTATGTTGCATTGACTATATCTGTGGACATCGATAACCAGAAGCAATCGGCATAGCAACATATGGGCCGGCGGCGGTGGCCGAGGGGACTAAGGCGCTCCAGTCACGGTCTGCACGGCCACTACGGTCGGGGATTCGAATCTCCCCTCGGTCATGGATATTTGTGCCGTCCTTAGTATAAGGTAGTTGATAAGTAGTTTGTAAGTTTAGGGACTGAAGACCCCCATAAAAAATGCAACATATGGCATTTTCCAAATACATCTTTGTCTGCAGGCAGCTATCATAACACCAATGTCTCCACGGAAAAGCGTCCCTGACATTATCAACCGACAACAGCAGACGTCGATAACATCGGCTCTTGTTTTAAATGATTCTAATTGTTTTAAAGCACAAGTCCTGGAATATACCAATTACACGCTACTACGAATCGTTCCCGCAAGAATTTCGAAGATAGTGTTGCACTGCTTACAAGTCCATTTCGTGAACTTTAGCAGACGACTTGTAAAGGTTAACACATTATAAACGATAAGCATCCTTAAGATGACATTACACAATGTCTTAAGGTCGCCGGCCGCGGTGGCCGAGGGGACTGAGGCGCTCCAGTCACGGTCTGCACGGCCACAACGGTCGGGGGTTCGCATCCCCCCTCGGGCATGGATATTTGTGCCGTCCTTAGTGTTAGCTAATTCATAAGTAGTTTGTAAGTTTATGGACTGATGACCCCGTAGTTAAGTCCTATAAGCTATACAAACATTTGAACATTTAGCCTGCCGTGGTGGCCGAGGGGACTGAGGCGCTTCAGTCACGGTCTGCACGGCCACTACGGTCGGGGGTTCGAATCCCCCCTCGGGCATGGATATTTGTGCCGTCCTTAGTTGTAGGTAGTTCATAAGTAGTTTGTAAGTTTAGGGACTGATGACCCCGTAGTTAAGTCCCTTAAGCTTAACAAACATTTGAACACATTTTTCTTAAGGTCCTTCAATCCGCTCCTAAGGATTTGCTATTGAAGCGCTTGGAGCAATTGGAAACATTTACTCACTACAAAAATAATCCTTTGACATTCCTCGACGAACAGTTAGACTTTGGTGAGAATACTTTTTTTGAAGGTGTCATTTAAAGGATGGTTGCTTTCTCTGCTCATTCACCATCAAAGTACTGATTATTTCTTCTATTTTGTGGTCCTTGATGTAACAGTTTTAATAATGCACTGAAATTTTATAAATAATATCTTATTATTTCTGCATTTTGTATTTCTTATTATCCTATATTAATATAATGATACTATTTTTACGAGTCCGTTGCTAAAGATAGCATACTTACGCCCGTACTGTCTGCTGTGTTGCGTCTACGATAACTGTGAACATCGATAACTGAAACCAATCGCCACAGCAACCTATGGCATTTCCCAAATACATATGTGACTGCAGGCAGTTATCAAGACACCAATGTCTCCATGGAAACGGCGTCCCTGAAGTTGCCAACCGACAGTAAAAGACGGCGAATACAGACAGTCATCGTGACACAAATATGTTTGTGGAAACGAAAGCCCTGGCGATACCAACCGAAGCCAGCAAATGGCGATGCAAATACAGTCTTCTGTACTCCTTTATCTTACTTGTGCACATCGATAATCGAATGAAATCGGCATGGCAACGTTTGATGATTTCCAAATACATCTCTGACCGCAAGCAGCCACCATGGAAACGGCGTCCCTGACGTTATCAACCGACCACAGCAGACAGCGATAACATTGGCTCTTGTTTTAAATGATTCTGTTTTAAATCACTGTTTGTAACACATACCAAATACACTACGACTCATTCCCATAAGAACCTCGAAGATAGTGTTGCACTACTTACAAATCCATTTCGCCAACTCTAGCAGACGACTCGTAAAGGTAACATCAGTATTGCTGGTGACGTTCAGTTAGCGTAGTACAGGGTATCAGTGACAATAATATCCTTACAACTTCACTGAATACGTTTATAAATCGGAATACAAGGAAATGTAGAAGATCTGTTTAGCTAGAGCAATGAAAGACATGCCAAAACTAACTGACAGTTCAACATGAAAATATCATCTCTTGCACAGAAGAAGTTGAACAACAATGGGCAAAGTTCAAATCATTCTACAACGCGCTTTGGCCTCGTTATGCTCGGAACAAAAAGTGTGAGAGGTGGAATAGTTCTGCAGTTACATGTTACGAAAGCAAAGAAAGGTGCGCTGCAAATCTAAACGTAGCCAAAGCCTCACAAAGAACTAAAGAAAGTCAAAATCAGCATAAAGAGAACTATGCTTGAAGTGTTCGAAGTATTTGAAAGTATATATCTGTCTATCTACATGATAGAAAATTCTACTGAAGTTCTGGTCTTGTTAAATCAGTAAGCGGGATCGAAGCCTTTTATCCAGACACCGTGGGGCCAAATAGTTTTCACAGGGAGAATGACAGTGTTAACTGCGAAATAGTTAACATCAATTTTTGAAAACCTTTTCACAGAGGAAGTTCGCACTCCAGTTCCATCTCTAGATTATAGCACGAGCGAGAAAATGACGTTTACCGAAATACATGACCTAAACATAGCACTGCAGCTGTAATCCTGTAGGCCACTGAACCTGACGGGATACTGATTCAAAAATGTTCAAATGTTTAAGGGACTTAACTGCGGGTCATCAGTGACTAAACTTATAAACTACTTATGAACTACATTATACTAAAGACGACACAAACGTCCATGCCCGAGGGGCGATTCGAAACCCCGATGGGGAACGGTCTCGCGCATCTGAGCATAGCGCCTCATGAGCTCGGCTGCTCCGCCGCGGTGTTACCGATTCTATTCTACACGAAGTATGCGAAAGAATTTGCAGTGCTACCGTAGATTTCCAGAGGAGTAAATCTTTCCAAATGACCGAATAAAAGAATACAAATCATTCCCAGTTTCAAACAGTATCTTCGAATTGAGCACAAAACTGTAGACCTATTACCCGGTTTAACCACACTATGTTACCACTTCTCACTGTGAAGTATTTTGAGCATTTTATTTTTCTGCATTATTTACATGCTACCAATGTGTGAATCGGTTCTCGCCAAACAAGCACTGTTAGTGCAACTTCAGTAGGCCTGACTTCATAATGAACTTCGCAGTTCGCAAGCCTTCGCCAAATAATAAAACGCAACAGGTACAGAATTGCATTAAAGATTTTATGCTGACGTATATCACTGACATAGGTCTGTTGCAGAATTTTGTATGCTCTCGTATTATGACATTTCCGGAGACCGAAAAATTTATTTAGGAATTAATGTGGCTCCAAAACGAACGATCACGTGAAAAGCAGCTCACTCTTTTGACTTCCGGAGGGCGTTAAACAGTTTCCCAGTGCTGCCTATCAAGGAAGCTCCCAACTGCTCTCAGATTTAGTGCTAGGATGATGCAACGCATAGCCTATCAAACTACGAAGGCAGATCAATCACGCAAACAGGAAGACTTTGTGTGGCGCTGTGGGGGAAAGAAAAGCAAGCAAGATAGGAACAGTAAACGGTCAAAGTGCAGGATATGCAATATTGGGCAGTGCCGTAACGACATGGTTCTTGGGTGATCGCGATCGACGACGCTGCGGAAGAAGTGTGTTCAAATTTCTTTCGATCTATGTACTTTCTGTTTTTCACATAATTATTAACTGTAAAATGTAAACTTTCACGGCCGGAATGGTCAAAATTACTAAAAACTTCCGGGCTATTATGCCCTGGTCTTGTGGATTTATAATGGAAACCCAAAGTTTCGTCCCCGACTGCGGAGGACATTTTCAAGGGGGATCGTGGCACTTTTGAATGTCCGATGCACACCCTGGCTCGCTAGTGATTGTAGCCAAACTCCGTTTACAAGGGCTCGCGCGCAGAGGTACGACGTCAGATGTTTTTGATATGCGCGCGCAATTCGTCGTTGCCGATTGCCGGCAAACCTTCTCGGAAGATACAGGATCACCTGAAATCGGCAAAGGATGCTCGCAAACCGCTGGAACAAGCAGGAATTTATAGGATTCCGTGTAGCTGTGGAGACGTATACGTGGGTACCACAAAAAGAACAGTCAAAAAACGACTAGATGAGCACAAAGGGAACTGTAGAAGGGGAGAGATTGACAGATCACCTGTTGCTGAACATGGTTTTCAACCAGGGGACCACCTTATTCAATTTGATAAGACTCAGGTTTTAGCAGCCACAAATGGATACCACGAAAGACTGTACAGAAAGGCTATAGAAATTGTAAAACATCCCAATAATTTCAGTCGGATGTAGGAGGGCGTGAAACTAAATAAAATCTGGATTCCGGTATTTAAGAAGAAATGTAACAGTCTTCCACCATGGGACGATATAAACGGACGACGGTAATCGGCAACGACGAATTGCGCGCGCATATCAAAGACATCTGACGTCACACCTCTGCGCGCGAGCCCTCGTAAACAGAGTTTGGCTTCAGCCAGTAGCGAGCCAGGGTATACATCGGACATTCAAAAGTGCCGCGATCCCCCTTGAAAATGTCCTCCGCAGTCGGGGACGAAACGTCGAGCTTCCAGAATAAATCCACAAGACCACGGCATAATAGCCCGGAAATTTTTAGTAATTTTGATAATTATTAACTGTTCTTCTTGGAGCCTTGACAACTGCTACATTATATACAGGGTTATTCAAAAAGAAAGAACAGCTTTCAAACATTTATTTCTTCCAAACTCCAAAAGATAGAAACACGATTCCAACATTAATGAAAAGAGAAAATTTACAATTTGTTATTAATAATTATGTTATGCGTTCAATATGAGTAACGTGTGTTACACTAATAAGCTGGTCTCTGGTTATCGAATTCACAGCTTGAACAATTCAATGTCGTAGACCTTCAAAACTGTCAGGTATAGGAGGGATAAAAACACGGTGTTTCACGTAACCTCATAAAAGTCACACGGAGTGAGATGCGGAAACCTTGGAGGCCACCGGCGATAAAGTGAATCTTCTGCTCCTCCTCTTCCAATCCAACATCCTGGAAAGGTGTTCTTCAAGTAATTTTTTCTGACGAGTCAGCTTTTCATGTAAGTGGCAAGGTTAACACACATAACTGTATGATTAGGGGCAGTCAAAAGCCACATGAAACTTTGCAACATGATCGTGATAGCCCAAAGATGAACGTTTATTATGCGTTGAACAGGAAGAAAATGAAGCCCTCCGCCTTTTTTTTTACTTCATGCAAGACAGCGCACCACCACACAATCTGACTAACGTCTGGAATTTTCTCAATGTCCGTTTTCCGGGTAAATGGATTGGCAGTTCTGCACCATTTGCATGGCCTGCCCGTTCCCCATGCCTGACACCAGTACACTTTTTCTTCTGGGTCTTCATCAAAGATATGGTGTATGTACCTCCTTTGCCGGCCACTCTACCGGAACGTAGAGCAAGAATCTACGCCGCCGCTGAGCAAGTTACACCTGCAATTCTGATGCGAATTTGGGAAGAAATCAGTTACCGATGGGATGTCTGCAGGCTAACTAACGGAAGCCACATCGAACACTTTTAGTTTAAGGTAAAAGCTTGATGTGTTTTCCTTCAAAATCAGCTCTATGCCTATTTTTAATGAATTAACATGAATTTTCAAAGTTGTAAAGTCCCTTTTGAAACACCCTGTACAATGTATATAAACAATGAAGATCCAAACTTCCTGGTAGATCAAAATTGTGTGCCGGAACCGGGACTCGAACCTGGAACCATGGTCTTTCGCGGACAAGCGCTCTACCGACTGAGCTATCCCGACACGACTCACGATGCCGCCTCACAACTTTACTTCCGCCAGTACTTCGCCTCCTACTTTCCAAACTTCACAGAAGCTCTCCTGCGAAACATGCGATACTAGCACTCCTGGAAGAAAGGATATGGTGGAGACATGGCTTAGCCACAGCCTAAGGGATGTTTCCAGAATGAAACTTTCACTCTGCAGCGGAGTGTGCGCTGATATGAAACTTCCTGGCAGATTAAAATTGTGTGCCGGAACCGGGACTCGAACCTGGGACCTTTGCCTTTCGCGGGCAAGCGCTCTACCGACTGAGCTATCCCGACACGACTCACGATGCCGCCTCACAAGTTTACTTCCGCCAGTACCTCGCCTTCCTACTTTCCAAACTTCACAGAAGCTCTCCTGCGGCATCGTGAGTCGTGTCGGGATAGCTCAGTCAGTAGAGCGCTCGCCCGCAAAAGGCAAATGTCCCTGGTTCGAGTCCCGGTTCCGGCACACAATTTTAATCTGGCAGGAAGTTTCATATCAGCGCACGCTCCGCTGCAGGGTGAAAATTTCATTCTGGAATGAAGATCTAAATAAACTAGTACACCTGCCAAAATCGTGTAGGGCGCCGGAGAGCAAGCAGAAGTGACGTAACGTGATCTAATGTCTGAATTAGTGCTGGAGGGAATTAACACGATGCATCTTCCAGAACATTCCATAGATCCGTAGGAGTACTAGTCGTGGGAGGTGGAGGTTTCTTCTTAACAGCACGTTGTCAAGGCACATATGCTCAATAACGTCCACGTTTCGGAGGTTTGGTGGCCAGCGTATCCTGCAGCCACTGTATACCAATTCTGGACGTGTGGAGTATAGCACTGCCCTGCTGAAATTTCTCAGTTCCGTCGGAATGCACAATGGACATGAATCGATGCAGGCGATCAGCAGGGTTGCGTACGTACATGTCACCTGGCAGGATCGTACCTGCTTGTATCACTCCAACTTTACACGCCGCACACCATGTCAAAACCTCCACCAGCATGAGCAGTCCCTTGCTGACAAGCAAGGTCCATGGGATTCATGAGGTTGTCTCCATACCTGTAGACGCCCATCCTCTCGATACAATTGGAAACGAGACTCATCAGACCAGGCAACATGTTTCCAGTCATCAACAGTCCAATTTCAGTATTGACAGGCCCAGGAGAGGCGTAAAGCTTTCTTTAGTACAGCGAGCAAGGGTACATGAGGGGGGGCCTTGGCTCTGAAAGCCGATACCTATGACGTTTCGTTGAAAGGTTCGCACGCTGATACTTGTTAATGGCCTAGCACTGAAATCCACAAGAATTTGCGGAAATGTTGAACTCCCGGCACGTTGAACGATTCTCTTCAGTCGTCGATGGTTCCGCTCTTTCGGGATCTAGTTCTAAATCAAATGTTCAAATGTTTGTATAGCTTATGGGACTTAAGTACGGGATCATTAGTCCCTAAACTTACAAACTACTTATGAACTAGCTAATCCTAAGGACGGCACAAATATCCATGCCCGAGGGGGGATTCGAACCCCCGACCGTAGTGGCCGTGCAGACCGTGACTGGAGCGCCTCAGTCCCCGCGGCCACCGCGGCCGGCGATCTATTTCTGGCCACAGCGATGTCAGAGGGTTCCCAATATTCACGCTGCATCTGTGAAATGGTCCTCCCATATCATGGGTGTGTGTGTGGTTAGTTCACCACAGGTGACAGTGCGTCTGTATGATGAAAATAATGAGCTCACTCAATCGTATTATGCGGTTTCAATTGAGGAAAATGCTTCTGCTGCTACGGAGACACAGTGAAAGTTCTGAACCAATGTAGCAGGCAGTGGGTCCAAAAGAATAATGGGAGAGATAATTGACCCGCAACATAAACGTATCAGAAAGATCCTTTATTGTATGATGTCACGAATGCAGAACATTTATTGGCAACAGTTACTTCCATTATAAAACCTAGCGGATAAAATTGGAACGACCACACAAGATTAATTGTGGGTAAGAGGTAAGTAGCCCATCATTAATGGAACTAGCTTAAGAAATTGTTGTTTGTAAATCTATCGGAAAAATGTTCAAATGTTTGTATAGTCTATAGGACTTAACTAGGGGGTCATCAGTCCCTAAACTTACAAACTACTTATGAACTACTTACGAACTAGGACCGCACAAATATCCATGCCCGAGGGGGGATTCGAACCCCCGACCGTAGTGGCCGTGCAGACCGTGACTGGAGCGCCTCAGTCCCCTCGGCCACCGCGGCCGGCAAAAGAGCGACACGCTGTAAGGAGATGGGCAAAACTTGATAGAGTTTCTTGTGAGCTTAGTTTTACTACGATACACATAACAAGTGCATCACAGCAATTTTACCTGCGGACCAAGCAGAGGAACGAACATCAGACATGATATTCACAGCTTGTTGAAGATCAGGTTCGCAAAGGAATACAAATCACATATCGTATGGATGGCAAGCTGTTTAGCCTTAGCAGGCTCAAGGCTAGAACCGAGACGTTGGTAACATCTGTTATGGAGCTTCGATATGCAGACGATAATGCTATACTGAACCAATCAGAAGAAGACGTCCAACTCATTTCAAACGCCTATTATAAATCAGAACTCAAAGTCAACATCCAGAAGATCAAAATTGTATTCCAAATAGCTCCTGGAACATCTGCACAAGCCCCTGAAATAACAATCAACAGCCAGACACTTGAGAATGTCGAATGTTTCGCATATCTCGATAGCCATCTCTCTGCAGAAATCAAATACCGTGTGAAAATGTGCTGTAACTGCATCCGTAAGACTGCGACAGAGAATATTCAACAACCATGACACTTGCTGTCGAACCAACTAGTCGTATACAAGTCTGTGGTCATACCGACACTCATATACGTGCGAGACATGGGCAGTATACCGGCTACATGCCAAAATACTTAAAAAATTCCCTCAAAGCTTTGTTAGAAACATCCTGGAAATAACCAGGAGGGATAAATGCACGAATATTTGCGTTCTGGAGAAGGCCGGAACTACAAGCATTGCGGCAATGTTAGGCTAAACATCAGCTACGCTGGCTCAGACATGTGATCCGTTTGTCAGACCTTCGCGTTCCCAAACAAATGCTATATTCTGAATTAAGTGAAGGTAATCGTCATCATGGATGTCAGAGAAAAAGGACTGCATTAAAGACACCTTGAAGAAATGTAGCAAAAGCACAGTAAACTGGGAAACAAACACTTTGGCTCGTCGTTTCTGGAGAAACACCATCTATAATGGTATAGCACACTACGAAGACCGCCGGCCGCGGTGGCTGAGGGGACTGAGGCGCTTCAGTCACGGTCTGCACGGCCACTACGGTCGGGGGTTCGAATCCCCCCTCGGGCATGGATATTTGTGCCGTCCTTAGTTGTAGCTAGTTCATAAGTAGTTTGTAAGTTTACGGACTGATGACCCCGTAGTTAAGTCCCATAGACTCTACAAACATTTGAACTACGAAGACCAGACAAGTCGAACTGCTGAGGAAAGACGCACGAGAAGAGAACGAGGAGACGTTTTGAGAAGAGATGAAAATTTACCAGGAGGTGCCTCAACATACGCTTGTCATCTATGCAGTGGATTGGACTGATCAGCACTTTGAAGACCCATCAATAGGAGAAGGAAGTCTGTCATACCCGTTTGCGATTGATTGCCTGTGATGATGATGCATCACCGCATGAAACTGAAATTGCGCAGTAACAGCAAAGGAACTCCAAAGTTGGAGAACGTGCGCCGCGGCGGATTAGCCGTGCGTACTGGAGCCCCGTGTTACGGTGCGCGCGGCAGTTCGCCGCCGGGGGTTCGAATCCGCCATCGGGCATGGATGTTTACACCGTCTTTAGTATAAGCTAGTTCATGAGTAGTTTGTAAGTTTAGGGACTGGTGACCCCGTACTTAAGTCCCATAAGCCATACAAACATTTGAATATTTGGAGAACGTGGAACAGCAGTGTTCTTGTAGGCATTACGTCTGGATTGATTCGCGCAATTCTGGTGGAAGATGGACCAAACGCAATGTCAAAATCAAATGTTCAAATGTTTATAATGCTATGGGACCAAACTGCAGAAGTCATCAGTCCCTAGACGTACCAACTACTTGAACTAACTTCCGCTAAGGACAACACACACAGCCATGCCCGAAGGAGGACTAGAAACTCCGGCGGAGAGCAGCCGCGCACTCTGCAGTACGGCGCTTTAGAGCGCACGGCAAAGGCAATGTAACCAGAATGAAAACCGTTGCTAACACAGCACGAAAAAAGGCGGATATGTCCCCGCCACAGTTGTAAAAGAGGAGAACATAGCTTTTCGACTTACCTCGCAGAAAAAAGGAGGAAAATGCGCCCGTGGTTTTAGATGTGACCACCATAGATTAATGATTTGTTAGATCCGCGGACATTTGGGTTCATATTATAGTGAAGATTTCAATCATCCATGTAGTAGTTCAATCTACGTCGTCGTGAAAAACTGAACCAAGCAACTGCATGGTGGACCTATTTGAATCGGTAAGAAAATTTTAACTGTAGAATTATTAGTCGCATTTAGTATCCGTGGAGCTTGCCAACATTTTCGAAATCGCAAAGTCCTTTTCAAATGTTCAAATTTTTTTAAGGCTTATGGGACTTAAATGCTGGGTCATCAGTACCTAAACTTACAAAATTATTAGCTGAGGCTCTATAATAGCCTAGGACGTGTGTCCCACTAACCAGATAGTAGAGTTATATTTTGTGCCAGGTGAACGTTTCATTGGAGAGATGGTGAACCACTTAACCAGCACGTTTCTGGTGGTCGTTCTACTGATGAGGGCCAGCATACCTCTGGCGAGCTCGCACGCCAGACACCGGCAACATTCATATATATGTTTCCTGGTGTTCGAAGCCTGACAATGGGCATAATTGCCGGAGGCGACGAGATGCATATCGGCCATCCTTTGGTTCGTCGGCATCACGTTGTACACCAGTTTGTACCAAAGGCTGCGGACTTCTGACGGCAGGATTGGATGGAAGATGTTGGCCCTCACCCATCGCCAGCTGATCTCCGCAATCGAGTCTCCAGTTAGTGGGTCGGCAGCGGACCTTTTAACGTATCATACGTCAGACGAACCGTGTGGAGCTTCGACGTTGCAGTCCCTGATACATAACTGCCACTAAGATGTTATTGTTGTGGTCTTCAGTCCGCAGACTGGTTTGATGCAGCTCTCCACGCTACCCTGTCCTGAGCTAGTCTCGTCATCTGAGAATACTTTCAGCAACCTACATCCTTTTTAATCTGCTTACTCTATTCGTTCCTCGGTCTCCCTCTACGATTTTTACCCCACACACTTCCTTCTAATGCTAAGCTGACAATTCTTGATGTCTCAGTATGTGTCCAACCAATCTATCCCTTTTCTTAGTCAGGATATTCCACAAACTCCTTTCTTCCCGATTCTGTTAAGCACCTCCTCATTAGTTCCGTAATCTACCCATCTAATTTTCATCATTCGTCTGTATCACTACATTTCAAAAGCTTCTATCATCTTTTTATATGAACTCCTTATCGTCCTCGTTTCACTCCCATACAATGCTACACTCCAGACAAATGCTTTCAGAAAGGACTTCCTAACATTTAAATTAATACTGGATGTTAACAAGTTTCGCTTCTTTAGAAACGCTTTTCTTCCCTTAGACAATCTGCGTTTTGTATCTTCTCTACTTCGGCCATCAGAAGTTATCTTGCTACCCAAATAACAAAACTCATCTACTACTTTTGTCTCATTACTTAATCTAATTCCTTCAGCATCGCCAGATTTTCTGACATTACGTTCAGTTACCCTCGTTTTACTCTTGTTAATGTTCATCTTGTATCTCTCATTCAAGACCCTGTCCATTCCATTCAATTGCTCTTACAGATCCTTTGCAATCTCTGACAAAATTACTATGTCATCGGCAAACCGCAAAGTTTTTATTTCTTCTCCCTGAACTTAAATTGCCTCTTCAAATTTCTCCTTGCATTTCTTCACTGCTTGCTCAATGTACAGATTGAACAACATGGGGAAAGGCTACAACCCTGTCTTACTACCTTCCCAACCTTTTCTACCCTTTCATGTCCTTGGACTCTAATAACTGCTGTCTAGTTTTTGTATAGGTTGAATATAACTCTCCGCTCTCTATATTTTACCGGTGATACTTTCAGAATTTGAAAGAGTGTACTCCAGTCGACATTGTCAAACGCTTGCAATTAAGATAATAGTCACGAATATGTGACAGCTTTACGGAATGCCTACTATCAACATGGAAGCCTTCTCCGTTCGTGGTCGGTACAACTCTACAATGGCCGCCTTTGGACCCTGAAGGTTGGTTTCTGACAAAGTGCCTGTCCTATTAACGAGGAGGGCCATGTACTTGTTATAAACGTGCACGAGGCCCAACGCTCCCACAGTGGGGGGAGTGGGGGTGGGAGCATGCACATGGTCCCCTGGACTCCACAGTAGCCAGAACGTCAGTTGCGATATTGCACGTGTCATCATTTTTGATATGGTTAAGAATTGGGCCACATACGAGGCCCGGCCATGTATGTGAGTGTTTGTCAACGTGCCCTCTGAAGTCGACGTGCTGCATTGTCCGCGAATCAAAGCGAGGACCTTCCGCCAAGTGCTGACTTGCGTTTGTTTCGGTTCTCTGGTGACAGTGAGACCTAGGTTCTTTTTCTCCTCCACTACGCGATACCACGGTCGAGAAGAGTTAATGCCACGTCGATTGGACACACACCATAGTCAGATATCCAACGACGGCGTTACGTCCTGAGAATTGGTACGCTATTCTACCAGATCTCCTAAACATTTTATCGCCCTTGAAACACTGTAATTAGCTACTGTCCCAAGACAAGGTAGTGGCGTGTCGTGTGATATATATCTGCTTGGGTACCGTTCGTCGTCAGCGCCAGTAATCCAAAGTACAGAAATCCGTGACACGCAGCACCTGTGAATCTGTCTGATAAACCGTATGATCCTACACTGTGTTACTCGGTGACTTAGTGGTTACAATGCTGTAAACTGGCTAAAAGGGTACATGGTTCGTTATATTTTGAAGGAGCAAAGAAGACTTCTCGGTGTATCTAACATCGCTTCGATTCTCTTCATTCCTATTTTTCCGTGACCCATACTTACAGTACTATACTTTCAATGTACGTGTTTATTTTTTTACTCTGTAATAGGAACAGTATTAGATACAAATATACTTCTTGTAGACATGAATGTTTTCTTTGCCTATGCAAGAATACATTTTACATCGTTCTTGTTTCCGGCACCATTTGTTATTTTGCTGCTAAAAAAGGTAAAGCGGTCAACAATCCGAAGATTGGTTTGAACACCACAGTGCTTTACTAGGCATGACCCTGTTTGGAGGTGGTATGCCGTAGCCTTCCTCCGACCTTCGAACTGACTTACCCAGCTAGTTATAGAAGGAACTACAGTTTAACGTGGGTTCCGAACCAATTCTTTCATGAAACTTATTGCACATTACTGTTTCAGCACACTCTTTTTCTAATGAGATCCGGTTTCAGTCATAGACCATCATCTGATGGCTGTGTCAAACGCACAAAAGCCCGAGAGTGGCAGCTCATATCAAAAAGTAAAAAAGGTACGAAGACAACATAACATTACGTTCTCTTTCTACCTTTTGTACTTTTGTATGTGTTGCCATCCTTGGGCTTTTGTACGTCCGATACAGCCACCAAATGATGGTCTCTGGCCGAAACCGGTTCTGATTAATAAAAAGAGTGTGCTGAAACAGCAACGTTCAAGGCTTTTTACGAAATATATAAATACTGCTGGCAATTGTCTGAGAAACTGATTCGATTATTTTTTCACTTAATGTATTTCACGGTCCTTAATTACTATGTTAAGTATTTAATCACATTTCTGGTAGTTTATGAAGTTCAATAACTTGACAATTAACACCATATAACACTTATACACTAATAGAAAACGGGCAAATGAGGTGGATAAAGATGTAGGTTACTGTCTCGTCTATCTTTACGGAGCCCAGGTTGCATCTAAAAGTTTTAGGAAATTGGTGGCACTAATCAACGACTTCTGCCGTGGCGGAGCGGCCGAGCGCATTGAGGAGCTATGCTGCGATGCGCAAGGCCGTTCCCCGTCGGGGGTTCGAATCCCCCCGTCTGGCATGGATATTTATGCTGTCTTTAGTATAAGTTAGTTCCTAAGTAGTTTGTAAGTTTAGGGACTGATTACCCCGCAGTTAAGTCCCATAAGCTTTACAAAGATTTGAACATTTTTTGAAAGGCTTTCTCTTACACATAATGGGGTTATTTCCGTGTCGCTTACATAACATTGTGTAAACAAATCCGTATGTTTGTGAAAGTCCCCCCTCCCCTTTATCTACTTTAAGTGACAAGACGTCGTCCACTAAGAGCGACCAGTATAGCTTTCGCCTAGAACTCATTTAGTGGTAGAGTGCCAGACTACAAATCCAAAGGTCGCGGGTTCGGTCCCCGCCAGGTCCTAGGAGTTTTATTTGTCACTTTCCACTTCTTTCACCTCTGGCAGTATTGCTCATGTGAAAAAAATACGGAGAAGCACCGTGGTTCGGAACCCATGTTAAACTGTAGGTCCCCCTATAACTGGCTGGGTAAGTCAGTTCGAAGGTCGGAGGAAGGCAACGGCATACCACCTCCAAACAGGATCATGCCTACTAAAGCAATGTGGTGTTCAAACCAATCTTCGGATTGTTGATTGCTTTACCTTTTACCTTCACAGTTGCCCCTCCCAACGATGCGCTGTTTAAGAAATACATTTTTATGTTTCGAGACATCATGGCATTAATCAGTGTTTCTACTCGTCTATATTCTGTGTAAGATATTTATAGTGCATTGCCGAGTTCAGGTGCATGCATTGCCATCATCAGATGTTTGTAGAGTTGCTCTTGTTAATCTACACAAGCAGTGCAAATGAAAAGCCGAGCGCATTAAGGCGCTATGTTGCGATGTGCGAGGCCATTCCCCGTCAGGGGTTTTGAACCCCTGGCACAAAATATAACTCTACTATCTGGTTAGTGGGGCACACGTCCTAGGCTATTATAGAGCCTCAGCTGTCCGACGGTGTTGAGTTCAAATGTTCAAATGTTTGTACAGCTTATGGGACTTAGCTACGGGGTCATCAGTCCCTAAACTTACAAACTACTTATGAACTACTTACGAACTAAGACGGCACAAATATCCATGCCCGAGGGGGGATTCGAACCCCCGACCGTAGAGGCCGTGCAGACCGTGACTGGAGCGCCTCAGTCTCCTCGGCCACCGCGGCCGGCACGGTGTTGAGTATTTCAACTACTTGACCCACCGAAAACTGAGGTCGCAGCAAACGTATCAGGAACAAATTGCAAATATTTTGGTAGTAGCACTTGTCCACGAATACCAGAAAGCTGTTGGTAACTGAATGCATCATGAGTAAGTGAATGCAACATGAGACTGTTGAAGATGCTCTTATCTGTGTAAGTGTTGGAGCTTAAATTGGTTTGTATCTGTTTTGTTTCAAAGCAGGTGACTGGTGCTCTTAAGTTACTCTGAAAGTTTCATGTTTTACTTGCTGCGTATGACCAATACCACCTAGAAGACAAGGCCTCACAACGGACCGTTCCTATGTCACAATCAAAAAGCCGAGAGCGCAAACTGACTGTCCGGTAGGCGTGCCCCAGCGGCCAGCCAGTGAGCTGGCGGCCGTGGCCTTTAGGTGTGACGTAGGCACGGCCAATTGTGTGGCCTTGTCTTCCAGGTGGTGTTGATATGACTCACATTTTAGTTCCTATTTTTCCCTCCCAGGAGTGGGTACATGATTTTAGCGTTTTCACATATATATTTGGGTTGCCTAGTCCTTTGCCAGTTTGGAGGAGGTTTAATTTAGAGAAGCCACCTATGATGATAATGAGTTCCTCTTTTAGTTTTCATTCATCCAGTGGAACTGTTCCTTCTGGTGAATTACTTTAATTTAGTTATTCGCAATGGAGTAATTTGTTACGTTCAATGAGAATGTTATGTCCTTTCGTTATGGCTTGTGATAGATAGGGTTGAAGTGGTGGTAGGAGACCCAAAAATGTATGAAAATAAATCAAATTCAAATGTTCATGTTTGTTAAGCTTATGGGACTTAACTGCAGGGTCATCAGTCCATAAACGTACAAACTACTTATAAATTAACTTATACTAAAGACAACACAAACATCCATACTCGAGGGAGGATTAGAACCTCCGACGGGGAACGGCCTCGCGCATCGGAGCATAGCGCCGCAATGCACTCGGCCACTCCGCCGCGGCAGAAAATAAATAAAATAAAAACAATGTGCAACGGTTACAGGAATGTGTGGCCGATGCAGGTCACACAATCTGAATAAACCCGAATGTACTGTAAAGGGTGTGTGATCCATTCACGACAGTGGTTGATGATGCGCCAGGAGACGTGCGAAAAACACGCAAGCACTACATACAGCGCTACTCGTACGTAGCCGACTGATGTGAATGGGATGCAGAATGGCCCATATCTGGATAGGCGCTTTCATCATTATAGAACATTCCTTCTGGTTTCTTCCTGTTAGAATCAGATACGTATTTTTAGAAACACCCTATGAAATGTATGAAATGGTAACAAAAATAAGTTGTTTATCTGTATCAAATTAAATAAGGCAATGCTGAGAGAATAAGGATAGGAAACGCGACAATCAGGGCGATACATCAGTTGTGTTACTTGGACAGTAAAGTAACTTATCGATAGTCCGCGTACAGACGATATAAAAAGCAAAATGGTAATGGGAAGAAAATCATTTCTGAAAAAGAGAAATTTGTTAACATCGAATATAAAGTGTTAGGAAGTGTTTTCTGAAGCCATTTGTCTGGGGTGAGAGCTTTAACGGGTTTTAAAGTGGACAGTAAATAGTACACAAAAGAAGAAGACTGAAGCTTTGAATGTGGGCCAACAGACGAATGATGAAGATTAGATGGGTATATCGCGTAACTAATAAGGAGATACTGAACAGAATTAGGGAGAAAAGAAACTTACGGCATATCTTGACTGATAGAACACTTTCTGACACAGCATGGAATCGTGAATATCGTGGTGGAGCGAAGTGTCGGGCATAAAAACCGCAGAGGGAGAGCACGAGATAAATGCAGTAAACAACTTCAAATAGATAAGGGTTGTCGTTATTCAGCGATAGAGAGCCTTGCACAGCAAAAACTAAAGCGGAGTGCTGGATCAAATCAGCCTTCGGACTGCTGACCACAACAACGACAGCAATAAACACCGTCTCTTCTGCAGATAACCAGTTCGTTAATCCCCTCATTGATACGAAATTTAATTCATAAGTCCGATTACGTAACGAACTATAAATATATATTATTCAGGCTACACATACCGCAGTCGGTCCTTGGCCTCACTTGTTTGTTAAGCTTAAGGGACTTATCTGCGGGGTCATCAGTCCCTAAACTTACTTAAAAACTACTTATGAACGACCTTATACTATAGACGACACAAATATCCATGCCCGAAGGGGGATTCGAACCCCCGACCGTAGAGGCCATGCAGACTGTGACTGGCGCGCTGCAGACCGCTCGGCCACTGCGGCCGGCTAGCCTCACTCGGTCCAGAATTCCACACTTTCCTGTCACTTGCATCTTCATGCACCAGACCCAGTATCTAAATGTCTCCCGTGGTATTTTCCTTCCACCTCATTCTCGGCCGTCCCAGTGGTGTCTTTCCTTCAGCTTCTCCATCCATTACAGCCTTTATTACCGTCTTCTCTCCTCCTCGCATGTCCGTACCATCTTACATTTCAGGCAATGTGTATAATTTACTGAGTTCTCTTTTTCCTTATCCTCCGCTGTTCATTTTCTTTCACTGGTTCATATATTTTTCTCACTGTTTTGTTTTAAGAAGTAAACAGTTTTTTCTCTGTTTTCTTTGTCAGGGTCCATGTCTCACTTGCATAGCACACTAGTGGCTTGATGATGGCCTGATATGTTCTTATTTTTGCCTGCCTAGACAGTAACTTTGATCTTAGTATGTCGTGAATAGCTCTCACACCCAAACATTCAGATGTCAGACACTCAGATCGGTACCGTACGTTGTATATCGATAGAGTATGAGCCGAAACTTCTATGTAATTCATGCTATGTGCTGCCGTCCAGGATAACGTGCGAAAACTATAATAAAAAGTAACACCTAACCTACGGAGTAGAGGAAAAGCATAACTGCGAGAGCTTATAACGTTGCGCTACCGTGAGCTAGGTGGTAAGGCGTTAGTTTATCGAACAGAGGGTCCTAGGTCAAAGCTCCACCTCGAGCCTCTTCTTTCTGCAGTACGTTGGAAATCGTTAAAAGGGACAACGTGTTCCCCACATGTAAAAGGACTGTTTGGATTTTATAGTAAAGTGTTATCGGCAGTTTGCTCTTGCTTCGTTTATTTGAAAGTAGCAAATCTGTAGGGCTCATTCGTAGTTCCACAGAATAAATAAGCATAATCAGAACATACCACCTAGTCCACGGTGGCGCAAATGATAAGCTCTCGCAGTTATGCTTTTCCTCTACTCCTTAGGTTAGGTATTACTTTTTATTATGGTTTACGCTCGTTCTCCTGGACGGCAGCACATAGCACGAATTACATAGAAGTTTCGGCTCATACTCTATTGGTAAACAACGTTTGGTACCGGTCTGAGTGTCTGACATCTGAAGGTTTGGGTGTTAGACATCTTCCCCCACCTTGAATTCTTGGCTCTATCTCTTGCTCTATACGGTTTTGTTGGTTGATGTTGACACCGAGGTACGTGAATGTATATGTCTTCTGCATTGTTAGACTTCCTGCAACTAGGAACTTTGTTTTACTTTCATTTATACTTAGTCCTACTTTCTTAGCTGCTTCCAATAGCACAGTCCCCATTTTCTCCAGGTCTTCCATGTTTTTCCTACCACCACAATATCATCTGCAAAAGCCAGGACATTTATATTCTTTCTTATGGTGACTACTGGACTTTCACATGTTACTCTCCTCAGGGTGTTGTTGAGGGCCAAATTGAACAGGGTTGGTGATATATCTCCCTGTCTCACTCCTGTTTTTACTTCAGATGCTTCTGAGAACTCCCTCTGTACTTTCACTCTACACTTTGATTCCATCGCACACATTTTAGTTGTTAGTATGTATTACAAAGCACACACACACACACACACACACACACACACACACACACACACACACACACACATCGTTAGACAATCCTGTTTCTTGAGTCATTTTATGTGTGCGTAAAAATCATATCAAAATCGCTATAGTAGTTCCTGAGATTAACCTTCACGCGTTCACATTACAGTTTGACTGGGGTTTTGTGTCACAGCCTCGTCGCCGCTTTTGTGTCTCGTTTCCGTCGTAGGTGTCGGTGGCCAAGTAGAAAGAGACCGACTCAGGAATAAAGGATGCATGCTTGTGCGGTATGAAGGTGACCAGCCAATGGGACAGCAGAAACTAGAAACACTAGAGTAAATTAGAACGAGATATATATTTCTTAGAGACTTAGTAATACTTAAGTTTTACATAGTTCAGTACTGCAGAATGCTGATACATAGTTGAGCTAGAGGACTGCCTACTAATGATTTCTAGTGCCTATCCGATAGCCAAGTCTTCACTGGTGCCTATCTGATTCCGAAGTGTTAACTGGTTCCTATTTCAGTCCCAAGTGCACGATGTCGTTCAGTGGTGGTCACGAGCGGAGTTGTAGCAGAGGGCGCTCGTGGCTGACGTCGTAAGAACGCCGCGCCGTGCGTGCATGGCGGCGCGCGGCGAAAGCAGGTGACGCGCACTTTAGACTTGTGCGACACCACATGGGGCGTTAGTATACGTATAACACCCAACATAGATGCGTCATAGAGGCATTCAGGTCTCCGTTCCTATAATTAGTTATTCAACGTTAGGGATCACCTGTGTAGTCTATAATTTTTACCCTAGTAATCTGTAACACCCTCTATATGTATCGGTGACTGATAGTTACTGGAGGGGGAAGGGGGAAGATGGGTGGCTACGTGTGTACTGCTGTAGTTTCACTGGGTGTGAAAATGTGGAATCGAAATGCAGAAAGAGCCAGCTACTAACCTTCAGCACCAGTAAAGAAAATCTGTAACTGGTGAAGCCGTTGACGAGCAAAAGGCCTGAATGGAGGCGTCTTATCCGACGGCCTGGGTGCCCCAGAGTAATAAATCCTTCTGCCGATGTCGCGTATTCCGAACGCTGACTTGCACAAATAGTGAAGTGAGGTGAATGGCGACCGTATCAGCACACACTGAAGCACAAGCAAAAAAAAAAAAAAAAAAAAAAAAAAAAAAAAAAAAAACTGCCATTCAGTTTGCTTCCAGCAGAGACGGAAGCTAAACGTTTTGTCCCTCCTGTTTCCATTACACCTTCAGTGGGGATTTAGGACTTAATAATGTTCGAATACAGCATTAGTAGTGAGCTTCTTGATGCTGTCGCGTCGTTCAAATATCTAGGCGTAACACTGCAGAGCGATATAAAATGGAACGAACATGTAAGGACAATTGTGAGTAAGGCGGACAGCCGACTTCCGTTTATTGGGAGAATTTTGGGAAGATGTATAACCCTTCCCTTCCTAAACCACCGGTTAGTATATGATAATTAGAAAAATGACCCGTGTGGCTAATTATCTAAATTTGGTGGAAAAGCTATCGGTAATGAGGCCGATGATGTAGTGGAGGCTATAACCGGAACGTTGCTGCACCTCTTTGGTAGACAATAACGATCGATAGGAATAAAGAAAGTGGAAGGTAAAATTTGGAATAAAATTATTAATATTTAAATGAAAAAATTGCGGAACAAACGGAACACAGGGATTAATTTGGAAAAAGGGAATAACTTTTGATTTACGGTCGCCAGCTCGATGTACGAGCAAATAATTTGGTGGGATGTCAATAATAGCAAAGTTAATTAACAAACGTGAAAATTACGTAAAATTTTGGTGGGCCATGAATCACAGTATGTGCATCAAATCCGGTACAAAAGACACTGACAGCGAAATGCAAGCCATAGCCGCGCAAATGCAACATGCATGCAAAAAATCATGCAAAACTCTCACCTTAATACTTACTATTCACAGCTTCAAATAATTAATTGTTTATATAAGTACCAGAAATTATTCTACAGCGAGTATACCATGCGCTTTAGCAATAATCAAGTTGTAACTGAACTATTAACTGTACTAATGGCAAGCTAAAAAATTAATTAATGATTTGTCGTGATAATACTGAATATTTAGAAAAGAACCATTTAACCTTCTGATTAACTTATACTCTTTCTTTAACCAGGAATTATTAGCATTCAAACACTAGCAAACAATTATTATTCTCACTAGTCAGGGCATGAAAGGGAAGCAGTGGTTGGGAAGGAAGTAAGACAGGTTGTAGCCTTTCTCCAATGTTATACAATTTGTTCATTGAGCAGGCTGTGAAGGAAAGCTAGGAGAAATTTTGAGGAGGAATTAAAGCTCAGGATGAACGAATAAACACTGCGATTTGCTGATGAGACAGGAAAGGACGTGGAAGAGCGGTTGAACGGAATGGACAGTGTGTTGAAAGAAGCGTATAAAATGAACATTAATAACAGCAAAACAAGGGTAATGGAATGCAGTCTAAAAATCAGGCGACGCTGAAGGAATTATATTACGTAACGAAACTATAAAAAAGATAGATGAGTTTTGATACTTGAGCAGTAAATATGATGGTCGCAGTAAAGAAAATATAAAATGCACAATGGAGATGGGAAGAAAGGCGTTGTTAAAAAAAGAGGAATCTGCTAAAATTGAATATTAATTTAAGCGTAAGAAAGTCTTTTCTGCATGTATTTTTATGGAGTATTGCCTTGTAAGGGAGTGAAACATGGATAATAAATTTTTCAGACACGAAGAGAATATAGACTTTTGAAATCCGGTGCTACAGAAGAATGCTGAAGAATAGGTGAGTAGATGGTTATTGAGGAGGCACTCAACAGAATCGGGGATAAAAGGAATTTTTGGCGAACAATGAGTAAAATAAGGGATCAATTCGTATGACAAATTCTTAGACATTGAGGAATCGTAAATTTAGCGTCGGAGGGAAGTGTGTGGGCTAAAAATCGCAGAGAGAGACCAAGATACGAGTACCGTAAGTAGACTCAAATGGATGTGGGTTTCCGTTATTATAGGGAGATGAAGAGGCTTGCTCAGGATAGAGTAGGTTCTAGAACCGCATCAAACCAGTCTACGGACTGAAGATCGCAATAACAGTATGCATATAATTTACTTTTTATGGAATGTACCCTGAAATGCAAGTATTTGTCAACGAGAACTATAAAGAGTTGCGCTATTTGTGTAAAATAATTGTGACATCATATGGAAATATATTACCGTGTGAAGAGTGTGGAAAACACCTAAGTTTGATTTTTAAAATATTCTTGAAACAAAAAACGTGATTTTCATTTAACTGAAATAAACGAATATTATAACTTTGCTACATGTGTCCAGTGAAAAAAAAATCGCATTACGTAACATTTACAAGCAGCTGCTCATAGAAATGATGTTAATAACGATGTGCTTAAGATTCAAACAACCTTACCAGTAGCATTTACGCAAGCAGAAGTGGAAATTATGGCAATTCTTATTTATCGAATGATATTGCTAAGAGTTTCATGCAATATTCCTTTTCAACACGTTAAAAAAGTAAAATTCTAACATTATTGGAAGAATATACCAAAGGGTAAGTTCATGATGGAACAATAATCAGGACAAAAAGAGCTTTCGTAAAACTTATGAAGGAAATGTTCAAATGTGTGTGCGGTCGCATGCGACCAAACTGTGTGGTTATCAGTCGCTAGAATTACACACTAATTGCTTGACTAACTTGACAAACACCCATGCTGAGGGAAGATTCGAACCTCCAACCGTAGCGGCCGTGCAGACTGTGACTGGAGCGCCGCAGACCGCTCGGCCACTGCGGCCGGCACAACAAGTGCCTTTATTCATTTGAGTGTTCTAACGAAAAATCCAGTCTGCTTTGACACATACGCTTCTCTACTTGGTAAATGAATCTTTTACGAAGTGTGCTGCTTTCATTCGATCTTTCCTGTTTCATCTACCAATCCCATATAGTATGGTTCCCACATTGACCAGCATTAGTACTGGTCGACTGTTTTGTAAGCCCCTTTCTTTGCAGATGGACCACTCTTCCTGAGTATTCTTCTAATGAATCTGAAATTGGAATCTAGCTTTCTCACGATAAATTTTAGATAATAATATATTCTCTGATCGGGCATAAAATTAGGTGATGTCAATTGTTGCATCACAAAATGTGACGAGTACCATCACGACACAGTCATGACAAGACATGCACGCGTCGCATCATGACTCAGCACATGCCACATGACATGAACTATTACAAGGCAGATGATGATTCACATGCGACAAGAGGCCATGATGTACCAACAGTTTTCATGCAACTTCACACTTGGTATAATGTCACATTCACTCCAGCAAATGTGCCTGATGAGATATGTTACACGGCAGGACGTGGTTCGACAAAACTTTCATGACACCTCCTATGTGACGCCATGTGTCATATACAATCCATGTATAATGTGATGTCGTATGTAGGCACAACCTAACATGTTATACGATACACATTTTAAAATACGGCATTGGTAATAATAACAAGGAAAACTAACTAATATGTGTTTTTTTTTAATTACAGGTTTTTGAAGCTGCCCTGTACATCGAGAAGCTACTTCTCCCCTTTATATTTTTTGAAGTATTATCATCGGCAGAATGAACTAAAAGGATTCGACGTTTTTCTGTCTGTTATACTGAGTGCAGACGACAATATCAAGGCAATCTAGATGGTGGTAATAACGAGAAGTTGCTGCAGAGGGGGTTGATGTTGACTTGTGTTTACTCCACCAAGCGAATTACACAAGCAGTTGGGTTCAGATAGTGTAGTGAGCAGATTGTACAACAGCAACGTGACTTACCGAAACTATAACATGGAGGTTGAAATCGGGGCAGACACAGAGGGAGGTGGCTGCTTCTATTGGACTGCCCCGAAGCGTAATTACAGGGACCTAGACGCAATTTCAGACAACGGTAACCGTTAAAAGAAGGCAATGCCTAGGTAACAGCAAGAGATGACCGTTATTTCCGGTTAACAGCCAGTCGAGACAGGAGGCTGAATTCAACTCAGTTGATACGCACACTCCAGGCATCAACAGAACGCTCAATACAACACAAACAGTCCGAAATCGTCTTCAGCAATGTGGCCTCTACGCATGGCGGTCTATGGTGTGTAACCCAGTAAAACCACGAGACTCTTAAACTCAGAGAAACAGGGCGGAGGACAGATTGGCACCAGGGTCTAGTCAGATATCAGTCAAGATTTTGTGTTCAGCTGAACAATCGTTGTTCCCTCATCTAGAAAGAACGTGAAACTCTGAACAATCATGCGTATTTCCAGCAGACATGGACGAATGGTACGGGCAGTAGTCACTATCAGTGAACATACCGACCTCTATGTCGTACAGAATGGCGTTTTCACTAATCAGATGTACAGAGACGAGATCCTACTATCTTTTCTTATGCCTTAAGCTGGTACCATAGGAGATAACGCTCGTCTCTATAGTGCTGCACTGGAGGACAAAATGATTGAAGCAGAGGGAATTCAACGATTGGAGTGGCCAGCTTGTTCACCGGACTTAAATCTGACTGAACATGTTTAGGATGCACTTGCTCTCACAACGGTTGTAGAGCTGGATTTTTTACCCATGGAAGAATGGCCAAATATCCCTCAAGAGCTGACTGATATCCTTATACTGTCTATACTACGCAGGTGTGCAGCTGAACTGGACGTTCGAGGTGATCACACACCACATTAGAGGGCAACGAGAATGACCTTTTCACTATTATGGTAGCCCAATGGTGCCTCGCTCTAAGTAAACGACATGTAAACCTCATGTTAAGGGTTGAAGAGACACAAACTGCAATTGAAATATATATATATATATATATATATATATATATATATATATATATATATATATATATATATATATATATGAATTGCTGTTCGTTAGTCTCGCAAAAACTCGAGAACGGCTGAACCAATTGGGCTAATTTTAGTCTTGAAATATTTGTGTAAGTCCAGGGAAGGTTTAAACGGTGATAAAAGATGAAAAAGTTGTTCGGAAAAGAGGAAAATCTGGGAAAACTGAAACAGCTTTTTCCAGTGAGTTATCGATACCGTTCGTCCAATTGCGATAAAATTTTGTACATTTCATATTGAAAGCAAGAGGAAGATTTGCATGAAATAAAAATTTGGAAATGTCTCTCGGGAAGTAGGACCGGTACTTCTGCCGTTCTATCCACTTTTAACAAAAGTGACAAAGTATTTTTAAAAGTTAATAAGTCAAAGAGTAAATAGCTCTTCCAGGGAGTATTATTCATATTTCGCTTTATATACTTCCAATCAAAAAATATCTCGAATTACACACTTTATAAAGTATCTTCTCCGGTACTTTAGCACTCAAGCTACCTTCACTCCAGATTTCATCACAATAGATTCAGTGGTTTATGTAATGATATATAGCCAAGTCGGTTCAGCCGTTCTCGAGTTTTAGCGACACTAACGAACAGCAATTCATTTTTATCTTTGACAGTTCATATACGGGTTCAAATCGTGTAAAACGAACTTTACTCTTTCAGAGTATATTTCTGAAAGCACCAAACACAACAACCAAGTCATTATTTTACATATTTTAAATCTAAATTTTCCTCGCAGTTTTTCATATTTTATCATCGTTTAAACCTTCCCTGAGCTTCCATGATCCTGGACATGTGTGCGTGATTTGCCCACTCTTCCCGCACACTATCGAGCCGATTTTTAGACTATCCTATGATGCCTTTATAAAGCTACTGGCTCTAAAATATGATTTAAATTAATATGGTTTATATTAAATGGTAAGTGATACGAAGTTCACCGGGTCATCTAGTATATGAATAAATTAAGTGACCATATGTGAACTGTCAATGGTATCTCATCTGATCCGCTAATTCTTTTGAGCAGTCTATTATTTTATTGTACCGTGAGTTACGAAAACGTAACGATTATTAACTGAGAAATAACTGCATTGGCGGGTCCAACAGGGGGGTGGCGACCCCCCCCCCCCCCCTCTGAGTCTTCAAGATTGTGAGACTTTTGTTTAATTGGGCGTGGGGTACAAAGAGGTGGCCGGTACTAGAGTCTTTCTACTGAGCCATAGTTTAGCTACCGATGAGAATTCTTTCACCCCCCCCCCCCCCCCCAGCATCCCGTCCTGAATCCGCCCCTGATTATAACTGTCCACTTTTAAGTCCACCTTTGCTTGGACGTCCGAAGTTTCTCAGCACGTGCTGAATTTAGCTGGACTTTGAACCGTCATAATTCGATTACGGATAATAATCACTGGACAAAAAATCATTTTTATTTTATCTATTTGTCAATCTTCGAGTCTGTGGAGGTAAAGCTGTTCAAAAATGTGCCACAAAATCTGTTTTGCATGAATAATCCAACGGTGCTCGTGAAAATACTGGCATACCTGAGCATTAGTTTCAGACCAATTAACTTTGCAGGAACACGGCAACAAAATGTTCAAATGTTTTTGAAGATATTGGTCCTAACTGTTATTGTCATCAGTCTCTAGACTTACAAACTACTTAAATTAACTTACACTAAGGACAGCACACACACCCATGCCCGCGAGAGGACTCGAACCTCCGCCCAGTCCGTAGCATCATCTGAAGATCAAAACCAACCCCAGAACGATCTGAATAAGATATCAGTATCATGTAAAAATCGGCAATTGACTCTAAATAATGGGAAGGGTGAAGCGTCCACATGATTACGAAAAGAAATCCGTTAAACTTTGTTTACAAGATAAATCAATCAAAAGTGAAGGCCGGAAACTCCACAAAATTCCTAGGAATTACTATTACTTCAGACTTAAATTGGAAAGAACACGTAGATGATATGGTGGGAAAGGCGAACCAGAGACTGCGTTTTACTAGCAGAACCCTTAAAAGATGCAACAGAAGTACTAAAGAAACTGCATAAACTACGCTTGTCATTTGGAGTATTGCTGCCCAGTATGGGATTCTTATCAGGTGGGTTTGACGGAGGACATCGAAAGTGTCCAGAAAAGAACAGCTCGTGTTGTCACGATACCGGGGAGACAGCGTCACGGAAATGATACAGGATCTGGGATGGGAATCATTACAACAACGATCCTTATCGCTGTGGCGTGGGCTACTTGCGAAACTCCAATCGCCAACATTCTCCTCCGAATGCGAAAATATATTGTTGACTCCCACTTACATAGGTAGCAATGCTCATCAGAATAAAATACGAGAAATCAGAACTCGAACGGAGAGATTCAGGTGTTCTTTCTTCCCGCGCGCTATTAGAGAATGGAATGGGAGATAAATAGTATAACGGTGGTTCGATGAACCCTCTGCCAGGCTCTTACATGTGATTTGCAGAGAATCCCATGTAGATGTAGCACGATGTCCCCATTCCCTTTGTTATTTATTTAATTAATTGGTTCGTTTGGCCGTTCGGTCCGTTGCGGACGTGTGTTCTTTGTTCATCGTTGGTTTTAGAACACGCGGGAACCCCCACGCGGAAATACGACTACAGTAAGAGAGATGTTCTAATGATCATAAAAATGGGCGCCGGTCCGGGTAAACCTCAACTTTTTATCCCGTAATCGTATCTCGAATAGGAACGGAGCATCAAGATTCCCTCAACTTATATTATGCACGCCGTTATCTATACTAATAACAAAACTGTAAACAAAAGTCTGTCGTTATACACTTCAGTCTTCAAAACTACTAGAAGATTTTTCAAGTGGTTTCCACAGGAAACTGAAGCAAAGTTTGGATAAACATAAACTCATTAATTCATCAAAATCGGATCACGGAAAAAATATATCGTAATTTAAAGAGGAGGGGGTTTTTTTTTTTTTTTACCTAGGACTGTCTTGTATTTTTCTTTGAACACGTTAATCGCGATAACGATTAGACCAATTTTCATGAACTTTCCTCAGATAACTTGGGCGTATCGTGCGGTTATATAAAGGATTCATTTCATCAAACCAAGGGAAGAAAATATGTCGTAATTGGAAATTCTGCATGTATAAGATTTGGTTGTCCGAACATCCGTAACTGAATACACTGAGAAATGTACAGGACGACTTCGCTTCAGTTGCACACTTTCTATATTATATTACATAGGTCAATTTTGATGCGTTAAAATCGCATCAGAAATTGTGCAATTGAAGCGGATTCTTCTTTTAAATGCTCTATTTACATGTAATATAGAGTTTCTTTTAGTTACGTATTGCACCGAAGAACTAACAGATGATTCTGCTGCGTTTTCCATGCTTATAAGTACCTGTATAAGACAACAGATGTGTGTCGCAACAGTTACTGCTGCTGTTAGTTGGATTACTACTGCTGCATTGCCAGTTTATCATGATTTACATGAGTTTGAACGTGGTGTTATAGTCGGCGCACGAGAGGTGTGACATGTCATCTCTGAGTACCGTAACGGGAATACGGTAAAACATAATATCCGACTTCGCTGCGGCCGGAAAAATATCCTGCAAGAACGGGACCAACGACGACTGAAGAGAATAGTTCAGCGTAACTGAAGGGAAACCCTTCCGAAAATTGCTGACAAGGAGAGGCCGAATTCGTCCAAATTTACGGTACATGTAGAGCGTGGTGAGATATCAAAAGTGCCCCAAGTGAGAACTCCAGATGGCCAAGCGCTAAAAAATAAAAGGAATTATCATACGGATCTATCACCATTGGCATCTTAACAATTGACCCTGTGATTCCGTTTAGGAATACATGTTTGGCGCAGCAAATATTTTTGCAAGATTATGCGGTTGTTGTAAATAATGACGTACATGATGATGTTCTGCATACATAAATACAAATAAACTATTCCATGTTGCGGTTAATTCTGACGACAGTAGTGTGCCAAGGAGCACAAAAATATTTACCGCTAGGCGGAGTCGAACCCGCGACCCTTTAAATACGAATCGGATCTCTTACCGCTGAGCCAAACGCCACTTCCTGAACACACTTTCACAGCGACAGTTGATAAGGTGCATATGGTGTTAGATCCGTATCATAATTCCTTTTATTTCCTAAACGCTTGGCCATCTGGAATTCCCACTTGAGGCACTTTCATGTTGCACCACGCCCTACAAGTACCGTATATTTGGGCGAATTCGGCGATGACGAGTACGCGTCCTGTCCTTGTGAGAATTTCAGTGCTGGGCCATCAGCAAGTTTCAGTATGCGAACTATTCAACGAAACATGATTGATATGGCGTTTTGGATCCGAAGGCCCACTCGTGTAACTTTGCTGACTGTACAACACAAAGCTTTAAGCCTCGCCTGAACCCATCAACAGCGACATTGGACAGTTGATGACTGGAAACACGTGGGCTTATCTGACAAGTTTCGTTTCCAGTTCTGTAGAGCGAATGGACGAGTAAGGGGTATGTAGAGAACCACAGGAATCCATGAATCCTGCGTCTCAGCAGACGACTGCTCAAGCTGTGCCAGCGTACGTACATGCATCCATCCTTTCATTCCGACAGACTTGGGCAATTTCAGCAGAACAATACGACATCCCACATGCCAATAATTGCTACAAGGAATACTTATCTCCGTTTAAATCTCCCCTGGTTACCAAGATCCAGACACGGGTTCTCAGGTAGATGCCGTGTCTCTTGACTTCCGCAAGGCGTTTGATACAGTTCCCCAGTCGTTTATCGAACAAAGTAAGATCATATGATCTATCAGACCAACTGTGTGATTGGATTGAGGAGTTCCTAAATAACAGAATGCAGCATGTCATTCTCAATGGAAAGAAGTCTTCCGAAATAAGAGTGATGTCAGGTGTGCCACAGGGTACTGTCTTGCAACCGTTGCTATTCACAATATATGTAAATGACCTTGTGGATAACATTGGAAGTTTACTGAGGCTTTTTGCGGATGATGCTGTGGTATATAGAGAAGTTGTAACAATGGAAAATTGTATTGAAATGCAGGAGGATCTGGATCGAATTTACGCATGGTGCAGGGAATGTCAATTGAATCTTAATATAGACAAGTGTAATGTGCTGCGAATAAATAGAAAGAAAGATCCTTTAACATTTAGCTACATTATAGCAGATCAGCAACTGGAAGCAGTCAATTCGTTAAATTATCTAGGAGTAGGCATTAGGAGTGATTTAAAATGGAACGGCGATATAAAATTAATCGTCGGTAAATCAGGTGCCTGACTTAGATTCATTGGAAGAATCCTAAGGAAATGCAGTCCGAAAACAAAGGAAGTAGTTTACAGTACACTTGTTCGCCCACAGCTTGAATACTGCTTACCGGAGTGGGATCCGTACCAGGTGGGGTTGATGGAGGAAGTAGAGAAGATCCAACGGAGAGCAGCGCGCTTCGTTACAGGATCCTTTAGTAATCGTGAAAGCGTTACGAGATGATCGATAAACTCCAGTGGAAGACTCTGTAGGAGAGACGCTCTGCCGCTCGGTTTGGGCTTTTGTCGAAGTTTCGAGAACATACTTTTACCGAGTAGTCTAGCAGTATAATGCTCCCCCATACGTATATCTCGCGAAGAGGTCATGAAGATAAAATCATAGAGATTAGAGCCCACACAGAGGCATTCCGGCAATCCTTCTTTTCGCGAACAATGCGTGACTGGAATAGGAGGGAGAACCGATAGTGGTACTCAAGGGACACGCCGTTGGGTGGATTGCGGAGTGTGGATGTAGATGTATATTGATCATATCTGGGATGCCTTGCAATGTGCTGTTTAGGTACTTCAGGTACTTCTTATGTTCATGTATTGAGGGATTTCAAACTACGTTATAGGGACTGAAAGTTGAGTTCAGTTCCTGATAGCATGTTCCACTTAACGGCGAATCATATGACGATTCACCTGCGATTATTTTCAGCAAACATATATCTTCCTCTAAGACTGGGTCGTGTAACACGTTCAGTGAGGAGATCGGATAGCAGCAACGCTAGCTTAACGTGCCCTTGAGTCAGATGTTTCCAAAGATTCGTCCCATGCTTCTGAGGGATTAAAATACATCTTGCAATTTTGGATGTCGGAAACGGTGCCCTTACCGACTGTCAAAATCGTTGTCAATAAATTAATATTTTAGTGAGTAATATATAATCTGCTGCAGACCAAATGTTTCAAATGTTTGTTAAGCTTATGGGACTTAACTACGGGGTCATCAGTCCCTAAACTTACAAACTACTTATGAACGACCTTATACTAAAGACGGCACACATATCCATACCCGAGGGGATATTCTAACCCCCGACCGTAGTGGCCGTGCAGACCGTGACTGAAGCGCCTCAGTCTCCTCGGCCACCGCGGCCGGCTGCTGCAGACCATCGCCAACGTCTGTTTCTTTGTAACGGACAAATAATAAATAAACATCAATGCCATGACAGGGTTAAGGTGGTAGTATGGTGACTCTCCCTCTCGCGAGAATTACCCTACAATGTGTATGAGCATTTGAGGGATAGAGACAAGTGTAACACATGGACGTTTGTGTCTAGCGAGGGAGCGTGCAGGGGTAGCCGAGTGGTTGAGGCGACCTCTCGCAAAAAGCGGGAGACCCGGGTTCGAGCCCCGGTCCGGCACAAATTTTCATGTGTAGCAGATCGATTGTCCATCTTTAGAAGAGCAGCAGATGGCGGAAAATTACGTGATTTGCGATTTATATTTGTAAATATATAATCTATTATAGTTATTTTAATAATTAATGGACTGCAGTACACTGAAATTTATCGATATGGCAGTTGAATGAATGTTTACCATTTATCATGTTTTTAAACAACATTTTCTCTTCATCGTTACAGCACAATAGCGTTGTATGGAATATATTTTATTAGCTACATTCCCGTGGTTCACAACGAATATTAAAGAACGGCCCCTGCATGTAAATGTTCCAGACCTCTATCAGTAAAATGGGATCCTTGTTCGACACGGTGCCACACTGCAAACTGCTAACGAAGATACGAGCTTATGGAATAGGTTCACAGATTTGTGACTGGCTGGAAGACTTCCTAAGTAATAGAACGCAGTACGTTGTTCTCGACGGCGAGTGTTCATCAGAGACGAGTGTATCGTCAGGCGTGCCCCAGGGGAGTGTGATAGGACCGCTATTATTTTCTATCTACATAAATGATCTGATGGACAGAGTAAGTTGTAATTTGCGGCTGTTTGCTGATGATGCTGTGGTGTATGGGAGGGTGTCGTCTGTAACTGACTGTAATAGCATACAGGTTGACTTAGACAAAATTTCTAGTTGGTGCGAAGAATGGCAGCTAGCTCTCAATGTAGAAAAATGTAAGGTGATGCGCATGAGTAGAAAAAACAATCCTATAATGTTCGAATACAGCATCAGTAGTGAGCTTCTTGATGCGGTCGCGTCGTTCAAATATCTAGGCGTAACATTGCAGAGCGATATGAAATGGAACGAGCATGTAAGGACAGTTGTGAGTAAGGCAGGCAGCCGACTTCGGTTTATTGGGAGAATTTTGGGAAGATGTACTTCACCTGTAAAGGAGACCGCGTATAAAACGCTTGTACGACCACGTCTTGAGTATTGCTCAAGTATTTGGGACCCGCAGCAGATCGGTTTGAAGGAAGACATAGAGGCGGTTCAGAGGCGAGCAGCTAGATTTGTTACCGGTAGGTTCGACCAATGCGCGAGTGTCACGGAAATGCTCCGGCAACTCAATTGGGGATCGCTGGAAGAAAGACGACGTTCTTTTCGTGAATTTCTGTTAAGTAAATTTAGAGGGCCGGAATTTGAAGCTGAGTGTAGTACGATCTTGCTGCCGCCTACTTACATTTCGCGTAAAGATCACAAAGACAAGATAAGAGAAATTAGGGCTCGTAAGGAGGCATATAGGCATTCTTTTTTTCCTCGTTCAATTTGGGAGTGGAATAGGAAAGGAAATGCCTAGTAGTGGTACAGTGTACCCTCCGCCACGCACCTTACGGTGAATTGCGGAGTATGTATGTAGATGTAGATGTAGATCGCTTTGTCAATAAACTGAGTTATCCTAGACCGCCAAATCGTGAGCGTTATACGAGGGTTAGATTTTCCATAGTGGCAACTATTCACAACCGACACATAAAGCGTTACATGTTTGTACCTGTTACTGTCCTTCAAAGTAATCGCCAGCGTTTTGTAGAACCCGTTGCCAGCGATGTGGAAGACGTAGTATACCGTCAGCAGAGCCTGTTCTGTTGGTGCGAATGGAGAGGTCTACTGCCTGTCGAATCCCTGGAACTGTTTTGAAGCTAGTACCACAAAGTGGTTCCTTCATCTTCGGAATCAAACAGTACCCATGTATTCTTCAGAGACGCTAGAACGACCTGCCCGATGCATGTCTGCCACAAATGTTCAAATGTTTGTAAATCTGCGTGGTCAGCAGTCCGTAGCGTACAAACTACTTAAACTAAGGTAAACTAACCTAAAGCTAACACACACACCCATGCCCCAGGGAGGACTCGAACCTCCCACGGCGAGCAACCGCGCGCTCCGCAGCGAGGACTTATAAAATGTCATAAATCCTTCGGAACTGAATTTCTTTTCTATTAGTACTGACATTCTGTTGCTTATGATTATTAAAAAAATCGTATTTCATTTGCTCTTAATTAATAATGCTATACTTCATTCAAATGTTTGTTAAGCTTATGGAACTTAACTGTGGGGTCATCAGTCCCTTAACTTACTAAATACTAAAGACAGCTCAAACATCCATGCCCGAGGGGGGGGGATTCGAACCCCCGACGGGGAACGGCCTCTCGCATCGCAGCATAGCGCCTCAATGCGTTCGGCCACTCCGCCGCCGCTCCACTTCACTGTAACTATAGACTGTGCTGCTGTTGTCAGCTTTGTTTTGATATCTTCAGAAATATTTTATACTTTACGCTCGAGCCATAAGTTCATTTATACTGCATTATTTACCGAGAGAGGATATTTAATCAAAAAATGTTCATATGTTTGTGAAGCTTATGGGACTTAACTGCGGGGTCATCAGTCCCTATACTTATAAACTAACTTACACTAAAGACAGCACAAAGATCCATACCCGAGCGGGGATTCAAACCTCCGACTGGGAGCGGCCTCGCGCGTCGCAGCATAGCGCCTCAATGTGCTCGGCCGCTCCGCCGCGACGATATTCAATCGCGGGTCTATGTAGGTCGCTGTTATTAGAAGTGGAACTAATGTTTGTTTTGGGAATTTTGATATTGCGATTATGAATTTCATACTGAAGTTCATACAAAAAAGATTTCCTTATCGGTGCTTATGTGTAACAGTGTTTTGTACGTACTGATATTCTCTGCCGTCTACCAGTTAATTACGGGTATTGATAAGTGATGAAAAATGCACTTTAAAATTGTGCATAGCTTTTACAATCCTTTAATTGTGAACTAATCGGCTTCATTCTTCATCACAACAACCACAGCAAATGGTCAAACGTTTGTAAATCTATGGAACTTGACTTGTTTGGTTATTAGTCCTAAGAAACTATTTAAACGAAGTAAAACTAACATAAGGACAACAAACACACCCATTCCCCAGGGAGGACTCGCACCTCCGACGGCGAGCAACCGCGCCTTAGACCACTGGGCCACTCCACTGCTGCAATAACGTCCACACATATGCTATTGCTGTAAACAGCTACGGGTAGCAAGATTTGTTTCCCCGTTGTTACTGTTATATATGGTTTTTTAGGGATGTGTGATTAATATGACTTCTCGCATCCACAATCACTTTAGGCATTTGAATTTTAGATCGACCACAATGATGACCGTGCTATGCATAAATACTTTTGTTACGCGATTTCTAGTTGTCTAGATAATGTCTTTGCATTTTAACATTGGTGTAACTATAATGTGTTTTCATGTTTTTAGAGTACAGCTCACGGTTGAAAAAAGTAGTGGTAAGTAATGCAATATCAAAGTGGGTCAAGAATTTATGTGAGTGGCTGGAAGACAAATAATACAACCCAGTACGTTGCTGTCGATGGCGAGTGTTCATCAAAGACTATGGTATCGTCAGGAGAGCCCCAGGAAAGTGTGACAAGACCGCTGTTACTTTCTATCTACATAAAGGATCTGACGGACAGAGTGAGTTGTAATCTGTGGTTGTTTGCTAATGCTAATGCTGCGATGTGCTAGGCACTTAAATGTGATTTGCAGAGTATCCCATGTAGATGTAGAAGGTGTCGTCACTGAATACTGCCGCGGCGGAGTGGTCAAGCGCATTGATGCGCTATGTTCCGATGCGCGAGGCCGTTTGTCGTCGGGGGTTCGAATCCGCCCTCGGGCATGGATGTCTGTGTCGTCTTTAGTATAAGGTAGTTCATAAATAGTTTGTAAGTTTAGGAACTGTTGACCCCGCAGTTAAGTCCCTTAAGCTTCACAAACATTTGAACATTTGATCACTGAATACTGTATTATGATGCAAGACGACTTTGACCAAATTTCTAGGTGTGTGAGGAATGGCAGATAGCAGTAAATGTAGCAAAACGTAAGATGAGTAGGAGAAACAATCCAATAATGTTCGAATACAGCATTATTAGTGTACTGCTTGACATAGTCATGTCAACTAAAGATCTAGGCGTAACGCTGCACAGCGATATGAAATGGAACTAGCATGTAAGGACAGTCGTGGGAAAGGTGGATGGTCGACTTCAGTTTCTTGGGAAATTTTTTGGGAATATGTGAAGGAGATCGCATGTAAAATGCTTGTAGGGCCCCGCCTTGAGTATTGCTCAAGTGTTTGAGAACGGTTGAAAGGAATACATTGAAGAAAATCAGAGGCGGGCGTCTAGGTTTGTTACTGGTAGGTTCGATCAATGCGGGAGTGTTAACGGGATACCTCGGGAACTCAAATGGGAGTCGTGGGAGAGAATGCGACGTTCTTCTCGAGGAAAACTGTCGAAGCAATTTGGAGGGCCGAAATTTCAAGCGAACTGCAGAACGATTCTACTGCCGCCAACTTACATTTCACGTAAAGACCGCAAAGATCAGAGAGATAAGGCTCGTACAGATACATACAAGCATTCAATTTTACCCCATTCTATATGGGAGTGTAAGACGAAAGCAGTTTAGTAGTAGTGGTACTAGGTGCCCTGCGCCACACACCTTTGGGTTCATTTCGGACTATGTATGTAGCTGTAGATGTTCCTCGTATTGTTACTGTTGTTGTCTTCCGTCTGAATAAGGGTTTGATGTGGGTTTCCATGCTAAGTTATTTTGTGTAAGCCCCTCGAACTCTGCGTAGCTACTGCAACGTACGAGACCGTGATGGAAGGCAATACGTACGATTTTTTTATTCTGTTCCCAGTAGCAGTTTAGTTATTACTTGTCATGCATATTACTCGGTCGCGTTTCTTCCTTTGCTGACGCCAAGATACAACCAGCTGGAGGGCTCCGAACTGTACCGTGTAACACGGCGGTGTGTAACGCAACGTAAGCGCGCGAGAGCGTGAAGACCGAAGTGACGGATTCGAAGACTTGGTCCACACGTGGAGCGCCCTCTGCTTCAACTTCACGCTGCGACACGCGGGATGCCTGGGATTCACTGCCACCGATCATCTTCCACACAGTACCAATGTGCCCCTAAACCATTTTTGTGTTTCCAGAACTTACAAAATATTTTGGAGGCATTCGCTTACAAAGTGACGAAGCGGTCATTAATGTCAAATATCATTTTAAAACATCCTGGCAGATTAAAACTGTGTGCCGGAACCGGGATTCGAACCTGGGACCTCTGCCTTTCGCTCTACTGACTGAGCCATTCCGACACGACTCACTGTTCGTCCTCACAACTTCAATTCTGCCAATACATGGTTTAGCTACAGCCTAAGGGACGTTCCCTTCATCTGCCAAGAAGTTTCACATCAGCGCACTCTCCGCTGCAGAGTGAAAGTTTCATCGTTTTTTTTATTTTATTTTATTTTTTTTTTTTTTTTTTTGTGTGTTACAATCTTAATACTAATTTGATGTGGCGCTGCAGGAATTTCTCTCCTGGCCAACCTCCTCATATCAGAGCAGCACTTGCACCTTACGATCTTCCCATTCCATTATACGAACTACGCTCCACTTTCTAGGACCGTTCATACACAATTCAGCCAGAATGCTTCGAAATAGCAATGTGCAAATTGTCTCGTTTCGTGGAACAAATACTCAACAAATTGTACCATACAATGAGCAACCTATCAACAGCCACATGTGCAGCTTCGGGTGTTTATAAGCTTAAATCTGTTGACTATTCAGATGAATATGTGGAACAGACGGGGAAGGCATTCAAAACACGTTTCAGTGAACAACTGTTAACAAAAAAGGCGCAGAGAACGAAATACTGTCCTTTTGCCGAGCGTTTAAAGGCCTTTGGGGATAAATTTAGAAATTTTGTCTTAACGCCCACAAAGGACGGAAGTTAAATATCTTAGAAGAATTCTAGGTATCTAAGCGGGTTTATATTAAACACCTGAGGCTTGTAAACATCAGTTGACCTCAAAAGACCAAACATTTTTCGAGACTTTTGAGGATTTTTAAAAATAATATTTATGTTACCTACATCTAAATCCTTTGAAATTTGTTTCAAATGATATTGGTTATTTATGTGAATGTTCTCCATATTTGAATTTATACAGCTGTTTTACGACCGACCCAGCACCTACAGTGTTGTGGAGCACTACATGTTTTTGGCCGTTACTCACTACACATTTGAACGCCGCCCCAGGCAGTACCAGTACCGACGCATATCATGCAAATCAGTTGAAATGATACCTATGCCACAGGGACATCAGGCATGGTCATTCTCGTCTAAAAAAGTATTTCGTTCCGTTTAACGCAGTATTAATTTGTTTTTAATTGTCAGTGCTACCGCAACTCAAGGAATATCATTATTGTTTCTCTGTATGATAACCTATGGCTACATTTTAATCAAAACACCACCATCGCACAAATTTTAATTCAGTGCCTCTCCTTATATTATTACCATATTACAATCCTTTAGTACCGATTTCAGCATTGTTGGAGTTAGAGAATTTTTTTTTAAATCAATTGTGTAAATAATGTTTTCTATAATCACCACCACCACCATCATCATTATTAGTCGTTCCTCTTTACTGAGGGTCGCGTTCCCATGAACCAAGCAACTCCATCCCGAACGGTTGCCAGCTTCTCTTCGTGCCTGCTGAAGAAGTAGACCCAAGATCTTGACTTGATCTATCCATCTGCTCGCTGCTCTTCCTCTTGGTCTCGTGCCCTGTTCTTTCCTGGCAAAATTATTTTCTCTACATTTACTCCATGTCTTCTCATAATATGGCCAAAGGACTGGAGAATATTTTAGGTGACTCGAAAAGAAAGGCGTCTGGAGATAACGAGTTGTTCAATAATGGATACATTTGATCTTATTTAGATCCATTTGATGTGTAGCATCCTACGCCAGCACCAAAGCTCGAACGCATCAATGCGCTGTTTGTCTGTGACCTTGAGTGTTCATGTTTCGCAATCATTATAGAAGACAGAAAACACGAGTGTTTCAACTAGTGGATATTTGTGCTATTTACTATTGCTCTGCTCTGCCAGATCTTGCTGAGCTTCTTATCTCATCTTCACAACTTCCCGTGCTGGAGATGGTTGACCCGAGATATGTGATCAAACGTATCCTGACACCTCCAAAACCATATGTTTTTCATATTGCTGCATTATGCTACTACCTACTGCAAGGTACTCCATATCAGCGATCTCAGTAGTCATTAGACATCTTGAGAGAGCAGAATGGGACACTCCATAGAACTCACGGACTTCGAACGTGATCAGGTGATTGGGTGTCACTTGTGTCAGAAGTCTGTACACGAGATTTCCACACTACTAAAAATTCCTAGGTCCACTGTTTCGATGTGTCAGTGAAGTGGAAGCGTACAAGTCGACCTCGTTTGTTGACTGACAGATACCGCCGACAGTTGAAGAGGGTCGTGCAGTGTAATAGGCAAGCATCTATCCGGACCATCAAGTAGGTATTCCGAACTGCGTCCGAGCCACTCCAAGTACTGTGAGTCAGGCGGGAGGTAAGAAAACTGGGATTGCATGGTCGCAGGCCAATGCCAAACGACGACTCGCTTGGTAAATATTGGACGAGTGAACTGTGGAAAAACGTTGTATGGAGTAACAAATCACGGTACACGATTTGGCGATCCGATGGCATTGTATGAGTATGGCGAATGTCCAATGAACGTCATCTGCCAGCGTTTGTATAACCAACAGTAAAATTCGGAGGCGGCAGTGTTATGGTGTGGTCGTTTACCTTGTTGCGTAGCACTATCACAACAGAGGCCTACATTGATGTTTTAAGCACCTTCTTGCTTCCCACTGTTGAAGAACAATTCGGGGATGGCGACTGCATGTTTCATGACGATCGAGCACCTGTTCATAATGCGCAGTCTGGCGGAGTGGTTACACAACAATAATATCTCTGTAATGGACTGGTCTGACCAGTGGCCTGACTTGAATCCTATACAACACCTTTGGGATGTTTTGTAACGCCACTTCGTGCTAGGCCTCGCCGTCCTTCGTCGATACCCCTGCAACACCTCGTGAAGAATGGGTTGCCAATCCCCAAAAATATCTTCCAGCACCTGATTGAAGGTATGCCTGCAATAGTGGAAGCTGTCATTAAGGCTAAGAATGGGCCGACAACATATTGAATTGCATCATTACCGATGAAGGGCGCCATGAACTTGTAAATCATTTTGGCCAGTTGTCGGTCGGGATACTTTGGTCACATAGTGTATGTGCTAGTTCTCCTTCTAGTTCTTCTTCGTTAGATATCTGAAGATGCCTCAAGCGGTCGAAATGCATAATATACGAATAAAGCAGATTTTTACCACCAAGACAGTTTTTCATTTGAGAATTTCAGTTATTTATTGCGTGGTTTCCAATATTTGTCTTGCCCTACAGTTTTTACCCTTTGTTCTATCGGAGTTAGTGACGTCACAATACGCAACTACACTATTATCGTTACCGACAGTAGTGGCAGCGTGAACACTAACAGCTGGCAATATCACTTCCTAGATTCCCGAATGTAGACTGCGCGTTGTGAAGCAATAAGGTATGTGAAACATCACTGGCAGGAGCGTAGATAAAAGAGCCGGCACATAGAGCCAGTAAAAGTGTGCATCAGTCCAGCAGAGTGCTTCGTGTCCTCCAGAGTTCATGACTTCGTCCACCGTGCGTCATTCACTGAAAGTGGACCTCACCTTGATACAGCAATCCACAATGCCTCAAGACCGTTTACGTACTGAGACTTAAAAATTATCCCGGACTTTCAAAGACGTCTGGAATTCAAATTTCTGCAATTTATCTGTAAGCGACGATTGTACATCTCCAACGTCCGAATATGACTATTCATTTGTTTGTAGTGAATTTCGTCGTTACTAATGTTTGTTAAGCTTATGGGACTTAACTACGGGGTCATCAGTCCCTAAACGTACAAAATACTTATGAACTACTTACGAACTAGGACGGCACAAATATCCATGCCCGAGGGGGGATTCGAACCCCCGACCGTAGTGGCCGTGCTGACCGTGACTGGAGCGCCTCAGTCACCTCGGCCACCGCGGCCGGCGTCGTCGTTTCTAAAATGTTATTTCAGTTCAACCTACGTAGCATTACCAATGACACCCCCACACACCTTCTACAGGTCCCTCGAGTATCATGGAAGTTATTCCCTTAAGTCTTAACACATTTCCTATCATCCTAACACTTCTTGTCAGTCTTTTCCATATGTTCCCTTCCATACGAAGCTGTGTTCCAATCGTGCATCCTCAGAAACTCTTCCACACATTAAGGCCAATATACCAGTAGACTCTTCTTAGCCTTGAATTCCCTCTTAGCTAGTGCCAGACTACTTTTTATGACCTCCTTCTTCCGTAGTTAGTTCTTTTGCTGCCACGGAAGCAGAATTCCTTAACTTCATCTACGTCGCCAATTTTGATGTTAAGTTTCTGGCAGTTTTCATTTCTGTTACTTCTCATTTCTCATTGCACTATTCATTATATTCAACAGGTCGTGTAATACTTCATTTTCACTGGCCATAGCAATGCCATCAATGAACCTTTCTTATCATTGATATTATTTCACCATGAATTTTATAACAATCTTGAAACTTTCTTTTATTTCCGTAATTACTTCTACGATGCATATAATGAACAGTAGGTGTGACATACTGCTTCCCTTACTCGCCACGTAATCAATTCGCTCTTGGTCTTGGTTCTTGCTCATTGACAAATGACAGCCGTTGACATAGAGACTGTAAGTCATGCTACATTATCAAATTATGACCGACTATCATTGCCAGTTATGTGCTTGCAGTTGTATGTAAATCAAGACCTCCTTATTGAGAAGTTTGTGTATGGTACGAGTCTGATAAGACAGACTGCAAAAGATTGTCAATTTGTGCAGTTTGTAACTTGTAAAACAATGCACTATTGGCTTTTTCTGTAATATCAGATGCTAATGTTCAAATGTTTTTTAAGCTTATGGGACTTAACTACGGGGTCATCAGTCCCTAAACTTACAAACTACATATGCACTACTTACGAACTAGGACGGCACAAATATCCATGCCCGAGGGGGGATTCGAACCCCCGACCGTAGGGGCCGTGCTGACCGTGACTGGAGCGCCTCAGTCACCTCGGCCACCGCGGCCGGCCTGCTAATGTTCCAATTGTGTAATTACATTATGCCTGTAGTAAGGTTTTTAAAGCATTTATGGATATTGCGTGCTCGTAAGAGGCAGAGTATGAGCTCGGACTGATGTTTGGTAAGGATGGGGCAGCATATCGAGTGTGCCCTTTCCAAGAAACCCTCCCGGAATATTCCTGGAGCGGTTTCCCGACATCACGGGAACCTAAACCAAGTTGGCTGAAGGCGGATTTAAAATGCTGTTCTTCCGAATGCGATTCTAGTGTACTAACCACTGCACTTGGTATGAACTGACGTGAAGATGGTCGATTACTATGAAGTGGTTAGACGTAAATCAATACACATTTCAGCAGCTTTTGGTCGTTTACTGCAGCCTTTCCATTAATCAGGATTTATTTTATTGACCTCTAATCAGTGAAAACTAGAAGAGCCCGTTTTACGGAAACCCAACGAAATGGTCTGCGATCATAAGTCTGTTCTATATCTAGAGAGTTTTATAATATTTACCTGACGCCAAAAATAGCCAAACATGTCACGTACATTACAATGAAAAACCTTTGAAATATATTGTTTCTTTAGCAGCAACATTGAATCTTCTCATTTTGTTAACACTGTTTTTTATTATGATTTTGTATACCAAGCGTTTCATCCTGACATAATCGAATATCTATGGTATCTTTAATTTGCATGGAGTGGTATGATTCCATTCTAAGTAAAGAAACGTAAATTATCGTAAAAGTGCATGTAGTTTCATATACTGTGAACATACCGTGTAAACCTACATACGAAAGAGAAACACATAATGATGAAGAATGGACTAATGATTGAAGGCTAAAATTTGTTCATTCGACAAAGCTTATGATAACAAGTTTCTAGAAAATATACTCGTAAAAGCACAAAAATATCGCTAACAATGGTGCCCCAGTCTTTGACACTTAGTCCAATACAGAATTTGAAGCCGGCCGCGGTGGCCGAGGAGACTGAGGTGCTTCAGTCACGGTCTGCACGACAGCTGCGGTCGGGGGTTCGAATCCCCCCTCGGGCATGGATATTTGTGCCGTCCTTAGTTGTAGGTAGTTCATAAGTAGTTTGTAAGTTTAGGGACTGATGACCCCGTAGTTAAGTCCCATAAGCTATACAAACATTTGAACTTGAACAGAATTTGAATCTGGCAGCACATTCCCACTCCAAAGTGAAACATCCATTCTGATACGCATACTACGTTCTCTCATGCTCCACAATGAATGGAATGATGTTATGCAACAGGAGTGCCGAAGACGGGGGTATTTGGGTCAGGGGCGCGTAACAGTAGATCTTTTTTCTGCTGTCTGGCATCTACTGTGAAACGTGTTGTACATTCTATAAGTAGAACTATCCGGTGTGTCATTCCCACTGCCCATTTAACGGGACGTGCTACGAGGTGTCGTCCTCAATCTTTAATACGTGCTTTGAAATTTATTACATTTTGTATTAGTCTGAAATGCACTGTCATAATGTAACAAATTATAATTTCAAAAATAGTTTCGGCAATCTGTGGAACCATTATCAAATGATATAATAATAATAATAATAATAATAATAATTTCGTGTGGCTCATTGGCCTTGACCAAGTCTTTCAATTGGACGCCACTTCGGCGACTTGCGTGTCCCTAGCCTACCCCAGTTATCCAACCGGGAATTCCGAACCACGTGTCGTTTCTAGCGACTCCTCACATCGTTTGATGGGTTAAAACGCAGAATGAAAAAATCCGAGGTTCGACCGGGTTCCGAATCCGCGACCCTTCATTTAACAGTCGAGCGCTGATCCGACAAATGATGAAAACTGTACTTGATTTTCCGAATTAGGATGACTTCCCGTTTTCCATTTACAGTATAAATGGCCGATACTAAGGGCGATTTCACTTTTTGACAATAATACTTAATGCAAATTACTATGGCTACGTTTGCTCATGTGACTATGTCAGTTAATATTTTTGTTCAAATGTTTGTAATTCTCAGGGACACAACTACTCAGGTCATTGGTATTCGGTATCTCGTCACAAGATCCATGCATGTAGTCCGCTTTCTCTTAATATCGTGTTGGCGAAATTCAGTAACTCAACGTGACATTGACTCAACATGAGTCTCCTGGAGGAATATTGAGCCATTCTACCTCTATAGCCGTCCATGAGCGAAAGTGTTGCCAGTGCAAGATTCTGGGAGCGAACTGACCTCTCGATAATGCCCTATACATGACCCCCTCTTCCTGGGGGCTCTCGGTTCTTTCGTGAGTAGGTGCGAGGCATCACGAGGCCCCAAGCTAATGCAGTCTCCCTCCCTTCCTTCTATCCTGGACTGCATTTCTTTTCCCTTCCCCTTTTTCCCTATCCTCAATCCCCCCCGCCGGAGGACTGATGACCTTGGCAGTTACATCTCCCTTGTCCTCAACAACCCATCCATCTATCCTATAAATGTTTGATGCGATTGATGACGGGCGACGTGGGTGGCCGAATCGTTCTCTGCAATTGTTCTTCGCGAACAACTGTGGTTCGGTGACATAGCGCATTGGCGACAATAAAATTTCCACTGTCGTATGGGAACAAGAAGTCCATTCAGGGATCCAAATGTCCTCCAAGTAAAAGAACACGATCATTCCCAGTGAGGGATCGGTTCCGTTGCACCAGAGGACACAGTCTATCCCGCATAAACACAGCCGATACAATTATGAAGCTACCACACAATGTTTTGTTGCAACTCGGGTCAATGGCTTCGTGAGGTCTGCACCCAAATCTGTCATTAGCTTTTACCAAATGAAATCCGCACTACGTGGTATTGGGTCTAGTCTTGTGTAGTTCGCGAACGAACTAGTTCGGAAGAGCGCTCCCACAGGCGAAATACGCGAACTAGTTCGCAGATCCCTCGCCTCTTAGTTGTCCGCTCCGTTTCCGAAAACTGACGGGTAACAGCGAGAGGACGCGAGAGCCAGTAGAATCGCGTGATTCCCTTCTGCCAGTTGCCGTCATTTCGACCTGAGATGCAGCTCAGCTGTAGTTTTAGTAGCGGTGGCTAAAGCCAAAACGAGTGGACGAACTAAAAAGAGCGACCTACTTCGCGGCCGAACTGCGAATTAAAAGGAGAGCTACCGGTCGCGAACTAAAATATGCGCGATATGTCACGAACTAAAATATGCGCGATAGGTCGCGAACTAAAATATGCGCAATACGTCGCGAACAGAATTAAAAATCACGTGTTTGCTTTCTGTTGATGAGAGCCATTTCGAGGTTACCGTCTGCCTGATAGATTACATAGTTCAGTGCTACAAAATTTCTGCTTTGAAGTATTCTGCAATTCCATAATGTCAAAATATAGAGATAACTCTAAACTTAAACGCGATAAATTATCCACAAAATGTTTCTTTTGGTTTGCGTGATATCGTTAGCGGCTCAAGCAGCAAGCGCATGAAGCAGCTAGGTGGGGGAACTTCCCCCTCCACCTGCATGCGCAGACCTCGCCTCTCAGCCGTCACTGGGAGCGGACGAACTAAAACAACGAACTATTATGCGCAAGTCTAATTGGGTCTTACCGCCATGTCCCCGAGTCCAGTAGAGACGCTGCCGTAACCTATTAACGCCAAATTGTGCCGCATTGTTCTGATGCATTCGTCGTCCGTCCCACATTGATTTCTGCTGTTATGTGACTCAGGTTTGTTTGTCTGTAGCACTGATAACACTACAGAAGTGTCGTTGGTCTTGTACATTAAGTGCAGGCCGTCGCCTGTTGCATTGTACGAGGTGTAAGGTAATGCCTTGAATTTCCTATTCTCAGCACACTCTTGAACCTGTGGATCGCGGAATAATGAATTTTCTGAAGGATTTCCCAAAAAGAATATCACATGCGTCTAGTTCCAAATACCATTTGGCGTTCAAGGTCGTGTGGCCTAATCACGTCCGTAACCTGTCTACTTGCATTAACGGAGTGTAAATGACAGTTCTGCCTATGTAGCTTCCTCTTTTTACAGCCACCAACCGTAGCCGTGCATGCCACTGTGTCACGACTTTCGTCAACTCAGTGTTCAAATGTGTGGGAGGTCTTATGCGACCAAATTTCGTGGTTATCACACTAATTACTTGACTAACTTAAGGACAACACGAACACCCATGCTCGATGGAGGATTCGAACATCTGACCGTAGCGGCCTTGCAGACCGCCGCAGGCCGGCAGGTCGGCCAACTCAGTGTATTACGTAGAAGTCATACAGAGTATATGAGTATACTCGCTATGTAGAAATTACCCTTTATGGTTTTCTAAGTATGTCGAGCAAAAATATCAACACGTCAAATTAATTAATTAATACACTTATCAAAACACTTAGGTAATCAGTTGAGATATCTAGGTTCTGATTAATTACCGTCTGCAGGATGAACTAAAATGGTTCGACGTCTTTCTGTCGGTTCTATAGAGTGGAGACAACTACTTTACGGAAAACCGCGACAGAGGTAATAACAGAAAATTACTACAGAGGGGGTTGGAGTTTACTTCACTCTACCACACGAATTATACAACCAACTGGGTTCAGATAGTGTAGAGAGCATGTACTGTAGTACAATGCAACAACAACAACGTAACTTGCCCGAAGCTATGTCATGGAGAGCAATAAGGAAGGTTGGAAGCGAGACAAACACAGACGGGGGTGGCTGCAGCCACTGTTGTATTAGAAAGTGTAATTCTGAGGACCTGGACGCGATTTCAGACAACAGGAATCGTTAAAAGAAGCAAGGCCAAGGTCGTCCACGGATAACATCAGCAAGAGGTGACCTTTATCTCCGGTTAACAGCCCAACGACGCAGGAGGCTGAATGCAACTCAGCTGCAACACACCGTCCCGGCAGCAAGAGCAAGCGTAATATCAACACAGAGTCCGGAATCGCCTTCAAGAATGTGTCCTCTATGCACGGAGGCCTGTGGTGGGTGTCCTATTGAAACCACGACATCTTTGAGTCCGATGAAACTGGGCGGGCGAACATCAGGATTGGAGACGGAGCGAATGGCTACGGATTCGCTTTACAGATTAATCAAGATTTTGTATTCAGCCGGAAAATCTTTGTTTCCTCACCGTTAATAGAAAGGGGAACTTGAAACAGTCCTGCTTATGTGCTAGATACATAAATGTCATGGTGGTGGACAAATGATGTGGGAAGGAGTCATTATTGTCGGACGTACGGACCTCTTTGTCGTTAAGAGTAGCGCCCTTACTACTCACAGGTCCTTCGACCTTTAGTTGTGCTCTACGTTGATGCCATAGGATGTGGGTTCATTCTGATGAACGATAACGCTCGTTCTCACAGAGCTACAATGGTGAACAACATGCTTGAAGTTGAGGCAATAACGAATGGAGTGGCCAGCTTGTTCACCACACTTAAAACCGATTAAGCATGTCTGGGATGCACTCGGCAGTCGCACTGCAGCCAGATCAGCACCTCTCAAAACGGTTGGATATTGCACTCACAGAAGAATGGCCAAATGATGGAAGAATGGCCAAATATCCCTCAAGGGCTGACTGATAACCCCTTACTGTCCACGCCACGCTAGAAACTGACTTTTTCACTATAATGGTATCCCCCATTGTTCATCGTTTTATGTAAACGCAATGTAAATCTCCAGTAAAGAGTTGCGATGGCAAAATGTCGTACGTGCTAGACACAAATTACAACTGTAAACAATGCCTCAATAAAATACCATATACATCACGTGACTGGAGGAAAGTCGCGGTGGAGTGGCCAAGTGCATTGAGGCGCTATGCTATGATGCGCGAGGCCGCTCCCCGTTGGGGGTTCGAATCCCCCCTCCGGCATCGATGTTTGTGCCGTCCTTAGTATTAGCTAGTTCATAAGTAGTTTGTAAGCTTAGGGACTGATGACCCCGCATTTCAGTCCCTTAAGCTTTACAAACATTTGAACATTCTGACTGGAGAAAATGGGGGGGGGGGGGGGGGGGCGGGAATTCTCCAGTAAATCTCATATTCCACCAAGGGGGCAGTAGTGTGCAAATTAAAAAAATATGTAATTAAAATAGATAATTAAAGAATTCCAAGTAATTAATAGATTTCCCCTTGTTACTTTGTACAGAGTTGCCCGAGTCCGTAGTTACCTGACACCGAAATAGAGAGTTTTCCTCTACGACCTGTCGGAGTTTGTCAGTGGAGTTATGATTCATCCTGTAATGACAGATTAAAATGTACTCCGGAAAATCCGGAATTATAGCTCGGAAGGAAGGAGGCAAATAATAAATAACTTTTTTAAGGGATATGTCCCACCCTCATATGTAAAACGACGACTGAAAAACATCGTAAGAAGAACTTTAAACGTGAGGAGTTAACTGATTCGGTCCAATAACATTATCAAGATTTGTTGCTTCACTAGGTCGGTATATTTTGGAATGGAAGCTCTATTTAACGTAATACCAGTGAAACGTTCTCAATAAGTCACTAAACTTGTAAAACTCGTTTTTAACTCGAAATATAACTCTCCCTGAACGAGGCAGAAAAGTATCAGCACGTGCTCTCAAAACAGGAAGCTTTCTTAATTGCCGTAGGAGTTTTGGGCGACGTCCAAGGTACTCCCCCCTCCCCTCCACAACAGCGACGCATTTGAGGTGATAAAATCTGCTCTCCTACAGTACATACACATACACCTAAGTACACAAGCGAATCCAACAATCTTTTCTTAAACATTATGTAACCAGTTAGCGTTTCTTTAATGGTATTACATGAATCGTGCGATGTTCTTTCGCTTTCTACGAAGCTCTACGTATCTATTCCTCTGTTTGCTTACTTACCAGAAGCCGTGATACAGTTTAATTCTGTTTTCCGAGCTCGGGGTAGCTAATCAGTTTTGGGGTTCTTAACGGCAGATCGAATAGTACGTGGGAGAATTGGAAAGCCGTCCGCGGTGGCCGAGGGTACTGAGGCGCTTCAGTCACGGTCTGCACGGCCACTACGGTCGGGGGTTCGAATCCCCCCTCGGGCATGGATGTTTGTGCCGTCCTAGTTCGTAAGTAGTTCATAAGTAGTTTGTAAGTTTAGGGACTGATGACCCCGTAGTTAAGTCCCATAAGCTTAACAAACATTTGAACAACATTTAGAATTGGAAAATAAGGCCCAATAGTTTCTCTGCTGATAATGAAGATAGAACATTGAAATATCACGACGGGGGTATTCAGTTTTCATGTGTAGCTCCAGAGAGAGAAACCTGAAATGCCAAACAATAACGGTGCGTGTGTCTTACCGTCGTCAACTTGTGAAGAGCAGTGTAGTTCGACGTTTGTGATATTCTCAGTGACATGTGTGGCGTGTAAGGGGGCGACTGCGTGGACCGTGATATACGTTTGTCATCATTCGCTCCCCTTTGTGGGCAACTGTCAGCATATTAGGTACTTGGCCAGCACAAACTTTGTCATGAACAATACCGTACACCGCGTATTATAGTCTTCAGTCCGGAGACTGGTTTGATGCAGCTCTCCAACCAACTCTATCCTGATCAATCTTCTTCATCTCTTCATAAGAGCGGTAACCCATATCTATTTCAACCTGTTACTTGTATTTCTGTCCAGGCTTTCCCCTGTGATTTTTACCCCCAAGGCTAAATTCACGATTATTTGATGTCTAACAATGTTTCCTACCAATCGATCCCTTCTCTTAGTCAAGGTATGCCATGAATTCCTTCTCTTCTCAATTCTGTTCAGTACCTCCTCATTAGTTATGCGATCTACTCATCAAATCTTCAGTATTCGTCTGTAGGACGACATTTCAAAAGCTTCTATACTTTTCCTAACTGATTTAGTTAGCGTACATGTTACACTAACGTACAAAGCAACACGCCACACAAATGCCTTCAGAAAAGATTTCCTAACACTTAAATTAATTTAAAATTATCTATCTTGGATACGAACTGCAGCTGTTACGTAAATTGGGGTTTATTTTGGTTAATAAATGCAGCCAGCTGTTTTGATGGATGTTTTTATTCCAATACCAGTTTTCAAGCCACTGTAGTCTTATGATCAGTGGATATTACTGTCATATTACTTCATGTGTCAGCAGGTTAATTAATGTCAATGTCATGCATCTCTGAAGCAAATTCAAGTCGTTTTGACCTATCAGATGGGCGGAGAGTGTGTCTGCAAACCGTGAAACGGGGACATTTCTTTAAAACTAAGGACTTTAAGTGCATTTCTCAAGCACATGTACGCACTAATGTTTTGGGGCTCCTCAGTTATGTAACACGTACAGCATCTACAGCTTACTCACAAGCCGTAGGCCCACAAGGACATCTTTGATCCAACAAACTGCCAGTTTCCTTCAACAGTTGATCACATCGTCTAATGTTATTTTCATGACAGGAGACTTCTTTGCACGCTGAAGATGTGTCACGGAGTGTGTCTCAGTAGCCCAGTACCGGGCGCCGTGGCTCAGCGCGCCCGGTCAGAGAGCTCTACGCCCTCTATAATAAAAAAAGCTGAGCCAAGAACGAACAAACACGATCAGCGGTTGCAACGAATAGAACATCCCAAGGAGCACAAAAACAAAAAAACAAAAAAATTGTGGGAGCGTGACAGACAATAAACACAAAGGATGCGGGTTCGATCCCCGCAAATTCCTACGATTTTCATCTGTCACTTTTCACTTCTTTCACCATTTGCACCGTGGTTCGGAATTAACGTTAAACTGTAGTTCCCCAATAACTGGTTGAGTACGTCAGTTCGGAGGAATGCAACGGCACACCACCTCTAAACTAAACAATGCGTAGTAAAGCACTGTGATATTCAAACCAATCTTCAGATTGCTGACTGATTTATATTTTGTGGGTTCAGGAATTCAAATTTCGCAAGCCAAAGAACACAGAGAACTTTCCTCTGCGCCGTTCACATGTTGATTGACCTACTTGACCTACTCTGCACTTCATTATTGCCACAGCACTTGTGCACACACAACAATGAAAATTGCGTAACAAACTTCCACAATTGGTGAAGGTTTTACATTTATAAATCGTTCAGTTGCCTTTCTGTAACCGGTTAAAAATGCAGAAGTACCTTACGGAAACACTGTATTAATTCAAAAACAAACTGTATGATTTATTTGCACTGATAGCTAATGCAATATGTAAGAAATGAATGTTTGTGTGTTCGTATTTTATACGCGACCGTACCGTTCAACCGAGAGTGATGAAACTATGTCAACATATTGCTTGCACTTTCACGATGGTCATAGGTACCATTAAATCACAGTACGACAAATAGTTCAGGAGATATGACGTAATAAACAATGAAATGCGCGGAAAAGTGCTGCATCATGTGACGTTTACTTCTAAACCACTGTACCGATTTCAACCAAATTTGGTACACATATTCCTTCCATGAGGTAACGTAGGGGTAAGAACTGCTTACGTCATATAGTTCAGGAGATATGACGTCATAAACAATTATATGGTTGAAAGCCTGTGGCATCATGCGACATGCGAATGAAGACACTTTATTCATCCTAAAATCTTCATGACATTTTAGACACTTGACCTTCAAAACAAAAGGAAGGCCACCGTCACATAAAATTTTGTATGGTGCATGACGGAAGAATACTTTAGACGTGGACTTCGTCAGATTCTACAATTGTATTCCGATCCTGATGAAATTTTTAAATATGATTGAACAATGCAGTTAATATATCCAGATTACCTACAATCATTTCAATTAATTAACGTGAATAACCAGTTAATTTTCAGATTTCGCCAAAGTTTCGAAAGAAAAAAAAATATCTGAAAATTCTAGCAGCTCTCTCTGGAAGTTACGTTACATTTTACAGGGTGATATCACCAAAGAATCATTTAAAATGTAAATATTGTTCACACCATGTGAATTTTATGTAAGCAATTTAAAATACTTAAAAATGCTTCAGTGGAAAGCATACTTCATTCAGATTTTTAAAAGATGGTATTTTGGCTGTCAGCTTTGATGCATACCAAGCGTACCGAATCAGGGGGGTGAAAACCACCGGCAGAAGGAATTTGTTGTTACCAGCGCATGGTTTTAAAGCGAATTTGAAAATAAATACATAAATCTAAAATATAAAAATTAATGTTTGTTTGTCTTTTTGTTCGTATTTTATGCACAGACACACGGTACATCAGATTGCGATAAAAATTTGTCAAATCATTTCTTCCACTCATGCGAAGGTTATAGGCATACTAAAATTAACTTAATATGGTTCTTGGCGGAGGGTGCTTTATAATTAAACACGCTGAAATGGCAGTGACGGATATGAATGAAATTTGGAACAGATGTAGTTTATACTCTGATTAATACATTGGCTACCTTTCGTAAACCACAGTGTTGTGAGTGGCGAAGTTACAGTAGGTAATATGTTTGCTACTCCTCCATGCTGAAAGGGATGGATGGATTTGAAAGAAATATTGAATGGAGATAACTTATACACAGCATTAATACGGCTCCCTTTCGTTAGCCAACACACAGTGAATGGTGGAGGGTACCTTACAATGGGGTAATGCATTTGTTTCTCTTCGCCCTGAAACAGCTGGACGGATTTGAATAAAATTTGGAATGCTAATAGCTTATACCCTGAATTAACGCATGAGCTACCTTTAGGAAGCCACCGTACAATGCATGATGGACGGTACCTTAACCTTCAAAACAAAAGAAGCATCACCATCTACCTAAAATTCCATAAAGTGCACAGCAGAAGGTACCTTGCAATGAACTTAGACACCACTTCACTGATCACCATGAAAGTTAAAGGAGTTATGTAATTTTTCAGAGATGGAGGAGGCAATGAACATGAGTTGTAAGAGTAGTAGTTTGATAGAGAGACGAGTACATGACTGTCAAAGAAAAATGGAAGGTGGGGATAGGCATAGAGAAGGGTAGGAGGAGATGTAAAGAGAGTGGGGAGATGAACAAAGACGGAGAGAGAGGAAGGATGAAATGTGGAGATGGACAGAGAGAGAAGGTAGAGAAGAGAGAGAGAGAGAGAGAGAGAGAGAGAGAGAGAGAGAGAGAGAGAGAGAGAGAGAGAATGGAAGGACAGAAAGACTAACATAAATCTTTAATAAATAAATACCCGAGCAACGCCGGGTTTTCAGCTAGAAAGTTATAATAAACTTCTGTTTTTAAAATATATTGCCTCTAGTTACGTTGCCTATGCTCCAGAGTTTGAAAGCATCGTGCTTTGTCTTTGGCATTAATAATTTATTGCTGAGGTTACTTTATGGGAATTTTTAAAATAAAGGCATTAGCAGTTCACTGGTAACAAAATCAAACTCGACCACGGGGCGCCGTAGTCCCCAGGTTTAATTATGTACTTGCACTGTGGGAGAAAATGTCGATATGGACCTGTCACCGGAAACCCCTCCTCAACGTAACTCACGTCGCTTATGAATTGCAAATTCGAGGAGCTCCGGCAAAAGGAAGCTCGCGTAACGGCAAAGCGGCCCGTTAGACAGGCGGCTGAAGTTATCGGGGGAAACGATGGAGACGTGGGTGCTGAGTGTGCCTCTTGCTTTGTGTTGTTATCTGTTAGGTGAAGAAAAAAGGTTATAACAGACAGAAACGTTATGCACAGTTTTTTCGTTCAAACATGTTGTCAGTATTTATTTGGCAGAATTACGAATCTGTTGCCATCGTCGAAAGAAACTGCAAACTGTTTACAAATTTTAAAAATGCAAGCGAAATTGTGACCCTTGCAACAGCGAGTTAGTATTTTAATCACGCAAAACGATGTGGGTTGTGAAATTCCACAAAGTGATCAATGTGTCAGGTCTCAGAAAGGAAGTAATCATATTGAAGTTTGGCGGGGACACGCTAAATTTCCGATCCTTTCATGGACTATTTTGAACGAATACGAGTCCGTCTCTGTATACAGCGGTCAAGATGTGAAGAAGTTTTTACGGTTAACTTTATTATTGGAGCCGCGCGGTCGATGTCCGCGCCACAGCTTAAAACAAACAGTAGCGAAAATCTATAGGGGAAGAAAGTGCAACAGAAGCGGTCAGTAGCTAATAGGAGAAGAATTGCTTGATACGATTCGGACAAGTTGCTATTTTTAATCCTGTTACCTTCATATTTCCTAGTCTTGAAACACGGTGGTGAATATATGCAAACATTATTACAGCATCATTATTAGTACTTTTCTGTCCTTTCTTCCCACAGGTGTTATTTTATATTATAATGCAGATATTTATATAAGCCGTCTATGCAACTGAAATAAGACAATTATTATTTATATATCTACTAGCTGGAAACACGGTGTTGCCCGGGTATTTATATATTTATTCCAGCCCTTTTCAGGTATATATACATTTGCATTAGGACTGTATTTCTGTAAAATTAGTAGTAAAGAAGTGATAGATGAAAACTTTGTGCGCTGGCCGCGGTGGCCGAGGGGACTGAGGCGCTCCAATCACGGTCTGCACCGCCACTACGGTCGGGGGTTCGAATCCCCCCCTCGGGCATGGATATTTGTGCCGTCCTAGTTCGTAGGTAGTTCATAAGTAGTTTGTAAGTTTAGGAACTGATGACCCCATAGTTAAGTCCCATAAACATTTGAACATTTTTTTGAAAACTTTGTGCGTGATGGGGCGTTTTTTCATGGACGTTACTGTTTACCTGCTCATATCTCATGAACTACGTGATAGAATTTAGAAGGTAGATTCAACTATATGTGTGTATACTATCTGTAAAATTTCCTGCGGCTACAATTTGTAGTGTACAACTTATAAAGTGTAACGTTATACCGAATGCCGTAGTTTACTTCATTAACAGCGGAAAAGTAGTAAGCAAGAAACTTTTTTCCTTTCATCATTTAACTATGGTTGCCAGCGAGAAAAAGTTCAATAAAGGATTGAAATTATGTTTCAAGTTTGTTGTAAGTCGCTAAGTACTGTCATTCTCATACAGTGTATTTCGAAAGACTCGGCGCATTATATGGCATTTTTAACGATTTCTATAGGTTATGACGTAATATCTTTTGAACCATGTGCCGTATGTGATTTTTAACCATGCAGCAATTGTTACTTTACGGTAAGGAATAAGTGTACCAAATTTGGTTGACATCGGTCCAGTCGTTTAGGAGAAAATGAGCAGCATTGTCGCTAAATGCAGCAGTTTTTCGCGCATCTCAATGTTTATGACGTCATATCTAGTGAACTATATATCGTATGTGATTCTTCCACTTACAGCGTCCGTCCTCATGGATTGAAGCTTACGTGTATAAAATTTCATAAAGATTGGAACAAAACTGTAGATTTGTATGCAACACGTACAAACATACGGACACTCTGTTTCATATTGTAGACTAGCAGAAAACACGGCGTTGCCCGAGTATTTATTTGTTTATTTCTGCCATTTTCAGGTATATATTCATTTGTATAAGGGCTGTACATCTGTAAAATCTTTTGGGAATACAATTAGTAGTAAAGAAGTAATAGATTAAAAGTTGGTGCGTGATGGGGCGGTTTTACATTAACGTTACTGTTTATGTGCTCATATCTCATGAACTACGTGACGTACTGTGATACAATTTAGAAGGTACATTCAACTATATGCGTATACACCGTCTGTCAAATTTCCTACGGCTAGAATTTGTAGTGTGGAAATTATAAATTGTAACGTCATACAGAGAGCCGTAGTTTTACTCCATAAACAGCGGAAAAGTAGTAAGCGAGAAACGTTTTTCCTTTCATCATTTTACTGTGGTTTCCAGCAAGAAAAAGTTTAATAAAGGTTTGAAATTATGTATAAAGTTTGTTGCAAGTCGCTAAGTACTCTCATTCTCATATAGTGTATTTGTAAAGTCTCATAGCATTATGGCAGTTTCTTGCAACTCCTATCGTTTATGGAGTTATATCTCTTGAACCATGTGTCGTATGTGGTTCGTACACCTACAGAAGATGTTATCTCACGTAAGGAATATGTGTACCAAATTAGGTTGAAATCGGTCCAGTGGTTTAGGAGAAAATGAGCAGCATTGTCGCTAAATGCAGCAGTTTTTCGCGCATCTCATCATTTATGACGTCGTATCTCGTGAACTATATATCGTATGTGATTCTTACTTACAGCGACCGTCATGGATTGAAGCTTACATCTACAACATTTCATAAAGATTGGAACAAAACCGTAGATTTGTATGCAACACGTACAAATATACGGACACTCTGCTTTATATATTAGATTAGATCTTATGGCAAGTACAAATCAAGTTTATGAAAAATATAGTTACATTAACTTTACGTATATAACATTGACAAATACAAGACATAATAATTAAATAAAATTATGTTAAGAACAACATAGGTAAAACTACAAGTTAACATTTCGGCTGTTAACACATTCAACTGCATTCTGAGTCGCATCCAGGAAGTTCGTTGTTTGACCAGAGTAGAGTAGGCTCTCAGAGGGCCCTCTGCAGTGATGTGCCGGACCGTCTGCTTCTCAGCGCCGCAGTCGCTCTCTGGTGCTGGTGCTCTTCCCCATTTGTGTAGAGAGTCCGCACAAGACAAATGAGATAACCTGTATTGGCTTCCAACGCTTAGTCATATAGCTCCACCCTCCCTGCGAAGACAGGAACCGCTGATGAAGGAATATACAAAAATAATGAATGACTCCCTATCCAAAGTACTCTCCCAAGGAGTGGGATGCATACGTCTCCCAGTTGGACGCGGAGAAGAAAGATGCTGAATGGAACGACCACGTCGCCCACTTAGCAGCAATCAATAAGAAGAAAAAGAAGAAAACCGTCAGAAGAAATAGACCTCCAGGAAGGCTCCAGAAGAGGCTGTTACGTGCGAGACGAGGCAGAGACCAGCGACCTCCAAACCCGTTTCATCATCATCATGCACAATCACCAAACTCATCACTCGCCAGCCAGTGAGCTGGCAGTACCAAGTTTTCAGTGAAACTGCTCACGTTCCACTAATTTCCCTGAAATGTCCTAGATACCTCCATTTTACCTTTTCAGCTTGGAGTAAATGTCAACAGACGAAGACTCCACCACTGCCTATCCATAGAAGAGGATAGCTTCAAGAGCAGAGTGCGGACTTCCTATCTTTGACGATGTTCCAACTTTGGAGAGAACACGACTCCGCTCTAGAAATCCCTCTCTAAGACTGGCCCAACAACTGCCAGCTTTAGCATGGGTACTAAATGACACGACAGCTGGAGTGATAGTGCCTCCCCTGACAACCGTGGACTGACACGTCCATCAGAGAAGCCTAAGGGCTTAGATCTTCCACGACACAGCAGAATCCGAACAGAACATGATGTGCACACAACCAACACAAGTGGCGGAAGCATCCCAGCCATAGGTGTGATTTTGGGGCACCAAATCAAACCATAAAATGTTCAAATGTTTGTATAGCTTATGGGACTTAACTACGGGGTCATCAGTCCCTAAACTTACAAACTACTTATCAACTAGCTAATACTAAGGACGGCACAAATATCCATGCCCGAGGGGGGATTCGAAACCCCGACCGTAGTGGCCGTGCCGACCGTGACTGGAGCGCCTCAGTCCCCTCGGCCACCGCGGCCGGCAAAATGAAACCATACAGCACATCGCCCAGGACTGTGAATTAAGAGCCTACCAGGGTAGTCGGACTGACTTTTTCAACGCCCCCCTGCCCCTGGCTCGAATGGATCGCCAATCTGGACGTCAGAATTTGAAGACTCGTGTAACGCTAAATATCTGCTATGATGATACTTTTTACTGCGTTTATAAGTTATATTTTATCGAAATATGTAGTGTAAACCATATGTGTAGCCCCATCTAAATAAAGGAAACAAGGCATCTTTAGTGGTGTGGAACATATACATGATTATGTTTTACCCCAATATTGTTTTTTGCTTTTTTAGTATTTTAGGTTATAAACAGTTCTGTCACGTTACTAAGTATAACTAATGATATTTTGATGTTATTGCTTAAAATTTTTATTAGAGGTTAGACTACATGTAATGTTGTTTCGTGACTTAGGTTGTTCTGTTCCTGTCTTCTTTTATCCCACGGGATTTTTCATATTTATTCAGTAAAAAAATCGCCTTGATGGCACATGATTTGATTTTATTTTATTATCATTATTTTTTTTTTTTTTTTTTTTTGTTATTGAAGGGATATTTATTCTCGCTGCTGCGGCGGATTAGCTGCGCGTGCTGGAGCGCCGTGTTGCGGTGCGCATGGCCGTCCGCCGTCGGGGGTTCGAATCCCCCCTCGGGCATGGATGTTTGTGTCGTCTTTAGTATAAGGTAGTTCATAAGTAGTTTGTAAGTTTAGGGACTGTTGACCCCGCGGTTAAGTCCCTTAAGCTAAAAAGAAAAAAAGTTATTATTCTCAATGATTGCTGTACACCACGGACTGGAAATCATTTTATATTGGATTTTTCTCGTTTCAGCACTTCACCGCTAGGCATATACCATTTTTTTTATATTTTTGTTTTGGGTGGTGTTGCCAACTGTTTCTCTAACACACTGAGAGCCGGACGCGGTGGCCGAGGGGATTAAGGCGCTCCAGTCACGGTCTGCACGGCCACTACGGTCGGGCATTCGAATCCCCTCCTCGGGTATGGATATTTGTGCCGTCCTTAGTATTAGCTAGATCATAAGTAGTTTCATTATTATGTAAATATTCAAAGTCAGTGAAGATACCTGCAAAAAAATATGAAATGCGTGACAAACTTTTTTCTTCATTTTTTTTTATTTTTTTTTTTTTTTGTAGCTGCATAGACAGTTTATGTAAATAAATGCATTATAATCATTACAGCAGTTAACACCTGTTCTGTTAATGCCAATTACCATGTGAAATAGAATGGAGCTATTAACTAAATAAATAACCTTTTAATATTTTATAAAACGTTACTTTCACCAGATGTTCTCAGAAGTATACAAGGACAATCGTGGTATTGCCGCGGCGGAGTGGTCGAGCGCATTGAAGCGCTTTGCTTCGATGCAGGAGGCCGTTCCCCGTCGGGGGTTCCAATCCTCTCTTGGACATGGATGTTTGGCTTGTCTTTAATGTAGTTTGTAAGTTTAGGGACTTATGATCCCGCAGTTAAGTCCCATAAGCTTAACTAAAATTTGAACATTTGAGATCGTGGTTTATTGGGAGAATTTTGGGAATGAGTTTCGTCTGTAAAGGAAACCGCATATAAAACACTTGTTACGACCCCGGTCTTGAGTATTGTTCCAGTGTTTGGGATCCCCACCAGATCGGTCATAGAGGCAATACAGAAGAGGGGAGGCTAGGTTTTGTAACTGGTAGATTCGATCAATGCGCGAGTGTTAGTAAAAAACTCAAACAGGAGTCGCTGGGGGAAAGGCAACGTTCTTTCAGAGAAGCACTGTTGATTAGGGCTCGTACAGATGCATACAAGCATTCATTTTTCCCTCGTTCTATTTGGGAATGGAACACGAAAGCAAGCAACTAGTAATGGTAGTGAGTACCCTCCGCCACGCATCCTTGGGTGGATTGCGGTGTATGTATGTATGTAGATGTAGACATTTTCGAGACACAAATCTGTGGAGTGTCCCGTAGTTCACCAAAGCTTAGCTGATTTTAAACAGGCAATCAACATGAAATTTGTCTGTATTAGAAAACGGTTTTAATGAGGTGTAAACTAGTTGCGTGTCATAGCGTGAACAGAGGTCCATAATAAAATGTCAGTGCACGTACGAGCTCTTCATCAAGTCTGTCCCGATTACATCTTTCAAACTTGAAAGTTTACCGCCAGCATCGGACGCAGAAAGGCGGCACTCATTGCAAACCTACCATCAAGTAGAATCTAAGCTGCGGAGGAAAACTGAGCCGTGCTCGTGTGCATGGGAGATAACAGGCTAGTTTCTCGTGACGACGACTGAAGGTGGTTTCCCGCGCATGCTAAACAGGTTTCACACTGGTATGTGGATGTCGCAATCGGGACAGAAACAGATCCTCGACGTACAAACATTGCTGCGGCTTATCTTTCGAGAACGCCCCAAGAAATTGAGTTCGACGAGGACGAGATCGAAAATTATGTTCCAGGATGAGGAAGTGGAGATACCACACCGGATCCAGGACTTGGATGCTGGACCGGGACCTGTCGCAGTTTCCCAAGCGACCTCGATGGAACTGAAATCTCATAAAATGTGAATCTCTGATATTTAAAATGTGATTCTTAATATTGTCTCGGAGGCAATACTCACTTTACGACTTATCTTAGAAGATAGATTAAGGAAAGGCAAACCTACAGTTTTAGCCTTTGTAGATTTGCAGAAAGCTTTTGACAATGTTGACTGGAATACACTCTTTCAAATTCAGGGGTAAAATACAGGGAAAGGATGGTTTTTCACAACTTGTACAAAAGCCAGACCGCAGTTATTTGACTCGAAGGGCATGAAAGGGAAACATTACTTGTAAAGGGAGTAATAAAGGGTTGTAGCCTTTCTCCAATGTTATTTAATTTGTACATCGAGCAGGCGGTGAAGGAAAGCAAGGAAAATTTTTGGAAATAGGATTAATGTTCAGGGGGAAGAAATAAAAACATTGCGTTTTGCTGATGACATTCTAATTCTGTCAGAGACAGCAAAGGACCTGGAAGAGCAGTTGAATGGAATGGACAGTGTGTTGAAGAAAGCGTATAAAATGAACATCAACAAGAGCAAAACAAAAATAATGGAATGCGGTCTTAGAAAATCAGGCGATGCTGAAGGAATTAGATTAGGTAACGAAACAATGAAGGTGGTAGATGAGTTTTGTTACTTGGGTAGTAAAATAACATGTGATGGTCGCAGTACAGAGGATATAAAATGCAGAATGGCAATGGGAAGAAAAGCATTTTTAAAAAGAGAAATTTGCTAACATCGAATATTAATTTATGTGTAAAGAAGACTTTTCTGAAGACATTTGCCAGGTACTAGTTTATCAAGATAGTTTTGAAGGATTTCATAAAGTTTGAAATACGTCATAGCTAGGACGAGTAAGGGACAAATGATAGTGATGACAATTTTTCTAATGACTAAAAACTCTTTTGATTGTTTTAATAGGTTAAAAAAGTAATGAAAATTGATTGAAGTGTGGAGTGTTGCCTTGTACGGGAGTGAAACATGGACGATAAGCAGTGCGAACGGGAAGAGAATAGAGGCTTTTGAGATGTGGTGTTACAGAAGAATACTGAAGATGAGGTGGGTAGATCACATAACTAATGAAGAGGTACTGAACAGAATTGGCGAGAAAAGGAATTTTTGGCATACCTTCACTAAAAGAAGGGATCGCTTGGTAGGACACATTCTTAGACATCGAGGAATCGTAAGCATTAGAAGGGTGTGTGTGGGGTAAAAATCGGAGAGGAAGACCAAGAGACGTATATAGTAAGCAGATTCAAATGGAAGTGGGTTGCCGTTCTTATGAGGAGATGAAAAGGCTTGCTCAGGATAGAGTAGGTTGAGGAGCTGCATCAAACCAGTCTCCGGACTGAAGACCATCACAACAACAAATATTGTCTCGTCCTTTCATTTGTTCATTGGTACAAATATTTATATCACCCAAATGCAAATTCATAATGGCCATTACTATGTAGATAATTTTCATTTTAGCACCCCAATCTTACCAATTAATGCAAATTCAAAGTGAGCAAATGTCTGTAAATCTATGGGACCAGACTACTGTGGTCATCAGTACCTAGACTTATAAAGTACTTAAACTATCATAAGGACAACACATACACCCATACCCGAGGGAAGACACGAACCTCCGGTGGGAGCACAAGTTCACGAGCAACACAATAAATGAATACTTTGAACATACAAACTCAAATCCTCGTACATCACGGGGATTGTTAAGCAGTATCCCGTAATTGACTTTCAATGTTTTCGAAGTCCTGTTGTCTGCTTCATGATTTAGAAATTTCCGTAGTGAAATAGGATTCTGTATAGCTTCTGCTGCAAGCTTATGTAAAAGGCCTCTGGCAAGCGGAAAGAGGACTTGCAACATGAACAACTGCGAAAGGTGAATCACTACTCTTGTTGTTTCGATAACGCAAGTTTAACCCATTAATGCCCATTATCACTATAGTTGCCAAGAAAATTAAAAATTAATGTTGGAAACAAGGACGATTGTGAAAACAATTTAGCTGTTGGGAGAAATAATGAAGACTTCCCTTTGTTGTTTAAAATTTGAAGTATCAGAATTTATTTCATTGTTGTTTCTTACGAATGATAAGTCTATCCATGTGTTTGAGACTAAAACATCGCTTTCGCAGAAAACGTAAGTAGGGGACCATTTATGAGTACTAGATGTATATATTCCTTGTTGTTGTGTAATTAATTGTTCAGATGACATGTAGAATTTCTTTGGAATTTATATATTTGTTTTTAGCATGTTATATCTTGGGGGGAAATGTGTGGCATCTTTAGTTGCCTCTGGTGACTTGTGTTGTCTTTCTTTCAGGTATGATGATACTTTGTGGTCAATGAACGAAATAATAAATTTGCTTGAAGAAGAATGGAAGCAGTATTATACGATTAATATTTACCATCCCTTCTTGTGAAACACGAGGTGGAGATACTGATGAAGACTGATTTATCAGATATATCTTGCGGTATATACTTTTGAATGACAACCAAACATAAATAAAGTTCGGTTTTATACCATAAGGGCACTTTTCAACTTTCTCAATGAAGCTTTCAAGGAAGCAGTGTATATTGACGAGGGTATGGTATCATATTATGGAAGGGATGGGGCTAAACAGTTTAAGCCTTACTGTGGAGCACGTATGAAAATGCCTAAAACTGGTCTTGGCCAGGGTGCAGATGAATTGATTGGTTTGGCTGGTCAAATCTACTCTAACAATTTGTTTACGTCATTTCCATTTCTGGAAGAATTGCGTAGAAAAAACTATTAGAGAAAACAGATCTGGAAAGCAATTGAATTTTCCGTCGAAGAATGAGTTTCGAAGACAGGAAAGAGGAAAATACGTTTCAGTATCTAATGGCCAGATGACAGCAATAAGATGGAGTGACAGAGCCATAGTGACAGTTCTTTCCAACTATGAACATGTAGTACCTTTATTAATTGTGGAAATATTCAGCAGAACAGCAAGAGAGCAACGAGGAAGATGAATGATGGTCTAAAACAAAATAATCTGCATATGGGAGGGGTTGGTCAAAACGATCAATTTACAGCTCTGTACAGGACAAAAATGAAGATTAAAAATGGTGGTGGCCTTTGTTTGCGTGGAGTATTCACATACCGGTATGTTGCGTACAGCGATGGCTGTTAAATTGGAGTTCGGGTAACGATCTACCGCATCTTCAGTTTTAAAAGCATATTGTTCTTCAAATTCAGAAAACTCATGGAACGCACAAGCAAAACTTGATCCATCATTATGATTCCATTCATTAGATGCTATAAGGCAAGACAGGAGAGATCATCTCATCATCAAAGGACAATATAAGTAACATAGATGCAAAGTGATCAACAATCAAACTGTGTATATATGTATCAATTGCCAGGTACTAGTTTATCAAGATAGTTTTGAAGGATTTCATAAAGTTTGAAATACGTCATAGCTAGGACGAGTAAGGGACAAATGATAGTGATGACAATTTTTCTAATGACTAAAAACTCTTTTGATTGTTTTAATAGGTTAAAAAAGTAATGAAAATTGATTGAAGTGTGGAGTGTTGCCTTGTACGGGAGCGAAACATGGACGATAAACAGTGAGGGCAAGAAGAGAATAGAGGTTTTTGAAATGTGGTGCTACAGAAGAATGCTGAAGATTAGTTGGGTAGATCGCATAACTAATGAAGAGGTACTGAAAAGAATTGGTGAGAAAAGTAATTTTTGGCGTACCTTGACTAAAAGAAGGGATCGCTTGGTAGGACACATTCTTAGACATCGAGGAATCGTAAATTTAGCTGAAGTGAAGATAAAAGTGGAAAATTGCATATTTTTTACCCTAAGTGCCCATTGGCAACTTAAGTTTCCATCAGATTACATCACTCCAAAAGTGAAATTTAAATTTAAACTATGTTATTTGTGTAAATCTATTACGAAACAATTACCAACAGGTATTTTAAGTAGAAAATCTGAACTTAATCATTCTGGGCACTTGCTTGTGTAACTAAAGGACCAAACTGCTAAAGTCATCGGTCCCTAGACTTTCACATAACACTTGCACCAAGTGCCGTAGCGGCCACGTAATCCATGACATGGTGCCTCAGACCTCGCGGCCAGAGTATAACTTACGGCGGGCGCACACGGGAGACCTTGCCGCCCAACTATTTCGTCATCGTTGGTTTCCTGTTGCTTCGGTTTTTTGAGAGCTCGCACCGGACGGGTTACTGTCGCCTGGTAGCAGATACATTTCCAATGGTTTTCGTAGTTCAGTCGACATGGGCACGTGATTCTTCAGTTTTTAGTAATTCGAATATGGGAAAAAAGCTACATCGTAGCCTTCAGAACACACCGAACAATCGAACAGTGCCTAAAGATTCAGAAGGCAACCCAATGCCTTTTTGCTCGGTTGCTCAGGAATATGTGGTTTATCGAGGCGCATTTTGTGCCCAATTGGTAGACGTGCTAATACAACATATACAGTCGCTACACTCTCTGTTGTGAAAGTTGTTACCAACTGACAGTTGCAACACTAGCGCTCCTAGTGGTGGGAAAGGTGCCGAAGGAGTGATGTTTGATTATAATTATTTTTGTACGTAATTAAAGAAATAGTATAATTTTTGTGTTACAAGAATTATTAAAATACCAAGAGACATATATTACACGTAAATTAATGTAAAAATAGTCGAATTTGACTGATTCTGTGGTACAATAACTACTTCGTCATGAATCAATACTTTATATGTGTATTTGCAGCTTATTCGGCTGAAAGTAAGTAGAACACAAACATAAGAGAATCATAAACTTCTATTATGATTTATTCTTACTATGACAAGCAGCTTTTTGGCGCGTATCAATTTGGTGTAGAGTTAACGATTCACATGTTTTTACACCACACTCGTCTTTCTTATACTCGCATATTTTTTTGGCTGTAAGTACTTTAGCCTAAAAAGCCAATGTTTTGATGATTCTTGCCATTTGTGGTTCAGCTGTAGCAACAATTGTGGTTCTTCTTTGTTGGAATCCAGTTTGATTGCTTTTGTCCTTATATTGCCACGTCTGACACGTTTCTCTTTCAGCTACAGCTGTGGAGTATTTACCTTGTTTTGCGTATGCTTATCGCTCGTTTTTGGAAGGATTTTGCACTGTTATCGTAACTTGTGTGATGTTTATGTGAACGAATCGTTAAGATTGTGACGCGAAATTGAAGGAAATGGCATTTCACGTGTAAATTGTCTCGCTTACGTGTGGTTTTGCCAGTTTTATTGTGAACGTACCTATACAACATCTGTGCTTGTAATGTAGCGTATTTTTCTGTTTTCGATTTCCTAAAGATGAAATTTATATCCCTCACTTAACATACTATTTACGAATGAATAAGGAATAAAATATAAATTTGTTTTTTATTACGTCAATGATTTCGAAAGCAATATTAATGAATCTTACTATACAAAGATAAGAAAGCAATATGAATGAAACTTACTATACAAAGGAAAGGCATCGTAACTGTGCTCGTAAATCTGGCATTGGATCATTCAATCGAATTATTTTATCTGACGATTATCAGATTGTCTGAAGAAAGAACCGACGTTGTGATTCGTAATATTGTAATAACAACTATTTTTAAACAGAATAAACAAGAATTTTTCGTTTTCGAGATTTTGTTTTAAACAAAAACTTGAAACAACCAGTTTGAGAACGTTACATGCGTATATGATGCAATTAGCGACTGTAAATACAGACACAGGTACAACACACTGCCAATGTTTTGGTCGGAGTGTCATGGCGGCCATGGCTTCAAAGCGTAGTACGGCTGCGATACGTAGCGCCATCTCCCTTTATTCTTATCTCCATGTTTGTTACGTTAAATACTGTAGTTACTGCATACTATGTACGTTTCCCACATTCCACCTTCACAGATTTTTCTGGAACTTTAGTGAAGAATCCTTAATTTATCTCTACCAAAGGGCAGGTCTTTTGGTCTTCCTACCCTTTTTCTTTCCAATAGTAAATGAATTTATTCAGTTAAGCAATGTATGTTACATAATCTTACAATGTACCGTTTCGTACCTTGTCAGGGAGCTTAGGAAACGTAAGACAGACATATGCGGAGCTATTTTTTAATTATTACCTACTTTTATGGGACCAAATACGTTCCATAATTTAAAAAGTCTGTTAAAATCAGTATAAACGTTATTATTAGCACTCAACCAACATCTTATTCAGATGCGCTTGGAGCGCTATTGTCGCAGTGCATAACAAAAAACTGTGGAGTGTCGTGACTGTATAAATTAGACTGTGCTAATACTAACAGTTGCTCAACTGTTTATGGAGACACACTTTGTTTATTTGTAGCTACGCGTTCACCTGATCAAACGATAGGTAAACGCCAAAATATGTTGATATATAGGCCAACAATTTTTGTGAAACTGAAGTACCACACTGAGCATTGGTTTCCAGAGTATATTAACTGGGCATGACTGTGGTTGCCTGGCCGCAATGGAGTAGCCGAGCGGTCTAAAGCACCTCGTTGCGGAGCGAGCGGTTGCTCGCCGTGGAGGTTCGAGTCCTCCCTGGGGCATGGATGTGTGTGTTTGTCCGTTGGTTAGTTTACCTAGGATTAAGTAGTTTGAAAGCTACGGACTGATGACCACGCAGTTTGGTCCGATAGATTTACAGACATTTGAACATTTGTGGTTGCCTGATTCGATGGTGGAAGATCATAAGTTCCACTGTATTACTTAGGTGATGTAGTGAAATGCGACCCTACCTTGAAGGAACACCTAAACATTCGTCTGATGTTTTGGGTAGATATATGGGGGTGAGACTTCCTATGAAGTGATCCCAAGCTCACGGTAGTTGGTAAGATTTGGGTGTTTGTAAAAGTAGAGAGAAATTGTACTGCAGTAATGTAGTGGCTGTGTAAATTATACAACTGATTAAAGGAAATGTCAACTGATAAGCCGCACAAACCTGTTGAATATACAACGTTCTACTGGACACACTACCGGTTTCGAAGTATATAATTCCATAATATGGAGTAGAATACAGAACGCTGGTGCAACAAAAATATTCATCTTTCGCCATTGAATTTATTTCAATGTCTTTTAACAGTCGAGAAGTTTGAATTTTTCGATTGGGTCCCAACAACAGGTAAACCTGAAATGACACTGTTTGTACCCTTTCCTGCTTTTTTACAGTTAACAATCGGTTTGTTCGATAATATCATTTAATTACAGTGATGTTTGTAATCAGGTTTACGTAGTTCATATATTTATTTACAATCTTGAAGATCATTACGTGGAAACTGAATGCTTATTGCAAGCTGTCTGTGTAATAACAAGAGAAACAAGGAGCCAGGCTCCACAGAACTCATTTCCCTGTCCTTGTGTGTGTGTGTGTGTGTGTGTGTGTGTGTGTGTGTGTGTGTGCGCGCGCGCGCATGTGGAGAGATTCGTGGTGGCATGAGTGCGTTAGTATCGGCTGCTCACAGATAGTAAATGCATTTTCGCGAGGATCTGCAGAGAGATTCCTTTGAGTCGATAACAGGCAGTCGCAGGGGAGTGAACAGGTTAGTAGGTGACCAGAGATGGCGTTGACCAATGAGAGCGCGGCTGCTAGACAAGTTGAAGGAGACTTGTGAGCAAGGGATCGGCCAAGATAGGCAGAGTTGGTCTGAACGTTGACTAAAGAGAATTTAAATATAAATAGGTCTGAGGTAAAGGTGAATAATGGGTGAAATTTGTGTTAACTTTGTACTTATTTCGAACAGATCGGAGCAGATAATCATTTGCTATCGGTTTGTGAAGAATTCCGGGCAAAATTAGCTGCTTTATATGAAAAATTTAGAGTTTGGTGTTTGAATTTGGAGCCAGCCACGAGACAAAGTACCATTCACCTCTACGTCTTTTTATGAAAACGTTTAGTCGGAAACCATGGAGATAATGTTATAAAACATGTTGTTAGGCGAAAGTTGGCGCCAGTTCGTTAAAGTGAGGGAATATCCAGTAAATTAATTAATCAACGTGGTTTTCACATTAGAAACAGCGAAAAATGTGTACTTCTTTAATTCTATGATTTTATTTTTCGGTTCTTTGAAAATGACGAACTTGTCATTGTGCAAAATGTCGGTGCTGATACAGGCTCCACGTGGCATTGGAATAAAGTTCGTTACGATTAATAGTGATCTTGCTTAATGTCAGTAGTTAAATCGTGTGCTCAAGGTGATGGACGTAACTATTTGGAGAGGGGTTAGCTTCAATGAAATATTTTTGTCTCTTTATACTTAGTTAAAGATCGTTGTTGAGAGTTCAGTGTTTTCATCTTCTTGCTTGTTTAACTAATAAGGTGAATTTTTACTGAGTTTACGCGCATTCTTAGTGATGTTACTGCTCTCTTCCGATTCTCGTAACACCTCATTAATTTATATGCATGTCAAACTTAACGCAGCGTGCCAACGAGAATGAAACAGGATGTGTGTGTTTACGATCAGTGTCCTTTTTCCCTTTTTTTCTACCCAGTATGTAAGAGTGGAAAAATTAAGGGAATGATTTATGAGACCATATAGGATTAGGAGTAATCAAAGAATGTTGTCAGTTTGTGTTGTTTTTGAGATGCTAAACCAATCTACCAGTGAGAATAAATGATCAAATAATTTCTAAATTCACTCCCTTTTTCTTAATTTAACAACCCAGTTATACCCTCCATATCACGTGAAACAAATAGTGAACGAAAGAATAATTATCCAAGTAAATGTGGTTGAGTTAAGAATTTTATAATTTAATTTCAGTGATCATTAAAGTAGCAGTACATAAAGTATCTGACAGGCGACTGAGTTCTGGTTCGAAGTCGTTATATGTTGCGCAGTTCAAAATAAATTCTGTCGTATTAGTGTAGAAGCTGTTGTGGAAACCCTACAATAAACTTTGAGTCATTTATTAACTCCTTAGAGGCACAAATACCCTACAGATTCCGAACCTAGGCGACTGATAGATACATGAAATATTTCTTATCTAATTCTCCCATTACTGGAAAAACGAATGACCAGAAAGAAAAACAAGGAGCGGAAATTTCGCCTTACAAAGTAGTAGTAGAAGCAAAAACAGGTGACCGCTCAAACTGTGAATGGCTGTGTCTGTGCAATTACACACCGTACATTCTGTACCTGTTGAGCAGCTGTTTATACTCTGGATTTGTACAGTGAGGCTGCTCCATAAAAATAGCGCTCACTGGATTACGGCAGGGTCACCAGACGTCCCATTTTTATGGGATATTCCTTTATTTAGCCTCAGTGTCGGGACAGATATTCTCGCGTTTCTTACTAAAGGTCCCATATATTCTGAAATAAGTACGTACAGCGTAAACAAATATATAACAAATGTGACCATAATCACAAAATGAAAAAAATTGACTGAAAGTGAATACGGCAAAATTTTTCAGTTACTTTGTTTGGTACTAAGTAATGCTTTCACGACACATGTACAGCTTTTCCATCTATAAAAATCCAGTCATTAATCAGCTCATTGCTACAATATGGCGTCCTGAAAGAGGCTGAGTTGTTGGACATTTCAAGTTCATTTCATGAGACGTTAGTTGATTATATCGTGAAATGGACTTACCCTTTTCATGTGCTGAAACCATTTAACTGGGTTCAACTCAAATATCCTCTTCTTTTCAAATCAGTCAAGTCTGAAAGCTTCGCCGAAGTTAGATGAGAATGTTTCGAAAGAAATACGTGAAGATCACCTGTTTCAGGAAGTGAACCGAGTTAAAAATACATGTGAAGAGAAAATTTTATAAATGAAAATTGTGAAGCGACTAGGAAAAAAATAGTCTGTCGTTTCCAATTTACTCCCATCTGAAGACATCTGGTGGAAAATTTGCTGCCCATTGTTGGGTTTTTGCTCACTCTACCTGGCACCAATGCTGCTGCAGAAAAGTGTTTTCCATCACAAATAGTTTATGGAGCGCGAAAACAGCATATGTAGTATGCAAACAGTGAAGGACATAATCATTAAAAGAACACTTTTCAGAATACTCTATGTGATGAGTATCATGAAAATCTATGTGGAAATACCGAGCTCCTGAATTACATACATTCTTTTGCAAAACATATTTTGAAGAGAAATTAGTAATCTTCGTATGTAATAACTGTCTATCCTACCTGTTTGCATCTGACAACTATAAAAAAATCTCTCTTGAATTAGTATTGTAGTTGTCGTATATGTAGTATGTCCCGCCCCAAGACCCCTAATTCCTTTGCGTGCCCTGTTGGTTTCATCTTGTTTCAGCAATAAAATAAATTTCATGTTGTGGTAATTTTTTACACTAAAAAGTTGCACACAACATACAGTACTACAAAAAGAAGTGATTTCGAGAGACATTACCTTTGTGGTGGGTTGGGAGGGGGAGGGTTTGTTTTATATCTTCGGGATGCGCTACAGCGAAAGGTAGGTTCGGGAGGTGGGCAAATATCTAGCAGGGATTATGGACAAGGTCTGCAAGTGATTAGTTTACATATACTTTTATTACAACTGAATAAAACACTTCACTTTAGGTGTTGTGAATGTGGTAGGTAAATCACAGTTCTGCAATACATCCGTTAATAGAAGTGTTCCAACTTGTGCTAATGTAGAGTTCTGGCTCGCTGTAGACGGATTTGGTGACTAGTCCTCCGCTATACTGAGTGGTACTCTCGTAGACTTGTAGACTGACTCGTAGTCTGCCTGTAGTCCTCTGCTATACTGACTATCGTTGCAGGTGGCGCCGGCCTATCTAGACGAGGCCTCGTCTTCCGATTGGCCGTGGAGCAGGCAAAGATGGTAACAAAGCTGGAGGCGCCCCCGGCGGCCGAAGCACTGAGGAGCGACTTACCGCTCGTATTCTACTTGTGTTTTGTTTATATCCACCAAGTAATAATGTACAGTATTGGCCATTAAAATTCCTACACCAATAAACAATGCAGATGATAAACAGGTATTCATTTGACAAATATATTACACTAGAAGTGACATATGATTACATTTTTACGCAATGTGGGTGCATAGATTCTGAGTAATCAGTACCCAGAACAACCACCTCTGGCCGTAATAAAGGCCTTGATACGCCTGGAAACTGAGTCAAACACAGCTTGGATGGCGTGCACAGGTACAGATGCTCATGCAGCTTCAACACTATACCAGAGTTCATCAAGAGTAGTGACTGGCATATTGTGACGAGCCACTTGCTCGGCCACCATTGACCAGACGTTTTCATTTGGTGAGAGACCTGGAGAATGTGCTGGCCAGTGCAGCAGTCTAACATTTTCCGTATCCAGAAAGGACAGTACAGGTCCTGCAATATGCGGTCGTGCATTATCCTGCTGAAATGTAGGGTTTCGCAGGGATCGAATAAAGGGTAGAGCCACGGGTCGTAACACATCTGAAATGTAACGACCACTGTCCAAAGTGCCTTCGATGAGAAAAAGAGGTGACCGAGACATGTAACCAATGGCACCCCGAAACCATCAAGCCTTGTATACGCCAGTATGGCGATGGCGAATACACGCTTCCACTATGCGTTCACCGCGATGTCGTCAAACAAGGATGCGACCATCATGATGCTGTAAACAGATTCATCCGAAAAAATGTCGTTCTGCCATTCGTGCACCCAGGTTCGTCGTTGCGTACACCATCACAGGCGCTCCCGTCTGTGATGCAGCGTCAAGGGTAACCGCAGCCGTGGTCTCCGAGCTGATAGTCCATGCTGCTGCAAATGTCGTCGAACTGTCTGTGCAGATGGTTGTTGTCTTGCAAATGTCTCCATCTGCTGACTCAGGGATCGAGACGTGGTTGTACGATCCGTTACAGCCATGCGGATAAGATGCCTGTCATCTCGAATGCTAGTTATACGAGGCCGTTGGGATCCAGCACGGCGTTCCGTGCTGTTGAACCTACCGATTCCATATTCTGCTAACAGTTATTGGATCGCGACCAACGCGAGCAGCAATGTCGCGATACGGTAAACCGCAATCGCGAAAGGCTACTATCCGACCTTTATCAAAGCCGGAAACGCGGTGGTACACATTTCTCCTCCTTATACAAGGCATCACAACAACGATTCACCAGACAACGCCCTCAACTGCTGTTTGTGTATGAGAAATCGGTTGGAAACTGTCCTCATGTCAGAACGTTGTAGGTGTCGCTACCGGCGCCAACCTTGTGTGAAGGCTCTGAAAAGCTGATCATTTGCACATCACAGCATCTTCTTCCTGTCGGTTAAATTTCTCGCCTGTAGCACGTCATCTTCGTGGTGTAGCAATTTTAGTGGCCAGGAATGTATAATCTTTAAGGGATAAGTCATGTTGAAGATGCCGCAGGTAAAGGGAACATCTAGTTTCGCTATCTTCGGTACCTACCTGTGCCCTTCATTTTGAAAGCTGGTCACCATAGATTAAAGGAAATAGATTTTTTTACGATGGTTATGAACTGACTTGGGAATATTTATTTAAAAATACAAAATACAACAATTAATTATGATTGGTGACTAACAAGTATTTTGAACATTTCAGGTCTCTGGTTGTCTTCCAAATGACAAAAAAAGGCAATAAAGTAATATTTCTTGGGTTAGGTCCATGTCGTGGTAGGAGCTGAACCGAGAAGGTCCGGTGACGGATGGTGCTTCCTCGGAGGTAATGATACCGCCGCGCCGGACGCCATGGTGGGGAGAGGTAGAGACGTAACTGGGCTGCGTTGGCCTCCGAAGGGGGCGAGCGAGGTACCACCGGCGGCTGCGGAGGCGGCGGCGGAGACGGCAGGTATCAGCACTGGGACGACTGCAGTCGCTCGACTGCTGACGCCACCGGTAGTAAGGCCAGGCGCACAATGGCACAGCAGAAGTGTGCAGGTAGTGCGCAGCAAAGGCAGAACAGCAGCTAGTTGCGCTCTCACGACACAGCAGGTGCTGCATGTCAGCTGCAAACCTTTCGATGCAACACACACACACACACACACACACACACACACACACACTGACTGGATGGTCTGCATTGATTGTTTCTACTTCTAAATATAAATTTTCATATATTTAGCTTTAAAAATGCTTTCCTAGTCAAGTACTTCGCTACAACCTGCCACCCCCTATTGCACCGTTGATGGCAGAATTCAAAACATCCCGAAACATTTTTTTTTTAATTCTAACCATGGTTCCATCTACATCTACATAGATACTCTGCAAATCACATTTAAGTGCCTGGCAGAGGGTTCATTAACCACTTTCATAACTTTTCTCTACCGTGTAAGGTGACCCTTGAGGTAAGCCTTACATTATAACGAGGAATGAGCATCATTTTGAAACATATTATTCGTTTGAACCTGTTTATAGTGAATATGTAGTAATTAACTTCTTATGTGACTTAATTAATTATCGTGTTGCATAATGTATGTACGTAACTTAACTGTGAACATTTTCTGTCATTTATTTATTATCTGTATTGTAATTGTTTATGTATATTTTCTTCTATTTTATTTGTACTTTGTATGTTTTCTATATGACTGTGATTACTTGTTATGTTTAATTTGTCAATGTAAAATATTTCTCTGTGAACAGTTATCGATATGGCTTCTCAGGTCAGAGACTTTATCGTATAAGAGCGCTCGCCTGTGGGAAAGCAGGCAAGCAGCAGTATCTGCCGCCCCGTGACGTAGATCAGACGTTCGTACGCGGTCCGCGGAGTGCTCAAACATATAAGTAATAAAGTTGAACAAAGTGAAACTTATAATTTGTTATGTGCAACGATATGAAAGTTTATGTGAAACCAGTGAACATAAATGAAGTAAGAATTGATCTTAATGAAACATTTATTCGTTCGTTCTGCTGAGGCAGAAATTCGTTACGTGTTCGGTAACCGTCCCAGACGTCCGAAACGCGGTAACGTCATCGCGGACGCTAACGGTCGCGATTAATTACGCGATTCGCGAAGCATCACGGCGAACTGCCAGCAAGCTGCCAAAGGAGGAGCCACCATCAAAATGATATCCGTATGAATTTATGTACCATTTATATGACTGCAGAGTACCACGTCACTGGACTGATAAATAAGATAAGTTAAATGCTATTGGTTGTAATTTGCTGTGAATTCATGTTTAAGTTTTGTTTAAATACAGGAACATTAGACAGTACTCTTGCTATCTTATTTGAACAACTAATTAACCACACGAGTAGCATGACAATCCTCACTAATCCATGAATAATATGTCTATACAATTTTACAATCAAGTGAGTGTCATTAATTGTTAGAGACTGTAAAAAATCATTCAATTGAGACAATTTTGCTAAAATTGATGGTAGAAGATAACAGACAGTTGAATTAATGAATAATTTTTCTATTTCGTGTTGCACTGAGTAAAACAATAATAGCCACCGCCACATCTATCCTATAAAGAACCAAACTCGTACAATTGCCGTATCCATAGCATCATAGACTGATTTACTTAAATTTCCTATTTGCTTGAGTGAATTAATTTTTATTAGATACTGACTATAATGGTTGGACTGCACCCATTTGCCAATCACTTGATGTTCAAAATCCTACCATTCATAATTTTCCAAATTATCATTACCATTAGCGTACTAATTGAGTCGTACGCATTGCACAGACGGAGTAAGATAATTTCTGCTACCTGTGTGTGCACAGTCTCTGTAGGAGATTTTGTAAGGAAAGGAAAGGTGAGTGATCTTTTGAAAATTTTGTCAGATAGCGCCATAGTTTTTGTTAATTACACTAATTGTCTTGCTAAATATTTTCAAAATTTAACTACACCACTTGCATTAATCATGAGTTTAACGTAACCAACCACGAAATTAAGGTCAGGTTTGTTATGTTGCTCAAACATCACAACAACAGCCACCACAGTTAATAACACGTAAAACAGATTTTGTTTTTGTTTTTTTACCTCCACTCACATTTTTCTTCAATAAAATAAACACCTTTCACCCAAAATACCCCCAACAAATATTTTCTTTCCTTACAACCGTTCCATTTTCTAATAGCGCGCGGGAAGAAAGAACACCTAAATCTTTCCGTTTTCGATCTGATTTCTCTTATTTTATTGGGATGGTCATGTCTCCTTAAGTAGGTGGGTGCTAGCAAAATATTTTCACATTCAGAAGTCGGTGACTGAAACTTCGCAAACAGATCACGCCACAATGAATAACGTCTTTTTTTTTTAATGATTTCCACCCCAATTCGTGCAACATTTCCGTGACCCCCCCCCCCCCCCCCGTAACGTGATAAAACAAAACGAGCTGCCCTTCTCTGAACCCTCTCAATATCTTCCGTCAGTCCCACCTGGTGAGGATCCCACAATGAAGTTCAGCTGTTTTCTTTTAGTGGTCGTGTGTATTACTTCACACTTTTCTTTATTTAGTGCCAATTGCCATTTTCCGCACCATGTAGAAATTTTGCCTAAATCGCTTTGCAGTTGCTTTTGATCCTCTGTTGACTTCACTAACCGATAAACGACAGCAACATCCGCGAAAAGTCTAAGGGAGCAATTCAGATTGTCTCCTAAATCGTTTATAAACACAATTTTCGCATTTCTAGCATCAAAATACTCTTAATAGCACCCTTAACAGATTTTCCTTTATTTCAACCGCTTAATGGTCGAATTTCCAAAAATATCGAAATACGTGTTTTTAAAATTCCAATCAAAAATCTAAATCCGAAGTTTTGTATTTCTTGCTTCAAAATTGCCTCAATAGCAACGGATTTTTTTTAACGTTCATCCCTTATTTCACCCGCTAAGGGAATGGAACATCGAAAAATCGCTGATGCCTGCAGTGTAAGATAAACAACGTCGACAAATTTCAAGTTTCTATAGTACGTAGATTCACTTTTCAGCGCCTTTTTCTGTCGTTTTTAAACGGATCGAGAACGGGAAATTTCTTTCTTACGCTTTGGTAACTTTCTTGGTAGTGTTACTTTTCATACTGCAACATGCCCTTATTTTTCTTTATTCGTAGGCTTCATTGAGAAAAACCACTGAACAATGTGCATCACGTTTCGCTGTATATAACCTATTTGATATTATAGAGCCAAAACACATCGCTGGTATTTAGTTCGAATTTTATATATGCTGACGACTTTCAACCACTACATCGTCCTACCTCTTATAGCTAACTACACGGAACTGTTATGGTGTACAACGGGAGACTTTGTACTACAACTACATAGATAGATCGTTCGTCTCCATTGTGTAGTCTTTGCTGAAGAGCAAAATATTGACACGTAGAATTTTATATTTGTCAGTAAATTTCAACTCCCATATCTTCCATCCCCTTATCGTTATCAACACTCTACCACCTCAGTGCACAATGGATACCTACTACCACATACAAACACTATTCGTTTGCGATGTGCACTTTTGGCTGCATAGTGAAATATAGGCACAAACACCTCCATTTTTATATATATTAAGATATATTTTGTGTGCGTGTGTGTGTTCCGGTATAGTGACAATAAGAGCAGCGAAAGGTCTTCAGAGCAACAGGCAAAAGTCACGAACTTATATGGCGAGCTTGTGTAGTCAATGGAAGTTCATTATCAGCTATTCACCTATTCTGACTAAACAGAAGACAGTTCAAAGAGATTTACATGGTGATGGAGAGTGTTCATCAGAGACTAGGGTATCGTCAGGGGTGCCCCAGGGAAGAGTGATAGGACCGCTGTTATTTTCTATCTATATAAATAATCTGACGGACAGAGTGAGTTGCAATCTGCGGCTTTTTGCTGATGAAGCTGTGGTGTACAAGAGGGTATCGTCACTGACTGGAATACAGAAGTGCCTTAGCAGTAAACACGTAAATGTATTAAAACGTGGTGCATGATGTGAAAGGGTTTTACCCATAGCAGTGCATACGATCTCATGTTTATTGAATTATATTTTGTAAAATTGTATAATTTTGTAGGCGTTTATTCATTTGTATAAATGCTGCCTGTAGGTAAAATCTGTTACGAATATAGTTAGTAGTAAATAAGTAATAGATTAAAACCTGATGCATGATGGGGCGGTATTTTTCATGAACGTTACGGTTTAAGTCCTCTTATCTCATGGACAACGTGTCCAACTGTGATACAATTTCGAAGGCACATTCAGATATATGTATGTATACTGTCTGTAAAATTTCCTGCGGCTACGATTTGTAGTGTAGAAATTATAAATTGTAAGATAATACCGAATGCCTCAGTTTAGTCCATGAACAGCGGAAAAGTTGCAAACCAGGCACTTTTCTTCTTTCATCATTTTGCTGTGGTTGTCATCGAGAAAAACTGTAATAAAGATTGAAACTATGTTACTGTGTGTGACAAGTCTTTAACTATTCTCATTCTCATACAGTTTATGAATAAAGTATCATAAGATGTGGTATTTTTGTGACTCCTATTGTTTATGACGCCATATCTCCTGGACCATGTGTGTATGTGGTTCTTACCCCCTACAGTAATTGTTACCTCACGGTAAGGAATATGTATACCAAATTTGGTTGAAATCGACCCAGTGGATTAGGAGAAAATGAGCAGTAATGTCGCAAAATGCAGCAGTTTTTGACGCATCTCATTGTTTATGACGTCTTATCTCGTGAACTATGTATTGTACGTGATTCTTCCACTTACGGCGACAGTTCTCATGGAATGAAGCTTACGTGTACAATATTTCATAAAGGTTGGAACAAAACTGTAGATTTGTATGCAATATGTACGCACAAACAAGCACAAATACACGGACACTCTGGTTTATATATAAAGATACTACTACATCCAAGCAGCATCAAATTATACAAAATAAAATTGTTTACGACCATATTTGAGGTTTCATTGGGTTTCCTGGATCCAAGGTTTCTAACGGTGGTCGAAACAGGCGAAAAGAGCTACTAAAAATTAATGGTTGGTACATTAAATGTCTGAGGTTCCTTTGGTTGCAATCTTGATGCTACCACAACACCAACAGAAAAGTGGTTAATCCCCCTGACAGTGTTTATTCTCAGCTTTTAACACTATTAATGAGTTTGGAAAACATTCTTTCTTTTGGAAGGCAGCGAATTCACAGGTTTAATATGAAAAAAAATCTGTGTAATTCGCAAAAATTTATTTTATATAAAGGTGGCCGCTTTCGTTATTACTATGAGATCATCCTCAGAACGATTTGTCTGTAAAAATAACAGATTATATGCTTTGGAGGGAAACAGGTACAATAGAGTACGAGCTTAATTTTTTTTTACATAAATGAACAACAAGGTTAAATAAAAAAGTACCCATCATGTTAGTGCTGAGACGATGAGCTTGCGGCGACTCCTAAACAGAGACAGAACGCTTTGAGTTATGAAGGATAAGCACCGCCCATCACCTGTAGCATCAGTACATCGGGAACCAATGAGGCATGTCTTACAGAAGTTATATACGTAAAACATAAGGTAAAAATATAAATAACCAATAATGTATAAAATTTGTTATCTATAAAGGTTAGTTGCTATTATCATTGGTGAAGAGAAATTGGCTGTGAAGAAGTACCTGCCATCTTCTGACAATAAACGACGGTAAAATGTTGACCGTGGAAGAGACCGAATCAAAGATAAAATGTAGCGATGCCAACGGTTGCCGTGGAGTGGGGTAGCAGACGATGAGCCAGGGAAGTAATGGCCAGGGGACGCCGTCGGTCACCATGAAGACAGGAAACGATTGTAGCGATGACTGGTGCTAGCACGTACAAGGGTAAGATGCCTACAACTCGCCGATGCAGAATGTAGTGGGTAAGAACAATATATAAATTACCTTATAGGTTTTAAATAGGAACAATAATTTTGTCAAAGCGTTGAAATAAATTTGCTGTGTAAGATATTCTGGTATTTTAAATTGCCACAAAAGACAAGTCAATCATAAAATAGCAACAAATAAAACAGAGTAAAAGGAAACGTAGAGAAATAGCATATATGCACGACAAGAAGTCATCAAAAAGATCTTAACAACGGTTCTCCCTTAAGTTCCATTGCTCATTTAATAGTATCAACTGCTGTTTTTTTTTTCTTTCTTTCTTTCTCTTTGGCCATGTTTGCGCAAAAACAGGGTCGGCTTTATCAAATCCGGATTTGACGTCTATTAATATTTACGGGGTGGCTGGTGCCCTTCCTGTCACCACCCCATGCCCCCGGGAGGAAATGTGAAATGTGTACTTCAAATGTCTGCCTATATGTGTGAAAGTGTAAAGTGATACGAAATGTTTCTGAATCGTGTAACTGAGGCGGGGCTTCTGTACCAACCCGGTTATCAGCTAGGGGGATGTGAAAAACCACCTAAGAACCACATTCAGGCTGGCCGGCACTCCGACCCTCTTCGTTAATCCGCCGGGCGAATACGAACCGGGGCCGGTACGTCCGTCACGAAAAGCGGTTGTGTTAGACCGCACGGTGAAACGAGCGGGTCTATCAATGGCTGTTTTTTATTATGAGAAAGTATTTTAACTTCTTCAAGGGCATTTAATAAGGGTGCTTTAGGTGCATTGTGTAAGACTTTTACATTAGTTGGAATAGGCTCTTCCGAAAGAACAGACTCCATTGGTTGATAGTAACAGCCGACGTTTTACGAATTCGAAGTATTCAAAGATTTCGACCTTTTCAGGGGGTTAATTTCAACGGCGAAGCTGAAAATTTGTGCTGGAGCGGGATTGGAACCCGGATTTCTCGCTTCGGTCCATCTAGGTACGCTTCCCTTCCAATCCAAATTCTCACCTTGCACCACTCTACGATTGCATTGTCCCCGGCCCATTTGATTCCACTTGCTCGCAGCCTATACTGTATTCCCGCAAGGGATCGAGCGTACTAATGCGACGGCACTGAAATTGTCATTGCCTGTTGTGACATATATACAATTATTTATATGGTGTTTTTTTTTTTTTTTTTTTTTTTTTTTTTTTTTTTTTTTTTTGACATGTCTGGAAAATGGTCGAGTGTTTTGCCATACACAAGAGCGGCTACAAGGATCAGGATTATGCGGTCTCTTGGCTAGGACAACTGAGTTGATTGACAAAGCAGTTCACAAGGTTTCCGTTTTTGCTGAGGTCCGGAGCCTTAAAACCAACGGTATGCAGAGCCATTCTGGCTTCCGATCTTCCTTCTCTGTCGATGACCAGCTCACCCATCTCCTCTGCATCCAGTTTAACTCCCGTCGCTCCCGCGACATCGAGAAAGCCTACGAACGTGTCTGGTATTCCGGTCTCCTTTTCAAGCTCCAGACCTACGCCTCTTCTATTAATTATGTCCGTCTTACTGCTTCCTTCCTCACCCATCGCCCCTCCTATGTTTTACCCCTCGGCCCAGGTGCCACAAGGCTACGTCCTATTCCCCCTCCTTTATCTTATCTACTCTGCAGGTATGCGCAAACCCCGCAATATGCAATATGCTGACGACACCTTGCCACCTCCCTCACCCGCTTCCAGCACCGGCTCCAGTCTCACCTCAACAAGTTCTCTGCATGGAGTAACCAGTGGCTCCTTCAATCCAGACAGATCGCAGGCAAGCATCATAGGTCGAAGCACCTCCACTTTGACCCTCCATAATAGTCCAATCCGTCACACCCCTACCCTCAAATACCTCGGCCTCACCCTCGATCGATCTTTCTACTAGACTCCACACCTCCGCACAGTCCCACCTAAACCTGCTCATACTCCTCTCCAGCCGGACATGGGGACTCAACTCCTCCACAATCCTCTAAACCTACCATTCCATTTTGCATCCTGTCTTCTGCAAATTCGATCCCACCTGCCGCAGTGGAATAGCCGAGCGGTCTAAGGTGCCCCGCTGCGGAGCGCGCGGTTGCTCGCCGTCGGAGGTTCGAGTCCTCCCTGGGGCATGGGTATGTGTGTTGTCCTTAGGTTAGTTTACCTTAGTTTAAGAAGTTTGTAAGCTACGGACTGATGACCACACAGTTTGCTCCGATAGATTTACAAACACTTAAACATTTTATCCCACCTGGGTTTCCGCTTCCGGATCCCTTATGATCTCATCCCGTTTCCCTACCTCCTTCAGTTCTTAGAACACATTCGAAATCTTTACACCACATGCAACATAGGTTCCTGAAACCCACTGGTCTCCCCTGTCCTTGCCTTCCCAGGCCTCTGTCAGACCATTCACCATTGCATCCCGTCATCTCTTCACCTTCACACTCTCCACATCCTCTCCCAGAATAAGTTCCACAATCTCCCGCTTCTCGATGACAATATCTGTCCTTCTTACCAGCCCTAATTTTGCCTCCCTCCCCACACCTATTGATGCAATTTCCTCCCGTCCCCCCCAACCTCTCCTCTTCCCTTCCACCACTCTGCTATCCTCATCCTCTCGCCTCCCGAGTCCTTACACTCTTCCCAACATCTCCCTACCCCCATCCCCTCTCCCCCCGCGCTTCTCACCCACCCTCCTTCCTCTGCAGGGTCCCGAGTACCGTCGATTTTAACAAGTCCTTCGTCAAGTGTTTAGTGTCCAGCGCATCAGTGTACTTTTATTAGTGCATCCTCTGCCAACAAGGCAACAGTCGCTTCTTTTAGCCAGTGTCTCAGTTCATCTCATCATGCACTGTTCTTCAATGCGTTTTTAACTTCACCGTGGCACCGTTTTCTGACTTACAACATGGTTTTAATCATATATATATATATATATATATATATATATATATATATATATATATATATATATATATATATTGCTATATTTCAATTCTCCATATTGTAACTCATTTTCAACATTTTAAACTTCACATCCATTATGTTTTTACCGCTCGCCTGAATAGCAGTGTAAGAGGCTGCTGTCGGCCTACCCATCTGTTTCATGGGTATAAAATTACAATAATAGAAAAAAGAGACCCTTCTATAATATCCGTTACGAAGCACGACATATAGCTTGTAATATATGGTCAAATGTTTATTTAGGTTATGGGACTTAAGTACGGGGTCATCAGTCCCTAAACTTACAAACTACTTATGAACTAGCTACTACTAAGGACGGAATAAATGTCCATGCCCGAGGGGGGATTCGAACCCCCGACCGTAGTAGCCGTGCAGACCGTGACTAGCGCGCCGCAGTCCCCTCGGCCACCGCGGCCGGCAGTAATATATGTATCTTGACTGAAATACACTACAGCCGTTAAAATTGCTTCAACAAGAAGAAATGCAGATGATGAACGGGCATTCATTGGATAAATATATTATACTAGAATTGACATGTGATTACATTGTCACGCAATTTGGGAGCATAAATTCTGGGAAATCAGTACCCAGAACAACCACCTCTGGCAATATAACAGCATTGATATGTCTGGGCATTGAGTCAAACACAGCTTGGATAGCTTGTACAGGTACAGGCAGCTTCAACATGATACCACAGTTCATCAAGAGTGGTGACTGGCGTATTTTGACGAACCAGTTGCTCGGCAACCATTGACCAGACGTCTTCAATTGGTGAGAGATCTGGAGAATGTGCTGGCCAGGGAAGCAGTCGAACATTTTCCGTATCTAGAAAGGTCCATACAGGACCTGCAACATGCGGTGGTGTATTATCCTGTTGAAATGTGGGATTTCACAGGGATCGAATGAAGGGTCGTAACACATCTGAAATGTATCGGCCACTGTTCAAAGTGACGTCAATCCTAACAAGAGGTGACTAAGACATGTAACCCCATACCATCAAGACGGGAGATACGCCAGTATGGCGATGACGAATACACGCTTCCAATGTGCGTTCACCGCGATATCGCTAAACACTATTGGTGCACCTAGGTTCATCGTTGCGAACACCATCGCAGACGCTCCTGTCTGCGATGCAGCGTCAAGGGTAACCGCAGCCGTGGTCTCCGAGCTAATAGTACATGCTGCTGTAAACGTCGTCGAACTGTTCGTACAGATGGTTGTTGCCTTGTAAACATCCCCATGTATTGACTCATGGATCGAGACGCGGCTTAATGATCCGTTACAGCCATGCAGATAAGATGCCTGTCATCTCGACTGCTAGTGATACGAGGCCGTTGCGATCCAGCACGGCGTTCCGTATTGCCCTCCTGAACCCACCGATTCCATATTCTGCTAACAGTCATTGGATCTCGACCTACGCGAGCAGCAATTTCGCGATACGATAAACCGCAATCGCTATAGGCTACAATCCAACCTTAATCAAAGTCGGAAACGGGACGGTACGCTTTTCTCCTCCTTACACGAGGCATCATAAAGCCGGTCAATTGCTGTTTGTGTATGAGAAATCAGTTGGAAACTTTCCTCATGTCAGCACGTCGTAGGTGTCGCCACCGGTGCCAACCTTGTGTGAATGCTCAGAAAAGCTAATCATTTGCATATCACAGCATTTTATTCCTGTCTATTAAATTTCGCATCTGTAATACGTCATCTTTGTGGTGTAGCAATTTTAATGGCCAGGAGTGTATTTTTAATTTTCTTAAATATTTGTTCTTCAATTTCTTAAACGTTTAAAATACGAGATCTCATTTCGAGAAAACTCTTAACGTGGTGAGCGAAATTCATGTAATTTTCAGAATGGGGAAGCCAAACGCATTCTAGAACGCATCTTATGGAGACACTTCCGGCCTACTCTGTAGTGACACACACTTGCCGCTCGCGTACAACATCAGTTTTTGGTCACAGAATGAGAATCCTTGAGCAGCGGCCCTACCAATGGATCTGCTTAAAAAATGTTTAAATGTTTGTTAACCTTATGGACTTAACTACGGGGTCATCAGTCCCTAAACTTACAAACCACTTATGCACTAGCTAAGACTAAGGACGGCACAAATATCCATGCCCGAGGGAGGATTCGAACCCCCGACCGTAGTGGCCGTGCAGACCGTGACTGGAGCGCCTCAGTCCCCTAGGCCACCGCGGCCGGCCTGCCACCATCGCTGCGCTGTCCTGTAGGAGGTGCGCGCCACCGTCGCCAACGTTTCGCAGATGACCTACTAATAAATCAAACCGGTCGCCAAATAATATGTCCATTGCCATCAAGACTGAGTTCAATAAAAAAAAATTAGCATAACAATTGATCGCTGTTTCCTTACGGGGACAACGTTCCTAAAAATCCTCGGCTTTTTCTGTTGCTTAGAATGAAAACAGTGCTGAATAAGAACCGTTTTTAAGACAAAGACGGAGTGAAATATATCGTCGATCACGTGAATAAGCTTTTAAGAAATCGGGCCTATCTAACAAAATAACGCATTCTCATGGAGCACAATTAGTCATCAACAATTCGCACCGTGAATGAGCACAAACGCTTCCGCCTACGGGAAAGCAATTCCCTCTTATGAATGAACGTTGAACTCTTTATGACTGTACACACGTAGCGTGAAACGGCACACGTTGTACACTGATTGGATCACATCAAACGAATAGAAGAAACTCTGTTGAATGGCATACGAACGATTGGCGTTTAAGTAACAGCTCACATCTCCTACGGTTACGGTTGCAAGCAAGAGGAAACGTAGTGTCTTGTAGGGGGAGAATTACGTAAGTGGGGAAATACAAGAAACTTCACACTCTATAGCAACGTATGTTTTAAGACTGCCATTGAAGAAAAATGCAGACACTCTGGAGGTTGTGGGAGCAGCGACCTGTCTGTCCATCGTGATACAGTTTTCCTGACTTACCTCTGGCGAACGAGGCATGCTTCATGGAGCATCGCATCGTGTCACATTCATCCTACTATAACGGCACCTGTTTCTCAAATGTTACGACAGCTAATAATGTATCCGTTGAGCTCATGAAATACCCAGCAAGTGTACTACAACTATCAGTGCTGAGAAGCTTGACCATTTGTGAAGTGTCCTGTAACAGACTGCGTGTGAGTTATAATTTTTATTAGTGATTACGTTTACATTGCTGATGTTTGTTAACGATATTCATCCACGTCAGGTGTTACACTTCTTACAACCTTCGGAATTGTAATTAATAACAAAATCCCTATGAAAAAGAAAAGAATTATAAACAACTTTCCAGAAACGAATGGCTGTAGAAATAAATGTCAATTTACAGTGCAATATTGGTGTACAAGGTGTTTATTTATATAGATATTTCAAAAACTAAATATCCTACAAAAATTGTTAAGAGTATATCAGTAATGTGAAAGACCGTCTATTCTTCAATTAGCCACTTTCAAACCACTCCTCTTGCATAGGTGGGATCAACTTCGCCTTTCCGAATGAAAATCCTCCCCACCCAAACCACCCAATTTTTATTACATATTCTGATAATACAACAATAAATACGCACGGTTTATTCAGACACGCTTTTAAAGGGGGTTCATGCATTCCATTGACAAACTGATAAATTATCGAAATGCATGCTTGTAAGTTAGGACATTTGTCACGAATTTCACGAGATGCAAACTGACGAACCGAAATTAAGCCTCCCAATAGACAAAAATCTATTACGCAAATGTCACTGTTGGATGAGTTTCTAAATCTACATAAATACTCTGCAAGTCACATTGAAGTGCATGACAGACGGTTCATCGAACCGCTTTTATGATTTTCTCTACAGTTCCATTCTCTAATAGCTCGCGGGAAAAAGGAACACGTAAATCTTTCCTCTGGAAAAGCAATTGAACGGAATGGACAGTGTGCTGAAAGGTGCATATAAGATGAACATTAACAAGAGCAAAACTAGGGTAATGGAATGAGGTATAAAAAATCAGGTGATGCTGAAGGAATTAGATTAGGTAACGAAGCAATAAAAGAGGTAAATGAGTTTTGTTACTTGGGCAGTAAAATAACAAATGATGGTCGCAGTACAGAGGATGTAAAATGCAGAATGGCATTGGGTAGAAGAGCGTTCTTGAAAAAGAGAAGTTTCTTAACATCGAATATTGATTTAAGCCTAAGGAAGTCCTTTCTGAAGGCATTTGTATGGAGTGTTGCCTTGTATGGGAGTGAAACATGGACGATAAACAGTGCGGACAGGAAGAGGATTGAGGCTTTTGAAATGTGGTGCTGCAAAGAATGCTGAAGATTAGGTGGATGGATCGCGTAACTAATGAGGAAGTACTGAACAGAATTGGGGAAAAAAGAAATTTCTGGCATACCTTGACTAAAAGAAGGGATAGATTAGTAGGACACATTCTTAGACATCAAGGAATTGTGAATTTAGCGTTGGAGGGAAGTGTGTGGGGTAAAAACCGCAGAGGAAGACCAAGAGATGGATACAGTAAGCAGATTCAGACAGATGTAGGTTGCCGTTCTTATGTGGAGATGAACAGGCTTGCTCAGGATAGGGTGTTGTGGAGAGCTGCATCAAACCAGTCTCCGGACTGAAGACCACAACAACAACAACAAATCTTTCCGTTTTCGATCTGATTTCTCTTATTTTATTTTGATCATCACGTGCTCCTATAATACAAAACGAGCTCCCTTCTATGAACTTCCTCTAATTCGTCTGTCAGTCCCACTTGGTGGAGATCCCATATGCGGAACAATACTCCAAAATAGGACGTACAAGTTTGATGTAGACAGTTCCTTCAGTAAAATAGTTGCATCTTAGAAGTGTTTTGCCAACTAAACGTAGTCTTTGGTTCGCCTTCGCTAAAATGCTTTCTATGTGTTTTGTTTTCCAAATTACGTTGTTCGTAATTGTTACTCCTAAGTATTTAGTTGAATTGACGGCCTGTAGATTTGACTGATTTATCGTGTAAATTAAGTTTGGCGGATTTCTTTTAATGGTCATATGGATGACTTCACACTTCTCAGTAATAAGGGTCAATTGCCACTTTTTGCACCATGCAGATATATTATCTAAATCATTTTGCTTTTGATCTTCTGCTGACTTACGAACCGATAACAAACAGCATCATCCGCTAACAGTCTAAAGAGAGCTACTCAGATTGTCTCCTAAATCGTTTATAAAAACAAGGAACAGTTGGGGCCCTATAAAAATTCAGTTGTACTCGATGACTTTCCGTCAGTTACAACGTACTGTGTCCTTTCTGGCAGGAAATTACGAATCCAGTCGCACGATTGTGGCGATGTCCCATAAACACGCAGTCTGATTAGAAGACGTTAGAAGATGTTCAAATGTCTGTAAATCTATCGGACCAAACTGCGTGGTCATCAGTCCGTAGCTTACAAACTTCTTAAACCTAGGTAAACTAACCTACGGACAAACACACACACACACACACACATGCCCCAGGGAGGACTCGAATCTCCACGGCGAGCAACCGCGCGCTCCGCAGCGAGACGCTTTAGACCGCTCAGCTACTCCACCGCGGCGACGATTGTGTGGTACAGTGTCAAAAGCCTTCCGGAAATCTATAAATACGCAATCTATTTGACATCGCTTACCGATAACATTCATCACATCATCTGAGTAAAGAGCTAGTGTGTTTCACAAGAATGATTCTTTCTAAATCCGTGTTGACTACGGGACAATAGGACGTGCTCTTCGAGGTGGTTCATAATATCTGAGGAAAGTATATGTTCTAAAATCCTGTTGCAAACCGACGTCAATGATATAGGCCTGTAATTCTGCGGATCACTCTCATTGCCTTTCTTGAATATTGGAGTGACCTGAGCAACTTCGCAGTCTTTAAGGAACGTTCGTTGAGCGAACAGTCGTACATGATAACGAGGTATGAGGCTATTGCTTCAGCATACTCTGAAAGGTATACAACTGGGAGCGAGAGACTTACTTTTGTTAAATGATTTTGTTGCTTTAATACACCAGGGGCATCAACTTAAAAATTACGCATGCCGGCAGCTGTTCTTGATACGAACTCTGGAGTATTTGCTTCATCTTCTTTTGTGAAGGAATTTAGAAAGCCTGTGTTCAACAATTGTGTTTTAGCAAAAATGTCATCAGTAGCATCACCGTTACTATAGCGTAGTGAAGGTACTGAGCGTGTTCTACCGCTGGTATACTTTACATACGGTCAGAATTTCTTAGGATTCTCTACCAAATTATGTGACAGGGTTTCGTTGTGGAATTTGTTATAAGCTTCTCGCATTGAAGTTCGAGTTATATTTGGAGCGTCTGTAAAAGACAGCCAGTCTTGAGGATTTTGTGTCCGTTTAAATTTGGCATGCTTTTTTCTTTGCTTTTGCAAGAATGACGTAATTTGTTTTGCGAACCGCGGCAGGCCAGACAACTCTTTTGTTTGGTATAAATCTGACAATATTTTTTTGAAGGTGAGCCACATCTGATCTACACCAACATTGTTAGTTTCGGAAGACTGGAGACTCTCACTCAGGAAAGCGTTAATCGAATTTTTATCTGCTTTTTTTTATTAGATATATTTTTCGTTTATTTTTGATAGATTTGGGAAATCCGATATTAATGTTCTCTACAACAGCTCTGTGTTCAGTAATCCCTGTGTTTGTTTTGATACTCTTTATTGGCTCCGAATTATTTGTTGACTAGAGGTCAAGAATATTTTCAAAAAATGTTCAAATATTTGTAGAACTTATGGGGTCATCAGTCCCTAAAAGGTCAAGCATATTTTCAAAAAATGTTCAAATATTTGTAGAACTTATGCGGTCATCAGTCCCTAAGCTTACAAACTACTTATGAACTAGCTAAAACTAAGGACGGCACAAATATCCTTGCCCGAGGGGGGATTCGAACCCTTGACCGTAGGGGCCGTGCAGACCGTGACTAGAGCGCCTCAGTCTCCTCGGCCACCGCGGCCGGCAGGCATATTTTAACAACTATTTACTATTCTAGTGGGTTCAAGAAGTAAATGATCGAGATAATTGCGTTAAATACGATTTTGGACGATGTTTTATGCTTGCCTCCGGTTTTAAACATGTATTTATGCCAAATTATCGAGGGTAATTTAGAGTCGCCACCAATTAAAACTGTATGCTTGGGGAACGTTTCTGAAATTTGGTCCAAGCTTGCTTAGAACATGTCTGCAATCGAATCATCTGAGTCGGAGGGTCGATAAAAAGAACCAATTATTAATTTATTTTGATTGTCATGTACAACTTCGACCCATACCAACTAACAGCGACTGTCTACTTCAATTACGCTACAAGATAAACCGCTTGTGACAGCAATAAATACGCAACCACCTGTTTTATTCAATCTTTCCTTTCTGATCGCCATTTGCCCCTTAGTAAAAATTTCATCATAACCTAACCGGCTTACTCAGCTTTCGGTAACAGCTTTAAACTCAGTTTCGAGCCAGACACTGAAAGGACTATCAGTACAGCCAGTACAATCAAATTTGGAACACTAAAGAAAATGAAGAAGTAAATATCAAACGTCAGAAAAGACAGGTTCAGATTTACATCGCTAATGAAATGCGGAAACGCCGGTTCTTAATTTCGAAAACTGGTAAACCTGTTATTTATTCACGAAGTAATTTACGACGTCAGCTGCTAGCGGGCACCGGAATAAATCAATGAGGGAAGTTGAAAGTTTGTGCCCAGACGTAATTTGAACCCGTGTCCGTCTTAGTAGGCAGTCGCGCATTGGGGACACAGCGATAACCACGGCAAGGGAACTACCCCTGCATCCCTCCCTTCAGACTTAACTACTTAACTAGCCTGCACACTACTTACGTAGTAGCCCTGCCCAGTATCACTCATTACTCGCGACATTTCGACGATTCCTGCAAGAAGCCTAGTGTGCATCCGTACTCAAGTGTGGATCTTTGCCTTAATTACATATGGTGTTTTAAAATTTTAAACATGGCTCCGAATTGTCACCGACCGTTGTAACGTCAAAGGATAAAAGTGCAGCCCTTGGTCGCGAAGATAAAATTATTTAACCTGGTTTCGACAATAAATATGACTGCCTTCATCAGAAAATATAAATTAAACCTAGAACACGAGATTGCAAAATTTATAAAAAGGAGAATGTAAGTACTAATTTTATGTAGAGCATTGAAGCAGTACTTCCAAGTCACATAATATAGGTCCCAAGTCAGCTGTGACGCTTACGTCATCAAAGTCTGATGCCTCCGTGCAGGCGTGCAGCCCCTAGTGGCTTTTAAAAAAAATTGTGACGTCAAGTTTACAGTTGACTTGTAACCTTTATTACGTGACTTGTAAGTACTGCTTCGATGCTCTACATCAAATTACTACTTACATTCTCCTTTTTATAAAAAAAAAAAACTGACTCTCTTACAAATTTTGCAATCTCATGTTTTAGGTTTAATTTATATTTTCTGATGGAGGCAATCACAGTTATTGCCGAAATCAGGTTAAATAATTTTATCTTCGCGACCGAGGGCTGCACTTTTATCCTTTGAGGTTATATAGGGTGTCCCACTCAACATTTTCACCGAAAATATTTCTGAAACTACTCTAGACATTGAAAAACTACTTTCACTATAATAAACGATGGCAGGGGTTTATGAAAGTAAGCACTAGGAGGCAGTAAGTCTCCTTGCTGTTGTGCGCGCGCGGCCGTTCGCCGTCGGAGGTTCAAGTCCTCCCTCCGATGTGTGTGTGTGTGTGTGTGTGTGTGTGTGTGTGTGTGTGTGTGTGTGTGGTATTCTTGGGATGTTGATGTTGTGGACTTCAGTCCAACCTACTCTATTTTGAGCAAGCCTCTTCATCTCTTCATAAGAACGGCAACCCACATCCATCTGAATCTGCTTACTATATTCGTCTGTTGATCTCTTTCTGCGATTTTCCCCCCACACACTTCTTTCCAATGCTAAATTTTCGATTCCTTCATGTCCAAGAACGTGTCTTACGAATCGATCCCTTGCTTTAATCGAGGTATGCCAAACAATTTTTTTCTCTCCAATTCTGTTCAGTACCTCGCCTCTTCATTAGTTTCGCGATCTCAGGATAAGTTAGTCTAACTAGCTTGTAAGTTCAGGGAGCGATGACCACTGCAGTTAGGTCCCATAACTTAAACATTTAAACATACTATAAGGACACTCTAAAACGTAAGCAAATTTATTTGTAGCACAAACCTATTTTATAATGGATACCCCATATAATTTTATTATGCAATGAACAGCATGACAAATCACAAAAAGAATGTCATTGGTTGCATCGCAATTAGTAGGATACATCCGGAAAAAAATGCAAAGCGAAGATGACGACTGAAATAGACTTTAGCTCTGCACGCGCGAGCTGCGCGCTTCGTCTATTTCGAACGTCATCTTCGCTTTGCATTTTTTCCGGATGTAACCGACTAATTGCGATGCAACCAACGACATTCTTTTTGTGATTTTTCATGCTGTTCATTTCATAATAAACTTATATGGGGTATCCATTGAACATTAATTTTGTGTTAAAAATACATTTATTCACTTTTTAGGCTGTATCATGGTACTTAATTTCATAAGAGACTGCCGATAAGTCGTTTTTGCCGGCCGCAGTGGCCGATGGGACTGAGGCGCTTCAGTCACGGTCTGCGCGATCACTACGGTCGGGGTTCGAATCCCCCCTCGGGCATGGATATTTGTGCCGTCCTTAGTGTTAGCTAGTTCATAAGTAGTTTGTAAGTTTAGGGACTGATGACCCCGTAGTTAAGTCCCATAAGCTATACAGACATTTGAACATTTTTGACTGATGACCCCGTAGTTAAGTCCCATAAGCTATACAAACATTTGAACATAAAGTCGTTTTTAGATATCTATTATAGTTCCAGAGACGTTTTCTGTAAAAAAAGTTTAATGGGACACCCTGTATATATATATATATATATATATATATATATATATATATGTACATTCGATGCCCATGGCAGACGGTAACTTAAATTCCTTTGTGTAGGAGTATCACAAATAACACTTATTTGTTGGTTACAGCACTATTTATCATCAATGGTTTGCGTGAACAATACGCAATTTTGGTGTATAATCTGGATAAACAGTAATCATGCATGTGTATGTGTGTGTGTGGGGGGGGGGGGGTACCCAAAAAAACTGACACATGGACTATCCCATTCAGCAGGACTCGTTAGCAGAGTCCTGCAATGCGCTATGATTGATCGGTTTCGCGTCACCTGCTCAGACATGGATGCCGATTTTCAATCCTGAAACGAAGGAGTTGCATCAGCGATTTTCCAGTAATCAAAGAACACTCCTAAGGGAGCTTTCGCAGTGGTCATGAAATCATGGCGTCGGTCGTTCTGAAAAATGTTTGCACCTGCAAGGAGTTCGTGTCGAGAAGTGACAGACGTTCACTGTTTGCGTGTGATTTGTCTGTGAGGAAAAAAAAACGGGTGTTATAACTTCAATGCACGTGTACTACCCTTGACAGCTGCGCGGTGAAATTTAGCCGTCGCATTATACATTCGTCCATCGGCCACCAAAGTTTACAATTTTCTTATAGTACAATTTCTTAAAAAATTTAACCAGTAAATTTATTTTGAAATGGTACTTGTTTATTTTATCAACCGGCTTTCGAACATTTTCACGTTTATCTCCAGATGGTGCACGATGTTACGTGTTCGCTTCAAAGCGTGATTTTGGGTGCTGGATCTGTGGTAGGAAGATCAAACATGATTTAATAAATCGGCATAGGTGTTGCGTAATTCGCGTTTTTATCTGGAAAATACGAGAAATTTGTTCTGTTACTTCGAATGTACGTTTGGCATGATACCATCTTATAAGCAGAAGGAAAAGAAAGAAATGTAAATTATACAAGTTGCGTCTGAAAAGTTTGATGAATTGTCTCAGGAAATATAGGAAACAAGAGTTAAAAAAAAAAAAAAGTAGTTTAGTGGCCTTCAGAGTAATCGCCATTCGCTACAATACACTTCTGACATCGGTTGTACAGCCGTTGGAAATTGTCAGCAAATGCTTCTTGTGGAATCGGTCAAGCACTGAGATTACGCGTCATTGCATGTCTGCAACCGTTGCGAAGCGTAAGCCTTTCGGGGCTAATTTAAGGCGGGGAAACAGCAATAAGTCTGCCGGCGACAAGTTTGGAGAATAAAGAGGGTGTGGGAAAACAGTGAGATTGCGTTTAGAGAGAAAGTTGAGCACGCGGATCGCAGAGTGCGGACAGGCATTGAGTAGGAAATTCCATTGTCCACTCTGGTACAGGTCTGGCCGAACCCGCCGGATGAGTTGCAGCTTGCGTTTAAAAACTTCCACGTAAGCTTCCGCGTTCCGGCCCTCGGGAGAAATTCATGATGGATTAAGCCATTACTTTCGAAAAAGACAATCAACTTTGCCTTTACCTTGCTTTTTGTCAGCCAATATTTGTGGGAGGCCGGGAAGACGATGAGCACCATACATACCACTGAATGTCGCTTGGTCTCCGGATGGTATTGATAACACCAACTCTTATATCCTGTACTGATGGTTTCCAAAAATAGTGGATTCCGTTTAGACATGTCGATGAAATCTCCAGATGACAAGTTTGCTTCTGATCGTGTGTCACCAAGTGCAGAGCAGACTGGCTAAAAATCTTTCGCTTGCCCAAATGTTCGTGAACAACAGTGCTTACACTGTCAGTGCTAATCTTCAACTCGTCTGCTATCACTCGGCCAGACCTGTATCGGAGTGGACATTGTAATTTCCTGCACAATGTCCGTCTGCATACTGCAATCCGCGTGCTCAACTTTCTCTCTAAACACAAACTCACTGTTTCCACGCCCTCCTTATTCTCCAGATCTGGCGCCGGCACACTTCCTTCTAATATTCATAGAATATATGACATCAACTGCGATTGGGCAAAGCTGAAAATGTGTACCCAGCCGGGATTCGAACCCGAGTCTCCTGTTTTCTAGGCAGTTGCGCTCACCCCTACACCACTGGGGACGCAGTGATCACCGCACCTGCAAGGACTACCCATGCACGCCTCCCGTCAGATACAAATTCCCAGCTTCGCCTCCCTTAGTGGGGAGGGGTGGGCAAGTTTGAGGCCCTTACTCTTACGGGAATTAGTTAAACTACGAGTTTGAGTACTATGGGCAGGGCGAAGCTGGGAATTTGTATCTGACGGGAGGCGTGCATGGGTAGTCCTTGCAGGTGCGGTGATCACTGCGTCCCCAGTGGTGTAGGGGTCAGCGCAACTGCTTAGAAAGCAGGAGACCCGGGTTCGAATCCCGGCTGGGTACACATTTTCAGCTTTGCCCAATCGCAGTTGATGTCATATATTCTATGAATATTAAATAATAACAGCTGCAGGATCAGAAGTGACGTCTGTTCTTTCGGAACGGACGCCACAGGTATACACTTCCTTCTATTTCCCCGGCTTAAACTAGCCCCAAAAAGCTTACGCTTCGCAACAGTTTCAGACATCAGTGCTTCCAACGATTACACAAGAAGCGTTTGCTGACAATTTCCAACAGCTGTACAACCGACGTCAGAAGTGTATTGTAGCGAATGGCGATTACTTTGAAGGCTACTAAACGTATTTTGGTTGTAACTCTTGTTTCCTATATTTCCTAATACAATGCATCAAACTTTTTAGACGCACCTTGTATAGTGTGCTTATAAGACGTTACCATGCCGATCATACAGACGCTTATCATCCGCAAGTACACTTTTTACTCACTGCTTCAAAATCATATACTTGCACTAACATCCCATGGGTCTACGTCGCCGTTTTGCCTAATTTGAAACAAAACTTGATGTTAACACGGTACTCCATTGCTCCATTTTGGGATCTCAGAGTTCTCACTCTGACCTAGTTAACTGAGTCACAGCGCGTACCACCGCTTCACTGCGGCGCTTCGCACGAAGATGGCGCTTCTTGCCATGTCCCTCAATGTGTATGCGCGGGTACCTCATCCTTATCAGCGCGGTTTTGTAAATTATGGAACCATTCACCGAACTTTTCCGTCGCATCTAGTATACAATTGCGGCAAATGAAAAAATTCCAGGTATTTTCCAGATAAAAATGCGATATAAACAACGCCTATGTCGATCTCTTAAAACATATTTCATCTTACTACCACAGAGCCAGCGCCCAACATTACACTTTGAAATAAGCTTCTAACATCCTGCGTCATCTGCAGAGGAACCTGAAAAAGTTCGAAAACTGGTTTATTAAATAAACAAGTATAATTTCCAAATGAAGTGACTGGTTCCAATTTTCTTAAATTATGCTGAAATTAATAGTAATGGGTTCTGAAAACATCCACAATGGATAATTTAAAATTACAAGTACGTATTTTCCACCGTTACCAGTGTGGATACAAATGGATGACCAGTATCCATAACTCCTTCGTGGTGTATTTTTTCTTTTCTCTCTCTCTCTCTTTTTTATTTTTTTATTTTTATTCATTTATTGATTTATTTTGTCTTATACTGTATTTGGAACGCATTCTGTCATCTGTTCACAAATTTACTCCTTTTGAAATTGATGCACTGAAAAGAGAAAGTTGTAAATGTCACTGCACTATTCTGAGGAGGGTGAACAGGATAACCCTCGGCAACAATACCATATAAGTGCGAAGGTGTTGGTCCGTGAGTGATACGAGTATACACCAAGGTCGTTACTGCCCGCCCACTTCCGTTCGCAGCGTTCCACCGACTAAGCCAAACCCAGTGAACTACTCGAAACCACAGTTGGAATTAACGGAAAGCTAGTAAATCGAAGATCTGTAAAGCGAGCGATGCTGAAATTTAGTTTGAGTGAGATCAGCTGCTTATGTATCATTAACTGTTCCACGACCATTGTCAGACTAATATTCAGTGTACAGAAATTGATCATTGGTCCACCAGCATTTGTAGTAAAACTTTAAAAGTATAAATTTACTTGATACGCAACAAAAATAGAACCCAAGCGCTATTTTCTTTGGCGTCTTTGAAATCTATACTGGATGTGGTCAGAAAATCTCTCTTACAAGAGTTTTTGCAGACATAATATAAATGTTCAATAACTAGATTCAATAACAAGATTCTACTGGACATGTCGTCTATCTACTTCCAGAAGCTCTACCAAAAGTCCTCAAACAATCGTTGAAACCTGATTGCATGCCGAGAAAATCACTGAATAATGTGCATTTCGTACATCTACCGTGTTCTAGCCCTTTATTTCGAGAAAATGTTTGGTACTGTTTTTCAAACTATAAGCTAGCAACAGCTTCTTACCATAAATAACAATATGCTGTAAAGTGCTGTTCTTAAAATTGTCCTTGACGAATAACGGTCGAAATCCAAAATTAATATTTTCACTCTGCAGCGGAGTGTGCGCTGATATGAAACTTCCTGGCTAAGCCATGTCTCCACCATATCCTTTTTTCCAGGAGTGCTAGTCTTGCATGGTTTGCAGGAGAGCTTCTGTGAAGTTTGGAAAGTAGGAGGCGAGGTACTGGCGGAAGTAAAGTCGTGAGGCGGCATTGTCAGTCGTGTCGGGGTAGCACAGTCGGTAGTGTGCTTGCCCGTAAAGGCAAAGGTCCCAGGTGCGAGTCCCGGTTCCGCCACACAATTTTAATCTGCCAGGTAGTTTCATATCAGCGGACACTCCGCTGCAGAGTGAAAGTTTCATTCTGTGACAATATGATGAAGTATCCATGCCGCAAGACAACATTAAAAACATATCTCATTAAAATGTGCCAATAAATAAGCCTACATAATATATAGGCACTATTCAACTACAGATTCCATAAAAAATATTTCAGAGTTTTAAATTAACATTTCCGAAAGTTTGTAGTTTGTAAATCAAGAACTTAACCTTTAAATTCTTCCTGTAAAGTGCTTATTTAGTATCAGTTGCAGCATCTAAATAAAATAGTTAAAATACAATTAGCGTAAAACCTATTAGACAGGATGACACAGAATAACGGGAATTTTTCAAATACGCAGTGACAGCTATGAACAGGCGGTGGCACTACGGGACAGAGCCCTTGAGTTGCCGTTTTAGTAACCATGGAGCAGGATAACGGGCAACAAAGCAGAGTCTTGATGCCGTTCCGTCAAAATACGCGCTAAAAAGTTGGGTAAATAACTGTCAAGCCACTTGATCTGCTCTAAATGAGAAACCAACACGACGAATAAAAAGTGCTCCAGAGAACATTGTTGCGCGCGACATTGCCATAAGGCGCCAGCGGCGTTTAATTCGTAAGCAAGTTGTGAAGGTCAGATAAAGCCCATTTTTATCTTACAGCCTAGGATCATCGAACTTTATTTTACTGAACATCAACAGGGGAGCGCAGTACCGGTTACTGCATATCGTTACGTGGAAATGCTACAATCTTACCGCACGTTCTAAACACCAGGATCAACAGGATGGTGCGATATCATAGACAAGACAGCAATCAATGGAAACTGTATAACTGAACGGTAACTGTGTAATCTCAAGATTCGATAACGTTCCCTCGCCCTTATATATATATATATATATATATATATATATATATATATATATATATATATATATATCGCCAGATTTGTCCGTCTGGAGTCTGTGGTTCATGGGGGTGGCCAATTTGTAGAGTTGGAGAAAGCGTTTGACAATGTTGACTGGAATACTCTCTTTCAAATTCTGAAGTCAGCAGGGGTAAACTACAGGGAAAGGAGAGTTATTTAAAACTTGTACAAAAGCCAGACCGCAGTTATTAGACTCGAAGGGCATGAAAGGGAATCATCAGTTGGGAAGGGAGTAAGACAGGGTTGTAGCCTTTCTCCGATGTTTTTCAATTTGTACATCGAGCAGGCGGTGAAGGAAAGCAAGGAAAATTTTTGGAAATAGGATTAATGTTCAGGGGGAAGAAATAAAAACATTGCGTTTTGCTGATGACATTCTAATTCTGTCAGAGACAGCAAAGGACCTGGAAGAGCAGTTGAATGGAATGGACAGTGTGTTGAAGAGAGCGTATAAAATGAACATTAACAAGAGCAAAACAAAAATAATGGAATGCGGTCTTAGAAAATCAGGCGATGCTGAAAGAATTAGATTAGGTAACGAAACAATGAAGGTGGTAGATGAGTTTTGTTACTCGGGTAGTAAAATAACATGCGATGGTCGCAGTACAGAGGATATAAAATGCAGAATGGCAATGGGAAGAAAAGCATGTTTGAAAAAGAGAAATTTGCTAATATCGAATATTAATTTAAGTGTAAGGAAGTCTTTTCTGAAGGCATTTGTGTGGAGTGTTGCCTTGTACGGGAGTGAAACATGGACGATAAGCAGTGCGGACAGGAAGAGAATAGAGGCTTTTGAAATGTGGTGTTACAGAAGAATGCTGAAGATTAGGTGGGTAGATCGCATAACTAATGAAGAGGTACTGAACAGAATTGGTGAGAAAAGGAATTTTTGGCATACCCTGACTAAAAGAAGGGATCGCTTGGTAGGATACATTCTTAGACATCGAGGAATTGTAAATTTAGCATTGGAGGGAAGTATGTGGGGTAAAAATCGCAGAGGGAGACCAAGAGACGCGTATAGTAAGCAGATTCAAGTGGATGTGGGTTGCCATTCTTATGAGGAGATGAAAAGGCTTGCTCAGGATAGAGTAGGGTGGAGAGCTGCATCAAACCTGTCTCCGGACTGAAGACCATAAATCACAGACGGACAAATCTGCCGATATATATTTTTATATACCTCCACAGCAAAGAGTAACGACTTGTCCAATAAATCTGTATGAGTTACAGCAGACTCCACGATGAAATTCACACTGTCCTAACTGAGATGTTGCATTGACCAAAGTGAAATCACAACAGCAGATTTCAAGAATTCATTCGTCCTGGAGGATCCTATATAAAGTAATTTTAAAAGAAATATTGAACACCGTCAACACGTTTCAATTAGTGTGGAAAAATTTGTATCGTTCATCACTTTCAGTTTTATTGTATTGTTAAAAACGTCCCGTGTTTTGCGTCACTTTGTTGATATAAGGATTTTATAGATTTCCACTTATTTTACATGGACAGCCAGCCGCGGTGGCCGAGGGGACTGCGGCGCGCCAGTCACGGTCTGTACGGCCACCACCGCCGGGGGTTCGAATCCCCCCTCGGGCATGGGTATTTGTGCCGTCCTTAGTATTAGCTAGTTCATAAGTAATTTGTAAGTTTAGGGACTGATGACCCCGTAGTTACGTCCCATAAGCTCTACAAACATTTGAACATTTGATTAACATGGGCACCTGATAATCAAACGTGCCTCATTATCCTATTTCCTTTCTCTGTCCGTGATCCTTACACAATTGACAATCCATTGGACTGTTTCGCTGACTGTCTCACAAAGTTTTATGATAAATTGACACTTTAATCATGTTGTATTTATTTACATGCGAATGCACCTATATTGCTTACAATATATCTTAAAAAGCTATGGATAACAAATAATTATTACACCATTTCCTCTTGTGAGTTTATTCTTGAATGGTGGACGTTTACACAAGCTGAAATGAATACCTTCATGTATCTGTCACAGTTTCCCAGCAGTTGTCTGATGATTGCTCCTCTGAAGCAGACTCCATGCAGTTCACCACTGTACCGTAACAGAATTAACAGTGGTAAAGAATTTGGAAAGTAGGAACCGAGGTATGGGTTCTCAGGAGATGAGCCTGCAGATGTGCTGTGGACGTGAGCGTCCCAGCTGACAGGATTGGTCACCTTGAAGCCAAATCTTGTTTAGCTATCAGTTTAGCAGACATTGTTCTTCAAGTTCCGACCAGTAAAATAAAGTCTACAGAATTATTTTGTAGTTACGGCAGCAGCACCTTAAATAATACATTTTTTCAGAATTTTTTCGAAAAAATTCAAAGTTAGTCTTAAAAAAATTTAGGAGAAATGTAGAAACGCGGGAGGCAATACTCGCATTACGACTTATCTTAGAAGATAGGCTAAGGAAAGGGAAACCTACGTTTTTAGCGTTTGTCGATTTGGAGAAAGCTTTTGACAATGTTGACTGGAATACACTCTTCCAAATTCTGAAGGTATCAGGGGTGAAATATAGGGAGCGAAGAGTTATATTCAACCTATACAAAAACCAGACAGCGGTTATTAGAGTCGAAGGGCAAGAAAGGGGCGCAGAGGTTGGGATGGGAATAAGACAGGATTGCAGCTTTTCCCCAATGTTGTTCAATCTGTACATTGAGCAGGCAGTGAAGGAAAGGAAACAGAAATTTGGAGAGGACATTAAACTGCAGAGTGAAGAAATAAAAACATTGCGGTTTGCCGATGACATAGTAATTCTGACAGAGACCGCAAAAGATCTGGAAGAGCAATTGAATGGAATGGACAGTGTCTTGAAAGGAAGACATAAGAGTAAAACGAAGGTAATGGTATGCAATGTCAGAAAATCAGGCGATGCTGAAGGAAATACATTAGGTAATGAGACAATAAAAGTAGTAGATGAATTTTGTTATTTTGGTAGCAATATTACTTCTGATGGCCGAAGTAATGAAGATATAAAATGCAGAATGACTATGGGAAGAAATGCGTTTCTAAATAAGCGAAACTTGTTAACATCAAATATTAGTTTAAATGTTAGGAAGTCCTTTCTGAAAGCATATGTCTGGGGTGTAGAATTGCATGGGAGTGGACGATAAGGAGTTCAGATAAAAAGATGATAGAAGCTTTTGAAATGTGGTACTACAGACGAATGATGAAAATTAGATGGGTAGATCACGTAACTAATGAAGAGGTGCTTAACGGAATTGGGTAGAAAATGAGTTTCTGGCATATCCTGACTAAAAGAAGGGATAGATCGGTTGGACACATTCTGAGACATCAAGGAATTGTCAAATTAGCATTAGAGGGAAGCGTGTGGGGTAAAAATCGTAGAGGGAGACCGAGGGACGAATATTGTAAGCAGATTCAAATGGATGTAGGTTGCCGAACGTATTCTCAGATGAAGAGGCTTGCACAGGACAGGGTAGCGTGGAGAGCTGAATCAAACCAGTCTGCGGACTGAATACCACAACAACAACAACAACAAATAAAAGTTTATCCGTGCCGCATTAGCTGTATTCCGATCATTTATTAATAGTCTGGTTGAGAACCTAACGCAGGGTGTCCATTTTAAGTTATTATAACTCTTGTTCCTGTTACTGGACGTTTTTTTCATAGGGCAGGCTAGACATTTTATCCCTTTAACGATTACTATTTTTGATGGATGATATTTTTGACAGGCACCAACGGCTTATCAAATTTATTTACTGGTATAGAAAGGGATTACAGCTAGAACGTTGGGTCTGCGTAAATTTCTGATGGCCCTATGAGTAACTGACACAGGAAGATGCAATTATAACAGTATGAAACGGATTTTGAACCTAATCAAGGAGCAGAATACCGCTAGTGTGAACGGATGAAAATTTATTATGTATACAAAAAATTATAAAATATTTTAAGACAATTTATGCTCTTCTTTTTTCCAATTTTTCAAAAATTACGTGCATTGCAGTCGTTGTTTCTTCTTGGAACGGAAGAACATGCACAGATGTAAAGGTAGTTTCAGGGACATCGTAATGAAATGTCTGGCTCGCCGTCTGGTCACTATGCCAAGGACCCGCACTGGAGTCCCGCTACTGCCAGGAATTTCTCCTTGGTGAGAGTACTGCGAGTTGTACTCTGCGTCAGGAAGACGAATTACTGGTAAGCGTACAATGCGAAGTATCCGTCTTCGATTCAGGGTACTGGTAGAGATATTTCCTTGATAACTAAGGCGGCACTTGATCAGCAAGGACGGGGGAAACGGCAGCAGCGGGCATAGCGATGCGCTGACCACATGCCCTCAATCATGTTCTTCGCCTTCCTTGTCTTGTCCCTTGTCTCTGCGCGAGGCGTCGTTAATCTACCTGATTCATTCGATTCCAGGCACATACATTTCCTCTTTAGCGGGAACTTTTACGCGGTCGGCAATCCAACAATCTGTCCTTCAATACCTCATACAAATTATAAAAGTATTCCCATTCCATTTATGTGGTGTGGTAGTACAGCATCGGTGTGAAGTCGAAATTCTTGAATAAAAGACTGTGTTGGTAGCACAAATCTGTTTTCATTCAGATATGACGCGATTCGCCCGGTTATGGCGACTTCAGATATCTTGCCAGATGTTCCTGTAGCACAGAGAAGGTCCTTAACTTACCTCCTTGAAGACTTACTCTACGCTAGAGGGACATCAGGCAAGATATCTGAAGATGACCTAACCGGGCGAAACGCGTCATATCTAAAAATAAAACCAGATTTTTGTAACCAAGACAGTCTTTAAATAATTTTATTCAAATTACGTTGCAGACAGAGGACGACTCTGCGGTCGATCGGTACTGATAATACAGCGCTATTCAAAAATAAGGAACAAATTTCAAGCATTTATTGCTTCTAAACTGCACACCAATTTACTGCTTGCTGAGCAAGCCTCTTCATCTCCTCATACGAACGGCGAGACACATCCATCTGACTCTGCTTACTATGTTCGTCTCTTGGTCTCCCTCTGCGGTTCTTCCCACACACACACACACACACACACACACACTTCCCCCCAATGATAAATTTACGATTCCTCGATGTCTAAGAATGTGTCCAACTAATCTATCGCTTGTTTTAGTCAAGGTATGACAAAAATTTATTTTCTTCCCAATTCTGTGCAGTACTTCTTCATTAGTTACACGAGCTACCCACTTAATCTTCAGTAGTCTTCTGTAGCACCACACTGTCTGAACTATTTATCGTCCGTTTCAATTTCCGTACAAGGCAACAATCCACAAAAATGCCATCAAAAAGACTTCTGTACACTTTAATTAATATTCGATGTTACCAAATTTATCTTTTCCGAAAATGATTTCCTTCCCATTGCCAGTCTGCATTTTATATCCTCTATACTGCGACCATCTAATTCCTACACAATCGCCTGATTTTCTAAGGTGTGGTCCACTGTGAGCATAATATCGGATCTTTGTAACTTTCAGTGTAACTGGCGATGGCAATTAATTTAAAAATATCTGAAATAAGCACCTCAGACATATTCAAACAAGCCACAACTCAAATCCTATTGCCATCGCAACTAGCCTTAACTCCGTTGAGACGAAAAGCTAGAGTATATGCAATAATGTAGTAACCCTCCTTACCTCAGTACAATGTGGACTGATTACGTGCAGTGTTGTTTATGTACTCACCTAAAACAAAAGAAAAAATGTTATCACAATGTTATTGCAATATTAACACATAATACTGAATGGAGTGTTTAGAAGTGAATGGAACTATATAAGATAAAAGACCATGTGACTTAGTCGAACTAATTACAATACGGAATGCAAGGAATACGATGACGCCAGGTCAGAAAGGCGATGCAAACCCCCTGGCCGCAATGCGAGCCCTTACGCGGTGGGGAATGGTGTCAAAAGGCTTTTTGATTGTCTGATGTGGCACGTTTCTCCACGGTTGTTGCAGATCAGCCTCCAGATCTCGCGGGAGAACTCTTTCAATGCCATCTAACATGTGCCGGGGATCATCTACATCTACATTTGCAGGGTGAATCACCTAACACTTGCACCGCAAATATTGCGGAAATGGAAAGTGCGATTGATGTGCGGTTTTCACAGAGTGGATTGGTAGTCAAGTACTCTTATTGTTAGCCAATAAACAGATTGTAAAAATACCTAAGAAGTGTATTTTTATGCAAACATACTATTTTTCAAATAGAAAAATGGTTGTTTCTATCATGCATTGGAAGTTTTGACACCAGCTGTGTACAAAGAATTTTTTATGACATTTTATCATGTTTAGTTTGGCAGTTATAATCATTCAAAGTTTTGGGGAAGAAGGCTACGACAGCGTAGCTGAATGGCTGGTGGTGACTGATGACCGAGCAGTCTAGTCCTCTCTAAACTACAACAATGGCTGGTGGTCATGAGACAGTGGGTCGTGCCCCAGGGGCTAGCCACTCGGCCAGTCAGCTACGCTATCGCAGCCTCCGCCCCCGAAATTTGAACGGTTGTAGCTGCCATACTAAAGTGATAATAATGTCATTCAAAATTCTTTGTACACAGCTGGTGTCAAAATTTCCAGTGCATGGTAGAAACAACCATTGTTCCATTTAAAAAACTGTATGTTTGCCTAAAAAATACACTTTCTAAGTAATATTACAATCTGTTTGTTGACTAAAAATACGAGACCCAGACTACCAATCCATTCTGTCAAAACCGCAAATCAAACGCACTTGCCGTTTCTGCGAGAAGAAAGAACACGTAAATCGTTCCGTTTTCGATCTGTTTTCTCTTAGTTGATTGGGATGGTCATGTCTCCCTATGTCAGTGGGTGCTAGCAAAATACTTTCACATTCAGAAATAAAAGACGGTGATTGAAATTTCGCAAATAGATCTCGCCGTAACAAATAACGTCGTTTTTTTTAATGATTTCCACCTCAAATCGTGCAACATTTCCGTGACGCTTTCCTCCCTGTAACGTGATAAAACAAAACGAGCTGCCCTTCTCTGAAACTTCTCAAAGTCCTCCGTCAGTCCCACCTGGTGAGGGTCCCACACTGGACAACAGTATTCCAGGAGTCCAGGAGAGGACGCACAAGTGTGATGTTGAAAGTCTCTTTGGTGGAGCTGTTGCATCTTCGAAGCGTTCTGCCATTGAAACGTAACCTTCCCCACAGTATTTTCTAGGTGTTCTCTCCAGCCTAAGTTTGCTGGCCACGGACAGACCTCAGAATAATGTCGACAGTCCACAGTACAAATGCTGTGTGTGAGCGTACCTTATCTTGTTGGAACACTGATCCAGAGTGTGCAATTAGGGGCAGGAAGTGCAGATGCAGAGTATCCATGTAGATGTAGATGCAGAATGTCACGTATCGCTGTGCCGTCAATGTCTGCCGACGCACTAGAGGCAAACGAAAGCATGTTAATTTTTGGCTCCCAACAGCATAATGTCCGGAGTTATGTCTGTCTGTGTCTCTCCATAATATCGGCAGGATGCGCCCTCTGCCCTTGACGCCGCCGAAACGACGGTCATCGGATGTTACGGAGAAGCGGTACTCTTCACTGAACCTCATGCGATGCCAATTGTCCTCTTTCCATGTCACCAGGGGTGACTATGACAGCCACTCGTGTCCGCTAAATGCCAGAACTGTCGTTACACATACGGCGGCCGGAGTAATCAAATATGCTGTACCGCCGATAGTAACACAAATGAAGAAACAGAAATAAGGGGACAAAAAGGACAAGCTTTCGGAACACATTTCCTTCATCAGGTGGGAGAGAAGGGAAGAAGAAAGGATGGGAACGGAAGGGAAAGGTAATTCACGACCTAGGTCATGAAGGTGGTGTTTCGGGAGTGTGGACGTCAGAGATACTGCATCTGCATACTGCATACTCCTTCCGTTCCCATCCTTTCTTCTTCCCTTCTCTTCCACCTGATGAAGGAAATGTGTTCCGAAAGCTTGTCCTTTATGTCCCCTTTTTTCTGTTTCTTCATTTGTGTTACTATCGGCGGTACAGCACAAAGGTAAGTACTGACCAGCCATTCTATCTCGTTTCAACAATATTTATCATCTCTGAGGAGAGTTTTCATCATTAATGGAAGTAATCAAATAATACGACAATTTACAAAATGTTGCCGCCGTGTCAACCGATGCTTTTTGTGATCGCTTACTAGTCGAGGGGCTGGGCGAAAAACTCTTCAGTTGCCTGTATGATTCGGCCCATTTGACACATTTTTTCTGAATGAATGAAAAAAGAATACTTTGAACAGAAGTGAAGAAAGTATTTCTTTTATAACCAAAGTCACACATCCACTTATTAGGAATATTTTCTCCGATATTTTACATCACAAAAATGTTCTTCAATTAGTAACCTGCCTTTGTAACTCAAAAGTTATGGCCACGAAGAGCAATTTTCAGATTTTCTTTCATCAGTCCAGTTTCACAGCTGGGTCACATTTTGCTTCACTTGAGATACATACAAAATTATAGGGCAAGAACGTTTGTAAGAGAACGGTGTAACATAAGACTAGAATTGAACATACACAAATACTCCAAAATACAATTTGGCCTCTCACAGGAGAAAGCACGCCTCTCCTTTGAAAATGGCCTCACTATGGCACAACTGTCTTCGGGTACGCTATACCCTCCAGAAGTCACTCATTGTTGACTACCAAACTGCTGCTGTTATTATTATTTCTACATTTTCACTGCATATCCTAGATTGTTCTGCCTGATGTAGCAGCCCCGTAGCGTTTCTCTGTGGTCGAGAAAGCAGGGAAGTATGCCTGCTGTCTTGTTACCGCGGTTTTTGGCATCTCTCCGAAGACCGGAGTCTCCACTAAGTAGTGGTCGTTGGGAAACTGGTTGCGGTGCGTCTGCGTATATTGATAGCGCCATTCCCTGACAGGTTTGAAACCAACCCACACATCTTCAATCCCTGACACTCAGGACCACATCACGATAACTGCTTGATCAATGGGTGAAATCACATGTACCGTTGCCTATTAGCAGATACAGTTACTCTCACCTGTCCTCTTTTGTGAGGGACTGGACAGCAGGTGACGCTTCTACACGTGGTTTATATACTCTAAGGCGAACAAACGACATATCACGAAGGGATTATCACAACGGGGAGGAAATCGGATGATGTGATGTACATGTACAGATAAGTACAATATTACAATTTAAGAAAAAAGTGGGTGCTTTATTCAGACGAAGACTTTCACAAATTGAGCACGACAAAAACGCGTTGGTCCACTTCCCCCATTGACTTGGCAATGATTGTTGGGTGTCCTATTGAGGGTTAATAACCATGTTCCAAAAGGAAGGAATTCCTCAGTAGTCTTGCCAGTATTTAAAAAAAATTGCACTCGCGTGTTTTGCAAATGTTCAAATGTTTGTGAATCTATCGGATTCAAGTGCGTGGTCATTAGTCCATAGCTTACAAACACAAACACCCATGCCCGAGGGTGGGCTCGAACCCCGACGGCGAACGGCCGCGCGCACCAATACTCACGGCTAATCCACCACGGAGCGTGTTTTGCGTCCTAGTTTGGGTTTTAGAAACACCAAATCTCCTAAACTATTTCAAGGATCTGCATGGAGCAACTTCGTTTCTTAAAAGTGAGATCGCGAAAAATATTTAGAAGTAGGCTATGCTTGAAGCATGGATGGCAAGGTACAGCAAACAAGCGATAGAGGCGCTCTAGTGCACCAAAAAAATAATAGATGCCACTTCTGTGAAATAAGTACGGGGTAGTACAGCAAGGAAGCGAATGTCTGTAATAGAATTAAACAGTCTTATCTCTGTGAACACCAAGAACCATTGAACATGGTGTTACTGATTTAGCTTTGTGTATTAAATACTTAACGACATTACTTTGCTTCTTTCGGCATGTTTAATTTTGTATCAAAACCTTTATGAAGATACATCGTTTCGGAGAATGACTTTTACTTACATTTGACATCTTTATGACCATACATCGTTTCGGACAATGACTTTTACTTACATTTTACATCCTGGCTAGGACAACTGAATTTATTGACAGAGCGATTCAGCAAGGATTTTTTCTGATTGAGGTCTGGAACCCTAAAAAGCCATGATACGCACGTCCCCTTCCTTAAAAACCGTTGCAAAGCATGGGCATATAAGCTTGTTATAGGATATATGTTAATACATAACATCCGTAGGACTAGAGGGAATTGTGGAAGAGAAAAATGCGGAAAGGATATCCAGGAAATAACTCATGACATATCATGCAAGTGCTTAAGGGAGGTGAAAAGGATGCCGCAGGATAAAACCTTTCAAAGAGACCGCATCCAATCCGTTAGTTTCCAGATGAATAAAAAAAATCCCCTGTTTAGCGTATCTGCATGTAAATGGGACTAACAGCCTCCTCGTCGTATGTAACTGACCGGTCCTTGTAAAAGCGACGAATAATAGGAGTCCATTAGCTGCCGTTGTATGGCACCCTTTAATGTCAGCGAGAAAAATTTGAAGACATCATTTCAATTGATACATCCTGTACTTAATGAACGCATGCTTAACAATCCTGGAAGGCTTCTTGGTCTTTATCTCGATGGGAGGCACTGAACGGAAACATTAAAAGTCGTCAAACTATAGAGTTTCGCTACACTGGCTTTCCCATCCAGTAAACTGGACAAACATCTCGCTGCGTAACAAACGAGCCACGAGCTCAATTAAATTAGCAAGCTAAGCTCGTTTTCTTCCATGAAAACTGGACAGGGCCACAAAAGGACTGCTAATTAAGATTCATTGTGTATTTGACTAAAATATTCGATACGCGGTCGACAGCACCGGAAACTGAATAAAGTGACTTCGAGTCACATGTCTAAGAGCAAATCGACGTAATCTTATTTTTTGCTTAGCAGAAATTAGAAACGAAAAGAACACTTCTGCGTATTTGTATGAACAATACAAACGGAAATATACACTGCTATGGAAGCAGGCAAGAATATAAGCAACTAACTGAAAACCCGGCATTGCCCGGGTAGTTATTTGTTTATTCCTGCCATTTTTCAAGTATATATTCATTTGTATAAGGGCTGTATATCTGTAAAATTTCTTGGGAATACAATTAGTAGTAAAGAAGTAATAGATTAAAACTTGGTGCATGATGGAGCGGTTTTCCATGAATGTGCTCATATCTCATGAACTACGTGTCATACTGTGATGCAATTTAGAAACTACATTGAACTATATATGTGTATACAGTCGGTAAAATTTCCTGTCGCTACAAATTTGTAATGTTCACATTATAAACTGTAACGTCATACCGAGAGCCGTAGTTTTACTCCATAAACAGCGGAAAAATAGTAAGCGAGAAACTTTTTTCCTTTCATCATTTTACTATGGTTGCCAGCGAGAAAAAGTTTAATAAAGGTTTGAAATTATATTTACAGTTTGTTGCAAGTCGCTAAGTACTGTCATTCTCATACAGTGTATTTCGAAAGTCTCGCCGCATTATATGGCACTTTTTGCGATTTCTATGGGTTATGACGTAATATCTTTTGAACCATGTGCCGTATGTGATTCTTAACCATGCAGCAATTGTTACCTCACGGTAAGGAATGTGTGTACCAAATTTGGTTGACATCGGTCCAGTGGTTTAGGAGAAAATGAGCAGCATGGTCGCAAAATGCAGCAGTTCTTCGCGCATCTCATCGTTTATGACGTCATATCTCGTGAACTATATATCGTATGTGAATCTTACACTTATGGCGACCGTCCTCATGGATTGAAGCTTACGTGTACAAAATTTCATAAAGATTGGAACAAAACTGTAGATTTGTATGCAACACGTACAAACATACGGACACACTGCTTTATATATTAGATAGAATCTTCAACACTGTGATGGCAGAATTACTTTGTTAGTTTACTGATACAAATGGGTAGCGTCGTACATAACGATTCAAATGTACAATGGGGAACAAAAATATTACCCGCCCAGAATAATTTAAAGTCCAAGTACAGGGTCTTGCTCATGCCCCAGTTCCCAAGTGCGAGTGTTGCCAACTCTAGCGGTCTTCGGAGCTTCAGTTTGGTGTTTACATCGTCAGTTACCAGCAATATACTATGATCAAGTATATATATACAGTAGCTTAATTCACGTATCATTTATTCGAGCACGTAGAAGCGGTTGAGGTATAACAAATGTTCAAATGTTTGTTAAGCTTAAGGGACATAACTGCGGGGTCATCAGTCCCTAAGCTTACAAACTACGTATGAACTACCTTATACTAAAGACTACACAAACATCCATGCCCGAGGGGGGAGTCGAACCCCCGACCGTAGCGGCCGGGCAGACTGTGACTAGCGCGCCGCAGACCGCTCGGCCACTGTGGCCGGCAGTTGACCAGCTATGAAGTTTTTGTTGGTAGTAGTGCATAATAATTTTTAGGAAACTTTTTTAAAAAAATTTCTCAGTGTATACTCATTATATATTACTCGTGTTAAAAATGTTCAAATGTTTGTAAATGTTATGAGACTTAACTGCGGTGTCATCTGTCCCTAAACTTACAAACTGCTTATGAACTAACTTGCGCTAAAAACAACACAAATATCCATGCCCGAGGGAGGATTCGAATCTCCGATGCGGGGAGCCACGCGATTCGCAACGTGGCGCTCCAGACCGCTCGGCTACTCCCGCGCGGCCAATCGTGTTAGTTTTTATAGCTTCAAATAAAAAGTCATTCATGAAAGGTTTAAATTATTCGGTCGAGTAATCTTTCTGTCACCTATTGTACGTGACAGTAGAAACGTGATGTTCCGGTTTTACTAAAGGTTACAGAGGTGTAGCGGTTTAATAAATGATTGAAAGGGCCGAGTGCAAAATCGTGAGCTTTGAGGTCTCTGTGTTCCGCTCCTAATTGAGCTGGGATCACTGAGAAAAAGAAATTGGCTGGCTCGGATTAGCATCATTTTTATGGTCATTAGAACATGTGTCTCACTCTAGGTAGGCTGCAGTGCAACAGAAAAGTTGGAAGGAGCTGGAAAAGCTGTCAATGAGACGAAATGTATGCTAATTTTTTTTTTTGTGCACCGTTTTGATATTCGGATTTTACCCTCACAAAAAGTTGTTCTTCTAGGTTTTTGATAAGTGTGTCTTCGACCCTTGAAACTTGTACGAATCAGATGAAACTTTCTGCCACATTGAAACTGTGTGCCGAATCAGGATTCAAACCCGAGAACTTCGCCTTTCACGGACAAGCACTCTACGGACTAAACCACCATGATCACGGTATAGCAATAGCCCGCGAAAGGCAAAGGTCTCTGGCTCGAATCCTGGTCAAGCACACGTTCAAATGTTTAAATGTTTATTAAGCTTAAGGGACTTAACTACGGGGTTATCAGTCCCTAAACTTACAAACTACTTATGAACTACCTTATACTAAAGACGACACAAACATCCATGCCTGAGGGGTGGGGGGAGGGGGGGATTCGAACCCCCGACGGGGAATGGCCTCGCGCATCAGAGCATAGCGTCTCAATGAGCTTGGCCTCTCCGCCGCGTCAGGAAGTTTGATATGAGCTCAAACTTCATCCTGGAAGCATCCCGTAGGCTGTATCTGAACAGTATCTTCACATTCTTGTCTTTTTCGCCCAGTAGTCGAACAGGACCATTTACAGTCAACGATCGGTTCATTTGAATCAGATGACCATGCGCTGAATTTGGGGTTCATCAGATCAAAATGTCCAAATGTTTGTAAATCTATCAGACCAAACTGCGTGGTCATCAGTTCGTAGCTTACAAACTACTTAAACTAAGGTAAACTAACTAAAGGACAAACATACACACCCCTACGCCCCAGGGAGGACTCGAACCTCCGACGGCGACCAACCGCGTGCTCCGCAGCGAGGAGCCTTAGACCGCTCAGCTACTCCACCGCGGCTCATCAGGTCAAGTCAGAGTATTCAAGACATGTAGGGTCCAATCGGTATGGTCATGATCTAAAATGAAACTTTCCACTCTGCAGCGGAGTGTGCACTGATATGAAATTTCCTGGCAGATTAAAATTGTGTGCCGAAACCAGGATTCGAATCTGGGACCTTTGCCTTTCGCGGGCAATGTAGGAGGCAAGGTACTGGCGGAAGTAAAGTTGTGAGGCGGCATCGTGAGTGGTGTCGGGATTGCTTATTGGGTAGAGCGCTTGTCCGCGAAAGACAAAGGTCCCAGATTCGAGTCCCGGTTCCGGCACACAATTTTAATCTGCCAGGAAGTTTCATATCAGCGCACACTCCGCTGCAGAGTGAAAGATTTCATTCTGGAAACATCCCTAAGACTGTGGCTAAGCCATTTCTCCACCATATCCTTTCTCCCAGGAGTGCTAGTCTTGCAAGGTTCGCAGGAGAGCTTCTGTGAAGTAGGAGGCGAGGTACTGTCGGAAGTAAAGTTGTGAGGCGGCATAGTGAGTCATGTCGGGATAGGTCAGTCGGTAGAGCTCTTGCCCGCGAAAGGCAAAGGTTCCAGGTTCGAGTCCCGGTTCTGGAACTCAATTGTAATCTGCCAGGAAGTTTGATGATCTAAAATATTCGTAAAACTATGGGACCAAAGTGCAGTGGTCTTCTGTCCCTAGACTTACAAACTAATTAAAGCAACTTATGCTATGAACAAAACACACACACACGAGGGAGGGTCGAACGTCCGACCGGGAACAGCCTCGAACTCCGCAGCAAGGTGCCTCAGTAGTATTGACGATACTATGAAACATGATATGTAGGCCGTCGGTCACTCGGTGACGACATTTACATTAGTAAAGTATTTATTAAGGAGGGGAAGGAAGAAGGGTTAGGAAGGCAATGATTAACATTAGCTGCACTGGGGCTTTGAAATTACGCAGTGGTGATAATTGAACATGTGAGCCGGGCGAGCGTCACCTCAACCACCTAGCTATCCGCGCCGCCTCCCTTCAGTCTCAAACTTCCCCAGTAGAGCCCCCATCGTCCATGTCCTCTAACACTCGCCTTACGGATTCCCGATCGAGGTCGAACTATGACCGATTCTGCGGTGCAGTGAATGAACAAACCACCTTCTTCGCATATAAATAATTATTATAGATTCATTTACTGCAACTCAAATGAGGTCATACGTTCGACTTAGTACGGGAGTCCTTAATGGCGAGTGAAAGAAAGCGCAGACGATGGGGTCGCTACAGCCGTAGCGTGCGAGTTGTGGCAGCTAGCCGCGGCGTGGTTAAGGCGGCCTCTGGTCGAAAGCGGGAGATCCGGGCTCGAATCCGAGCCGGGCTCAAATTTTCACTTGTCGATGTTGTATTTCAATGGCCCAATGTAGCTAATATAAATCCTTTCCTTATTAATCGTTCTTCCTTCTCCTTCTTAATGAATAATTCAGAAATACAATATAGCAGCGAACCAGATGGGGAATCTGTTCTCTCGGACATGTCCGAAATAACAGACACCACCCCAATATATAATAAGTTATAGTTGAAGCTACGAACCACGGGTGGGTCGCCCATGTCTAGACAACAGCATGTTTGCCGGTTTCAAGCGACAGTTGAAGTTCGCATATATACGTAATTTGCGCTTGAAGAAATCTTATCGCTCGAAATAATGGCTCTCACTTGCTTAGAAAAACATTTTGCAACAAATAGACTGAGAGGGCATTAAAGTGCTAGGAGAAGAAATAAAAAATTTGCGGTTTGCTGATGACATAGTAAATCTGTCAGAGACCGCAAAAGATCTGGAAGAACAATTCCATGGGATGAACAGTGTCTTGAAAGGAAGATATAAGATGAACATTAAGAAGAGTAAAACGAAGGTAATGGAATGCAATGTCAGAAAATCAGGCGATGCTGAAGGAATTAGATTAGGTAATGAGACAATAAAAGTAGTAGATGAATATTGTTATTTGGGTAGCAAAATAACTTCTGATGGCCGAAGTAAAGAAGATATAAAATGCAGAATGGCTATGGGAGGAAAAGCGTTTCTAAAGAAGCGAAACTTGTTAACATCAAATATTAATTTAAATGTTCGGAAGTCCGTTCTGAAAACATTTGTCTGGAGTGTAGCATTGTATGGGAGTGAAACGTGGACGATAAGGACTTCAGATAAAAAGATGATAGATGATTTTGAAATGTGGTGCTACAGACGAATGATGAAAATTTGATGGGTAGATCACGTAACTAATGAGGAGGTACTTAACCGAATCGGGCAGAAAAGGAGTTTCTGGCATATCCTGACTAAAAGAAGGGATAGATTGGTTGGACACATTCTGAGGCATCAAGGAATTATCACCTTAGCATTAGAAGGAAGTGTGTGGAGGAAAAATTGCCGAAGGAGACCGAGGGACGAATATAGTAAGCAGATTCAAAAGGATGTAGGTTGCCGAACGCATTCTCAGATGAAGAGATTTGCACAGGACTGGGTAGAGTGGAGAGCTTCATCAAACCAATCTGCGGACTGAAGACCACAACAACAACAGACTGAAACGTTCAAATGTTTGTAAATCTATCGGACCAAACTGCGTGGTCATCAGTCCGTAGCTTACAAACTACTTAAACCTAGGTAAACTAACCTAAGGACAAACACACACACCCATGCCCCAGGGAGGACTCGAACCTCCACGGCGAGCAACCGAGCGCTCCGCAGCGAGATACTTTAGACCGCTCGACTACTCCACCGCGGCAGACTGAAATGCACTGGATAACTCGCTACTAATAATTTTAATTTCGGCAACGCTTACGACAGTCGCAGATGAGCGGTCAGAAGAGCACTGAGCGCTTACTGGCTGTCGACGGAAGCCTGGCAGGTGGGCAGAGCAAGCCCAAACTCGACCGGCGCCCGAAATTTGACGTTTGCTTACGGTTTGGATTTGGTAATATTGAATTTCCAACGATTTAAAAAATGAGATGTCACATGCGGCGAGTTCCAACCACCATTGTGCATTCAGACTCTCGTAATTTCGGCCATGTATCACCGGTGTACACTTATCAGCTCTAGCACTGCACCGTTTTTTTCTTTCTTCTGATCTGTACTCCGTAATACCGTTACCTGTATTGGAACATATCGCTGGCCCATTACTTCGATACCGTTCGAAACCTTGAATACAGCCTTCGTAGTACCAGAAGAACACAGCGGTTACGCGGAGCTCCAGGCAAGTCCACTGCCGAGTGCCCTTGAGCGTGCGGACGGCGATGGTAGCGACCGGTGGCCTGGCCAATCAGCGGCCGCCGAACCTGTACCGTTCCGCCCCCAGCAACAGACAGCCCCGCACAGCCAAGGACGGAGGAGCGGCGCGGAGCACCGCCATTGGCCGTTGGGCCGAGCGGTTGGCCTCACTGGCGACAATGGACCAAGTCTCTCGCCAGACTCGTAAATCCCAGGGCGGGGCGTCAAAAATGGTAACATGACGCAACTCACCTGCGTAAGCACTTGAAACGCCACACAGCTACACACAAAGGATTGCGAAGGTGATACACCAGAGCTGTAAAAACACTGCACGTAGGTAGTGTGCCGGCCGCGGTGGCCGAGGGGACTGAGGCGCTTCAGTCACGGTCTGCACGGCCACTACGGTCGGGGGTTCGAATCCCCCCTCGGGCATGGATATTTGTGTCTTCCTAGTTCGTAAATAGTTCATAAGTAGTTTGTAAGTTTAGGGACTGATGACCCCGTAGTTAAGTCCCATAAGATTCACAAACATTTGAACATTTCGTGGGTAGTGTGGCTCGATAGAACAGTGGTAAGAGTGCCGGATCACGAATCGAACGACCGCGGGTTCGTTCCCCGCTAAGTGGGAGGATTTTTACCTATCACTTTGCACTTTTGATCCTCTGGCAATGTCGCTGATGTGAAAAACGTCGAGCAGGACCCTGGTTCGGAATCCACGTTAAACTGTAGGTCCACCTATAACTGGCTGGGTGAGTCAGTTCGAAGTTCGGAGGAAGGCAACGGCATACCACCAATAAACATGACCCTGCCGAGTAAAGCACTGAGTAGCTCTCTTAGGTTGTTTGCAAATGAAAAATGTTCAAATGTTTGTAGAACTTATGGGACTTAACTACGGGGTCATCAGTCCCTAAGCTGACAAACTACTTATGAACTAGCCAAGACTAAGGACAGCACAAATACCCATGCCCGAGGGGGGATTCGAACCCCCCACCGTAGAGGCCGTGCAGACCGTGACTGGAGCGCCTCAGTCCCCTCGGCCACCAAGGCCGGCGTTTGCAGATGATGCCGTCATTTACCGTCTAGTAAAATCATCTGAAGATCAAAACCAACTGCAGAACGATCTGAATAAGATATCAGTATGGTGTAAAAATTGGCAATTGACTCTAAATAATGAGGAGTGTGAAGTCGTCCACATGAGTACGAAAAGAAATCCGTTAAACTTTGTTTACAACATAAATCAATCAAATGTGAAGGCCGTAAGCTCCACAAAATACCTAAGAATTACTATTACTTCAGACTTAAATTCGAAAGAACACATAGATAATATCGTGGGAAAGTCGAACCAGAGACTGCGTTTTATTGGCAGAACCCTTAAAACATGCAACAGAACTACAAAAGAAACTGCATACACTATGCTTGTCAGTCCATTTTTGGAGTATTGCAGCCCAGTATGGGATCCTTATCAGGTGGGTTTGACGGAGGACATCGAAAAGAGTCCCAAGAAGGGCAGCTCGTTTCGTATTGTCACGACACAGTGGAGACAGCGTTACAGAAATGATACAGGATCTGGGATGGGAATCATTACAACAACGGCGCTTATCGCTGCGACGTGGGCTACTTGGGAACCTCCAATCGCCAACATTCTCCTCCGAATGCGAAAATATATTGTTGACTCCGACTTACATAGGTAGAAATGATCGTCAGAATAAAATACGAGAGATCAGAGCTCGAACAGAGAGATTCAGGTGTTCTTTCTTCCCGCGCGCTACTCTAGAATGGAATGGCAGATAAATAGTATAATGGTGGTTCGATGAACCCTCTGCCAAACACTTAAATGTGATTTGCAGAGTATCCCATGTAGATGTAGATGTTCAAACCAATCTTTGGACTGTTGACTACTTTACCTTTTACGTTAGGGGACTACACGTAGTTTTGCGACATTATCCACGCCATGTATTAAATGATATACCTAAACACAAATCTATACAAAAATAAAGTACCTCTATTACAGAAAAGAAACTTTGTACAAAAATGACTACCTTTCTCATGCTTTTCATTTACTGGCACCACAAACTTTCTCAAACAGTGTGATTACATTCCACTATGTTGTTGTTGTTTTGAGGGGACTAAACATCTAGGTCATCAGTCCCAGTAACACATTAATCACAGACAATCTGCCAATTTACTGTACATTTCAACATTCTAAAAATACTTTCGCACAAAATAATAATTGGATTCTATACAAGTAGACAATCAATAACAGCAGAGAAGAAAAGAAAAAAAAACCAAGGTGTGGATGTATCCCACAGCGGAGAAACGTGTTTGAAGGAAACTATTTCATACTGTGGGAATAATAATAATAATAATAATAATTCTACTCAACACCGTGCAACTTGTTGACATAAAAGTAAGACAACCTATTAAGCATCTACGCAATGAATACATTTTCTGCTGGATTGTACTGTGTATTCTTATCGAATAGCACAAATGCAGTGAGAAATATAAATCACAAATTCCACACACCATACTCAATCTCTTTTAATGGTTTTACATATTTAAGTGGTGCATGTAACAAACGTTGAAATTTGTTTAATATTTTGATCATATTTTATCATATAACGGTAGTTGTATATTGGATGATTTTTTTCTTTTGTTTTCTGCATCTGATAAGAGTGTAGATACCTTCTTCAGACACTTGAAAACAAGGAGAAGAGGATGCTTGATTAACACAGTTCCGCTGTTATCTCGAGTTCATCCAGCTGCATTAAATCTCTCACTCTACCTATTCATTCCTCCCTTCCCACTTTTTCCTTTCTCCTCCGTGTTACTATTTCTAAAATGTTTCCATACTTTTGACGTCTGTTTTACACTACAATTCACGACTCTTACGCTGCATTTTGCAAAGCTCGCCACTGATTCAAAGCGCTGATATCCTAATTCTGCTACATAGTGCTCCTCGCCCATACAATTACACGCTTCGACGGTTCGCACTTGACTCTTGTGGTCAGTAAAAATCACATCGACCGCCCATTTGGCGGTAACCGAACATTCTCGAAGTCCTTCGTCTGAAGATCTTTGTCCATTTGTTAATAAATATTACACTAAAATTGATATTTTCAATAACTGTATGGGCTGTTCAACACTCTACTTTTCACATGTTCTCTCTGTTCTGCAGTAAGATCCGAATTATGGAGTGAAACTTGTGACTGGCTGAAAAGTCAAATGTAACAGCCTTGACATCTGTGTTGTATTAAAAAAAGAAAAAGACCAATTGTGCCAATGGCACACGATAAGAAAAAAATTGCCAGGTGTGGAACACCATGTGGACAAACACAAACACTATTGTCAGACGCATAATTTTGCCGCGGTGGAGTAGCCGAACGGTCTGCAGCTACTACGCCGGAGGTACCGTGTTCCGGAACACTTCGCGATTTTGACTTTTTAAAACCAGAATAGTCCAACATTATTCTATTTTATTTTTCAGAATATCAAAAAACAGTGTACATTTTGCGAAATATTCAATTTTGTAATTTAATCTTCACGTCATTGTTACAAAATCTTACTAGCTATCGCGTTCGTCGTTTGCTATGCCACAACAGAAATCGGAATGATATTAGTCGTAAAACTACACTTTTTCATTTTGAATCAGTTCAGGATACCTAGTTTTTCGAAGATGATCGAATACGCTTGGTTCGCATCAAAGTTAACGGATGAAAGATAACTCTTTTTAAATGTAAATGATACTTTTCTGGTATCGCTCTTAAAAACTCCGTGCGCCTGCATGACAGTAGCTTTCATGAAATGAGCTTGATACTGGAATATCAGGATTGGAGATGTAACGAATGGCGCCGGGTTCTGTTCACAGATGAGTCGAGATTGTGTTCAGCCTCACAATCGTCGTTCCCTCATTCACAGACCACGTAGAGGTCTGTGAACAATTATGCTTACGTGCAGGAAACATCGCCATATGATGTGGTGGACGAATGGTGTGGGTAGGAGCCCCTGTTAGCGGACGTACGGACCTGTATGTCGTTCAGAATGCCAATTTGACTGCTCAGAGGTACAGAGACGAGATCCTGCGACATTTTTTGTGCCCCACGCTGGTGCTGTAGGGGATAACACTCGTCCACGCAGAGCTGCAGTGGTGGACAACATGCTTCAAGTTGAACGAATTAACTGCTATCTCGTTCAGCGGACTTAAATCCGATTGAGCTTGACTGGGATTCACTTGGCAGACGCATTGCAGCCAGAATTGCACCTCCCTCAAAGGCTGCATAGCTGGATATTTCACTCATGGAAGATTGGCCAAACACCCCCCAAGAGCTGATTGATAACCTCATACTGCCCATGCCAAGAAGGTGTGCAGCGTTACTGAAACTAGAAAGACTTCCACTATTGTGGTAGCTCCATGGTGCCATGTAAACCTCAAGTAAACAGCTGACACAGCAAAATGTCGTTCTGCATCACACACAAATTACAATTACGACTAACACCTGAATAAAATACGTTACAGTATGAAAATTGTGTATGATATCAAATCTTTCCCTAATTGTTCTGAGCAGTTTCTTTTCAATTACAGTTATCCTACGGCTAAAACTGTTGTTCAAAGCTATCACTTTACTTTCAATCGATTCCAGGATTTGTTTTCAAAGACGAAACCCTTGTTCACCCAAATAAGTCGAGTAGAAAATCTAAGCCGAAAGTTATTTCCTGACTGTTATTGTATGATTTTTTATGTATGTTCAAATGTTTGCAAATTTATTGGACTTAAGTACTAAGGTAATCAGTCCCTAGCCTTACAAAATACTTGTGGTCTTCAGTCCGCAGACTGGTTTGATGCAGCTCTCCACGCTACTCTGTCCTGTGCAAGTCTCTTCATCTGAGAATACGTTCGGCAACCTACATCCTTTTGAATCTGCTTACTGTATTGGTCCCTCGGTCTCCCTCGACAATTTTTCCTACATACACTTCCTTCTAATGCTAAGTTGATAATTCCTTGATGCCTCAGAATGTGTCCTACCAATCTATCCCTTCTCTTAGTCAGTATATGCCAGAAACTCCTTTTCTCTCCGATTAGGTTAAGCATTTCCTCATTAGTTATGTGATCTGCCCATCTAATTTTCACCATTCGTCTGTAGCACCACATTTCAAAAGCTTCTATCTTCTTTTTATCTGAAATCCGTATCGTCCACGTTTCACTCCCATACAATGTTACACTCCAGACAAATGCTCTCAGAAAGGACTTCCTAACATTTAAATTAATACTGGATGTTAACAAGTTTCGCTTCTTTTGAAACTCTTTTCTTCCCATAGCCATTCTCCACTTTATATCTTCTTTACTTGGCCATCAGAAGTTATCTTGCAACCCAAATAACAAAACTCATCTACTACTTTTATTGTCTCATTACCTAATCTAATGCCCTAAACATCGCCTTATTTTCTGACAAACTACTTTAAGTAACTTTAATCTGAGGACAACACCACACCCATGTCCGAGGGAAGACTGGAATCTCCGACTGGGAGCAACTGAGCCCTCCACGGCAAAGCAAAGTGACTAAGAGCGGCATGATGTTTACCTTTTTTACAACATAACTACCCACGAGATTGAATTCAAATTTGTTCTTAAAGTTTCAAATTGTTCAAATGTTTGTTAAGCTTATGGGACTTAACTACGGGGTCATCAGTCCCTAAACGTACAAACTACTTATGAACTACCTTATACTAAAGACGGCACAAATATCCATGCCCGAGGGGGGATTCGAACCCCCGACCGTAGTGGCCGTGCAGACCGTGACTGAAGCGCCTCAGTCTCCTCGGCCACCGCGGCCGGCTCTTAAAGTTTCTATCATTATAGAATTCAATAACCCATCACAACACTAGGAGACAAATTAATGTATTTCAAATGGTTCCTACTTTTTTTCGCTTTAGTCATGGCCAGAGAAATGATCAACAAGTTATTGTGGACATACAGTACGATTAACTAACCATGTAAGAAAGAATTCATAATTTAAAATCGATAAACGTATGAAATTTTCTTTCTCGGGCCATATTTCAACTGTCACGTCTCTTGTGGTCCACAGAGCACAGGTAGGGAACCACTGGTATATTCCCTTAACTGAACGGACGATATCAGTGATTTTCTTGTACACCTATTTCCATTACACACGTGGTTCACGACGAAACTATAAATTATAGCAAAATTAGAAGGTAGCCATAATTTGTTATTCAGGGATCATGATCATTTAAGTAGCAATATCTTGTCGAGCTCTGAAAAAAGAAACAAGAGAGCCTTCTAGATGTGACTACAGTTCCAGCAGAACCAGTTCCATAACATTGCAGCAAAGACTGCATAGTTTGTGAGCCGCTGGCAAACCTTGGCGAGGTCGGGTGGCAACGCCTCCCTAGGCGTCCTCGCGAGACACCGGGCCCCTGCGAGGCCGACTACCCGCGCAACCCGGCGACCCTCACGCCGCGAAGCACGTGCCGGTCGGTTACAAGCCAGACGCTTACGTCACACGCCACGCGCTCCAACTGCACACAGTCTTCGCACCAAGACGTCCTTGGTTTGCTTCCTTCTAGAGGCCCGAGCAGCAACGTACAACGCTTTGTTGCTACCTGTTTTCATCCGTGAGCGGCAACCTGCGCAGTTACCGGTTTCTGAAGGTCGCTCTTGCGGTTATGTATATAAGCAACGCGCGGCTTTAGAGCAGACGGACACTTGCTTTCGGGCACGCAGCTGCACGGACTTCAGAGCACCGTGTTCCGCTTGTGTGCGTTAAGTTCTTACTCCCTACAACAAGACCCCCGCTACCAATCTCCGCAGCCCTTTTTCCGTCCTACTCTGAAATAATAAAGAAAACACACCTTCATATTCAGGTTGCGGGCATACAAATATCAGAGAAAATTCATGAGTAGAGTCCTAAGGGGTTACGCTGTTGGCAAATGATGCGATTGCTTATAAGAAGGAAACAATACTGTAGCTACTCGCAGAAGGGCTAGGAGAGGATAGATTTATCATACGAGAACTGGCAATCGAGTCTGAACGTATAAATAGGTAAGGAAAAAAACCTGCTGTTGCACTGCAGTCACAATCACCGCCACTTCGACTGAAACCACCACCACCACCACCACCACCATTAGCAAATTAACTCACTGATGAAAATGTTCAAATGTTTGTAAATCTATCGCACTCAACTTGCGTGGTTATTATTATCCGTAGCTTACAAACTATTTAAACTAAGTTAAACTAACCTAAGGACAACACATACATCCATGCCCGAGGGAGGATTCGAACCCCCGACGATCCGAAGTGGCGCTCCAAACCGCTCGGCTACTCACACGCGGCAACTCACTGATAAGTGTTCTGACTTCATTTACTCTTTCACTCTACGCACTGTATGTCTACAATCCCAGTGTACTTCAGCACTTCGTAACACGCTAAACTTCCCAATATCTTGTAACTTTTTGTAAATTTTGTACAAGTAAACTAGAAGTCTTTAAAATCTTCAATGGTGTATTTTATTTTTGTTACTTTTTTATTTTCCTACCAATTGTACATTATTGTTTGGCATATTGCTGTTCTTAGTTCCTACGTCTGAAGATAGCAGAATTAATTTTGTCGAAACCTGGGTAATGGTTTTAATTGAAACCATTTTAATGCAACTGGTTGGCTGCTATTTATTTTAAAAATTTATAGAAGTCATGAATCTATGGAATGTAAACTATACTAATATTACGAAATATTTAAATAGTATCTTAGCAGAAAAACTTCTGATTACTTACTCTTTCAGTAACAGCAGAACGAAGAAGTAAAACGTATAATTTTTATCTTTGGAAAATATGGTTCATAACTTTGTGATTTTAGGGTTCACTATTATGGGTTAGAAATAAACATTAAAATTTACTGAATTATGACAATATAGCCTTTATTCACACCAAATGTTTGTTTCTAAAGTAAGGAGTTCTCCATAGAAATTAGATTTTTCTTAAATAGAAACCATAATTTGAAAATAGCTGCGGCGAACGAAATTTTCAAAACGCCGTCACCAGATCAAAACAGAATATCAGGATGATTTTACCTAGAGGTTGTCACAACGAGGTACAGAGTGTAGAACGAAGCAAGTCAGGTGTAGAGATACCAGGAATTACGCCACCCGAAATATGAGCACCTTACCAAACACTGAAGAGGCAGGCGTATTCATCTTGGCTTGATCCAAACATTTACTTGCTGTTCTACGGCCTTGTCTCCTACTTTCAATTTTACCCTGATAGATTGTCTTTTATACATTGACTCCTCTCAAAATGTGGATAATTAATTGCTATTATCTTTTCCTGACAGGAAAGATAAACTAAATATCCACGGTTATATTGCCGGTCTACAGTTGGACACTGTAGACCGGCAGTACAGCCGTGGATATTTTGATTATCAAATACGCCGGGAGAAACTAAAGAATCACAGGAAAGATAAAGTTTTTCTAATGCCAAAGTCACCTATAATAGCAGCACTGGTCGTCCTTTCTGACCATGTTATGCGTAACGTCTTTCGGAAACATCACATCTTGAAAGCACCAGTTCGGTCCTTTATGGTATATACACTGCGGCCGTACAATAACACTAAGCGCATAGTTGCTTCGAATATCGCCCGGGTCTGCCAGATGATAACGATTGTAACCACTGCAATTTATCTAAGAGCGATTCGTGGTTTTATTTCTTTATTGCGCTTTCCTGTGTAACTGGTTAGCGATACTACATAATTATTCACTTCTTCCAGATCCCTTAGGCATCCTATAAGCTGAATATGATGTAAACGTTAGCAAATTACTCATTCAGTTTATTTCACGATTATATTGTAACCCTGTAGCACAGTGGTAGAGTGCCAGACTACAAATCCAAAGGTACCGGGTTCGATCCCCGCCAGGCCGTAGGATTTTTATCTGTCACTTTCCACTTCTTTCACCTCTGTCAGTGTTGCTGTTGTGAAAAATACCGAGTAGCACCGTGGTTCGGAACCCACGTTAAACTGTAGGTCCCCCTATAACTGGCTGGGTAAGTCAGTTACAAGGTCGGAGGAAGGCAACGGCATACCACCTCCAAACAGGATCATGCCTAGTAAAGCACTGTGGTGTTCAAACCATTCTTCGGATTGTTGACTGCTTTACCTTTTTTATTGTAACCACAACTGGAGACCAGATTACAAAGTTCTTCTATTCGCTAAACGAGCCAACGCAAAGTTTCAGTGAAACAAGTAACGGTTGCTCACTTCGGCGTGTACATTAAATTTCAGTTAAATTATTGTATCTTGTAACGGGCGTTTTCGAAGTAAAGTATTCCAAAATCTTTATAAAAATAAAAGTAACAATAAAAATGTGAAACACATGTAGTAATAAGAAGACACATCATTCTGTGTTATCTTTCTTTACGCTATACAGGATGTTACAAAAAGGTACGGCCAAACTTACAGGAAACATTCCTCACACACAAAGAAAGAAAATATGTTATGTGGACATGTGTCCGGAAACAATTTCCATGTTAGAGCTCATTTTAGTATTTCTCTTTAAATGTAAATTGAAATAATTCGTGCAGACAATTGCCAAAATACCCAACTATTTCGTTAGTATGTACTGCACTTGCTCGATTCACCGCATTTGTAAACATTGCACTGACTGCAAAACCACGTTCGTGATGAACACTAGCCAGTTGATGCTACGTACTGATGTGCTTGATGCTAGTACTGTAGAGCAATGAGTCGCATGTCAACACAAGCACTGAAGTCAACATTACCTTCCTTCAACTGGGCCAACTGGCGATGAATCGAGGAAGTATAGTACATACTAACGGAAAAATTGGGTACTTTGACAATTGTCTGCACGAATTATTTCAATTTACATGTAATGAGAAATACTAAAATGAGCTCTAACATGGAAATTAAGCGTTTCCGGACACATGTCCATATAACATATTTTCTTTCTTTGTGTGTGAGGAATGATTCCTCAAAGTTTGGTCCGTACCTTTTTGTAACACCCTGTATAATGGGGTGGTGTCTGTTATTTCGGACATGTCCGAAAGAACAGATGGGAGAACAGATGCCCCATTTGGTTCGCCGCTATATTGTATTTCTGAATAATTCATTAAAAAGGAGAAGGCCGTACATTTTTGTAACACCCTGTATAAGCCACGAACAATTAATTCAAGCGCTCACTTGTACCTTCATTGATCATCTATCGTTCACTTCGTGTCCGTTTATTGTACTACGATTGTGTGAAACAGTGAAAATAGAAACGTGTTAAAATACAATAACCGTAAATATTATATGTCCACACATATTTTCTTGTATAATGGTATGAGCTACTAAATGCTCGTATGGAAGTACTTTGATAGTTTCGGCGCGGTAGCTAACTGGAAATAGCCTGAAGTTATCTTAAGTTACCTAATTTAAGCCGCGGTGGAGTCGCTGAGCGCTTTAAGGCGCCTTGCTGCAGAGCGCGGCCTTGCTCGCCTTCAGAGGTTCCAGACTTCTGTGGCATCGGTGTCTGTGATATCCTTAGGTTAGATTTTGTTTAATTAGTTCGGAAGACTAAGGACTAATGACCAAATAAATTAAATGCCATTTGAAAATCTGACTCTGATTTAAAGGAAAACTTACTGGAAGTTTCAAATACTGGACGCAAGGCTGTGTGATTGGCATTTTGCAGAATACAGTTATAATCCACATCTACATGGATACTCTGCAAGTCACAATGAAGTGTATGGCAGAGGATTCATCGAACCGCTTATATGATGTTTCTCTGCAATTCCATTCTCTAATAGCTTGCGGAAAAAGGAACACCTAAATCTTTCCGTCTTCGATCTGATTTCTCTTATTTTATTCTGATTATCGTGTCTGCCTATGTTGGTGGGTGCTAACAAAATATGTTCGCATTTGGAAGTGAAAGTTGGTGAAAGAAATTTCGCAAATAGAACTCACCGCAACAAGTAACGCCTTTCTTTTAATGATTTCCACCCCAACGCGTGCATGATTTTCGTGACACTCTCGCCCTTACATCACAAAAATACAAAACTAGCTGCCCTTCTCTGAACTTTCTCTAAATCGTCTCTCAGTCCCACTTGGTGTGGACCCCACAATGCACAACAATACCCAAAAAAGGACACGTAAGTGTGATGTAGGCAGTTTCTTTACTAGAACTGTTGCATCTTCTAAGTATTCTGCCAGCGAAACGTAGTCTTTCGTTAGCTTTCCATACAAAATTTTCTGTGTATTCTTTCCAATTTAAGTTGTTTGTAATTGTTACTTCTAGGTATTTAGTTGAATTTACTGCTATCTGCTATGGAGAACTGCTAGCTAGCTTGAAAAATATTTAATAACCGGTTTACGTACTTTCAAGAGTGTGTTGCGTGAGAGAGTAAAGGGTGAAATAAAAACCTGAATCACCTCGCAATAAATTCTAATTAGTCTGAAATAATCTGACTCAGCAAAGGCTTAAGCAGACACAAGATTAAGTGTAGCGCGTGCATTGTGACAGCACTTTGCACACACCGAGTAATGGTCGAATGCGTAAACTAGTCTGATACCAGAGCTGCTAAATCTCTCTTCAAGCAATTCGTCGGGCTGCTACTGCACATCACGCCAAATGTTCAAATGTTTGTAAATCTTATGGGACTTAACTGCGGGGTCATCAGCCCCTAAACTTACAAACTACTTGTGAACTAGCTTATACTAAAGACGGCACAAACATCCATGCCCGAAGGGGGGTTCGAACCCCCGACGGGAAGCGGCCTGGCGCAACGTAGCATAGCGCCTCAATGCGCTCGGCCGCTCCGCCGCTTCACATTACGCCAAGTTGAAGAAAAACTTTCAGAAGAGGAGGAGCCGATTCAATCACTATCACGACAGTATTCGGATAGTAGCGACAATACCCTAACACAGAGTCATAATCGCGCCTACAGTCACAGTAAAACGGGACAATCTACAAGTTCTATAAGATTTAACATGGTCAAAAATATGAAAGAGCGATAATAGTAGTATCATGTGCAAAGCGTAGGTTGTTTTCCTGATGCCATTTAAAATTGTACCACCGCCGGCCTCCAGTGCGTCGGTGATAACTTTCTCTACATCGATTTTACAGCTCTAAGGTGACGGTTGTGCACTGCCCGAAACGGTAATTGTCCTGAAATACCTAGGCGTAAGACTGCAGAGAGACTTCACGTGGAATAACCGCATGTGACGAACATCTACATCCTGACTCCGCAAGCCACCTCATGGTGTGTGGCGGAGGGTACTTTGTGGCCGCGGTGGAGTGGCCTAGCGCTCTAAGTCGCCGTCGAAGGTTCGTGTCCTCCCTTGGGCATAGGTGTGAGTGTGTTGTCCTTAAGGTAGTTTAATTTAGTTTAAGTAGTTTCTGAGCCTAGGGACTAACAACCAAAGAAGTCATCTCCCACATATTTAGAAACATTTAATCTGATTTGGTACATTGTGTATCACAGTGGCGGACTAAGGCTGTTGGAGGCCCGGGGCGGCGGCGAAACGAAAGGAGCCCCCCGTCCACTATGTATTACTATAAAAATATAGGAGGCCCCCGAGGACGAGAGGCACGGGCCAGTCTAAAAAGAATTACTTTCGAGTTTTGGAGGCCCCAGCAGAACCGAGAATTTCGTAATCATCACTGTGACGCTTTCACGCTTACTAAATTAGCCCATTACGAAGAGTGCAGATCTCCGTTGAATCTTTCTACGCCTCCTTACCTGGTACGAATCCCACACTGATGAACAATTCTCACGCACTGGCCGAAATAGTGTTTTGTAACCTACTTCCTTCATTGACGGAATAGATTTTCTCAAGATTCTTCCAATGAATCGAAGTCTGGCATCTGCCTTACCTACGATTAATTTATATGGTCGACCCATTTCAAAAAGCTGCGTATGTCTACTGCCAGAAATTTTATATAAGTAACTGCCTCCCGTGTTACCACTACAATTCTGTAAATATTTAATACAGTATCTTCCTTTCATGTTTATAGAATATTCCGTCGGTGCTTGGAGGAACAAAGACATATTAAAAACTTAAATACGCAGTATTTTTGTTCCACAATATTATTTATTTGCTTGTTATCAGCTTTCGGCTTCTTAGGCCATCATCAGATAACTTCATACTAAACAGATAGTCCAGTTTTAATATTGTTATACCATTGTAGCCCAAGATATGTTCAATTAAAACCATTTCTTTTGTAGGAGTACGTTTGTTATGTAGTATCGATTCACACACATAATTAATTTGCAGTTCACATATATTTGAAAAACCATATTTGTGTATGTAACCTCAATGTTCCGTGTGGATTATCTGTTTAGTATGAAGTTATCTGACGATGGCCTAAGAAGCCGAAAGCTGCTAATAACAAGCAAATAAATAATATTGTAGAACAAAAATACTACGTATTTAAGTTTTTAATATCTTCCTTTCTATGTAAAAGCAGAATTTTCTTTACACTTGTTTATGTCGAGGCTCAATTGCCATTCCCCGCACCATGCGTCGATACGTCGCAGCTTCATTTTCATTTCGCTAGCCTTTTCCAGTGTCGTGACTTTTCGATTAACTACAGCGTCATCAGAAAAAAGCCTCAATGAACTCCCGATGTTATCTACAAGGTTATTTATACATAATGTGAAAATGCAACGGTCCTACAACACTCCACGCCAGAAATCACTTTAAGTCTAAAGACTTCTCGTCGTTGAAAATGACAAGCTGCGTTCTGTTGGATAGAAACTCTTTAATCCAGTCACGAAACTGGTCTGATCTTCTATATGGTCGCACTTTGATCATGAAACGGCGGTGCGGGACAGTACGGAACATCCTGCGGGCGTCAAGAAACATTGCATCGACTTGGTAGCGCTTAACTGGTGGCATGCGCCGTCGGCGTTTCTTTTATCAGTGATGTTATCAAAATTTTTATTGACAGTGACAAACCTAGGTCATCGTCTTTGTTTGTGCAAAAAACGTCTCCAGATCCCAACCTACAATTAGTGAACGCAAAAATGAAAAGATCAGATGACGGCAGTATTGTTTTCCGGAACCGATAATCTAAAATTAATGACCAGTATAGCGATTTTGGCTACGGAGTGGATTCAATTTTAAGATCGCACATCGAACCAGTATGAGCATATTATAGAGATTTCCAGTCTCCATAAATGGGAGGGTTGGAACTTAAATAGTGGTAACACTGTTGTAGAGACACTATGCAATGGAATGTACTATTGTCGCAGATAGAACACGTTGTTGACATACCTAATTTAGCTGCGAGTATTTCGACTCGCCCGTCCCACGTCACCGGCGTGCGTACAACCGACGGATACTGTCACTTGTGAACGATCGATCTAACGTAACGGTGTCACTATGTTTTCGAAACAGGAACAACGGAGTTAGATCAAGATTGAATGTGCCTGGGCAGAAAAATCACATCAAGATTGATTCACCATGAAGTGACGGAAATACATAAATGGATGCGTTACGACGCAGCTCAGACTCAATTGGATCGCTACGAGCGCAAAGAAGAGGCTTTCTTACGCTGTATCGTAGCACTGGATAAGACATGGACCACATCGTACGATTCAAAACTGAAACGCCAATTCCATGAATGGCGTCGTTATGGGTCGCCGCGAAAGTCGAAAGTGCCCCAGTATCATAAAGATACTGCGATTCTCGTGTACTACTATCATGGTGTTATCCTAACGCATTTAACGCATTACGTTCCTCCACGTCACACCGCCGATGCACAGTATTACGGTTCGTTTTTGGATCATCATCTGCGACCAGCTTTGCAAAAGAAGCAGCAACACTTTCTGCGCAACCCACCCATCATTTTGCACGACAATGTGCGGACGCATACAGCGCAAGCTGTGGCTACTCTGTTCGGTCGATGGGACTGGGAAGTACTGTACCATCCAATATACTACCCTGACCTAAGTCCTTGTGACTTTCATTTGATTCCGAAGATGAAGGAATCACTTCGTAGCATTCGCTTCAGAACTGTTCCAGAGATTCGACAGGCAGTAGACCGCTACATTCGCACAAATGTTCAAAATGTTTGTAGAGCTTATGGGACTTAAGTACGGGGTCATCAGTCCCTAAACTTAGAAACTATTTATGAACTAGCTTATACTAAAGACGGCACAAACATCCATGCTCGAGGGGGAGGGGGATTCGAACCCGCGACCGCAGCGACCGTGCAGACTGGGACTGGCACGCCGCAGGCCGCTCGGCCACTGCGGCCGGCTCCATGCGCTCCATCAACAGAACAGGTTCTGCAAACGGTATACTACGGATCCCACATTGCTGGTGACTGCTTTGAAGGATAGTAACAGGTACAAACATGTAACTATCGCTTGTGAATAAATAGTTGCCACTATTCAATTTCCAACCCTTGCATAAAACTCGAACATAAAACGTGTTCCAAAATTGTACAAGTGTCGGACGACAGAGATATAGGCCAATAGTTATGCACATGTAATCAAAGACAGAGGAAAAGCAGATGGTAAAATAAGCTCAGGAAGAAAGCACGAATGAAGCGTCCTAGAAAACATTCAACCGATTCGTTGGTACCTACTACCCTCTACCCTTCCCGACGGATTAAATAGCTTTTCAGCTGTTAATTTCGATCACCAGCCCAGGTAAATATCGCGGATTTTTACAGTGTAATATAAAATATCTGTAGAATGCATTGTGCAGGATGACTGAGTGGAGGGATAGTGGGCATCCGGATGTGCGGGTTGATAACAGGTAATAACCCTGGGGGTGAGCGCATTCGCGGCGCGCACATGGCACGTCTATTAACGAAAGCTAAGCTAAGGGAATAGAAAAGGGTACTTAGCTCGCGGGTGGTCGCCAGCAGGAGAGGATGAGGGTGTTGCGTGTGTGCAGGTCCAGAGCTGGCGGCAGAGAGCGAGCCGTCGGCGGCGGACCAGCTCTGGCCGTCAGCGCCCGACTGACACGTGACCCATCCCGGGCCTCTGATTGGCTGGAGGCTGGCGGTTTGCCGTGGTGCCGACGCTATACAAGGCGTCCCTCTGTCGGCTTTTTACTGCTGCGAGATCACGTGCTCTGGGCGTGGTTTGAGACAAGTATGGGGCGATTTACAGTGTTGTCCAGCCCCGGCGTCTCACAAGGGGAGGCCACCAATTGTGAAATTCAGATTCGATTCATACTGCGCAGAATAAAAGCTCATGACCAGAGGTGTAATTTGGCAAAGCACAAAGATGCATTTCCCAGCCGTTGTCGAGACAATAGACAATTTAAAAAAAAAGCCGTTGCATTGAAATACTCTCTACGATGAGTGACATTGTACAGAGGCGTGGTGCAGCGGTAAGCGCTCGGGTTGGTAATCGGAAGGTCGCCGGATCGAATCTCGCCTCATGCAACTTTTTTTATTTATTTATGTTTGTATTTCAAATATATATATCGCACAAACCAGAGTGATAGTTATCATAGAAATATGCAAAGCAGAAAACAGTACGACATCGAGAACATCTGATAAACGATGCATTTTTACAAGAACAATTGTTTTTTAAATTATCTGTTGGGAAACACACCTGATTGACATTCTGAAAAATTGTTCTATCGTTCGTCTGGTTTGACTTACTCTATACCTATTTGTTTCGGAATATAGTTTATACTTCTTCCGTTAACTATATGTGGTAAACATTATGAAGACAATTAATAGCACTTGTGAAATACAACTTTGTTTGCGGAAAACATAATGATGTTCGAAATCGCCAGTTGCATGTAATAAGTTGCTTGAAAGTCGTTTGTCGCACGGCTTTATAAAATCAATATCCCCTTCACGTTCTTTTCTTTCCGTCTTCTTTAAATATAATACCGACAAGGAAACATCCTCATATTATGAGGAGAAAAATGCACAGTTGCAAGATATCAGACACAGAAATGGAAATGTTCAAATGTTTGTAAATCTATGGGACACAACAGCTTCGTTATTAGTTCCTAGCTTACAAACTACTAAATCTAAGGTAAACTAACCTAAGGACAACACAAAGACCCATGCCCGAGGGGTAATCGTACCCCCGACGGCGGACGACCGCGCGCACCTCAACATGGCGCTCCAGTACGTGCGGCTAATCCGCCGCGGCAGACAGAAATAGATCCTGTCAGAAAATTCGAACCATAACTCTAAAAGTAAATGTTAAGATCGAAGAAATACTGAAGACCCCGTAGTTAAGTCCCATAAGCTATACAAACATTGGAAAATTTTGTCTGATATTTTCACTGAAAATTAAATGATCTTTGTTCTATTCAATGAACTGAAATAGTTGTGGTATTGTAATTTATAATATACTTAGTAATTTAATTTCCGTGAATTACAATTTTTCGTGAAAAAATATATAAATAATTTTATTGCAGCAGAACTACGGGTGCAATCAAAATGACTGCAATTCCACGTGTGTATTGCAGTGTTGTTTACAATCTGTGAAATTTTCATTAAAGTTTCCCTTATAGTTTTTGAGAAAAATGAACAAATGCTCCAGAATTTATAGTTTTGAGAAAATGAGACCAAGTATTACAACATGTTTATTCTAGGAAAAACTTACAGATCTGTCCTCAAGAAGTGGTTAGAAGCAGCCTCCACCATAATCAGGGCCCTCATTATCTTTGGGTTCATTTGCCTGTTTCCTTTTCCAGCTTCTTAACTCTTTAGACATTAACGAAGCTGCAAAATCTGACTTGGCAATACGTAAGCTGTCAAGTTCTCTTAGAACAGTTACAGTATTATGTCCGGGTGATATGTCTATCTGTTCTGAAACTTTTAGTCTGGCAATGTTTCCATTGTCCCACGTTATCACAGCATTTGAAAATCCTACATGTAAAGTTCTGTAACCAACAAACACACTTAGGGATGCGGGACCACACGATGTTGTTGAATGCTTCCTTTACGTTTTGAGTTTTTCCATGCAAGCGCTTTCTCAGTAGATCAGGGTGGTAAAGGCCTCTGTAGATTGGTTTGATTTAATCCGTGATTGATTCAGGGATAGAGTGCTTGTGCGTGAATGTGTTGAGGTTACCAGCTGCCTGTGCCATTCTAAACTTGCACCACGTATCAGGAGGTGGCGGACACAGAAAATGTGTTGGTTTATCGTCTGTGGATATACGGTGGAAGAAAGTGGCCCACACTGCTTGCTTCATTGCCTCAAGATCTCCAGAATTCTTCCTAATGACATTTCCATTATATTCCTGCAACTTATTGATAATCTTATCTGTCAACCTATACTTCATACACTTGCCATCGGGAAGCTTTGTTCCACCAAGTTTGCTCTTGAGTGTACGAAGGCGTGCGCCCATCCTCTTTTTAACATGCCCCACACATTATAATTTTATTACTGAAATATCGTCAGGTTTACTCTGACAGACAACATTAAATGCTTTGCTGTCTCCATCGCCTAGGTTTCGTTTACAAGCGCGCCTGCAGACATTTGACTATCGAAATGTGCAGTAACAGGTTAACCAAGATATGAACCGTACATTTCTGTACAAAACACAAAAAAACCTAACTCTCTAACTGTAAAAGTGCCGGGCGTATAATCAGTTTTACGGAAAGGTGCGTAAATCATTACAGAGTGGCCGATGATATAAAATTTAAAAAAATGCTCTTGTAACTGGTGGATAGGAATAAAAAATACATATAAATGTTCACAAAAGAACATAACATCTAATTATGCAAAATAAATTTTAAAAAAAATTGATAATTGATTTTTTGAAAAATTTTAGCCTATCGTCTTACCTTAATATCATTATATGAGTGTATTATATGACAGGACGTAGTTACACCGTGAATACTCCATTAGAAAACTTGAAGCCACGCTCCAGAGTAGCCTCTGAAGTACTCAACCGTGGAGTAACAACCGGGATAAAAAGGTACAAACCTCGGGGTTTAACATTACGACGACAGCGTCCTCATTACAGACGAAGGTGAAGCTCGGATTTTTGGGTAAGGATGGGGAAGGAAATTGGCCGAGCCCTTTGAAAGGCAACATCGCGGAATATGCGTGGAGTCATTTACGGAAAATGCCGTATGCAATTCCAGTGTGTTACCATGCGCGATCTGGATCGGTCTTAAGGTAGCTTGATGGCATGGACATTAGTGTTGCTGAAATTAGATCATATTGCCATTTTATAGTGTATGCGGTCCAGCAACTTTTTAAATAAGAAAAGCCTTGCTTTCGCGTATCTGTCTTCATCTATATGTTTGAAGAACATTTTTCAAGTTTCATTCCATACGGAAATCCTTTTGCTCAACGACTGTTTTCAAATATGTGGAAGAAGGCAGCAATCTGTCACGTATTTCCTTTATTATGGCAGATCTAGATTTCTGTCACTGTGTGACCATTATCAGTACTTAATATGTACATTAAAACATATAAAGGTATTGAATATTCATGTTCACACGCGTGAACTTAATCATAAATCTGAGGATTCACTACTTTTATATGTTTTAACGTACATTTAGAATTGATAATTTTGTTACACTGACCGCTATCTAGATAAAGGAAGTATGTTCCACCGATTGCAATCTTATTTTATATAGGTCATGTTTTTATTTCTGTTGAATTTATTTTAATCCTAAAACTACATCACATGATGTGATTGTCAAGAAGGAGATATTTCCACTGTTGATTCCTGAATTCGTATTGTACTGGAAAATTCGTTGTATAAAAGTAATAGTGAAAAGGTGTAAATGCAGAATTGTAAAATTACATTCCGCAAATGGAACAAACATAACCGAACCACTAGTATTGTTATGGGAGAATGAATATAATAATAATTACTTTTTCAGCAAAGGAACATATGATTTTCGAAATGTTAGGAAGCTACTGATATTGGAAAATTAACAAAAAAAGTATCGATAGCATAACGCATGGTAACTACAGTACCAATAATCAAAGATTGAGGAACTAACGATAAGGAAACTTACTGCTGTCAGAACAATGTTGCTTGCCAATTAAATTTAATAATCTGAAGAGTTAATAACCAGTAAGTACGTTATCTACAGTACTGTATGATGCATTTGTAAAAAAAAAAAAAAAAAAAAAAAAAAAAAAAAAAAATGTAAATATATAAGTCTATGTATCATCTCATTCCACTTATGTCTAAAATAAAATACACTCTGGTAGTGTATTCCAAAAGTTTTCCTGCTATTTACGTGCCCCAGAATGTTAATATGAATTAGTTGTAGCTACGGGCCATATTAGGAACAGGGTCTCCTAAAAAGGCCCACTTTCAGTCTTTAAAGTAATGATAAAAATTACATAAACTTTCCATTTTAATTTATTTTTGAACTGAATATAGTTGTAGATCTCGGAGTATTACCACTTATACATACTGCATACGAAATTCCTAAACGCCAGGCCTTATTTGGTTCACGTACCTTAGTCGTTTACATCTGTCTATAACTTTTTAATTATAATATTATTATACAACCTCTGACAAACCTCCTGTGACATTAACGTAGATGAACTATGAACTAAAGTTACCTTACTGTCCTAAATAGTCACCTCCCATAACTATGCACCGCTGAGCTCTGCGATACATGTCCTGGAAACTTTCACTGAGACTTCCTTTTGGATGGTGTTCAAAAACCGCGCCGCGTTTCGTTGGATGTCAAGAAAATCGTCAAATCTGTTTCCTTTCAAAGCAATTTTGAGAAAGAAGCTCGGAGGATTGAGATCTGGCGAGTACGGTGGATGTTCAAATTGCACTGCCCCATTTCTTTTACAGGAATTGTTTGACGTCATCAGCTGTGTGTGGGCAAGCGTTATCGTGCTACTTCAAAATCCACCATACTTGCCGTATCTCAGTCCTGCAGCCTTCTTCCTACTCCCTTGACTCAAACTCGCTTTACAAGAAAAAACATTTGACGGTATTACTAACATCAAACGAAACGAGGCGGCTTTTTAACACCATCCCAAACGAAGACTTCGGCCAAAGTTTCCGGACATATATTGCAGAACACAGCGGTGCATAGTTATAGGAGGTGAGTACTTCGAAGCGGCCGCAGTGGCCGAGCGGTCTGCGGCGCGTCAGTCACAGTCTGCACGGCCGCTACGGTCGGGGGTTCGAATCCTCCCTCGGGCATGAGTGTTTGTGTTGTCCTTAGAGTAAGTTGGTTTAAGTTAGTCAAGTAATTAGTGTGTAAGTCTAGTGACTGATAATCACGCAGTTTGGTCGCATAAGAGCTCACCCACATTTGACTATTTCGAAGGACAGTAAGGACTGTAGTTCACAGTTCATCTATGTTAATGCCACAGGACTGTTTTCCAAACTTTATTGTCAGAGACCATATTTAAAAGCATCCCCCACTAGTAGCTGCCACATGGAACTGGCAGTGCTGGAGTAACGAAATTTCGCATGGGAGCAATGAAAAACAGCAAAAAAAAATATGCAACTGGAGAAGTACACATTCAGATTAATATCTACAACAATTGACACTGAAGACGTATTACATTCGATAATCACGAAGCGCTTATAGCAATCAAAAATATCGGTTAATTTCAGTCGCAATAGACAGACACAGCACTGGGTATCAAAACAAGTGCTACGCCAAGTTTTATCCGGACACACCTTGATAAGAATTGCGGAGTATACACATAGATGTAGTGACTTGCGTAGTCTCTACAACTGATACCTAAAAAGCAGTTGTAGAATCCAAAACACGTAGCAGTAGCGCGTTCCAAAGGTAGTCCCACGCAATATGAAGTAGGTTTCCGAAATTTTTGTCTCAAAAGAGTAATGTTTATGAGATCTGTAAAAATTACCATAAATTCCAGAAGACGCACAGGCGTGTAACGATATTAGCACTTAGTAAAGTCTGTGAGATAGAAAGCCACCTAAAGAAGGCGTGACCGAGATTCAAATCCCCGTCCTTCAGCTTGAGATTTCGCTAAGTGCCCGGGAACACGTGGCAGGGCCAAGGCAGTTTAGTTCACTGCCACTGTGCGGTATATACAAGCGATGACGGACATAAATGAAAGGTTCGAGAGAGAGTTTTAAATTCAGGGTAAAAGGAAGGAAAAGGGAACGTCCATGACCAAGAGTTTACTGGCGTAAAATAAATTGTCCTTATTTTGAGGAAGAAGACCCACAGCGACTAACAGTTGTTCCAATGAGTGCTTTGTAATCTACTTATATCGTTGGTGAGCTAAGTTTCCTGAGGAATTCCTCCAACAGATCTCATTCTAGCATCTGCCTTTCAGATTATTGCTTTTATATTAAATAAATTTGAAAATCCAGAATGAAACTTTCACTCTGCAGCGGAGTTTGCGCTGATATGAAACTTCCTGGCAGATTAAAATTGTGTGCCGGAACCGGGACTCGAACCTGGGACCTTTGCCTTTCGCGGGCAAGCGCACTACCGACTGTGCTATCCCGCTTACCCGCGAAAGGCAAAGGTACCAGGTTCGAGTCCCGGTTCCGGCACACAATTTTAATCTGCCAGGAAGTTTCAAATGTGCAAATGTTTGTAGAGCTAATGGGACTTAACTACGGGGTCATCAGTCCCTAAACTTACAAACTACTTAAGAAGTAGCTAATAATAAGGACGGCACAAATATCTATGCCCGAGGGGGGATTCGAACCCCCGACCGTAGTGGTCGTGCAGACCGTGAATGGCGCGCCGCAGACCGCTCGACCACCGCGGCCGGCTTTTTATATTATCGTTCCACTTCAACTCGCTCCGTATGCAGATATTTTATAATACAAGGTCTTTATTCGTATGTGTTCACAAGACGTTATACCGGGTGATCAATAAGTCAGTATAAATTTGAAAACTTAATAAATCACGGAATAATGTAGATAGAGAGGTAAAAATTGACACACACATGCTTGGAATGACATGGGGTTTTATTAGAACAAAAAAAAAGTATTTCTAGACGCCCGAAAGATCTCTAGCGCGCGTCGTTTGGTGATGATCGTGTGCTCAGCCGCCACTTTCGTCATGCTTGGCCTCTCAGGTCCCAAACCTCAGTCCGTGCGATTATTGGCTTCGGGGTGTATCGTGATCGACCGACATCTCTAGGGATGTTGAAAGACAACGATCGACGTCAATCCGTCACCATAACTCCGACATGCTTTACAGTGCTGTTCACAACATTATTCCTCGACTACAGCTGTTGTTGAGGAATGATGGTGAACATATTGAGCATTTCCTGTAAAGAACATCATCTTTGCTTTGTCTTAAGTTGCTATGCTAATTACTGCTTTTCTGATCAGATGAAGCGCCATCTGTCGGACATTTTTCGAACTTTTGTTTGTTCTAATAAAACCCCATGACATTCCAAGCATGTGTGCCTATTTTTACCTCTCTATCTACATTATTCCGTGATTTATTAATTTTTCAAATTTATACTGACTTTTTGATCACCCGGTATTTGTAAAAGTTGAGCGTCCATTTCTATTCCCTGCACTTTTGGGTGAGGTTTCACAGCTTCAACGGTCGTATGGATAGGTATAAAAGAAATACGTGTCTGATATTTGGACCTAGTCTACTGCATATCTGAAGTGTATCGGTATCAGCGAAGAGCACTAGGATAGTGTTAATTGTCAGTTGAATCTGATTTTTACCGCAACCCTTAATAAATAAAACCGGAGAGAGGGGCGGATGTTCAAGTTGCGCTATCCCGGTTTTTACCGTTTTTTTTTTTTTTATTTTTTTTTTTTTTTATTTTTTTTTTTTTTTTAAGTAGGAACTGTTTGACGATATTGGCTGCGTGTGAGCGAGCATTGTCGTGCAACTTGAACACCCACCATACTCGCCGGATCTCAATCCTCCAGACTTCTTCCTATTCCCTCGACTCAAACTCACAATGAAAGAAAATACATTTGACGATGTTCCTGACATCCAACGAATCGGGACGAGGTTTTGAAGATCATCTCAAAGGAAGACATCGTGAAAAGTTTTCAGAACTTGTATCGCAGAACTCGCTCGAGAGACATCTACAATCGTATTGTTCCCATTCTTACTGCTATTTCTGTTGAACAAGCAAGATTCAAAGAAGGCCGTAATTGCTGTGACCAGGTTCCTAGCACTGACTCTTTCATTGAGTCTGGTTGCGATAAGAAGTTTCCCATTTCCATTGCTTTTCTGCATCTCTCAGCAGCTTAAGATACCGTATGGAAGAAGGGTCTCCTAGTGAAGCTTAACAATCTCGTTCCTTGTCCTATTTTATTACGTCTTCTAAACTCTACGTTCGTCTCACCAAAACCTACCTCGGTAAGAGGGAGAGTGGTTTTAGACAGCTGCGAGTGGTAAGGTTTTACGTACAACAGCTTCGTTCCTAGTTTACTCCAAAACTGTACCCTGTGCTACTGATGGTTCAACAGTGGTCATGTGACAGAAGTTGACGTACAATTAAATAAGGCAATGAGGTTCATCACTGGTACACTGATGGCTACACGCGTTCAATGGCTCCCAATACATTATCGCCCCTTCTCGTATAAGACGCATGGAAGTCTTAATGAGAGTGTTACAAGATCCTGTCAACTCCTAAGCTTCCTATTTTCTACGACTTTCCGCCACAGGTAAGCTGGAAGCTTCTCGCCTATTTCGAATGATAGTAAGGTAGCTGTACTTAACAGTTCATCTACGTTAATGTTACAGGACTATTCACCGAACTTCATGGTCAGAGACTGTATATACAGCTCTCAGGTACGTGTGGCCTTTTACGAGGACGTGTACAGGCCATATTGCAAAACTGCAGCGAGCGAGATGGCGGAGTGGTTTACACTCTGGACTCGCATTCGGGATGACGGCGGTTCAAATACACTTCGGCCATCCAGATTTAGGTTTTCCGTGACTGCCCTAAATCACTACAGTTAAATACTGGGCTGTGAGAACAGTCTCTAAAGATCACGTTGTCGACGGGACGTTAAATGGTAATCTTTCGTCTATTGCAGAGGTGGGCCCAGAAAACTGTGCACACGTTGGGTGTCTCGTGATATTACAGAAGCGACTGCTCACCTGTCTGAGACGTCCTTATTCCGTTATTTTGACCGCGAAATAAGAAAGTATCACTCGATTATTTATATGGTGCCTGTTCTTTTCGGGCATATCCTAAAGAAGAGACACCATTTGTTGTCATTAACGGCCGTAATTTCACGAATCAAAAATATTTATACATTTCGACCGTTTAAGGGCACTGAAATAAATACAATGACAAAGATGAAAATTTCTGCTGGAACGGCATTCGAACCCGGATTTCCCGCTTTGGGGCAGCTGTTTGCCTTAACCAACTGGGCCACCCAGGCACGCTTCCCTTCCAACCCAAATTCTCGTCTTGTAGCACACTACGATTGTAGTGTCCCCTGCCCATTTGATTTCACTTGCTCGCAGCCTATACTGGATTCCCGCAAGGAATCGAGCGTATTAAGGCATCCGCATTGAAACTGTCTATTGCTCGTTGGGACAGATATGTTGTTGTTATGGTCTTCAGTCCGGAGACTGGTTTGATGCAGCTCTCCACCATACTCTATCCTGAGCAAGCCTTTTAATCTCCTCATAAGAACGACAACCCACATCCACTTGAATCTGCTTACTATACCCGTCTCTTAATCTCCCTCTGCGATTTTTACACCACACACTTCCCTCCAATGCTAAATTTACGATTACATAAGAATCTGTCCTACTAAGCGATCCCTTCTTTTAGTCAGGGTATGCCAAAAATTCCTTTTCTCACCAAGTCTGTTTCGTATCTCTTCATTAGTTATGCGATCTACCCATCTAATCTTCAGCATTCTTCTGTAGCACCACATTTCAAAAGCCTCTATTCTCTTCCTGTCCGCACAGTTTATCGTCCATGTTTCACTCTCATACAAGGCATAACTCCACACAAATGCCTTCAGAAAGGATTTCCTTAGGCTTAAATCAATATTCGATATTAAAAAATTTCTCTTTTTCAAGAACGCTTTTCTACCCATTACTATTCTGCATTTTATATCCTTTGTACTGCGACCAACATTTGTTATTTTACTGCCCAAGTAACAAAAGTCATCTACCTCCTTTATTGCTTCGTTACCTAATCTAATTCCTTCAGCATCACCTGATTTTCTTAGACTGCACTCCATTACCCTAGTTTTGCTCTTATTAATCTTCATTTTATATGCACCTTTCAGCACACTGTCCATTCCGTTCAATTGCTCTTCCAGGTCCTTTGCTGTATCTGACAGAATTACTATGTCGTCGGCAAAACGGAATGTTTTTAATTCTTCCCCCTCAACTTTAATTCCTTCTCCAAATTTCTCCTTGCTTTCCTTTATACCTTGCTCAATGTACAAATTGAATAACATTGGAGATAGGCTACAACCATGTCTTACTCCCTTTCCAACCACTGCATCCCTTTCATGCCCTTCAACTCTGACAACCGCTGTCTGGTTTTTGTACAAGTTATAAATAACCTTAAGCTCCCTATATTTTACTCCTGCTTGCTTCAGAACTTTAAAGAGTTTATTCCAATCAACATTGTCAAAAGCCTACAAAAGGTAGATATGCGGGTTTGCCTTTTCTTAATCTATCTTCTAGGATACGCCCTAAAGTGAGCATTGCCTCCCGTGTTCTTACATTTCTCCTGAACCCAAATTGATCTTCCCCGAGGTCGGTTTCTACCAGCTTTTCCATCTTTCTGTAAATAATTCGTGTTACTATTTTGTAACCGTGAATTATTAAACAAGAAAGTATCACTCGATTATTTATAAGGTGTCTGTTCTTTTCGGACATATCCGAAAGAAGAGACACCATTTGTTGGCATTAACGGCCGTAATTTTACGAATCAAAAATATTTAAACATTTCGACCGTTTAAGGGCATTGAAATAAATCCAATGGCAAAGATGAAAATTTCTACTGGAACGGCATTCGAACCCGGATTTTCCGTTGTGGGCCAGCGGTAGCCTTAACCAATTAGGCTATCTAGGCACGCTTCCCTTCCAACCCAAATTCTCGTCTTGTAGCACACTACGACTGTAGTGTTCCCTGCCCATTTGATTTCACTTGCTCGCAGCCTATACTGTATTCCCGCAAGGAATCGAGCGTATTAAGGCGTCCGCATTGAAACTGTCTATTGCTTGTTGGGACAGATATACAATTACTTATATCAGGTCCGTTCTTTTCGGAAGGGAAGTGTGCCTGGATAGCCTAACTGGATAAGACAAACAGCTGACCCAAAGCGGGAAATGAGGGTTCCAGTCGAGCACACATGTCCATCTTTGCTATTAGATTTCTTTCAATTATATGAAACGGTCCAAATGTTTAAATATTTATAATTCGTACTATCATTAGAGCTCCGCTAAAGGATCATCGACACCGAAAATATTCAAGACCATGCAGCGGCCTATCAGGATCGTGGTCTGGTGGGGTCGAGGTAATTCTGAGACGATGTGATTTCTAAAATAAGAGGTCGCCGTACAGAAAAGTACTGCGCCTTTACTCCCCTTTGTATTTGCTTTCCCCTCTCTCTCTGAGCATAGTCTGGTAGTCTGGGGGGCTGTAGGTCGACAGCTCCCCGCCCCCCCCCCCCTTTGGATACGCCACTGAGACTATGTCTTCAGCGGTTAGAAACCTTAAAGTGTGTCCAAGAAAACTTGTATCAACACGCTGTTTATCGTGCACGAACACAGTTACGATGCACATCGCCATACTGCACGCTATTGCGCTCTAGCGGCATGGAGGCGGAAATTGCGTAAGCGATGAGGGAAAGTCGACCTAGTAATACGCAATTTAACCAGTACCGGGAAATGAATACGAAATCCGCAGTAATAACTCTCCAGTACGGCCTCCTTGTTGCGTACTAGATATTCATGAAATCCTAGCTGCAACCGGCCACGTATTGCTGTGGCTCGTTAAAGATTAGATGGAAAAGAGAAAAATGTTCAAATGTGTGTAAAGCTAATGGGACTTAACTACGAGGTGGGTTATCAGTCCCTAAACTTACAAACTACTTATGAACTAACTAACACTAAGGACGGCACAAATATCCATGCCCGAGGGGGGATTCGAACCCCCGACCGTAGTGGCCGTGCAGACCGTGACTGGAGTGCCTCAGTCCCCTCGGCCACCGCGGCCGGCGAAAAGAGAAAGCACAAAAAGCACAAATTTCTAATAATGCTTTGTGAATGGGAATTGGCCATACATCCTACACTCCCTGCTCTTATCATATCCGTCCCTTTCTCTCCCTGCTCATTCTCCTCTCTTTGACCATATCCTACTCCCCCCTCAGCCTGTCCATCTCCTCGCCATTTCCTCCCCTCTCTCTTTGTCCAACCGATAGTCCTTCCGCCGCGGTGGAGTAGCCGAGCGGTCTAAAGCGCCTCGCTGCGGAGCGCGCGGTTGCTCGCCCTGGAGGTTCGAGTCCTCCCTGGGGCATGGGTGTGTGTGTTTGTCCTTAGGTTAGTTTACCTAGGTTTGTTTGTAAGCTATGGACTGATGACCACACAGTTTGGTCTGATAGATTTACAGACATTTTTGATAGTCCTTCCCCTCTTTCAGTGAATCCTTACCTACTCTTTTTCCCCTCTCCATTTCGTCATCGCGTTCTCCCTTTTCATCTCGTCCTCCCCCCCCGTCTATCCACATCAATCTACTTTCCTTAATTTATAGCCTAACGTAGAGCCTTCTTTAGTGTTCAAAATCATTGCTACGAAAGTTATTGACCTAAAACTGGTAATAACCATATATCTCTATACTTTTGTCGCCCTTCTTAAAAAATTGGGATCAGAATTGACTCTTGCCACTATTTTGGTGTCATCTGACTTCCATACTACTACAGTTATTACTTTGTGAACTACTGCCGCCAATTTCTGTTCCCCATTTTTAACTAATTCTGCAGTTACGCAATCTGCTCCCGGTGCTGTATGGTTCTTGAATTTTTTGATTGCATCTCTTCTTCCTTTAGCGTTGGCTCAAGTATCTGGGGTTCAGCAGTATGTATTTCGTATGCCTGCTGATTTCCTGCTTCCTGGTGAACATTAAACAGTTCGTCAAAATACACCTTCCATTTACTCAATATAGCATTAGGGTCCGTCAGTATGACCCCGCCATCTCCTCGATGAACATTTATCGGAGCTTGGAAGCGTTTTCTACACCCAATTTATGTCTAGGTAGAGTTCCCTGATATTTACTTAGGTAATCTGATGTAAATCGTTGTATCCACCTTCCACCTCTCCCTCCTTCTTCCTCCACAGGTAGATTGTTTCTTCGTGGTCGTGGAATCATGTTCGTTTTATGTTGTTGTTTAAGTTCTTGTCTGACTTTTTTTTTCATTATTTCAGAGGATTTCTTTCCGACGGAACGCGCTGAGCTACCGCGCCAGCCCTGGGTATGGCCTTTGACTGTCCTACAGATCAAGAATGTCGTGAGTTCAGGGAGAATGTCGTGAGTTCATGGTAGTTACTGGGAGGGTTTCTGTAAAGCTGTGTTTTTCAATCATTTCGATTATGCGATCCCCTTCCAAGTAAAAATATTCTGGCGACCTCCTCCTTCCTCACGAACCGTAAAAAAAAAAAAAAAAAAAAAAAAAAAAAAAACAATTTTATCTCAAATGAAACAAATTTAATCTTCTTTCTTTCGCTTCAACTTTCCTTTATATTGGTAGACGAAGTTTCTTTGTGTATTTTTCGGAATGGGACAAATTATCCTATCTATACGTGATTTCAGACAGAAAAAATCGCACTGGCGTGTTTTACGTTCCACTTCAGATTTGTGATTTTATAAGTTTTTGAAAACATTTTGGACCAAAATAATAATCTAAATAATAATTAATTAATTAATTAATAAGAGTGTCTGAAACCCTTTAGGAAAAAAAATTAGGTAGTGGCGGGTTTTGAACCACCGAACTTTCGCGTCACAGTCCAGCACCTTGCCCAATACGCTATTTTTTTGTCTTATGGGTAGTTCTTGTCCTTGCGAACGCTGATAGTGTTTGTTTGTTTTAGTTCTACGTGTTCTTTGGCTCAGCTTTTTTATTGCAGAGAGTGTTCAGCCCTCTGACTGGGCATGCTGAGCCACGGTGCCCGGCACGCTACGGCTATAGATGAAAACATGAGTTCTATAAACTCTTACTATTGATGGACGTTGTTAACATGCTAATATGGCATTTGTAGACTTTAGATTATCATTTATCGTACGAAGAACGATGTGTTTAGTTAGTTCCTCAGTGTGCCGTTGCTTTGAAATGACAACGTGTAAGTTACAATAAGAAAATCATCAAATACGCGAGGAATGTCACGTGACATCTCCGAACGGCTGTTTTTCGTTAATTCAATGGAGGGTGTCAAATATCTGTTATTTTTGCAAATATGTCTCAAACGATACGAGATATGAAGAAAACACAAGGGAGCTAAGTTGTAGAGAATTTTCTCCTCGGCCAATTAGGTTATTCAATTTTCGAGTCAGATGAATGGTTCCTTTGCAATTACAATTATATTACAAACTACTTTTTTTTTGTTTTACTACCGTATTTTTTGTCCGAAAAATTTGGAAAAGGGAGGTTCTGGTCTCTGGCGGCCTACAATCATGTCTGTAAAATTTGGTGCTTCTCGGTTGAACGGTTCGTCTTAAAAGCAGGGAACACGTTACGGACAGACAGACAGACAGACATACATACATCCCAAAATCGCCGTTACTTTTGCAAATATCTTTGAAACGCTACGGGATATGAAAAAAAAAAACATAAAAGAGCAAAGTTGCAGAGAATTTTTTCCTCAATAAATACGGTTATTCAATTTTCGTGTCAGATGAATAGTTAAGCTGTTATTTTCATTTAAATTTCGAGCTGTCAAAAGACGATCGCAAAGGCCCACTTTTAGTGTTACTACCGTAACCTAAAGTGGGCCAAAATATATTTTGCTTAACGACCTTTTCGAATTTTTATGATTCAGAAGTGAACAATGGTCATTAAGGAAGTTGCCACTGTATAGACAATTTGGAAAGAAGTAGCTCTTTTTTCGAAGTTTTCAGAATTGCTTATTGTATCAAGTTCTTTTACGACCCCCCGAGCAAGACTTTACGACCTCTCTGGGAGTCGCCACCCACAGTTTGGAAAACACTGCTGTAATGAGTCGGATGGATATTTGAACAGTGCATACCCAGGAGACGTGCACATGCATCATACCCCCATCTTTCACGTGTAAAATTACTAACATAATGGACGTGAGACACTCATACACATAGATGAAAATGACTGCAGAACCAGTGCTGATAAGATGTACTTAAGGCAACAGCATGGTAAAAAGAGCACGTATATGTTGAACCAGACGAACAATACTAGATACTACGACAGTCCGCCTCCGACAAACAGACCGATGATAACAGCTGCTACTCAGGCAGAGGGTACAGACAGCATTTCCATAAAACGTCGGGAACAGACGCCAGGAAGCTTCATTGTGTAGCACTATCTGTCCTCTTCAGCGAGTGCAGGCGGAATTCCGCCTGGCGTGTGTTGCACAGCTTACGTAGTAGTCTCTGGAGATCTATGATATGCAGCCTGATGGAAGTTTGCGGCTTGAGTCAAGTGCGAGGTCTGTACGTAAGACATGTACCATGCTGGTGGGATTTATTAAACCACTTGAGACTATGATAAAGGTCAAGTATTGAATTAAAATTTTTGATGCGGCCGAGAAACAAACCCGGACCTCCATGCTTACTAGACAGACATCTTACCACTAGATCACCGCACCACTAGCGAGTAAGTCGCCTCGAAATAATGTAAATACGACTTCCCTCCACGTCACAAACACTAATTCAGCTTCTGTGTTCCATGAAATATTGCCACATCTGCCAAGGCTCTCCATGCAGCGGAATAGCACCTCGGCAATGGACATATTGGAACATTCCTGCCTTTAACCTTAGGCTAAGGTGATTTAAAAAACGCTACTGGTGCGGTGGTCTAGTGGTGCTGGGCGCCGTGGCTCAGCGCGCCCGGTCAGGGGGCTCAATGTCGTCTGTAATAAAATATCTGAGCCAAATATTTTACCAACAATCAAGAACGAACTGAAACAACGACTACAAAACATAGATCTACCTGAAGAACAATAGGGGAAAAACGGTAAGACGTCTGCCTATTAACCATGGAGGTCCGGGTTCGATTCCCGACCGCATCACAAATTTTAATTCAGTGCTTCACGTTTATCATTAATGTCTTTTGATACGTTCGAGACGAAAAACAGTCTCAGGGTTTATACATTTCTATTTATAATCTCTTGAGATTAGTTCGTGATCTTAATTCCTGAACAGTTCAAAAGCACAGTGACTTCTCTCACCGGAGAGCCTGAGGTATGGTCTGGGCCGCATATCTTCCACCGAGAAGAATGATGTTCGCAGAACTGTTGTGTGTGCTATGCGACACGCCAGCTACATTCTCCCTCCTACAGAACGCCTGCTGTGCATTGCAAACTGTTACTGGGTGCATAACACTCGGGATACTGGAAGGAGAGTTCATCGAATTGTGTTCCTTTGTTGCTACCCAGAAAGGTGTGATGACCGTATCAGATACCAGTATAAAGGCATATGTGTTTTCCTTCCGTTGCGTGAACGAGTGCACTTCTGGTATACCACAGTCTTACCCGCCCATTCCTGTTTCGCTAGGGAATGAGACGTGGGAAGAATCAGGAGCGGTAAACCTCCGAATTAATACATTTTTTCTGACTTTCTCATCGAGGTCAATGCGAGTGAGGAAGGAAGAGTTAAATTTTAAAGCAATGAAGTATATACGTTTCAATATATTTCGGAATGTACTCCTCCGCGGCACATATGCTCGGCCACCGGTGTTTGATGAGCATCATCACGTTCTCGCCTCGAAGAAAAGATACTTTGATGAAATGCTCCACTCTCCGTTACTTCTTATCTCTTCTAACATCCCGATCACGTATGAGGGTGATTAATACATCCTTAAGATCTTTCGAATGAATCTTAAAAAAAGAAAAGAAAAAGAAAAAAAAAATGTTCAAATGTTTGTTAAGCTTATGGGACTTAACTACGGGGTCATCAGTCCCTAAACTTACAAACTACTTATCAACTACCTTATACTAAAAACGGCACAAATATCCATGCCCGAGGGGGGATTCGAACCCCCGACCGTAGTGGCCGTGCAGACCGTGACTTGAGCGCCTCAGTCTCCTCGGCCACCGCGGCCAGCAAATGAATTTTAGCCTACCATCTCCCATTCCACTAAATTTCCTTCGAGATGGCTACTCCTAACTATTTTACAGTAAGTACACTTTTCAATAATTTGTCAGCGGCACAGAAATCTTCCGATAGTGGATTTACGAGGGCAAGTCAGAAAGTCTGTAACCCTCTTTTCCCAAATTATGGCTGAATGAGAGTTCAACACATGCATTCCCAACGCTCGAGCTTTCTTGGTAGGGGATAACGTTATCTGCAAAGGCTCCACAGCACGTCGCTGCTGTTAGTTGTTAAAGACAATGTCGGTGCTTCACACATCGACGCTATAGCTGTGAAGTGTGATTCGTTTCCTGTGGAGCGAGGGAGGATTGCCCTTTGAGATCTACAGGGAAATGTAGCCCATAGGTAGAGGAAAACCGTCTCGCTTTGAGAAGGGTGAAGTGGTGGTGTTTTGAGTCCGAAAACGTCCGTGTAGTCTTGCATGACTATGAGCCAAATTTCTCTGGGAGATTCTGCGCCATACGGTCCAACTCGCTCCTAGTAATTTTCACGTGTTAGGTCCACTGAAGCAGTTCTTGGCGCACAATAACAAAGTATACACAGTCGAATTTGACAAAGTAGGAAGCGATGGTAAGGGGGGAAAAGTCTGCAAAATTGGTGTATTTCTTGCGTGTTGTCCACAAAATCGCGGAAGAGAAAGTGTGCGCCAAAATAAACCGTAAACAAAGAACAACAGGCTGTGATGATCGATATATCCTCACTTATCACATTTGAGGACCACGGTTTCAAATCGTATTATATAAAAAAAGTAAATTTTACAGGAGAAGCAAAAAACTGATTACTCATAACCCAAGGTTACAGTTGTTTTATTTGCAGTGTACTAGGTACGTGAAAAAGTAAAATGAATTTCCAGTTGAGTTCTTCAAACTTAAAGAATATTTGTTGGACTGAATGCATAGCATTGTTGAAAATGGCGCGCGAGCTGTCAGCATAGTCAACAAAATGACAACAGTGCTTCACGCTGGACACAACATGATTTGAAACACAAGCTACAGTGGACTGAATACGATTTGAAAGTACAGCTTCTTTACAGACGCAATTTACGCTGTTAGTGAATCCGATTTGTTACATTCTGATTTCACAGCTTGAAAGGTGACTATGTAAACTATACAAAAATGTGTCAAACTCCATTTTGTCCACGGTTGGACTTAATACGATTTGAAACTATGCTCTTCGTTTATGTTTTCACACTAAAAATAGCATTTTAAGTCCTCACAACGTTCACACCGATTATTTGGTTGCACATTATAATGTTAACATAGTGTAGTTACGTTGAAAGGGTCATACATGACCACGAAATGTAAAAAGAAGGTAATAACCAAAGACAAGACATACGACATTTTAGGCCTAATATTTACACATAGTATAGTACTAAAATCAATATAATTTGATTTTAACAGCCACAAATAAATTACAAAACCCCACGATGATGGCACAGAGCTGTTGAAACATTTTGTAAAGTAAAAATAGTGTTTTAAAAATCATGCGAACCTCATAGGCAGAATTTTGGATTGCAAACACGAAAATCATCAGAGCTGCCCAAATAACGATGAAGCCAAGAGAGTAGTCCGATTGTAGTTCCTTCGTTAACTACAGCAGGTGGTTGTTGTGGTCTTTAGTCCGCAGACCGGTCTGGTGCAGCTCTCCACACTAATATTTCTGTCTGAACTCCTTATCGTCCATGTTTCACTCACATGAAACGCTACACTCCAGAAAATGCTTTCAGAAAGGACTTCCTAACATTTTATTTAATATTGGATGTCAAGGAATTTCGCTTCTTCAGGAACGCTTTCCTTCCCAAAGCCACCCTGCATTTCATACCTTCTTTCCTTCGAGCATCAGATGTTATTTTGCTACCCAAGTAACAAAATTCATATACTACTTTTACTGTTTCATTACGTAATCTCCTTCATCACCGCCTAAATTTCTGGCACTACATTCCATTACCCTTGTTTTCCTCTTGTTGATGTTCATCTAATATCCTCCTTTCAAGACACTGTCCATTCCGTTCAGCTATTTCCAGGTCCTTTGCTGTCTCTGACAGAATTACCATGTCATCGGCAAACCGCCAAGTTTTTATTTCTTCTCCCTGAACTTTAATTCCCTCGCCAAAATTCTCCTTGCATTCCGTCACAGTGTACGTATTAAACAACATTTGGGAAAGCCAACAACCCTGTCTTCCTCCCTTCCTAACCATTGCGTCATGCCCCTCGACTCTAATAAGTGCTGTCTGGTTCTTGTACAAGTTGAATATAGCTCTTCGCTCCCTTCTGCTACCTTCAGAATTTGAAAGTGTATTTCAGTCAACATTATCAAAACCTTTCTCCAGATCCGCAAATGCTAAAACGTAGATTTGCCTCAGGAACAGCTCATATTAAGTGCTGCGATGGGACAAAGGTATGAAGCAGAATCGGGACTATGAGGAAAATTTGTATATGTTCCACATCATAGGATTTCTATTTGTAATTTCCTCTTCATACCTTATTTTGGCTTGTAAAAAATAGGACCAAAAACTCACAATTGCTCTCGTATTCCCCATGTATGCGCAGTACGCTAGCTTTCTATACGCAGCAAATGACATGGGATAGGAAGCTAGTATCGTGTAAGGCCTCACGAGGCCCTGCGAGCTGCAGTCAGACGCCTTGGAAGTGACTCTGCAAGTCCCTGGTTCTCCTCTAGACTCGGCCAACACCACGTCGTTTGTAGGTCGGCCGCCAGTACTGGTCTATTAGTTGCTGCAAACATGGCACATTCAATGACCTTCCAAATATGTTGTATGGGGTTCCAATTTGGGCTCCGTGGTGGCTGTCTCAGTCTTTGGACCTCCACTGGATGTTCCTGGAACCATCTTCTGGTGGAATGGCAGGGCGGGCTATCATCTTGAAACACCGCAGAACCGCCGGGGTTTATGGAGGCAAAAAATGGCTGGATATGCTCACGAGCAGCTCAAAATTCCGCGAACAATATCCATGCCCGAGGGGGGATCGAACTCCCGACCGTAGTGGCCGTGCAGACCCTGACTGACGCGCCGTAGTCCCTTCGGCCACCGCGGCCGGCAGATTTATATGACGTTCAAAAGAGCACAATTATTGGATTTTGCGACAATGGTGGAGACATTTCCTAAATTGAAAGTACGATAGTGGTTTGAAAAGTTCTCAGAACGGAATAGAAAAACGTACTTCCCTCAGTGAGACGTATATTTCAACGTAGTCTCCTTGTAGATTAACGATGTTCCAGTGCCTTGATCCCATCTCGATTTCTTCAGGCCTGCAAAATAGTTGTCAACTCTGGCTACCAGTTCTTAGTTTTTAGTGAATCTTCGTCCACCAAGAAAAATCTTCAGTTTTCCGAAACGATCGAAGTATGACGGAGCCTTATCAGGTGAATAAGGCGGGTGTTGAATCAATTCATACGTTAGTACGTGTAATTTCGTCATGGCGACGGCACATGTGTGCGGGCGCGCATTGTCTTTATGGAAAATGACTTTCTTCCTTTTTAAACCTGACCTACTTTGCGGATCTTTTGTTGCAATTTGTCCAGGAGGTTAGCATAGTGTTCTGTAGTAATTGGTTACCCAGTGGGGATATCTACAAACACAATTCCCTCACATCCCAGAACATTGATGCCATTACCTTTTCAGCCGAAAGAAATGTCTTTGTTGTCTTCGATGAACTGAGAATCAGCATGTTTCCACTGCTTTGACTGTTGTTTTGTCTGTGGCGTGTAGTAGTGCACCCAAGTTTCAGCTGAAGTCACAAACAGGCGCAAAAACTCTTGTTCGTTTCTCCTAAAATGCGCCGAACATTGTTTCGATGTTTGTATAGACTACTTATGAACTAGCTAACACTAAGGACGGCACAAATATCCATGCCCGAGGGGAGATTCGAACCCCCGCCCGTAGTGGCCGTGTAAACCGTGACTGGAGCGCCTCAGTCCCCTCGGCTACCGCGGCCGGCATTGTTTCGATATGTCTATTCTCATGCGTTTTTGATCCATTGATCCAGTGTCAAGAGTCAGGCACCCATCTTGCAGATAATTTTTTCATTTATAATTCTTCAGTTAAAAAGTGACACACACTTTCGAATGACATCTCACTGTCAAGCTTTAGCAATTTCACGAACTTGCTATCAGCGATCTCCATGACCATTTTGTGCACTTTTGCAATGATTTCTGCAGTAGTGACAGTAGCCAACAGTCCAATGGTTATCACGTGAATAACTCTTTGCGCTAGCGCTGACCTCCGTGGTGATTCCGAAAACTTTTCAGATGGCAAAATGACACAATCCAAAATCGATCCGGAGCTAATTGTGGTGACCACACCACAGGTGACAGTTGCGGACATGTGAACGTTCGAGGGCAGTTATTGAGTAACTGACTGCATTAACAGTGCGTCCTAAGCGACCGCTAACTAAAGTAGCTGCATATGGGCTGACTGGTGTTCACCGGCGACACCGCAATGTGGCGGCAGTGAGAAGCCTTTTCAGATGAAAAGATAGGCGTTGGCACAGATAGGCGATGGCACTGGCTTTGACGTGTACAGCGTGAAAGGTCTGCAAGCAAACATCTTTGTTAAGTATGCAGGCAGTAAGAGGGACTGTTACTAGATGGATAACGCTTTTATGGCCCGCTCTAGAAGATATAGTCATTCTGGGAGTCAAAATAGATCAACAAAACTAGACAAGCTGAAAGTAGCTTATTAAATTTTCTACGTAAGATTTCGGGCAGTAGGGATCTGTAAAAGCAAGTTAAAACGCTCACTGCTGTTCTAAATTACTTTACGAGTGGCCACAGTACTTACGCAATATATATATATATATATATATATATATATATATATATATATATATATATATATATATATATATATATATATATATATATATAAAAGAAATAGATAATTAAACATGGGATGGGCATCATGAAATTATAAAGCAGAGGTTTGATACTTTAAATCATTATCTATTGAATAAAATGAACAAGCAAATAAATGTGGGGAGACCATATTAAGCACAATAAATCACACACCTTGTACAAAAGTGAATTAAATCATAAAGATACTACCCGTAATTAACTTGAAACTTCCTGGCAGATTAAAATTGTGTGCCGGAACCGTGTCTCGAACCTGGGACCTTTGCTTTTCACGGGCAATTTTCACTTAGGCTGTGGCTAAGCCATGTCTCCACCATATCCTTTCTTCCAGGAGTGCTTGTATGGTTCGCAGGAGAGCTTTTGAGAAGTTTGGAAAGTAGGAGGCGAGGTACTGGCGGAAGTAAAGTTGTGATGCAGCATCGTGAGTCGTGTCGGGATAGCACAGTTGGTAGTGCGCTTGCCCGCGAAAGGCAAAGGTCCCAGGTTCGAGTCCCGGTTCCGGCACACAATTTTAATCTGCCAGGAAGTTTCATATCAGCGCACACTCCGCTGCAGAGTGAAAGTTTCATTCCGTAATTAAATTGTTTCTGCCATTTATTAATATGGAGGTAACGTGGGAGGAAATTTGCTAAATGCTTGCGAAACCACTCATGCAGCAACACTTGATAGCAGCGGCGAAACTGCAGTCGTTTGAAATTGCCCCAAACCCCTTGCTCCAGTCTGAAGCAAACATTTCAAAGCGTGTGCTTTTGCTTGGCGACTTTCCATATGTTCTTTCAACACTGCTTTAGTTGCTAACTCTCCCGGCTCGTACGACTGTTTCCTATCCGCGTGACCTAATGTCGCCACAGCGAGTTCTTCCTGTACGCTCGCTGTCCAGCTCTCTACTGCTAATTTCTGTCAGAACTATTTATTGCTCATTCTGGTCCCTTTACAGAAGGAAGTCGGCAAGCTCGGAAAGCACTGTTGCAAGCGCATAACGAAGCCTATGAGGAAGACGAGGGATTACTATATGGTGCTGCAATCGAAGATTCAAAAGTTCAAATGTTTGTTAAGTTTAAGAGACTTAAATTCGGGGTCATCAGTCTCTAAACTTACAAACTACTTATGAACTACCTTATACAAAAAAACCACACAAACATCCACGCCCTAGGGGGGATTCGAATCCCCGACCAAAAATGTTCAAATGTTTGTAAAGCTTATGGGACTTAACTGCGGGGTCATCAGTCCCTAAACTTACAAACGACTTATGAACTACCTTATCCTAAAGACGACACAAACATCCATGCCCGAGGAGGGATTCGAACCTCCGACGGGGAACGGCCTCGCGCATCGGAGCATTTCGCCTCAATGCGCTTGGCCACTCCGCCACGGCGAATCGCAGATTAATCGATAAGCTTGGTAAATTATTTTTAATATTCAACCGCGTTTATCGTTTATCTCGAAATGACGTTTCACACATTTGCGTGCAGTCTAACCCGAAAAGTCTAGAACCGATCATTATGACATTTTGCAAGTACGAATTATATGAACGAAGTGCTGAGATGATATTATGATATTAAGGGTCTTGTTCGTTGCACAAACATTCGTGAATATCGAAGTAAATTGTTGCAACGCCGACAACAACTGTACTTCTCATTATTGTCATCTGCATTGAGGTTCACATTCTTAGAAAATTCGTTATGCATGTAAACCCAAAACCTTTTTGATTTTAGATGAAACGCGGAATGGCTAAACTGCACACAATTGGAGACCTAAGCTCACAACCTTCGGTGGCCATCACAGCGTAACGTTGTTACATGTGGCTGAAATTATCCACATTGACACAAACAGAATTATGAATGAAATGCTGTCAGAATGTGAGCAAATTCTCATTACCGCTTCCAATCCAAAATAAATCCCACAAAATCAGTGACAAACAGCCTCCTAGTGTGATTTCCCCCCCTTAAATAGCCCTCTGCAGGATGTTCTTGAGTTGTCACCGCAAATAATTCGTATCACACGTTTTTGAAGAAAATAATCCCGACGACATTATTCGAGTAAAAGTATGCATAATGCGCCGGCTTTATGATTTTTATATCTTCTATGTCTGGCAACATCCGCATAACAAATATACACTTCTTTGGACGTTTCAGCCTTCTAGTTAAATTTGTTATCAAGCTTATTTCCAAGAATTTTACACTGTGAACTGCTTATATCAACACTACGAACTACTTCTATCAACTTATCATACTGTCATATTATCATACTGGCATATACTGCCAGGAAACATTTCACAAATCCCAAACTGCAAACTGTGTTTTTTCATGGTTCAGCGACAGACAATTGGCTAGGAACCATTTTCTTAGCTGACCTTTCTAAGGATGTACTTGATTTATTATTCTACATCTATATACATACTCCGCAATCGACCATAAGGTGCATGTTGGAGAGTACCTTGTACCAATACTAGGCACTTCCTTTCCTATTCCATTCCCAAATAGAACGAGAGAGAAAAAAATGTCTATATGCCTCCGTACGAGCCCTAATTTCTCTTGTCTTTGTTATCATTACGCGAACTGTAACTTAAGTAGCCGGCAGGAAGATCGTTCTACACTCAGCTTCAAATTCCGGCCCTCTAAATTTCCTCAACAGAATTTCTCGAAAAGAACGTCGGCTTTCCTCCAGCGATCCCCATTTGAGTTCCCGGAGCATTTTCGTGACACTCGCGCATTGGTCGAACCTACCCGTAACGAACCTAGCTATTCGCCTCTGAACTGCTTCTATGTCTTCCTTTAAACTGATCTGCAGTTTGGTCACAAGCCCTTAAGTCGTGGTCGTACAAGCTTTTTATATGCGGTCTCCTTTGCAGATGAAGTACAGCTTCCCAAAATTCTCCCAGTAAAGCAAAGTCGGCTGTCCGCCTTACTCACAACTGTCCTTACATGTTCGTTACATTTCATATCGCTCTGCAATGCTACGCCTCGATATTTGAACGACGCGACTGCATCAAGAAGCTCACTACCAATGTTGTATTCGAACATGATGGGATTTATTTTCCTACTCATGCGCATTTATTGTAATGTTTTTTGCCTTCCGCGCAGTGTTGCTTGCCTGTTAGCACTGACAACGCTGCAGTGTCGACCTCTGCGTTATCTGTGGTGAGAGGTAAAGCCTCATAAATGATATTCCCAGCGCGCCCTTTACAGTGCGGATCTCGGTATAGTGAATCCCCTAACGATTACCGAAATGGAATGTCCCATTTGTCTATCTCCAACTACCTTCACGCGTTAGAAGTCTGTTAATTCCCGGCGAGCTACCATAATCGTATCGGAAGTTTTTCACATCAAACATTTAAGTAAAAATGACTGATCTGCCAATACATCGCCCTTTTATATCTTGTGTACGCAATGCCACCACTACCTGTGTCTGAGCATATAGCTTCTGTATATTCTGAACAATAACATTCATACCACACTTTTATTGAAATTTGTTACTTTGGTTCCGTAAGAGCGACTGTGTGATCTTCCTGCAAGAAAGCCCTGAATCCAGTCACCAATCTCGTCCGATGTTCGTTAAGGTCTTAATTTTTCTTACTAAATGACATTTTGAAACGGTATGGAACGCAGTAATTTGGCAGAAAGTATGAAAGCGATATGAACCGAAGGTGGAACTGCTACAGAGTATGAAATATGTTAATAATAAAAATGTAGGGATTGTTGTTGCTCAAAATAAATCTATAAAGATTGGTATTGTAATTAAAATAGAACTGCTTAGTACTGCACTCGCAAGTTGTCAATAACAACTATTTGACTGTACTTTAGTGACTCCTCAAACAATTGTGTCGTGTATAGTTGTGTGTATATGGGTAACTGTAAAATGAATTTGCACAATAACTCAAATTTGCTAATATAACTGAACACTTTATCCAATTAGTTGAGCATGACTTTGAACAAAAATCAAATACGTAATAAAAACAAATTCTGACCCTGTGACTTTATTAACAGAATGAGCAATTTCATCTCCGGTAGATAATATATCTGTTTCATTGAAGATTGCAATTGTTTGGACAATATAACATCAGCTTGCTGCAGAAGTGACTAATTATGTCACTCAAGGATTTAAACTGATTTTATGCCCTACCTGTGCGCAAGGAAACATGTGGAACTTCCCTCAGAACTACTGCAAAAAAGTTGCTGCTGCTAGGTCAAAAACTAACCACAGAATTCGCAGTAGAGCAATGCGAACCAACTAACTACACAAATACTAATTTTGTCCATCTCAACAATATTTAAAACAAATAATTAATTGGGTTTGGGATGAATGACTAACACGAAACAGACCTGAGGTTGAAGTTTAAACGTAAGCACTTTATTTTATTTATTTTTTTCAGAAAAGGAGAACATAAACAATATTACACAAAACGGATGATTACAACTTGGGAACGTCTTACATAAATTTTTCCAGGAACTCATTTACATCTACTGTGATTTTAAAAAAGAAAAACCAGCTATTACTTTATACAAAGTAAATTAAAAAAAATCCAAATTGTATACATCACACTTCGTCCGGTTTTTTTTTCACTAAATACATGCTATATTCCCGCACTATACTTTTAATTATTTTAAAGAATGGACGTAAAGGACGAAAATTAATCCCTTCATGTTGAATGTCTGTTAGAGATAGAGTACAATTACGCGAAGCGCCAAATAATGAGAAAATGACTCTCCTTAGCTTTATTCTTGATAAACACAGACCCTTTTGAATTTCAAATATTTTTCATCATTTTCACACATAAAAATATTCAAAAGATTCAAGCTCCCACTGCAATTTGCGACTACATTCCAAGGCTGCTTGCACCACACTACCCCTGCTCACCCGTTGGAGGCCGGAGACCAAACTCAGTAAACTCAAACGCGGGATAGTGCACACCTAAGATTGTTCTCGCGGAGCCAAAGATATGGTTTTATAGACATTCAACGTTATTACCATTGCATACCTACGTTTCACGTAACATATCGATTATGAGAATTACGTCATTAGCGTCAGAGATTGTTGTATGATAGAAAACGTTCTTATGCTATGTTATTGATATAGTTCTACGACTATTGTCAGGTATTTGTAGTTGAGAATTGTATGTATTTGCTAGTGTGATGGAAATGGCTGAAGAAAGTAGTAGTAGTTCAAATAATTCTATTTTGACGTGGCGTGATTTAATACAGAAATTCAGTATCATCGGCGCCTGTTTGGCATTTTTCTGGGAACACCAAGTATTAGCAAATCATGATTCACGCAATTGCGTTGACAGTGGTGGAAACTCGATAAGAAAGCTCCTGACAGAATTTTCCATATTAACTTTATTATTCAGAATGCCGGAAGAGATAAACAATCAAAAATACATGGATCAACAAAGTCGCTTACAAACTACTTAAACTAATGTAAACTAACCTAAGGACACCACACACACACCCACGCCCGAGGGAGGACTCGAACCTCCGCGAACGGCCGTGCGCACCGCAGCACGGCTCCTCAGTGCGCACAGCTATTCCGCCGCGGCTAATAGTTTGCTCGACTAATAACCAAGCAGTTAAGTCCCATAGATTTACAAACATTTGAATTCGCAAAGTATTATTTCAGTAGCTTGCTGCGTGAAGATATCTGTTTTAAGACTACAGTGTCAGAAGCAGTTCAGTGAGAACTGTTTGTGAGTAGCGCGCATTTTGTCGGGGGATTTGCTATGTCATTGTGATGAATGAATGTACACCGATAGGAGGTCCTGACAAAATGGTAGAAATAGACAGAGCCCGTATCAAAACCAGGAAGTATGGAAAAGGAAGGCTTATGAATCTTCAGAGGAACACACAGAAAATCGAGGTGTTTCATGGTCAAAGTGTACTCTAGTAGAAAAACAGACCCACATTCCTCTCATTAAGAACTTTATTCTTTCTGGAACCCGAATTATTACAGATGGGTGGAAATTCTACCAAGAGCTGAAGAACGACAGTTTCTAGCACGACTGCCGGCCGCGGTGGCCGAGGGGACTGCGGCGCGCCAGTCACGGTCTGCACGGCCACTACGGTCGGGGGTTCGAATCCCCCCTCGGGCATGGATATTTGTGCCGTCCTTAGTAGTAGCTAGTTGATAAGTAGTTTATAAGTTTAGGGACTGATGACCCCGTAGTTAAGTACCATAAGCTTTACAAACATTTGATTTTCTAGCACGCCTATGTACCATTCTGTGGAATTCGTGTCATCTGATTATTTTGCTGAACATATCCAGGACGTGGAAGTCACTGAAATCATCCGAAGGCCGTCTTTGGGAACAGCACGAAGTTTATAAACTTCATTATATCTCCTTCGACATTCAACGTGTACAAGGCATTAAAGCTTCGGAGTGAGTATTTTCCCAAATTTCTACGAGATATATCAAGAGTCTACCGTAGCTATGGAAAGAAGGATTGCTGCCTGCCGCTTACACAGCTCGCGGTATCGTGCAAAACTATATCATTAACGATAAAGTAAGTACGTATACATAACATTTATTTTTATGTTAATATGCACATGTACCTGTTGCTATTGGCTGCAGTGTAAACATTCAACTCGTTTGTCTTTTGTCATGACCGGTATTCTCGTTGACACGAGGTTCGGGACATCTGGCTGCAGAAGTGTCTTTCACGATTGCTTTGACCTGGCTGTCTTTCAGCGTATATTTAATATTTGACGATGATGTGGGAGACGTTTAATTTTAATCACAGTAGATACATTGACAAGATGCTGTGTTTGTTGTTTTCAGCATAATACGTAGAGTCCAAGAAACAGTTGTGTTTGTGGTCAACAGCAAATTAATGATCCATTAAAAATATTTCGTTCATACCATGTTTTGTAAAAACGAATTACTAAGAAAATAGCTGTTGGAGGAAAAACGTCGTTCATACAACGTTCTGTAAAAACAAATTATCGAGGAAAAAACATGTTACACGACGATAGTTCAACGACGCTTCTGTTTTAAATTTATTTCGGTTATTGTTAAAAAGAATCTAAGAAAGACTACTTTTATTAGCAGTGGATGGTTAATTGTGTGCCTCTTTCGAGGTGGATAGTGAAACGAAATTCCTGCATCTCGCCTCCGTTTTGCTGTTTAAAACTGTCACTGTTCAATAATCAGATTTTACTTCCTACAATTTATTACACTGCACTTCCGGACTGGAAATCGCAGTTGCCAGTCCTCTAACCAAATGTAGGATTACTTGTACTGGAATAGATCATCCACACATCACTGAAACTTTGATGATGTAGTAGAAACATTTGATAAGAAACCAGGTATCTTTAATGTATCTGTTACGTTCATTTATAACACTGTAGGCCAATATTTAAATACATAAAGAAGTAGGCTACAGAAAGTAGAGCATTTGGAGTAATTTTCAAATGTTTACCTACTGTTGGTGTAATGCCATGCTAGTAATAAAATTTAAAAAAAAAAATGTTCATTCTGTTTGCATTGCAGTGTGATCATTCAAAATCATATAACCTGCAGGGTCTTGTAAATGAACTCAGAAGAGTAACACCCACATCCAAGACTACCTTAGACCAAATGCTCGTTTACAGAAATAAACTTAGATCAACAGTTGAAGTATATAATGTAGGCTTCAGCGATCATAACGCTGTTATACTAAATGTCAGTCTTAACGAAGATATTCCAATCCCAGTCCCACCTAAAACCCTTCATGGGTAGGCCGACAATTTCAACAAACTTAATGTTCTAAGTAATGAAAAATGGACAGAATTGTAAGCTGCAAACGATGTGAATGCAAATACTGTTAGTTTCTTTTCTGTCCTTTCGTCCAACAGTTACTTTTAATAATATAATGTAGATATTTATTGATGCAACTGAGTAATACAAGTTTATTTTCCCATATGCACTTTGTATTTATTTCACAGGCATCTTCACCGAGCGAGGTGGCGCAGTGGTAACGCACTGGACTCGCATTCGGAAGGATGGTGGTTCAAATCCACCTCCGGCCATCCAGATTTAGGTTTTCCGTGATTACCCTAAATCGCTCCAGGCATATGCCGGGATGGTTCATTTCAAAGGGCACGGCCGATTTCCTTCCCCATCCTCACCCAAATACTCCGAGCGTAAGCTCCGTCTCTAATGACCACGCTTTCGACGGGACGTTAAACTCCAAGCTTCCTTCCTTCCTTTCTTCACAGGCATCTTCAGTGGTAATATTTGGCCAATGGAATAATAGACGGAAACAAAACAACCTAAAGGCACAAAAACAGCACCGTATGTCGACCAGCATCCACCAGAAATTGCCACTAAAACGCCTTACAAATAAAGGCGGGATGCGTACGGCAAAATAAACTTGTGTTCAGAATGAAACTTCCACAATGAAATTTTCACTCTGCAGCGGAGTGTGCGCTGATATGAAACTTCCTGGCAGATTAAATTGTGTGCCGGAACCGGGACTCGAACCTGGGACCTTTGCCTTTCGCGGGCAAGCGCTCTACCGACTGAGCTACCCCGACACGACTCACGATGCCGCCTCACAACTTTACTTCCGCCAGTACCTCGCCTCCTACTTTCCAAACTTCACAGAAGCTCTCTTGCAAACACGCAAGACTAGCACTCCTGGAAGAAATGATATGGTGGAGACATGGCTTAGCCACAGCCTAAGGGATGTTTCCAGAATGAAACTTGTGTTATTCAGTAACATAGACGGCTTACATAAATAAGTATCTACATTATAATGTAGATGTCAACGCTAAATTTAAAATATTTCTAGAGAATGCAAAACGCAACTGAACCAAGCTTTGTGAAAAAGTTCAAAACAAACAAGGCAAAGGCGCTTGTGAAAGACATAGCTACTCAGCCAGGTCAAAGAAATCGTGCCGGCCGCGGTGGCCGAGGAGACTGCGGCGCTCCAGTCACGGTCTGCACGGCCACTACGGTCGGGGGTTCGAATCCCCCATCGGGCATGGATATTTGTGCCGTCCTTAGTTGTAAGTAGTTCATAAGTAGTTTGTAAGTTTAGGGACTGATGACCCCGTAGTTAAGTCCCATAGACTCTACAAACATTTGAACATTTGAAATCGTGGAAGACACTTCCGTAGCCGGCTGTCCCGAACGGCATATTTCTCATTGTATACACAACTAATATGTCTACCTCCTTAGATATATATCGCTTGGAAGCATGCTTCCAAATTACCTGGAGAGCTTTCTCGAAGTCACCAAAGATGACCTCAACCTGGACACCTTCGTCTACGGCGTTTTGGATTTTAGTGGATCACCCTATAATAGTTAACTGCGAACCTAAACCAGTCGTCAAGTCACAGCTGTGATCTCCAGAGGACTTTTGTACAATAACTGGATGCATTAGTTACTCCTAGCGATGTTTTACTGCACCTGACTGTTCAGTACCTGGTGCGTAAAATGATAACGTTTCAGAATATAAATCACCACACTTGAAAATTATTTATGTTCATCGACACTGGGATTTGTAGCTGACGAGGTCTAAGAACCTGAGTAGTCATACAACATAGGCTTTCACGCCCGACGTCAATTTCACTTAAAATTTTCGGGCTGGTAGGCCGTGGTCGATGGATAAAACTTTCCCCTACCATTTCGTCTTCAGCTGCGGAAGACATCTTCGGAGGCTAAGTGGCAACTGCGATGGGGCCCGAGGGAGCGTCGCATATATATAGGTTGTGTAGGGGGCGCCACAGTATATCACGTGACGTCGGCAGAGCAACTATCTCTGGTAATGCCAACCTTATTACTAGAGGAAGATCGATTGTTAACGTACTTGTGCAACGTTGAATTCCAAATCTTGTCTAATTTAACACCTTCCTCCTTTCTATTGAAATTATTACGATGTTTGTAAATTTCAATAGCTTCTCTGTATGTAAGAGCGTAATAGTGAGAAGTTTTTGATAAAACAACGGGTCTCGTTAAATTTAATTTGATGGTCGCCCTCTTGGAAAACATGCTCCGCTACGGCCGATTTCTGCGTATGTCCCAGGCGACAGTTTCTCTTGTATTCACTGAGACGAGTGTTGACACTTCTTTTCGTAGTTCCGATATACACTTGGGCACAGCTGCAAGGAAATTTATACATACCCGGTGTATCCAAAGGGTGTCGTCCATCTTTTACAGATCTTAGATGTTTTTTAATTTTCCTGGTAGGTCTGAAAATAGTTTCAACCCCATGTTTGTCCAGCACTTTTCCAATTAGATCTGTGACATGACTAATATATATATACCCGGTGTATCCAAAGGGTGTCGTCCATCTTTTACAGATCTTAGATGTTTTTTAATTTTCCTGGTAGGTCTGAAAATAGTTTCAACCCCATGTTTGTCCAGCACTTTTCCAATTACATCTGTGACATGACTAATATATATATATATATACCCGGTGTATCCAAAGGGTGTCGTCCATCTTTTACAGATCTTAGATGTTTTTTAATTTTCCTGGTAGGTCTGAAAATAGTTTCAACCCCATGTTTGTCCAGCACTTTTCCAATTAGATCTGTGAGATGACTAATAAAGGGAAGGAACACTTTCCCTTTGGATGGTTGAGGTTCCTTATTGTTTTTAGTTTTCAGCGTGGGGCAAGAAACTCTGTCTATTTCTCTGGTGGAATAAACATTCTTCTTGAAGGTCCTTCGAAGATGTTCGACCTTATTTTGTAAAGTAAGCCGGTTCACAAATTTTATGCGCCCAGTCGACCAAGGTTTTTTTGTCTAGGATGGTGATTGCCGTCTTCTCGTTTCATCACAGACACATCTAGAAAATTAAGCTGACCATTAAGCTTTATCCATTGTAAATTGTATCCTGGGGTTGATCCTGTTTAAATGTACCGAGAAAGCATCTAATTCATCTTCACTGTGTGGCCATACTACGAAGGTATCAACAACATAACGATATCACTTGGCTGAGTAGTGTTGTATGATGTAGTAAAACATGTTCGATGTACTTCAAGGGCAACATTCGTTTGCGAACTGTCGCGTGGAGTGCTTGTTGAACAGCACCTTGTAATGTGTTCAATAAAACGCGTGATCCAGCGAGTTTCTCGCTGATTGCTGTTGCCTGCACTTGATAGTAAGGAGAAGCGTATCTCTTGTATCCTACCAGCTCGGCGTCTTGCACCTGACCGCGTGCTGTCAGAGTGTTAAATGATTACCACTCTGTATGATTTTCCACTCCTGTCATCTGTAAATAAAATGCAAGTTGCGAATTGAATATCTGCGGCACTCCATGTTAGAAGTCCTGGGAAAAAGAACTACAGCTTGCTTGAAGAACTTGTTGTCTGAGAGTTTGCATACGCTTTTAGTATTACGTATGCAGCAAATGCTGGCGATTAACGATGCAATTCTTTTCTGATTTATTTCAACTTAATATTCAGATCGTTGTAAAACTACCTCCTCAAAATCCAGTTTGTGAATCGTGCAGTGTGGAATAACCGGCTCAATGTTTTTCCCCTTTGGTGGAACGTGGCGGTATAGACGTCTTTTTCTTACCATATTTGGTAACAAATATTATTACATTGGTCTTCATTTATTAGACATGACATCTGATGTACATGAAATGTAAATACGTTGCTTTCAGTGGCCATTTTGAGCAGCAGCTGAATTGTATTTCACTGTAAGGTTTTAAAAGTAAACGCCTTTTGCTAATGCGAATGAAGGGTTTTATTTTTATATTTTTAAATAACCCATACGCGTTTCGCCTTTCTCTCAAGGCATCATCAGTGGGTGCCCTGAAATATTTACATCTTTTTGTTTAGACATATAGGTTAGGTCTCTTACATATCTACAAAACATTTCATTTCTGATTTAAAACAGTTCGTTGTTTGGTATAAAATGGTGTACTTACAGCACTTGCTACTCCACTTCAGTCTTATTCTGGCAACCAGGTCGAAATGTTACACTGTTTTTTGAAACACATTGCAGTTCTCTGTTTCTACTGTCACCTGCTGCTATACTGTGTCAACTGCTGTTTGTTATGTAGTGTTGCCAACCTTAGCTTATTTTAAAATAAGCTTATTTTCAAATAAACTAAGGTTGGCAACACTACAAAACAAACAGCAGTAGACACAGTATGGCAGCAGGTGACAGTAGAAACAGAGAACTGCAATGTGTTTCAAAAAACAGTGTAACATTTCGACCTGGTTGCCAGAATAAGACTGAAGTGGAGTAGCAAGTGCTGTAAGTACACCATTTTATACCAAACAACGAACTGTTTTAAATCAGAAATGAAATGTTTTGTAGATATGTAAGAGACCTAACCTATATGTGTAAACAAAAAGATGTAAATATTTCAAGACACCCACTGATGATGCCTTGGGAGAAAGGCGAAACGTGTATGGGTGATTTAAAAATATAAAAATAAAACCCTTCATTCGCAGTAGCAAAAGGCGTTTACTTTTAAAACCTTACAGTGAAATGAAATGTAAATTATGAATATATGCATGCACTAAAAATCTGTCAAGTATGCGCCAATAACTTTAAATTGTACATTAAAAAAAAATCATCTTTCTCACATTCATAAATATTAATCAGGTAATCAAACTATAATATATTCTTAAACACATTAAATAAGAAAATTAATATTTATTGCTTTCTGTACGACTGTTTGCTCTCAATGTTAGTATTGATTATTTTTATTGCATACCACATATATTTTTACATTTGATTGAAAGAAATGATTTCCTCCTGTTACTTAATATATTCTTATTTGAATAGAAAGCTCTCTCTAGGTTACACGAAGTCAAGATCAATACCAAAAAAAGGCTATACCACTTACAAAATAACCATTAACTAGATTTTCAATTCTCCTTGTACAACCTCCTTTACATACGGAAAAACAACCTGTATTCCTTGCTTCAAATTTATCAATTTTACTACGAAGACATTTTCCTATTTCTCCTGGTATGTCTTCGGCGACGCCTGTTTCGTACACCACCGGAGCCAAAAAAAAAATACATATTTTTTTCTCTTCTTCTTTTTTTTCCCCTCCTCGCATTTGATTCCACCTGGGCGTTTATTAAAATAGATCTTAATAAAGACTGATTTACTTTGGAGATTTTTCAAACTGTTGGCGATAACTGCCGCAGGAATACTTGCTGCTTCACTTTTGGCCATTACGTCTAGCCTTTTTTTTTTTTCCACTCCTAAGTGATCACTGTAATATATAGCTCCTTCAATTCATGTTCCCATCTGGCTCAATTGGCTCTAGGGGGTAAGCGAGTATCTTTCTTTCATATCAATAAAGAATTTCATTCTTGATGACGCCTTCACTAGCACTTATTTTACATTCGAAATTAAGGCACTTATATCCGAAACAAAATGGTCGTCTTTCCTCCGACCGCCTGTAAAGAACATGTTGTAAACAAGTTACGTAGGCTGCTTTAGGATAAAACACCTACAAAGCTTTTGCATCCTTTATCAGATATGCTGCTGCAACAATATCACCAAGACTTTATTTCCTCACAAACGTTAACACGCCACAAAACACGTAACGCATAAAGAACAACCCTAGAAATTGTTCAATGGTTTGTTTCTTCCCATAGCAAGGGGACAAATAGCTGTCGTGTTTCTGGATCACATTCCGTCATTTTTAATCTCCAGCAAGATTCTGTTGTTTCATTTACAGATAACCATACGTTTGAGTCGCCGATATCATCCTTATTTGGAGTGGGGAGTTTACAAAAATTATTAAAAATATAAAAAACGTTTCATGGCCATGAAGTCCGCCTCCGTAGCTCAGCGGGGGGCCCGGGTTCGATTCCCGGCAGGGGACTGGGTGTTGTGTGTTGTCCTAATCATCATCATCGCATCATCATTGGCACGTAAGTCACCCACGCGGTGTCAAATAAAAAGACTTACACTAAGGCGGCCGAACAAACCCGCAAGGGTTCTCCCGGCCAAGAAAGCCATACGACCATTTCCATTTCCATGATCATGAAGTCAATTCAAACCTCGAGGTACCACAATCCATACAAAGTTTTATGTTTCCATTTTAAAATATTACGTATAACACATTTAAAACTTTTAAATAACACGGCAACTTTAAACGTACTTCTTCATAAGCTTTATGAAAGGTTTTTTTTTTTTTTTTTTTTTGAGTGGGGGGCGGGCCTGATTATTGATTTATCAGTAACTTTTCGTTGGTACATTTTTCCAATAATGTTTGAATTCTACATTTTTATCTTGTTGAAAAGGGATATTGGATGAAAGTAACAACAATATCATTCAATAAACAATAATTGCCATAATTTCCACTTCTGCTTGCATAAAATGCTGCTGGTGAAGTTGTTAGAATCTTAAACACATCTTTATTTACATCATTTCTATGAGCAGCTACTTATAAATGTTAGCCGGCCGCGGTGGCCGAGGTGACTGAGGCGCTCCAGTCAGGTTCGAATCCCCCCTCGGGGGGTACATTTCAGGGTACATTCCCTAAAAAGTAAAATATATGCATAAATATGCAACAGTTAAATGTGCACTAAACACCAATTATACATGCATTTATACGCAGTATCATACAGATATTCAAAATCCGATGTCTATTTATGGCAATATAGTCACGTCTTTAGATGAATAGCTTTTGACCCAAAAAAATGTCAGTCATCGGAGGGCGTGACTACAATGTCATGTAAATAGTCATGATTGATAAATCATTTTGACGCTGATGCTGCGATTTTTATCAGTTAAATTTACAGGTTGTCTCACGAAAGACGCCTCCCAGGCGCCCGCGGATCGCGCGGTACGGCTCCCGGCCGCCGCCACCGCATCCGCCGGCCACGGCAGCGCCAGATTCTCGGACTATTGTGCCGTGGGCGCATACAGTGAGTTTAAGCCTAAAAAACATTGCCAGCTGAGTAACCTAAGCTTACCTTTATTTACAGCAGATGTTCAAAATGATGTCCCTCTATGGAAAGAGCGTCCTGACATCTCTTGAACACATTTGCGAACACACGACGAATTTCGGCTGCCGAAATCTGGGAAATAACTAGGCGAATCCTGTCTTCCAACTCTTCGACTGTATGCATACACCTTGTCTTTTAACATTTCCCATAGATAAAAGTCACAGGGATTTAGATCTGGAGAACGAGGAGGCAGTTAACTATCCTATCATCAGAAACACTTTGTATTGTTAACATAGAAGCATTGGCAATGTGTGGTCTTGCATTTTCCTGCGTGAAATAACCGTACAGCTTTCCGTTGGGTGAAAGTTCTTGAAAAAAATGGATGCATGGTATTATTCACATACCTATCAGAATTTATTGTTTCGTGAAAAAAGATTGGCCCAGTTATTCGCCTTGCACTAATTGCACACCACACTCCAGTTTTCACGTCATGAAGAGGTTGTTGATGTAACTCATGTGGATATTCTGAGCTCCAACGTCGATTGTTCTGTGAATTTACGTAGCCTGACAAATGGAGCCATGCTTCAGCAGAAAAATAAAGCAATACCCATACACTTGAAGAGTTGGAAGATAGAATTCCAGGATTCGACTAGTCATTTCCCAGATTTAGGCAACCGAAATTCGTCGAGTATTCGCAAATGTGTCCCTCTTTCCATACAGGGATTGATCGATTTGTTTGTAAATCTATCGGACCAAACTGCGTGGTCATCAGTCCGTAGCTTACAAACTACTTAACCAAACGTAAACTAACCTAAGGACAAAACACACATCCATGCCCCAGGCACAGAATAAGTAGTATACAGAAAGGAAACTCCCGCTGCAGTCTGTCGTCCAAAATTTAGTGCGCATGCGCATGCATGGCCATCTTGAAAAGCAGTAAACGCGTGATCACTCCCTACTCTGTTGCGTGGTAATGCGCCGTCTTTGTTAATTGTGTATTTTAACAGCCTGAATCGCATAAAGGTAAAAAAGTTTTTGGTACAGTGCAGTGCAGTGAAAAGAAAGAACTGTGTTCAGTAGTTGGAGCTGTTCCGTTTTTATTATGAGCAGCAATAAAAGAAAAGGCGGCCGATGGTGTTTAGCACCTAATTGCCGCAATAATTCGAATACAAATAAGGATATAAGTTTCTTCACCTTCCCAAAAGTTGCTGAGCAGTAAGTGAACGTCGATATATGTTTAGTGAAAGTTAAATATTATCAGTTTCGAATGAGAGCAATGTGTGCATAATTATTAAAAGTAGCCTTGCTTCTTCTCTTGACGATAACTCTCGCTGTTGCAGTTGCTGCAGTTCAACAGCATCGAAATGTTGAAGTAGATTTATATTTTATAAGTTTAACGATGCAGGGAATAATATAAAATGAATGATAAAGAATAGTGCGTAAGGAGGCAGGTAAAATTTTACTTACGGCATTGGAGGCGTAGTGTGCTAATGTTGGCAATGAACGCTCTTCCGATACTCAAACAAATAGATTAAGGGGAATAATTATTTTATGCTGTTCCTGCTCTGTGGTTGAGAGATTCCTCTATATGCCCTTCTCCGATCAGTAAATTTAAGCAAATACAACTTTTATATATGCCCAGACGTCATTAGTTCTGTGTAATCACGTTGTACTGCTAAGTCTGACGCAATATTTTGTGCGAATTTATTCGTGTCAAATAAAACGTGGCAGTTGTAAAGTCACTTTCTTGTTTATAACTAATTTCCCAAACATAACTCCGCGTTATTTGGGATTTTTCTAGAGACAAGCACCAAATAAAACGATCATCGATTCCACCGTACATTTTCGTAGTTGTATTAAAATTTAGGCCTTTTTTTGTTGGATTACAATTAGTGCAAGAAGAGGGCGCAAAATAGATGAGAGCATAATGAAAAGCCGTTTTCTTTAGTAAAAGTCGGTGAGATTAGCTGCAGTTCATAAAAAGTCCATTTCCAACCAAAGTACTAAGTGACTATAGCTCCGCGTTTACTGCTTTTCAATATGGCGTCGAGCGCAACGCTTGGTAACATACAGATCAAAGGCGCCGCCCCCAGCTTTCCCTTCTGTATGCTCCCTATTCTGTGCCCCAGGGAGGATTCGGACCTCCACGGCGAGCAACCGCGCGCTCCGCAGCGAGACGCTTTAGACCGCTCGGCCACTCCACCGCGGCTCCATACAGGGATATCATTTTGAACACCTACTGTAAATAAAGGTAAGCTTAGGTTACTCAGATGGCAATGTTTTTTAGACTTTAACTCAGTGTATGCGCCCGCGGCACAACAGAGTCCGAGAATCGGGCGCTGCCGTGGCCGGCGGATGCGTTGGCGGCAGCCGGGAGCCGTACCGTGCGATCCACGGACGCCTGGCAGGCGTGAGACACCCTGTATTACAACAGCTATAATTGCTCCTCATACTAATAAGGGACGCCTTTGACCTCGAACGATCGGAACCGCATGAAACAATGATTAGAACAACACACAGTCATAAACAAAGGCCGGCCGCGGTGGCCGAGGGGACGGAGGCGCTCCAGTCACGGTCTGCACGGCCACTACTGTCGGGGGTTCGAATCCCTCCTCGGGCATGGATATTTGTGCCGTCCTTAGGATTAACTCGTTCAAAAGTAGTTTGTAAGTTTAGGGACTGATGACCCCGTAGTTAAGTTCCATAAGCTATACAAACATTTGAACATTTTGAACATAAACAAAGCAGTGGTGTGCTTTATTTCGCCGCACTTGACTGCTAGCGCCACTAGATGGTGGTATCGTGTAGCTGCACTTACCAGTGCGTGAGTGGTGTAGCTGCAGTACGTATTGGTCTCTTGGAGTGTTCGCAATCGGGATACTGTGTAAACTGTGAACGGGGCAGTGATATCACCAAAAGAATTAATCCTACGCATGTGGTCCAAATATTAGCGACCAATTTGGGACGTGCTGAATATGGAAATGACATCGGGGCCCAGGACAAGGTGTTCGCGGATATTTTATATAACACTCGCTGAAAACCCTGCTTTTCCCGGGTATTTGTTTATTTCAAATGTTCAAATGTTTGTAAAGCTTATGGGACTTAACTACGGGGTCATCAGTCCCTAAACTTACAAACTACTTACGAACTAGGACGGCACAAATATCCATGCCCGAGGGGGGATTCGAACCCCTGACCGTAGTGGCCGTGCAGACCGTGACTGAAGCGCCTCAGTCCCCTCGGCCACTGCGGCCGGCTATTTGTTTATTTAGTCAAGCTTTGAGTTAGTATTTATATCTCTTCTCTCTCGGTGCATCTCCTTATTTTCTAAATATTTGTCATATTTATGAGAGAATATATCAGAAATAAGGCTGTCTTGCATATTGTACAAAATGATAAGTGCAGTATCCAAACAAACAAATGTCGTCATCAAAATACAAATGACATGTTACATTCATACATGCGTTTTATTCCAAATTTAACTATAAACAATATTTCTCGTTGCATGCCCACGATATAATATGAATAAATTCTTTGATGAGCCCACCCGTGAGCGAGCGACATAAACTTGTCCATGTGAAAAACATGTAGATGTCAAATCGATTCCGCAGTATTTAATAGATTGCCCTGTGATTTATTATCCCTTAATAGACTATTTAAGTTCTCTGGAAACTGCAGTCTTTTGAAGATAAAAGGTAGATCTGGCATAAATAATGGGTATTCTTTGGATGAAGATGGTTTCGTTCTCTTCCTATACTTGTAATTCTATAAAAGTATACCGCTTTTGCCTGCATCCGCATGTGCTTCGCAGCTTAAAACTTGTCAACAGTAATTTCACCTTTCCAGGAATTACCTTAAGGTGACTGGCACAGTAAATAGTAAATGTATTAAAACGTGGTGCATGATGTGACAGGTTTTTAGCAGTCGTAGTATATATGACCTCAAATTTATTGAATTATGTATAGAAAAGTTTTTACCCATCGCAGTATATATGGTCTCATATTTACTGAGTTATATGTTGCACAATTGCTTCATTTTGCAGGTCTATATTCACTTGTATAACTGCTCTATGTCTGTAAAATCTGTTGTGAAAACAGTTAATAGTAAAGACGTAATAGATTAAAACCTGATGTGTGGTGGGGCGGTTTTCCATGAATGTTAATGTTTATGTCTTGATACCTTGTGAACTACGTGTCGTGCTGTGATACTTTTTCGAAGGTACATTGAGTTATATGTGTGCATACTGTCTGTTAAATTTACTGCGCCTACAATTGCAGTGTAGAAATTATAAATTGTAACGTCATACCGAATGCATTCCAAATTTCAGCTTGAAGAGAAACATATTAACCCATTATAAGGTACCCTCCGCCATGCACGATATTATGGCTTACGAAACCAGGTATAAATCAGGGTGCAGCTACCTCTGTTCCAAATTTCGTTCATATCCGTCCAACCATTTCAGCGTGAAGACGTAAGAAACGAATTAACTAATTGTAAAGCACCCTCTGCCAAGCACCATATGAAGTTAATTTTTTAGGATGCCTATATGCTTAGCGCGAGTGCAAGCAATGAGTAGACAAAGTTTTATCGCAATCGGGTCTGCGGTATGGCCGTGCATAAAATACGAATAAAAAGACAAACAAACACTGATTTTTATATATCAGACTAGCTGTAAACCCGGCGTTGCCCGTGTGTTTATTTATCCCACACTCTCGTAGTCCACATCTCCTTCCCCCCTCTCCTTGCATCCACCTCTTTGTCTCCCATCTCTCTGTTCGTTCCCACCCTTCCCTCTCTCGGCAAAGTTTACTACAAGGTACCCTCTGTCATGTACCATACAAACATTTATGTACCCAGTGATCTTGATTTAAAGTCATGTGTGAAAAAATTCATAAAGATTGGAGCAAAGCTATGCATTTTGTAAATTTCCGTAAGTTAAGTACCCTCCATCACGCACCGAACGAAATTTTATACAGACGATCAAATTCCTCTTGTTTTTAAGGTAGAGTGTGCAAAATTTCATCAATATCGGAACAAAACTAGATTTCTATGAATAGAAACGCAGGGTCACATTGAAAAACGCTTTTTGTCTCTCCCAAGTATTCCAATTTTTTTTATTTCATACAACCCTTGTTGTTAGAATAACGAAAACAACAAAAAAAGAATTTATGAAATCGGTCGAGCAGTTCTCAACTTATGGCGCGACCAAGGTATTTAGGGTTCCATTTTTATGTTGCAAAGTACCCTCCTCCATACACCGTATGAAACATAAGGTGGACGGTGCCGTTCCTCTTGTTTTGAAGGTCAAGTGCGAGAAATTTCGTGAAATTCGGAATGAAATTGTAGATTTCGTGAGTCTGTAGGAGAACTGTGCTTCGCCATGCACCAATCACAAAATACTTTCTTAGCTGACGTTTTCTACCTGTAAAGTATATTCCTGCAAAATTTCAGCTTCATAGGTGAAGCAGTAATGCTAACTTTATGTGATACGAAGTCATGCCTGATGCGACAGTTTTACGGCATCTACAGCGAAACTGTTGTAAGCGATAGACTTCTTTTCGTTTCATCATTTTGTGTGTGCGTGGATGGGGGGGGGGGGGGGAGGTTCAGTTACAAAACGCTTCATAAACGTCCGAAATTACATGCAAACTTTGCTGCAGGTTCCTAACTACTCCCATTTTCCAATAATTGACGCATAAATCTGGGTAGTCTCACGAGGTGGCCTCTCATTATTTATGACGTCATATCTCCTTCAGCTATGTGTCGTGCTCTTTTGTTTTTGGGTCAGAACCCTTCGTTGGCGTACGGTGAACAGTTCACCAAAGTTTTATTCCAATCGAATGAACAATTTATGAACACATAGAGGACATACAGACATTCTATATATAGTATTTCACTAAGTGTGTTTGCCTCTGTAACTAATAAAATAATAGGTGACGGGAAATTTAAATGCGGTAGGTCAACACAAGAAATGTTACACTTTCTGCGGAGCTATGAACATAGTTTATTGTATCATTTTCCAAAGAGTTACACCAGAAAGATATATTTTTTTAAATGGAACAATAGTTTTTTCTGTCGTGTATTGGATTCGTTTAAACCAGCTGCGTCCAAATCAATTTAAACTACATTCCTATCGCTGTTAGTTTTGGAGCTACAACCCTTCAAAGTTCCGGGGGCGGAGGCTGCGATAGCTACCCTGACGTAGCCTCCACCCCCTAAACTTTGAATGGTTGTAGCTCCTAAAATAACAGTGATAGGAATGAAGTTTAAATTGATTTGGACGCAGCTGGTTTCAACGAATCCAATGCACGATAGTGAAAACTATTGTTCCATTTAAAAAATTATATCTTTGTGCTGTAACTCTTAGGAAAATGATACAATAAACAATGTTCATAGTTCCGCAGAAAGTGTAACATTTCTTGTGTTGACCTACCGCATTTAAATTTCCCGTCACCTATTATTTTATAATTTACAGAGGCAAACACACTTAGTGAAACACCCTGTATATAATTCAGAAATATAATGGCAACGAAACAGAAATACACGGCGCTAGACTGGATAGATACACGGAATTTGAAGGGCAGGAGAAACCTGAAACTGAATGTGGCTCTTCAAGCAGTACACAACAATCACCTCCAGAGCAACAGGGACAGCCGATTCACAGTGAGTACGAACCTTCGCCACCCAAAAAGATGAGGTCCATCGTATAAAAAGATATTGGCGTAGTATAGAACTTGCGTAAACCCGAATCATGCTTAACGGACCCTAAAAGCGCCGTAATTTTAGATGGTGGTCGAAACACACATTTCACATCATATTTACGTAAAAGACGGCCAATCTTGTTAGAAATGCTGCCAAGGTGCAGCAGAACGGCCATTGCCTTGGGAATCATCTCTCTGCTAACATCACTAGCCCGTAGCACATTTGATTGATAGCGCAACGCTGTTTATATCTGCCCTTCACTATAACCATTCTGGCGAAAAGTGACCTCCGGAAGGGACAACTCTATAGTCAAGCTTTCCGGTTCTGAAATGACGTGCGTCCTGTGTACTAAGGTGAGATGGGTGATGGCAACTGTCAGCTGCAGATAAAATCTGTGTAAGTTGGTTTCTTATAAACAGTGTGTCCCATTGTACCATCTACCTTCCTCATAACCAACATATCAAGAAATGTTTGGTTTTCATTTTTGGTCCTGTGACGGCGCTGTGTGCTTGCTTTGTGTATGTCTTCCTATTGTCATTGAGAACTGAAGTTTTAAACGTCGTTGCACATTGCTTACTCGCTACAGTATTGCCTTGAGACTGACAGGGTTTGCTCCAGCCGAAATATCGGGCGATGTCGAGTTTCATACCTGTCTGCATGCCCGTAAGCTTTTTTGAATACGCCGAGAGAAATCAAGGAATCAATATACGACATGCCACAACTGCATGAGTATGATAAAATACCCGCCTTCCATATACCAAGTTTTTTCTTTATGGAACCTACATCGCCTTAAACCTATATGGTGGTCGGAAAACACATATACACCATGTTTCCGTTAAATATAGCCAATCCTGCTGTACATGCTTCAAGTATAAGGCCATTAACTTAGGTTCCACCTCGATGCTATCATCACTAAACCGTTGCACGCAATTTTATTAGAAGACGCTTGTGAGGTACAGTGTCAAAAGCTTTCCAGAAATCTAGAAATACGTAATCTATTTGTCATCCCTTGTCGTTAGCACTTACAATATCAGGCCATTCACAAGAACGATGCTTTCTAAATCCATGTTGAACATGGGTTAAAAGGTCATTTTCTTCGGGAAAGTTCATAATATTAGAGGAAATTATATGTTCTAAAATACTGCTGCAAACCGACGTCAATGTTACAGGCCTGCAATTATGCGAATCATTCCTATTGCATTTCTGGAATATTGGAGTGATATGTGCAACTTTCCAGTCTTTGGGTACGGATCTTTCACTGAGCGAACGATTCTATATGATAACTAGGTAGGGGGCTATTGCATCAGTATAGTCTGAAATGAACCTAATTGGTATATAACTGCTTTAATATTCCAGGGGTATCTACTAAATTACGCATGCAATCATCTGTTCTTGAAAGCAATTCTACAGTATCTGCTTCGTCTTCTTTAGTGAAGGAATTTCGGAAAGAAGTATTAAGCAATTCTGCTTCAGGAGATTCACCATTGCTATCGTTTAGAGAAGGTATTTATTATTGATTGCATTTTGCCGCTGGCATACGTTACATACGACCACAATTTATTCAATTTTTCTACTACATTAGGTCACATGGTTTCCTTGTGGAAACTATTATAAGCTTCTCGCATTGAAATTCGAGCTAAATTTCTAGTTTCTGTGAAAGACCTCCAATCTTGGGAATTTTGTGTCCGTTTAAATTTGCCACGCTTTTTTTCTTTGCGTTTGAAAGAGTGATGTAACCTGTTTTGTGTACCACGACGGATGATACCCCTCTTTTGTTAATTTCTTTGGTATAAATCTGTCAATAAGTGTCAATAATATTTGTTTGAATGAGAGCCACATCTGTTCTACACTCAGATCATCACTCACGTTAACAAGATTCTGTTCAAAATGTTCAAATGTTTGTAGAACTTATGCGACTTAACTACGGGGTCATCAGTCCCTAAGCTTACAAACTACTTATGAACTAGCTAAGACTAAGGACGGCACAAATATCCATGCCCGAGGGGGGATTCGAACCCCCGACCGTAGTGACCGTGACTGGAGCGCCTCAGTCCCCTCGACCACCGCGGCCGGCAACCAGATTCTGAGTGATGGGCTTGCAACATGGGTGCAACATGGGTGCAACATATTTTAGCATAGACATAACGTTTTATTTCCGACATATCCAGGTGCAAGCATAAAGTAACCATGACGAAGTTCAAATGTTTGTAGATCTAATGGACCTAACTGCTCCGGTTATTAGTCCATAGGCTTACAAACTAATAAAACTAACTTATGTTAAGGACAACAGACACACCTACGCCCAAAGGAGGACATGAAACTCCGTTGGCTAGCAACCGCGCGCTCTGCAGCAAAGCGCCTTAGAGCGCTCGGCTACTCCACCGCGGCTAATCATGTTTAAAAAAATGTTCAAATGTTTGTATAGCTTATGGGACTTAACTACGGGGTCATCAGTCCCTAAACTTACAAACTACTTATGAACTACGTTATACTAATGACGGCACAAATATCCAAGCCAGAGGGGGGATTCGAACCCCCGACCGAAGTGGCCGTGCTGACCGTAACTGGCGCGTCAAAGTCCCCGCGGCCACCGCGGCCGGCGGCTAATCATGACGAAATATTACTATGTGATATTTAAATATTAATAGACTTGAGATGACAACATAGATTTGCCGAAACCGGTCTCAATAAAGTAATTTTAAACAAGCCTTCTTGGCTTCTCTGGTTATGCATATTTCCATTACAAGTAGGTGGAAGTCAGCCCATGACTAAATACATTCGTGAACCCAATACGAAACGTAGTCCCAATTATCTGCAGTGAATCAGAACACACGCATAGAGAGAAATCGCACAAAAACTCATTAAAATATCAGAGTCATGCATATGCAATCCTTCCAAATGAGGTAGGGCATCTGTGGACTTCTTAAAGAGATATTCACCCCAACTGCTAGTGAGCTAAAAAAAACCGCCAAGATGTTTGGCGCTGAGAGGGATCCCTTCCTTTTCGACTTTAGGAAGGCCATATAATCTACTAGTAATGTCATAGTGAGACTATTGATAGTCCCTTGTGACGAACTTTTCTTCAAATGTTATTAGTCTCTCGCCACTCTGTGTGGGGTCGGCACCGATCCTACGATATGCTGAGACAGAATATAAACACTGCATCTTTTTTGAACGTAATCCTGATTGTTGAACATAATCGTATCATTTCCCTCGTCCTCCGGAGTATAAGCGGTGTACTGAGAATAAGGGTCAGAGGCATTTACAACAAACTCAACGTTAGCTTATATTCTTAAAGATAAGATTGTGATCCTTAATTCTGTCACTAAAAATGTTCAAATGCTTGTAAAGCTTACGGGACTAAACTGCGGGGTCATCAGTCCCAAAACTTACAAATTACTTATGAACCTACTCACACTAAAGACAACAGAAATATCCACGCCCGAGGGAGAATTCGAACCTACGACGCCGGAGGTTGCGCGTTCTGCAACGTGGCGCTCCAAACCGCTCGGCTACTCCCGCGCGGCAATTCGGTCACTTACGTAATCATTAGAAAATACTTCTGTCCCATGAGTTAAAAGTACTAACAGCGATGTACACTGGTTCTTCGGCTTACTACGCCATGATACTAAGTCGAGTAGATACGTAAAATTTTAAATCACCACATCTTTTCTTTTCCTCGTTAACTTTTGATTAAATAAAGCCTACGTGTTGGCTTTACCTTTTTTTTTTTTTACTATAGAATAGACGGAATAAGAAAACGTTAAATGCAAAAATACTTTCAATATATGCCTTCACTCAAATTTTAACCTGAAACTCAATCCTGAGGTCATAACCCTGTTACTTACTGTAGTAAATATTTTCACCGCTTAATTTTCGACATCATACCGTGGCACCACATTCCAAACTCTATTTCATCCATTTGTGACACAGTGCACGATTGCCTTACTATCTGTTAGCAACCGAAAATGCCTCTTGCGAATGCGGCTTCCCCGTGAGAGCATTCCGCTATCATGTCCCATTAATTGGAGGCTGTTATCTAATTAGGTGCTTCGACTTATCCTCGAAACCCATGTTAATTGGCCGTAAATGGCAGCTTCTGTGAGCCCAAACCATATTTATAGCCTTGTCGTGTTCCTGCGGCGATAAGCAAATAATGAGAGTCGTTTCCAGGACTCAGCGCAATTTAATGACTGCTTGGACCGCAGCTCCAATTGTATTTACATCCCAGTCACCGATACAGCTCGCCTTGCCTTTCCATTTTACCACGCTCTAGGATACTGGAACTGTAAGATATTATTGCATGTGGTGAGCCCTGTTGGCTAAACCACGAGAGAAGACCCCAGCGGTTACACTCAATACTTCGCTTGTTGGTAGGCACTCTTGCGTATCTCATGTCAGTCTGTCCTTATCATTCAATGCGCGGAAATTCAGGGCGCGAAAGTGCTATTCTTCAGGAACTTCTTATCTAGGGTTCCACTAATCACATAGACAGTGAATAATTTTGTATATGACTTCGTCTAGTGATCAAAACTTAAACATTGCACCCTTTCTGCAGCTCAGCCAAATTGCGCAAATAAATTTGTTTTTGTACATTACGTGTGGTTTAGGGTAGGTTTTATACGGCTTATAAGAACCACCACCCGTTCATCCAAGGTTCCGCAAAAATCGAAGATTTATGTGTACCAAAACAATTAACTGTGACGAGGGTCACTTCTATAATTTCACATCATTGCAGAATATCGAAAATTTTACCACAGCTTCAAAACATGACAATCACGAACTAGTTTTTAATTTTTTTCGATATCGTACATACTGAAATCTTCCCCTGAAAAATCATTGATTTTTTTTTGTATAGTCGTAATCTGTATATTAATGTATGAAAACAAACAAAGAAATTGTAAAACGTTTATTGTTCTACATAGTTTCTCTTAAATAAGCAACCCCTACCCTCGCTGTAGCAAGGTAAAGAAGGGAACCAGCTGCAAAATACTCCTGTCAGAGCACAAACAAGACACGTATATTCTTGTTTAGTAGAGAACAATCTGTCTCAGTCCTTATTCCGATTTCATCACCAAAAATTGTGGTATTCCAGCACATTTCTTCTTTTCTGTGTTTAAAGGTAATAGAAAAAAGTGACGATAAAAAAGAGAGGAGACAGTGCTAGTTGGTTACAGAGGGGGAGAGAGAGAGAGAGAGAGACAGAGCTTGATGGTGAGTGGACAGTCACGGCAGGAGAGAGAGAGTGAAGGGAGCGAGTGGAGTTGAGGAAGGGGGCGATTGGAGTTGAGAAAGGAGCGAGTGTTTCACATTTTCCCCCACCCACCACATGTTAAAGTTTCCTGTTCTAGGGGATAAAATCCAGAAAAAACCTTCACAAGGCATGTGAAGGAAAAAAATTAAAAAAAAATAAAATAAAAAAAGCTTCGCCTTTAACATCCCGTCGACAGCATGGTCATTAGAGATGGAGCTCACGCTCGGTTTTTTTCCTCGATAAGGGTGGGGACGGAAATCGGCAGTGCCATTTCAGAGGAACCATCCCGACATTTCCATGGAGACATTTAGGGAAATATTGAAAACCAAAACCAGGTGGCCGGAGACGGATTTGAGCCACCGTCCTCCCAATTGCGAGACAAGTGTGTTACCACTGGGCCCCCTCTCTCTGTGTGTATAGAGAAGACGCAATGGTGATCAAGAGACAACGATAAATCAATATACATTGACAATGTGAGAGAAGAAGAATGGGAGGAATGCAATGGCAGAGAGACGGTGGATGTGGCAGACATTGGTAAGGAAATGGACCATCTGCCGACAGGGGTAATACCAGCAGAATTCTTGACAGCCGGAGACAATTTGGACTGGACTGGGCCATCGCTGAAAAGGTTACGACCATTTTTCTCTTCATATTTACGGATTTTTATCTAAATACAAAATTTGCAATTTTTAGAATACACTTACTAACTCTCATGGGAAAAGATTTTTTTTTTTTTTTTTTTTTTTTTTTTTTTTTTTTTTTTTTGAAAATATTAAAATTTTAACTTGTTTTATTTGAAAAATATCTAATAAAATTGGTAATTTTCTATATAGTGGGCTGTTGATTGCTGTGTTATAAAGTTTAATGTCCTGTAAATGTTTCACTTCGATGGCTACAGTGTTTCCTGAAATAGAGAGACGGTCTAAGGCGTCTCGCTGCGGAGCGCGCGGTTGCTCGCCGTCGAAGGTTCGGGCATGGGTGTGTGTGTGTTGTCCTTAGGTTAGTTTACCTTAGTTTAAGTAGTTTGTAAGCTGCGGACTGATGTCCACGCAGTTTGGTCCAATAGATTTACAAACATTTGGACATTTGAAATAGAGAGAAGCTAAGTCACTAAATTTAACATTGTCGTGTTAGGGCGTTCCAACTCCGAGTAAGTGGCATAGATTTACAAACATTTCAAAATTTTTGAGAAATGTGATCTCTCAGACTTCTGAAAGCGACTAACTGGATGAACGGCATTTAGTGGGATTATCTGGGATGAAAACGGCTGTACTGTTTAACGTTTCGCTAGCGACAGTATCCTCGGTAATGACAAAGCACAAAAAACAACATAGAGCATAAACTGTCGAAGAGAAACAGTGGACGAAACCCCAGGCTAAGTTACTTTGACCGACGAGCATTAAGAATGACTTAACAGGTAACGTGACTTAGTCAATTTCGATAAAAAACAGAACGTCTGTGGCTTAACAAACGTGGGAGGGCTGCAAAAGCTAAATACTTAATAACGAAACCAACGCAAAGCTGCGGAGGAAGCGGTGCCGGCCGCGGTGGCCGAGGGGACTGCGGCGCGCCACTCACGGTCTGCTCGGCCACTACGGTCGGGGGTTCGAATCCCCCCTCGGACATGGATATTTATGCCGTCCTTAATGTTAGATAGTTCATAAGTAGTTTGTAAGTTTAGGGACTAACGACCCCGTAGTTAAGACCCATTTGAACATTTGAATTTAAGGAAGTGGTACCACTTTCACAAATCCAGGACACTTTATGACTGGAAGTAGGTGATATGGTCCGATGAAACATCGTTTATATTTCTACGAACAAACAACCGGGTTTATTTACCAAAAACCACCAAAGAATTTTACGATACGGCACAGTTACTTCCTGCAGACAATCACATGTTCAAATGTTTGTAAATCTATCGGACTCAACTGCTTGGTTATTAGTCCGTAGCTTACAAACTACTTAATCTAAGGTAAACTAAACTAAGTACAACACAAACACCCATGTCCGAGGGGGGACTCGAACCCTCGACGGCGGATGGTCGCGCGCACCGCAGCACGGCGCCCCAGTACTTATGGATAATCCGCCGTGGTTTCAGACAATCATTCTAAAGCTTCCGTAAAGATTTGTGCATCTACATCGTGGTATTATTCAACTGTTTGTAGCATTACCATCAGAGGCCGGAATGCTGGATGAATATCTCACCATCTTCGACAGCAAAATGTTTACTATGGCTAACATATTGCTAAGACAGGGTGGCTGCTAAAATTCAAAGAAAAAGAAATCCCTGAAAATTCCAGGTAAGTATTATAAATTTCCAGGTGAATATATTCGGGATTTTTCCCAGATGTTAAGAGGCATACAGTCAACAATAATGCAATTAATGAGCAATCAAGCTACAAAAAGAACTATACAAATTATTAATGTGTGTTACACTCCAATTTCTGAAGAAAATCACGATGTCATTGACAAAAATAGCATTTCTACAACCTAATTTTAGTCTTAAATAATTCCCAAGATTGTAGGCTTTTTTTATAAAATATTAATGGATAACTGGAAACACCAACCGGAAATAACAAAAGAAGCCTTTATTGTGATAAAGTGTCATTTCAAGCAGATACATTCATCATACGGCATCACTTGAGTAAGGCTTCACAGGACAAGTTTGTATGAAATAAATTTTTTGGAAAAGCTACCAGAAAATTGGAAAATTTGAGAAAAAATTGTAAGTGCGTTCTTCATTGTGTTTTTGATTGAATGCAGCACTGTAACTGACTATTCGCACGACGGAGAGGGGTAATCCTTTTTTTATTTTGTTTATTATGGTCTTGGAAAAGTTTTAAGTAAAAAAAAATAGGACAGTTAAAAAGGAAAGTCGCAAAATTCGAACCAAGTTCCTTTTTCAATGTGTTTCTAAATGTACTCAACAGTACAAGTTGATAACCGTTCATCGGATTGCGATAAAATTTTGATCATTTGACATTCGACGAAAGATGAACGTTCTTATGAACTAAAAATTGGGGAAAGTTACCCGGAAATTTTAAAAATTCGCGAGAAACTAAAAGAGCTTTTTTCAGTGGGAGATTAATATCATTCGCCTGATTCCGATAAAATTTTGCACATTTGACGTTCAAAGCAAGAGTAACGTTCTTATGAAATAAAAATTTGGAAAAATTTCCCGGAAAATTAGAAAATTCCGAAAAAATAGTAAGAGATTTTTGTATAAAATGTCAATACCATTCATCTGATAGCGATAAAATTTTGCACATTCGACGTTCAAAGCGAGAGGAAGGTTTGTGTGAAGTAAAAATTTGTAATAGTTGACCAGAAAATAGGAAAATTTGTGGAAAACTGAAAGAGCTCTTTTCTTTGGGATACCAACATCATACGTACGATTACGACAAAAATTTTCACATTTGATGTTCAAAATAAAAGTATTACCAATTGCGAAGCATTGCTGGGTCGACTAGTATGTAATAAATCTGTTCATTTTATGGGAATAGAAAATCTGCACAGTGACTCCTGAAATATTCAAAGTACTACCCGACATACTTATTATCTGGCATTTTTTTTTCCTTTACTGAGTTTGAAACATAATATGGAACCAAAGTTTGGTAAAAATCTGCGATTGGGAGCGGGCAGTTACAAATCTTAGAATTATTGCCTGATTTGACATGGAACATAAATTTACTTAAAATTAGAATTATTCAACATATGTAATACAATTTTCTGCCATAAAATCAAATACTTCATAAACAGCACATGTATTCTTCATGATTCATTTATACCAGTCTTAAAGAAACATTGCCAAATTCCACAATGATAATACTCCACAAACACATACAAGAAGTTCCAGGCACGTTTTGTACAGAATCAGAAAATTAACAAAACATCCTCCCTGGACAGAAAAATTCCATATTGCAACATAATTGAACTGTCATTGGGATTTTAAGAACAGAGAGTGAGGACCAAATTTACAGCTGCAACATCGTTTGGTGCAAGAATGGATAAGATTGTATAGGAAGCTACAGAGCCACGTCACCTCTCTCTTACTTGAAGAGTCGCAGCTATTCTCGAAGCCAACGGTGAGCCAGCTCCTTATATTTACAAAGAAACGTTATTGAAAAGTGTGTCCACTACGTCATATCTGTTTTCTGATGTGTTTCGGAAACCGTCACCAGTGGGAGTATCTTCATCAGTGAAGGGAAAATATGAGATTAATTGGCGATTTTAACTATCCAATAGAATGTCATCTCCAGATCGCAGACGTTGAATGAGCTGTGAATGATGCAAATGTATCCCGTGCATACGTAGTGTCTGTCATACTGTTGTACGTGGAATACCGATACGTGCAGAAATTATACATCTGCTTGTTCAAGAACAACGTTCTAGGGACTGAATACGAGTAATGTCTTCTACTTCAACCACAGTTTGTTCATTTACACCTTAGGACGCAGTATGAGTGCTGCGCACCGGCTTCATATTAACCCAGATAGCGCGGAATTATTTTTGGTTTTAATTTTATTTCAAAAGGTATAAATTACCTTCATATGACTTCACAAAAGCATTTTAAATGATTTTTTCACAAACACACCTTAAGTTTTGGTATATTGCCCATCTTTATGGAAGGACGTCAAACCGAATATTGTAGAATTTTCATCTAATGAATCATTATTATTAAAATGAAATACATACATATAAATGTCACAAAAAGTAAAGAATGAACCTAAGTGTGAAGAAATCTTCAATATCATCTGTATGAACCTCAACTTTGTAGCCGTATTCTACCACTTTGCAGTCAACAATACAAACTAAAATTTATCTAAAATGAAAGGAGGAGATTTAAAAAAATGAAATATGACACTATGCACGAATTTGTAACTACAAGTATGAAAAACTAAGCAACCATTCTCGTCCTTCTGGAAGGACGTAAGCGCTTATCTGGGTTAACACACTATTGCATAGTGAAGTTTGCCAACAGATCACAATGAAAACTTCAATCTAACATCTTATAAAGTTGGCTTTATGTGTATGTATGTTAATCTACATCTACTTAAATACTCTGCAAGTCACATTGAAGTGCATGGCAGATGGTTCATCGAACCTCCTTTATGATCTTTGTCTACAGTTTCATTCTCTAACAGCCCGCGGAAAAAAGAAACATCTAAATCTTTACGTTTTCGATCTGATTTCTCTTATTTTATTTTGACTGATCATGTCTTCCTATGTAGGTGGGTGCTAACAAAATATGTTCGCATTCGGAAGAGAAAGTTTATGAAACAAATTTCGCAAAAAAATATCGTCGCAACGAATAACGCCTTTATTTTTAATGATTTCCACCCCAAATCGAGCATCAGTTCCATGACACAGTTTCCTCTATATCGCAATAATACAAAACGAGCTGCCCTTCTCTGTCCTTTCTCTAAATCGTCTGTCAATCACATTTGGTGGGGATAAGACAATGCACCATAATACTCCAAAATTGGACGCACTACTGTGGTGTAGTCAGTTTCTTTAGTGGAACTGTTGCATCTTTTAAGTGTTCTGCCAATGGAAAGTAGTTTTTGGTTCCCTTTCCCTACAATATTTACTATATGTTCTTTCCCATTTAAGTTGTTTGTAATTCTTACTCCCAGGTATTTAGCTGAATATACGGCCTGTAGGTTTGACTGATTTATCGTATAAATGAAGTTTAGCGTGTTTCTTTTAGTGGTCTTATGGATGACTTCACACTTCTCATTATTAAGGGTCAATTGCCATTTTTCTCACCATGCTGAAATCTTATCTAAAATCATTTTGCAGTTGCTTTTTATCTTCTGGTGACTTTACTAACCGAAATGTAAGCATCATCCGCGAACAGTGTAAGGGAGCTATTCAGATTGTCTCCTAAATCGTTTATAAAAATAAAGAACCCCATAACACTTACCTTGGGAACGCCAGATATCACTTCTTTTCTACTCAATGACTTTCCGTCATTTACAACGTACTGTGTCGTTTCTGATAGGAAATCACGAATCCAATAGCACAACTATGGCCATATCTCCTCCTAAACTACTGGACCGATTTTAACCAAACTTGGTACACATGTTCCTTCATATCAGTCAACAATCTCTTACGGGGTAAGAACCACCTACGACACATACGTCAGGAAAGGTTGAAACGTGTCCATAGAAAATTATTTTGTAAGAAAATGTCCAATATTGTGCCTCCTGTTTTGTGTCGAGTAACTTGCTTGCAAGAAAATGTATAATATCGCTTCTACTGTATGTATCGATATGTGTCCTTTATGAAGTTTTATCTTTGGCAAAGATCATGTATTGCATAGCATTGTAGCTCGCACTGAGAGAGAGTAGTACTAGTGGTTCAGCTCGCTTAGAGAGCGGTTGGGTTGTGTGTATGGCTCCGATGTAGAGCAGAGGCTGCTTTGCCAGCAAGTCAGAAGTTGTATTATGTAGGTAATGTAATGCTGATTATCAATAATAAGTAACTTAACCCTGTTTCATATTTCATTTACGTAGTTAGAAAATTAACCTACTTCCTTCATTTGATAATTAGTTGATTTAGTGGAGTGTTGATTTGAATAATATTATTGAACATATTTCATTATTGGTGTCATAGTAAAATGATAGTTAATTTAAATTTCAATAATTAGAAACTGATCTACATAAATTCTCACAGTCAAGCATTAAGAAAGTGATTTGTAGTTTTTCTTATATCTTTCTCGCAGTCAAAATTTTTGAGTATAGTCAGTGTCTGTTTCAAAAGGTTACATGTCACAGTTGTTTTGTTAAAATATCCGTTGCGCACATAATCAGTTTAATGCACTGTTTCTTATACATCAATATCAGGGCCATAATTAAACCAAATAGCTGTATTAATGAACAATTTATTGTCTGATTTAACGATAGGTTCAACATTCCACAACACACGTACAGCTTTTATCTGGCGCCCTTCCTGCCAGGATAGTTCACAAACAGGATCGTGATGTAGTTAGATACGTAGTCTTATTTCAGTTAGTTTGTCTTTTCCACTAACCAACTTACCTTTTGGCTCTTAATTTAATTTTTGTAGCACCATCCTCTGTTGTAGCAACAGTAGCATAGTAATTGTTTCTGTAGTCTGTTACTTACCATTCTTGAGATTGTGTAGTATTGTTTATAGTAGATGAATTGAATATACAAATAATTGCATTACTACTGAACAAGCTTCTCTTTTATATTGTCTGATGTTTGTTGTGATGAAAGTTCTAGTACCGCGGAACTCGTGTGATAATTAACGGTTCGCGTAATCTCGATTGTGACTGTATGTTGCACTTGCCCGATTCAGCCTATTGTTCTCTCATAATTACTGTGTGTAATTTTCAAAAAATATGCAGTAGGTGAAAATAAATATTATTGGTCACTTTACTGCAAAATTCTGTTAACAATGTCGAAGAATAGGAGAGTCCGCGCTGATGCTAAATCTGCTTCCGAAAATGAGACCTTGAATGATGCAAGGAGAGAAGCTGAATTTTTACAAGAGTCTTCTCACTGCACTGATACAAATACGACAGTAAATACCGTGTCCGAAAACGCGGAACAGATTAGTTCAGGAACAGACAATATGGATAATGACAAAGTACAGGATTCGACAATACAGAATTCCGATTCTTGTAACGTGGTTGCGGAAAATAATCCATCGGTTCCGCCTAGCTCTGCTACAAACAATACATGTGCGACAGCTATGGAAAACGTATTACCAAATGACTTCATGCAAATTTTATTGTCAAAGCTCTCTAAGTTAAATGAGGCACAGTCTCAGAAACTAAGTGAAAAACTTGAGAATAGTCAATTACAATTTCAGAAATTAAATGAAAAACTTGACAATAATCAATTACAATCTCAGAAATTAAATGAAAAACTTGAGAAAATAGAACAGACGTGCGATTCGAGGTTTGCGAGTATTCAAAGTAGTTTTAATAGAATAAATGAGGACAACAACCGGTTCAGGGAACAACTGCTCAATACTTTCAAATGTGAATCTCAGCAAATAAGACAAGATATTCGCGACGAGATTAACCCGGTAGTGGAACGCCTAGCGTCACGAGTGGAAAATATGGAAAGCTTTGCGTCACGAGTCGAAAATATGGAAACTACTGAACTCGCTCAATTGAAGCAGCAGAGTAATCTAATTGATGAAAAGCTGCAGAACTTCCAGTCAGTCACGACTGAACAGATCAATAAAATTAATAAACAGTTTGAGGATATTACTGTTAAAATTACCCAAATCAGTGATAACAGTGACAAAAGTTCTGATGTAACGCATCCTACCCCGTTTAATGAAACTAATGAATATCTCGCCCTTGACCGTTTCAAACAAGGTCAAATGACCATTAATCAGCAATACAAGGCTGAGGTCAGGAAATTAGATGATCGCGTGGCGCGAATAGAGAGGAAATTTGACCACACTTATGGAAATGCATACGAAGATGTAGAAGAAAATTTGAACGAAAATGACAATGATGATTCGACTCAAGTAGGTCGCTTGGTACGTGAACGAAGTGTACCTTGTAGTAACAACAATGAAGACGCAGTGCGTAGTTTACGCCCACTTACGCCGCACGGGCGAAAGGAAGCGTTTGACTACAAGCATTTCCTGACTGTACGTAAATTCAAGACATTTAAAAACTCTCCGAATGACTTGCACCCTAAAGAGTGGTTGCAGCAATTCGATTATTGTCTTCCCCCGAATTGGCCACTTGAGCACAGATTAGAATTTATATGTGGTTATCTGGAAGGCGATCCAGCCACCAGAATGAGAGCTATTGCACAAGAGTGCTATAGCGAGAATCAGTTCCGACGCTCATTTCTATCCGCATACTGGTCGGAAGCGGCACAAGACCGCGTTAAAAACAGTATTGCGACATTCAAAACTTTTGAGTGATCAAATTTCTCGAGCCCAGTGGAATATTTCCAAAACTTAGTATACAAAAATCAATTTTTATCGGCACCTTACTGCCCTGCGGAATTAATCAGAATTTGTTTGAACAAATTGCCTCTACACTTGCGTCAAATTGCCATTGCGGCACGATGCAAGAATGATATTGAAGCCTTTAGAAATCTCTTACAAGACTTAGAGGAAGAAGACGAGGAAAATTCCTCGCGCAGTCGATATTTTGAAACAAACAAATATGATCGCCGGTCGCAACAAAGCCCGCCGCGTTCTAAACGTCATCCAGAGCACGAGGATCAAGCAAAAAGTAATTCTTTCACTAATGAAACTTTAAAGACGCACAAGACGAAAGGCATACACCACATTTCCAATATTAAAATTTTCAAGGAATAAAGAGGGGGTAGAGAGTCCATTAATCTGTTTTGGACACACCAAGTGGCGATTGGTGCCCCGTTCTCGAGCTGAGTGTCACTATTCTTCCGCTTTTCCTTAGTGCGCTCTATCTACCTCTTTTTCTCACTGTTACTTTTCTCTAACTCTGAATACTTATGCTCTGTGCTACGCTGGGATATTGTCATACGAAACTTTGATTATCTTGCAATTTGCATATAACGAACTCTGTGGCTGTGCAAGACAAATAAAATTAATGGAAATTTTTGATTGTGTAATCTAATCAAGTTCCTATGTTTCAGAAAATATCAGATTTCTCTTATGTGTTACTAATTGCATAACTTACGAAGTTCTGAGCGAGTGTAGAAGATTTTGAGTTGACATAAGCATTTTGTAAGCCAAGGACATTATGGAGGATGATGAGTAAGGCAATACACAATATGTCATGGTGGTCTTTAAAATGCATTATTGTTTATGGATAAATGATGGTAAGGAAGGTATTGGTAACAGTCAAAGATGTTTGATAAATGTAATTATGTGGACGAGATTATACAATGATTATGAAGCAATTATGAGGAGAATCGCTCTGTTGCTAATGATGCTATGTTCTGTTCTTTTCTTATGTGCTTACTCGCACTGCCCTTTTGTGTTTTCTCTTTGTGCTTATGTGCACCATTTTGTATGTTGATGCATTGTGCCTTCAATGGCATGTGTGATTGGTGAGATTCATATCCTTCTGATGCTCTGTAATTATTTGTAATTATGTGTAATGAATATTTCTAATTATGCTTGCAGCTATGCTTATTGCTCTTGTAATCAAAGCTTACCGCTATGCTCACTAATTATATACCTAAGCCCTACCACTATGCTAATTAATTTTATAATGAAGCTCAATGACAATGTATGGTTATGCTTATACGTTGCACACAGCCATCTCTCTTGCAAACTTGCAGCTATGCCATAAATTGCGCCTAGTTAAGTTTAGAAAGATAATGCACAGAGATATTTTGCTTTTGCTTACTGCTATCTTCCAAATTTTATTGATGATCTTGTTGACGAAAATCTGCAGCTATGCCTAACGAATATTACGTCTGTGTTTATGTTATTGGATGATTTACTGTGATGTACATCTATTACTGTGCCAAAATTTGCACTAATTGTTTTGTTTGACCCTACTGTTGACTCAGACAGACACAGACATGACCTGATGACTTGAACCTCTTTTGATATTCTCACGAAACTACCCTGATGTGTTATACCTTAAGGCAATGAAATATGTAGCTCAGTTGAGACAAAAGCCTGGCCATGGCAACTTATGTAATTTAAGTGTTATAATTTGGTGGTAATGTAATCACCACCATAGTGATATATATTAATTTAAAGAGATATGAACTAATGGTAATTGGAATGTCAATTTAAGTTATTTCATTATGACAACAAATTTACTTTACATGACCTAATGCCAAATTGATGACAAGCAGCCTCAATGTATTTCATACGATTATGTGTTTGTAAAGCAATATGTACATAGTATGTAAAGCCTTGTGCTTATATGAAATGACACTAATGTTGTAGATACTCTAATATAAGAATTAAATTACTCATTAGTATTCAAATGTATCCGTCTTCAAGACCCTACCTGTAATGTAAAAATATGGTTTAATACCATGACCCCATCTGTACCACTTGAATTTGTGGGAAAATATTTCTGTAGATATGTTCTAATCAATGACTTTTCTTTCAGTCTAAACTGAAATATCATGACTATGTTACTAATTTGTGTGTAAAATGCTTTATTTCATGTACTTTGGACACGCATGGGAAGTGGCGATTTCGCACACGAGATTCCAGAATGCACACAGAACAATGGACGAGTTACTATACGCCACTGATTTTGGGCCTTTTAATGAAGATGTTTGTTGGATGATGTTTGGCCACACAGTACTGTCCATTGCAGCCTTGGCCAACCACCACCATTTTGCTCTAATTTTGGCTATGCTGATGCAGTCTGCTAATAGCTCCGTTGGTTGGAGCACACTTGGTTGTCGAATTGCATGGACGAATACATCAGAACCTTTTCCCCATGACTTCCACTTCAATGCAACCAGCCAGCGCGCCTACAGTGTGGTGTAATCTTACAATGTTTTGTGTTCGTGTGCAGACCTAAAATGAATGTTAGGAGCTAATGTGCTATTCGTGTGCATATACTATTCAGTGCCTCCCATCGCAAACGTTGTCCACAGGTTCATTACCAGTGTTTAGGTATATTTCATGGTTCTTTTACATTCAGTGACCAAAATAAAATTGTGCTCTTGATAGATACATATACTTAGTCTGAAATGTCATTGTGCCTATTCGATTGACAAACGTTATATTGAAATCCTATTGTGCTGAAGCAGTAACATTATTTTGTACATGATCAGAAGCCTATGTAGTCAAAAATTTTACATGTATGTTCTAGCATCCATGAAAGTATGGCATTTTAAATGCATCACAGAATACAAAACTGACACTTTATCTTATACTAAGTGCACTAAAAATTTACATAGACTACATTGTGCACAAGATACGATTGTTTATTTTATGTTTAAAAAAATGATGACATTAGTTAAACTATCTTTTGTAAAACTTTGTATATGTTCATGTTTATTATTGTATTTTTTTTTTCCATTTGTGTATTACTTCTAGCTATCTCATTTTCTCCACTATATCATTTGTCAAACTATGTTTTCTGAAATTCTATATATACTTATGTTTACCATTATGTATAATTGTCATATATTCCACTTATTGCTGATGTTCTGTAAATTTTGACATTTGCTTATGCCTGTCACATCCTGTACCACTCCAAGCATTACTCTTGTTGGTACTCGTCTGTAAAATTGCATGTATTTATGACTGTCACATTTTTTTAAATTTTCTATGAACTTCATCTGTTGTTTTGATCTTGAATATCTTGTATAAAAATGTTTATCAGGTTTTCATATTTTTCATGTTATATTTTGGATGTCATTAATGGATTTTTGGACTTGAAATTCAGTAATTTTGCTGGCTAGGCAATGCCATTGACATCACCCACCCTACAAAATTTTAATAGGTAGGAGGGGGGTGATGAAACGTGTCCATAGAAAATTATTTTGTAAGAAAATGTCCAATATTGTGCCTCCTGTTTTGTATCGAGTAACTTGCTTGCAAGAAAATGTATAATATCGCTTCTACTGTATGTATCGATATGTGTCCTTTATGAAGTTTTATCTTTGGCAAAGATCATGTATTGCATAGCATTGTAGCTCGCACTGAGAGAGAGTAGTACTAGTGGTTCAGCTCGCTTAGAGAGCGGTTGGGTTGTGTGTATGGCTCCGATGTAGAGCAGAGGCTGCTTTGCCAGCAAGTCAGAAGTTGTATTATGTAGGTAATGTAATGCTGATTATCAATAATAAGTAACTTAACCTTGTTTCATATTTCATTTACGTAGTTAGAAAATTAACCTACTTCCTTCATTTGATAATTAGTTGATTTAGTGGAGTGTTGATTTGAATAATATTATTGAACATATTTCATTATTGGTGTCATAGTAAAATGATAGTTAATTTAAATTTCAATAATTAGAAACTGATCTACATAAATTCTCACAGTCAAGCATCAAGAAAGTGATTTGTGGTTTTTCTTATATCTTTCTCGCAGTCAAAATTTTTGAGTATAGTCAGTGTCTGTTTCAAAAGGTTACATGTCACAGTTGTTTTGTTAAAATATCCGTTGCGCACATAATCAGTTTAATGCACTGTTTCTTATACATCAATATCAGGGCCATAATTAAACCAAATAGCTGTGTTAATGAACAATTTATTGTCTGATTTAACGATAGGTTCAACATTCCACAACACACGTACAGCTTTTAAGGTGATGCCATAGACAATGACAGTCGTGAAAAACGGCCGCATCATACGATAATATTCCACATCTGCTCGTAAAATGAAGGACCAATTTCAACCAAATTTGGTACAAATATTATGTAAGGTCAGAAATCATTTTCTATGGTGGCAAAAACCACCTACGATAATAGTTCATATTTCACGTAATTAACAATGAAAACTGCCTCATCTTATGCAGCACGATTGTGTGATTATTTCAGTCAACTATTTAATAATGAGAGCACTTAGTGACTTAAAATAAACTTTAAACATAATTTCAAGCCGTCACGAAACATTTTCTAACTGACAACCCCAACAAAATTATGAAAGGAAAAAAAGTTTATCGCTTACTACTTTTCCGATGCTCATTGTGTAGGCCTATATCCAGGGCATTTGGAATGACGTTACAAGTTATTAGTGCTATACAGTAAATTGTATGCGCGAGACATTTCATAGACAGTAGACATACATACCACTGAATTTTCATCACAGTTCGATATGTAATTTATGAGATATGTAGTCACAAACAATTTGCTTCATGAGAAACCACATCATCACGCATGAGGATTAGATTTATTACGTCTTTACTACTAACATCATTCACGATATATTTTGCACACATTAGGAACACATACCACTGAATGTATTTTCAAATTTACATCATAATACGGCACATATTTCAGGAGATATGGCGTCATAAACAATGATAATTCGGAATAACTGCTATATCATGCGCTATTTTTCCACATCTCCTCCTAAAATAATGGACCGGTTTCAACTGAACTTTGCACATATATTGCTTACTATCACCCCACATTCGCTGTGGGATTAAAATCTACCTACAACACATGGTTCAGGAGATACGACGTCGTAAACAATGAGTCATAAAACTTTCCCACGAATATCCCTTATTCCGACAGATCTACCTTTTGTCTCCAAGAGACTGCAGTTTCCAGTCAAACTTGCATTTTGTGATACGGTTAACAAATCTAGGGGCAATTTGTTGAATAGTGCGGAGTTGATCTCTGACATCTCCATGTTTCGCACATGGAAAACCCTATGTCGCCTGCTCAAAGTGGGCTCACCAAAGAATTTATTCATACTAGTTACTGGCCAAGTAACAATAAATTAAAAGTTTGGAATTAATGTTATACATCATTAGTATTTTATTACTATTGTCCTTTTTTATATGCTGTACTTATAATTTTATACATTATGCAAGTTTCTTTGTTTTACAGTTTTGCCGGCAGCGGTGGCCAAGGGGACTGAGGCGCTCCAGTCACGGTCTGCACGGCCACTACGGTCGGGGGTTCGAATCCCCCCCTCGGGCATGGATATTTGTGCCGTCCTTAGTATTCGTTAGTTCATAAGTAGTTTGTAAGTTTAGGGACTGATGACCCCGTAGTTAAGTCCCATAAGCTATACAAACATTTGAATTTTGAAACATTTGTTTTACAGTTTCATAATTTCCAAGCTGTTTTCATGAATACATAGAGATGAAATATTTTCCTAATTTTTATTTTCGTTTCTAAGATAAGACTGGAAAAATTCATATATACTCGGGCAATATCGGTTTAGCAGCTAGCGTAAACTAACCCACGACCTTACAACTTGAACATCAACACTCTGCAGCTGACAAAACGCCTATCGGAACCGGCGTACCAAAACACGAAATTAAAATACATTGAACCTAGCTGTATCAATGAACTCAATAAAATTTTGACGTATGTTATATGCCATTTATATTGGAATTTGTTCATACTACCACCCTCTAAAATATTTACTATCCCTCGTGAAGTACCATGTAAACTATAAAATAGCTAGAATATGACCGATGTAATGGCTATTCAAATATGCGCTACTCCAGAATAAATCAAACTTTTACCGCAAGAGTGTAGCTCAAATAGAATCGAGCAGTAATACTCCCCTCACTCATCCAGTTACTCTCTCTCACACACACACACACACACATAAACACGCATGCACACACACATACATACAGACACCAAACGGCGATTCTACGCGCGCTTTCTGAAACACATTTATTCCCGCACTTTAAGGATGAGAAAGATAACTACAAACTGTGGTTAGCAGAAACTTTATTTCAATTCCAGAATCATTTTTTCACTCTGCAGCGGATGGTGCACTGATATGAAACTTCATGGCAGGTTAAAATTATGTGCCGTACAGGGATTCGAACCCGAGACATTTTTGCAAGCACCTTTCTACCGACTGAGCTATCCTGGCATGCATAACGTTCCATCCTCGCTGCTTTACTTCGGCCAGTAGCTTGTTTCCTTCATTCCAATTTCACAGACGTTTTCCTGCGAACCTTGCAGAACTTGCACTCGTTGAAGAAGGGATACTGAGAGCGCTTGCGAGCGATAAGTCAAGGTCCCGGGTTCGAACCAGGTGCGACACACAGGTTTAACACTTTGACTGCCGGCCATGTAAGCCATTCCATCCCTTAGAGTGCCAGACATTTTGCTTGCAGGAGTAACCCCAGCTGCACTTAGTTTCTTTATCTTCAGTCTGGCGTAAAGAATTGTCTGATGTTTGAAATAAATCCAGAACTGAACACAGAGCATCTAAATCGCATACAACTCCGACGCCAAGGGCCCCACTAAAAACTTCTCTACTTCGCAAACAGTCTGTAGAATCACTACGATATGTTGATGTGTCACCCCTTTGTCACGGTCAGCTCTCAGTACTTTCGAAAATGTTCAAATGTTCGTACAGTCTAAGGGATTTAACTACGGGGTCATCAGTCCCTGAACTTACAAACTACTTATGAACTACTTACGAACTAGGACGGCACAAATATCCATGCCCGAGGGGGGATTCGAACCCCGGACCGTAGTCGCCGTGCAGACCGTGACTGGAGCGCCTCAGTCTCCTCGGCCACCGCGGCCGGCTCAGTACTTTCGGGAGAATAATTTGCGTGAAGCCATGTCCGTTGATTTACCTACTGAGTGAGCGGACACCACTTTCTACCTGCTCTGATTCATACAATGAATGCGACCAGTGGGACGATTTAGATACTAAATAAAAGATCTATAGGCTGGTTTAGACACTAGGTTTACCACGTAAGGTATTTAAGGTAGATCTAGCCCGTCAATAAACTTGATTCTGTTTTTAAAAGCACGAAAACAAAGATCACGTCAAATGACGTGATTGGCATTCTACTGAAATTTCCGTATCCCGTCAATTGACGTGATTGGCACTCGGAGTGTTTATCTGTCAGGAAGTTTCAGTACTTTAACTGATCGAGTCCTAGGTACGTGCTGTTTTCTTTCGACTCTTGTGGGAAGAAGAAACGGTCGACCGCGAAAGCCGTTTCGGGTATAACAGTATTTTGTAATTCGTGACCGAAAACTGGAATGAAGGTCGAGGGGAGCCGGTCTGGTGGCCACAGCGGATGCCACACTGCCGGTCCCACTTAACATGCATAGCTGCATTATGTGGGTAGCTCGCCTTGCCCTTGCCACGTGCTGCCCAGTCGTGGACAGGTAGGACGGGGATTCGAATCTTGGTCATATGTTGTGCAGATTTATTCCTGTGCCTAAAGGATTACTCAAGGCTAATATCACGACACGTCTGTACCACAGGGAGTTTTCAATTTTGTATATGCGTCTTCTGGAACTTACGACGATTGTTTTGAGATCTAGAAAACATTGATATCAAACTTTTGAACACTTGCTTCGTATCATGTGGGACTGCCTTTGGAACCCAGTACAGCACTTACCGCGTGGAGTGAATTCGACAAGTACTTTGTAGGTAAGGTAAAAAGGTAAAGCAGTCAACAATCCGAAGATTGGTTTGAACACCACAGTGCTTTACTAGGCACGGTCCTGTTTGGAGGTGGTATGCCGTTGCCTTCCTCCGAGCTTCGAACTGAATTACCCAGCCAGTTATAGGGGGACCTACAGTTTAACGTGGGTTCGGTATTTTTCACATGAGCAATACTGCCAGAGGTGAAAGAAGTGGAAAGTGACAGATAAAAATCCTAGTACCTAGCGGGGGCCGCGGTGGAGTAGCCGAGCGGTCTAAAGCGTCTCGCTGCGGAGCGCGCGGTTGCTCGCCGTGGAGGCATGGGTGTGTGTTTGTCCTTAGGTTAATTTACCTAGGTTTAAGTAGTTTGTAAGCTACGGACTGATGACCACGCAGTTTGGTCCGATAGATATACAAACATTTGAACATTTGAACCTAGTGGGGATCCAATCCGCGACCTTCGGATTTGTAGTCTGGCACTCTACCACTGTGCAACCGAGGCGCAGTATCAGCAGTAAAAATCAGTCACTATATGTACATCTATACTATGGAAACCAGCACGGTGTGAGGCGGAGGATAATTTGTGTACCACTGTTACCTGCTCCTTTCCGGTTCCGATGGCGTATGGTTCGCGGGAAAACTAATACAAAAAATAAAGTTCTAAACAAAAATAATTTAAAAAAACTCAATGAACAAATAGAAAATAAATACACGGCTTAAGATGAAAAAAGCATATCATTGATTCCACAAAACAACATTATAAAGTAAAATACTTAAGTTTTAAAAATGAAAATATTCAACCTGCCTCCGCGTTGGTTCTAATCTTTCTAGTTTTTCACGGTGTTTCCGCGAGACATTGAAACTCTCAGTATGAGCCGTTTCATCGTAGCCTTGTTTGTTGACTAGGTATCTCGTGCAAATATTAGCAAATATGACTTTCGGTGCGGTTTTTTTAAGAGACTGAGCAGTATAATTTATTATTTTTCAGCGACATCATAATTATGTGTATTTTGTAGTATGAGAATGTACATGCACTACGTATTAGATATTCCATTTGGTTCGTAAGCATACGGGAGACACTTTTAAGTTCTGTACATCGAGTACTAACTAATGGTTGTGGAACATGGCATTAAATGAGGTCATTGTTATGAAACTAATAGTCACCCAACTTGTACAAATCTTGGGATACATAAAGAAAGACAGACAAAGAGCAGTCGAGATCAGATGGACGACAATGGTCCACCGACATACTTCTATATGACAGAGCATGTTGCTCGAAGAAAAGAGTAGATGGCCAAAGAAAGTTCTAGACTGGAGCTCAATTTAACACAATATAAAAAAATAACGTTTAAAAAATGCCAAGAGGAGGATCACCAGGCAGATGGGACAAGGATAAAGGATGACTGATCTGTGGACGCTGCGGTGGAGTGGCAGAGTGCTCTAAGGGCCATTGGTATGGAGCGCGCCGTTGCTCGTCGTCGGAGATTCAAGACCTCCCTCGGGCGTGGGTGTGTGTCTTGTCCTTAGCCTAAGTTAGTTGAAGTAGTTTGTAAGCCTAGGGACTGACGACCAGATAGTCAAGTCCCTTAGATTTACGAACTGTGGGCATCGGAGAATCTGTATCAAAAGATTGGAAACTTGCACAGGTCACACCTATATTCAAGAAAGGCAGTAGGAGTAACCCACTAAACTACAGGCCTTTTTCATTGACGTCAATTTGCAGTAGGGTTTTGGAACATATCCTGTATTCAAATATTATTAATTATCTCGAACAGAATGATCTACTGATTCAAGGTCAATACGGATTTAGAAAATATCGTTCATACGAAAAACACAACTAGCTCTTTATTCACACGAAGTGATGGGTGCTATCGGCAAGGGTTCGCAAATCGATTCCGTATTTCTTGATTTCCAGAAGGCTTTTGACACAGTACCTCACAAACGGATTTTAATCAAATTGCATGGTTATGGTATATCGCCCCAAATTTGCGAGTGGATAGGGGATTTCCTGTCAGAGAGGACACAGTTCGTAGTAATCGATGGTAAGGCATCGACTAAAACAGAGGTGATATCGGGCATTCCACAGGGTAGTGTTATTGGTGCTCTGCTGTTCCTTATTTACAGAAATGATTTAAGGGAAATCTAAGTAGCTCTCTTAGGTTGTTTGCAGATGACGCCGTCATTTACCGTCTAGTAAAATCATCTGAAGATCAAAACCAACTGCAGAACGATCTGAATAAGATATCACTATGGGGTAAAAATTGGCAATTGACTCTAAATAATGAGAAGTGTGAAGTCGTCCACATGAGTACAAAAAGAAATCCGTTAAACTTTGTTTACATGATAAATCGATCAAAAGTGCAGGCCGTAAACTCCACAAAATATCTAGGAATTACTGTTAATTCAGCCTTAAAGTGGAAAGAACACATGATAATGTCGTGGGAAATGCGAACCAGAGACAACGTTTTATTGGCAGAACCCTTAAAAGATGCAACGGAATTACAAAAGAAACTGCATACACTACGCTTGTTCGTCCATTTTTGGAGTATTGCTGCCCAGTGTGGGATCTTTATCAGCTGGGTTTGACGGAGGACATCGAAAGAGTCCAAAGAAGAGCAGCTCGTTTCGTATTGTCACGATGCAGGGGAGACAGCGTTACGGAAGTGATACAGGATCTGGGATGGGAATCATTACGACAACGACGCTTATTGCTGCGGCGTGAGCTATTTAGGAAACTCCAACCGCCAACATTCTCCTCCGAATGGGAAAATATATTGTTGATTCACACTTACATAGGTAGAAATGATCATCCGAATAAAATACGAGAAATCAGACCTCGAACGGAGAGATTCAAGTGTTCTTTCTTCCCGCGCGCTATTCGAGAATGGAATGGGGGATAAATAGTATAACGGTGGTTTGATGAACTCTCTGCCAGGCACTTAAATGTGATTTGCAGAGTATCCCATGTAGATGTAGATGTAGGTGGTTAGCATGTAAAAGAATTAATCAGGAGGTCATTTTCTTTATTACAGTTATGTCACCTAATTATAGCGAAACAGCCACATACACGAACGGGGACACAATCAGCTGGACTTTAGCGCCTGGGAGGCCTCCAACAGATTGCAGACATGGAGACTACCGGAGGTGGAGGAGGGGACGTCTGCTCCGGTCGAAGGCTGGACAGAAACAAATCGATCGGCTGTCTTTCCCCCGTCACTCGCCCGCTCTGTGACCTCACGTGACTGCTCCTCGCTCCCTGATTGGTTGGGCGGTCGGAACTTTCAATGCGCGTGCCCTCGTTAGCAGAATTTACCATTCGTAGGCAGGCACGTGGACAGGGCGTGGGTGATCGGTGCTGACTGGTGCCTTCCGGCACAGGTCCAACCGAGCCTGTTTCCGTCACTGCCTCATTCGCAGTACGATTGTGCAAAGAACATGAAAATAAAAATAGAAAAATGAAGTTCCTTACAACCTGTTGGCCTACCATGCACATAAGGAACAGGGCTGGGTTCAGTTGACAACAGGAAGCTCAGGATCGAAAGAAATGGACGCACCTATTGGGGTCCTTTGTTACTCAAATACGTCACATCTCTTGGTGATAAAATTGGCTGGTGATGTTTATGATGATGATGACATGCATGTTATTTGCTCCCAGTTCCACTCTCTCATGTCAGAGTGAGTGCAGGCGTGGATCTGTTGTGTAGTCCGTCTGCTGAGAAAATAGTCTGCCCACAGTTGAGTAGAGTAATAAAGACGAGAAGGTTCCTACCATGTACATTAGTCAATCACAGTTCCATAGGTTGGAATCGGAAGAGACTCTAGTAACGCCTCGACTCGTCTAACGCAGTTTAAATATTATGTAACTAGTAGTCCCGGCAATGTTCAAATGTTCAAATGATTGTAAATCTATTGGACCAAACTGCGTGGTCATCAGTCCGTAGCTTACAAACTACTTAAACCTAGGTAAACTAACCTAAGGACAAACACACACACCCATGCCCCAGGAGGACTCGTACCTCCACGGCGAGCAACCGCGCGCTCCGCAGCGAGACGCTTTAGACCTCCCGGCAATGCTTCGAAATTGCTAATATGTATTCTTGCTTTGAACGTCAAATGAGCAAAATTTTTACTTATTGTATTGGTGTGGTGTCTGTTCTTTCGGACGTCAGAAAGAACAGACACCACACCAATACCGTAAGTATTTAAGAAACGCGACGAAGGCGTTAGCTTCAGTTATTACACCGCAGATGCGGTCATACGTCGGACCTCGCACAGGTATCCGTAATGGCGAGTGTAAGAGGGCATGGACGATAGGGGCGCTACAAACATAGCGTGCGACATGTGACAATTTGAGACGGACGGGAGGCGAGCACTGGTGGCGAAGTGGTTAAGGGCCGGGCGCCGTGGCTCAGCGCGCCCGGTCAGGGGTCTGAACGCCGTCTGCAATAAAAAAAAGCTGAGCCAAGAACACAACGAACACAAACGAACAAACATGATCAGCGTCCGCAATGAACAGAACTACCCATAGAACAAAAGAGAAACAAAAGAAAAAAAAAAAACAAAAAACAAAAAGCGACCACTGGCCCGAAGCGGGAGACCCCGGTTCGATTCCCGGTCCGGCTCACATTTTCACTTGTCGCCATTGCTTAATATCAATGCCCAAACGCGGCCATTGTCAATCCCTTCTTTCCTATCTTTCTTCCTTCAACAATCATTTGCAATTTTCCTTTTTTCTGGCCCACTATTCCAAACTTCACTCAAATCTTTCTCTCGCTTTAGACGTCGAATGTGAAAAAATTTATCGCAATCAGATAAATGATACTGATATTTCATAGAAATATCTCTTTCTATCTTTTCCGAATTTTCCAATTTTCCAGGACACTTTTCCAAATTTTTATTTCATAAGAACGTTACTCTTGCTTTGCACGGCAAATATGCAAATTTTTATGGCAATCAGACGAATGATATTGATATCCAACTGAAAAAAAACTATTTCAGTTTCTCGCGAATTTTCAAATTTTCCGGGTAACTTTCTCAAATTTTTAATGCATTCGTTGAACGTCAAATGATCAAAATTTTATCGCAATCGGATGAACGGTTCTTAACTTATAGTGTTAAGTACATTTAGAAACACACTGAAAAAGAGACTTGGTTCGAACTTTGCAAATATCCTTTTTAACTGTCCCTCTTTTCCTTACTCAAAACTCTTCCATGATCATAATGAACAAACCAAAAAAAGAATTACCCCTCTCTGTCGTTCCAATAGTCAGTTATAGTGTTGAATTCAATCAAAAACACATTGAAAAACGCACTTTCAGTTTTCCTCAACTTTTTCAATTGTCCGGTATATTTTCCAAATAATGTATCTCAGAAAAACCTTGTCCTGTCAAGCCGTACTCAAGTGATGCTCTTACAACCATGTAGCAATTGATTTTAATTCATAGAAAAAAAATAGCTTTCGGTTTTTCCTACATTTTCCTTGTTTCCGGGCGACTTTTCCAAATTTTTATTTGATGCGAACCCTCCTCTTGCTTTCAACATTAAGTGTACAAAATTTTATCGCAATTGGACGAACGGTATTGATAGCTCACTGGAAAAATCTGTTTCAGTTTTTCCCGATTTTCCTCTTTTCCGGACAATTTTTCCATATTTTATCGCCGTTTAAACCTTCCCTGACCTTGCACGAATATTTCAAGACTAATATTAGTCAAATCGGTTCAAGCGTTCTCGAGTTTTAGCGAGACTAATGAACAGCAATTCAATTTTATATATATATAGATGTAACATACATAAAAATACAAACTAGTATGTTATAATTTTATACTTTGGTCGCCTATCACATTAGAAAAGATCGTAACAGAGGTATTATACCGTATTAACGTAATACATTATTCGCATCTGACTCAATATTTCAGAAAACTCCTTATAAGGTTTTAAATGACGTTAAATACTGTTCAGGATAATAATTTCGTGTGGCTCAATGGCCTGGTGCAAGTCTTTCAATTGGACGCCATTGTGTCTCTAGCCTATCCCAGTTATCCAACCGGGGAAAGAGGACCTACAGCTTAACGTGGAATCCAAAGCCGTGTCGTATCTGGCGACTCCTCACATCGTTGAGAGGTGAAGGATGGGTTGAAATGCAGACTGAAAGAATCCGAGGTCCGAACAGGTTTCGAACACGTGACCCTTCGGTTTCCAGTCAAGCACTTTATCCCAAGAGCAATTATCTCGGCAACTAGCAAGCAACTAAGTGCAATAAATTTTAGGAACCAATAAATTATTGGGAGATCATCTTTCAGCGTACAATAATCACTAATATTCTTTTTAGAGCTAAAGTATTCCTTTGAGTGGCTGTACTCTTTGTTGTATTGATATATCTTGAGCGTCCCACTTTAATTTAAAATACGTCTTTGGACACTCAATGTTTCTTTGGCATTTCATAGGCGGAAAATCTAGAACCCATACACAAAACAAACATTTCAGTTTAAGAAACATAGTTAAAATTTGTGTATCAATGACACTTTCGGAAATCGTTATATAAATACACTAACACGAAAATTGTGGTACAGATTACTAATTTATTTGTACAAGAAGGCCAATGAACGTTACACAATTCGAAAGATTGTCGTAGATTTCACGAATATAAATATTATGCGTACATTTAAAGTGGTAAAAGGAAGTAAAATGTTCCTAACTACAGCTTGGATCAAGTTCTACAGTCTCCAACAATCAGCTCACTGATTGGCTATTCGCCTCGACCAAAGATGCTGTAATGCAGCACATCTGCAGTATTAAAGTAACGTATTAAAATAAGTGAATATCGAAACATGGAGTGCTCCCAACTCACTTTCTTGTGCCGTTCAAATTTTCGCAGTGATTAAGAGTGGTTAAAGGAAATGGGTGTTTTCGTATGAATTCCAATATAAAGGATGATGCTCCGGGAGAGGCATCTAGCGGTGCTCGGGTGGAACTACGAAGTCGACATGTTGTCAGCTCTGGAATTCTGAATATCGCAGTATCGAAATAACATTATTTCTTGGCGTTGTATAAATATACGAACACCGAAATTGTAGTTCCATTTCAATTATTAGACTAATGAAAGTTACATAATTCGAAAATGGCATGAGAAGTATATACTTCCGTTTTTATTTGTTGTTATTGTGTCAGGCATTTTCCTTAACACCTAAAACATGCCGTTTCATACCTCCCAGTGCCGGTTAAATTTAACCAAATATCCCAGCGGCCTCCTATGATAATGTTGGCAACAGATGCTGAATAGTGAAAAACCTGTGAGTCACAACGCTGATGTTTTCTCATAGATTCTTCGCTTTACGAGGGCAATTATTTTTACTGAGCGGACGAGGGCACATACAAGAACCTGTCAACCATAAAGCAGGAACAGCATTATTTGTCTACTTCATGGTATGTACGATACACTAATCGAGTCATTCTATTTGTTTCGAACAAATGAGCAAAGATTTTCTATCGTGTTGTTGATGTTTCCAACATAATCACGCGAGGCCGCCGACATGATACGTAAAATTTTACCCCCAGTGACCATTGTAAACACAATTGGGCAATTTTCGACCACAGGCAATACTAGTAATTATAAATACATAATATTCATCTTCTTTTGTAATAAATTCAAGCAAAACATATCGAAAATTCCGTAACGAGCCCATAAAATGATTTGTCCCATTACACCATACTGGCCACTCTGCTCTCGGTTCTGGGTAAGGCAACATCGTCTCTTAAGGGCGAACTTGCGACTCGTCGTAAAACTGACTTCAGGTTATCACAAGCGTTCTTATCGTTCTTTTCCAGCTTCAGCTTTGAAATTAAGTCGCACGATTAAGAGCAGCAAGGATTATTTTTTTAGATTTTCTGAACTTGTAACGACAAAATGCAGCGGAAGGTGCTCAGTCGTGTTCAGAATGTTAGTTTTCAAGTATGAATGTGTGCGTGCTTCCACATGTCGAAATTTCGTATTATTTCTGGATTCTATTACTTCAGTAGTCTTCGAGTTACTACATATTTGGGTACCTACTCCATACACTCGAACCTTCGTTAGCAGTCTGTAGTACGGCACCGTGTGAAACGCCTTTCGAAAATCGAAATATATGCAGTATGCCTGTTGACCTTGATTCATAGTTCGCAAGTTGTCATGAGAGAAAAGGGCAAGCTGGATTTCACACGATCGTTGCTTCCCAAAGCCGTGATGGCGCATGGACAGAAGTTTTTCAGTCTCAAGGAAATTTACTATGTTAGAATGAAAATATAGTTGCCAACCTTGAGAAGAGGCTGTCAGTAATCATGCTTCGAACCAAAAGAAATGTAACATCGAACAGACCCAAGTGGGGGTGCCACATGACTAACATGTTCCGGCCCCCAGAAAATTTAAAAAAATAAATACCATATTTATATAATTAAATGCTATATTTCTGACACTTTCCATTCATAAACAATGACTTTCCATGGATAAAAACTATTGTAAATATAAAGAATCAGATTAGTCGCAAAAACAAAAATGAATATTTTTGTATCAAGGGTGTTTAAGAAAAATTCCGGTAATTTTCAAATACTACCAAATGAATACATTTATTTCTTATAAATTATTAATGAAAATAAAACACAGAATCAAAATCCACTCACATTACATTACGTTGTGGAATGCCTGTTGTCCTCTGTGTTCTATACATAAAAATATTTACAATTCTTCCTCATCCGCTGCTTCTTCTTCTTCCTTCACAATGTGTCCTCATCTGCTGACTCCTCTTCTTCCTGGACCTTTTTACACTTTGATACACAATCTTGATTTTTGACTGACGACGACATTCTCTTGAGTGATAACCGTGTTGCACTCTTAGCAACCCGAATCTGCTCCATCGTCAAAGTGTTTTGATAACATGCTTTTGCAGAATTTCACTAATCATCAATGAATTTAAAGTTGTAGTGTTCAAACTAGAACGAAATTCAGTGACTTTTCCCTTACTATACTAAGAATTCTGTGAGAGACAGCATTGCTGTGAGGAACAAGCAGTAACGCAAGTATATGTTTGTTCAGTGACGGATACTTTTTAACACCTGATGCATCACATAGAGTAAATATTTTGCACCAAGCAGTATTAGCTCTCTCTTTCTTGATTGAAAGTCATCAAACTGATATTTTGAAAACTCCAGCTCTAATGAGTTATTTTCGTATTCACTCAAGAAAACTGCTCATTCACCGTCACAACTGATGAAAAAGATTTATTTCTTCTGGATATAATGTCTATAACTTCCATGTTTTTCAGGAACTCATCATCATTTTTCTTTAATGTAGTTGCACGAGTTGACAAAAAAAAAAAAAAAAAAAAAAAAAAAAAAAAAAAAAAAAAAAAATTCATGTCTTCATAAAATTTTATCACACCAGATCTTTCAAACTTGGTATGACGAATGTAGCTTCTGGTGTCTACGCCAATGACAATATCTTCATCCCCTCTGTGATATTTATTTATTTATTTGAAACTTCAATTCCAGGAGATAACTAGGTTCTGCAGAAGGTTTGACAAATCTCAGTATTAAATATGCCAAAAAGAAATTTAGTTTGTGGATTACAGACTCTTCTTTCTGAAGAAATACATTTGCTTTTGTAAATAACGGAAGGGTATTGCACAAGAAAGACGATATAATTTAGTAATATGGATATTTAGGAAAGGCTGTACTCTACTCAAGTGAAAGTTATTTTTTTTTTAATTTTTTGAAGCTTCCTCATTGAAAAAATTTACTAAATGTTCCCACTGTTCAATTATTCTTTTCATTGATTGAATCAAAGAGAGCCATCATGTTGAAACGCCGCGGTACTTCAGCATTTTATGGGGTTTAGTGCCTTGTATATATTGGTAAAGTTTAAAAGTGAACTTTCCTTTAGAGCTCTTTTGGGGAAAGTAGTAAATGTCCATCACAAATTCTTCAGCATTAAAATGTTTGAAGCTTTTTACACCTCCTTGTGCAACTAAATGAAGCAAGTGGCAGGAACAAATACGAATTCAATATGTGGTTGAACCTTCTTGAAAAAGCAACAACTCCTTTTACATGGCCATTCTTTGTGTTTGCATTATAACACGCAAAAGAAACGCAGTTTTTCCAAGGAAGTCCTTTTCTTACCAGCTTATCACTTAACAGATTAAAAATTCCTTTACCAGTATTTAAATTTGATTACATCAAGTACAGAATTGTAGTGCACATCTTTCCATGTGTAGCATCAAAGTAAGGAACCACAACTGGATACAGTTTCACATCTTTAATGCCTCAGATCCCATAAGTTGCAGGAGAAAATGGGTTTAATTTTAAATATTCTATTATTTCATTCTGTGTTGTAGATGTTAACTGCGATTGTTTTACATCTACCACAACTGTATCTTTTAGCAATCTGAGAATCAGGAAACATTTTTTGAATAACTGTGAAACATGGTCTACACAAGCAATTGGGAGGCTATGTTCAACAATAAATGAACTAAAAAGCATTTCAGCATTTGTGACAGAGTCGTCATCATCAGGTTCTATTAGAAATGACGATAATGAAGAGTTTGAACACTTAAGGTTTGTAGGTCTATATGCAATATGGACAAAACATGACGACGGCAATCGTCACGACCAGTATGGCCTATGGAAATGTCTCGTGAATTCACTGTACAAAACACATGTTTGTCTGATTTATTAGATTTTACCAGACATGGTCGTTCTATGCTGTACTGTTGTCTATATTTTTGTCAAGTTCTAGGAAGACTTAAGCGTTTCACAGTACTGTTGTCTGTACTTGAAACAGTACTTACGTCAAATTCTGCATTGTAATCATCTGTTTTTTCACTGCCCTTCTTACCATGAAGAAGGGACCTTCAACTTTTTTGTTTTCACTTTCAATTTGATATTCGCACAGTTCAATTTATCACCACTTCCGTCAGGCTTATCTTTACGGCTGCTGTTCAAAGATGACGCAGGAGCAAAAAAAGCATGTAATACTTTTCATTAAAAAGCTAATATAAAATTGTAAAACGACGAACAAAACCATCGAACATAAATCGCCGAAATTTCATCAGTCGTTTACTTGTCACTGCACAACACTGCAATAAAAACAAATAAACTCGATAAGCCACAGTAAAAGTTCCGAAGCAAATTGGCTAACTTCCCGCCATCCGGTAAACCAATTGGACTGTTCTGGTGGGGCCAAAATTCATGCACTCGTTGTAGAGCAAAGAATTTAGGTAGGTGTAATTAATATTACAAAAAAAAAACAGTCTTGATCGTAAAAATTAACAGTTTCTATTTACCGGTTTCGACCTGATGTAGGTCATCTTCGGAATTACAAGTAGCCCATGTGGCCAGTGCTGGACTCGGCTGGGCTGGACTGTCTTGGGATGTTCTGCTGCCAGCAGGTAACCCGTTAATTTTAGCGATCAAGACTGTTTCTTGTAATATTAATCATACCAAATAGATAGCTGTTTTTCTCCTCTGACAAAGTTGTCAAAATTAATTAGGTAAGTGTGGTGGGATGAATAGGCGGGCTACTGTTAACGTTTCCTGGAGGAGGTTGGAATAACACCTTGCGTACAGCTTTGCTACATACTCAGGAAGAAAATAATTACGATCTTTAAAACTTTTAGTTGTTGTTGTTGTTGTTGTTGTTATGGTATTCAGTCCGGAGACTAGTTTGATGCAGCTCTCCACCCTACTCTATCCTGAGCAAGCCTTTTCATCTCCTCATAAGAACGACAACCCACATACACTTGAATCTGCTTACTATACACGTCTCTTGGTCTCCCTCTGCGATTTTTACCCCACATACTTCCCTCCAATGCTAAATTTACGATTCCTCGATGTCTGAGAATGTGTCCTACCAGCGATCCCTTCTTTTAGTCAGGGTATGCCAAAAATTCCTTTTCTCACCAATTCTGTTCAGTACCTCTTCATTAGTTATGCGATCTACCCACCTAATCTTCAGCATTCTTCTGTAGCACCACATTTCAAAAGCCTCTATCCTGTTCCTGTCCGCACTGATTATCGTCCATGTTTCACTCCCGTACAAGGCAACACTCCACACAAAAGCCTTCAGAAAAGACTTCCTTACACTTAAATTAATATTCGATGTTAGCAAATTTCTCTTTTTTAAAAATGCTATTTTTCCCATTGCCTTTCTGCATTTTATATCCTCTGTACTGCGACCATCGCATGTTATTTTACTCCCCAAGTAACAAAACTCATCTACCACCTTCATTGTTTCAGTACCTAATCTAATTCCATCAGTATCACCCGATTTTCTAAGACCGCATTCCATTATTTTTGTTTTGCTCTTGTTAATTTTCATTTTATACGCTCTCTTCAACTCACTGTCCAATCCACTCAACTGCTCTTCCAGGTCCTTTGCTGTCTCTGACAGAATTACAATGCCATCAGCAAAACGCAATGTTTTTATTTCTTCCCCCTGAACTTGAATACCAATTCCAAATTTTTCCTTGCTTTCCTTCACTGCCTGCTCAATGTACAAATTGAATAGCATCGGAGAAAGGCTACAACCCTGTCTTACTCCCTTCCCAACTGATGCTTCCCTTTCATGCCCTTCTAGTCTAATAACTGCGGACTGGCTCTTGTACAAGTTGTAAATAACTCTCCCTGTATTTTACCCCTGCTGACTTCAGAATTTGAAAGAGTGTATTCCAGTCAACATTGTCAAAAGCTTTCTCCAAATCTACAAAAGCTAAAAATGTAGGTTTGCCTTTCCTTAATCTATCTTCTAAGATAAGACGTCAAGTGAGTATTGCCACCCGGGTTCCTATGTTCCTCCTGAATCCAAACTGATCTTCCCCGAGGTCAGCTTCTACCAGCTTTTCCATTCTCCTGTAGATAATTAGTGTTAAAATTTTGCAACCATGACTTATCAAACTGATGGTTCTGTAATTTTCACACCTGTCTGCGCCTGATTCCTTTTAGTTATCGTTATGTAAACAGTACTTTTTCAGATTTTTTTTTTAAACGTCAGATCACAAAATGTCGCCGGCCGCGGTGGCCGAGGTGACTGAGGCGCTCTAGTCACGGTCAGCACGGCCACTACGGTCGGGGGTTCGAATCCCCCCTCGGGCATGGATATTTGTGCCGTCCTAGTTCGTAAGTAGTTCATAAGTAGTTTGTAAGTTTAGGGACTGATGACCCCGTAGTTAAGTCCCATAAGCTTAACAAACATTTGAACACAAAATGTCTTATGTTAATGATATAGGTTTGCAATTCTTCGGGTCCGTTGCGGAACCTCTGTAACTGATAGCTATGAAGTACTGTTTGAATCCATACCACAAAAAAATAAGTACTCTATCGTATTTCAAATATAGTTCGACGCGATACGAAGTATGATGTTTTTCAGATCGCAAACAACCGTCGTTACGTTCCAGAAGACGCACAGACTCGCCGCTGTATGAGGATTGACTAATGTTCATGACACAGGAACCGACCTGACCTTCACATTAAGTTTCCGCTCGGTGGCTGGGGCAGCACGTGGCACGGCCAAGGCAGTTTAGGTCACTGCTGCTGCGGCAGCTATTATATGCATCGATGAAGCAATGAGGGAACTGAAAGTTCGACAGAGGATTAAAAACTCAAGGCGAAAGGATACCGTTAATATGGAGAGGCACTGAATTAAAATTTGTGCCACGGCCGGGATTCGAACACGTGTCTCTGCTTATTACTTCAATGCCTCGACACATTATCAATCTCTTTCATACGTTGAGACTGCATCTGTCTCTGGAAAGGATAGCAATAATAAAATTCGCTGATGACATTGCGGTACTCCGTGAGAGTGAAGAAGATTTACGGGACCTGTTGAATGGAATAAATAGTGTGATGAGTACAGAGTACTGATTGACAGTTAACTTGAAAAAGACAAAGTAATAAGTAGCTGAAATCGAAATAGTGAAAAATTTATCAAAAGCTATAATAATGATGTAGTCGAAATTTTAAAAACTCTCCTGCCATGAAAGCAAAATACGCGACAACAGACGAAGCAAGGACAAAAAAAGCACAGGGAAAGAGAACATTCTGGCCAAGAGAAGTTTATTGGTATCAATAGGCCTAAATTTGCAGATGAAATACCGCGCCTACGAGCTATATCAAGAATGTTTAGAATGAGTGTTTTGTAATTCGTTGTTAATGGGCTACAACTGCTATGGATTATTCCAATGACCCGTCTGGTATCTGTCTTTCACACGATTAATTATCGTTCCACCACACTCCTGTTCACCAAAGTTAATACACCACGAAGATGAAATGCTACAGACGCGAAATATAACCGACAATGTGATATGCAAATGATAGCTTTTCAGAGCATTCACACAAGGCTGGCGCCGTTGGCGACACCTACAACGTGCTGAGATGACGAAAGTTTCCAACCGATTTCTCATACACAAACAGCAGTTGACCGGCGTTGCCTGGTGAAAAGTTGTTGTGATGCCTCGTGTAAGGATGAGAAATGCGTACCATCACGTTTCCGACTTTGATAAAGGTCGGATTGTAGCCTATCGCGATTACGGTTTATCGTATCCCGACATTGCTGCTCGCGTTCGTCGCGATCCAATGAATGTTAGCGGAATATGGAATCGGTGGGTGCAGGAGGGCAATAAGGAACGCCGTGCTGGATCCCAACGGCCTCGTATCACTAGCAGTCGAGATCACAGGCATCTTACCCGCAAGGCTGTAATGGATCGTGCAGCCACGGCACCGATTTATTTATTTTTGTGATGCATTGTAGGGTTAACGTTCGGTTGAATTAAACAGTTGTATTCACATACCTGATGTTTGCTCTAAGTTCTTGCTTTAATTTTTACGCACACACAAAATGTAGAACATTACTCCAGGCCGGCGGTATGAGGCGCTCCAGTCACGGTCTGCACGGCCACTACGGTCGGAGGTTCGATTCACCCCTCTGGCATGGATATTTGTGCCGTCTTTAGTATTAGCTAGTTCATAAGTAGTTTGTAAGTTTAGGGACTGATGACCCCGTAGTTAAGTCCCATAAGCTCTACAAACATTTCAACATTTTTGAATATTAGTCCAACTGCACGTATTCTGAATGAATTCTAGGGACTCCTGCAAGCTGATAATACAGATGCAGTTTTATAAGAAGGTTATACATCCACGAGATACTAAAAGTAACACTGTCCTGATCTTTCATGCTGTGGAGATCTTTTCAGACGTAATCGCCACAACCACCGAGTCAGTGGACTGAACATTATAAAGCAGTTACGTATTAATACATTTTAATTCTTTTCTACATAGATACTCTGCAAATCACATTCAAATGCCTGGCAGAGGGTTCATTAACCACTTTCATACCTTTTCTCTACCGTTCCATTCTCTAATAGGGCGCGGGAAGAAAGAACACCTAAATCGTTCCGTTTTCGATCTGACTTCTCTTATTTTATTGGGATGGTCATGTCTCCCTACGTAGGTGGGTGCTAGCAAAATATTTTCACATTCAGAACTAAAAGTCGGTGATTGAAACTTCCCAAACAGATCACGCCGCAATGAATAACGTCATTCTTTTAGTGATTTCCACCCCAATTCGTGCAACATTTCCGTGACGCTTTTCCCCCGTAACGTGATAAAACAAAACGAACTGCCCTTCTCTGAACCTTCTCAATGTCTCCCGTCAGTCCCACCTGGTGAGGGTCCCACAAGGGGCAACAGTACTCCAGGAGAGGACGCACAAGTGTGATGTATGCAGTCTCTATGGTGGAGCTGTGCATCTTCGAAGCGTTCTGCCGATGAAACGTAACCTTTGGTTCGCCTTCCCCACAATATTTTCTATGTTTTCTCTCCAGTCAAAGTTGTTCGTAATTGTAACTCCTAGGTATTTGGTAGAATCTACGACCTTAAGGTTTGACTGATCTATCGAATAATTAAAGTTCAGCGGATTTCTTTTAGTGGTCATGTGTATTACTTCACACTTTTCTTTATTTAGTGTCAATTGCCAATTTTCGCACCATGCAGAAATTTTGTCTAAATCGCTTTGCAGTTGCTTTTGATCCTCTGTTGTCTTCACTAACCGATAAACGACAGCATCATCCGCGAACAGTCTAAGGGAGCTATTCAGATTGCCTCCTAAATCGTTTATAAACACGAGGAAGAGTAGGGGACCTATAACGCTTCCCTGTGGAACGCCAGATATAACTTCTGTTTTTACTCGATGATTTACCGTCAATTACAACGAACTGTGTTCTTTCTGACAGAAAATCGTGAATCCAATCGCACAATTGGGGAGATATTCCGTAAGAACGCAATTTCATAAGAAGCCGCTTATGGGGTACAGTGTCAAAAGGCTTCCTGAAATCCAAAAATATGGAATCGATTTGAGATCCCTTATCGATGGCACTTAACACTTCATGTGAATAAAGGGCAAGCAGTGTTTCGCAAGAGTGATACTTTCTGAATCCGTGTTGACTGCTGGTTAATAGGTCGTTCTCTTAAAAAAAAATGTTTGTAAAGCCTATGGGACTCAACTACGAGGCTATCAGTCCCTAAACTTACAAACTACTTATGAACTACTTACGAACTAGGACGGCACAAATATCCATGCCCGAGGGGGGATTCGAACCCCCGACCGTAGTGGCCGTGCTGACTGTGACTGGAGCGCCTCAGTCACCTCGGCCACCGCGGCCGGCTCGTTCTCTTCGAGGTAGTTCTTAATATTCGAACAAAGTATATGCTCCAAAATCCTACTGCAAATCGACTTCAAGGAGATAGGCCTGTAATTTTGAGGATCACTCCTATTGCCTTTCTTGAATATTGGAGTAACTTGGGCAACTTTCCAGTCTTTGGGTACGGATCTTTCACTGAGTAAGTACATAACTTCAACCTAGACCTATACAGACGACAAAGCCGAGTATCATTACAGCAGATATTTTATGGAAGTAACTGCTATTCGCAAGCTGTTTTATGTAGTTAAGGTTGAGGGTTAATTGACACTTGGTGTACTAAACGTCGATACGTTGCTGATCGTCCTGCCGTGACATACGAGCTGTCGTGTCCGCGACAGCCTGCCACACTGGCTACAACGCTTCCTCCTAAAACAATCGACGTGAATTCATTACCACGCACTACAAAATGCAGCACCGCACTTCGAAGCACGGTACATGATTCGAGCAGCTGTTCTTCTAGATGATTACACAGATGGAAATGACCAATCATCTCGTGTAACAAGAAACGTGGTTCATGTTCCCATTAATCCGCGGTCCAATCTCGATGTTCCCCTGACCACTATAACCGTAATAGTTACAGCTCTGGTTTGACAGCTATGGGACACCTAAGTGGCCGTGTAGCCGTAGCAGGAAACATTCCGGCACTGGCCCGAAGTGCACTGCTGGGCAACTAAATCGAAACACCCCGAAGGAAGTATGCGAATCACGAGAAATCACAGCACGTGTTTGCAGTGACGAGCGATGCATATGAGTAGACTAGCTGATGACTCAGCGATGCTTCGGTATCTATTCCCATCTTATGTTACATTATCTCCTTCTTGACCCTTTGTCCAATGACTCCTGTCCCTGTCTGTCCATTTCATCTGTATCTGTAGTCAATTACGGCCTGTAGTTTCGTTTTCATGTAGGTCAATCCTTATGAGGTCTTTTCACCTGGACAATGTGGCACACGATGTCAGTTTCCAAAGGGATAGATATTAGGAAACTGAAAGTGAACGTTTTGCGAATTGAGCTAGTAGTGACGACGCGACACTGCAAATTAAAACATTCGCGTGAGTCGGGGGATTGTCTTGCCTCTCATTATTTATAACGTCATCTTCCTTGTACACTGTGCCGTAGATGTTCTTACCCTCACAGCAATTGTACCTCACGGAAAGGAATACCTCTATCAAATTTGGTTGAGCCGGCCGCGGTGGCCGAGGGGACTGAGGCGCTCCAGTCACGGTCTGCACGGCCACTACGGTCGGGGGGTTCGAGTCCCCCCTCGGGCACGGATATTTGTGCCGTCTTTAGGATTAGCTAGTTCATAAGTAGTTTATAAGTTTAGGGACTGATGACCCCGTAGTTAAGTCCCATAGACTTTACAAACATTTGATCATTTTTTTGAAATTTGAAATGAGTCCAGAAGTTTAGGAGGAGATGTGAAACATTGTCGAGTGATGTAAGTTTCACGAGCATTTAATTGTTTAAGACGTCATATCTCCTGAACTATGTGTTGTACGTGATCCTGAAACCCAAAGTGGCCGTCCTCTTGGTTTGAAGGTCAAATGTGCAAAATTTCATCAAAATCGGAGCGACGCTTTCGATTTCATATAAACCCGTATGTAATGTACTCTCGGCCATGCACCACTTGAAACTGGAATGCGGACTATTCTGCAGAGAATTCTAAGATCATGTTGGATGTAACGAAGCAACTGTGATGCGGATTTTTAATAGCTGGAAGCAGGAGGGAATGACAGGATCGGTTGCATCACTATAAGTGATGACAGCGAATGGCTTGTAAGGATAATAGCGAAACTTCTTCCCTAAAACGAGCGACAGCGCTCCCTAGCACCACCTAGCGGCGTGAGTTGTGAACTACAGCTGGGAGAGAACAGCCACTGCATATTGTGAGGCTTGATTCGGCGACTTAATTCATAGAACTAAGAAATTATTGGAAGAGGGAATGTATGTGCTATATAAGGATGGAAAGATAACGAAGGATACGCAATACCACGACCCTTATGTTGCTGTGAAAAGGACTAAGAAATTTCGTTTTAGTGTCCTCTTCAGCAGAAAGTTGACATAGGATTGCATTCAAAATATCTTTTCTATTACAAGACGGAATCTAAGTAACACTATAACTCCTGATGCTTGTAAATTTCACACAGCAAAAACGACAGTTATGGTCAAAAATTTATTGTGTCCCTGTCAAGACAGTAATGGTGAAATATATGCAGCAGCTTCCCTAGTAAAATTTATGTCTGCTGAAGACATTGTTAATTTATTCTGTATGCTGATATCACTACCAATGAAGGGATGCCTATTGAAACAAATGAGAGGAAGTATATTATGGGCTGAGCATACAGTGAGTAGGAACATGAATAATGTAAAATGAACTAGTCCTAGTAGCATCCTTAAAAGATTTTCCCTTTTTTCGCCTTAATGGTTGAATTTCCAAAAATATCGAAACAAGTATTTTTAAAATTCCAATCAAAAATCTAAATCCGAAATTTTGTATTAATTACTTCAAAACTGCCTCAATAGGAACGTATTTTCAAAAGACCGTTCATCCCTTATTTCACCGCCTTAGGGATGGGAATATCGAAAAATCGCTGATGCCTACAGTGTAAGATAAACAACGTCTACAACTTTCAAGTTTATATCGTCTGTAGATTCACTTTTCAGCGCCGTTTTTCGTCTTTTAGAAACGGATCGAGAACGCGAAATGTCTTTCTTGCGCTTTGGCATCTTTCTTGGTAGTTTTACCTTTCACGTTTCGTTGTATATAACCTCTTTGCTGTTATAGTGTAAAAAGTCATCACTGGTCTTCAGTCCTAATTTTATGTAAGCTGACGACTTTCAACCACTATATATTCCACCTTCTTATAGCCATCGACACAGAACTGCTATGTTGTACAATGGGAGACGATACTACAACAACAAAGAGAGGTCGTTCGTCTCCACTATGTAGTTTTTGCTGAAAAGCAAAATATTGATACCCACACGTAGAATGTTATGTAAGTTCGTAACTTTCAACTCCCATATCTTCCACCCCCTTCTCATTATAACCCCTATACCAGTTTACCACCGGAGTGCACAATGGGAGACATACCTACTACCACATACAAACACTATTCGTTTGCGATGTGTAGTTTTGACTGCAGAGAGAAATATAGGCACAAACACCTCGATTTTATATATATTTAGATTTGATGACAGGTATATTGTCCCCATGGCAGTGATGGATCACATTTACCAACCATACACAATGAACTAGGTCTGTTCCGCTACAAGCAGCGTTCGCGCCAGCCACTCGACGTCTTTTGCAGCAGAGTGGACTGTCCGCAACTTCGCAACATTCTTTTACATACGAATCCTAAATCTGCGTGCACCACCACAGCGGTCGGACAGGAGTCTGCAGACACTGTGAAGACTGTTGAACTGCTGCTTTATGCTTCGAAATACTGCTCCTGCACCTAGTATTAAACAGTGAAGAGACAAAGTAACTGCTACACCTGCGCAGCATCGTGAAGGGCCCCTGTGAGCACGCATAAATGCCGCAACACGACCTGGTATGCACTCCACTATAGTCAGTGTCATGTAGGAAGTCGGCCCAGTTGTCAGCCATTCTGCATTGCCTGGTGAAACGTTGTTGTGATGTTACTGATAAATCTGAAGCATTGAATTAAAATTTGTGGTGCGGGCGGGAATCGAACACGGACCTCCATGCTTACTAGGCAGACGTCTTAACCGGTGGACTACCACACCACTAACGGTTAAGGTGCCTTGGAATAGTCTATGTACGATTTCCCTCCACATCACAAACTTTTATTCAGCTTCTGTGTTCCAAAGACAATTGCCACTACACTATTCCCAGGCGCCTTAATCGTTAGTGGTGTGGTAGACTAACGGTTAAGACGTCTGCCTAGTAAGCATGGAGGTCCAGGTTCGATTCCCGGCTGCACCACAAATTGTAATTCAATGCTTCAGATTTATCAATAATGTCTTTGACATATTTGAGACGTGAATCCGTTTCTGGGATTGTTTATTTGTATTAATTGTTGTTGTGATGTCTCATGTAAGAAGGAGAAATGCGTACCATCACGTTTCCGACTTTGATAAAGGTCGGATTGTAGTTCATCGCGATCGCGGTTTATCGTATCGCGACACTGCTGCTCACGGTGGTTGCAATCCAATGACTGTTAGCAGAATATGGAATCGGTGGGTTCAGGAGGGCAACACGGAACGCCGTGCTGGATTCCAACGGCCTCGTATCAGTGGTAGTTGAGATGACAGGCATCTTATTATCATTGCTGTAACGGATCGTGTTCAAATGTTTGTTAAGCTTAAGGGACTTAACTGCGGGGTCATCGGTCCCTAAACTTACAAACTCCTTATGAACTAGCTAATACTAAAGATGGCACAACTATCCATGCCAGAGGGGGCATTCGAACCCCCGACCGTAGCGGTCGTGCAGACTGTGACTGGCGCGCCGCAGACCGTTCGGCCACTACAGCCGGCAACGGATCGTGCAGCCGCGACTCGATCCCTGAGTCAACAGATGGGGACGTTTGCAAGAAAACACCCATCTGCACGAACAGTTCGACGACGTCTGCAGCAGCATGGACTATCAGCTCGGAGACCATGGCTGCGGTTACCCTTGACGCTGCATCACGACAGGAGCGCCTGCGATGATGTACCAACGACAAACCTGGGTGCACAAATGGCAAAACGTAATTTTTTCGGATGAATCCAGGTTCTGTTTACAGCATCATAATGGCAACATCGCGGTGCACGCACATTGGAATCGTGTATTCGTCATCGCCATACTAGCGTATTATCCGGCGTGATGGAATGGGGTGTCATTGGTTACACGCCTGGGACACCTCTTGTTCGCATCGACCGCACTTTGAACAGTGGCCATAACATTTCAGATGTGTTACGACCCGCGGCTCTACCCTCCATTCGAACCCCGCGAAACCCTACAATTCATCAGTATAATGCACGACCGCATGTTACAGGTCCTGTAAGGGCCTTTCTGGATAGGGAAAATGTTCGACTGCTGCCCTGGCCAACACATTTTCTAGATCTCTCACTAATTGAAAACGTCTAATCAATGGTGGACGAGCAACTGGCTCGTCACGATACGCCAGTCACTACTCCTGCTGAACTGCTGAACGTATTGAAGCTGCATGGACATCTGTACCTGTACACGCCATCCAAGCTTTGTTTGACTCAATGCCCAGGCATATCAAGGGCGTTTTTACGGCCAGAAGTGTTTGTTCTCGGTATTGATTTCTCAGGATCTATCATTATCCGTTACCGAGATCCAGAGGTTGAAACTTATCATAGTTTTGCACGAAATCACAAAACCCGATTTTAGCCGTTTTAGCACCGTGAATCGCAAAATCTAAATAAATAACCATAGAAAATTGTTCAAATATTTACAATACATCCTGTAGACATTTACCTATAAGCGAAATTTTTCAGTTTTCGTAAATCTTAGGTTGTTAGCGAGATACGTCCGAAAAACCGCGATATTTTGTTAGAAAAAGTGCGTATTGTGGTGCAACATGGCGTTCGGATAGCTCTGAAACTTACCATGCGATTTGATAAAGATACTCGGCGAAAAAAATTGATTTTTGTACATCTTAAAGATTAAAATCTTCGGTCGATGAATGGTGATTTTTGTTTTCGTTTACTTTACAGTTAATATGCAGCATCCGGTTTAGTGAACTATTGCAACATATTTTAAAGAGTTTGCAGATGTAATAACACATTGCGTAGACTTCTCGTATGGTTGATTTTAGATTACACATAGCTGCGTATGAAATGTAGATAACATATCAAAATTTTATTTAAAGTTTAGAGCAGAATGATATCTTATGTGGTTCTTGAGATATCGGTCCGTGAAAACGCTATTTCTGATTGTGAGGTAACGTATCTTGAGGAATAGGAAATGACTAAAATGTTATGTTTATATTGTGTAGGTGTTTATCTGGAAAATCGGTGTCCTGTTTTTGGAAATGTGTATTCGTTATCGTGATACGCTACAAAAATTATAATGTTTGGTATCAAAAGATCCAACTGCGTGCATTGGCAAATATATACTTCTATTCATGGCAAATCGTCGAAATTTTTACGATGCGTTTTAATATTATGATCCCGAAAAGCTTTGAAATATGAAGTACTATCCAAATTTTACTCAACATTTATTTCATGTTATATAAGCAGTACACTGTGATGTAAGAGGAAAAAGACGGGAACCAGTTGAAAAATGCTACTCCTGGAGCACAGTAAAGGGAATATGTTCTCTGACACAAAAGTGTGGAACAAGCTGCCTCAATCCTCATTCCGACTTCCTCACCAACAATTTTGGCATGCGAACATATTCGCGCTTTTTTCGGTTGAATGTGAGTAGGACAGAGACAGTGCAACAGGCAGAGAGAGCTATATATGATGGAGAAAGGCATATGCATGAAAACAGTAGTGAGAAGCGAAACGAGATGACGGAAGTCAGGAACAGTGGCAACAACAAACTAAGACAGATGCAGGTAGTAGCAATTGGAGCAAAAGAGAAAACAGTGGGAAGCTGAGAGGAATTGAGACCATACATAAAGCATGAGCGTGCGGATCTCCAATACTATAGCACGAAACAATTTGTCCAATTCTTCCTATCCCCAGTACCCGCGTGCGAAAGTTTTCCGGTCTACAGGTCAAACCCCAAGCAAACCATCCCCATGGACACATGTGTAAAGGAGACAATCGTGATTGAATGAATGCCGACTGTAAGAGAGAAAGCAAGGATACTGGCAACAGGACAGGAAGTGAATGGGGCAACGTCAGTGGGGCAGAGACACGATGAAAGTGGCAGAAACAGACAGCAGTGAAGAATCGCGAGGGAAATGGATGAAGAATTTGAAAGCTTGACACAGACAGAAAGCGGCAGTGGGAGAGACAGCAAACAAACGGGCAGAGACATATATAGGCACTGACGTGAGACGACATTGCTGACTATTACGGCTTAACTGGACAAAAGTATTTACAAAGTTATGCGCTAAAAGTGCGCGTATATGTTCGCATGCCAAAATTTTTGGTGAGGAAGTCGGAATGAGGATTGAGGCAGCTGATTCAACACTTTTGTGTCAGAGAACATACTCGCCTTTTCTGTGCTCCGGCAGGAGCGTTTTTCAGCTGGCTACATAATGACGCAAAAAGCTAGTGCTGAACTGTTTAATTCTCAGTCCGTTTTTTCAGTGTTTCCCCCAATTATTTCACATACTGACACTTCGGGAGAAATTAGACGATGTTTTCTTCCTGTTTTGCCTACCGTAGTTTCTCTTTTGCTAGCTTCAAGAACTGTGTAACCATGCCTTCATAGTTAGTGGAAGTTCAACACAAATCGGGGATAAGCTATTAATGGTAAGGTTTTCTACAACGAAAAAAAAAAAAAAAAAAAAAAAAAATTAGGAAAAAGATGCACCAATGTATTATTTTGTATGAGAGCTGTTCTACTAATTGTGTGAGAATTTATTACGTTACAATTCCTTAAATACAAGCTCTGACAAAGTTTGGGGAACAGTCCGATAGCATTAACGTAGTTGAACTACAGTTACCTTACTGTCGTTCGAAACAGTCACCTCCCATAGCTATGCGCCACTGAGCTCTGCGATATATGTCCTGGAAACTTTGTACGAAGTCTTCTTTTGGGATGGCGTTCAAAAGCCTCGTCACGTTTCGTTGGATGTAAGAAATATCGTCAAATCTCTCTCGTTTCAAAGCGAGTTTGAGTAGAGGAAGTAGGAAAGAGTCTGGAGGATCGAGATCGGGCGAGTATGGTGGATGTTTTAAGTTGGCCCATTGCCTTTTCTGCTAGGAACTGTTTGACGATGTTGGCTGTGTGTGAGCAACTGTACCCGTGCAACTTTAACATCCACCATATTCGACAGATCTCAATCCTGCAGATCTATTGCCGCGGTGGAGCAGCCGAGCGGTCTAAAGCGCCTCGCTGCGGAGCGCGCGGTTGCTCGCCGTGGAGATTAAAGTCCTTCCTGGGGCATGGGTGTGTGTGTTTGTCCGTAGGTTAGTTTACCTAGGTTTAAGTAGTTTGTAAGCTACGGACTGATGACCACGCAGTTTGTTCCGATAGATTTACAGACATTTGAACATTTGATTTGCAGACCTATTCCTATTCACTTGACTCAAACTCGCTTTGAAAGGTTGTTGTTGTTGTTGTTGTTGTTTTGAGGGGCTTAAACGGTTCGAAAAGAAAGACATTTGACCATACTACTGACATCCAACGAAACATGACGAGGCTTTTGACTACCATCTCAAAGGAAGACTTTCGACAAAATTTCTAGGACATATATCGCAGAACTAAGCGATGGATAGTTAATGGGACGTAAATACTTCGAAGGACAGTAAGATACTGTAGTTCATAGTTCATCTACGTTAATTCTGCACGGCTATTCACCGAACTTTATTGTCAGATGTTCAAATGTTTGTAGAGCTTATGGGACTTAACTACGGGTTCCTAAACTTACAAACTACTTATGAACTAGCTAATCCTAAGGACGGCACAAATATCCATGCCCGAGGGGGGATTCGAACCCCCGACCGTAATGGCAGTGCAGACCGTGACTGGCGCGCCGCAGACCGCTCGGCCACCGCGGCCGGCTTATTGTCAGAGACTGTGCATTCAAAACCACCTCCTTTACCAATTTGTGAAAGTAGCTGCCGCGTGGAAGTGACAGTGCGGGAGTAACAAAATTTCGCACGGGAGAAATGAATAACAGCAACAAAGGTGCAACTGCAGTAGTGGTCATGTGGATCAATATCTACAAAAATGGGCAACGAAGACGTCTTGAATTCAATAATGGCGGAATACTTACAGCAGTCAAATACATCGGTTAATATTAGTTGCAATAGACAGACAAAGCAATGGTTGTCAAAACAAATAATATACCAAGTATTATCCACAGCACACCTTGAAATGGTCTGCGGAGTATACACGTAGATGTAATGACTTGCGTGGTCTCTACTACTGATACCTACAAAGCACTTGTTGAGTCCATAACACGTAGAAGAAGTGCGTTCCGAAGATAGTTCCGCGCAACATGAAGCAGGGTTTTGAAATTTTGTATTCATAAATGCCTATGAGATCTGTAAAAATTATGATAAATTCCAGAAGACGCACAGACGTTAACGATATTAGCACTTAGTAAAGTCTGTGAGATAGAAAGCCACCTAAAGAAGGCGTGACCGAGATTCAAATCCCCGTCCTTCAGATTGAGTTTTCGCCCCGTGGCCAGCAGCACGTGGCAGGGCCAAGGCAGTTCAGTTCACTGTCACTGCGCAATAAATACATCGACCAGGCAATGAAGGAAGTAAGTGAAAGGTTCGAGAGAGGATTAAACATTCAGGGTGAAAGGAAGGGAAACGGAAAGTTCATGGCCAAGAGAAGTTTACAAGCGTAAAAAATTGGCCTTAATTTGAGGAACAAGTCCCACAGCGGCGAAAAATGTCAAGACTTGTTCCAATGAGTGCTTTGTAAGTGTGTGAAGTGCGCGCCACGTACTTCCGCCGCCCGCCGCCATGCACGCACGGCGCGGCGTTCTTACGACGTCAGCCACGAGCGCCCTCTGCTGCAACTCCGCTCGTGGCCACGAATGCTGCATCGGCCACTTGGGAATCAGATAGGCACCAGTTAAAATTTGGCTATCGGATAGGCACTAGGAATCATCAGTAGGCAGGCCTCTATCTAAACTATGTATCAGCATTCTGCAGTCAAGAACTATGTAAAAGTTAAGTATTATAGCAAGACTCCATGAAATATATATCTTGTTATAATTTAACCTAGTGATTCTAGTTTCTGATGTCCCACTGGCTGGTCACCTCCGTACCTGCACACGCGTACATCCTTTATTCCTGTGTCGGTCTCTCTTTACTCGGCCACCGACACCCAGGACAACCGGCGGGAACGAGACACAAAAGTGGCGACGAGGATGGGATACAAAAGTGGCGACGACGATGGGATACAAAAGTGGCGAGGATGGGATACAAAAATGGCGAGGATGGGATACAAAAATGGCGACGAGGATGGGATAAAAAAGTGGCGACGAGGATGGGATACAGAAGTGGCGACGACGATGGGATACAAAAGTGACGAGGATGGGATACAAAAATGGCGACGAGAATGGGATAAAAAAGTGGCGACGAGGATGGGATACAAAAGTAAGCAATTTTTTCAGCCTTTTGGACGATTAATTTTATATTATCGTTCTATTTCAGCTCCGTGTGCTGATATTTTATGGATGTAACTATTTCCGTGTTCTGCAATGGCCTAGTCATGTGTACTCATAAGTGTTCCCAAACCGTTATATTTGTAAAAGATGAGGGTACATTGCCATTCCCTGCGCTTTTGGTAGGGTTTTCACAACTTCAACGGTCGTATGGACAGGAATTAAAAAAAAAATTACGTGCCTGATATTATGACCTAGACTAACTTCGTATCTGAAGTGTATCGGAATCAGCGAGGAGCATTTGGGTAGTGTTATTTGTAAGTTAAACCTGAATGTTACTGCAACCTTTATTAAATAAAACCGATTGGTTATAAGCGACAGACCCCCACGCTTCGAACATGTGCCACTTTTGAATTGTGTTTATTTTGATAACATTAAAAAATGATTTCCAAATTTTGTCATTTGACACATTCGTGGATTTCGGAAGATGTTTGTTCCGTTCGAGAATGAAGCGAACGAAAAGTGCGTGGCATATTAAAATTACTATTTTGTACAAAACTTTATGAGGAGATTTTTTTTAGGAAAATTCTGATGTTTGTCTGCAGTCTCGACATAGCATGAAACGTCGGGAGGATCATCTGACAATCCTTTGAGGAGACCGATTAAGACTCCTTTGCTTCCTCAAATGTCAGAACAGAAGCTGTACTTGTGCGTCCTGAATAATATGGGGCAGATTATCCAGATAACTGGTGGCCACGAACTTGGTCATGATAAACTGCTATGATCGTCAGTCCCCAGACTTACAAACTACTTAAAATAACTGACAACAAGGAAAACACACACACACACACACACACACACACACAAACGTTCGCGGGACGACCCGAACCTCCAACGGCGAGCAACCGCACGCTCCCCAGCTTGGCGAGTTAGAGCGCTCGGCCACTCCAACGCGACGATTTTCATAACGGCGACACTTGTCACAGGCCCTTTACCCGATCGAGTACATTTCTTATAGCAGCAGGATAGTTAAGTTGCAGCAGTGGATTCTCCACTGTGATAGTAAAGGGTCACGACGAGAGGATTCTATGTTGAAAAAGTGTTGCGTTTGACGGCGCATTTTACACGCGATTCTCATGCGTCGATATTTACATGTTGCTGTCCAGCGTCATCTATTGGACTTTCGATGCACTCGTTGTTGAATTTCAATAAAACTCCAAGTCATTTCAAGTTTCTCTGTCAATTTATACCTCTGTACATACATTATCGGATGGCTTAGAGCATTTTAACGAACTTTTGGGTCGCCCTGGGCACGAGAAATGAATTCATGTTTATAATGGTTCTATATCATAATATCGATTTATGATTGTCGATAGTTATCTCAATATGTATCGACGTAGTCAACACGTATCGTCCGGAAGGCAGACATCTCTCTCCGCGCACCGCGCATTTGTTCACGTAACGGCCACGTGACAGTCGACCCGTGTTCGTCCGACCGGAAAAATGAGTAGCTGCGCTGTAAACTCGTTTAGCCGCATTGCGTGTCGACCTCGCTGTCGGAATACGTTGCAGCGGCAGCCTTGGAGCCGCCTGTAGATCAAGTTTTATGTAAGTACCAGACCAGCTCGTTCTCACGGCCGGCGGGAATGTGATTCCGGAACCGGCACTTAAACGGCTGCAAATACTTCGCGACCAGTTGTGATCGTGCACCTGATGTCAGAAGCGGAGCGCCTGCCGAGAAAAACGAACAAGAAAGTGGATTGGCTCTCAGCCACTCAGCCATTTCAATTTCCTAGCTTTTTATTATATTGCCGACATCATAAGCAGCAGAGAAAACTTTGCGAGGTGTGTACATCATTGAATACCCATCAGTTGCCTAATTCTTCTATTTGCAAAGTTAATTCAGAAGGACCGAATTAACATTGAAGATGACTAAGACTCTCAGTGCTTGCTGCAAAGACATGATAATGATCTTTAAAAAGTGAGTAAATGTAATGCACTAAGTGTAAATGGGCTATCATTTGACTACGCGATCGCTGATGCTCCGACTGGTAAGTTCACTTACTGATTTGTAACTTTTTGGCCTTTGAGCACAACTGACAAACTCTTAGATGTGCTACTTATGTGTAAATCTTTAGTTTTGTGTAACGTGTTTATGTTTATAGTGTAGTGCCCTGTGCGTGTGTACTGCGTGTGATTTGGTGCTGTGCAAACGCCGATCTACAAGCATCAGTTGAGATCGTGATGTGGAGTGTACATGCTGCAGCCTGCGACATCGGCAGACGACGGCGACTGGAGGAAAGATGGCAACTATCAATCAAACTAGAACTGTCTGCTGAATTGGGAGTCGAACTCGCTGCCTCCTGTGGGCAAATGCTCTATCGCTAGAGGTCTGCGCGGATGCCTATATCCGCAGTATATTTTACTTTGCGAATAAATTTGTGAGCGACGCGGATACCCGCGTGTTATATGCGGGTGAAGAGTGAGGTATCTGCCCAGTACGTCTGTCTAAATGTTAGGTGAAAACTTCAAGCCTGTGGGCATTCTTGGAACTCTCGCAGGGTGCAGGCAGACCGCAAGTCTGTTGTCCTCATCCCCTGGCCACAGCCACAGACAATAATATACAGACGCACAGAGCAACATATACAGAGAAGAAGCCCCTCCCTAAACCTCTGTCCTTCGCTTCCCTTGTAGTTCCGTAAGATGCCCGCAGATGTCAGACGGTGCCCTAGCTTAGTACCGGTAGACCACACTGGAGGCGCTTCTCAGGGTGCCTCTCGTATATCAGAGGGTAGCGGTGAGGGGAGGCTGAGGAAAATAGCTTTGTTACTGGAAAGGCCAATGCGGTTTTAACCGACATTTCTCGTAACCTAACTGTCTGTTTTTGTCAAACATTGCCGGAATAATACGAGTTTCTAAGCCTGAAGTTCTGTTTATGTTGAATATTAGAGTACTGAAAAGTGCAAATGAGCTCCAGAAGTTATTATACAGTATCCAGTGCGTTCAATTTATTACTTCTCAGGAAGAACTCTTACAGCAATAATTATGGCACGTCTGTCTGTACTTTACAGTCAATGAAGCGTTCTTATTAAAATAAAGCCTGTCGATCAACTTAAAAGTTGCACAGCTGAAGGACTGGACTGAGTGTTTCCTTTTGAGTACTGAGATATTTACACCCTCTGCCAACGATAAAAACAATGATCATCACGTTGAACTCCAAACCAGATTAAGAATTTTACTCCAGCTCAATCAGAAATGGGGGCTACAGCAAACTATTTTTGGCACATCTTCAGATTATTGGAACATAGTATTTTATTGAACTGCTAATTTCTTTATTATTTTTTTATTTGATACCCTTTTTGAATATAGTTCCTAGGTGTATATATGCAGAATGAAGCAGCATATGAACATCTGTATCGATACAAAGATTCTCAGCCGGATCTCCTGCCCGTCTCCAATATATAGGAGTAGCACCTGCATGTTGTACGGGGATTCACCTACATCTATATTGTCAGTCACACTGAAGTGCCTGGAAGAGTGTCCATCGAACCACTTTCATACTATTTATCTTCCACTCCATTCTGTAACAGCGTGCGGGAAGAAAGAACTCGTAAATCTCTCCGATCGAGATCTGATCTCTCTTCTTTTGATTTGATTATCATTTGCTTCCTATGTAGGTGGGAGTCAACATTATATTGTCACATAGAAAGTCGACTGTTTAAATTTCGTAATAGATCTCGCCACAACAACGCCGTTGTTGTAGTGATTCCCACTGCAACTCCAGTATTACTGGTGACACTGTTACTTGTAACTAGAAAATAGAGAACGAGCTGCACTTCTTTGTACTCTTTCCATGTCCTCCTTCAACCTCACCTGATAAGGATCCCATACTGCGCAGCATTGCTCCAGATGAGGACAGGCGAAGTGTCCGTAGTTTCTTTTGAAATTCTATTCCACCCGTTGAAGTAGAATAATTTCTGCTGAGTGACAATTAATATATAGTGTAAGAAATGTGTGTTGCTAACTTCAAATACGATTATTATGATGTTCCAACTTGTATCTGTAGTAATTGAAACTTTGTGAAATTGATCACTTCGGTATATTTGTAATTCAAAAGCACTGAAAATGTTAAAAATTTGCTTTAATGGAAATTAAACAAATTTCAACAGAACACTTGTGAGTGAATCAATAAATTCCCATCCAACACATTTCAGCAACAGTGACTGTTTCCACTTTCAAATTACAGCTTTTACAAGTAATTATTGCTCATTTTCGTACATCCAAAAGTCGAGAAATCTACTCTTCAGAAAATTCTGGCCATTCTAAAGCAAACACGAAGTGCAATTTGACAAGAAGATCAATAGAACCAGCCAACGTTTGAACCAACTCATATGCTAACAGTGATGGAAGTGATAGAACTGGGGCATATAAATCCGATGCACACTGCCATGCTGATGCAAAAACTTTAGCAAATTTTAAAAAGACGGACCAGCACATTATGTACACAGTAGCCATTTTCAGAAATTGGATATTAATCCATATACATGCTGCGGCATAATTCATAGCACAGAATTTGATTCAGTAATAATACTGACAAACATGTCTTTACAGAAGAAATACAGAATTATATGGAAAATTCTAAATACCTAATATTCTGAGTAGACAAGAGATTAAACGGAGACTTGCAAATGGACCCATACCTTTGGTTTACAATCCGTGATCCTATTGGAGATGGTATACGTTTTCTTTGCTTAGACCTTAGATATGCAGGACGCCGTCAACTACAGAATGGATTACAATAAAAATATGAACAATTAACTCAGTGAAACCGGCCATTATTCACACCAACGAACATCAGCAGAAATGAAGGCGGAGTTAACTGACAGACTCACCAGGGATCGAACCCGATACCTTTATGTCCGTTGTCTAGCACTTGAGAGACATTCAACCTGAAGGAAGCTAAAAAATAGGAACCGAACTGTGTGGACAAAACAAGCGTTGGTTATAAAAACTAATGTGAAATGAACTAAGTGACTTAGCACAACAGTTGAGGACTCTGCCTTCACGATACTTCACTTTACCAATAGGCGCCCCAAGCGGCGTACAGTCAACTAAATGAGACATTAGTAACTGATTAACAATCTTATGTGCAGGGTGCCACAAAAAAATAACCTGGTAAAAGTGGGCTCGAAATCGGATACCAAAGATCAGTGAGAAATTGTATATCTGCGGTACTGTATAGCACATATCTTTTACAGCAAGTCCTTTGCTCTCCGTAATTTTGGAAGGTGGTAGTAAAGACCAAACTCTAATATGTACACTTATGATCAGCAGAAGAACTTTGTCTCTTTGTATCGAGATGAACAAATGCTCATAGCTCTTAAGGTGTCCATTTTAGAGTCCGTGTGTTACCATACAGTTTTCCTTGTTTCGATGTAAGGAACCTGTCCCCAAAATTTAACTTTTTTAATACCTTGTCTCTCACATATATTGATGGAGATATTGAAAGCAATATTCATGGTAAAACCACTGGAGTTTGACTCCCAATGGCTTGTTTATTAGGTCAAACCAAACGAATTGGCTCTAGCGGTGCTAGTGACTCTAGACAATGCAGTGTACAGGTTGGGATCGAGAGGTGGAGGCGGAGTATAATTTCCGTGCGGGGTTTGGAGAGTGATTGGAGAAATCAAGAGTACACGCAGCATGTTTCGTCTCCAGGAGAAGGTATACTTCCAATTAAGGGATACATGAGCTGGTTCTTAAGGCCTGAGGAGTGGCACCAGTGGAAGATAGGAGTTCAGCATTGTGCTAGGAGACTGCGGGTGCTAGCCCGGTGGTCTGCAGAGCGGGGGGATCGTGCTGCTCGGTCGAGAGTTGAACGCGGAATCCCCCATGGACTCACTGCCCGTCTTGCAGCTAGCGGACACCGAATCTAGGACATTACACGCTCGAGTCCCTGATTGGTGGGAATCTTTTGGTAGCTCCACGTTCTGGGCTCTGTTTGGCTGGCGCTCTTTGGTGGGGGCTCGGTACTAGCGTGTTGCTCAGCAGTTTTGGGGCCGGTAGTTGCTGCAAGTGCTGGTTCAGAGGATTGCCAAACTAGGGTCAATGGCACCGGACGCGCGGTGTTGAAACGTACGGCTGGCGGCCGGAATTGGGGACAGGGCATCGACCTCACGTTGGCGCACGGAAGGTGGTTGTTGCCTTGGTGAATGTTATCTTAGCACGGAAATTTCACTTATACTTCAAAAGGAAATTAAATGCCAGTAAAAGTACCAAGAATATTTTGAAAACTCGAGACTCCTACGTGTCACTGGTGTACAGCAGCAACTCTGTTCCACTTGCCAATCTGTGAATTGATTTCAGAGGCTACAACTGGTACGGACACACATGTCCACTTTCTTCAATCTTTTGAACTGGACAGGTCATTTTCCGGCCAGCTGGACACTTACCAATGTTTCAGTATCTTAAAGTGTTTCCATGGTAACTTTCATTGCTTCATGCACAATGTGCTTCTGAAAAGTTCGTTGAATGATCCCGTATTTTACAGACCACGCTGGTGAGGATGAGGTACCGACGCATACACACTGAGCGACAAGACAACGGAGCCCCCCTAACAGGGTCAGCGTGAGAACTCGTATGATTGCAACATGGAGCGCAGAATAAAGCAACGCGTTAACATCAAGTTTTGTTTCAAATTAAGCAAAACGGCGACGGAGAGACATTGAATGTTAGTGCGAACATATTGTGTTGAAACAGTGAGTAAAAGTGTGTGTTTGAGTGGTTTAAACGCTTTTGAGACGGAAAGGAAGATGTCGAGGATGAGCCACGTTCGAGTCGATCACAGTCCCAGAGAACATGGAACGAGCGTGACGGATGCTTGCGGATGATCGACGGTTGTCTTTGAGACGGTTGCAGAGATCCAACAACACGTGACCTACGTGCTTCGAGGGATTCCACAAGAAGCGTTTGCTGACAGTTTGCAACAGCTGCACTACCAATGTCAGAAGTGTATTGTAGCTGTTGATGATTACTTTGAAGGCCAGTAAAGGTTTTTGTTTGTAACTCTTATTTCCTGAGACCATTCAACGAACTTTTCAGACACACATTGTAATTTAGGGGTTGTAGTAAATCAGATTAGCGATAGTGTTGTAAATTTGGTGCGCTCACGTTTAAATACCGGGCCATCAAATCTATTAATCAAATCACATCAACAAACCAATACCTCAAACTATCAAGCCAAGCAATCAAACAAAACCACAAAGCCAAACAAACAACCCAAACCAATAATCCAAACCGTCAACTCAATCCATTAGGCAAACAATCAAACAAATCAAACCAACACTTTATGGGCTTTGTCGCCGACTGTCATACTGTTGCACCAGAACAAGATGACTCATTGGGAATATCGTGAACTGTAATGGAGAGGCACCTATGGAAAGAATATTCACTGGTCTAATTTTTCGAACGACCATTCGCAGGAAGCTACCCCAACTTCTCTTGAGTATTGGGTTAATTCATTGCGGACAATAAATCAAATTCGCCTTTCGCCCAATAAAAACGAATAGGAACCACCACGAAATTTCTTCATCTGGATGTTTGTCTTTTTTATGCGTATAGTACACCCGGCTGTGATATAAGGCACTTACAATCTGTCAAGTTGAACCGAAGTCCATAGTTACCGCTAGAAGCGCTAACAAACCATTCTGAATCATTACACTGTTTCAGTCTGAAACTGGAATGAACTAAAGCTTCGCAAGTTGGTACAAAACATGGGCTTAAGGCGACAATTACACTCAGGTCGAAATTCTGAATGTTTCAGCAATAGTCAACTAACCGACTGCTCCTGTTTGTAATAACTATGGGCAAGGCCAAAAATTCTCCCAAAAACGCAATGCATTTTTTTTTTTTTTTTTCAAAAAGGGTGGATGGGAAGGGGTCTCCAATATAGCTCATTCATGTGCCACACAATAGCCACCATATATCAGAAATTTTAAAGAGCCATCTATTGGTCTTCTCCCACAACATTCATGGGGTTGTAACAAGTTGCATAAGTGCACAAGACGATAGAAACCTGTATAATGCAATACTGCGAGTCGTCCATGAACTTGCACAACTGCTACACGTTCATGAACTTGACCCACTTGTTATACACCCAAGCACGGCAATGTGTGCAGAACTACAACCGGCTCTTTTACATGAGTGTGGGGGGGATGAATGTGACTGGTCGAATAGCAGACTGAGTAGCCACTAGAAACGTGAATGGACGTGCGTGACTCAGTCGACTGCCTATGTAGGGCAGGTGCCATGTTGGTTTCCAGCACACGGGACAAGACAGCGCTGCAAGGTGTTGTAGCATGTGATCGGCCTTGGCCGTACCGCTGTTGAGTGTTTCCTCCAGTCTGAACTCCTCAGCCAGAAAATGACGCAACAGGCCGTGTTGAATTTCTGGCCGACAGTGGGCACCCTAATCAAAAATGTTCAAATGTTTGTATAGTCTATGGGACTTAACTACGGGGTCATCAGTCCCTAAGCTTACAAACTACTTATGAACTACTTACGAACTAGGACGGCACAAATATCCATGCCCGAGGGGGGATTCAAACCCCCGACCGTAGTGGCCGTGTAGACCGTGACTGGAGCGCCTTAGTCCCCTCGGCCACCGCGGCCGGCGGCACCCTCATCGGCCAACGTCCAACGGCAATCTTTTTGCATTCTGCCCTTTAACCAGGTGTTATCATAATATTGGTCCTCCAGCTTTCTTTGTCTTCTGGCATTCTTTATCTCATTACATACTTGTTTTTCAGTTAGAATGTATCTACCAACTATTAACTTTTCCGCCCTCTTTTTTTCTTTCACCATCTCCTCTAAAGTATTTGTAAGTAAGCAATTTCTTCTTTGGTTCTTGGTTAAATCGCTTATAAAATTTTTATTGTCTCAGATTAGTCATAATATTTCTTCATTGTTAACTCTTTCTGTTTGACAAATTCTACATCGTCATCCATATTCTCTTGTCAGATACCGTATTTTCCATCTTCTATCCTTAATCACGTTTCTGCATATTCCAGCAGTCCATCATTGACTTAGAAAGCAGCTGCTGAGCTGTAAACGTTTTCTACAGGTAAATGTGGAAATAGCTATGAAATACACATAAAATTTCTATCTATTTCAGAAAGGTAGCAAGCTGCAGATAATGTTAATAATTTCAAAAGGAGTATTAGGCAAAAACTAACTGAAAACGACAAAAAAAAGAACAAAGATGGAAGCTTAGATGGGATAGTGATGACACCAAAGGAAGAAGTATGCAACGCAATGGCCAGTAAAAATTCTTGAATAACACATGAAATATTAAATGCAATAAGACAACTAAAAATAAGATTAGTAGGCAGTGTATGGAAAGAGAGACTGACTAGAGAATAAATGAAAATGAGAGTGAATGATAATGATGAAAGCTCCTTCTGGGGGCAAATCGCTTTGTTGAAGTATTGACCGTGCATGTGGGTAAACTTGCTTGTTCCTCTGAAGTTGACGTCTGAGCCGGCAGTAGCATGCACAGCTTCGGTACGTGATCCCCCATGCCAGATGTACCTCCGCAGACAAACAAGAAGAACAGTGTCCCACAACGCTTAATCTCTCTCACATCAAATGTTCAAATGTCTGTAAATCTATCGGACCAAACTGCGTGGTCATCAGTCCGTAGCTTACAAACTACTAAAACCTAGGTAAACTAACCTACGGACAAACACACTCAACCATGCCCCAGAGATGTCTCTAACCTCCACGGCGAGCAACCGCGCGCTCCGCAGCGAGGTGCTTTAGACCGCTCGGCTACTCCACCGCGGCTCTCTCACATCCAATTCCATAATCATTTCTCCTGGTATCCAACCCAACAAGTGATGTAGTCAGTGATGAGTTGTGTGTGGCAAACGGCAAGATGTGCCATGGACGAATTCTGAATTATGTCAGTTGTCATCCCTGTGCAATTTCTATTTCACTGTGTCGGAGTAAGCTGTTGAGCAAATTAATGTCAAGTTCTTTTGGGACTAAAATGGAGAATACAAAAAAAAAAAAAAAAAAAAAAAAAAAAAAAAAAAAAAAAAAAAAAAAACTGAGAGACTGAAACACCCAAGCATCAGGGATAGAGCTGATGGAAGCTCTTTCTACGAGTAGACTGGGCGACATACCAGCCCAAAATGGAGAAACCTTTAATGAGAGGTTGAACTTGGTCATGATCAAATCCTTATCTGGGCTTTAAAGATGTAAAATTCTTAAATAACAAAAAGAAAGTGAAGGCAATGAAAGGCTATTTGACGTAAATGCAGGGATAAAAAACTAAAATAAAGAGGGGGGGCTGCCTCAGAGTATAGAGGGTAGACGTACTTCTTATACCTCTAACAAGGAATCCCACGAGTGTGTTGTAACAAGGTCAATCTCTAGTAACGGCCATGTTGAAACAATGTGATGAAAGTTACGACAGGAAAAATATTAGCTGCTAGTTACTCAAATGAGCTGCAACATTTTGTGTGTATCAGTGGTAAGACGGAAAGGTGCAGAGGTTAACCTTCTACGGGATGTATGTATTACACTTCACAAAATGGACATCGTCGACAGTCATGAACGAGGGGAGCTCAAATGAAAAGGTACGACACGACACTGTGGGTGTAGTTGAATTCCTTATTGAAAGGTAATCTCCAGAGGCCTGAACACAACTATCCCACTGTTTAAAGAGCCCAAGGATTCCCTGTTCCCAGAATTCCTGTGGCTGTGACGAGAACGAGTCCTCTACTGTGCCTTCAGTTCATCGCCAGAGTTGAACCCCTTCCCTTTGTTTAGCGGACCAAACAGATGGCAGTCACAGGGCGATATCTCCGGGCTGTAGGGCGGATGCTCAAGCTGCTCACCTTGAACTTGGCAAGAACACTTCACGGAAACGGGCACTCCACTTTCTCACTAACTTGTCGGACACACAGACTCCCCGTGTACGGGCACCATCCGGCGATTAATATCGGCCAGTTTGACACTTTCCGCGCTCAGAAGTCTGGTAACACCTCGCTGCTCCTCAATCGCCGAATTTTGCCACGTGAACGGCATGATATCCTCACATGCACTGCCGCGTCAGTTGGTCGGACCACACAACTGCCTGACCTACTTCTCTCCTACATCGCGAGCGGGCGCCCGCGCATGCGCACAACCAGGTCGGACACTACATTCGCGTCCCTAGCTGTCGCTAACCAGAAGTGGCTTGAGGAGAAAAGCAAGACCGTAGAAGAATGTATAACTACGGCAAAGACAGATACCGCCTACACGTAAAAAAAAAAAGGTAAAAAAGAAGACATTTTAAGAAAAGACAACAGTATGAATATCTATAATTGAGATGGAAAACCAGTTCTAAGCAAAGAAGGGAAAGCTGAAAGATGGAAGGAATGTATAGAAGGCCTGTACAAAGGAAATAAACTTGGCGGTAGTATTTTAGAAATGGAAGACGAAGTAGAGGAAGATGAGATAGGAGATGTTATATTGCGAGAAGAATTTGACAGAGTACTAAAAGATTTGAGTAGAAACATGGCCCCTGATGTAGATGATGTTCCGTCTGAACTGCTGTCATCATTAGGAGAGCCAGTCATGAAGAAATTGTTCCACCTGGTATGCAAGATGTGTGAGACAGGGGAAATACCCTCAGACTTCAAGAAGAATATAGTGCTTCCAGTACCTTCCAATTCCAAAGAAAGCAAGTGCAGACAAATGTGAAAATTAAATAACTATCAGTTCAACAAGTCATGGTTTCAAAATACTAACACGAATTATTTACATACGAATGGAAAAACTGCTGTAATCCGACGTTAGGGAAGATCAATTTGGATTTAGGAGCAATGTAGGAACTCGGGAGGCAAACTCACATTACGACTTGTCTTAGAAGATAGATTAAGGAAAGGGAACCCTACGTTTTTAGTAATTGTGGATCTGGAGAAAGCTTTTGGCAGTGTTGACTGGAATACACTCTTTCAAATTCTGAAGGTAACAGGGGTAAAATATAGGGAGCGAAGAGTCGTGTTCAGTTTGTACAAAACCAGACAACAATTATTAGAGCTGAAGGGCATGAAAGGGTCGCAGTGGTTGGGAAGGAAGTAAGACAAGATTGGTCTTTCCCCAATGTTGTTCAATCTGTACACTGACCAATGTGTGAAGGAATGCAAGGAGAAATTTGGAGAGAGAATAAAGTCCAGGGAGAGCGAATAAAAACCTTGCAGTTTGCTGACGACATAGTAATTCTGTCAGAGATAGCAAAGGACGTGGAAGAGCAAGTACATGGAACGGACAATGTCTTGAAAGAAAGGTATAAGATCAACATTAACAAGAGTAAAACGTTATTTGGGTAGCAAGGTAACTTATCATGGCCAAAGTAAAGAAGATATAAAATTGGGAATTGCTGTGGGAAGAAAAGCGTTTCTGAAGAAGCGAAGTTTAGTTTAAATATTAGGAACTCCTTTCTGAAAGCATTTGTCTAGAGTGTGGCAATGTATGGGAGTTAAATGTAAACGATAAGGAGTTCAAACAAAAAGATGAAAGAAGCTTTTGTAATGTGGTACTACAGACGAATGATGAAGATTAGATGGGTAGATCACGTAACTAATGAGGAGGTCCTCAACAGACTTCGGAGGAAAAGGAGTTTCTGGCGTATTCTGACTAAGACAAGGAATAGGTTGATGGGACACATTCTGAGACATCAGGGAATCGTCAACTTAGCATTCAAAGGAAGTGTGTGGGATACAAATAGTAGAGGGAGAACCGAGGGACGAATACAGTAAGCAGATTCAAAAGGATGTAGGTTGTGGAACGTATTCTCATAAGAGGCTTCCACAGGGTAAGGTAGCGAGGAGAGTTGAACCAAACCAGTCTGCAGACTGAAAGACCACAACAACAACAACAACAACAGCTGTCGCACTAAGTTATCGCAAAGCGGCATATTCAAATTTCAACCGGTTTGGTTGTTAATAGGTTTCGTACCTTTTCATTTGGACACTCCTCATACATTCAGAACGGACCATTAACTTGAATCATGAACAGCAAATGAAAAATGGCGCACCACACTGATCGCAAAGGTTCGCTTCATCAAGATCGAAGGCGAACCCCTTGGGAGTTGGAAACCGTGTATACGTTCAGCTTCATATGCGCTATTAAAAAAAGTATGTAATATCATATTGGTGTAACTTTGCTTGATTCGCAATCTGCGTACAAAAATCATAGCCGTTACAGCAAATTATCCCTCCTCATGAGTGTGTGACATTGCAGTTCATACCATCTGAAACCACAGAACAAATTAAGCCATTGGATGTCTGTATCTTCTGTGTCTATAAAATATATTAAGATTTTCCACAGCTACGCCTTAAAATTTCACAATAAGTCCAACGACTGCTTCGCTATCCGTAGTTGTTTGGACGTTTAAGGGGGACAAAACTGCAATGGTCATCTGTCCCCCATTCCATCACTAAGCGTCACAAGTAAAACCGTGGACGTGAAAGAAAAGTGCCCAGAATTTAAGTTTGCAAAGTGAGTGTGGGAGGGAGGGGAGGGGGGTAATCGCACTGATTCCAGAAAACATCAACAAATTCGATAAGAAACAAAACGAAAAGAGACGATCACACAAACACACCTTACAACAAAGGGAAATAAAACAAAGAAGTCGATGTCTGTGGTTGGCGGGACCATAAGAGTAAAAAGGAAAAGTCAACCACTCGGCAGCACAAGTAAATCTCCAGTTAGAGAGAATGATAAAAAAACCCTGCTCGAATAAAACATAAAACTGAATTTGCTGTTGAGGAATCGTCACGTAAAACAACTGATAAAACGTCAGGGAGGATAAAACACCACCGCAAGGCGGCTAAAACAGGACAGTCCATCAAGATGTAGACTATTGTCAAATGTAGCCACACTGGCATTGGGGCGGGTCCTCACCACGAAGGAGATGTCCATGGGTGAGCCGCGTATGGCCAATGCGGAGCCGACACAGCACCATTGAGTCCCAGCGAGAGATCCGCATGGAGGGACCCCACACTGCTGAGGTCTCCTTGAAAACCCAGAGTTTGTTAGGCGTGCTCAGGCTAAGCTACTGAGCATCCCAAAGTCGATGTACCCGGTGGCGCAACAATGAACTGAGATCAGAAACCGGGAGGCCGATTTCCAGAATGGACGCACCGACAGCCTGCTTGGCAAACCTGTCAAACACGTTCGTCGCCCAGAATACCCACATGACCCGGAGACCAGATGAACACCACCGATCGCCCGAACGGTACGAAGCGTCTCCTGTATGGCCAACACCAGGAGAGACCGCGGGTAACACTGGTCCAGAGCTCTAAGGCTGCTATCCGTTTAACGTCATTCTATTCCATCAGGTCTCATCACTAGTTACACCAACACCTAGCTGAACGTCCTGCAAGATTTTCAGATGAGCGTTACTAAAACTTTAACATGTAATCTCGCATTCAATGGGATCCTATTAAGACAGGAAACGAGGGAACAAGAGAGAAGTCCTTTTTTTTCTCCCTCTTTTTTTTTTTTTTAATGGGACTTAACTACGGGGTCATCAGTCAAAAAAAAAAAAGTTTATTAAGCTTATGGGACTTAACTACGGGGTCATCAGTCCCTAAACTTACAAACTACTTATGAACTACTTACGAACTAGGACGGCACAAATATCCATGCCCGAGGGGGATTCGAACCCCCGACCGTAGTGGCCGTGCTGACCGTGACTGGAGCGCCTCAGTCACCGCGGCCACCGCGGCCGGCGGTCATCAGTCCCGAGAGAAGTCTATTACCAGCAATTTACGAAATATAACCTCGCAATTAGGCAATCGAAACATACATCCAGAAAGGTATTCTATAATAAGGTGGAAGCTCCATGCGCCAACTTCATATGCCAACCATTCCAGAAAACACTCGAAGGAAGAGGATCGTGAGCAGAAAATTACAATCTGAATGTAATGGATGTTTTCAAACTCACTTTCCTCAGCGCACTATGGTGGACACAAAGCTTCTGTCCATACTCGTTTATACTAAACAAAGGGAGAATATGAATCTACAAGGGAACGTGTTGGGAAACTGGGAATGTTTCAGTCGTTCAAGTAAACAAGAACCGTTGCATTGTTTCCAATTCTTCTGCACCAAGCAGGAGAGAGTTTAATTTCACCCCTACTTAGGCTGTTGTAGATTGATATCGCAGGAAGATATATTCCATGCATGGAAGACGGCGAAGGGTTTTCATTCCGAAGCAACGGAGAACTTATAACGAAGCTAAGGATATCCTACTAACCAGTCAGTGCTCTTCCCTTGTAAGGGCATTAGACAAAGTGATTACCGTGGTTGTTACGGAAGGGAGAATGTTAAATGTGTATCCTTTGCATGACAACCTGTTAAATGACGCGAAATAACACATCAGCTTGTTGGGAAGGTAGAAAAACCAGTACACTTCCACTCTCCATACTCCTGAATACAAAATGGGCTTGCAATACGATAAGACGAACTACTGTGAAACCTAATGGTGAACGAACTCAACCAAGAATGATACGCAGATGATTTAGTCACAGTAATACTTGGCACAATTTCTTACGGTCGTTAGAACAATGGTACAATGCGGTTGATAGTGAAAAAATTGGTGCAGGAAGCAGAGTGTAAGGCTCAGCCCCAAGAATACTGCACTGCTGTAATAGCGTTGCGAAGGTAGACTATAAGAACTCTGCTAGTACTTACACCGCTAGAAAGGTTTGCCGTAAAAACTAGGGTCTAGTATTCACTACAACACTATAATCAGATCTCTGATACAGGAGGTTCACCGAAGCATTACCTGATTTCAAAATGAAAATATGGATCAATATAATAGAGTTACGCATACAACAAACGTTGTGTTTACAGCGAAATCTGTAATAATATGTATACAAGTTGTATAGACGTTCCGAAATGGGTAAAAGAAAAAAACAGATGGTGCTGTAAACGCAATACATCTAGTGCCTATAAATAGTGCACGCCCCTCACATACCGAACTCACAGTAAATTTTCAAACTAGGTATGGTGTGTGGGAGGGGTGATTGGGGGGGGGGGGGGGCAACATCAGAACTAACAGAAAAAACGAGTCAACACTAAGAATACGGACCGGAAAAGTTTTCTCAACTTAAGGCATCACATTGTTGAAGAAAACTAAGCAACAAAAACATATTTGACCAACTCGATAATGGACGCAGTGAAACGGCCAAACCACAAGAATATGGAACTCCAGGACACCTGGAAGATATACCACCTGAAATAAGAAGGACGATAGTAGAAAATGACTTGACAGGAAAAGGCTTTTCATACGCCAACCTCAAACCAAGGCGCAAGTACAGCAGCACTGATATCAGAAAAAGGAAGGAAAAATAAGAAATTTACATCCAAATGAAGAATCCTGGCAAATAGTACGAATTTTTGCAGAAGAACAAATTGGAACACCGCCACGATACTTTCTCCCCAGAATAGTGGTCCAACACAGTTTTTGATGTCCTTTCCTTGCATTTTGGTGGACGGCGGTTAAAACCCGCCTCCGGCTGTCCTGATTTCCCAAAATCCCTCCAGGCAAAAGCCACGATGGTTCCTTTCAAAGGTCAGGGCCGACTTCCTTCCCAACGCGTGCTGCGTTTCTAATGCTATGTCTTCATGTCTTCGAGATAAATATCACACAGCTATTGCACAGCCGAGGAATCATTAACACACAAACATGGTCGAGGAATGGCTCTGACCGAAGAAGACAACACGGAAATGCCAAACTTCCTGGTAAAAGAGAGGTCAAGGAGTGTCCACATCTCTAAACGAAGAAAACACTTCGACATGACGAAATACAAGGCAGAATGCTACAAGCACTACCACTGGAAAGTGTAATCTACAACTGTAACCCTTCAATAAAATTCTAACTACAGATAGCTATCCAAGAAGCATAAGCGAAGAAAGAACAGTACAAACCCAAAGAACTATCATCAGATTACCTTGTTGTCACATATAAGCCAAGTTTTCCACAATTTGATACTTTAGATGCTGAATCAGCTAAAAGAAAAAACCAAGACTTGTTACCGCTTACACATAGGTTCAGGATCAAACACTCGAGTATCAACCAACTACTGAGGTTAGCAGAATATGCGATATTTACCTTTAACCATGTGGAATAGTGTGGCGGTAGACTATTAGATGTCATCAGAGCTTTTGTTAGTATATGGTTTCACGGATTACGATACCAACTTCGTTGATACGGTATCACACAAGCGTACGTCAGACTGAAACTGTCAAAGCGATAGAACCTTCACAGTCCTTACAATGACGTCCATTATCAGACCACTGAAATACGGTGTGCCTTATTAACGACACCCAGAAACCGTAAAGCGGTTTACTCAGATAAAACGGCTCTGATTACAGTGAGTCCGACCGTTAGAAATACTACCAGTAAGACTACAAGAAACCTCCAATGAACTAAGGCAGAAGGCTGCAAAAAAAAAAAAAAAGAAAAAAAAAGAAAAAGAAAAAGAAAAAAAAAGAAAAAATAAAATAAAAAGAAAAAAAAATAAAAATAGAAAGACCTCCATAAAGAGCCACAAAAATGCTTAAAATAGACGTTGGAAATGTCACCAACTTCAGTGAAAACATTACACGAACCACAACAACTACTTAGTTTTTTATTTGATACTATCTTATATGCCGTGCTTCGCAACGGTTGTTAAAGAGGGACCTGTGTATACATGGTTTTTTGGGTTCCTGACCTAGGTCAGCAAAGACAGAATCCTTGTTGGATCGCTCTGTCAATAAACTCAGTTCTCCGACGCAAGATGTCAATTTAAGAAGTTATTGCCGAAAACGATGAATGTTCATAAAGATTTTCATACAAAAAATGAAATACTTTAAGTCCGTACTCCGGAACGGTGTAAATCGATGTTAGTTTGTGTTCATAAAGTTCAGACTTCGGTGTGTAATTGTCTGTTTGGCGTAAACTTCTGAAAACACTTCTATCGTTGAGATGAGAAATGGTAATAATAATAACATCGCCATGTATTGGTTCTGTGGTGTAGTACTAAACTGTTTATCTCTCACAGTAAGTGTATTCTGAAGTATTAGTATATTGCAGTGTTGCACTTGGGATAATGTAACTTAGTTACTCTGTATGCAGTGCTCCCTATTATCGAAAGCTCGACGAATGCTGAAGGTCTGGTTATTCAATCAAAAGAGTTCATATCTGTTTAAATAAGACGTCATGGTGGTGTCAATGTGCGATCAAGTAGGTCTGGATAATCATTGAAGGAATGGCGTCAGCTGATCGTCTGAACAGAAATTTCCATTAAATATAGTATTTCCAGTGAATTGTCTTGACTGTTTTAGCAGCATTGGCCGCTTTTTCAGCTAATACATGTACCCAAGTCCTGCAGTGATTAGTTCGTAAAGCACAAAGTTGAAATCGACCTTGTGTAATAGAACTACATATTCAGAAGTCGGGTTATAACTCTAAGTACAACTGTCTCTGCAAAAGAAGACTTCTTTCTCTATCTTAATGTAGTTCACAACAAAAGTAAGAGATTATTAATTTTAATCACAGTATTGTACCGAACAATTATGAAAGCAGAGAGGTTTCTGATGAGTTTGTCGCTCGCGTGTGTATATTATCTCTAGTGCCAGGTAGAGAGCAGAAATATCTCTGGAGTGAGCATTCAGATGTGTACTCAGCATTAAGGTGGTAATGTCACAAGATATTAGGAAAAATCTACTAATCGCTGACTTTATCTTGGTCCCTTTCTGTTCGGTTAACACGCTTTATGTAAATGGTCCTTTTACCGACGCTTCCTCAACTTTCTTGTTGCTTCTATGACACATTTATTTAGATATTATTTCGTTTTGTATGGTTGCTCTGCGAAAAGAAGGTGGGGCTTCTTTGCAGCCAGTGCAGTACAAACCAATCGTAAGATCAAATAAATGCGTTGAAAGAGTGGATTTGTCTTAATATCACGTGGTAATTCCAACTTAATGTTGAGTAGATGCACAGAATGCAATGCTCACTCCATAGGTATTTCTACTCTATGCACAATTTCGTGATTATACTTGTCGAAAGATGGACTTCTTTTCTTTCCGTGACATCGAAAAGCATATGGGATACAGCTAGGAAGAAAACAAAGTTGTGTCCTACCTGGGTTAAATTTTACTTGCAGTGGCAGCGGCTTAGTTTGCTATCGTTGGCAACGAACTATTCGCTTTAGGAGGATGATTAATTTACTGACCAGAACAGCATAAAGTATTTATTTCATCGTGAACATAATTATTCCCCTCATTCTACGTGACTGATTTTTGAAAAAGCATTCAACGGCCGTTGCCAACATCAGCACACACCGTCGCCGCTGTAAGTGAAATTGTACCCCTTCTTGTAATGTATTACACCATAGTTATGAGAATGAAAACAAGCAGCAACGCCATAAGTAGTTACTTGGTGTACTATGTAACTAATGTAGTCTCACTTTGTCCTTTCCTGTACTATGGCGTTTTCGAGGCATTCCTAAACAGAACGCAGTCAGAATGTAATGAGGATACGCCGAAATCAGAAAGGGAACTACATAAATTCGATTTTCCTTGCAAAGAATTATTATGTAAATTAGAATGTCGTTATGTTTTAAATTACAATGTTCCCTGTCAAAAGAAGCAAAAAAAAATGTCGTTAAACTGTGAATATACAAAGTGTAATCAGCAACTCGCTGTTCAATTTTAGTTTGTATTTGCAGAGATAAAATCGCAGTTCTTAATTCAAAATACTTCTGTTACTGAGGGAATACGCACAACATGATCATGAATTGTTTCTTTTCAGCACTAAAAAACCAACAGCACCTTTAGTGATTCATTGCTGTTCTATGTCATAACCATCGAAAAGAAATAAAAAATAAATTAAAAAATGCAGCATCGCCAACTATTAGTTCCTTGGTGCACTATGTAACTAACAGGGCCTCTATTTGTTTTGTACTATACTACACCGTTCAATAGGCATTCCTAAACAGAATGGACTCAAGATGTAATAAGTATGTAAAGAAAACAGGAAAGAAACTACATAAATTCGAGTTTCCTTGCAAAGAATTCTTAGTGAATGAAAACATCGATAGACGCGAAGGAACGTCGATATGTTTTAAATTCAAATGATACCCGCGGAAAAAAGCACTTTTTTCCCATGGCATTGCAAGGCATGCGGGATACAGCTATTATTTTTCGTGTCGTGCCTGGGTTAAATTTTACTTGCAGTGGCAGCGGTTTAGTATGTTAACATTGGCAACGAAATATTCGCTTTAGAGGGATCATTAATTTACTGATTGGAACAACATTAATTATTTAATTCATCATCAATACAAAGAATTATTCCCCTCATTGTACGTGACTGATTTTTCAATAGGGATTCAATCTCAATACACTACACCGTTGCCGTCAGGAAAATCGTAGCCCTTGTTTCAGTGTATTACCACAAATCTAATACATCTAGTTATGTGACTGAAAAACGCAGCATCTCCGTCTATTAGTTATTTGGTATACTGTTGTAAGTAACAGCGCCTCTATCGGATCTTTGCTATACTACGCTGCAATTGTAGCATAGCACACACCAGAAACTACAAATTGCGATTCTTTTCTTCCCCTGTATGGATTTTGATTAAATGAAGCTTATACGTTGCCCCAAGGTACTCTCAGTTGACCTATGAAACCCCATGAAATTTCGTATAGTACTCTTAGAGATTTGCTGTACTACACCATACTTATTAGCATACTATACACATAAAACTTCAAATTACGATATCTTTCCTTCCTCTGATTCGATTTTGATGAAATGAAGCCTACGCTACTCTCCAAACTATTCTAAATTTACCTGTGGAAACCCATGAAAAATCGTGTAGAACTTTTGGAGATTATCCTCAACAAATAGACATATTCGATGGCTATTAAACAAATGATTACATTATGATATCTTTATTTTTCTCTGATCCGATTTCAATTATTGAAACCTTTGTGTAACCGCACTTATGCTCAAATTACGCGAGAAAACACCACGAAAATTCGTCAAGTAGTTTTGGAGATAAACGTGTTGAAAGAGACAGACATGTCGGTTATAGATAAAAAAAATAAAATTACGATATTCTCTCTCTCTCTTTTTTTTCCATGATCCGATTTTTATGAAATAAAGTCTATATGTTGTCCAGAGTTACGCAAAAGTTACCTGTGACACCCCATGCAAATTCGTGAATTAGTTTTGTAGGTAAGAAGTTTTTAAAAGTTGAACAAACAGACACGATAGTTACTGAAAACACTTAAAATTACTAAATCTTTTTTTTTTTCGTGATCTGATTTTGATAAAATTATGCCTATATGTTGACTCAAACTTTTCTCATGTATCCTGTGAAAACCGCATGAATATTCGTCCAGTAGTTTTGAAGATTGAAGTGAACAGCGACAGGCCTGCATTTACAGATTTAGAATAGAATACCTATGGATAGACCTAACATGGAGACACCATATCCATAAGATTCAACTCAAGTTATTTTTGTATCCCAGCCTCGTCGCCGCTTTTGTGTCTTGTTTCCGTTGTAGGTGTCGGTGGCCGAGTAGAAAGACCGACACAGGAATAAAGGATGCACGCTTGTGCAGGTAGGAGGTGACCAGCCAGTGGGACAGCAAAAACTAGAAACACTAAATTAGGACGAGATATATATTTCTTAGAGACTTAGTAATACTTAACTTTTACATAGCTCAGTACTGCAGAATGCTGATACATAGTTGAGCTAGAGGCCTGCCTAGTGCCTATCCGATAGCCAAGTCTTCACTGGTGCCTATCTGATTCCGAAGTGTTAGCTGGTTCCTATCTCAGTCCCAAGTGAACGATGTCGTTCAGTGGTGGCCACGAGCGGAGTTGTAGCAGAGGGCGCTCGTGGCTGACGTCGTAAGAACGCCGTGCGTGCATGGCGGCGCGCGGCGAAAGTAGGTGGCGCGCACTTTAGACTTGGGCGACACCACAGTTATCTCAGAGAATGGCACAACTATACCCTCTGATAAATGAGACATTTAAATTTCCCATCTAACCAGGTGTCCACATCTTTAGGTAATTCATGCGTGCTTCATGGATCACGCATGCTAATTAGGGTCACTGCAGGAAAAACACAGGTAGAACGTCTTCGTACACTTCAGAATAATACGTTAAGACTTATTTTCACGTTCAGAAAGAGGATCAGACACGAAAACCATTCGCTACCTCTTCGTAAAATTCCAATGGACAGGCAGTATGGCTTTTTTCTAGTGGGGAATATTTGCCCCAGGTAAACTAATTTACTCGTGAAAATATCGCCTCAGTTTCTAAAATTATTTAGCAAAATACAAATAAATCCTAGCGAAGAAAGTGGTGTGGAGCATTAAAATTTCAGAAAAAAAAATGTTGTGCAGCAGAATAGTAATAGGCCAAGAAAGGGAAACTTTCTTAAATTCGCGGTGGTAGTAACCACTGACACTAGACAGCGAGTCATTCCGGGCATGAGTAAGCATTCAAAACCGCATAAACCTTTTGACTTTTGGTCACTGAGCCGAAGGCAAGTCATGCACTCCGCAGAAAAGTGTTAGTCTAGCAATTGGTAACAATTTGTTGCCTCACTCTGCAGTGGTCCAATTGGAACTAATTTAAGCTTATGGAAGGCCTGATAATCGATAAGCAAATGTGAAACAAAAGGCTCGCTGACAGTGGGGAAAATATCGAAGCTAAATTTGGACGTAACGAACCGTTATTCATGTAAATGCAACAAGCCAGTCTGGCCAGCACTTAAGAGTGTCGATTTTTGCCTTCGATGCAATTATCATTACTTGGTAGTGACGTGGTTGTTTTAGTATAATAATAATAATAATAATAATAATAACACCAATTTCGTGTGGCTCAGAGCCTGGTGCAAGTCTTTCAAAAGGACGCCCCTTCAGCGACTTGCGTGTCCCTAAACCTTCCCCAGTTATCCATCTGGCAACCTACAGTTTAAGGTTGAATATGAACCATGTGTTGTTTCTGGCGACTCCTCTCATCTTTGAAAAGTGAAGTTAAAACACACACTGAAAAAATCCGTGATCCAACGGGGTTGCGAACAAACGACCCTTCGAATCCCAGTCAAACGATTTACCCCAAGACCACCCGGCCCGACTGTTGTTTCAATGTTACAGTACATCTCGAACATACTTAGTATTACATCGAGATAACAGCCACAAGCTACTGCTTGGGGGTTACACCGGTCGCAGTCTACAACACTGATGATTGTCCGTAAGAACAGTCTATGTCCTCATACTGCTTGTTGCACTGACTGCTGTTTGCTGTAGAAGAGAATCGGATAACACTGTTCCGATTCAGCACCGCAGGGAGTGCGGTCGTGCAGTGCAGGCAGGCCAGAGGATACTTGCAAACTGGGCAATAAGAACGTGCAATCTTTGTTGTTCACTACGTCGAGAGAAGTGTACAGGTTCCAACAACTCCATCCTGACATCGCAGCAGCACTTCCGCTCGGTGCCGCTATAAAACAGTGTCCGGAAGTGATCTTTACTGCCTCTTAATTGTACCGAGAACCGGTCTTCACCGTCTATAAACTGGTACCACAAATTGGCGTTAGTCACGGATAATCTGCTGACCTTCGTCATCCTGCCGCCAACAGTCCGTGCCAACAGGGGATCTTCGGCGATCACGAGCCAAGGGGAAACGTTGTGATAGCCGTGCATCGGCACGGCAACACCACGACGCGGTGACTTCAAGGAAAAAATCGCACTGACGTGTTTTACAGCCCACTTTAGATTTGTGGTTTTATAAGTTTTTGCAAACATTTTGGACCCAAATAATAATCTAAATAATAAAAAATTAATTAATAAGAGTGTCTGAAACACTTTCAGGAAAAAAAATTGGTAGTGGCAGGTTCCAAACCACTGACCTTCAGCCTCACAGTCCAAGGGGCTAGCCACCACGCTAAAGCTAACAATTAGGAGTTGCGTTCTTTAATCTCATACTATTGATAGCCATTGTTAGCTGATGCTAATATGGCATTTGTACACACTAGATCATCATTTATCGTACAAAGAAGGACATGTTTTTGTTAATTATTCAGTGCGCCAATGCTTTGAAATGACAACGTGAAAGTTACAATAAGAAAATCATCAAATACGCAACGCAAGATAGTGTACGCCAGAGTTCTGGAAGACGAATGTCACGTGACATCTGCGAACGGCTGGTTTTCGTTAATTCAGTGGAGGGTGTCAAATCTCCGTTATTTTTGTAAATATCTCTCAAACGATACGAGATATGAAAAAAAAACATAAGGGAACAAAGTTGTAGAGAACTTTCTCCTCTACAAATTCGTTTATTCAATTTTCGCGTCAGATGAACGGTTTATTTGCAATTAAAATTACATTACAAACGGTTTTTTTATATTACTAACGTTTTTTTTGTCTGAAATATTTCAAAAAGAGAGGTTCTGGTCTCTGGTTGCCAACAATTAAAAATTATGAAACTTCCTGGCAGATTAAAATTGTGTGTCGGAACCGGGACTCGAACCTGGGACCTTTGCCTTTCGCGGGCAAGCGCACTACCGACTGTGCTATCCCGATACGACTCACGATGCTGCCTCACAACTTGACTTCCGCCAGTACCTCGTCTCCTACTTTCCAAACTTCACAGAAGCTCTCCTGCAAACACGCAAGACTAGCACTCCTTGAAGAAAGGATATTGTGGAGACATGGCTCAGCCACAGCCTAAGGGATGTTTCCAGAATGAAACTTCACTCTGCAGCGGAGTGTGCGCTGATATGAAACTTCCTGGCAGATTAAAATTGTGTGCCGGAACCGGGACTCGAACCTGGGACCTTTGCCTTTCGCGTGAGGTGGCATCGTGAGTCGTGTCGCGATAGCACAGTCGGTAGTGCGCTTGCCCGCAAAAGGCAAAGGTCCCAGGTTCGAGTCCCGGCTCCGGCACACAATTTTAATCTGTCAGGAAGTTTCATATCAGCGCACACTCCGCTGCAGAATGAAGTTTCATTTTGGAAACATCCCTTAGGCTGTGGCTACGCCATGTATCCACCATATCCTTTCTTCCAGGAGTGCTAGACGTGCATGTTTGCAGGAGAGCTTCTGTGAAGTTTGGAAAGTAGGAGACGAGGTACTGGCGGAAGCAAAGTTGTGAGGCGGCATCGTGAGTCGTGTCGGGATAGCACAGTCGGTAGTGCGCTTGCCCGCGAAAGGCAAAGGTCCCAGGTTCGAGTCCCGGTTCCGGCACACAATTTTAATCTGCCAGGAAGTTTCATATCAGCGCACACTCCGCTGCAGAGTGAAGTTTCATTCTGGAATTCAAAAATTATATCTGCGAAATTTGGTGCCGATCGGTTGAGCGGTTCGACCTAAAAATTGGGAACACGTTACAGCCAGACAGACGTCGTCAAATCGCCGTTATTTTTGCAAATATCTCTGAAACTATGCAAGATATGAAAAAAAAACATAAGAGCGCGAAGTTGTAGAGAATTTTTCCCTCTACCAATTAGGTCATCAATTTTCGTGTCAGATGAACGGTTCGTTTGCAATTACAATTATATTACAAACGGCTTTTTTCATATAACTACTGTATTTTTTGTCCGAAAAATTTGAAAAAGTGGTGTTCTGGTCTCTGGCGGCCTACAATTATGTCTGTAAAATTTGGTGGTGATCGGTTGAACGGTTCGTCTTAAAAACAGGGAACACGTTACGGACAGACAGACAGACAGACAGACATCCCAAAACCGCCGTTATTTTTGCAAATATCTCTTAAACGATACGATATATGAAAAAAAAAACACAAGAGAGCAAAGTTGTAGAGAATTTTCTCCTCTACAAATTTGGTTATTCAATTTTCGTGTAAGATGAATGGTTAAGCCGTTATTTTCATTTAAAAAGCTGTCAAAAACGATCGCAAAGGCCCACTTTTAGTGTTACTACCGTAACCTAAAGTGGGCCCAAACCTATTGTTACTGGTTATTTAAAACATTCGACATAGGGAATGGCGAACGACGTTTAAAGTGTTATTAGTGAAATGAGAGGAACCAGCAGATTTTCTCAGAATAAAAGGAACAGCATAAAGCATTATTCAGTACCCGTGAGGTGCAAGAGTTGTAATTTAACTGGTCGTAAAATACCATGTAGCATTAAGGTACCAGTAACGTATACTATTTACCCACATTATGGTCATGCAGCGCAAGATTGTATTGAGTTTCGCGGGGCAACTATCACCTTCATAATTAGCAAGGCCAAGTGCATTTAACGCTTGTTATGAATTGAGGAAGACAGTGTGTTTCATTCGCCTATTGCTATATTTAAGAAGTAGTGCTAACCTGCACAAAGACGGTAGAAATTTGATGAACGAGATAAATGCTCTGAAATACCAGGGCAATTTATTACTGGACGAGAGGGATCAACTGAGGTTGGATAACGAGAATTCGTTAGGCAATCAGAACCTTCGAAATCTGTGCATCAGACGCAACGAATAACGAACATGATTAAAACATTGGTAGCTGTAAGCCTGCCTTTCTCTTCTGTAGATCCTTCAGCAGCTAACGTTATAACACCCTTTTATGGAAAACCAAAAGAAGAAGAGACAGTGCTTGAACAAAATGTTCTGGATGGATGGGCACCATGCTAAAATCTTGCATAACACACAGTTCAACTTAGCGGGAATTTAATCTCAATTACTATAATAGTTGCAAACGTATCAGTGTTGCAAGGCACACCGAATTCTAAGAAATCAGCAACAGGACCGTGAAGACACGTATCAAACATTCTTTCACATGCAAAGTATCTGTGCCGCGCGGGAGTAGCCGTGCGGCCTGGAGCGCCACGTTACGGATCGCGCGGCCTCCCGCGTCGGAGGTTCGAATCCTCCCTCGGGCATGGATGTGTGTGTTGTTCTTGTTTAGTTTCTAAGACTAGGGACTGATGACTAACGTAGTTTGATCCCATAGTATTACATACATTTGAACATTTTTCTGACGTATCTGCATGTACAGGCAAGCTTTGATTAACCGTGAATATTTCACAACAGATGCTATATGTGGTTGGGATATTATAGAGCAATTAACCTTTGGATGAGAGACATTGTTTTACACCTAGGAGTATAGCTCGTGTAATATAAATAGTGAATTCATGGTTTCAGTGTTGTTGTATGTTGATTATTACTGTCGAAATTGCTGAGAGGCTAACCAAAGCGACGCACTCCAAGCTGAGAAAGAGAGACTATCCAAATTACAGGCTAAAATGGACATATATAGCTTACGGGATGCAAACAGTAACGAAATCTTGCTAACTGCAGATGCCCTGAGCCAACGTCCCAGAGTAGAGGGTTTCCTTTCGGAGAATAAGCAGGTAACTTCATACAGCGTCTAGACGCTGTTGTAGGCTGTTACATTAGAACTTGGGTGCCAAAGTTGATACAGTCGCTGAGAACAGCAACGTCAGTGTGTTCACGAGTATACAATGGTAGGGTAAATGAGGAAAACTGCTAGTTAGCAGCTCGCCACTCTGGAGAGGCCGTAAGGTGTGGCAAACTGACGTTAAACATTGATTTTGTTGACCATACAGGGTAGCACCGAAAAATTTTGTTTTCAGCTGTTGATACCAAGTATGCATTTTGTTAGTGAAAAGATAAGTCAATTCCCACCCAGGGAATGGCAGAGGGGACAAGGATGAAATGTGGTTCGCTAGAGGACTCGGGGAGGTGTGAAGCTACAAGTTAGATTGAGTGAACATAGCAGTGGCCAATAGGAATTTGTTAATCACTGGAAAGGGGGAAAATAGCGCGTCCACGCTAGCCTTTAAAACCCCCGATTTTCCATCGAGGGGAGTTCTCAGTCAAACGAGATGGGGGTTCGTTTGCTACCAGACTCGGTAAGCTCCACGACGGTCTGTTTCTCGTAGAAAGTCCGTCCTTCCGTGAAATACTGCTAAAGAAGGGTAGCTATATCAGTCTCATTTCCAGTGAACCTAGACACTGACTTCTGTTGTGGCAACATGTATTCTATCACTTTTCTTAATGTTTAGTCTCGGTGTAGTAGCTTTAGTAGATGGGATGTAATAAATATATTTCATATTATAATTACCTGACATCTTGTTCAGGATATTTTCTGGGAGGCGATCTTTTAATTAAATAGTCAGGAATCCCTTTATGGGATTTTTATTGCCATAGATCGCTTATTGATTTTACATGACTAGTTTCGACTCATTAAAGAGTCATTATCAAATCTGTAAAGGTTAAATAAAAACTGCAATGAATACAAATTGCCTTACTGTACAATAAATGTGATACAATATTAATCTAGATGTAAAATATGTCACTGTGTTACACTGTGCCACATATCTAAATAGTATGTTATCACAGTGAAAACTGTAGATGGACTGATACAATGAACATTAATACTTATAACTTATCTATCTGCCACCAGGTGGCAGCAGGTTGAGGGCATGAATCGGTATGTGTATATATTCAATGATATGCAACATTTATACTTGTCACAATAAAAGATCTTAAACTATCTGTCATTTTACATATTTATTGTATAAAAAGATCCAGACTGTCATTGTAATACCGTTATAATATAATACAATGCAACGAAAATCTCTTATCATAAATACCATATCCGAAAATGTCATAATTCAAGGTATATAATAACGGAATGTCTAAGTGATTATTTCAAGTGAGAAGTGACTTAATGCCTGAGTTACTTTTCATGCCCCCACCCCCCCCCTTCCTACATTTCCTTCGTTAAATTTAATACATGAATAAAAATAGTAAAGTATGCTGTCAAACATGCATTGTTTTAATATTACAATAAATATGTTGCAGAAATGTTGCCCAATGTCTAGGCTCTGTACAACTGTGTTATATTACAGTAAATAACTTATAGTTATTGTTACTTCTAGATACTGTTGAGGTAACAGTAGCCAGTAATGTAGACATTCAGTTACTCATAACTCTGAATGTCTCATATAAGTTACTACACCTTTAACTGATATAAGGTATAGACACATGGTAGTATGACTATTTATAGTAAACTTTAATTAGTTCCAATGGTTGGTGTCTCTTATCATATTATACTTATCTGGAATTTAACTGATAATGCCACATGATACATTTTATATTATCTGAATGACATCCTACATATTAAGTAAAGTACAATTGACTACATTGATGTTGATATGACCCTTCATAAATACTTATGGCTTCAGATGATAATGAGGATGAATACTAACTAAAGTGAGAATTTTTGTACCTTGATAGACATTTTTTTTAAAAGTAGGAAAAATAATTTTTAAGTTTTATAAATTACAAATTGCTTTATATTTGATGAACATCTTGGAGGATTTTAGAATAGTTTAGTGATGAAATAATTGAGTTTATTTGCTAATGCAATAGACCTATATGGAACACGTGTATAGAGTGATTGTTCCATGACATCTATATGATTTTAGTTATACAGTTTTATATAACAGTTGCTGGACGTTTTAAAAGTGGTTAGAATAATCTTATATGAGATCTAGACATAAGGAATTAGGTACATTACTGTCAAGCAACAATTAGATGTGATTAGCAGGTCTCACATAGACATGGGGCAATCTGGCATGTTTAGTCATCATTATTGTGAACATTGGAATGTAACATTATTATTAACATCAAAAAAGTTTGAAATAAAAAAAAAAGTAGAAAGATGAAAATTAGAATGTTTTGTAGAATGCCATTTGACGACTAACTAAAAGTTATTTATTGTAATATAGTACAGTTGTACAGAGCCTAGACATTGGGCAATATTTCTGCAACATATTTATTATAATATTAAAACAATGCATGTTTGACAGCATACTTTACTATTTTTATTCATGTATTAAATTTAACGAAGGAAATGTAGGAAGGGGGTGGGGGATGAAAAGTAACTCAGGCATTAAGTCACTTCTCACTTGAAATAATCACTTAGACATTCCGTCATTATATACCTTGAATTATGACATTTTCGGATATTGTATTTATGATTTTCGATGCATTGTATTATATTATAACGGTATTACAATGACAGTCTGGATCTTTTTAAACCATAAATATGTAAAATGACAGCTAGTTTAAGATCTTTTATTGTAACAAGTATAAAAAGTGCACATCATTGGATATATATATATATATATATATATATATATATATATATATATATATATATATATATATATATATATATATATATATATATATATATATCGATTTTTTTTTTTTTTTTTTTTTTAAATCTGTCGGACCAAACTGCGTGGTCATCAGTCCATAGGTTACAAACTACTTAAACCTAAGTAAACTAACCTAAGGACAACACACACACCCATGCCCCAGGGAGGACTCGAACCTCCACGGTGAGCAACCGCGCGCTCCGCAGCGAGACGCTTTAGTCCGCTCGGCTACACCACCGCGGCGATTCATGCCCTCAACCTGCTGCCACCTGGTGGCAGATAGATCAGTTATAAGTATTTATGTTCATTGCATCAGTCCATCTACAGTTTTCACCGTGATAACATACTACCTAGACAAGTGGCATAGTGTAGCACAGGGTCTTGAACAACATGACCCAAAGGCTTGTTCAACTGATGATTTGCATACCATTTGTAACTTGCCACAGTGATGTTGGTTCATCTGAAGTATATTTCCTAACATGCCTGGACAAGTAAGGTATGAACATGACAAATATTTTCTGTTTAAACAACCTATCTTATCTGACTGTTTTCTATAGATTGTTTAACTTACATATTTAACATCTACATTAATATTGTACCACATTTATTGTACAGTAAGTCAATTTGTTTTCACTGCAGGTTTTTATTTAATCTTTACAGATTTGATAATGTGAAAGGATTGTCCAAACATTGTAATTGATTATTTATTTGTTTATCACACAAGATATCTTTCGGCATTTAATGCCATCGTCAGGTGTTTCTGCAAAAACATGTTCTTATATGAGTATCTATCCAAACGCAACATCAATAAATGTTCGTAAATAACATTTTACAAATTTCATTTAGAAAGTGTGCAGTACGTACCGTATTTAGAGGTTGTAAGTGCTTCAACTGACTATTTATTAGGTGATGATTTATATTTGATTTCTGAATTGTAGCCAGTTACAGAGTTTCCAAAGTCTGCGTAATAAGTATCCACTCTAGTCCCAGAATCCGCATCTCTCGTAGATGCCTGTTACTTGTGTTTATGCAGTCACTGCTTTATGCTAGGGACTTGCAGACTGACCCAAACCCCTTTGGTCCCTCCTATGTTAGGACACGGCATAGGAACGATTTCTGGTGTCAGATGTGGGGTTGCTATTTCAGATTTTTGAGATGGAGACTTCGTTTGTACTCAGCCCAATGTGATGACTCGACTGATGGCTTAGAGACTTATTAGAAGCAGTATTCGCACTCCCGTGGGAACAGACTTCCCGACTGCGCGGCAATGCGGGGATCATTGTGTCACCGCCTTCACGACTTCTCGGCGACACGGAGATCCCAGAGGTGATCGGCAGGCAACGCTACAGCGCGGAGGTGCCAGACATTGGCGCCTCAGCCGAGATAGTAGCCTCCGACGTCGCAGACTGCTGCAGCTGAGAGAAACTCGACGCCGTGGACAACGAAGCAGCACGTAGCAGCCAGCACAGCGGCTCATTATCTCTACTCTGCTCGCCCTGTACTGCCCGTCAACAAGGAAGTACACTCCTGGCCATTAAAATTGCTACACCAAGAAGATGACGTGCTACAGACGCGAAATTTAACCGACAGGAAGAAGATGCTGTGATATAAAAATGATTAGCTTTGCAGAGCTTTCACACAAGGTTAGCGCCGTGCTGAGACGAGGAAAGTTTCCCACCGATTTCTCATGCACAAACAGCAGTTGACCGGCGTTGCTTGGTAAAATGTTGTTGTGATGCCTCGTATAAGGAGGAGAAATGCGTAGCATCACGTTTCCGACTTCGATAAAGGTCGTATTGTAGCCTATCACGATTGCGGTTTATCGTATCGCGACATTGCTGCTCGTGGTGGTCGCGATCCAATGACTGTTAGCAGTATATGGAATCGGTGGGTTCAGGAGGGCAATAAGGAACGCCGTGCTGGAACCCAACGGCTTCGTATCAATAGCAGTCGAGAGGGCAGGCATCTTATCCGCATGGCTGTAACGGATCGTGCAGGCACGTCTCGATTTCTGAGTCAACAGATGGAGACGTTTGCAAGACAACCATCTGCACGAACAGTTCGACGACGTTTGCAGCAGCATGGACTACCAGATCGCAGACCATGGCTGCGGTTACTCTTGACGCTGCATCACAGACAGGAGCGCCTGCGATAGTGTACGCAACGACGAACCTGGGTGCACGAATGGCAAAACGTCATGTTTTCGGATGAATCCAGGTTCTGTTAACAGCATCATGATGGTCGCATCCGTGTTTGGGACATCGTGGTGAACGCACATTGGAAGCGTGTATTCGTCATCGCCATACAGGCGTATCACCCGGCGTGATGGTATGGGGTGCCACTGGTTACACATCTCGGTCACCTCTTGTGCGCATCGACGGCACTTTGAACAGTGGCCGTTACATTTCAGATGTGATACGACACGTGGCTCTACCCTTCATTCGATCCCTGCGAAAGACTACATTTCAGCAGGATAATGCACGACCGCATGTTGCAGGTCCTGTACGGGCCTTTTTGGCTATGGAAAATGTTCGACTGCTGCTCTGGCCAGCACATTCTCCAATCTCTCACCAATTGAAATCTGGTCAGTGATGGCCGAGCAACTGGCTCGTCATAATACGCCAGTCACTACTCTTGTTGAACTACGGTATCGTGTTGAAGCTGCATGGGCATCTGTATCTGTACACGCCATCTAAGCTCTGTTCGACTCAATGCCCAGGTGTATCAAGGCCGTTATTATGGCCAAAGGTGATTGTTCTGGGTACTGATTTCTCAGGATCTATGCACCCAAACTGCGTGGAAAAGTAATCACATGTCATTTCTAGTATATAATATATTTGTCCCATATACCGTTTATCATCTGCATTTCTTTTTGGTGTAGCAATTTTAATGGCCAGTAGTGTAAGTCATGGGCACTACTAACAATGCAGATGCTTATAGCAAGGTCGCATCTACCGTTACTATCGGTGACGCACTCAAACTTATACCCCAGGCTTTTGATGGCACAAAGTCTGCCTTAAATGAGGTAATTAATAATGTAGACATCGCGTTTGAGTTAGTGCGCGAAATAGACCATCCAATATTATTGAAGTTTGTAAAAACACGTATTCAGGATTCTGCACGAAGTAAACTGCTCGTGCGTGACTTATCTTCTATATGGGAAGAAATGAGAAATATTTTATTAGAAAATTACGCTTGGAAACGTATCTTGGATTTCTACGTTTGTAAGATATTTTCTAGTAGGCAGTCGAAGGGAGAATCGATTGCAGACTGAAAAAGCAAAAAAGTTTCACTTCAACATCAATTTCGTGGGGCAGTACATGGTGCCATGTATGAATCCGAATTAGCAGAGTCGTTGTCACTAGTAGGAAAATTAAGCAGAGCAGTATTCATTCAGGGAATCTGATGAGCGTATACAGACAATCTTGCGAGCAAGGGGAGAAAACATTCCCTAACGGAGACTGTTAAGGTAGCTTTGACAGAAGAGGCAGCTTAACGCCCGCTGCTTCGCATGCGTAGGCTGGTTGGTCTGCACCAGCTGTTTCTCCCTCTTAATAGAAATTTTCATAGATCTAGCTTAAGTACTACCATAATGAAATGTTATGATACTACTTGTAGTCGCGGCAGAATAGCCGTGCGTATTGTCGAGCTATGCTGTTGCTGTTCGCCATCGAGGGCTCGATTCGCCCCTTGGGCGTGGGTGTTTGTGTTGTCCTTAGCATCAATTAATCTAAGTTAGTTTAAGTTCCTTTAATTAGACTGTAAGCTTCAGGGACTGATGACCCCGTAGTTAAGTCTCTTAAGATTTACAAACATTTGAACATTTGATTTTACTACATGTAACCCCCTATGGCATCCCTTAATAGTTGAATTTCGAAAATATCCCAAAATGTGTCTTAAATTCCAACCAATTATGCAAATATCATTTTTTGTAATTCTGGATTTAAAGTTGGCTTAGTAGCAACGTATTTCCAAATATGCTTCATACCCTATTTCACCCCCTAAATGATTAATTTTCTGAAAATACCGAAACACTTACCTTTTTAATTCTGACCAAGGAAACATATAGCTAGCAAATTGCCTTAATAGAAAAAGATTATCGAAAAACATCCCCGCTTCAATTTAACCCCCTTGATGGTTGAATTTCCAAAAATATCGAAAAACGTATTTTTTAAATTCTAACGAACAAAACAAATACCAATTTTTGCAGCTCTAGCTTCAAAATTGTCTTGACAACAATGTGTTTTCGAAAAGATTTTTGTTCTCCTATTTTACCCCCTTAGTTGTTAAATTTCCAAAAATACTGAAACTCGTGTCTTTTTAATCCTGGTCAAGAGTCCATATCATAAGTTACATACATATTTTTGAAAGACAATTTTTGCATTCCGTGTTTTACCCCGTTATTGGTTGAATTTCAAAAAATGCGGAAACACGAATTCGAACCTTGAATTAAAATCCTAAATTTTGTAGTTCTAGCTTCAAAATTGCCTAAATAGCAACGTATTTTCAATAAAAGTTTCATCCCCTATTTCACCCCCTTAAGGATGGAATATCGAAAAAATCGCTTCTTAAATGACGCCTGCAGAGTAGGATCAACACCCTCTAAAAATTTCAAGTTTCTATCTTCAGTGGTTTGGACTGGGCGGTGATGAGTCAGTCAGTCAGTGAATCGGGGCATTGCCTTTTATATATACATAGAAGAAGAGAGAGAACAAAACTTTTTAATGATAAGAATCATCAGGGCAAAGAGGGAAAGTTACCCGTAAGTGTTTCGTATGTGGCCGTGTAGGGCATACAGCTAAGGATTAGGTTAAGTGCAAAACCTGCGGTACGTCGGGACATTTACACGAGACTGCCGGCTTGAGAAAAGAATTCCCAAAGTCGAAACTGCCAAAGGGTCTTGAGAGACAGAGTCTCAAAAACGAAAGTTGCAATTTAGTGGTAAATAGACGCCCTTGCTAGAAGGCAAAGCCAGTTGTGTGTTTCGTGTATCATAGGCTGGGGCAAATGGCAAGAGAGTCTACCAAAAACACAGAGTCATCTCTGTAAAATACAAAGCAGGAAAACTACCGAAAAGCATTAGATTTCAGTCGCCTTACGTGGAGGTAGTAAAGGTATTTAAAGTCAACTGTGAAAGTAAAAATCAATTTGTGGAATTGACATTTGAGAGTCCAATAAAGTTGATTATAGACAAGGGCGCCCAGATTAGCTTATTTAATATGAAGTACCTGCGAAGACAGTTCAGATGTAGACCTGAAGAAAGTATAAAAATTAAAGGGATTTCAAGCCCACACATTCAAAAATATGGGACAGTAATTCCAGCTCTTGAAATAGACATTGAATTACGGGTGAAACATGAGTTTCATCTGGTAGGAGGTGAGCTAGATATTTCCTATACCGGGATAAGGGGTAGCGATCTCCTTACTAAGCACAGCGCAGGGATTGTTTACGACAGAGAAACCCTAATAATTGGGGATAAATTTGGACAGTTGTGTACGAATATAGAATCGAAAGACGCCAAGACAGATTTTGAAGCTACAAAGTGTAAATGTAGAAGAATACACAGCTCACGGAGACGCGAAAGTAAGCCGATACAATGGCGAAGTACACAAGCTTCTGGTAGGCAGCGGTGCCACAGTCGGGAAAGAGAAGCCGTGACGCCAAAAGCTTCATAGAGATTGGTCCTTATGAGGAGAGGATTTTGAGGATAAAAGTCGCAGATACTAGCCTAAGGCAAGGCATCATAGAGAAACAAGATTTACAGGAAGGCGTGTACCTGCCAGAGGCGTTGGTGCGAGTACAAAAAAGGTCCTGTGATTCTTCAGTTTCTCCCGGCGTATTTGACAATCAATACAACCACGGATGTACTGCCGGTCTATAGTGTCCAACGGGCACAATATTTCGGCGATCATACATGTCGCCATCATCAGGTCAACTAACGGAGATGATGGCGACATGTATAATCGCCGAAATATTGTGCCCGTTGGACACTATAGACCGGCAGTACATCCGTGGATATTTTGATTATCAAATACGCCGGGAGAAACTGAAGACTCACAGGATCTTTTTTGTACTCGCACCAACGCCTCTGGCAGGTACACGCATTCCTGTAACTCTTGTTTCTCTGTGATGCCTTCCCTTAGGCTAGTATCTGCGACTTTTATCGTCAAAATCCTCTCCTCACAAGGACCAATCTCTATGGTAGCCTGCTTTTGGCGTCACGGTTTCTATTTCCCGACTGTGGCACCGCTGCCTACCGGAAGCTTGTGTACAACGGGCACAATATTTCGGCGATCATACATGTCGCCATCATCAGGTGAACTGACGGAGATGATGGTGACATGTATAATCGCCGAAGTATTGTGCCCGTTAGACGATATAGACCGGCAGTACACCCGTGAATATTTTGATTAAAAACGGTCCTGTTTAATTAGTTTGTTAAATACTCGGGAAGAGACAGTTGCGATTGAGATGCCTCTAATGAAAGTGGAAGCAATTCCGAATTTCAGTACGGTTACTAGGGAATAGGAATCAAGACTAAGCTTGTTAAAGGAGAACTTCCGGTTGGATCATTTAAATGCCATCGAGAATCAGTCCATAACAGAGATACGTATCGGGTCCGGTGGTCTTGGGGTAAAGCGCTCGACTGGAAACTGAAAGGTCGCGGATTCGAAACCCGGTCGGACCTCGGATTTTTTTCAGTCTGCGCTTTAACCCATCCTTCACCTCTCAACAATGTGAAGAGTCGCCAGAAACGAAACGTGGTTCGGATTCCACATTAAGCTGTAGGTCCCCCTTCCCCCTGTTGGATAACTGGGGCACGCAAGTCGCCGAAGTGGCGTCCAGTTGAACGACTTGCACCACGCCAATGAGCCACACGAAATTATTATTATAGAGATATGTTCTGCCTATAATGATATATTTCATCTACCTGGGGATAAGTTGACATATACACATACTATTCGGCACCAAATAAAATTAATACCTGAAGCAGAGGGGTGAGTAATTTGTTTTCGTCCGTATCGAATATCGGAAGCACAGGAAGAAGCATTACAACAGGCGATAAATCAGATGTTGGAAGACGATATCATCATGCCTTCAACTATTGGTTGGAATTTTCCATTAATTATGCTTCCATAAAAGACAGATGCGTCGAGGAAAAAGAAATGGAGAGTGGTAGCCGATTTCCGGAAACCAAACGATATTACGATTAACACAGTTTTCCTTCTCCCACGTATCGATGAGATTCTGACGCGTTAGAATTACAGCATATCTCTGACAGCAAAGAGCACTCTGCCGAAACGGTGTATACACTGTTCCTCTTGATAAAACTTCGGCCGCGGTCTAAGGCGCCTCGCTGCGGAGCGTGCGGTTGCTCGCCGTCGGAGGTTCGAGTCCTCCCTGTGGCATGTGTGTGTGTGTGTGTGTGTGTGTGTGTGTGTGTGTGTCTGTTGTCCTTAGGTTAGTTTACCTTAGTTCAAGTAGTTTGTAAGCTACGGACTAATGACCACGCGGTTCGGTCCGATAGATTTACAAACATTCGAACTCTTTTTTTTTTTTTTTTTTTTTTTTTTTTTGCGGGGGGGGGGGGGGGGGGGGGTAAAACTCCCCCACTGAATGCTGCGAGGTCAGGTGCCAGTTGCCTTGTAATACTACCGCAGTATTACCCGTTCACTTTACAACTGCCGACGGCGGAACACGGAACTAAACTTTGTTTACATCCATATGGGGCCGAAGCGTCTGACAATACACGACAGCACACCATCGACGCACATGGCTCGGCATTGTATAGTCACGATATTGTCATAGTGCAGCTGCGTATTCGTAGGGTCTGCTGAAATGAATAGGCATCACGCGAACATAATCAAATAGTGAGTTCAGATCGTAAAGTCCTAATAGTGCTCTTCAGTCGGCCTTCGTTCAAGTGTAATCGACGAAGAAAAATATGCCAGCCGCGGTAGTCGAGCGGTCTGCGGCATGCCAGTCAAAGTCTCCACGGCCGCTGCGGTCGGGATTCGAATCCCCCCTCGGGCATGGATGTTTGTGCCGTCTTTAGTATAAGCTACTTCATTAGTAGTTTGTACATTTAGGGACTGATGATCCCATAGTTAAGTCCCATAAGCTCTACAAACATTTGATTGAAGAAAATTACAGAATCTTGGACAAGTTTCTAAAGCTTGTGAACAAAACGCCTACTTTAGTAGCTAGCGATGCGCAGAGGATATCTCGTCTTCGTAATATGCAAGATGTTCAAATCTTCTTACGTGCTTCAACTTTTATTTCAGAAATTTAAATATCTTTGTCGAAAAGACTTTAAACACAATTTTTATCGATCAACTGGTTTAAATGTGATTTTAGGGATAATCAAAAATGTTCAAATGTTTGTTAAACTATCGGACCAAACTGCGTGGTCATCAGTCCGTGGAGCCTCACTTTGAGTAAATGCCATGTAAACCTCACGTAAAGAGTTGAGACAGCAAAATATCGTACTGTATTACACACAATTTACAATTGTAACCACTATCTGAGTAAATTACGTAACCATGTGTATATTGCTTAGCTTACAAACTACTTAAACCTAGGTAGACTAACCTACGGACAACACACACACCCATGCCCCAGGGACGACTCGAACCGCCACAGCGAGCAACCGCGCGCTCCGCAGCGAGACGCTTTAGACCGCTCGGCTACTCCACCGCGGCACGGATAATCCTTTTTCACATTATGGTACACATTGTATGAACCTATTTGTTATTAGGTCAAATTTTATGTTTCTGTCATTCTTTATTTACTTGGAACTCTTATATGTGTATTTTTATTTAATTTTGTGTATTAACTTCGATTTAATTACTTCAGTTGTATTACTATTACTACTATTATAAGACGACCACGGTGGCCGAGGGGACTGAGGCTCGTCAGTCACGGTCTGCACGGCCACTACGGTCGGGAGTTCGAATCCCCCATCGGGCATGGATATTTGTGCCGTCCTTAGTGTTAGCTAGTTCATAAGTAGTTTGTAAGTTTAGGGACTGATGACCCCGTAGTTAAGTCCCATAAGCTATACATACATTTGAAAACATTTTTACTATTATAATTAAAAAAGACGTTTAAACCAATTAATTGGATAAAGGCAGGCATCACAGTAATTACAAATGATGACGCGATTGCAATCTGTACATCCCAGCTCATCAATGACTCACCCTATTAGAACAAAACACAGTTTTCCTATTGAAGAACTGGGCAAACAACGGATGTTAAACACTCTGCACATACCGAGCGCTGGTCAGCGTTTCCTACATAAACACTAAAGGTGAACGAGGCTTGTAGCTTATCTCACCCTAGACCACGAGGCCTAGGGTGGAGCAGTGTTTCTTGGACAAATTGGTAGGGGGGAGAAAGGACGGTATGCAAATGGTTTGTTCACTTGATATTAAAGGATAAGCGTGGCTGACCCATCATCGGACATTTAATTAATTTATCCTCTAGTTTCCAAGTAATAAAACCCATCCAAAATTGTGTAAATGGGGTTTACTAACTTGAATGATTTGAGTAAATAAATTTGTTTTGACTCGTTTTATTCTCTGCAGTCAAATGAACGTCAGAGTTGAAAGAAAGATACACATGCAACTGAGCACAGAACAAATTATAAGAATTTACAAACCAATATAAACACTCCTACAGCAAGTGACTGGCGAGTCGAAGAAAACTGTACTTGATTCTGGTTGGTTGGTTGTTTTTGAAAGGGACTAAATATCAAGGGTTATTAGTCCCTTGTTCCAGTCTTAGAGATAAAACATTGTGTTAAGCGTTTCGAAGCATATGCTTTAACACGTCAAAGTTTAAAAGGAACATGTAAAAACGAAGAAAGGGTCCACATAAATACGAAGAAGGGATAAAAGTACTGGAACAGGACAAGAGTGTTTTTGCTGGTTGATCACATAAATATAAGTATCACATCCAGCCACTCTGGTACACATTAAAACACCTACCTAATAAAATTAGGCAATCGGAGAACAGTTAAATGACAGACACCCAAGAGACTTTAAATGGATCGGTACAGTCCACACTCACGAATAAATTTTTAAAACACTGTCAACCATGGAGGCATTGTCAGTTGAAACAAGCGTCAAGGCGTCAAGGATATTAAAATCCCGTCGCTCTGCAGCTAAATTGGGGCATTCCACTAAGATGTGGGCGACTATCAAAGGCGCACCACATCGACACTGAGGAGGGTCCTCGCGACGCAGAAGGTGCTCATGTGTCAGCCAGGTATGGCCAATACGCAGCCGGCAAATGACCACCAACTCCCTGCGAGAAGCCCGCAGTGAGGACTTCCATGCAGCGGTGGAGGGCCTGACAATGCGGAGCTTGTTTGGTTCGGTCAAGCTCGCCCACTCAGAGTTCCAAACCCCAAGGACCCTGCTACGTAACTGGCATCGGAGGTCTTTTTCTGGTAGGCCAATATTCAGAGACCGTGAAGTGGTGGCCTGTTTGGCCAGCTGATCAACACCTTCATTGCCTGGGATGCCTACGTGGCCTGGCGTCCAAATGAAAGCAACAGAACTGCCTGACTCGCCAAAGGCAAAGACAGCATCTTGGATTGCTCGCACCAAAGTGTGCTTGGGGAGAAACTGGTCGAGGGCCTGTAAGCCACTCAGGGAGTCGCTGCAGATAACATACGACCCCCTGGGGCGAGCTCTGAGGTGTTCAAGAGCTCTTAGAATATCGACCAGCTACGCAGTGAAGATGCTGCTTCTACAAGGCAATGAACGGCTGGTCACCACAAATAAACGCATACCCAGCATGAGCATCCGCGAGGGAGCCGTCCGTGTAGACAACTGCTGCATCGCGGTATGAATCGAGCAGCGCTTGGAACTGGCGACGGAGAGTTTGTGGTGGGACCGAATCTTTCGAGTTCCAGGACAAATCCAACCTAATCTGCAAGCGAGGGATACTCCAAGGAGGGAGCAGTGGAAACTGCGAGGGAAGGGAAGGAAGTCAAGGGATGAGAGAAAGGAACGGAGACGGACCGAGATCGGGAGACCCGACCTCGGCCGTCACTGCGGAGAAGGGTGGGCGGTAGTCGGGAAGAGAAGCCTGCGATTCGGGTGGTGAGGTGAGGAGTGTATGCGGGCAGCGTAGGAAGCGAGCAAATGTTTTTGAAACTAAGGGACTTAAATACGTTGGTCATTAGTCCCTAAGCTTACAAACTACTTAAACTAACTTAAAGTAACTTACGCTAAGGACACTTCCTGCTCAATGTACAGATTGAACAACATCGGGGAAAGGCTACAACCCTGTCTTACTCCCTTCCCAACCTCTGCGTCCCTTTCTTGTCCTTCAATCTAATAACCGCTGTCTGGTTTTTGTATAGGTTGAATATAACTCTTTGCTCCCTATATTTTACCCCTGCTACCTTCAGAATTTGGAATAGTGTATTCCAGTCGACATTGTCAAAAGCTTTCTCCAAATCGACAAACGCTAAAAACGTTTACCTTCTAAGATAAGTCATAATGTAAGTATTTCCTCCCGTGTTCCTACATTTCTCCTAAATCCAAATTGATCTTCCCCGAGGTCGGATTCCACAAGTTTATCCATTCGTCTGTAAATAATTCGTGTTAGTATTTTGCAACCATCACTTATTAAACTGATAGTTCTGTAATTTTCACATTTGTCTGCACCTGCTTTCTATAGAATTGGAATTACGATATTCTTCTTCAAGTCCGAGGGTATTTCCCCTGTCTCATACATCTTGCATACCAGGTGGTACAGTTTTTACTTGACTGGCTCTTCTAATGATATCAGCAGTTCAAGCGGAATATCATCTACTCCAGGGGCCTTGTTTCGACTAAAAATGAAAATAATTTTTGTAATGAATATGAGAGTTAGAATGAAAACTTTTCCCACAAAGAGATGCTTGTAATCGATGCTTAGTTGAGCTTTAACTTCGTACTTGTTGTCGGGACACTTTGTCTTGAATGTCTTATGGGTGGCCATCGTGAGGCCTAGGCAAGCGCCGCACACAACTTATTACAAAAATAATAATTGCTCAGGTAATCACCACCTAACCATCAGTAAGAATGAACAATGAACAAGTATTGTTGAATTCCAGTCAGAAACAAGCTCCACAGACTGTTTAAAGTACCGCGCAAGGATTTCCTAGCGTGTAACGAAGGCCACCGTGTCTTATGTTTACTACTGCTACCAACTTCAGTAGGGTGGCGAAATTGTACGTAACACAGACAAATATATATTTTTAGCGAGTCAAGTTCCCATCCTCTGCTTACAAGAAGGAACATTACCTTCGTCCCACTACTGTAAATGCACACTAATATCACGTAGTAATCTCTAAAGTGTCATTTCGCCAAAGTAGTATTACAAAGAAGCGACGGAAGTGTATCATAGGAGGCGACAGTGGACTTCTTTAATAACTGTCGCCTGTCAGCTTGCTTATATTCGTCAGCACTGCAACTTCACTACTGTAATTCGGGTTTCCCAAGGTCGATGTGCAGGTGTTGAAACGTACGGGAGACCAGGCTAACGACGCCACCCTGGGTAATCGCGACACCCCAGCGATTACTTTTGCTGTGACAATTGGGCTTACTCTGTATGTTATGTTAAAATAATTTATGGGAGTATAGTTAGGCAACGTCTTCGACAACAGCCACTATTTCGGCAGGTGAACAACCGTCATTTTCGAGGTATACCAGAAAAGACTGCTCTTCATGTTTACAATCTTTTTCAATAACGCTTCAGTGTTTTATCAACTATTCGCAAAATTTTGCAAATTAATAGAAAAAATCGCAAGTTTGTTTTATGGGGAAGGGGGGGGGCGTCACAGTTTTGGCACCTGACAACTGTGCGAGGGCACCTCAATATGGCTCTGTCTGTGAACCCTCCCTCCCAGAGGAAAAAATTATCTACGTCCCTGATCCAAAGTGATATTCCCTCAGGTCAGCATCTTTCTGTAAATAATTCGTGTTAAAATTTTGGAACCATGATTTATTAAACTGATGTTTCTGTGAATTATAATGATAATAATTTGTTATATCTCGGGCCCACAGTGTTAGAAATGTCGTATATTGACATAATGTGAAAGGATTGTCCAAACACTGTAATTAATTATTTATTTATTTATCACACAAGATATCTTTTGGCATTTAATGCCATCGTCAGGTGTTTCGTATTTAGAGGTTGTAAGTGCTTCAACTGACTATTTATTAGGTGATGATTTATATTTGATTTCTGAATTGTAGCCAGTTACATCATCTGTCAATACCTCAGAATATAAGTTACAGCAATTGTCAATACCTCAGAATATAATATTCTGAGGTACTGACAGATGCTGTAACTGGCTACAATTCAGGAATCAAATATAAATCATCACCTAATAAATAGTCAGTTGAAGCACTTACAACCTCTAAATACGAAACACCTGACGATGGCATTAAATGCCAAAAGATATCTTGTGTGATAAATAAATAAATAATAACAGTGTTCGGACAATCCTTTCACATTATGTCAATATATAATGATAATAATTTGCGCAGTTAGCACGAAATACGCCAGCAAACTACTTTCAGATCCAGTGCGGAGGACTGGCTTGCTAGCGGCACGTGTTCCCCCTGCCTGTGCCAGTTGCGGGGCCTTGGTTTTTTCGCGTGTGGCCCAGTCTAGGCGCGTGCTGGGTCCGGTGGAGGCGGCCTTGCGGCTGCACACGCCGACCCCAGGCCCCACCCCCACCCCCAGCTACACGTGCCGGCCTGCGCGGCCTTGGCCGGTGGGCAGCAGCGTGACCTGTCGCCAACCGGCGCCTTCTGTCCCGCTGCTCGCCGACCCTTCCCCAGAGCCGCCGAGCGGCTGAGGCCGACCGGTCGCCTCGTGGCTGCGCAGTTCGGCAGGTAACGCCCACCACGACCTGCTCGCCGTCGCTTTCTGAGGCGTCTTCTAACTGGTTTACTCTGGCCCGCCACGATTTCCTGCCTTGCGCAAGAGACTGATGACCGAGTAGCATTTCCATTCAACATCCGGCTGTGTGTACACAAGAAACGACTTGTAAAGGTTCTTGTATGGGGGTTAAATTTATTTCATTGTCAGCTTGATATTGGCCCACTTTAGGTTACGGTAGTAACACTAAAAGTGGCTCTTTGCGATCGTCTTTTGACAGCTCGAAATTTAAATGAAAAAAATCCCACTGACGTGTTTTACGGCCCACTTTAGATTTGTAGTTTTATAAGTTTGTGCAAACATTTTCGACCGAAACAATAATCTAAATAATACAAAATTAATTAATGAGTCTGAAACCCTTTTAGGGGAAAAAATGAGGTAGTGGCGCGTTTAGGAGCAACGACTTTTAGCGAAACGCTTTACCCACTACGCTACGGCTATCAGGCAGAAAATGAGTCCTTTAATCTCATACTATTGATGGCCGTTGTTAACTGATGCTAATATGGCATTTGTAGACGCTAGATTGTCGTACGAAGAACTATGTGTTTTTGTTAATTCTTCAGTGCGCCATTGCTTTGAAATGACAACGTGTAAGTTACAATAAGAAAATCATCAAATACGCAACGCAAGATGCCTGAGGCAGTTCTGGGCGAGGTATGTCACGTGACATCTCCGAACGGCTGGTTTTCGTTAATTCAATGGAGGGTGTCAAATCTCTGTTATTTTTGCAAATATGTCTCAAACGATACGAGATATGAAAAAAAAAAAAAAAAAAAAAAAAAAAAAAAACATAAGGGAGCTAAGTTGTAGAGAATTTTCTCCTCTACCAATTAGGTTATTAAATTTTTGTATTAGATGAACGGTTCGTTTGCAATTACAATTATATTACAAACGGCTTTTTTTTGTATTACTACCGTATTTTTTGTCCGAAAAATTTGAAAAATGGAGGTTCTGGTCTCTTGAGGCCAACAATGATGTCTGTAAAATTTGGTGCTCATCGATTGAACTGTTCGTCTTAAAAACAGGGAACACGTTACGCACTGACAGACTGACAGACAGACATACATCCCAAAATCGCCGTTATTTTTGCAAATATCTTTGAAACACTACGAGATGTGAAAAAAACACAAGAGAGCAAAGTTGTAGAGAATTTTCTCCTCTGCAAATTCGTTTATTCAATTTTCGTGTCAGATGAATAGTTAAGCCGTTATTTTCATTTAAATTTCGAGCTGTCAAAAGACGATCGCAAAGGCCCACTTTTAGTGTTACTACCGTAACTTAAAGTGGGCCAATAACGGCTTAACCATTCATCTTACACGAAAATTGAATAACCAAATTTGTAGAGGTGAAAATTCTCTATAACTTTGCTCTCTTATGGTTTTTTTTCATATCTTTGTATCGTTTCAGAGATATTTGCAAAAATAACAACGATTTTGGGATGTCTTTCTGTCTTTCCATAACGTGTTCCTTGTTTTTAAGACGAACCGTTCAACCGATCAGCACCAAATTTTACTGACATAATTGTTCCCTACCAGTGGCCAGAACCTCGCTTTTTCAAATATTTTGGACAATAAATACGTTAGTAATACCAAAGAAAAGCCGTTTGTAATGTAATTTTAATTGCAAATAAACCGTTCAACTGACGCGAAAATTGAATAACCGAATTTGTAGAAAAGGAAATTCCCTACAACTTTGTTCTCTTATGACTCTTTTTTCATATCTCGTATCGTTTGAGAGATATTTACAAAAATAACGGAGTTTTGACACTCTCCATTGAATTAACGAAAACCAGCCGTTAGCAGATGTTACGTGACATTCCTCGCTCAGAACTCTCTCTGGCATACGCCATCTTGCATTGCGTATTTGATGATTTTCTTATTGTAACTTACACGTTGTCATTTCAAAGCAATGGCGCACTGGAGAATTAACAAAAACACGTCGTTCTTCGCACGATAAATGATAATCTAGTGTCTACAAATGTCATATTAGCATCAGTTAACAATAGCCATCAATAGTATGAGATTAAAGAACGCTACTTCTAATTGTTAGTTGTAGTGTAGTGGGCAATGCGTTGGACTGTGACGCTGAAGGTCAGTCGTTGGGAACCCGCCACTACCAAATTTTTTATTATTATTTTTTAAAGGGTTTCAGACACTCTTCTTAATTGATTTTTTTATTATTTAGATTATTATTTTGGTCCAAAATGTTTGCAAAAACTTATGAAGCTACAAATCTAAAGTGGGCCCAAAGACACTTCAGTTCGATATATATATATATGATTCCATATGCGCGCCCGCAGAAGAATAGTTTTGCGGTGGCGATCGGTTTAACAGCTAGCTGGCAGGCGGAGGCGTCGTAATTCCCACAACAGGAGTCGCAGTACGTGCCATATGGCGTGAGTGGGGTTGGTAGAAGATTCTGGAAGGCGCCTGCATGCGATTAGCCGTTACGCTGGGCAGCAGATAAACTGAGGAAGCCCCGATGATATGACGCGAAGTGGGCAGTTTTGTAGAGATTAGATTAGATTAGTTTTTCGTTCCGTAGATCCATGTTGACGGAATCCTCGTGGATGTGGAACATGTCAACAAACAAAAGCTGAGTAATAGATAATACTAATAATATAAATACAGACACATACATTTTAAGTGATTTTCATTTTTATCTTTTTATTTATTTAATTATTTTTGAGCTGATAATATAATAACACTAATATAGTATGAATATCGATACATGCATAATTTGGTACAATTTAGAAATTCACTAATGGAGTAAAAGGAGTTGGCCACTAGAAAGTCTTTTAGGCTCTTCATAAACTGACCTTTATTTGTAGCTACATTTTTTATACTTGATGGTAAATTATCAAAAATGTGTGTTCCTGAGTAGTGGACCCCTTTTTGAACTAAAGTAAGTGCTTTTAAGTCTTTGTGTAGATCATTTTTATTCCTAGTATTGTAAGTGTGAACTGAGCTGTTTGTTGGGAAAAGAGATATATCATTTATGACAAATTTCATTAAGGAATAAATATACTGAGAGGCAGTAGTTAATAAATCCAGTTTTTTTTAATAGGCTTGTACAGGACGTCCGTGAATCTACTCCACAAATAATACGTATTACACGCTTTTGGACTCTGAAGACTTCTGACTGACTTGAAGAGTTATCCCAAAATATTATACCTTATGACATTATGGAATGAAAGTAAGCAAAACATGCAAGCTTTGTTATTTTTATGTCTCCTACGTCTGATAACACTCGTATTGAAAATGCTGATTTGGTGAGTCGTTTCTGCAGTTTAGTGGTTTGCTCCTCCCAACTAAATGTATTATCAAGCTGTAATCCCAGGAATTTAATACTGTCAACCTCTTCTATCTGCTCTTCTTCATACTTAATGCATATGCTGGCGGGTAATCTCTTACATGTTCTGAACTGCATTTAGTGCATTTATTAATAATTGTTTATAACAAATTGTTGGTGGCGTACAGACGTTAGTAGCGGTCTAAGGATTATTAGTTTTGCTTATTAGTCATTTTATTCTGTTTAATTGTGTATTAACAGAGAAACAATTGAATTACGACTTGGTGCACGAGCTATCACGAGAAATGCCGACAATGTACGAAGTAGTGAGGAGGCCTCGGCTGCGCGCCAACGGTAGTCAGTCGCAGTTAGGACCTATCCTGTACCGTACAAGTAGCAGCCATGTTCTCAGTGTCGTTTGGTTAGGATAAAAGTTATACATTTTTGGCGTTGTTTTACGGTGACTTCGTTAATTAAGCACCATAATTGGCAGCCTACATTTTTATTTCAAGAAGCTACCTACCCGTAAAAACTTAGAAATTTCAGGCTCTAGCAGTTACACCGATACTCCATTGTGCTATCAATCTGCAATGGGGACTTCAGCAACGAGAGCGGTTCTACAAAAACAGGTAGGAGCAGGACCTAATAGTGTGCTCACCAAGAACGGGTTGGCTTACATATGCAGGTCCCTGATGGACAGTGTGGGCCGGTAATACTGTGCGAAGGGACTGATAACCGTCGCTGTTTAGTCCCTTCCAAAAACCAACAACAACAATACTGTACGCCCCAGTTTTTCCATCTTCTACGGACTCAGGACTACAACTACACAGTACAATAAGTTTGTTCAAAAATGTTCAAATGTTTGTAGAACTTATGGGACTTAACTACAGGGTCATCAGTCCCTAAGCTTACAAACTACTTATGAACTACCTAAGACTAAGGACGGCACAAATATCCATGCCCGAGGGGGGGATTCGAACCCCCGACCGTTGTGGCCGAGTCCCCTCGGCCACCGCGGCCGGCGTTTGTTCCAAGGAGGAGAATCTTGCAGACACACAAAGAAGTCAAAAAATGCAGAAGGGAGGAACATTTGGGTTCAACATCCGATCGATATCGTGTGCATTACAGACGGATCTAACGCTCGGATTGATTTCTACCAACAAGGAGACCACAATTGCATCGGATTTTAGAATTTTCTTTCATTTATGGTACCTGAAGCTCAGAACTTAAATAACAATCAGCCAAAGCCATTCCACGCAACTCTCAAAAATTCTTGTGAAAATCGACTGTCAAGTTTTGCAAGTACATATAAGTACCTAAAACACCTGTTGCATATGTTGGTGTAGCTCATGTGGTATCGTTCTGGCATTAGAACCATGGAGTCGGTCAAACTGTGACAATTTTTTTTTTTTTTCGTTGTTCTCGAATATTTACACCTATATAAAATACCGAATGGTAATTTTTATGAACAATGCACATATTTTTTGTTGCTTCGTAATTTCTTATATTTTATAAAAGGTTCTCAATATTGATGATTTAAATCAACCAATCTAACTCGTGTACGAGGAGTAACTTCATGGAGGATGTAAGCAAATTTACACTATTTCAAATTCAGTTACATTCTGGGATCTCTAATTCCAAGTGTTGTATCAGTTTTTGTTTACGTGCATGGAAACGAGCTGAAAAACTTGCCATCACCTAAAACGATGGTTGAGTAGGTTAGCTGCTTGTAAGGTCATTAGTAGCTATGGAGATGACTTTCCAAAAACAGTGTCGTACGCAATACTATAAAAAATGTAAATTGTTATGTTTTCTGATTTAAACCATCAATATTAACAACCTTCTATAAAGTATAGAAAATTACGAATAAACAAAAATACGTGTATTTTTCGGAAAAAGAAGGGTGGGATTCGAACCAAAGACTTCATCGTTGTGAGTCCAGGACGCTATCACTTGAACAACACCGACATACACTGCACCTTTTTTTGGATTATTGGTACTTACATGTATTTGCAAAACTTGAAAGTCGATTATCTCGAGGAGTTTCGATAGTTGCGTTGCGTCGAATGGTTTTGGCTGATTGTTGAGTTCTGAACTTGAAGTACCATAAGTATCAAAAAATTCTAAAATCCGATACCCATCTGGTATCCTTGTAAGAATGGGGAAGAAAATCGACCGTACCCTTTCAATTGAACCATTACAGTAATTAGTCTCGAGTAATTCAAGAAAATCACTATGAATACTGGTAACAAAACTCTATTAATATAGGTAGGTATCAACGGAAAATGAAAAATTCTGAACTTTGACGGTTGATGGTCGAATGCGTGACGCAGCAGCGACATTTCACCGCGCAGTTGGCAAGGATGCTAAACAGGGGACCTGCCGATACGAGGGTACAAAGTCTGTGCGAATTTCATTCTGTGTACTTAGTAGAACATCCCTTGCAGACAGGCGCCGAACAATATAGGATGTTGCAGGAGGAACAGTAAATATTTTAGGAGGCGGAAGTACAGAAGGATCCAATAAAAAGTCATATAAAATTGATCCAAATTTTATTGAGTAGATAGGGAAAGATCGGGTAGCCCCGGACACAAAAATGAATTGCTAATAAAACAACAATAAACAATTTTTCTGTGTTAACTTTCATCGTAAAATGAAACCAGTAACTTCTTTAGTCATATCAGAACGAAGCATAGATAATAATTTTTATGAACTATCTTAAATACACTTTTGAATCAGTTTATTGGCACTAAAACATTTGGAGGGTAGCCCCGGACACAGCATTCATTGGTACTCCATTTGTTTCTTGGCCTTGAAAACATACAATTGTAATAAATATCTCAAGCATCTACATAAAATTAGTTTCCATGGTACCAGTCCTTGCAGTTATAGCACTGAATACAGTCTTCTTCGAAGATTTCTCCACATGTGATGCATTCTGTCTCTTTTCTTTGATCCTCTTCGGAGAGACTGAATATTTGTCTTTGCCATGATGGTTTCTTTAGTGCATTTGCGTTTTTTGTTTTTTCGGCTTGTCCTTTTTATTGCATTTCTTCCTTTTCTGTCTATCTTCTAAACCTTTTTTTATATGGATATGACCCTTCTCTTTATTAAATCTATGAGGGATTTTCAGAACTTCTGCAAGATCAAATGCTAATTTCAAAAACTCTTCTTATGGGTGAAAACCGCCAACGAAGTTAAACAGGAACGACGAAAAAGTTTTGCGCGAATAAAATTCACCGTTGCGAGTAGCTCGCTCGGTGCCTATGCCACAACTGACTTGCATGTGTTTTTACTCCACAGGGCGCGCATTTCAAATGCAGTCTTGCCAGCGCAACGTGCTTGGTTTCTTAGAAATTGAAACGTCCGCGGTTACCCGCCGTCCGGGGCTACCCGACCTTCCCCTACATAAAGGTGCTAGTATGTAAGCAAGGGGAAACTACATTCGTTGCTTTTCCCGAGGACATGCAGCTTTACTGTCTGGATATATGATGATGGCATCATCTCGGGTAAAATATTCTGCCGCGGCGCAGCCGCCGAGTGCACTGAGGCGCTATGCTACGATGGGCTAGGCCGTTCCCCGTCGGGGGTTCGAATCCCCCCCTCGGGCATGGATGTTTGTGCCGACTTTAGTATAAGCTAGTTCATAAGTAGTTTGTAAGTTTAGGGACTGATGAGTCCGTAGTTAAGTCCCATAAGCTATACAAACATTTTAAAAATATTCTGGAGGTAAAATAGTCCCAATTCGGACCTACGGTCGGGGACTACTCAGGAGGATGTGGTCATCAGGGAAAACAACACTGGCATTCTACGGATCGGAGCGTGGAATGTTAGATCCTTTAATCGGGTAAGGAGGTTAGAAAATTTAAAAAGAGAAATGGATAGGCTGAATTTAGACATAGTGGGGATCAGTGAAGATCGGTGAAAAGAGGAAAAGGATTTCTGGTCAGGTGAATATAGGATTATAAATACAAAATAAGTTGGAGGTATTACAAGAGGAGGTCTAATCACGGATAAGAAAATAGGAGTGCGGGTAAACTACAATGAGTACCGCAGTGATCGCATTATCGTAGTCAAGATAGATACGAAGCCAACACCTACCTCAGTAATAATGGTTTGTATGCCAACTATCTCTGCCGATGATGAGGAGATCGAAGAAATATATGACGAGGTAAAGGAAATTATTCAGACAGTTAAGGGAGAAGAAAACTTAATTGTTATGTGAGACTGGAATTCGGTAGTAGGACAAGGAAGGGAAGGGAAGATAGTGGGTGAATATGGATTGGGCAAAAGAAATGAAAGAGGAAGCCGTCTGGTAGAATTTTGCACGGAATATAATTTAGTTATAACAAACACCTGGTTTAAGAATCACGAAAGAAGGTTATATACGTGGAATAGACCAGGAGACACCGGAAGGTACCAGATAGATTTTATAATGGTAAGACATAGATTTCGGAACCACGTTTTAAACTGTAAGACATACTCATGGGCAAATTAAACTCTTACCATATGTTATTGGTCATGAATTGTAGGCTTAAACTGAAAAAGGTAAGAAAATAAGGATAAGGGACCTAGATAAATTGAAGGAACCTGAAGTTCTTGAGAATTTCTAAGGGAGCTTTAGGGAACAATTGACAGGAACAGTGGGAAATAAAACAGTAGAAGAGGATTGGGTACCATTGACAAATGAGGAAATGAGGCGAGGTACTGGCGGAAGTAAAGTTGTGGGGCGGCACCGTGAGTCGTGTCGTGATAGCTCATTGGTAGGGCGCTTGCCCGCGAAAGGCAAAGGTCCCCGGTTCGAGTCCCGATTGCGGCACAACATTTTAATCTGCCAGGAAGTTTCAAACTCCATGTTGTCCGCTCACAGTGTGACAAAGTTGGAAATGAACTGTACTCTGTAGCGATTACAGTGTTTCGTAGTGCCTTTTACGGTTACACTAAAGTACTACATACATGCAGCAGAAATGATAGCTGGGGAAGCGGACCATGAATGATGGTAACAAATAAATAAGGATCCCATTTCTACATACACAGAGCTGACAAATGTCATAGGATACTAATAGGTACCAATACAAGAGGTGGTGGTATTATGTGTAAATGGATGCTGCATTGGCTGAGTTGCCATTTGGACTCCGATCATTCACGTGAAAAGATTATCGACGCGATTAAGAACGCAAGATTATATTCGATCGACAGTGAAGTGAAATGATAGAGCTAGACGCTTGGCAAGAGATGACAGTTATTTCCGGTTAATAACCCGTCCATACAAGAGGCTGAATCCAACTCAACAACAAAGCACCCTTCAGGCAGCAACAGGACGCGGAACATCAACACAAATAGGCCGAAATCGCCTTCGAGAATGTGGCCTCTTCGCACGGAGGCCTCTGGTGTGTGTCCCATTAAAAGCACGTTACCGTTTAGTTCAAAAATGTTCAAATGTTTGTTAAGCTTAAGGGACTTAACTACGGGGTCATTAGTCCCTAAACTTACAAACTACTTATGAACTACCTACAACACAAATATCCATGCCCGAGGGTGGATTCGAACCCCCGACCGTAGTGGCCGTGCAGACCGTGACTGAAGCGCCTCAGTCCCCTCGGCCACCGCGGCCGGCTACCGTTTAGTCCGTAGTAACTGGGCGGAGAATTGGAGTCATAACGAATGGCGGCAGATTCTGTTCACAGATGAGTCGAGATATTGTGTTCAGCCGGACAATCGTTCGCTATATCTGGGGAGAACGTGGAACTCTGAACAAACCTGTTTATGTGCAGGAAACATCATCATATCATAGTGGTGGACGAATCATGAGGGCAGGAGTCAGTATTGGCGGACGTATGGACCTATATGCGGTTCAGAATGGCACTGACTGCCCAGAAGTATAGAAACAAGATCCTTCCATTTTTTGTTGTGCGCTACGCTGGTGTATGGGAGATGGGTTCCTTATGGTAGACGATAGCCCTCGAACCCCCCAGAGCTGCACTGGTGGACAACATTGTTGAAGCTGAGGGAATTGAACAAATGGAGTGGCCAGCTTGTTCACCCGACTTAAACCCGATTGAGCACGTCTGGAATGCACTTGGCAGACACATTTCAGGCAGACCAGAACTTTCCACAATAGTTGCAGAACTAGATATTGCACTCATGGACGAATGACCAAATATCCCTAAAGAGCTGATTGATACCCTCACATTGCCCCTGTCACGCAGTTGTGCAAATGTACTGTGCATGGTGCGCCAACAGGTTGCAAAGGACTATTTTTTCGTGAGTAAATTTTTTAGTTTTTCTGTCAGCCGTATGGCGTCTAAGGCGGCCACGGGGCCAGGTCTTGGCGGATGTGTACAGGAACACATAGAACACACAGAAAATATTGTGGGGGAGGCGAACCAAAGGTTACGTTTCATCGGCAGAACGCTTCGAAGATGCACCAGCTCCACCAAAGAGACTGGCTACATCACACTTGTGCGTCCTCTCCTGGAGTACTGTTGCCCCTTGTGGGGCCCTCACCAGGTGGGACTGACATTGAGAAGGTTCAGAGAAGGGCAGCTCGTTTTGTTATATCACGTTACGGGGGGGGGGGGGGGGGAAGCGTCACGGAAATGTTGTACGAATTGGGGTGGAAATCATTAAAAGAAAGACGTTATTCATTGCGGCGTGATCTGTTTGCGAAGTTTCAATCACCGACTTTTAGTTCTGAATGTGAAAATATTTTGCTAGCACCCACCTACTTAGGGACACATGACCATTCCAATAAAATAAGAGAAATCAGATCGAAAACGGAACGATTTAGGTGTTCTTTCTTCCCGCGCGCTGTTAGAGAATGGAACGGTAGAGAAAAGTTATGAAAGTGGTTAATGAACCCTCTGCCAGGCACTTGATTGTGATTTGCAGAGTATCTATGTGGACGCGTGACGGGCGCCAGAACCCAACGCTCTTTTTCACGTCAGCCTTCGTCCTGAACACTCGTGCCCTTTCCCTTCTCCTTGGATACCCGCCATGTCCGCAACCTGTTGGTGTCCCCCAAGGTGATGAAATCCCTGACAATTTAAACTCCGGTACTTGCTGAGTTATTACTTACAATTATACGTGTCATGACTGGCACCTTTGGCAACCTACACCTTTATTATTCATTTAAAGTATCCTGAACGTCCACAACTTCAACCTTTCCTAGCCATCCTGCATACAAATGTATTGGCCCGTCCGAGGTGATCACACACCATACGAGGTGCATTCAAGTTCTAAGGCCTCCGATTTTTTTTCTCCGGACTGGAAAGAGATAGAAACATGCGCATTGTTTTAAAATGAGGCCGCGTTCATTTTCAATACGTCCCAGAGACGGCAGCACCGTACGGCAGGTGGAATGAGAACTGTTTTAGATACTTAAAATGGAGACGTTTTCCTTACTTGAACAGCGTGAAATCATTCGTTTTCTGAATTTGCGTAGTGTGACACCAATTGAAATTCATCGACAGTTGGAGACATGTGGTGATGGAGTTATGGATGTGTCGAAAGTGCCTTCGTGGGTGCGACAGTTTAATGAAGGCAGAACATCGTGTGAAAACAAACCGAAACAACCTCGGGCTCGCACAAGCCGGTCTGACGACATGATCGAGAAATTGGAGAGAATTGTTCTGGGGGATCGCTGAATGACTGTTGAACAGATCACCTCCAGAGTTGGCATTTCTGTGGGTTCTGTGTACACAATCCTGCATGATGGCCTGAAAATGCGAGAAGTGTCATCCAGGTGGGTGCCACGAATGCTGACGGACGACCACAAGGCTGCCCATGTGGCATGTTGCCAAGCAATGTTGACGCGCAACGACAGCATGAATGGGACTTTCTTTTCGTCGGTTGTGATGGATGAGACGTGGATGCCATTTTTCAATCCAGAAACAAAGCGCCAGTCAGCTCAATGGAAGCACACAGATTCAACGCCAACAAAAAAATGATGGTGTCCATGTTCTGGGACAGCGAGGGCGTAATAATTACCCATTGCGTTCCAAAGGGCACTACGGTAACAGTTGCAACTACGAAAATGTTTTGAAGAACAAATTCCTTCCTGCACTGCAACAAAAACGTCCGGGAAGGGCTGTGCGTGTGCTGTTTCACCAAGACAACGCACCCGCACATCGAGCTAACGTTACGCAACAGTTTCTTCGTGATAACAACTTTGAAGTGATTCTTCGTGCTCCCTACTCACCTGACCTAGCTCCTAGTGACTTTTGGCTTTTTCCATCAACGAAAGACACTCTCCGTGGCTGCACATTCACCAGCCGTGGTGCTATTGCCTCAGCGATTTTCCAGTGGTCAAAACAGACTCCTAAAGAAGCCTTCGCCGCTGCCATGGAAACATGGCATCAGCATTGTGAAAAATGTGTAAGTCTACAGGGCGATTACGTCGAGAAGTAACGCCAGTTTCATCGATTTCGGGTGAGTAGTTAATTAGAAAAAAAATCGGAGGCCTTAGAACTTGAATGCACCTCGTATTAGAGGCCAACAAGAATAACTATTTCGCTGTTATGGTAGTCATGTGTTGCATCGCCTAAAGTAAACCCCATGTAAACTTCAAACAGTTGAGACAGCAAAATATCGTTCTGTATTACACACAAATTACAATTGTACCTACTTGAATAAAATACGTTACGCTATGTAAATCGTGTTTGATATCTAATCTGATCCCCTAATTGTTTTGAGCAGTGTAGGAAAGCATCTACACACTGCTGTAAGGTGTTCGAAACAATCATCCCTGACTTAATTATTATCACTGCTTATATAAGTTTTAACTGATATTGAATTTTGAATGTGTTTTCATTCATAATATCTTTGAAGTGTGGCTACCCTCCCCAATGAATTGTTTGATGACATGTGTTTATTTTTAGTTCAAAACGGAAAAGCTTTTTCATAAATAGCCTGATAAACAGTAAAGGACTCAACAGGAGATCAGGAAACGAAATGACGTTCCCAAAGAATCTGATCAAATCTACCAAGAACGACACAAAACGCGCCTTCTTATGGATATATCGGCGTATCCCTCGTGTCACACATCCACACATTCATTGTGTTAGGAAAGGTGTAGGGTCGTAGTATACTATGCTCGGGTAAGTATTGTATGTGGGCCCTGATATCGCGAATACTGCCACTGGGACATAACAGACATTCAAGCTCATGTTGTATTGAGGATTTTGCTGGTCGCGAGAATTCCTCGACATTCCGACAGTTTATGGACAAACGTACCACAAATAAAATCTTCTCGGGTTTCAAGCCCCGTCACGTGGTTTACTACCCACGCCACGAGCTTTCGACAGAGATCAGAGATCCACTTGACAATGGCAGAGGTCATCACTGCCTCGTGGGCAGTAAACCACATGACGCGGCATGAAACCCGAGAACATTTTATTATGGATATCGCCGCGAAAACATGCACTCATACATATACGTACCACATACGTACAACATTGCCCTGGTGAAAACACCCAACACGATACAGTCACATGACACCAAGACGCAGGATGTCCATGTCGTACTGCTGTGCTGCCCGAGTTCTCCCAGTCACCGTATTAGCCAGGATCTACTGTGCTGCTTCAAAACTTTGGAAGAATGGGACCTCTCGGAAGGTTGTCGCCACTCTCCTCCCCGGTCACACCACCACTGCAGTCGCAACCCTGTGTGCTGTGGTTAGCGACAACCTACCCCTGGGAAGCTATCTGCATAGACTAGCTATTACTAGACGCAGGAACGGGTGTGTAGGGATCACGATGTAGTGGGCGCACAACATGGTGATCCACTGTTTTAATCGTCCACAAACTCGGCGGTCAATATGTCCGTCCTCACATTCTGTCCCCAAACAGACCAAATCGTACCACTGCCACTTCGCAATGGCCCAAGATGTGGTTATTGTTTGATTCAGTCGACCAAATGGGGACCCTACTCTGACTCTTCTGGTATTGTATTGGCACCCCTAATAAACATTGCTCGTATTAGTACGGGCAAAGCTAATTCACTTTGTCGGCCTATCTACCTGTCAGAGCAATTTCAATTCTAATCTTTGACATGATATGTACATGGAAGTACTTACATTAACACTGCCAACACCATCCTATAAGCCTCGAAAGATCCCACCGTGTCATACTCCGCCCGAAGACGTCAACGGATGCCGTTGTGTCGGTTTTCGTGACCAGACCAGTTCCTCCATTGGCCTAACAAAGGCTAAGTGTACTCCGCTTGGCAACAGGGCACGGCAGACCCGGATGGTGACACATCCAAGTGCCCGACAGGGCTTAACTTCGGTTATCTTGCCGGAACTGGTGTGTTCACTACAGCACGGCCGTTGCCCAAGTACTTACATTAACGTCTTCAATATTAAGTGCAACAAACATATATTTTTCTCGGCAAAACTACTCTACCAGAGAAAAAGTAATTTTCTCTCAGGTACTTTATTTCTTATGAGAGAATAGTGTCGCATTTAGAATTAAAGATATTGGAATCGTTATTTTCTGGTTTTACGCCTAAATGACAAACCAGAACTTCTTGAGGTTGTGACCCCCTTGACTAATAGAAGAATGGAATAAATACATACCTGAGCAAAGCCGGGTTTTTAGTTGACGAGTCATAATATTGGTATCTCCTAATTGTACACAGTTCGAACAATAGATCCGAAATAGTTCCATTCATTATGCACTTCGCAACAATAATGCACTGTGTTATTATTAATCTCAGTTGACAGACGTGAAAGAATTCATGCCTTCGATGCATCGATGTCTACGGGGCCATCAATGACGTGGTTTACAAACAGAAGGACTACATTTCTAATTATATACAGTAACACAAGGAGCTGTCAGATTTTAATTTATGCTATCAGTTTCGCCCTATTAAAGCTGCTGAGGGAGTAGGGGAGCGGTCTAAGGCGTCTCGACGAGGAGCGCGCGGTTGCTCGCCGTCGAAGGTTCGAGTCCTCTCTGGGGCATGTCTGTGTTGTCCTTAGGTTAGTTTGCCTTAATTTAAGTAGTTTGCAAGCTACGGTCTGATGACCACACAGTTTGGTCCGATAGATTTACAAACATTTGAACATTTTTTTAGAAGTAACAATGGTCAATGGACGTAGATTTTGCTACAAGATAAAGCACCAGTCAGGCGCTTATCAACAACTTTAAGTTTCCCGTGAGTTACCAACGACTTCCACATCCGGGTAGCGTCGTGTTTGGTATTCATAAATCATCTCTGCCCCCCCTCCCCCACCCCCAACAAGAAAGTAATTGGCAACCGGTGGGAAAGTTAACATTGTTCATAAGAGATTTATAAACAGCAGTGTCTGCATTCGGCCCCCATCTTGATTCTAAACATACGTCACTAGAGCATTCGTTAGTATGCTAAGGGATTGTGAGAGGTTATCTATAAACCTTTTAGCATAAATATATTAATTTAAAAACTGATGGCCGGAGATGTTTTACTATGTTGTTGTTGTGGTCTTCAGTCCAGAGACTGGTTTGATGCAGCTCTCCACCCTACTCTATCCTGAGCAAGCCTTTTCATCTCCTCATAAGAACGACAACCCACATCCACTTGAAGTTTTACTATAATTTATCAAAATGAAAAAGGCTACTTTCATAGGACTGCAAAAGTGGAATATCTCCTTGCCAGAATCAAACATAGCACATAATGCCATGTTGTAGAACCTAGCACGTGATATCTCATCCAGCATGGCATTTTTCATGTCGTGCAAAATGGCAATACGTACCACACAATTTAGAATGCATACAACCCCACTCACGGATACTTCTAATTATAGAGGCAGCTTCCTCGAGAGGTCACTACACAAAGGAATTAGAGATAACTTGAAAAAGAGCGAGAATGTGTCCCCATATCTTTAATTCAAATGTTTTGAAGCTGGATGACAAGTCGAGGAGCTAGTTCTTCTCTTTTACATCTTTGACTCTGGCCAGGATTTATTTGTCATTTGTTGTTCTGTATAAGGCCAGTTTTACATTCTGGTTCTCAAAATTAATTTCACATTAGTTGATAAATTCGATAATTTGGTAGAACGATTGCAAACGATATATATATATATATATATATATATATATATATATATATATATATTACTGGCCATAAAAACTGCTAAACCAAGAAGAAATGCAGATGATAAATGGGTATTCATTGGACAAATATATTATACTGGAACTGACTTATGAGAAATCGGTACCCAGAACAACCACCTATTGCCGTAATAACGACGTTGATACGCCTGGGCATTGACTCAAACAGAGCTTGAATGGCGTGTATAGGTATAGATGCCCATGCAGCTGTAACACGCTACCATAGTTCATCAAGTGTAGTGACTGGCGTATTGTGACGAGCCAGTTGCTCGGCCACCATTGACCAGACGTTTTCAATTGGTGAGAGATCTGGAGAATGTGTTGGCCAGGGCAGCAGTCAAGCATTTTCCGTATCCAGAACTCGAAACATGCGGTCGTGCATTATCCTGCTGAAATGTAGGGTTTCGCAGGGATCGAGGAAGGGTAGAGCCACGGCTCGTAACACATCTGAAATATAACGGCCACTGTTCAAAGTACCGTTGATGCGTACAAGAGGTGACCGAGAAGTGTAACCAATAGCACGCCATACCATCACGCCGGGTGATACGCCAGTATGGCGATGACGAATACACGTTTCCAAAGTGCGTTCACCACTATGTCGCCAAACACGGATGCGACCATCATGATGCTGTAAACAGAACCTGGATTCATATGAAAAAAAATGACGTTTTGCCATTCCTCCACCCATGTTCGTCGTTGCGTACACCATCTCACTTCTTACAGCCTTATCAAAAATGTTTGAAAAAGTTAAGTATTCTCGAGTTGCTTAACATATCAGTAAAACTAAAGTTCTAACAAAATGTCGGTTTGGCTTTCAAAGAAGCTTTTCAACTGAAAATGCCATACATACGTTCACTGATGAAATATTAAATGCTTTGAATAACCGGACATCACCATCAGTTGGCATTTTTTGTGATCTCTCAAAGGCTTTTGATTGAGTAAATCATGAGGTTCAAATGTTCAAATGTTTGTAAAGCCTATGGGACTCAACTACGGGGTCATCAGTCCCTAAACTTACAAACTACTTTTGAACTACTTACAAACTAGGACGGCACAAATATCCATGCCCGAGGGATTCGAACCCCCGACCGTAGTGGCCGTGCAGACCGTGACTGAAGCGCCTCAGTCCCCTGGGTCACCGCGGCCGGCATCATGGGATTCTTCTAGATAAGCTTAAGTATTGTGGTATGAGTGGGACAGTGCACAAATGGTTTAAATCATACTTAACCGGAAGAGTGCAGAAAGTTGAAATAAGCAGTTCACATCATATATATGACACAATTTCTCTAATTGGGGAGTTATCAAAAATGGGGTCCCACAAGGTTCGGTCTTGGGTCCCTTGCTGTTCTTAATATATTAATGACTTGCCATTCTACATTCACGATGATGCTAAGGTAGTACTTTTTTGCTGATGATACAAGTATAGCTATCACACCTTACAAACAGGAATTAACTGATGAAATTGTAAATTATATCTTCCAGAAAGTTATTAAGTGGTTCTCTAGAAATGGACTCTCATTAAACTTTGATAAAACCCATTATATACAGTGGCATACAGTAAATGGTATGACACCATTAATAAATTTAGGCTTTGAACATAAATCTGTAGCTAAGGTAGAATATTCAAAATGTTTAGGTGTTTGCATTGACGAGGGACTCAATTGGAAGAAACATATTGAAGATCTCCTGAAACGTTTCAGTTCGGCTACTTATGCTATCAGAGTCAATGCAAAATTTGGTGATATACATATCAGTAAATTAGCTTACTACGCCTATTTTCATTCATTACTTCCATTTTGGATCATATTCTGGGGCAATTTAACATTGAGTAAAAAGTATTCATTGCACAAAAGCGTGTAATCAGAATAATTGCTGGAGCCCAACCAAGAGCATCCTACAGACATTTATTTAGGATCTAGGGATCTTCATTGTAGCTTCACAATACATATATTCACTCATGAAATTTGTTATTAATAATCCGAGCCAATTCAAAAGTAATAGCAGCGTGCATAGCTACAACACTAGGAGAAAGGATGATATTCACTATTCAAGGTTAAATCTAACTTTGGCTCAGAAAGGGATGAATTATGCTGCCACAAAAGTCTTTGGTCACGTACCAAGTAGCATCAAAAGTCTGACGGATAGTCAACTAGTATTTAAAAAGAAATTAAAGGAATTTCTGAATGGCAACTCCTTCTACAATGTAGATGAATTTTTAGATAAAACGTAAAAAATATATATAATAAAAATAATAATAATAAAAATAAAAAATAAAATAAATAAAAATTGTCCAGTATAGACAACATTTACTAGACTGGCACGTTCCACATCATGTCGTATATATGATCTATGGAACAAGTATTAATCTAATCTAACTGTTTAATTGTAAATGTTAATGCAGCGTATGAGGCGGAGCAAGTGTCAGCAACTCGTGAAACGATGCAGAGCAGACACGTTTTGTAACGTAGGTAGCTTCACTTTTCTGAGAAACAGTGGGGGTAACAATATCGAACATGGTTGTGACAATTAAGCAATACCATTTGTCTCAATGACCATTCAGTTCGTTTTTTAAGAAAAACGTATAAAACTGAATATAGTTTATATTTTATGGTTTTAAAATTAAAAGTACTCAAAAATTTATATTTCATTATAAGGATTAATAAGGCGCGAACGTTGATTATGTTATGGGGTGCGGTGGGGGCTTCTAATCACTCTTTAATTCTACTCAGGGAGGTTGTGAAGCACTGCTCTACTTGGTAACTGAGGAACACGAAACGATACCAAACCACTGGAACAAAAATCGCACGCGCTATGTTTTTTTCTGCCTTCTCGTAGGGATATCGATATAGTTTCTTTTTCCTTTTTGCATTACGTAGACAGATACTTGGAAAACTTCACAGATCCCATATTGATTATTTGTCTCTCCTGTTAATCTAGTGACAGTCTCAGCCTGACAAGTGGCTCCTGTCGATACATTTTACGAAGTTGCGAAATGCTAATGAGAATGTGTCATAGAACATATTAAAAATCAGTGCGTCATTTGCATGTTACGCGGATTACTCCAGCTGCGACATTCTAGGACACGAAACGATAGTTTTTCAAATAAACTACTTCGTGAAAACTTGATTACATTCTCGCCATTTACGTAAGTGGCCTTTATGTCTTAATCTATACTAAAATGTACTAGATATTATCTAGTCGGAAAGCCATCAACGCAGTAAAAGCTTTTATGAAGACGTCATTATTTCGTTACGGTTATTAGAAACTACCAGCGTGTAATGCAAGTATGGCGGTTGTACGTCTCGTCATCAGAATTTTTGTTTTTCATTAGTATATTAAAACACGATACAGAAAGGATAGACGTTGCCGAAATTACGAATAATTACGTTACGTTAATGAGCTGACACACACCTTGAACCAGCTGCAGGCGGGTGCTGGCCAAGGCTGCCACCCACGAAAAATTTGGACGCATTCCAGCTTCCTTGCGCCCGCTACGTCGTGAATACTATGCGACAACAGCTGGCTTCCAAATATTCCAACCGTAATTTGCTATTGCAAGCAGTGGCGTAGCTATGTCACCAAGGGCCCTGGGGCAAAAATGACATTGGGGCCCTCTTTAAACTAAAACTATGCAAAACTACTTCATCATCAGTTCCTTACCGCCTACTGGAAGACAAAATAAGGCAAACCAAAATACTATTAAGTAAATTACAATATGTCACGCAGCAGATAATATTTAATTGTACTCTCAAATATAATTATAACTCTCAAATATAATTATAATTATAATTATATAATTATATATAATTTATATAATTATAAATATAATTATATTAATTATAATTATATTAATTTGAATGAAATTTTGCAGAGGGATAGATTTGTACCTGGGTAGGACATAAAGATAAACGACCCCTTGGGATAGTTTCCGAAGTTGCTCCATACTAGGTGAATGACGTTGCAGGCATAAGCTAGTAAAAAATAAAAACAATTTTAATCTGCCAGGAAATTTCAATGAAGAAGTATTACTTAACCATGAAAACATGGCCCCTTGCCGCGGAGAAAAACCGGGAACAGTCGAATTCGCGGTGACGGCAGGCGGACTGTTGTCAGTACCGTCATCTCACTGTCGCTAAACTCCTCTCTGTAAGGTCATTGCTCCGTACCGAACAGCCTAATTTCGTTGATAGCCCAATCAAAGAAGGAAAATAAGGAAAATATTCGTGTAGGATGGTTTCAGAAGAGAAAGTTGCCGGAATTTGTTTGATGGAATACTTTGGTTTGACCCGTGCCCCTACCAGGCTTCATGAAGTATATATTAATGTCTGGCCAGGAAAAATTAATACGTAAAATAACTAAGTTGACATCTTCGCTTATTATAGTGGCAGTGGGGTACAGGGTAGTGTCTTGAATGCACAACTTACTATTGTGACAAAGTAACCATATTTTCTCTACTTCTTGCACGAATTTAAGAGTGCAATTGGTTACAGCACTTCATTGGGATCTATGATTATGGAGCACACCGTTGGGGAATTCACTACACAAACAGTTGAGTTACCATAATAATACCATTCTGTAATAATACATTGTAGAGACTTCATATTCAAATGTGGTCACACTGTCTACTGTCAAACACTGTGCTAGTAATTCAGCACTACGGTCGGGGGTTCGAATCTCCCCTCGGGCATGGATATTTGTGCCGTCCTTAGGTTTAAGTAGTTCATAAGTAGTTTGTAAGTTATGGGACTAATGACCCCGTAGTTAAGTCCCATAAGCTATACAAACATTTGAACATTTGATAGTAATTCAGCACCGTTCGCTGTTATTTCGCAAAGATTGGCAGACACGGTAACTCCGACTTCAACCGATAACACGCTGACGATGGCAGGGTCCACGTCTTAGTGGACAAGCAAAGGACCTTGTTATGTTTATATTCTGGGGTGCGAATAATTTTTGGATTTCACTTCTTGCGTTTGAGGTTTGTTTGTCAGGGTTCAAAAAGTTCAAAGTCGGAAAACCTTCACTCACCTAAATTATTATATACAGTTGAACTTCGATTATCCGAAGTAATTGGCGAACATGAAAGTGTTCAAGGATCTACGGTAACTTTTTTCGAACGTCGCTCACGTAGGCCAAGGGGCCCCTTGAGCTCGGGGGCCCCGCCTAGCCCTATGATAGCTACGCCACTGATTGCAAGTACAGTGCTGCACTCTGCAGATAAAGAACAATATTGTGCTTGACCTCTATTTATTTTTGAGTTAGTGAATTTAATCTGGTTCTCAATAGTATTTGGATCTTTTGTTTGCATAACGTTTACAAAAAGACAGCAGATATGAAAACATAAATTGGTGGAAAAGTCATAGGTTTATTTTCCTGAATTATAGCAGCTTACATTGGAGTGACTAAACAAACGATCCACTTTTTACTTTATTTTATTTATTTATTTATTTTTAGTTCAATGCATATTGTCATTTGATGGTGTATAGTTTAAATCTCTAACATGGACACCACATGGGTATCGGATTTCAGAACTTAAATAACAATCAGCCAAAGCTATTGACGCAACTCACAAAAATTCTCGAGAACATCGACTTTGAAGTTTTGCAAAGTATCAGTAAGTACCAATAATTAACACAGTTGTAGAATTTGTCGCTGTAGCTCAAGTAGTAGCGTTCTGACTCCACAACCATAGAGTCAGTGTTTCGAATTCCATTGTGGCACATATTTTTTGTTTTCGAATTCAGTTATACAAAACATTTTGAGATATGTAATTTCACGTGTTGTTTCAGTTTTTGTTTATGTGTCTGTAGACGAGCTGAACATTTTGTCTTCACGTAAAATGATGGTTGAGTAGGTTACCTGCTTAGATAGCCATTAGTAGCTATCGAGATCACTAAAAACAAAAAACAAAAAAATTAAATAAAAATAAATAAATAAAAATAAAGCGGCGTAGCTCTTCATAAACTGAACAAAGATTACCGTCATCAACCAATAGTGAGGCCAATACTGCAAAAAATAAATTTAACTTAATTTTTTTACTAACAGCCTACTATAAAAATAGAAAATTACGAATAAACAAAATTACGTGCACTTTTCGTAAAAGTACCATTAGATATTGTATTTGTGTAATTATTCGAACACAATGAAAAAACACTGTTATGATAGGATTCGAACCACCGACCCTAGGGTTGCGATGCCAGAACGCTACCACCTGAGCTACATTTGCATATGCTGACACCTGTTAAGGATTGGTACTTACGTTTACTTGCAAAACTTCAAAGTTGATTTTTTCAGAAATTTTGAGAGTTTCATCGAATGAATTTGGCTGATTGTTATTTGAGCTGTGAACTTCACGTACAATAACTATCAAAAAATTCTAAAATTCGAAACCAATGTGGTCTCCTTGTAATATTATACTATTACTAATTACCGTATTAAAAATGTATTTCATGTATAACCTGTGTTGTTCAAAAACTTGTGGAATACTTTGAAGCGTGATAGTACTTAAGGAAACACGATAAATGAGTCTAATAATCATGTGTCCGGAAAAAAACATACTTTGTGAGGTAAACACGTGTTTATAAGATCGGTTCAACATGGCGACAATGGTAGTGCAAGCCTTTGCACTTCGGCGTAACAAATGACACACCTTCTGAATTATACCCGGTTGTTGTAGTTATTGTTGTTGTTGTGCTTGTTGGCGCATATTGAAGAAGAGACCCTGTTTGTCTGCACATCGTCGATGGGAGATGCATAGGCTACTTCTCCCATAACTAAAAGCCTAGGTAGCTCAGTTCAGGGGTACGAGCAGGCCAAAGTGTGTAGCCTCTCAGATCAATCTTACGGTCCTGAAATGTCTGCGTCAAATGTTCGTGCACAGTGTGACGAAAGAGAGCTGATTCGCCATCGAAACTGAAATCGTAAGCGAATATTCGACTCCTCTTCTAGTTTCGGCCGAAACCATAACAGAAACATGCGTAATTAAGTTAAAATTTCCGTATATTTACGTTACACCACAAATCACTAATTTTTTTACAATTTTTCAAGATCCCCTCCCTGTACTAAGCCTCCTTGAGTGTGTGTATGCCTAATTAGGGTCCGTTGAAGATGACATGGGGGCCGAACAGGTTTAGACAAATCGACGGCACTTTTATTAAAGTACTTCCAAAATAAATAAAAAAATAAAAAAAAATAAAAAAATAAAAAAAATAAAAAAAAAGAGAGAGAGAGAGGAAGTTATGCGCAGTACGTGAAAGACAGTGGAGAATCGATATTTCGAGTCTCGGAATTACGAGTTTACCATAAATACGAGCGTCCGAGGCTACTACGGTATATAACTACCACAAATTCCATAGTCCTGCATACCTTCTTGTAGGAAGTTAAGTCTTTAGTTACACAACAAATATGCTAAATAGATACTACGGAATTCCAGAGCCTCCACATGACTACCACAATACAGTAGGCAGAAAGTAATCATTTGTTTGCTTCCATAAGTAGCCTTTACGATTTTGATCTTGAGACCGCTAGCTTTATATTGCCATCTTCATTTCCGTTTTTTTAATCGATAAGAAACTTTACATATCTCATTTTTGACATTCCTGAATACATAGCAGCTTCAGTCAGTGCTGAAGAATATATTTCTAAAAATGAAGTCACAGTTCCGACAAACAGTATTGTTAAATAACTGTATGGTGACGAATTACAGCGTTGATATTTTTATCAATATTATTTTGCAATAACGAATTTTTCTTAGCGTCACTGTATAAGGTAATCAATATTATTTCGCAATGGCGAATTTTTCTTAGCGTCACTGTATAAGGTATGGATGTTATACCAAATTGTGGCATATGAAAATTTGTTTCGGGCCGGGACTCGAACCCGGGTTTCCCGCTTTTCGCGAGCGGTCGCCTTAACCACTAGGCTACCCGAACAATTTGGTATAACATCCATACGTTATACAGTCAAGCTAAGAAAAATTCGCTATTGCGAAATAATATTGATAAAAATATCAACACTGTAATTCGTCACCATACAATTATTTAACAGATGCCTAAGCCAGGCAATGACGAAAACAGCTTAGTTTAATGCCTCGTTGTTTTCATTCTCCCTGGTGCGGGAATACAGATTAAGCTGCGAGTGCTAAGGGATGAATGCAGTTGATTTGTATGTGCAGCCAGTGTGGCATATGGAAGTTTGGGTCGGTCCTGGAGGCGTGTTCGGGTAGCCTAGTGGCTAAGGCGACCGCTCGCAAAAAGCGGGAAGCCCGAGTTTGAGTCCAGGCCCGGCATAAATTTTCATATGTCACAATTTGGTATAACATCCATACCTTATACAGTGACACTAAGAAAAATACGCTATTGCGAAATAATATTGATAAAAAAAGTGCGATTGTTGTCAGTATAAATTTACGCAAACTGAATAGGGAAAGGCGTGTACCACATGATCAGTGTTTCCTAAACCCATATTTGTTATTAGACTTATTAATAAAACTCTACAGCATAACTATATGATAACCCATTCCATTATGTACAATACCAATTAGGTTAAACTGTTACTAAGATAGTGTATCACTAAAAGATACGATTGCGTTATATTTTTCTTAACAACAAAATAACCCACTATTTTCACGCAGGAAGAGAGTCTTGGCAGTTACGGTGCGCCGTTTAATTGATGTAATGCGACCGGAGTTCATCAGTAAGTTCAAGAAAGCTAATTTCGGCCAAACCGAAAATATCGTTGAGTACTATCACCTCTCATAGCATTCAGCACTTTTTTAACACTCTGTATGTAAGGTGTGTCTGAAAAGTTCGGCGAATGGTCTCAGGAAAAAAAGGAAACAAGAGTTACAAACAAAACACTTTTACTGGCCTTCAAAGTAATCGCCATTGGCTATAATGCACTTCTGACATCAGCTGTACAGCTGTTGGAAACTGTCAGCAAACGTTTCTTGTTGAAACGCGCGAAGCAGTGAGGTCACGTGTTTTTGTATCTCCGCAAGCGTGCTGTTCTTCAGCTCGTTTGCTATCATCCTCGAGGCAGTCGCTGATCATCCGCAAGCATCCGTGGCTCTCGTTCGATGTTGCTTGGAACTGTGATTGTCTACGGTCGACCTGAACGTGGCTCATCCTCACCTTCCTTTCCATCTCTAATGCTTTTAAACCACTCGAACACCAACTTATTACTCACTACTTCAACACCATATACTAACACTAACATCCTATGGGTCTCCGTCATCGTTTTCCTAATTTGAAACAAAACTTGAAGTTAACGTGTTGGTCTATTTTGCGCTCCATGTTATAATGGAGAGTTCGCACACCGACCCTGTTGGGTTGCAGCGTGTAACAAGCCCCCACAATCGCGTAAGCGATCGACTGCGAACAGCGGACAAATTGAAGAGCGCCTCGGCGGCCATTGTGGTGACACACTTCCGCGCGAACTTTAAATGTGCGTAAGATTCTTTTGACTAGAGAGAGTATACATTTGAGTTAAGTCGCGAAAACTATGTCTAATTGAAATATATAACTACAAAACAGCTTCAGACTCCTTGAATATACAGCAAATATCGGTTGTGTATAAATTTATTACACATACGGTGCAGAAATAGGCCAACAACATTTCCTCTTTCTAACGAAACCGAACTATAGCAGGTAGTTTCTTTAGCGTTCTAAGTGCAGTATATGAATGGAATTTATCGTCAGACACGATGTTTTGACACTTTCTCAATATATTCTACGATTGTGAAACTTTCGTACAAACATTAATTTCGGAAGAGTTTCACACTTTACATCTTTGCTTTAGTACTGTATTCTCCAATATACAGATGTTTCATAGCATCAAAAAATCAAACAGGGCTGCCTGAAACAGCTAATGTTAAAAATCGATAATGAAAGTGAAATATGCCATCAGATATATAACTGAAAAATAGCTTCTTACCTTGTGAATATAGCAACCACCCACAACCAAATTCTTTTAAGAACACGAAGTATGCAGTAACTTTTCCTTAAATAATGCATCTAACATTAGCATTAAGGTATCTACCAAGAATATTAGCAATTTTAATGTTGTATGCCAAATACCTTACAGTAGCGTGAACTGCTCAAAAGTCAACAACTATTGTCATAGGGTTCAACTTCACAAAGTACATCCAGTGTGGCTATGTGACATTCATATATGGAACTATACACAGTTCTGCAAACTCCTTTCAGTTGTTATACCTATATGTAAAGCAGATTACCTTTAAATTCTGCGTTACAAGTTACTAATACTAATTCAATACAGAAAAATTCGAACTGCAGGGAGGCAACTATTTTCTTGTCCCCAATAGTTATTTTACACTATCATAAAATGAAACTTTTTGAACTTCCTGACCACCAGTACTGCCTAAAGTAGATCCTTTTTAAGAGCTACCAGCATTCTAAAAGCCTGTTATTTATTTCATTCAATGCTATAATTGTCTTCACTAACAGTCTGGTAAGCAAGAGTAACTATGTCTGAACACAAGTACTAGGGCTACTTGTTTTCCTGAGAAATATAAATGGGAAGACAGTATTCTATCTTTTTCCTCCTTTCTTAAATTGATTTATGCATTTAAACGCTGAGCAGCTCTTCACCATCGTGCTTCGTGTACACTGCAATCGTCAAATAATATAGACATGACTACCAATTGTGTATATATCCCGCAGTGTGTATTTAATACGCGATTTACCTGATAAGAACACTCGTATTTATCTGACGCTTGCCACTACCATGGCGGCCGGGCGAAGGTTCAAATTATCCCGCGACAGCTGCGCCATTAGGGAGTCTAGTTATTTTTACAAGGTCTTTGGCGCGTACCTCCGCTTCACTGCAGTGCTTTGCACGATTGATGGCGCTTGTTGACATGTTCCTCAATGTGTGAGCACAGGCACGTCATCCTCACCAGCGCGATTTGTAAAATGTGGGACCATTCGCCGAACTTTTCAGGCACACCAAGTATTTCTTATTTCAGGAATATGGAAGATACTATAAAATTGTACACAAAAATGTTTTTAAATATACATATTATGGCAGATGTAATGGGACAAAATAAAGGATCCCTTTGCATGGTTTCCAGAAACCGCGAAAAGACACACGGACCGTAATAGATAGGTGCGTGTTACATTTGTACTTAAAAATATTGTATTTATTTATTTATTTTTATTGTTTTTTTCTGTTCCATAGGACACAATTGAGGAGCGACACTCCATGGTCATGGAACAAGTCAAAACATTAATTGTTACCCAAGAATGGTAATAGAAAATTTTTAAGTAGTCCTTTGCACACGACAATCTTAAGACAAAGTATGTTTATGTTAATAGTTTTGTTGCTGCAAAATGTAATTTTCTTTGTTACATGTATATCGCACGAGGGACTCGACGGCGACGGCAGACTTCAGTCACAAGCATCATGTTAAAAATCTGTTCGAGATCTGGTCGACATCAACATCCAGTCGACGGCTGCACCAAAGAAGAAGATGCCTCGCGCGCCGATTCCCGACTGCGGTTATTTTTTCAATAATGTAAAAAGAAATCTTTATAAATTTGGACTGTAAAGAGTTAGTTCATGTTATGACACTGATCGAAACAGATCATTGTATGTATAATTCCAGTATCGGGTTGTATTATTACGAGAAGCATTATTGTATTCAAGAAACAAAATGTTTGGTTAAAACTATTTCTACGAACTATGAAGACGTGAATTTGTAGATAGAAGATTTCAATAATTTCTTCTGTGATTGTGATGGTTTTCTTGAACACATTTGGATTATTTGAAAACTGATTTTGGTTTTTAAAATCAAGTTTTGGTGAAAACAGTCGGGTTAACAATATCTTTGAAGTGGATTTAACGAAATATTAATTTTTGTCGTATTAATCTATGATTGCATTCAAAGATTCAAACTTACAGCATTGCTAGTTTTAACACATAAGTGTGTCTAAAAGTTTTGATTTTGCACAATAACTGGTTAAAACTAATTGAAGATATTTCGAAAATTCAGTGTGTAAAGAAACCAGAGACAACGTCACTGCGCAAAGGCAAGGTAAAAGAATCTATGACTGTGGACTGTCCCGAAAATATATTTTGAAGTAAATAGTTATCAACTGAAATCTAATGTTAAATCCAAGAGACTTCTTAGTGAAATCTAAAGATTATTCAGAAAACGTAATTGCTATAAAAATTGGCAGCAAAAACTATTAACGCTGGCGCAGTAAAAAATAAGCTGATATGTTTGTGATCGTTGGTTGTGATAGCAACAGGACAAACAACATTATAACTAACATATGAAGTCACTGCAACTAAAATTTATTGGTTCTATATTAACTGACTTCCCTCGTTATACAGGCTTTTTAAAAAGACGAATCTGCAATGAATAATCTTCGGATCTGGTATGAACGATTTCTATGTAGGAAAATAATACAGAGTTAAAGAAAATATACAATGGAGCAGTTGTTATATAGCAAGTCGTCGGTCTGTAAATGTAGCAGTACACAGGTAATGAATCAGACATTGTCGAGCTTTGAAATCAATGCTGCCGTGGAAGGCGACGAATGGTTCGCTAAGGCAAAATGAAGTTCCTCACTAACTTCGAATATGTTTGAATGAGATGCCGAGTTGCTAGGTTTTCATTAGTGTATCACATTAAAAGAATACTAGAGGACCCGTGCGAAAACTTCGCACCATTAGTGGAATGACAAAGAAGTTGGGAAAAATGGAAGTAAAGTTGAATCTTCACGCATAGTTTTCTTCAGAATCAATCAATGCAGGTTTTTAAAAGCGGAAATGAAAGAGCTTGATCCGCTGAGTGTTATTACGTCAAAAAGTACTGCGTACCTTAATTGGAGCCGAAGATATCGTAAAAAAAGGAAAAAAACGATTAAAATATTCAGTGCAAGGACAGAAGGATACCGCGTTTGAATAAAAATAAAAGATGGAGTGACGTACGTTAATTCTGATACTTGATGACAAATCTGCTGATGAATACCTTTCGTTTAAAGCAAAAATGAAGGCAATCGGTCGGATAGAGCGGGCCGACCAAATGACTTTAGTTTAGAGCAAGGACATCCCCATAAGAAATACACAGAAGGAAACCGTGTTTGAGTATAGAAAAAGGAAGGCGAGAATTTTGTAAATTCTGGTACTTGATGACAAATCTGCGGATGAATACCTTTCTTTTAAAACAAAAATGAAGTAAATCGGCCGGGTAGTTTGGTCTGGCCGACTGACTTTAGTTTTCGCAGGTTCTTTTAATATATAAGATTCTGTACGTAGAAGATCCTCGTATCAGCGCAGTGAGAATTCATCGATTGAGGAAACTGGTGGCACTGGTATCAGTCGTGACGATACTGCGACTATGGTGAACTGCTACCGTCCATTAACAGCATGTTTCGTTAGTATAGTCAGCATGCATAATCTCATAACATAGTTATTGCAGTGAACATTATCTTTGTACTTCGGTAGGAATAATTTTTGTACTTGCCTGTAATTATATTCCAGAGACCGGAGACAGCAGTAACTTATCCAAGAGGGTTCAGAATCCCAAAAGTTGCATTTTTTAATCAGCTAATAATTTCGATCATAGAAGAAGCCACACCCGGGAAACTGGCGATGGAAAATGATGATGAATGATTATGATGATGAAGGTGTCGTTCTCCAAGAATTAAACTTGACAAGGAAAGCCCAATTAAACATTTTTGGTAGGTTACTGCTATATCTTGAAAGTAAACATGTTTCATTACTATACATGTTTATGCTATTAATGCAGAGTGATTCACGACGGTATAATTTAGTATGTTATCTATATCTATCAAAATGAATTGCTGTTCGTTAGTCTCGCTAAAACTCGAGAATGGCTGAACCGATTTGGCTAAATTTAGTCTTGAAATATTCGTGTAAGTCCAGGGAAGGTTTAAACGGTGATAAAATACGGAAAAGTTGTTCGGAAAAGAAGAAAATCGGGAAAAACTGAAACAGCTTTTTCCACTGAGCTATCAATTCCGTTCGTCCAACTGTAAAAAAAATTTTTCATTTCATGTTGGAAGCAAGACGAAGGTTCGCAGCAAATAAAAATTTGGGAAAGTCGCCCTGAAAGCAGGAAAATTTTGGAAAAACCGAAAGCGATTTTTTTCTGTGAATAATAATCAATTGCCACATGGGTGTAAAAGCATCACTTGAGTACGACTTGGCAGGACAAGGTTTTATGAAATACATTTTTTTCGAAAATCTACCGGAAAATTGGAAAATTTGTGAGAAACTGAAAGTGTGTTTTTCAATGTGTTTTTGATTGAATTCAGTACCATAACTGACTATTCGCACGACGGAGAGGGGTAATTCGTTAATTTTTTTATTCATTATGGTCTTGCAAAAGTTTCCAATTAAGAAAAATTTGGGCAGTTAAAAAGGAAAGTAGCAAAATTCGAACCAAGGTCCTTTTTCAAAGTGTGTGTAAATAAGCTAAAAATTTGAAAATTCGCGAGAAACTGAAAGAGTTTTTTTCAATGGGATATCAATATCATTCGTCTGATTGCAATAAAATTTTTCATATTTGTCGTTCAATGTAAGAGCAACGTTCTTATGAAATAAAAATTTGGGAAATTTTCCCGGAAAATCGGAAAATTCAGAAAAAATAGAAAGAGATTTTTCTATGAAATATCAATACGTTTCCTCTGATTGCGATAAAGTTTTGCACATTCGACGTTAAAAGTAAATCACGCACACATGTCCAGGATAACGTTCATGTCACATTCGTTCAGGGAAGGTTTAAAGATGATAAAATATGGAAAAATTGCGAGGAAAATTTAGATTTAAAACAAGTAAAATAAAGACTTTGTTGTTGTGTTGGGTGCGTTCAGAAATATACTTTGAAAGAGTAAATTTCGCTTTACACGATCTCAACCCATATATGAACTGTCAAAGTCACTGTCAAAGGTTACACGTACACTAAATATATGCAAAGTGCACACTGAATATAGGGCCACTCCGAAGAGCCTTGCAACTAACGCCAAAAACAAAAAATTTAAACTTGGTTTGTTATTCTGTCGCCATTATAGTTACCATTATTAGTGTATGAAAACATTATTATCTGATACTGTTTACAATGCCGAGGAGAGAAAGACCTAACATAGGTCGTCGAATTCAATCAAATGTGCGACGAGCTACCTCACGCGCTAACAGCACTGATGACCAGGGAGAGGATTGTTGTTGTTGTTGTTTAGAGGAGACTAAACTACATGGTCACGAGAGAGAGAATGATAATGAAAACAGTCGTATTGGTATGGCAGATTTGCGTTCTAGAGTGAATTACAATGAAGTAGATAGGTATAGAATGGAACGAGTTCGGGCACATCGATCACAACAGCAGCGAGCACGGGAAAATGAAATTGATCGATTCCGCAGACGCAATGCTCCAGTTAACTTGGAATGAGGAGCATTCTCTTACAATCCGGAAATAGAGTGTCACTTGCTCAGGGGTGCCTCACCAAAGAAATTATTCATATTAGATCCTGGTCAAGTAGCAAGAAATATTGTTTATAGTAAAGTTGTGAATTAAATGAAAGTATGAATGTTACATATCATTTTGTATTTTGATTACTATCTATCTTTGTTTAGATACTGTACTTAAAATTTTGTATATTATCCAAGACAGCCTTATTTCCTATACACTCTCTGATAAATAGAACATGTTATTACGAAAAAGGAGATGGAAAGAGAGAAGGGATATGAAAAGCACTAACTCAAGGCTTGAATGAATAAATAAATAAATAAATACCCGGGCAACGCCGGGTTTTTAGCTGGTTCTATAACTAAAACTGAAGGGAAAACTTCGGACTAACCTAGGTCCGCAAATGTTTAGTTACGAAGTTACGGCTAATAAAGGATTTTACCTGAAATTTAGTAACCTCGGTAATATAAAGCCATTGCAAAACTGTACGAGGTTACAGTAAAGTCGATTTCCATTTATTTTGTTGCTGTTGATCAGTACAATCTAATAAAACGCGTTCCAGACGTGTATCTTTAGTAGTTTTTCAGAAATTTCAGAGAAGAAAAGAAATAATGTATTCCTTCCTAAGCAATACAAAAAAGTAACTCGTTCCAAGGTTAGGAAACGACTAAAACCACTCGCTAACGGTTGCCAACATTCTTGATGGAAAGTAAACAAATTTACTTGAATAATCTCTGGAATTTACTTTTATAATCTCTAGAATTTCTGGGTAACTACTGCAGATACACGTCAGGGACATATTTCATTGGGTTCATTAGATCTAAAAGAAAAGCAGCTGTATGAATATAAGGTACTCAAATGGAAAACCAGTTCTCAGCAAAGAAGGGAAGGTGAAAAGTGGAAAGAATATAATAGAGGCCCTCTACAAAGGAAATGAACTTAGAGACAATATTGTAGGAAGGGAAGAGGAAGTAGATGAATATGAAATATGCCGCGGTGGAGTAGCCGAGCGGTCTAAAGCGTCTCGCTGCGGAGCACGCGGTTGCTCGCCGTGGAGGTTCGAGTCCTCCCTGGGGCATGGGTGTGTGTGTTTACGTAGTTTGTGAGCTACGGACTGATGACCACGCCGTTTGGTCCGATAGATCTACAAACATTTGAACAATTTGAACATTTTGAATATGAAATAGGAGATACCATACTGAGAGAAGAATTTGACAGAGCACTTAAAGACCTAAGCCGAAACAAGACCCCTGGAGTGGACGACATACCCTGAGAACTACTGAAGTCTCTGGGAGAGCCAACCATGACAAACCTATTCTACCTAGTGCTTAAGATGTATGAGACGGGAGAAATACCCTCAGACTTTAAGAAAAATGTAATAATCCCCAATCCAAAGAGAGGAGGTGCAGACAGATGTTATATTTACAGAAACGTCAGTTGAATAAGTCATGGTTGCAAAAATTTATCACGAATTATTTACAGGAGGATGAAAAAGCTGGTAAAAGCTGACCTAGGAGAAGATCAGTATGGATTCAGGAGAAATGCAGGAACACGAGAGGAAATCCTCACTTTACGTCTTATCTTAGAAGACAGATTAAGGAAAGGCAAACCCACATTTATAGCTTTTGTAGATTTGGAGAAACCTTTTGACAATGTTGATTGGAATACACTCTTTCAAATTCTTAATTCGGTAGGAGTAAAATATAGGGAAAGAAGGGTTATTTAGATCTTGTACAAAACCGAGATAGCAGTTATCAGAGTTGAAGGGCATGGAAGGGATGCAGTGGTTGGGAAGGGAGTACGACAGAGTTGTAGCCTTTTCTCTAATGTTATTGAATTTGTACATTGAGCAAGCTATAAGGAAAAGTAAGGAGAAATTTGGAGAGGCAATTATAATTCATGGAGAAGAAATAAAAACCTTGCGGTTTGCTGGTGACATAGTAATTCTGTCAGACACAGCAAAGGACATGGAAGAACAGTTGAACGGAATGGATGGTGTGTTGAAAGGTGCATATAAGATGAACATCAACAAGAGCAAAACAAGGGTAATGAAGTGCAGTCGAAGCAAAATCAGGCGATGTTGAAGGGATTAGATTAGGCAATGAAACAATAAAGGTAGTTGATGAGTTTCGTTATTTTGGCAGTAAAATAACACATGATGGTCGTAGTACAGAGGATATAAAATGCAAAACGGTAATGGGAAGAAAAGCATTTTTGAAAGAGAAATTTGTTAACATCGAATATTAATTTAAGCGTAAGGAAGTCCTTTTTGTGTGGAGTGTTGCGATCGCATGGTAGTGAAACATGGACGATAAACAGTGCGGACAGACAGGAAGAGAATAGAGGCCTTTGAAATGTTATGCCACAGAAGAATGCTGTATATTTGGCGGGTGGATCGCGTAACTAATGAGGAGGTACTGAACAGAACTGGAGAGAAAAGAAATAACTGGCTTACCTTGAGTAAAAGAAGGGATCGATTGATGGGACACATTCTTAGACATCAAGGAATCGTGAATTTAGCTTTGTAGGAAAGTGAGTGGGGTAAAAATCGCAGAGGGAGACCAATAGATGAGTACAGTAAGCAGATTCAAATGGAAGTATGGTTCCGTTCTTATGAGAAGATGAAGAGGCGTGCTCAGGATAGAGTAGGGTGGAGAGCTGCATCAAACCAGTCTTCGAACTGAAGACCACAACAACAACAGATCTAAAACAGCAAAATAAATGGAAATCGTGCTTTACTGTAACCTTGCAGTTTTGCTATGGATTCACAGTAGCGATATTGCTAAATTTCAGGAAAAATCTTTTATCAGCCATAACTAAACATTTGCGGACCTATGGTTATATGTACTTTTTCCTTTAGTTTTACTTGTAGAATAACATATTCAAATATTTGCTATTTTCGTGAATCACCCTGAATATTTATGCATGTCGAAACGATTCTTAAATACACATTTGGTACCTCTACTTTCGCACCTGTCCGAAACAACAGTCACCATTTATATAACTGTATAATTGCATCGATAGGACGGTGACAATTACAATGAAGATGCTCAAATAGCATCCGATTGCTTGTCGGAATTCAGGTAAAAGTTGCGAGCGTGAATAAGAATGAACCTGGGACAGTAGTTTTCGGTAGACTTGAGAATTTATGCGTAACGGGAAGCGTGTCCGAATGGTGAAAAGTTTAACGCGACTGCTGACCCGAAAGGGAAATCCCGATCGGAGTCCCCGTCCGACACAAATCTTCAACCTCTAGCGGTGAATGTATTTCGACGGCCGGGAACAGCCAAGAAATTTATATTTCACAATTCTTAAAAACCCAGGAATCAATAATAAAATGGTCTTCGTCTGCCTTGTCCGACACATTAATTTGTTAGATGGCAACTGGAGTAGAGAACTCGTAACTCATGACTGAATGTCGGGAGAAACTGCACCCCGCGTACTTTAAGACGCATATCTTTTAAGAAGGAACAACCAGCTTTCCAGGCATTTTGGGGGTTTTGCGCCACAATCGCTAAAATTAAACCCTTAAAGGATCACTTCGTTGTCCAATTGTCTGCCTCCTGCATATCCGACCCCTTTTTCTCAGGAACAGTCCATAACTTTACGACTCACCGCATTTTACAACACGTTTCTCCGACAAAAGTAGTTGCCAAAGTATCCAGGTACTACAGACTGCACTCTTACCTGCAAATAAAGAAAAGGTTGTATTAATGAGTGGCATATTGGATAGACCCTAATGTAAGTCATTTACATCCGAAATATTGTACGACACAACATGAAGCAAGAAATTGTACTGAGTGGCTAGCCATATTTCATCCCAAATGGGAAACTCCGATGAGATATAGAAACGAGTTAAAGAGAGTAGCATTCCTCATTTTCAGGTAGTTTATCGACCGACAGTGTAACATTCCTAGTGGGGTCATTCCGTGGAAACTCGCAGGGGGTGATAAGGTGACCATTTCAGAATTTGCTTATATTTGCTGCATGCGTGCCAACATGTCTTAATAGAAAAACAACAAAATATCACTGTCCTATCTCTAAACATTTTTTTATAAAATCATGTTTGAAGGCTAAAAGTCACGTATGCGATCAACAGTCATGCACCAATATTCCCATCTTCAGAGGGCTACTGCTTAGTGATGAGTTGACCTACAGACTTCAGTTTTTTTATGCATCACATATGTAGAGCACTAAGTAGATATATGATATAAAAAGTGAGAAACAGCATTTAGATTATTTATGAAAAATGAAAAATACATTTTTTCATGCTACGGTTTAAACTCACGATATATAAAAATTTATAACTCTGCCTATGAAAACAGTACAGCCCTCAATTTTGATACTGCAGCTCTTCAGTCCTAGTATTAGTTATAAAAAATAATGGAAAGTATATTGCATTGCATTTAATGGTTCTTACTTTCGGTTAAAGTTGACTCCATCGAGAAAATGGATCGAATTTGTTGAACTTCAAATGTTCAAATGTTTGTTGAGCTTATGGGACTTAACTACGGGGTCATCAGCCCCTAAGCTTACAAACTACTTATGAACTAGCTAAGACTAGATAAGACAAATATCCATGCCCGAGGGGGGATTCGAAGCCCCGACCGTACTGGCCGTGCTGACCGTGACTGGAGCGCCTCAGTCACCTCGGCCCCCGCGGCCGGCTTTGTTGAACTTCAAAGTTCTGGATGGGTACGTAGACAGTTGAATCTGAACTCTATTTGCCGAAATATTTACATATTTGGTAGCAATCTTAGGTGCAAAGAGTAATACCCTAACACACTTCTTCATAGATAAACAATAACATGAAAATGCCATATACGCGTATCATTAATTTTCAGCACTACTGGGTATTAAAAAATTAAAACCCAGGGTATTTCTAAAAACAGCGTTCGCAAACTGTGTATTTGGTTGACCTGAAGGACAGAACAGTATAGCTGAAAACAGTTATCAAGCATTTACTTAATAAATATGTTATATTTAACGTTCATCAGCTTGGGTGCACGAATGCAACAATATATAGTGTACCCTTACCCTGTAACTGTATATGAAAATGCCAAGACCATGAAATAAAATTGAGAATTAAAGCAATAATGAAATTCTTGAAGAAATATACATATGTATAACCTATAATAATAACATATAATACGCAAATACTTTGCAAAGAACACACACGATGAATTTTGAAGATACAAAAAGAAACACATCTTTGATATTTTTAATATGCTGGTCTCAAAACACAAAAAGGTTACCTGAAGGTGAGAGACAAGATCTTTTCCTAACACTTATCATCTAGCTTATATTACCGGGCACTTCGTAATACATCTGAGATTCCGTATTTTATTTCGCTGCGTACCAAAATTACTTTGCGAGGTTTACATCGTTTCTGCCATAAACTGTTCAACAACAAAGCGCTTCATTCCAGGCGAAAATGTAAGAAAAAAATTTTCCGTAAGTCAAAAAATCAATATTTTACAATTTCTTAACGAACTATAAAAACAAATCAAATTGTAGATAGCTCTCATATCAGACCACTAAAATGTTTTATATTCAGCAAAACGAAACGCGTCTGGTGAAACACGATCGAACTTATTGCAGTTCCGTAGATGGATAAATAATATCCTTCATAATGTGTACAGTTTATCTTGATGGAATTCGAACTGAAAATAACACAACACATGACGTTAGTCGTAGCCGTACACATGAACGCAGTTTCAATGAGCCTGTTAGGTAGCAGTACGAAAGAAGTGCATCGGTCCAAATATTGGAAATCAAACGAAAATGAAGTATATTTTAAATTTCTGTTTAGCCTTGTGTTTCATAAAAGAAAAAAAAATGCTTAGTTACAAATAGCTGACAGGAAGGGATTGCGGTGATGTTTCTAAAGCCTCCTCTACACTTGAAAATGAAGGGATCCAAATAGAACTTATTCTTATATATTTGTACTTATAATACAATAACCACCATTTTAACAACACGCAATGAACAACGCAATGAACAAATCATATTTATTGGATTTACAAAATCTTATTTCTGAAATCTTTTTTTCGAATGGTACTCTGGGCATAACACATACATTTTATTCTAATGCTCTGGGCTTTCTTTCTCAAAATTTCATCCAAGTCAAATCTTCGCTTACGATTAACCAAATTTTCAAATGTTTGTAGAGCTTATAGGACTTAAGTACGGGGTCATCAGTCCCTAAACTTACAAACTACTTATGAACTAACTAATTCTAAGGACGGCACAAACATCCATGCCCGAGGAGGGATTCGAACCCCCGACTGCAGCGGCCATGCAGACCGTGACTGGAGCGCCGAGAACCGCTCGGCCACTACGGTCCGCCGGCCGCGGTGGCCGAGGGGACTGAGGCGCGCCAGTCACGGTCAGCAGGGCCACTACGGTCGGAGGTTCGAATCCCCCTCGGGCATGGATATTTGTGCCGTCATTAGTATTAGCTAGTTCGTACGTAGTTTGTAAGTTTAGGGACTGATGATCCCGTAGTTAAGTCCCATAAGCTTTACAAACATTTGATTTTGAACACTGCGGTCGGCTACGATTAATCCACTGCCTGTATATATATATATATATATATATATATATATATATATATATATATATATATATATATATATAAACTTATAGAAAAGGGTAAATGTACTGTTTATTGAAAGGGAAGCGTCTCAGGAAGCCTAATAGTCGCCTCCTTAATCGATCATATTTAGAATTCCCTATTTTTCTGGAACGCGAAACAAGATTTCGGAGTGCATCACTGTTTGCAAAAAAATGTTCAAATGTTTGTAGAGTCTATGGGACTTAACTACGGGGTCATCAGTCCCTAAACTTACAAACTACTTATGAACTATCAATAAAATTCTTCTGGGTATGACACCGCGTCGTCATTTTATACTCTGTACCGACGTTTCGGCCACTGTTGCAGGCGGCCTTCATCAGGGTCTGTGTCTGTTTATTGATAGTGACAACTGCCGCGGAAGCCTACGTTTTTACTTATGAACTAACTACTACTAAGGACGGCACAAATATCCATGCCCGAGGGGGGATTCGAACCCCCGACCGTAGTGGCCGTGCTGACCGTGACTGGAGCGCCTCAGTCCCCTCGGCCGGCACACTGTTTGGAGTTAACTATTACAGCCATATGTAGCACATACACTTCGTCTTCAAACTATTTTATACTTCTATAAAATATGCAGACGAATGATGTAAGCGTTCTGAGTGTCACAGTGTTAATCGCGGCCGTTTTAGTTAACAACTCACGCCTCTAGGAGGTGCTCGGGAGGGCTGTCGCATGTTTCCGCGAAGAGTTCCAGCTATTATCTTTATAAGCCATTTGCTGGTAATCGTTTTTACCACGCAGGAGAAAGTGAGAATGGTATAGAAAGGCCCCTCCACTACACACCGTGATGTGGTTGGCGGATGTATAGGTAGAGGAACACAAGTAAGAAATACAAAGGCTATATTATTTGAATCTGAGGTATCATTCTGTCAGTTACTCTGCATTTACTATAGGAGAACACACAAACATGAAATGTACATGCATATCACGTTATTGGTACTGGCTGGCTTTTCACACCCTTCGTCGTACGATTAACATATTTTGTATGGCCTAGTCAGCTGGCTGCGAGCATCTGCTCTATACAACCCGTCACCCATGTTTTAACGTGTTACGGGCAAAAAAAGAGTTCGTGAAATTCTAACCCAAAATCACGTGCCGCAAGATCCCCTTCTCACTGAGCTGAATGCAAGAGTGAAGGATTTAAGAATGACTGCCATGTTGCTATTAGCATCGTAAGTTGCGGCTCCATCGCTATTTATCGTTCTTCTAATTTTCCTTAGGCTAGCGGTTTTCAACTATGCACTATGGGATCAAAAGTATGCGGACACCCTAAAGGTATACGCTTGTTAATATTAGATGAATTGTGCTGCCACCTCTGGCCAGGTACTCAATATCGGCCATCTCAGCACTCATTAGACATCGTGAGAGAGCAGAAATGGCCGCGGCCGAGCGGCCGAGCGCATTGAGGCGCTATGCTACTATGCGCGAGGCAGGGGTTCGAATCCCCCCCTAGGGGATGGATGTTTGTGCCGTCTTTAGTACAAGCTAGTTCATAAGTAGTTTTTAGGTTTAGGGAAAGTCCCATAAGCTTTACAAACATTTTGATATTTAGAGCAGAATGGAGCGCTCTGCGGATTGGGTGCCACTTGTGTCAGAAGACTGTACGCAAGATTTCTACACACCTAAACATCCCTAGATCCATTGTTTCCGACGTGGGTGAAGTGGAAAAGTGAAGGGACACCTACAGCACGGAAGGGTACAGGTCGACCTCGTCTGGTGACTGACAGAGACCGCCGACAGTTGAAGAGGGTCGTATAGTACGAGGTACGTTCAGAAAGTAAGTTCCGTTTGGTTATATAAAACAAACGTGTACAGATACAGAAAAAATATTTATTGTACAAAAATATACAACTGTTAAACTACTTTTCTTCATAGCTGCCGAAATTTTGTAGGCACTTGTCACGGCGTGGCACAAGTTTCTATAAGCCTTCTACATAGAACGTTGCCGCCTGTGTATTCAGCCATGTGGTAGCATGTTCTTTCAGCTCGTCATCAACGTTGAAATTTTGACAGGACAAATTTTAGGTGTAAGAAGAGGATTTCCATCAAAAGGTGGTGTTGTTTCCACGATAGTGCCCGACCTCATGTGGCGAATGTGACCAAACAACTCTTACGGGAATTTCACTGGGACGTGTTTGATCATCATCCGTACAGCCCGGGCCTCGCTCCTAGCCACTTTCACCTCTTCTTACACCTAAAAATCTGTCCTTGGTGGTCAACATTTCAACGATGAAGACGAGCTGAAAGAACATGCCACCACATGGCTGAATACACAGGCGGCAACCTTCTATGAAGAAGGCATACAGAAACTTGTGCCACGCTATGACAAGTGCCTACAAAATTTCCGCAGCTATGTAGAAAAGTAGTTTAACAGTTATAGATTTTTGAACAATAATTATTTTTTCTGTATCTGTACACGTTTGTTTTATATAACCAATCGGAACTTACTTTCTGGACGTACCTCATATAATAGGCAGGCATCTATCCAGACCATCACACAGAAATTCCAAACTGCATCCGGACGTACTCCAGGTGCTATGTCAGTTAGAAGGGAGGTGAGAAAACTTGGATTTCTTGCTCGAGCGGCTACCGATGAACCACATATCAGTTCAATTCCAAACGACGCCTCGCTTGGTTTAAGGAGCGTAAACGTTGAACGATTTAATAGTGAAAAAATGTTGTGTACACTGGCGAATCACGGTACACGAAGTGGCGATCGGAAAGCAAGGTGTAGGCATGGCGAATGTCCGGTAAACATCATCTGCGAGCGTGTGTAGTAGTCTTGTGTAGTTCGGAAAAGCGCTCCCACAGGCGAACTACGCGAACTAGTTCGCAGATCCCTCGCCTCTTAGTTCGTCCGCTCTTTTTCCGAAGACTGACGATGGACAGCGAGAAGACGCGAGAGCGCGCAGAATCTCGTCATTCCCTTCTGCCAGTTACCGTTATTTAGAGCTGAGATGCAGCGCAGATGTAGTTTCATAGTTCACTGCCATAAATTTTCTTTTCTAAGGTATTCAGCAGTGTCTAAATATAACCCTAACTCCATAGTGTAAAGAAGTAAAGAGAACTCAAAACATAACATGGTTTGCATTTATATGCAAAAAATATGCATCAACAATTTTCTCTCGCCTGCATATTCCTGTTGACGACTCGCGGGCTAGAATGTTGAGGATAACGTCGTATAAGCCACACTAACACTGTAAAGTAACGAACCCGTATAGAATTAATTAGCTACAAAACTGTAGTTTACTGCCTGTCGTCAAGATCAAAAAATTTTTCTATTTCATTTGTTAATACAAAATCAATTTTTGTAATAAGTGTGTGGTTGACTGGACAGGCTTAACTGAGGCGGCCGCCCCTCCGAAACCAAGGAGTGGACTCGCCCAGCTCTGAAGACAAAAATGCGTTTCTGCGCGTGGGAACTTGGTTTATTTAATATAATAAATAAAGAACTCAATTTTAAAAATAAAATGCTACGCGAACTCTGTATGCAAATTAGTTGAATACCATTGTATCACCCTTTCGTGTAAATAACTGGTTTATTTGCTTAAGTATTTGATGTCTAATTGCCCCAAAATACGGGTAATAGCACACGCTTGGGCAACACTGATCATTATATAAAAAAGCTGTCATAACAAAAGAAAGAGCTCTTTTAGTAGCGGTAACAAAATCCAAAAAGAGCGGACGAACTAAAAAGAGCGACCTACTTCGCGGCCGAGCTGTTAACTAAAAGGAGAGCTACCCGTCGCGAACTAAAATATGTGCAGTCGATCGCGGACTAAAATATGCATTACTGGTCGCGAACTATTACGCCAAACGTATCTCGCTTCTTAGTTCGTTGGATTCTTTTCCGAAGACAGACGGGCAATAGCGCGAGGGCGCGCAGCAGAATTAAAATGTTCAAATGTTTGTAAATCTTATGGGACTTAACTACGGGGTCATCAGTCCGTAAGCTTACAAACTACTTATGAACTTCTTACGAACTAGGACGGCAAAAATATCCATGCCCGAGGGGGGATTCGAACCCCCGACCGTAGTGGCCGTGCAGACCGTGACTGAAGCGCCTCAGTCCCCTCGGCCAAGGCGGCCGGCGCAGAATTAAAAATCACGTGTTTGCCTTCTGCTGATGAGAGCCATTTCGAGGTGAACGTCTGCCTGCTAGATTACATAGATGAGTGCTACAAAATTTCTGCTTTGAAGTATTCTGCAATCTGCAATATCTGACTAATAAATTCCATAATGGCAAGATATAGTGATAACTCTAAACTTAAACGCGAGAAATTATCCACAAACTGGTTCTTTTGGTTTGCGTGATATCGTTAGCGGCTCAAGCAGCAAGCGCAAAGAAGCAGCTAGGTGAGGGAACTTCTCCCTCCACCTGCATGCGCAGACCACGCCGCTCAGCCGTCACTGGGAGCGGACGAACTAAAAGGACAAACTAGTTCGCGGCAGAGCGCTCCCTATCGCGTACTATTATGCGCAAGTATAGTATGTAGGGCCAAAAGTAAAATTCGGAGGTGGTGGTATTATGGTGTGGTCGTGTTTTTCATGGAGGAGGCATGCACCCCTTGTTGTTTTGCGTGGCAATATCACAGCACAAGCCTACATTGATGTTTTAAGCATCTTGCTTCCCACTGTTGAAGAGCAATTCGGTGATAGGGATTGCATTGCGATTACACGACAGTAACATCCCTGTAATGGAATGGCCTGCACAGTGTCCCGACTTGAATCATATATAACACCTCTGGGATGTTTTGGAGCGCCAACTTCGTGCCAGGACTCGCCGACCTACATCGATACCTCTCTTCCGTGAAAGTGGGCTGCCATTTTCCAAGAAACCTTCCACTGCCTGATTGAACGTATGCCTGGCAGTGGAAGATGTCAACAAAGCTAAAGGTAGCCCAAAAAAATTGAATTCCAGCATTACCGACGGAAGGCGCCAAAAAGTTTTAAGTCATTTCCAGCCACGTATCCGGATACTTTTCATCACATAGTGTATATGGACTTGAGCCTATTACAGTATTGTGTGAGAACCTGTTCTCCTACGGAGGTTCTGGCAGATTGAAAAACGACGTATTTTCGCATATACTGCTTTTCTTACATGTCTCTTGAAATATTAGTTAATATTGCTAAGTTTTTCTTATTTTGTTGTGTTAATAATTTATTATTATATTAATTAATGTGGCTTAAGTACGGCTTCTCCACTACGCCACTGTCCCTGTGAGAATGTGCAGTTATTTTACTTTTAAGTGGATGTGCGAGAATCTATGACTGTCTGAATGTGGGGTGTGATAGCTCGCTTTGCATCGTTCTCTCTGGCTGCTGAGGTTACCAAAGAGGTTTCTGCACCCTTTGATTACAACCTAGTCGGCGAGCCCTCTCCAGCGCGAGTCTACTCGCTCTTCGACCCCACCACCGCTGATCTTGGATTTTCCGGCTTCCGGTGGCTTCCCGCGTCTCGTGGCCGCTCGGTCTGGCCATTCTGTGCTGGTCTTCTGGTGAGGTAAGGTTGGTTCTGCTCATGTGTTTGGAGATGGTAGCGTTTCATTGTCTAGCACGTTTAACTTAGATTCGTGAACTTAGAATCATTGTTTTGGAATATTTTCTCCGGTAGTGTGCAGAAATGTGTTCTCGTTTTTCCATTCATTGATTTCCAATAGATAAACGCGGTGTGTGTGATTGTAGTTGCAGTTTGATAACGGCCTGGTATGTTAAAACCTTTTGTGATCATGTGGCGGTGTATGAACTCTGTGTAAACACTTTCTAACTTTGTGGGTCCCGATTTCTAATAGGTGATATGTTCATTTTTGTACAGTCCGTGTAAAAATCGTTTCCTTCCGTGAGTGATATGTATTCCACGTGGTTGGTTCATAGAATAAAGCCTTCAGCTTCCACTCTTGTTCGTTCCATGCCCATCAGGCAAGTAACTATGCGGGTATCCTTCTGATTTCCACTAATATTTCGCGATCTTCTCTCCCTGCCTATCTTAATTTTGCTGTTTCTTCCCCGACTGGTAGTACGCACTCTGTCAGTAATTCTCAGATGTTCAGATGTTTGTAGAACTTATGGGACTTAACTACGGGGTCATCAGTCCCTAAGCTTACAAACTAGTTATGAACTAGCTAAGACTAAGTACGGCACAAATATCCATGCCCGAGGGGGGATTCGAACCCCCGACCGTAGTGGCTGTGCAGACCGTGACTGGAGCGCCTCAGTCTCCTCGGCCACCGCGGCCGGCAGTAATTCTCTCTTACCCCTGTACAACCTCCTTCAATAGCTTCCTTATGTAATTCTAAACATTTCTTTGGGTTGTACGTTTAATTCTTAATTTTATTTTTCCGACTTTGTGAAATTATTTCACTTTTACGGGTTTTGGAGACTGGACTTTATCCGTCTCTGTAAGCGCTCCCCATCGCATGCAGCTGTATTTCTTTCGCTTCTTCATGTAATTCTAAACATTTCTATGGGTTGCATGCCGTAATTCTTATTTTTATTTTTCCGACTTTGTAATTATTTTATTTTTTGTGGTTTTTCTGAGACAGAACCTCATCCGTAACTGTAATCGCCCCCTATCGCGTGTAGCTGTATTTCATTCGCTTCCATATATAATTCTAAGCATTTCTATGGGTTGTATGCTGTAGTTAATTTTCTTTATTTTTCGGAAACTGAATTTATTCAATTTTATCGGTTTTCGGAACCACGTGGGTCCGAGTTCCGACTTCCGGGGTTTGCAGCTAGTCGCCTGAATCGATTTCTAACAGACTGCAACTTAAGAATCCACCGTGATTTTGTACAATGAATCCGATTTTCAACCACTTCACCTTCAGTGGAGTGCGTTCATGTAACGTAGCCGTGTGTCGCCGTTAGCGTGTTTGCTCGCGGTCCAATTCAGATGTAATTTAACTTGGCTATATACTCGCACCATCTCAAAACAGACACGAAGGACCAGAGCTAGCTTCAAAGTGTTTTTGAATATTGTGTTTTGTGCTACCTCCGACTTGCTGAATTTCGCCTACGATAGCGGCGCCTGCTTCCGCCTCGTCTCAGCACGCTGATTTTGGAGAGTTTCGCTGTGGCATTGCGTGTGTGTGAGAGTATGAGTGTTATTTGTGAATCCTTCTCCCCAGTAGCGTTAAATCATGTATAATTTAGGATGGGTACCGTCCGCATTAATCCATGTAAGAGATGCATTTTTATTGTATTAAGAATTTTGTTTGTTTTCTATCTGAATAAACAAGTCTAAGTTCAGTATAATCCGTAAGTTGCCTATAAATTGTAGTTTTAGAACACCTTCCCTCTTTTATTGAATATTCTTCTTCACAAACGCTGAGAACAAGGTGCAATTTTTCTTAGGTCTAAATTCCGTTGCGCCATAAATGTTTTCTTAGCCACCTTTCTAAGATAACTTTAATTGAGGTGGCTTGCATATTAATGTCTGTGCGTAATAACGTGTGAGCTGCAATGTATATTGACCACTGTAGTATTAACTTCCTTTTATTGAAGTAATTTGAAACGAGACAGTTCTCAGTTTGTACCTGGGAACAAGATTTCGTAACAGGGAGTGACCGGTGGTTCAGACGGACCTCGTTTGCTAATTTTAGTCATCAAACAAGGCTCTTGTTTAGTACAGTGGTCGAATTTTACTCTTCACCTCTCAAAGTCTCGTGCAAATTCTCCCCGAAAGATCCCAGATTCCCTTATCAATAGCACCCGAAAACACAAAAACGGATCCTTGCATCGTCAGGAAGTGTTACACAGCGACCGAATAAATGCCACTTGCTGGCTTAGCGGGTATTCGGGTAGGAGCCAAGTTCGTCGACAATTCGTGTGCCGGTGTGGTAAGCATCAGAGGTGTGGTATCTGAAAACTCGTTCTCAGTTACAACGCATTCTTACTACTTAAAACTAGTTGTTTAATCATCTTGTGAAAACGTGTTCTGTCTAGTGAAAACTAATTTTACATGCCACTAATTCTCGACCAGCAGTAAATCGTAGTTGTGACGAACGAAATCGGTATACTTTAGTAAGACCTGGTTGTAGATAAAAGGCGGGCTTTCACGTAAAAACCAGTTTTAGTCAGAGAAACTTGTTTTCGGGCGAGATAATTCCAGGGAAAGCAATTAATTGTTGATTGGTTTGCAACACACCTGCAACATTAAAAATATATTAATTGGTCTCATTCGGTTATCGGAAGCAGCTTACGTCTTAATACAAATGAAACATATCATAAAAAAGGAACAATGAAGTACACATTACTTGTTATTACGAGGCCTTTCGAGCCGGTAACTGGAGGTTTCTACTGGTACTAATTACGGCAGCTGCACCTTCGTGACTAACTGCAGCTGCAATCTCCACCGCTGCCTGCAGTTAATACCTTCTCTCAGTCGCGTAGTATTTCCACATCATAAGGAGCCTCATTTTCTGCGTCTACCATCATGGCCCCCACAAGGGTGGGGCTGGGTGGACCCATGGGTCCAGGGCCCGGTGCTGAAGGGGACCCGAGCCCAGCCCTAAATGATTCAATTATTCGGTTACTGAAACTTGTTGAATATTTTTACTCCAACTAAATTTTAGAAGATTCTATTAGCAATTGTAGTAAGTATTTATGGTAAACCGCTTATCTTAAACTTCCATCGATGCTCTTAGTTATTGCCATTGGTTGGTATTGTATGTGTGTATTAACTGTTGTTGTAGTTGTTGTTGGGTCTTCAGTCCGGAGACTGGTTTGATGCAGCTCTCCACAATACCCTATCCTGAGCAAGCCTCTTCAACTCCACATAAGAACGGCAACCTACATCTGTCTGAATCTGCTTACTGTATCCATCTCTTGGTCTTCCTCTGCGGTTTTTACCCCACACACTTCCCTCTAATGCTAAATTCACAATCCCTTGGTGTCTAAGAATGTGTCCTATCAGTCGATCCCTTCTTTTAGTCAAGGTATGCCAGAAATTCCTTTTGTCCCCAATTCTGTTCAGTACCACCTCATTAGTTACGCGATCCACCCACCTAATCTTCAGCATTCTTCTGTAGCACCACATTTCAAAAGCCTCTATCCTCTTCCTGTCCGCACTGTTTATCGTCCATGTTTCACTCCCATACAAGGCAACACTCCACACAAATGCCTTCAGGAAGGACTTCCTTTGCTTAAATTAATATTCGATGTTAGCAAAGTTCTCTTAAAAGACCGCTTTTCTACCCATTGCCATTCTGCATTTTATATCCTGTACTGCGACCGTCATTTGTTATTTTACTGCCCAAGTAACAAAACTCATCTACCTCATTTATTGTTTCGTTACCTAATCTAATTCCTTCAGCATCACCTGATTTTCTTATACCGCACTCCATTACCCTAGTTTTGCTATTGTTAATGTTCATCTTATACGCAAATGATGATCTTTCATAATCTGGCCGCATAAGCAATAAAAATGGTTCCAGAAGTTCTTCTGCTTAGTAGCTTACATGCGATCCTTCTAGTATTAAATGCCAAGTAGACTAGATAGCAGCTATAAAAAGATGATATAATTAGTTCCTTTGCCCATTTTACTCTGGTTGTCATGCCGCTTAGGGATTCGTTCTCAAGTCATGCCGTTGGCATAGCTTGAAAAGGAATTGATGGATCAGCTTTTGGTGTAGTGTAGTGATAGAGTTTTTTCTTTACGACAACCTCCTACGAAGATGAGATTTTCATGTGTGTACAGCAGTTCCGTCTTACCTGGCGCAGCGTCTGTCAGGACGAATAAGTGTTCTGTTAAGCTAAAATAGAGCTTACTGTGGCCCAGCCTCCCAGGGCTATAGCTAGGGGGGAGGGGGCCATGAAGGGGATCAGTTCACCCCCCCGTCCCCAAAAAGCCCCACTATTCACCTAATTCCTGATAAAGTAATTGAAAAGTATGCTGAAGTTGCTCCTTCCAGATTTCTTTTGAATAAAATTGAATATGTTTTCTACTGAAATAGATCTGCGTCTTTAGTTCAACTTATGTTAAAAAGCTTCACAAGTTAGAATCAGTGGCGGCTCGTACAAAATTTGACCAGAGTGCTATAATATTATAAAATAAACAGGAAACAAAATATACTAAAATAAAAAGTCAACCTTTGTATGATTGCCTTTAATTAAATATTAATTGATGTTGTATTGACAGTAAGACCTTCAGGGGAATCTATAACAGCGCTGCCAACTGCATGTATTCACTGCAGGTAGTAAATATAACGTTTAAAAATATTAATTTTATTTACAGAAATTAAAAATTTAGACTCAGGGGTATTAGAATACGAGCCTCACACAGGTAGGTTTAAGAGACAACGCGCAAGACGCCTGAGCCAGCGCTTCTATTTGACTCTGTATGCCGCAATATTCGTCACATATCTGGTGCTGCAGTCGATCTCAGCACAGAGTCGCCAGGCCTGACGTCACGTCTGCGCATGCGCACTAGGGAACAGACGACTGCGCAGCCTCTCTGCGCACGTACCAGCGCGGCTGAATCCCACTTCAGCACACGGAGCTGGTTTCCAGCTATCGCGGCGAGAGCGCTCCAAAATGCGTTTTCATCCTTATTACTAGCATTCTGGTACGCATTGGAAGGGAATTGGTATAATTTTATTGTGATATCTGGCTCATATTCCAAGAGAAAGGATGTAAATTTACAGCGATTTCTCGCTTGCATTCGAAATGTCATAATTTTAGTAATATATTTACAGTGTGCTGCAGCACATTATCACCAGCCGCCACTGGATAGAATATCCAAAAAGAATCTGACTACGGACCTGCTGCGGCTATTGTAAGTAAAGTCTCAATTTTAAGTAAAATAACTTCATAAATGAAGCTTAACGTATCCCAAGTTAAAGTACATTCTATAAAGAGCATGATTAAGTTATAAACTTGCAATTAGAAACTACTGCACACAACCGTAAAAAAAAGATGGGAGGAGGGCCCGTCTCTGATTCTGGGTCCAGGGCACGCAATCAAATGTGGGGGCCATGTCTACCACAAAAATTTTTATTAAGGGCCGGTTTGTCAATGTCTTCTAAAGTTCCAGTTAAGATTTTAACTTGTCGTTAGCGGAGCATTGCGTTTGTCAATGGTTCGTTATGAGTTTACCTGACGTTAAAAGACCTCAAACTGGCCGTTAAGTTAACGAGTAAAATTCTGCTCGTTACACGGCTAACGACCAGTTAAGTTAGAATCCGTATGAAAATGGCAGAACTCCATGCGCTAAAATACCGCAATAACAAAATAACAGAAGCACTACATTTATGAAAAAACTAGCGTGGAAAGCAGCTTTATTGGAGAATTGTATCGTCTTATTTCTTGCCCCATCCATGTCAGTAGCGATTAGATGAGTTTGATACAATGGAGATATGCAACATAACCTTAAAAATTCCATTCGCAGGAGAGCTTCTGTGAAGTTTGGAAAGTAGGAGGCGAGGTCCTGGCGGAAGTGAAGTTGTGAGGCGGCACCGTGAGTCGTGTTGGGATAACACAGTCGGTAGTGCGTTTGGCCGCAAAAGGCAATGGTCACAGGTTCAAGTCCTGGTTCCAGCACACAATTTTAATCTACCAGGAAGTTAATTAAAATTATTGTTGAGATATCAAAATACAAACTTACGGGTAACGACTAGTTAAGTGAGAATCGGTCATTGCCTCTATAATGCGTCCTAGACGTATTTATGTTCATTCAAATCATTTTGAATACTAGGATGATGCAGAAGTTTTTACTCGATTTCGTCTTCAAAAAGCCACTATGGAAACACTGCATGAAAAACTCCACGACCATCTGAAAAGTCCAACAGATAGTTACGTATTTTGTAAGTCATCAGTCGTAATAGAAAAGAGAATACATTATTTACGTCTGCAAGCTTATTAATTCAGTATTTACTTATGCTTGTTGCGCCTAGTGTTCAAAAAATGTTCAAATGTTTGTAGACCTTATGGGACTTAACTACGGGGTCATCAGTCCCTAAGCTTACAAACTACTTATGAACTAGCTAAGACTAAGGACGGCACAAATATCCATGCCCGAGGGGAGATTCGAACCCCCGACCGTAGTGGCCGTGCAGACCGTGACTGGAGCGCCTCAGTCCTCTCGGCCACCGCGGCCGGCACGCCTAGTGTAAGGCCTAAGATGTGACTTCTTCCTCCGATCTACAGGAACAGTGCACTTTCGCCTATGTGCAAGTTATTGCTTACACTAAGGTACTACGCACTTGGCAGCATGTTGTCGTACTTACAAGGAAAGTACTCGGGCTCGAACAAACACATATACACCAAAATCGTATGAGAGATAATGTTAAGATCCCTTATTGCACAAGTGATACTCCCGCATCTGCAAATTCAAATATTCAAATGTTTGTATAGCTTATGGGACTTAACTACGGGGTCATCATTCCCTAAACGTACAAACTTCTAATGAACTAGCTAATCCTAAGGACGGCACAAACAACAATGCCCAAGGGAGGATTCGAACCCCCGACCGCAGTGGCCGTGCAGACCGTGACTGGAGCGCCTCAGTCCCCTCGGCCACCGCGGCCGGCGCATCTGCAAATCTCTGCAGTCGTCCGTTAGAAGCCTCTGTGTGTGCCATGCCGCATTGCACTTTGACCTATCGGTTCTCCAGTAGGAACGGTGCAGTGTGTCTCCGAAGTTGCGTTTTGTGACGTTATTTGTGCGGTGAAGCGTCAGATGGGACGGCGATTGCTAATCAATCCTGCTAATGTATTGCGATTAGTTGAGATGAATTCACGAAGAACCCTTCTTCGTGAATATGGTGTTAGTGTAGGAGATGAATCATTTGCATGCTTTCTCGTATCTGTTATGGTACAGAAATATGAGCATAAGTTAGATACTGTTGTTACAAACTCATAATAATGATAGTAGGGATTTTAATGACGAACAACTCATTGCAAGCGGTAGTGCTACGGTAAGTGCGGGAAGAGGCCATGGAAGCAGTGGCAGTGAATACCAACAGTCTTTCGGAAAGAAGGTTAAAGTTGCAACTATCATCACGGCTTTTGATGACAATTCGCTAGAGAACATGTACGATGATTATTACATAAGTTATAGTTAAGATATCTGCATTACGTATGGCGACTACAATTACATCTACAGTGCTATCTAGAGAATGGTTGCAGAGCTTTGCAGAATAACGACACCCACCATCACATTGAGGTGTACGTAGAGATCCTGTAACCTAACGTTCACACAGATATGTTTGTTCGAGCCCATTTACTTTCCTTGTTAGTACTTTTGCTGTTCTACGTGTTCCATGAACAGCACTGAATTCATTTGCCACAATGTCGCTTCCTTTTCCTTTTTTTTAAATTCCAATATGTTCTTATATTTCTCTATTAATGACACAAGACTCTCGCACTAGCTTCTTGTAATATTCGAGCTTCTTTCAGGTTTGTTTGCCATAGCGCCAAATAACAAAATGTTCAAATGTTTGTTAAGCTTATGGGACTTAACTACGGGGTCATCAGTCCCTAAACTTACAAACTACTTATGAACTAACTAAGGCTAAGGACGGCACAAATATCCATGCCCGAGGGGGGATTCGAACCCCCGACCGTAGTGGCCTTACAGAACGTGACTGGAGCGCCTCAGTCTCCTCGGCCACCGCGGCCGACGCCAAATAACAACTGTCTGCTAACCTCCTTCCTGATAATCAAATATGGCGAACAGCTATTTATTCAGACGGCACTTTCATTTGTTTCTATTGCCAACATAGTCGAAATATATTGCACTTTCTCGGTTCCTACAGGTTAGCAAACGAGAGGTGTATCTGGCATTGAAAAACACAATGCATTTAACGAACACTTTTAACTGGACGTTAAAGGCATCTTCTCGTTTACTAACGAGAAGATTAACGAGAGATGGACGAACCGGCCGTTAAGGTCTCTTGAAGATCAGCTCGTATGTCCTTAACTTCTAGGGTCAAACTCTAACTGACATGCCGTACTTACTGTTGTGTATCGAAAACGGGTTTTATAAATTAATGTATAATACCGTAACTGTGTGCCCAAAATATTCTTTAAATTAATAATGATTGTAACAATTATTTTGTTTTTTGACTTGTCTGCTAAAATATCTTATAAATTATACTAGCTTGTACCCAGCGCGTTGCTGCCGCAGAAGAAACAATTGTGCAAATAATGTTTGAAATTTCAGAGTTTCCCTTCCTCTGTCCATTACCTCCTCCCCCTTCCTCTGATTACCTCCTTTCAATTGTCTATCACCATCTCCCTTCTCTCATTCTCCTCCTCTCCCCTCTGTCTGCCTCCTCCCTCCCCTTTCTGTCCGTCTCGTCCTCCATGTACTCCTCTCCCTCCTATACAGGAAAACATACATAAATATACCCCAAGTTTCAATATTTTAAACATGACTGCATCTCAGCAATGACTATAGGATAGCAAATTAATAACAGCCAACCAATTGCAATAATAGTTGTTTAATAAACTTTTGACCACGGTTTCGACAGATATAAACCCGTCTTCTTCAGAAATACATGTATACCTATAGACAATGTGACATCATAAATTAAAAATTCATAATCGTCATTCCTAAAATATGCGTCATACCAAGCCTATTGTCTCAAACATTGTGAAATACAAATCAGAATAAAACTGTTACTTACAACACTTGCATATCACAGGAATTGGACATCCCTATGATCTAGAGAATGTGGTTTAGACTGTAAGATGTGTCAGCGCATCTGTAGTCATTCACACTTACTGATTTGAAGCAAGGAGCGTGCATACCAGGACCGGTGGCGCATGCGCCGTGGAACTTTCAGTGGGTTAAGTAGCTATTGGCAGAAAGTACATTGAATTTATAACGATATCAATAAATGAAAGTTCCACGGCGCAAGCGCCGCTGATCCTGGTATGCACGCTCCTTGCTTCAAATCAGTAAGTGTGAATGACTGCAGATGCGCTGACGCATCTTACAGTCTAAACCACATTCTCCAGATCATAGGGATGTCAAATTCCTGTGATATGCAAGTAGTTTTATTCTGATTTGTATTTCACAATGTTTTAGACAATAGGCTTGGTATGACGCATATTTCAGGCATGACGATTATGAATTTTTAATTTATGAAGTCACATTGTCTATAGGTATACATGTATTTCTGAAGAAGATGGGTTTATATCTGTCGAAACCGTGGTCAAACGTTTATTAAACAGCTATTATTGCAACTGGTTGGCTGTTATTAATTTGCTACCCCAAGTTTTATGGTGACTGGTCAATCGGTGTCAAAGTCGCAAGGTACCCTCCGCTATGCTAAATTTTCTGGCTTGCGGATTATACTCGTAAAAATATCCTTCATGAAAACATACATTTATGTGCTGACCTTCTTGGTGACCGGTCAAACAATTTGGATGTTTGTCGTAAAGTACCCTCCGCCATGCACCTACAGAGGCTTACGAAAGGTGGCCCGTGTATTAATTCGGCTTATAAGCTGCTTCATTCCACATTTCATTAAACTCCGTCCAACCGTTTCAGTGCAAAGAGAAACATACGTGTTAACCCACTGTAAGGTACCCTCCGCCAGGCACCATACGGTGGCTTGCGAAAGGTAGCCAGTGTATTAATCAGAGCTACCTCTGTTACAAATTTCATTCATATCTGTCCAGCTATTTCAGCGCGAAGGCGTAAGAAACGAATTAACTAATTATAAAGCACCCTCCGCCATGCACGATACGAAGTTAATTTTAGTATGCCTGTAACCATCGGCAAGCAATGAGTCGACAAAGTTTTATCGCAATCGGATGCACGGTGTGGCTATGCATAAAATACGAACAAACTAACATTAATTTTCATATATTAGAGTTATTTTCGAAATTCGCATTAAGACTGTACGTTGGTAACAACAAATTCCTTCTGCTAGTGGTTTTCACCCCAATATTCAGTACGCTTAGTGTGCATCAAAGCTGACAGTCAAAAAACCGTCATTTAAAAATCTGGATGAAGAATGCTTTCCACTGAAGCATATTAAAAAAAAAAAATTGCTTACACAAAATTCATATGGTGTGAAAAATATTTATGTTTTAAATGTTTCTTTGATGATTATCACACTGAAAAATGTAACGTAACTTCCAGAAAGAGCTGTTATTATTTTCAGAAGTTTTATATCATTCTAAACTTCGCCGAAATGTGAAAATTAACTGTTTAGTCACGTTAATTAATCGAAATGATTGTAGGTAATACAACTGTAGAATCTGACGAATTCCATATGTAAAGTATACTCCGTCATGCACTATCCAAAATTTTATGTAACTGTGACCTTCCTCTTGTTTTGAAGGTCAAAATTGAGTACTAGCAGATGCTTTATCACAACCGGAACAACTTCGGTTTCTAGCGTTTCAAAGGCCGCAAGGGACTTGCATTTCGTCGTAAAAACTACATCCGTTGTAGATATGTTGAGGAGAAATGTGAGGTAGCCTAGTGCATAATTTCTGCAAGCTAGGTGGGAGGCACACAGATCTGCATCTTCGAACAGCATGGACATAAATTGAGAGCCATTTCAAACGCTTTTAACAGGGAACTGGTAATGGTACAAATCATTCGTATGGCAATAACTTGTTTGCACTAAGCGCCTTTAGAATTTCCACATTAATAAAAACTATTTTAACGAGCAAATAAGAGAAAATTTAGAGCAAAGATCCGTACTTTAAATAGTTGATTTGGATGCTAAATTTTTTCATTTATACTTTCTGGGTTGGACTATGGGCTAGTGGTAGCGTTTATATGGAAACTAAAAACTTCTTGACACCTTGCAAATAATCCTAATTAAAAATTCAACATTATTATTATGGTGGATGGTACAGTACTTCCCAGTCCCATCGACCGAACAGAGAAGCAACAGCTTGCATGTATGAGCCCGCGCTTTGTCGTGCAAAATGACGGGTGGGTTGCGCAGATAATGTTGCCGCTTCTTTCGCAAAGCTGGTCCCAGGTGTTCCCAAAACGAACAATAACACTGTGCATTGGCTGTATGCAGTGGAGGAACGTAATGCGATTACACCATCACACACGAGAATCACCATAACTTTCACCATACTGGGGCTCTGACGCACTTTCCACTTTCGATCACTGTTAACTAAGGTAGCAACAGTATGCACTTCTTCAAAGACGCTAGGACGACCTACTCAGTGCATGTCTGTCACTGTTTGCCGACCTTCGTTGAAGGCTTTTGCCCAACGTGCCAATTTTTCTGTGCGGCAATGCCAATTCCCGGCATACCTCTTGAAGATCTTGATGATACTGTCGTGCTGTACGACCTCTGGCACATTCAATCTTGTTTCCATTGTTTCTGTTTCGTAAACATAGTCACACTGTTACTTTAGGCAGCTCGCTCACAAGTGACCGTGTTTCCCTCGATTGTGCGCACGCCGATGACGAGGGACGGGCGAGTCCATTTGCTCGGAGGTAAGGAAAGTATGTCAACGACGTGTGCTATCAGTGACAATAGTAGATTCCATTGCATAGTGACTCCACAGCAGTTGCCACTATTTAAATTCCAACTCTCGTATTTGCGCCTTCGCACAAGTCAAAACCTGAAATCACATGACATAGAACCTAGTTTAACAGCATTGTGATACAAGTAGCGGACTCTTGTGTGTATTGCTGTCTTTGAATTGCATTGAAAAAATATATTATTTATACTCTGCCTTAGTTTTGCATGACCAAGTGTCGAGTAAATTATACAATATTTTCAAAGAAAACATTAGTTGGTTTCGTCGCGTAATGTTTCGAAGGCTCATTTACATTGGTTCTTGATTACGAATCTGCGTAAACTGTTCGATTACAATGTTTCGAATCCTATTTAATTTTAGTTGGCGATCGGTTTTCGTATTTTCTCGCATCTAAAGGAGAATGACTTTTAATAGAATTGGTATTCTACTTTACTATATCTTGTCAGAGAAAGAGAATGTATTCTTCTCTGAAGAGTGTCGCTTTTTGTCATTGAACACGCTTCTTAGTTTCAGTACCTAAGGAATTCTAAATTGCAGATGTAAATAATGCAATAATAGTTGCTCTATTAACAGATACCTACCACAAACAATATATTTTACCAGAAATCAATGTATCTACTATCATAATCGTTACACTGTAATATATTCACACACCAGTGAAAGCGCCTCGGTGGAATGGCCGAGTGCTCTAAGGTGCCTTGAAGCGGAGCGCATGGTTTATCCCCGTCGGAGGTCCAAGTCCTTCCTCGTGTGCGTGCGTTCGTGTGTGTGTGTGTGTGTGTGTGTGTGTGTGTGTGTGTGTGTGTGTGTGTGTGTGTGTGTGTGTGTATGTGTGTGTGCGTGAGTGTGTGTATGCGCGCGCGCGTTGTCCTTAGGTTATTATTTTGTAAGCCCAAATAGTTCGTTTCCATACAAAGCGTAAATACATGATATTCCGTGACAAAATGTCAACGGCTGCTAACTTGTTCTCCACTGGTTGGGAGTCCCGTCAACATTATACTACGATATTTCAAGGCCCAGAGAAGTCCGGTCATCTTCAGGTGAGTAAACAAGAACTTCCCATATCGGAGAGCATGGAGCAGGAGGTGTCACGTGATTGACAGTGGCACTCTCTGGATTGTCTATATATACAGCGCTCACTAGAGTTCCCTTGCAGTTTGCCGCGTCACCTCCGAGCTTGCCTTCCGCAGTCGAAGGCGATGTCAGGGGAAAGTTTTACGCATGGACCACGGCATCTCAGCAGCTCAGAAGTTTCACGTTCTGACAACTCCTTCCGTGTAAAGCTTCATTTTACGATCAAACAAGAACTTGTTTACTCCCCTGAAGATGGCTGGTCGTGTCTGGGCCGAAATATCATGGCAGAATGTCGACTGGATCAGGCTAAACACCCGAAAATTATTGAAAGAAGCAGTACGCCGGGAAAACGTCAGAACTCACAAAAATAAATCAGAATTGAACGATAAATTTACAGTATATTTAAATCGATCAGTTCACACACGGATTCATAAGCAGCAACAACTACCCACAGAATACGATGCGGCGTAAACATGTTCTATTTTATATTAAATATGAACAAATTTGGAATCTTGTATTACACAGAACATTACAAAGACAATAGCGTTAACTCATCACAATGTAATTCAGAGAGTACAGTGCACACACACACACACACACACACACACACACCGACACTGGAATACGAAAGCGAGTGTCAGGTTGATATAAGCTTACAGTACTCTAAGTGTGTGTGTGTGTATGTGTGTGTGTAAGGGAAAGGGGGTTGGGGGGGGGGGGGGGCAAAGCCACGGTCGTGTTACCAGAAATCCCTAGGCCTATATGAGTTTCACCCCTTGGTGAAACTGCACAGGTGTGAACAATGTTGCGCCCACGCAACACTGTCGCCACGTGGTCTTGTGTAGCTCGATGGCGATGGCGATTCAACAAAACGAGAAACAGAGAAAAGAAACTCGCCGTACGAGTCACTCTACTTGGGAAGCAGAGAATCTGGGTATAGCACGACACACTGCAGGTGCAGATGCAAATGCTGAAGACTGGACACACGGCCAAGTCAGGCGGGACGAGCCATTGTGTAGTTGAACACAGCATAAGCACTGGCCAGCTTGTGCCATTCGCAGTTAAACTCTGCACGGAAGTGACCTGCCCAAACCGGATGATGCTCCACCCAGACTAACTCATTGGCTTCCTCTGTACTGTCCGTTAGTAGGTGCTTTACATCCCACCCTCCTGAAGACGCAATGTAGAGCCAATAAAGGACACGCGACCTCTGATATCCAGATAGCAGTTATCAGCCAATGAGGCAATGCCGACGTTGCTATCTCCACAGCACGGCAGAAAGCTTTCGAGCTGAGAAACAATGATCCACTGTCAACAGCAGAAGCACGGCATCATCCATCATTGAGATATGTGAGGAAAGGAAATTCATTCCACGAGCTGCTTCTTGTCTTGTTTCGGAGTGAGCTTTCTCTATCGTCTTAGCGCATTAACAGGGTGGCAATGGATGCCACTGCTGTAGAAAGATCCCTCTGGATCCAGTCGTGTCCCCGGTTGACTGGAAGGTTGAATTGGGGGATGGTCCCTCATGGTGTACGCACAATTGAATTGCATGACGGGCTAGTTATTCCCGGCCACATTTTCTGGCCTCTCATGGCATCCGGCAACCGAACCTATTGCGGCCAGAAGACGAGGCCCAAACTCCGAGCCTCAGTGGCAGATAAAACGTGACTCTGGCGCCTATGCAAACGTTCGACAGGACTTCGCCCATTGATTGACATCGCCTATTACGTAATACTGCAAAGCAACAGCGACAGAAAAAGCAGACCTTGCCTTCTTTATCTTCTACATGAACTCCGCCTCCAAGTGGTGGTAGTAAAGTCTTCAAATTCTCGTGACACAGACTGTCGATCTGTACAAGAAACAGGGGTCCTGAGACATCCCCCCCCCCCCCCCCCCAATATAAAAAATTACTGATATGATCAAAAAGTGTTCGCGTCAAGTAAGACACTGGACAATCAGGACACAGACATGCTGTCCAAAACAGAACCATGGCGAAGACTGGCGCAGCTGTGGTGCCTAGTTCAGTACACGGGCCACGAAAGCGAATAATTTTCAGTATTGCACTAGATCGCAAGGCAGTAGTCTGATCCATGCAGCAGTACGCGAGAATGAAATGCTGGATGTTAGACTGATGTGGCGGGGGGGGGGGGGGAGGAGACCATTCGAGACAGCTTCGCTCTGATGAATTAACACTGCCTGGGGTGCAATGAGTCAGTGCCGCAGCGGGAAGTAAATGCAACAGACCATGCCGGGGACAGGCCCGAACGAAAGTTCATCGGACCAAAATAGGATTTTCTAGAAACAATGGTTCGGCTCCATTGTTGTCACGTTCTCGCCGTCAACAGTACATTCACAAAGATTTGCAGACACAAACAATAGCGCCTACAATACAATCTCTTGCCGATCAAATTCCATATTTGGCCCTATTGGCAGCCACGATAGGACGAGCATTTACATTCTGAGTATTGAAATTGTAACTAATATCATATATTTACTGAGAAACAATAGTAATTCCGAATCCAGAACCTCCAGTACATTAAGAAAATAATGTATCAACAAGGCTATACGACCACACCGAAAGAACTACTGTTTTTCAGACTAAAGCGACGAAAAGTCTGCATACATTCATACATCAAATATATTTAAGACTTGACAATGTCTACGAAACCATAAAATTTCATTCATTATTTTGAAAGCTTTGCTGGATTCTTTTTCGTCGAATCCTAGTAAATGAGGGCTTTTTATGTTGAATGGCTACTCCCCTGTGTAAAGTGGTTTCAAACAGTCGATGTTACTTCACCTTAGCATTCAAATGTTTGTAAATCTATGGGACTTAACTACGTTGGTCATCAGTCCCTAGGCTTACAGACTACTTAACCTAACTTAAAGTAACTTTGATAAGGACAACACACACACACACACAAACACACACACACACACACACACACACACACACACACACACACACATATATATATATATATATATATATGCCCGAAGGAGGACTCCTACCTCCGACGGCGAGCAGCTACGCGCTCCGCAGTTAGCGCCTTCGACCTTTCAGCCACTCCACCGCGGCCCACCTTAGCATTGACGTGACATTATAGCCCCTTCTTGTTATTATGGTCTACAGTCCGCAGACTGGTTTGATGCAGCTCTCCACTCTACTCTGCTACCCAAATAACAAAACTCATCTACTACTTATAATGTCTCATTAACTGATGTAATTCCTTGAGCATCACCTGATTTTCTAACACTACAGTCCATTATCCTTGTTTTACTCTTTTTAATATCCATCTTATATCTTCTTTTCAAGACACTGTCCATTCCATTCAATTGATCTTCCAGATCCTTTGCAGTCTCTGACTAAATTACTATGTTATCAGCAAACCGCAAAGTTTTTATTTCTTCTCTCTGAACTTTAATTCCCTCCCCAAATTTCTCCTTGAATTCCTTCATTGCCTGCTCAATGTACAGATTGAACAACATTGGTGAAAGGCTACAACCCTGTCTTACTTCCATCCCAACCTCTGCGGCCCTTTCTTGCCCTTCCACTCTAATAACTACTGTCCGGTTTTTGTATAGGTTGAATATAACTCTTCGCTCCCTATATTTTACTCCTGATACTTTCAGAATTTGAAAGAGTGTATTCCAGTCGACATTGTCAAAAGCTTTCTCCAAATCTACAAACGCTAAAACATACTTTGCCTTTCCTTAGCCTATATTCTAATATAAGTCGTAATGTGAGCATTGCCTCCGGTGTTCTTACATTTCTCCTAAATCCAAACTGATCTTCCCCGAGGTCGGATTCCAGAATTTTTTCCATTCATCTGTAAATAATTCGTGTTAGTATTTTGCAACCATGACTTATTAAACTGATAGTTCTTTAATCTTCACATTTTTTCTGCAGCTGCTTTCTTTGGAGTTAGAATTGAAATATTCTTCTTGAACTCGGAGGGTCTTTCCCCTGACTCATACAACTTGCATCCAGGTGGAACAAGTTTTTCGTGACTGGCTCTCCTAACGATATCAGCAGATCAGATAGAATATCATCTACACCAGGGGCCTTTTTTCGACTCAAATCCTTCAGCGCTCTGTCAAATTCTTCTCGCAGTAACATATCTCCTATCTCATCGCCCTCTCATTTTCTTCAATTTGTATAGTTAAGGTATGTGAATGGCTGTAGAAGTATCCCGTTTGTGACGGAGATACTGCGGTTAGGCAATGCAAATACTTCAGTGCTTCTTTTCACAATTGACAGTGAACGTATTTTACTACATCTACATCTACATACATACTCCGCAATTCACCGTAAGGTGCGTGGCGGAGGGTACACTGTACCACTACTAGGCATTTCCTTTCCTATGACTATGACTTAATAGGATAATTAACGGGAAAGTAATCGTTTATTAACGCAGGACAAAACCTGACACACATATAGCAGATCAGAGTACGTGGCTTAAACCTGGCAGCAAATATTTATTTTTTTCAAGTTCAGCTTAACTCATACGCAAGAGGGCTAGAGGCCTGTAACATGACGGACACTCAACACTGTCGCAGCTAGACTAGGGAAAACCACATATGGCGACCACAAACCAATCACGTACGTCCAAAATGAACGTGATATCGGATGTGCACGAGGAAACATCACAACAATAACAGATATGGAATTTCCTTCTTCCCTCCCGTGGGTACCTCTCCTACTGCAAGTATTGCATTAATATTAGCCGCGGTGGAGTGGCCAAGCGCATTGAGGCGCTATGTTCCGATGCGCGAGGCCGTTCCCCGTCGGGGGTTCGAATCCTCCTCGGGCATGGATGTTTGTGTCGTTTTTAGTATAAGATAGTTCATAAGTAGTTTGTAAGTTTAGGGACTGATGACCCCGCAGTTAAGTTCCTTAAGCTTAAAAAACATTTGAACAGTAATATTAAACAACAATTCGCGCTGCGTTTTGGGTCCGGTTTACTTAACAGTAAACAATGTCAAATATCAAGCAATAAAAGTTTCTTTAAGTACTAAAGGCAAACAGTAGAAGGTTCCTTGTAGAAAGGCGTGGAGCAATTCCTCTCCCGTCCGTGCCCTAATCTGAGCTTGCGCTTCCAAACGTAATGTCCTTACAATCGACGGAATATTACCCCCTTATTTTCTTTCATTTACCTAAGTGACTGTGACTGCCTGTAAAAGATTTCTATTTCTGATAGAAACTGATACTGTGGTTCTTCCTCCCTGATTTTATCTCACAAGTGGAATTACTGTCTACGTCATTCTGTGCTGACATAGTCAATGGTACTTATCCTATGACTCATATTCTGCAAGCAAAGTACAGTAAAACAATTTTTAACTATAGGAAGAAAATACAATCTTAAATGAACGGACGAAAAATTCATAATGTTCTGGGGGGGGGGGGGGTGGTAGACGTTGAAGCACAATGGATATTTTAATTTGTTACTCCCGCTTGACAGTCCAACATAATGACGCTATAACCACGATTGCGTTACTCTGTCAGTTTTCCCGATGTTGCATATTTTTTCCTTGGAGCGGTCACTGTTCCTATTTTGCTTGTTTTTTCTCAATTCCATACCCCTTTTTCCAGTGCTGATGTCTGATCTACGTTCAGTTTTTGACGCGCTCTTCTCTGGACTATCTTACCACTTAATATGATCGGAGATGCGATACATTTCTTATGCCTATCATACCCACCTCTTAACCAATGCAATCTACATAGCGAAGAATTACTGAGATACAAAGCAATAAGTTCGTAAGCTTCCACGGTCGGTGTCGTTTTCAGTAAAACAATTATCTGTATTAGGCCACGTCATTTTTAAAACACTTACCAAAGGAATTGCCGGTTAGCAGCCCTGAAGAAGACCGTCGGCAATTCCGTTGCTAAGTGTTTTAAAAATGACGTGGCCTAATACAGAGAATTGTTTTATTCAAACAGAAAGTAATGTTTTCGTAAAAATAGTAACGCAAGCTTGTCAATTCACACCAAGCTTCCGTAGATTTTCCCTTTTCTGCTAAACGTCACAGCAATGCTTTGAAATCGAGAAGAATCACATTTTATTCTCTTTCGGATTTGGGCATCATACTCAATAAGGAGTAATGATAGGAAAGTAAGTGGGAATTTGTGGGCACAAAATGAAAACTAAACATTCATATAAATTTGAGTGTGTAGTCTACATAAATGATGTGTCAATATTTATTTATATAGTGACTGGGAGTGACAAATGAATTAAGAGTATAGCAAATAGATTTTCTATTACTACTAGATTTTCTATTATTACTAGTACTGCAACTATTCTACTACTCAACAATGTTGGTCCGTGCACTTAGACGGCTAACCTGATGCCACTTTATAATGATAATTCTGTAGTTCACGAAACTACTCAGCAGTTTTCTGCGCCGGAAAACTGAAGGTTCGTTTTAAAAGTCTCTATGCCTGTCTCAAAGCCAAAGGAAATTCCACACACACAACCAAGCCGAAGTCCGTCCACGAACCATGAACACCGGAAATTAAAGAAAGTACTAAAAGAGGAACTTCCGTTTTGTAACGGAATTTAGCACGATAGTGTCTAATGAGGAAGCGAAGAACAATAGAGCACGCAGCACAACAACAGAGGAAAACCGCAGGAATGCGCAACAGTTATTATCAAGTCCTGGAACCAACACAGAAGTTTCTCTATCTTGCTTCAGAGAAGCACAGCGGTTTCGTTACAGCAACCTCACTAGCACTAAGTCCCTCATTCCTGTTTATAACAGATCATCTTGCTACATTGTGACGTAGGAATAATGAAATCAAGGCAAAGACGAGGACATATTTCTCAACCCCTGTCAGAAGAATGCATTTGCCACGAGTAATAAGTATGGGGTACAAATACCTCTAATAACAAAAAGAAAGAAGTCCCGTCGACCCCGTGGTCGCAAGAGACGGAGCACATAATCGTGTAGTTTTTGTCAAGGATGGGGAAGGAAATTCGCCGTGCCCTTTTAAAAGCTATAATTTTTTGTTCTTCATTTGATTACGTGCCTCGTCGTTAGTTATGCTATGTACCCCGCCTGATCTCTAAGAGTCCTTTGTAGTACCACATTTCGAAATTTTCAACGATACAATTTTGTCGTCTGGTGTGTATTTTAGGTCGAAGTGTCACTAACAGCAGTTAAGGATGTTTCTTGCTGTGGAACAAAGTTATATTTTATGAATATAAATTTCATGGGTGTATCAGGATGTACCTAGTGTAATATACCTATCCCACTGAAATTATATTAATTATTTACTAATTTTCCTTTAATTAATTCCACATGCAATTCTACACATGAAACATTACAAGGACGTAGTGGCAATATTCTATGGAACACAGAAGCTGAATTAAAGTGTGTGACGTGGAGGGAAGTCGTACTTAGACTATTCCGAGGATGACTTTGGTCATCAGTCCCTAGACTTCCAAACTACTTAAACTAAGTTGAACTAACCTAAGGACACATCCATGCCCGGATCCAAATCCCGACGCGGGAGGCCGCGCGATCCGTAACGTGGCGCTCCAGACCGCTCGGCTACTCCCGCGCGGCGAATGTTGCCAACTTCTAGATTCATTCTTCTTTTAGTTTATGGTTCAAATACGCTTTCATGGGTTAGTATGCTTGTGCCGCGGTGGAGTAGCCGAGCGGTCTAAGGCGCCTCGCTGCGGAGCGCGCGGCTGCTCGCCGTCGGAGGTTCGAGTCCTCCCTAGGGCATGGTGTGTGTGTGTGTGTGTGTGTGTGTGTGTGTGTGTGTGTGTGTGTTGTCCTTATGTTAGTTTAGCTTAGTTTAAGTAGTTTGTAAGATACGGACTGATGACCACGCAGTTTGGTCCGATAGATTTACAAACATTTGTTAAGATCCATTTAGTGAGATAAACCTGATCGTATCGGCACTCATGTTCTCTTATTAGTTTTAACTTTCCAGTATCGTTCTTTCCATTATTCAGTGGTGTTTCATTCAGGAAAGTGTAATGCAAACGAAATACTTGATTAAGATTTCATGCCTTCATGTTCCTTTCCAGACTTGTTTTCACCGAGCGAAGTGGCGCAGTGGTAATACAATGGTCTCGCATTCGGGAGGACATTGGTTCCAATCCACCTCCGGCCATCCACATTTCTTTGAAATGGCACGGCCGATATCCTTTCCCCATCCTTATCCAAAATATCCGTCTCTTAATCACCACGTTCCCGACGGGACGTTAAACCTCAAGTTTCCTTCCTTCATTCTTTTTTTCCATTCATTATTTTTGAGCTATTTTTCAGCAATTTTTGCGTGGGTGGTGAGTAGGCTGTTTGCAGTACCATAACATTCACTACGTTCAGATTACTCGTTTTGTGTAGTGTCTCCAGGCAACCAAGATGTGTCAATTGATTTACGAGCTTTACCACCAAATAGAAATGGACCTTTCGAATGCAACGAACACTGGTATTTGTAGTCTCTACATTTGTAAGTTGCATCTTGCTAAATTTAACGTATTCTGTCCCCGGGAGATGATATCCACTCCGGGCACCCTGCATTAAAATTCGTGATCGCATCCTACAGAGTGTAGAAGTAATGTGCATGAATGGGTGGCGTCTTCTTCCTTTGTTTTTAGTGTGTCTGCAGAACCTAGTTAGTTTGACTGCATCCCTAATGCAGACGGGTTCATCTTATGTACTGATGCATCGACACTACGCACTACAACATTGACACTAGTGTAACTTGTAGCTAAATACTGTGCTCCAGTTTGGCAACGTAGCACCCATACGCAGAAGTTAGACGTACAGCTGAACGATTCGATACGGGTCATTACAGGTACACTAAAATCCACATCGATCCCCTGGCTGCACACCATCAGCAACATCCCACCGCCTGAACTGCGACGCCAGAAAGCAACGAATCGAGAATGGAGGAAACTTTACCACCCCAACTGCCCGCAAGATTTTCCAATTCACAAGATCTCAAACGATCCTTCTCCAGATCGCGTAAACTCCCGCACTCTGCTGTGGCATAAATGAAGGAACAACTTCAACATTAAAGAAGAGTGGCGCAAGAGGGGGAACGCGGATGCAACAGCACATCACGCTGCCAGCCTACCAGGCTTCCATCTACAGAGAAGTGTGTGGCCACAATTAAATAGAATTAGAACTGGTCAAGCCAGGTGCAATGCTGTGATGCACGAGTGGGGACTTCGAGATTCTCCAGCCTGTGATTGTGGTGCCCAAGAACAAACGGTCCTACATATCGTCAGAGACTGTCCTCTTAAGAAGTATCCTGGACCATTGAGTGACTTTATAAATGGTACCCCTTCTGCAACTAGTCGGATTCAGTCACTCGATATTGATTTATGATTATTTTTATTAATTGAGTGGAAGTTAGTTTGTGTAGAAAACTGTTAATTTTTTTTAATTTTTTTCCTCGAAAAGGAAAACAGGTGCTAGAATTATTGACAAGTATATGTTAGGAGCATAATATGTAAACTCCGGATAGGATAACACTAGAAATGTCTGAGAGATTCTTTGATTATGTCGAGCATCATTGGCTTAGCTTTGCGTGGGCAGTCAAAACAGGGCCACGACTCTGTTTTCGAAATTAATTTATTCTTTTCAAATACTATCATAAGTCATTGCAATCAGTTACATGTGTGTTTCGAATTTTAAACTTCATATAACAATATGCATTTAACTTAGGTAAGATTAGATGTGATCGTAAATTTTGTCTCAACTGTTCAAGTCCATAGATCTGTAGACAGCGTGTTTGGTTTCCACGCAAAGGGCCCGGGTTCGATATCCCGCCTGGTTGGAGATTTTCTCCGTTTGGAGAATGGGTGTTGTGTCGTCGTCATCATCATCGACGCGCAAGTCGCCCAGGTAGCGTCAAAAAAAAAAAAAAAAAAAAAAAAAATTGCACCAGGCAGGCCGAACACTACTCCACTTGGGGTCTAAAGGCCAAAAATACCATACGGTCATCATCTCCTCAGAAAATACAAATAATTCGTAAAAATTAAACATAGTGTCGACTTAATCATTTCTACCTTATCGTGTGAACTGATTATTCAACACAATGGTTGAAAGAACTTGCAGCATAGTTAAAGATAGAAACTTCCACTGAAAATTAATTGCAACTTGCACCATTGGATTCTGAGAGCAGTTTACAACCGTCACGTATTATCACTAGGATTGAAATTAACTTGCTTCGTTTGAATATAGTCATGGTTCAGTGAAATAGGTAACAGGTATGTATTAATCACATCTGCAAACAGTTATTACATTCTGCTAATATGTAGTTACAGAAATAAAATACACACATTTTCAATATGTCATCACGATCTTAGACAATCAATATGTAGACCCATTCAACCATACTAGCTCGACAGCATTAATTTGTGGATTTCAGTTTGTTCGCGTATACAGCCACTGGTTCACACACACACATGCAGATCGTTTATTGGACAACTTTTATTGTTGGATAAGTATCTGGAAGTCATCGTTCGGAGCTGCAGTTACGAGCACGTCACCTGACACACATACAGTAGATCACGGTAGGTAGCGTATACCTGGCAGTAAAAAGGATGTTTTCAAGCGCGACTTATGCGCAAGAGGAATAGAGGCATACAATAAGAAGGAAACATTATTGCCACAGCTGACCTGGGGAAAACCACGAACCAATTACATATGGACTTCCTTCTTCCTTCTCATTTTCCTCCCTGTAGTCTTCGATAAAGAACACGCAGAACCACGTGCACACTAAATCCACAAATAGCCAACGCACCGTCACGTAGCAGTCAACAAATCTCACTACCACCAATTACAAGCAATCCAAGAGTTAATGGATCTTAGACTCTTAGGACACGAGCTTTAGTGACAAAAATTAAGTGAATTTAGTTAACTGAGAGTTAAAGAAATTAGGTGATCTAACTGAAACCAACACGTCCAGTTTCAGTTGATTCGCTGATAAACGCATGACCGATTTCGGCGCCTAAAAAGCTACTTTTCAGTAATGACATTCGGCCAATCTAAATTGTCTTTAAAATGATGTACACACGAGAACATAATCACTACATTATTTTTCCTTCAATATGTATCAAATGTTCAAATGTTTGTAAATCTATCGGACCGAAGTGCGCTGTCATCAGTCCGTAGGTTACAAACTACTTAAACTAAGAAACTTCCCGGCAGATTAAAATTGTGTGCCGGAACCGGGACTCGAACCTGGGACCTTTGCCTTTCGCGGGCAAGCGCACTACCGACTGTGCTATCCCGACAAGACTCACAATGCCGCCTCACAACTCTACTTCCGCCAGTACCTCGCCTCCTACTTTCCAAACTTCACAGAAGCTCTCCTGCGAACCATGCAAGACTAGCACTCCTGGAAGAAAGGATATGGTCGAGACATGGCTTAGCCGCCGCGGTGGAGTAGCCGAGCGGTCTAAAGCGTCTCACTGCGGAGCGCGCGGTTGCTCGCCGTGGAGGTTCGAGTCCTCCCTGGGTCATGGGTGTGTGTGTTTGTCCTTAGGTCAGTTTATCTAGGTTTAAGTAGTTTGTAAGCTACGGACTGATGACCATGCAGTTTGGTCCGATAGATTTACAAACATTTTGAACATGGCTTAGCCACAGCCTAAGGGATGTTTCCAGAATGAAACTTTCACTCTGCGGCGCACACTCCGCTGCAGAGTGAAAGTTTCATTCTGGCTACTTAAACTAAGGTAAACTAACCTAAGTACAACACACACACCCATGCCCCAGGGAGGACTCGAACCTTCGATGGCGAGTAACCGCGCGGTCCGCAGGGAGGCGCCTTAGACCGCTCGGCTACTCCACCGCGGCTCAATACGAATCACAAGTTTTTTATCGTTCTAATCTTCTCAGTCTGAGATGCCATAAATCAACTCATTATCAGGTCTTAGAAACTCGTCATCAGATTTATCAAGGGTAATTTTAGTCCGCTTATGCAAATGCAACAACATGCGAGTTTTTGTTACCATGCGCGTTTCGTTGTATTTGCTATAAAACATCTTCAGTGGTAGAGTTCATATTGGTTTCTCGCGTTTCGCTTCAGGAAACTACTTCTGCTTGCACTATCACGCCAGTTTTCTATTTCAGCGCTGATTCTTCTTCCTCTAGTTCGCACTGTTTTGCTATTTTATACATCCTCTGAAAAAGCTCGGTCAATAGTCATGCAACATTAACATAGATGAACTATGAACTACAGTTACCATGCTGTCCTTCGAAATAGTCAGCTCCCACAACTATTCGCCACTGAGCTCTGTAATACATGATCTGGAAACTCTACACGGAGTCTTCCTTTGGGATGGCGTTCGAAAGCCTCGAGGCGTTTCGTTGGATGTCAAGAATATCATCAAATCTCTTTCCTTTCAAAGCGAGTTTGAGTCGATGGAAAAGAGAGAAGTCTGGAGGATAGATATCCGGAGAGTACGGTGGATGTTCAAGTTACACGACAATGTTCGGCCACACACATCCAATATCGTCAAACAGTTACTGGTAAAAAAGTGCAGGTACAACAGGACTACTCACCGAACTTTATTTGGTACTAGCTGAAAACCCGGCGTTGTCGGGTATTTATTTATTTATTCGAGCCTTTAGTACTTTTCCTATCCACTCTCTGTCTGTCCATCTCCTTTTTTCTAAAATCATGTTACATTTATCAGAGAATATATAAGAAATAAGAAATCACACGTAAAAATGAACTCGATACGAAGAATCCAATCACGAAATTCAACAAAAATGACTGTAATAATATCACAGATCGATCACTTGATGTAATGCGCGAAACGTGAAATCGATTTTTTAAAGAGATGTATTAAAAGAAATTTCTTTTTTACAGCTTCATTTATTTATTCTTATATTTCCTTATTCGTATGCTTATCCTTACAGAGAAAGAGCCTGTGGCATCATGTTTCGCTGTATGTAACCTCCTTGCTATAGAGTCGAAAACGTCATCGCTGACCTTCAGTCCGAATTTTTTTTAACAATTTGACGACTTTCAATCACCATATCTTCCACCTCCTTATAGCTATCGGCACGGAGCTGCTATGGTGTACAACGGGAGACTTCGGACAACAAATACACACAGATCATTCGTTTGCGTTCTGTAGTTTTCGCTGCAGAGCGAAATAATAACACACACATACACACACACACACACACACACACACACACACACACACACACACGTAGAATTATAGATACATCGATTACTTTCCATCCCCAATAAACTCCACCCTTTTAAGATTATCAACTCTCAAGCCAATGCAACCAATAAAACCATTTTCAAAGAGTAAATATAATTTTCAAAGAGTAATTATTGTTCCGCATTTCGCGTTATATTCTTCAAATTACTAAATAGCTATCAGATCGCTATAAAACCGCGCCGAAAACATTCCTCACGTGTAAATTAGTAACTGTACAAATATTTAAGTCTCTGCGTCTTGTCGTAAATAGCTATTCGATCGCCATAAAATCATGCCTAAAGCCTTCCCCGGGTAAACATTAGTAACTGTACAGATTTTTAGCTCTTTATGTCTTGTGGTTGAGACGTGATAAACGTACACCGAACAGACATTCACATTTATATATAGATTGACACGTGTATTTGTATTCTTCTGGACTGTGGCTGAGTATATATCCTACATTTAGCTGCAAATTTCCAGCGTTGCGACTTCTCTGTATATTACAGCCTCCACAAGGACAGTAGTATAAATTAAGCAGGGGTATATCGCTTTTTATTCTCGAGATACGCGGTTTCGGATGGCCGGCCGCTGTGGCCGAGGTGACTGAGGTACTCCGGTCACGGTCAGCACGGCTACTACGGTCGGGGGTTCGAATCCCCCCTCGGTCATGGATATTTGTGCCGTCCTAGTTCGTAAGTAGTTCATAAGTAGTTTGTAAGTTTAGGGACTGATGACCCCGTAGTTGGTCCCATAAGCTTAACAAATATTTGAACATTTGGTTTCGGATGTCAACAGAGCTCGCACACAAACATTTATTGCTCAGTTTTACGTGCTATTTGAGAGCGAAATGAATGAACAAAGTTTGAAAGTGTTTGTATGAACCTATATCAAACATTTCAGTTTCAGTTACAATCAATTCAAAATGTTCAAATGTCTGTAAATCTATCGGACCAAACTGCGTGGTCATCAGTCCGTAACTTACAAACTACTTAAACCTAGGGAAACTACCCTACGGTCAAACACACACACCCATGCTCTGGGGAGGACTCGAACCTCCACGGCGAGCAACCGCGCGCTCCGCAGCGAGGTGCTTTAGACCGCTCGGCTACTCCACCGCGGCTTACAATCAATGATAGCTTCATTAAATATAAGTTTAATGTTATTAATTTAATGTACTGGTGAAAAATAAAAATGATTTCTAACGGTGAAAAAATTTCAGTAGTTAAAAACGCTTTAGGCTGAAACTTGAAATGTAACACGAACTCCTCATGAAAAATCACGCTACACTTCGGAAAAATATCAATTAGTTTGAACTGATGTCTTACGTCGTACACCACAGGTTTCTTAGTGTTCCCAACACGCAATTAGGCGAGGAAGACTGATTGTACACAAGTTTGCCGAACCACCCTTCAAGAACTGAAACTGAGGCGACCGGAAGTTAAAGTGATGAAAGGTAACTGTCCATAAACAATATTAATGACCGAGTCAACGTGAGTGTATTGGCAGAACGACGAGTTCCGTTGGGTAACACTGCATACACTTGCTACTCGCCACGGATCTAGCCAGGGCCGTTTCAATCTGTCTGTATACAGTTTAGTTGTGCGTATTTCGATTCGTTCTCTCTAGGCGTCAAATATGTAGTGTCACTAGCTTTTAAAAACGCTGAGCAGTGTCCGTGTTTATCGATAGAATTAAGTATGTCTGAAAGACATCTGCTTAGTTCTATCTATAAACATGTACCTTGCGACAAACATAGTAGCCGACCGCGGTGGCCGAGGTGACTGAGGCGCTACAGTCACGGTCAGCACGGCCTCTACGGTCGGAGGTTCGAATCCCATCCTCGGGCATAGATATTTGTGCCGTCCTAGTTCGTAAGTAGTTCATAAGTAGTTTGTAAGTTTAGGGACTGATAATCCCGTAGTTAAGTCCCATAACCTTAACAAACATTTGAACAAACATAGTAAAATGTCTCTCCCTGTGCAGGAATTACATCGCAAAGTGTACGACTACTCATGGTCAGTAGGCAGTGTGTGGCAAATGGTCAAATGTTTGTAAACCTATTGGACCAAACTGCCTTAGTCATCGGTCCCTAGACTTACAAACTACTTAAACCAGGCGTTCTCAAACTTTTTGAGTCGCGGAGCACATTAAAAAGTGAAAATAAAAGCGGAGCATTACATGTTATCTCTCAGATATATACTGCACTTGGTAAATTCAGTGACAGTATTATTGACGAAGCAAGGTAATTTCACAATTTAAGCACATAATACATTAAGATTATCAATTCAAATGTTTGTAGAACTTATGGGACTTAACTACGGGGTCATCAGTCCCTAAGCTTACAAACTACTTATGAATTAGCTAAGACTAAGGACGGCACAAATATCCATGCCCGAGGGGGGATTCGAACCCCCGACCGCAGTGGCCGTGCAGACCGCGACTGGAGCGCCTCAGTCCCCTCGGCCACCGCGGCCGGCAAGATTATCACTGAAATCTTTTATCTTAACCACAAATTTAACAATCCACAGAACTTCATACACATACAACAAACATTTGGGAATAAATTCAGCAGCACAAGTATTGTAGGTCCACAAATTTTTTACACAAACAGATAAATAGTTATTTAAAGACATAGTTACAAGCTTTCCTTTGGTTTAGGGGAAAAACAAGAATGTCAGTGAGAAGGATGAGACTGTTTTAATTTGCACAGTGAGAATATATCTCGCTGAATATCGGACAGTTGCAACCGAATATCTACATCTACATTGGATACTCTGCAAATTTATGTGCCTGGCAGAGGGTTCATCGAACCACCATTATACTATTTATCTCCCACTCCATTCTAGAATAGCGCGCTGGAAGAAAGAACACCTGAATCTCTCTGTTCGAGCTCTGATTTCTCGTATTTTATTCTGATGATCATTTCTACCTATGTAAATGGGAGTCAGCAATATATTTTAGGAGGAGAATGTTGGCGATTGGAGTTTCGCAAGTAGCCCACGCCGCAGCGATAAGCGCCGTTGTTGTAATGATTCCCATCCCAGATCCTGTATCATTTCCGTAACGCTGTCTCCCCAGCATCGTGACAATACAAATCGAGCTGCCCTTCTTTGGACTCTTTCGATGTCCCCCGTTAAACCCACCTGATAAGGATCCCAAACTGGGCTACAATACTCCAAAAATGGACGGACAAGCGTAGTGTATGCAGTTTCTTTTGTAGTTCTGTTGCATGTTTTAAGGGTTCTGCCAATAAAACGCAGTCTTTGGTTCGCCTTTTCCACGATATTATTTACGCTTTCTTTACAATTTAAGTCTGAAGTAATAGTAATTCGTACGTATTTTGTGGAGTTTACGGCCTTCACTTTTGATTGATTTATCTTGTAAACAAAGTTTAACAGATTTCTTTTCGTACTCATGTGGACGACTTCACACTTCTCATTATTTAGAGTCAATTGCCAATTTTTACACCAGACTGATATCTTATTGCTCTACACTGAGATGCGATATGTGTTTTGGTTTAGTTGAAACATATGCAGAAAACCTTGATTCGCATAAATATGAGGTTGAGAAAGGCATAAGTAGTTTAGCTTTATCTGATAAGATTTTTAAACTCGTCTTTTTAGCGTACACCAGAATTCCGAGACTTATTGCTTAGTTTTGAAACTTTGAAGTTATCTCGGAATCTGATGCCAAATCAAGGAATTTTTTTTTAATATAGAGTACGGATTTACACCCCAAACATTTTCTTTGATGTTTACTTGCAACTTGTCTGGAAAATATGAGTTGAAAGAATCAAGCAAACATAACAGGTGAACTTCGAACTCATTTACGATATTCTCAGGAATGTAGATTCCAGTTCATCTGTGAAGACTTTTGTTGGCCTCCATTTTTGAGTGATTTTGCCCATAGCTTTAGTTTCTTAAACTAACCTAAAGACAGCAGACACCCATGTCCCATGGGGACTCGAACCTCCGACGGCTCCGCAGCGAGGCGCCTTGGAGCGCTCGGCCACTCCACTGCGACAGAGTGTGGCATGGAAGTTTGGGTCATTCCGGGAGACATGCATGGGTAGCTCATGAAAAGTGAGAAATCCGGGTTCGAACCCCGGACAGCACAAAATTTCAATATGTCACCATTAAATCTTACAGCTGATGCTGACTGCTATTCACAATTGCCAATACATTTCTTAGCATTTACCTAAGGCTTTGCTCGGGTTGAAAAAATGTTCAAATGTTTGTTAAGCTTAAGGGACTTAACTGCGGGATCATCAGTCCCTAAACTTACAAACTACTTACGAACTACCTTATACTAAAGACAACACACACATCCATGCCCGAGGGGGGATTCGAAGCCCCGACGGGGAACGGCTTCGTGCATAGTAGCATAGCGCTTCAGATTAGCTTAGATTAGATTAATACTTGTTACATAGATCATATATACGACATTTCGTAATGATGTGAAAAGTGTCCTTCTAGTAATCAATATTTTAAGAATTTTTTATTACATTTTTTGTTGTTTTCATTTTTTATTAAGTTTTACCTAAAAATTTATTTACATTGTAGAAGGAGTTGCCATTCAGAAACTCCATTAATTTCTTTTTAAATACTAGTTGCCTATCTGTCAGACTATTGATGCTACTTGGTAAGTGACCAAAAACTTTTCTGGCAGCATAATTCACCCCTTTCTGAGCCAAAGTTAGATTTAACCTTGAATAGTGAATATCATCCTTTCTCCTAGTGTTGTAGCTATGCACACTGCTATTACTTTTGAATTGGGTCAGATTGTTAATAACAAATTTCATGAGTGAATATATGTATTATGAAACTACAGTGAAGATCCCTAGATCGCTAAATAAATGTCTGCAGGATGCTCTTGGGTGGACTCCAGCAATTATTCTGATTACACGTTTTTGTGCAATGAATACTTTTTTACTCAATGTTGAATTGCTCCACAATATAATCCCATATGAAAGTAATGAACGAAAATAGGCGTAGTAAGCTAATTTACTGAGATGTATATCACCAAATTTTGCAATGATTCTGATAGTATAAATAGCTGAACTCAAACGTTTCAGGAGATCTTCAATATGTTTCTTCCAATTCAGTCCCTCAATGCAAACACCTAAAAATTTTGAATATTCTACCTTAGCTACAGATTTATGTCCAAAGTCTAAATTTATTAATGGTGTCATGCCATTTACTGTATGCAACTGTATATATGGGCTTTATCAAAGTTTAATGAGAGTCCATTTGTAGAGAACCACTTAGCCTAATAATTTTCTGAAAGATATCATTTACAATTTCATCAGTTAATTCCTGTTTGTCAGGTGTGATAGCAATACTTGTATCATCAGCAAAAAGTACTAGCTTAGCATCTTCGTGAATGTAGAATGGCAAGTCATTAATATATATTAAGAACAGCAAGAGACCGAAGACCGAACCTTGTGGGATCCCATTTTTGATAACTTCGCCGCGGCGCTCGGGTTGATCGAAGATGAAACAAAAGTTTTTCTAGGTTAAACACACACCTAGCTGCCACGTAGGGCTGCTCTCGCGCGGCGGTAGTCTACGTATGACGAGTGACTGTAAGCTACTGTACGCGAAATAACATCAGCTGCCATCAACTACCTGCCTGTTCGGGTAACCATAGGCATGCGTTTTCCCCTTCCCTCCTCCCTGCTGCAAAGCACAGCGTAGCGGTACCTACAGCAATGCGAACGGAGCGGTGTGGCATAGCAAATTCGGCCCGTTGTGCTATTGAACTATGTATCTGTACATTAAGCAGCAAATTTAATGTTTTTTATGTTCATCTGTTTGTAGAGCTTATGGAATTTAACTACGAGGTCATAAGTCCCTAAACTTACATACTACTTATGAACTACCTTATACTAAAGACGGCACAAACATCCATGCCCGAGGGGGTATTCGAACCCCCGAACGCAGCGGCCGTGCAGACCGTGACTTGCGCGCCGCAGACCGCTCGGCCACCGCGACCGGCTTCTTCCCACACCCCTTTTTTTAAAAAATATGGTTTATGTTCACTGATATTAGACTGTATTAATATTATTAAATGCGGAACGAAAACATGTTTGTTATGTTATTAAGACTAAATCGCTGACTGACGGAGGTATTCGTTATACCAATGTTTTTCAACCTTTTCGAATATGCCACCCCCCTCCCACGTAAAAATATTCTGGCCACCCCCGTCCAGATAAAAATATTCTGGGGACCCCGTTCCATCGTCACTAACAGTAACAAAACTATGTTATCTCAATGGAAACAAATTCAATCTTCTTTACTTCGCTACAGCTTTCTTTTAAATTTTTGCACGGAGTTTTTTGTGTTTTTCCGGAATGGAACATATTAACCTATCTTTACATGATTTCTGACAGAAAAATATATTTTGCTTACTTAATGTTTCGCATTTCACGCAAAAGTCAGAAGCGAATTATGTTTAATAAGAAAGGTTCCACTGGGTAGACAATTTGTAAGGAAGTAAATATTTTTTTTTGGAATTTTTCAGAATTAATTATCGTATCATATTCAGGCCTTCCGCTTATTCATCATTAACAAAAATGTATTTCACTTGGGCACACGTTTTTGAATTACCACCCCCCTGGGGGTCGCGACCCACAGGTTATACAACACGTACATTATGAAGTACACTAATGTCTTCGGAATCGGATGTTCAGTCGCGAAAAAATAACAGGCAGTTTCTTTACTCATTAACTAATATTAGTGCAATCTAACATAAATACTGGAGACACTCTAGTTCAATTTCGTTGTACAGTGCGATGGCAGTCCTCCAAGTGGGCAGTAAGAAACACTTATGACCTTCCGTATAAACATGCTGTACATCCACCCAACAAAGTGAAATTTAGTTCGCTACCCTTCCAGCCAATTCCTTAGATTGGAATGTGGAAAACTTTCAAGGAATGCAATACCTACATTATTTAACGCACCAGATCAGTCACTATAGCTGAAAGGAGAACATCACAGACGTTACAGTAAAACGCCAAAAGCAATAAAACTTTCCCTACATCCAAAAACCAACTCTGCAGTTGTTGCTACTTGCTTCCTCTGAGCATCAAACCCAAGTACCTCCGTGACTTGAACACAAATGAAAAAACAAAAATGTTTACAAAATTTTCATGTTTTAAAAAATCGACAAAGTGCATCAAAGTGCGGATCACTACAGTCTATGCAAAACTCATCATAATGAGAAGAGACAGCAGCATAAACGTACGCTTATCATGCATGAAATTCCGTATTTAGATTCTGTCACTTTCAGTGTGATATGATGCAGTTATTCACATATTCTAAAGTATGTCTACACGAATTTTGTAGTTTATGTCACTGAACCAGTGATATTCGACTATTTTAACATTTACTTTACGATCATTCATGTCTCTTTGATAATTCACTAATGTTTGGAACTCAATAATATAGTTAATCTATGTTTTCGCTCTCCATCGTCTTTATTTGCTTAGAAAAATCGTGAAGGTGCATTTCCGTCTATTGCAACCAAATGAAAGGCGTTTTTTATTCCATACGCGTTTCGCTTCTTTATTTGTAAAGCATTATCGATAGCCTGTAATACAAGTTTTTTTGTGTGTATAATATTTCTTTGCGAGTATTAATTGAGGGCAAATGAAAATCAGTGAGAGTTTAGGCCCCTTAGATGCTGTCAGGACCAGATCTTCAGCTTACGGCAGGTAATGGAAAAGTGCTATGAGGAAACAGGGATTTGTATCTATGTTTCATAGATCTAGAAAAGGCTTATGGCGGTGTTCGTAGGAGGAAGCTACTGTCAGTTCTTCAAGATTATGGCATAGGAGGCAAACTTCTGCAGGCAATTAAAGGGTTTTACGTAGACTGTCAGGCAGCAGGTAGAGTAGATGGCAAATTAAGCTCATGGTTCAGTGTAGTTTCAGGGGTGAGACAAGGCTGTAACCTATCACCACTGTTATTCATACTACTCATGGATCATATGTTGAAAACAGTAGACTGGCAGGACGGGATTAAAATAGGTGAAAACAAAATAAGAAGTCTCGCATATGCGGATGACTTAGTTGTAATGGCCGATTCGATTGAAAGGTTGCAAACTAATATTTCAGAGCTCAATCAGAGGTGCAAGGATTATGATATGAAGATCAGGATCTCCAAAACGAAAGTAATGTTTGTGGGAAAGAGGTTTAAACAGATTGAGTGCCAAATAGGAGGAACAAAGTTAGAACAGGTAGCCAGTTTCAAGTACCTGGGATGTATATTGTCACAGGATGGCAACATAGCGAAAGAACTGGAATCGAGGTGCAGCAAAGCTAATGCAGCGAGTACTCAGCAAAGATCTACTCTCTTCTGCAAGAAGGAAGTAAGTACCAAGACTAAGTTAGCAGTGCACCGTTCTATCTTTCGACCAACTTTGTTGTATGGGAGTGAAAACTGGGTGGATATCCATAAGGTAGAAGTTACAGATATGAAAGTAGCAAGAATGATTGCAGGTACTAACAGATGGGAATAATGGTAGGAGGGTGTCCATAATGAGGAAATCAAAGAAAAACTGGGAATGAACACCATAGATGAAGCAGTTAGAGCGAACAGACTGAGATGGTGGGGTCATATTACACGAATGGGAGAAGCAAGGTTACCTAAGAGACTCAAGAGCTCGGCAGCGGAGGGTAAGAGGAGTCGAGGTAGATCAAGAAGAAAGTACTTAGATTCGGTGCAGAATGATTTTGAAGTTAAAGGTATAAAATCAGACGATGCATCAATGTTAGTTCAGATGTTCAAATGTTTGTAAATTTATCGGACCAAACTGCGTGGTCATCAGTCCGTAGCTTACAAACTACTTAGACCTAGGTAAACTAACCTAAGGACAAACACACACACACACACACCCATGCCCCAGGGAGGACTCGAACCTCCACGGCGAACAACAGCGCGCTCCGCAGCGATCAATGTTAGTACTGAACAGGGGATCATGGAGGAATTTTATTAGATGTACTATACTTAAAAAAAGGACGGACAAGCGTAGTGTATGCAGTCACTTTAGTAGTTCTGTTGGATCTTTTAAGGGTTCTGCCAATAAAACACAGTCTCTGGTTCGCCTTTCCCACGACATTATCTACGTGTTCTTTCCAGTTTAAGTCTGAAGTAATAGTAATTCCTAGGTATTTTGTGGAGTTTACGGCCTTCACTTTTGATTGATTTATCTTGTAAACAAACATTAACGGATTTCTTTTCGTACTCATGTGGACGACTTCACACTTCTCATTATTTAGAGTCAATTGCCAATTTTTACACCATAGTGATATCTTATTTAGATCGTTCTGCAGTTGGTTTTGATCTTCAGATGATTTTACTAGACGGTAAATAACGGCGTCAACTGCCAACAACCTAAGAGAACTGCTTAGATTTTCCCCCAAATTTTTTATGACGATAACACTACCCTGTGGAACGCCCGATATCACCTCTGTTTTAGTCGATGCCTTACCATCGATTACTACAAAATGTGTCCTCTCTGACAGGAAATACCCTACCCAGTCGCAAATGTGGGGCGATATACCATAACCGCGCAATTTGATTGAAAACCGTTTGTGAGGTACGGTATCAAAGAAATACGGAATCAATTTGAGAACCCTTGTCAATAGCACTCATCACTTTGTGTGAGTAAAGAGCTAGTTGTGTTTTGCATGAACGTTATTTTCTAAATCCGTGTTGACCTTGGGTCAACAGATCGTTCTGTTCGAGATAATTCATAATATTTGATTACAGGAAATATTCCTAAACCCTGCTACAAATTGAAGTCAATAAATAGGCTGTAGTTTAGTGGGTTACTCCTACTGGCTTTCTTGAATATAGGTGTCACCTGTGCGACTTTCCAATCTATTGGTACAGATCCTTCTTTGTGAGAGCGGTTGTATATGGCTGTTAAGTAAGGAGCTGTCGCTTTAGCATAATGAGATACAAATATAATGGGTATACTGTCCGGCCCAGAAGACTTGGTCATATATCCACGTGTTTGTAGGTACGTTTGCTATACAAATCTACGCTTTTGTTCCAATCTTTATGAAATTTTGTACACGTAAGCCTCAATTCATGAGGACGGTCTCCGTAAGTGTAACATTCACGTACATCACATAGATCGGGAGATATGATGTCATAAACAATGAGATTGAGGCCAACGAGAAAGACAAGCCGCAGTGCGCACGTCACGTCACGTGATCAAGTGAGGCCTGAGCCGGCGTCATCGCTTGCTTAGTGGCCGGCCGCTGGGGCACAGCCCACTGTCTCATAGCGGCCAGCCAATCCGCTAGCGATCGCGCCGGCTCAGGCCTCACTTGATCACGTGACGTGCGTGCGCGCCGTTGCTTGTCTTTCTCGTTGGCCTCGCAATGAGATGCCCGAAAAACTTCTGCATTAAGCGACAAGACAATGCTGCTCATTTTCTCATAAACCACTGGACCCATTTCAACCAAATTTGGTACACATATTCCTTTCGTGAGATAACAATTGCTGGAGGAATCAAAACCACATACGACACATGATTTAGGAGATATAACGTCATAAACAGTAGGAGTTGCAAGAAACTGCCACATAACAAGAAGAGACTTGATAAATACACTATATGAGAATGAGAGTACTTAGCGACTTGGAACACACTTTAAACATAATTTCAAACCTTCATTATACTCCTTCTCGCTGAACCCACATCAAGATGATAAGGGAAAAACGTTTCTCACTTACCACTTTTTCGCTGTTCATGTGGTAAAACTACGGCATTCAGTATGACGTTACAATTTGTAATTTCTACACTATAATTGGTACTCGCAGGTAATTTTACAGACAGCGCACACACACACAGATGAATTTACCTTCTAAACTGTATCTCAGCACGACCCGTAGTTAATGAGATATAAAGATATAACTAGAAACGATTGGGAAACCGCCCCACCACACATCATACTGCCTGTATTCGTAACATATTTTGCCAACATACAGCACTTATGCAACTGAATATAAACCTGTAAAATTTTACATTTGTACAACATATAATTCAATAAATATGAGATCATATACATACAGCGATTGGTGAAGACCTTTCATATATGCAACACTTTTTAATACATTTCTTATGTACTACTAAGACACTCCTGTACTCCAGTAATCTTAAAGAAATTCCTGAATGCTGACGGTGCTGTTGACCAACTTTGAACTGAGAAGTGCACACGGCTGTAGGCAAAAGCTATAGACTTCTTTAGAGCCATAACGAAAGAAAGATAATGGAAAAAGTGTCCACCCAACGAATACCCATTACCTATCACAGATCTACATTTTAACTTCAAGAGACTGCAGATTTCAGTAAGACATGCATTTTCTATTATGATTAATAATCACAGGACAATATATTAAATATTGCGCAATTGATTTTACATATCCATGTTTATAACACTGCCAACTTTATGTCTCTTACTCAAGGGTGGGCACACCAAACAATTAATTCAAAATTCAAATGTACAAAGGTTTGTAAATCTATGGCACTTAACTGCTATGGTTATCAGTCCGTAGGCTTACAAGGTAGTTAAAATATTTTTAAACTAACCTAAAGGACAACGCACACACACACACACACACACACACACACACACACACACACACTCATCCCCGAAGGAAGACTCGAACCTCCGACGGCGAGCAACTGCGCGCTACGCAAAAAGACGCCATAGAGCGCTCTGCCACTACAACGCGGCAGAATTTATTCATACTAGCTCCTGGACAAATAACCAGAAGTATTGTTTATATTAATTTTGTCCATTATTGTCAGTGATGTTTCGTGACTGTTGCACTTCAGTAAAATAAAATCAATTCGCCTCCAGTCACAAAATTGTGTTTTATTTTACACAATGGATTTCGAACCCTGACGGCTCATCAGGTGCCTGTATGATTTTTTATACATATCTAGAGGCCTGAGCCTTATTAAAAAGTGGTACTCAAATAGGCCTGGTGAAGTATGATAATTGTCTGCCCTGGAGTACATTTCTATGTATAAACAATCACCAACACAAACACTTCACATTAGAGTGTCTCAGGGCTCGAAATGCATTGTGTTAAATAAAACACAATTTTGTGACTGAAGGCGAATTCATTTTATTTTACTGAAGTATTGGTTATTATCAAGTTTTGAAAGAAATGAATGTATGAATGTTAATATCATTTGTAACATGATGATTATGCACTATTATTTTGTACATGGTGCAAGACAGCCTTATTTCTTAAATATAACGTGTTTTTAGAAAAAAAGGGGATAGTCAGAGATAAAGGGACAGATGGGATGGGAGAAGTATTAATTTGTACTGTAACGATAGAAGCAGATATTCAATTCTACCTTACGATTACATCCTTTAATCTACCACCCGATACATAATCTCTATATAATTATCCGATACCAATTGCTCGGTCCTCTGTTTATTCCATTTTTATCAATATATTTATAGCATGACCTAAAGTATTTCATATTTATGGTTTATAAGCAACATTTGTATTAACAGCATGTCCTATTTCATTTAAGAAAAGTATAGCTCTCCCTAACTTGAATAATTCAGCATCAGTATTATTGTTTAATTAAAAATCAACAGTCAACAATATAGAAAGATCTTGAAGATGTATCAATGTCATAATGTTATAACTAATACTTTTGTCAATTAAACAAATCATAGAAAATTAATTGAAACCCAAAATGTATGTGGAGAGGATCACAGTGTAACCTTAAATCATCTTTATATACTTTCGCGCTGATACTAAGCATTTGTGAATGTAAATCAAGATAAATACTTATGTCTCAATTAGATTATGCCATACGAACATTTTGAGTAATTTCTGGTGTATGTAATAAATAACTCAGGAAGAAATAATGTCTTTGTTGTACAAGAGAGATTTATTTAACGAAAAATCAGACAATAAACATTAACATTCATGTAATTAAAAAGTATTAATTGTAATAAACTAATTATGACAATGCATCAACCCATAGTATTGATATATATATATATATATATATATATATATATATATATATATATATATATATATATATATATATATATATATATATAACCAAGCGACAGATGAGCAGTTTGTGCAAGTTAGTCGGAGTTAGATGTTCTATAAACTAAAATCTGAATAAAAGAAAACTTTGAATTTATTTTGTGTTTCATTTGTAAACTAAACCCACAAAAGTAACGTAAAAATAGTTAGAATGATTTGAATGTGGTAAAGAAATCATTCTCAATTATCGAAGTATGTATCTGTATTGTAGTGTTCCCAATAATTAACCCATATACCGGGACACTATAAACTCCAGGCTTAAATAAATAAGTACATACCAGGGTAACGTGGGGTTTTCAAGTGGTTTCATATAATACAGTATTAGTACTCAGGTGCTTTATACAGTAACCTCGATTAAATATCAAGGCCTAACTTTGCAGAGCTATAAGAAATGGAGCGAGCATGTAAGGAGAACTGGACGGTGTTATGCATCAAATGACTTAGCGCTTTTTTTCTTCTTCTTCTTTCTTTTTTAGCAGGTTGTGTATGGAGGTGTGAACAATCCATAAAAAAATTATTTTACACTAGTACGGTCGATTCGTCGAAATGACGTTCATTTGAACCAAGGGCCAAACACTCCACCGCAATTATTATTGTACTTTGCATCAGCTGACTGACAGCCCTACCCTGCGACTTTGTTTTGCATCATTTGTAAGGGTATTTGATAACTGTTTCCCCAAGAAATTAGTTAACTATAATTGTAAAAAAACCATGGCTTCCTAAAGGAATAAAAATAACTTGTAACCGAAAAAGGAAACTATATCTAGTCGCAAGAAAGAGTAATAACCCAGAAACAATAAAATATTATAAAAACACTGTGCTACATTAAGAAAAGTTATTATGTCTGAGATAATAAAATTAAAACAATTTGGAATATTATTAAAAGGAATACGGGGCAACCAAGAGCAGAGGAAGAGGGTATTACCATAAAAACAAATGAAAACTTTACTAAAAAAAAGTCAGAAGTTGAAAGCATTTTTCGTAATTACTTTGTAAATGTTATAGAGAAAATAGGATCTAAATGTTCATTAGAAGGAGCAAGGCAGTTAATGGAAGAGGCCACACCAACACAATTTGATACAATTGAAATTCCACCCACCTCTCCTTCAGAAATTAGGAAAATAATAAACTCTCTCAAGAGTAAAAGGTCATATGAAATTGATGGCATTTCCACCAGGCTATTAAAAACTTGTTCCCAAGAGATAAGTGGAATTCTCAGTCATATCTGTAATAGCAGGGTATTTTCCCAGATAGACTGAAATATGCTATCATTAAACCTTTCCATAAAAAAGGGGGTATGTCTGATGTCAACAACAACCGCCCCATCTCACTTCTGAGAGCTTTATCCAAAAGTTTTGACAAAGTTATCTATTCTCGAGTTGCTTTACGTATTAGTAATAATAAAGTTTTAACAAAAAAAGCTTTTCAACTAAAAATGCTTTATATAGCTTCACTGATGAAATATTAAATTCTTTGAATATCCGGACATCACCAGTGGGGATTTTTTGTGATCTCTCAAAAGCTTTTGATTGTGTAAATCATGGGATTCTTCTAGATAAGCTTAGGTGCTGTGGTATGAGTGGGTCAATGCACAAATGGTGGAAGAGCGCAGAAAGTTGAAATAAGCAGTTCACATGATACAGAAGAAACAATAAATTCCTCTAACTAGGAAGTTATCAAAAATGGCGTCCCACAAGTTCAGTCTTGGGTTCTTTGCTGTTGTTAATATATATTAATGACTTGCCATTCTCCATTCACGAAGATGCTAAGCTAGTTCTTTTTGCTGATGATACAAGAATAGCTATTACACCTGACAAAAAGGAACTAACTGATGAAATTGTAAATGATATCTTTCAGAAAGTTATTAAGTGGTTCTCTACAAATAGATTCTTATTAAACTTTGATAAACCCAGTATATACAGTTTCATACAGTAAATGGCATGACACCATTAATAAATTTAGCGTTTGAACATAAATCTGTAGCAAAGGTAGAATATTCAAATTTTTTAGGTGTTTGCATTGACGAGATATTCAATTGGAAGAAACATATTGAAGATCTCCTTAAACGTTTGAGTTCAGCTACTTATGCTGTCACGGTAATTGCAAAATTTGGTGATATACATCTCAGTAATTTAGCTTACTATACCTATTTTCATTCACTGCTTTCATATGGTATCTTATTCTGGGACAATTTAACATTGAGTAAAAAAGTATTCATTGCACAAAAGCGTGTAACCAGAATAATTGCTGGAGCCCACCCAAGAGCATCCTGCAGACATTTACTGTAGCTTCATAATATATTTATATTCAATCATGAAATTTGTTATTAACAATCCGACCAATCCCGACAACACTAGGAGAAAGGCTGATATTCTCTATTCAAGGTTAAATCTAACTATGGCACCGAACTCCTTCTACAATGTAGCTGAATTTTTAGATAAAACTTAAAAAAAAGGATAAAATAAACACTAAAAAAAGAACAATAAAAATGTAGATAAAATATCCTTAAAATATTGATTGTCATATATAGACAACAGTTACTAAACTGACACGTTCCACATCATTACGAAACGTCGTATATATGATCTATGGAACAAGTATTAATCTAATCTAATCTGAAATCTTCAGATATATTACTAGAAAAGGACGATGAAAATGTATAAGTCCCGTATTTTGACTTGGAAAAAACATTCAAATGTTTGTATGAGATCGGCCACTCCGCCGCGGTTTAAAGGAAGATACAGAATTCAGAGGTAGACTGCTAGATTTTTAATCGTAGATTAGATCAACATGCTAGTGTTACGGAGATGGTTCGGAAATTCAAATGGAAATCCCTGGAGGGAACACTGCGTTCTTTCTGCGGAATGATTCTACACCCATCTACTTACATTTCGCGAAAGAACCACACAGATAAATTAGCGCCCGTACGGAAGCATATAAGTATCCGTTTTTCCCTCATTCTCTTTGGTAGTGGAACAGAAAGGGAAATGACTATCATGGTACGAGGTAGCCGCCGTCACGAACCGGACGGCTCCTTAGAGAGTTTACAAGTAGTATCGAGTCCTCTGAGCCCATCACGGCCCCAACTCGTTCGCGTTCAGTGCAACGAGCGTTGTGTAACAACCCACGGCAACAAATTGATTCGACAAATAAGAATAAGACACGCTGGGAGAGTCCATTAAAAATCACCTACTTGAGCTCCCATTTCAGCCATAATACATACCTCACACGGCGTTAGCAAAGCAATGAGCAGCACGTTAGTATTATAAATGAATTTGTCGGGTACAGCTTCGAGACTGCGATCTTTGCCTCGATACTTGGATCCAAACGGTCGTGCAAAACGCGCTGCTTTCACACTAGCCTGACGGTCATTAACTGTGCTGACGCGTTCCATGATCTATGGAGGATGTCATGCTGATTAGCTCCATTAATGACCTGTTTTCCGTCCAATTTGCAGCAGCAATTTTCCTTCTCATTATTCTCTCCGTCACGTAACCTGCGATTAGCATTTTTTTGCTTACATCATAGTACAAGGAAGTCTTGCAGAGGACGGGCGTATGCTGACTGAATAAACCACCGAAATTTGCCTAATTTATAACAGTACACGGGTGCCTAATGTACGAGTATAACAAAGCTCCTTCCGCCTGCGTCGAAATCCGTAAATGGATGAGGTTCAGTGTCTGGAACACATAAAAAGATTGATATGAATGTGTAAATGAAAGAAGATGCTCAATAATAAAAGAGTAGGGGAAGGTCGGGTAACCCTGGACGGCATGTAAGTGCGGACGTTTCAATTTCTAAGAAACCAAGAACATTGCGCTGGAAAGACTGCATTTGAAATGCGCGCCCTGTGGAGTAAAAGCACATGCAAGTCAGTTGTGGCATAGGCACCGAGCGAGCTAGTCGCATCGGTGAATTTTGTTCGCGCATAAATTTTTCGTCGTTCCTGTTTAACTTTGTTGGCGGTTTTCACCCATAAGAAGAGTTTTTGAAATTAGCATTTGATCTTGCAAAAGCTCTGAAAATCCTTCATAGATTTAATAAGGAGAAGAGTCATCTCCATATAAAAAAAGGTTTAGAAGAGAGACAGAAAAGGAAATGCAATAAAAAGGACAAGCCGAAAAACAAAAAACGCAAATGCACTAAAGAAACGTTCATGGCAAAGACAAATATTCAGTCTCTCCGAAGAGAGAAGAGGCAGAATGAATCACATGTGGAGAAATCTTCGAAGAAGACTGTATTCAGTGCTATAACTGCAAGGACTGGTACCATGAAAACTGATTTTATGTAAATGCTTGAGATATTTATTACAATTGTATGTTTTCAAGGCCAAGAAACAAGTGGAGTACCACTGAATGTTGTGTCCGGGGCTACCCTCCAAAATTTTTAGTGCCAATTAACTGATGCAAACGTGTATTTAAGATAGTTCATAAAAAATTATTATCTATGCTTAGTTCTAAATGATATGAGTAAAGAAGTTACTGGTTTCATTTTACGATGAAAGTTAACACAGAAAAATTGTTTATTGTTGTTTTATTAGCAATTCATTTTTGTGTCCGTGGCTACCCGACCTTCCCCTAAGTGAAATGTATTCGCAATAGCGCATTTCTTACCGCTTCAATGAATTATATATAGATGTTTTACCAAATGGTGCGATATGAAAATATGTGGAGGATGGGTCTCATACCCGGGTTTTCCGTTCTCGCGAGCGGTCGCTTTACCATTTTATTTTTAATTTTTAATTTTTTTATTTTTTCACGTAAATTGAAGCTTTGCGGTCGTTTTTTCATATTCGTTCTGGGTTGTTCGTTGACTAGCTCGCTCAGTATTTTTTATACAGATGGAGTTAAGCGCTCTGACCGAAGGCGCTGAGCCATCGCACCCGGCACAGTTAGGCTACCCAAACTTCCATATACCACACTGACTACGAATATGAGAGTCAATTACAATCATCACTTAGCACTCGCAGCTTACACTGCATTCCCACACCAGGGAGAATGAAAACAACGAGGAATATCTCTACGTTGTTATCGTCATTTCCTAGCTTTCGCATTTGTAATATTTCTTTCATAGCGACGAATTACAGTGGTCTAAATAAATTCGTTATATTATTTAGAATATTGTAATTCGTCACCAAGAAAGAAAAAGCGTAAGCTTTAAAAACATAAATCTTCCCATTTAGTCAAATCCTAGAATTTATTTTATTTATTCATTTATTTATTTATTTTTATCGAAGTTTCGTCAGAAGGGGTGAAGTCGATCACAAAATTCAGTTTTTCTGTTGTTTTCGAGGGAACCTCTGGAAGAATTCGTTTCAAAAATATTACGTGTAATCCTTAGGATTTCTGCATTATATCTAATGTTGAATATATAAATAGCCTATTGTGATTTTGAAATTCTTTTAATTTAAAGGTTGATCGGCTTCTCTCCACCCAGTTGGGTAGGCTATGTTTATATGAAGTTTTAAAATAATAGGTCTTTTTCAGGGACCAAACATCTATTAAAATTTAAAAAAGGGCTATTTTAAGGTTAGAACATTGTATTTTCTTAAAAAAAATAACCACTGTACATAAAATTATCTTGCATCATAAAGAATTTTCATTCAATGTTTGAAATGTCAAAATCTGGGAAACTGTAGCGTCCACGACCAATGCCCTTAGGCTTCATTTTTGTTACAATTTGTGTGAAGGGAGTCTTTTGTACATCAGGAACATCTGGAAATACACTTGATCAATCCATGCACTAAACATACTTCGTCTACTGAACTAAGAACAGGCTGCCCACCATATTTATATCTACCTTTGCCCTTCACCCACTCATTTAACATTGTATAGGGCACACCGTAACACTCAGATGCTTTACGAATACTCAACTTCCCTTTCTTCACTTCCTGAACGGTATTTTCCAGATATACTGGATTGTAGTTCCTTTTTCCCTCTCTTCCCACCTTCTTTACGTATGTTCGCGGCATGATCGACTTCACCCCACAAAATACGACAATTCAATTTTTAGATCACTACTCTTCCATACAACAAACTTCTGCTTTTGCCAGTACATAAATCAAATGACAATGGGTTCACTTACCGACTAAAAGTCCGAAAACAGCAGAATTATATGACCATAAGGTCGTATTGTGAGAGGTTTAGTCTTGCTTCATTCACAGACCACCAAAAATGCATTTGTTTATATCCCACAATCCCGCTAAACGGATACTCAGATCGAAAATTCTACAGGTAAACACTACTCTGCAACTCATTGGCTGCCAACAAGTATGTGTAGCGTGAAGTTCCCGGATGTACCGTCGGGCGGAAGTAGTGTAAATTATAATGCTGTATTGCCGGTCGACTTCCCCCCACCTGATCGACTTCACCCCTTCAGGCGGTACCTTTATAAGTTCATAAGACTAGAAACCACCCCCATGAACCACAGACATTGCCGAGGTGGGGTGGCTTGCGTGCCTCAACGATGCAGATAGCCGTACCGTAGGTGCAACCACAGCGGAGGGGTATCTGTGGAGAGGCCAGACAAACGTGTGGTTCCTGAAGAGAGGCAGCAGCCTTTTCAGTAGTTACAGGGGCAACAGTCTGGATGATTGACTGAGCTGGCCTTGTAACATCAGCTAATGTGGCTTTGCCACACAGCTACTGCGAACGGCTGAAAGCAAGGGGAAACTACAGCCGTTATCTTTCCCGGCGGGGCGGGGGCGGGGACTACTCAGGAGGATGTTGTCACCAGGAAAGACAATACTGGCATTCTACGGATCGGAGCGTGGAATGTTAGATCCCTTAATCGGGTAGGAAAATTAGAAAATTTAAAAAGGGAAATGGATAGGTTGAAGTTAGATATAGTAGGGACTAGTGAAGTTCGGTGGCAGGATGAACAGGATTTCTGGTCAGGTGAGTACAGGATTATAAATACAAAATCAGTTGGGGGTATCACAGGAGTAGGACTGATCATGAATAAGAAAATAGGAATGCGGGTAAACTACTATGAGCAGCACAGTGATCGCATTATCATTGTCAAGATAGATACGAAGCCAACACCGACAACAGTAGTACAGGTTTATATGCCAACTAGCTCTGCCGATGATGAGGAGATCGAAGAAATATATGAGGAGCTAAAGGAAATTATTCAGACAGTTAAGGGAGAGGAAAACTTAATTGTGATGGGAGACTGGAATTCGGTAGTTGGAAAAGGAAGAGAAGGAAAAATAATAGGTGAATATGGACTGGGCAGGAGGAATGAAAGAGGAAGTCGCCTGGTAGAATTTTGCACGGAACATGATTTAATCGTAACAAACACGTGGTTTAAGAATCACAAAAGAAGGTTGTATACATGGAAGAGACCAGGAGACACCGGAAGATATCAGATAGATTTTATAATGGTAAGACATAGGTACCGGAACCAGGTTACAAACTGCAGGACATACCCAGGGGCAGATATAGACTCTGACCATAACTTGTTAGTCATGAACTGTAGGCTGAAGCTGAAAAAACTGCAGAAAGGTAGGAAAATAAGGAGATGGGACTTAGATAGATTGAAGGAAACTGATGTTCTGAAGAATTTCAGAGGGAGATTTAGGCAACAATTGGCAGAAACAGGGGGAAATAAAACAGTAGAAGAGGAATGGGTAGCATTGAGAGATGAAATAGTGAAGGCAGCGGAGGACAAAATAGGTAGAAAGGCAAGACCTACAAAAAATCCTTGGATATCACAGGAAATACTAAATTTAATTGATGAAAGGAGAAAATATAAAAATCCAGTAAATGAAACAGGCAAAATGGAGTACAGACGACTAAGAAATGAGATTGACAGGAAGTGCAAAATGGCTAAGCAGGAGTGGCTAGAAGCCAAATGTAAATCTGTAGAAGAATGTATAGCAAGGGGAAAAGCAGATACTGCCTACAGGAAAATAAAAGAGACATTTGGGGACAAGAAAAGCAACTCTACGAATATCAAGAACTCAGATGGGAAACCAGTTCTCAGCATAGAAGCGAAAGCTGAAAGGTGGAAAGAGTACATAGAGCAGCTCTACAAAGGAAATGAACTTAGAGACGATGTTGTAGGGAAGGGAAGAGGAAGTCGATCAAGATGAAATAGGAGATACTATACTGAGAGATGAATTTGACAGAGCCTTGAAAGACCTAGGTCGGAACAAGGCTCCAGGAGTAGATGAAATACCCTCAGAGCTACTAAAGTCTCTGGGAGAGCCAGCCATGACAAGACTATTTGAACTGGTGTGTAGGATGTATGAGACAGGCGAAATGCCCTCAGACTTTAAGAAAAATGTAATAATCCCCATTCCAAAGAAATCAGGCGTAGACAGGTGTGAAAATTACAGAACCATCAGTTTGATAAGTCATGGTTGCAAAATTTTAACACGAATTGTCTACAGGAGAATGGAAAAGCTGGTAGAAGCTGACCTCGGGGAAGATCAGTTTGGATTCAGGAGGAACGTAGGAACACGGGAGGCAATACTCACTTTACGTCTAATCTTAGAAGACAGATTAAGGAAAGGCAAACCAACATTTTTAGCTTTTGTAGATTTGGAGAAAGCTTTTGACAATGTTGACTGGAATACACTCTTTCAAATTCTGAAGTCAGCAGGGGTAAAATACAGGGAAAGGAGAGTTATTTACAACTTGTACAAAAGCCAGACCGCAGTTATTAGACTCGAAGGGCATGAAAGGGGAGCATCAGTTGGGAAGGGAGTAAGACAGGGTTGTAGCCTTTCTCCAATGTTATTCAATTTGTACATCGAGCAGGCGGTGAAGGAAAGCAAGGAAAAATTTGGAATAGGGATTAAAGTTCAGGGGGAAGAAATAAAAACATTGCGTTTTGCTGATGACATTGTAATTCTGTCAGAGACAGCGAAGGACCTGGAAGAGCAGTTGAATGGAATGGAAAGCGTGTTGAAGAGAGCATATAAAATGAACATTAACAAGAGCAAAACAAAAATAATGGAATGCGGTCTTAGAAAATCAGGCGATGCTGAAGGAATTAGATTAGGTAACGAAACAATGAAGGTGGTAGATGAGTTTTGTTACTTGGGTAGTAAAATAACATGCGATGGTCGCAGTACAGAGGATATAAAGTGCAGAATGGCAATGGGAAGAAAAGCATTTTTGAAAAAGAGAAATTTGCTAACATCGAATATTAATTTAAGGGTAAGGAAGTCTTTTCTGAAGGCATTTGTGTGGAGTGTTGCCTTGTATGGGAGTGAAACATGGACGATAAGCAGTGCTGACAGGAAGAGAATAGAGGCTTTTGAAATGTGGTGCTACAGAAGAATGCTGAAGATTAGGTGGGTAGATCACATAACTAATGAAGAGGTACTGAACAGAATTGGTGAGCGAAGGCATTTTTGGCATACCCTGACTAAAAGAAGGGATCGCTTGGTAGGATACATTCTTAGACATCGGGGAATCGTAAATTTAGCATTGGAGGGAAGTGTGTGGGGTAAAAATCGCAGAGGGAGACCAAGAGACGCGTATAGTAAGCAGATTCAAGTGGATGTGGGTTGCTGTTCTTACGAGGAGATGAAAAGGCTTGCTCAGGATAGAGTAGGGTGGAGAGCTGCATCAAACCAGTCTCCGGACTGAAGACCATAACAACAATAACAAGACTAGAAAAATATTACCACTGAATGTCTGCTGTGAAGTTACGGCAGTACAGATAAATCTAATTATTTGAATCCAAAACACAATGAACGATTATGAAAAATGAAGCGTATATAGCAAGAATACTGGAAACTTACATTTGTACAAGATGGGTAACGTAGGACATTTTTACACACGAAGGAGCAATCACTGGTGACGATGCGTGTCAAACTGTCTCACAGTTAGCTGTTCTCGTTTGTGTCAACAATTGGGTCAGTTGATCTGGCCTACTAAGTCCTGGTGCTACAGCCAATTTTTATGTGCATCACTTATTTTCGTTTCTAAATATTCGGAACAAATAGCAACATCTGCTTGAAGAATTCAGTTTAGCGCTGTCAGCATCTCTTAGAGGAATAAAACATACTTGATGATTGTGTTTACTAATTATGGACCTTCCACCATAGACACTAAAAGACCGGGCAAATAGCTAAGTGACAATACACATGGTATAGTTGAAACATAAAACCATGTGACTGCTGGGGAACACTTACAGGATACAAACTACAGTTCAACAGAATGAAATTTTCACTCTGCAGCGGAGTGTGCGCTGATATGAAACTTCCTGGCAGATTAAAATTGTGTGCCGGAACCGGGACTCGAACCTGGGACCTTTGCCTTTCGCGGGCAAGCGCACTACCGACTGTGCTATCCCGACACGACTCACGATGCCGCCTCACAACTTTACTTCCGCCAGTTCCTCGCCTCCTACTTTCCAAACTTCACAGAAGCTCTCCTGCGAACCATGCAAGACTAGCACTCCTGGAAGAAAGGATATGGTGGAGACATGGCTTACATCTACATCTACATACATACTCCGCAATTCACCGTAAGGTGCGTGGCGGAGGGTACACCGTACCACTACTAGGCATTTCCTTTCCTATTCCACTCCCAAATTGAACGAGGAAAAAAAGAATGCCTATATGCCTCCGTACGAGCCCTAATTTCTCTTATCTTGTCTTTGTGATCTTTACGCGAAATGTAAGTAGGCGGCAGCAAGATCGTACTACACTCAGCTTCAAATTCCGGCCCTCTAAATTTACTTAACAGAAATTCACGAAAAGAACGTCGTCTTTCTTCCAGCGATCCCCAATTGAGTTGCCGGAGCATTTCCGAGACACTCGCGCATTGGTCGAACCTACCGGTAACAAATCTAGCTGCTCGCCTCTGAACCACAGCCACAGCCTAAGGGATGTTTCCAGAATGAAACTTCACTCTGCAGCGGAGTGTGCGCTGATATGAAACTTCCTGGCAGATTAAAATTGTGTGCCGGAACCGGGACTCGAACCTGGGACCTTTGCCTTTCGCGGGCAAGCGCACTACCAACTGTGATATCCCGACACGACTCACGATGCCGCCTCACAACTTTACTTCCGCCAGTACCTCGCCTCCTACTTTCCAAAGTAAAGTTGTGAGGCGGCATCGTGAGTCGTGTCGGGATAGCACAGTCGGTAGTGCGCTTGCCCGCGAAAAGCAAAGGTCCCAGGTTCGAGTCTCGGTTCCGGCACACAATTTTAATCTACAGTTCAACAGTTTTCTAGAAATATCCCTATTTTAATAGTAATTACACGTAAAATTTAATGGTACTTCCCTTTATGAAAAGAACTGTACAATCATAATTAAGGCAGAAGACAAAGATTGTGTGGCCACAGTATCGAGGTATTGCCATAGTGAAATTGGTGCCGTGAAAATATCCAGTAAACCAAAATCTGAGGTCGAAATCCAGGACCATAGCGAAGATGGCATAAGAAGATCCTAACGCCCGTTCCTGTTGTAGGTTCGAATCCTCACTCGGACATGGGTATGCATTTTCCTTAGCGTATGCTAGTTTAAGGTGTCTGTAAGTCTAAGCAGTGATGTTCGTAGCAGTTTACCTTAGGTTAACGTTAAGGTACGTTCACACTGGGATTTGTATCGGCACATGTATGAGCGAAATGTATGTGCGACTTCCGGACATGTATCGTGACTCGTATGACTGACAAGTAGCGACCTCATACATCTATGATTATGCGTTTACACCTGTTAATTTGTATCAGTTTGTAATGTTTATTAGATTGTTAAGTAATTACATTCTACCACTTTCAAACATAATACTAATCTTTTCAACATTACGATGTATGGGGGTTCTGCTAGCTGCAACATTATTCTCCTGGGGCGTCGTGGTAGAAATAAATAGTCGATATGTACAATTTTTTACTTCTTCTTTAATTTGAAATCAAACTGCTTCTCCACCAAAACATTACAACTTTATAACATGCGTAAACAATTTACCACAACAACACAGTGACATAGATTCCAAAGCACATAACGATCGCCAAAACTCTAACTCCCCCACGCAAGGCGGTGGGGCAAATATATAACCTTGGCAATAATGGCACTACATTACGCATTGTTCATAACAATTGAATATACTAATTTACAATTACCGAACACAACAGTAAAACATTTCAAGTACACAAAAATAATCACAATATAAAATGAAAACTATACATACAATAATTTAACATGGCGCATATATTTTTAAGTTGAAATCTCCGATCTTTCTGTTGACAACAAAGTGCGATGTAAAATGTCAATTAATTAGTTAATGAGTACATCATACATGTCCCTAACATATATTGAACTATCAAATATCTTCACAAGTCTGAAAATAGGTTCAAAATCTCACGCCAGTCAATATATACAAAGAATTACAACATTGGAATTTCGACTATTACATTAATTAACTGGTCAATACAACTTGTTTATGAGCCTCACATATATACAATGCTATTTATTTTGATGTCTCTTTGTTTTACTAAAGTTTTTACAATTCGCCTGTTTAGTTATTGAAATAATGTACAATGGCGAAACTATTGTTTATAGAATTGTCTGGAAACGTCATATACAAATCTCTTAATTAAAGAAATCTATCACTTGTTAACTAATCACAGTATCACTAAGACACTGTCCTACACTGATTCCTAGGCTGGCTATTTCGTTTTTAACTAACTTCACACGCAACATGTATCACTATTGAACCACACGATTCCGGGTTCGACGCAGACGGTACCGTACGATAACACTGAGATGAGAGGGCCAGCAGTATCATCACAAGTTCAAGATGGCCCTCCACGACGATGTCGAAAATTACATCTTTATGCGCCGGATCTTTTGGATGTTGAAAGGAAAGGAAGGCAGAGGAAGCGAAGATGGTGGCAACGAGATTTCCTTTGCAAACTTTCTGCCCACGGAGCTCATGCAATGCTTGTTCAATTATTACCTCTAAAACTCGGCGCGTATTTCAATAATTATGTTAGGATGTTGATAGAAGATTTCTGTAGTCTCTCGTGTCTAGAACGAACACAACATTTCGGAAAGCAATTACAACAGAGGATCAGGTGGGAATGACACACTGATTTTTGGCCACGGGGGATTCCTTTTCCATGTTAATGTATTTGCATAGACTATCAAAGAAACTCAATCTATATCTATAAATGTGAATGTCTGTTCGGTGTACGTTTATCACGTCTGAACCACAAGACATAAAGAGCTAAAAATTTGCACAGTTACTAATGTCTACCCGGGGAAGGCTTTAGGCACGGTTTTATGGGGATCGTATATATATATATATATATATATATATATATAGGGTGTTTCACTGTGTTTGCCTCTGTAACTTATAAAATAATAGGTGACGGGAAATTTTAATGCGGTAGGTCAACACAAGAAATGTTACACTTTCTGCAGAGCTATGATTGCATTGTTGCTTGAGTGTTGATAATGATAAAAGGGTGGAGTATATTGGGATGGAAAGTTATCGGTGTACATAAAATTCTACGTGTGTGTTTGTTAATATTTCGATCTACAGCGAAAACTCTCGAACGCAAACGAATGGTCTGCGTGTACTTGTTGTTCAAAGTCTCCCGTTGTACACCATAGAAGTTGCATGTTGATAGCTATAAGGGGGTGGAAGATAAGGTGGTTGAAAGTCGTCAAATTATTTAAAAAATTCGGACTGAAGGCCAGCGATGACGTTTGCGACTCTATAGCAAAGAGGTTGCATACCGCGAAACGTGATGCCACAGACCATACCTTTGGTCTATGCGTGCTACAATGTCTTCCACTCTTTCTCTGTAAGGATAAGCATACGAATAAAGAAATATATGAATAAATAACTAAAACAGTAGAAAAGAAATTTCTTTTTATACATCTCTTTGAAAAATCGATTTGACGTTTCATGCATTACATTAGGTGATCGATCTGTGATATTATTACAATCATTGTCGTTGAATTTCGTGACTGGATTCTTCGAAACGAGTGCATTTTTACGTGTGATTTGATCTACACTACTTACTTTCCTAATAATGTTGATTAAAATGTTTGTTTCTAAAGAAGGTATTGTATTTCATTTCATCCTTCGAAACCAGTCTCACAGCACACTACTGAAACATAGCTTATCTATCAAAATCAACCAACACTCGAGTTTTATCCCAAGGAGTGAAGGTATAATAGATGTTATTAAAATTGTAATAAGAATGTATAATGCACTATTTAATTCTTGTCTTATTCTTATTAACTGTTAGGAAGCTGGCACATATACCCTGCACTATAAATTTCTGAAATGCTCTTAAAATAGGATACTTTTTAGTGCTCTGGAACGATTCGTATGATTCAGTCACTAATACAATATTACAAATTTCGAAGCCATTTTCTGTACAAATAAGATATCCAATATCATTAATGTAGCGACAAGTGTATTGTATTTTGTTTCGACCACCAACTAATTTTTATTTAATCAACAGAAATCCTGCTCTGACTACGCAACGTAGCCGGCCGGGGTGGCCGAGGGGACTGAGGCGCTCCAGTCACGGTCTGCACGGCCACTACGGTCGGGGGTTCGAATCCCCCCTCGGGCATGGATATTTGTGCCGTCCTTAGTATTAAGTAGTTCATAAGTAGTTTGTAAGTTTAGGGACTGATGACCTCGTAGTTAAGTCCCATTTGAACATTTTGAACTACGCAACGTAACACAGTGCACCGTTCAACAAAGCAATAGACGACAAGAGAGACAGTTCCTGCTGCTTGTCGAAATTAGCTCCAGACGACGAGAAATACTGGTACTGCGCATGCGCAAATTCTGCGATATGTCGCGAATATGGCGAAAAAGCGATATATAAAATGTATGAGCAGCGGGAAGATTCTCATACAAGTTCGGTGAACTTATGTATGAGGTGATGTATCGCGTCAAGTGAAACTGACATGTCGCTCATACAAGTTACCATACATGTATCCCAGTGTAAACGCATCTTTAGGTTTAGAAAAATTTGAACATTCCATTGCTGCCACCTTTGAATTGTCAAACGTTTACAAAATCGCGTTGTTGTTGTTGTTCCAGATAGGCGGAAGAAGAAATTTTTATTGCCAAAATTCTACAACTCTTAAACTACGCCGGCCGCGGTGGCCGAGGAAACTGAGGCACTCCAGTCACGGTCTGCACGGCCACTACGGTCGGGGGTTCGTATCCCTCCTCGGGCATGGATATTTGTGCTGTCTTTAGTATAAGGTAATTGATAAGTAGTTTGTAAGTTTAGGGACTGATGACCCCGTAGTTAAGTCCCATAAGCTTAACAAACATTTGTCTTAAACTACTTTTCCACATAACTGCCGAAATTTTGCAGGCATTTGTCATAGCGTGGCACCAGGTTTTGTATAACATCTTCATAGAAATCTGCCACCTGTGTCTTCAACCAGTTGGAAACATCAGTGATCGTGAAATTTGGGGGAAGTCCATAGCGAGAGCACTAATTGTAAACCTACGGTTTTCCTGGATCTTGTCATCAATCGCGTGAACCAGTTCTTCTGTAACCAAAGGTGGACGCCCACTTCTTTCTTCATCGTGCACATCACTGCGCCCGCCATTGAACTGTCGGACCCATCTTCTCACCATCGAATCACTCGTCGCATTCGGTCCGTAAACATCGCAAATTTGCCGATAAATTTCACTTGGTTTCACTTTCCTCGCATTCAGAAACCGAATCACCGACCTGATTTCACAGGCGGCGGGATTTTCAATCAACACCGACATTTCAAACAAGCACAACAAAGCGTAGGTAACTGACAGCGATCTCCAAATGGCGCACGTTCTTCTCCTGGATACACATCGTCTACAGCGCAAGTGCGGAACTGCAACCGCAGCGCTGTAGCGGAGATAAATTGAAACGGAACTTACTTTCTGGACGCGCCTCGTATTTTAAGGTGAAGGTAAAGCACTCAGCAATCCGAAGATTGGTTTGAACACCACAGTGCTTTACTAGGCATGGTCCTGTTTGGAGGTGGTATGCCGTTGCCTTCCTCCGAGATTCGTACTGACTCTCCCAGCCAGTTATAGGGGGACCTACAGTTTGACGTGGGTTTCCGAACCACGGTGCTACTAGGTATTTACCACATGATCAATACCGCCAGAGGTGAAAGAAGTGGAATGTGACAGATAAAAATCCTAGGACCTGGCGGGGATCGATCTCGCGCGACCTTCAGATTTGTAGTCTGGCACTCTACCACTGTGCTACGGAGAACAATGGAAAATCCAATTGGAGTTCAAAGGTTCAAAGGTTTGTTAAGTTTATGGGACTTGACTGCGGGGTCATCAGTCCCTAAACTTACAAACTACTTATGAACTACGTTATACTAAAGACGACACAAACGTCCATTCCCGAGAGAGGATTCGAACACCCGAAGGGGAACGCTCTCGTGCATCGCAGCTTAGCGCCTCAATGCGATAGGCCACTTCGCCGCGGCCCAATTGGAATGTCACTAAAGGACGATAGATAACAAGTCACCGCAAAGAGGCTCGCTTAGCTGATGACAGTCACGAAAAATACAGTATCACATTCACACAAATAAACTTTCGGCACCTCGTGTTGTTTGTGGCGTTGAAGTGACCGGACATTGTGGTTGTATGTACGTGTATAGTTGTCTGAGTGATTGTGTGAATGTATGTGTTTCTTTTTCTGATGATTATTTTTCGTGCCTGTCAGCAGCTCAGAGAGCTGCTTTATGTTCGTTTGTTATCTTTCCTCCGCACATTTTATCTTACATGCCGCTATCTAGCCAAGGAGATTTGTTTCCATTCATCATTCGTCTGTCTTCAAAGTGTCTGTTGACTATATGTAAATGACTGCCTGGTAGGGCAGCATGTCTTACGGTTGCCGCCCACAAAGACTTAATTTAGAACACACTTCTTCACCTGTATGAAGATATGCCCTTACAAATAAGAGAAAATGCATGGTGGAGATCCTGCACACGTCAGAGACTCTATGTAGCTCGAGGACCATTTCCATGGCCTGTGCTTTTAACTGACCTAATTCTTTCGGATTATTACCTTTCGGGGCGCCGGCCGCGGTGGGCGAGGAGGCTGAGGCGCTTCAGTCACGGTCTGCACGGTCACTACGGTCGAGGATTCGAATCCCCCCTCGGGCATAGATATTTGTGCCGTCTTTAGTATAAGGTAGTTCATAAGTAGTTTGTAAGTTTAGGGACTGATGACCCCGTAGTTAAGTCCCATAAGCTTAACAAACATTTGAACATTTTGAACATTTGAACCTTTCGGGGCACCTTACACAAGGTCTCAAATGTTCAAATGTCTGTAAAACTATCGGACCAAACTGCGTGGTCATCAGTCCGTAGCTTACAAACTACTTAAAACTAGGTAAACTAACCTACGGACAAACACACACACCCATGCCCCAGGGAGGACTCGAACCTCCACAGCGAGGTGCTTTAGACCGCTCGGCTACTCCACCGCGGTTACACAAGGTCTACACAACACACACACCTGTGTAGAATCCTGTGAAACCGTCTGAAATCCTCAATGATTCGACGAGTTAAGAAAAGAGCGTTTCAATCATTTATTATGGGTACATGTGTCAACGACCTCCAATCGCCTAAATTGTGTTCATTAACAACTCAAAGAAAAATATTTTTCTTTACATGGTGATTATTTATTCCTTATTTTGGTTTAAGAAACCTGTCCACCAAGGTGAATTTTTTGAACACTTGGGATGTGAAAACATCATCTGAATGATTTAAAAATACGATTACTCGTTTCTACAGTACAGAAGCAAGACGAATATCATGGGGTCTTGTATATTTTATTTGCAGTAGTTCAAATAACTGACAAGTAAGATATAAGATCTAGTCAACTATGAAGCGGACACGTAAGGGTATTTTTCCTTTTGCCGGCCGCGGTGGCCGAGGTGACTAAGGCGCTCCAGTCACGGTCAGCACGGCCACTACGGTCGGGGGTTCGAATCCCCCCTCGGGCATGGATATTTGTGCCGTCCTAGTTCGTAAGTAGTTCATAAGTAGTTTGTAAGTTTAGGGACTGATGACCCCGTAGTTAAGTCCCATAAGCTTAACAAACATTTGAACATTTGATTTTTCCTTTTCTTCTTGCAAGAATTTCCAAAGTACGCTTATATAATCATGAAATACTTCAGGAAGCGTACTTGATTTATTTCCTTTGTGACAGTTATTGATGGAAAGATACATACAAAGTAGTACCTGTCCACGATCAATTATTCAGTTCACTTGCTGACACTTAGACGTAAATATCATGCTGTGAAAAAGCACTTGATCTATTGCAACATTCACTGGAAGTCTCTTGGGTTGTGTTTCGCGTGTTATGCGTAATATCTGCTCGCACTTAACAAGGCAACCGGCTCGATCGCTATCTGATAGTTCTACGGCGTGCAGCGTCGCCCTGTTTGCTACGGATGCAGATTTCCAACTGACGTACCTTGGGCAGATAGTCTCAGAATTCTGTGACGGCGTAATGTCAATTTAACGAAAATTATTATCTGATAATAAAAATATATAAGCGTATAGGAAATTAAATTTTAAACACGGTTTCTACTTCATGATCCAAAATAGTGAATATGGTAAAAAGGTTCACAAATTTGAAAAAAAAAAAACTACTTCTTTATTCAACTGAAACAGTAAAGCCTCGTTCTAAGATATTTAATCACAAAATAGTAGAGCTTAAGACGATCTGTTCACTACTTTCTTGTCTGTATGAATTTCTTTGAAAGTTTTCGAGGTTTGCCGAGAAACACGTTAAAAAATCATATTCTCTACATCTCTTCAATGTTCATGTACACATACACGCTACTTACAGCACGTATAGCCCGTGATAAGTCAGAATAGTGCTCGTCTGCTGAAAAGTAAAATAATAATTTTTATCGTGATGCATCTATTTTTTAACGTTCAAATGTTTGTAACTCCATTGCAACGCCGGCCGCGGTGGCCGAGAAGACTGAGGCGCTCCAGTCACGGTCTGCACGGCCACTACGGTCGGGGGTTCGAATCCCCCCTCGGGCATGGATATTTGTGCCGTCCTAGTTCGTAAGTAGTTCATAAGTAGTTTGTAAGTTTAGGGACTGATGACCCCGTAGTTAAGTCCCATAAGCTTAACAAACATTTGAACATTTGATTTTTCCTTTTCTTCTTGCAAGAATTTCCAAAGTACGCTTATATAATCATGAAATACTTCAGGAAGCGTACTTGATTTATTTCCTTTGTGACAGTTATTGATGGAAAGATACATACAAAGTAGTACCTGTCCACGATCAATTATTCAGTTCACTTGCTGACACTTAGACGTAAATATCATGCTGTGAAAAAGCACTTGATCTATTGCAACATTCACTGGAAGTCTCTTGGGTTGTGTTTCGCGTGTTATGCGTAATATCTGCTCGCACTTAACAAGGCAACCGGCTCGATCGCTATCTGATAGTTCTACGGCGTGCAGCGTCGCCCTGTTTGCTACGGATGCAGATTTCCAACTGACGTACCTTGGGCAGATAGTCTCAGAATTCTGTGACGGCGTAATGTCAATTTAACGAAAATTATTATCTGATAATAAAAATATATAAGCGTATAGGAAATTAAATTTTAAACACGGTTTCTACTTCATGATCCAAAATAGTGAATATGGTAAAAAGGTTCACAAATTTGAAAAAAAAACTACTTCTTTATTCAACTGAAACAGTAAAGCCTCGTTCTAAGATATTTAATCACAAAATAGTAGAGCTTAAGACGATCTGTTCACTACTTTCTTGTCTGTATGAATTTCTTTGAAAGTTTTCGAGGTTTGCCGAGAAACACGTTAAAAAATCATATTCTCTACATCTCTTCAATGTTCATGTACACATACACGCTACTTACAGCACGTATAGCCCGTGATAAGTCAGAATAGTGCTCGTCTGCTGAAAAGTAAAATAATAATTTTTATCGTGATGCATCTATTTTTTAACGTTCAAATGTTTGTAACTCCATTGCAACGCCGGCCGCGGTGGCCGAGAAGACTGAGGCGCTCCAGTCACGGTCTGCACGGCCACTACGGTCGGGGGTTCGAATCCCCCCTCGGGCATGGATATTTGTGCCGTCCTTAGTATAAGGTAGTTGATAAGTAGTTTGTAAGTTTAGGGACTGATAACCCCGTAGTTAAGTCCCATAAGCTTAACAAACATCTGAACATCCATTGCAACAAACTGCTATGATCATTAGTCTCTAGTCTTACGAACTACTTAAACTAACTAACACTAAGTACAATACACACACGCGCGCGCGCGCGCGCGCGCGCGCGCGCACGCCCTAGGGAGGACCGGACCTCCGGCGGGAACGGTTGCCCTAGAACTCCTAAATGCTCAAGCTGAATCGTCCGCCATTGTTTCCCCAACATGTTGGAATCGCGCTGCACTAACAACGTATGGGCGCATACCCTGTCATCTTTCACAAACGATTTCGCGAAAACTAATTGGTAGAAAAATTTAATTTTTCCGCTACTTAAATCCTTACATTTCAGCATAGTGACGAAATGCTCATCATTTCTTTAATAGTCATAGTTAATAAAATATTGGCTTCGAAATAAGACACTGCGCTACGTTAGGAAAAGTTTGCAGTAAAAAATAGAGGCTGCTATGAGATTGCGTTTGGTACATGTTCCACCATATGTTGTTGCCGATGAAACTTTCCTAATGGATTGAATTATATTTTCTACTGAAAAGGAGATCTTTACCTTTCACTCATACCGCTAAACTTTATTTTATTTAGCGCACTCATTTCCGATGGCGGTAAGGCCAGAATGAATCATTGCGTATCTCATACACGGTTAGAGGTTTCAAAATGATATTTTGACAAATGATAACATGCAACTAGGGGAGTATTTTGCCACATGGTTACTACGCAAAACTTCATTAACTTTTGAGTTATTCACGGAAATATATAGTTGTAGAATAAAAAAAGAGTAAAGTTAGTGATTTATTATTCGATTTGCAGATATTCCTTCGTCACTAACAAATGTTTATTTCTTTGCTTCTTGTCAATGTGTTTCAGAGCCACTACTCCATTTACAAAACCTAATAAGAGTTACATTTCCTTCAATTTTACGCCTTACTAGATCTAATGAGGATTTTATGTGAGAATACCTGCACTTTGTATTAGATATTTAGAATATCCTTTTCATATAACTGACAAATTGAAATAGAATATTACATAGAAACACAGCACTTTTGTAGTTTGCAACTATTAAATGTATTGGGATAAAAGAAGTTACTACCACTATCTTCACGCATGGACGTTATGCAGTAACAACATGTGCCTAATTATTAGGTGCTCTAATATGGAAGATGTGTTAATACTAGACGGGCGGGCGGATCCCAGTGCGTCATATTTAACTGACATTATCTCAAGTTATACGTTTCTCACAGAATTGCTGTTTGGAGTGGATGAAAATTTGATGTATGTTGAACATTTCATTCGCCAGATGTGTTCACCCACTGTCAACAGAAAAAAAGTCCCTCGCATGTCGAAAATTCTATAAGTCGTCAGAAAGTGCATGTTCGTAAAGGCTAAAATGATAATGTAGTGTACTTCTTAGCGAAGACATTAATGAAAATTCCACGTTGATACAGTGAGTAGTTTGCGAGTGAGAGCGAGTTGAATGAAACGCGAGGTAACGCGTGAGCTCGTACGGAACGTGGCAACTGCCACAGCTTGGGGGAAAAATGGCGGACAGTTCAGCTCGGGTTTATAGGAGTCTTAGTTGCCCAGTCCGCAGCATGACGCTATGACAATGCGGCCATTCCGCGCGGCAAATCTTTTGATCCATTTATTTTAGATACGTTATACTTTTTACTGTGACATTTTATTGCCGAATTATTTTTTGCGTAAAATTATGCGTACTACGATAAGTTTCAGAGCAAGCATTCCTTCCACTTCAGCTGACAAATTACGTGCTCGAAAATTTCACATAATTACTCACTCAATTACTAATACCAGCGTAATAATTAAACATATCCTATTAGTTTTCTATTGAAAATGTAAATATTTACTATTAACCCCCATCAAGCGCATTGGTGTAAAATTTTAATTATGCACATCAGTTCTCCTACAATGACTTTCCTATCTGACTTATGTTAAGATTTTCATGATTAAACAAACATCTAGTATTGTAGCAATATTAAGGCTATATTCATATATGAATACGTACGAATGTGTGTCTCCTAATTTCTTATTAATCACGAATTTGTATTGATTTTAGTAAGTTGGTTCATCTTCTTCTGATTAAATTCGTAATATTACGTACTTTTATATTCTTTTGGGTATGCTTGTAGGTGTTGTGATCAAACAACACGAAGATATAGAAATTTGCCCCATGGCATCGACTACTCAAGCTCGCATCATTGTCGACCCAAATTGCCACATGTCCTAATTCGACCGTTGATTACAACAGCTAACAGCAGCTGACACATAAATATCTCAACTAAATCTAAATTTAGAACTACTGCAGCATTACATGGGGACGTCTGTTGTTCTGAACGTGTCACAAAGAGCAGCCGCAGCCGTTATTTTTTAAGTATGTACTAACATTAGAGACACGAAAATTTAAATGGAAAAACTATTGAGATATAACCAGACTCCAATGTACCTAAGAAAACAATATTTTCTTCATCTTCTCTATCTTTGTTTGAGACAGTGATTTCTATTGCAGTCTCAAGCTAATATCTATAACTTCTAATCCTTTACGTTCACTGAGTTGGGAGTTGGAAGTCTACATTTACGTATAACTGGAAATACAAATACAGGGCAACAGAAAAATACAGTGTAACAAAGAAAAATATGAACCATTTCCACAATCCAGTAAAACTGGAAGCGATAAAAGAAAGAAATTTAATTCATAGTAATTGAAACCACCCCCATGAACCACAGACATTGCCGAGGTGGGGTGGCTTGCGTGCCTCAACGATACAGATAGCCGTACCGTAAGTACAACCACAGTGGAGGGATATCTATGGAGAGGCCAGACAAACGTGTGGTTCCTGAATAGAGGCAGCAGCCTTTTCAGTAGATACAGTCTGGATGACTGACTGAGCTGGCTTTGTAACATTAGCTAATACGGCTTTGTCATGCAGTTACTGCGTACGACTGAAAGCAAGGGCAAACTACAGTCGTTAATCTTCCCGAGGACATGCAACTCTACTGTATGAATATATGATGATGGCGACTTCTTGGGAAAAATATTCCGGAAGTAAGACAGTCCCCCATTCGGATCTTCAGGCGGGGACCACTCAGGAGGATGTCGTCATCAAGAAAACGAAACAGGCATTCTACGGATCGGAGCATGGAATGTTCTAATCCTTAATCGGGTAGGTAAATAAGAAAATTTGAAAAGAGAATGGGTAGTTTAAAGTTAGATATTGTAGGGCTTAGTGAAGTTCGGTGGCAGGATGAACAAATGAGTACAGGGTTATAATCACGAAATCAGTTGGTGTTAACGCAAGAGTAGGTCTTACAATGAATAAGAAAATAGCAATGCGGGCTAGTTACTATGAACAGCATAGTGAACGCATTATTGTAGCAAAGATAGACACGAAGCCAACACCGAGCACAATAGTACGAGTTTATATGCCAACTAGCTCTGCCGATGATGAGGATGTCGAAGAAATATATGAGGAGATAAAAGAAATTTAATGATCACCAACATTTGGTTTAATCATCATGAAAGAAGGTTATATACATGGAAGACACCATGAGACACTGTAAGGTACCAGATTGACTTTATAATGGTAATGAATAGATTTAGGTACCAGGTTTTAAATTGTAAGACATATCCAAGGGCGGATATAGACTCTGACCATAACTTATTGGTTATGAACTGCAGATTAAAACTTAAAGAGACTGCAGAAAGGTAGAACAGTTAGAAAATGTTGCCTGGACAAATTGAAGGAACCAGAGGTGGTTGAGAGTTACAGGGGGAGCTTTTGGCAAGGATTAACTCAAACGGAGGAAAGTAATACAGTAGAATAAGAATGGACTGCTCTGAGAGATAGAGTAGTGAAAGCCCCAGAAGATCATATCGGCAGAAGGACAAGGACTAATAGAAATCCTTGGATAACACAGGACATACTGAGATTAATTGATGAGAGGAGAAAATATAAAAATGCAGCAAGAGAAACAGGAAAAAGGGAGTACAGACGTTTCAAAAATGAAGTTGACAGGAAGTGTAGACTGCTTAAGCACGAGTGGCTTGAGAAGAAATGCAGACCCGTAGAAGAATGTATAACTAGGGGAAAGATAGATACCGCCTACAGGAAAATAAAAGAGATATTTGGAGACAAGAAAAGCAGCTGTATGAATATCAAGAACTCAGTCGGAAAACCAGTAGTAAGCAAAGAGGGGAAAGCTGAACTATGGAAGGAATAAATAGAGGTCCTATGCAAAGGAAATAAACTTGAAGGCAGTATTCTAGAAAGGGAAGACGAAGTGGAGGAAGATTAGATAGAAGATATGATACTGCGAGAAGAATTTGACAGAGCGCTGAAGGACTTCAGTCGAAACAAGGCCCCTGAAGAAGATGATATTCCGTCTGAACTGCTGATATCGTTAGGAGAGCCAGTCATGAAAAAAATTGTTCCACCTGGTATGCAAAATGTATGAGACAGGAGAAATACCATCAGACTTCAATAAGAATATAGTAATTCCAATTATAAGGATAGCAAGTGCAGATAAATATGAAAATTTAAGATCAGTTTAATAAGTCGTTGTTGCAAAATACTACCACGAATTATTTACAGACGAATGCAAAACTCATTGAATCCGACCTTTGGGAAGATCAGTTTGGATTTAGGACAAATGTAGGAACTCCGGAATCAATACTCACATTACGACTTATCTTAGATTAAGAAACGGCAAACCTACGTATTTAGCATGTGTAGATTTGGAGAAACCTTTTGACAATGTCGACTGGAATACACTCTTCCAAATTCTGAAGGTAGCAGGGGTCAAAATATAGGGAGCGAAGAGTTATATTCAACTTATACAAAAACTTGATAGCGGTTAATAGAATAGAAAGGCATGAAAGAGACGCAGAGGTTAGGAAGAGAATTCGACAGCGTTGTAGCCTTTCCCCAATGTTGTTCAGTCTGTACACATTGACCAAGCAGTGAAGAAAAGCAAGGATAAATTTGGAGAGGGAATTAAAGTTCAGGGAGAAGAAATAAAAACTTTGCGGTTTGCCGATGACATAGTAATTCTGTCAGAGACCGAAAAGGATCTGGAAGAGCAGTTGAATGGAATGGACAGTGTCTTGAAAAGAGGGTATAATATGAAAATCAACAAAACAAGGATAATGGAATGTAGCGTCAGAAAATCAGGTGTTGTGGAAGGAATTTGATTAGGTAATGGGACAATGAAAGTATTAGATGAGTTTTGATATTTGGGTAGCAAGATAACTTCTGATGGTCGAAGTAAAGAAGATATAAAATGTAGAATGGCTATGGGAAGAAAAGTGTTTCTGAAGAAATTTGCTGACATCCAATATTAGTTTAACTGTTAGGTAGTCCTTTCTGAAAGCATTATAATGGAGTGTAGCATTGTATGGAGTGAAACGTGGACGATAAGGAATTCAGACAAAAGATGATAGAAGCCTCCGAAATGTGGTGTGACAGACGAATGATGAAAATTATATGGGTAGAACACGTAACTAATGAGGAGGTGCTTAACCTAATTGGGAAGAAAAGGACTTTTTGGCATATCCTGACTATAAGTCGAGATAGATTGTTAGGACACACTCTGAGACATCAAGGAATTGTCAACTTAGCATTAGAGGGAATAATGTGAGGTTAAAATCGCAGAGAGAGACCGAGAGACGAATACAGTAATCATATTCAAAAGGATGTAGGTTACAGAACGTATTCTTACATGAAGAGTCTTCTACAGGACAGGTAGCGTGTAGAGCTACATCAAACCAGTCTGCGGACTGGAGACCACAACAACGACAACAACAGTAATTGAAATCTAAGAACTTTGAGTTTTACGGAGCATTGATGTCATTTAACAGTTTAAAAAAATTACGTCCTTTAGATGGTGCCCTCCTGTACGAATACATGCGTAAAATCTGCTGTGGGCAACCGCGGTGGAGTAGACGAATGGTCTAAGGCGCTTTGCTGAGGAGCGCGTCGTTGCCTGCCGTTGGAGGTTCGAGTCCTCCCTGGGGCGTGTGTGTGTGTGTGTGTGTGTGTGTGTGTGTGTGTGTGTGTGTGTGTGTGTGTGTGTGTGTGTGTGTTGTGTGTGTGTGTTGTCCTTAAGTTAGTTTAAGTAGTTTGTAAGTCTATGGACTGATGACCATAGCAGTTTGGACCAACAGGTTTACAAATATTTGATCTTTTCTGCTTTGGAAATTCCTCATTTACCGCTGCAACATCTCAGCTAGGATACTGTGAATTTCATCTCTATTTGACTCATCCACGGTTCTTGATCGAGTTGTGTGCACTTTAGTCTTGAGGTAGCCCCACAAGAAAAAATCACAAACGGACAAATCTGGCCTTCACGAAGGGGGCAGGGAATGTTACGAATCATCCCAAACACCACATCATATTGTCATTTTACTAGAGTGTAAATTGCCCTCATGAACGTCATTAGGAATTCTGTTTGTCCAGCAACAGTAGAGCTGTATTCGTACAGCCGGCCGCGGTGGCCGAGGGGACTGAGGCGCTCCAGTCACGGTCTGCACGGCCACTACGGTCGGGGGTTCGAATCCCCCCTCGGGCATGGATACTTATGCCGTTCTTAGTCTTAGCTAGTTCATAAGTAGTTTGTAAGCTTAGGGACTGATGACCCCGTAGTTAAGTCCCATAAGTTCTACAAACATTTGAACATTTTTTGTATTCGTACAGGAGGACGCCGTCTTAAAGAACGTAAATGAAGAAAATGATAAATGACATCAATATTCCGTAAATTACAAAGTTGTACGATTTCAATTACTATGACTTAAATTTAATTCCATCGTTCCATCTAGTTTTTTTGGATTGTAGAAATATTCTCGTTTTTCTGTGTCAATAAAATATCGAAATCTATTTTTTTTTTTTTTCCAAAAACCGGTTATCTTGGGCGTCTGTAGCGATTAGGTTGAACTGGAGACGAAGAGAACCGGTATAACCGCCGCCACCCCCTACGTCTCCCGGGACAAGCACGCCGAAACACTTGGTTAAGGCGGCTTACTTGGAAGGCTACTCCTGTTAGTAACGCCGGGAAAGATAAATTCTTTCATATTCGGAGGTTTACGACCACCAGTGATTAAGTGCTGTCCCATTTTGACACTAAACACAGTGCTCATTTGTTACGTTTGTTGGGTGGCCTGAAAATTCCGAAATTGTATCGCTGAAACTGGTAACATAAATCAAATGAAAACTGCTTGAAGGCCATATATATATATATATATATTTTTTTTTATTGATGACCATCTCCTACAGCGAGATGTAAATACAGATAAGTATTGGAGGTATTCTCGTTCAGAACTACGGCAGAAAAAAAGGGTAACTAACTGATGAGTAGTCGTGAGCGAGATGTAAATACAGATAAGTAATGGAGGTATTCTCGTTCAGAACTACGGCAGAACAAAAGGATAACTAACTGACGAGTAGTCGTCGATTATGAGTGATGGTTGCATTTTCCTGCTAGTTATTGCAATGTCAGTGCAGCGCGAGAGGAAAAATATTCACTTTTTCATACAGTGTTCACGAACCTGCAGTCAGGTTTGGGATAGACGTTGGTTAGCACCATCTGACGACTGTACTTACTACTACAGCTACTTTTCAAAATTGACACCATTTGATTTTATGATTTTGACTGTGAACAAAATTATTAACAGGTCATCAGTTTAATATAAAATATTTTAAAAGTGTTATTGTAAGACACCAATTAGTATACATTTTTACTAACCAATAAACAGTAAACGAGACTCATTAATAAAGATCAGTTTAAATTTAAAATGCCTACTAAAATTACAATAAAATGTAACTTTTTCTACCATAAATATACATCATATAATTTTGTTATTTAATGAAACTTTAAAGAGGGCGCCTTAGACGCAAATGACTCATGCTGACGTCAACTGTGTAAGGGTTGTAACAGCTGCGTCAGTACAAACGCAACCTCCAACATGGAAGTCGAGATATTTTAAGTATTTTAATTGGTTTTAAGGTATGTATTTTTATCATTGACTATAACTGAAACTTGTACAATAGGCTTATAATGTGACATGTATGTTATTCTAACTGGCCCTTTTGTATTTATTTTAGCATTGATAATGACCACACAGTGGTCGAAATCTGGATTTGCAAACAAATAAAAAAATTTATTTTTTGACGACTGGTTGCTGAAATAATTACCACAAATGTGAGAGTCCGTTGTTGCCAAGATGAAATTTCGAGCTCGTAATAATGCTAGACTATTATAACCATTATGATCATTATAAATCTGCTTCCATCCTCACGAACCCTGGGCCTGTCCAGCGCTTTTACCATTGCACCTCTCTTTCCCTCCATTTGCACACACTCCACATCGTGTCCCATGGTAACTTCCGCCACCTCCCCCTTCCGTATGACGCCCTCCTGCAGGGTGTCTAGAAAAGGACTCCCTGATTTCAAAATTAAATATCTCGAAAACAGAGATCGATAGAGGAATGCAGTAAACGGTATGTTTATTGTGAAAGCTGTAAGAAGTTTATACAGTAGTTTGAAATAATAGTTACAAAAGCTGCTAACAGATAGAGCTGTAATCGCCATTCGTAATGCTTAGTATAAATAGTGATGCGAAGCCCAGAGCGATCAGTTCTACATCTACATCTACATACATACTCCGCAATTCACCGTTAGGTGCGTGGCGGAGGGTACACTGTACCACTCCTAGGCATTTCCTTTCCTATTCCACTCCCAAATTGAACGAGGAAAAAAATAATGCCTATATGCCTCCGTACGAGCCCTAATTTCTCTTATCTTGTCTTTGTGATCTTTACGCGAATTGTAGGTAGGCGGCAGCAAGATCGTACTACACTCAGCTTCAAATTCCGGCCCTCTAAATTTACTTAACAGAAATTCACGAAAAGAACGTCGTCTTTCTTCCAGCGATCCCCAATTGAGTTTCCGGAGCATTTCCGTGACACTCGCGCATTGGTCGAACCTACCGGTAACAAATCTAGCTGCTCGTCTCTGAACCGCCTCTATGTCTTCCTTTAAACTGATCTGCTGCGGGTCCCAAATACTTGAGCAATACTATTGAAACGCGAAAGGAGGTTAGCGTACCGAAGGAAGAGATTAAAAACATGTACTTCATTGAACAACGCGTTTTTCTGGTGCTAGAGTACCACAGGTTAGAAGAGAGTCCTACGGCAACAAGACGAAGTTTTCAAGCACGATTTAATGTTCCAAAAGCACCCGATGCGAAAACCATTCGTACGCTCTTCGCAAAATTTCTACGAACAGGCTGCGTAACTGATGATCTAATGGGGCATTTTGGCCGCAAGCAAACCGCAGTTACGCCTGAAAATATCGCCACATTTTCTGGAATTATTAAGCGAAATCCAATGTCATCCGTCCGTAGAATTGTATCTGAGACTGGTTTGAAGCGTTCCAGCACACAGAAAATACTGAGAAAGAGCCTCCACATGTTTCCATTCAAAATTAAAAATGCATCAGGCCATATCCGTACGAGCTGTGCAACAAAGGGTTGCCTTTGCTAATCAGATGCTCACAATGATTGACAGTGAAGGATTTCATGTTGGTTGCATCTGGTTTACAGATAAAGCACACTTCCACCTGAATGGATACGTGAATAAGCATAACTGCCGATTTTGGGGTTCCGAAAAGCCATATTGGTGTGAAGCGAAACCCCTGTATTTTCCTAAAGTTGCTGTGTGGGCTGTAGTATGCAGCAGAGGCATTATTGGATCCTTTTTTCATTCGAGAAACGGTCACTGGTGCACGTTACGTTGTAATTTTGGAACAATTTGTCGCCACACAGCAAGCGTTAGAGGATCGACCAGGTACTGAATGGTTTATGCAAGATGTAGCCCGACCACATCGGACCGAACAAGTGTTTCGCTTTCTTGAAGAATACTTCGGGAATCGAGTCATTGCTTTGGAATATCCCAAATTTACTTATGCAGGCATGGATTGGCCTTCATATTCGACGGATTTGAATCCCTGCGACTTTTTTTTTTTTTTTTTTTTTTTTTTTTTTTTTTTTTTTTTTTTTTTTTTTTTCTTTGTGGGGCACAGTGAAAGACGTGGTCTACCCGAAGCATCCCGCCACGCTGGACGAGCTTGAATCGGGGATCTCTGTGACATGTGAATCCATTTCGGTTGATACACTACGAAATGTGATGGTGAATTTCATTCTTCGTTTGCGCCTCCTCTGTAGGCCCAATGGTGAACATTATGAAAACATTGTGATGTAATTGTTTGCAAAGAGTGTTTTCATACGATTATTTCACTTTTGTATGCTGATATGAGCTGTACTGCGTACAGCGGCATCTGTTAGCAACTTTTGAAACTATTATTTCAAACTGCTGTATAAACTTCTTACAGCTTTCACAATAAACATACCGTTTACTGCATTCCTCTATCGATCTTTGTTTTCGAGATATTTCATTTTGAAATCAGGGAGCCCTTTTCTGGACACTCTGTACCAACCTTAACCCTCTCCCCATGGATGCAACGCCTCCTATCTTCCTCCCCTCTTCTTCCCTTCCGACGCTTGGTGTTGCCATCCCCTCCCCTCCCCTAGAGTACCTAAGCACCCTCCCCATCCCCTTCCTTTCCCTTCTCCCATCCTCCCTTTCCCTGCGGGGTTCTCCTGTTTATCGAGTTTATCAGTGCTTCGTACAGTGTTGTGAGTGTCTTCAGTGTATATTAAAAGTGCGTTCACCGTATTAAGACAAGTGTCTTCAGTTCATTATATCCAGATATCCAGCGCACTGTTCCTCAATGTGTTTTATTGCCAACGTGGCACAGATTTTAATCACACTACTTGTTTTTAGAATGTTTCATGTTCAATGTATCTTCAACATTTTCTACTTGCTCAAGTTTTAAAACATCACAATTATTACGTCCTGTATTAGCAATGTTTATTCTTCATGTCCATTATGTTTTAAACTTCCTGCCTCTGTTGTACATGGATTTCAAAATTACAATAAAGAAAAAAATATTAAAGCTAAAGGTGAAGCAATGAATTAAAAATTGTGATGCGGCCGGAAATGTTCCAATATGTCCATTGCCGAGGTGCTATTCCGCTGCATGGAGAGCCTTGGCAGTAGTGGCAATTATCTATGAAACACAGAAGCTGAATTAAAGTTTGTGACGTGGAGGGAAGTCTTACTTGACTATTCCGAGGCGCGTTAATGATTAGTGGTGCGGTGGTCTAAACGAAACGCAGTCACCTGGTTGATGGGTCACATTATGTACTACTTACTCAGCACAGAAGAAAAGACGAAAGAGGCATACGTTATGTATCTGCACATATAGCACCACAGAATTGAGAACACTATAGCCGGCCGCGGTGACCGAGGGGATTAAGGCGCTTCAGTCACTGTCTGCACGGGCACTACAGTCGGGAGTTCGAATCCCCCCTCGGGCATGGATATTTGTACCGTCCTTAGTCTTAGCTAGTTCATAAGTAGTTTGTAAGCTTAAGGACTGATGACCCCGTAGTTAACTCCCATAAGTTCTACAAACATTTGAACAGAACACTATGAACTATAAGTAAGATTTTGCAAACTTTTTGAGCAAGACCATTATGTACAACGGGATAATAATATACGAAAAAAAAGCAAGACATCTGCCTAGTAAGCATAGAGGTCCGGGTTCGATTCCCGGCAGTATCACGAAATTTAATTCATTGCTTCACCTTTATCTTTAATGTCTTGGACATTTTCGAGACGAAAAACCGTCTCAGGGTTTCTAAATTTATATTTTAAATTGAGAAAAAAATATTATATAAATCTGCAAATATTGTTCATAAGATACACTAGCGGAAATACAACTTAGTATACCCTTCTTATAGCTTTCCCAGTTTACTCAAGATTTAAATTATTGTTGAAACAGTGTATATGGAGTGCATGAAATGATTACGTTTACAGATCAATAGCTCCAGAGCTACTCAGGTACTGAGATATCAGGTGGCGACCCATGCTGAAATACCCATTTTACCGCGTTCTGTAGGCTTCACGGGCGGCAATGAAGGAGCTGATTGCGGCATCCATTCGATCACACAGCATGTCGATGCTGGGGCGTGAGCATGAAGCATTGAATTAAAATTTGTGATGCGACCGGAAATCGAACCCAGACCTCCATGCTTACTAGGCAGAAGTCTTACCGCTAGACCACCGCAACAAGCGATTAAGGCACCTCGAAATAGTCTAAGCACGATTTCCTTCAAGTCACAAACTTTAATTCAACTTCTGTGTTTCATAGAACATTGCGGTGATCTAGCGGTAAGACGTCTGCCTAGTAAGCATGGAGGTCGTATCACAAATTTTATTTCAATGCTTCATATTTATCATTAATGTCTATGACATATTCGAGACGAAAATGTCTCAGGGATTGTTTATTTGTATTTACATTGAATGTGGGAATGTTCACGTGACCAATGCAACCAAAATCGTTAAACAACTGAAGCTGCACCTATGTGGCAATTCAGATTCTCCGAAAAAAACATCCTACCACTGTTAAGGTCCAATTAGACCCCATTCAAACTGGCGCTGTCGGCTGTACAGATCGCACACTGTTTCGTGGCCCCCTCCGTGATCGGCGGAAGTAGGCTGACTTCGTGTGTGTACGGAATGTTATGCTTTCTGCCAACCTTACATCGTAACAGGATTGTACACCGTAGACATCGTCAATGTATTGTTGAATTGTGGTTGGTATTGATTATTGTCTTTCACTTTGTTATTTGCTAAATTAAGTCCACATACCCCGACGAATTCTTTTAGAAAAAAGAAGGTTGTCCTTGAAAGTGGTATGAAGAATGTTAATTCCGACTGTTATTCAGTTACGACAATAAAAAAAGAGGCAGAAAGCATTGCGACACTCGCTTAATAAGTCCCTTTAAAATATTAATGTTTCGTTTATATACTTTCCTGTTTTCTATTACTCAAACATTACATGTTTCTTTTAAAACCCGTAAGCTATACGCCTTAAGATGGTGGCACTGGGAGAAAGAGGCGGGGCTAGTTCTAACAGCCAATGCGCTACGAGCTGAATGCAAGCTTCAGCTACCAACATTCTCTGCTCAGGGGCCCCATTTAACTGCAGGTTCTGTAGAAAGTACGGGGCATGACGTCGGTTTGCTTCAGACGTTGACATCACTCTGAGCCTTATAGCACACAGCTGGTACTCCACTAGCTATGTCACTACGCTCTGTTTGAGAATGATGCTGAAACCATTATCAGTACGTCTACTAGCCCCCAGGGGGCAACTACCGTCATCAGATCAAAATCGACGTCGATTTTGCATTATACAAATTTTCTCCGGCAGTGTATCTACATTGTACATTTGTTACGTTCGCTCAAGGGCCTAAAGATGGAGAAATTATATTTCTAAAACTGATGACATACTTTGAAAACTGACAATTGAAGATAAATAATTTGTTAAGTATTGCTCATGTGAAAAATACCGAGTAGCACCGTGGTTCGGAACCCACGTTAAACTGTAGGTCCCCCTATAACTGGCTGGGTAAGTCAGTTCGAAGGTCGGAGGAAGGCAACGGCATACCAACTCCAAACAGGACCATGCCTCCTAGTAAAGCACTGTGAAGTTCAAACCAATCTTCGGATTGTTGACTGCTTTACCTTTTGACCAGTCACTAAAACAAAATGGAAATACAGAGATATGATAATGGTATTGTCATTCACAGTCCAGTCAGAAAAAAAAAATTAATAAAGTTCCTGAATCCTGCTAGATGGCTGCATTTTGCTGATGGTTCTTGTAATATCAGTGCGGCGCTATTGAAAACCATTCGCTATTTTATACGAGGGCGGATCAAAAAGAAAGTTGCACTAACTCGCCGCCCGATGTGTGTCGCAGTATTGTGCAAAGCGGTGAAAGCGACATTAACTGCGCAGTCGTCAAGTAGGAATGGTTGCCGAGGTTATTCGTTCTGTTTTTTGTGACTACCGGGCTAAAAGCAATTGCGCGTCAACTGCATGTTCATTACAAATTGAAGGCGCGAGTAACAATCCCATTTCTGTGGGCCAAACGGGTGAATATTACGGATATTCATCGTGAGATCACTGCTGGACCGGTTGCGTAAGGCAATTAAAGAGAAGGGCCGGGGGAAATTGGGAGCCAGTGTGATTTTGTTGCAGGATAACGTAACACTTTCCAAGACCCACCAAACGTGCGAACTGCTTCAGCAATTCAAGTGAGTGGTGTGGCAACATCGTCCATACAGTCCCGACTTTACATCTACATCTACATAGACTGAAAACCACATTTATGTGACTAGCAGATGGTTCATTAACCACTTTCATAACCTTTCTCTACCGTTCCATTCTTTAGTAGAGCGCGGGTAGAAAGAAAACCTAAATCGTCCCGTTTTCGATCTGATTTCTCTTATTTTATTGGGATGGTCATGTCTTCCTCCCTATCTACGTGGGTGCTAGCAAAATATTTTCACATTCAGAAGTAAAAGTCGGTGATTGAAATTTCGCAAATAGATCTTGCCGCAACGAATAACGTCCTCTTTCAATGATTTCCACCGCAAATCGTGCAACATTTCTATGACGCTTTCCCCCTGTAACGTGATGAAACAAATCGAGCTGCCCTTTTCTGAACCTTCTAAATGTCTTCCGTCAGCCCCCTCTGGTGAGGGTCCCACACTTGGCACCAGTACACTAGGAGGGGACGCACAAGCGTGATGTAGGCAGTCTCTTTGGCGGAGCTGTTGCATATTCGAAGCGTTCTGCCAATGAAACGTAATCTTTGATTCGCCTCCTCCACAATATTTTCTATGTGTTCTCTCCAGTCTGATTTGTTCGTAATTGTAACTCCTAGGTATTTAGTAGAATTTACGACCTTAAGGGGAGACGGAAGTGCCTATGCTGCCCATGTTAAAATCAGTAAGTTTGAGGGACATTTATGAACAATATAACAAACCGAAGAATTTGAAATTTTTTCAACCTATAGAGTTGTTTATTTTTACAGTTTGATGGAGGGGTATTGGAGTATTTTTTCTAGTTTCCTTCAATATTTTTTTTATTAATGACACAACTTCTTTTACAAAAAAATGCTAAATGTAATAAAATTGAAATGAAACTACTAAATTGCTGTGTTATAATTTAAGTTTGACCACTAGGGGTGCTCTATAAAAATTCCATCCCCTTAGTTTGAGTGGGTTTTGAGAAAATGTTCCTTACATTCTGAAAATTCTAATTCACGGGAAAGGCTATCGACGTTTATCAAACCATTCCTGCACTATAGGATGGATTGTCCGGGTCTTCTTTTTCATCCTCCAAAAACTTCCGTTTTAATCTTCTCTTCTGGCCTGTTTTTCCATCATATTTCATATTCCTTTCTCTGCTTTCTGCTCCTCTTACTCTCTCTCTCTCTCTCTCTCTCTCTCTCTCTCTCTCTCTCTCTCTCTCTCTCTCTCTCTCTCTCTCTCTGTCAATATTTCTTAGTGCTCGTACAGTGTTCACTCCAGCTTGAAATCCTAATGCCTTCAATACTTCACACTTCACGCTGTTTCCTTGGTGGTAGGTTGCTATTGCACCATAAATGCCGAAGTCTAGTGTTTTTTACGCTTACAAACACTCTTTTAGGAATCACTGTCCAAATTAAATTGTTTACGCTCTAATTAGGATTCTGCGTTTTTCCGTGTGGTGTAGACATTAGCGCTTCATTTGTCAGAGAAAACCATGTAGCCAACCCTTGCACACTCACTATATGGGTAACATACGGAAATATTCAACGTCAGGACGAGAAAAGCCAAGCAGTTCGCCAAGAAATCACTAGAGGGTGTTAGATGCAGTCAGCGGCCCAGCCAATATCCTGTGCAGGCGCGGGAGTTCTAGGATGAGTAGAACGATAATTGAAAGTTTGCATTAAAGAGGAATGTTCCAATTAACAGTTGAAAGAAAAAAAATTCTTGGATTTGACCACCTACGGCTCCCATTAAGGTTTAACTGACTTATCGTGTAACTGAAGTTCAGTGGATTTCTTTTAGTTGTCATGCGTATTACTTCACACTTTTCATTCTTTAGAGTTAATTGCCAATTTTTGCACCCTGTAGATTTTTTGTCTAAATCGCTTTGCACTTACTTTTGATCCTCTATTGACTTCACTAACCGATAATCGACACCATCATCCGCGAACACTCTAAGGGAGCTATTCAAATTGTCTCCTAAATCGTTTATAAACACAAGGAAGAGTAGAGGAACTATAACGCTTCCCTGGAGAACGCCAGATATCACTTCTGTTTTGCTCAATGACTTTCCGTCAATTACTACGAACTGTATCCTTTCTGATACGAAATAGTTAATGCAATCGCACAATTGGGGTGATATTCCATAAGCACGCAATTTCATTAGAAGCCGCTTGTGAGTTACAGTGTCAAAAGCATTCCGGAAATCCAGAAATATGGAATCGATTTGAGATCCTTGTCGATGGCACTTATCACTTCATGTGAATATAGGGCAAGCTGTGTTTCGCAAGATCGATAGTTTCTGAATCCGTGTTGACTATTGGTTAAACGGTCGTTCTCTTCGAGGTTGTTCATAATGTAGGAACAAATTTTTTCAGTAAGCTCAAAACGGATCTCGGTGCACAACGATTTCGAAACGATGAGAGGTGTAAGCGGCAGTCTCCGAGTGGTTACAAATCGCGCGAGGAGATTTCTATGCATTCAGAATCTATAAGTTGGTTGACCGTTCCGACTAATGTTTACAGTCTCTTGGAGACCATGCGAAAATACACTGTATGTTGTCATATCCGTGTTGTTTTTGTATAGATGGTTTAATAAATGGCCGTAAAGTGGAGACGAAACTTGCTTTTTGCTCTGTCCTCGTACACTATTCTCGGCCTTGCAGCCAGAGATGATCTGAGATTCGTTTGTTCATCTACATCTACATACATATTCCGCAATTCACCGTAAGGTGCGTGGCGGAGGGTACACTGCACCATTACTAGGCATTTCCTTTCCTATTCCACTCCCAAATAGAACGAGGAAAAAACGAATGCTTATATACCTCCGTACGAGCCCTAACTTCTCTTATCTTGTCTTTGTAATCACCACGCGAAATGTAAGTAGGTTGTTATCGGTGATCGATAAAAGACATACATTTCTTTCGAGTAAAATTGATGTTCGCTGTAAACAGTGCAATAGGTGAGATTTGGTACTCGTATAAATACTGTAACACTCGGGTCATATAACTATCATGAACATTAGAAGTCTGTAAAATATTGATCGTAATATATTTTGAATGTTAGTCTGTTAATTAAGTAGATGTATTCAGTCATACATTATTTTTATGATTTTGAATATATGTGCTGAAACTCTTCTCATAATTATATGAAATGGCTGTATCACGCTTCTGCGATACACATAGTGTCCTGACTATAAGTCACAATCGAGATTATCTTGTTAAAAACTGTTATGCGTAGCGGTGTCTGCATGTGGTGCTGGCAGTGGAAGCTCTACGCAATGCCGGTGGTCTAGTTGTATTAGCTGGTGGTTGTGGACAGTACTATGTGGGTTTCGGTAATAGACTGCATTGCTATGGTGACTACCTACTTCGAAAATGCGGCCGAAGGAATCTACAGCCACAGAAACGAAAGTCAGTTCTACACACGTGTTTTGAAGAACAAGAGTCACAGTAGGGTAACAAACTGCTGCTGTCTAAGGAAAAATAACCAGTATTATGACAGCTAAGATTTTCTTTGTACAATGATACGTTGAAATGGAGATGACGGATCGCCATATATCCTCTCCAGTTCCAGATACGAGTTTGGGTTACTAACATATGAAAGAATATAAAGAAGAAAGATTAGGGATTAACATTCTTCGACAAAGTGTTCATTACAGATGGAACAAAAGCTCTGATTGATTTGTTAATCATGGAAAACCAAAATGTGGATGGCCGGAGGTAGATTTGAACCACTGTCCTCCCGAATGCAAGTCCAGTGTGCGAACCACTGCGCCACCTTGCTCGGAACTAAATAATAAGCATACAGCACACGACTCTATTAACCTAACACAGAAGCTTACAACTGTATGACAGATACCACGAGCTGGGAAAAAGTACCGAGCGGAAGTGCTGGATATGCCAGAGCACACTACCTGCTCAAAGCAGACACACACAGCGTGCAGCGCAAACATCCATGAGAAACAGTTGCAGATGTTTCTTAAACGGCAGCAAACTTGTAATCAGACAGAAGTTGAAGGCTGAATTGGAGGAACTATACAAATAAAGACAGACATTATGCGAAAATTAGCCCAGTGATGGCAAACGAACTGTAACAGAAGAGACATCAAGTCTCCTGCTGATTAATGCACTACAACCGCCTCTCTTGAGCTACGGTGGCTATAAATAACACCTACGTTGCATTAGCTTGGTGCCATCCCCGGTAAGAGACTGCTATAAACAATAGCATGCGTACCTCCCCCTATTTAAGTACTGCCACTTCACGTGTCTCACGCCTGCATCTGTGTATCTCTACAACGTACGTTCATATGTATGTTTAAATTTTTGAGACTTGTTGTACAATAATATTCAACTTAATATTCTGCCTTGCCTTTACTTTCACATAATTTAACACTCACTTTATCTCTGTTATTCTATAAATTGTGAAGATTTTGATTTATAATGGTATCTTCGTGCTCTGTGTGTAATACGGTTCTTCGCAATGGATAACGTATAGTGTACCCAACGTCATCAGTCTTATTCAACTGCACTACTCACACTTTAGGCCCAAAAGTCATATATTTCAGCATGACACATTTTGTGCTCTCGTACCGTGAAGCTCTGTTGTGTTGTGCATCTGCTCCTAAATTGTGCGGCGCCCTTGAGGTATGCCAACGAGCAAAGTAGGAAAAAAAATTATCAGTATTTATTTCCACAGTATATTCAGCTCTCATTTTCAAATTTAATTAATTTAGTTTATCACACATTAAATTTATTATTATTATTACTTCAGTCTTTTATCTTTTCGGTTCCTTTGAGGGAACCACTGACCAACGTTTCGACACTTTAAGAGCATTTTACCATTGCATTTGTCATCAGTTTTACGGAGGACGTGCATAATCATTTTCTATAAGTTCGCACGGAAATTTTTCACGAAGAGTTTGTTTGCACAATTTGGGACCAGAACGTTTCCTTACACTTATTTTGTATTTTTCACACTGTAGATAATTTGATGATGCCTACCTCAAGCGAAACGTGTCATTGATATTTGAAGAAAATATAAATCTCCCTAGTCAAGATTGAAGTTTATTCCTCAAACTTCACACAACTTGCTCTATCAGCCTAATAATGGAATAGAAGAAATTGTAACTTAATTTCATTTGGACCTCTTTTTTAAGGTTCCGTAACACAGTTGACAAAAACAGACTCGTCGAAAAATCACTTTACTGTGAGACTGACTGTCCAACTCTTAAGACACCATTTTCTCACCATCGTGCAGACTATAAAGTTAAGAGACGACCCTGCATGTGCGGGAACATGGCCAAAGAGATAGATAAAGTGTAGACTAGAAAGTTGATATACTAGGGTCGATCTGTTCTCTAGTAACAAAACAAAAACCGAATGGTTGCAACAATTAAACTTTGCCTAAGCAGACGAGCCAAGATGTCTAGTTAAAAAGTTTCATGTAGGTGTTTTTCTTTAATTATTACTATTGAACTGTAAACAGTACCGTTTCGAGAAGTCCCTGTTACCATCTTCGGATATTTGAATACTTCAACATTACACAACAATATTTCGTCACTTAACATTTAGGCAGATCTCCATTATAAACGATTATATCACTCCCAGACATGCGTCATGTCAAACAGATACAATAAAATGGATGCCTAGCGATATACGTGATTTCGTTTTTCCTCACTAGTTCATTACCACTTTCTGACTTGCTAATAATTGAATTATGAAGTTTTCTGCCAAATAATACAATAAAATAGTTGTGTTTCTTTTTTGCCAGGATTCCACTATAATTATTAATTGTCAATAACCGCCTGAAGAATAACACAGAAGCTATTATTTCTGTGTAGTAAAAAGTATTTAAATCAGATCGTTCATGCACAGATAACGTGTTTATAATTAAGAACATCACAGAAAAACACAGAGAATTTACCATAGATACCTGCATGACATTTATAAACATTGAGAAGGTGTCAATCGTAACAGTCTACGGAAGATTATGTGTGAATGTCGATAGCTTTATCACCTAAAAGAGGTAGTTAAAAGTCTCTACAAAAATACACACATTGTTATAAACACAGATAAGGCGCAATTAGAAGAAATAATTGATAAGTAAGGGGTAGGGCAGGGATGACGACTCACATACCCTCTCTTTAATGTTTACAGTGATTTCCTTCTCCGGAAGTGGAAACTCAAAATAAGAAGAGGAAACAGTGAATGAGGAATACCTGAATGTGCTTGGTGTTTGCATATGAAAGAGTTATCATTCAAAAGGATACAGGTGGCCTCGAAAGTTCACTATACCAGCAGAATGGAATATGAAAGATATATAACTTGGAAGTTTCCAGTAACAAAATTAAAGTAATGCCTTTCTGACGAAAATATCCAGTCATATCAAAAATTGTTTCAGATTTTTCAGCTTTACGACACGCCTTTCATAGTATGTGCTATAAGTTTCAATTATGATTCCCACATTTTTATTGAGATGTGGTTCAACAGTCGTAAGATATTTGAGGAAATGCATACTGTAAACCATCAGCTGTTTATTATTTGTCAAACTTCTACCGGTTTCGGTTATAAACCATCTTCACGGAAGAGAACTAGACCGACTGATTAAACAGGCCTCCTTACGCATACTGGATGCATGTCACACAATAAAAATAAATAAGACGTCACTAGGCGTCAAGTCTTGATTAAAAACATAAAAGCAATGCCAGGCTGTGTGATGTTGAACCAAGGTCTATTACAAGAGAACCTAATTCTCTTGTAACAGACCTTGGTTCGTCATCACACAGCCTGGCATTGTGTAAAGCAGTAGCAGTTGCGGAGATATCCTACGGAAGCCAAAGCTGGGTTACCACGAAAAGACAAGAAAGAAAAATTCAAACCGCAGAGATAATGTTCCGAGAAAGACAAAGGGCCTCAAAACGGGAAACATGATTAGAAAAGAGAAGAAAATAAAATACTTAAATATTTTCAATGTGAACGAAAAGATTCAACAATATTGTGAAAATTTGAGACAAAGCCATCACATAATGAAATAGAACAGGAGATGCCGAATAACAATTTGAATGGGAAAAGAGCTATTGGAAAACCACGGAAAAGATGGGAATGGTTTTATTTGGGAGTTCGCGACAGGCAACAACCTCATGGTTAAGAGGAAGAAGAAGAAGAAGGTGGTGATAATACTGCAGCTGTCAACTGTGCCGCAGAAGACAGTAGGAAGTGGTACTTCCTGCCGGAAGGCGGAAGAGTATGAAGGTCCTCGGAGGACAATGTCTGCGAGTGGGCGAGTCGAGGAAGCTGCGTGGGAGGACGGTGGGCAGCACGGAAGGCCGCAGTACCGAGAACTCTATCTGAGCTGCGGCGGCAGGCGGCAGGCGGATGCTTCCAGGACCGCGGGACACACCTCAGCACTCCACAGTGAACCTCAGGCCTGTCTGAAACGCAGCGTCGCTTTAGAACGCAGAACGACACGAATGCTGATGCCATGAAGCCTGAATTCCAGAAAGAAGGCGATACAGAACTTAAGGATGGTGGTTACCTTAAACAACCGGGTTTCCAACAGGTTTGTTTGGGTAGCCGCAAGCACCGAAATTCTTTGTTTTTGCAGGCGAAAATAAATAAAATATAAATCGCCCTGTGTTTGCTGCTGCAACTGATCTTATTTTTCTCACACGCGTTTAGCCTTTCTTTTAAAGGCATATTCACTGGATTATTTTCGTTGTCTTTTCAGCTATCTTCTGCTGTTTCCTCCATCTGGTCAAGGGCACATGTTGCACATTGTATAACTAACAGCACGTGATCTAAATCACGTGTGGGAAGCACCCCCTTGGCAGACGTGATCAGTTCTTAACTAACGCTGTGTGTCAGAAGAGTATATATATATATATATATATATATATATATTGTTGTGGTCTTCAGTCCGGAGACTGGTTTGATGCAGCTCTCCACAATAACCTATCCTGAGCAAGCCTCTTCATCTCCACATAAGAACGGCAACCTACATCTGTCTGAATCTGCTTACTGTATCCATCTCTTGGTCTTCCTCTGCGATTTTTACCCCACACACTTCCCTCGAACGCTAAATTCACAATTCCTTGATGTCTAAGAATGTGTTCTACCAATCTATCCCTTCTTTTAGTCAAGGTATGCCAGAAATTTCTTTTCTCCCCAATTCTGTTCAGTACCTCCTCATTAGTTACGCGATCTATCCACCTAATCTTCAGCATTCTTCTGTAGCACCATATTTCAAAAGCCTCAATCCTCTTCCTGTTTGCACTGTTTATCGTCCATGTCTCACTCCCATACAAGGCAACACTCCATACAAATGCCTTCAGAAAGGACTTCCTTAGGCTTAAATCAATATTCGATGTTAACAAATTTCTCTTTTTCAAGAACGCTTTTCTACCCATTGCCATTCTGCATTTTATATCCTCTGTACTGCGACCATCATTTGTTATTTTACTGCCCAAGTAACAAAACTCATCTACCTCCTTTATTCCTTCGTTTCCCAATCAAATTCCTTCAGCATCGCCTGATTTTCTTACACTGCACTCCATTACCCTAGTTTTGCTCTTGTTAATGTTCATCTTATATGCACCTTTCAGCACACTGTCCATTCCGTTCAATTGCTCTTCCAGGTCCTTTGCTGTATCTGACAGAATTACTATGTCATCGGCAAAACGCAATGTTTTTAATTCTTCACCCTGAACTTTAATCCCTTCTCCAAATTTCTCCTTGCTTTCCTTTATAGCTTGCTCAATGTACAAATTGAATAACAATGGAGAAAGACTACAACCCTGTCTTACTCCCTTTCCAACCACCGCCTCCCTTTCATGCCCTTCAACTCTGACAACCGCTGTCTGGTTTTTGTACAAGTTGTAAATAGCCTTACGCTCCCTATATTTTACTCCTGCTTGCTTTAGAACTTGAAAGAGTTTATTCCAATCAACGTTGTCAAAAGCCTTCTCCAAATCTACAAAAGCTAGAAATGTAGGTTTGCCTTTTCTTAATCTATCTTCTAGGATAAGCCGTAAAGTGAGTATTGCCTCCCGTGTTCCTACATTTCTTCTGAACCCAAACTGATCTTCCCCGAGGTCGGCTTCTACCAGTTTTTCCATCCTTCTGTATATAATTCGTGTTAATATTTTGCAACCATGACTTATTAAACTGATGGTTCTGTAGTTTTCACACCTGTCTGCACCTGCTTTCTTTGGAATGGGGATTATAACATTTTTCTTGAAGTCTGAGGGTACTTCGCCTGTCTCATACATCTTACACACCAGGTGAAACAGGTTTATCATGGCTGGTTCTCCCAGAGACTTCAGTAGCTCTGCGTGAATATCATCTACTCCAGGGGCCTTGTTTCGACTTAGGTCTTTCAGGGCTCTGTCAAATTCTTCTCTCAGTACAGTATCTCCTATTTCATCTTCATCTACATCCTTTTCCCTTCCTACAATATTGTCTCGAAGTTCATTTCCTTTGTAGAGCCCCTCTATATACTCTTTCCACCTTTCAGCTTTCCCTTCTTTGCTGAGAACTGGTTTTCCATCAGTGTCCTTGATATTCATAGAGCTGTTTTTCTTATCTCCAAATGTTTCTTTTATTTTCCTATAGGCTGTATCTATTTTTCCCCTATTTATACATTCTTCTACATCCTTGCATTTGCCTTCTAGCCACTCCTGCTTAGCCACTTTGCACTTCCTGTCAATCTCATTTCTTAGTCGTCTGTACTCCATTTTGCCAGTTTCATTTACTGCATTTTTATATTTTCTCCTTTCATCGATTAAATTTAGTATCTCCTGTGATATCCAAGGATTTTTTGTAGGTCTTGCCTTCCGACCTATTTTGTCCTCTGCTACCTTAACTATTTCATCTCTCAATTTTACCCATTCCCCCTCTACTGTTTTATTTTCCCCGTTTCTGTCAATTGTTGCCTAAAGCTCCCTCTGAAATTCTTAAGAACCCCAGGTTCCTTCAATTTATCCAGGTCCCATCTCCTTATTTTCCTACCTTTTTGTAGTTTCTTCAATTTCAGCCTACAGTTCATAACCAAAAAGTTATGGTCAGAGTCTATATCTGCCCCTGGGTATGTCTTACATTGTAGAACCTGGTTCCGAAATCTATGTCTTACCATTATAAAATCTATCTGGTATCTCCCGGTACCTCCTGGTCTCTTCCACGTATACAACCTTCTTTTGTGATTCTTGAACTAGTTTTTTGGTATAACTAAATTATGTTCGGTGCAAAATTCTACCAGGCGGCTTCCTCTTTCATTCCTTTTGCCCAGACCATATCCTCCTACTATCTTCCCTTCCCTTCCTTGTCCTACTACCGAATTCCAGTCTCCCATAGCAATTAAGTTTTCCTCTCCCTTAATTGTCTGAATAATTTCCTTTAGCTCCTCATATATTTCTTCGATTTCCTCATCATCGGCAGAGCTAGTTGGCTCATTCCACGCTCCGACTTGTAGAATGCCAGTATTGTCTTTCCTGATGATCACATCCTCGTTAGTAGTCCCCGCCCGGAGATCCGAATGGGGGACTATTTTACCTCCGGAATATTTTACCCGAGAGGATGACATCATCATATTTTCATACAGTAGAGCTGCACTTCATCGGGAAAAGTAACGGCTATAGTTTCCCCTTGCTTTCAGCCGTTCGCAGTAGCTATGTGGCAAAGCCACATTAGCTGATGTTACAAGGCCAGCTCAGTCAATCATCCAGACGGTTGCCCTTGTAACTACTGAAAAGGCTGCTGCCCCTCTTCAGGAACCACACGTTTGTCTGTCCTCTCCACAGATACCCCTCCGCTGTGGTTGCACCTACGGTACGGCTATCTGTATCTTTGAGGCACGCAAGCCACCCCACCTCGGCAATGTCTGTGGTTCATAGAGAGAGAGAGAGAGAGAGAGAGAGCGAATTGTGTAGAAAGGAAGCTTAGGAAGGGTTGCTGCTGCGACCCTGACGAATAAACTCACGAAAATGAAATTGGAATTCAAATGTCCAAATGTTTGTGAAGCTTAAGGGACTTAACGGCGGTGTCATCAGTCCCTAAACTTACAAACTACTTATGAACTAGCTAAGACTAAGGACGGCACAAATATCCATGCCCGAGGGGGGATTCGAACCCCCGACCGTAGTGGCCGTGCAGACCGTGACTGGCGGGCAGCATCGCAGTATAGCGCCTCAATGCGCTCCGCCGCGGCAAAATGAAATTGGAGTATGGATCATTAGAAGAACGGAGTTTATCATTGTCGCGTAATTTACTTACGCAGTTTAGATTGTGAGATTTCTCCTCCTAATGCGAAAAATATGCTGAATGCCATCTACATAAGTGTATATGATCTTCATATTGAAATAACAGAAGTTAGAGCTTGATCTGCATCTACGTCTACATGGATACTCTGCAAGTCACATTTAAGTGCATGGCAGAGGGTTCATCGATCTACCTTTATGATATTTCTCTATAGTTCCATTCTCTCATAGCTCCCGGGAAAATGAACACCTAAATCTTTGTGTTTTCGGTCTCTCTTATTTTATTATGATGATCATATCTCCCTACGTAGGTGTGCGCTAACAAAATATGTTTGCTTTCGGAAAAGAAAATCCCTGAAAGAAATTTCGGAAACAGAACTCGTCGCAAAGAAATACGCCTTTCTTTTAATGATTTCCATTCTAACTTATGCATCATTTTCGTGACACTCCACTGTATCGCGATAATACAAAACGATCTGTCCTTCTCTGAACTTTCTCTAAATCATGCCTAACAGTCTGCCAAAATAGGACGCAGAAGTGAAGTGTGGTGTAGGAAGTTTCTCTAGTAGAACTGTTGCATCTTCTAAGCGTCCTGCGAATGATACGTAGTCTTTGGTTCGCCTTTGCTGCAACATTTTCTATGTGTTCTTTCCAATGTAAGTTGTTCGTTAATTGTAACTCCTAAGTATTTAGTAGAATTGACGGTCTGTAGGTCTGACAGATGTATCGTGTAACATGTCCGCCTTCGTAGTCCGGAGGACAGCGTGCTAGATTGCCACGCAGGAGGCTCGGGTTTGGTTCTCGGTCGGGTTGGAGATTTTCTCCTCTCGGGGACTGGGTGTTCTGTCGCGCAAGTCGCCTATGTGGTGTCACCTAAAGACTTAAGACTTGCACTAGGCAGGCCGAACACGACTCAGCTGAGGTGTAACGGCCAACAATGCCACACGAAATCATAACCATTATCGAGTAACATAAGTTTCACGGATTTTTGTAGTGGTCATATGGATGATCTCACATTTATCATTATTAAGGGTCAATTGCCAGTTTTCGCACCAAGCAGATATCTAAATCATTTTGCAGTTGCTTTTTATCTTCTGGTGACTTTACTAACCAATAAATGACAGTATGACACGGGAACAGTCTAATGGCCGAGTGCACCAACTTCGGTCAAAAAGCACGATAATCAAGGGTTCAGAGAACACGGTCAAACGTTAACCGCGGTTAAAACGTCTCTGCGGTGCACCAACGTTAATCACCGGTCAGCAAACCGTCGTCAGCCAATCGTACATTTGATCGTGATCAAGTCCGTGTAGCGCAATGGAAGGCATCCAAGTGATGCAAAGGTGTTAGTTGAGCTTACCTACATGTGTATTCTCGACTATCTTTGGTGAATGACGACAGTACCACGTGATTTGTATGTACAAGATTGTAAATACGGCGGCCACTACGGTCGGGGGTTCGAATCCCCCCTCGGGCATGGATATTTGTGTCGTCCTAGTTCGTAAGTAGTTCATAAGTAGTTTGTAAGTTCAGGGACTGATGACCCCGTAGTTAAGACCCATAGACTATACAAACATTTGAAACATTTGTAAATACGGTAAAATTGCACGACGCTTCTCGCCGGGCTGCAGTGGTTATGTTGGCATCAATGGTAATGACGGCAACTAAAATGACCAATAAATATTTTTTCGTGACAACTTCAATTAAAACAAAAATTATTTTCTTCTGAACGGACAAGGGTACATACAAGAACCTTTCAACCATAGAGCAGGTACAGTATTAATTTTGCTGCGAGTGAAACGAGCAGCAATAAAATTTACTCTGTAGCATGTGAAGAATATTAACGCAATTCTACACTTCATTGTTCATCTGTTGCCAACATAAGCACTGGAGCCCAGCGAGAAGCGTCGTAAAATTTTACCGAATCCAGTCATATTGCAAAGAGAATTGATTATTAAAAAACACCCTAAGACAGATTTATATAATTACTTAAATTATGATTTATTGTTTGGAACAAATCAACTCAAATGTCATTGTTGTTCACAGCGTACTTTCCCATGCACCGCATGTTCACCTGGTAACAGAAATATACAGATAACATGTTTTAATAACACGAAAACTTTACAATTATAGTTACGGAACATATCGTAATTTTTTATTCAAAACTTTTTATGAATTTGATAGTTACCTTACTGGAAATATTCATTAATTATGGCGCGGCGAACTGCTCTTCCTGGCAATGTGTCGTAGCGATATATGTTACTGTTGTCACCAATAAGTATGTTAAATTCACCAGTTGCATATGCTCTTAACGTAATCAATAGTCTGTTCATAGGTGAAATAGGGTTATTTCTATCGGTAGGAAATTCTAACCTGTCACTGATTTGATTTAACATCCACCACACTTTCTTTGGACAAACAAAATCTTTCTTCGAACTTTTTGTCACTGTAATCTTCAAAAGAGTCCCCCTTTCCACAATCACGACGTTCCGGCTTTGATCCCGATTTAAATGATTGAGGTAAAATAAATCTTTGTCAATTCTGTCTAAAACAGCAAAACGCGCCGCCATCTTGATACTGCACACTCGTATAACCCTGGTCATCTCGACAAAACCGGGCGTCAGCCGCGATCAAATTTAACCGCGATCAACTCCCTCGTTTAACTTTGATCTGTGTCGGTGCACCAGAAACCTGACTTGACCACGGTTAAATGCCGACTTGACCGCGATTAACTTTTGACCGAGGTTGGTGCACTCGGCCGTAAGAGAGCTAATCACATTGCCTCCTATATCGTTTATAAAAATAGTAACAGTAGGGGCCCTACAACTGTTCCCTGTGGAAAGCCAGATATAACTTATGTTGTGGTCGATAACTCACCGTAAATTACAACGCACTGTGTCCTTTCTGACTGAAAATCACGAATCCAATCGCACAACTGTGGCGATATTCCATAAGCATGCAATTTGATTAGAAGACGCTTCTGAGGTACAGTTTGAAAAGCGTTCCGGAATCTGTTTGACAACGCTTGTTGATAGCACTCGTCAAATCATGAGAGTAAAGAGCGAGCTGTGTTTCATAGGAACGATACTTTCTGAATCCGTGTTGACTATGGGACAATCGGACAATCGAAGAGATTCAGGGCCAGCAGCGGTGGCCGAGGGGACAGAGGCACTCCAGTCACGGTTTGCACGGCCACTACGGTCGGGGGTTCGAATCCCCCCTCGGGCATGGATATTTGTGCCGTCCTTAGTTTAAGGTAGTAAATAAGTAGTTTGTAAGTTTAGGGACTGATGACCCCGTAGTTTAGTCCCATAAGCTTAACAAACATTTGAACATTTTGATTTTTAAAGAGATTCAGGTTTTCTTTCTTCCGGCGTGCTATCCAAAAAAGGAATGATAGATAATTCGTATAAGTGGTTCGATGAACCATCAGCCAGGCCCTCAGTATTGTTTTCAGAGTAACCATGCAGATATAGACTCTACAAGAGAGGCTAGACGCTACAAGAGAGGCTGACAATATTCTCACGACTACCGCCTGAGACTGTTACCAGTGTCGAGCAGTTTCGTGATGGCAAGTGTCTCGTCTCCGGACGACACGATATGTCGAGAAGCAGCATTGCAACTGCTCCGCGTACGGCGATAACAAAACCCTCTAGACGCCCAACTGGTCATCCTTGCAGTCCCCACAGCGCGCGTGTACCTGACACAAGTCGATATCTTACGCTGAAAGCCACTACCGGTTCTGCTTGATCTTATCAAAGCCATGGCGCTGACGTAAAGCCGTTCCTTGGCGGGACACTCACCAGGGGCACTAAAAGACGACTCAATTAATATGCAGGGTGGACAGTAACAGTATGAAAAGCTTTTAATAGTGTTGCAAGGTAGCTTGTGCTGAGAAATATTTTGGATTTTTTGTGCAAATAATTGTACGCTGCGTCGTTTCCAATTTCATTAGCACTGAAGTTAACCAACAACGTCAGTGCGCATGCAAATGCAAGCGGCCTGTCCGAGACGGCGTTGTCTAACGTGTTCTGAAAACCAAATAAGAGATATAAGATTTGGATATTGGAAGATAGCCAGGTACGAACTCGAGCCAACGGGTCAGCAGTCACGTGCAGTACCATCTTTTTCTTCTGAAAAAAGGGCTTCTTTGATAGCTGTTTGAATTTGCGTGCATAACAAACTTCACTCCTAATGAAATTGTATTTAATTCTTTTGTTTTTCTGTCATTCTTTGCACATCCTACGCTGCTAAACCCTTAACAACTTTTCATGCTGTTTTTGATCATACTGCGTAGTTAACACTAACCTGCGTGTGTCTCTCAAACTACGGAACCAAGACACACCTATCTCTTCCTCCCTCTCTCTCTCTCTATTCCTTTATTCTATTCCGACTCTTCATTACCCCATGAACCAAAACAAGCCACTTTCCAGTGTCCTTTCTCTAGTAGACCTTCCAGGTTGGAACACGTTGCATCTGCGATGCCTTCGATCCACCTCATCCTCTGCCAGTCTGCTTTTAGTGCCTTCGATACTCCCCAGTATTAATTTTTTTCCATTGAGGCATGTCTCCGTATTATGTATCCAAAAAAGGATAGCTTTTGTTTTAATATTAGAGCAATCTGGTTTTATTTGCTGTAATATAGATCTGTTGGTTCTCTTTGCCGTCTATGGAAATCTAAGAATTTTCCTCCAGCATCATAATTCAAAGAAGTCAATTCTTCGCCGCTCAGCCCTTCTAATGGTCTAGGTAACACGTCCATACATCACAACTGGGAAAACCATAGCCTTCACAGTACGTACTTTGTTGCTTAAGTTATGTCTCTGGACCTTACAATCTTTTGAAGGTTTGACTCGCCTTTCTATTGAGCAACAATATCTCCTGATTTCGTGGCTGCAGTCGTCCATTATCAGAGATCTGGGAATCGAGATAACTGAATATGGACAATACCTCCAGGGATTCTCCTCCCATGCCCCATGAATTAATAACAGATGTAGCTGCCATAATTTTCATTTTTTTTTTTCACATTTAGCCTGAGACCGGCCTTTTCACTTTCGTTTTTCACCCTCAGCAAGAGAGTCTTTAATTCTTGTTCACTTTCTTCCAGCAGTATGGTATCATCTGTATATCTGAGGTTTTTTACATTTCTTCCAGCTATTTTAATTCCCGTCTCTGTGTTCACCTGGCCTGTCATTCCTCATAACGTGCTCTGCAAATATATTGAATAAGACACACATACAATAGATTTATACAGTTATTATTATTCATAAAGTGCCGGAAAAAATTAGTACACTCCCTTACAGTTTACCATTTCACTCGATTTAGTGCCGAAATATTGCATATGAAAAAGATGAAATTATTACATTATCAAATCTATATATCAAGCGTTAGTGAGGTTCCAGGTGTCACTCCACGCTGAAACAGCACGGGCGGCAATTCAGGCGCTGATTCTACCATCCATTCCATCATACAGATGGCGAATACTGCCTTGGGATACATTACCCCACGCCTGCACGACCTGTTCACTTAGTACTGCAAGAGTTGTGGCTTAACGATCAGCATTTCATATTTGTGTCATATGTCCCAATATATTCCACTCGCGCTCAATTGGAGAAAAGTCCGGAGATCTTGCAGGCCAGGGAAATTGCTGTACATTGCAGAACACGTTGACTTTCAAACGCAGTGTGCTTAGGAGCATAACCCAACTGGAACAACAAATCAACTTTCTGCTTCGAAAATGGCAAAAGAACGGGTCTTAAAACACTGTGCACGTATCGAGAGCTGATCTGAGGTCCATCAACCGAAGATGAACGAAAGTTGTAACCAGGCCCGCACGGCAGGAGGGGGCACGCACGCACAACGCCCGCCCCTCCGCAATGTTTGGACTTACAGTACCACGATTGGCTAACATCTGCGCTGCGTGCATGCCCAGAAACTCGTGTATGGGTGTGAGAATGTTCATGTGACCATTGTAACTAGCATCGTTGCACAAATGACGTAGCACATCCAACTTGTTTGACAATTCTCTGAAAGGACAATCCCGCCACTCATAAAGACACAATTCGACCCCTCTCCAACTAGCCCAGTTGGCTACAGAAAGGAAGAATGTGTCTCCAGGCCATGGCACTTGTTTGCTTCACTCGCTCATATCACATTTCCTTATGGCTGTTAATACTTCCTATGGCGCTATGGCAGCTTTGTTACTTCTCGTAAGTGCATTTGCAATCCCCCAAGTCGTTTTCCCAGGAGTAATTTTTTTTATTCCGGTAGTGTATTAGCTGAGCCCCCATCTGGGACTGGTGAATAAACGCTGTGATACTGTGATGAAAGGCAAACACATCGAAAGTTCATCCTAGAGTAAGGGAGGGGATTGTCGAATAGGTCTAGTAATGTCGGAAAGCAATTTTCATGACCATCCAGTGATCCACCTGGTGTGAAAGTCTTGAATTACGTCCTCTACAAGTAGACAAACATCTGTAAGGGCCGCCATTACGATTGAGTGTTCTGTTGTGTGCGAGAAGCCTGATTTCCAGTTCTCTACAAATATCAAACTTTTGAAGGGTAAGTAAAGTGATTTTGTGGTTACTAGTTATTAATATTTGTGCCCCGTGTAAAATGCACTCATTCATAGACCATGAACGTGGCTTCTTAATTCCATAACTGTAGAAATGCTGCAGACAATATATGTCAGTTAGACGGTTTGTTATTTTTTACGTGTGTAGTATGATAATCTCGGACACTAGCTTACGGCAATGTTGAATAGTATCTGACATTAGCTGCTACATTTTAGTACAGCGCGTTTTTTAGAGGGTAGCTCAAACTGTATCCCATAAACAGAAACATTTCCAGGATTTTGATTTTCATGGAGCCGAAGGAGTGGAAGAAAGTATCAAAGTTATGCAGCCAGATGAAGCAAGCACCCTGGTGCAGATTATAATTCATTGACAGTATTCAGCTGCAGAGGCTCTACTCCACTATCGGTCACCCGCTCAGAAAAACGTGATGTGAATATAGGTCAGGAACTTAGTGATGACGTATCAACAGTTCCTACTCTGAAAAAAAAAGAAAAAAAACGGCATTGTAGCGTGGCAGACCCAAAAGCTCAGCAGCTCTCATTACAGGATCCTCTTATAAGCGGAAGCTGGAGGAATCCATTACTAAGGGAACAGACTGCAAGCTGCTTCAGAATTCACAACATATGCCCAAAATACTGCTAAAAAATTTGAAAAATTAAAAATGCGAGCAGCAGTTTGGTAGCTGAAATTCACAACGCTGAAGATGTGATATGTACATACTGATCACGAAAATTCTCTGACGATATACAAGGTGAACAGTAGCTGCAATGTAGTATTTGTGAAGACTGGTTTCATGCCGATTTTTTACGAGCATATGGTCAACAATTTGTGTGTGATTACTGTTAGAAACTGATGTAAACTATACGTAACTACCTATTCATGATATAAATACATAAAGACGTTGTTTGTATCCGACATTACCCACCCTTCCTTTCATAGCTGATCATCGTTCTATTTTGCCTTGACGACCTGTACAGCCAATATTTATTATGTGGATTGCCTAATTCCCTTTACAAAATATGTAGGACGGCCGACGGTTATTCTAACGATAAGTAATATAACTAATTGAATTAAAAAACCAATAAAAATATTAAAATTAATAAATCTTTGTGTGCTGTTGGGGGGAGGGAGGGTCTTGAACCCCATTAGCACCCCCGTGTCAGAGCTACTGTATGTGATGATCTTCACAGACGCAATGTTGTCAGACCAACATCTTCCAGGACGTTTGCAGAGCTGGAGGTTACACTCATAGAAGAACGATCAAATATTCCTCAAGTGCTGATTCATAACTTCATACTCTCCATGCCAAGCAGGTGTGCAACTGAACTGGCCGTCGGAGATGATCACACACTATATTACATGTTAGCCCAATGGTACCTCGCGCTAAGTAAACGCCATCTAAACATGAGGTAAAGAGTTGAGAGAACAAAATATCGTAGAATATCACATACCAATTACAACTGTAACCAAAATCTGAATAAAATACGTTACAATATGCATATTGTGTATAGCAGTGCTTTCCAAACTTTCCCTCATGGCGACACTCTTTTATAGCTTACAGTTTTGCGCGACACCCTTTCACTAATATAAATACATGCGGTAGAATTTAGATGGTTCTAGCGGTGAGGGGGCGGGGAATGGAAATAAAGTATCGCTTAAATGTAGTTTGTAAACGAAACTGAAATCCTCGTACGCATTGAGATGTTTAATGTTGATCATGAGTGCAGCAATTACGTACACTCATCGCAAGGAAAGGAAACATTAGGAACTACGGAGATGTACAACAGAGTAACACCGCAGACAACAATGCCTAACTCACACAGTAATACTTGCTTCTTCTACATGCGACCCAACTTTCGGAAGAAGAAACTGAATTTCGGAAACCGTTTTTCTCCGTCGTGTGTACAAGTCAGGGCCAGATACGGTTTTGCTGGATCGATTGAAAACGGCATCTAGAAATTAGCTGCTCGGATTTCTGATTTAGACAGCACAGTGGCTGTTCCCTTCCAGATAAATATTATCACATTATTTTCAGAAATAAAGAGGATGTATTTATGACAAGTGATGAATTATTATTTAAGTTCTATTGTTAGGTTTCTTGCTTCACCACGACCTCTGAAGTCCAGACATATTCGGAAAAAATGGATAAATATTTGTGACTAGTAAGGATATGAATGTCATTTATGGTCCAAGAATATGTTACATAAAGGAAACCGAGAAACAAAAATTAATGCATACCAGGGTTCGAACCAACGATCACTGCATTTAAAATACTACTCTCCGTTAAACACCCGGCCATACTCCTTACTAAACATCGCTACTGAATAGCTTTAGTCAGTGGACAATTGTGACTGCTTTTACGATCTGTAACAGCTTTTACAGCCACTGTGTCATTGATTGACATTTAACAGTAAGAAACGGTACCGAGGGAATGTCTACTGCTGCTGAAGCAGAACTGCCTCCTAGCGACTGAGCACGCGATTAATGTGCACCGATCATTCCTTTAATACGTAATCTGTGGGGCACTGAATGAAGAGAAGGATGATTAGCTGCAGGCGAGTCTTCAGGGTAGTATGAAGGATATTTTGTGTTATTTAATGACGAGTTCTTTTTTTTTTTTTTTTTTTTGTTTAGAGTCTAAATTTGTTATTCTCGCGACATCCTTGATATTGCTACGCGACACCCAGTTTGGAAAGCTCTGGTGTATAGTATCTCACCTAATCAAAATGTTCTAATGTTTGTAAGGCTTATGGGATTTAACTGCGGGGTCATCAGTACCTACAGTTACAGTACTTATGAAATAACTTGTACTAAACAAAACGCAAACATCCATGCCCGAGGGAGGATTCGACGCTTTGACGCGGAAGGTCGCGCGATCCGCAACGTGGCGCTCCAGACCGCTCGGTTACTCCCATGCGGCTCTCACGCGATCCCCTGTTTGGAGCAGTGCAGTTAGAGTCTGCCGCTAGTCTAACCTACTTGGGTCCCAAATGGCAACCAGGTGCCACGTGCCGCCCAACAGCGCAGCGGTGTTTTATCGCCGGCAGAGCAGACAGAAGGCTGTCGCGGCTCTCTCTATTGAGGGCGCTGCGTGCGGCCACATCGGGGGCACACGGGTGGCGCGGAGGGGCCTTGCCACGTGCTGACCGCCGAGTCGGGCGCACTCGCCGATTTCACTTCTGCACGCCGTTCCGCGTCCACCACGCTTTGTGGGAACCACGAATGAAGGGCAACAGGCGGATTGTGTTTTTCTCCACTTCAAAAAGGCGTTCGACGCGGTGCCACACTGCAGACTGCTAACGAAGATACGAGCTTATGGAATACGTTCACAGATTTGTGGCTGGCTGGAAGACTTCCTAAGTAATAGAACGCAGTACGTTGTTCTCGACGGCGAGTGTTCATCAGAGACGAGTGTATCGTCAGGCGTGCCCCAGGGGAGTGTGATAGGACCGCTATTATTGTCTATCTATATACATGATCTGATGGGCAGAGTAAGTTGTAATTTGCGGCTGTTTGCTGATGATGCTGTGGTGTATGGGAGGGTGTCATCTTTAATTGACTGTAATAGCATACAGGATGACCTAGACAAAATTTTTAGTCGGTGCGAAGAATGACAGCTAGCTCTCAATGTAGAAAAATGTAAGGTGATGCGCACGAGTAGAAAAAACAGTCCCATAATGTTTTAATACAGCATTAGTAGTGAGCTTCTTGATGCTGTCGCGTCGTTCAAATATCTAGGCATAACAGTGTAGAGCGAAATAAAATGGAACGAGCATGTAAGGACAGTTGTGAGTAAGGCAGACAGCCGACTTCGGTTTATTGGGAGAATTTTGATAAGATGTACTTCACCTGTAAAGGAGACCGCGTATAAAACGCTTGTACGACCACGTCTTGAGTATTGCTCAAGTATTTGGGACCCGCAGCAGATCGGTTTGAAGGAAGACATAGAGGCGGTTCAAAGGCGAGCAGCTACATTTGTTACCGGTAGGTTCGACCAATGCGCAAGTGTCACGGAAATGCTACCGGCAACTCAATTGGGGATCGCTGGAAGAAAGACGACGTTCTTTTCGTGAATTTCTGTTAAGTAAATTTAGAGGGCCGGAATTTCAAGCTGAGTGTAGTACGATCTTTCTGCCGCCTACTTACATTTCGCGTAAAAATCACAAAGAAAAGATAAGAGATATTAGGGCTCGTACGGAGGCATATAGGCATTCTTTTTTTCCTCGTTCAATTTGGGAGTGGAATAGGAAAGGAAATGCCTAGTAGTGGTACAGTGTACCCTCCGCCACGCACCTTACGGTGAATTGCGGAGTATGTATGTAGATGTAGATGTAGAATTGCCAGCGATGCCAAGCACTTAAATGTGAATTGCAGAGTATCCCATGTAGACGCAGATGAATTTCTAAATCAAACCATATTTTATATAGGATGTTTCACTAAGTGTGTTTGCCTCTGTAACTTATAAAATAATAGGTGACGGGAAATTTTAATGCGGTAAGTCAACACAAGAAATGTTACACTTTCTACGGAGCTATGAACATAGTTAATTGTATCATTTTCCAAAGAGTTACACCACAAAGATATATTTTTTAAATGGAACAATAGTTTTTTTCTATCGTGTATTGGATTCGTTTTAAACCAGCTGCGTCCAAATCAATTTAAACTACATTCCTATCACTGTTAGTTTGGGAGCTACAACCCTTAAAAGTTCCGGGGGCGGAGGCTGCGATAGCGTTGCTGACTGGCCGAGTGGCTATCCCCTGGGGCACGGCCCACTGTCTCATGACCACCAGCCAGTGAGCTACGCTATCGTAGCCTCCGCCCCCTAAACTTTGAAGGGTTGTATCTCCCAAACTAACAGTGATAGGAATGTAGTTTAAATTGATTTGCACGCAGTTGGTTTTAACGAATACAATGCACGATAGAAAAAAACTATTGTTCCATTTAAAAAATTATATCTTTGTGCTGTAACTCTTTGGAAAATGATACAATTAACTATGTTCATAGCTTCGTAGAAAGTGTAACATTTCTTCTGTTGACCTACCGCATTAAAATTTCCCGTCACCTATTATTTTATAAGTTACAGAGGCAAACTTAGTTAGTGAAACACCCTGTATATACAGGGTGTCCCAGCTATCTTGTCCACCTAAAATATCTCTGGAACAATAACAGCTATTGGAAAACAACTATCACCGGTATCAATGTGCGGCTGGGGCCCATGAATGTACATATTTGAAAAAATTCTAAAACGAAAGGAAATGTGTTTTTTAACACTAACTTATGTTTTTTTTAAATAGACACCCTATATTTTTTCCTCAGCAATACATAACGTGACAAATCACATAAACAACAGCGTTGATTGCATCACAATATTCCAATTACATCCCGAGATATTGCGACGCGAAGTTGACGCTTGAAAAACCCGAAATGCGCTGCTAGCGCACGGCCTGAGGCTCATGCAAGAACCCCATGCTGTGTTTACTTTTTATTTGCAGACTGACTTTCAAACATCGCCACATGTTTACATTATAGTTGACAACTAGAATGTGCAGGAGCCCCTGGAAGAACACGCGCTCTCTTGTAGTCAAAGTAATCTCTTACAATAATGCTGAAAGAAAGCGTAGATAACGACCTGTAAAATGATGCTTTAACACATTAGGTGCAATCAACTGATTGTCTATCAAACCACGCCGCACATTTACAGAGAAGGGTTGTTGAAAAGTGTCTCCACAATGACAAGTGGGTTTCCTTCGGACCACGAATTTGAATTACGAATGTTATTGATGCCAACACGAGACAAGTGGTTTCATTAGTACGGATTACTTAACGATTTACAAATATCCACCGACAAAATTCTAATCGTTATCTTGATCTCCTACTTGAAGGTGTTGAATGAGCCGTAAATTATATCGCTGGCTCCCGTGCATACGTAATGTTCGCCGTATTCTTGTATGTAGAACACCGATACGCACAGAACTTCTACGTACGCTTGCTGAATATCTTCTTCATCCACAGTCTTTTCATTTAGAGGTTCAAATGCAATATGAATGCTGGACACTGAACCAGTGTCATGCAGTGTACTGTACAAAGGAAACAGCATTGAATCTCGGAATCTGCTGTTATGAAATCGTATGCCGTATAATTTACAAGCAGCAGCAGCGTTTTCATGTCAAAACTCACGCACTGTGGTATAGTAGACTTGTCCAACAAAACACGATGAAACCTTCAATGTAAATTACAGCATGATTTCGCAACTTGAACATTAACAATAATAAGCCCATAGCAAATGTACCAACACTAGAATCGAAAATGCATTGAACTCATAAAAATTGAGACACATGTTTTTATTACAATTCTTCGAAACTACCGCCTCCTAAAATATTTACTATTCTTCCTGAACACCCTGCTGATTGTCATACGCCTGAGTCAGTTTTACTCAAAAAATTGCAGCATTCAATGAAATTTACTTAGCCTAACATAATAACACACAGCAAGGTAGTGTACGATGTGGCGTGGCCGGCCGCGGTGGCCGAGGGGACTGAGGCGCTCCAGTCACGGTCTGCACGGCTACTACGGTCGGGGGTTCGAATCCCCCCTTGGGCATGGATATTTGTGCCGTCCTAGTTCGTAAGTAGTTCATAAGTAGTTTGTAAGTTTAGGGACTGATGACCCCGTAGTTAAGTCCCGTAAGCTTAACAAACATTTGAACATTTTTGATGTGGCGTGTGAACTCAAGCGCAGAATAGCATCAACTGCCCATCTTAAAAATCCAGTTTATAATTTAAACCACATAAAACATTCAATAAAAAAACATCTGACTATAGGCAGTTTACCTTGTAAAAAAACCATTATGAAGTCAAACAATATATTTCAGTCATTTTAGACAAAATATTGTAGACATCTGCATTCCTTGAAAGATGTGGATTCCATTCTGTTCAAGAGAAGCATTCTTGTCTTGGACATCCTGCATGGAATTAATTCTTATCATTGGTGCTTCTCGTATGTTTTAAGAGGCCACAGTGTGAATTAAAATACAGTTTCGGTTACTAAAGTCACCCGAAAATCAAAAGCTGCAAAGCGATTTAGATATCTGCGTGGTGCAAAAATTGCCAGTTGACGCTGCATAATGGAAACTGTGAAGTCATCTGTATGAGGTCTAAAACAAACTCCTTTAAACTGCATTTAAACGATAAATCATTCAAACATAAAGGCCTTAAATCCAACTGAATATCTAGGAATTACAACTTAATTGTACAGAACACTTAGAAAATATCGTAGGAAGGCGAACCGAAGGCTACTTGTCATTGGCAAAAAAAGAAAAAAAACTTAGAAGATGCAATGGTTCAACTACAGAAACTGCCTACACTACAGTTGTGCGTCCAGTTTTGGAGTATTGCTGCGCATTATAGGATCCTCACCAGTTAGGACTGAGGAGGACATAGAAAAGATTCAGAGATGGGCGGCTCCTTACGTATTATCGTGATGCAGGGAAGAGAATCTTTAAAAGAAAGGCGTTATTCATCGCGACATGATCTAGTTGTGGAATTTCTCTCACCAACCTTCTCCTCCGAATGCATACACTTTCTGTTAGCACCCAGCCAAAATAAGAGTCATTAGATCTTAAACGGAAAGATATAAGTGTTCCTTTTTCGCTCACGCTATTAGAGAATGGACTGTAGATAAATATTAGGAAAGCGGTTCGATATCCCTAGACCGACAAACTACTTATGAACTAGCATACACTAAAGACGGCACAAACATCCATGTCCAAGCGGGGATATAGTGTTCCGGCTATCTTGTCCACCCAAAATATCTCTGGAACAATAACAGCTATTGGAAACGACTTTCACCGGTATTAATGTACGGCTGGGATCCATGAATGTACATATTTGAAACATTCTAAAACGAAAGCAAATGTGTTTTTTAACACAAACTTATGTTTTTTTTTTTAAATGGACACACTATATTTTTTCTTCAGCAATCCATAGCGCGACAAATCATAAACAATGGCGTTGATTGCATCGCAATATTCCGATTACATCCCGAGATATTGCGACGCGAAGTTGACGCTTGAAAAACCCGAAATGCGCTGCTAGCGCACGTCCTGAGGCTCAGGCGAGAACCCCATGCTGCTCAGGACGTGCGCTAACCACGCGTTTCGCGCATTTCAAGCGTCAACTTCGCGTCACAATATCTCGGGATGTAATCGGAATACTGGGATGCAATCAACGCCATTGGTTATGTGATTTGTCACGCTATGGATTGCTGAAGGAAAAATACAGGGTGTCCAGATAACCTACTCAGCCATCTTTTAGGTGACGACAAGGTGTTCATCTTGTCTACATACATATAAACGAAAACTTACAACACGTGGAATTGGAGATCTCAAGATGTTTTAAATAACTGAATTCGAAAACAAAATAATATCTGCATAGCGGGATTCCAACCACAGACTCTATGGTTGTGAGGGCAGAACGCTACCAACTGAGATACACCGATAGACGCTGCAAATGTTTTAATTATTGGTACTTGCGTGTAATTGGAAAACTTCAAAGTCGATTTTATCGATAATTTTTGAGAGTTGCGTCGAATGGCTTTGTCTGATTGTTATTTAAGTTCTGATCTTCACGTACCATAAATATTTAAAAAATTATAAAATCCGATACCCATGTCAGTCGTGTCTTCCCTGGTCGATGAACCGGACGAGGTAGTCCAGTTCCATCACCTGCTCGTTCACCGGACCTCAAATGGGACCATCTCGAAAGTATTGTGTATGCAGAGCCGATTCCAGACGTGAAGACATTGGGCAGGTGCAGCGTATTCAAGCTTCACGCTGCCTTTGCCACAGTTCCGATGCAGCGTGGTCAATGTGAGCGTGTGAGACAGAACACGCTACGGCGTGCACACCGGAATCTCTGTAACGAAGTATCATTGAGTAAAGGATTTCTAGCATGGAAACCATGCACCTCCGGACGAATGTTCATGAGGTTTTTTATGTTCTGTAACCTATCCTCGATCAGCAAATAGATGCAGGGAGGGAATGGCTGCATGGTGTAAGGCGCCATGCTGTGGGCTGCGCGGCCGCTCCCGCTGGAGGTTCGAGTCCTCCCTCTGGCATGTGTGTGTGTGTGTGTTCTCAGAATAAGTTAGATTACGTAAGTTTACTGACCGATGAGCACTGCTGTTAGGTCCCATAACTTTATAAACATTTAAACCAATGGAGCTACAGACCCAACCATCAACTATAAATTTATAATAAAAGAAATCTTTCGTAAATACCAGAAGAGTAATTTATGAAAGCTACTGTAAGGTGAGTTCTATAAAGAGTCATTCTTACGGTACAGTAATAAAGCATACTATTTTTACTGTACAGCAGTGTTTTTCAACGTTTTAGAATATGCGACCCCCTCCCAAGAAAAAACATTCTGGCGACCCTCCTTCAAACAAAAATATTGCGGAGACCCGCTCCCTCCTCACGAAGCGAAACAAATCAAAGTTATCGGAAAGGAAACTAATTTTATTTTCTTTCTGTTTCTTCATCTTTCTTTTTAATTGTTGGACGAAGGTTGTTTCTTTTTCCGGACTGGTAGATATATTCTGTTTTTACGTGATTTCCGTTGGGCCTGGTGACCTCTAGTTAAAGTGCTTGGCAGGAAACCAAAAGGTCGCGAGTTCGAAACCGAGCAGAATTCGGAATATTTTAGTCTGCGTTTTGACCCAGGCTTCACCTCTCAATAATGTGACGAGTCGCCACGTGGTTCGGATTGCACATTAAACTGTAGGTCCCCTTTCCTCGGTTGGATAACAGGGGTAGGTTAGCAACACGCAAGTCGCCGAAGTGGCGTCCAATTGAAAGAAAGACTTGCACCAGGCCAATGAGCCACAAGAAATTATTATTATTATTATACGTGATTTCCGACAGAAAAATATACTTTGTTAACGACTATTTCACATTTCTGGTAAGACCAAGAAGCGAATTATGCTGATTAAGAAAGATACCGCTGTACAGAAAATTTGTAAAGAAGCAGACTTTTAAGAATTTTTCTGAATTACTTATGGCTACAAATTCTTTTCCTGAAAACAGTTTTCAGACTTTGTGCTTATTCATCATTAATACATTGCATTGTAAAACAATTTATGATCTATTCAATTGATAATGAATATTACACAAAGGAGTCGTTAAGTTCAAAATTAAATAAATTTCACTTAGGCATGAGTATTTTATATTACTGAACCGCTAGTTACTTTACGGTGCAACTACTTCCTCCTATGCGGGCAACAACCCCCCCCCCTCAAAAAAAAAAAAAAAAAAAAAAAAAAAAAAAAAAAACCTCGCGACCTTGGGCCGATAAATGCGTAGTTCTTCAAGTGGCGCTCGCCTTAACCCTTAACTGCTATAGACGTTGACAGGAACGCAACTACTATGGAGGGGTCTCTCAGACCGCTCTCTTATTTTCCATATATTAAACTAGTGTTTTGCTAAATATATATTTTCATGACTTCCTGTTGTTCATTACACATCTTAGAGGTGGCATTAGTAGAAATTTGACTTTTTTTAACAATTTAGTATCAGTAACATGACGACAAGTAAAACACAGCGCAATTTGCAGTAGATTTTTATTTTTTGTGCTTTGGAAAGAACGGCAAGTAATTATTTCTTTACACACCCACAATCATTACAGTGATTATATTACAAATTCAAATCGTGATTAGATAAAATAATCCCATTTGAATTATAGTAAATTGTATGCGAATTCTCCTTTCCATTTACGATTCTCCCCGAAAGGTTGCCACATTTTCCTTATAAAACAAAAAGTACAAACTAAAGATATCCTTCTGTGTGCCACTAAACACTCTTTTAGTCGCTTTGACCCCGCATACACTTCGTGCTTAGCAGGCAGCGCTCACGAAGCCGACTGGCCAGGCGCTATAAGGCAGAGCCTGCGCCATCGGCACGCAGACACTATGGTCGGTCAGTGAGGCCGCACAAGGCTCATAAATACGGAACAAAGAGCAGCAACACTGCAAAATGGTGGCACGTGGACCTTGTCGGCCACCAGGAAGGTACACGGAAGAGTCCTGTTAGCTTGGCAGGGGTGTGTCAAATATCTCGACTCAAAAAGTCGTAGCGGTCTGAGAGACCGCAGATAGTAGTTAAGGGTTAATTACAATGTCATTTGAACCCCTTAGGGTAGAAAAAAACTTACCAAATTCTTCACGTAGATAGGTGAATACTGAAGGAATGCAACAGTGTTCTTAGCAAGTACAATACGTATTGTGTTTGTATACAAATAATAATTGAAACTATTACTTTCATACGAAATTAAAATTACAACATGAAAAAGTTAGTCGCCTGCCACTTTTTTGTTTTGTGGCCAAGAAATTTTCGTCATTGAGGAAGTTGTAGATAATGAAATGAACTTTACTTTTTATTTTAACAACTTTTTTATAGCTCCCCTAGTTTTCTCACAGTTTTCTCAATAGAGCGGTGGAACTTTTCAAATTCTACTCGTTACTTTCAGAGAGCTTGCCCACCAGCGAGCACAGATTCTGTTGCCCACTCACCTTGTACTTTGAGACCAATTTTGAGCCGGCCGCGGTGGCCGAGGAGACTGAGGCGCTCCAGTCACGGTCTGCACGCCCACTACGGTCGGGGGTTCGAATCCCCCCTCGGGCATGGATATTTGTGCCGTTCTTAGTTGTAGCTAGTTCATAAGTAGTTTGTAAGTTTAGGGACTGATGACCCCGTAGTCTAGTCCCATAAGCTCTACAAACATTTGAACCAATTTTGATAAACATTTGTAATTTTGGATACAATTTTCGATATCCAATGACTTAACACTTTTTATTTATTTCATTACTAACTAGCTGAGCCGCCCGGGCTTTGCACGGGTAATCTTTAAACTTCTTTAACTCGAGAATTGCAAAACGTATCGTGATGCGGTTTCTTTCAAATTCTTCGGTATTATCCTTTCTTCAATGTAGGCTATATTAAATGCCAATACGAAAATGAGATTAATTGAAATAAGAATAATAATGGAGAATGGTTTACCTCTTCCGCACTTTCGTGACCTTTGTATCGTAATCTATGAGACTTGCACCGAAGTACATAGTATAGAATTACAGAACTCACGACGATTTAAAATAAAAAGACCGTGAGGTCATATGTGTAACTTTTATAGATCTCCCACAATTACTGTATCTGTAGTCTGAAGCCGTCTGGTGCCATCGCTTTAGAAAAGAAAAATGATAAATATTTGTGGTGGTATTTTTTTATTTATCTTTTTATTTTATTTATTTATTTTAGATGTTTGAGAGTTCTGCAAGTTTATACTACGTACACTGGTCTAGCTCTTATAGTTTAGGCACCAGAGCTGACTAAATTGTAGAAGTGGTAAACGATTCTACGTTATGATTCTTATTTTAGTTTTTTTTTCATATATTCGTATTGACATTAAATATAGCCTAAGATTATCCCAGGATTCTAAAGAAGAAATCGCATGAAGATACGTTCGCTACTCCTCGAGTTGTAAAAGATTGATGGGACAGAGGAAAATTATGCTTCTATTTTATATAATAGTCTGATTTGCCATCCCTAGCTGAAATTTGTAATTATTTACGGCAAAAGTAGATTGTCAAAAAGGAACGCCTTAAAATATATAAAAAAGGAATTAACAGACTGCGAACTTTCTTTGAATGTAAGCCACATCTTATCCACACTCACTTTGTTAGTTTCGAAATTGACAAGCAGGCCACTGAACAAGTGAATATATTTAAATGTTTAGGTTTCAGTATTACAAATATGGCATACGATGAAATCCAGAAGAAGTTAGACCTATTTAACTATTTCTGTTGACCTCTACAGAGAACATTGGGGGAAAAAGTCCACGGTGATACTAAACTAATGTTTTATAACACTATGGCTATACCATCACTGCACTATGGTTCCGAAACTGGACCGTTAAGAATAGAGATGAGAAGAAACTAGAAGCTTGTGAAATTAATTCTCTTAGATAACGTGGCTGGATATGCTTTCATAAATATCCACTCCGAGTGCCAATCACGTCAATTGACGGGATAAAAAAAATTTCTGTAGAAGCCAATCACGTCATTTGACGTGATCTTTGCTTTCGTGCTTTTCGTGCTTTTGCTTTCTAGTTTATTGACGGGCTAGATCTACCTTAAACACCTTACTTGGTAAACCTAGTGTCTAAACCAGCCTATAGATCTTTTATTTAGTTTCTAAATCGTCCGACTGGTCGCATTCATTGTATCAACAAGGGGCAGGTAGAAAGTGGTGTCCGCTCACTCAGTAGGTAAATCGGACATGGCTTCACGCAAATTATTGTCCCCGAAAGTACTGAGAGGTGACTATAACAGAGGGATGACACTGCAACATATCGTAGTGACTCTACAGACTGTTTGCGAAGTAGAGAAGTTTTTAGTGGGGCCCTTGGCGTCGGAGTTGTATGTGATTTAGATGCTCTGTGTTCAGTTCTGGATTTATTTCAAACATCAGACAATTCTTTACGCCAGACTGAAGATAAAGAAACTAAGTGAAGCTGGGGTTACTCCTGCAAGCAGAATGTCTGGCACTCTAAGGGATGGAATGGTTTACATGGCCGGCAGTCAAAGTGTTAACTGAATATGCAGAACATAATTACAACAATGAAACAATGACAGCTGAGATGTAAAAAACACATATACCGTTTACCAGATGGAATAATTCAAAATGTTCAAATGTTTGTAGAGCTTATGGGACTTAACTACGGGGTCACCAGTCCCTAAACTTACAGACTTCTTATGTACTAGCTAACACTAAGGACGGCACAAACATCCATGCCCGAAGGAGGATTCGAACCCGCCGGCCGCGGTGGCCGAGCGCTCTGCGGCACGCCAGTCAGTTTGCACGGCCACAACGGTCGGGGGTTCGAATCCCCCCTCGGGCATGGATATTTGTGCCGTCCTTAGTATTAGCTAGTTGATAAGTGGTTTGTAAGTTTAGGGACTGATGACCCCGTAGTTAAGTCCCATAAGCTATACAAACATTTGATTTTTTATTCGAACCCCCGAACGTAGTGGCCGTGAAGACTGTGACTGGCGCGCCGCACACGGCTCGGCCACCGCGGAATAATTAGTAAAGCTCTAAAGCAATATAAACGAAAAACGAAAAGATCTTTAGGAAGACCGATGACCAGTTTTTGAGGAAACGAGCCAAATGGCTCTTTCCTGATGTAAAATTATTATTATTATTGTGTCTACAGACCTTTCAATGGACTTTTAGCTTAAGACAATCTTACTGTTGAGTAATGAAAATCATTTTTTTCTTCAAATCAAATTTTCAATGTTGGTAAGCTTAAGGGGCGAAACTGCTTAAACTAACTTATGCCAAGGATAACACACACACACACACAAAACACATGCGCTAAGGAGGACTCGAACATCCGTCGGGAGCGGCCGCGCATACTGAAAGAGGACTTCCGAGACGGTGCGGCTATTTTCTTTTCCTGTCGTAGACTAATTATTAACATCAAATGTTTCAAATGTTTGTATAGTTTATGGGACTTAACTACGGGGTCATCAGTCCCTAAACTTACAAACTACTTATGAACTAATATTAAGGACGGCACAAATATCCATGCCCGAGGGGGGATTCGAACCCCCGACCGTAGTGGCCGTGCAGACCATGACTGGAGCGCCTTCCCCTCGGCCACCGCGGCCGGCTAATTATTAACATCAGTGTTCCTTTTGCACTGTAGTGGATTAATTAAGAGACTTCATAAGGGAATAAATATACTGTGACGTAGCATTCACAGTTCCCATGATGTCTCCGTGATGATGGCAATTTAACAGAATTTGCTGGAAGCAGGCTGATCACAGGCCCAGCTCCCAACCACGACACGTGCCGGACATGCTGCAGCTGCCTCGACCTACAAACAGTCCTGGCTGAGATATGCAACTCGCCACTTGAAAGTAATCGCGTAATAAATTACGGCCGAAACTGAGAAACCGGTGTGACTGCAAGTATCAACAAATCCTCGCCGCTGCTAACCCTTTCTCTACGATGCCACACGCCTGCTTCTATCGCATTTCCCTTTTCAGCAAAGAAACACCAAAATAGTGACCGATGAAAAATTACAAGTATTATACCCGCAAACTGGATGGCAAGAATCTGCACTGCAAATGTTTCAAATGATTGTATAGCTTATGGGGCTTAACTACGGGGTCATCAGTCCCTAAACTTACAAACTACTTATCAACTACCGTATCCTAAGGACGGCACAAATATCCATGCCCGAGGGGGGATTCGAACCCCCGACCGTTGTGGGTGTGCAGACAGTGACTGGAGCGCCTCAGTCCCCTCGGCTACTGCGGCCGGCTAAACTGTACTGCCTTTATTTAACTGTGGACATGAAGTGTGTGTGTGTGTGTGTGTGTGTACAATAATAGTCAGTGAGCCACTTTCTTTGTGTGGTACTACTGTTATAGGTCCCTTCGTCCCATTCAAGAGTTGTGCGTAAGAAGACAGACTGTCGGGGAGTGTACGTATGAGCTCTGACTTGTTATTTCACGAAATTTGTATGGTAAGCAGTATGTAGGCTCCCTTTGCTTGGGTTCACGGGAACATTACATTTATTGGCTGGAGTTGTTGTTGTCTCTTTTTTACAGCAAATAAACATTATTTTATTGAACATTAATATCAAACGACATTACATAAAAATGTTACACTATAGACCTGAGACACGTTTTGTCGCACAACTCACAAATCGTTTCGCCTTTATACTACATTAGTTCGCGTTTGGACAAACTTATGTTATTTCTCCACTCTTCCAAACAATGTTTGTATAGTTTATGGGACTTAACTACGGGGTCATCAGTCCCTAAACTTACAAACTACTTATGAACTAACACTAATGACGGCACAAATATCCATGCCCGAGAGGGGATTCGAACCCCCGACTGTAGTGGCCGTGTAGACCGTGACTGGAGCGCCTCAGTCCCCTCGGCCACCGCGGCCGGCGGCTTCCCAACATTTCTATCGTTCTTCTTCTATGTCTGTTTTGTTCCACTTATTTTTCCATTTGTATTGTTTCAATCCGTCTCACTTTAGCTCTCTTTTAGATCTCCCTGTTTAAATTTGGCGTGCTTTTTTTTTTTCTTTGCTTTTGCAAGAGTAATCTAACTTGTTTTGTGTAGCACTATAGTCAGCCCCTCTTTTGTTAATTTTTTCGGTATATATCTGTGAATAGCTGTCGATATTATTTCTTTGAATGTAAGCCACATCTTATCTATACTCACTTTGTTAATTTTGAAATTGACAAACAGGTCACTAAGCTTCAAATTTGGCTATCATTCGTTTAGGATTTCTTCCATCTGCCATTCTCTTTACACGCCCGACTTTAACTTCATCTCAATCAAGTATTGAGACTAGTTGTCAATTTCATTTAAAAAGATTGTCAATACGACATGTTTCGGTACTACCTTATCCCATTTCCAAGCATTTAAAAATTTATCTATCATTAGGTAACGTTATCAATAAGAAACACGCAGCAACTTGCTTTATCAACGTTAACGCCTGCCGCTATAAGGCACAGTTAATGGACTATGTAGACTGTGGGTTTCTAGTTGATGCCGGATATTCCCGAAACATGTCAAAATGACGAGAAAATTTATGAAATTGACAAATGGTGCGTGATTTGCTACAATACTTGATCGAGACAGAGCTGTACAAATCATACCACTCTTCATCTTAGTTTTGTCTCTATTCCAGTTTCCTTCCCAAGATCTCTCTCCTTGCAACTGTCAAGGTGTGCTCTGCAAAGTCAATATGTTCTTTATACTTAGAAAAATGTCCCAATGTTTGTAAACTTAAGAGACCAAACTGCCAAGTTCGTCGGTCGCTAGACTTACACAATAGCTAAACCAACTTACGCTAAGTACAACGCACCCACCCACCCACACACACACACACACACACACCCACACACACACTCCTCGTACGTCACCCTACGTCTACGAGAGAAGGTAACTCATAAGTAGTTTGTAAGTTTATGAACTGATGAGCCCGAAGTTAAGTCCCTTAAGCTTGACAAACATTTGAACTTTTTTTTTTTTTTTTTTTTTTTTTTTACCGATAGAATCCGCCTCCGTAGTCTAGTCCAGCCGGGTGCCGCGTCGTGGCTCAGCGCACCCCGTAATAAAAAAAAATGGTCAGCGTGGTGGAATGCGTAAGACACTGCAGGAATACTACAGTAACATTTGTGGACTTCAAAAAAGCCTATGACTCCACTGACCGAGACACTCTTCAAGACTCTAAGAGAGATGAAGGTTGACCTTAAAACCCGGAATCTAATTCAAGAGACCCTAACCAACACCAAATCCAAAGTCAAATTTATGGGAGAATTATCAGAGCCCTTCTAAATCAAAACCGGCGTCCGGCAAGGCGATGGTCTGTCACCCATCCTATTCAATGCAGTCTTTGAGAAAATTATTCGTACACGGGACGGAGAAGTCAAAGGAATTGAACTAGGCAGAAATAAGGAAAAGATAACCCACATACAATGCCTCGCTTTTGCAGACGACATCGCCATACTCTCGAATACCAGAACGAAAGCACAACATGCACTAGAAAAACTCCACGAGATAGCCTTGAAAACCGGTCTACAAATTTCTTATGAAAAGACACAATTTTATAATACAAAATCATCAGATAAACTCCCACTAAAAACAAAGTACGGAAAATTCTACAAGTCAGTGAGTTTAAATATTTGGGCGAAATCATGCAAAAATCTGGGCTAAACACAAAAGAAAACGAAGAAAGAGTCTCAAAAATTACAAAGAGCCTATGAACTCACCTGGTCCCACTACAATAAAAAATGTATTTCCACGGCCGAAAAACTACGACACTACAACACAGTAGTCTTACCAGAAGCTCTCTACGCATCAGAAGCTAATAGCACCAAAGGAATGGCAAAAATCAAGGGCCGCGGTGGAGTAGCCGAGCGGTCTAAGGCGCCTCGCTGCGGAGCGCGCGGTTGCTCGCCGTGGAGGTTCGAGTCCTCCCTGGGGCATGGGTGTGTGTGTTTGTCCTTACGTTAGTTTACATAGGTTTCAGTAGTTTGTAATCTACGGACTGATGACCATGTAGTTTGGTCCGATAGATTTACAAACATTTGAAAATTTTTAGAAAAATCAAGGAGATTGAAAAACAAGAAAGGAAAATTCTGAGAAAAATCCACGGTGCAGTTTTAGAGAAAATATATGGCAAAAAATACCCACGGAAGAACTATATAGACACTCTGAAACAATCACGACTCATATCAGAAAACGCAGAGCAAAATGTTTCATGCATGGCGCCAGAATGAATGACACCAGACTAAATAAAAGAATATTCAACATAATTTCTACATCGAAACTGGGCACATCGTGGTACAAAGAAACAATAGAAGACCTGTAAACATTAAACATCTCTATAGAAGACATACAAGACTGCAAAACCTGTAGGGAAAGAATCAGAAACCAACAGATGAACAAAGAAAGAATGAAAGAAAAAAAGAAGAAGAAAGATGGGAATAAAAGCTAGATTAAGGGGAATGTACGCAAATAATAATAATAATAAATAATGAATGTAAACAATTCGGCGGATATCACAATTTATTCTAGTTGCGCATTTAGTGCAGCTTTATTTACACGCTAAATCAGTTAAATCTGTAAATTCAATTAAGTAGCTAGGAATTAATTTAACGACAACTTAAATTTAAAAAAAAACCGAAATCATTTTAAGCGAGGCGAACCGAAGAGAAGAATTACTTTCCTATACTTTACCATTAATATTATATCATATTAAGCGCCAGGAAAATGTGGCCGGGTTTAGCTAGTATTCATAAAGGATGATCTGTGGTAATGAACTTCAGAGAAGATATCTTCTCAGCCATGATTCGCCTCGTGTTAGCTAAACAACTTAGCCATCATTTGATCTGTATTTAGTCCACGTAAGCTATACACTAATTAGATATTAAATTTTCCCGAAACCAGCTATCGAAAGAGGCAAGGTAATTTCGTTACGTTCTTAACACTCAAAGGAAAATGCGATATCCTAACGACAAAAATTCCAAACGCTGACATAAACATCCAAAAATACTACTGCATCTGACTGTGCGCTAAGACCAGTTAAATCAAAGACGACCATTGGCTAAGATCAAAGAAGTTAGTCTTACCTCTTTGTCTAAAGCAAAGTAGTACCATTGTTGGTTCTTTTATACTACGAAATTAACAGAACCATCTATTGGTGTGATGTGTTACGCCATATTACTAAGGAAAACAGACTTATAAAACTTTAAATTACGATATATTTTTTCTTATTCCGATTGTAACGAAATACTGACGCTTGAAAAAAAATTTCAAATGTTTGTAGAGCTTAAGGGACTCAACTGCAGGGTCATCAGTCCCTCAACTTACGAACTACGTATGAACTACCTTATACTAAAGACGACACAAACATCCATGCCAGAGGGGGGATTAGAACCCCCGACGGGGAACGGCCTCGCGCATCGCAGCATAACGCCCCAATGCGCTCGGCCGCGGCTTGACGCTTGAGTTACCTTTGAAATCTCCAGGAACTTCAACTAATAGTTGTACACAATAACATGTTCAAGCAGATACGGCGGTTTTACATGAAACATGTATTTTATTTTTTAGTTTATCTGGAATTTCATCATTATCTCTGTGGATGTAGACAGGAATGTACCCCCTGCTGAATGAAAGAGTGTGAAACGCTAATGGAGGAATTTGAGAAGAGCAGGGACGATGAGAAAGCAGATCAACGCTGTGTACAAGGATTGCAGAAGCAGCTAGAAGGAGGCAATGGAAAATCTAGAGTTCACCCATCCCAGTAGGAAGAGTTGGGACCTGCTGAAAAAATTAGGCGGTGCGTCAGAACCTCAGAGGCCTTCTCATGGCACTGGAGCAGCTTAAATTTCGGCACTCTTGAAACAGACCTCCAAAATCAAACTAAATTCAGCTGAGATTTCAAAAAATCTGAGTGATTTATTACTTACTAATACAACCAAAAAGGACATTTTGAAAGAAGTGGAGACAGAAGAGATCGCGCGAAACCCTGGAGCTAATGAAGAATGTAGAAATCGACGGATCTGACGAGATCCTACCAGAATTCTTGAAGAAACTGTGAAGTTTAGGCTCTGGTTGCCCAAATTCTGCACCGAATGCATTAGTTCAAGAGTTCTGCCTAAGAGCTGATAACAACCGAAAGTCATCTCGGTGCCGAGGCCCAGAAACACTGGAGATAACCCTAAAAACTGCGAACTGATATACCTGCTATGTGCCTTCTAAAAATTAATCTAGAGAAGCCAATATTCCACCGGACCAAGCATGTTTTCGAGCACGTAGAACTTGCTGCAATTAAGTGTTGTCCCTCACAACCTATATTCAGGAAGGTTTCGAAAATACGATGAAAATTTGTATGGTTCTCATAGATGGGACATCAGCGTATGATACAATATAGACAGAAGGGCTCTTACTTAGGATTTTAAAATGAAAGCACACGCTTCTCAAGAACATGCTATCAGACAGGAAATTAAAGGTCTGACATTATGGTACAAATAGCAGGAGAGTGGTTCTGAACAACGGCCTGCCACAGGGTTCAGAACTAGCGCCTGTTCTTTTCAATCTATATACAGGGTGTTTCACTAAGTGTGTTAGCCTCTGTAAATTATAAAATAATAGCTGACGGGAAATTTTAATGCGGTAGGTCAACACAAGAAATGTTACACTTTCTACAGAGCTATGAACATAGTTAATTGTATCATTTTCCAAAGAGTTACACCACAAAGATATAATTTTTGAAATGGAAGAATAGTTTTTTTTTTTTTTTTTTTTTTTTTTCTATCGTGTATTGGATTCGTTTTAAACCATCTGCGTCCAAATCAATTTAAACTACATTCCTATCACTGTTAGTTTGAGAGCTAAAACCCTTCAAAGTTCCGGGGGCGGAGGCTGCGATAGCGTTGCTGACTGGCCGAGTGGCTATCCCCTGGGGCGCGGCCCACTGTCTCATGACCACCAGCTACGCTGTCGTAGTGATAGAAATGTAGTTTAAATTGATTTGGACGCAGCTGGTTTAAACGAATCCAATACAAAATAGAAAAAACTATTGTTCCATGTAAAAAATTATATCTTTATGGTCTAACTCTTTGGAAAATGATACAATAAACTACGTTCATAGCTCCGCAGAAAGTGTAACATTTCTTGTGTTGACCTACCGCATTAAAATTTCCCGTCATCTATTATTTTATAAGTTACAGAGGCAAACACACTTAGTGAAACACCCTGTATAGCTGATAAAGCAGAAGCGAAACCACCAAATTTACGCACGCAGAAGATCTCACCATCGCATATCAAAATAAAAATTCAACGACCTCGTTAAAAATTTGAATACAGATCTCTAAGCCCAGAACACCAACTACTCTAGGTGCCATCTACATAGAAACCCCAACAAAACAAACAGCACCATAATTCACCTCAACAAAGGAGATATAATCAGGCCTTAGTTGACTTTTTCGTGTCCGGGAAGCAGGTCACAATCTTCCAGTCCAGAATAGGGGCGCGTGCAACGCTTCTTACTTGTTCAGCCTTAAATCGTCAGGACTGCGTCTATATGAGCAGTCTGGGTAGGACAGCAGGTGCTCTACATCCTGCACAGCACCGCAATCACACTTATCATCCGTGGTTCCCAGACCCCGACTATTCATGTTTGTATTCACTAGGGCCACACCCGTCCTTTTCGGATCTGTGTCCTCCATGTCGTTTAGTTTCTGGTGAATCCACTGGACATCTCCTGTACAGGTGGGTAATCATCTCGTGGTTCTTCTATTCTCGTGGTTAAGAACCTATTACGGGATTTCAGTCGCCCGGGTTTATACTCACTGCCAAAAAGGGGATGCCGATCGTTGGTGGTTTGTCTATGCCTCTTTGTGAATTCATGTGATGTTCTCCGAGAGCTGGGTTTCGCGAACCCGGCAGCTGTATATAATGTGGTATAAGTAGCTTTCATACATCCCGTTGTTAATCGGCATGTTTCATTAAGACTTACGTGGCACTTCTTTACATGGGTTGATCTGGATCACACTGGGCAGGCTTATTCACCTGTAGAGCAGCATAAGGCTTGTTCGATGGTTTTTTAATATGGAAGGTTTAGCACCCCAACTGCTGTTAACTAGTTTCCGTAGAATATTATTCTTGGCGGTTACGTTTGGCACGTCTTTTCCCAGTGGTACCTATATCATTGGAAATTACAGCTCTCTAAGACACATAAGACAAGAGGATAAGCCTAAATACTTGAGAGTGGAACTAGATAGCGGTGTGACGTATAACTGACGTTTAGAAGATACGAAGGAGACACTAAAATCGGACAGTGATACCCTCTCGAAACTGGCTGGAAAGAGATTGCGTTGTCGAGCCAGCACTTTCAGTACTTCTGTATAGGTGTTTGTCTACAGCGTAACTGATTACTGCTCGACAGTTTGGATGAGAAGCGCAGACATTGCCGAACTGGTCATCCAGCTGGGGGAGACAATGCGAATAATCTCAGGAGAACTCAGGGTCACCTCCTGTGCCTGGCTCCCCAACCTCAAAAACAAATTCTCCCAGGCGATCGCAGCTAGCCCTAAGAACATACAAAGATAGTTTAGAACATAAGGAGCTCCCTAAACACAAAGATGTAACACCTAGACTCAAATTTAGGTCTTCATCTCTATGAAGAACTTCTAGACTTCGACACAAAACAGCTTTGAAAGCACTCTGCGAAACTGAAATTTAGTGGCCGATCCCAACAAGGGAATTGAAGGATTCAAACTTCCTATGAAATTGTAGGCAGCTCTGAACCGCGACTTTTGGCAGGTGTAAACACAACTGATGTACAAGTGGAACCTGTCAGACAGTCCTGAATATGAGTATTGCAAAATTCATGCAACAGACCATCTACTCGAAAATGTTCAAATGTTTGTAAGGCTTAAGGGACTTAACTTCGGGGTTATCAGTCCCTAAACTTACAAATTACTTATAAACTACCTTATACTAAAGACGACACAAACATCCATAGTCCAAAGAGAAATATGTGCCAGCAAAGACGATTAAGGATGGAAAAGACCTACCGTGGTATAATAATAATGTTAGAAAGCTGCTGAGAAAGCTAAGGCTGTTACACTGTCGATTCAAAAAAGAACACGCAAATGATGACAGGCAAAAGTTAGTACAGATTCGTGCGTCTATAAAAAAAAATCGATGCGCGAAGCATACAATAATTATCACAGCCATACCTTAGCAAAAGATCTTTCCGAGAACCCGAAAAAATTCTGGTCCTATGTAAAAATCGATAAGCGGGTCAAAGCCCACTGTCCAGTCACTAGTTGATCATTCCGGGGCAGTAATAGAAGAAAGCAAACGGAAAGCTGAAGTTCTAAATTTAACCTTTAAGAAATCTTTCACGCAGGAGGACCGCACAAATATACTATCATTTGATCAACGTACTAATTCCGAAATGGGGGACATAGCAATAGGTATTTCCGGTGTAGAGAAGCAGCTGAGAGAGCTAAATACGAAAAAGTCTGCTGGTCCGGATGGAATACAAGTCGGTTTTCCAAAGACTATTCTACGGCGTTGGCCCCCTACTTAGCTTGCATTTATAGCGAATCTTTAATTCAGCGCAAAGTTCCTAGTGATTGGAAAAAAAGCGCAGGTGACTCCCGTGTATAAGAAAGGAAAGAGAACTGACCCATACAATTACAGGCCAATATCGTTGACATCGGTTTCATGTAGAATTTTGAAGCATATTCTCAGATCAAATATAGTAAATTTCCTTGAAACGGTAAAGCTTCTTTCCATGAATCAGCACGGGTTTAGGAAACATCGTTCATGTGAAACTCAGCTTGCCCTTTTCTCACATGACATCTTGCGAGCCATGGACGAAGGCAACAGGCGAATTGTGTTTTTCTCGACTTCAAAAAGGCGTTCGACGCGGTGCCTCACTGCAGACAGCTAACGAAGATACGAGCTTATGGAATAGGTTCACAGATTTGTGACTGGCTGGAAGACTTCCTAAGTAATAGAACGCAGTACGTTGTTCTCGCCGGCGAGTGTTCATCAGAGACGAGTGTATCGTCAGGCGTGCCCCAGGGGAGTGTGAAAGGACCGCTATTATTTTCTATCTATATAAATGATCTGATGGACAGAGTAAGTTGTAATTTGCGGCTGTTTGCTGATGATTCTGTGGTGTATGGGAGGGTGTCGTCTGTAACTGACTGTAATAGCATACAGGATGACTTAGACAAAATTTCTAGCTGGTGCGAAGAACGGCAGCTAGCTCTCAATGTAGAAAAATGTAAGGTGATGCACATGAGTAGCAAAAACAATCCCATAATGTTCGATTACAGCATTAGTAATGAGCTTCTTGATGCTGTCGCGTCGTTCAAATATCTAGACGTAACATTGCAGAGCGATATGAAATGGAACGAACATGTAAGGACAGTTGTGAGTAAGGCAGACAGCCGACTTCGGTTTATTGGGAGAATTTTGGGAAGATGTACTTCACCTGTAAAGGAGACCGCGTATAAAACGCTTGTTCGACCACGTCTTGAGTATTGCTCAAGCATTTGGACCCGCAGCAGATCAGTTTGAAGGAAGACATAGAGGCGGTTCAGAGGCGAGCAGCTAGATTTGCTACCGGTAGGTTCGATCAATGCGCGAGTGTCACGGAAATGCTCCGGCAACTCAATTGGTTATCGCTGGAAGAAAGACGACGTTCTTTTCGTGAATTTCTGTTAAGTAAATTTAGAGGGCCGGAATTTGAAGCTGAGTGTAGTGCGATCTTGCTGCTGCCTACTTACATTTCGCGTAAAGATCACAAAGACAAGATAAGAGAAATTAGGGCTCGTACGGAGGCATATAGGCATTCTTTTTTTCCTCGTTCAATTTGGGAGTGGAATAGGAAAGGAAATGCCTAGTAGTGGTACAGTGTACCCTCCGCCACGCACCTTACGGTGAATTGCGGAGTATGTATGTAGATGTAGATCCATGCCCTAGGGGGGATTCGAACTCCCGACGGCGGACTGCCGCGCGTACCGCAACACGGCGCTCCAGCACGTACGGCTAATCCGCCGCGGCGCATCTACTCGAGTCTGTGGTTGTGATGGTGAATTGAAGGACATACACAGACCTGCGACTCAGCCGTAGAGTGGTTCCGGTGTATTTGTAATTTAGTGTAACACTAGTTTAAACCCGCGGCTCCGCTCGCTTGTTGGTTGATTATGATAGATAAGCTATCTTTCAGTAGTGCGCTATGAGACTGGTTTTGAAGGATGAAATGAAATACAATACCTTCTTTAGAAACAAACGCCAAATCTTTTTTTTTTTTTTTTTTTTTTTTTTTTTTTTTTTTTTTTTTTTTTTTTTTTTTTTAAGAGAAATATTAAAAGAAATTTCTTTTTTACTGCTTTACTTATTTATTCTTATATTTCCTTATTCGTAAGCTTATCCTTACAGAGAAAAAGCTGAAGACATTGTAGCACGCATAGACCAAAAATATGGTCTGTGGCATCACGTTTCGATGTATGTAACCTCCTTGCTATAGAGTCGCAAACGTCATCGCTGGCCTTCAGTCCGAATTTTTTTATAATCTGCCAACTACCACCATATATTCCACCCCCTTAAAGCTATCGGCATGGAACTGCTATGGTGTACAACGGGAGACTCGTTTGCGTTATGTAGTTTTCGCTGCAGAGCGAAATATTAACACACACACACACACACACACAAACACAAACGCATACGCGTAGAATTTTATATACGCCGATAACTTTCCATCCCAATATACGCTACCCTTTTATCATTATCAACACTCAAGCAACAATGCAATCAATAAAACCATTTTTAAAGGGTAAATATAATTTTCTAAGAGTAATTATTGTTCCGCATTTCGCGTTATATTCTTCAAATTACTAAATATCTATCAGATCACTATAAACCGTGCATAAAACCTTCCTAAGGTATAAATTAGTAACTGTACAAATATTTTAGTCTCTGCGTCTTGTCGTTAGGACGTGATAAGCGTACAGTGAACAGACCTTCACATTGGTATTTCACTAAGTGTGTTTGCCTCTGTAACTTATAAAATAATAGGTGACGGGAAATTTTAAAGCGGTAGGTCAACACAAGAAATGTTACACTTTCTGCGGAGCTATGAACATAGTTTATTGTATCATTTTCGAAAGAGCTACAGCACAAAGATATAATTTTTAAATGGAACAATAGTTTTTTCTATCGTGCATTGGATTCGTTGAAACCAGCTACGTCCAAATCAATTTAAACTATATTCCTATCACTGTTAGTTTGGGAGCTACAACCCTTCAAAGTTCCGGGGGCGGAGGCTGCGATAGCGTAGCTAACTGGCCGAGTAGCTATGCCCTGGGGCACGGCCCACTGTCTCATGACCACCAGCCAGTGAGCTACGCTATCGTAGCTTGTAGCTTCCGCGCCCTAAACTTTGAAGGGTTGTAGCTCCCAAACTAACAGTGATAGGAATGTAGTTTGAATTGATTTGGGCGTAGCTGGTTTAAACGAATACAATACACGATAGAAAAAACTATTGTTCCATTTAAAAAAATTATATCTTTGTGGGGTAACTCTGTGGAAAATGATACAATAAACTATGTTCATAGCTCTGCAGAAAGTGTAACATTTCTTGTGTTGACCTACCGCATTAAAATTTCCCGTCACCTATTATTTTATAAGTTACAGAGGCAAACACAGTGAAACACCCTGCATATATATATATATATATATATATATATATATATATATATATATATATATATATATATATATATATATATATATATATCCGTATCACCATAAAACGGTGCCTAAAGCCTTCCCTGGGTAGACATTAGTAGCTGTACAAATTTTTAGCTTTTTATGTCTTGTGATTCAGACGTGATAAACGTACACCGAACAGACATTCACATATTCACATTTATAGGTATAGAAGATTAAGATTACAAGTGCATTTGAAAAAGAATATTGTTATCAGCATGGAAATATACGAGTATTGTAATTAATGTAACATGTGCTGATTGTACATGACGAATTAAAGTGATTTTTCGGGCTGTGGTAACCTTGTGTGGCGACGATGTTTTCGCCGGCGATGTTGCACATAACTGTTTTCGCAAGAGTATTACGGTTACTCTTTTCTTTTGTCGTTATTTGCTGGTTAGAAGGAGATAATGTACAATCTCTCTTCTCCAATGCTGGCCCCCAAAAATGAAATGCTTAAATCAGCAGCGCAGCTTTCACTCAGAAAGTTTTGCATAATATCGTTACACGTGTCAAGTTCAGGCGCGTGTTGCAGGACACAAGGGTGACGGGTCTGCGGTGTAGAGAGTTTGTCTGACGCATTCTGCAGGGCCAGTTCCAGCAGGGAGCTGCACGCCACACTCACCGCCTGCAGGCCTTCGCTAAGAGCCACTGGACACTGGAAACGGTGCCAGCCGCTGGCTGTTTGTACAGGCGTCCTTTTACACTCATAAACATAAATCGCTGTGCTTAGCTTCGGCTTTCTGAACAGGTCTCTCCAAGCCTTACGACTGTTTCAATTTGTGTCTGTCAGGGTTTTATTACAGCTAATGAATCGTATATTTCTAAATGGGCATCATTCAGCAGGTTGGTGATTTTTAGCTTACCAATGATTCAGATTCTTCGTATATAGCTGCACCATTAAAAGGGCTACAGTACACCAGTTAATGCGTATTTAATGAGGTACTGAAAAACAGTGTTATTTTTACAGAGGTATCGGTCAATGACTCTTGTCCTTTTTCCTTTGAAAACGACTCATGGGTGACTGGCTGGTGGTCAGGAGACAGTGGGCCGTGCCCCAGAGGCTAACCAGTCGGCCAGTCAGCTACGCTATCGCAGCCTCCGCCCCAGAATCTGTGAACGGTTGTAGTTGCCAAACTAAATGTGATAAAAATGTCATTCAAAATTATTTGTACACAGCTGGTGTCAAAAATTGCAATGCATGATAGAAACAACCATTGTTCTATTTAACATACTGTATGTTTGCATTAAAAAAATACACTTTCTAAGTAATATTACAATCTGTTTTGTGGGTAAAAATACGAGCCCCTGACTACCAATCCATTCTGTGAAAACCGCACATCAATCGCACTTTCCGTTTCCGCAATATTTTCGGTGCAAGTGTTAGGTGATTAGCCCTGTATATTTGAAGATATACATGAAACTATTCCGTGATTTATGTTCCTGCAATTGATTGGCAATTTCATATACCGTATTTATTTTTGATACTAATTAAATGATCTACTGTGTACTCAGGTATATCTCATGCAGTTTTGTTTATGTTTTCATTTGTGCTAAAATATTACAGTTTCAATTTAGCCCAGAAAATGTTTTGCTAACCGTGTTTAAATAGTGCTACAGGTCTTGCCTGTTACATATCACTGTGCATGTCCCACAGTCGGTCGTCACAGCTTTAGTTCCGCCATTACCTCCTCTCCAAACGTTTCTACATCTACATAACCACTCCGCAGTCAACCGTATGGTGCGTGGCGGAAGGCACACTGTACCACTACTAGGCATTTCTTTTCCTATCCCACTCCCAAACTGAACGAGGAAAAAAAGAATGCGTATATGCCTTCGTACGAGACTAATTTCTCTTATCTTGTCTTTGTGATCTTTACGCGAAATGTAAGTAGGCGGTAGCAAGATCGTACTACACTCTACTTCAAATTCTAGCCCTCTAAATTTCCTCAACAGAAACTCACGGAAAGAACGTCGTCTTTCCTCCAGCGACCCCCAATTGAGTTGCTGGAGCATTTCCGTGACACTCGCGCATTGGTCGAACCTACCAGTAACACACCCAGCTGCTCGCCTCTGAACTGCTACTATGTCTTCCATTAAACTGATCTGCTGGCGGGTCCCAAACAGTTGAGCAATATTCAAGACGTGGTCGTACAAGCGTTTTATATGCGGTCTCCTTTACAGATGAAGTACATCTTCCTAAAATTCTCCCAATAACCCGAAGTCGGCTGTCCGCCTTACTGTCCTTACATGTTCGTTCCATTTCATATCGCACTGCAATGTTATGCCTAGCTATTTCAACAACGTGACAGCATCAAGAAGGTCACTACTAATGCTTATTCGTACATTATGGGATTGTTTTTCCTACTCATGCGCATCACCTTACATTTTTCTACATCGAGAGCTAGCTGCCATTCTTCGCACCAACTACAAATATTGTCTAAGTCATCCTGTATGCTATTACAGTCAGTTAAAGACGACACCTTCCCATACACCACAGCATCATCACCAAACAGCCGCAAATTACAACTTACTCTGTCCATCAGATCATTTATATAGATAGAAAATAATAGCGGTCCTATCACACTCCCCTGGGGCACGCCTGACGATACCCTCGTCTGTGATGAATACTCGCCGTCTAGAACAACGCACTGCGTTCTATTACTTAGGAAGTCTTCCAGCCAGTCACAAATCTCTGAACCTATTCCATAAGCTCGTATCTTCGTTAGCACTCTGCGTCGAACTCCTTTTTGAAGTCGAGAAAAACACAATCCGCCTGTTACCCATCATCCTTGCATCGCGAGATGTCATGTGAGTAAAGGGCAAGCTGAGTTTCACATGAACGATGTTTCCTAAACCCGCCCTGATTCGTTCTTGAACTACGATACTGTCTGATTGCAAGGAACATCCATTAAGAAATTAGCTGCGATGGCTCACAAAATTCGTTCTGTTTAATAAGGACGAACGGCAATTCCCGGCGTTGATGAAGAAGTTACTGCTGTATACGATGTAACATAAATTACCCAAAAGAAACTATAGATATTGCGTCTACTCTTTCGAACATTATTCATTGACATCAACTGCCATAAAATATACTAATTCGAAATATTCAGGCATCTCGACTATAATATAAATTCAAGGACGAAGTTGAACATTTGCTCTTAATTTTCCAATGTGTGTAAAGCTATGGAAGCAAATTGCAGTGGTCATCAGTCCCTAGACTTACAAACTACTTAAACTAACTTATGCTAAGGACAACACACACACAACCCTGCCCGAGGGAGAACTCGAACCTCGGACGGCGAGTAGACACGCACTCCGCAGCAAGGCGCCTTAGAGCGCACGGTCACTCCCGCGTGTCCAACACTTAGGCTAGCTAGACACGCTTTCCGTGCTGCGTAAAATCAAATGTTCAAATGTTTGTATAGCTTATGGGACTTAACTACGGGGTCATCAGTCCCTAAACTTACAAACTACTTATCAACTACCTTATACTAAGGACTGCGTCTGCACGGCCACTACGGTCGGGGGTTCGAATCCTCCCTCGGGCATGGATATTTGGGCCGTCCTTAGGATTAGCTAGTTCATAAGCAGTTTGTAAGTTTAGGGACTGATGACCCCGTAGTTAAGTCCCATATACTCTACAAACATTTGAACAAACATATTTATCCCTTGCGAATCCCAAAAGACCGCCTCCATAACCTTTCCGGGCGAAGGACCGGCCATCACCTTTTTTGGTGCAGATTCTCCCTTGGTAACCCATTGTTAATCTCTCTTTACATTGTTCTTCCGTCTCAGGAGTATAGTAATGTAACCATATTTCATCCACAGTGACTAAACGACGCTTTAAGTCCTGCGGATTCTTCCTGAACAGCTGCAAACCTTCCTTGCAACACTTTACATGATTCCGTGTTTGGTCGAATGTGAGCAATCGCGGCATCCAGCTTGCGGATAGCTTTCTCATGTCCTCGAAATTTAGCGACGATCTCAATGCGAGATGCCTACAAACAATACTTATCACAACGAAACTCTTTCTCTAAATTTGACTGAAAACCCAAAGAGATTTTTGTTATATGTTAAATATACTAGGGGCAAAACACAAATAATACCCTCACTGCGTGATAGTAATGACGATCCTGCCGATGACAGCGCTACTAAAGACGAGTTACTAAACATAGCTTTTAGAAACTCAATCACCAAAGAAGACGAAACCAATATTCCAGATTTCGAATTACGAACAGAGGCCGTAATGAGTAACGTAGAAGTAGATATCATCGGAGTAGTGAAGCAACTAAAATCACTTAACAAGAACAAGTCTTCTGTCCGGACTGTAAACCCATTAGATTTTTATCTGGTTATGCTGAAGCGATAGCTCCTTATTTAAAGCCATATACAACCGCTCTCTCATAGAAGGATCTGTACCAAAAGATTAGAAAGTTGCACAGGTCACACCTATGTTCAAGAAAAGCAGTAGCAGTAACCCACTAAACTACAGGCCTATTTCACTGACGTCAATTTGCAGCAGGGTTTTGGGACATATGCTGTATTCAAATATTATGAATTATCTCGAACCGAACGATCTATTGACGAAAGGTCAACACGAATTTAGAAAATATCGTTCTTGCGAAACACAACTAATTCCTTATTCACACGAAGTGATGGGCGCAATCGAAAGGTTCGCAAATCGATTCCGTATGTCTTGATTTCCAGAAGGCTTTTAATTCCGTACCTCACAAACGGCTTTTAATCAAATTGCGTGGTTATGCTATATCGCCCCAAATTTGCGATTGGATAGGGGATTTCCTGTCAGAGAGGACACAGTTCGTAGTAAACGATGGAAAGGCATCGACTAAAACAGAGGTGATAATTGGCGTTCCACGGGGTAGTGTTTTGGCCCTCTGCTGTTCCTTATTTACATAAACGATTTAGGAGAAAATCTAAGTAGCTCTCTTAGGTTGTTTGCAGATGACGCCGTCATTTACCGTCTAGTAAAATCATCTGAAGATCAAAACCAACTGCAGAACTATCTGAATAAGATATCACTATGGTGTAAAAATTGGCAATTGACTCTAAATAATGATAAGTGTGAAGTAGTCCTCATGAGTACGAAAAGAAATCCGTTAAACCTTGTTTACAAGAACAATCAATCAAAAGTGAAGGCCGTAAACTCCACAAAATACCTAGGAATTACCATTACTTCCGACTTAAACTGGAAAGAACACGTAGATAATGTCGTGGGAAAGGCGAAACAGAGACTGCGTTTTATTGGCAGATCCCTTAAAAGATGCAACAGAACTACAAAAGAAACTGCATACACTACGCTTGTCCGTACATTTTTGGAGTATTGCTGCCCAGTGTGGGATCCTTATCAGGTGGGTTTCACGGAGGACATCGAAATAGTTCAAAGAAGGGCAGCTCGTTTCGTACAGTCACGATACAGGGGAGACAGCGTTACGGAAGTGATTCAGGATCTGGGATGGGAATCATTACAACAACCGCGCTTATCGCTGCGGCGTGGGCTACTTACGAAACTCCAATCGCCAATATTCTTCTCCGAATGCAAAAATATATTGTTGACTCCCACTTATATAGGTAGAAATGACCATCAGAATAAAATACGAGAAATCAGAGCGCGAACGGAGAGATTCAGGTGATCTTACTTCCCGCGCGCTATTCGATAATGGAAAGGGAGATAAATAGTATAATGGTGGTTCGATGAACCCTCTGCCGGGCACTTAAATGTGATTTGCAGAGTATCCCATGTAGATGTAGATTAAATGATTATGCAAAATATTACGTACCCGTTCATTCGACATGCCCACAGCACTAGAAATGTCACGCACCTTAACACTTCTGCCATACTTCAGTTTATCAATGATTTCTGTAGTCGTAACCTCCAGAACGTTCAGCGTCACTTGTGCCCATATGGGTAATTCGAAAATTTTGAAAACACTCATAAACTGTTCTAATAGAAGGAGCAGGGTGACCGTAATAGTTATACAGCTTCTCTTTACTCTCCTGAAGCGTTTTGCCTTTCATAAAGTAATGTTTAATCACCACACAATTATTTTCCATTCTTTGACAATCACTCGACTTCCTTGATTAACACGAACGCTAAACACAAAGAAATACAGCAATATGGCTGAAACTTGGTGTGTATATTCTTTCCAAAGATTCTACTTACTAAACAATAACTCGATACGCGCCGGTGGTGCCATCTCTCGGATTTTGGACTCACTTTTCAAAAGCCCCTCGTACCCCAACAACGGATCGGGAGTATTTGCGCATCAGCACAGACTGTGTCATTTGCCTATTGGAGGCACATAAACGATAATTTCCCAAAGTGGAAAGCCGAAAATCCGAGTTCAAATCCCGGTCCAGCACAAATTTTAAACTTCTCCACTGAATTTGTTTCAGTGCTCTGTAACAATCGAAATGAACGAATACACAATCCGTATAAATTAACTGATATTGATCTCAACCAATGGTTTACTTTCGGACATATCTACTATTTAAAGCATGTATGCCTCTAACTTTCAAATTACAACTGATAATGAGGATATAAAATCTAAAGTCTTGATCGTATTTTATTATTCAAGATTACCAGCTTCAGCTCATTTATGAGCCACCAGCATGAGGTTCAAATGTGTGCTACAGCCAACGTGTGTTCTTCTTCAAAACGCTATACATCTTTTTGTTGGTTCACATAATTCGTAATTGTGTATTTGAATGGTTTACTGCTTTTTGGCAGATATTTGCTGAATGACTGAAGATGGCTCAGAAACAAGCTGGAACTAACAACTTGAATAATATGTCCGATCTCTTGAGGGAGTACGGTTAAATCTTTGAGCAAGATGAGATGTGGACAGGCTGAGAAATTGGGCAGGACGGAAAGCTAGTCTCGATAGGCATCGCTCCTGTAGCGACCGCTGGCTCGAAGCGGGAAATCCTGTTCCGATTCCAGATCAAGCTAAAAAAGGTTCAACTTCGCCGCTGAATTTATTTCGAGATGTTTGAATATTTCGTATTAGAAGAACTGTTACAATTTCATTCACGCATTTAATCTTCATTAGGTTTGTTTTAAATGTCATAGTATGTGATGAATCACTAGATCGGTTTCTTGCAGAAATACAAGGTTCGGGCAGAAGAATGAAAATAAAAGCGAGAAATGAATGACGTAAACCAAGCTTTCAGGTTTTTGTGTAGTATTTGTCCACTGAAGTCGACTGGCATATGTATTCAAAACGTCAGAAATTTCCGTTGCCGTCAGAACTAGTTTTCTATGCAGCTGTGTCGGCGTTCTTTCAGCTGTTAGTGACTTCGATCGAGGGAAAATTACTTATCTTTTTATGGCGTGCCTCCGTAACGAAGGTACCGAAAGAGTTTCGTGATTCACAAAAAATATCATCCACTAAATCACAACGGGGATGAAAGTGCAGTGTGTTTAGCAGAAATCTAAAAATAAATAGGTACTAAAGGGATCAAATGTTCAAATGTTTGTAAAGCTTGTGGGACTTAACTGCGGTGTCATCAGTCCCTAAACTTACAAACTGCTTATGAACTAGCTTATACTAAAGACGGCACAAACATCCATGCCCGAGGGGGGATTCGAACCCCCGACGGGGACTTAAGGGATCAACTAGTTAAAAAAAAAGAGGAGGACCTATAGAACTTGTAAGGAATAACCCGGATACGAAATAATGAGGCATTAATAAATTTGTTTTTAATGAAGAGCCCTACCCAGTGACCCAGTTTTCTTTATTTATTTCATAAAGAAGTCTTGATAGTATTTTATTTCTTTACTGGTAATGTGGTTTTTTTTTCATTTTGAGGCATCTCCAGAATGATATATACACAAAGCTTAGTTTAGGGGTTTAATATTTGGACTTCATAGTTTGATTTATGAACATCAGCAGAGACAGACATATTGTTCTGAAGATGGCCAAACAGGATGAGCCGAGTTAGCTGTATGTAAATAAAGTGGACTCAAGGCTTTTCTTAATTTGCAAATCATTATCACAGTAAATAGGTGAACATTACAATTTGTTTTTGTTGTGTTTACTAAGCCCCGCAAACACCAACAACTGCGCTTTGCCGTTACAGCACTATAGTCAAGTATAACATTGTTGCGTGCAAGTGTTGTCGGTTTAATGCGAGTCTAGCGATATGTCGTGACATATCTTATAGATTCCATTTTCGATTATGGCTATAGGGTGACGAAAAGAATAGTTTATAAACGTTGAATATCCGTAGTTTTAAGGGTTTGCATGCAGTGTATAATCTCTTGGAGGAAAAAAAAGAAAAAAATGTTTTGAAATCTACAGTACCGTATACCATATTTTCTGTGATCTACAAGTCAAAAATTGTTTGTTAACTTCAGTTTCAATTATTTGCCTGCTTCACCAAACTTAAAAGTACTCGAATATGCAAATCTCATCTTTACACCTAAAGATTAATAAAGCATCATAAAACAATGCCAATCCGAAATTAGTTACTACACCAATTAATTCTCTCGAGTGAATTCTCGTAACTTTCACACCGACAGTTAACAAACCACCATTCCGACAGCTTACCAAAGTGTTGCAATTCTTTTGCTTTCCTCAAATAATGGTTATGGCACAGCTACGAAATTCAGTGTGGCGAGACTGATACACACATACAATAGCCGAGAATAACACAGTACCACGGGTGTTCTTTTGCTGAAATTGGTAGCACATTTCTCAGCACGTCCTAGGAGTCGCAAGTCGTTCTTGTTGGAGCTACTGCCAACATATGCGAACTACTTCCATGCGCCATTTCTACCATAAAAGATGAAGAGGAAGTCGCGCAAAGTTTCTGGCACTGTGTAGCGCTGTCTCCGTGTACGTTTCCTCGCCCCGCGGTCGACAATGTCCTACCATCACTCCCTGCATGCTCCTTGTCAGGACACTTTTGTTCATACAGGAGCTGAGAAGGGTCAAAATGCTGACACAAAGGTTAAATCCAGTTGTAACATGAAAGGTGCCTCAGATGAAATACCCCGTAGCGCTATCGACCACATGTGCAACGGGCTAGTGATGATAAAACAGAGTCGGCACCCACGTCAGTGGTCGTTCTGCTATATGTTGGCAGTACTTCCAACAAAATTGGCCGCATTCTGCGTAAAACCAATGTGAAATGTGTGTTTCGTTCACTAACTAAAATAAAGGCACTGTTGGATTCCTTTAAGGATGATCTCGGTATGCGCAAGGCGGGTGTCTATCGTATCCCATCCAGGTGTGGCATGTCATATGTTGGTCAAACTATTAGGACTGTTGAGGACCGTTGTATTGAGTATAAATGTCACACACGTTTACAACAGCGAAAGAAATCTGCTGTGGCCGAATACTGTCTTGACACAAATCACTCTATGGAATACAACAAAACGGAAATTTTGGCATGCACTTCCAGTTACTGGGACTGTGTTATCGAAGAAGTCATTGAAATAAAACTATCTGACAACATTATGAATAGGGATGGAGGATTTTGCTTAAATTCCGCACTGGACCCTGCTCTCTCACTTGTCAAAAAACAGAGTGACGAAACTAATCCGACCTCATCCGTCGAGAACTGATGTTTATTATCGAATCCTGAACGTTTTCATCTTTGGTCGCGTCGGCGCTGTGTGCTTGCTTGCTCGGAGTGTGTATTCTTTCCTGTTTACTCATTGACAACCGAGATTTTAAACTTAGGCTATATTTAATGTCACTAGGAACTTGTGAAACAACTAAAATAAGAACAATAACGAAGAATCGTTTACCACTTCTATACTTTAATCAGCTCTGGAGCCTAAACTATAAGAACTCGGCCGGTGTACGTAGTATAGAAATGCAGAACTCACAAAGATGTAAAATGATAATAATAATAAACAAATAAATAAAATACGCGAGACCTTGTGTCTAACGTTTACGAACGAACCACATTTATCAGTTTTCTCTTCTAAAGCGCTGGCGCCAGACGGCCTAGACAGATACAGTGATTATGTGAATCTGTACAAGCTAGCCCTATGATTTCGCGGCCTTTAAAAAAATCGTCCTGAGTTCTATAATTCTATATTATATACGTTGGTGCAGGTCTCGCAGTTGCCGAGCGGTTCGAGGCGCTATGCTCCGGTGCGCGAGGCCACTCCCCGTCGGAGGTTTGAATCCCCCCTCAGGCACGGATGTTTGTGCTGTCTTTAGTATAAGGCAGTTTGTAAGTTTAGGGACTGATGAAACCGCAGTTAAGCCCCATAAGCTTGACAAACATTTGAACATTTCAATATTACGATACAAAGGTCACGAAAGTGCGGAAATGGTAAACCTTTCTACGTTATTATGTTTACTTCAATTATTACTCATTTTCGGTTTGGCATTTTATGTAACCTACGTTGACACAGGATTATACCAAAGCAACTGAAAGAAATCGCATCGCGATACGTTCTGCAGTTCTCGATTAAAGAATTTGACAAAAAAAATAATAACTTTATCCGTGCAAAATAGGGGAGGGTTTAGCTTATTAGCAATAAAATAAATAAAAAGTATTAAGTCATGATTATTTAATGCCGAAAATTGTCTGCCAGATGTTTATCGAAATTGGCCACATAATACAAGGTGAGTGGGCAACAGAATCTGTGCTCGGTGGTGGCCAAGTTTGCTGAAAGTGACGAATAGAATTTTGAAAGGTTCCGCCCCTCTATTCTATCCAAATTTGTGAGAAAACTAGGGGAGCTATAAAATAGTTGTTTAAATAAAAAGAAACGTTCCTTTCATTAACTACAACTTTCTCGCTGACGAAAATTTCCTGAGGCCGAAACAAAAAAAGTGTTAGGCGACTAACTTTTTCATGTCGTAATTTTAATTCCGTATGAAAGTAATAGTTTCAATTATTATTTTTATACAAACACAATACGTATTGTACTTGCTAAGAACACTGTTGTATTCCTACAGTATTCACCTATCTACGTGAAACATTTGGTAAGTTTTTTCCTATCCTAAGGGGTTCAAATGACATTGTAACTGAGACGAGCGCCATTTGAAGAACTACGCATTTATCGACCCAACTCCGTTTCTACACCCATCCAAGATGGCTGCCGTGCCTTCACTGTTTATAAGCTAATGTAGGCGGTGTAGCCAGTTATTCTGTGCTCGCTGGTTCCACCCTTGGGTAAAGCGATATTTCAATTAGCACGTATTCTGAAAGAAATAAGGAAACCGCTACTTATTTTTTCAGTTTCTGTGTTCCCGAAAAACTAATCGCAGGCCTTGGCGATGCACGTGTCCGATGAAAAGACACGGTCTCGAGAGGTGAAGGATACTGCAAGGCCCCCGCAAAACCTCTGCACCGGGCTACACGTGCCACGAAACGCTTGCAGCCCACCAAACACGGCCGCGGACCTGTCCATCTAGATCACCGCTTTACGTAAGCAAAGTTGGATTCGCAGGGGACTGGTTTTCGCAAAACATAATTTTCTTGAGACCTGACTGCCGTCTCCCACGTGTTATTTATTTACGCAATACGATGAAAATTCGGAATCGCTCAAACTTGTTTGCTTGTATCCGGTTCGATCCGCCTCTCTCTGGAAAGAAAGAGCTTGCAGTGTCTGTACACCTCCCTAAAAGCAAAGTTATGTTTTTGCGCCCGGGAGAGGTTCAAGTGCTTAACGAGGCAAGATTTCACTTCCTCAGCAGTTGTTGTTTACTGCCATTCACGAAACATGAAGCCTCGTGTGTTGACAGATGGTCAGTTAACTAATTTTCTGATTTACTCTTTTTAAATTGGGTTTTCAGGGATACAACATTCCAATCTTCCGTTACAAGCTTTTATACTAAAAGACTAGCTTAATTCCCACTGCTTCGCACGCGTGGACTGGATGGTCTGCATTGGTTGTTTCTACTTTTAAATATAAATTTTCATAGCTTTAAACATGCTTTCCTAATCAAGTATTTTGATACAACTTGCCACCCCCTATTGCACCATTAATAGCATAATTCAAAACATCCAGAAACATAGCTTTTTTATTTAATTTTAACCATGGTTTCATATCCAAATTTTCGCATTTTTTGAATCAAAATAGTCTCAGTACCATCCTTAAAATATTATCCCTAATTTCACCCGCTTAATGGTTGAATTTTCAAAAGTATAGAGACATTTGTTTTTAAAATTCCAATCAAAAATTTAAAATTGAATTTTTGTATTTCTTTTTTCAAAACTGTCTTGACAACAACGTATTTATAAAAAAAAAAAAAAAAAAAAAAAAAAAAAAAAAAAAAAAAAAAAAGTTCGTCCCTTATTTCATCCCCTTAGGGATGGGACTATGCCTACAGTGTAAGATAAACAACATATACAAATTTCAAGTTTCTATCGTCTGTAGATTCACTTTTCAGCGCCGTTTTCTTTTAGAAAAGGATCGAAAACCGAAATTTCTTTCTTACGATTTTGGCATCTTTCTTGGTAGTTTAATTTTCAAACTGCAATATGCAATTATTTTTCTCCATTCGTACCAAAGAGGTTAGAATACAGGGAGACGCCCTTGTGCTGAAAAAGTGAAGCCTACCTCCGCCATTTTGCTAAACTTTGGAGAATTGTTTGTATTGTAGGGCTAATGTTTTATATTACTTAAAACAAGAATAAAAAGTCCGATGGCTTTGCTGTGATGTACAACGTATTAAAAGAGTGCAAATTAGCCGTTAAAAATTAAGTTTTCAAATATATTATGATGAATATTTATTACTATTTATTCAAGAAAGTATATAGTTTGAAAGTACATACTTTGCAGTGACTGTCAGTTCAATGCATTAAAAGTAAGAGGGTCGACTTTACGCATAGTTTTAACGGAGAAACAGCGTTTCAAAACTAAGCAAGATGGCGGATAGGCTTCAACTGACGTATAGGCTCGGCATAGTTAATGCCATCTCCCTTTATTATAACCTCGTTGATTCGTACGCTTGTTGTAGAAGAACAACTGAAGAATGTGCCTCACGTTTCGCTGTATATAACCTCTTTGCTATTATAGTGTCAAAAGTCATTGCTGGTCTTCAGTCCGAATTTTATATAAGCCGACGAATTTCAACCTCTATATCTTCCACCCTCCTGTAGCTATCGGCACGTAACTACTTGGTGTACAACGGGAGACTTTGCACTACAAGAATACTGAGGTATTGTTCGTCTTCACTGTGTAGTTTTTGCTGAAGAGCAAAATATTGATACCCACGTGTAGAATTTTATATAAGTCGGTAACTCTCAACTCCCATATCTTTCACTCCCTTATCGTTATCAACTCTCTACCACCATAGTGCACAATGGGAGACTGATATAAACACTATCCGTCTGCGATGTGTAGTTTTGGCTGCAGAGTGAAATATACGCAGAAAAACCTCATTTTATATGTGTATTAAGATGTGTCTTCCTGCTCTTCTTATTCTTTCTGCCCATATGAGGAGCGATTCCGAAAGGAGATTCCGAATTTTTTTTTTCATAATATGTTTTTATGACATACAATTGTACAGTACACCATTTCAGCTATTTTCAACATAATTTACGTAGTCGTTGAAACATCTACTAGCCACATCACAAGCTTTGCACTACATTCTGCGTAAAACTATTTCCCCTGTGATTATAGTCGCAGGTGACAGGCTCCTGGCTCTGAGAGTTTAGAAATGGTGAGACGACGAATCTGAGTAACCACTTCATCCACTTTTGCAAAAAACTCTATCGGCTGCCTCGTTCTTCACCACGAACGATGTCGAACAATCGTAACTTGCCCGTACGCTTCAGTTATCTCATGATGAATTGCTACTGATGTTACCTGTTTTACCCCCCCCCCCCCCCCCCCATAAAAATGTATTACTCCATGTGCATCACTCTTGGCGGGCTCCTCTATTGCCAGTAAAGCCTCGGAGATTCTACCGACTCAAGATCACTGCTGTCTATACTACCAGAATGTTCACCTTCAGCTGTCCCTTCGTGCCAGTCATAGATGTTCATACTTCGTTTCTTACCGTATCCAAATATGGCTGCTACGAAATACTAACAGAGTACTTAAAGAAAATTTGTCCTGATTCGGCTTCCATACCAGACAATTTCACAGTTGGAAAGTAGGAGGCGAGGTACTAGCAGAAGTAAAGTTGTAAGAACCTATCTCTCATAATCACATTAAATGTAATTTATACTTAACAAGGATTCAGATTTTTTCCCGTGACTGTTATCCGTCAGTAATGTGGTGCATTAGTTCTGTTATAGTAGCAGATATTTAGTTTATCAGTGATTCGTATCTTGCAGTGACACCAGACAGGTCACGTATGCATTGTTTTAAACAAAATATACAGTTTTTCATAATGTTGATCGGTTTTTTACACATGTACTTGTAATTAACATTAAATTAGTTCTGAACAAAGCGATAGCTCCGTAACTTCAATATTTCCCATGTATCGTTTGGAGATACGCAGCGAGAGTCATTTATTATCTGAGTGTTCGAACAGTTCGTTACTGTATCGAGTTCTCTGCTGTATCGGGAAATCCCGAGCATGTTCGAACGCGAGTATCATTTGCACAGCCCTACTGACAGGCACAGAGCAGAAATATCTCTGGAGTGAGCATTCAGATGCACAGAAAAGATTTTCTGTCCTCAACATTAAGGTGGAAATATCACCTCATATTGGGAAAAATCAAGTAATCGATGACTTCATCTTGGTCCTTTTTGTGTTCGGTTCAGATGGATGACTATGTGTAAATGGAACTTTTGGCGACGCTTCCTCAACTATCGTGTTTAGATATTATTTCACTTCATGTGGTTCTCTGCGAAAAGGTGGGGCTTCTTTGCAGACAATAGGTACAAACCATTCCTAAGAGCAAATAAATGTGTGGAAAGAGTGGATGTGCCTTAGTATCACTTGGTAATTCCAGCTTAATGTTGAGAAGATGCACAGAAGCCAATGCCCACTCCATAGATATTTCTACTCTATGTTTAATTTAGTGGTTATACCCGTCGAAATATGCAGTTCTTTTCTTTCCGTGACAGCTAGGAAGAAAAAGAATTTTTGTCCTACCTGGGCTAAATTTTAATTGCAGTGGCAACGGTTTAGTTTTCTATCGTTGGCAACGAACTATTCGCTTTAGGAGGACGATTAATTTACTGAAAATAACAGCATAAATTATTTATTTCATCGTGAACATAATGAATTATTCCCCTTATTCTAGGTGACTGATTTTCGAAAAAGCATTCATCGGCCGTTGCCAACATCAGCGTACAACGCCGCCGCCGTAAGTAAAATTGTACCCAGTCTTGTGGCGTATTACACCATAGTTTCGAGAATTAAAAAAACGCAGCAAAGTCATAATTAATTATTTGGTGTACTACGTAACTGACGTCGCCTCAATTTCATGTACTATGGCGTTTTCGAGGCAATCCTAAACAGTACGCACTCAAAATGTAATGAGGATACACCGAAATCAGAAAGGGAACAACAGAAATTCCATTTTCCTTGCAAAGAATTTTTATGTGAATTAGAGCATCGATAGACGCTAAGGAATGTCGTTACGTTTTAAATTCAAATGATACCCGCGGGAAGAGGCATTTTTTTCCATGGCATTGCAAGGCATGCGGGATACACCTAGTACTTTTTTTGTTGTTGTGCCGTATCTAGATTAAATTTTACTTCAAGTGGCAACGAGAATAAACAACGCAGCATCGCCGTCTATTAAGTTATTTGGTATACTATGTCAGTAACAGCGTCTCTATCGGTTCTTTGCTATGCTGCGCTGCAATTCAAGCATAGCATACACCAGAAACTACAAATTACGATATCTTTCCTTCCTCTGATCCGATTTTGATGAAACTAAACCTATGTTACACTTCAAACTATTCTCAATTTACCTGTGGAAACCTATGAAAGTTCGTGTAGTACTTTTGGAGATTACCCTCAACAAAGAGACATACACGATGGCTTTTAAGTAAATGATTAAATTGTGATATCTTTATTTTCTTGTGATCCGATTTTAATTAATGAAGCCTTTATGTAACCGCACGACGTTCTAAACTTACGTGTGAGAACCCCATGAAAATTCGTCAAGTAGTTTTAGAGATATACGTGTTCAAAGAGACAGACATAACGATCGTAGATTCAAAAACTGAAATTACTATATTCTTTTTTCCGTGATCTGACTTATGAAACAAAGACTATATATTGTCCAGTTACGCTCAAGTAACCTGTCAAAACCCCATGCAACTTCGTGAAGTAGTTTTGGAGATAAGAGGTTCTTAATAGTTGAAAAAACAGACACGACGGTTACTGAAAACAAAATTACGGTATCGTTTTTTTCCGTAATCCGATTTTGATAAAAGTATGCCTATATATCGACCCAAACTTATCTCGTGTTTCCTGTGAAAACCGCATGAAGATTCGTCCAGTAGTTTCGAAGATTGAAGGGAACAGCGACAGACCTGCATTTACAGATTTATTATTAGTATAGATTGATTTATTTTCACCTTGAACAAGGACCCAATATTTTTGCCCGTTTAGTCTCTAACGAGGATTTTATACACTCACTACTGTGCACCTGACAATGGAACACTGATCCTAAAATGTCGGTCGTCCCTAACTAGTAACTGATGATTTTTAGCTAATTTTTACATCTTTCCTAGTGTTCATTACGAAGATCAACAGTTATTAAAAAAAATTATATAAAAAATTTAAAAAAAACGAGGAACAAACCAGACTGATCAATTAATTGCATTATAAACAGCATAAAATTAATTTTCCGAGGTCCACGCACATTACCAATGTATTGTGTACATAGAGGAGCATCAGTTGGAGGGGCAAGATAATTTTTGCATTCCCCATTTAAATGATATAGAAACCACTCGACATGTTGGAATATAATTCGGTTTCCTGGCCGTTATTTCAAACCTACGTTGGAAGCACGCGGTGTAGGAGGGAGACGAGTTGCCCACTGTTTGGGAATTCGAACCAGTGCAGGACACACAACTTGAAAGCCGGAAGTCAGTCCCTGCAGGCGGCCAGGAACACATGTACCGGTTACCCTTCCCTCCATCTGTTAGACTGGCTACAGGAAACTTTTCGCAAACTGCGGAAGTGCACAGGATTCCATTGGCTTTTATCCCCCTCCATGTAACCTAGAGAGCAGATTTCCAGCCCATTGCGTTACACGTGTCAACATCGCGAGGACGGCGTGTTTGGTCGCGGTGGCCGAGGTGACTGAGGCGCTCCAGTCACGGTCTACACGGCCACTACGGTCGGGGGTTCGAATCCCCCCTCGGACATGGATATTTGTGCCGTCCTAGTTAGTAAGTAGTTCATAAGTAGTTTGTAAGTTTAGGGACTGATGACCCCGTAGTTAAGTCCCATAAGCTTAACAAACATTTTGAACATTTGACGGCGTGTTTGTTTCGTCATTGAGTAGCACGTGCTTCCCACTACCTTAGCAACACCGTCGCCTTGCCAGCCGCGACTGAGTCGTGCTGTATCGGGCTTCAACGTACTCCGCTATTGCAACGGTTGGTATAGTGCTATCGCTGCATTTTCACCGCCAGATTCGGAGCTGAAAATCTGCATGTAGCGTGATAGTTAACTTGGTCCGAACCTTGTTTCAGTGATCGTTCGCGTAACCAATGGCTAGCTCTATTTAATTTATGAGCTCTCTCTGACGACTGACCTTTATTTTCTTAATTTGTAAATCATTATCTCACCGACTTGTACTACAGCAAGACTATTTCTCGCCCAGCGTCTATATTCAGTGATCAAGTGCTCTGTTTATAGAAACTTATGACAGTCTACCTCTTAACAATGTGCCTTATTATCAATATACTTTTCAGCCGACGCTCCCGACATTCATTGTCTGTAGTTTCCCTTACTGTCCTTTTCTTCAAATGAATCATCTACTAGGCAACGAAACTCCTGCTGAAGAAACTATTTCCAATCGCCTGGGACAGAAGATCTGCAGGGGAGGATCTGTTAAGGAACAATATTAGTCGCATTTCTTGAAAGTTAATTATTCCATCTCTCATTCCTTCAGACCCGTAAAACGAGAGATTGCAGCTACAGTTACACTACTGGCCATTAAAATTGCTACACCAAGAAGAAATACAGATGATATACGGGTATTCATTGGACAAATATATTATACTAGAACTGACATGTGATAACATTTTCACGCAATTTGGTTGCGTTCCGTGTTGCCCTCCCGAATCCACGATTCCATATTCTGCTAACAGTCATTGGATCGCGACCAACGCGAGTAGCAACGATAAACCGCAATCGCTATAGGCAATCCGACCTTTACCAAAGTCGGAAACGTGTTGGTACGCATTTATCCTCCTTACACGAGGCATCATAACAACGTTTCACCAGGCAACGCCGGTCAACTCCTATTTGTGTATGAGAAAACGGTTGGAAACTTACCTCATGTCAGCACGTTATAGGTGTCGCCACCGGCGCCAACCTTGTGTGAATGCTCTGAAAAGCTCATCATTTGCATATCACAGCATCTTCTTCCTGTCGGTTAAATTTCGCGTCTGTAGCATGTCATCTTCGTAGTGTAGCAATTTTAATGGCCAGGAGTGTAGTTCCATCAACAGTCCCAGGATACAAGTATTCGTACTGTACCGAGGGCTTGAGGTGAAAAGTATCCCTTGGCAGAATTTCAAATTCAAGATTGTGTGTGATGCTATGTAGAGATTTAATGTAAATTACGCTTGTCGTCTGATGCCAAGAAGTTTGTGCAAGAAGAGTGATCCATTGCCATAAAAAAAATATGAATATGGTTCGCTTCAGAGACTGTTCTGCTGCGGCACGGACTATAGCTGCGTCACAGTGTAAGGCTGAAATGGCGCGGAAACTGGCATACAAGTGTCAGTAAGCGGAACACTGCAAATTTTATGGGCAAAACATCTAAAACTGTAGACAGAGATACCGAGGAACGCTAGCTGTGAAGGGGCCATTAATGTCTCATCCAGACGCCGTGAAATGGCGCCAACAATTTAAAGAAAAAAAGGAGGGAAGGCAGATTAGGGTTTAACGCTCCGTCGACAACGAAACACAAGCTCAGACTGCTTTTGATCAGGATGGGGAATGTAAATCTGCTGTGCCCCTTCAAAGGCACCATCCCGGCAATTGCCTGTAGTGACTTAGAAAAATAACGGAAAACCTACATTTGATAGATCGGAGGCGGGTTGTCTCGAGTACGAACCAAAAGTGGTAACCACGCGTCACCTCGCTGGGTACTTTGTGCCAATCACCCCGTAATTTGAAAAAAGGCTGTACTCACGTACTTGGTGCTGATCCACCATAAAATTCAAATTTTGCACCATGGAATTTCCATTTTTTCCCTTAATAGCCCCAATTAAATCAGGGGAGGGAGAGATGGAAGACGTTATCCAACGGTGAGGACGTGATCACACAAAAGATATCGAGTTGATCCTTTAGCAACAAGCAAAGTTTTATCGTCGAGGTATTGAACAATTAATAGAACATTTCCATCGTTGACTAAAGATGATTTTGACTACTTTGAAATACATGATGTTTCGTAGGAATAGTAAACATTTCAGGAGTTGGTAGTGTAGACTAATTGCAAAAATCCCACATCTACATAGATATCTGCAAATCACATTTAAATGCCTAGCAAAAGGTTCATTAACCACTTTCATAACTTTTCTCTACCGTTCCATTCTCTAATAGCGCGCGGGAAGAAAGAACACCTAAATCGTTCCGTTTTCGATCTAATTTATTTTATTGGGATGGTCATGCCTCCCTAAGCAGGTGGGTGCTAGCAAAATATTTTCACATTCAGAAGTAAAAGTCGGTGATTGAAACTTCGCAAACATATCACGCTTCAATGAATAATGTCTTTCTTTTAATGATTTCCACCCCAATTCGTGACGCTTCCGCCCCCCCCCCCCCCGTAACGTGATAAAACAAAACGAACTGCCCTTTTCTGAACCCTCTCATATCTTCCGTCAGTTCCACCTGGCGAGGGTCCCACACTGGGCAACAGGAGAGGACGCACAAGTGTGATGTAGGCAGTCTCTTTGGTGGAGCTGGTCCATCTTCGAAGCGTTCTGCCAATGAAACGTAATCTTTTTTTCGCCTTCTCCGCAATATTTTCTATATGTTCTTTCCAGTCTATGTTGTTCGTAATTGTAACTCCTAGGTATGTGATAGAATTTACGACCTTAAGGATTGATTGATTTATCGCGTAATTGAAGTTCGGTGGATTTCTTTTAGTGGTCATGTGTATTACTTCGCACTTTTCTTTATTTATTGTGTAATTTTTACTCAGTTCAGAGATACGTCTCATAGTATATAACCCAAGCAAAATAATAGCTGAGGCAAATGGGAGTGTTAAAAGTTTATTTTGGACAAAAAATATTTTTTTTCAACTTCTCTTGATAACATCACCTGTTGTTCTTCTGAAGTCTTCTTTTACGAAGGCTGCATTATTCATAATCCGAACTATCAAATCGGGTCCTGTGTTTACTTTTTATTTGTAGACTGACTTTCAAACTTCCCCAAAGGTTTAGATGCTAGATGACAACTAGAATGTGCAGGAGCCCCTGGAAGAACACGCACACTATTGTAGCCAAAGTAATCTCTTCCAATGATGCTGAAACTCATTGAAAGAAAGCGTAGATAACGACCTGTAAGACGATGCTTTAACACATTAGGTGCAATCAACTGATTGTCTATCAAACCACGCCGCAAATTTCCAGAGAAGGGTTGTTGAAAAGTGTCTGCACAATGATATATGGGTTTCCTTCGGACCACCAATTTGAATTACGAATGTTATTGATAGCAACACGAGACAAGTGATTTCATTAGTACGGATTACTTGACGATTTACAAATAGCCAACGACAAAATTCTAATCGTTATCTTGATCTCCTACTGGAAGGTGTTGAATGAGCCGTAAATTAAATCGCTGGCTCCCGTGCATACGTAATGTTCGCCGTATTCTTATATGTACAACACCGACACGCACAGACCTACTACGTTCGCTTGCTGAATATCTTCTACTTCATCCACAGTCTTTTCATTTAGAGATTCAGATGCAAGTTCAGATGCAATAGAATGCTGGACACTGAACCAGTGTCATGCAGTGTACTGTACAAAGTAAACAGACTTGAATCTCGTAATCTGCTGTTATGAAATCGTATGCCGTATAATTTACAAGCAGCAGCAGCGTTTTCATGTCAAAAGTCACGCACTTGTCCAACAAAACACGATGAAACCTTCAATGTAAATTACAGGATGATTTCGCAACTTGAACATTAACAATAATAAGCCGATAGCAAATGTACCAACACACGAATGGAAAATGCATTGAACTCAATAAAAATTAAGACACATGTTACACATATTTTATTACAATTCTTCGAAACTACCACCTCCTAAAATATTTACTATTCTTTCTGAACACCCTGCTGATTGTCATACGCCTGAGTCAGTTTTACTCAAAAAATTGCAGCATTCAATGAAATTTACTTAGCCTAAAATAATAACATATAGCAAGGTAGTGTACGATGTGGCGTGTGAATGCTAAAGCGCAGAATAGCATCAACTGCCCATCTTAAAAATCCAGTTCATAATTAAAACCACATAAAACATTGAATAAAAAACATCTCACTATAGGCAGTTTACCTTGTAAAAAAATAACCCATTATGAAGTCAAACAATATACTTCAGTCACTTTAGACAAAATATTGTAGACATCTGCATTCCTTGAAAGATGTGGATTCCATTCTGTCCAAGAGAAGCATTCTTGTCTTGGACATCCTGCATGGAATTAATTCTTATCATTGGTGCTTCTCGTATGTTTTAAGAGGCCACAGTGTGAATTAAAATACAGTTTCGGTTACTAATGTCACCAGAAAATCAAAAGCTGCAAAACGATTTAGATATCTGCGTGGTGCAAAAATTGGCAGCTAACCATGCATAATGGAAACTGTGAAGTCATCTGTATGACGTCTAAAACAAAATCCTTTAAACTGCATTTAGACGATAAACCATTCAAACATAAAGGCCGTAAATCTAACAGAAAAAAAACAACTTTGATGATGCAAAGGTACAACTACTGAAACTGCCTACAATACAGTTGTGCTGCGCATTAAAGGATCCTCACCAGTTAGGACTGACGGAGGACATACAAAAGATTCAGAGATAGGCAGCTCATTACGTAAACCTACATTTTTAGCATTTGAAGATTTGGAGAAAGCTTTTGACAATGTCGACTGGAATACACTATTCCAAATTCTGAAGGTACCAGGGGTGAAATATAGGGAGCGAATTATATTCAACCTACACTAGAACCAGACAGCGGTTATTAGAGTCGAAGGGCAAGAAAGGGACGCAGAGGTTGTGAAAGTTCAAATGTTTGTTAAGCTTATGGGACTTAACTACGGGGTCATCAGTCCTTAAACTTACAAACTACTTATGAACTACTTACGAACTAGGACGGCACAAATATCCATGCCCGAGGGGGGATTCGAACCCCCGACCGTAGTGGCCGTGCTGACCCTGACTGGAGCGCCTCAGTCACCTCGGCCACCGCGGCCGGCAGGTTGTGAAAGGAGTAAGGCAGCAAGCAGTGAAAGAATTGAAGGAGAAATTTGGAGAGGGAATTAAAACTCAGGGGGAAGAAATAAAATTGGGGTTTGCCGACGACATAGTAATTTTGTCAGAGACTGCAAAGGATCTGGAAGAGCAATTGAATGGACTGGACAGTGTCTTGAAAGGAAGATATAAAATGAACATTAACAAAAGTCAAACGAAGGTAATGGAATATAATGTCAGAAAATCAGGTGATGCTGAAGGAATTAGATTAGGTAATGAGGTAATAAAAGTTGTAGATGCGTTTTGTTATTTGGGTACCAAGATAACTTCTGATGGCCGAAGTAGGGTAGATATAAAATGCAGAATGACTATGGGAAGGAAAGCATTTCTAAAGAAGCGAAACTTGTTGACATACAATATTAATTTAAATGTAAGGAAGTCCTTTCTGAAAGCATTTGTCTGGAGTATAGCATTGTATGGGAGCGAAACATGGACGATAAAGAGTTCAAACAAAAAGATGATAGAAGCTTTTGAAATGTGGTGCTGCAGACGAATCAAGAAAATTAGATGGGTAGATAACGTAACGAATGAAGAGGTGCTTAACCGAATTGGGGAGAAAAGGAATTTCTGGCATATCCTGACTAAGAGAAGGGATAGATTGGTGGGACACATTCTGAGACATCAAGGAATCGTCAACTTAGCATTAGAAGGAAGTGTGTGGCGTGAAAATCGTAGAGGGAGACCGAGGGACTAATACAGTAAGCAGATTCAAAAGGATGTAGGTTGCCGAACGTATTCTCAGATGAGGAGACTTGTACAGGACAGGGTAGCGTGGAGATCTGCATCAAACCAGTCTGCGGACTGAAGACCACAACAACAACAACATGAAAAAACGAGCAAAATATAAAAACTGAGCAGTCTATTTGGAAAATAAGCAACGTCGAGCAGATTCTGACCACAGAAGCGCTATGGTCACATGTCTAGCGTGAGGAGCTGTGGAGTGAGAGTTCCTTGGTTCGGACCTTCCCACAGACGAAAATTTTAATATTTTCATTTTCAGAAAATTATTATCTGTCCGTCCGTCCGTCCATCCGATGCGACGTAACTGCGCCGTAGTATGGGGATGTTACGCCTAAACAAACATCTAAACACACGTCAATCGACTGTGAAGCTGATGCATTCATTTGTTGCAAATGTTCAAATGTTTGTTAAGCTTGTGGGACTTAACTACGTGGTCATCAGTCCCTAAACTTACAAACTACGTATGAACTACTTACGAACTAGGACGACACAAATATCCATGCCCGAGGGGGGATTCGAACCCCCGACCGTGGTGGCCGTTCTGACCGTGACTGGAGCGCCTCAGTCACCTCGGCCACCGCGGCCGGCCCATTTGTTGCAGTTTATGTGGCAAACACTTCTGTTATCATCACTTACTGGGAGTGATTAACACATCCAAAAGACAACCTAAATCGGGCAAGGTAGAATCTCTTTACCCACATATAAGTTAGGTGGATCGACAAGAGATTCCTGAAATTTGAAGCACATACCGTCACCAGTGTTGTATAAAATACATCAGACGTGTTTTCCTGCCCGGGAATCGGTTTAACTATCACTTTGCAATCAAATGTTTTAGGTTCCCATTGGAGAGGCACTTCCTTTTTGTCTGCTAATCGCACGATTTTACGGTGCTGTCCCAAAACACAGACACGAAACTGAATACAGCGAACAGAGACGTCAATGAACGGATGGACAGATCATAATTTCGCGAAAATAAAAATTTTTGTTCGAGAGAAGACGTAAACCATGAACCTGTCAGTTCGCAGCTGCGCACGCTAGTCACAGCATCACGGTACTCCCATACTCACAACCTGCTCTACGTTGCCTATCTTCCGCATGGACGGTTCAGTTTTTATATTTTGCTCTTTTTTTCACACAACTTCTTCCAGTTTTCTCAACTGATCTGTGTTCAGTTTTTCACGGCCCATTCACTGCGCCAACTTACATCTAAATCTGAGGGGATTGCGATGGGGAGGTTCCCTCGTAAGAATTTCCCGTAAGAATTCTTCATCCAGGAAGTTCATAGTTGCTGTTTATTCGTCTATACAACTACAATGAAATGTGATATTTTTCACCAGACGCGTTTCGTTTTATGGAATGTAAAATATCTTCAGTTGATAGCAATGACAGATATCTCCAATTTGTTTTTCTTAGTTCGAAAAACAGTTCGTTAGAAAATCTGTAGAATGTTGATGTTTTTGTAAACGGAAAATTCATTATAGATTTTTACCTCACACCATGAAGCGCCTATGTGTTGCACATTTCATGGCATTTTTACTTCCTGCAATAATATTTTCGGTTCTAGTTTGCACTTCACAGTAGCATTACTCATTTTTCCCCATTTTAACAACCAATTTAACACTATGAGGTAATAATTATATTATTTTCTGTCTCTGCTTCTGTATAGTCTATTTTTGGGAGTGTTTCCAACATTACACTTTATTAAATATTGTTAAGATTAAATTGAAAATCTGCCCCAACCGCTCTCTCACCAAACAAGTAATTAAATTCATCATTACCATTCTGTTTATATCAAAAAGAAATACAAAAAAATTTAAAAACAGCATCCCCCATCGCCTGTGTCACACTGTCCTTCATAGGGATCTATTTTTCGTCAGGATGTGCTACTGCAGTTTTCTCGCTATTTTTCTACATCTATATCTACATAAATACTCCTCAATACACCGTAAGGTGCGTGGCGGAGGGTACACTGTAGCACTATTAGGCATTTTCTTTCCTATTCCACTCCCAAATCGAACGAGGAAAAAAAGAATGCCTATATGCCTCCGTACGAGCCCTATTTTCTCTTGTCTTTGTGATCTTTACGCGAAATGTAAGTAGGCGGCAGCAAGATCGTACTACACTCAGCTTCAAATTCCGGCCCTCTAAATTTACTTAACAGAAATTCACGAAAATAACGTCGTCTTTCTTCCAGCGATCCCCAATTGAGTTGCCGGAGCATTTCCGTGACACTCGCGCATTGGTCGAACCTACCGGTAACAAATCTAGCTGCTCGCCTCTGAACCGCCTCTATGTCTTCCTTTAAACTGATCTACTGCGGGTCCCAAACACTTGAGCAATACTCAAGACGTGGTCGTACAAGCGTTTTATTCTCCAAATAAACCGAAGTCGGCTACCCGCCTTACAACTGTCCTTACATGTTCGTTCCATTTCATATCGCTCTGCAATATTACGCCTAGATTTTTGAACGACGCGACTGCATCAAGAAGTTCACTACTAATACTGTATTCGAATATTATGTGATTGTTTTTCCTGTTCATGCGAATCACCTTACATTTTTTCTACATTGAGGGCTAGCTGCCATTCTTCGCACCAACTAGAAATTTTGTATAAGTCATCCTGTACGCTATTAACGCGAATTAAAGACCTCACCCTCCCATATACCACAGCATCATCAGCAAACAGCGCAAATTAGAACTTATTCTGTCCATCAGATCATTTGTATAGATAGAAAATAATAGCGGTCCTTTCACACTTTCCTGAGGCACGCCTGCTGATACACTCGTCTCAGATGAACACTCGCCATTGAGAACAACGTACTGCGTTCTATTACTTAGGAAGTGTTCCAGCCAGCCACAAATCTGTGAACCTATTCAATTCTTATGTTTTATTACTCCACAAACTGCACACGAGACGTCATTTTGACGGACTCGTTATCGACTTTCGCTAGCATTCGATACACGTGCAGAGCTTGTTTTAGAGTTCATATTATAACTCCCATGTTGACATTTCACGACAATGAACACGTGGTTGCAGTACGATTTGTTACAATCTAATTTTAGTTAATACCTCATTTAAAGAGTCCAAGAGATGGTAAGGAAAAAGGGATGGCTGAAAATTTTACCGGACCGTGTTAGCGTAGTGAACAAAGGCAACACATTGCTATATTTTATCACTATCACGTATATTACTGTGTCAGAGAGTCGCATACTAATTTGCTACACGTATTATCTCAAAAAGGCCAATAGACACTCTCACGTCAATTCGTTTAGTTCAGAACGGAACGGCGATGTAAGTGAGGTTATGAATTACCATCCATCCACCCCATGGCACAAAAGTCGAGTTATATTATGCAAACTGACCAACTAACAAGTTTATTAATAGCTAATTCAAAGGGCACACAATTCGTATTCTTCATGAGATTTGTGTCACATATATATGTTGTTTCACTTTTCAACACTTAATCACACAAATATCAAGAAGAATACGCGTTGTGTATCTATGCGCCAAGAGCCCAGATAGTATGTTCTTGGCGCTTTGTCAGTTTGCACGGAAACAGAAAAAGTCATTTCAAGGACGCACACAAACCAGGTAACATACAAATATTTATTCCTTTTTTAGTACTGCAACTAGGAAATAAAAGAGAACCTGACCTGGACTTGTTACAAATAACTTACAGTTCTTTCCCGCTTATTTAAAGTCGCCTGATCACTGGCAGTAACATTAAAGCTATTCCTGCTGCACGTGCTAAACTCCATGCCGCAGCAGACCTGACCACTGAGCACAGGTTCTGTACCAAATCTGTCTCGCCTGCATATCAAATTCTTCTACAGGACACTCACTATGTCTGCGTTCTACAGCCACCGAATTGTGTCTTCTAGATCACAGAGACGACTCATAACGCGCTGTTCCACAACAAAATACGACGCACCACGTTCTTCCAGCCAAACATTCCATTGTCAAACTTCAATATAGTGTTTCATTATACCATATTTGTAGAAACTTTTATCAATGCTGTTACCAGCATTTATGGCACTGAGTATTACTCTACATTCACCGGTGTGTGTGTGTCGAAGAACGAATGATAGGCGACAATAAACACCCTGGTGGTAAACAAAAATGAAGGATGTTGTCTGAATGACTTTCTGACATTGTTTAAGCAGAGAGCAGAGGAAGCTAGAAATGAATATGAACATAAGAATAAAAGGGCAAAGACAGTGGTAGTAGAAGAGAAGAGGAAATGGATGAATAATGGTAAAAAAAATATGGAAAGGGACAGTGAAGGGAGTAAGACGATTCTATGTGGAATGATCAAGACTAAGAAGAGAGGCACGGTGAAAGCAGCATGACGCTCAGTAAAGAAGGAAGAGAAGTAAAGAACATGCATGAACTCAAGGAGATATGGAAGGAATACTTTCAGGAGTTACTGAATCCAAATGGAAATAAGAAGGAGTAACATGAGTAGTTGGAAGATGTGGAGGAAGATAATAAGGACCTAACGTAGACGGAAGTTAATGAAGTGATAAACGCAATAATAGGAGGGATACTAAGGATAAAGGCTAGACACACAGCTGCAATTGTGGATTCTATCGAGTCATGACAGTAGCAAGCCAAGAAAGAAAGATCGGTGAAGACTCGAAGAATATTTCTCATAATCCATCAAAAAATGGATGATTTAGCCTTAACCAATACCAAGAAGCTGTTGAAAAGAGTAGGAGGTTGCAACATCGTGTAAATGCTAAAAGGTTAAAAAGTTTTGGTGAAGCCTCAACAACACTCTCACAAAAGAAATTCACTCGGTCATAACTCCTTTCTTCTACATAATGAATCTATTTCACATACATCGTAGTTTTCACTAAAACATTGGGAAGATAGAAATATTGAGAACACGTAAATCAAAGGTATTCATTACACATCCAATATCAAGGTATTAAAAAAATAGATGACTTAGACAATAAATTACTCATTGATGTGGTACATCAGCTGGCAACCTATAACTTTTCAAGTTGTGTATTATTATTTGTAATATATGATACATAACCTACATATTTGTAACTGCATTTCCTCATTATAAAATTTCTATAAATTTACAAATAACATATCTTTTTCAAAATAGGTATTCAAAGGCAATCTTCAGTTAAAAATTCAAAGCATTCTGATACGAACGTTTGGAGATTTGTGGTTAGGCACTCTACATTTTTATATAAGTACGTACAAATGTAAATGTATGTTTGTTTAAAATCTCAAATCTTCAAAAAATCTTCATGGACACTTTGAAATTTTAACACAATGTTGCATTCAATTGCACACATGTTTTTAGTACCTACTGGAACACCATCCATCTTATGTATGTGTAATATTTGGGGAATGTTATCAACATTTAAATGTTCCTTTGTGCATACTGTTAATCTCCAAAAGTTTTTCACCGACTGATTTGTAATACAACATTGCACTATAATACAATATGGTGTTCAAAAACTTATTTCTGGTAACTTTTTCGATTTGTGAATATAACATTTCGTAATAATAAAATGTATATAAATTCCCATATGACATACATTAACATATTAGGTACATACACTACTGACCATTAAAATTACTACACCAAGAAGAAATACGTATAATTGGACAAACATATTATACTAGAACTGACATGTGATTAAATTTTCACGCAATTTGCATACATGTGGAGAAATCAGTCTCCAAAACAACCACCTCTGGCCGTAATAACGACCTTGATACTCCTGGGCATTGAGTCACACAGATCCTGGAGATGCCCATGCAGATTCAACACGATACCATAGATCATCAAGAGTAGTGACTGTCGTATTGTGATGAGCCAGTTGCTCGACCACCATTGATCAGACGTTTTCAATTGGTGAGAGATCTGGAGAATGTGCTGGCCAGAGCAGCAGTCGAACATTTTCCGTATACAGAAAGGCCCGTACAGGACCTGCAACAAGCGGCCGTGCATTATCCTGCTGAAATGTAGGGTTTCGCAGGGATCAAATGAAGGGTCCAACCACGGGTCGTAAAACACCTGTTCAAAGTGCCGTCGATGCGAACAAGATGTGAGCGAGACCTGTAACCAATGGCACCCCGTACCACTACGCCGGGTGATACGCCAGTATGGCGATGACGAATACACGCTTCCAATGTGCGTTCCCCACGATGTCGCCAAACACGGATGCGACCATCATGATGCTGTAAACTAAACCTGGATTCATCCAAAAAAGTGACGTTTTGACATTCGTGCACCTTAGTTCGTCATTGCGCACACAATCGCAGGCGCTCCTGTGATGCAGCGTCAAGGGTAACTGCAGCCATGATCTCCGAGCTGATAGTCTATGCTGCTGCAAACGTTGTTGAACTGTTCGTGCAGATGGTTGTTGTCATGCAAACGTTCCCATCTGTCGACTCAGGGATCGAGACGTGGCTGCACGATCCGTTACAGCCATGCGGATAAGGATGCCTGTCATCTCGACTGCTAGTGATACGAGGCCGTTGGGATCCAGCACGGCTTTCCGTATTGCCCTCCTGAACCCACCGATTCCATATTCTACTAACAGTCATTGAATCACGACCAACGCGAGCAGCAATGTCGCCATACGATAAACCGTAATCGCGATAGGCTACAATTCGACCTTGATGGTATGCATTCTCCACCTGACACGAGGCATCACAACAACGTTTCACCAGGCAACGCCGGTCAACTGCTATTTGTGTATGAGAAATCGGATGGGAACTTTCCTCGTGTCAGCACGTTGAAGGTGTCGCCACCGGCGCCAACCTTGTGTGAATGCTCTGAAAAGCTGATCATATGCATATCACAGCATCTTCTTCCTGTCGGTTAAATTTCGCGTCTGTGGGACGTCATCTTAGTGGTTTAGCAATTTTTATGGCCAGGAGTGTAGAAACATGCACGTATGACATTGCAACGTTGCATAAAAATATCAAAATTTTCGGTCAGGTACTTACGAAAATATATCATGAACATAACACCATGTTAGACAGAGTTGTAAGTGGAGACAAATGAGGGGGGAGGAAATTGATGAAGAGAGGACAGCAGAAGATGAACAGCTGGAGTGTGATGATGTGATGAACAGTTATAGTGGGGAGGTGGAGAAGTGCAAAAGGAGAGGGAAGGAGAATGGTATGAACAATTACACGTGGGAGAAGCCCGGTAAGGAAAGGGGGAGAGGGACATGGACAAGGAGAGGGGTTAGGTGCAGATGCACAGAGACAGAAGTGGAGGATATTGTCAGAGAGAGGAAGAATGAGGGGGGGGCAGAGAAAGAGGGGATAGAGATAAGGGGGCATAGAGCGTACGATCTATATCCGATACCCATTGAAAGGGCGTTTTGAAATGACACATACCAGATATGTGTGCTTTCTCCTTTGCATTTCTTTTTTATTTAATCTGTAACAAGCCATTGCAAGGTGTGGTCAGGGAAACCTAATATTATAGAAGACGCAAAGGAAATATGTACGGCAGCAACAAATATTTGTTCAAATGTTTGTTAAGCTTAAGGGACTCAACTGCGGGGTCATCAGTCCATGACTTACAAACTATTTATAAACTACTTTATAAACTAGGTATAAAGATGACACAAACATCCATGCCCGGGTGGCGATTCGAACCCCCGACGGGGAATAAATATTTAATATGTACCTAAGTATAAGGATTATGTAGATGATGATATGTTTTTCAATTTTTTTCAAGTGTTTCAGGTAACCAATTACGAGAGAACGAAGCTTTAGTCTGAGTTATGATGTTAAATATAGTCTGATATTAAATTTTATGTACATTCTGTAGAAGTGTAAATGAGAAGTATGACGTGGAGATTGACGCTTTGACTGCTCAGAGGTACGGAGACCTTCGACCTTTTGTTGTGTCCTATGTTGCTGCCGTAGGAGATGTGTTCCTTACGGTCCCCACAGAGCTGCACTGGTGGACAACATGCTTGCAGCTGAGGCAACTGAACGAATGGAGTGGCCAGCTTGGTCACCGGACTGAAACCCGATCGAGAAAGTCTGGAATGTATGTATTATACCACAACGGTTGCAGAGGTCAATATTGCAATCATGGAAGAATGGCCAAATACCCCAAAAGAGCTGATTGATAACCTCATACTGTCTATGCCACGAAGGTGCGCAACTATACTGGCCGTCCGAGGTGATCACACACCATATTAGAGGGCAACGGGAAAGACTTTTTCTGTATTATGGTAGCCCCATGGTGACTCGCACTAGGTAAACGCCATGTAAACCTCAAGTGTAGAATTCAGACATCAAAATGTCATACTGTATCACACACAAATTACAATTGTAACCAATATCTGAATAAATTACGTTACCGTATTATATCGTGTATGTTTTTCTCGACCGATCCCCTAATTGTTTTGAGCTTGTGCATGGGTGAGAAAATTTACATTTAGAGAAGCATATGAACAAAACGTTGCGTTTTGCCGATGACATTGTAATTCTGTCAGAGACAGCAAAGGACCTGGAAGAGAAGTTGAATGGAATGGACAGTGTGTTGAAGAGAGCGCATAAAATGAACATTAAGAAGAGCAAAACAAAGATAATAGAATGCAGTCTTAGAAAATCAGGCGATGCTGAAGGAATTAGATTAGGTAACGAAACATTGAAGGTGGTAGATGAGTTTTGTTACTTGGGTAGTATAATAACATGACGGTCGCAGTACAGAGGATATAAAATGCAGAATAGCAATGGGAAGAAAAGCGTTTTTGAAAAAGAGAAATTTGCTAACATCTAATATTAATTTAAGTGTAAGGAAGTCTTTTCTGAAGGCATTTGTGTGGAGTGTTGCCTTGTACGGGAGTGAAACATGGACGATAAACAGTAGGGACAGGAACAGAATAGAGGCTTTTGAAATGTGGTGTTACAGAAGAGTGCTGAAGTTTACGTGGGTAGATCGCATAACTAATGAGGAGGTACTGAACAGAATTGGTGAGAAAAGGAATTTTTGGCATACCTTGACTAAAAGAAGGGATCGATTGGTAGGACACATTCTTAGACATCGAGGAATCGTAAATTTATCATTGGAGGGAAGTGTGTGGGTAAAAATCGCAGAGTGAGACCAAGAGATGCATATAGTAAGCAGATACAAATGGATGGGTTGCCGTTCTTATGAGGAGATGAAAAGGCTTGCTCACGATAGAGTAGGGTAGAGAGCTGCATCAAACCAGTCTCTGGACTGAAGACTATAACAACAACACATGACTGGTCTACAGACTGACAACAGTCAACGGATGAAGAAAAGAAGATTAAGATGGGCAGGAAATCTATTTAGGACGGAGAAGCAACGCCTACCTAAGGCAGCATTCTCCGGATCCAAATGTTCAAATGTTTGTTAAGCTTATGGGACTTAACTACGGGGTGATCAGTCCCTAAGCGTACAGACTACTTACCTACTACCTTATACTAAGGACGGCACAAATATCCATGCCCGAGGGGGATTCTAACCCCCGACCGTAGTGGCCGTGCAGACCGTGACTGGAGCGCCTGAGTCCCTTCGGCCACCGCGGCCGGCTCTCCGGATCCATGGATGGCAGAAGTAAGCGGGGAATGCGACGCACCAATGTAAGGATGATATCGACAAGACCGCGATGATAACGGGCCAGAGAAAAAGAGAATGAACTACAAAAGCCAGGGACAGGGAACAAGAAGAGAAATGTAGAGTACATATACGGTCCCCAAGGTTCAAGCGACAATTAAGTAGCAAAAGGGCCGTGCGGTCTGAGGCGTCATGTCACGGATTGCGCGGCCGCTCCCGTGTGTGTGTGTGTGTGTGTGTGTGTGTGTGTGTGTGTTTAGTCCTTAGCATAGGTTGGTGAATTGTTTGTAAGACTAGGGACTGATGACCTCAACAATTTTTTCCCTCAGTTACATCCGGGTAATACTGAAACTTGGATTTACATTGGTTGAACATCAGAAATACACATGACATATTTAAACATTCAGAATGAAACTTTCACTCTGCAGCGGAGTGTGCGCTTATATGAAACTTCCTGGCAGATTAAAATTGTGTGTCGGAACCGGGACTCGAACCTGGGACCTTTGCCTTTCGCGGGCAAGAGCACTACCGACTGTGCTATCCCGACACGACTCACGATGCCGCCTCACAACTTTACTTCCGCCAGTACCTCGCCTCCTACTTTCCAAACTTCACAGTTCTCCTGCGAAACTTGCAAGACTAACACTCCTGGAAGAAAGGAGATGGTGGAGACATGGCTTAGCCACAACCTAAGGAATGTTTCCAGAATGAAACTTTCACTCTGCAGCGGAGTGTGCGCTGCCTGCGAAAGGCTAAGGTCCCAGGTTCGAGTCCCGGTTCCGGCATACAATTTTAATCTGCCAGGAAGTTTTATTTAAACATTTGTTGAACATCAGAAATGCACATGACATATTTACTTTTTAAGTAGACACACAATTTTTCAAATGTAAGCGTTGCCCTCCGCGTGCTGTTGTCACAATCACTAACATTTTTCTGGGTGTGAGACCGCATTGTCAACCTTTGAAAATCCCATCGGCGACGTTTCAGACACTATTTAAGTGGCCTTCTCCTTCGTATTGTTTCATTTTTTTCTTCTTTGTCAGATATCTGAAGATGCCCTCACCGGGCGAAACGCGTCATTGTAATAAAATATATTAGCAATCAAGATGTTCTTTTATTCAAGAAATGTTAAAAAGTGTCATGTCCTTAATTAATATAGGTCTAAAGAATTAGGTAATGTCACTTTGTAGTCTGTATAGACAACATCAAACTATGATTAAAATGAATATTTCTAATGGATTATGGAGGAATTTCGGGTTTCAAATATCTCCAAAATTGATACTGTGGGTTGAACATTAGGATGTAGAGATGCCAGCAGACAGCGCTGTTAGTATTTCTGAGAGTAAGCTGTATACATTTGCAAATGAAATTATATTTTTCCTCACTGGATTTTGGCTAACCAAAAACTCCGCAATCCTAAAATATTCAGAAATAAACTACCGTACCAAATATTGGTGACAAGCAAGGAATATCGTTCCATCCACACTCTCAGAAATCGTGACATTTTGGTTGTTTTATATTGATATAAGCTAGGAATATCGGCCTAACCACAGGCTCGCAAATCACAAGATATTCGGAAATAAACCGAGAAATATATCTTAGAAGCGAACAATATAAATGGCATCGTCACTTATTTTAGTTATCAGCACTTTATTCATCCTTTGATTACTGCTTTTTGGAGAGATATTGTAAACCGTACATTGTCTTTTACTATTACAATGTAGCCTGTTAAACGTATCCCTTAGGCTTGTCTCTAACCACATCCTCGGAAATCGTTACATATTTGGAACAAGTTCAAATATTTGTGAGAAGGAAAACAGAAATGTGACTGCTAGTCGTATAATTTCCACGAAGTCCATTCTCAACAGAATTGTCATTGCTGGCCGTATCACTTCCAGGAATTCCAGTCTCCGTTTTCTAATCAGATCAAAGTCACCTAATCGATGTCACTAATTCCTGAGACAGCGCTCTGTTACAGGAAACATCCTGTATTCCATACGATACTACCGCTTTATGTATAAGAAAGTTCCACAACGTGTTACGATTAAGCAACATCTACATTATGTTACAAACTGTGAGATTTCAAAAAAATATTTCCATAGTAGGAGTTCCGAACCAAAACCTTTGTATCGCGGACCTCTACCGCTAACCACTACGCTACGACGACTTTCCGCTCCGAGAGCTTTGAGTATACTTATCTACTATAGTTTTAGGAATTTTTGACTGTTGGCGTACTATTATTTACATGTAGTGATAAGGAATGGAACCGAGAACGGTTTTTGTGATTCATCTGTAATATGTTGTTTCCATGAACCGGCTTACTGCGTATTATAATACCAAAACTCTTAGAAATACAGCAAATCAAGATGGCGTCTGTCACACTGAAGTATCGGAGTAACAGGCAATAGTCTATAGCTGTATGCGCGGTCTTCGATACAGCGTAGAGAGCGTGTGACGTAAAACTGACGTGACGTGTATTCCAAGTGGTGTGAGCAGAACGCTATCCCAAAAACATTTGGGTGACTAGTGTGTATTCGACTGTCTGGTCTGTATTCGTCCACAAAAGCATATTAGAAACACATTGAACAAGAAACTTCGTTTGAATTTTCCGACTTTCCGTTTTAACTGTCTCTCTCTCTCTCTCTCTCTCTCTCTCTCTCTCTCTCTCTCTCTCTCTCTCTCTCTCTCTCTCTCTCTCTCTCTCTCTCTCTCTCTCTCTCTCTCTCTCTCACTTTTTTTTTAACTTTTACAAGACCATAATGAACAAAACAATAAAATAATTACCCCTCTCCGTCGTGCGAATAGTCAGTTATTGCGGAATTCAATCAATGAATTATTTCATACAAACCTCGTCCTGTCAAGCCGTACTCAAGTGATGCTGTTACAATCATGTGGCAATTTATTTTTATTCGTAGAAAAAAATCTCTTTCGGTTTTTCCTAAATTTTCCTACTTTCTGGACGACTTTACCAAATTTTTATTTGATGCAAACCTTCATCTTGCTTTCAACATCAAATGTACAAAATTTTATTGCAATTGGACGAACAGTATTGATATCTCACTGGAAAAATCTGTTTCAGTTTTTCTCGATTTTTCTCTTTTCCGGGCAACTTTTCCATATTTTATCACCGTTTATACCCTCCCTCGACTTACACGAATATTACAAGACTAAAATTAGCCAAATCGGTTCACCCGTTCTCGAGTTTTACCGAGACTAAGGAACAGCAATTCATTTTTATACATATAGATGTACTCGACAGTCATTTAAATGTATAAAAGTTAACAGGGCAAGAATCACAGAGTGCTTTAATCTGAAAAGGTCTGGCTTCAATCGACAGCTAAGCTTTGAATAGTAGAAGCACCGTCTCACCTTATTTTAATCTCCTTTTATATATTTATTTAATATATAATAAGAGGTGCGCCGTAGTGTTGCCGCCGTCATAGTTAGAATCGTCCAAACGTGTCTTCTCGTTGATTATTATGTTCCGTTATGGGGCCTGTTCAGTTCAGGTTGGTTGTGTTAAGATTTATCTTCTCATCGCTTGAACGTTCCAGCTGCGAGGCGGGTCGTGAAAGGCACTGCGTAAAAAGTTGGAAAAATATTGCTGGTACTTTGGGTTACGGGTTATGATGCAGTGTCGTTCATTAAGAAAGTTCCAGTATCCAAGTACTGATTTCACGCCAGGATCAAAGAGGTATCGGATCGTGTAGCCACGAATCCAATTTACCGAGTGTGTTTTGGTGGTGGGGTAGAAAGTCTCCCCCGGAAATAAGAGCATGTTGATGTCGATCTGGGCGGGTGTTTGGCGAGTAAGGAACTCCAAAATTCGCCGCGCGAGCGTCCAGACATCGTACGCCTGACCATAGTGGAACCTATGGCCGTCTGTGTCGTCCACTCCGCAGGGAATGCAGAGGGGCGAATCGGCGCGATGGATCCCATGCAGGCGATGTCGGTTTACTTGTTTTCCGTTCACAGTGAGATACCAAGCTGACTGGACGTCTGATTCGAGAAAACGTTCGTAAATAGCTTTCCATATATGCCGCCACACATACTGTCGATGCTTAATTTCGATCGGGTTGGATGGTCGACACTGTTGTAGCAGATCATATACTGTTTTAGTCTGAGACAAACGAGCAGGTGGTAAAGATACATAACTAAGGTCCAAGAAGAATCGTCGGATATGATGGAAGGCAACTGGAATGGCTGCAATCGTTACTGGGGCTACCAAAGAGTCCGCGGCAAAGGCTGGGTAGCAACACTACGAATGACAGAGTTCGCATAGCAACTCAGTCAGGCGCGCAGGAGACAACTGCGGCCGTGCCTATACAACACTACACTGCACTGTGCACCGCCCGCACCAGCCGACTACCAAACAGCGGCACGCGACCACTGCCGCCAACTACCACATACGCCTATTCCAGCCAATGGCCAGGAACATTGCAAACGCCAACTGACGACGTCTATTTCCTCCAATGAGACGGAATAATGCCCACCAATGGCAAGAAAAAGAATCCGTGTAAACACCAATTGAAGACGCCCATTTCCATAAATGGCGTCAAATATTCCAAATATCATTTTCAACTATTCACGGCGTAATGCGTAATCCATTAGATTTCGGGAATGCAGCCACACAAAATCTCCTTCTTCCGCTGATACTTCGGCCACATACCGTCCGGCCATCTTCAGAGTGAGTCTAAGACTGTCGACGAGGTGCCGGGTGCGGCCTTATAAGCCTGATCGCGTTGACAATGCGCGTGCGCGTCACAGATGCTGGTTTACTGCATATCGAAATACTCACACGCGTGCGCCCCCCGTGGCGGAAGCACTCCGGTGTTAACAAGCTGGATAAGGATGAGCGTCGGATTATCTGCCTATGCGCCCAATAACAAACACAATGGGTTAACCTACCTACCTTTTAGCCCAGTATTTGGCTTCACTATTAAAGCCATTGGTAGGAAAATGTAGTCACCATATCCGAAATTCTGTAGATTTTATTAAAAGACAGCCACCTCAGGCTTAATAGTACAGTTGTACTGGTGAGTTTTGACGTGGTACCTGTATAGCATTCTCTTTCTCTAATTGGCTAACATTTTGACAAGGATATCACCGTCTTATTTGAACATGTACTGACGTCATCTTATTTCCAGATTGATGGTGACTTTTATGGGCAGATTGACGGAGTTGCTATGGGAAGCCCCCTATCCCCTCTGGTAGCGAATTTCTTCATGGAAGACTTCGAGGACAAGGCTCTGAACTCGGCAAGTTTTAAACCAACGATCTTCTGAAGATACGTGGATGACACGTTTGTAGTATGGCCTCACAGGAAGGATGAGTTACATCGATTTCTTGACCATCTGAACTCCATCCACGCTAATATCAAATTTACTATGGGAATGGAGAAATATGGCTGCCTCTTTTTTTTTTTTTTATGTACTCGTTCGTCGAAGAGCTGATGGTACATTAGGACATGCAGTATATCGAAAACCAACCCATACGAATCTGTATTTACATGCCAGTAGCTGCCATCATCCCTCACGAACCACAGGGGTCCTTAAGACATTGGTGCACAGAGCACATTGTATATCGGACGATGAGAACTTGCAGGAAGAGATCACACACCTGAAGAGCATTTACAAAGGAAATGGATATTCACAGCAACCGATTCGCAGAGCATTCGATGTGTCGGAGAATGCAAGCACGTAACGTGGAAGAAGAAGAAGACGAAAATAATAATTACAGATCAAGGGTCTTCTTACCTTACGTGGGCGCTCTTTCATCAAAGATAAGCCTCATTCTCGACAAACATCGTGTTAAGGTTATCTTCCGGCCACCTGTGAATATTGCAGCGTTACTCGGGTCAGTAAAGGATAATTTGTTGCTTCGCAAGTCAGGTGTGTACCAGATCGAATGCGGAAATTGTGAATTCATATATAGTCCAGGCAACACGCACTGTCCACGAGAGATGCGTTGAACACAGAAGATATACTCGCGTATTACAGCCAGACAAGTCAGCTGTGGCTGAACATTGAGTAGAAACTTGTCATTCCATGAACTACAGTGAAGATTTTGACACCTATATCTTCGTTTTGGGATGCTATATATAAGGAAGCTGTTGAAATTAGACTGGCCAACAATTTAATAAACAGAGATAAAGGTTTTAATTTAGACAAAGCTTGGAACCCTGCACTTGGAGTACTGAAATTGCAGAGAAGACGTGAAGGTGTTGCCGCCGCCGAGCATGTATCGATAAGTGAACACCGGAGCGCTTCCGCCACGGGGGGCGCTCGCGTGAGAGTACTTCGATACCCAGTAAACCAGCATCTGTGACGCGCACGCGCATTGCCACCGCGATCACGCTTATAAGGCCGCGCCCGGCACCCAGTCGACTGTCTTCGACTCACTCTGAAGATGGCCGGACGGTACGCGGCCGAAATATCAGCGGAAGAAGTGGATTTTGCGCGGCTGCATTTCCGAAATCTAATAGATTATTGCAAATACCAATCAAGAAACCCCAACATTCCCACTCCTCCTCCTCAAACTACCATTTGAAAATCTCATTTAAGATCCTAGCCTTCACCCATTCAGTAGTAAGACAACTACCCAGAAGAAGGCTACTTCCAATAGTGGCCAAGACATCGGTCAGATTTTCGAAGATTGAGAATGCAGTCTCACACCCAGAAATTTGTTTATTGATTGACAGTATTTGTCTATTACACTGACTTTTCATATTTCATGGGATAGCGATGTAATATATCACGACCCTTTCTCTGGTTTTTCTTTAAAGCAGTGAAATGTCGTAGAAGTGTAAACTAGATTCTGTAACTCCTCTGGGCTCATACACTCGGTTTCCACACCGACAGGCAATTCTTGTCTGTTCTTGAGTGGAGGCTACAGGGCATGGCGCCTGCGTCCCTTAACATCCCACATCGATCAGTGCAGTACAAACCAGGACTTCTCCCCTGCATGTTCCTGGAGCCATTCCCGAGCTGCATGGGAACTACTTCGCGGTACGTTATCACATTGAAACACCACAGAACAATCAGGATATTGCAGGGCCAAAACTGAATGGAGATGTCCTTTGTTGTTGTTGTTGTTGTTGTTGTTGTGGTCTTCAGTCCGGAGACTGGTTTGATACAGCTTTCCACAATACCCTATTCTGAGCAAGCCTCTTCAACCCCACATAAGAACGGCAACCTACATCTGTCTGAATCTGCTTACTGTATCCTTCTCTTGGTCTTCCTCTCCGGTTTTTACCCCACACACTTCCCTCCAACGCTAAATTCACAATTCTAAGACTGTGTTCTACCAATCGGTCCCTTCTTTTAGTCAAGGTATGCCAGAAATTCCTTTTCTCCACAATTCTGTTCAGTACCTCCTCATTAATTACGCGATCCGCCCATCTAATCTTCAGCATTCTTCTGTAGGACCACATTACAAAGGCCTCTATCCTCTTCCTTCCGCACTGTTTATCGCCCATGTTTCACTCCCGTACAAGGCAACACTCCACACAAATGCCTTCAGAAAGGACTTCCTTAGGCTTAAATTAATATTCGATGTTAACAAATTTCTCTTTTTCAAGAACGCTTTTCTAACCATTGCCATTCTGCATTTTATATCCTCCGTACTGCGACCATCATTTGTTACTTTACTGCCAAGTGACAAAACTCATCTACGTCCTTTATTGTTTCATTACCTAATGTAATTCCTTCAGCATCACTTGATTTTCTTAGACTGCACTTCATTACCCTAGTTTTGCTCTTGTTAATGTCCATCTTATATGCACCTTTCAGCACACTGTCCATTCCGTTCAACTGCTCTTCCAGGCCCTTTGCTGTCTCTGACAGAATTACTATGTCGTCAGCAAAACGCAATGTTTGTAATTCTTCACCCTGAACTTTAATTCCTCCTTGCTTTCCTTTATAACTTGCTCAATGTACATACTGAATAACAATGGAGAAAGACTACAACCCTGTCTTACTCCCTTTCCAACCACTGCATCCCTTTCATGCCCTTCAACTCTGACAACCGCTGTCTGGTTTTCGTACAAGTTTTAAATAACCTTACGCTCCTTATATTTTACTCCTGCTTGCTTCAGCACTTACCAACTCAAAATACGACGGTCGATTCAAAGTCCCTTCCAGAACAAGTATGGGGTTCATTCCATACCAGATAAATGGACTCAAACAATAAGAGATACCACTGCCTCGGAACAAACCATCTTGACAGGCAGGAGCCATCAAGCCATGTGGACTGCAACGCATATGATGCCTCCTATTGGTATGGTGCAGCTGAAATCCATCTAGGCAAACCACGTTTCACCATTGTTCCAGTTTTCATCACTGGTTGTTGGAGATAATTGCATACTGTTGTGCCTGATGACGTGTTAACAAGAGTCACATGTGAGGCGTTCGCTTCCAGACATATTCATTGTTCCTTCTGATTGTACATAGTGAGACGTGTCTAGCACATCCTGTGTTGCACCGTCGCCCTTCTTTCACTAATGATGATGCATCCCAGATATCACCTTCACGGTCATCGAGGAAAACTGGATGGATGGTAGTTCGTGTGTAGTGAGCCATTTACGATACACCAAGGACACATTTGAACGTGTTAAGTCGAATTCATCCAGAACTGCCGAAATCGAAACTCCTATGCGTCGGGAACCGCCCGGCATAAGCCGTTCGAATGGCGCCAGCTCACAACGACGTTGCACGGTACGCGTTTCACTTGCACAAACACGTGTCTGTACGTATTCGAAATATTGAACATTTCGACCTTTTAAGGGCAGCAAACGACAAAATTTACTCTGGAATGGGATTCGAACCCGGATTTCCCGCTTCGGGCCAGCGATCGTCTTAACCTATTAGGCTATCCAAGCACGCTTCTCTTCCAACCCAAATTCTCAACATAAAGCACACAACGATAGTAGTGCCCCCGGCCCATTTGTTTACTATTGCTCTTCCTGCAAGGGACCGAGCGTATGAATGCGTCCACATTGAAAGTGTCACTTGCCTGTTGGGGCACTTACATACAATTATTGATATGGTGTCTGATCTTTTCGGACATGCCGGAAAGAACAGACATCATATCAGCAATTGTATCTCAGACTGGCAACTGGATCTGGCACAGGGCGGAGTGGCAGCGGTCACGCGTAGTGTGCACATTGCTATTAGGTGCACTGGCGAGTTAAGATTTATTGTACTACCTACTACCTGTGAGTTCTACAGATGGTAGCTCGTGACGCGTATCAGGTAACATGTCACAGCGGAATAGTGTATGGTGGACTTCACCGGCCCCTGAGTTTTAACATACGTGAAGCAAGTGGCGTGACTGATAGATGATCACTGACTCTCGAAGTAAAGCAAAAGTGAAGATTCGTGTAACTCCGTGCTCAAACTGATTATCTGATGGATGGCCATTAGTTCCTTATCTAAGAAAAAGCAAAGAATTGTGTCACTCTGTGCTTAGCGGATTTATGGCACCACCGCTAAGAAGGAGAACCCGCCAATGAGGCTGTAGCCTTTCAGCACTACTTCATAATGTTCAAAGGGACAACATCCTTCCATAATTGATGGACGAACGGTATGACTTTCAAAATGGTAAACGGAATACTTCAAGTAGCCTTTTGCGTCTAGAGGACGAAATATACAAGATAGGACAGTTTTCCTTAGCGAAAATATAAACGAAACAATCACTGCAAGGAAGAATAATGTCAAGATGGATTCAAGACAACAGAGCAGCAAGGAGGACATGTACGATCCTTCCAGAACGACAAGACAGCCCGAAAAGGTCGTAGGTCTGTTCGTCTGACAAAGGTGAAATCCAAGAAAAGAGCACAGACAGATTGCACTGCCAATGAGGGAAAAATTACTGAAATCAGTGTACTATACGTATACCAAGTATATAGTGTGAAGAACAGCTTGCGTATCGAGAAATGAAGAACAAAAATGAGACGCTTGGATTTATTAAAGGATATCTGAAAACCCGGCGTCGCCCGAGTAGTTATGTATTCCATTCTTCAGTCAGTACATCTCTCCTTCCCTTTTTTCTTTCTGTTCACCTTCTGTTTTTTTCTCTCTCTTTTCGTCTCCTCCCCTCCCTTCTCACTTTCTCTTTCTATTCATGTCCTTTCTGTTCACCTGCTCCTGCCCCGTCTCCTCCTGTTCCCTATTTTGTTCACTTCCTCCTCCCCCCACCCTCTGTTCATCCCCTTTCACCTGTCTATCACCATCTCCCCTCTCTCATTCTCCTCTTCTCCCCTCTCTCTGTCCGTCACCTCCCTCCCCTTTCTGTACGTCTCCTCCTCCACCTACTCCTGTCCCTCCTACACATGAAAACATACACATATGCGCTAAGTTTTATGCTGACTGGTTCCCATGCGTCGTTCAAGGCCAATACCATAACACAGTCAATAGCCACTTGGGAAATTGAGCGGCGTTCTGTCATGATCAGGGATGAGTCTCGCTTCTTAATATACAACAGTCGTAAGTTGCTATTTATAAGATTTTTTATCCCTTTAACCAACACCGTATAGATACAAGGCCTCACAACATGTACGTTTCACATCACACCGATAGGCCGCCATCGCAAGTTCACTGGATGGCGCTACGTGGCAGTGGGCTGTGCCCCAGCGGCCAGCCACTCAGCTAGCGATGGCAGATTATCGGTGTGACGTAACACGAACTTGCTGTGGGGCCTTGTATCTATAGTTGAGCCGTAATACGGTTATCCCTGGTGCTTGAGCCAATCGCCTTTGAGCGCCGGCTGCGGCAGCAGACCATTGGAGTAAGTCAAATGCGAAACTTGTTCTGCGCATGCGTGCGTCCGGTTGCGCTTTACACTTCTCTCACAACGTGAGAGAATACTTCATTCTGAGACGCACAGAGGGTAAAGCGACTGCAGTGTGTCCGACATTTCCGCGAAACGGTAGCAATGACTGGTAAACACGTATCGCGAGCCTGTGCAGGTCGACGATGGGATGTGTTCTACGTTGGAGCAAAGGCTACTTGTCGTTTATCATCACGCTAAGGGGAAAACCTGCAGGGAAATTGCCGCAATAGTGAACATGAAGAAAAGTACAGTTCACGACATTATTAAATGGTTCGAGAAAGAAGACCGATTGGAATTCCGTTGCAGTACAGGACGGCCACGGACATTTTCAAAGAGAGATGAACGTGTGTTTGTGCGAAAGGTACAACAGAATCGGAAAATATCTGCCACACGAATTTCAAGTGAGGTGGAGGGAAACCTTAGTATAAAATATCATCCAGAAACCGTGCGGAGAGTACTGCGACGATCTCAGTACCATGGTCGAGTGGCACGGCGAAAGCCATTCATAAATGCAGGCCGCGGTGGAGTAGCCGAGCGGTCTAAAGCGTCTCGCTGCGGAGCGCGCGGTTGCTCGCCGTGGAGGTTCGAGCCCTCCCTGGTGCATGGGTGTGTGCGCTGTCCTTAGGTTAGTTTACCTAGGTTTAAGTAGTTTGTAAGCTACGGACTGATGACCACGCAGTTTGGTCCGATAGATTTACAAACATTTGAACATTTTGAACATAAATGCAGTGAACTAGAAGAAACGTATGCAGTTTACGAGGGAATACGCCGAATACGATCAGGCTTGGTGGAATCGGGTGATATTTTGCGACGAATGTAAATTTACATTATGGCAAAGCGACGGAAAGGCAAACGTGTGGCGAAAGACCAATGAAGAGCTGAATCCCAGGAACCGCAAACCAACAGTAAAGTTTGGAGGTGGGAGCTTCATGGTGTGGGGATGCATGTCCGGCAATGGTGTGGGTGATTTAGTGTTCATTGATGATACGATGAACAAGGAAGCGTATTTGAATATACTGCGAGGACATTTGAAGCATAGTGCACGACATCTAGGTATTGCAAACAACTTTCATTTTTATCAGGATAATGATCCCAAGCATACCGCGCATATTGTACAAATGTGGTTGCTCTTCAATTGCCCGAAAGTATTGCACTCCCCTCCCCAATCATCAGACCTTAACCCAATAGAACGTGTGTGGGATAAACGGACCCTCCGCGCGGACAATATCTAAACATCTATACGAAGCAGACCTTGAAAGAGAAACTGCGCCAAGAATGGGCAAATATAGGCCCAGATTTCACAAAAAAACTCGTGGAAAGTATGCCTAGTAGGTATTGAAAATGAAAGGTGGACCCACAAAGTATTGACATTTACGTCGTGCAACTTGTGTCCGAATACTTTCGTAGCAGCAGGGTGTGCAGGTTATTTCAATTTTGTTGTTATTTTTTCTGTTATTTATATTTCGGAAACGAAATAATACAATAATTATTTTGTAATTAATGTTGTTACGCATATATATTGCTAATAAATATGCTTGGGTTTCATAGTCAGTGTTTCTCGAGTACTCATTGTGAAACTTCCTACTGTCCGAATACTTTTGCGACTGAGTGTATACTGTCCAGCAGCGAACTCACTATTTGGCAACACGGTTGCATTTCGTTTATACGAGCGGGGCGGTCTCCCAGCTCAGTAGGTGGAGCCAGGGATCATCGTGTTAAGGCCCGACTGTAGACGGTGTTGCTTTAAGCCGCGTCTGGCTTCATAACAAATTCTGAAAACATAGATAGAGGAGAAAATTCACTTTTATAGGTTTATTCAAAACTACAGAAGCGTTATGGGGGCATAGATTCAGAAAAAGGAACGGTGTTGAAGACCCGTGTTAAAGCTTTTAATGAAAGAGCCATCCATCAATTAAAATAATGTCTTTAGAATACTGTACATCAAGCCGTAAAATAGGATGCTGAGAGTAAAGAGTAACGAACGTCACATATATGACGTTGCAATCCTACTTAACTTCTGTAGAGTTCGTGTTTGGTCAGAACAACTCTTTCCAACTCTTGTCCAAGCATGTTCATGTGAATTCATATCGCACGCCAATCCAATAGTGCAATACCAGCAAGATTGACGAAATCGGACATATCAGGACTGATGACCTAGATGTTTAGTCCCCTCAAAAACCAACAACAACAACAATCGGACATATCGTCCATAACCTCGAATTCTTTACTTAAACGCTGATAAAACGGTTCAACGAAGCTTTGGAGAATGTTATTCTTGTATTGTGGAGGCTTCAGCTTGCCCTTGGTGTGCAACAACAGCATACTCGATTCACGGCATGCCTCTAGCGTGCAGCATCACCAGGTTCCCTACAAACACGTTAGCAACGGTCACCTGCTATAAGACATTCATCTGTGAAGAGAAGTTTGCGCAAATTTCCCAGAGTCCTTTATTGTTGAACTCCGTGACCCCTACATGGCGGTCGAGAATACAGAGATTTATTGCGCTCTGGATTGAAGTTTGCCTCGCGATGGCCCTTGCAAAGTCATTTCTTTTAATCAGTGTGTCAGTGTGGTGCGGGTTCCTTTGGGGAAGAACTCGCAGATACCGATCGTTTGCTGCAGTTGATGCCCTAGATCGACCAGTAAGGGGGGGGGGGGGGGGGGGAGACCAACACTACTGAACTCCGTCGCCTATGAGGTTAACTGGGGACGTAGGCTCATTAGCGTAGCAGCGGAACATAGTTAGACAAAAGAACAATCAAAATAATGGAAAAGCAGTGAATATGATAGTATAAATGCAAGTCATGATGAAACATAAATTGACGGTATGAAAAGCTAGAGATTATGAAAAATAGACACTAACTGATCACAATACGTTTGATGTTTTATTAGCCCTCAGATCGTCGTTAATGTGTCCGAGACGACATGATAAAATACCACAGGAAACAACTACTGTTGAGGCCCATATCCTTCTTCTTCTGGAAACCTGGAGAGCTAACTTATAGCCGGCCGCGGTGGCCGAGGGGACTGAGGCGCTCCAGTCACGGTCTGCACGGCCACTACGGTCGGGGGTTCGAATCCCCCCTCGGGCATGGATATTTGTGCCGTCCTTAGTATAAGGTAGTTGATAAGTACTTTGTAAGTTTAGGGACTGATGACCCCGTAGTTAAATCCCATAAGCTTAACAAACATTTGAACATTTTTTTGAGCTAACTTATATGACAGCAGGGCTGTTTTGATAATTACGGACCACAACGTCAAATGCCATATTCCAAATTAATAATGCAAAAAACCCCGCACAGTTCACTCTACAAATGCTATGAGAATGTACAGATTTCTTTCTCGTTTCCAAGACACGCTAATGTGTCTTCCAAACTGTATGTATGCCACGTGATGAGGGGGGCATAAATTCATACTAACCTCCACTCATAAATAGACATGATCTGACAGAGTATCAGGCATGGCAAGAAATTACTCAAGATCAGGCTCTTTAATTCTAAATCACGGAGAATACAAATGTATTCGTGTAAGTAAATCACACACCTCGTGATGATGATAATAGACACCACTTCCGTTTGTTGTGAATGTTCAATAATCTACCATCTCTTACGACAACAAAGTGTTTCACACTGTATCATTTTCCATTTCCATCACATTAGAACCAAAATAGCCATCGACTGAATACGTATCCTTTGTCTGTTATTTTGGCAATGACATTTTTTATGGGAGACATTATGAAACTCTGAGTAAATTACGAGTACATAAAAGCTACTTTGCTGAGCAAGAATCTAGCCCTAAGAAAATGACAGCATTTCGCATAAGGAACTATACGTATACCAAGTATATAGTGTTAACAACAGCTTGCGTATCGACAAATGAAGAGCAAAATGAGACGCTTGGATCCATTAAAGAATACACAAAACGAGACCGCCTCATGAACCACAGACATTGCTGACGTGGGATTCAATCACACATATAGTTATACTGTAGCAGTGCTAAAGGCCAGACAAGCTTGTGGTTCCTGGATAGGGCCAGCAGCCTTCTTGCCAGAGATATCCATGGTACCTGGAGACGTGCAGCTGTCTTCTTCGTACTTGCGTGGGCAACAGTCTGGTTGACTAAACTGGCTTTGTGACATCAGTCAGTAATGGTCGACCACCAGGGGATGTTACAGCAGCCGGCACACAAATAAGGACAGGGGTCAGTCCTGATCTCTAGTGGGAAATAGCAGGAGGTCGTCATCAGGAACAACAAAACATGCATTCTACAGACTGGAGCGAGGAATATTAGGTCGTTTAATATGGTATCTTCCTTATGTGATCAAAAATATACGGACACTTGGCTGAAAGTGACTTAAAAGTTCGTGCCGCCCTCTATCGGTAATTCTGTAATTCAATATGGCGTTGGCCCACTCTTATTCTCGATGACAGCTTCCACTCGCGCATTCAGGTTCTTGAAGGTTTGATGGGAAATAGCAGCTCATGGTTCACGGAGTGCTGCACTGAGGAAAGGTATCGATGAAGATTGCTGAGTCCTGGCATGAAGTCAGCAATCCAAAAAATCCCAAAGGTGTTATGTAGTATTCAAGTCCGGACTCTGTGTACGCGCAGTCCATTACAGGGATGTTATTATCGGGTAACCACTCGGCCACAGGGCCGTGCATTATGAGCAAGAGCTCGATCGTCATGAAAGCTGCAATAGCCATCCCCATATTGCTCTTCAACAGTGGGAAGCAAGAAGGTGCTTCAAACATCAATGTAGGCTTGTGCTGTGATATTGTCGCGCAAAACGACAAGAGGTACAAGTTACTTCCATGAAAACACGACTACACACTCTGGTTGATTCGTCATTCGCCATACTCACATCATGCCAACTAATCGCCACACAACGTTTTTCCAATGTTCAATTGTCTAATGTTTACGCTCCTTACACTAAGCGAGGCGTTGACCTGCGTGATGTGTGGCTTACGAGTACTCTCGCCCAACTGTCGTAGTTCTTGATCCAGATGCATTCCTTTGTGATGGTCTGTATATATGCTTGTTCGACCAACTCTCGGCGACTCTGTCAGTCAGCAGACGAGGTCGGCCTGTACGTTTTCGTGATGTATGTGTCCCTTCACGTTTCTACTTTACTATCAAATGAGAAACAGTGGACCCTGGGATGTTTAGGAGTGTGGAAATCTCGCGTACAGACTTCTGATACAAGTGACACCCAATCACCTGATCACGTTCAAAGTCCGTGATTTTACTGACTACTGACGTCGCTGATATAGATTACCTTGCAGTAAGTGATAGCACAATGCACCATGAAAAACGTATAAAGTGTAGTGGAGGATGAGCTCTTCATTTTCCCTTTTCAGATTTTTAGCTTCCATACTACGTCCAAACCTTTGACAAATGTTAAAATTTTTATAAAGCTATCAGACCAAATTGCTATGGTCATCAGCCCCTAGACTTACAAACTACTTATCTAACTTAGACTAAGGATAACACACACACCAATGCGCAAGGGATGACTCGAACCTTCGGCGGGAACTGTCACCCAGTCCGTAGCATGACGCCTTAGACCACGCGGCCAAAATTCGGACATTCTATGTTCCATCCCTTCGTTGGGTGTCTAATCTTTTCCTCGAGGTCGCCTCCGCCTTGTCAATCCCTCAGGGAGGAACGAATGTGGGGAACTGATCAGGAATCTTTTGACAATGGGGCGAGCATTATGACAGTATTTCAGTTGCGCGCAACATGGCCTGCAGAAACATATCCTGAGTCTTTAATGCAGTAGTTGCCTTCTGCGTCCCCATGTCGTTATTTATTGCTGATTTTCCGCCTTTTATGAATAGTTTCCTGCAGAATTACAGAATATGTTCAAAATGTTCAAATGTTTGTAAAGCTCATGGAACTTAACTGCGGAGTCTTCAGTCCCTAAACTTACATACTATTTATAAACTAGAATGAAACTTTCACTCTGCAGCGGAGTGTGCGCTGATATGAAACATCCTGGCAGATTAAAATTGTGTGCCGGAACCGGGACTCGAACCTGGGACCTTTGCCTTTCGCGGGCAAGCGCACTACCGAAGCTCTCCATGTCTCCACTATATCCTTTCTTCCAGGAGTGCTAGTCTTGCATGGTTCGCAGGAGAGCTTCTGTGAAGTTTGGAAAGTAGGAGGCGAGGTACTGGCGGAAGTTGTGAGGCGGCATCGTGAGTCGTGTCGGGATAGCACAGTCGGTAGTGCGTTTGCCCGCGAAAGGCAAAGGTCCCAGGTTCGAGTCCCGGTTCCGGCACACAATTTTAATCTGCCAGGAAGTTTCAAATCAGCGCACACTCCGCTGCAGAGTGAAAGTTTCATTCTGGAAACATCCCTTAGGCTGTGGTTAAGCCATGTCTCCACCATATCCTTTCTTCCAGGAGTGCTAGTCTTGCATGGTTCGCAGGAGAGCTTCTGTGAAGTTTGGAAAGTAGGAGGCTAGGTACTGGCGGAAGTAAAGTTGTGAGGCGGCATCGTGAGTCGTGTCGGGATAGCACAGTCGGTAGTGCGCTTGTCCGCGAAAGACAAAGGTCCCAGGTTCGAGTCCCGGTTCCGGCACACAATTTTAATCTGCCAGGAAGTTTCATATCTGTAAACTAAATTATACTAAAGACGACACAATCATCCATGCCCGAGGGAGGATTCGAACCTCCGACGCAGTAGGCCGCGCGATCCACAACGTGGCGCTCCAGACCGCTCGGCTACTCCCGTGCCATACAGAATCTGTTGACTTGAATGAATTATCTTATCCGTAGCGAATACAGAATTTTTTTCTGGGAGGGGCACAAGGCTGAGGAGGGTGAAAATATCTTTAAAGGCTTTGTGAGACCATATATATATATAAGAAATAAATTTTATTACAGTCATTATCACATATAACTGATGTGCAAAACGCACAGAATATATTCGAAAGCTACAGCCGCATCTTAGGAAAAACTTTTAAATATAATTCCGCATAACTACAGTAATTCATTTAATACCATGATCCTGTGGGCATGATTGTACAAAATTGTTATTTCTCTACCACATTGAAAAACTGAGTTTTCGAGTGGTCAGTCTTATTCAACCAATTCTTCCAAATATGTCCGAGCGCACCGAGGCGCCTTGCTGCCATGCGCGCGGCCATTTCCCGTCGAAGGTGCGAGTCCTCCCTCGAGCATGGGTGTGTTTTTCGTCCTTAAATTAGTTTAAGTACTTTAAGGACTGATAACCTAATACGTTGAGTCCCATAGGATTACAAACACTTCAACATTTCAATTGTAAATATGTAGAGAAACCTATGCCAATTTCGCATGGCCTCGTCTGTATTGAGACTCCCATATACCCATTTGGCCAAGCTGAGAAACAGTTACAAATCGAATTAAATTCGGAGCCTGTGTTCAGCTGCGGGCACGCGTGTTTCATGTTGAAGATAGAAACTTGAAATTTGTAGAGGATGTTGATCTTACTCTGTAGGCGTCGTTTAAAACCGATTTTTCGATATTCCGTCCTTAAGGGGGTGAAATAAGGAATGAAACATTTTTTGAAAATCAAAATGTTCAAATGTTTGTAGAGGTTATGGGACTTAACTACGGGGTCATCAGTCCCTAAACTTACAAACTACTTATCAACTAGCTTATACTAAGGACAGCATAAATATCCATGCCCGAGGGGGGATTCGAACTCCCGACCGTGGTGGCCGTGTAGACCGTGACTGGAGCGCCTCAGTCCCCTCAGCCACCGCGGCCGGCTTTTTGAAAATACGTTGCTATATATGCAACTACAAAATTTCGCCATTTTTTGAAATTCAATCAATAAGTGGGTAAAACAGGGGAAGCAAAAAAATTGATTTTCAAAAATATGCTGCTGTTCACTCAAATTTTAAGCTGCAACTATGAAACTTCGGATATGTAATCTCGGTCAGGATTTAAAAAAAACACGAATTTCAGTCTTTTTTGGAAATTCAACAAGTAAGAGGGTGAAATAGGGCATAACAAATTCTTTTTGAAAACACGTTGCTATTAAGACAATTCTGAAGCTGGAGCTGCAAAAATTGGTTTTGTGTTGTTGGTTAATATTTAAAAAATACATGTTTCGGTATTTTTGGAAATTCAACAATAAAGAGGGTTAAATTAGAGAGGGAATGTTTTTCGAAAATCTGTTGCTATTTAGACAATTTTGAAGTTAGAACAACAAATTTTCTGATTTGGGTTCGGGGTTCGCATTTAAAAGACACGTGTTTCGGTATTTTTGCAAATTCAACCAATAAGGGGGTGCAATATGGGATGCAAAAATTGATTTTCAAAAATATGTTGCAGTTAACTAAAATTTCATGCTATAACTACGAAACTTACGATATGGACTCTTGATCAGAATTAAAAAGACACGAGTTTCGGTATGTTTGGAAGTGCAACAACTAAGGGGGTAAAAGAGTGGATCAAAAATTATGTTCGAAAACACATTGTTGTCAAGACAATTTTGTAGCTAGAGCTATAAAAAAATTGGTATTTGTATTGTTCATTAGAATTTAAAAAATACGTAATTCGGTATTTTTAGAAATTCAACCATCAAGGGGGGGAAAATTGGAGAGAGTATGTTTTTCGAAAATCTTTTGCTATTAATGCAATTTTGAAGCTACAACCACGTAAATTAGCATATGTTTTCTTGGTCAGAGTTAAAAACACACGTGTTTCGGTATTTTCAGAAAATTAATCATTTACGGGGTGAAATAGGGGATGAAACATGTTTTGAAAATAGGTTGCTACTAAGCCAATTTTGAACTCAGAATTACAAAAAATTATGTTTGTATACTTGGTTGGAATTTAAAAGACACATGTTGGGGTATTTTTCGAAGTTGAACCATTAAGGGGTGCCATAGGGGGTTACAAGTAGTAAAATCAAATGTCTGTAAATTTCAAGAGACTTAACTACGGGCTCATCAGTCCCTAAGGCTTACAAATTAATTAAACTAAGACTAACTTATACTGAGGACAATTCAAACACCCATGCCCGAGGGAAGAATAGAACCCCCAACGGCGAACAGCAGCGCGCACCGCAGCATGGCGCCTCAATACGCACGGCCATTCTGCCGCGGCTACAAGTAGTATCACAACATTTCATTATGATAGTAGTTAAGCTATATCTGTGAAAATTTATATTAAGAGGGAGAAACAACTAGTGTAGACCAACCAGCCTACGCATGCGAAGCAGCGGGCGTTTAGCTAGTAAGTTATATATATATATATATATATATATATATATATATATATATATATATATATATATATATATATATATGGTGACTGTCTTCAATTGAGAGATTCGTACCACATAATAAGTGACTGAAATGATCCCTATTGTTACACAATACAGGTCACAATGCTATTGCATAAGCAACAAAAAAAGTATGCTAAATTCATTCTGAGAGATTATACTTGTACTTGAAGTACAAAAGATAAGGAGCAACCAAAATTTTTTGGACGTCGTACAACAGTTCTGCATTCTGGTACGATGATTTTGCATTTACACGCTGGCAGCCTTGTTCGGGACACGTAAGTTAGATCTCTGATTCCATAGCAAACAGGTCGGCGCTCGAAGTTGTACAACTCGCGGGGATTGCGATCGAATCGCGTCTCTTGTAAGACGCGAGCTGAAATTATGCACAACATGCGAAACACGTCCGAGAAGCTGCCTATGAATATTGCAACAGACCAGGTGCTCTTTCACTGCAGGAAAACACAACTAAACAAGTGAACTGAAAGAATTATCTTGCATATGTACTGTTTTATATGTATCTCTACATCAACATCTGTCACAAAAGAAATAAATCAATTGGATAAAATCGCAGTGTATGTGTATTTAAGTTTTTTTGGAGAGATCATAGGATAAATTTTACGTTTTAATAACTCACCAATATAGTGTACAACAATGTGAAATGTTATTCGAAATTTTCCACACTGATGATATAAACAATTTTCAAGGAAAAAATTCAGTTATCCTGTAATTTTATTTGTGTACATAGTCTACGCTGTTTGTAAAGAATGTATGTGTATTCCAGTCTTACTATTGGTATTTTATAACAAGTCAATTTGATAGTGGTATAATTTAATTTAACGGTTGAGATTACCATTGCAATTAACTACTCTGTAAATTTCCTTCAAGTTTAATGATCTTTAGTTTTCCTTTATCCTCGTTTTTGTAATTAATAATTTCAACCTCACTGGACAGCGCTACCATTGTCATAACACTCCAAATTTTCAGGTATAAAATATGTAGTTCAAGAGAGTACACTACTTGGTTTTATGCTTTCATTCCTGATTTTCTTAACATTTCCAGGAATGACAAACTTCCCTATAACTTGAGAACAATGTATTTAAATATGGAAGTGGAATAGGAAAGACGTATTCCTATATGGAGTGGAATAGGAAAGCAAGTACCCCCCCCCCCCCCCGCCACGTACCTTTGGGTGATTGCGTTGTATGTACGTAGATGTAGAACGAAAATGGTTTGTACATGGAAACATAACACTCAGAACCCAATATATCACAATTCGTTCACTTCACTTCGAGTCTTAAGAGAAATTTAATCTTTCCTATTGTTTTTTTCTCGTTCTCCAGTATTTCTTTTCCAAATGCTAAGGTCTTGTTTACATTTTCTGCTTTTACATACAGGTTTCGAAATTTCAACACCTGTGCATTCCTTTTTACACCAATAATCTGAATCACAATCACGTTAATACGAGTATGTGTAATTATTTATTGAATTTATATTCGTAGACATCTCACCTACCGCTGCTCTTCTCAAGTAATGTTTCAAATGTGAAATTTGTGACAGTTTGGTTCCGTGCAACAATAGTGGTGCGCACGGCTGTTAACTTTGTAATCTCCTCACCTCTGGAAGAGGTATAGAAATCTAAAATCCTATTTCGGGATATCAGAAACTAAGGACTTCAAAAAACAGCTCAATAAGATTTACGCTTTTATTATTTTTAGATCATCAATTACGCTTCCTGAAAGAACACATGATTTTATGTGTGTCCTTGGCAAGCTGTTGCAAGAAATAAACATGTGCTCAAGTCACAGCTGAATTCATCTCATTTGTCAATTATTGAACTCCTTCAAGTGAAACAAACACCGATACCCATGATCAGCTTTATCTACTATTATAGAAACGATAAATCTGATATTTCTTCGACGTTCAAGATGGTTTTTTTTTTCGTAACCCTAGGTGTTTAAAAATTCAACTTTGGGGACAGATTTCTTAACAGAAAATAAGGACAAACCATTCATATGAACGTATCAATAAAATCCTTTTTCGAGTTATGAATTAACACTATTTATAAGATTGAAGTTCATTAACATATTAACTCATAATAAATATTCGAAATGTACTCCTTCTTGCTTCTAAACGTGTATGCTGTCGTCGGATCATGCACAATTTCAAATGGTTTAACAGTTTTCTGCATAGTGGTGGTCTGTTGTGTAGAACAATTGTTTATGGTTCCCGCAGTGATAGCAATCTGAAAGATCGAGGTCATCTGAACATGCAGTCCATGGAACTGGTCCTTATGTACCTACTCATGTCGTCTTCTTTCTGCAAAGGCACGTCTTCTAGTAGATCTTGGAGACTGTTCTGAATAAAGTCCCTTCAGGAGGAACCTGTAAGACGTGTTGGGGGCAACGTATGCCCTACCGGGTAGACACTTACCATTACTCATCTTGTACCGGGAGGCCGATTAACGTCAATTTTCAGCAGGAACTCGAAAAGGAAACTTGTTCGGACATACATTTACTGTAGCTATTTTGTTTTATATGGTACAAGGCATCTATGCCCACAATTTGTATTTGTGAGGCATTCTAGTACATATATTCCAGTCCACGTATTTTCACAATTCTTTCAGTTATTTGTGGAAATTAGTTCGGAGCGAATTTAACTTTAATCTCTGTTGTCAGGAGCCGAAGGCACGTTTGCACGAACCGTATTTTGCTGTAATGAGTGGCTGCAATACTTTTGCTGCCAACAAAAATGTAAAGTAGATTGTATACCCTGCAGTATTTTCTTACACTCTGGCAATATTACTAATTTATCAGACTATTAAGGATAGATTGCAAGGGATAGGCGAGGTATTGACGCTGTTTTCAGTGCTGGCCACAATGAGAGGAGAATATTCGTATGTCTGGGTCATAGCTACATCTGCCCTTGTCTGTAAATGCTTACTCTTGCTTACTCTGATTTGCTTACTCTGTCACACCGGCAGTGCTGCATAGCAAAGTAACATTATCCTAGCAAGAGAACAACATGTTTATGATGGATTTCGAAAGATGGCGCGTGGACGTATAGGTATCCAACGTCTTTGCTGTCTGTAACAGTTTAGAAGTAGGTAAGAGACAAAGACTGAATGTCATATGTGCTAGGTACATCAATGACCAGAACTAGGAACGCAGAAAGTCTGCACAAATTGAACATTTAAAATGTTTTCTTTTAATTTACAGTGGTAAGTTAGTAATTTCTGCCCACAATTTTCTCAACAGGGTGACCCAAAACTGCATTAATATTTGAATTTGCAATACTTAGAGAGGTGCAAAATAACGCACATGCTTAAAATGACATGGGAGTTTACTGAAAGCAACAATTAGTGTGTCAACATACCAAGGTATGGCGTTTGACAGCAACAGGTTAGTGACGCCACATGAAAATTTGGGAGTCCGTAAATCCTGGAACCGTCGTGCAAACCATATTGCATCGTGACAAAGACGTGGATTTACCACGAAAACCGTGACCGGACTCTCATGGGATTGGCCAGTGCATTTGAAGGCTGTGTATCAGTTCTTCCTTAATTAAATAAGAAATATTTACATTACATTTACTTGGATATCATTTTACGTTTTCTCTCAATAGCAAGCTGTATGCCGCGGTGGAGTAGCCGAGCGGTCTAAAGCGTCTCGCTGCGGAGCGCGCGGTTGCTCGCCGTGGAAGTTCAAGTCCTCCCTGGGGCATGGGTGTGTGTGTGTGTGTGTGTGTGTTGTCCTTAGGTAAGTTTAGTTTAAGTAGTTTTTAAGCTACGGACTGATGACCACGCAGTTTGGTTCTAATGTTTGTATAGTTTATGGGACTTAACTACGGGGTCATCAGTCCCTAAACTTACAATCTACTTATGAACTACTTACGAACTAGGACGGCACAAATATCCATGCCCGAGGGGGGATTCGAACCCCCGACCGTAGTGGCCGTGCAGACCGTGACTGGAGCGCCTCAGTCCCCTCGGCCACCGCGGCCGGCCGCAGTTTGGTCCGATGGAATTACAAACATTTGATTTTCAAGCTGCATGTCTGTTATTTCAGACCGCTAAAAGTGATAAATATTAATAAACAAACGGAAAAGAACAGGCCACGTTTTTGGCGCGAGATAAGGAATCTTCTCTGAGATGATAAAATGCCACAAAAAGCCAAAGCAATAGTTACATACGGCTTAGAAACATGTACCCTACTAAACAGAGACCTCAGTAGAATTCAGGCTGTGGAAATGAGATTCTTTAGAACTATGAATCAAACAAGCAGACAGAATAAAATTAGTAATGAGGTGAATAGAAAAGTAGCTGGTATTGAGGTTCTTGTCACCAGCACCATAAGGAAATACAGACTTCAGTGGTATGGGCACTTAATGAGAATGAATAGTGAAAGATCTGCTAAAAAGTATTTCAACCTCAACCTCATAGGAAGAAGATCACGGGGAAGACCAAGGAAACGCTGGATAGAGACTGTAAGATCAGCTGTGGAGGAGAAAAGAGACAAATGGGAAGACATTCTGGAACAGAAGATGTATGAAGACAGGAGGAGATGGCGAGCGCTTGTACACCACACCCGGGAAACTGGAGTTGAAAATGATGATGATGATGATGATGATGATAGAGCGCCTATAGACTGAGGCGGACGTGCTGTCTACTCACTCCGATTGTGACAGTCATGACGGGCAGACCTACTCTCCGAAGAGGTCAGTCATATGCTAGTCATTGCAATATACAAGTGCAACTGAAGAATGTAAAGTGAACTTTGCTTTACAATGTTAGATAGAAACTAGTTAAATGAAAAGATAATTTGTTAATTGTACTGGTTCTCTACTTCTTCGTTAATAAAAACAGAAAGGCATTCAGTTATAAAGATCTTTAGTACATCATTTGTTTTACCAAACTAGTTCCTTAGTAATTAAACTAACAGCTTGGGGACACAACGTGAGATGAAGGCAGCTCGGCAAACAGTTTTATTCGGAGACGGTGCATTTCAGTAAGGGCGTTAAAAGCAACCAGAAACCTCGCGGATTCTTCACTTTCGTTACATCGAATTCAGTTACATCTCATCTATAGTAACATAGGGGAGGCAGTGGAAAGATGAAGGAATAAAGGAGAGACCTTTTCAAGCACTCCCAAAATAACCATTTTTCTTCTCCCTGCCTAACCTGCTGGAAGATACGGCCTTTATGCAGGATGATACTCCACGCCGTTTGCTACACAGGTAAAATAGCTCTTTCGCACAATGTTTGGTCGGGATAGCGTGCTGAGCCGTCACTTGGTCATGACTGATCCAAACTTCAAACTGAGCGATTATTCGTTATGGGGATACCTGTAGCCGCAAGCCTACAGTTATCGTCCCGCCTCATTAGGGATACAAAAACGACAGAAAATCGAAACAGCACGTAAGGGCAGTAGGGAAGGAGAATATTCGAGATCGGTTTATTAGGAGAACTGTAGGAAAGTTCTTCGGTACAGCTTGAGTATTTTGGATCCGGATCAGAGACCGAAACTGTTCAGAGGCGTGGTGACAAACTCGCGTGTATTTGTGAAATAGTTCCAAAATTCAAATAGAAGTCTTTGAAGACGATCTTTTCGCAGAGCAATATTGGGCTGGTTTGCTGCACATTACAGATCAGTACTAGTGGCTATCCACACATTTCGCAAAAGCATCGAGAAGACAGAATAAATAAAGGGTACCTATGGAAACATACAGATATTTAATATTTTGTTGTATCCGTGAGCAACAGTTATGCATTAGAAATTACATGATTTCACCCCCCCCCCAATGTATTATTTTATTATATTTAGTCACAATCCGGATTTCGGCCGAGGAGACATTCTCAAGTGTACAATTAGTTGCAATGGGGTCTAATTGGTACAGGTTGGTAACCAAATCGTCGTACTTGAGACTAATAGGTGGAAGGAAGGAAGCTTAGGGTTTAACGTCCAGTTGACAGCGCGGTCATTACAGACGGAACTCGCGCTCGGGTCTCTGGATAAGGCTGGGGGAAGGAAATGAGCCGTGCCCTTTGAAAGGAACCAACCATCCCGGCATTTGCCTAGAGGCATTTAGGGAAATCACTGAAAACCTAAATCTGGATGGCCGGAAGTGGATTTGAACCATCATTGTTCCGAATATGAGTCCACCTCGTTCGGTGAGTAATAGGTCTGCATATGCACAACCATGTAAATCGTCAATGAGTAAAAGATCAATATATATAGAACGTAAGTTGTAGAGTGATTTGATTTTATCAGGGAAGCCAAAACAGTCTTGGTCCAACCCGCCACTGTATATCTAGTAAAGCCAACCAATGCCCTTGAACAGTGCAAGTTACCAGTTTTTTATTAGACACAATTTCTTCGGGTCTGGTTGTCCCAAACGTTCTGCGCCTTTTACTCTCCAATGCAATGCATTCGAAGATTAAATGTGATGCAGTTTCATCACCGTCATCACAGATCCTACATTTAGGGTCCTCTTCTGTTATTCCCATTGTATGTAGGTGTTTTTTGAAATTCCCATGGCCTGTCAGCAATCCAACCATGAGTCTAATCTCTCTCCTGTTCAGGCCCAAGATTGAAGAGCTTCTTTTAAAACATGGCTTTGGTATCATTACCTTGCCATGCTTTTGTTGATAGACTTTGGTCCAATATTCTACGTGCTGTCTTCTGAGCCAGTTACGTAGCTCCAATTTGATCATTGCCTTGGTCATTGTCAGGACAGGTTCCGGTCCAATAAATGGAGTCTCTGCCCCCATCCTGGGTAATCTGTCGGCATGTTCGTTGCCACTGATCCCCGAGTGGCCAGGGACCCACAATAGGTTTACTCTATTGCTTTCCCCTAGCTCCACCAGAACCCTGTGACATTCTGCAACAATTTTAGACCTTGTTGCAGGAGCTGCCAGTGATCTCAGGGCTGCCTGGCTGTCTGAATAGATATAGATGCTACGGTCTTTGTAGAGTACTTATCCATCATAAATTGAGCATCGATTTATGAGTGTAATGGGTGTATGCGTAGTGTAATGTTGATTTAGAGATGTGGGAGAAGGAAACCCGGTGCCGACATACAGGCAGCCACGGGCCGCCTAGCTTCAAGTCCCATTCCGATCGACAGCCGACCATCTTCAGTGTCACATGCCCTCACCCCATGAGACACTGCGGAAAGGTTTAGAACTTCACCAGGGAGATTGGCGCAAAGACTGGTTATCGGGGACTTGGCATCATCATCCGTCGTCGTCCCCCATGCCATAAGGCAGTGTTTCTCAACCGGTGGGTCGCGACACCCAGAGGGGTAACTAAGTCTTGCTCGGAGGGTCGCCGACAAACAAGGAAGTACTTGCACCATAAAATAACTAGCGAATAAGTAATACAAAAACGTATGTCTAAGTGAAATTTATTTACTGTTAAATGTACGGAGTTCCTTGTGTACAATAAATTATGAATTGGTTAAGCAAATATATTCTTCTGTCGGAAATCATTAAAAATAGGATAATGTGTTCCATTTCGAAAAAGACACCGAGCAAACGAAAGAATATTAAATTAAAATCATTCCACTGCTTTTTTTTCTTTGGGCTCCCTAATATTAGAAACTACTTAAACTAAGTTAAACTAACGTAAGGGAAACACACACATCCATGCCCGAGGGAGGATTTGAACCTCCAATGCGGAAGGCCTCGCGATCCGTAATGTGGTGCTCCAGACCGCTCGGGTACTCCCGCGCGGCGCAACCGTATTTGATACTTCGGTAAAAGAAAGTCTTGGTTGCATAAAATTGGAGTTTCATTTATTTATTCATGACGCGTTTCGCCGCCTCTTCTGGGCATCATCAGACGCTAAAAGGAGGAAAATTTGCAAACTTGTTAAAAAAAAAAAAAAAAAAAAAAAAAAAAAAAAAAAAAAAAAAAAAAAAACAGAATTAAAAATAGCTTAAATCTTTCCTAAGCAAGAAATAATCTGCAGGCCACATGACCACATTCACGTTTTGACTTGGGGTAATGAAGATTAAAATAATAAATACCGCTAAAGAGCACAGTTTAACAAATTTTAAAGAAATATCGCTAAAGAGCATAGTTTAACAAATGTTAAACTATGCTCTTTAGCGGTATTTATTATTTTAATCATTCCCCTCATGTCAAAACGTGAATGTGGTCATGTTACCTGCAGTTTTTTTTTCAAAAATGTTCAAATGTTTGTTAAGCTTATGGGACTTAACTACGGGGTCATCAGTCCCTAAACTTACAAACTACTTATGAACTACTTACGAACTAGGACGGCACAAATATCCATGCCCGAGGGGGGATTCGAACCCCCGACCGTAGAAGGTTTTTCAGTTTTTGTTTTTTTTTAACAAGTTTGTACATTTTCCCCTTTCAACGTCTGATGATGCCCAGAAGAGGGGAAACGCGTCAGGTATAAATAAACGAAACTTCAATTTTAAGCAACCAAGATATATTTTTTTACCAGAATTTTACATTTGTTTCCTTTGAGATAACGTAATTGACTATAGTTCGGGAACCGATGTACACATGCGTTGACTTTCTTTAACGTGATTCATATTGTTCGTATACGATATATGCTCCATAATTCTCCTTCAATAGAAGTCAGTTTTATGAGTCTGTAATTTAATTGCCTTTCTTGATTATTCGTATAACCTATGCAACTTTCCCTTCCTTAGAGACGGATCTTTCGTTTTCGGGATGAAGACAACAAAAATGTACTACACTAAACTATTCGAAAAGTAATTTTATTAAATAATCGCTTATTTAAGAATACAGTATATATGTAGCAGCTACAATGTCTGTTCCTTTGAAACAGACATTTCTATGTAAAAAGATATGTTGTCGGTCCTTACGTGCAGTATTGTTAAGCTGACATTTTGGTGATAATCCTGCGTCAAAATAACCTTCGTTCACTGTTGGAGGCAACGTTTTTAGTCGTAGCGATTTCTGCAACAATAAAGCGTAATGGTTGTTGCACGGTGAACACGGCAGACAATAACTTCATGTATTACGTGTTAGGGTCATCACAAGAGCTGCTTCACGTCTGCAGACATTACAGCAGGACAGACATGAGATTAATGAGGAAGAACATGAATGAACCTTCCCCTTCTATCTGAATATCGAACCATCTGGAACAGCTGACTAACACTGTAAGCAGGAAACTTGCACATACGAACCAATATTTGCACAAGACCTCGAATCGCAGTCCTGATAGATAAGAGGTATGATAAGCTCTGCCATATATCGTGGTAATCGCGTGTGTAGAGGCGGCAAGCTACGATCGCAAATGAAACGTCAGCTTCCTTCTGCAAGAATAGTCTGTAGATGAGAATAACGACAGCGTTGAGCTAACGTTCCGTGTATACAGTGGAGTCTTTGCTGCGTTGCTAATTATAACCTGAAGAGATTTTGGTAACACTTGTCTTAAATTTTGTCGCCCCCAATGTGCACCTCTATGTCCTGTATAGAGTCCTCTCATGATACAAGACCCGTTTTCCACACTGCACAGTATACCGAACAACAGAGCTGTTTGTCTTTACACCCTGTATTTCTTTAACAAGACTGGATCTTAATTTTACGAAGGTATAACATGTTGTCAGTCCGAAGACTGGTTAGCTCTCCATACCACTGGTATTTCATAACGATGTCATGTGGCGTACCTCTTCAAAACGCACTTCCCGTCAACTCGCCTGCTGGTACCAGATCTTTGCAGTATTCAGGAGGAAGGATAAATGAAATCATTATTGTAGATCACAAGAACAATGCTTGTATTAACATTCTAATTGTCATTCACCAATAAACTCATAGAAGTGTGTGTATTTCATAAACGGCCAGAATAAAAGTAAAGTAGGTATACAATTACCGCAATAAAAATAATTTGTTAACTGATACTTGCCGGCCGCGGTGGCCGAGGGGACTGAGGCGCTTCAGTCACGGTCTGCACGGCCACTACGGTCGGGGGTTCGAATCCCTCCTCGGGCATGGATATTTGAGCCGTCCTTAGTTGTAGGTAGTTCATAAGTAGTTTGTAAGTTTAGGGACTGATGTCCCCGTAGTTAAGTCCCATAAGCTGTACAAACATTTGAACATTTGAACTGATTCTTCCGTCGGTTCATGGTAGAAAAAATACATTATGAAAATTAAAATACACAATGTTGTGTGTGTTCTACAGGTTTGTTTATTACGTGAATTGATTTTCGGCTTCTTAGACCATCAGCAGATATTTACTGATGTTTAGTCAAAGAACTAGTGTTGTTCACAAACCAAAAGAGATGTTACATGCAAAGGTGTGTTGACAACACAAGTTCTTTGACTAAAAAATTGTGCATGCGTTTAGCCATTCCACCGCGGCTTTGTATTCATAAAGATAAGTTGCGACGTTTAATTCTGTCGCTCCCCCCGGGGGGGGGGGGGGGGGGGGGGGGGAAATAGGTGCGTGCCGAGGACGAGGCCCCGAGCTAATGCAGTCTTTATTCTTCTTTCTTCCCCGGACTACACTTCCTTTCCCTTCCCCTACCCACCGGGTGACTAATTACCTCAACAGTTTGGTCCACCTGTCCCAAACAACCAACCAAAACCTGTCACTGACATAAGCTTCCAAAAATACTGCATCACTATGTTATAAAAGAAACAGCGCCATCTGTTGCGTTTTTGGTGTAATACGAAATATATCTATAGGAAGTCACAGCCAATATCGGAATGTATTTAAAAGCCCTTTATTTAAATTTTTATTGGTTTCAATGAGTAACCCATCATCTCAAATCAGTTAAATAAACGACTTTTAAATAATATTGTTAATTCTTTTTTGTACTTTCATCCACATTTGTTTTTTGTTATACAATTTAGATATTTATTAATGTAAGCCACCTATGCAGCTAAATAATACAAGTTTATTTTGCAGTATGCATTTCGCCTTTATTTGTAAGGCATCTCTTCAGTGGTCTGTACATATTCATGATTACACAATATTTTGCTTTGTATCAGAGTATGTATGTCTGTGTGTTGCCATTTTGAATAAATTTCGATATTGGCTGTGACTTTCTCTTGTGATTTTTTATGATATCACTCAGATCGCCCTCTTTATCCTGGAATGTCGTATAATTTTACATGCCATTTGACTGATCTTGTTCCAGCTGCGGTTGTCCAGCGCGTTACCACTTCACAAACATTCGATTTGCAGAGCTTTAGTTATGTTGAAATGTCTCTAAAGTGTTTGTTGGATGACGTCCAATCACTAAACCATGTTCGACGTCACATTACTCTATTGAGCGACCCGATCTGCTGTCAGCGCTATGCTGCTGATCGGTACTTATTGCCCAAACGCGTTTTGGAATAACTGTTCCTTCGAAGTTCAAATGTTTGTAAACCTTTTGGACCCAACTGCTACTGTCATCAATCCCTAAACTAACTTAAACCAAGGACAACACACACATACACCCGAGGGAAGACTCGAACCTCCGGCGGGAACTGCCGCCTAGTCTGTAGCATGACGCCTTAGACCACGCGCCATGTCGCGCGGCTTACTTTCAAATATGGTGAGGTCTGTTTGTTGTGTGTGTTACCTCTCCATCTGCATCTGCAGACCGCATGCCACCTCACCCTGTGTGACGGAGGGTAATTTCTATACCACTGCCACTTCCTCCCTTCCTGTTCGCGGGGCAAACAACTGAGGATAAGGTTTCGTAGGCTTTCCCGGCGTAATAGTTCTTCATAGTTTCTTCGGGTTTGCTGCCGGATTTTGAAGTCGAACTTTTTTTTTTGAACAGACTGACGGAGTGGCTATGGGGAGTCCTTTATCACCCGTAGTTGCCAATTTGTTTATGGAGGATTTTGAGGATATGGCACTGAGGACTTCGGCTCTGCAACCAAAGTGTTTCTGGAGATATGTTGATGACACTTTCTTTGTGTGGCCCCATGGACGAGATTCTCTGAATCGATTTCTTGACCACTTCAACTGTCTCCATCCTAATATCAAATTCACCATGTAGGTTGAAAGCGATGGGAAGCTTCCGTTCCTGGATGTCATGGTGTACAAGAAACAGGATGGTACCCTGGGACATAGTGTTCATCGGAAGCCCACACATACAGATCTGTACCTCAATGCAAGAAGCTGCCACCCACCACACCAACGCAGTTGCGTCCTTAAGACTCTGGTACGCAGAGCTTATGCAGTTTCCGATGCAGAAAGCCTACCACAGGAACTTTCACACTTGACATCTGTGTTTAAGGAAAATGGGTACTCCGAGAGGCAGATTCTTCGAGCTATGCAGTTTGGACCATCCCGGGAAGCACATGAAGAGGAAGAAAGATCTGTTGCTTTTATTCCGTATGCAGGGGGCATATCTCACAAAATTAGCAGAATCCTAAAGAAATTTAACATCCAGAGTGTGTTCCGTCCACCACCCAAGATCAGGACACTTTTAGGATCCGTTAAAGACGACTTGGGCCTTAAAAAACAGGGTGTGTACAGGATTCCATGCGAATGTGGGAAGGCGTACATTGGCAGGTCGATCCGCACTGTTCATGACAGATGTGTGGAACATCGCCGTCACATCAGGCTTCTACAGCCCGAAAAGTCAGCAGTTGCGGAACATTGTCTTAACGAGCAACATAGGATGTTGTTCGATGAGACTCGTATTGTGGCCAGCACGTCCGGTTTTTGGGACAATGTGTATAAAGAGTCTATTGAAATCAGGCTGTCTGAAAATTTAATTAACAGAGACAAGGGTTTTCCGCTTAGCAGGGCGTGGAAACCGGTTTTATCACACATGAAAAAACATCGATCTTTTATGCAACCCACCAGATTGCTGGAAGACAACCCATGACTGCGATATATCGCGAGCATCGCCTTTCCGCCACCGGCGGCGCCGCAAGACCTGTCTATGTGCAGTACCTGTGGCAGGCCGCGCATGCGCCTTCATCACTCGCAGGCCTATATAGGACGGCGTTCCATGCCCTCGGCATCATTTGTCGGCGAGTCCAGCAGCAGCAGTTCCCCTGAGGATGGCGGGCAGGTGTTCCGCCGAAATATTGGGTCAGTTCGACTTCAAAATCCGGCAGCAAACCCGAAGAAACTATGAAGAACTGAGGATAAGTCCTCAGATGAGCTCTAATCTCTGTATTTTATCCTCGTCGTCTTTCCGCGGGATGTACGTAGGAGGAAGCAATGCACTGGATGAGTCTTCCAGAACCGTTCGCTCTAGTAACTCGGACAGTAGCCCATACCTTGAAGCAGAAGGCCTCTCTTGCAGCGTCTACCACTGGAGTTGAGTAACATCATTCTAATCATCATTTCCGTCATTGCCAGGTTTACTCTTTGTTAATATTCTGTGTTTTAGTCAGTTCATTCTTCTCTACGGTTCTTTATTTAATTTTCGCCGTAACTGAGAACAGCAAAGCCGTCATCAGTATTCTGGCAATCGTGTGGCCAAGCCGTCGGGCCTCTCGTAACGTCAATATCACGCTCCGCTCCGAACTGCTTTCTGTATGCAGTGCCGTTCTACACGGTACAGTTGCCTCCCCTCCTCTCCTGGGCATCCGAGTACGGGACTACTGTATAAACTTCTGCCTATTGCGGGACCACCATGACACATTTTCAACTAGGGGCCAGATGTAGTTTCCGTGGCCTATACTTTTTCGTGGCACTGATTCTCGATGATTCTTCCGTCAGTTTTTTGTTAATTGTTTTTTTATGTTTGTATGGCTTATGGTACTTAACTACGGGGTCATCAGTCCCTAAACTTACAAACTACTTACAAACTAACTAATACTAAGGACGGCCAAATATCCATGCCCCAGGTGGGATTCGAACCCCCGACGTAGAGGCCGTGCAGACCGTGACTGGAGCGCCTCAGTCCCTTCGGCCACCGCGGCCGGCCTTCCGTCAGTTCACGCAGTTATTCACTCATAGGGTAACCCAGACGTCTGTCCGATCCTCATCCTTCATTAGCAAGAGCGTAAGCAAAAACACGTCAACACATCTGTATTTCTAGATTTCCGAAAGACTTTTGACACTGTACCTCACAAGTGTCTTCTAATCAAATTGCGTGATTCAGGTATATCGCCACAGTTGTGCGTTTGGATACGTGATATCCTGTCAGAAAGGACACAGTACGTTGTAATTGACGGTACGTTATCGAGTAGAACAGAAGTGATATCTGGCGTTCCCCAGTGAATTGTTATAGGGCCCTACTGTTCCTTATTTTTATAAACAATTTACGAGACAAACTGCCTAGCTTTCTTTAGTCTGTTCGCGGATGATGCTGTCACTTATCGTTATCATTTAAAGTCACCAGAAGATCAAAAGCAACTGCAAAATGATTTAGATATCTGCAAGGTACAAAATTTGGCAATTACCCATAATAATGAAAAGCGTGAAGTCATCCATACGACCACTAAAAGAAATCCGTTAAACTTCATTTACCCGATAAATTAATCAAAACTATAGGTCGTCAATTCAACTAAATACCTAGGAATAACGATTACGAACAACTTAAATTGCAAGAACAGATAGAAAATATTGCTAGGATGGCGAACCGAAGACTACGTTGCATTGGCAGATAGAAGATGCAACAGTTCTAATAAAGAAACTGCCTACACTAGACTTATGCTTCCTGTTTTAGAGTATTGTTGCGCATTGTGGGATCCACACCAGGTGGGACTGACTGACGATTTTGAGAAAGTTCAGAGAAGGACAGCTTATATTATCGCGATATAGGAAAGAGAGTATCATGGACATGAAGCACGAGTTGGGGTGGAAATCATTAAAAGAAAGTCATTATCTATTGCAGCGAGATCTATTTGTAAAATTTCTTCCGAATGCGAATATATATTGTTGGCATCTACCTACATAGGAAGACATGGTCATGATAAATAAATAAGAGAAATCAGAACGAAAACAGAAAGATTTAGGTGTTCGTTTTCCCGCGAGTTATTAGAGAATGGAACTGTAGAGAAACGTCATAAAAGTGGCTCAACGACGTATCCTGTACCTTGCACTTCAGTATCACTTACAGAGTATCCATGTAGATGTAGATCATGCAAGATCTTCGGCCAGCATCGCTAAAGGCAGTTTTCATTTGTAGTCAAAGATGCTACCTCCAGGCCTTGCTGTACGAACGTGATATGTTTTTCACAATCGCAAGCGGCAGACCAGACGCGTTCTGTTAACACGTATTCTTTCTTTTTCCCTCTTTAGAAACTTCACAATTTCCTCCACAGCTGCTCAGAATAGTTTCAGTATTATACACTCCTTCCACTTCTTGCTTTCGCGCCATTCTGTTGAAGTCTAATTGAAACTGTAGCTCTGATGTATGTATTCTTAACTGCACTAATATGGATTGATCAATGCTCTGTTTTTCCTGAGCGACTCACACAGATTTTGTTCAAACGTAATGAAAGGTTTTCTCAAATTCTTTGAGCCTCAGGCAATGTTGCAATCGAATTTGTCATGTAATTACGTTTACGATCTGCAATGTGTCCATTGCACTAAACACACTTGAAAAAGCAGCATAATCCTTGGCTTCATTAAAATCTAAATTTTTCTTCATATTTGGTAATGACATTGGTGAAGATTTTATTCATCATGGAGAGGTAGCTGGTTAAGTTTATTTCTTTGTCCCTTCTTCCTTGCACACAAACTCACTACTTTGTCTCTAATTTCTTTTATAATTTTCCAATGCACAACACACACTTACAAATGCCGCATGATTCTTTGATTAAAGTCAAACTTTTTTTTCTTCGTAGTCGATAACGGCATAGGTGAACATCTTGCTCATTAAGTGATAGCTTGATGTAGATCTGTATCTGTCAGGCAATCTTTTTAGTTTTAGATTTCAACGGTGATCAAAAGTGTCTCTAAACACCTCAAGTTCAATAAATAAGGAACCGCGTAAACTCAAATTTTCTGCCAAGTCTGGGAGGTGCTAATCAGAGAATGTCCTTGATACTTCGGCCTAGAAAATCTCGCAATCTTTCCGGCACTTAGCTCGGTTTTGAACTTGTGTACATAGGTATCACAAGCAATGAGGAAAATGACTCTTACCCACAAAATCTTGCCGACACTTCATTTTGTTACATCAGAGATAAACATGTTCCACGTGTCCCGTTATCTGGCAAGGAAACGCCATCTTCTTCCTTTTACTGGTTGAAGAATATAGAGCCGGTTGTCTCTAGTCGTTGCATTCTTGTCTGCAAAATTCTCCATCCGCAAAGAAAATACTCCGTAGAGACGCAGTTGCGAGTTAATTTCAAATAATATTTTCTGCAGTATCTGTTCTAAAGATTTTACCTTTCGTTGTAATAGTCGTCGAGGACAGGAGACTTATGAGAAATGGATTCTCCGTTAGTGCAAATAACTATTCAAAACCTCTTACACACGACGCCTTCAAATAACCTCAAGACGAGTATAATTTTAAAATAATTTATTTGCCTAAAAAGTATTGGTAAAATACCATGAGAAACACCAACCTACTTCCAGACGCTATTGCGTTTCACTACAGTTTCTTTCATCTACTTCCTAGTGTCCACTTCATCAATGTAAATATAAATCAGCAGCCATAGATATGAAAGTTTATCACTTGAGAAAAGCTTCACCGATGTGGATAATATATTTTTTTCGTAACTTCTAGGGCATCAGGAAATACTTGAAAAGTTTTTCGGTAAAATTGGAAAATTCTTGAAATAAAGACCTTTTTTATATGGAAGTTTTGTATGAATTCAAGATCATAAGTCGCAATCCAAGGATCGATAAGCCTAATTCCTTTTTTCCCATTATGTGCCATTATAGTTTTCAGGAAAAACAAAATTCGGGACAGTTACAAATAAATGTCTGAAAATTCGAACAAATTGCAAAAATCATTTTTATGTGCACTCTCGATGATAAATGACGGTAGAAATTATTAGATTTTATAAATCAGCATGGTATTTCTTACACATAGGTTTTTTTTTCATGAAGGGGAATACAATGCAAGCTACCTTATGGTGAATGGCGATATCGTTTTATCGATCTCCATGAAAGTTGGTACATGCAGGTATGTTTTCATGCGGAAGTCACTGTATGTGTATGGCAAAGAATACCTTACATTCGACACAGTTTGACCATTCACCATTATTTATTTATTTTTAAGTTTTATCTAAAAATTCATCTACATTGTAGAAGGAGTTGTCATTCAGAAATTCCTTAAATTTCTTTTTAAATACTAGGTGGCTATCTGTCAGACTTTTGATGCTACTTGGTAACTGACCAAAGACTTTTGTGGCAGCATAATTCGCCCCTTTCTGAACCAAAGTTAGATTTAACCTTGAATAGTGAATATCATCCTTTCTCCTAGTGTTGTAGCTATGCACACTGCTATTACTTTTGAATTGGGTCGGATTGTTAATAACAAATTTCATGAGTGAATATATATATATTGTGAAGCTACAGTGAGTATCCCTAGATCCCTAAATAAATGTCTGCAGGATGCCCTTGGGTGGGCTCCAGCAATTATTCTGATTACATGCTTTTGTGCAATGAACACTTTTTTACTCAATGTTGAATTGCCCCAGAATATGATCCCACATGAAAGTAGCGGATGAAAATAGGCGTAGTAAGCTAATTTACTGAGATGTATATCACCAAATTTTGCAATGACTCTGATAGCACAAGTAGCTGAACTCAGACGTTTCAGGAGATCTTCAATATGTTTCTTCCAATTCAGTCCCTCGTCAATGCAAACGCCTAAAAATTTTGAATATTCTACCTTGGCTACAGATTTATGTTCAAAGTCTAAATTTATTAATGGTGTCATGCCACTTACTGTATGAAACTGTATATACTGGGTTTTATCAAAGTTTAATGAGAGTCCATTTCTAGAGAACCACTTAATAACTTTCTGGAAGATATCATTTACAATTTCATCAGTTAATTCCTGTTTGTCAGGTGTGGTAGCTATACTTGTGTCATCAGCAAAAAGTACTAGGTTAGCATCTTCGTGAATGTAGAATGGCAAGTCATTAATATATATTTAGAACAGCAAAGGACCCAAGACCGAACCTTGTGGGACCCCATTTTTGATAACTCCCCGGTTAGAAGAATTAATTGTTTCATCTATATCATGTGAACTGCTTATTTCAACTTTCAACATATTTTGACGCTGCCGTCAGCATAGTAAGGGGACATCCTTAAGCGCACAGGCAAAATTAATACTGTGCTGCATCGGACTATGTATGAGCGGTTACGACTCGCCTGCTAAAGAAGGAAGCGGACCTCCCGTGTATGGTCCCACACGACTTTGCTCGCTCGCGTACGCGTTTCATCTCTGTCACGAACTCGCTCCACCGCTGCGCCTCTGCGGATACGTGACCGGTCTTCACTGACATCTAGCCTTGCCGCGCCTCGCCTCTGCGCTATGCATGCATTCAGCGTCGTCTCTCAACACATAAGTAACATTTCCATCAAGCTAGCACGCCGCAGTTAGCTTCATACAGTATCTGCAATATAACTGAATATCATGTACAGAAAAAATAACTCACATCCAAACAGGATATGAATTCATTTCATCCATTAACAGATAACTAGACACATATTAACCCTTTCAGTCCCACATTATTATGTCAGTTTTGGAAAAATTAAAATTCAGGGTTTTCTGTATTAATTCAGTGCAGTAAACATCAAAATATGTACGGTATTTTAAAATTTTTGTTCGAGCAACCGTGCTCCGCAGCAAGGCGCCTTTCAGCGCTCGGCCACTCCACCGCGGCTTATAGTTCTACTCAAATGTTCTAAGATTAGATTAGATTAGTACTTGTCCCATATATCATGAATACGACACTTCGTAATGATGCGGACTGTGTCAGGTTAATGAAACGTGCCTTATACTTTATACTAAATATGAGACAATTTCTTTTACTTTTTATTCTTTTCAGATTTACTAATTGATATCTAAAAAAATCATCTATAGTCTAGAAGGAGTTGCCATTCAGAAATTCTTTTAATTTCTTTTTAAATGCTAGTTGGCTATCTGTCAGGCTTTTGATGCTGTTTGGTAGGTGAGCAAAGACTTTTGTGGCAGCAGGGCTGTCGGTTTGCAATCCCTTCTCCCAGACTTTGCTGTAACCTCCTCTAGAGAGAGAGAGAAGAGAGAGAGGGAAAAAAAGGATCAATCTTCCCAATATCCTGCCCCCCCCCCCCCAAAAGACCACAATCCTGGCTATGCCATTGACAGCGTGTAAGTTATAATAAGAAAATCATCAAATACGCAACGCAAGATGGCGTATGCCAGATATAGCTCTGGGCGAGGAATATTACGTGACACTGAACGGCTGGTCTTCCATTGACAGCGTGTAAGTTATAATAAGAAAATCATCAAATACGCAACGCAAGATGGCGTATGCCAGGTATAGCTCTGGGCGAGGAATATTACGTGACACTGAACGGCTGGTCTTCCTAAATTCAATGGACGGTGTCAAATCTCCGTTATTTTTGCAAATATCTCTCAAACGTTACGAGATATGAATAAAACATAAGGGAAAAAAGTTGAAGATAATTTTCTCCTCTACAAATTCAGTAATTCAATTTTCGTGTCAGGTGAACGGTTTATTTGCAATTAAAATTACATTACAAACGGCTTTTTAAGCGTTACTAACGTATTTTTTGTCCGAAATATTTGAAAACGCGAGGTTCTGGTCTCTGGTGCCCAACAATTATGTCTGAAAAATTTGGTGCCGATCGGCACAGATAGACAAGGATCGTAAAATCGCCATTAATTTTGCAAATATCACTGAAACGATGCGAAATATGGGAAAAACATAACAGAAAAAAGTTGAAGAGAAATGTTCCTCTACAAATTCGGTTATTCAGTTTCCGTGTCAGATGAACGGTTAAGCCGGTATTTTCATTTAAATTTCGAGCTGTCAAAAGACGATCGCAAAGGCCCACTTGTAGTGTAACTACCGTAACCTAAAGTGGACCAAAAGAAAGGATACATATTCCACACCAGTAGTGAAGAGAATGCTGTGGTACTTCATATTATTCGGGTTTAAAGTGGCATAAATCTTCTGGCAGGAAAAAGATTAGTGATGGAATAAATTCACGAAGACTGAAAGTTTGCACTTACATACATAGTCTGTTATAAATAAAACCCAATTAAGGAACACAATGAGTCAAATATGTGCTAATGATGTAATCCGAAATTTCTTTAACATAGTTAAATGACTTTTAACAACCAACAACATGCACTTTCATCTTTCAATAATGATTCGCGGAATTTTGGCACACACCAGTCGTAATCCCTGCAATTTGAACCGAGTTCGTAAACACTGAACTCTCATACGTGAAATGAGTTTCCAGTACCATATTTCTGACGTAGGTGTTTCAGACTTTCTGCACATCGCATGAGCTGAATGCTTCAAAAGCATATTTGGAAATGTCACGGTTAATTTCCTATACTTTCCCACCGCGAATTTATGTTCCATCTAGAATGATACTGTCGTCGACACGACAGCTGTAAGTTGTTTCCTTTGTAAGTTGGCAACAACAGCATCATAAGATGCAAACCAATGTTTTAATGACAGAAATATAGTTTATCACTTGGCTCATGAAATCTTCCATTATGTGGACAAGCCAATTTTAAGTACAATAAAATTACTAATGGGATAGGGCGTACGACAAGACGCGTGGGAGGGCCAAAGGATGGGATTGGGCGTTGCTAAATACAGCACAAACCATACGAAAATGTGCAAAGAGTACGCAAGCTAGACCATTGTGACGTGACAGTCGCATAGCTGCTCAACGGACAGAATCTGACAATATGAATATAGTGAAAGCTTGAAAATCAAAACAAATGACAAAATAAAATATACATAGGCAGAATACAAGTGCCATTGAATCACAATAAATGCTCGTATAAGAGGTGGGTGGATGAGGTGGTCTGGGGTGTTGTTTCTTTTTTTACAAGGAATTATTTACAAATATACATGTTACATGAAATATAATATATGTTGTATAGATGCAATGAACCATAGGATACATGTGACACATCGAGTGGACTGCTATGTTCAGGCATACATTTGAATATAATAACTCTTTCACATTTTCGTATGGTTTGTGCTGTATTTAGCAACGCCCAATCACATCCTTCAGCCGTCCCACGCCTCCCTTGTCGTACGCCCTATCCCATTAGTATTTTTAATGTACTTAAAATTGGTGTCTTATATATTTTTATGACTTAACACATTTTGTAGCCATATTTTCACAGTTTCTATGAATGCACACAGTACAGCTTGCCCAAGATGATGTATGTGTAGTTTTATTCAAGTAACTTTTAATGTTAACCCTGCCCCATCTGGTGTCGTCTAGGCCTATTTTACATGTTACGGTCTTCCTCCCCCCCCCCCCCCTCACCACAGTTGGGCATGTGAGTCTAGTTCAACACCGTCACTAGACGTCCACGATGGTGTTTTAAGTTTTAATGGAGCATCTATACTAAGATGTTTGTAATTCCCATCGTTTTTTTATTTTTATTTTGTAAGTATACATGTATTAATATGTTTTGTACTCATTGTAGATATTGTGATTGCGTGCTTTAAACATCTAAAATGTAATTTTCTTCTTTTATACCACAGATCTGATGATGATGTACTCGAAACGCGTCATGTGAAATAAAGCATATTGCCTGACAATAAAAAAAATTAAAAAAAAAAATCTGAAATACAGTTGCGATTCGCCGACTTCCTGAATCAACATTTTATCAGGAACTGGTCAGATACTTTAACCGCATACGATAGCTGATTAACAACTAGTTTCCCTTAAACACATGCCGGTCACATCCTCTCCCAAAAGTTCTATAACTTCAAAAGTACGACTGCTGTTTTCAAAGTCTCTGTCTTTCTTTATAGTGTAATTCCTAAAATTGGAAACCAACTTAAACGACGCTGGTAGATTTTAACGCAATAGCCGTGGCATGCTCTATAAGACTAGAATACAGCTGAGGCCTCAGTCTTTCCTTCAAAAAGTTTTGCGCTCGTACGAGGCGCTCGCGTGATAAATGCCGCGTTCGCATATCCCTTATAGCGCTTTGTGGTTAAGAGAAGACAGCCACCAACTGCAGTGTTGTACATATATTAACTGCCGGTTTCAAGCAACTATTGCCCTTCTTCAGGCAACTGTACAGGAAACAATTACAGAATAGTTTACGGGTATAAATAGTTCAGAAAAGATCGAAATAAAAGCACCGGATTAAAACGTTCTTGAAAAGTGTCAAAATTGGAAATGGCAATACACTATATTGCTGTATTCTGATAAAAGTAATGAACTATAGACAGAAATAAGTTCATATAAAAGAAAAAATAGGTTCACTCAGAGCAGGGTGTAGTCACACTGCGCATCAAGTGCAGAGTTTATGCTACAACTCGTAAAATAAGCTGTTAATATGTGCATCTTTGTATAAACCTTGTAGTGGGGTAGAAAGAGAGAGGTAAATAAAGTAAGAGGTAGTGCTAATAAAGCAGTAGACTTAGAAGATAACGGAATTTTATGTATGCAAAACCGGTACACTAACTGCTCAACGGAGTCATAAACTGGTATACTAACTGCCCAACAGACTCATAAACTACCTTATATTTATGGTGTATAGTCGAACAGACACAGGAATCGTCAATTAAGTATTGGAGATAAGTGTGGAGGGTAAAAATCTCAGAGGGAGGCCAGGAGACTAATACAGTGAGCAGATTCAAATCGATGTGATTTGCTGTTCTTATTTGTAAATGAAGAGGTTTGCACAGGATACTGCAGCTTGGAAAGCTGCCTCAAACCAGTCTTCTGACTGAAGACCACACGACACATACAAATAAAATCAGCCAACTTTGATGGAGTTGTATTAGGAAATAAGATGGCATATTGCCTGGTAGTTCGCAGATCTCCGTGGTAAAATTACTACATGCCTGTCCACAATATTGTCGACACAGTTGATTTTATATAGCTGTTAAGATTCTTGAGATGCCACGATACGACCAGTTAGTTACAGACACACACACACACACACACACTACTCTCTTGCAAATCATGTGGACACAAATATCAACAGGACGAGCCATACCACAACCCGACAACTTCCTTAAAAAAGAAAAAAAATTGGGGGGGGGGGGGGGAGAAAGGTTAGGGTTTAACTCCCAGTCGACATTGCACCACAGACTCTGCGATCGCACTCACATGAGACGGAGTACAAGTTATAGCTTTGTTCAGGGATGAGGAAGGAAATTGGCAGTGATCAACTTTTTCCTGGAGTGATTTTGGGAAATCACGGAAATCCTAAATCAGGGCGCCACATCCCTCGGTACATTACTTCCTTAAAAATCAAGGAAGCAAGCCATACAGGAAAACATCGCAGATAGCAGCGATGCAAAACAGTGAAGCAGCAAACAAACTCACCGAAAACAGGAAAGTTTCGATATAGCCATGCGGGTAGTCCGAAACCGAGGTTGTATAAACGACTCAAAACGTATTCTTACGTGGAATGAAAAAACTACGAACTGAGTTTCACTACAGATCTTCATTATATTTCAACTACAAATGTTCACTTGAAAAGTGGGCGCTGCTTACACGCCCCCATAATGTACCTGTCTCTTTCAGTCCAGCCAGTACCGCTAACTCAGATTATTTTAGACTGAAAATCTTAATAGAGGTATGCAACTGTCATAAGTATTTTTTTATGATTCTAAAATTGCTTATAGGTTGCTGGAATAACCGCTTAGTTATATTAAATAAATCCAGAAAGCTGCTTCATTGATATTATATTTTATTGTGCAATAGATATATTTCGCCACATCGCCATTTTCAAGCTCCTGTGAATTATAATGAACAGTATTGTTATTGATCTAGTTACAGTCATATTATAGGCTACTGTGATGGTTTTATAATGTTTACCAAAATTTTGACTTACATTACGTTCTGATCTAATGTACACAGTTCATCTGGTGAGGTCGCTGTGATAAGAAAAACGTCGAAAAATCTCACTTATTTAGACGTTTCCACCTTGATGTGAACGTGTTTAAATTCGTTCGCTGTTTAATTGTGGATTAAGATTTCGTATTTTTATACGGTATTTAATGTGACAGCAATTTGACAGCGCACCTAAGATGATATGTTTACTCTTGAATAAAAGAATGTCTTGGTTGCAACCAAGACATTCTTTTATTCAAGAGTTCAACTTAACACGGTTGCTCTACCACACCACGCAGAAATGGAATGGGAAGAATTTTATTATGTTTACAGTTGACATATATCTTCTATGGAATATTTACAGATGTTAGTACCTTAGGTATAATTTTTATCGCTGGAATTTCAATGTTTATAATTTTTAACCGGCGTCCAGTTGTAGATGACTAATAAAGTTCTCGATAAACTGCTTGTGTTTCAGATCTATCTGATCGTCGAGTGTTTTATTTGGCTGCTTGTGTTTTCTAGTTCTTCCAAAATGTTCATTGTAAAACCTTTGGGAATTATGTGCAGTACTGTCATAGCTTCATTAATATTGGCTGTTTTATAGTGTTCGTTTTTAAGTGTTCAAAAATGTGACGTGTTCTTTTCGCTATTTCTTATGTGTTCATTGAATCTGATGGTGAATTACGGCCTGTTTGTCCTATATAAAATGTATCACAGTCTAAACAGTTTAATTTATAAATTCCTGCGTTGGTGTATACTGGTAATTTCGATTCATACGAGTGGAGTAGGGTTTTTATATTATATGCTGCTCTATATGCAAATTTTACTGTTGTGTTTTTTAGGAGTCTGTTTAATTTATCTGATATTGTCCCTGTGTAGTTTATTGGTACGTAAGTTATTTTTTGTTTGGGTGTAAAATCTTTTTCTAGAGTGCTGTCTTGGTTAAGTGTTTTATTTGTTGGTTTGGTATGTTTTAGATATAGTTTTTCTATCTTTATGAATTGCATCTTGTTTTAGTGATAAGTGTGAAAGCCTGTTAATCAGAGCATTAAAGAAAGCATGTTTATGTGTTTTCGGATGGCAAGATAAAAATTATAGCTAAGGTACTAACATCAGTAAATATTCCACAGAACATATATGTCAGCTGCCAATATATCATCTTAGGTGCGCTGTCAAATCGCTGTCACATTAAATACCGTATAAAAATACGAAACCTTAATCCAAAATTTAACAGTGAACGAATTTAAACACGTTCACATCACGGTGGAAACAGCTAAATAAGTGAGATTTTTCGATGTTTTTCTTATGACAGCGACCGTACCAGATGTATTATGTACATTATATCAGAACATAATGTAAGTAAAAATTTTGGTAAACATTATAAAACCATCTCAGTAGCCTATAATGTGACTAGAAAAATAACAATACTGTTCATTATAATTCACAGGAGCTTGAAAATGGCGTCTTATTTAAACAGACATGAACTGCTCTGTTGATTGAATTATCAGACTTTCAGTATTCGTCGACTTTTCGATAATATGGAGCATTGCATACAGAATAACTACATTGTCCCCGGTGCAACACTGCAACATTCCAATACTTCCGTATACACTTACTGTGAGAGATAAACAGTTTAGTACTACACCATAGAAGCAATACATTGCGCTGTTATTATTATTACTATTTCTCATCTCAAAGATAGAAGTGTTTTCAGAAGTTTATGTCAAACAGACAATTACACACGTCATTATTAATATTATGAACACAAACTAACAATGCATTTACGTCGTTCCGAAGTACGAACTTAAATTAATTTCACTTTTTGTATGAAAAATTTTATGAACATTCATCGTCTTCGACAATGACTTCTTAAATTTGACTTCTTGGCTAGGAGAACTGAGTTTATTGACAGAGCGATCCAACAAGGATTCTGTTTTGCTGAGCTAGTTCCGGAACCCTAAAAGCCATGATATACACAGGTCCATCTTTAACAACTGTTGCGAAGCACGGGCATATAAGCTAGTTTTTTTATAAATAAAGAAAAGTGTTTATGTGTGTGTGTGTATGTGTGTGTGTGTGTGTGTGTGTGTGTGTGTGTGTGTGTGTTTTGCATACAAATCTACAGTATTGTTCCAATCTTTATGAAATGAGGACGTTGGCCGTTAGTGTAAGGGTCACGACGTACAACACATTGTTCACGGGGTATGACCTCATAAACAATGAGATGCGAGAAAAACTATTGCATCAAACGACAATGTTGCACATTTCCTCCTAAACTACTGGGCCGTTTTCAATCACATTTGGTAGACATATTCCTTACCGTGAGGTAACAATGCTGTCGGGTTAAGAACCACATACTACACATGGTTCAGGAGATATAATGTCATAAAGAATAGGAGTTGCAAGAAACTGCCACATAATGCGACGAGACTTTATTAACACACTGTATGAAAATGAAAGTACTTACCGACTTGCAAAAACTTTAAACACAATGTCGAACCTTTATTAAAGTTTTCCTCGCTGACAACCGCAAAAAAAATAATGAAAGCAAAACGTTTCTCGCTTACTACTTTTCTGCTGTTCATGGAGCAAAACTACTACATTCGATATGAGGTTACAGTTTATAATTGCTACACGACAAGTTGTAGTCAAATGTTCAAAAGTTTGTATAGTCTATGGGACTTAACTACGGGGTCATCAGTCCCTAAACTTACAAACTACTTATGAACTAACTAAGACTAAGGACGGCACAAATATCCATGCCCGAGGGGGAATTCGAACCCCCCGACCGTAGTGGCCGTGCAGACCGTGAATGAAGCGCCTCAGTCCCCGCGGCCACCGCGGCCGGCAAGTTGTAGTCATATGAAACTTTACGGATAGTACACAACATACTGCTGAAAGTAATTTCGAAATTGTATTATAGTCGACACGGAGTTCATAAGATATAACAGTAACGGTCATGGAAATCCGTCCCATCACGCATTAGGTTTTAATCTATTACTTCTTTACAACTCATACAACACTTATACAAATGAATATATAACTGCAAAATTATACAATTGTAGGAAATATAATTTAATAAATATACCACTAAAACAGTCCCGTAGTCCAGCTTAAGGAAATTATTAAAAGCTGACTGCTTTTGACAACTTGGAACCAACTTTGAACTGTGAAGCGCTCACGGCTGCAGGTTAAAACAATAAACTTCTATAAAGCTATAGGAAAGGAAGATAATGAGACAGTGTACATCTAACGAATACCCATTCTTTCCGACAGATCTACTTTTTAACTTCAAGAGACTGCAGTTTCCAGTGAGACTTTCATTTTCTACTACGACTGATAAATCAGAGGGCAATGAAATCAATACTGTACAGTGAATTTGACATGTCCATGTTTCTTAAACGGACAAGTTTATGTCACGTTCTCAGGGGTGGACTCACGAAAGTAATTATTCATACTTGATCCTGGACAAGTCACAAGAAATATCGTATGTAGTAAAGTTGTGAATTAAATGAATGTATGAATGTTACATATCATTTGTATTTTGATTACTGTCTTTCTTTGTTTGGATACTGAATTTATAATTTTGTACATAATGCAAGACGGCCTTTTTTATATATTCTCTGATAAATATTACGCGTTATTAGAAAAAAGGCGATGTACAGAGAGAGAAGGAATAGGAGAAGTACTAACTCAAGGCTTGAATACACCTAGTTTGATTATAAGGGGGATAGCTTGATAGTACTCATTCTGGGACATCAACAGATTTCCAGTTTATTAATGGAGGGGAATTGTTGTGTGCGGGGAAGGGGAGGGAGGCAGGGGGTAAAACTATAGAGGGCAACCAAGAGATGAGTGCAGCAATCAGGTTCAGTACTATGGCTGTTACAGTAGGTACGGAACGGGAGAGAGTAGCATGGAGAGATGCAGGAAATCAGTCTTCGCAGAAGGACGACGATGATGACGATCACGACGAGGTCAACGACTGGAACAAAACAAATTGTGAATTAGAATGCGTTGACAGACAATCAACACTAGAACACTGTATGAAAAATATGCATTCCATTTTTATGTTTTTTTTCTGACCAGTACTCTTTCCAATTCACGTGATAAAAATTTCAATCCCGTGTATTTTAATGTATGCACATGTCAGTATTAACAGTGTCACGCCCAATCACACTTGTCACACTGAAGGGATACGAAATATGACTGTCGTATTATCACTTCAAGGACACATGTTCCCGATTACAAGATTGTTAAGAGATAACGAACTTTTTTTAACCGGCGGTTAAGAACTGTATAACTAACTGAAATTATCCCTAGCTTTCTAATTGTTTTTGTTGTAACATGTGTATAAATAAAAAAAGTCTTACAAAGCTTCAACCAAAAAAAATTTTCTCACATGCTTCCCATCCGGTCCAGCTCTGTTACTAATGAAAATTGAATCAGCTCAATTATCATGGCTTCATTAAGTTGCACATCGTTTCCGACGAGTGCTAATACAAAATAAATATTTAATTTCTGGTATATTTAACGTCTTGTTATGAACACAACAGTTTAGGCTTCAAAAGTTACTTTCAGGATTTAGACAGAAATATAAAGAAAACAAGAATCTTAATTTTGAATATGTTAGAAGCCATTGTAAATTTATAACATGACAATAAGCAGTAGTAGCGAACCAAAAATAAATAATATTTACACATAGGTGAGACACTATTACTGGTGTTCTATATTGTCAGTATTTTTCTTTCAAATGTCAGTTGTCACCTCGTTAAACACTGATTTCTCCTATAACAGCGTGCGAAGCAACAAGATTAAAAGATATCAGGAAATTTGAGGAAATGCATACTGTAAACCATCAGCTGTTTATTATTTTTCAAACTTCTACCGGTTTCGGTTATAAACCATCTTCACGGAAGAGAACTAGACAGACTGATTAAACAGGTGAATTATATGCCTCCTTATGAATACTGGCATGCATGTCACACAATCAATTGATGCCAGTATGCATAAGGAGGCATATAATTCACCTGTTTAATCAGTCTGTCTAGTTCTCTTCCGTGAAGATGGTTTATAACCGAAACCGGTAGAAGTTTGAAAAATAATAAACAGCTGATGGTTTACAGTACGCATTTCCTCAAATATCTTACAGCTGTTGAACCACATCTCAAGAAAAATTTGATATCAGGAAAGTGGAAATGCTGAAAGATTTGATGAAACCCGGCTCACTGAAATATTCAAGTGTTTGTAGACCTGAAGGACCAAGGACCAAGGTGCTTTGGCCATCGGTCCCTCGTCTTACGAACTAATTATACTACCTTACGCTAAGGACAACAAGCACACCCATCCCGTCCAACCTTTGACGCGAGCAGCCGTAACGTGGCGCTCCAGACCACTCGGCCATACCCGCGCGGCACCTGGCGCACTAACCTTGAAAAAACACAACACGGTTTCGTTATCTTTCTCCTTGAGAATGTGGGAGGGGTTGTACTAATTGCATGTATTAATATTGCCTTACATCAAAAAGGTTTCCTTATTCCCATCACGACGTTACCACTCCAACAAGTTCCTTATCGTTCTCCTGCAGATGTACCTACAACTAAACAAACAGTGATATTCTTATCTTTCAGCGACAAGTACTTCCTTGAAAACCACAAACGTTTCCTTATTCAAGATTGACTAATGTACTCATCCATACCTCACAAAAACTTGTTATTGTTCTTACAGATGGCAGCACCCTAAGAACACACAATGACACACCATCTTCAATAAATATAAATTTGATATTAATTTTGAATTGGAATCATGGGCAAATTAAGATAAAGTTTTTAATGAAAGCGAAGCCTACTAGGTAAATAGAGTTAAATGTATCACTTTGTTATTTAGACCATTCAAGATCGTTTCTGTTTACGCACCATATCTTTTAGTAAATAATTTGGAACACATGAATTTTCTGAAAGAGTTTACAGACACCTTCTAGCGTCAATGTTAAGAGAAAAACGAAGCAGTAAGATAGAAAAGTGTAACTACACACTTTAATGAACTATCAGTATGTCACAACATCATATAAGAAAAAACAAGTATTATCCCTTGAATTACATCTTGTTCTCTCAACACACAAAGTACGATGTTTGACCTTTCAGGTCATCGCTTCGCCTTGGATGGGCAGTTTCAGGTAATTATGCCACACAGACTTCGGGTAAATATGCCACACCGATTGCATGATCCAACAAAGGTTCTCGAAGCCGTGGCGAGTAATCCTCGAGGAGTTCCACAATTTCACTCGGCGACTGTGACAAGTAATAACTACTTTAAACTCTTTCGCTACAGACATACCAACAATAATTTTGTAAACCCAGTGGGATCAGAAACAACGTTAAATGCTTGTAAGGAAGTTGCAACTGAGAAATAATTTGAAAAATGAAACAAATAATACGTTGCGCCGTTTGCTATTTTTTGTCTTTATTTATTTATGAAACAGTACTTTAATTTTCGTGGTCACATATAGATATTATCAATTATCAATCCCTTTTCCTTCCTGTGTCTGCAGCTCCCAATCAGTTATGTATGGCGTCGGATTTTAGAGTATTATTATTATTGGCCGCGGTTCGCGAACAGCTGAGCGTGCTGTTGTCTACGGTCAGCCGTCTTCAGGCTGCTGTCTCGGGGTGCAGCGATGGTGGGGAGTCTGGTGCGTCGAGTGGGACACCTCAGGTGTCTCACGCTTCGCTCTCTGTCCCTTCTACCGAGGCACCTTCAGGTGTACGGACGTCGTCGAGCCGCCTTCTCCGCAAGGGGAGTGGCGGGTTGTACGGCGTTCGCGTCGCTCGAGGCGGAAGGCCAATGCGGAGGCTGGACGTCCGTCCGCGCCCGTTCGTCCTGTGAGTGAAAGTGTGGCCACTCCTTCAGCAGGGTCCGAGCAGGTGCACGGGGGGAGGGAATTATTAGTTATTGGGAGCTCCAATGTTAGGCGCGTGATGGAGCCCCTTAGGTAGATAGCGTCCAGATCTGGAAGGAATTCCAACGTGCACTCGGTGTGTCTGCCGGGGGGCCTCATCCGAGATGTGGAGGCGGCCTTGCCGGCGGCTATCGAGGGTGCGGGGTGCAGTCGACTGCAAGTCGTGGCTCACGTCGGCACCAATGACGCTTGTCGCTTGGGTTCTGATGACATCCTCAGGTCCTACGAGCGGCTGGCGGAATTGGTGAAGACTGCTGCCTTCGCACGCGGGGTGCAAGCAGAGCTGTCGATTTGCAGCATTGTTCCCAGGGTTGATCGGGGTCCTTTGGTTTGGAGCCGAGTGGAGGGTCTGAACCAGAGGCTCCGCCGACTCTGTGACAGTCATGGCTGCAGATTTCTGGATCTGCGTTATCGGGTGGGGAATTGTAGAGTGCCCCTAGATAGATCAGGGGTGCACTACACTAAAGAAGCGGCTACTCGGGTAGCAGAGTACTTGTGGAGTGCACATGGGTTTTTTTTAGGCTAGGCGCTAACTCTGATGAGCACTCGCCTGTCAGCATTCAAACAGCTAATTCAGGCCACGTTCGGAACAAAAATTCGAACATAAAAATATTAGCCGCGAACTTACAGAGTATTAGTAACAAAGTTCCCGAATTTGCAGCGCTGCATGGAAGTTATTGCGCTCAGATAGTTTTAGGCACCGAAATCTGGCTAAATGATGATGTGGCAAGTTCAGAAATATTTAGCGAAGCGTGGAATTTATATCGGAAAGATAGATCTGATACAACTGGAGGAGGAGTGTTCATCGCTGTGGACAAAGATATTGTTTCTACTGAGATCGAGGTTGAAAGTAACTGTGAAGTTATCTGGGCACGTATAACAGGTCTAAAAGAAGTAAAGTTAATAGTTGGGTGTTTTTACCGATCCCCCAGTGCTGCTGTAGCAGTTTTAGAATCATTCAAGGAAAGTCTACACCAGGTAGTGCATAGGTATCCGGGCCATGTAATATTAGTCGGAGGTGACTTCAACCTTAAGAGTATAGATTGGGACCTCGCTAGTTACATTTCAGGAGGTACAGACAAGCAGTCTTGCGAGCTACTTTTGGACACATTCTCCGAAAACTGCCTTGAGCAGTTAAGCCGGCAACCCACGCAATGGAAATATTCTAGACCTTATAGCCACAAACAGGCCTGACCTTATTAACGATGTCTGTGTAGAGACAGGAATTAGTGATCATGATATCGTCATAGCGTCGTTGGTGACCAAAGTTCATAAACCAGTCAAGAAGGGTAGGAGCGTGTTTTTGTTGGGAAGAGCCGACAAGAAAATGTTACGATCGCACTTAGAAAATGGATGGGCATCGTTTAATTCTTGGACTATGGATGTAGAGGAATTGTGGACTAAATTTAAGTGCATTGTTAATAAGGGATTAGAGAAATATGTGCCAGTAAAGATCCACCGTGGTATAATAATAATGTTAGAAAGCTGCTGAGAAAGCAAAGGCTGTTGCACTCTCGATTCAAAAACGAACACGCAAATGATGACAGGCAAAAGTTAGTAGAGATTAGTGCGTCTATAAAAAGATCGATGCGTGAAGCATACAATAATTATCACAGCCATACCTTAGCAAAAGATCTTTCCGAGAACCCGAAAAAATTCTGGTCCTATGTAAAATCGATAAGCGGGTCAAAGCCCACTGTCCAGTCACTAGTTGATCATTCCGGGGCAGTAATAGAAGAAAGCAAACGGAAAGCTGAGGTTCTAAATTTAACCTTTAAGAAATCTTTCACGCAGGAGGACCGCACAAATGTACCATCATTTGATCAACGTACTAATTCCGAAATGGGGGACACAGCAATAGGTATTTCCGGTGTAGAGAAGCAGCTGAGAGAGCTAAATACGAAAAAGTCTGCTGGTCCGGTTGGAATACCAGTTCGAATTTATAAAGACTATTCTGCGGCATTGGCCCCCTACTTAGCTTGCATTTATAGCGAATCTTTAATTCAGTGCAAAGTTCCTAGTGATTGGAAAAAAGCGCAGGTGACTCCCGTGTATAAGAGAGGAAAGAGAACTGACCCATACAATTACAGGCCAATATCGTTGACATCGGTTTCATGTAGAATTTTGGAGCATATTCTCAGTTCGAATATAGTAAATTTCCTTGAAACGGAAAAGCTTCTTTCCATGAATCAGCACGGGTTTAGAAAACATCGTTCATGTGAAACTCAGCTTGCCCTTTTCTCACATGACATCTTGCGAGCCATGGACGAAGGGCAACAGGCGGATTGTGTTTTTCTCGACTTCAAAAAGGCGTTCGACGCGGTGCCACACTGCAGACTGCTAACGAAGATACGAGCTTATGGAATAGGTTCACAGATTTGTGACTGGCTGGAAGACTTCCTAAGTAATAGAACGCAGTACGTTGTTCTCGACGGCGAGTGTTCATCAGAGACGAGTGTATCGTCAGGCGTGCCCCAGGGGAGTGTGATAGGACCGCTATTATTTTCTATCTATATAAATGATCTGATGGACAGAGTAAGTTGTAATTTGCGGCTGTTTGCTGATGATGCTGTGGTGTATGGGAGGGTGTCGTCTGTAACTGACTGTAATAGCATACAGGTTGACTTAGACAAAATTTCTAGTTGGTGTGAAGAATGGCAGCTAGCTCTCAATGTAGAAAAATGTAAGGTGATGCGCATGAGTAGAAAAAATAATCCTATAATGTTCGAATACAGCATTAGTAGTGAGCTTCTTGATGCTGTCGCGTCGTTCAAATATCTAGGCGTAACATTGCAGAGCGATATGAAATGGATCGAGCATGTAAGGACAGTTGTGAGTAAGGCAGACAGCCGACTTCGGTTTATTGGGAGAATTTTGGGAAGATGTACTTCACCTATAAAGGAGATCGCGTATCAAACGCTTGTACGACCACGTCTTAAGTATTGCTCAAGTATTTGGGACCCGCAGCAGATCGGTTTGAAGGAAGACATAGAGGCGGTTCAGAGGCGAGCAGCTAGATTTGTTACCGGTAGGTTCGACCAATGCGCGAGTGTCACGGAAATGCTCCGGCAACTCAATTGGGGATCGCTGGAAGAAAGACGACGTTCTTTTCGTGAATTTCTGTTAAGTAAATTTAGAGGGCCGGAATTTTAAGCTGAGCGTAGTACGATCTTGCTGCCGCTTACTTACATTTCGCGTAAAGATCACAAAGACAAGATAAGAGAAATTAGGGCTCGTACGGAGGCATATAGGCATTCTTTTTTTCCTCGTTCAATTTGGGAGTGGAATAGGAAAGGAAATGCCTAGTAGTGGTACAGTGTACCCTCCGCCACGCACCTTACGGTGAATTGCGGAGTATGTATGTAGATGTAGATTATTTCGATCTCGCATTAGAGAAGTTAATGCGAGAGATGCCATCTAATGAACTCAGAGGAGTCCAGACCAGGGATGTCGATGATATACTGCTACTATGTGGGTCGCAAGAAGAAGAATTAGGAGATAGGACGGACATCCTGGAAACAACAGCGAGTAAAATTGGACTCAAATCAATCGTGGCAAGACGGAATAAATGGTTCTACACCGTAGACATAATGGAACTCAAGAATCTCTTCCATCCTTACAGATAACTGAAGGTTCTTCTCGTCACGTCCAGGAGTTCAAATATCTGTGCGCAGTATTCAGAGATGAACGATCCAGTAAAATGGAAATGCAGGCAATACTGCAGGCGGATAATCTCTGTTATTGCGGCCTTAGCGCTCTCCTCAAAACCAGAAGTTTGTCAAGACATTTCAAAATAAACAGCTGCAAAACGCTCTTGCAGCCAGTAGTACTGTATGGATCTATCTCCTGGAGTATAACAAAGAAAGATTTGAACAGTCTGCTGATATTTGAAAGGAAAGTCCTTCGGAACATTTTTGGATCAGTTAATGATAATGAGAGTGAAAAATGGAGGATACGTCACAATACAGAGTTACACGATATTTAAAAGAGCCGAACATCGTGGCAATAATGAAGACACGACGACTCCAGTGGGCAGAAGGCCCGTGGGAAAACCTAGAACTCGATGGAGTGACTGCGTAGCCAAAGACCTTCAGAGAGCGGAACTGTACAAAAGAGCCGAAGACAGGCTGAAGTGGAGGCAATCTCTCAAAGAAGCGCGAAGTCTATTGGGCCTGATAGCATAAAGTATTATTATTATTATTATTCAGCTCTGGGGTTTCCCTGTTGCCGGCCGCGGTGGCCAAGCGGTCTGCGACGCGCCAGTCACGGTCTGCAAGGCCATTACGGTCGGGGGTTCGAATCCACCCTCGGGCATGGATATTTGTGCCGTCCTTAGTAATAGCTAACATTTTTTGTCTCCCTGTTCTTTTTTTTTTTTTTGTGTATCACCCCTATATTAAAACGAACGAAAAATACAAATATATACACAAATTCAAATGGTTCAAGCCATTTCTGAGTTATAGCGAGACTAACGTCCAGCTATTCATTTTTATATATCAAAATAAATAAGTGAACAAGAAAATTGAAGTACCGATTTCTTAATATTAATTTTACAAGGAGGCCAATGAAACTCAAACAGTTAGAGAGGCCCTTTTCCATAGATTTTGATGACGAAGGCTTTAAGATTGGTAAAAAGGAAGATAATGTTTTCATATCTATAACCCTGGTGTTACCTTTCCACCATGCATTAAAATTTCAACTCTCATAATACATCATAATACATCAACTTCTTTCCCGCGTAACGATGAAGTGCAATGGTAAAAATGCTTTACGGAAGTAACAGCGTTCCGTGGAAACCCATTATAGGGAATTTCATGTTTAAAGGGTCATTTCCAGTAATACGCACATAACAGGCAGATAAACTGCAACAACACTAGGTCGAAGACGGTAGCAGTGGAAATCAAAACATCGTAGTCACGAAATCTGTAAACAACGTTGTTTATAGGTGTCGTTGTTTGGATTCCTTTTCTGTAAGAGTAACGTTGTGTTAATTTTCAGCCGTTAACAAAAAATAAATAAATAAAAATTGTAATTTTCTAATTTATAATATCTTCTTTCCGAGTAGGTGCGTCGACGGCAAGAGGAAATGGACCGAAAAATGGAGGTGTAAGTCAGAGAGAGACACAAGGATGGTGGAAATAGAAGATAGAAGGAAGGAAGGGGGGATGGATAGATATGGTGGATGGTAGAGGGAGGAAGGGAGGAGGGGAAAGCGGGGGAAGAGGAAATCGAGAAAAGGGTGGATGGAGAGAATATAGCAAAGCTTTCCATTTCTGGAGGGATATTACACGTCGTATGCTACAAATATAAGTTTATGCAGAAAACGGATAAAAAACTTAGTAAAGCCACTGACTTCACAATAAATTATTTAAGGCGGGAAACCACATTAGGAGGCTGTTTGTCACTGATTTTGTGGTATTTGTTTTGGGAGGGAAGAAGTAATGAGAATTTGCTCACATTATGACAGCATTTCATTCATAAACCTAACTGTTTGTCTGAATTTATGTGAATAATTTCAGCCGCATATAACAACGTTACGCTGTGATGTCCGCTGAAGGTTGTGAGCATAGGTCTCCAATTGCGTGCAGTTTAGCCATTCCGAGTTTCATTTGAAATCAAAAACGTTTCTGGTTTACGTGAATAATGAATTTTCTAAGCATATGGACCTCAATGCGAGTGACAATAATAACAAGTACAGATGTTGCAGGCGTTGGAACAATTTACTTCTATATCAGGAATGTTTGTCTCTAATTATGCAACGAACAAGACCTTAAAATCAAGTTGTTGTATATAATTCGTAGTTGTATAGTTATACTATCAATTGTTATAATGATCAGTTCTATACATTTCGGGTCAGACTGAAAGCAAATGTGTGAAACGTCATTTCAGGATAAACGCGTTTGAACATAAAAAATAATGTACCAAGCTTTCCGACTAATCTGCGAGTCCAGCACCATGTAGTAATCCCTCGTCTTTCTCATAGGCTTCGTTTTGCGCTTGCGGCAGTGCTTTTCTAGCTTTCCGACTTCCTTCGTTGCAATTGAACTACGTCGATTCTGCTGGCTCACGCGCTGGTTATCCTTTTGTTCAGCATAATTGAAGCTTTGCGTGTCCACTAGAATTCCTGCCTCGTTCGTGAGCATCAAATTACCTTCATTGAACACACACAGTGCAAATACGATGCCAATTCAACGACTTTTAGTACGGAGTGCTAGTGTTTAGGAGCTAAACGCCAAATAGTGGAATTGACACTTTTATTCGCATTTAGTGTGCCGCCACCTAAACATTTCTCCTGTAAATCATCCCTCGATAAATCTTCGTAGATTGGAATAATTTCCTTCTGTACGTCGGGATGCAATGTGAAAGGGTGCACTTCATGTTCCATTGTCGGCCGCGGTGGCCGAGGGGACTGAGGCGCTTCAGTCACGGTCTGCACGTCCACTACGGTCGGGGGTTCGAATCCCCCCTCGGGCATGGATATTTTGCCGTACTTAGTTGTAGGTAGTTCATAAGTAGTTTGAAGTCCCTTAAGCTTAACAAACATTTGAACATTAGAATTTGAACATGTTCCATTCCAAGGGCTGTTCGTTTCTGCCACTCCCATCAGCTCGTAATATCGAAACGGATGCGAATTTCGCCTTGAAACGTTAAAAGCATATTCTTGGATAGTTAAGCTGCCGATATATGCGATAAAAAGATGGGATTATTTGAACCTCCTAATGTGGCTCCCCCCCCCACCTTAATTATGTACATGTGGTGTCACGGACACCACATTTCCAAAACTTCCATAATTACACGATGACAAGTAGTGATCCTTTCTTCGGTGCGGAGGCACTCCTAGGCCCTTACGGGAATCAGTTTACTAAACTACGAGATTGAGTAATAGTGGGCAGGTAAAAGTTGAGAACTTGTATCTGACGTTAGGCGTGCTTCAGTAGTCATTTTAGTTGTGATGGTCGCTGTGTCCCCAGTGATGTAGGGGTCAGCGCAACTGCTTAGAAACAAGGAAACACGGTTGGGTACACATTTTCAGCTTTACCCATTCGCAGTTAACGCTGTAAATTCGGTGCATATGAATAAATTATTTTTTGACAAAACATGTTATTTCTAAGTTTCCTTTCATTCCACCTAATCACAACAACGCGAGTATATGTAAAGAAGAGTGTCCCTCTTTGTGAGTTTGTTTGTTTACAATTCATACAAATCTATAGTTTTATTTCGATCTAGACGAAATTTTGATCACTTAATCATAACAAAAAAAAAATCTATGTCGACAAAAAATTCGAATGGTGCATGGCCGAGGGTACTTTACTTATTGACTTAAACAAAATTTACAATTTCATTGCAATCTTGAAGAAATTTTACACACTTGACGATGAAAACAAGCGTGTACTTTGCAACAGACTTTGACACTGTTTTGCTAATTATTAGAAAGAGTGCTCACGTTTGAATGTTTACATGTAGAAGGCTTTTACGAGGGTTGGAAATTAAATAGTGGCAACACTGCTGTGGAGATACTATGCAATGGAATCTACTATTGCCGCTGATAGCACACGTTGCAGACATACCTACCTTACCTCCGAGCAAATGGGCTCGCCCGTCCCACGTCACCGGCGTGCGCACATCGAGGGTAACATAGTCACTTGCGAGCGAACGGCCTAACGTAACGGCGTCACTGTGTTTTCGAAGCAGGAACAACGGTGACCGTTTTTGGAGCATCACCTGCAACCAGCTTTATGAAAGAAGCGGCAATACTTTCTGCGCAACCCACCCATCATTTTGTACGACAAAGCGCGGACGCATACAGCGCAAGCTGTGGCTGCTCTGTTCGGTGGATGGGACAGGGAAGTTATGTACCATCCTCCGTACTCCCCAGACTTAAGTCCTTGTGACTTTGCTTTGATTCCGAAGATGAAGGAACCACTTCGTGGCATTTGCTTCAGAACTGTTCCAGAGAAATCCGACAGGCAGTATACCGCTCCATTCTCACCATGAACAGATCAGGCTCTGCTAACGGTATACTACGCCCTCCACATCGCTGGCAACGGATTCCACACAAAGCGGGTGACTACTTTGAAGGACAGTGGCAAGTGTAACGCTTTTGTATCGGTTTGTTAATAAATAGTTACCACTATTTAAGTACCAACCCTCTTATAGTAAAAAGTTCTTACTGCGTCGCTGTTTGCAGCACTCCAATAATAAAGGAAAAAACATCTTTTGTAGGTTGCACCAAAGACGCTTATTTATCATTAGACTGACTAGTTTCGGACTTTGCCCATTCCTATAAGCCACCTATTACAGAGACCAACGTACTCTTTAGTGGCGGGTACATAGAATGTGGGTATGAGTAATAATGTAATAACGTGATAATTCGTTTACATTTGGTCACAGTGTATGTCCCGCTGTTTATTCTCGAAAATTTTGGCGTAATTTTGAAATCTGCTGTTCCAGATTTTGCTGTAATGTATTAAAGACTGCTTTATTTAGTCTACTTCGTGTTGGCCAAATATCACTGATTATATGCAGAGTTGGAACGAAATAAAACATAGAGTATTTGAAACTTTACAATAAACGTATTTGGATCGGCAAATTTCAAAATTAAGCCAAAATATTACAAAATAAAAAGCATGACATACGTTGTAAACGAATTGCATGTAAGAAATAATCACATAGATAGCATTATTGATATCCAAAGTTTATGTATCCTCCACTGAAAAGTACGTTGTTCTCTGTAACTGGTGGCATAAGAAAATAGACAAAGCCCGAAACTGGTGAGCCTAATAATATATAAGTATCTTTGGTGCAACCTATGAAAAAGATCTTTTCTTGATCATTTACGGATATATGATAGTCAAAGTCCGATTAACACTTCCTCGGGACATTCCCGAAGTTAGTTTTAGTACGAAAAGTTCTTTCCGTCTTCCGGCCAAACCTTCCGACACCTTTTTCTTCTGCTATACTGGGTTGCCTAGCCAAAGCTGGGTTTGGACATGACTCGTACTGTTCGAACAATTTACGTCACGGTTCGGGAAATATCGGGAAATTTTCGAACTTCGATCACGACGCTATTTAGCAATGTCAGGAGGTACTATCTCTTCGATTTACAAAGATGATATTCATAAATCTTTTCTGTGCTGTGCAGTATACGATTTATAACGAAGATAGGTTGTTATTAATGTACTATGGGGATTAATAAGTGTTAAATTCGGACTATAGTAGTTTCTAGGGTGAGGTCATAAGTAAAAACAGTAGCGAATATAGGCTATAAGTAAACGATAGTAATCGCGATTAAAAATTGTAGTGCTGCGATCTAGCGACGCCTGTTGATACTACGTACAGAGCAGTTCGTGCAAAGTTTATTTCGAGGTTGCAATTACAGTTTATTTTTATATGACTTATTTCCGTTATTGGGTATTAAATTTTTAATGTTTTCCCTATTTTATCTCTTTTAATCTTCTTTTCAAGGCGATTAAAAGGTGGTAAAATTTTTATCTTTTTCTGTGCCGTATGAACAGGGAATGGAATGGTCATTTGCAACATATCTTTTATAATCACATTAAATGTAATTGCTACATATGAAGGATTCACATATTGGATCACTTTAGGTATCGGTAGTAACACTAAAAGTAGGCATTTGCGATCGTCTTTTGACAGTTCCAAATTTAAATGAAAATAACGGCTTAACCATTCATCTGACATTAAAACTGAATAACCGAATTTGTAGAGGAGAAAATTCTCTACAGCTTTGCTCTCTTATGTTTTTTTCATATCTCGTATCGTTTCAGAGATATTTACAAAAATAACGGCGATTTTGGTATGTATGTCTGTCTGTCCGTAACGTGTTTCCTATTTTTAAGACGAACCGCTCAATCAATCAGCACCAAATTTTGCACACGTAATTGTAGGCCGCCAGAGACCAGAACCTCCCTTTTTGAAATTTTTCGGACAAAAAATACGGTAGTAATGCCAAAAAAAAGCCGTTTGTAATATAATTGCAATTGCCAACGATCCGTTCATCTGACACGAAAATTGAATAGCCTAATTGGTAGAGGGGAAAATTCTCTACAACTTAGCTCTATTATTATTTTTTTTCATATCTTGCATCGTTGCAGAGATATTTGCAAAAATAACGGCGATTTGACGATGTCTGTCTGGCTGTAACGTGTTCCCACTTTTTAGGTCGAACCGTTCAACCGATCGGCACCAAAGAATTGGTTACCAGAGACCAGAACCTCGCTTTTTCAAATATTTCGGACAAGAAATACCTTAGTAATACCAAGAAAAGCCGTTTGTAATTTAATTTTAATTTCAAATAAACCGTTCATCTGACGCGAAAATTGAATAATCGAATTTGTAGAGGAGAAAATTCTCTACAACTTTGTTCCTTTATGTTTTTTTTCATATCTCGTATCGTTTGAGAGATATTTGCAAATATAACGGAGTTTTGACACCCTCCATTCAATTAAGAAATCCAGCCGTTCGCAGATGCCACGTGACATTCCTCGCCCAGAACTCTGTGACATACGCCATCTTGCGTTGCGTATTTGATGATTTTCTTATTGTAATGTGCACGTTGTTATTTAAAAGCAATGGCGCAGTGAAGAATTAACAAAAGACGTTTTCCTTCGTACGATATATGACGATCTAGTGTCTACAAATGCCATATTAGCATCAGTTAACAGCGACCATGAATAGTACCAAATTAAAGAATACAACTTCTAACGGTCAGCTGTAGCATTGTGGGCAATGCGTTGGACTGTGGCGCTGGAGGTCAGTGGTTCGAAAACCGCCACTGTCTAAAATTCATTTTAGACAGGCAGGGTTTCAGACATTCTTATGAATTAATTTTTTATTATTTTGGTTGAAAATGTTTGTAAAAACTTATAAAACTACAAATCTAATATGGATGTTAGACGTCTGTAATGAGGTTCAGTAGTTCTGTTCTAGTAGCAGATATTTTATCAATGGATCATATCTTTCAGTTACGCCAGATACGTCACGTACAGTATGCACTGTTTTAAACAAAATTTGCAGTTTTTCATACTGATGACCTTCTTTTACTTTACATGTACTTTCTATGAAATTAGTTCTGAGCAAAGCGATAGCCCGATAACTACAAAATTTCCCACCTATCGTTGGCAGATTAGCCAGTCATTTATTATCTGAGTGTTCGAACAGTTCGATACTGTATCGAGTTCTCTGCTGTATCGGGAAATCCCGAACATGTTGGAACGCGAGTATCATTTGCCCAGCGCTAGCCTAGCAACGTAAGCGCCTTCAATGCCGCCTACCGCAACAACCCGACCAGCTGTGTTCTGCAGGTAATATAATACGTAGGGGCAGCAACATCATACTATATTTAAAACATTACAAGAATGGGAGAAAAATAGGAATGGTGCGTACCTTTCGAATTTTCAACGAAGACTTTTAAAATGTGCATGGTTACTGCAAAACTGTGTGTTACAAGACACTTTCACAGATATTCTGCAACATTTTCAAGGAAATGTTACAACCTCATTTTCGGCAACGAGGTGAACATGGCCAGAGAACACTGACGGAAAATGTGACCAAGTCGAGAGATAAACGCATTTTTATCTTACAATGGAGCCGATTGATTTCTATCTGATCTTCGTATCTAAATGGAGCGCAAACTCTAAATATGAGCAGAAGCACCCGTTCGAGTACGGCGAGATCGACGTAAAATAAGAGTGCTTCCTGGATTTCAAACGTCGCCAAACTGTGCCAGTCGGGCTACATGCGGGCCGAATAAAATATTCGTGCGATCAGCGGTTTATAGTTGTACTCTATAATAATTAGTAAACCGCAATACCTCAAAATAACTCATTCCAATGCATGAAACAAAATCAAATGTCGCATTTTTCACCCACTGTTCAATGTAAAGCCTGGATAATTACACTCCACTGTCATAAGAAAAAGTTATTCACGCATCTCAATATTCATGGCGTCATACTTCCAGAAGAACACTGAAACACCTATAACAACTTTGCAGAATCTTTCACTACTGTAGGTATGTACACTGACAGAAATAAAATTTAGTAGCCTAAACCCTCTTAGAGTCCCCCAAGTCGCTAAGTATGTATTGTTACTATAATTTTCTGTTACCAAATTTCTCTTCCGGGTGCGAGTATATTTTGTTCCCACACACCTAAATAGGGAGACCTGTTCATCATAATAAAATAAATCTGATCGAAACCCGAAAGATTGAACTGTTCATTTTTCCAGCACACTATTAGAGAAAGGAATGGTAGAGAAGCATCATAAAATCGGTTGGATGAACCCTCTGCCATGCACTTCATGGTGATTTGCCGAGCCGGTCGCGGTGGCCGAGGGGACTAAGGCGCTCCAGTCACGGTCTGCACGGCCACTACGCTCGGGGGTTCGAATCCCCCCTCGGGCATGGATATTTATGCCGTCCTTAGTTGTAGGTAGTTCATAAGTAGTTTGTAAGTTTAGGGACTGATGACCCCGTAGTTAAGTCCCTTAAGCTTAACAAACATTTGAACATTTTTTTGATTTGCCGAGTATTTAAGTAGGATGATTTTGTAACGTACTGTTCGGTATGATGCATTTAAAGTGTTATCTTGTTATTTCGAAGTTTGGTGTTACTTCTTGTAACTCAGCAATAATGCAGCTACCACTGCATCGAATACTAGCAGCTGAGCTCAATTAATGTCTACGCTATTGGTTTCAAAGTATACAGAACAGCATCAGGTAAGTTTGAATCAGTGGTATAATGGAACACTTAAATAAACTGGCAAGATAATTTCTGTGCAATAATCACTTTCAACAATAAAATGCAAACGTGATGACGAGCATAGTAACTGCCTCGAAATCTGATTAAAAGCTGTGCTCCTATGGCCTCTTCGAGCTGCCTTTCTATATAATTCTCAACAGTGCCCTCTATTCCTAGAGTTGTTTAAAGTACGACATTATTAAATTTACAATCCGTTTTCTCAATCTTAATGACATCTGATATTCTATAAAACAAGCTTAAATATGTCTTCATCTTTTATAGAAATTCGTAAATGTTGCCAATTTCCAAAAATATACGTGAAGATGAAGAATAGTAATGAATATTACATTTATCGGAATGACTTGAAAAATATTAATAAGATACTGTTCCTAACATTTATGTAATTATGATTCACGAGTAGTTTCATTTCTGTGATGTGACTAATTAGAAAGAATAATTCATACTCTGAGTTTATATAAGTAGCGGATTTGTTGTTAATTACTTATTGCATATTTGTGTCGAAATTTAATCTGAAATGGTTTATTACTAAAAGCTTACATGCTGAATTATAATCTTTTTACTTTATATTGGTATCTGAGCTGAAATTCATGACGTCTATTTGGTCAGCCACGAGCTTTTACATATATTGAACTGTTTCGTAATTTAGTTCGTACCAATTGATGGGCTATTTCATATTGCTTATTTACTATTGATAATATTTACATAATCCACTTTGAAATCAGATATGTCTCGTGGACCTTTGTTTATGTTTTCATTGGTTTATCAGAAACAATACAGTTTCAATTTAGTATGTTTAGCTCAGAAAATGGGGTGGTAACTGTGTTTAAATACTGCTGTTACATATCAATCTACGCTCCGTTTTACGAATAAGCTAGTTTTTCGCACACGCCTTTATATCTCCTGGTCTATGACCTGTACAGTGAAATAATGCTGCAGGTGAATACACTGACATATGTAGATACTGTAGATACTATATGCAAAATGTGTTGGGAATATCGTAAGTAAGAAAGGAGTAATCAATTAAGACCTCCAGTAATTCAAGTTGTTACTGATATAACGAGAGAAACTGTGAGAAGTAACGTCGTACGACGAAGTGGTTGACCATGAGACATACGAGACAAAAATGACTGATTGCGCAGAAATTACACTCTAAGACAAAAAAGAGGGAAAAAAAGAAACTCAACGCGAAAAATTTATGCAAATTGGTCATAAATTGATATTCATACAGGTATTACAAATGCAAAACTGTAGGCTTTCGCGGCTGATGGATGAATGCCTAACGCTACAGAGCAATTTCAGCATGCAGGTTACCAGGTCAGTAAACACGCGCCACTGTCTGTGCCTCAATACATAAAGAATTTACGATGATAAGCTACCAGTGGAAATTGAAAATCAGCTGGGATTAAAATACGGGTCAACCTATGTACTAGGCAATCAAATGTTCAAATGTTTGTAAGTGGTCTTCAGTCCGTAGACTTACAAATTACTTAAACCAAGTTATGCTAAGGACAGCACAGCACAGCACACACACACACACACACACACACACACACACACACACACACACACAGCCGCGGTGGAGTAGCCGAGCGGTCTAAAGCGTCTCGCTGCGAAGCGCGCGGTTGCTCGCCGTGGAGTTTCTAGTCCTCCCTGGGGCATGGGTGTGTGTGTGTTTGTCCTTAGGTTAGTTTACCTAGCTTTAAATAGTTTGTAGGCTACGGACTGATGACCACGCAGTTTGGTCCGATAGATTTACAAACATTTGAACACACACACACACACGCACGCAGTGGGGTAGGAGCTGCGTAATCCCTAATGAGGTGCTTTAAAGCGCACAAGCATTCGCATGCGGTTACTAAGCAATCAAGCTGACTACTATGCTACTGGCCACAATAATCAAAACGGCCGCGTGAACTACTCTTTTACGCCTCTCAACATACGCAAATTCTTAACGTATCGACATACTTCAAATGTATTACCGCTGCCCACTATCAATGATTATTCGCGGCATTTCGATTACGAATCCCGTAAGAGTTCAGGTTTCGTGTGCATCCGCATCCATTCGTCAGGTGAGATTCACATGATCGGCATATCAACAGAGGTGCACATTACGACCTCCAGTATCGCTACTTGCAACACTATAGCACTACACAGGGTGTTACAAAAAGGTACGGCCAAACTTTCAGGAAACATTCCTCATACACAAAGAAAGAAAATATGTTATGTGGACATGTCTCCGGAAACGCTTAATTTCCATGTTAGAGCACATTTTATTACTTCTCTTCAAATCACATTAATCATGGAATAGAAACACACAGCAACAGAACGTACCAGCGTGACTTAAAACACTTCGTTACAGGAAATGTTCAAAATGTCCGTTAGCGAGGATACATGCATCCACCCTCCGTCGCATGGAATCCCTGATGCGCTTATGCAGCCCTGGCGTATTGTATCACACCCGTCCACAATACGAGCAAGAGGAGTCTCTACATTTGTTCAAAATGTTTGTATAGTCTATGGGACTTAACTACGGGGTCATCGTCCCTAAACTTACAAACTACTTATGACCTAACTAAGAAGAACGAATGGCACCGATGTCCACTGATGAGTCAAGTTTAGCGTTCCGCCGGACAATCATCCTTACCTCATCTCGTGAGAACGTGGAACTCTGAATAATCCTCTTTATGTGCAGGAAACATGATCATATCGTGGTGGAGGACGAATGGTATGGATAGGAGTCGGTATTGGCAGGCGTACGGACCTCTATGTCGTTCAGAATAGCGCTGTGACTGCTCAAGGGTATAGAGACAAGATCGAAATGTTCAAATGTTTGTATAGCTTATGGGACTTAACTACGGGGTCATCAGTCCCTAAACTTACAAACTACTTACGAACTAGATAACACTAAGGACAGCACAAATATCCATGCCCGAGGGGGGATTCGAACCCCCGACCGTAGTGGCCGTGCAGACCGTGACTAGAGCGCCTCAGTCCCCTCGGCCACCGCGGCCGGCTCTCTATATTTGGTACCGGGGTTGCGTAGACCAGAGCTTTCAAATGCCCCCATAAATGAAAGTCAAGAGGGTTGAGGTCGGGAGAGCGTGAAGGCCATGGTATTGGTTCGCCTCTACCAATCCATCGGTCACCGTATCTGTTGTTAAGAAGCGTCCCGCGCCACGGCTATTGCCCCGTTCTAATGCGTAGATCAAATGGGCATCTGCCAACTCCGCATTTGTAAACATTGCACTGAATGGAAAACCACGTTCGTGATGAACACTAACCAGTTGATGCTACGTAGGGATGTGCTTGATGCTAGTACTGTAGAGCAATGAGTCGCATGTCAACACAAGCACTGAAGTCAACATTACCTTCCTTCAATTGGGCCAACTGGCGCTGAATCGAGGAAGTACAGTACATACTAACGAAAGAATTGGGTATTTTGACAACTGTCTGCATGAATTATTTCAATTTACATTTAAAGAGAAATACTAAAATGATCTCTAACATGGAAATTAAGCGTTTCCAGACACATGTCCACATAACATATTTTCTTTCTTTGTATGTGAGGAATGTTTCCTGAAAGTTTGGCCGTACCTTTTTGTAACACCCTGTATAAAGGGGGGAAAGACGGCCGCGTGCACGTACTGAAATTGTTCTTTCGTGTGGTTGTTAAGCACAAGCACCATCACTATGCGTCGTTTAAATGTTCAAATGTCTGTAAATCTATCGGACAAAACTGCGTGGTCATCAGTCCGTAGCTTACAAACTACTTAAACCTAGGTAAACTAACCTACGGACAAACACACACACCCATGCCCCAGGGAGGACTCGAAACTCCACGGCGAGCAACCGCGCGCTCCGCAGCGGGGTGCTTTAGACCGCTCGGCTACTCCATCGCGGCTATGCGACGTAAAAGACAGCGAGCATCTTTCGTGCACGTTTCGGAGTTGGCCGAGGAATAATAGTTGCCTAAAGAGATTGTGGATTATCGTTGCGGGAAATTGGTAATCGTGTCGTGCGTAACCAAGTATCTGTGATGCGCAACTGTAATCTCTGGATGCAACGACGAGACCGACGCGACCTAACGCAGCTAGCCCAGCACCTCCTACAGGAGTGCTGGCTAGCCTCGTAGCCCCAATACACGTGATGACATGCACATTGTGCGCACGACATGTGATGGATCGCTACACTGAACCATTTCACAACAGATTCGGTCTGTTGCACAACAAGCAGTGCCGCGTGTGCCATTCGACCCGTTTGCAGCAGAATGGAGTATCCGCAACATTGCATTGCTGTGCTGACCTCGCTTTCCTTGCTTTCCTTTCCTTGCTTTCCTTTCTAGCTTGCTCAATGTACAAACTGAATAACATTGGAGAAAGGCTACAACCCTGTCTTACTCCCTTCCCAACCACTGCATCCCTTTCATGCTCTTCAACTCTGACAACCGCTGTCTGGTTTTTTTACAAGTTGTAAATAACCTTGCGCTCTCTATATTTTACTCCTGCTTGCTTCAGCGTCCCAGAGTTGCCGTTATTGTCGCTATACCGGTCCTGTACTCGATATTATAGGCTTGGGGTGAGATTTGATTTAACTCCCTCTTCTTCCTACCCCTAAACGCATTGCTCTTCTTCCTACCCTAAACGCATTGCCGGTACACTAACCAACCAGCGTTCGCTCTCTGAAGTGTTGGAGTCTTGCCCTTACAAACCTTTTTTCCCCGACGGCCGTTGCTTTTTTTTGGGGGGGGGGGAGCTCCCTTCTCCCCTGCACCCCGTCCTTTCACTCACCAGTTACTCCTTCTTCGGCTAAATCAATGCGTATCCCCCGACGAAATGAAATATAGTATTTCTGGGATGTACACGATGTGACATGGTAGTGCCTTGCGGTTGGTGTCTGTAGCTTCATGCACAGGAAACTAAAAGTATGTGCCTCCTTGCACTCTTCCTGCTGTAAGAGTTATACTAATGAACGTAAAACAGGCGTCTTCTCCCTCATTATGATATCTTCTTGTTGCTGCAGCTACCGAAGTACACGCACATAAAAGAGGATTAAAAAGAATTTGAAGGCGACAACAACCGGACGGAAAACAGCTGTATGCATGGAATAGTTCTTGCAGAAACAGAAATCAACCAGCTAAAACACCAACAAGTGGAGGATGTAAAAATAAACACTTTTGCAATATCAATTCCACTCCTGTGTTCCATAAAATATCATGGAGCCACATCTGCACAACATAGGATCTCTGCAGGGGGCATCACGCTAGAAAGAATGGAAACTGAAACCAGATTTTGGGATCTTATCGACTACCAAATTGCAACATGCGACCACCCATGTTAAAGAATTCTTCGTCGGCCATAATATTGCATTGCAGCCTTGGGCTTCCAGTTCTCCGGATCTCTCGCCTATCTAAAACGTCTGGTCGCCGATTGCAGAACCACTGGCCCCGGATATACTACTCGCTGCTACGACAAATCATCTTTGACAATATTTGGAAAGAGCATGGGCTGCTGTAACCGAACAACAAATCTAGAACATCTTTCATTCAATGCACAGGTGTATATCAACGGCAACAACACTAAATACCGATTTTAGCACCTACCTTACTTCATATGGGACTGTATTTTCAATCATGTGCTCTTTGTACAACGTTTTATCACCTAAATATATTTGTCTGTGGTATCTCTGATCCTTTTGGTCTTGGATTTTGGATGGCAAGCAGTGTAAATTAAAATCTTATATTAGTGAATTGTGTAGTTCTTAAACAACGAACTAGTACGTCTAAATGTATACCTGATGTCTGTTGATTAACATATTCCATATGAAAACTGTGTAAATATGATTTCATTACATTGGCTTAACCCCAAGCTCAGCTTACGCTGTCGTTCAAATTTATTTATAACTAAAACTTCCTGGCGGATTAAAAACGTCTGCCGGAACCGAGTTTCGAACCCGATACCTTTGTCTTTCGCGGGCAAGCGCTCTACTGACTTCTTTCATTATAACTGTTGGTGACGGTTAGACCAATGGTCAATCTTGCCTAAATACTAAATAAATAAATAAAGAGAAATACGGAACACGAGGTATTAGTGAATGAGTGACGTTTCGACTGTTGAGAGGTGGCCGGACACCAAGCAACGCTAGCTTTTATCTCGAACGCCACGCACTCGCTATGTTACATTTTCTGCACATATGTGTATTGCAATAGTGGTTGACTACATAGCGGAATACGATCCTAGGCAGTGCAATATGTCAAAGTCACTTGACTTAATGTTGACTGTGTTCTTCCCATAACTATCGTTAACTCACAATTAATTTAAAAAAAAAAAAAAAAAAAAAAAAAAAAAAAAAAATTATTGATAAAAATCAGCAACTTGGTTTTATGTCGCTTTATATAAATAGTATCGCTACCGATTTCTAATTTATGCAATTCATCATCAGACAGTATTACTCCTTCATGAAATACATGTGATGCAATGATTTAATGGTGGGCTTTCCTTGGACAAACAATAATCAACAGTTGAAAACATGCAATAAATGTGGTTGTACTACATGATTGCATTAGGACCTTACTTGCAACGTTCGTCTATAGGACTTGGTGTTATTATTTCCATAAAGTGAATCATACTCTTCATAGTATTAATGTTTACAGAAGCACGCTCATTACTCTTTATCCAACCACTTCTGTTTCAATACAATAAGAATTTTTGGCATGCAACACAATACATTGCCGCGGTGGAGTAGCCGAGCGGTCTAAGGCGCCTCGCTGCGGAGTGCGTGGTTGCTCGCCGTCGGAGGTTCGAATCCTCCCTAGGGCACGGATGTGTGTGTTGTCCTTAGGTTACTTTACCTTAGATTAAGTAGTTTGTGAGCTACGGACTAATGACAACGCAGTTTGGTCCGATAGATTTACAAACATATGAACACAATATATGTTTTCACTCACAAGTTACAATATAGGAAAATCGATACAGAGTTTATAAAGTACGTGTGTGCTGAAGATTCAGTGAAAAAATAACAAAGATAATAGGAGATGTAGATGATGAAATACAGTATTATACTGTATTAAAAATCTAAATTTTAGAAGGAAGATTTTACCTATTTTATCATGTGCGTGGCTGTATTCTTATTAGAGGTAAAATACGTACTATCGGAGAACTCTCTCTTCCTACGTTGATCTATATTGTAAATTGTAGCATGTGCGATACATTCATTGATCTAAATATTTTCTTCAAAATACTTTGGTGAGCACATGTACACCGAAAATAAATATTCCTCTTATAAAGAAATGTAGTTTAATGCTGAATGTAAGCGTTAAAGTACAGAGACGCAGCGACGGGGGTCAAGGGGTTCTATCAGTGGCGTAACTATGGGGGGGGGGGGATGAGGGGGGATAGAACCCCCCCCCCCCCCACCAGAACCCGAAAAAAAAAAAAAAAAAAAAAGAGAGAGAGAGAGGAAGAAGAAGAAGAAGAAAAGAAAAGAAAAATCGTATAAGAGCTTTGGTAAAGGTAAAGATTGGAAACTTGGGGTGTTTTACCATCAGCTTTCATTGGATGGGAGTGAATTAGTTTCTTCAACGGGAGTGGTAGATGGTAGTCTGTCTGGAAACTAACTAAAATTTTGCTCGTCAAGCAGATCTATACCCCCTCCCCAAAGCCAAGTCCTAGTTACGCCACTGGGTTCTATGATTCCACTGGAAGCCACTACCAGAGGGGCGCCATATGGTCTCAAAGGCAAACTAGATTTTCCAGATAATTTCAGTTGTTATTTTTATCGATTGCTACAAAAAAATTTAAATTGATAAACACTGTAATATAATTAATTATTCTGTTTCATGACTTATCTGATAAATCCTTATAAATAATATTTGCAGTATATCAATCAAAAATCTTTGTATACAAAATGTTCATTCTCTCAGAGCAACAGCATTTGAAAAGTAAATTTTCCTTTTGCTATTGTGCCACCAGGATTTTCAGATTTCGTTTGAAAATGTTACGGAGATAGATCCACTGATCTATGATACTAAACGACTAGTGCGAGTACCGGTTCGTGAAGCCGTTGTCCGTTCCAGTTGCAGATTTGTAGACGCAACAAAAATTTTGTTATGCAATAAATCCTAAATGCTGCTTTAAATATAATTAATTTATTACACTATAGGCCTATTTCGGCTTTCAGCGCCATCGTCAGGTGATGTCTGTTGGTCCTGACATCCATATACATCGATGGTTTTATTGCTGTCAGTCATTTATTTATTGCTTTGAATTTTAGTTATTGCAATATATCTGATGACTTCTCATTTACGTAAAGCTAGTTGAGTGCTTAAGTAGCATGAAATAAACCAGGTGCCAATACGTTGTAGACTTATTTGAAACTGCAATGCAATTTCGTACATAAATAAATGCAGTACAAAATTTATTAACAGTGATTTGATAACTACCCAATTCACATAACATATTGTTTGATGCAGCTCTCCACCTACTCTATCCTGAGCAAGCCTCTTCAGCTCCTTATAAAAACGGCAACTCACATCCATTTGAATCTTCTTACTATATGCGTCTCTTGGTCTCCCTCTGCGATTTTTACCCCACACACTTCCCTCTAATGCTAAATTTACGAGGCCGGCCGCGGTGGCCGAGGTGACTGAGGCGCTCCAGTCACGGTCAGCACGGCCACTACGGTCGGGGGTTCGAATCCCCCCTCGGGCATGGATATTTGTGCCGTCCTAGTTAGTAAGTAGTTCATAAGTAGTTTGTAAGTTTAGGGACTGATGACCCCGTAGTTAAGTCCTATAAGCTTAACAAACATTTGAACTAAATTTACGATTCCTCGATGTCTAAGAATGTGTCCTACCAAGCGATCGCTTCTTTTAGTCAAGATATGCCAAAAAATCCTTTTCTAGCCAATTCTGTTCAGTACCTCTTCATTAGTTACGCTATCTACCCACCTAATCTTCAGCATTCTTCTGTAGCACCACATTTCTATCCTCTTCCTGCCCGCACTGTTTATCGTCCAAGTTTCATTCTCGTACAAGGCAACACTCCACACAAATGTCTTCAGAAAAGACTTCCTTGCTCTTAAATTAATATTCGACGTTAGCAAATTTCTCTTTTTCAAAAATGCTTTTCTTCCCATAGCCATTCTGCATTTTATATCCTCTGTACTGCGACCGTCATATGTTATTTTACTACCCAAGTAACAAAACTCATCTACCACCTTCATTGTTTCGTTACCTACTCTAATTCCTTCAGATCGCCTGCTTTTCTAAGACTACATTCCATTATCTTTGTTTTGCTCTTGTTAATGTTCGTTTTATACGCTCTCTTCGACACACTGTCCATTCCATTCAAATGCTCTTCCAGATCCTTTGCTGTCTCTGATAGAATTACAATGTCATCAGCAAAACGCACTGTTTTTATTTCTTCACCCTGAACTTTAATCCCTATTACAAATTATTCCTTGTTTTCCTTCACCGCCTGTTCGATATACAAATTGAATAACATAGGAAAAAACAGTACAACCCTGTCTTACTCCCTTCCTGATGCTTCCCTTTCATGCCCTTCGAGTCTAATAACTGCGGTCCGGCTTTTGTACAAGTTGTACAAGTTGAACATAACATATATTTTGCCTTATAAAAACATAACCTTATCCTTTAAGGGTGTGTCCAAACTGTTTACAATGGACTGAAAGGCTCATGTGAAATCGCCATTGGAAAGAAAGATGAACATACGTAATTAGAGTGAATGGTATGGTAGACCATGTACTGGCGATTCGACATATCGTCTGGTATAGTTGGGGCTTCGTCACAGATTGTGCCTTGGAGTACTCCAGCTCGCTCAGAGCGTGGTGGGTTGTTGTTGTTGTGGTCTTCAGTCCGCAGACTAGTTTGATGCAGCTCTCCACGCTACCCTGTCCTGTGCAAGTCTCTTCATCTGAGAGTACGTTCGGCAACTTACATCCTTTTAAATCTGCTTAGTGTATTCGTCCCTCGGCCTCCCTCTACGATTTTTACCCCACACACTTCCTTCTATGTGTGCTATGTTCATAATTCCTTGATGTCTCAGAATGTGTCCAAGCAGTCTATTCCTTCTCTTATTCAGGGTATGCCATAGACTCCTTTTCTCCCCGATTCGGTTAAGCACCTCCTCATTAGTTACGTGATCTACCCATCTAATTTTCATCATTCGTCTGTAGCACCACATTTCAAAAGCTTCTATCATCTTTTTATCTGAACTCCTTATCGTCCACGTTTCACTCCCATACAATGCTACACTCCAGACAAATACTTTCAGAAAGGGCTTACTAACATTTACATTAATATTGGATGTTAACAAGTTTCGCTGCTTTAGAAACGCTTTTCTTCCCATAGCCATTCTGCATTTTATATCTTCTTTACTTCGGCCATCAGAAGTTATTTTGCTTGGTGGGAACCAGACGATAAGTCGCTACAGCAAAGGCAAGGATTTCGTCCGAACTTCTAAACGCGCTGTGCAGGATGACTAGGAGAGGTTCAAGTTGTGGACGTCAAGATTACTTTAAATAAGTACGAAGTAGTTGACCAAGTGTGGTAGTCGCGCCACATTTAATTGCAAAAAACAATTCTAACACGTGCCAGGGATTACACTGAAAGGAACTTTAGCGCACGGGAGAACGCCAACAGGTTGCGTTCATGGCGGCTGTCCGAAGAGAAGGAACGAAGGCTGACCAGAAAGAGAGCTATCGGTTCTGCCAAGTGCCTCTCTCTGGGCCGCGCTACGGCCGCCACGTGTCTACTGCTCGCTCCCGGATTGGTCGGTCGGTTGCAACTTTCCTTACAGGCTAGTGATGGAGGCAGGGAGGGGGGCGTACCCTTGTCAGCTATATTTGCGGTGTGTAGGCGAGCACGTGAACACGGCATGGGCGGTTGGTACTGACCGGTGGATTCCGGTGCACATCCGCCGAGACCTCGCTCTGTGGCTTCCTTATAAGGGAATGGTCAGACTTGTCGAAACCTGTGTTCCTATTTTTACCACTGTGAGTTAACACTGAAGGAAGTCTGTATGCAGACTGTTAGCTGCTGACATAACCCGGAAGTCTGTAAAAACTTTTATGAAGTATGACATTATTGTCGCATGGTTTCCGCGCTTATAACTGCCCGTTGTACAACCCTGACCTCTGTCGCTACGGTATACCAACGCCATTTAGGGACAAGGTGGCGTTAGCTACGCGCCGCTCTCCTGCCACAGCAGTGAGAGAGCTGATTCGCCCAGTGAAGGCGATCGTACGATAATTAATAAATACGACAATAATAAATTCGTTGAATAATGTAGCTGATATGTTATCTACAACATTATTTCCAAATAGCTATGAAATAGACACAAATACATATATGGTTTAGAGCACGACAAACTTTTATTTCTTGTAATTACCGCAAAATGCGATATATTGACACAATGTACAAAACATAGGTTTTTTTGTGTACCAATAGCTCAAAACGTCGCGCATTTATCTCCATCGCAATTTCCAGTCGACTCTCAAGTCGTCCAGCAACTTCCTTTTTCCATCTATACAGTTCACATACCTTGACTAAAAGAAGGGATAGATTGGTGGGACACATTCTTAGACATCAAGGAATTGTGAATTTAGCATTAGAGGGAAGTGTGTGGGGTAAAAATCGCAGAGGAAGACCAAGAGATGGATACAGTAAGCAGATTCAGACAGATGTAGGTTGCCGTTCTTATGTGGAGATGAAGAGGCTTGCTCAGGATAGGGTATTGTGGAGAGCTGCATCAAACCAGTCTCCGGACTGAAGACCACAACAACAACAACAGTTCACATTCAGAACGGACAAAGCGATACCTATTTTGAACAGTACTGACACGTAGGCGTTTCTTACCACTTTCGTTCAACCAATACTTCACCGCCTTTTCTTTGTCTGGTAATGTAATTGTAGCTGCTGGTGTTGCTTTCGGAGATAAGTGATGATGGTACGTGGAACTATAACTCGAAGAGTCTTAATGTGTGCAACTTTCTTCTGTTTCTTCGCCGTCTGTAGATTCACAGTCTGCAATATCGAGTGTTGCAGTCGTTTTTAGCCACATGTCTGCGCTATTTACATGCTCGTCTAGAAGTTTAACTACCATGTCGCATATCACATAGTGTTCACGCGTGTTTTCTGTTGATTGCTTCATTTGGTGTCTGTGGTATATCCCCATGGCAAAAAATTTACAGCGCTTGCCATGTCCTGTGAGGGGAGATTGAATGTTCACCGTAAAGTGGCTTGCGGAGTATAGATGTAGATGTACAGAATACCTTTCACATCTATAACCAGTTTCAGGACGGTATGTTTCGAAATACGTGCCAGAAATAAAAAGGAAGTGCATGTCACAGGAAAGAATATTCCTTTCCCCTTTCCACCGAAACCGTGCAACTATATTCCTATTTAGTGAATGCCGCGATAAGACGGTCGCACCTCCTGACCATGCGCACAACGCTCTCCATAACAACAGCTCGCGACTCGCCATTTCCAGGGGTGGCCAGCCGTCATCGCAAGCGCCAAGAAGGAAAAACAGCCATTTTCGAGATTTTTTTAAAGTGACTTCCAGGTCATGTCAGCAGCTAACATTCTGCATACAGACTTCCTTCAATGTTAACTAACAGTGCTAAGAAAATCAATACATGTTTCGGCATGGCATGTCTGACCATTCCCTTGTTAGATGCAATACGGCTAAGTGGAAAATTAAAAATTTATTTTCGAAAAATAAAATCTTTTGCAACCTGTCGGCTTACCATGCGCAAGGCTATGCTGTTTTGTCAAATGTAGTCACATAACTATTAAAACTAAAACGGATTTCCGTTGCTGCTGCTTCTTCGTCGTCTTCTCCACCTATGTTTGTTGTTACCTCACTTTGACAGTGCTACCTTCATTTGTAGTTGCCTCTGATGGTTTCCAAAACCATTTTTATGTTTGAATGTATTATCGTGCTCTGGAATCTTTTGAATGTAATTTTCACCACTGAGTAAGACCATTCTTAGCCACACAAGAAAGATAAGTAACCATCAAATAATTTCAGTGGTATGTAAATCCAAGTATTTTTCGATTTGCTGCTGGCTCCCTTAGAAAGGCATACCTTTTGTTCGTTAGGACGCCAGTCTTTCGACGATTTTCTTTCCCCTCTGAAAAAAATCGCTTACGTCTGTTTCAGTTTTCTCTTCACTAAATAATTTTTCAGGACTAAGACATCACTCCGCATCTGAAAGTCTCACTGCCCACGTTCTTAGACCCTTAAATCGAATATATATTTATGTTGACCTTCCTCAGGGATGCCGGTAAGAAGTACTGGCAGTACCCGTACTTGTTCCCGGCATTTTTCAGCCACTTCATCGCATACATCAAAATACAGCGTGCTCGAAAATTCTCGTTACAAACTTCAAGGACTTTTAGAGAGTGGATTAAGTAAATAATATTTTGACGAGGAACCCCAGTTCGTAAATCTGATCCACTGTGGCTGTGAGGTCTGTTCTATCTTTGACACTGTGAACAAACCTTCTTCTACTGCAAGCTCTTTGAAAGGACGTAGTAAGGACCAAAAATAGAAAAAAATGTTCTGTAAACGTGTACTCTAAAGTGCATATAGCTGGTAGCAGGCCCTACTTGACCGGTGGAAGAAAATGTTCAAATGTTTGTAAATCTATGGAACTTCTTTCGTTATTAGTCCCTAGGCTTACAAACTACTTAAACTAACCTAAGAACAACACATACACCCATGCCCCAGCGAGGACTCGAACTTCCGACGGCGAGCGACCGTGCGCTCCGCAGCAAGGTGCCTTAGAACGCTCAGACATTCCACCGCGACGTGTTCACAATACCGAAGAAGAAGACGTGCTCATAGCACGTAATGTATGCATTTTACCAAGGAGGTTAGAATACAGGGAGACACCCTTACGCTGAAAAAGTGAAGCCCGCATCGGCCATACTGCTAAGTTTTGGAGAAGTGTTCGTATTGTAGAGCTCATGTTTTATCACACTTAAAACAGAAATAAAACGTCCGACTGTTTTGTCGTGCTGTCAATGGGTTAAAAAGAGTGCAAATTAACCGTTAAAATTAAGTTTGCAAATATATTATAATGAGTATTTATTACTATTTATTCAAGAAAGTATATTGTTTGCAAGTACATACTTTGCATTGACTATCAGCTGTATGTATTAGCAGTAAGATGGTCGACTTAACGCATAGTTTTGACGCAGAAATAGCATTCCAAAACTGACCAATATGGCGGACAGGCTCCAACTGACATATGGGCTCGGCATAGGTATCGCCATCTCCCTTTATTCTAACCTCCTTGCATTTTACAGTCTAATCGGTCCAAAATATGCAAAGCAAAGAGCTTACAGTAAAAGAGATTTTTTTCACAGTGTCGTAGATATTGAAGTGATCATAGCATCACTGGATACCATTTCCGGACATGAGTTCTTAATCAAAATATTATGTACTCACTCCCCTTTACAAACTCTCGAAGGTTCCTGTACAAACTCTCGAACTTTCCAAACAACATGTATATTAGTTCCACTTATTCCGCCTCTAAAGTACTGAAAGGCTTTGATATCTATCTACTGGTAGGTGTTGGCACATTTCTGCTCCTATTATAGTATATTACTCAACTATATAAAGACTTTAAGTATAAACCATACATAACAAATTATTATAATTGAGTGAAAAGGAAAACATATTAATGGATAGGTTGGAAAAATTACTATTCGGGACAATATGCTTAAGTATTCTAGTTCATGCATCTTCACCTTTCTTTGGCGCCTGATGGGACTATGTCGTTAACAAGTGTTGCAGGCCTTTAAGTTAGATTTACGAAAAAAGTCGACAAAACGGCGTGATATTATCACTAAAGCCTTACGATAAATGCATTTTCGGACAGATGTTTGTAAATGTAATGGACTTAATTAAGTTGGTCATCAGCCCGTAGCCTTACTCGAACTAACTAAAAGTAAGTTATGCTAAGGATAACACAAACACGCATGCCCGAGGGAGGACTCAAACCCCGACGGCGAGCAACCGCGCGCTTCACAGCAAGGCGCCTTACAACGCTCGGCCACTCCACCGTGACTTTGAACAGATATTTTAACCGTAACTTATATCAGTAATAAACGGAAGGAACGAACGGGTGGTGTGTCGTATTTTGGCGAATGTCTCCAGAGCAGAAACCGGTACAGGAAGGCCACAGTGCTGTTGTTGTAGCTCAGTTGTTGCTTTGTTCTGTGAAATGCTACAATTGATACTTCATACAAACCGGAACCACATACTAAACAATGGGGATGCAGTCCTGCATCAGTTCCTGTATTAGTTTGCTTTGAAAACTTAGAGATGTTGTCCGTGCCGGAGGCATACCCTAGAATGTCAGGGGGAATTTGTATCTAGACTGAACCGGAGTAGCAGTAGCGCAGAGATGGGGTGGTCCGGCGCCTGTCGCCTCTGTATGGCAAATATATCGTTTGCATATTTTTTTTAAATGACTTGGTCGCACTGTTTCATCATGAGAACTGTGGCAAAAAAAAAAAAAAAAAAAAAAAAAAAAAAAAAAAAATTCGGATTTTTACCGTTCTTAAATCATAAAATTCATAAGGAGCACAAACACATTATATGAAAATATGCTTATAACTTTTTTCTTTTGACTCAACACATCCTGTATCCATGTTTTTCGTAGTTTCTATGTCAGTTGACAGTGCAGAGCGCGCAAGATGATGTTACATTCATTCAAATAATATTCAACTTTAACCCTGCGCCATCTGGTGGCTGCCGGCCGCGGTGGCCGAGGGGACTGAGGCGCTCCAGTCACGGTCTGCACGGCCACTACGGTCGGGGGTTCGAATCCCCCCTCGGGCATGGATATTTGTGCCGTCCTTAGTATTAGTTAGTTCATAAGTAGTTTGTAAGTTTAGGGACTGATGACCCCGTAGTTAATTCCCATAAGCTCTACAAACATTTGAATTTTCCATCTGGCGGCCATTGGGCCTAATTTACCTATTACGGTGTTCCCCCCCTTCTCATCACAGTTTGGCATGAGATTCTAGTCGAACACCTTGACTAGAAATCGACGATGGTGTTTTATATTTTAGTTAGTCATCTCCAATAAGATGTATTTTAATTACCATAGTTTTTAGAAAAAAGTTGTAAGTATATTTTCATATAATGTGTTTGTGCTCCATACTAAATTTATGATTAAGAACTGTAAACATCCGAAATGTATACTATCAATAAAATTCTTCCGCGTATGAGACCGCGTCGTCATTTTATAAACTCCACCGACGTTTCGGCCACTGTTGCAGGCGGCCTTCATCTGGGTCTGTGTCTGAAGGCCGCCTGCAACAGAGGCCGAAACGTCGGAGGAGTTTATAAAATGACGACGCGGTCTCATACCCGGAAGAATTTTATTGATAGTGACAACAGCCGCGGAAGCCTACGTTTCCCGAAGTGTATTTTATTTTTTTGCGACAGATCTGATGATAATGTATCGAAACGCGTGATGATAAAAACAGTGTGACCAAGACATTTCAAATTTTTTTTATGCATGCCAACGTATGGTCGCTGTCCACAAAAATGGCAGGTTTTACGAACCAAGTGATAAAGATATCGTTTCCACAGTAGCAGGGGGCCACTTCACCGTAGCTCAGCCAATTAATATAGAATATTTCTAGACTATTTACACAAATATTCCTCATGGATCACTCCACCTATTTCTGAAAATCAGATAAAAATCCCTACAAGTAGTTCCCGAGACATTTAACGGATTACAAATGCAATGTAAGATTTTAAAAAAATATTCGTTTATTTGAAATAATTACCAATTAACAATCTTTGGATATTTTTTTCATTTACTTGTAACGTAAAACGACTCGATTCCATGTTAACACGCAGTAGCAGTATGTTCTGATGTGTGAATTTACGAGTTAAAAAGTATCTGACGTAAGTAGCTTTTGAGTACATTGACTTAGAATCTTACATTTTGTCGTCAGAAAGGTACTGTAGACCTCAGTATGTAAAGAAAATATTAACTTGTTACTCTTCCTGCTCCCGAGAAAAAGGCGTCTAAAAATACCGAAGACAGACAACGAAGTTGACATGTATCGGCTCTGTTTTTACTATGTAAGCTAAGAGTCTTAGAGAAAAAAAAACTGCCAAATCGATTACAACACTCGATTATACACGTAAAATAAATTCAAAGTTCGTATTACTGATATTTTAGTGTGAGCATCACAATACTACTGTAAAAAATAAATAAATAAAATAATCTTTTTAAAAATTGTCAGAGATCGGTGGATGACCACAAAGTCAGCCAGTACTTGTAATACAAACAACAGGGGCGCAGCTGACACATTTTTGTATTTAACAGTTGTAAAACGAGTAGGAGTACAAATAAAAGTATAATCATTTATTAATAGTCAAACTAACTAACGCTATAGCTTATACTAATAATTATTTTAACCCCTCTGTTCATTACGACATTGTCAGTTGCTAATGTCAGTTTACATCTGTTTTCATCCCACAATCAGTTAATCCTTAACACCACTAATTTTTCAGAATTGGGAATTTAACTTTGCTTTCAATTTTTTGATTTATTGAACATCTAAATAATGCATATAAGCTATCATTTGACCTGTCTCTTAGTGCGTTCGTCTCATGTGTCCAGATGGACACGCGGAGCACTCCGATGCTCATTTGAAATATTTTCTGTGACATTGATATACGTTTAGAGATATGTTACATTAAACACATTTCAATGCAAATAAGTCAAAATTTGAACGAAATAATTCTTTAAAACCAAATTATAAATCGAAACAGAAAATAATACTCAATCATTTGATTTGGAGGTTTCTGTTTGCAGTACAAACATACACACATCTTTATATATGTTTTATACCACCATATCTGTTACCACTTGGGACATGTGATTTGTATCAGCATGTAGGACTAATAGACGGCCTTTCTGTTCCTTTACAGGATTCATATATCTCTTTAGTTAAACTTCTACACTTAATCTTCTGAATTCAAGTTGAGAAGTCCAAGCTCCAGTTCCTATCTTCAGCTGCCACAAAGATATGTCAATAAGCCAAGAAAGTAGGCCTACATCCCAGTACCATTTCTTGTTTCGAATTTTTATTCTACGCATGGCAGTGTTTTCCACCACTCCTCTAATATGTTTATTATAGACTGTGATAATTTGAGGACATTGTGCTTGAACTGTCTTCTTTTCCTTTGCAGGAAATCTTTTTACAAATGATACAGGTTCAACTCCCTCAGATGTAAAAGCTACAGCAAACACTGAATTGTCCACCCAAGTTTTGACAATAACACCATCATCCTTGTAAAGCGAGGATTCAATAAATCCACTTTCCTTTTTTAACTAGCGTTTGCTTTAAGGAGATGGGGCACGACTTGGGAACTCAGTTTCCTCTAATTTTTTTTTAATTAAAGAATTGATCGCCATTTGACTGATAATTTTATGTTTATTGTCGCAACCAGGTATCAGCCTTACGCCATTTTCAAGTGCTGTATTGCTCTTATAGCTGCTTTTGAGTCAGATTTTGATTTTATTGTGATGTAATTGGGGTGGACTTTATTCTGTCTACATTTCTTGTTGAATTTTATTATTTCTATTGCCTTGGTTAATTTAATCTTCAATCGTTGGTAGTGGAGCACATCTCCGTATTAAATACAGATGATGTGTAACATTAATTTAATCAAAAACTTGACTATAAACAATATTTAGTCTATTTCATTCTTCCCTTTCTGTCCCTGGGGTTCTTCCTTACTATCTGTCCATTTAAGTTTTGTTTTCATGCAGCTCAATATTTATGACATTATATATCCTTGACTATGGTGTTCTACAGTAATATAGTTTTCTAGATTTGAGAATGTAATATTAGGAAACTGTCTGAGCTGAATAAATAGTGGATGAATGAAGTCTCGTAAATCACGGCTCGCGTTGTGGGAAAGTTTCTGTGACTTATTGTTCACGTCATATGTCCTGTACTATGTGTCGTAGGTAGTTTTTTAGCCCACAGCGATAGTTGTCTAATAGTAAGCAACATGTGTACCAAGTTTAGTTGAAATCGGTCCATAATTTTATGAAGATATGTGGAAAAATAGCGCATGATGTAGCAGTTATTCGGAACTTTCACTGTTTATGTCATCATATCTCCTGAAATATGTATCGTACTATGATATAAATTCGAACTTACATTCAGTGGTATCTGTGCCTAATGTCTGCAAAATATGTCATGAATGATGTTAACATTAAAGATGTAATAAATCGAAATCTTATGAGTAATGATGCGCTTTTTCATTAACTAAATTGTTTATGACTCCATATCTCATGAACTACATGTCGTACTTTGACGGGAGCTGATGACCTAGCCGTTGAGCGCCCTAAAATACAAATCATCATCATCATCATCATCATCATCCTCGAACTGTGACATAGTATCGAAGGAGCATTCAGTGGTATGTATGTGTAGTGTCTGTGAATTGGCTCGCGAATAGAATTTACAGTAAAAAAAGTATAGAAGTAATAACTTGTAACGTCATGCTAAATCCCGTAGATATACATTATGAACAACGAAAAAGTAGTAAGCAATAAACTTTTTTTCCTTTCATCGTTTTGTTGGGGTTGTCAGTGAGAAAAGTTTCGTAAAGATTGGAAATTATGTTAAAAGTTTATTGCAAGTCACTAATCGCTATGTGTCATTGTCAAAAGTTGGATGAATAAAATCACGCTATTACGCGCCGCAAGATGGGGCAGTTTTCATTGTTTATGACGTGATATCGTATGAACTATCTACCGTAGGTGGTTTTTGCAACCATAGCAAATGGTTCCTGACTTTAAAGAACATTTGTTCCAAATTTGGTTGAAATCGGCCCAGTAGTTTAGGAGGAGATGGGGAACATACATACATACCCACATAGATGTATAAATTGAAAGGAAATTTTAAGGACAAGGATTGTAAAAAGAGAAGTATGTCTATACGACTATACTCATTCACAGTGTAAGGAGTAACCTTCCGCCCTCATTGGAAACAGACCATGTTTAACTTAAATTGAGATGAAAACAGATATAAATTAACATTATCACCTGAAGCTAAGCCTTTAGGCTTCGAAATGTGGGTATCTTGCACTGAAATAAATCATGATTTTTGACTGAAGGCGGTTTGATTTCCATTACGAAAGTTATTTTATGCGTGCCGTAGGGTCGGTGGCGACTCCGGAGGCGGATCGTTTTAGACAGACGCGTCGCTGCTGGCAGCGCATAAGCTCGTGGAGAGATAGCGCAGCTTGAAGAGACATCAGTACAAGTGCCCCCTGGCACGCGAACTACTTGCTCTGACTTATGGGCCCTGCTGTTGACAGCTGTCGGCCTTGGCGTCTGCTGGTTGAGGTAGGTCGCGCAGCAGCACCGCGCATGCGCACAACATCGCCCAGCAGCTCGAAGTTCTACCGCCGTCCACGAGTGGCAGCACTGGACAGCGAAGCGCAGTGCAGAACTGTCTGCTACGTTTTCCCGAAGCATCCATTCGTACTAGTTGACATATGAGTCACGATGAGGCTGGAGATTTCTAATGAAATGCACTTTACAATGCGTCGTAATCGTGCATATGAATGACTGCCCAACTGTCAACAGCGATAACCTCTGCAAAAATGCTACATCTTCTAATATATAAAGCAGAGTGTCCGTATATTTGTACGTGTTGCATACAAATCTACAGTTTTGTTACAATCTTTATGAAATTTTATACACGTAAGCTTCAACACATGAGGACGGTCGCCGTAAGTGCATGAATCACATACGATAATATAGTTCACGAGTCATGACGTCATAAACGATCAGATGCGCGAAAAACTGCTGCATTTTGCGACAATGCTGCTCATTTTCTCCTAAACCATTGGACCGATTTCAGCCAAATTTGGTACACACATTCCTTACCGTGAGGTAACAATTGCTGCATGGTTAAGAATCACATACGGCACATGCTTCAAATACTTCATAACCAATAGAAATCGCAAAAAATGCCATGTAATGCGGCAAGACTTTCGAAATACACTGTATGAGAATGACAGTACTTAGCGACTTGCAACAAACTGTAAACATAATTTCAAACCTTTATTAAACTTTTTCTCGCTGGCAACCATAGTAAAATGATGAAAGGAAAAAAGTTTCTGGCTTACTACTTTTACGTTGTTTATGGAGTAAAACTCCTGCTCTCGGTATGACGTTACAATTTATAATTTGAACACTACAAATTGTAGCGACAGGAAATTTTACAGACAGTATAGACATATATATTTGAATGTAGCTGCTCAATTGTATCACAGTACGACACGTAGTTCATGAGATATGAGCATCTAAACAGTAACGTTCATGGAAAATTGCTCCATCATGCACCAAGTTTTAATCTGTTTCTTCATTACTACTAATTGTATTCCCAAGAGATTTTAGACATACAGCCATTATACAAATGAATATCTATTTGAAAAATGGCAGGAATAAATAAATACCCGGGAAACACCGGGTTTTCAGCTAGTCTAATATATAAAGCAGAGTGTCCGTATGTTTGTACGTGTTGCATACAAATCTACAGTTTTGTTCCAATCTTTATGAAATGTCGTACACGTAAGCTTCAATCCATGAGGACGGTCACCGTAAGTGTAAGAATGACGCACGATACATAGTTGACGAGATATGACGTCATAAACAATGAGATGTGCCAAAAACTGCTGTATTTAGCGACAATGCTGATCAATTTCTCCTAAACCACTGGGCCGATTTAAAACAAATTTGGTGCACACATTCATTACATGAGATAACAATTGTTGCAGCGTTAAGACTCACGTACGACACATGGTTCAGAAGATATTACGTCATAAACAATAGGAATTGCAAGAAACTGTCACATAACACGGCGAGACTTTATAAATATGCTATATGAGACAGAGTATTTAGCGACTTTCAGGAAACTTGAAATATGATTTCAAACCTTTATTAAACTTTTTCCCGCTGACAAGCATAACAAAATCATGAAAGGAAAAAAGTTTCTCGCTTACTACTTTTCCGCTGTTTATGGAGTAAAACTACGGCATTCCGTATGACATTACAATTTATAATTTGTACACTGCAAATGGTAGCCGCAGGAAATTTTACAGACAGTATACACACATATAGTTGAATGTACCTTCTAAATTGTATGACAGTACGAAACGTAGTTCATGAGATATGAGCACATAAACAGTAACGTTCATGGAAAACCGTCCCATCATGCATCAAGTTTTAATCTATTGCGTCTTAACTACCAATTGTATTCCCAACACATTTTACAGACATACAGCCCTTATACAGATCAATATATACCTGAAAGGTGGCAGGAATAAATACATAAATACCCGGGCAAAGGCGGGTTTTCAGCTAGTACAAGTTTATATTAACAAGTGATTCCAAAAGAAGAAAAATAGGGGCCATAAATTACGGCAGATAGAACAATCAACCAGGATCTGTTGCGCAACTGTTTGTTGTAGGGTTGCGGTAGTGACAGCATTTATCTACATACAACCAATTGCACAAGGTTGTGTTTCTTCCCCAAGTCAATACTATACCGAAGCAGCTCCTCATTTTTCTGCTCCTGCGAGAGGAAGATTAATCATTATTGATGTAGTGTCTGTTCTTTCGGACATGTTCGAAAGAACAGACAACACATCAATAATTGTAAGAAATTCCAACAGGCAATCGACAATACAGACGCATTCAAACGCTTGATCCCTTGGGGGAATCCAGTTTAAGCTGCGAGCAAGAGGAATCAATGGGCAGGGGGCTAGAAGTTGAAAATTTGGATTGGAAGGGAAGCGTGGTTGGATAGCTCAATTGGTTAAAGCGACTGGTGGCCCGAAGCGAAAAATCTGGGTTCGAATCCCGGTCCAGCACAAATTTTCAATTTCGCCGTTGAATTTATTACAACGTCCCGAAACAGTCGAAAGGTTTCAGTATTTCGAATTAATTATTAATCTATTTACACATCGTTATCATAAGCATACAACCACATTCAGAATAATACTTAACCCCGTAACTCATACAGATACGGTAAGACGAGGTTAATTGATATTTTTTATCGGATTGTATATTGTGAGGCAACCTGCAGAAGTAGCATACTTTCCTTGAGAAATACTTTTGAAAATCAGATTCCTCAACTATGGAAACTATACTGCCAACATTCGCTACCCAATTGTTGGCTGTTACCAACACGTGGATTTATAAACTGTTTTCCTGTCTCATTACCGTCATTAACTACCTATCGATAAATAACAGTGTAATAATGTCAAGAGGACCACTGTAGCTGATATAAAGCTCTGATAGATTCTTTACTGCCTCCGAAATGTTCAGTTCGTTGAGCAGGGTCGAGGGATTAAAAATATTTGTTTCCGACACATTTCTAACAATCGCCGATTAACAGAGCTGATAATGAAAAAAGCTTAATCAGAGTGCTGTGCTAGTTACACTCCTGGAAGATGAAAAAAGAACATCATGAATTCATCGAGCCAACAGAGGGAAATTTTATTGACACATTCTTGAGGCTGTATACAACACACGATCACACAGACTTAAATTGGAAAGAACACGTAGATAATGTCGTGGGAAAGGCCAACCAGAGACGGAGTTTTATTGGCAGAACCGTTAAAAGATGCAACAGAACTACTAAAGAAACTGCATACACTACGCTTGTCCGTCTATTTTTGGAGTATTGCTGCCCAGTGTGGGATCCTTATCAGGTGTGTTTGACGGAGGACATCGAAAGAGTTCAAAGAAGGGCAGCTCATTTCGTATTGTCACGATACAGGGGAGACAGCGTTACAGAAATGATACAGGATCCGGGATGGGAATCATTACAAGAACGGCGCTTATCGCTGCGGCGTGGGCTACTTATGAAACTCCAATCGCCAACATTCTCCTCCGAATGCGAAATTATATTGTGGACTCCCACCCACTTACATAGGTAGAAATGATCATCAGAATAAAATACGAGAAATCAGAGCTCGAACGAAGAGATTCAGGTTTTCTTCCTTCCCGCGCGCTATTCTAGAATGGAATGGGAGATAAAATAATATAATGTGGTTAGATGAACCCTGTGTCAGGCACTTAAATGTGATTTGCAGAGTATCCCATGTAGATGTAGATGTAGATGTAGCAGAGCCATGCGTACGAGAGTACAGTCACCAGAGCGAAATGTAGACGCTAGTACCGTGTATATCCTCCTTTTGCAGCAATGCAAGCTGCAATTCTCCAATGGATCGATCGTTGAGGTGCCGAATGTAGACTTTCGGAATGGCCTGCCATGCATTTCCACCTGGTGTCCCAGTTGGGTCCGATTTCGTACCGATCGTGCACCACGCAAGATAACGATTAATCCCGCCCAAACATGCTGATGGGGGAAAGATCTAGAGGTCGTGCTGGTCAGTGTATATGCTCCAAACTCCTGCGGCAGATCAACGTCATTGATATGGATCTGCAATTCAGTAGATTACACTTTATTTCGTTTCTTGACTGTTCGTTTAACCTGTGCAACTTTCTGGGTTAAAAATGGAGCGTCTAGAAAACTCGCTCACTATGGGGCACTTTGCACTGTTTGAAATTTGGCATAATTTTTTCGTCGCTTCTGCATCAGAGTTTCAATCTGTTGTGTGTGCCATGGGATATGATTTCCGTCTCTTCTTCTGCTTCGTTAGGACACTTCAGGATCACGTGTGGCTTGTTTAGCACATCTACTTTATTCCCAATACCTCTTCATTCTCTCCCTTCTTTTGTTTCTTTATTCTTCTGTTATGATGGCTTTGATTTTGGTGTCCGGCCACCTGTGACCGTCCACCAACCGTTTATACTTCTCTTTGTCCTGCACCAGCCCTTGCAGATTCCTTTCTTTTATTCCTACAGTCTTCCAATTATCTCTGACTTTCCTTCACCCAGTTGTTCGCCGTATGAGTGTGTTGCATTCCATATCTTCTTTGTCAATCTCTCATCGTCCACCCTCATGATGTGCCCAACAAATCGTAACCTCCTCTTCCGTATCTCGCTCGATATAGGTTCAAAATTTACGTACAGTTCCTCTCGTTTTCTGTGTACCAGATATCCCCCCCCCCCTTTTTAGTGCCCCATATCTCTTAAATTTTTCCGCTTCTCCTTCTCCAACTGTATACAAGCTCTCTTATCGAGTGTGATAATTCTGATGCATACAGTGCAGCATTTCTTACAGTTGGTGTGTAGTGTCGCAATTTGGCATTCCGTGACAGATTTTTCTTGCCACATGTTGTTTTCATTGCGTACCGAAGCTTTTGCAAGAGCTGTGCCTTGTCTACTGCGCTACTGCTGCTCTGTATTCCACCAGTTATCTTCTCTCCCAAATACCGAAAACTCTCGACTTTCTGAACCACTTGTTCATCTATCTTCCAGTCAGACCCAGTGTCCAATGTCTGGGTTTATTATATGTAATCTTTAGTCCAACCTTCTCTGCTATTTCAGCTAGATTTTTAGTGCTGTCCTTGCCTCTTCTTCTGTTTCATTTAAAAATGCCATGTCATCTGCGAATGCCAGGCAGTCCACAATTGCATTATGTTTAGCCTTGTTCCGTCTCTTATTAATTTATGTGATTTAAATCTCAAATTTGATGTTGATACTATTTATTTGAATTTAAGTTATATCTGGTTTTTTTTTTTCAGACGAATACAATTAGTTCCTGTATACTCTTCGACAGTTCTGGATGTGTTGACAAGTTTCATTAATACAGTCCCCAGGTGCTCTGCGTGCCTTCGACCCTTCCCTCCGCTGCTCTTTCCGTGAAATCTTCTATTCTTTTTCCCGTATTTGCTATGATAAACTGGAGAGGAATTCCGCTTTATGCAAGACACTTTTGTCTCTGTGTGGCTTTGTTTCTCCACCCAAATAATGTTCAAATGTTTGTATAGCTTATGTGACTTAACTACGGCGTCATTAGTCCCTAAACTTACAAACTACTTATCAACTAGCTTATCCCAAAGACGGCACAAATATCCATGGCCGAGGGGGGATTCGAACCCCCGATCGTAGTGGCCGTGCAGACCGTGACTGGAGCGCCTCAGTTTCCTTGGCCACCGCGGCCGACCCAAATAATTTATCGACACTTATTGTGCCATCTTCCGTGTGTTTTTCCCCTTTAATTTCTGTTAATCTTACATATTACAAGTTTATGTGAGTTGTATAAACATTTGGCTAATTGTTAACATTTTGTTACTGCAGTTTCAAAAGAACAAATAGTTTTTTACATTGATTTGCATGAAGTAACAGAGATTTTTTTGTTATCATTGAACTTGTTTTTTCAAATTGTTTATAGAATTTTAGATATATATACAGGGTGTTTCACTAAGTGTGTTTGCCTCTGTAACTTATAAAATAATAGGTGACGGGATAGCGCAGCTGACTGGCCGAGTGGCTATCCCCTGGGGCACGGCCCACTGTCTCACGACCACCAACCAGTCAGATACGCTGCCGTAGCCTCCGCCCCCTAAACTTTGAAGGGTTGTAGCTCCCAAATTAACAGTTTAAATTGATTTGGACGCAGCTGGTTTCAACGAATCCAATGCACGATAGAAAAAACTATTGTTTCATTTAAAAAATTATACCTTTGTGCTGTAACTCTTTGGAAAATGATACACTAAACTATGTTCATAGCTCCGCAGAAAGTGTAACATTTCTTGTGTTGACCTACCGCATTAAAATTTCCCGTCACCTATTATTTTATAAGTTACAGAGGCAAACACACTTAGTGAAACACCCTGTATATATTTGGAAGGGTTAGCACAAAGTCCTGTAAGAAGGAGTCCAAGGTCCGAATCCCGGCCCGGCCCCAGCAGAAATTTTCATATCTCCTACCAGCAGTTGAGATACAATTGCCACCTACCTAATGAGGTTTCTTTTCCCTCTCCTTTAAAAACTTATATAGAAAGCCCACGAATAAAATTGTGCTACTTAGGTCAGAATTCTTTAGTAAGTTAGTTTAGTGCTAGGAGGTTAGAATAAGGGGAGTTTTCTTTAACGCCACAGAAGTGAAGCCATTGTCGCCATATTGTGGAACAAATAACATTTGGGGTGACGAGTGTTTATTTTTTGCATTCTGAGTTGAAAGTGGTACCTTATCTAAAACGAAAAAACAGGTTATCTGCGTTACCTATGGATGTGCAAGAAGAACAAAAAAGTAATTTCCTATTTTACACACATTTTGTTGCTAAATTAATAATTACAATTTGTTTCAATGCTTATCCCTAAATGACTTCGAATTTCCATTTCTACGATTTATAGGCTCCCTTGAAATTTCAAAGACTTGTTATTACAAAATTTTAGGATGAATAGTTTATGACGTTGGATCTGCAGAACGAATTTTCGAATGTGTTCAACATATAAATCTCTCTTCAGTACTGAACTTAGGTAAATGATACAATACCTCCTGGCTTGTTGCACGTAGCACAGACTCACTATTTTAATCTGATCCTAAACATAACAGTTTTTCGGACTCACTAATTACACATACTTCCTTTGTAATTAATAATTTTAGTAAAGGTGAAGCGTGGCCATTTTATTGCATGATAGGCGTCACTATTTCATTTGATTGTAATTTGCAGATGCTCCTACTGATGAGATATAGGTCTCGAAACTCAGATAGTGCATAAAATAAAAAAATTTAAATATAATTTTCAATGATTCCTAATCGCTGCGTAATATTGTTTATTTATTTAACAATGGCCATTTCGGCTACAAAGCCATCATAAGGTTAACTGCAATCGTGTAATACAAAAGTCGTGAGATAATATAAAAGTCACATGGTACGATATTTACATAAATTTTGATTATACATTCTTCCTGTGATGTGGTTTTCCATATAAGTTCGTTGTCATGCCTCTAATATGGTACGGTGATAATAAATTGTTGTAGCTAGTTATAATAAATTGCTGTAGCTGTCATTTGCTGGTGTATGTCAACCACATTTTATGGCTACAATAGCTTGTTTATATTTATACCAACGTTATATTGAACAGGCCAAAGTGTGTATTAAATTTTGTCTCTGATTATGATAGGCAACGATATTGCATGCCTCCAATGGTTAATAACAACACACCCAGAGATAAATTTTAACCCATGTTACACCAAAGAGCACTTCTAAATTAGTTTCGTCTATCGTTGGTCAACATACCATTGGACGTGCGCTTATATCCCAGGCGAAAAAATCTTTCCCATAGATACTACCTGTTGGCATTAGGCAAAGATCTAAAACGTTCATGCAGTGCGGATGTAGAGATGTCAGCAGACGATGTTGTTCTGAGTATTTTGTATACACTTGAAACAGAAATTAAATTTATCCTGCCGCGGTGGAGTAGCCGAGCGGTCTAAAGCGTCTCGCTGCGGAGCGCGCGGTTGCTCGCCGTGGAGGTTCGAGTCCTCCCTGGGGCATGGGTGTGTGTGTTTGTCCTTAGGTTAGTTTACCTAGGTTTAAGTAGTTTGTAAGCTACGGACTAATGACCACGCAGTTTGGTCCGATAGATTTTATAAAAAATAAAACAAATAAATAATAAATTTATCCTGATAGTATCTTAGTTAACCTCACACACTGTAATCGTGACATATTCAGAAACAAGCTACCAATATTGGTGACAAATAAAGAATATCGGGCTAAGCACACTATCGGAAATCGCGATATATTCGAAACTAAGCAGCAAAATATTGGGGGGAAAAAAACAAGAAATACCAGCCTTTCCATACCCTCGGAAATCACGAGATATTTGGAAATAAATAGTCAAATCTTTCTGACTAGCCAATAACGTAGGCCTAAATGTCATTTATACTCGTTTCACTTACTGTAGCAGCAATTTAAACGTTCGCATGGTTTTGTCTCTAACAATATTCTCGAAGACCTCAACAAATTTGGAACACAGTCAAATATTTGTGAGAAGGAAGAACACAAATATCATTGCTGATCGTACCACTTGCAGCAGTAATTTCATTCTCCGTTGTTCAGTCACACATAAGTCACCAAATCGATGTTACTAACACCTGAAGACAGCACATAAGATTACTGCAAAACATAATACTGTTATGTGAATAAGAAAATCCCACAAAGTGTTGTGGATAAATAACTTCTACAATGTGTTACAAACGATAAGCTTTAAAAAAATATTTTTATTTGGAGGAGCTTTGAATCCAGCACTCTACCCATTACGCTACAGCAACTCTACGCCATTCTGCCTTTTATGATTTGTATACCAGTTCCCACGTGTTTGGTTCTCAATGTTAATATGATTTTAATTACATTTAGTTATAATAAATTGATCCAGATATGCTTTTGTAATTCATCTTCAATTTTCTGTAGCCCTGAAAATGGTTACTGCGAGTTATAAAACCAAAACTGTGAGATATACGGCAAATCAAAATGGCGTCTTTGACATGGAAGGAAGAAGTGAATATCGTTTCCACGTCACTTTCCAAAGTCGTCGTTCATTGACTAATGTAACAGCGAATTTCATTGGAGGGAAAGAAATTTTTGCCTGGGATATAAGAACTCCTTGCCATTGGAGGCATGCAATATCGTTGCCTATCATAATCAGAGACAAAATTTAATACACACTTTGACCTGTTTAATATCTTGTTGGTATAAATATAAACAAGCTACTGTAACCCTAAAATATCGTTGACATACACCAGCAAATAACAGCTACAGCAATTTATTATAACTAGCTACAACAATTTATTATAACCGTACCATACTAGTGGCACGACAACGACCTTATATGGAAAACCACATTACAGGAAGTATGTATAATCAAAATTTATGTAAATATCGTACCGTGTGACTTTTATATTATGTCACGACTTTTGTATTACGCGATTGCAGTTAACCTTATGATGTCTTTGTAGCTGAAATGGCCATTGTTAAATAAATAAAAAGTATTACGCAGCGATTTGGAATCATTACAAAATTATATTATGTATTTAAGTGACGTATTTAACGCTGCAGGAACCAAATATTTTAAAAAATTTAAAATTAACTACTGTTGCGGATCCCATTATTTAAAATGAAAATTGACGGTTGTGGATGTCCCTAAGGAAGAAAATTGTGTGAAAATGATATACGAGGTACGTCCAGAAAGTAAGTTCCGTTTGGTTATATAAAACAAACGTATACAGATACAGAAAAAATATTTATTGTATAAAAATCTACAACTGTTAAACTACTTTTGTACATAGCTGCCGAAATTTTGTAGGCACTTGTCATAGCGTGGCACAAGTTTCTGTATGCATTCTTCATAGAAGGTTGCCGCCTGTGTATTCAGTCATGTGGTATCATGTTCTTTCAGCTCGTCATCATCGTTGAAATGTTGACCACCAAGGACAGATTTTTTAGGTGTAAGAAGTGAAAGTGGCTAGGAGCGAGGCCCGGGCTGTTTGAATGATGATCAAACACGTCCCAGTGAAATTTCCGTAAGAGTTGTTTGGTCACATTCGCCACATGAGGTCGGGAACTATCGTGGAAACAAACGCCACCTTTTGATGGAAATCCTCTTCTTACACCTAAAATTTGTCCTGTCAACACTTCAACGATGACGAGCTGAAAGAACATGCTACCACCACATGGCTGAATACACAGGCGGCAACCTTCTATGAAGAAGGCATACAGAAACCTGTGCCACGCTATGACAAGCGCCTACAAAATTTCGGCAGCTATGTAGAAAAGTAGTTGAACAGTTGTAGATTTTTGTACAATAAATATTTTTTCTGTATCTGTACACGTTTGTTTTATATAACCAAACGGAACTTACTTTCTGGACGTACCTCGTAGCTTGGTTCCATCGTCATTGGAAAAATCTTGCTTTGCATATCCTGTGACTACAGCTGACAATTTCTGTTCATGTAAAGCATGCATCTTACTTTTCTAATGAGATTTTGCGTTAATATATTACAGTTCAGCTATCTGGAAGGTCTGTATTTCTCCTCAAAAGTATTCTGTATCAAATATGTACTCATAAATGACAGTCATTTGAAAGTTAGAAAGTGAATAGGGCAAGAAGCACACAGTGCTTGAATCTGAAAACGTATTTCGTTGTCGGAGTGTGTTGTAAGCTTTGCAGCTGGCTGGCTGGCTGTCTGGGCGCGGGCACTCACCCTGATGAGCGAGGTGACGCGGTGCGCGAGGTGCACGCGCCGGGCCGTGAACCGCAGGCCGCGCGCCTCCTCCAGCAGCGCGCGCGCCTCCTCCAGGTGGATCTGCTCCATGCCCAGGCTCGCCTCGCACTCCTGGCAACAAGCGGCACGTCGTCAACACTCCAGCACACTAAAACACTGCACATTACACCTCTATAACTAGACTGGGAATAGGAATTTTTGGCATACCTTAACTAAAAGAAGGGATCGTTTGGTAGGACACATTCTTAGACATCAATGAATTATGAATTGTGGGGCAAAAACCGCAGAGGAAGACCAAGAGATGGATGCAGTAAACAGATTCAAACATATGTAGGCTGCCGTTCTTATGTTGAGTTGAAAAGGCTTGCTCAGGATAGGGTATTGTGGAGAGCTGCATCAAACCAGTCTCCGGACTGAAGACCACAACAACAACTAGACTGCTGGCCATCCAAAACACAGCAACTAACAAGGGAACCTCCCCATCACACTCCCATCAGATTTAGTTATAAGTTGGCGCAGTGGATAGGCCTTGAAAAACTGAACACGGATCAATCGAGAAAACTGGAAGATATTGTGTGGAACTATGAAACAATAAGCATAATACAGGGTGTCTCACGAAAGACGCCTACCAGGCGTCCGTGGATCGCGCGGTACGGCTCCCGGCCTCTGCCACCGCATCCGCTGGCCACGGCAGCGCCCGATTCTCGGACTCTATTCGGCCACGAGCGCATACACTGAGTTAAAGTCTAAAAAATTTTTTGCCATCTGAGTAACCTAAGCTTACCTTTATTTACAGTAGATGTTCAAAATGAGGTCCCTCTATCGAAAGAGCGGCCTGACATCTCTTTAACACATTTTCGAACATTCGACGAATTTCGGCTGCCAAAATCTGGGAAATCGGCTGCCCGAATCTCTGGTTTAGAAACACTCAAAGTTGCCAACATACGCGCCAAGCTAATAACACAGGCAACAGACTCTGCAATTCTACCGTCCTAAACCGGAGATATTCGGGCGCTAAGCGCCGTCACATCCTAAAAAAACTTTTTGTTTAACCTATACCTAACCTAACTTTTGCTTAAAATTACCACTGTTTCGTACATCAACAAATCAGATTCTCTCACAAGTTTGGAATATATCGAAATGCACTATACACTGAATGTGAATGACAAATCACATAAACAATGGCGATGATTGCATCACAATATTCCAATTACATCCCGAGATATTGCGAAGCAAAGTTGACGCTTGAAAAACCCGAAATGCGCTGCTAGCGCCCGTCCTGAGGCTCAGGCGTGAACCCCATGCTGCTCGTAATTGCGATTTGATTGGCATGCGTAATCGCACTTTCATACTTACCAAGATGTCCGAAACGAATAATACGGTCTGCTGTCATTCTGAATTAAAGTCGTATATTCCAGCAGGTATTTATCCCATAGGCTAGGGGTGATGCGGTTCTGTAACATATCTGTGTACCGCAACGTTAAGCACAAAGTTAACTTCGCTTATCGTTAATCCGTTACTAAAAAGGTAATGCTGTTCAACGTTAAAACTTTACTTTACTGTGGATCTAGCGCAAGTGACAGTGAATCATTTACTCATAACAGTAAAATTCATGTTGATGGTTTTAGTGAAACGAGCAAGTGGACTAAAGGTTTTACCGTTGTTTAGGTAAAAATGTTTTGATTTGTGAAGTTCAGGTAAGACATAGAAGATGAATGTAAACATGTTTAACCAATTACTTTTATCATCACATAATTATCAATGTTATGTTTATCTAATGCGTTACATGACAAATTGTTTCAAACAAATGTTTCTGAACATCATTGGGTAAAATGGCCCTTTCTAGAAACTTGCACTACATACTAAAGATAGCGTGCATACATAGTGTCACTCTGCGGATGAAGGATGCTCTACTTCGTGCTCCTGTTTCCTCTTTGATGGCTGTACAAGCATCAATAATGCGTTGCTTCATGTCCTCTGGTGTTGTTGGTTCATGTTGGTAAACAGCATCCTTCACTGCTCCCCAAAGAAAAAAATCCAGCGGTGTAAGGTCCGGAGATCGGGCAGGCCACCTAACTGGGCCACCACGTCCAATCCACCTACCAGGGAACTTACGGTTCAGAAGTCGTCGTGCTCTAAAGTCGTTATATGCAGGGCATCCGTCTCCTGTTCAGAGGTACGGTGTCCAAGAGAACAGGAAGTTTGTGTCGTATAAATGTGGAGTACTGTCTGTCATTTTGGACGCCATTTACAAAGAAAGGTCCGATAATGGTATCTCCAATAATCCCACACCAAACATTCACGGACGTTGATGCTCTACCTGACGGAGCCATTTTAGATTGTCTGGGGACCAATAATGCATATTCCTCACATTGACAATTCCTTTGTTGGAGAATGATGCTTCGTCAGTAAATAGAACATCTGCGAAAAAATTTGGATTGTTCAGAAGTTTTTTCTGAGCCCACCGACAAAATGTTACCCTGTTGCTGAAGTCATTTCCATGAACATGTAAATGAACATGCTAAGGATGAAATTTATGACGTTGAAGAATACGCTGTGCACTTGATTTCGACACACCAACTTCACGTTCAATTTGACATGTGCTGATGTGAGGATTCACAGCTACGGTAGCGAGCACAGCAACTTCAGCACGTTCATCTGCGTGTGTTCTAGGACGATGTCTAGGTCTTAGATTTAAGCTTCCCGTTTCACGCAGACGAGATGTGAGACGACCAAACATCCGGCGCGAAGGCGATGGCTTGTCAGGGAATCGTCTTCTGTACAGTCGTCCTGCCTGAACGGAATTTCGCCCGCCTACAACAGGGTACAGTACAGGTATGGAGAGTAGGGTAGAAAGCAGACATATTAACGTAATAATCATAATGTTCTCTAACAGTACTATAAACAAACAAGCAATCTAATAACGTATTTCCCGTCAACGTACATTCTCCATAGATCAGCAGCATTTCTACCATATCTTCATGTATGTACATAATACAGTTTATTCACAATGTGTACTACCTCCGTGCCGTCACTAGATTAGTCTGATGCACGACTACACTGGTAAGCGGTGTACTGCACGCCAAAGCCGGCCGCGGTGGCCGAGGAGACTGAGGCGCTTCAGTCACGGTCTGCACGGCCACTACGGTCGGGGGTTCAAATCCCCGTCTTTAGTATAAGGTAGTTCATAAGTAGTTTGTAAGTTTAGGGACTGATGACCCCGTAGTTAGGTCCCATAAGCTTAACAAACATTTGAACATTTTAGCACGCCAAAGCAACAACAAATGGGATGCTCGGAGGGTGGTGGAGTATAGGAGTTTGCATGGGTCGCAAATCACAAACAAGGCGAAGCGGTAACTGTGGCTGTAGTGGGAACTACGTTGGACACGTGTATAGGTAGAGCTAGGCCCTGTATGAACGAGTGAGCGAAAGGCACAATGGGTCATTTAACGCATTCGATAAACCATATTTTGGGTGTGCGGGATAAATAAGACAACCTGACTGGTGTATACCGATCGGTACTGGTTCATATTGTGTACGTAGACACATAAAACGTGCAAGAGGGAAACCATTATGTGCTTATGAGAGTAAGCAAACCGTATTATTCGTTTCGGACCTCTTGATAAGTATGGAAGTGCGATTACGTATGTCAATCACATCGCGATTACGGGCAGCATGGGGTTCACGCCTGAGCCTCAGGACGTGCGCTAGCAGCGTATTTCGGGTTTTTCAAGCATCAACTTCTCGTCGCAATATCTCGGGATGTATTTGGAATATTGGGGTGCAATCAACGCCATTGTTTATGTGATTTGTCGTGCTATGGATTGCTGAAGAAAAAATATAGGGTGTCCATTTAAAAAAACATAAGTTTGTGTTAAAAAACACATTTGCTTTCGTTTTAGAATGTTTCCAAATATGTACATTCATGGGCCCCAGCCGTACATTGATACCGGTGAAAGTCGTTTTCAATAGCTGTTATTGTTCCAGAGATATTTTGGGTGGACAAGATAGCTGGGATACTCTGTATATCGAACTGTAGTCGCTTTCGAGATTTATCGAAACGGACGCCCGTGCAAGCGTTCTTCACAATTACCGGTGATGAAATCAGTATTGAGTGTTCCCTGTCGCCACTGACAGCCATAAACGCTGCTCGACGCATGGGCATTGAGTGAAGGAAGGAGGCGTTGGGTGTGGTGCTGGGCTATAACATCCCATGCTGATTTAATAGCTCGTGGTATATCCCGGACCAGTCGTTTTGCCGTCATCGACTTTGCGTCTTCAATAGCGATAGACTGAGAGGACTGGGATTCCGAGGTAGCAATGCAATACTACGGGCGACGAAGAAGAAGTCTTGAACACTGCTTGCTACGTGAGATCGTGTATTATCCCGTCGCAATGTGGCCACGAGCATGTTCCCAAGGTATGGGACGACAACAGAGATGTAACACGTCATAGAGGAGCTGGCGCCGGCTCGCCTGTCTTCAGAGGAACATTCACATGGACATCAATGTGTGCAGTGGAGTTGGCACAAGGCACCACGACGGTTGCAGACCACGTAAACTCTTTCACGACGATCATGTATCACAAGGCAGTAGTATTTTGTATCAAGATAATGCGCCATGTAACAAGGTCGGAAAAGCGATAGAATGGTTCGACGAACGCACTGGCGAGCTCTAACTGATGTGATGACGTGCTACAGATGCGAAATTTAACCGACAGGAAGAAAATGCTGTGATATGCAAGTGATTAGCTTTTCAGAGCATTCACACAAGGTTGGCACCGGTGGCAACACCTACAACGTGCTGACATGAGGAATGTTTCCAACCGTTTTCTCATACAAAAACAGCAGTTGACTGGCGTTGCCTGGTGAAACGTTGTTGTGATGCCTCATGTAAGGAGGAGAAATGCGTACCATCACGTTTCCGACTTTCATAAACGCCGGATTGTAGCCTATCGCGATTGCGGTTTGCCGTATTGCGACATTGCTGCTCGCGTTGGTCGCGATCCAGTGACTGTTAGCAGAATATGAAATCGGTGGGTTCAGGAGGGCAATACGGAACGCCTTGCTGGATCCCTACGACCTCGTATTACTAGCAGTCAAGATGACACGCATATTATATCCGCATGGCTGTAGCGGATCGTGCAGCCACGTCTCGATCCCTGAGTCAACAGATGGGGACGTTTGCAAGACTATCAGCTCGGAGACCATGGCTGCGGTTACCCCTGACGCTGCATCACAGACAGGAGCGCCTGCGATGGTGTACGCAACGACGAACCTGGGTGCACGAATGACAAAACGTCGTTTTTTCGGATGAATGCAGGTTCTGTTTACAGCATCATGATGGTCGCATCCGTGTTTGGCGACATCACGGTGAACGCACATTGGAAGCGTTTGTTCGTCATCGCCATACTGTTGTATCACCCGGCGTAATGATATGGGGTGCCACTGGTTACACGTCTCGATCATCTCTTGTTCGCATCGACGGTACTTAGAACAGTGGCCGTTACATTTCAGATGTGTTACGTCCCGTGGCTCTACCCTTCATTTCCCTGCCAAACCCTACATTTCAGCAGGATAATGCACGACCGCATGTTGCAGGTCCTTTACGGGCCTTTCTGGATACGGAAAATGTTCGACTGCTGCTCTGGCCAGTATATTCTCCAGATCTCCCACTAATTGAAAACGTCTGGCCAATGGTGTCTGAACAACTGGCACGTCACAATACGCCAGTCACTACTCGTGATGAACTGTGGTATCGTGTTGAAGCTGCATGGGCATCTGTAGCTGTACACGCCATCCAAGCTCTGTTTGACTCAATGCCCAGGCTTATCAAGGCTGTTATTACGGCCAGAGGTGGTTGTTCTGGGTACTGATTTCTCAGGATCTATTCACCCAAACTGCGTGGAAATGTAATCACACGTCAGTTCTAGTATGATACATTTGTCCAATGAATATCCGTTTATCATCTGCATTTCTTCTTGGTGTAGCAATTTTAATGACCATTAGTATAGCTTGCTCAGGGGCGCCGCGGCGGAGTGACCGAGCGCATTGAGACGCTATACTCCGATGCGCGAGGTCGTTCCCTGTCGGGGATTTGAATCCCCCCTCGGGCAGCGATGTTTTGTGCTGCCTTTAGTACAAGTTAGTTTATAAGTAGTTTGTAATTTTAGGGAGTGATGACTGCGCAGTTAAGTCCCATAAGCTTAACAAACATTTGAACTTTTTTTTCCTTACACAGGGGTGAGCTCACCAAAGAAATTATTAGATCCTAGATAGCCGCGGTGGAGTAGCCGTGCGGTCTAAAGCGTCTCGCTGCGGAGCGCGCGGTTGCTCGCCGTGGAGGTTCGAATCCTCCCTGGGGCATGGGTGTGTGTGTGTGTGTGTGTTGTCCTTAGGTTAGTTTAGCTTAGTTTAAGTAGTTTGTAAGCTACGGACTGATGACCACGCAGTTTGGTCCGATAGATTTACAAACATTTGAACATTTAGATCCTGGACAAATAGCAAGAAGTATTGTTTACAGTCAAGTTTTGAAATAAATGAATGTATTAATGTTGCATACAATTTGTACTTTGATTACTATCTTTCTTTATTTCAACACTGCACATTTTGTACATTTTCCAAGAAAGCCTTGTTTGCTATATGTTGTCCTATTAATACAACATGTTTTCAGAAAAAAAAGGACAGAGAGGGAAGGGCTAGGGTAAGTACTAACTCAAGGCTTGAATAAATTCGTAAATACCCGGGCAATGTCGGATTTTCAGATGCCTCGACGGCAAAAGGGAGCATAAAAATCACACCACCCATTGCTAGCAAAAGAGACAATGAATGGGGACTTAACAATAGTATAGCGCGGTAAGTTTTGACTGCACATAGAATGGCAAGAGTAATCGGATGGCCGACCCGGTCCGTCTGCTCGTGAGAGGAGGGAAACCCGTTCTCCAGTGCTGGTCATCCAGCCTTCCAAGTTCCATGTTCACTTCATCGTCTCATTCTAAATTAAAATTGGGTACTAGTGTTAAAATTAATATAATCGTATGCAGAAAAGTATAGAAAATTGAAAAGGTTTCAGGACGTCTATAACAGAATACGGAAAGTCGTTGACTTGGGAGCATGACTTCGTCGAGTCTGCGCCATACTCCTTTTATGCTACCAGCTCTTGGAAATTGAAATAGGAACTCATCTGACCATGCCACTATTTTCCAGTCTCTAGGTTTCAACAAATATGGTCACGACCGCAGGATAGACGCGGCAGGTGATTTTGTGCTATTACCACTTGATTCGGTCGTCCGCTGCTGTAGACCGCTAACGCCTATTTACGCTGCACCGTCGTACCTCCAGCACTGTCTTCTACGTTTATCACATTCATTGTTGCTTGCCTGTCAGCACAGACAACTCTACGTTAACTCCTATGCTCTCGGATATAAGTTGACAGATACGCCTAAAATCTAGTTTTCTCAGCACACTCTTTACACAGCGAATATCAAATTACTGAATTTCTTAACGATTTCCAAAATAGCAACGCCCAATTCTCTGCTCCTGCACCACCAGTTACATACCGTTTGTATGCGATGCTACCACCATATGTATTTCTGCTTAGCTTTGTACAATAAATTTCGTCACCTCAGATTAAATATGTATACATTGCTGAAAACAGTTTGGGGATTAGGTGAGATATCATACACAATATACGTATGACAACTATTTTTATTCAGATATTGGCTACAATTGTAATTTGGGTGTACGATATTTTATTGTCTCTACTGTTTACTTGACGTTTACATGGAGTTTACTTAGAGCAAAGAACCACGAGGCTACCATAATAGTGAAAATGTCATTATGGTTGCCCTCTAATATGGTGTGATCATCTCGGACTGCCAGTACAGTTTCACACCTGCGTGGCATGGGAAGTATGAGGTTATCAATCAGCTCTTGAGGGATATTTCGCCATGTAACATTTTGAGGGATGTAAGAGATTTCCTGACAGCATATGCATTAAGTATGAAGAAGAGCAGGCAGAAGAGGTTGACAGTATTAAATTCCTGGGATTACAGCTTGATAATAAATTTAGTTGGGAGGAGCACACCACAGAACTGCAGAAACGACTCAACAAATCTGTATTTTCAATACGAGTGTTATCAGATGTAGGAGACATAAAAATAACAAAGCTTGCATACTTTGCTTACTTTCATTCCCTAATGTCATATGGTATAATATTTTGGGGTAACTCTTCAAGTCAGTCAAAAGTCTTCAGAGTCCAATAACGTCTAATACGTATTATTTGTGGAGTAAATTCACGGACGTCCTGTAGAAGCCTCTTCAAAGAACTGGGTATATTAACTACTGCCTCTCAGTATATTTATTCCTTAATGAAATGGTCGTAAATAATATATCCCTTTTCCCAACAAACAACTCAGTTCATACATACAATACTAGGAATAAAAATGATCTACACAAGGACTTAAAAGCACTTACTTTAGTTCAAAAAGGGGTCCACAACTCAGGACCACACATTTTCAATAATTTACCATCAAGTATAAAAAATTAGCTACAAATAAAGATCAGTTTAAGAGGAACCTAAAAGAGTTTCTAGTGGGCTACTCCTACTCCATTAGTGAATTTCTAAATTGTACCAAATGATGCATACACTCATACTATATTAGTATTATTATATTATCAGCAAAAAAAAAAAAAAAAAAAAAAAAAAAAAAAAAAAAAAAAAAAAACTTAAAAATAATGTACCTGTATTTATATTATAAGTGTATGTATCTGTATTTATATTATTAGTATTATCTATTATTCAACTTGTAAATTTTGTTTCTTGACATGTTCCACATCCACGAGGATCCCCTCAACATGGATCTACGGAACGAACAACTAATCTAATCTAATCTTCTTCCATGCGTGCAATATCCAGCTCTGCAACTGTTGTGGGAAATGCTGGTCTGGCTGCAATGAGTCTGCCAAATGCATCCCAGACCAGACACTCTCAATCGGGTTTGAATCCGAACAAGCTGGCCACTCCAGTCGTTCAATTTCCTTACGTTCAAGCATGTTGTCGACCAGTGCAGCTCTTTGGCGAAGAGCGTTATCGTCCACCACAAGGAACCCATCCCCTATGGTACAATTTCATAAAGACTGGAACAAAACTGTAGATTTGTATGCAATACGTACCCACAAACACACGGGTACTCTGCTTTATATTAAGTCACCCGTAAATTGCGGGTGTGGGGGCGATCAGCTCTGACACCACCTTCAATTAATCCCAGATGCGTTCGACCGGATAAAGATCTGGTGAGTTGGGGCCCATCACATCAGTTGCAGCTCGCCAGTGCGATCGTCGAACTACTCGATTGCTTTCCTGACCTTGTTACGTGGCGCATTATCTTGATGCACCTTGTGAGACATTATCGTAAAGCAACAACAAAAAGTCGAAGTATCCTGTCTGTATATCCTTGAGCAGTCACAGTGCCATTCCGAACGACATAGAGGTCCGTATGTCAGCTAATACTGATTCCTATCCACACCGTTCGTCCTTCACCACAATATGACCATGTTTCCTGCACATAAACAGGATTATTTCGAGTTCTACGTTCTCACGCGATGAGGTAAGGACGATTGTCCGGCGGAACACTAAATCTTAACTCATCAGTGAACAGACATCGGCGTCATTCGTTACGACTCCAATCCTGATGTTCCTCCGCTCAGCTTCTGTGGGCTAAACGGTGTCGTGATTTTAATGGGACACACACCATAGGCCTCCGTGCGTACAGCTACATTCTCGAAGGCGATTTCGGACTGTTTGTGTTGATATTGCGCGTCCTGTTGCTGCCTGGAACGACGCAGAGGATACCGTGCTCATGGGTGCGGTTTCTCTAGGTGGATGCTTGTCCACTGTTGGTCGAGCTGATCTCTACGAGTTTACAAGAGCAACTCGGGCGTCCGATCCTTGATTGCCGTGAGTGCGCTCGTGCTCTCCCGATAATCCATTTGTAATCTGGGCAACGTCCCAGAGATAAATTAAATTGGTCCCAATGCCCCGGTTCCGACCAAGGTTTTCGGGAGGTTTTCCTTGATTGTAAGGCGTATGCCGGAACTGGTAAGCCCTTCCCACTTATTCCCAATTGGGATACCCCCTTTGCCCCACTATCAGCTTGTCTGATAATTGGCTGAATAGAACCGCGACTCCTTATGGGCCGGATCTCAAACAGCCCGCTCCACTCCTCGGAGTGGAGAATGAAAACGCTGCCTGGAGTGTGCGTAGCATCTGAGTTGTATTAAGCCTACTGTCTCGACGGGTTGTTAACCAGAGATAACGGGCATGTACTGCTGATTTTATCCGTGGACGACCTTCGCCTAGCCTTCTTTTAAGGATTTATATTGTCTGAAATCACGTCCAGGCGTTGGAAATTGTACCTGGGGACACTCCATTAGCAGCAGCCACCTCCCTTTGTGTCTATCCCGCTTGCAACTTTCCCATGGCTTTCCATGCCAAGCTTCGGTTAAGTCACATTGTTGTTGCATTGCACTACATGCTCACTACACTATCTTAACCCAATTGCTTGTGTAATTCGTTTGTTGGAGTAAACACAAGTCAACACCATCCCTCTTTGCAGCATCTTTCTTTTATTACCACTATCTCGGTTGCCAGAATGTTGTAGTCTCCATTCCGTAAAACCGACAGAAAGGTGTCAAACCGTTTCATTTCAGTATGCCGATGACAATACTTCAGAACCTAGATAACTGATCCCCTATTTTTTTTAACATCGTATAACGTATTGCGAATACATGGAAAATGAAAATGATCGAATAGCATATTTGGCAGAAAGATCCCATACTGGATTGTTCGGCTGCCATAGTGCAAATCTGTTTAGTTGACGTCGCCTGGGCGAATTGCGTGCCAATGATGATGTGATGAGGATCATGAGGGCAACACATAACACCCAGTACGCTGCCGGGAATCGAACCCAGGGCCCCTTGCTTCGGCAGTCAGAGAGACGCTGCCACTGAGCTACGGAAGCGGTCTGCGAATACATGGTAAGATCTCTCGGTGTCAAAATATTTTCACTTTTTTAGTATATTAATGACTGTTTAGTCCTCGTATTTACACGATTACACTCCACAATAAAGAACAATACGATCCATTGCACGAGTTGTGATATTACAGATACAGGGGGAAGCAGATTGTTTCCATGTGAAATGCGGGTTTTGCCAGGATGTTGGGTTCCCCAGCCGGCCGGCTACCAGTTTGGTCCTAGTGAATAGGATACAGCAGGTAGTCAGGATTTCCCTAATGTGCTCGGAAACCGAAAACGCTTGGCTGAGCGAGGGCGGCTATTCCAGATTGCAACTGAAATACAATATAGCCACAAACATTATTCTAAAAATCCATATAAAATCAGGTAATGATCATATGGCAAATATAATGATATGAATGGATTTAGGAAACTTGGGAGAATCAAACGCCGTAATTACAATTTAAATATCCCTTACAGATAAAAAGCCGATAAATCTCAGTACTATAATAATAATAATATAAGACTTATATTTACAAATATTGATACTTAGTGTTTATCAGGAACAGATTAAGAAGCACTCTATTTCCGTATTTTTTTCAATAAACTTTGTTTTACTCCCTTGTTCTGCTTTTCGTTGAGGTAGTAATATTCTTGTGTCACAACATAGATTCCACCACAGAAACACAAAACATTACCCCAGCAAAGCGCATTACGTTTATATGTGTATTTTATTTAATATTATTCTTAGCAACGTTCATTTTTATAATGTGGACTGCCACTCAAATATTTCATGGCCGACTAAAAATAGTAGCTATGCAGCAGATAATTTATATATAAACAAGTATATGTCTTTGTGGACAAGAACGGAATATATTTGCTTAAAAAGGCTTGATAAATTAAATATTAATTGTGTAACTATATTTCGATGGTGTCAGTATATTTGAACAGTGTGACGCCACGCTTAATAGCAAAGAGCTTCAGGTTTTAGTATTGTTAAATATATATTTGTTTGTTAAATGTAAATAACATTTGTAGGGAGGTGGTCAAAGCATTTAATTCTGTGATATTCAAATGTATAATATTTTCTACATCTACATCTACATGGGATACTCTGCAAATCAATCACATTTAACTGAATGGCAGAGGGTTCATCGAACCACCGTTATACTATTTATCTCCCATTCCGGGTTTTGGGAGGGAAATTGTATTTTAAAGATGAGGCGTTAGGATGCGCGAAAGGATACAAATTTGGGAGCACAGAGAGCACGCTTTCGAACGCTTGAGAAGGGACTCGTAACTTGTGACGCTGGGCGGTCTGAAGCCGCGTTACGAACTTGTGATTTGACGAGATAGGCATGTGTGGACTTGGAAAATTTACGGGACCGTGACTGCAGAACTTAGTCTCTCCTTGAAAAGTGATAAACTATGCAAGGTAGTATGGCTGTGGAACTGTGATAATGCAGCAATCGTGTACTCAGGTGATGACAAACAGTGTTTTATAACAAATACTTTTATCGCGGATTAACTTGGAACTGCAAAGTTCGATGGACTACTATAACTTACGAGTGATAATTTGGAACTTTTTCCATCGAGTGCGTGTGATACTTATAGTGCCTCTCATGAACAATAATTGGGGAAATATTCGGTTATTTGCCGGTGAATAAAATAGGACCACCTCTCCAGTTTCATGTACAGAAAGAGATATAAACTCTTTTTATAAAGAATTATTTCGTGAGTGAATCTCTTCTTTATTTTAGTATACATTTTGTTGGTTATTCAGAGGTTTAATTTATGTTTGTTTAAATACATTTTCACGTCATCATATGCAGATTAATAGACTGGTTAAACTACAGATTAAATATTGATCTTTTTTAAACAGATTGGGTAGTTGGTTAGGGCATAGAAGCTGACATACATAACTCACCCCTATGTTCAGAGACAACGAGCCATAACCTTTTACTACCCGAATTATGTATTGCACAAATCTTATTGGTGAGAACCGATAGAAAGGTCGCAGAGTGCTCAACGAACTGACGAGGGCGGTGCGATATACTTCTGTCGTGATTGGATCTACATTAATTGACAGTCTATTAATGATGAATGAACTGGACAGATAGTATCTACTAGAAAGCTACAAGCTACTGTAACGGCTTTCAATTATACTGACACTATCAGATTTGGGTCAATGCAATCGAAATAGCCAATGTTCAAGGCTTTTCATGACGCAGCAGGTTCACTGTGAGGTGCCTACGGCAGCGCTAATGGAAAACTGCGTCATATGTTGGGTGTTGTAGATGGGTGCAGCCGCCAACTCCAGCGGATCTCAGAAATGACATTTCGTTCGGCGGCTGGATTCCCGGTCCAAAGTTACTTCTTTTCAGTACTATGCGATTATAAGTATTACTGACGTGATGCCGATGCTACTGAATAATCCGATTAGCTGTGTTGTTGAATCTACTGTGGTCTTAACTTTAAATCAGTAAACGGATCGATTCCATACGTTCAAGAAGTCTGCGACCATAAAAGCGATGATACTGAGGGTGACACACAAAAGGAAGAAACATTAAATGTATTTTTTTCAAAACTGTTTCGCAGTGAAAAGTGGCACTAAGTTCCATCTCTAAATCGTCGCACGAACGACAAAACGCAGATATGGAAAAAATAACCCACGGATAGAAAGTCAACTGAAATCACTCAACAGAGGAAAGACAGCTAGACCTAACGGGATATGCCAAATCAGTTCTTCAGAGATTATGCGAAGGAACTTGTCACCTTTTATGGCAGAATTGTACAATAGTTCCATAGAGCAGTAGAGGAGCTAAGAGTTCCTAATTTACTGGAAAAAAGTGCATCTATATCGTCTTCACTCCTGAGACGAAAAAAATTCACAGGAAATTTTTCTTTTCTTACTTTCGAATAAACTAGTACCCAAGCATGTAACATATGAAAAGAAAAAAAAATGGTGATTCACTAAGGCATAAATGGAGGTCCACATGTAAGGACCCCAGACCACACTTATCACAAAAAGGTACTTGTTTTTAATTGCATAATTTTTCTCTCTTTTCCTCAATAAAAACACATTTTTCAACAAAATAATTATCTTACTGTAAACTATGTATGCTAATCTACACAGAAAATAAGTATTTTTAAATTGAATATTTTTAAATATGTTGTTTACGATACAGGTTTCTGTTAATACTCATTGAGAGTCCCACCAATGAAAGTAAATTAAAAAGTAGCAATAATTTCTGTCAAATAATAACTTGATATTGCCAGTAAACTGAATCTTTACTTTTTGTGATAGGCTTCAAAACAATTATTCTTCATGACAGAAATACATTTCACATTTGAAGCAGATGACCCTTGTCTTTGAATTGCAGCCAGGTTTCTTGTATTTTGAGGCACTATTTGCCTCAACAAATTTTGGTAAATGGCCTACAGTGTCAAACGTAACTTCTGGAATTTGTTACGACAGAGCTCGTCTTTTTTTTTATCCATACTTTGTACATCATTTGCATCTTCACTATCAGATAATTCACTACACAAGGGCGCCCTCTTCTTCTAGCTAGCTACAGGCTCAGAATATTTATCATAGCTTTGCCTACATGCATTTTGTAATCCATGTAATCAAACAGCAAAATCTCCCCATCGCTTACGCCACTGATCAATTTCGTGATAATATACAGATGCCTATGGTCATAATTATACAATTGCAAACGATCTGACTTCAAAATTTGACGCAATCATTCTTTCAGAGAAGTGTTGTGGTCCAAGGAAGAGGTTTCCTCATTCCCTGGGAAATTATCTCCACGTAGTTTTCTGCAACTCTACAAAGCACGAAAGGAGAAAATAGGAAACTGCGGCAATGAAGCAATACTTGACGCTTTGACTTTAACAAAATATTTTATAAAGTGAATACCATTTGTGGACCACCGGAACGAAGACGATAGGCCTATTTCTCTGCCAGGCTCTTAAATGTAATTTCCAGAGAAAATATGTAGATGTGGAGAGTACGTTGTAAGATACTGGGACATGTTTTATGCTCGTGTACTGTTACATTTTTGGAGTCCTAAAGTCTCCTCTGTAGGAATCAGCAGGTGTTCCGAAAGCAGCGATCGTGTGAAGCCGATCTCGCTCTTTTCGTTCGAGAGAGAAAGAAATCAGTAGACACGTTCCATAACTTTCGGTAGACGTTCGATATGGTTCGTAATGAACACAATACGAGCGTAGGGAATATTAGACTAACTGTCTGACTGTAATGACGAGTTTCTAGCAAATAGAACACAGAATGTCATTGTCAACGGTGAATAAACACTTAACGTTCTGAGTTAATCCTAGATAGCTAAACATAGGCCGAGATGGAGTAGCCGAGCGGTCTAAGGCGCCTCGCTGCGGAACGCGCAGTTGCTCGCCATCGTAGGTTCGAGTCCTCCCTTGGGCATGGGTGTGTGTGTTGTCCTTAGGTTAGTTTACCTTAGTTTAAGTAGTTTGTAAGCTACGGACTCATGACCACGCAGTTTGGTCCGATAGATTTACAAACATCTGACCATTTTTGCTAAACATAGAATAGCATTCCGAAAGCGTAACAATACGCGAACGCCGTATGTTATCTTCCTTGAGTTAATAATACCAAAATCGATTTTTTTCAGTTACTCAACTCTCCGGATAATCGAGTCTCCATTATACGTCTTATATGTAGTAAAAATGGTATTCACTTTATAAAATATTTTGTTAAAGTCAAAGCGTCAAGTAATGCTTCATTGCCGCATTTTCCTATTTTGTCCTTTCGTGCTTTATAGAGTTGCAGAAAACTACGTGGAGATAGTTTCCCAGGGTATGAGGAAACCTCTTCCTTGGACCACAACACTTCTCTGAAAGAATGATTGCGTCAAATTTTGAAGTCAGACCGTTTGCAATTGTATAATTATGACCATAGGCATCTGTATATCATCACGAAATTGATCAGTGGCGTAAGCGTTTCCGTACATTGTTGCTGATGCCATTTTTGTTAACATTAGTACACTAACTTCTAATGTATGCACGTGATAGTGTACGAGGCACTATTTGGAAATTATAAATAAGACGTATTGCAAATTAATATTTCGCGATAGAATTTGTTTTTATAATCCATTATGAAACTGTGCAATGTTTCCTGAGGGAGCAAGAGTAAAATACAGGGAACGAACTGCAGTTATTATTCGCAGATGAAGATGCTTCCAGAGGAAGGAGTAATGTGGAGAGCTGCATCAAAGCAGGCTATGGACTGAAGACCACAAGAACTCGGCGTGAAGTAGTGTTACTTGAACATCGATTAACTAAAGATTAATCGATAGTGTTTGCACTGGTGGTAGTCTGTTTTAACTATCGATAATCGTGTCGTTTATAATGCAATTCTATTTTAATTGGCACTTGAAAAATTGTCGGATCCTACTTCCGCAGTGTGTGGAGTACAGATGGAAAGTAAATTGTATATAGGTATTTAATCAACATTTAAGGTGGTCAAATACTGTTTACATACTATGTTATTAACAGATGGCAAGCTAGGGGGAAGGAGACATGAGAAACGGCATTCTCTTGTTTGTCTTGCAACTCTCGGTTGTGCACATCACGTACCGATAAGGTGCCGATGGTAAAAAATAACTTATTTTCATTAATACGCATTACACAGATTGTAATCTTCAAATGTGTGAGCAGACTTACTTGTAGTAAGAAAAACATGTAAGGCTGTTGTAATGCTACACAGTAGAGGAAACAATGACACTATATAGATTTGTTGAGAGTATGTGAGTACAATGAGTACTGCAAATACTGTTGTTATCTTTTAGGGCCCACTTTAGGTTACGGTAGTAACACTAAGAGTGGGCCTTTGCGATCGTCTTTTGAAAGCTCGAAATTTAAATGAAAATAACGGTTTAACCATTCATCTGACAAGGAAACTGAATACATGAATCTGTAGATGAGAAATTCCTCTACACCTTTGCTGTCTTATGTTTTTTCCATATCTCGCATCGTTTCAGAGATATTTGCAAAAATAACAGCGATTTTGGGATGTCTGTCTGTCCGTCCGTAACGTGTTCCCACTTTTTAAGCCGAACCGTTCAACCAATTACCACCAAATTTTACAGACATACTTGTAGGCCGTTAGAGACCAGAACCTCCTTTTTTCAATTTTTTCGGACAAATAATACGTCATTAACACTAAAAAAAGCCGTTTGTAATTAATTGAAATTGCTAACGAACCGTTCATCTGACACGAAAATTGAATAACCGTATTTGTAGAGGAGAAAATTCTCTAAAACTTCGCTCTCTTATGGTTTTTTTTTTTTTTTTTCACATCTTGCATCGTTGCAGAGATATTTCCAAAAATAACGGCGATTTGGCGACGTCTGATTATATATATATATATATATATATATATATATATATATATATATATATATCCCAATCGTTTGAGAGATATTTGTAAAAATAACGACGATTTGACACCGTCCATTGATTATACGAAAACCAGCCGTTCGCAGATGTCATGTGACATTCCACGCCCAGAACTCTCTCTGGCATACGCCATCTTGCGTTGCGTATTTGATGATTTTCTTATTGTAACTTACACGTTATTATTTTAAAGCAGCGGCGCACTGAAGAATTAACAAAAAATGGTAATTATTTTTTCATTAAGTAAGCCCACCATTGTCCTGTTTTGAGTTCTCATTGTACTTCAAAGTGTTTTCAATCTCACATGTTAACGTATGTGATTCGAAATTACAAAACAATGACGCGATTCAAACGCCTCTGCGTGAATTGTGATTTTATAGAAGCACATATGTCGTTTATATTTTGGTTGCCTGCATTGTATTTGATCAGTGGAGCTTGTTCCTTCAAGGATGCAAGACTTTCCTCAAAACTGATTATAGGAAAAGCACAACCAGTAGAGCGTCAAGTTTTTTATTTACATGATGACTGGACATAATCGTTTAAATAAACAACTCTGTTTTACACTATCTGCTTTCATGTTTTTGTAATTGCTATTCCGATTTAATCCGGGCGAAATGTGAATCTTTCGACGGATGTGATATAATGTTAATCTCTTCTTGCCAATAGTCGAAGGTGAATTTACTGAAATGTTGCCGGCCGCGGTGGCCGAGGTGACTGAGGCGCTCCAGTCACGGTCAGCACGGCCACTACGGTCGGGGGTTCGAATCCCCCCTCGGGAATGGATATTTGTGCCGTCTTTAGTCTTAGCTAGTTCATAAGTAGTTTGTAAGCTTAGGGACTGATGACCCCGTAGTTAAGTCCCATAAGTTGTACAAACGTTTGAACATTTTGGACTGAAATGTTATTGCAGGAACTGCTATTCCTGTAGGTAATTCTTAAGCTCTTGCCGTTAATGCTGAAACCTTTCGCTGTACCTAGTGCGGCGACAAATTAGCTCACCATCATTATTATTTTTCCGAGTTTACAGCCACCTGATTAATAACTTTTCAACCGTCACGACAAAGAAGGCCGCCCCTGAAACTCCTAGCTCCTCGAGAAATCATAGCAGGTGTCCTCTGTGTGCCAACAAAGGCTTTTTCGTCACTCATTTCGTTATTCAAACGCAACACGACAACAGAATTATTCTTTGTCCTGCGGCTGTTATGCCGCAACTGTCGAGTCGCTGTAGTTGGCAGCAGTGAAGTGTTCCGAAAGGCGCGGACATGAAACGACGCCGGCCGCGGTGGCCGAGGGGACTGAGGCGCTCCAGTCACGGTCAGCACGACCACTACGATCGGAGGTTCGAATTCCCCCTTGGGCATGGATATTTGTGCCGTCCTAGTTCATAAGTATTTTGTAAGTTTAGGGACTGATGACCCCGTAGTTAAGTCCCATAGACTATACAAACAAACATGAAACGACCAGTACTCTTCACGCGCCACCGGTAGCTAGTCTGTTGGTGGAGGAAATCCCGCGCTTTCAGTACTACTTTGTTTATGTGATACATTCATAAACTCAGTTACTTGTTTTGAAAATGTGTTTTCTACAAGAGACTAAAGGACAAGAATTTAAATGCTTTACTTTTTCTAAGACAATTTTCTTATCTTGTAATATTGTACATCTTGTATTGTCAAGAAGAGACTAAAGGACAACAATTTAAATACACTTACTTTTCTAAGACATTTTTTTCGCCGCGACGGATTAGCCGTGCGTACTGGGGCGCTGTGCAGCGGAGCGCGCGGCCGTTCGCCGTCGGGAGTTAGAGTCCCCCCTCGGGCATGGGTGTTTGTGTTGTCCTTAGGTTAGTTTACCTCAGTTTTAGTGGTTTGTAAGCTACGGACTACATGACTACGCAGTTGAGTCCGATAGATTTACAAACATTTGAACATTTTTTTCTTGTACTGTTGTACAGTATTCTAAAGAATAAAAAATTCTTGGAATGTTACTTTTCTTTTAAAATATCAGCCCACAACAATCGATAGTTAATCGATTATCGATGTTGTGGTCTTCAGTCCGGAGGCTGGTCTGATGCAGCTCTCCACCCTACTCTATCCTGAGCAAGCCTCTGCATCTCCTCATAAGACCTGCAACCTACATCAATTTGAATCTGCTTACTGTATTCATCTTTTGGTCTCCCTCTGCGATATTTACCCCACACACGTCCCTCCATTTCTAAATCTACGATTCCTTGATGTCCAAGAATGTGTCCTACCAATCGATCCCTTCTTTTAGTCGAGGTATGCCAGAAATTCCTTTTCTCCGCAATTCTGTTCAGTACCTCCTCGCCGCGGTGGAGTAGCCGAGCGGTCTAAAGCGTTTCGCTGCGGAGCGCGCGGTTGCTCGCCGTGGAGGTTCGAGTCCTCCCTGGGGCATGGGTGTGTGTGTTTGTCCTTAGGTTAGTTTACCTAGATTTAAGTAGTTTGTAAGCTACGGACTGATGACCACGCAGTTTGGTCCGATAGATTTACAAACATCTGAACATCAGTACCTCCTCATTAGTTACGCGATCCACCCACCTAATCTTCAGCATTCTTCTGTAGCACCACATTTCAAAAGCCTCTATCCTCTTCCTGTCCGCGCTGTTTATCGTCCATTTTTCACTCCCATACAAGGCAACACTGCACACAAATGCCTTCAGAAAGGACTTCCTTATGCTTAAATTAATATTTGAAGTGAACGAACTTCTCTTTTTCAAAAATGCTTTTCTTTCCATTGTCATTCTGTAGTTTATATCCTCTGTATTGCGACCAGCGCATGTTATTTTACTGCCCAAGTAACAAAACTCATCTACCACCTTTATCGTTTCGTTACCTAATCTAATTCCTTCAGCATCTTAGACTGCACTCCATTACCCTTGTTTGGCTCTTTTAATGTTCATCTTGTATGCACGTTTCATCACACTGTTGAACCCGTTCAACTGCTCTTCCAGGTATTTTGCTGTCGCTGAGAGAATTACAATGTCATCGACAAAACGCAATGTTTTTATTTCTTCAACCTGAACTTTAATTCCTTCTCCAAATTTTTCCTTGCTTTCCTTTATAGCTTGCTCAATGTACAAATTGAATAGCATTGGAGAAAGACTACAACCGTGTCTTACTCCCTTCCCAACCTCTGCATCCCTTTCATGCCCTTCAACTCGGATAACTGCTTTCTGGTTTTTGTACAAGTTGTAAATAATATTTCCGTTCCCTATATTTTACTCCTGCTGATTTCAGAATTTGAATGAGTGTATTCCAATCAACATTGTCAAAAGCTTTCTCCAAATCTACAAAAGCTAGAAATGTAGGTTCCCCTTAATCTATATTCTGAGATAAGCGGTATAGTGAGTATTGCCTCCCGTGTTCCTACATTACTCCTGAATCCAAACTGATCTTCCCCAAGGTCTGCTTCTACCAGCTTTTCCATCCTTCTGTAAATAATTCGTGTTAAAATTTTGCAACTATGACAACTGATGGTTCTGTAATTTTCATACCTGTCTGCACCTGCTTTCTTTGGAATAGGGATTATTTCATTTTTCTTAAAGTCCGTGTGCATGTCACCTGTCTCATACATCTTACGCACCAAGTGAAATAGTTTTATCAATGCTGGTTCTCCCAGAGACTTCAGTAGTTCTGAGGGAATGACATCTACTCCAGGGGCTTTGTTTCGAATTAGGTCTTACAGGGCTCTATCAAATTCTTCTCTCAGTATAGATTATCGATAGTTTATAAAGATACTGTTGTTAATATAAAATGTGTCCACAATCGATGTTTAAGTAACGCTGGCGTGAAGGCAGTTTCAAAGTGGGTGGCTTCCGTTCACAGCGCAGGCGTCAGGAGGTGTGCCCCCCCTGACTTCCGGCCGTAGACCCCTGTAGTGGCTTTGGCGATACTGCGCACGCAGCTTCGCCGAATCCGTTGACGCAAGCTTGCCCTGCCCCCTCGGCTGACGTCTGTCCCGACGTGATGCGCACTAGTCGAGGCGCCACTGTCTCTTGTTTGTGTACTCCGTACTTTCTGCGAACACAAGGACATAGTTCGGGACTCTACCTCTGTTCCTTAAAACGTTCAAACGTTTGTAAATCTTATGGGACTTAACTACGGGGTCATCAGTCCCTAAACTTACAAACTACTTATAAACTACTTACGAACTAGGACGGCACAAATATCCATGCCAGAGGGGGGATTCGAACCCCCGACCGTAGTGGCCGTGCAGACCGTGACTGAAGTGCCTCAGTCCCCTCGGCCACCGCGGCCGGCCTCTGTTCCTTAACCTTTAACTGGGTAGCTGAGCATTCATAACATAACTAGGGACGTGGGGTGTTCACAGGACCGTACATAAATATGATACTAAGGATTCTATTTTATTCTTAGATTGTTTATTCTAGATCTACATGGGATACTCTGCAAATCACAAAATCAAATGTTCAAATGTTTGTATAGCTTATGGGACTTAACTACGGGGTCATCAGTCCCTAAACTTACAAACTACTTATGAACTAGCTAACACTAAGGACGGAACAAACATCCATGCCCGAGGGGGGATTCGAACCCCCGACAGTAGTGGCCGTGCAGACCGTGACTGGCGCGCCGCAGTCGTCTCGGTCACCGCGGCCAGCTGCAAATCACATTTCAGTGCCTGGGAGATGGGTCATCGAACCACCGTTATACTATTTTATATCCCATTCCATTCTCGAATAGCGCTCGGGAAGAATGAACACCTAAATCTCTCCGTTCGGGCTCTGATTTCTCGTATTTTATTCTGATGATCGTTTCTAAATATGTAAGTGGGAGTCAACAATATATTTTCGCATTTGGAGGAGAATGTTGGCGCCGGCCGCGGTGGTCAAGGGGACTGAGGCGCTTCAGTCACGGTCTACACGGCCACTACGGTCAGGGGGTTCGATTCCCCCCTCGGGCATGGATATTTGTGTCGTCCTCGGTGTTAGCTAGTTCGTAAGTAGTTTTTAAGTTTAGGGACTGCTGACCGCGTAGTTAAGTCCCATAAGCTATACAAACATTTGAACATTTTAGAATGTTGGCGATTGGAGTTTCGTAAGTAGCCCACGCCTCTGCGATAAGCGCCGTTGTTGTAATGATTCTCATCCCAAACCCCGTATCATTTTCGTAACGCTGTCTCCCCTGTATCGTGACAATACGAAACGAGCTTCCCTTCTTTGGACTCTTTCGATGTCCTCCACAAACACACCTGATAAGGATCCCACACTGGGCAGCAATAGTCCATAAAAGGACGGACAAGCGTAGTGTATGCAGTTTCTTTAGTAGTTCTGTTGCATCTTTTAAGGGTTCTGCCAATAAAACGCAGTCTCTGGTTCGCCTTTCCCACGACATTATCTACGTGTTCTTTCCAATTCAAGTCAGAAGTAATTGTAATTCCTAGGTATTTTGTGGAGTTTACGGCCTTCATATTTGAATGATTTATCATGTAAACAAAGTTTAACGGATTTCTTTTTGTACTCATGTGGACGACTTCACACTCCTCATTATTTAGAGTCAACTGCCAATTCTTGCACCATACAGATATCTTATTCAAGTCGTTCTGCAGTTGGTTTTGTTCTTCAGATGATTTTACTACACGGTAAATGACGGCGTCATCTGCAAAGAACCTAAGAGACCTACTTAGATTTTCCCCTAAATGGTTTATGTAAATAAGGAAAAGCAAAGGAACAATAACACTATCCTGTGGAACGCCCAAAATCACCTCTCTTTTGGTCGATGTCTTACCATCGATTACTACGAACTGTGCCCTCTCTTAGAGGAAATCCCCTATCCAGTCGCAAATTTGGGTCGATATACCGTAACCATTATACAATAAACAAAGCATTTAGTCCTTTATTAATTTTAATCACTGAGGTACTCGAATAATTATCCATAACTAATAAATCAATAAATTGTGTGAAATGGTTTCAAATGTCCGTACACATACTATTTTTCAAATTAATCAAATAAGAAAAACTTAAACCATTTTCAAATTGAAGTGAGATGTTAACAGACGAAGCAACAGACATATTTATATAACTCAGAACAATCGTTCATGTCAAAAGACTAGAGAAAAATCATATCACTGGAAGAAGATTCTGAATTAATATATTCACTGCAGATGATTTAAACACACAAATTAGTTACGTTTGCAACAGAAGAGCTTGGTTTTTTTGGTCAGTATTTATTGGACAAACTTTACATCTTCCTGATGTACATTTATTTCTTTGAACTTGTAGAGTAAACTACTCCAAGCACCTCTTTTTAAGACCTGAGGATGCATATAAAGGTTGGTGCACTCTGCTACTGAGCGAATTGTTTCCGCATTTGTAAACACAGCAAAACATTCTACAGCAGTTTTTAGCAATTAGTTTGGTACCAGGAAGCTGAGTTACTATATTTTGATTCCTTGTTCTGATATTTTTTAGGCTTAGGTATAGCCATCCATTTAGTTCTGACTTGATCTGGTGTCTTGAAGAACTTGCTCAATACTTCGATGCCAATCACCTAAAGCCAAACCCTTGTAAAACACAAGTATGTGCTTTCCATCTACGCAATAGAGATGCTGTAGTAGATCTCGACGTTACGTGGCAGGGTAAGAAGCTAGAGCACTGTCCAACACCCAAATACCTCGGGGTTACACTTGACAGAACGCTCTCCTTCAAACAACATCGCCGAAATACGAAGGCCAAAGTTTGCTCCAGAAATAACATCATCCGCAGGCTAACAAACTATGAATGGGGAGCTCAACCATCAGTACTGAGAACATCAGCACTTGCTCTATGTGTCTCAGCATCAGAATATGCAGCACCAGTATGGAATGCATCCGCCCACACTAAACAGGTTGATGTAAGTGTCAACGAGACTATGCGCTTTGTTACAGGCTGTCTCAGACCCACACCAACAGGTAATATGTACCTCATTGCTGGAATTTCCCCACCCAGGATAAGAAGGCAGGTGGCAGCAGACGCTGAGAGAACAAAGAAAGAGAATGATTACCGACACCCATTGAATGGGCACGTCACTCAGGCTCGGGGGCTCAAATCTAGTAACAGCTTCATTGCAAGAACTAAGATCCTTGACGGTTCGCAGGAAGATAACATAGTCTGTAAATGGAAGAATGAACAAACCAGACTGCCAATAACACCAAAAGAGGAAATGGCACCTGGAAACAAGCTTCCCTATACAGTTTGAAGAACACTAAACAGGATGAGAGCTGGTGTACCCAGATGTAAAACTAATCTGCGCAGGTGGGGCCTGCTGACTAACGATGACGATGCTCTTTGTGAATGCGGAGAGGTTCAGGACGAGGCACATCTGCTTACGTGCCGACTATTGCCGGATCCCTGCAGTTTCAGTGACTGGCTACAAGCCAATGACAAAGCCGTGGCGGTGGCTAACTATTGGCAAAACAAAACTTGATCTGGACACGGAAATGAACTCTGGAATCTCACAGCCTTCATTATCAACGTTCTAAGAAGTATCAATAAAATTCTTCTGGGTATGAAACCGCGTCGTCATTTTATAAATTCCACCGACGTTTCGGCCGCTGTTGCAGGCGGCCTTCATCAGGGTCTGTGTCTGACTAAAATGACGACGCGGTTTCATACCCAGAAGAATTTTATTGATAGTGACAACAACCGCGGAAGCCTACGTTTGCGTTCTAAGAAGTGTTTGGTCCTCCACATATGACATCATGATGTGCACCAAACGACACATAAAGTCGCACTAGTAGGTAGGCGAGGTGTTACCAGCACCCCTGCGTTTAAAACTTGTTGTGTACAGTGTTGCGCACTTTTAAAAACACGAACAATGATTTCGCAAAAATGTACATCCTTTTGAACGAAGGTACCAAGCCGCTCATCAGTGTTACCAATATGCTTCACTAAATACCAGTAAATTTTTACAAATGAGGTGCTGTCAACATCCCACATCCCCCGTTAAAGGCTAAGCGTACGTCCACTACAGATGTTGACCCTTGCGTCCATAATCAAAAAATTACACTTTGTTCTATAACTAGGTTACCGGGGTAACCCAACACATTTCTTGTCGTTCAGTCACGGTTTGTAACAAAACATTCTGATTGTTGTTGACTACTGTTGATCTGTCGCTACTGTTTCACAGCATTATGAACAATTAATTATTTTGTAAGCCTTACTAGTGTGAACCTCACTTGAAGATTCTAACTGATGATGAACTGGAACTCTCTAAATCTGAATACAGCAGATTAAAGGGAATTGGAAAGCCCTATCTTCTTGACACAATCCTCCACTCCTTTTAGCCATCTGTCCATTTGTCTTCCCCTTGGTCGTTTCTTCTGTATCAGTATTTCGTGTATCTTCCTGGGGATCCTCTCCTCCTCCATTCTCTTTAAATGGCCATACCACTGCAGTCTTGATCTCTCCATCCTGTGTTGTAAGAACTGCTCTCCCATTATTTCCCTGATCTTCTCATTCCTCATACTGTCTCTTTTTGTTACCCCGATTCTATTTCGTACAAATTTCATTTCCCCAGCTTGTATTTTGCGCCTATCTCTTTTCTTTGTCACCCAAGTTTCCGATGCTTATGTCAGTATCGGAATATAATAATTCTGGTATATCACTCCTTTACTTTTCTGTGGTACATCCTTACTCCACACTAAACTCCTAACACCTCTTAGAAATACCTCTGCCTGTCTAACACGTTCTATAATCTCCTTGTTATTTCTCCCATTTTCCTCAATTACACTACCCAGGTACTTGAAGCTTTCTACCTTCTTCAGCCGTTCACCTCCAAGGTTTATTCCCTTCACTGGTCTATCATTTTTCCTGCTGTTTACCATGAACTCACATTTACGGATTTTCGTATTCTCCCACTGTTTCTTCCCAAGCATCTAGCTTCTCTTGGATTTCCTCCTCCTTGTTGCCCCTGACCAGGAGATCGTATGCAAACACCATTGCTTTCATCTTTCCTTCCTCGTTTCCCTGCTACCTAGGTCATTATGTCATCCACAATGAAGAGAAGAGGTGACAATGCACTGCCCTGCTTGAGCCCACACACTTGTTTGAACCATTCTGTTCTTCCTTCTCCCACTTTCACACAACTCATACTTCCACAATACATCTCCTTAACTCTGGTTACAGTCTCTTTTTTCACTCCCCTAATTTCAAGTGCTTCCCAAACCTTTTTCCTACACACACTTATTATACGCCTTTACTATATCTAGAAAGTCCATCAACAGGTCCTCCCCATATTCATAATGGTGCTCTTGAAGTAGCCTTATTGCAAATATGAGGTCCACTGTCGATCTTCCAGGTCGGAATCCATACTGTTCTTCTCTCATTTCCCTCTCGACTTTGGCTCGAATTCTACTTTCCAATATCTTCTCATATACTTTTTCACAGTGTGACATCAGCGTGACTCCTCTGTAATTTCTGCACTCATTTCTTGAATATTGGGACTATCAATCCTTTCTTCCAATCTTCTGGGGTCTTCTATTCCTTCCATCTCACTCGATAAAGCCACTGTTTTCCAATTTCCCCTGCTGCCTTCGCCATTTCCACACTCACTTCTTCCACCTCCTTTCATCTTGTTTATTCCACTTCTCTCCAAATCAGGTCCACCTCCAATTCTGTACTGCACTTTCCGTCTTATACTGTGCTGCCAACCTCATGTGCGTTTGCATTTAGCAACTCCTCAAAATACTCTCTCCACACTGTCACTGTCCTGTTGTGGATCTCATTTCCATTTTTGTCCACCATCACCACATCCTCTCTCAGACCTCTTCTCTTATTTTTGACCATCCCATATAGTACTTTTTTATTTCGTCTACTGTCCTCCTCCATCATCTCTGTCCACTTCGTCATCCACTTCTTCTTTTCCTCTGTGAGCAACATTGCTGCTTCTTTCTTATTTTGCTTCTAACCCTCTCTTGCAAGAGCCTTTCTTTCCTGAAACCACACTCTGAATGCTTTGTTCTTCCTCCTCACTGCTTCTTTTACTCTATCATCCCACCAAGGCCAAGGTGACTCCATACATCGCTTTCTGTTGCTTGTTCTTCCGCATACTGCAACTGCAGATTCATGGATATAATACCTATTTAAAATTTAATTCCCTCCCCCCCCCCGCCCTAACACACACACACACACACACACACAGAGAGATATTGTGAGTGAGAGAGAGAGAGACGGAGAGTGTTGCAGGAGGTGGGGTATCTATCCATCCCCACCATCATCGTCCGTATCTGGTTCAGCGCGGTGTGGACCGGAGAAAGTATTGAATTCAGGCCACGCCAGCACGACTACCTTGTCTTGAGACCACTCCTTCGTCAGTTTCCGTAGTGTAGTGGTTATCACGTGCGCCTCACACGCGCAAGGTCCCCGGTTCGATCCCGGGCGGAAACATTATTTTAAATTCCACAAGTAATTCCGTGTTATTGGCAGCGAGCGCAATAAATCCATATTACTATGTTGTTGTTGTTGTCGTCGTCGTTTCGTTCTCTGCAGTCCAAAGACTGGTTTGAAACAGCTCTCCATATTATTTTATTTGTGCAAGCCTCTTCATCTCTGAATAAGAAACCAGTCTACATATTTTTGAACATGCTGAATGTATATGTGTCGTCTAGTTACCCACCTGAAGGAATAACGTGACCTTTCTTTCCAGTGAATTCATACCTTCAAAGTACTACATGTTGCTTATGTATACATACTCAAGCCCACTTTGGAATCTTGCGGAAATTCCTTCGGGAAGGATTGATGATGATAATAATAATAATAATATTTTCCTCGTCTCGGCAGGAACTGATGCACTTTAGAATTCCATTTTCATTCAGGACAATACATAGAAAGAAACGAATCTCAAAGGTTTTGAAGCTCTGCAGTTTCCACTAATATACTGTACAAACCATCAATATCGATCTCTGTCATAGCATTTGAGTGGGCCTTAACGCCTACCGAAGTTAAATACTGGAGTACAATATTTATGATATCGTGTTAGACTTTCCTCATAAGTTACTATGATAATGGCGCCCTCTGCACTAGTAGAAATGTTAGAGAAAGAATATACAAAACCACGGGTCATCCAAAATGGCATCGTTCGTGTACGTGTATTTTATGTAAGCACAAGTACACTAGTCTGCGTTTAGATCAAAATTAGACCGGGTCTGCGCGAACGTAAACCCGTCTACCAACATTTATGCACCCGAGTTCCCCACAATTAGGGGAAATCGCAGGGGTCAGCCCAACCTAAGTCCAATGGAGGAGCCTCGTCCTGGAGGAACCGCCTTTTTTACCCGGAAGTTCACGCTTTTGAACATTTACTGTTTTATTTATACAGAAGAAAAAGGAAATCAATTTTTAATATGATAAGTAGTCTCAGCGAAGTAAATTGAGATTCATCGGGTACTTCAGAACGAAACGTCGACTGCAGTGCTGAGAACGTGGTCATCATTTAAATCTAAGTAATCGATACTGACTGGACCATTAGCCCGTGCAATATTACGATTGACAGTAGAAGGCCGCGCGAAATGGACGCATGGGCTAAGGCGTCATGCTAGGAACTAGGCGGCCGTTCCCGCCGGAGGTTCGAGTCTTACCTCGGGCATGTGTGTGTGTGTGTGTGTGTGTGTGTGTGTGTGTGTGTGTGTGTGTGTTTTTTACCCTTAGTGTAAGTTTCAGTATTTTTAAGTCTAGGGACTGATGATTTGGTCTGTTTTGTTCTTCATTAAATAAAGGCAATAAAAGTTTTATATACACAAATTACGCCAATTTATGATCGAAAGCGCTAAAGGAACTAAAAAAAACCTGATTTCAGGTTAGTACCTGATTATACCTAAATTTTTCAAAATCTAATTAAATAATATTGTTTATGACTAACATTCTCTCTAGGTCTTTACAGCTAAGAATTAAGAAAATATTTTATGGAAAATTGTAACTTTATAGTACTTACAATACCTAATGTCATGTTAAAACCTGATTGTACCTTGTTTATAAAAATCCTAAAAATACCTAATTTCGTTTTTCAATTTTAAATATCCAGTCAGAATTTCTATGACTAAAACAACTCTTCACATCTTTCGGGCTACTTAGAAAACAGTAATTGATAACTGGTTTGCTTGCAGCTAAAAATCTTATAAAAAGAGCAAACAATTTCCACCGACATTGATACATAAACTTTCAATATGCATTTTTGGTCTCTATTATCAAATCTGTAGAGTGTTCAGGTAAACCAGTCTACACGCAATTGCGACTAACAGAAGAGGTGACAAGCAATCAACTTCGTTCCAGGTTCTATTGGTACGTAAATCAACAGAATATGAGTGTGCGGTCCCATTGCGCTTAATATCATTTAAATACGCCCGGTGACATCTGTTAACATACAACGCTCATTCTTGGCATATAACATGCTATTAACAGACAAGAAAATCCGGAGAAAGTGTTAGTTATTTACTGTGACGGTAATTATGGACACGGGCAATAATATAATGTGGATATTTGTCAATCTGCATATCGTTATAGGCAAAAAATGTCAGATTTTGGCCACTGTTTTCTGATTTTTAAAACCTATTTTTGTACGTGATAGGACCTATATTAGATACCTAACTGAAGATTTTTAGAACCTAAAAGTCCGTTGAAGAAAGAAACAAAGCCAAACGGATAATTGCAGACTCCAAGCAGAAATCATGGGAAGACTTTGGAAGTAAGCTAGAAAGTCTGGGTCACGCCGCAAGAAAGCCACTTTAATTAGCAACCTTCGAAAGGGAGGCAAGAAGTAATTAACAAGTGTTTTGGACAGGTCAGGAAAGCTGCTAGTCAATCCTGTGGATGCCTTGAGAAGATGGAGGGAATATTTTGAAGAATTGCTCAATGTAGGTGAAACGTTCAATGATGAGTCAGATTTTCAGGTAGAATGGGATAAGAACGACGATGAAAACAGGATCTCATTTGAGGAAGTTGAGAAAATGGTCAGTAGATTACAGTGCAATAAAGCGGCTGGGTCGATGAAATTAAGCCGGAAATCGTCAAATACAGTGGAATATCAGGTCTCAAATGGTTACACAGGATAATTGAGAAGGCTTGGGAATCGGGACAGGTTCCGTCTGACTGGAGCAGGAAAGATTGTAACAACTATCGAGGTATTTCTTTAATTAGCGTTGTAGGCAAAATATTCTCAGGTATTGTTGAAAGGAGAGTGCGAGTATTAATTGAGGACAAGTTAGATGAAAATCAGTGTGAGTTTAGGCCTCTTAGAGACTGTCAGGACCAAATCCTTAGCTTACGGCGGGTAAGGGAAAAGTGCTATGAATGGAACAGGGAATTATATCTATGTTTCATAGATCTAGAAAAGGCTTATGACCGTGTTCCTAGGAGGAAGATACTGTCAGTTCTACAAGATTATGGTATAGGAGGCAAGCTTCTGCAGGCGATTAAAGGGCTTTACGTAGACTGTCAGGCAGCAGTTAGAGTAGATGGCAAATTAAGCTCATGGTTCAGGGTAGTTTCAGGGGTAAGACAAGGCTGTAACCTGTCACCACTTTTGTTCATACTATTCATGGATCATGTGTTGAAAACAGTAGACTGGCAGGGCGGGATTAAAATAGGTGAAAACAAAATACGCAGTCTCGCATATACGGAAGACTTAGTTGTAATTGCAGATTCAATTAAAAGGTTGCAAACTAATATTTCAGAGCTTAATCAGAGGTGCAAGGATTATGATATGAAGATCAGCATCTCCAAAATGAAAGTAATGTCTGTGGGAAAGAAATTTAAACAGATTGAGTGCCAAATAGGAATAGTTAGAACAGGTAGACAGTTTCAAGTACCTGGGATGTATTTTCTCACAGGATGGTAACGTAGTGAAAGAACTGGAATCGAGGTGCAGCAAAGCTAATGCGGTGAGTGCTCAGCTAAGATCTACTCTCTTCTGCAAGAAGGAAGTAAGTACCAAGACTAAGAAGTGCACCGCTCTATCTTTCGACCAACTTTGTTGTATGGGAGTGAAAGTTGAGTGGATACAGGTTACCTTGTTAAAAAGTTAGATGTTACAGATATGAAAGTAGCAAGAATGATGCAGGTACTAATACATGGGAACAAGGGCATGAGGGTGTCCATAATGAGGAAATCAAGGAAAAACTGCGAATGAACACCATAGATGAAGCAGTTAGAGCGAACAGACTGAGATGGTGGGGTCATGTTACACGCATGGGAGAAGCAAGGTTACCTAAGAGACTCATGAGCTCGGCAGCGGAGGGTAAGAGGAGTCGAGGTAGACCTTGAAGAAAATACTTAGATTCGGTGCAGAATGATTTTGAAGCAAAAGGCATAACATCAGACGAGGCATAAATTTTAGCATTCAATAGGGGATCATGGAGGAATTTTATTAGAGGTACTATGCTCCAGACTGAACGCTGAAAGGCATATCAGTCTCTAATGATGATGATGATGATGATGATGAAAAGGTGCCGGCCGCGGTGGCCGAGGGGACTGAGGTACTCCAGTCACGGTCTGCACGGCCACTACGGTCGCGGGTTCGAATCCTCCCTCGGGCATGGATATTTGTGCCGTCCTTAGGATTAGCTAGTTCGTAAGTAGTTTGTAAGTTTAGGGACTGATAACCCCGTAGTTAAGTCCCATAAGCTATACAAACATTTGAACATTTTTTGATGTAAAGTCCGAGGTCTACTGATGACCGTAGCAGTATGGTCCAATAGTACACAAGCAGCAGAAGGCGCCGTTGACTCTCTAGAGCAATCGTGACAGCTGGTGGTAGGAGCGGCTTGCTATCAGAGCAGTGGTCAAGTGGTGAGCTGCGGCGGTGACGCAACCAGAGGACAGACAGGCGACTTTATCGCGGCGCGGCGCTCTGCGTCATCGGGCGGGCCTCCGTTCGCATACCGGCCGCCTATAAATACCCCGGCGTCCAGCCCGCCGCTACGACACCAGCCTCGGCGCTCGACCGCCGTTAAACGCTAAGCGCGTCTACCGTTGACGATCGAGCATCGCGTGTCTGCCGAAACGTAAAGCACTCTTCTCTCAAAAAACCCGCAAAAATCAAGGAAAAAGCCATCATCGACATATATTCGGAACGGTCCCACACCAACTCTTACAAGAAAACCTACGGAAGTGTCATTCTCCGATTTTATTGAAAATTGAATATAATACGTGAAAAACTAAGGGACACGTATTTTTAGCGCCAATAATACATAGTTAAGGGGTGAAACGGTGCCTCCAGATTAGGGGCTCAAATTAAAAAAGATATTTGTTAACCGATTTTAATGATTTTTGCTATCAAAGTATCTACTGATGAAAGACGAGAATCGCCGTATGTACCGGGTGACCAAAAAGTCAGTATAAATTTGAAAACGTAATACGTCACGGAATCCTGAAAGTTTTTCACGAATGAACAAATGTTTGATTCCGCGATGAAATTCGGGATTCTCTGCCAAATTTACTGCTGCTGAATTGTCAAGTCGTAGAATTGGAATTTTGGACAGCCTTGTTGTTTCTCCGAACAGCCGAGGTGACCAAATGATCTCCTTGACAGCTTCATTTGCGGCAGCTAGTTTAGTTCATTTGTTGATCTTGCTACGATATTGCCCATGCTGCGTTGTTTATGACCATTCCAGATGTTGTTTTTGAACAGCCTCCAAAATCTGCATCACTGTAGAATTCCCAAGTCGTATCCTTTCCTTTTGATCTGTACGTGATCCCGTAGTAAGTCGTTCCTGCTACACAACGAAAAATCCTTTTTACTCTTAATACCGGGTGATCAAAAAGTCAGTATAAATTTGAAAACTTAATAAATCACGCAATAATGTAGCTAGACAGGTAAAAATTGACACACATGCTTGGAATGACATGGGGTTGTATAAGACAAAAAAAATTCAAAAAATGTCCGACAGATGACGCTTCATCTGATCAGAAAAGCAATAATTAGCATAACAAAATAAGACAAAGCAAAGATAATGTTCTTTACAGGAAATGCTCAATATGTTCACCATCATTCCTCAACAATAGCTGTAGTTGAGGAATAATGTGACCACTGTAAAGAATGGTGAGGCATTGGCGTCAGATGTTGTCTTTCAGCATCCCTAGAGATGCCGGTCGATCACGACACACTTGCGTCTTCAGTTAACCCCAAAGCCAATACTCGCACGGACTGAGTTCTGGGGACCTGGGAGGCCAAGCCTGACGAAAGTTGCGGCTGAGCACACGATCATTACCAAACGACGCGCGCAAGAGATCTTGCACGCGTCTAGCACTATTGGGTGGAGCACACACCCTGCTTAAAAATCTTACGTTCCAGCAGGTGTTTATCAGCCAGGCTGGGGACGATGCGATTCTGTAACATATCGGCGTACCTCTCACCCGTCATGGTAGCAGTTACAAAACCAGAATCACGAAGAAAAAAGGCCCGATAACTACAGATGTTTGGTTCTAATAAAACCCCATGTCATTCCAAGCATGTGTGTCAATTTTTACCTCTCTATCTACATTATTCCGTGATTTATTAAGCTTTCAAATTTATTCTCACTTTTTTATCACCCGGTATATTGGAAGGGGAGTGAAAATAAGGGAGTCAAGGCCCGAAAGAGAATAAGTTTTTGCTACAAAAATTAAGTTTGATTTAATCGAAGTAGACTCTATTGCAACTGTAAAAGGAAGGCAAATCAGGGAACACTTTTAGTTTATATATGACGGGTAAACTACACTTATAACGCCGAGCTCGATAGATACTGCCCATGAAACACCTTGTGAATCTATATTTTTGAACCGTTTCATCGCTTTGATGTACCGGTATTCAAAGTCGCTAAATCCGAATCTGAAATCAGATTCTCAAAATTCAATATGGCAGAGGCAGCATAGCGGACTAAAACTCGAAAAATGCTTGAATAGACAGTAACTCGACATGCGACATTCAAAATACTGTAAAAGCTACTTTTAAAATAATAGCGAATGAAAGGTGAATATAACATCTGATTTCATATTCGGATTGAGCGGCTTTAAATACCGGAATATTAAAGAGACGAAACAGTTCAAAAATAAAGGTTGGCAAGATGTTTCAGTGACTGTATCAAGTGAGCGCGGCAATATAAGGGTTGTGTACCCCTCATACGTGTTTCTCAATTAGCCCTCCTTCTGAAGTTTCAATAGATTGTACTTCGATTAAATCAAAACTAATTTTTGCAGCAAAACATTAGTCTCTTTCGGGGTAGCTGGTTCTCTAATTTTCACTCCCCCTCCATTATACGTAGGCCGATTTTCGTCTTATATCAAATCATACTTTCATAACAAAATTAATTGAAATCGCTTCATTAATCTCTAAGTCATAGCAGTTTCTCCATTTTAGCCCCCATTTGGGAAGGACCGTTTCACCCCTTAAATGCTTTTTAACGCCACTAAAAATAAAATAAAATATTACGTTTCCCTTAATTTTTCATGTATTATAACTTATTCAAATTTCAGAAAAATTGGAGAGTGACACTTCAGTGGGTTTACTTGTTAATAATGTAAGTATGGTCACACGCTTACCAAACATTTGTATTAAGATTTCCTTGCTAGGAAAAGCGTAGCTTGTTATTTAGAAAGAAGAATCGCTATCCGATGTAGAGGTAATATTGGCGTTTCATAGGCACTCATCGCCGGCCGCGGTGGCCGAGGGGACTGAGGCGCTCCAGTCACGGTCTGCACGGCCACTACGGTCGGGGGTTCGAATCCCCCCTCGGGCAAGGATATTTGTGCCGTCTTTAGTATTAGTTCATAAGTAGTTCGTAAGTTTAGGGACTGATAACCCCGTAGTTAAATCCCATAAGCTATACAAACATTTGATTTTTAGGCACACATCACGCACTACAGTAGCGCCACCTACAATCTCTATACGTAAAAAGGAGGAACAAACGGTCGTGTGGATGTACTTAAATTGTAATTTCGTGCGTTTGTTTTCCGTAATCAGTTCCAGTATGCTTTGCAGAACACATCGACTGTCTTTCGAGCATGTTTGAGTTCCTTATATCGATTGTTTCAACATATCAATCAAACCAGTACTAATACAGCAGTTTATTATGTACACTTGAAAATTACAGCTTTTCTATGTTTTTCTACATAGTTACCAAGCAGATTCTAGCACTTCTCATATCTTTTCACACTCTTTGAAATACCCTATGCATGAAACGTTACTGCCTGTGAAAAAAGCCAATCTGTCATGGTGGTCCGCCATTCTTTGACAAATGACAAGCACGCCGGCTTTAGGGTGGGGCGAACTGGGCTGACGCCCAGGGTCGCCAACGCATCTCTAAATATAAACACCGCTACTGTAATATCACTATTACAATTTACAATGACCCATTTTGCTGAAATAAACTATTATTCCGTCTTATTCAACATCCATTAATAGTCTCACAAATGCGCGCTGAATTCATGGTAGCGCCATCTCTCGTTCACCACAGAAAATAACTGTCGGTCAAACTGCAAGAAATACGGACTCTGAAATACACATTACACTATGATTTAATTAATACGAATAGATTTATATCTAAAAATTTTCAATCGAAGAACAGCTGCCAACATGCGAAACTTAGAAGTAGTTTTCCTAGAGTAGTAAAACAATTTAAGTCACTAAATAAAAACAAATCTTCCGTGCCAGATTGTATACCAACTAGATACATCTCAGAGTATGCTGATGCAATAGCTCCGTACTTAGCTATAATTTACAACCGATCACTCAGCGAAAGATCTGTACCCAAAGACTGGAAAGTTGCCCAAGTTACTCCAATATTCAAGAAAGGCAATAGGAGTGATCCCCAAAATTACAGGCCAAACTCATTTTGTAGGGGAGGCGAAAAAAATATTACCTTTCATTGGTAGAACGCTTCGAAGATGTACCAGCTCCACCAAAGAGACTGCCTTTATGGTATAATATTTTGGGATAACTCTTCAAGTCAATCAAAAGTCTTCAGAGTCCAAAAACGTGTAATACGTATTATTTGTGGAGTAAATTCACGGACGTCTTGTAGAAGCCTCTTCAAAGAACTGGGTATATGAACTACTGCCTCTCAGTATATTTATTCCTTAATAAAATTTGTCATAAATAATATATCCCTTTTCCCAACAAACAGCTCAGTTCAGACATACAATACTAGGAATAAAAATGATCTACACAAGTACTTAAAAGCACTTACTTTAGTTCAAAAAGGGGTCCACTCTTCAGGAACACACATTTTCAATAATTTACCATCAAGTGTAAAAAATTTAGCTACAAATAAAGATCAGTAAATTTCTAAATTGTACCAAATGATGCATGCACTCCTACTATTTTAAGTATTATTATATTATCAGCAAAAAAAACTTAAAAATTAAAATTTATGTATATGTATTTATATTATAAGTGTATGTATTTGTATTTATATTATCTATTATTCAACTTGTAAATTTTGTTTCTTGACATGTTCCACATCCACAAGGATCCCCTCAACATGGATCTACGGAACGAATAACTAATCTAATCTAATCTAATCACACTTATGCGTCCTCTCCTCGAGTACTGTTGCACCTTGTGGGCCGCGGTGGAGTAGCCGAGCGGTCTAAAGCGTCTCGCTGCGGAACGCGCGGTTGCTCGCCGTGGAGGTTCGAGTCCTCCCTGGGGCATGGGTGTGTGTGTTGTCCTTAGGTTAGTTAACCTAGATTTAAGTAGTTTGTAAGCTACGGACTGATGACCACGCAGTTTGGTCCGATAGAATTACAAACATTTGAACATTTGATTTTGCCCCTTGTGGGACCCTCACCAGGTGGGGCTGACTGATGACATTGAGAAGGTTCAGAGAAGAGCAGCTCGTTTTGTTTTGTCACGTTACGAGGGGGGGGGGGGGGGGAGCGTCACGGAAATGTTGCACGAATTGGGGTGGAAATCATTAAAAGATAGACGTTATTCATTGCGGCGTGATCTATTTGGGAAGTTTCAATCACCGACTTTTACTTCTGAATGTGAAAATATTTTGCTAGCACCCACCTACTTAAGGAGACATGACCATACCGATAAAATAAGAGAAATCAGATCGAAAACGGAACGATTTAGGGTTTCTTTCTGCCCGCGCGCTATTAAAGAATGGAACGGTAGAGAAAAGTTATGAATGTGGTCAATGAACCCTCTGCCAAGCACTTAAATGTGATTTGCAGAGTATCTATGTAGATGTAGATGTATAGCAATTAATAGATCATGCAGTGCATGCACTGAATTCATGGAAAATAGTCTCCTAAGGCACTGCAATAATACAGCGCCACACGACATTTGCACACTGCATATGTTGGCAGTGCAACGATTTCCACTCACATGTCAATAATTGTCATTAAGAGTCGGAAACAAAGATCATGTTTTCGTGGCGAAACGAGTGTCGTGTCTGTGAATACATTTTTTCTGGTAAGCCTGAAAAATATTTTTATCCTTTACTTCAGGTTCATTTTCTAGTTACGTCTAAAGATAGTCGATTTTCATATCGTGAATAAATGTTTTGCAAATGTAAACATAAGCTTATTAATATATAAATAATAAAACTTTTAAGAGTGCAGTTTCAGAGCATATTAAATAAGAGTGAACTAATTCAACATCAAAATTATCCTCACAGAAACTTAAAATATGAGCACCGATAAACCAGATCCTGTCAAGTTTGAAGCGAGTGGCGTTACAAGATTTGTTTGGGCGAAACATCACAGTAGACGAATTTTACCGTGAATTGTGTGTGGTTTTTTAAGGTCCAAACAATACGAGTGAGGGTTATTGTTGTAGTGGTCTTCATTCCGCAGATTGGTTTGATGCTGCTGTCCACGCTACGCTGTCCTGTGCAAGCCTCTTCGTCTGTTGGGAGAATGAGAACGGCAACCTACATCCATTTGAGTCCGCTTACTGTACTCAACCCTCGGTCTCCCTCTACGATTTTTACCCCACAGACTTCCTTCTAATGTTAAGTTGACGATTTCTTGATGTCCCAGATTGCGTACAGCCAACCTATCCGTTCTCTTAGAATACTCAGAAACACCTTTCCTCCCTAATTCTGTGTTAAGCACCTCTTCATTAGTTACGTGATATACCCACTTAATCTTCATCGCTATCTCATTTGAGATCTACGAGCGTGTTTCGACCACAATTTAACATCTCCTCGTTCTTTGGAACACGCGAAAACAATTTTTCTGAAGTTTTGTAGATGTATTTGTACAGTGCCGTGCAACGGAATGTTTTTAGACAATTTTCCACAACGTTAATGCCGAAACAATGTATCACTGTTGTATGCGTCCTCAATGCTGGGACAATAGCAACAGTATGCTGAACAGTTACGTAATAGGCAACACAGCGGGATTTCAAATCATTTGGATTTTATTTCCGATTTTTCTTCTTTGTAAAATACTTAAATTCGCAAGGAAAATAACATACTATGAGCATAGGATGACGTAATTAACAATTTAAGGCGACATCTAGAAAACGGTCAAATACCCTGTTGCAGAGCACTTCGCGGATTAGCAGTGCGTACTGGAGCGCCGTGTTGCGGTGCGCGCGGCCGTTCGCCGTCGGGAGTTCGAGTCCCCCCTAGGGCATGGGTGCTTGTGTTGTCCTTAGGTTAGTTTAACTTAGTTCAAGTAGTTTTTAAGCTACGGACTGATAACCTAAAAGTTAAGTGCGATAGATTTACAAACATTTGAAACGTAGAGCACTTCCAGGTTCACTGTTTGTATAATATAATGAGATGAACTACCGGGAGACCCAGAAGTCTTAACATTTGGAGAGCCAACACTTCTCAGGAATGTAGGTATAGTGGTTAAGTTTGAAGAACAAGCTTGGAATGACATGGTGTTTTATGAAGCCCAAAAGGTGTACAAAATGGGCAGCAGTTGACGCTGAATGTGATACAAAAAAATAGACGCTGTAACAGTTTGTGAGCAAAGACGGCTGTCTTTACAACAAATGCTCGACATGTCTGTCGTCATTCATCAACAGAACCTGTAGTCAAGGAAAAAGTTATGAGAAAAGCTGTGTAGTACACCAGCAGTTATCCAGAGAAATTGCGTCCCTAAAGAGGCCCGACGATCGCAATAGACTTGCGACTTCAGACAATCCCACAACTGTTAATCAAACACCTTAAGGTTTGGGAATCCAGCACGTCACGTGACGATGCAGCAAGAGATCTTCACGAGACGATGTGCAAGAGAAATAAATCTTTCACGCATGTAGCAATATGGAACGGAACGCGATCTTGCATAAAAGTCGTACTTTCCAGCGGGTGTTTATCGATTCTGTAACACATCGGCGTACCTTGAACCAATCACGATCTAGCAAAAGTGTGCAAAACACACTGCAATAAATGAGGATGTTCTAATCAGCTACATTTTTGTCGTGTTGACTAGCTGAAAACCCGGCGTTTCTCGGGCATTAATTTATTCAGCCCATCTCGTTCTTGTGTCCCCTCTCACCACTCCCATCTTTTAGCCCGTCTCCCCTCTCTATTAATCTCCTACACCCTACATATCTACCAACAATCATGGTGAGTTGTGAACCGGTGAAAACGTGCCTACTTTCAAGCTGATTCGTCACATGGAGTTGAAATCTGATCTAAAGTAACCTCCGCCATGCGCCATACGAAATCTAATGTAGGCAAAAATGTTCAAAGTTTTCTAAACTTAAGGGACCAAACTGTTGAGGGCATCGGTCCCTAGACTTACAAACTACTTAAACTACATACACATCCATCCCCGAGGGAGGAATCGACCTCCGACGGGATCGGCTGCGCAATTCGTAATATGGCGGCCCCCAAGACTGCGTGGCCATTCCCGCGCGGATTGGTATAGGTAGTGATCTTCCTCTTGTTTTGAAGGTTGTCTGTGCAAAATTTCTTCAACATCGGATTAAAACTGTAGATTTTCACGAGGTTCGTAAGTAAAGTACCTTTCGCCATGCAGCATATGAAATTTTATACAGACAGTCACATTCTGTTGTTTTGAACGTCAAGCATGCAACATTTAATCAAGATCGATTTTGTGAAGGTCCGCAGGTAAAGTACCCTCCATTGCGCACCACGTCCTGAATTATGTGTCGGAGGTGGTTCTTACTCCTTGAGCAATTGTCACCTCACGTAAGGAATAGGGGAACCAAATTTGGTTGAAATCTGTTCCGTGGTTTAGGACGAGAAGTGTAACATTGTCGCGTGATGCAGCAGTTTTTTGCGCATTTCTTTGTTTATGAAGCTAATTCATTAACTATGTGTCGTACAGTGATACGCCTATAACCATCGCAAAAGTGCAGGCAACATGTTGACAGATTTTCATTGCAATCGGATGAACAGTAAGGCAGCGCATAAAATACTAGTATGAACCAACAAAACTTCATTTTTATACATTAGATGAAAACATTAACAAAATATCCGTTACGGGAAAAGAGTAAGTGTAATGAAAATCCCACGACAGGATGTTTTACCAGCAATTACAATTATGCCAAGATAAAAAAATATATATTTATTTCTTTTGACGAAATGTTTCCGCACACTGAAGTACCATCCTCTGATCTACGGAAAATGAAGTAAAATGTATACAGATGCCTAAAACTTAACATTGATAACAAAAAAATGTTCAAATGTTTGTAAATCTTATGGGACTTAACTACGGGGTCATCAGTCCCTAAACATACGAACTACTTATGAACTAGCTAACACTAAGGACGGCACAAATATCCATGCCCGAGGGGGGATTCCAACTCCCGACCGTAGTGGCCGTGCAGACCGTGACTGGAGCGCCTCAGTCTCCTCGGCCACCGCGGCCGACCATTGATAACAATATTTCACAAATCAATCACAAACCTGTTATCTTAGAGAATTATGCCTTTTCCATGTGCTCGACATAGCTATTGTCAGTGCAGATAAGCTAACATAACCCATGAGTTAGTGTTAGTAGTTTCAGATGGTTGTATACTACGTAAATGTTATCCCTCATGTATTGTTTTAAGGTAACGAATAGGTGACAATACATATACTTAAAAACGTACTTAGTTACTTTCCGACCATATGTACATACTGATGTTGAGGTATAATGTTAGTTCAAAAATGTTCAAATGTTTGTTAAGCTTATGGGACTTAACTACGGGGTCATCAGTCCCTAAACTTACAAACTACTTATGAACTACTTACGAACTAGGACGGCACACATATCCATGCCCGAGGGGGGATTCGAACCCCCGACCGTAGTGGCCGTGCTGACCGTGACTGGAGCGCCTCAGTCACCTCGGCCACCGCGGCCGGCTATAATGTTAGTCATAACATATATATATATATATATATATATATATATATATATATATATATATATATATATATATATATACTTTTTACTTATTAGTATGTGAAAATGTTTTAAGATTTATTTTTAATATTTACGAGCGTGGTGGAACTGTGCATTCTAAAGTACCGCTTTGGCAGCTGCTGTTGTTCTTTTACGAAGGTGAATTTTTGCTCTCAAAGATGAGCTTTCAGCAGATACGAGAAGTAATACAGTATTTAATAATACGTAGCTATGATAATGGCGTATAACATTTTAAGAAAATGAGGGTAACTTATCTATGTTTTTAAGAGATGAAAGCGTGGCATAAGTAGCACACTCCACGCCAAATGTAGGTATCTTTGATGAACTTGCATCGCCTTTAGCCAGTCTTATGAAGTCGCTCTGACAGGCAGCAGCATAAAAATAATGGTGTATTTTATTGTATACTAGCTGAAAACCCGGCATTGCCCGGGTATTTATTTATTTATTCGAGCCTTGAGTTAGTACTTTACCTGTCCACTCTCTCTGTCCATCTCCTTTTTCTAAAAACATGTTACATTCACCAGAAATTACACGTAAAAATGCACTCGTTTCGAAGAATCGAATCACTAAATTCAACAATAATGACTGTAATATCACAGATCGATCACTTGTTGTGGCATCACGTTTCGCTGTATGTAACCTCCTTGCTATAGATTCGCAAACGTCATTGCTGGCCTTCAGTCCGAATTTTTTAAATAATTTGACTACTTTCAACCGCAATATCTTCCACCCCCTTATAGCTATCGGCATGGAACTGTTTACGGTGTACAATGGAAGACTTCGGACAACAATTACACACAGACCATTCGTTTGCGTTCTGTAGTTTTCGCTGCAGAGCGAAATATTAACACACACACGCACGTAGAATTTTATATACACCGATAACATTTGATCCCAATATAGTTCACCCTTTTATCATTATCAACCCTCAAGCAACAATGCAACCAATAAAACCATTTTCAAAGAGCAAATATAATTTTCAAACAGTCATTATTGTTCCGCATTTCGCGTTATATTCTTCAGATTACTAAATATCTATCAGATCGCTATAAAACCGTGCCTAAAACATTCCTCAGGTATGAATTAGCAACTGTACAAATATTTAAGTATCTGCGTCTTGTCGGTCGGACGAGATAAACGTACACCGAACAGACATTCCCATTAATATATATAGATAAATACCCATCCGATCGCCATAAAACCGTGCCTAAAGCCATCCCCGGGTAGACTTTAGTAACTGTACAAATTTTTATGTAGCGTATGATGCATTAAATTACAAAGTAACACACAAAATACCGTACCTTACACATATTACGAAAATTTGAAGCTCAGATTTTTGAATCTAGTTCTTTGATCCACTCCACCGCTTTGGGGGTAACCAGGTTCAGCTCCTCTAGATTTCGAGGAAACTACATGTTTCATTGTTTGCGGAGTGTTAGCATGGTCACAAAATGGGCTGTCTGTCCAGCCCCATTTATGAAAAATGGAGGCAGTTCTTCCAACGCCACATCTAATAAGCTGAAGCCTGCTCCATGTATATCTAGGCGGACAAAATCTATTGAGTTTCACTGTTGGATACTCAACTATCAGGATACCCTGTGGGGTATAAGTTGTCCATTCATGCCACCAGTTGTCTTTAGGATTGAAATGGTTGCTTAGCAATGCCATGGGAGAGTTACATGCTGGTCTGCGGGACTTCAAGCTGGTTCACATTCTCATAAATCGGCACTTTCCGCACACTGAGGTTTCATGTTCTGGTTTATGGAAAAAAGGAGCGGTACATATGCCTGAAACATAACATTGATAACAATATTTCACAAAGCAATCACATACCTGGAATCATAGAGCATTATGCCTTTGTTGCAGTGCTCGACATAGTTGTTGTCTGTGCAGATGGTGGGTCAAACCTTATAAAATGAATAAAAAATATCTATATCTATAAATGTGAATGTCTGTTCGGCGTACGTCTATCACGTGTGAACCACAAGACATGAAGAGCTAAAAATTTGTACAGTTACTAAAGTCTACCCGGGGATGGCTTTAGGCACGGTTTTATGGCGATCGGATGGGTATTTATCTATATATATTAATGGGAATGTCTGTTCGGTGTACGTTTATCTCGTCCGACCGACAAGACGCAGATACTTAAATATTTGTACAGTTGCTAATTCATACCTGAGGAATGTTTTAGGCACGGTTTTATAGCGATCTGATAGATATTTAGTAATCTGAAGAATATAACGCGAAATGCGGAACAATAATGACTGTTTGAAAATTATATTTGCTCTTTGAAAATGGTTTTATTGGTTGCATTGTTGCTTGAGGGTTGATAATGATAAAAGGGTGAACTATATTGGGATCAAATGTTATCGGTGTATATAAAATTCTACGTGCGTGTGTGTGTTAATATTTCGCTCTGCAGCGAAAACTACAGAACGCAAACGAATGGTCTGTGTGTAATTGTTGTCCGAAGTCTTCCATTGTACACCGTAAACAGTTCCATGCCGATAGCTATAAGGGGGTGGAAGATATTGCGGTTGAAAGTAGTCAAATTATTTAAAAAATTCGGACTGAAGGCCAGCAATGACGTTTGCGAATCTATAGCAAGGAGGTTACATACAGCGAAACGTGATGCCACAGACTATATCTTTGGTCTATGCGTACTACAATGTTTTCAGCTCTTTCTCTGTAAGGATAACCATACGAATAAGGAAATATAACAATAAATAAATATAGCAGTAAAGAAGAAATTTATTTTAATACATCTCTTTAAAAAAAATCAATTTTCGCGCATAACAACAAGTGATCGATCTGTGATATTACAGTCATTATTGTTGAATTTAGTGATTCGATTCTTCGAAACGAGTGCATTTTTACGTGTAATTTCTGGTGAATGTAACATGTTTTTAGAAAAAGGAGATGGACAGAGAGAGTGGACAGGTAAAGTACTAACTCAAGGCTCGAATAAATAAATAAATACCCGGGCAATGCCGGGTTTTCAGCTAGTATACAATAAAATACACCATTATTTTTATGCTGCTGCCTGTCAGAGCGACTTCATAAGACTGGCTAAAGGCGATGCAAGTTCATCAAAGATACCTACATTTGGCGTGGAGTGTGCTACTTATGCCACGCTTTCATCTCTTAAAAACATAGATAAGTTACCCTCATTTTCTTAAAATGTTATACGCCATTATCATAGCTACGTATTATTAAATACTGTATTACTTCTCGTATCTGCTGAAAGCTCATCTTTGAGAGCAAAAATTCACCTTCGTAAAAGAACAACAGCAGCTGCCAAAGCGGTACTTTAGAATGCACAGTTCCACCACGCTCGTAAATATTAAAAATAAATCTTAAAACATTTTCACATACTAATAAGTAAAAAGTATGCTCTATGATTCCAGGTATGTGATTGCTTTGTGAAATATTGTTATCAATGTTATGTTTCAGGCATATGTACCGCTCCTTTTTTCCATAAACCAGAACATGAAACCTCAGTGTGCGGAAAGTGCCGATTTATGAGAATGTGAACCAGCTTGAAGTCCCGCAGACCAGCATGTAACTCTCCCATGGCATTGCTAAGCAACCATTTCAATCCTAAAGACAACTGGTGGCATGAATGGACAACTTATACCCCACAGGGTATCCTGATAGTTGAGTATCCAACAGTGAAACTCAATAGATTTTGTCCGCCTAGATATACATGGAGCAGGCTTCAGCTTATTAGATGTGGCGTTGGAAGAACTGCCTCCATTTTTCATAAATGGGGCTGGACAGACAGCCCATTTTGTGACCATGCTAACACTCCGCAAACAATGAAACATGTAGTTTCCTCGAAATCTAGAGGAGCTGAACCTGGTTACCCCCAAAGCGGTGGAGTGGATCAAAGAACTAGATTCAAAAATCTGAGCTTCAAATTTTCGTAATATGTGTAAGGTACGGTATTTTGTGTGTTACTTTGTAATTTAATGCATCATACGCTACATAAATTGGTAAGTATGCAAAACCCGGCCGTCAATATATACCGGATGATCAAAAAGTCAGTATAAATTTGAAAACTTAATAAATCACGGAATAATGTAGATAAAAATTGACACACATACTTGAAATGATATGGGGTTTTATTAGAACAAAAATAAATAAATAAAGTTCAAAAAATGTTCGTGGAAGGTGATTCTGGTTTTGTAACTGCTACCGTGACGAGTGAGAGATACGCCGATATCTTACAGAATCACATCACCCCCAACCTGACTGATCTCCTGGAACGTATGATTTTTATGCAGGATGGCACTCCACCCCATATTACTAGACGCGTGAAAAATCTCTTGCGCGCGTCGTTTGGTGATGATTGTGTGCTCAGCCGCCACTTTCGTCATGTTTGGCCTCCCAGGTCCCCAGACCTCAGTCCGTGCAATATTATTTGGGGTTACTTGAAGTCGCAAGTGTATCATGATCGACCGACATCTCTAAGGATGCTGAAAGACAACATCCGACGCCAATGCCTCGCCATAACTCCGGACATGCTTTACAGTACTGTTCACATTATTCCTCGACTACAGCTAATGTTGAGGAATGATGGTGAACATATTGAGCATTTCCTGTAACGAACATCATCTTTGCTTTTTCTTAATTTGTTATGCTAATTATTGCTTTTCTTATCAGATGAAGCGCCTTCTGTCGGACATTTGTGATTTTTTTTTTTTTTACATTATTCCGTTATTTATTAAGTTTTCAAATTTATACTGTCTTTCTGATCACCCGGTATATATGGTCTTGGCATAATTTTGACTTGCATTTAAAAGAAGATCGCCGATCCGAAACAAGAGCAAATTAAGTGGAATAGAGATTTTAATACCTGATGGAAGAGGTAACATCGAAGATATAAAAACATCCACTGTACTTCCTTTTACTATTCTGCAAGACTATGTATGTGCACGATTTTTGTTTTGTGACTACGTATGGCAAATCACCTTTCTCATTATGTAAGTTCCATTGGCCTCGTTCTGTTGTTATTAAAATCGGTAGTTTAGTTACCATGTTGACGTATTAATATTATGATTTTGAAATGAGTCAGTGTGTCCTCTAAACCCCCAGACCTCGCTCCGTACGTCCACTTGGTACGCTGTGAATAACTGAGCTGTGCCTGGACCAGGGAACAGCAGAGAGCTGCTGGCTGGTCCGTTCAGCGGGCCTCGTCTAATTCCGGACGCCCCTGGCCTGCACTGGTGAGCACGCACTCGCGACCCTCGCGACAGACTGACGTGCCACTCATCCTGCCCAACTGGCAGCGGAGCTACCACCCACACTCGCCAAAGAAACATTATTATGACAGCTCAGAAATGTTCAAATGTTTGAAAATCTAAGGGACTTAACTACGTTGGCCATCAGTCCCTAAGCTTACATCCACATCTACATAGATACTCTGCAAATCACATTTAAGTGCCTGGCAGAGGGTTTATTAACCACTTTCATAACTTTTATATACCGTTCCATTCTCTAATAGCGCGCGGGAAGAAAGAACACCTAAATCGTTCCGTTTTCGATCTGATTTCTCTTATTTTATTGGGTTGGTCATGTCTCCCTAAGTAGTTGGGTGCTAGAAAAATATTTTTACATTCAGAAGTAAAAGTCGGTGATTGAAACTTCGCAAACAGATCACGCCGCAATGAATAACGTCTTTTATTTAATGATTTCCAGCCCAATTCGTGCAACATTTCCGTGACGCTTTCCCCCCCGTAACGTGATAAAACAAAACGAGCTGCCCTTCTCTGAACCTTCTCAATGTCTTCCGTCAGCCCCACCTGGTGAGGGTCCACAAGGGGCAACAGTACTACAGGTAGAGGACGCACAAGTGTGATGTAGGCAGTCTCTTTGGTGGAGCTGGTGCATCTTCGAAGCGTTCTGCCAATGAAACGTAACCTTTGATTCGCCTTCCCCACAATATTTTCTGTGTGTTCTCTCCAGTCAAAGTTGTTCGTAATTGTAGCTCCTAGGTATTTGGTAGTATTTACGACCTTAAGGTTTGACTGATTTATCGCGTAATTGAAGTTCAGTGGATTTCTTTTAGTGGTCATGTGTATTACTTCACACTTTTCTTTATTTAGTGTCAATTGCCAATTTTCGCACCAAGTAGAAATTTTGTCTAAATCGCTTTGCAGTTGCTTTTGATCCTCTGTTGACTTCACTAACCGATAAACGACAGCATCATCCGCGAACAGTCTAAGGGAGCTATTAAGATTCTCTCCTAAATCGTTTATAAACACGAGGAAGAGTAGGGGACCTATAACGCTTCCCTGTGGAACGCCAGATATCACTTCTGTTTTACTCGATGACTTACCGTCAATTACAACGAACTGTGCCCTTTCTGATAGGAAATCGTGAATCCAATCGCACAATTGGGGAGATATTCCATAAGCACGCAATTTCATTAGAAGCCGCTTGTGGGGTACAATATCAAAAGCCTTCCGGAAATCCAGAAATATGGAATCGATTTGAGATCCCTTGTCGATGGCACTTAACACTTCATGTGAATAAAGGGCAAGCTGTGTTTCGCAAGAGCGATACTTTCTGAATCCGTGTTGACTATTGGTTAATAGGTCATTCTCTTCGAGGTAGTTCATAATATTCGAACAAAGTATATGTTCCAAAATCCTACTGCAAATCGACGTCAATGAGATAGGCCTGTAATTTTGGGGATCACTCCTATTGCCTTTCTTGAATATTGGAGTAACTTGGGCAACTTTCCAGTCTTTGGGTACAGATCTTTCGCTGAGTGATCGGTTGTAAATTACAGCTAAGTACGGAGCAATTGCATCAGCATACTCTGAGAGGAATCTAGTTGGTATACAATCTGGCCCGGAAGATTTGTTTTCGTTTAGTGATTTAAGTTGTTTTACTACTCCAGGAACATCTACTTCTAAGTTTCGCATGCTGGCATCAGTTCTTGGATTGAATACTGGAGTGTTCACTTCGTCTTCTTTGGTGAACGAATTTCGGAAAGCTGTGTTTAGTAATTCTGCCTTAGCAGTACTGTCGTTGGTACTATTACCATTGCTATCGCGTAGTGAAGGTAATGTTTGTGTTTTGCCGTTAGTGTACTTCACATATGACCGGAATTTCTTTGGATTTTCTGCAAGATTACGAGACAGGATTTCGTTGTGGTAACTACTATAGGCTTCTCGCATTGATGTCCGCGCTAGGTTGCGTGTTTCAGTAAAAGATTGCCAGTCTTGTGGATTCTGATCTTTTTAAATTTTGCATGCGTTTTTCTTTGTTTCTGCAACAGTGAACTGACCTGTTTTGTGTACCACGGTGGGTCAGCCCCCTCTTTTATTAATTTATTTGGCATAAATCTCTCGATTACTACTGATATTGTGTCTTTGAAAGTAAGCCACAACTGATCTACACTCGCATTTTTAATTTTGAAAGACTGGAGACCATCACTCAGGAAAGCGTGAAGCGAATTTTTATCTGCTTTATTGAATAGATATATTTTTCGTTTATTTATTGTGCATTTGGGAATTTCGACATTTAGTCTCGCTACTACAACTCGATGTTCGCTAATCCCTGTATTTGTTTTGATGCTCTTTACTATCTCCGGATTATTTGTTGCTAGGAGATCAAGGGTATTTTCGCAACCACTTACTATTCTAGTGGGTTCATGAACTAACTGTTCGAAGTAGTTTTCAGAAAAAGCATTCAGAACTAGTTCGGACGATGTTTTATATTTGCCGCCGCTTTTGAATACGTAATTATGCCAACATATCGAGGGTAAATTAAAGTCGCCACCGATTATAACAGTATGCTTCGGATACCTATTTGAAATGTGATTCAACCTTTCTTTGAACATTTCGGCAACCGCATCGTCTGAGTCAGGGGGCCGATAAAAAGATCCAATTATTAATTTATTCCGGTTGTCAGGTATAACCTCTACCCAAAACAACTCACAGGAAGTATCTGTCTCAATTTCGCCGCAGGATAAACCGTTTGTAACAGCAATAAACACACCACCCCCTTTTTTATTTATTCTATCCTTTCTGAAGACCATTTGGCCCTTTGAAAAAATTTCGCCGAACTTATCTCAGGCGTCAGCCAGCTTTCAGAACCTATAACGATATGTGCCTCAGTACTTTCTATCAGCGCTTGGAGCTCTGGAACTTTCCCAATACAGCTACGACAATTTACAATTGTTATACCAATGGTTTCTAGATCTGCTTTCTTCCTGTGTCTGACCTGCCCCCTTTGAGATTGAAACCCATTTTGTGTGTTCCCGAGGCCCTCTAACCTAAAAAACCGCCCAGTCCACGCCACACAGCCTCCGCTACCCGTGTAGCCGCTTCCTGAGTATACTTTACTACTTTAACTTATGGAAAGGACAACACAAACACACATGCCCGAGGGAGTACTCGAAGCTCCGACGGCGAGCACAGCGCGCTCCGCAGCAAGGCGCCTTAGAACGGTCGTCCGATCCACCGTGGCTGACGGCGTAGAAATGCCATTACGACTTAATATCTTTCTAGGGTTCACACTGCTTTGGCACAAACCTGTAAAGTTATGTTCACGTATTGTGTGTTCTTTGAACGACATTATCTTTACAAATACCAGGTGGCTACACTTTTTTAATCAAACAATATATTAATGTATCCATTAAGTCACGGTGGCCTAACATCGGAGCACTGCTGTTGTTTTTTTGTACTGCTCCTGTTCATTCTACCCAAACCGGATGGCCGATTTAAGATACCTTTTCTGACTTTGTAACCTTAATTTCTGTTATTTTAGAAGCAAGTAGACACGACAGGAAAGTTAATAATTGATTTCTTAAAATTTGGTTGGCATAATAAGCTAACCAACCAAACTTTAGTAACAATAGAGTTTCTCGCATGATGAAATTTTGAACATGATCAGAATAGTACATTTTCGTAAACAATCCATATTTAGTGTCAATAATTTGATGCTGCACAACAAACTAATATCTAACCATAGTACAGTTCTTTCTGAAAACGTATATGTCTCTCCATATTTGCACACTGAATAATTTGCCTGACTGAGCTAGTTGAAACAAATATTCTGTGCCGAACATGACACTCCGAGAACTTACTCAAGAAGGAGGGAAGGTAGCGAGAACGAATTTCCTGCTCAAAGCATATGCTTAGAATTTTTTATTCGTACGAGAATGAGAACTTCGAATGTTCTCTCAGAATCTACTCCGGAGCATGTGCTCTTCCTTATTCATACGGCACCTTGTTAGGCCAAATGATGATCTACCTGATGGAGGAGTAGCGGCCCCGATCGAGAAAACGACACAACGGGGGGCGTTGACCACGTCTGCCTCCATACCGCATCCGTTGACGCTGAAGCCTGTAGGACGGAGTTTAGTTTATAGTCTGGTCTTAGAGAAAGGGGGTATCTTTATGCATGGTAAAGCCACCACTCCTGTGAGGCTGAAACTTGACGTTAAACGATAGAGTTCCTGACTGGTCAATAGGCCATTATCCTATTATCCATGAAAACTTTCTGTGGCTCCAGAACTTAAATCAAGGGCAACAGAAGAAAACATTATCTGTGTAACTTGTAACGTGAGAAAGTAGGCCTGTAAGTACATGGTAGGACAAAATGACGCAACTGGGATGGACAACCAAAGCATGTAACACAAATAAATGGGTGAGACTTGAGGAGCAGGCTGAACAATAATAAGGACAGTACCATACGAGGGATATGCCGAAAGTTTTTAGCAGGCCATAAACCGTAAGGCGGAGGACAATGGGGTTGTTTTCATTCGAAAGTGCAATGTTTTTCGACCTTGGGACGTGCGCGCGCAGCCCCTGGCTAACGGGGATCCCCACCCCCCCACAGCGCGGTAAGAAAGCACCGGCTGAGTCAGAGACGGTGCAGGATGGAGATGTCGCGCAGCGACTTTCGCGCCATGATTTTTTTACGATTATAAAAAGGGTTGCAGTGCCGAAGAATGCCCTTCTTCTTTGCTGCGTGTCTTTGGTGAAGCTTGCCCTTCTAGGGCCACAGTTGGAAATTGGTTTCGCGAGTTTTCAAGGCGTCGACATTCAGTTGAAGATGAACCTCGTCCCGTGTAGTGGGACAGATTATTGTCTCCGCTACATATCTCATGTCAGCTTAGTTTGTGCAGAATAACTTGCTTATATTTGTGTTCTTAAATGTTTAATATTATATGATTCTTAAAGAAGTTTTTTTGTATGTTTTTTTTTAAGTTTTATGTGCTGTGAGGCGATTCAACCTACGAGGGCAACATCTTCGACGCTGATTCCAAGGAGTAAATACCCGGCCACATCAAGTCCCAGGTCGACGGTGACGAAGCAAGAAGATGTTGATATCTGCGGTTGTTGTAGCAAGAGTTGACATTATTATCGAAGTTTTATGTTAAAACAACAAAATTTTTAAACGTCAGTTCCCTTTTGTCTGTCAGTGACTACATATGTAAAGTCATAGAAAGCAATAAATGTTTTGTGTTTAAACTTGACGAAAGCGTCAGAGTACATCATTTATGAAGAATTATTTTACGATAGCTAATATATTAATGAAACGAGGAGATGATTTAATTTAAATATTCTTCAATCTGAAGGAAGATTTATTTATGAATTTTTATTGGTGGGAAAGTTACGTCAAGAAGACTTCGATTAATGTTTTTTTTTTAGAACTTTGGTTAATCGATCATACACATCGATCGATAATCATTGAAGAAATATTATTTCTTAATTGTGGCTATAGCACAAACTGTAGAATTTCTTTTGACAGTCTTATCTATGAGAGAACTTAGAAATATTTTAACAAGAGTGACTGTTAAAGACTTCTTCCCTAGGCGCAAGATTCTGATTTTGAAATATTGCAACGTAAAGAGATTTTACATGAACGTATTTTATTTATTATTTTTTTATATAAATTTTTATGGGCGAGTGGACACCTCAAGGATTACGAAGTCTGACATGGCCACATTCAACCCTAATCATACAAGACGAGTGCTTTTGAAGACAAGGTTCCGCTGCAGGAAGAGGTCGTTCTGCTGCACCCTATCGGCCAACAACAGCTGTGACTCATGAAAACATTGATGCTGTGAGGAAAATTATCAAAGAAGATCCACATCTTACATTTTGCGAATTTGAAGGGACCCTAAATATTGGATCAACAGCAGCACAGACCTTCGTTCATTGTCACTTAGGCCTCACTAAGAGATATGCCCGTTGGGTGCCACATTCCCAGACAGAAAGCCAAAAGGAGACGAGAGTCGTTTCATGCTCGAAACATTCAATGGAGGCAAGTCCCAAGACACCTACAATATCGTAACAGGTGATGAAACGTGGGTTTACCATTATGACCCTGAAACGAAGAGACAGTCTTCTGACTGGTGCTTTCCAGGGGAGGAACCACCCACAAAAGTTCGACGAAGTCGGAGCTCTGGAAAAAAGATGGTGGCAACTTTTTTCACAAAGCTCAGGCATCTCACCTCTGTGACCTTGAACACACGTCGTACAGTCAATGCTGAATAGTACGTGCACGATTGTCTTCCAAAAGTCATCGCCACGTGGAAGTCACAGCATCCAAAGTCCAAGTGTGGGCACCTTCTACTGCATCACGACAATGCATCTGCGCACTGGGCTACTGGAGAAGGAAAAAGTGCGAGTGTTACCCCGTCACCACTATTCACCTGACCTGGCCCCCTGTGACTTCTTTCTGTTCCCTAAGACTAAGGAAAAAAATCTAGAGCAGCAGTTTTCATCAGATGAAGAAACCATTGCAGTCTACAAGAGTGCACTAAGTGACATCCCAAAAGAAGCTTGGACTGACATTTTCTAAGTGGTTTCAGAGAATGGAAAAATGTGTACATGCTAATGGAGAGTATTTTGAAAAATTGTAACCGCTTTTTTGCAAAGAAATTTTTTTTCACACATTCTGCTAAAAACTTACGGCATAGCCCTCGTAAAAACGAAATAAAACGAAGAATTTCTACGTTTTGCTCAAAGGAAATACTGTCCATGAAAGTAAATCATTTTGTTTATTGGTATCAGGAAACGGTGGCGTAAGTGTGAAATATGAGCCTGAAGGGATACCCAACTGTTGATACCGAGACAAACTAAATATAAAATGGGACATATTACGCATATCACCAGCTGGCACACATGCAACGAGGAAGCGACGGTGCCAGCAGTAATTTTCTCATGCAGCCGCCTGTTCGAGTGGCCTATCTGTTCAAGGCTAGAGACAGCTGGCTTGTCTGTCTGGCGCGGTTTATTTCGGTAGCGCTTATTAGCGACACATGCGACCCATGATGCTCCAGCGCGCCAGACCTACGACTATATCGCTAAGACTACGAAAGGTGTGGAGAACAGCCTCAACAAATTACAAACTGGTCATTTAGTTTTAATCGAAATAATATGGACTACTCAGATTTTATGATCTCTCGATTTTCGTGGAGTTTTAGCCATCTGGTCACTGGCTGAATGCACACAGTTTCGCCACAATTTGCGTATTTCTTTCTTCGTTTTATCACTCACTATTTCACGGTTACTAGTTCACTGAAATGAAGGTGTATCTCGTATAGAATCACCCTCTTGTTTTGAATAAACGAATATACAACCTTTTACAAATGCTGAGATGAACCGTTCTTTCACAGCAAAGACTTTATCTCATTGTTCAGTTAGTCACCCTACTTAACCATCCTATCTCTGTCCATTTCCTACTCACACGCGAGGCAAGTAAATCAAAAGGAATAAGTAAGTGAACAAATTTCCAATCAACAGACGTCGGCGTAAACACACTGATTTGCGCTTGAAAATAATAATTTTCTAGGAATTAATTTTGGTACAGTGCTTATCACAACATGGCGTGAGAAATCGCTGCTGAAAGTTGATCGTGGAAATGCTACGACCTGTTTTTCTGCATCCTCGTGATTGTCTATCTCCCACTGGGCTGAGCCCACGAGATAAAAGTTTGACTGTGCACTATGTTCCGCGCTTTCCTTTATAAAAGGACGGAGAGTCGGTAGGCTGTGATGAATCCGCAAAACTGTGCTGTTTTCACACAACGAAGCTAAGAATTTAATTCCAGTGGCGTCTGGTGCCTAACATTACTAGGAGTTTACTAGTTTTGCTGCACTGTACAATTTACCTTTTCAAATAAACAACACCTGCACCTTACATTAGGCCGGTATTAGATTATCAACTTATCAGACAAAAAATTGGACGAAGAAATTGGATGAAATATTGGTCTTATTCTTTGAAAATATCTTGGACGTAACTCTAAAGGGGGTATTACACTGCCATCGAATATTATGTCAAAATTACTTTAAATTGGCGAACAGCGCCTTCGAGTTATGCACAGCTGTTTCTTATACAACAGTTGCGGTGTTTCCTGCATTTGGTAGAGGAGGAGGAAAAAATGAAAAGGAAACGTCCTTTAATGAAACCGCGGGTGTCACGGCGATGTATTCATAAAATTTTGTATAACTCTCCATTCATCTCAATTCAGTTTTTAGTGCATATATCATATGTTAAACAGCGCCAAATATGTTTCATACACATCTATCAATTTCGTCGTTGCTGGAACGCTCACCCAAACTTGCCGCTAGTATCCATATTTACAAATACGAAAGCCATGTCAAACACCTGTGGTGGCAAGGAGGTTTCCTTGTGGGTTGCTAGTACTTCTAGCGCTCCAAGTGGTTAAATTTATCAAGGCAGGAACCAGAAGACGAGCGATTTCTTAGATTAAATCGAAGCCGAGGCCTAGATCTGCTCAAAGATTGTACGACTTGAAAAAAGCCTATTAAACTATGTCCAAAAATTTTATAGTGTAATGCTGGTCTATGCATCCGCAATAGCTTGTGTCCCCCATCTCTTCTCGAACAGCTAAAATTTGTGACTACGAACAATATAAACATCATTCATCTTCAAAATCGCGATATATCCGGGGGAAAAATGGCCACACTTTTGCGGCAAGTAACAATAAAAAAACCACTGTTTGTTACAGAATCTGTTGTAAATACGAAGATGAGAGGAAAAAGTAATAGCTTCTAACTGTACGCGAATCGTCTTCCCTCTTACATTTCAGCGTGATGTATTTAACCACATTGCCAGTCTCAGAGTTTGCAACTAACACTGTTATTTTCATTTATCTTAGGATTCTCTAAGGCTTATACGTCAGTAGTTGCCATTTAGTTGTAATAAATTTGATCAAATATGACTTTTTTTATCTTAAATGCACCAAAAACAACTATGAAACGCGGTTATTGCCTTTAAGAGGGCTTAGAGTATGCAGAAGATGAGGTGCGGGAAAGGTGGAATGAGTACATACAGGAGCTCTACAAAGGAAATGAACTTAGAGACAATGTTTTAGGAAGGGAAGAGGAAGTAGGTCAAGATGACATAGGAGATACTATACTGAGAGATGAATTTGACAGAGCCCTGAAATACCTAGGTCGGAACAAGGCCCCGGGAGTAGATGACATTCCCTCAGAGCTACTAAAGTCTCTGGGAGAGTCAGCCATGACAAAACTGTTTCACCTTGTGTGTAAGATCTATGAGATTGGCAAAGTACCCTCAGACTTTAAGAAAAATGTAATAATCCCCATTCCAAAGAAATTAGGTGCAAACATGTGTGAAAATTTCAGAACCATCAGTTTGATAAGTCATGGTTGCAAAATTTTAACATGAATTAATTTACAGAAGGATGGAAAAGCTGGCAGCAGCTGACCTCGAAGATCAGTTTGTATTCAGGAGGAACATAGGAACACGGTAGGCAATACTCACTTTACGACTTATCTTAGAAGATAGATTAAGGAAAGGTAAACCTACATTTTTAGCTTTTGTAGATTTGGAAAAAGCTTTTGACAATGTTAATTGGAATACACTCTTTCAAATTCTGAAGTCAGCACAGTAAAATACAGGGAAATGAGAGTTATTTACAACTTATACGAAAGCCAGACCGCAGTTATTAGACACGAAAGGCATGAAAGGGAAGCATTAGTCGAGAAGGAATAAGACTGGGTTGTAGCCTTTCTCCGATGTTATTTAATTTGTACATCGAGCGGGCGGTGAAGGAAAGCAAGGAAAAATTTGGAATAGGGATTAAAGTTCAGGTGAAGAAATAAAAACATTGCGTTTTGTAGATGACATTGTAATTCTGTCAGAGACAGCAAAGGACCTGGAAGAGCAGTTGAATGGAATGGACAATGTGTTGAAGACAACGTATAAAATGAACATTAACAATAGCAAAACAAAGATAATGGAATGCAGTCTTAGAAAATCTGGCGATGCTGAAGGAATTAGATTAGGTAACGAAACAATGAAGGTGGTAGATGAGTTTTGTTACTTGGGTTGTAAAATAACATATGACGGTCGCAGTACAGAGGATATAAAATGTAGAATGGCAATGGGTATATATATATATATATATATAATGTTAATTTAAGTGTAAGGAAGCCTTTTCTGCCTTTCTGAAGGCATTTGTGTGGAGTGATACCTTGTATGGGAGTGAAACATGGACGATAAACAGTGCGGACGAGAATAGAGGCTTTTGAAATGTGGTGCTACAGAAGAATGCTGAAGATTAGGTGGGTAGATCGCGTAACAAATGAAGAGGTACTGAACAGAATTTGTGAGAAAGGAATTTTTGACATACCCTGACTAAAAGAAGGGATCGCTTGGTAAGACACATTCTTAGACATCGAGGAATCGTAAATTTAGCATTGGAGGGAAGTGTGTGAGGTAAAAATCGCAGAGGGAGACCAAGAGACGCGTATAGCAAGCAGATTCAAGTGGATGTGGGTTGCCTTTCTTATGATGAGATGAAAAGGTTTGTTCGGGATAGAGTAGGGTGGAGAGTTGCATCAAACCAGTCTCCGGACTGAAGACCACAAGAATAACAACGGCCGTTACTGTCAACTAATGGTGTCTATTCTTTCGAATATGTCGGAAAAAAACGGACACCATATCAATAATTGTTAATACCGATTTCAATAGCAAATTCCAGGGTTTACCTCTCACCACGGACAACGCAGTGGGGTTGGAACACTTTCACGGAGGCCAGGTCTCTTGCTGGGCTAATCGGCTTTTCCCAAGGTACGGGCACATTAGGAAGTCTACCAGATCAGCACAGCCGCTCCTGCGAGCTTCTTAGCGCTCACACCACAGCAGTAAGCAACCGTGTATCGCTTCATTAACGAGTTTCGTGGCAAATTTAATTTTAAGATTGTTATAGTAATGAGAACTGTCAATATTTTTATGATTCAAAGATCGGGAAGTAGCCAAGTACGAAACATGGTATTGCAAATGTTCAAATGTTTGTTAAGTTTAAGGAACTTAATTGCGGGGTCATCAGTCCCTAAACTTACAAACTACTTATGAACTAGCTACCCTAAGGACGGCACAAATATCCATGCCCGAGGGGGGATTCGAACCCCCGACCGTAGTGGCCGTGGAGACCGTGACTGGCGCGCCGCAGCCCCCTCGGCCAGCGCGGCCGGCACACCACTCTTCCAGTGTATTTATTTAGCGTATGGCAGTACAGAACATAACAATGTCATATGTAAATTGCATGTGTTATACACTAATGGCCATTAAAATTGCTACATCACGAAGATGACGTGCTACAGACGCGAAATTTAACCTACAGGAAGAATATGCTGTGATATGCAAATTATTAACTTTTCAGAGCATTCACACAAGGTTGGCGCTGGTTGCGAAACCTACAACGTGCACACATGACGAAAGTTTCCAACCGAGTTCTCATACACAAACAGCAAACAGCTTTGCCTGGTTGAACGTTGTTGTGATGCCCCGTGTAAGGAGGAGAAATGAATACCATCACGTTTCCGACTTTGATAAAGTTCGGATTGTAACCTATCGCGATTGCGGTTTATCGTATCGCGACATCGCTGCTCGCGTTTGTCGCGTTCCGGTGACTGTTACCAGAATATGGAATCGGTGGGTCCAGGAGAGCAATACGCAACGCCGTGCTGGATCCCAACGGCCTCGTATCACTAACAGTCGAGATGACAGGCGTCTCATCCGCATGGCTGTAACGGATCGTGCAGGCACGTATCGATCCTGAGTCAACAGATGAGAATGTTTGCAAGACAACAACCATCTCCACGAACAGTTTGACGACGTTTGCAGCTCAGAGACCATGGCTGCGGTTGCCCTTTACGCTGAATCACAGACAGGAGCGCCTGCGATGGTGTACGCAACGACAAACTTGGGTGCACGAATGGCAAAACGTCATTTTTTTCGGATGAATCCAGGTTCGTCTTACAGTTTCATGATGGTCGCATCCGTGTTTGGCGACATCGCGGTGAACGCGCAATGGAAGCGTGTATTCGTCATCGCCATACTGGCGTATTACTCGGCATGATGGTATATAGGGTGCCATTGGTTACACGTCTCGGTAACCTCTTGTTCGCATCGACGGTACTATGAACAGTGGCCGTTACATTTCAGATGTGTTACGACCCGTGGCTCTACCCTTCATTCGATCCCTGAGAAACCCTACATTTCAGCAGGATAATGCACAACCGCATGGTACAGGTCCTGTACGGGCCTTTCTGCATACGGAAAATGTTCGACTTCTGCCCTAGCCAGCACATTCTCCAGATCTCTCACCAATTGAAAACGTCTGGTCAATGGTGGCCCAGCAACTGGCTCTTCACTATAAGCCACTCTTGATGAACTGTGGTATCGTGTTGAAGCTGCATGGCCATCTGTGCCTGTACACGCCATCCAAGCTCTGTTTGACTCAATGTCCAGGCGTATCAAGGCCGTTATTACGGCCAAAGGTGGTAGTTCTGGGTACTGATTTATCAGGATCTCTGCACCCAAATTACGTGAAAATGTAATCACATGTCAGTTCTAGTATAATATATTTGTCCAATGAATATCCATTTATCATCTGCATTTCTTTTTAGTGTAGCAATTTTAATGGCCAATAATGTACATTACTTTTCCAGTAATGGTAATTTGACGATAAGCTCTTAAGTTGAAATCTGCCAGTGAGATTCTGTGGGTGGATTTAGTTCTCTTCACTGCTTAAAAAGTAGCATGTATATGTATAAATGTCGATGTAATCGTAGCTGAAAATTTACAATGAGGAAATGGAAGTCTACGAGACTAATGTTGCTATGAAACTAATGACACGAATTTCACTCTGTAGGTGCAGGATTTCTTGCGGAAGAGAATAGATCATAGCTGAGCACTTTTACTATGTTGTCATCCTGCAAGAAACTACCCACCTGTTCTAACTTGGTTCCTCCTATTTGGTACTCAATCTGTTTAAATCTCTTTCCCATATACATTACTTTCCTTTTAGAGACGCTGATCTTCATACCATAACCGAGATGTGAGTGAAATTTCAAGACAACGCCTTGCCACAACGGAAAACGCTCTTTATTATTACAATTATTTGCGCCCCAACTGGCGTATCTCATCCGTGCTCTCCCCCATTCCGTGATAATACAGAGTGAGTTAACCACCTTACGACTTCTTTTCGATGTCCTCCATCAACCGTGTCTGGTAAGGATCTCATACTGCGCAGCAGTGGGCAGAAGGTGGGTTGTTTATTTAGTTGTTTTGTTGCATCTTCTAAGTACTCTACCGCGTTCTTCGCCTTCCCCACAATGCTATCTAAGTAATTCAACTCGTTAGTTGTTGTGAACCCTAGGTATTAACAAATCACTGATGAATCAGGTTCGCAAGATCGCTTCCAATTTTTTTTTAATTTATGACCGGTTTGACAACCTGTAGTGCCATCATAGGATCTTCTAAAACGTTTTAACAAAAGTTCTCAATACGGCAAGTCACATTTTAAAGTAGCATCATTTTACTGAAAAAGGTAGCCAAGGAAAACAGCATGTCAGAAATGAGTCACCATTGTAATGTAAGTGTACGAGTGTGGAGGAACATCAGCACACCACTATTTACTGTATGTTTGTGGCACATTACATCTGACATGCTGATTTTCCTGGCTGCATCTAATTGTAAAATCACGCAGCATCAGGATGTGAGTTGTAAAATTCTGAACTTATGTAAATACGTTACCAAGATCCGATAATATGTTAAAAACATAAATAAAAAGTTTTAAAAGTTTTCTTGACAAATGTGATTTTCCAGATTACAGCAAAATATTAGATCGTCCCCAACAACTGACGTAAATATAGTGACAACCTTGACATTTGTATGTTTTATCCGGCAATAGAAATTTAACGTACTTCTTTTACCATGTGGATGACTTAATACTTGACGTTATTTAAGGTCCGTCGTCACTTTTCGCATATTACAATTTTTTTTTATTTATTATTTATATGTTCAGGTGACTTTACTTGCATCATATGCAAACTATATGTGCTCCCCATATTGTCTCCTAGGAAATTTATAGTGAGATGAGAGCAACTGACTGCCTCTTTAAGACTTTGTGGAGGGCAAAATATATCACTTTTATTGTACACAATGACTTTTCGTCAATTTATGTGATCTGAGGCGTTTATGACAGGAAATCATTATCTACACGTTCCAAGTAGTGAAACGATACTCCATGGGTAAACAACTTCATTAAAAACCGCTAGTGAAGAACGGTATGAAAAGCCTTTATGGATATCTGAAAATACTGAAACGATTTGAGATGTTCATTCGAGAGAGCCAATTATTTTGTGTGACTAAATAGCATAAAAACAATATTTTCTGATTCAGATCTAATTGCTGACAGTTTTCTTCAGGGTTCTTCATATAATGTACGAACACAATGAAAGTTGCAAAATCTTAGTGAAAACCGGCGTTTATAATTTAGCGTACCACTAATATTCCTTTCCTAAAGTTTTAGGAGCATGACTCATTAGAAATGCAGACACTTCAGTAGACGCTGTTAGTGCAGACACGCCAAACAAAAGTTGCGAACGTGCTATCTGCTTTAATGGCACGCCAGAGTTTTGTACGCAGTAAATGGCGCGACAGTTGGTACTTCGCCCTCTGTACTTTCAGCGACATGAAGCAGCAGGCGTGACACTGACCTCGGCGGCCCAGAAATGCGTCCTTGCCCGTCGTCCCGCCAGCTTGTTTGCCACGTACGCACTCTCGCACTCACTTGCAAAATCGCGCCACGCCTCCTTGCGGCCAACTGGGAATCCCGGACGGTCGGCCGCGCCAACAGATCTAGTTCCGATAACCGCCGCCAGAGCGCACACGTTTCTGGCACACACAATTAAAGAGCCCGTGGCGGTTCTATAGCAGCAGCACAGAATAAGGAGTATACAGAAAGGAAACTCCCGCTGCAGTCTGTCGTCCAAAATTTAGTGCGCATGCGCGGAATCGCCTTGCTTCTTTTCTTGACGATAACTCTCGCTGTTGCTGCATCAGTTCACCAGCATCGAAATGTTGAAGTACATTTATATTTTATAAGTTTAAAGTTGCAGGGAATAATATAAAATGAATCACAAAAATAGTGCGTAAGTAGGCAGGTAAAATTTTACTTACGGCATTGGAGGCGTAGTGTGCTAATGTTGGCAACGAATGCTCTTCGGATACTCAAACAAATAGATTAAGGGGAATAATTATTTTATGCTGTTCCTGCTCTGTGGTTGACAGATTCCTCTATATGTCCTTCTCAGGTCAGTAAATTAATGATACTCCTAAAGGAAATACAATTATATATGCCCAGACGTCATTAGTTCTGTGTAATCACGTTGTACTGCTAAGTCTGACTCAATATTTTGTGCGAATTTATTGGTGTCAAATAATACCTGGCAGTTGTAAAGTCACTTTCTTGTTTATAACTAATTTCCCACACATAACTCCGCATTATTTGGAATTTTTCTAGAGATAAGCACCAAATAAAACGATCATCGATTCCACTGCACATTTTCGTAGTTGTATTAAAATTGAGGCCTATTTTATTTCGATGTATTACAATTAGGTGCAAGAAGATGGCGCAAAATAGATGAAAGCCGTTTCCTTTTGTAAAAGTCGGTGAGATTAGCTGCAGTTCGTAAAAACTCCATTTCCAGCCAAAGTACTAAGTGGCTATAGTTCCGCGTTTATTGCTTATCAATATGGCGTCGAGCGCAACGCTTGGTAACACACAGATCAAAGGCGCCGCCCACAGCTTTCCCTTCTCTATGCTCCCTATTCTGTGGCAGCAGAGTGATCGAAGAAGGAAAAGCAACGCTGTCTTCAAAGATGGGTAAGAGGTGAACATTAGCAAGAGCAAAACAATGGTAACTGCGGTGATGAAGAAAGTAGATTAGGTGACGAAACAATAAAAGTAGTAGACGAGTTTCGTTATTTGGGAAGCCAAATAACTTATGATGACCGAGGCTGTGGGAAGATAAGCATTGTCATGAAGAGAAATTTTCTGACATCCAACATTAATTAATTAAAATGATAGGGAGTTCTTTCTGAAAGCATTTGTCTGAAGTGTAGCATTGTACCGAAGTGAAACATGGACTATATAATGTACTACGTTTACATGCAACACATCTTCATGAAGACGAAAACCGATTTTCCTAAACTGTGTTTCGCTGTCGTGTTTACATGGCATGGCCTGAATCGGATTTCCTAGCCCACTTAATATGGCGACTGAAAATCAGCTGATTCAGTTCCTGATTTAGTCAGCACAATCGCTATTTTTCTTCATTTAAATACACAGATTCATGTTCACTCTAACATTTATACTTTTATTTCACATTAGAAAATATCACTCTGTACATATGTGCCGAAAATTCTTAACAAGAAAACACAATCTGACAAGCCAAGAACGCTTCAAAAACGGTTGCATTTACATGGGCACGAAAATCGATTGTGGAACAGGAAAACCGCTTTAGAGAAGCGAATTTCCAGAATCGATTTTGGAGTGTTTACATGACCAACCAAAAGCGGAATTGGGATTTACGAAATCCGGTTTTGGAGCACATGTAAACGGGGTGATGGATTCAGTCGTGGCGGAGTGGCCAAGCGCATTGAGGCGCTATGCTGCGATGCCGTTCCACGTCGGGGGTTCGAATCCCCCTCTGGCCTGGATGTTTGTCTAGTCTACAGTTCATAAGTAGTTTGTAAGTTTAAGGACTTTAAGGACTGGTGATCCAGTAGTTAAGTCCCTCAAGCTTAACAAAGATGTGAATATTGATTGAAGGGATTCAGACAAGTATTCGAGGTATGCTGAAGATTAGATGGGTAGCTCGCATAACTGAACTGAATTAGCAATGAAAAAATTTCTCGCATATCTTGACTAAAATAAGAGCTTGGTTGGTGGGACACATTCTGAGACGTCAAGGAACCGTCAATTTAGTCTAGGACGGAAGAGTGAGACGTAAAATTCACAGAGGGAGGCACAGATACGAATACAGTAAGTAGATGCAAGTGGATGTGCGAGTTGCCGTTCTTATTCACAGATGAAGAGGCTTGCACAGCATAGGGTAGCAAGGAGAACTGCATCAAACAAGTCTCTGGACTGAAGAGCACTACAATAACTCGGGTTCGCTACTCTCCACACGCGAATATTTTCTGCAAACATTTTTAGTTTACTTTCAGGTTGGTTGCTAACAAGAGGGAAAACATTGGAGTTTAAAAATACAACACTAGAGATTTTTTAAGTATAGGCACTTAACTGCATGGTCATCAGTCCCTAAACTTACAAACTATTTATAAACTAACTTACACTAAAGACAGCACAAAATTCATGCCCCATGGAGGATTCGAACCCCCAACGGGGAACGAGCTCGCGCATTTGATCATACCACGTCAGTGCGCACCGCCACTACGCAGCTTCTAGAAAGGAGTAAATAATCATATTTTAAAACCATTTAATACTTACTTTATAATATTGTGCAGCGTTAATATTTTAATCTTATAAAAGAAAAACAGCAGAAAACGTGAGATATCACGACAAATAGCTCTGGTATTTTCCGCAGACAGCTACGACAATATAGAACTTTTAGACCGATGGTTTTTAGTTCTGTGTTCGTCCTATCTTTGAACTGTACTCTTTGAGATTGAAACCTTTCTTTGTATCTTCCCGAGACCCTCTGACGTATGAACCGCCCAGTCCACGCCACACAGCCTCCGTTACCCGTGTATTGGACTCCTGACCTATTCAGCGGAAACCGGAACTCCACCACCAGATTGAACAAGTCGAGGAATCTGCAGCCTAAACGGTCCCAGAACCGCCTGAGCCTCTGATTCAGACCCTCCACTTGGCTCGTATCAGATGCACACAGTCGGTAATGTCAGTTATGCCGCAGCATGTAGTGAGCTCTGCTTTCATCTTGTAAATGATTTCAGATAGCCTCTCAAAACCGGAGAAAATCTCTTCCGATCCCAAGCGACACACATCGTTGGTACTGACGTGAGCCACCACCTGCAGGTGGCTGCTCCCCGTACTCTTCATGGCATCCGGAAGGACCCGTTCCAATCTAGAATCAGTGCCGCGGTGGAGTAGCCGAGCGGTCTAAAGCGTCTCGCTACGGAGCGCGCGGTTGCTCGCCGTGGAGGTTCGAGTCCTCCCTAGGGCATGGGTGTGCGAGTTTGTCCTTTGTGCTTAGTTTAAGTAGTTTGTAAGCTACGGACTGATGACCACGTAGTTTGGTCCGATAGAATTACAAACATTTGAATTTGAATTTTCTAGAATCAGTCCAACTAGTATGCACACGGAGTACACACTGGCCTTCTTCCCCTCTCTAGCAGGCATACCCTAAGGGGCTCCATTATCGGCCTCACGTTGGAGCTCCCAGTTACAAGCAAACCCACTGTCTGTGATACTCCGGATCTTGCATGCTGGGAGGTGACGTCAGACAAGCGACACCATCCAGGTCAGGAACTTTCTCCTGCAGAGATAGTGCCTCATATCTGTTGGGAAGTACAACTTATGAGGGCTCACGATCGACCAGATACTAAACGCAGTCTTTCACTGCCTGCCACACACTGGGGGTGAACTTGTAATGCACTGAATTCCAGTAACGCTAAAACACACTTGGCAAAGCCACAGAATCTGTCAGTCCAGTCCTCAGACAAAGGAAGAGTCATCAAAAAGTCAAATAAATACAAATTCTGAATCCTGATGAAATCCCGAGTTTATGGATCACACACTCAGACCGGTTAATTTGTTAATTAATAACCAATAACCATTAAAATTTCATCGCACGATTCCCAGGCCCACAGACACTACCGATGTATTGTGTGCATAGAGGAGCATCGGTTAGAAGGAGCAGCATAATGTTGGCACTGCACATTTAATTATTACAGAAAATGGCCAAGATCGCGAAATCTTGTTTAGTTTCCCTTCTGTTGTTATTTCAAACCGTCGGTGTAGCACGAGGTGGTGGAGGAACACGAGTTTTCGCGTTCTGCGAATCCGCGCCAGTTCAAGGCTCCCAACATGACGGTTGGAACTCCGCCACTGCTGGCGGTCTAAGATAGGTAACGGTGAGTCCTCCCTCCTCTGTTAGGTTGGCTACATTGACCTCTTCGCCGCGGAGGTGCACACGAATGCATTGGTCACATCTTTAAATAGCCTGGAGAGCAGCTCCCGAGCCTCATTCCGTTGCAGTTCCTGGATGTATCGACATCGGGAGATCAGCGTAGCCGCGGTGGAGTAGCCGACCGGTCTAAAGCGTCTCGCTGCGGAGCGCGCGGTTGCTCGCCGTGGAGGTTCCAGTCCTCCCTGGGGCATGGGTGTGTGTGTGTGTTGCCCTTAGGTTAGTTTACCTAGGTTTAAGTAGTTTGTAAGCTACGGGCTGATGACCACGCAGTTTGGTCCGATAGATTTACAAACATTTGAGATCAGCGTACAGCAGTTACCGTCGTTTAGTGACACGTGCTTCCCATTACCTTGGGAGCAGGCAGCATATCCTAGATTTATGCGCCGGACTCTACATGATCACCGAAACGACATACTTCGCATCTTCCGTGGACGCGATCGAGTTACTTCTGCATTTGTGCTGTCTTTTCTGGAACTGCTATTCCGGTATGTAGCATGCTCGATGCCTAGTTCCGACCGCTGTTCTTGTAACTGTGCGCGAACTCATAGCTAGTTTCTTACCTTTCGTCTTAAACACACTCTGAGGACTGGTTCTTATTTATATTCTTACTCTTGTGTGTATTTTTCGACTTGGCCTACAGCAAGTCTATTACTCGCCCAGTGACTGCATTCAGCGTGTGAGGGTTTATGGGAATTTGTGACAGGGCTACCTCGCCTCTATGTGCTTTGTTGTTAATATATGTTTCATTTTTCTGAAGCTTCCCTTACTATCCCTTTTCAAAAAAAAAAGTTCAAATGTTAGTTAAGCTTATGGGACTTAACTACGGGGTCATCAGTCCCTAAACTTACAAACTACTTATGAACTACTTACGAACTAGGACGGCACAAATATCCATGCCCGAGGGGGGATTCGAACCCCCGACCGTAGTGGTCGTGCAGACCGTGACTGGAGCGCCTCAGTCCCCTCGGCCACCGCGGCCGGCTATCCCTTTTCGTTAACCTCTTACCAGGCGCTGTAAGAGACAAAGTCCGACCGCCTGAGACAGAAGATCTGCAGGTGAGTTGTCTGCCAGGGAACGTTGATAGTCGGAGTCTCTTTTCTTTATTCAGCCACAGCTACAGCTTCTCCCAACATTCCCTACACTACATTTTGCATATCAGGCGAACCTCATATCCAGAATGGTTGTTGTGTGTTGTCTTAGTCGTCATTATTTCATTATCATCGACACCAAAGTCGCTCAAGTGGCGCCAAATCGAAAGACGTTGCAATAGGCGGCCGCTACAACCTCCCCCGAGACCACGGATGGAGCTGTCTGCCTCATTACGAGCAGTGACGAGGTTCGTCGAAGCCGCAGTCCGCTCGGTAAACACGCCTGACGCCGCACATGTCCGTTCGTTTCCAACGGCCAATCCAAAACAATGGCGACCCTTGACCGCGGCCACCAGTTGTGCAATCAAGGTTAACACAGCATGAAACTGGGAGCGAAGTGTCTCCAACTCAGCTTGCATCCGCACACAGCAGTCATAGTCCCTATCCATTACTACAGTGGCCAGTGAGATGAACGACTAAAGAGGCGCGATGTAGACTCTACAGTGAGCAACTAAGGTTAACAGAGAGAACTATAGAGATTTACACAGCGGTAAAGTACGGAACCAGACACTAAACGCGAATCTGAATCTAATATACACGCGGGCACAGAATAAATTTACTAAATGAAAGAAAAAAGCGCATAGTAAAATAAAATTATTGTATTAATTCTAATCAGAAGACGAATACACTTACAAGATATCATCAGATTAGAAAACGAGGCAATAAAATTTAATAAGTAAAAAAATGGATATGACCGGTTTCGGCAGATATTACTGCCATCATCAGATTTTTAAATACACATGCAAAATCGTACTATAATAATAAACAGAGAAATACGTATCCTTAATATACATATCCAATCCTATCAAACTCACCCCTCATTTTCGTATACCACATCACAGAGGAAACCTAGTAAAACGACACATGTCCGCCAACATTACTGTTGGCATGTCGCAACACAAATAAAAATTAATGTCACCCGCAACTTATTATGACGTGATGCTGTCTGGGTTAAGTTAAAAGAAATATTGACTAAATTAGCCACCCACATCGCAACATGGTTGCTATATGACATTTTTCTTACAACCTCTCCCATCTTTCACTACCATAACCTTCTACAATGACACTAATATAACATTCAGGATAAGGGTGAAGCATTGAATCAAAATTTGTGATTTGGCCGGGAATCAAACACGGACCTCCATGCTTACTAGGCAGACGTCTTACCACTAGACCACCGCACCACTAGTGATTAAGACGCCTCAGAATAGTCTAAGCACGACTTCCCTCCACGTCATATTCCTTGAAATATGTCGTGCTTAGACTATTCTGAGGCGCCTTAATCACTAGTTGTGCGGTGACCTAATGGACAGTTGGGCTTCGGCCGTGCACCGGCTCGGGCGTTGTTTACGTCCCGGCCACAGGCGCAGCGCGCGAGTTGTTTACGCGGAGTGCGTAGCGGTGTAATTTAGTAATGCACAGATCCAACTATGACTTTTTCATATCGTAAATCTACACTGCGATTCACTTTCAATAACGACTTTGCACGACCAAAGGCCTACGAAATAGAACGCTTTCTACGAGATGAGGTAAAAATCGAGCCGGACGTTCTGGTGGGAATACACTTGTCCATAGTCAGTAGCGTCGTTTACTGCAAGCTCATTGATGAAGCGGCATGTGATAGAATATTACAACGACACCAACAAGGTCTCCGTTTTTGCCATTCAGACGGAAATGTCGGAACGGTTACAGTGGCTCACGCCGGAATGGGATTAAGAACAATCCGCGTCTTCGAGCTACCGTTCGAATTGCCTGAAAAACTGGTGACAGAGGCTTTGAGCCCGTACGGCACGGTTATCTCACATGAAGCCGAGAAATGGGCTACTTTTGCAACATACCGTGTACTGAACGGCGTAAGACAGGTAAAGATTGAATTACGCAAACACGTTCCGTCATACCTGTATATCGGTGGCTGTAGGGCAATCGTCATCTACGACGGACAACCGAGAACTTGCTCGGGGTGTGGAAAGGAGGGACACGTGAGGTCTGAGTGTACGCAAAGGAGGCTATTACAACTGCCACGTGATGATCCACAACAGCAGCATGCGACGGTGCTCCCCTTGACGTATGCTGCGGCCTTTCGCGGGGATACGAGAACCACACCAGAACCGAACCAGCGTGTAACGTCGGAAGACCAATCTAACGAATCAAAGTCAGAAGAGGCGGAGATGGATCATGAACGGCGGTCGCAGGACGTTATGACATCGCCACAGCCCTTGCAGGGCGCGGCGGAAATGGAAGTTGACAGTGCGAAGGAGCAGGACGTGGACTTGAAAAACGACGATCAGGAGGCTGTACTGACCTCAGATTCGGAGGTCAGACAACGGAAGCAGCGAGCGCCAAAACGGCGGAGGAAACGCCTCCTTTCGTCCGACAAAGATAGTAAGGAATCAGAGACGAATGACGAGGTGACCCACAGCAAGGAGCAACAAACAACGGCCACTGAAGAAATACCGAGCGAAGAGAGAAGTGGGGCGGCGACCTGTGTTCAGAGGAACGACGTGTCACAAGACGAGGTGGAAACAGATAAAGGATCTTTGACTGTTGAGAACGTCAATCGGACAACAGAACATGGCGCCGAAAGAACGCATTTGGACTGGGCAACAGAGGCGGCTCAGTACGCAGACGAGAACGACGGAGTAGCAGACAAGCACCCCGGCGGAATGAGTCCGGGCGGCCATTTCGACTAACGTATGACAGCAAGTGAGGGCGATGGGGGACTGGGATGGAGCACAAGGAGAATAGGAGGTCAGACTGTGACTCCCCTATGAAACATGTCATGCAACAGGCGTACCGGATAGGGTCCATTAACATCAGTGGCATAAAAACGCCCGTCAAGATGAAGATGCTCAGTGACATGCTCAAGGCGGCGGATATAGACATAGCGCTGCTGCAGGAAGTAAGAGTCCTTCACACCCAGGACTTCTATGGATACTGCCCACCGTGCGACGAGAGGCATCGGCACGGCAATATTACTCAAAGAAGGGATACGTGCTGTCGATATAGAGTATCTGCCCACAGCACGCGGAACAGCCGTCACCATAGGAGGCGTACGACTGATCAATATTTATGACCATCAGGCAGCGATAAGAGGAGGGAACGCCAGGAATTTTACGCCCAAGAGGTGACCTCATTGTTCAGTGGCCAATACGAGGCTTGTATCATAGGGGGAGACTTCAGCTGTGTACTAGACAGGAAGGACCAACTTCCTAACTACACGACATGTCAAGAACTCAGAGTGCTGGTCAACGGGATGCAATTAATTGATACGTGGGACCTCAAACATCCTGGACAACAGGGATACACGTACATCACCAGCCACTCGGCGAGCAGATTGGATAGGATTTATCTTTCAAGAAGACTGATGACGTCGACAGTGGATGCGGAAATTTGGCCTACAACGTTCACCGACCACGAGGCATATATCTGTACAGTCACCCTCGCCCGGCAAAAGGTATGGAGGCGAAGGAGTAATTGGAAGTTGAATGTTTCTCATCTCTCCGACGCAGAATGTCGACGTATGGTAGAGGAAACATGGCAAAATTGCCTAAGGCGCAAAAATGCATATGGTTCTGTTCTCAATTGGTGGGTCACGTGCGTGAAGCCAGCCTTAAGAAGAACTTTTATTTTTTATGGGAAGGAGGCTTCTCTTTGGCAGCGCATGACCTCTGAATTTTATTATACGACCCTCCAGGAACTCTATTCCCAACCTCCGTCACCAGAACGCCAAACAGCCGTACACCTTGTCAAGGCAAAACTAATACAACTCACAACATCCAGAATGGCAGGTACAATGATACGTGCGAGGGTGCAGGATGGACTCCACAATGAACAGCCCTCCATGCACTATGTCATACGGGAGAGACAATGTAGACGTCGGGGATTAATTCAAGAGGTTGAACTCGACGACGGCCGGAAATATACAGCACAGAAAGACATAGCCCAGGCGTTCCAGGACCATTTCACCAGATTTATGGGGCCGACGAGGTGGAACAGGAGGCAATGGAGACCGTCCTAAATGAGATCCCAGACATGACATACGCGAACTCGGAAGCAGACATCCTACAAGCAATAACGGAAGAGGAGATGGTGGAGGCCATCCAGCGAGGAGTTCCGAACAAATCCCCGGGTCCAGACGGTTTCCCATTGGAATTCTATCGCTCGTTTGTCACTGTTATGGCACCGATGTGGTTAAGTATGTTTAACGAGATAATCGCGCAGGAGATACCAGTCCCCACTGAATTCACAGAAGGATTGGTGATTCCAATTCGGAAACCACAGGGAGGCAAGCGACCATGCGATTATCAGCCTTTGACCCTCCTAAATAGCGACTACAAGATCCTTATGCGTATAATAGGATGTCGCTTGAAAACATTGCTAAAGGACCGAATCAACAGGGATCAGACATGTCTCGGAGGTACAAGCAATATACATACGGCCTTGGGAGACTATCGTGATGTTATCTGCCTTGCCAAGGCGTGTCGTCTACGTGGAGCATTGATAGGCATCGATTTTGACCATGCCTTCGATAGAGTGGATCACACCTACCTCAAAGCAGTGATGCTCAGGATGGGTGTTCCGCCTACTTTTACCACTATGGTGATGAAGTTGTTGCATGGTGCCCGGTCAGCGGTGTTGATTAATGGAGGATGAACGGAACATTTCCAGATTTTACGATCAGTCAGAGAGGGGTGTCCGTTGTCCATCATCTTGTATGCCATCGCACTAGAGCCATGTCTTGCAGGATTGCGCCAACGACTCACAGGTATCACTCTACGGAATCAGTCCTTCAAATGTAGAGCATATGCTGATGATGTAGTGCTTCTAGTGAAGACAGCAGAGGAGACACGCACAGCAATGGATTGGCTACAGAAATACTGGGAGGCAGCTGGAAGCGTGGTTAACTTTCGAAAATCACAATTCGTGAATGTAGGCCGAGGACTCGAACCAGGAACTGAAGGACCCTTACCTGTGGTGCAAACCCTACGATGTTTGGGTATCACTTTCCATACGGAGACGGCACGAACAACAGCAGACAACTACCGTAAGCTGTTGTGTCAACTACGCACATCAGTACGACTCAACGCCCTGCGCTCGATGGATATGCTGCAGAGAGTAACACTGGTCAACCTCCACCTCACACCCAAGATGTGCCACGTGGCACACCTTCTCCCTTTGCCACGTACGATGGCCACGAGGATAAAAGCAGCCTTTGGATACTACGTGAGCATGGGACAGCTCTTTAAGGTGCAATACGAGTCGCTCACGCTCCCGACGCGGGAAGGTGGTGTTGTCCTAGTCAATGTCTACGAAAAGGCTCGTAACAGGAACTACTCCCTAACGGGGACGATAATCGAAGAACTAGCACCGCCATCGCTTCTTCCACCGGTTAGTGTTGGGCACATTACGCCTCCATTATCACACATCCGAACGTTCTTCGTGAAACACAGTTATGAGCGAGCAGATTTACCAACTACCCGATCACCGACTTCCAAAGATGTGTATAGACTGCTTGTAAGACGCATGGAACGGAATAAGATGGAACGGAGGTACCCTGCGATTAACTGGAATGTTGTGTGGCGCACAGTGCACCACCCCCACCTCCCTACATCGGCCAGGTCAACGTGGTACATGGTGGTTAACCGGAAGTACCCGACGAAGGAGAGACAATATGCTATCCACATGACAGACACGCCCATATGCCTACGATGCGACACACTCGACACGGACGAACATCGGTTGGTCTGCGGCACAGCGCTGGGAGTGTGGAACCTGGCACGGAAGATCATAGCGTTCATGATACGCACAGTACAGTCAGAAATCTCAACGGACGTAGTATTTTTCCCAGATAAAACATATTTCCCACGTCATAAGACGAATGCGGTGGCGTGGGTAACGGGCATGACGGTACATTACATATATCATTATGCAAACACGAACAAACTGGACTATTGGCACTATTTACAGGATGGACACACGAAGCTACGACGACTTGGTAAATACAAGGAAAGCTTTTTCTCGCTGACAACTCCAACAAAATGATGAAAGGAAAAAATGTTTATCGTTTACTACTTTTCCGGTGTTCATGATGTATATTTACGTCATTTGGCATGACGTTACAAGTTATTACTTCTACATTGTAAATTTTATACGCCAGACAATTCACAGATAGTACACCTACATACCACTGAATGTTCCTTCGTTATTATATCACAGTTCGACATATAGTTCACGAGATATGAAGTGATAAACAATTTGATTCATTAAAAACTGCATCACTATGGATGATGTTTCGATTTATTACGTTTTTACTGCTAACACCATTCACGATAAATCTTATAGACATTAGACATATAGACCACTGAATGTACCTTCGAATTTACATCATAATACGACACATATTTCAGGAGATATGACGTCATAAAAAATGAAATATCCGATTAACTGCTACACATGCTCCTCTTTTTCCACATCTCCTCCTAAAATAATGGACAGATTTCAATTAAACTTGGTATACACATTGTTTACTATCAGTTAGCAATCGCTGTGGGGTTAAAAACTACCTACGACAACAAAGTTCAGGACATATGATGTCATAAACAATAAACTTTCCCATCACGCGACGCGTCATTTACAAGACTTCATTCATCCACTATTTATTCGTCGCAGACAATATTAAAAAAGGTAAAGCAGTCAACAATCCGAAGATTGGTTTGAACACCACAGTGCTTTATTAGGCATGGTCCTGTTTGGAAGTGGTATGCCGTTGCCTTCCTCCGACCTTCAAACTAACTCACCCAGCCAGTTATAGGGGGACCTACAGTTTAACGTAGGTTCCAAAACACGGTGCTACTCGGTATTTTTCACATGGGCAATACTGCCAGAGTTTGAAAGAAGTGGAAAGTGACAGATAAAAGTCCTAGGACGTGGCGGGGATCGAACCTGCGACCTTTGGATTTGTAGTCTGGCACTCTACCACTGTGCAACCGTGGCGCACTTGCTAATATTACTCTCTACAAATGATCTACATTGAAACAAAACTTAAAGGACAGATAGAAAGGTAGAAATCAATGGGCAGAAAGGGAAGAACGATATGCCCTAAGATAAGAAAGGAATAAATACAACAGATTTCACAGAGGAACCTATACAAAGCATTTAAACCAATGAATATATACCTGCAAAATTATAACATTGTGCAACACAAACATCAATAGATATGACATAGTAAATTAACACTGCGATAGGTAAAAACATGTCACAACAAGGATTTTTACTGACTGAGGTCTGGAACCCTAAAAAGCCATGATACGCACATGCCCTTCTGTAACAACCGTTGCAAAGCACGGGCATATAAGCTAGTGTACGTTATAACGCAGAGCAGTGTTGTAAGAAGCCTCCGCGAATCCCACCGTCTGTATCGCTTCTACCTGCAGACTCAGGATCGTGATACACTCCTCCGCCACCGACAAATCCAACGCCACATCAAAAACCTCTTGAAATAGAAAGGATGCCGGGACTGGCGTCAGACTTGCACCCGCCTTAACGTAAGTAAGACTTAACGTAAGTGGTACACTTCAAAGAAAAACTAATAGGGTTAGCTGCCTGTAATTTTCAAATACTGTTATTTTTCCCTAAATGAATAATAATAATAAGGATTATTAACACAAATCAAATACTGTAGTTTACTTGGTATGAATTTTTTTAAAGGAGAAAATTTGTACTAATATATATATAAAATCATTTTATTTTTTTTCTATATGATTTACAGGAAAACCCTTCTAATTATTGTTTACTGGTGTTATGTTGCTGCACAGAAAAAATTCATGTACCTAGCTTTATTAGTTTGCTTACAATGTGTACCAAAGTGCATGAAATTATGTAACTGAGATAAACGACCATACAGTTAAGAGGAATCTCTCCTCACTTCAGTCAATACCTAGAACATTCCAGCCCCATAGCTTGGATCACTTGTGTCGTTTTTTGTGGCTTTCAAGTTTCTATGAATTCTTATTGCCCTTTTAGGCACTTCTTCAATCAGTACATCTGCTTTCTTCACACGAATTTCTTCTAACTCTCAAAATGTTCACATTGTTGAATCCTGGACTAATGTTGAACTTTGGTAGCACTTTAGCACTGCCAACATTTCCATCATGGAATGGTAGAACAGCATCACAAAGTCCTATTTGATGAGTGTTAGCACCAACAAACACAGTCTTTGGAATTCTTGACTACAATATATGGTTGAATGCTTCATTCGCGTTCTACGTTTTTCCATGGAGGCACTTTTTCAGAAGTCCAGAATGTGCTAAATCTCTATACACCGACTTTATAACATCAGATACAGCAAGGGGTATCCCGTGGTGCCTATAATTTGGATCTTTCTTGTTGTATTTGACCATGAATCCTCTCCTTTAGGGCAAAGTCCATGTATCGGTTCTTCATCTGTTAGCCCATACAGCTGCTTTAATTCCGGACAAATCAAATATGTTATTTTAATTGCTTGTTCTGCAAGCGGTCAATCAAGGTGTCTGTAAATCTATTTGCACCACCAATACCTTTCCCATCAGAGACGTTTTTCCCAACATAGTTCGTTTTCAGTCTACGGAGTCTTGTACTCATGCGTTTCTGCACATGTCCTATGCACTCCAGTTTATCCGGTAAAATATTTTCTCCATAAGGTTTACTCTGTTTCACCTTCTTGAAATCTTTGCTGTCTCCGTCCCCCAAGTACTGTTTGTATACCACTCCTCTTGTCTGAACAGATCTTTGAAATATTCGCACTGCACCTTCCGCTTCAATATTCCCACTTGGTCCCCGGAATTCAAAGCACAGTTTTCGTGCACGTTTTCACTCTTGTTCTTACACACAAAGCAGAATCTAGAAAGCAGTTCTGTATCTATCACCTTTCCAGTATCTACAGAAGTAGCCACCACAAGACCGCAAAGGGAAGTACGTCCTCTCTTATGCCAAGTTCCATCGACAGCAATTGCTATGTTTGTGTCTCCGACATTACACTGCACCGCTTCTTCGGCAGCCTGTAACATGCTATCTTCTGAAACACTTTTCACACACTCGATAATACTTTCATCAATTTTGTGAAATTTCGCATGGGGCTTTGGTAAGTTCATCTCTGCACACAATGTTTTACCTGTAGCGTTCCCCTTGTCTACACATCTCATTCCGTAAACAAATCTTACATTCACATCATACCTGTTGTTGGTGGATTTTATGGTATAAAAGCAATTTTCTTAAAAAAAAAAAGCCAATAACTTCGTTTACTATATTCTCCGAAAACTGAGAAAGAATCAGTTACATTACAATTTTTGCAACGTATTTACAAACGGCTTCTGAAAGATGTTCAACGTCCACTATTACGTTACCTGACTGAAACCTGCCAGTTTCATGCACGTTTGAAAGCTCATCTTCCCATATTTTCTCGAAGAATGGTTAGGAACTAAACAGTTTTTTCTTCGAGGAACTAGCTGGAGTTTCTGTTGTATGTGATGGACATGGGGCACTATTGGGCGCAGCGTCCTCTAATGTTATAAAGTCATTCCTGTTTTCACCATTATTCTCATAGCGGTATTTCCGTGAATAACGGTTTCCGTTGTACTTTCTCTTCCCAAATAATTTCACTCCGCCCATTGTTGATGAGAGAATTAAAAAAAAAAAAATTAAAAATCTGAAACGCAACACTACAATAACTTCAACAACGAAACGAAAACAATGTAAAAAACAAATGTTCTGGAAGTTGTTACCAACATAGAGAATACGTTTTACAGAGTAAAGCGAAAGTGAGCTCTGAAGCGTATCTCTTTCAGTTTCGACATATTACGCAACGATGCAAAGTACAACCAAAAGTGGGAGTTTCATTCAAAGCTCTATAAATAGTTCATTTTTATTAATTTTAACATTTTTTCTGCGGATACACATTCTTTACATTGTAAATCTATCATTCTGCAAAAAAAGTATATTTTTCACCCATTGGCCAACACCTCACTCCCCGTGAACTCCTCCAAGTACTGGCAACCCTTTCGCCGCCCCTTACTGGCAGTCGCTGTCTCACTACCTGCTCCTCTACAATGACCTTACCTTTCCCGACAACGCCAGTAAGGCGGACCACTTCGCTACCTACCTCTCCAACATATTCTATATCCCCAACAATCCCCAGTTTGAATACTCCCTCTTCCCTGGCGTACACGAGCGCCCCAAAACTTCCGCCGCACCACTCACCCCTGGCTTCCAGTACATGCACCACATCCCACTCCACAGAACTTAATACACCCATCTTCGCCCTTGACATCGAATCAACACTATGCACCAAATGCAACACTGCTCCTACTCACGACTGCTTGGAGTACAGCCACCTTCGTGCCTGTCCTCCATCTACATCTATATGGGATACTCTGAAAATTACATTTAAGCGCCTGGCAGAGGGATCATCAAACCACCGTTAAACTATTTATCTCCCATTCCATTCTCGCGGGAAGAAAGAACACCTGAATCTCTCCGTTCGAGCTCTGATTTCTCGTATTTTTCTGATGATCATTTCTACCTTTATAAGTGGGAGTCAACAATATATTTTCTCCTTCGGAGGAGAGCGTTGGCGATTGGAGTTTCGTAAGTAGCCCACGCCGCAGCGATAACCGCCATTGTTGTAATGATTCCCATTATTTCCGTAACGCTGTCTCCCCTGTATCGTGACAATTCGAAACGAGCTGCCCTTCTTTTGACTCTTTCGATGTCCTCCGTCAAACCCACCTGATAAGGATCCCACATTGGGCAGCAATGCTCCAAAGATGGACGGACAAGCGAAGTGTATGCAGTTTCCTTAGTAGTTCTGTTGCATCTTTTAAGGGTTCTGCCAATAAAACGCAGTCTCTGGTTTGCCTTTCCCATGACATTATCTACGCGTTTTTTCCTGTTTAAGTCTGAAATAATAGTAATTCCTAGGTATTTTGTGGAGTTTACGGCCTTCACTTTTGATTGATTTATCTTGTAAACAAAGTTTAACGGATTTCTTTTCGTACCCATGAGGACCACTTCACACTTCTCATTATTTATAGTCAATTGTCAAGTCTTACACCATACTGGTATCTTATTCAGATCGTTCTGCAGTTGGTTTTGATCTTCAGATGATTTTACTAGACGGTAAATGACGGCGTCATCTGCAAACAACTAAGAGAGCTTCCGGTACTTAGATTTTCCCCTAAATCGTTTATGTAAATAAGGAACAGAAGAGGACCAATAACACTAGCTGTGGAAAGCCCAATATCACCTCTGTTTTAGTCGATGCCTTCCCATCGATTACTGCGAACTGTGTCCTCTCTGACAGGAAATCCCCTAACCAATCGCAAATTTGGGGCGATACACCATAACCACGCAATTTGATTAAAAGCCGTTTGTGAGGCACGGTGTCAAAAGCCTTCTGGAAATCAAGAAATACGGAATCGATTTGCGAACCCTTGTCGATAGCACCCATCACTTCGTGTGAAAAGATCTAGTTGTGTTTCGCATGAACGATATTTTCTAAATCCGTGTTGACCTTGGGTCAATAGATCATTCTGTTCGCGATAATCCCTTCCACACTGCCCTAGCTTCCCTCTAAAGATTGATCCTCTACACCATCTTCTTCCTCAACCAGTGGAAAACCTCCTGCATCCTCGATGTTCAGCAAGGTACTAGAAAATCCGTTCTTGTCATGTGCACCACCATCTGCGTGAACACCAGCACCTTCCCCTATCCCAACATGGCTTCCGACCATCCTTCTCTGTCGATGACCAACTTCTCCGTCTTACCCACCTCCTTTCTGTCTAGACGAACTCAGGTCGTACCACAACCATTGTCTCCCGTTGAGAAGGCCTACGACTGTGTATGGCATTCCGTTCTCTTTTTCAAACTCCAGCTCTACGCCCTTCCTATTAATTATAACAGTTTTATCGCTTCCTTTCTTGCCCACCACCCATCCTGTCACTGTCAACAATTCCAATTCCCTTTGTTTTACCCCTCTGCCAGGATATCCCAGGGCTCGGTCCTCTCCCCCTCCTCTATCTCCTCAGCGGACATGCTGCAACCCCATCCTCCTGTCCATCTCCTACAGATCGCTGATGACACCGCCTTCCTAGCCCTTGCCCTCTCCCTGACTTGCTCCCAACACCTATTCCAGACTCATCATTTTCTCCACCTGGTGCAACCAGTTGTTCCTTCCTGTCAACCCCACCAAATTCCAGGCAATAATCATAGGTCACACCTCCCTCTCCTACCGCTACTGCGACCTATGCCTCACACTTCATGTCCACCCCATCCCTCAAACCAAAACCCTCAAGTACATTGGCCTCACCCTCGACCGCTCCCTATCCTGGAAATCCCACCTCCAAACCGTCTTTCAAAAAGCCCTCTCCTACCTCAACTTACTCAAACTCCTGTCCAGCCAGACATTTCGTCTCAAGCCATCCACCATCCTCTATTCTGCCGCTCCTCAATGTGTCCCGTCTAGCGCTGCTTCCACCCCGCTTGGGTGTCCGGTTCCCCCGCCCACTATCAATCCCTACAGATCCTTAAGCGACACGCCCTTACCGTATCCGCCTCCTTTCCCCCACGCAGATCCTGTATGACCTCACTGAGTTCCCCACTTGCTAAAGTCCCTCGAACACCTCCGCCTCCACTACATTTCTGGCAGAATTGAATCATAACACCCGCTGGTTTCCCACCCCTATTGCATCCTGGGCCTCTGCCACGCTTTTACCGAGTTACCCCTCCCTCCAGCTTCCCCTCTCCGCTCCTCAACGCCACCCTTCACGCCCCTATCCCATGGGGGGTCATAGTACTTTAGTTTTGACAGGGCATTATGTTTTAAGTGCTTTGTCAGTGCCAAGTTCTGGATATGATTTTAAGACTTCAGCAACCGCCGAATAAGCAGAACCGTGTGTTGCCATGGTTTTTTTATCGTCTCTCCATTCTCGTCGCCATTAAAGGCCAATTCACACTGTCCGTCACGTCAACGTCACTTCAAGGCACCGTCGCATTCGTATTCGTATTCACACTGTACGTCAGTGTCCGTCACGTCAATTCGCCCATCTCAAAACGCGATGTTAAAAGTGAGGTTATGAGTGGCGATCTGTTATGTAGAAAGTCATAGTTTAATACTAGAATTGAGGGAACAACAACGCTAAATGTTATTGCCGGCCAAAGAAAACTTTACAGTGTATGTTTTTGGCCAAGTTACTGGGAACTGAAACAACATTTCAAAACATCGACATCTATTTTCAAGCGAAAAAATAAACATATGAAAACATCAAACAATACTTATAAGAGCATAAATAGCGCCTGTTACTTTATCCATTACAATTTGCCCACTGACATAGTTAATACCGTCGTAAACAACTGAATTTTTCTTCAATTAGAACTGACTTTTTCATTTAAAATGTTATTTAATGAAAAATGCGTAATCAAATTACAATCGTATTCAAATAAACAGTTTGCTTCAGTCTTTTCTGTTACAATGTTACGTAACATAGACCATTTTTTGGTTTCAGATATCCGACCTCGATTTTAGGAGGACACTCAATTGACAAAAATATTTAAGTCGTCATGAAACATTTGAGATTCACCCCTAAAGCGAAGTATAACAACAAAATAAAGATGACTGAGACACATTTGCATATAAACAGTGCAGTCGTCGATTGCAACATGTAATTCGCGTGACGAAAATAGGTTAACTTCCGAGGTTAGCAGAAGGCCGTTCCGTCAAAACATTCTTCTCGAGAAAGCTTGACATGACGTTGACGTGACGTGACGGTCCGGTGACGGACAGTGTGAATGCCGCCATTAGAAATACATTGCGGAATGTCCTGACGGACGGTGACGAGACATGACATGACGTGACGGACAGTGTGAATTGGCCTTGACTGTGAAAAGTCTGAATTTTAGCCACCGTGGCAGTTGTAATACTGACAAGATGTGTTGTGAAATGCATTTCATTGTTTTTAATTCGCTGATTTTATCTCCTGTTTTATAAATTAGGTTCAGCATTTATTTTCTCATAAATAAATATCACAATCACCTTTCAGGTTATTACATTTTTAATCCAGTGTGTTACCACTGCGTCACTTTGTGCGATGTGCATTATGACAATCAATAGAAGCCTGAACATCAAGATTATTAAAGACGAATTTTTTTAATTAATAGTGATGCCGATTGTAATTAACTGTGTTCAAAAGTAATCGCCGTAACCGATAATACTTTTCGTACTATGAAATACGGCGGTAAGTGTCTTAATTGGAAAGTGTTTGTTGTTTCCTACTACAAAATAACATAATTAAATACTGAAGTGTTACACACCCGACTTTAACGTTTGTATGTCTCAATTTTCGAAGTACCTACACAAATAACTATTGTGACATATTTATCTTTAAACTCTTTAGAGCTAAAAAACCAACTCGTAATTTTAACGATTTATGTTGTTTGCTTCTTATTGTAAAATGGTTTTAAATTGCAAAATTAATAGTAAAGTAAATCAATACTCATAAGAATAAAATCCGAAGTTGCGTCTCACAATATAAGTTTAGTTTAATGAGTCCAATTGATGAAATCACTTCAGATTTTGTCTAATTCACTTCGTAATTTTGTAAATTCTACTTAATTTATAATGTAAAAACACGCCACGATATTCAAAATAAATTTTTTTGCGAATTACCATTCATTTCCTTGGCAGTATTAACTTCAAAACACAAACACTTACGTTGTCATCTCTGTTTAAGGCCAATGTACTCCTTCCTGAAAATTATGAATTGGTTATCTATTTATGTATAATATTCAACGAAAGTCATTGAGGGTATGCTCAATATTTGTAATGTTATAAAAGCAAAGTCCACTCCCATGAACCACAGACATTGCCGAGGTGGGGTGGCTTGCGTGCCTCAACGATACAGATAGCCGTACCGTAGGTGCAACCACAGCGGAGGGGTATCTGTGGAGAGGCCAGACAAACGTGTGGTTCCTGAAGAGGGGCAGCAGCCTTTTCAGTAGTTACAGGGGCAACAGTCTGGATGATTGACTGAGCTGGCCTTGTAACATCAGCTAATGTGGCTTTGCCACACAGCTACTGCGAACGGCTGAAAGCAAGGGGAAACTACAGCCGTTATTTTTCCCGAGGACATGCAGCTCTACTGTATGAACATAGGATGATGGCATCCTCTCGGGTAAAATATTCCGGAGGTAAAATAGTCCCCCATTCGGATCTCCGGGCGGGGACTACTCAGGAGGATGTGATCATCAGGAAAGACAATACTGGCATTCTACGGGTCGGAGCGTGGAATGTTAGATCCCTTAATCGAGTAGGAAAATTAGAAAATTTAAAAAGGGAAATGGATAGGTTGAAGTTAGATATAGTGGGGATTAGTGAAGTTCGGTGGCAGGATGAACAGGATTTCTGGTCAGGTGAGTACAGGATTATAAATACAAAATCAGTTGGGGGTATCACAGGAGTAGGATTGATAATGAATAAGAAAATAGGAATGCGGGTAAACTACTATGACCAGCACAGCGATCGCATTATTGTTGTCAAGATTGATACGAAGCCAACACCGACAACAGTAGTACAGGTTTATATGCCAACTAGCTCTGCCGATGATGAGGAGATCGAAGAAATATATGAGGAGCTAAAGGAAATTTTTCATACAATTAAGGGAGAGGAAAACTTAATTGTTATGGGAGACTGGAATTCGGTAGTAGGACAAGGAAGGGAAGGGAAGATAGTGGGTGAATATGGTCTGGGCAAAAGGAATGAAAGAGGAAGCCGCCTGGTAGAATTTTGCACAGAACATAATTTAGTTATAACAAACACCTGGTTTAAGAATCACAAAAGAAGGTTGTATACGTGGAAGAGACCAGGAGACACCGGGAGATACCAGATAGATTTTATAATGGTAAGACATAGATTTCGGAACCAGGTTTTGAAGTGTAGGACATACCCAGGGGCAGATATAGACTCTGACCATAACTTGTTGGTTATGAACTGTAGGCTGAAACTGAAGAAACTACAGAAAGGTAGGAAAATAAGGAGATGGGACCTGGATAAATTGAAGGAACCTGAAGTTCTTGAGAATTTCAGAGGGAGCTTCAGGCAACAATTGACAGAAACGGGGGAAAATAAAACAGTTGAGGAGGAATGGGTAAAATTGAGAGATGAAATAGTGAAGGCAGCAGAGGACAAAATAGGTAGGAAGGCAAGACCTACAAAGAATCCTTGGATATCACAGGAGATACTAAATTTAATCGATGAAAGGAGAAAATATAAAAATGCAGTAAATGAAACAGGCAAAATGGAGTACAGACGACTAAGAAATGAGATTGACAGGAAGTGCAAAGTGGCTAAGCAGGAATGGCTAGAAGGCAAATGCAAGGATGTAGAAGAATGTATAAATAGGGGAAAAATAGATACAGCCTACCGGAAAATAAAAGAAACATTTGGCGATAAGAAAAACAGCTCTATGAATATCAAGGACACTGATGGAAAACCAGTTCTCAGCAAAGAAGGGAAAGCTGAAAGGTGGAAAGAGTATATAGAGGGGCTCTACAAAGGAAATGAACTTCGAGACACTATTGTAGGAAGGGAAGAGGATGTAGATGATGATGAAATAGGAGATACTATACTGAGAGATGAATTTGACAAAGCACTGAATGATCTAAGTCGAAACAAGGCCCCTGGAGTAGATGATATCCCGTCAGAGCTACTGAAGTCTCTGGGAGAACCAGCCATGACAAAATTGTTTCACATTGTGTGTAAGATGTATGAGACAGGTGAAGTACCCTCAGACTTTAAGAAAAATGTTATAATCCCCATTCCAAAGAAAGCAGGTGCAGAAAGGTGTGAAAACTACAGAACCATCAGTTTAATAAGTCATGGTTGCAAAATATTAACACGAATTATATACAGAAGGATGGAAAAGCTGGTAGAAGCCGACCTCGGGGAAGATCAGTTTGGGTTCAGGAGAAATGTAGGAACACGGGAGGCAATACTCACTTTACGGCTTATCCTAGAAGATAGATTAAGAAAAGGCAAACCAACATTTCTAGCTTTTGTAGATTTGGAGAAGGCTTTTGACAACGTTGATTGGAATAAACTCTTCAAAGTTCTGAAGCAAGCAGGAGTAAAATATAGGGAGCGTAAGGTTATTTACAACTTGTACAAAAACCAGACAGCGGTTGTCAGAGTTGAAGGGCATGAAAGGGAGGCAGTGGTTGGAAAGGGAGTAAGACAGGGTTGTAGCCTTTCCCCAATGATGTTCAATTTGTACATTGAGCAAGCTATAAAGGAAAGCAAGGAGAAATTTGGTGAAGGAATAAAAGTTCAGGGTGAAGAATTAAAAACATTGCGTTTTGCCGACGACATAGTAATTCTATCAGATACAGCAAAGGACCTGGAAGAGCAATTGAACGGAATGGACTGTGTGCTGAAAGGTGCATATAAGATGAACATTAACAAGAGTAAAACTAGGGTAATGGAGTGCAGTGTAAGAAAATCAGGTGATGCTGAAGGAATTAGATTAGGTAACGAAACAATAAAGGAGGTAGATGAGTTTTGTTACTTGGGCAGTAAAATAACAAATGATGGTCGCAGTACAGAGGATATAAAATGCAGAATGGCAATGGGTAGAAAGGCGTTTTTGAAAAAGAGAAATTTGTTAACATCGAATATTGATTTAAGCCTAAGGAAGGCCTTTCTGAAGGCATTTGTATGGAGTGTTGCCTTGTATGGGAGTGAAACATGGACGATAAGCAGTGTGGACAGAAAGAGGATAGAGGCTTTTGAAATGTGGTGCTACAGAAGAATGCTGAAGATTAGGTGGGTGGATCGTGTAACTAATGAGGAGGTACTGAACCGAATTGGGGAGAAAAGAAATTTCTGGCATACCTTGACTAAAAGAAGGGATAGATTGGTAGGACATATTCTTAGACATCAAGGAATTGTGAATTTAGCGTTGGAGGGAAGTGTGTAGGGTAAAAATCGCAGAGGGAGACCAAGAGACGCATATAGTAAGCAGATTCAAGTGGATGTGGGTTGTCGTTCTTATGAGGAGATGAAAAGGCTTGCTCAGGATAGAGTAGGGTGGAGAGCTGCATCAAACCAGTCTCTGGACTGAAGACCACAACAACAACAACATAAAAGCAACTGAGCCAAGTACTCAAAGGGTCATTCGGGCAGTAGAGGCAGTTGTGTATAAGTCAGATAGTTGTGTGTCTATCGTATGGAAGGACATGGAAGGAAGCGACATTATTGCAGATGAATTCAATGCTGTCCATAGAACATGTAGGACAGCAAAAGTGCTCATGACCTAGTACGATAAAATATTGCCAATTGTATAGTAACTTAGTGCAAGCAATAACTTACACATAGGCGAAAGTGCACTGTTCCTGTAGATCAGAGTAAGAAATCACTTTTTAGGCCTTACACAAGGTGCAACAAGGATAAGTAAATACTGAATTAATAAGCTTGCAGCCATAAATAATGTGTTCTGTTTTCCATTACGACAGATAACGTACAAAATACGTAACTATCTGTTGGACTCTACAGATGGTCGTGGAGATTTTCATGCAACGTTTCCAAAGAGGATTTTCCAAGAGGAAATCGCGTAACAAACTCTGCATTATCCCAGCATTCAAAATGATTTCGACGAACATAAATACGTCTAGGACGCCTTAAAGGGGCAATGACCTCTAGATCGTCCAAAATATTGACATCGTCGTAATTGCCAAACAAATCTCTTATTCCAGACATTTACATCATACCGATTCCCAATTAACTAGTCGTTACCCGTAAGTCTGTATTTTGATATTCCAACGTTAATTTTAAGATTACGTTGCATATCTGCAATATATCAAACTCGTCTAATCCATGCTGACATGGATGGGGCAAGAAATATGACAATACAGTTTTCCAATACAGCTGCTTTCCACATTAGTTTTTCATACATGTAGTGCTTCTGTTATTTTGATCGATAAATCGGTCTTTATCGCGTGAATATATTGTGGTATTTTAGCGCTTTGGAATCCTGCTTTTTTTATACACATTCTCAACGCAATTCTCCGCTAACGACAAGTTAAAATCTTACCTGGAACTTAACGAGACATTGACAAACCGGCCCTCATATAATCAAAAGTTCCTTATAAAACGAGGCATTAATATAGCCAGGCAATTTAACACTGTTGCCGGCCGCGGTGGCCGAGGGGACTGAGGCGCTCCAGTCACGGTCTGCACGGCCACTACGGTCGGGGGTTCGAATCCCCCCTCGGGCATGGATGTTTGTGCCGTCCTTAGTATTAGCACAGTCTAATGTGAGTATTAGTTAGTTCATAAGTAGTTTGTAAGTTTAGGACTGATGACCCCGTAGTTGAGTCCCATAGGCTGTACAAACATTTGAATTTGAATTTAACGTTGTCGAGATAGGGCGGTACGACTCCCTTTAATGCGAGGAGTAACTGTTTACAAGGAAGTTAGGGGGTATGCAAACAAGAAGAGGCGGAAGAGTGAAAGCTGGTGCGTCGCAGCTGCACGCCTGCCGCCAGCGTGGCGCAACCACTGCCATTAGCATACGGGGGATCCACCGGCGCCGTCACGGCTGACCGGCTACACAACACGACACACCACTTGTCCTCGCAGTTCATCTGACACCGCAGGCACAGCCTGTTTCAGGGAATATTTTAGGAGGTGCTAGTACACACATTCATATAACGTAACTCCGATTGAGCCACTACAATCTAGACTGATAAGACTTACAGCAAACTTCGGTACATCAAGGCTTGCTACAGAAAAGAAAACAACAGATCTCCTTCTTCAACCACCGATTAGAACGGAATATCCTAAATATAAATATCCATACACTCCGAGTACTATAGCAAGAGCAATCGAGACAGTTTATTCTGGAAAGTATACTTTGGAAAGAATTTTGGACGAAGAAGACATTCTCCAACATCTTACAATTATTGAAGATTAGTTTTTTTTAAAGTTTTTAAAATTTTCTTAATCCTGAGGGAATTTTTGGGGAGGTTTTTTCCCTCAGTTATATATTATGTATCATTTATACTTATATTTTTATCATTATTATTATTAGTCGTAAAGCTCCCATGTGGAAGACGCTAAGTAAAGCTGGTTCATTTTCCGTTCTTCTTGATCTTCTGGTTCTTTTTATTTGCCCACCAGTGTTTCATTGTTTGAGAAAATTTAGTTCTCCTTTCTTTATATATATATATATATATATATATATATATATATATATATATATATATATATATTACCTCCCAAATGAAAATCAACTATTAGAAGAATTAATCCTTTGTGAATAAATTTTAAGATTTGTTTTTATAATATTGATAACAATAAAGATATTAAAACTTAATTGACCTAACAATCCTTGGCCCAAACACGCCTATAAAGGTCGAAAACGGGTCCGCCATCTCAGCAGAGTGGAATGAAAATTAAAAATAAATAAAAATCAATTTTTATTCAATACGGATATACATCGGCTAGAAGGTAACCCAAACGATATTATCAAAAAGGAAAAATACCTGATGTTCTGCAAAAATTATTTATTGAGTAACTAACCAGCTTTCGGCTTTTTAGGCCATCTTCAGGTAATAACTGAAAGATGTTATAACATTACAGAACAAATATTTAATATAAACAGTTTAATGTGACATAAATCTTGTTTTCCCTTTTATTTTATATTTGCAATGTGTGAGAAGACTAAAATCTCGTGATTTCATATATATATTGGAGTTGGCTAAAGTGGTCAATAACATGACAACAACATTACGGGACAAATAATTACTATAAACAGTTTAATGTGATATAAATCTTGTTTCCCTTTTTGTTTATATATGCAATGTGAGAGAATACTGAAGTATCGTGATTTCAATGTTTATGTATATTTTTTTTAAAGTTTACTAAAGTGATCAATCACTTGGCTACATGGAGCAGGGAGCAAGCGAGGCAAGGCGCGTGGTCTTTTGCTTGCCGGACGCCGAGTAGGTAAGTAAGGTAGCTGCTTATAGCGGCATCAGTGCGGTTCGCGTTTTATACGCCACGTGTGGCGTTCCGAAATTTGTGCGCTCCTACGCGAAATGTCTTCCGTTTTCGGCTTCAACAGTTACGTGAGTGGCAAAGTTGTTTATTGTAAATTGTGATATATAGTGTAAATGTGACTAAAGAAAATAAACTAACGTAGAAGCACAAGTGTGGACTTATTCGTTAACGGTACTGTACCTTGTTAGTTCACTGGTTTACAGGCATAAACTTTAAAGGGTGAAAGCAACAGTGTTACAACCGCCCCTTAGTAGGCGAGCCAAGATACATTTATGTTAGGTTGTACACGAGCCCTGGCCGTTAGGCATGTTGCAATGTTATTAAATTACAGAAGGTACAAATTCACATGTTCACAGGAAATTGATACATTTTCATGGCACTGAATTACATTTATATATATATAAAGTGATTTTATAAGTATAGGTCCAACGCTTGAATATTTTCATTAAAAGCAACAGTCGATACATTTAACAAAGTGAGAAGTGAAACTTATTTTAGTAGAGGCGAAAAGGAAAACTTGGTTTGATCATTTAATACTAACTGGCATCCTCTGCCCTATGTTTATTGATTTCCAATATTACCAATAGTGTCTACTTTCTGGTTTTCTTGAGAAAATGTAAGATTTCACAGTGTACATAATGTTGTTGTTGTTGTGGTCTTCAGTCCGGAGACTGGTTTGATGCAGCTCTCCACAATAACCTATCCTGAGCTAGCCTCTTCAACTCCACATAAGAACGGCAACCTACATCTGTCTGAATCTGCTTACTGTATCCATCTCTTGATCTTCCTCTGCGGTTTTAACCCCACACATCCCCTCCAACGCTAAATTCACAATTTCTTGTTGTCTAAGAATGTGTCCTACCAATCGATCCCTTCTTTTAGTCAACTTATGCCAGACATTCCTTTTTTCCCCAAGTCTGTTCAGAACCTCCTCATTAGTTACGCAATTCAACCACCTAATATTCAGCATTCTTCTGTAGCACCACATTTCAAAAGCCTCTATCCTCTTCCTGTCCGCACTGTTTATCGTCCATGTTTCACTCCCATACAAGGCAACACTCCACACAAATGCCATCAGAAAGGACTTCCTTACTTCTGTACTGCGACCATCATTTGTTATTTTACTGCCCAAGTAACAAAATTCATCTACCTCATTTATTGTTTCGTTACCTAATCTAATTCCTTCAGCATCACCTGATTTTCTTAGACTGCACTCCATTACCTTAGTTTTGCTCTTGTTAATGTTCATCTTATATCCTCATACATCATAGTTATACATCCAGTGTACATCATAAGTATGGTTTTCTGTGGGCAGATGATCGGCGAAGGTGAAATCTTTCCTTTTTAACCTCCAGCTTCTCTCATGTTCTGATAATCGAGTTGCTACAGCCCTGCCAGACTGACGAATATACACTTTGTGAATTTGTATCTGCTGAAACTGGATGTATAACTCTGATGTCTGAGCATAGAACTGCAGCGTGCCTGCACATTCATATGTTTTCCATACGTTTTCGTATTGTCCGCCATGTTTAAATTTGGCAAACGAATTTCCATAAGTTATTACGTGACAAAAATTGCTATTGATCTGAAATTTAAGTGAATGCGCTCTGTAATAGGCTAAAATCAGACCACAATCGAAACGTATTTTGTTTTCGTTTTCTTGTAATACATCATAGCAGCCACATCTGGATGTTAGCGACTTTCAGTTGTTACCTGATAATGGCCTAATATGCCGAAAGCCGGTTAGTAACTCAATAAATAATTTTGCAGAACATCAGGAATTTTTCTTTTTTGATAGTATTATGTCCTGTTAAGCACCAACAGAAAATTCAATTAATGTTAACCCAAATAAAAGTAAAGCAAAGGCTAATAAGAATGTTCAAAGCCGATTTTCAATAATTCTACTACCAACTTCAATAAACTTTCATCGTCTGTTGTTGGTACCACGTGTATCTCTTCCAGATCGTCATTGCCTTCTTTTATGAGGGCTGAACTAACCGAACGAACAAATCGGCTCTTGTGTTTACTTTTTCTTTGTAGACTTCACGTTTCCAACATCCCAAGAAACGTTCCCATACCTTCCGAACCATCTTCCGTGGAATATTAGGTTCGAGGATATGTCACCTGACGACTAGAATGTGCAGGAGCACCATCATGATTGATGAACATACTAATTCTTGTAGCCAAAGAAATCTCTTCCAATAACGCTTGAAGCTAATTTTCATTTATCTATCGAACCACACCACACATTTACAGACAATCATTCTTGAAAATGTGTTACAATAGTATTTTAGTTTTCTTCGGACCGCTGATGGAATTACCAGAGTTATTGAAGCCATCAAGAATGAACGTGGCTTCATCAGTGGAGGGGGAAAATGGGATTAGTTTGCAATATTCAAGTATCAGGCAAAATTCAAATCGTCTATCTTCAACTCCTGCTCGAAGATGTAGAACGAGCTCTAAATGATTGAACCCGCGATTACGTATTGTCCGCCATACTCTTGTATGCGGAACAATGTTCCAATCTTTGTAAAACAGTTGGACCAAACTGCTACGGTCATCAGTCCCTGGACTTCCGAACTACTTTAACTTTCACTAAAGACAACACAGACATTCATGTTTGAGGGAAAACTCGAAACTCCCGTGTGGCTATGCGAACATCGATACGTGCAAAAATCTACGTGTGACTTGAAGGGCTACTTTCTATCTACTAAATAATGTCTTCTGCTTCATCCACAGTCTATTCATTTGCATTTCAGAAGCAATATGACTGCGGGCCTGGAAGGCTTTTTGAAGCTTATAAAGCGATATGACAAATGTCTCAATGTACTTGGAAATTATGTAGCAAAATAAAAATATGTCTCAATGTGCTTGGAAATTATGTAGAAAAATAAAGATATGTCTTATCTTCAATGTCTCATTCTATTTTTTTCCTTTCATACGCAACTCTGACCACAGTCGACAGGGGAAAGTTATTTTCAAACTCCCTCTCGCATTTTTGGCGCGTTACTCACCTTCTGAACTTGAATGTAGCTGAACACATTAATGCTCTGTGAATGGAAACACGGAATGATAACCATTGTAATTTAGCTCTTTTCAAAATTCAACCAACCAACCAATCTACCATTACACTGCACAGCGCTCCGGTTTATGAACAACGGTCGGAGATGGTATCGGCAATATGAAGGAAACGAAGTTTGGATCGGTCATATTGGACATTGATACACTGTGTCTTGTCCCCCTTGATCTATGCACCAGGTACCCACGGTACTTTTGTTTTGGTGATATTATATGGAGGCAGATATGTATGGGCTCTTCCACCTCAATTCGGACGAAAAATGAGAAAAGTGAGTTTACTTTATTAATGTTCTTTACACCTGTCAGTTACTGTAAGTTATCTCTAAAACGTTGTTACAGTAAGTTACACCACAGTCTAACATATACAGTCGCGACACTCACTGCTGTGAAAGTTGTTACCAACTGACAGATGCAACGACACTAGCACTCCTAGTGGTAGGCAAGCCACCGTAGGAGTGATGTTTGTTTATAATTATTTGTGTGCGTAATTGACTAAATAGTTGGTATAGTTTTTGCGTTACAAGCATTAGTAAAATATGAAGACATATACATGACACGGACATGTAAGTGATTCAAAGGTGTAATGAACAACTTAGTCATGAACAAATACTTACGAATATGTGTTATTTTGCAGTTTATTCCACTGAAAGTAAGTAGAAGATAAACAAAAGAGAAACATAAATTTCTATTATGGTGTGTTCCTACTATGACAAGAGTTTTTGACGTGTATTAGTTCGGTGTGTAGTCTAATGATTCAAATATTTTTAGGCTTCACTCGTCTTTCTGATATGCGCATATTCGTTTGAGTGTCATTACTTTAGCATGAGAGGACAATGTCTTGAAGGTTATTGCCGTTTGTGGTTTAGTTGTAGCAACAATTGTGGAATTTGGGTTCTTCTTTGTTGAGAACAGTTTGATCGCTTTTTCCGTTTTCTTGCCAGGTCTGGACGTTTTTCCTTCAGTTACAGCTGTGGTGGTTGCTTAGGTATGTTAAATACTGTAGTTATTGCATTCTATATGCGTTTCCTACATTCCACGCTCACCGATTTTACTGGAATTGAAGAGAAGAAACCCTAACGTTCCTGAGTAGAAAGCGACGACTTTTTGCCAAAGGCAGGTCTTCCGGTGTTTCTTAACCATTTCTTATTTTTAATAGTAACTTATCTTATTCAGCAAAAGCCTGTAGGTTACAAGATAATTGTAAATGAACTGTCCTGCAATGTACCGTTTTGTACCTCATCAGGGATCTCAGTAAACCTAATAAAGACAAAGGTGGAGCTAATTTTAAATTACCATCTATTTTATGGCACTACATACGTTCCCTGGGATGAAAAGTCTGTAAAAATCAATATAAACGATACTATTTGCACTTATTCAATACCGTATTCAGAAACGTAGCTTGCCGGCCGCTTGGAGCGCTGTAGTCGTAATGTATAACAAAAATCTGTGGGAGTGTCGTGACTGTATATGTTAGTCTGTGGTTACACTATTTCCACAAATATTAAACGGACACAAGGCTCTGAAATGTTCTACACGGATGCTGTGCTGACTGATGGTCGTGTTGGCTACGGAGGGATATACCGAGCTGCGCTCCTTCCCAGACGGATGCACGTCAGGATCCTGAGACACATCAAGGACAGACACGACGGTGAAGGGTCTCAGGGTCAACTCATCGCGATAATTCCAATCAAAGTAGTGGGCGGCGTATACACCATGGCGGCGTACGGAACTGGAATCGGAAAAGAGGTGGCAGTTCACTAAGTATGGAATGAAAACGGACTGTAATTGTAATCTTTGATCTCGGCCAACGTTGCGAAGTATGCAAATCACGAACATTGGCAATGTACAGTGTGTTAACTGTTATACGGCAGAGCTCTTCCTAGCCCTGAATCGGTACAAGTCGGTAGACGTCGGGCGGCTTCGGCAGGCAGTCTTCGTTTTGAGACTACAGTCAACATTACTGACTGAAAGTGCTGTGGGAGGCAACAACAGACGTCTGCTTTCTTACTGTTTGCATACCAGTGTTCTGAGTGTTCCGTTTTGTGTAACACCCAACTGAAGTGATTCCTGTACCTGAATTCGTTATCAACCATTCTCGTGAGTATGCTGCTTTGTTTCATTTACGACCAACATTTAAAGCGATGTGCGCCACCTGTACTTTCGCGGTAGTATGCCACGTAGTTTGTGGTGTTAGCACTGTAGGTAGGGTTGCCAACTCTTCCGTATTATACGGGAACTCCCGTACTTTTTTTTAATTTTTAAGCCAACTCCCGTCTCCCGTTTTTATTTTATACGGGAGGTTGTATCTCCCGTATTTGAGGAAAATGACACTGCCGCATATTTCTCAAATCTCGTCGCTGGACTATCGTTACAACATTGATTAATCGATACGGCATAATATTATCGATACAGTTACTACAGCGTTTGTGGGGAACACAAAACAAAACGCAAACACGGTAAACATTTCTGACAATGCTACAATTCAGTCCTTGCTCCCATTGTCCCTAAAGAATTCGGTTGATTTTAATGTTTTTCACAAAATGATTTCTCATATTCAGGTAGACAGAAATGAGGATAACATGTATGATAAAATTTTGTTCTTTGAAAAATATAATAAATACAAAAATTGCCACCAATGGTACCACAGTTGAAAAGTGGGTATCCGTGACGATTGAGACAGAGACCAAGGAAATTAAAGCCAAGGAGATAAAAAGATTCTTTGCTTTGTTCTGACTATTCCGGCATCTAACGCTCACACTGAAAGAATTTTTTCTTTAATGAATAGCAAATGGTCTGATGATAGGAACCGTTGCAATCTAGATTTAATGAAAGCTGAGTTACAAGTAGGTGTCCATATTTGTTACACATATGATGAATTTGTCAAATTTGTAAAGAACGATCGCAAACTTCAGACTGCTGCCAAAAGTGTAAACAAATATAGTTTTAAGTAAAAAATTCTGTAGACCTTCAGTTTATAACAGTTATGAAGAAGATTTGTGATGGGACCATACAATAGACCTTTTTTAAGATGTAAATAAATTGTGTTAGGCCTACTCATTTTGTCGAGTCGAAGTCTCCCTTATTTTGAGAAAAAAAAAGTTGGCAACCCTAACTGCAGGATGTAGGCGTTGCTTGTCTCCCGCGCTCGCCTCTCTCCCCGCGGCTTTCGTCGTGTGAGGCGAGACTTGCTTCCTCTGCTCCCCGCTCCCCCCTCACAATTCTGCCATCTAACAGTTTACACACTGTAGTTAGCCAGCAGTTGTTGACGCTTGTCCTGTAATGGAGGAACCCCAGCCTCCACAAGTAGACTGTCCACAGGGATCGTTCTAAAAGCTCCTCTTGCAAGCCTAACTCAGCATTGATGGATCGGATAGAGAAGCTGCAATGTTGAAGGCGTTTCTGGACCATAATGCAAGCACCCATGGACACAGCGAACTGAACAAGGGCTTTGTAGACCTGCAGCAGTGTGCTTCGATCTGCAACTCCAAGCAGTGTTGTTCAGGCACCAGAGGGCGTTACCGTGCTGCCACCACGTCTGCTTTAGCTATTATGTGAAAGCCATGTTAGCCGGGCTTCAACGTCAAGACCCAAAAAGTGTTGAGTATCGACTACATTGAGGAAGTGGCCGTCAATATAAATTTCTGGGTGTAGGTGGACTGTCCGACGCCGACCGGAGTGCATAACACCATAACGCAGGTCTTGGTAGCAGGGAACTGAAACCCAGAGCCAAGCACCCACGACGATACATTTCATATAGCACCCTTCAACCAGCATTCAGAAACATACTGAAAGAACGAAAATATATGCAGAAATCTTCAGCAAATAATGATGGAGATACTAACGAGCCTACTGCTGCTGTTAAGCCATTAAAGGTAAAGCAGTCAACAATCCGAATATTGGTTTGAACACCTCGGTGCTTTACTAGTCATGGTCCCGTTTGGAGGTGGTAAGCCGTTGCCTTCCTCCGACCTTCGAACTGACTTACCCTGCCAGTTATAGGGGGACCTACAGTTTAACGTGGGTTCCGAACCACGGTGCTACTCGGTATTTTTCACATGAGCGATACTGCCAGAGGTGAAAAAACTGGAAAATGACAGATAAAATCCTAGGACCTTGCGGAGATCGAACCTGCGACCTTTGGATTTGAAGGCTGGCACTCTATCACTGTTCAACCGAGGCGCACAGCTAAGCCATTAATAGCCACTAAAATTGTGGAACGTTACAGAGATGTTTAGGGACCCTGTATATACGAGTGTCTGTGGGGGGGGGGGGGGGGGGGGCACCGACTTTAACACGGAATGTACGAAGTTCTAAATACTTTTGGATGAAAATCGGGAGCGAGCGCTAATAATGTAGCGAGGACGTGGCGTCACCAGGTCGTGTTGTAGGTCTCTGTCAAATCAAAAAAGAAAGCGTGGTGGCGTGTGGAAGAGGCTGTCTGGATGGCTGACTTGAGGTATACCAGGTTGTCAGTGGTGGAGTGACCCTTGCGGATACAGCCCTGACACTGAGCCTGTAGGCCCCGAGACTCAAGGACCCAGTACAACCGCTGGCTTACCAGACGTTCTAGCAGTTTACAGAGGACTTGGTTAAGCTGATGAGCCGATATCTATTCACATCAAGCACTGGAACGATGATAATATCGTCTCGCCAATGTGATGGGAAGACACCATCGCCACAAATGCCGTTAAACAGGGCGAGAACATGTCTCTCTGACTCCATCAACAAGTATTTCAACATATTTTGATTGTGGACGCGGTCTTGCCCAGGATTTCTGATAGAGCTGTGGGCAAGAGCGCTAAGGAACTGCCGCTGGTGTGATGGTAGAGGGAGGACCTGTTGCTAAAACGTAACAATCGGAATCTCTCCTGTATGGAACGCGCCATTTTCACTTATGGAAAGAAATTTTTGACTCGTGCAACAGCGCGCTTGTGCCGACTTCCTACTCATTGTACTTGCGCAATGATCGAACATTTTTAACATTTGTTTTACGTTCTCTGCGATTCTTATCGACTTATCGCCCTGGACTAAATGGCTATAGCACTTCGTAATTATTATATTGCGCCTCCGAAGGTCAGTAGTGACTTTTGTCGCGGGGCTGGTCACCCCAAGGTCAGAATACAGGGAGATGCCCATAAGACGAAAAAGTGAAGCCTCCCTCCGCCATATTGCTTCGTTTTGGAGCCTCCGCCATATTATTCCTTTTTGGAGAAGTGTTCGTATCGTAGAGCTGATGTTTTATGTTGCTTAAAAAAGAAATAAAACGTCCGGCGGTTTTGCCTTGATGTACAACATGTTAAGAGTATAAATTAGCCATTAAAGGTAAGTTTTAAAATATATTATGGTGAGTATTTATTACTATTTATTCAAAAAAGTATAATATTTGAAAGCACATACTTTGTAGTGATTGTCAGTTCAATGCATTAACAATAAGAGGGTCGACTTAACGCATAGTTTTAACGGTGAAATAGCATTCCAAAACTGACTAAGATGGCGCACAGGTTTAAACTAACATGTTCTCGGCATAGATAATGCCATCTCCCTTTATTCTAACCTCCTTAGGTCACCCAATGTAAAAGAAAAAGAAAAATAATAATACTACACGATTTTCACAGTTGGACGACAATAGGTGTCATGCGTGATCCATAAAAAGCTACTAACGAAAATTGGCGTCACAGATAGATAAGAACGAAATAAATAATACCTCTGGAACAACAACAGCTATTGTAAAACGACTTTAACCAGTATCAGTGTAAGGCAGGGGCTCATGAATGTACATATTTTGAAACATTCTAAAACGAAAGCAAATGCGTTTTTAACACAAACTGACGTGTTTTGAAAAGGACACCCTATATTTCTTCATCAGCAATCTATAGCATGACAAATCACATAAACAATGGAGTTGATTGCGTCGCAATACGCCAATTATATTCCGAGATATTGCGAAGTGAAGTAGACGCTTGAAATACGCGAAACGCACGGGCGAGAACCCCATACTGCTCAGGACGTGCACTAGCCGTACTTTCGCGTATTTCAATCGTCAACTTCGATTCGAAATATCTGGGGATGTAATTAGCGTATTGCGATGAAATCAACACCATTGTTTATGTGATTTGTCATGTTATAGATTGCTGAAGAAATAATATAGGGTGTCCGTTTAAAAACACGTAAGTTTATGTTAAAAAACACATATGCTTTAGTTTTAGAATGTTTCAAAATATTTACATTCATGAGCCCTTGTCTTACATTGATACTGCTGAAAGTCGTTCAACAATAGGCATTATTTTTCCAGAGATATTTTGAGTGTTCAAGATAAATGGGACATCCTGTATACTGCTCTCTGCAGTTACCAACATACAGCCACAGAGTGGAGGTACGGCAGCCCTGCTGTATATGTTTCTGAAGATGATACAAGATAAGGTCGAAACCGGTTAAATAAAATAACCTTCTGCGATCTAGACTACTTTTCAACATAAATATTCAGAAACTCGTCTACTGTGTGGAAATGTTGACGTGAGCATTGCAACCTGCATCGTTGCACAACTGATTCAGTCACGTTCAAACGGTGTGGCAAGTCCACAGTTGACCCCTTTCAAACTCTCAAACGTTGGCTGTTGGAAGCATAATTATGTGTCCGCAGGATGGTGACGGTTTCATATGTTGATACCACACAGCATTAGGGCTGTAAACATCTCGTATTAAAGTACAGACACACAGATGATCTCAGTCAGATATGTCACTGCTACCTGTTAGCAGATGACGTTGAAACCATTATCAATCTATCTATCCACCAGGTGACAACTGCTATCATCGGATCAAAAATCGACATTGTTTTCCCAGCTGTACTAATTTATTTTCCGGCAGTTTAATGTCCCAGATGCAATGCAAAACATTCGTTTCCCATCGTCAGAATGTCGCGGTGCGTTCTATAGTTGGTCTTCTCAAAAGTTCAGATGTTTGTAAAGCTTATGGGACTTAACTACGGGGTCCTCAGTCCCTAAACTTACAAACTACTTATGAACTACTTACGAACTAGGACGGCACAAATATCGATGCCCGAGGGGGGATTCGAACCCCCGACCGCAGTGGCCGTGCTGACCGTGACGAGCGCCTCAGTCACCTCGGCCACCGCGGCCGGCTTGGTCTTATCACTTAGAATCATTCGTGCGACATCGTACTATCACGAGAGCGTCATTTAGGTAGTCAAACAGGCGTCGTGGCGTATCACAGAGATAAGATACCGATCAGACCAGGAAAACACTGGAACAAATATCTGCATGATACCGACCAGTTTAGTGCATGGCATTGCATCGTATTCGGAGAGGGTAAAAATTAAAAAGAAACCGTAACATAAAGGATTTGTGCAACATTTGTCACATACTGACATTTATATAGGAATCGACGGACAATGCAAAACTGCAAATTTTCATCTACATCTATACTCCAAAAACCACCGTAAGGCGCGTGGCGGAAGGTACACTGTACCACTACCAGTCATTTCCTTTCCTATTCTACTCCAAACAGAACGAGGGAAAAAAGAATGTATACATGTCTCTGTACGAGCCCTAATTTCTCTTACCTTGTCTTTCTGGTCTTTACGCGAAATGTAAGTAGGCGGCAGGAGGATCGCTCTACACTCAACTTCAAATTCAGGTCATTTAAATTTCCTCAACAGAATTATTCGAAAACAACGTCTTCTTTCTTTCAGCTATCCCCATTTGAGTTCCCGGAGTATTACCGTGACACTCGCGCATTGGTCGAACCTACCAGTAACGAACCTAGGCACTCGCCGCTGAATTTCTTCCATGTCTTCCTTTAAACTGATCTGATGCGGGTCCCAAACACTTCAGCAATACTCAAGGCGTTTTACACGCGATCTCCTTTACAGATGAGGCACATCTTCCCAAACTTCTCTCAATAAACGAAGTCGACTGTCCGCACTCACAACTGTCCTTACATGTTTTCCATTTCATATCGCACTGCAACGTTACGCCTTTGAACGACGCGACTGCATCAAGCCGGCCGCGGTGGCCGAGGCGCTCCAGTCACGGTCTGCACGGCCACTATGGTCGGGGGTTCGAATCCCCCCTCGGGCAGGGATATTTGTGCCGTCCTAGTTCGTAAGTAGTTCATAAGTAGTTCGTAAGTTTAGGGACTGATGACCCCGTAGTTAAGTCCCATAGACTATACAAACATTTTATTTGACTGCATCAAGCTCACTACTAATGCTGTATTCGAACATAATGGGATTGTTTTTCATGCTCATGTACATCACCTTACATTTTTCTACATTTAGAGCTAGCTGCCATTCTTCACACCAACTAGAAATTTTGCCTAAGCCATCCTATATGCTATTAGAATAAATAAAAGACGACACCCTCCCGTGCACCACAGCACCATCAGCAAACAGCCGCAAATTACAAGTTACTCTGTCCTTCAGGTTATCTATATAGATAGAAAATAATAGCGGTCCTATTACACACCCCTGGGGCACGCCTGACGATACAATCGTTTCCGATGAACACTCGTCGTCGAGAACAACGTACTGCGTTCTGTTACTTAGGAAGTCTTCCAGCCAGTCACAACTCTGTGAACCTATTCCATAAGCTCGTATCTTCACTAGCAGTTGTGGCAACGCATCAAATGCTTTTATGATATCGAGAAAAATACAATCTGTCGGTTGCCCTTCATCCATGACCCGCAAGATGTCATGTGAGAAAAGGGCAAACTTAATTTCACACTAACGATGTTTTCTAAACTCGTGCATTCGTTATATTATCTGTGTCAGTGAAGTGGAATTTCACAGTGCAGCTAGCAATGATATCAACACGGACATGTCGATATCAGAACACAGAGTCATTCCGTGCACGCAGTCGTTCAGTAACTATGCCTCGCAAACAAGTGCGTAAACAATGTACGCGATAGAAATTCCCGAACATTAAGTCATTTCGCGCCAGTGGAATGTGGAGCGAAATGCGGTTGCCATTCCTGTACACGCGTACGATGAATGTCTAACTGCTGGAAATTTAATTATTGTATGTCTGTTATTTATTCTTAATTGTAGTATTGAGCAGAACGTTGTGTCGCATATTTTGAGAATTTCGCGATGCAGACTTAAGAGGAACTAAAAAAAACCTGGCAGAGAGACACACCAAATGATGCAAGAAGCCTATGATGATGAGTGCTTAAGCCTTACTCTATGTTACGAATGGTTCGCGCCGGTTTGAAAATGGCCTGACAGAAGTCTGTCGATGACGCTCATGTCAGAAACATCAAAGAAATTGGGCGCGCCAATCGAAAATTGACTGTCGGAGAGATTGCAGAAGATTATTACATTCCAGTTGGATCGTGTCATGAAATCCTGACATGTTGTTTGTTGTGGTCTTCAGTCCGGAGATGGTTTGATGCAGCTCTCCACAATATCCTATCCTGAGCAAGCCTCTTCAACTCCACATAAGAACGGCAACCTACTGTCTGAATCTGCTTACTGTATCCATCTCTTGGTCTTCCTCTGCGGTTTTTACCCCAAAACACTTCCCTCCAATGCTAAGTTCACGATTACTTGATGTCTAAGTATGTGTCCTACCAATCGACCCCTTCTTTGCCACAAATTCCATTTCTCCCCAATTCTGTTCAGTACGTCCTCATTAGTTAAGCGATCCACCCACCTAATCTTCAGCATTCTTCTGTAGCACCACATTTCAAAAGCCTCTATCCTCTTCCTGTCCGCACTGTTTATCGTCGATGTTTCACTCCCATACAAGGCAACATTCCACACAAATGTCTTCAGAAAGGACTGCCTTAGGCTTAAATCAATATTCGATGCTAACAAATTTCTCTTTTTCAAGAACGCTTTTTTATCCTTCGCCATTCTGCATTTTATATCCTCTGTACTGCGACCATCATTTGTTATTTTACTGCCCAAGTAACAAAACTCATCTACCTCCTTTATTGTTTCGTTACCTAATCTAATTCAAAAATGTTCAAATGTTTGTAAATCTATCGGACAGAACTGCGTGGTCATCAGTTCGTAGCTTACAAACTACTTAAACTAAGGTAAACTAACCTAAGGCCAAAACACACACTCATGCCCCAGGGATAATCTAATTCCTTCAGCAGCACCTGATTTTCTTAGACTGCACTCCATTGCCATGATTTTGCTCTTCTTAATGTTCATCTTATAGGCACCTTTCAGCACAATGTCCATTCCGTTCAACTGCTGTTCCAGGTCCTTTCCTGTCTCTGACAGAATTGCTATGTCGTCGGCAAAACGTAATGTTTTATTTCTTCACCCTGAACTTTAATTCCTTCACCAAATTTCTCCTTGATTTCCTTTATAGCTTGCTCAATGTACAAATTGAATAACATTGGAGAAAGACTACAACCCTGTCTTACTCCCTTCCCAACAACTGCATGCCATTCATGCCCTTCAACTCTGATAACCGCTGTCTAGTTTTTGTACAAGTTGTAAATAACCTTACGCTCCCCATATTTTACTCCTGCTTGCTTCAGAACTTGAAAGAGTTTATTCCAATCAACATTGACAAAAGGCTTCTCCAAATCAACAAAAGCTAGAAATGTATGTTTGCCTTTCCTTAATCTAGGATAAGCCGTAAAGTGAGTATTGCCTCCTGTGTTCCTACATTTCTTCTGAACCCAAACTGATCTTCTCCAAGGTCGGCTTCTACCAGCTTTTCCAGCCTTCTGTAAATAATTCGTGTTAATATTTACAACCATGACTTATTAAACTGATGGTTCTGTAGTTCTGACATGGCATCTTGGAATGCATCATGTTGCCGCCAAATTCGTCCTTTGACTCTCTGACCCATGAGGCAAGACCAGAAAGAGCATCTTCTCGCAATCTGTGAACAGTTTTTAGTCTGAAGGATTAGTTCATCGAGAATTCGTGCAAGAAAATGTGAGAAGGAAACGGCCTGATGTGGTGGAACAATTCATTAAGAGAATCATAACAGATGATGAGACGTGATGAGACGTTCACAATAGTTGGGCCTGGTGATCTCGGTGTAAAGTGCTTGACTGGAAACCGAGGGTCACGGCTTCGAAACCCAATCGGCTCACGGAATTTTTCAGCCTGCGTTTTAACTCATACTTCACCTCTGAACGATGTGAAGAGTCGCCAGAAACGACACGTGGTTCGGATTCCACTTTACACTGTAGGTCCCCTTTCCACTGTTGGATACCTGCAGTAGGTTAGGGGCGACAAGTCACCGAAATGGCGTCCGGTTGAAATACTTGCACCAGGCCAATGAGCCACACGAAATTAATATCTACACAGCGGGTCGCTAAAGGTTCTCCAAGAAGTGGGCAGATCAAATGCCAAAGCTAAGCTGATAGTTTTCTTTGTGTTTGAAGGATTAGTTCATCACGAATTCGTCCCAGAGGAACTTCCCGGCCGGTATGTCAGTTTTTGTGACCGAAGCCGCTACTTCTCAATCAAGTAGGTCCACAGTTGGTTGGCCTCACAAGTGACAAGAGCTGAGTGCACCCCGCTTGACAACAATGCTCGACAGATCCGAACGAGCCGACCGCGGTGGCCAAGCGGTCTGAGGCGCGTCAGTCACGGTCTGCACGGCCACTACGCTCGGGGGTTTGAATCCCCCCTCGGGCATGGATATTTGTGCCGTACTTAGTATTAGCGAGTTCATAAGTAGTTTGTAAGTTTAGGGACTGATGACCCCGTAGTTAAGTCCGATAAACTCTAGAAGCCCGACTGTGCTTAACTTCGGTGATTTAACAGGAACCGGTGTATCCACTGCGGCCGTGGGCTACACACTCCGCTGTAGCGTGAAAATATCATTCTGGGACATCCCCTACAGCACACAGTTTTAAACTGCCAGAAAGTTTGTTCATTTTCTGTTTGTTGGAACATATATAGCTAATTTCTTCGTGGTGCGTCCTGTTATGTCCCCCCCCCCCTTGGGAGGGGAAGAGTCCATCAGCGATACCACAGACAAATATATACAGACGGGAAACCTCCGTAAGGGACCGGTCCCAAGCTCAGGGGTGCGGGGCGGGGGGTGCTGAAGCAGTTCTGTAAGATGTCCCATGATGGCGCTGTGGTCAGAAGCAGCCCTTTAAACTGGCCAAAGCAGGCGACAGGTAGCGGCTGTCCCCACCACCACCTCCCCTCTACGCCAGCCGTGGCCTCGTGGCAGGTGGCACGAGCACTCTCATGGCCGAGTGCACCAACCTCGGTCAAAGAGCGTGGTCACCGAGGGTTCCAAGAACACGGTTAAAAGTTAACCATGGTTAAAACGTCTCTGCGGTGCACCAACGTTAAACGCGGTCAGCAAACCAGCGTCAGCCAACCGTCCATTTGATCGCGGTCAAGTCCGTGTAGTGCAATGGAAAGCGCCTAAACGATGCAAAGGTGTTAATTGAGATGTGAATTTCACGACAATCTTTGGTGAAAGACACCAACGTCACGTGTAAAGTATTTGTGTCGTGCTTCGTGAAGATTGTTTACAGTGTACTTTTGTAGTTGCCGACAGTTTTATTGCAATCTGAAATGGAAAACAAGAGAACTCCTAATTTTTCAAAGTACGAAATAAATGTACTGTTGGAATTGGTTGGGGCGAATGCTTCAGTCATTGAAAATAAGAAAACTGACGGCTGCAGCCTCAAAGAAAAGTTGGATACGTGGTCACGTATAGCGACCCAGTTTAATTCAACACCTGGTAAGTTTGTTTTGTAAAGTAGTGATCTTTGTAGTTATACATTTACTGTGATAAGTCTGTCGCTGTACAATCCAATTGTCATGTTTAATATTATGTAATAACGGCACCGTTCTTGTTGTAAATGTAAACAAAGATTTGTAAACGAACTTTATAAAGTTAATCAGGGTAACTTTTTACAATTCACTACCACTACTTCCATTTCAAATGATTGGTTAAGTGATTACAGTATTATAGTTTCGATGGTTTATGTTTTTTATTTCAAAAAATACCTTCTCATAAGGTCTTCTGAATTTGTTGTTTGTGTTCCTGACCAATTCTTCCTATTTATTTGACTTGTAAATAATGACTTCCCACATAATTTTTAAATGACTGTGCGATTCATCAAGTGTACAGTAATGCAGTGTAGAACCATAATGAATAGTTGCTGTATTGTGGATATTTGGGTATGCTTCTTTAGGGTAACAGTGTACCAGTACAGAGATGTCTGAACCGTGGTACAGAGTTTGCTCAATATTAAATAGAATTATAAATTAAGAAATTAAAGCTGATAGAATGGCATACTGTACTTCAATTATGTTTTTGATAGTTTAATCTGAGTATACTAAGGGTAAAGACATTGGCATTGGATGAGATAAATAGCCCTGTCCTGTGAACTTGGTTTTTGAGACATGTTGATTTTATCCTGTGAACTGTTAAAAAGTCTTGTTTTCCTTATTGGGGTTATGTTAGATTTCTGTGATGAGAAATAAATTCTAAAAGTTTTTGGAAACTGTGTGATAGGCGAATCTTCATGTCAACATTCTGACAAAATACCAGTACTATTATTGTAGCCCCCCCCCCCCACACACACACACATACACACTTATTATTGTACCCCCCCCCCCCCCCATCTGGGTTGTGCTGTACATCTACCAGGTTGCAGTCAGTCTAGTACCTTGTTTTTTTAAAAAGTAAACCTGAATTAATAGGCTCACAGTTTGTTTTGACTTCTATTTGACTCCTGATTTCATTTTGACAGTTTACAGTCACCACAGGTGTTAAAGCTAAATTATTACTTTAACAGGGTACAAATAGGAGAAAAATTACATTCAATGGTGAATTTAGACGCCACATTGTTGTACTAAGTGATAAATTTGGTGACCAGTAAGTCACTCTAAACCTGCAAAGGTTTATAATGGCAGTTCAACATTTATCACAACACTGTATATTTCATGTCAGATACATTTCTTTAGCACTGTTAGAGCACTTTTGCAAGTGAGCATGTTTTCTAGTAATACTCAACATCTTCACCCAAGTTAACTGTCCCTTATTCTTAAGCTATAATATGCCTTAATGATATTTGGATATTTATTGTAGTTTTAATGACACACAGAATACAACCTTGACATATACAAGTAGTATAAAAGTTTATTTACATTATTGGCAACTAAAACATTGATTTCATTTTAGGTGTCTTCATGCGGTCCTCAGAAAGACTGAAAACGTGTTATGAAAATTTGAAGCGGTGGCTGAGGAAGGACCTCGCCGAAAAAAAGGTTAATGCCTACAAAACGGGAGGTGGCAAGCCAACACCAAAGAAACCACAGGATGCCAAGTTGTTGGAGATAGTTGGTTCCGCATTCACCCCTCTCAGTAACACTTTTGATTCTGATGGGGCGTATAATATAGTCGTTGATGTGAATGTGCCTGTAATTGAACATACTGAAGTGGAGTGCAGTGCAGAAGAGCACAATTCACGGGCACTTGCTCCACTCACAAATATAATGTTGGCCAGCGATTACAGTGAACCAGCTGTTCAAGAGCCTGTGCCCACAACTCCATCATCATCAAAAAATGGTCTCAATAAGAAACCCGAAGTTTCAAAGGACTCTGGTGAACCCAACAAAACTTTGTCCACGCCATGTACTAGCTTTCGTCGAAGGATGCCTGCAAAACCGAGGCCTTCTGGTTCTTTGGTTGAAGGTGTGTGTAAGAAGCGAGTTGATGTATTGGAAGATCAACGCAAAATGATGATTTTAGAACACAAACATGAATTAAAAGTAAAAAGATTGAAGATTTTACTCCTGAGAGAGAAATTGAAATATTGGAGGAGTAAAAACAAACAAACTGATCTATGATTTGCATAAAATGTTATTAAAATGTAAAATTATAATGAAATAAAATTGTCATAATTACTACTGTGTTTTTTATTTGTCCAAACATTAAAGGCCTACAAATAGGGCCTAAGCTACTATTTTGGCCACTTTCAGTTGAATTTTCAAGCTTGCTTTTGAACATCAGCCAGTCTTATTATAAAAAATATAAAAGGTGCTGTTACATTACTTCAGGAAGTAATTGTTGGTTCTGTGCTGCAGCGGTTGAATTTTCTGGAGATTTTCTGTAAACAAAGCTGGATTTTCAATATTTTGTATTTGTGTAAAGTTAGTAGACTTGTATCAGGTAAGTTTAGGTATTACAGTTTATCTTCCCAGAAATTAAATGTGGAACAGCCTTAAAAGTTGTGTGTGCTGTTGTGGAAAATTTACATATTTTTTCTTCAGCTGTAGTTTTCTCATTACTGTATGCCTACCATGCACAATTTTATTCCATGTCACGGTAATCCAACGTGTGGTTCATAGACAAACTTACCTGTAAGTGGTACTTCTGATTTATGCCTACATTGCAAAGTGCACTATCTTGTACACTGGATTGCAAAAAAATTGTGTAACTGTGACTGGTTTGACAATGTTAGTATTTTGTGCTCCTGTGTCGGGTAGCAATGCAGAGAAGCAAACCAAGTATTTGTTCAGAAGCTATGAAATCTTCTACAAAAGGGAGCATAATATTGTTTCACTTTTTTTTAGCAATACTCGGCATGTGCATGTTCTTAATAGGAACCCATAACTTATCACAACAGTTGTAATGAGGGATATTCTGGTGGCCCTTATCTAAAAGTATGAAATCGTGTGAGGCTTTTTAGTAATACTCTAAACCTGCAAAGATTTATAATGGCAGTTCAACATTTATCACAACACTGTATATTTCATGTCAGATAAATTTCTTTAGCACTGTTAGAGCCTCTTTTTGCAAGTGAGCATGTTTTCTAGTAATACTCAACATCTTCAGGCGACCCGTAACTTACAGAAACATTTCACAGGGGGATTTTTCACTGACACTCTTCCACTTAAAAGTGCTCTTAATATTGTATTGCTTTCTTAGAAATACTCAGCACATTTAGGATTGGAGAGATGTAACTACGGCTTTCATTACCATTTACTGAGGGGGTGCAATAGCAATAAATGGAATAAACTTAGAATAAAATGGTTCATAAAAACTTGTTAGTGCTTAGCATTTAAATATATTTATCTGAAGGCAATGCTTACTTCTCACTGAGCCAAAACATCAAATTTGTCATTAAACAACTTTGTGTTGTAATAGACATCAAAGCTGTACATACTGTACATATACATTGGATGAATTTATACACAAATGAAAGAAAGGAAAAGGAAATATTTAGTTATACATCTGACTGATTACCAGATTGTCATAAATAGTTACAGCTATGTCTCTGATGGGTATATATTTGTAGAAACACACTAGTTGAATTTATACACAAATAAAAGAAATCTCTTTTCCTGAAGAAGCGACCAACGGTTGCGAAAGCTTGTATATGTGTGATTTTATTTGTGTCTATCGATGAGTCGGTCCTTTGGGTAAGTCATCCGTTTTCTATTCTTTTATATTTGTTGTTTAGTTCCCTTACTGTGGGTGAAAGGTTTTTAACAGCAAAGCAAATAATGAGGGTTTGTTCAAATACTTTCCTGCAATGTGTAAGCCTTTTCTAAAATACTTTACACACAAATTTCTGTAAGAGCAGTTAATAACTTTTAGCACAATATATTCGTAGTGAGGGACTTTTCAGTAGCTTTGTGCTACAATGCTGCACTTCTTTGCAAAAGTGACAAAGTATCTAAAAAACTTTATAAAGAACAGTGGCTAAGGGTTTCTTTTCTCTCTCCAGGAATAACATATCACAAATGTTACAGCAGTCTGCAGGCATTACAGTTACCCTCCAATATCTAAGTAGCACACTCCTTAGCTAATTACAGTTCTTACAGTGTTAGCCGAAATCTTGAGTACTCAACTGTGGTACCAACAGTGGTGTAGTTTGGCTGGAACGGAGTGCTGCCTAAAATTCCAACTTGCTACGAGAGTACAGGCTGAACTACTTTCATTCGGAATGAGCAGAGTACTGACTTTCTCTTTCTCTCTCTCTCTCTCTCTCTCTCTCTCTCTCTCTCTCTCTCTCTCTCTCTCTCTCTCTCTCTCTCTCTCTCTCTGCAAACTACTGCACTGTGTAGCAACATTGTTTCCTAAGCACTCTTAAAAGCTTACAATTTCCTGTCCCTAATTAAATTATTAACTCTAGCCAGTACCGTAAATTTTCAATCTTTGTATGGTTTTGCTCTGACAACTTTGTAAACACAAATATAGCAGTGCACAGATTAGATCAATTCTTATTGTGAACAAAGAATACATTAATAAATACTCAAGACAAAATTTATGTAATAACAAATAGTAATTTATTTGGTATTTAGGGCAAATCCACACATTTACACTAAATGAACAGTGAACAGATACATGGTAAATAGTTTCAAATCTGCAAGCTTTTCATTACCATAATGTATTCTTTTAATAAATACAATTGTTTGACATTATTGCAACAGTAACTGTAATGACTATATTGAACACACATACTGTATTAAGATCACATATTTCATTTATCTATCTTAAGGGGACTATAATGAATACATATTGAAATAAGTAAACAGCTAATAAAAGTGGTAAATGACTACTTCTGTACTACCACATCAGAATACATATCTCAACACAGAACCTCATCAGTAAAATGTATGAGCCTGACCATGTCTTCATCGAAGAAAGTAGCAGAACATTAAAAATAAACAATCCCCACTGTAAACACAATTACTCCCTGCAGCAAATATGAGCTCATTATGTGAAAGAACAATGGTGCTGTATGTTGCCTTTAAGGTGAGCCTTTCGGCTATTTAGGACATCTGAGTGGCAAGTAACCATCTTTCCTTCCCAGAAATTAAGTTTAAATTTGGGATGAACTATAGATCTTGCTACATGTGTAGGGGTTTTTGAAGCATCAGCTGTGGCACTAACACTCAAAAGTTGTTACTGCAACTGTTCACACAACAACAGCATCTGATGAAACATTTCCAAAAATACTCTCTGCTTCAATCTCAGTAAGTGCTAAATACAGTTACTTTTCATCACAAGTGATATTAACGTAGAGACTGAGTCAATAGAAAAAAAACGTGATTTCCTTCCTAAATATGGTAAGATCAATAACGTTTTACTGCTTTAGTGAAAAACAAACTATGATAGAAGCATGCCATGACAACATAATTTGCAATGTATGTAGAAACCGAGTAGTATGAGACACCATAAGGCTAGGAATACACTAGGTAGTAACTGCCCCCTAATAAGTAAAAGAAGCAACACACACAAGCCTATAACATACAAAAACTAACAACATACAAAAATGGTACACACCACAACTGAATAAGATTGATATACTTCTACTGATGCTCAAGGACAGATATGCTGACAATTAGGAGAACAAGGTATGATTGATAAAATCCTTGAAATCAAATTCTGAAACTAAATGTAAAGCAGGCTGGAATGTAGTAGATAGTGAAATCAACAAGGGAAAGGAAGAAATCACTGTCCCACTTGACTAATACATCCAATGGACCTGCAATTGTAAAGCCTGTGCTTAATACTCCACAGACATAAAAAAAAATAGTCACATGGATCAGCCACTGGACATTTTGCATGCCTCTGATGAACTTAAAGAAACTTCATCCACTACTGGTATTGTTGGCGGACGTCAGCATACCCGAAGCCTGCTGGTTCTGTGGTTGAAGATGTCTGCATGAAGAGGGTGGATGTATTTGATGATCAGCTGAAAATTATGAAAGAGCATAAGTATGAGTTGGAAGTAAAATAATTAAAGCTTATACTTCTGAAATTACAATGCTGGAGGAACATGAATGAAGAAAAATGATGTATGTTTTTGATGTTTTAATTAAAATATATTTTTGTTAAATGCCTTATATACATATTAGTAAAGTGGAATGAAATCTAGACTTTCGCCATTCATTATCATTACAACTATATTAAATAATTGTAGCTTCTACAAAACTGGATTAAAAATGATCAAAGGTACAACAGTTTCCCCTATAATGCAGAAGTGACTTGTCTTACCCCACTTTTAATTAAATATTCTCATTTAAATTTTCTAATGTATCACAGAAACAATTGGATCCCGCACTATTGTCTATCCTTCTAAACATGTCTAGTGACATTTATATTTCCAAGTTGTGGAACAAAACATCTGAAGAGGTATAACTTAATGATTGTAACTTTGTAACACAGATAATATTCCCTGGGTGGAATGAATTGAAGGAAGAGAGATACAAGTGAAGGAGCATAGAAAAAGGAACAGAAAAGCTGTAGGGGACAAAGTTCGAAGAGAGGTAATTAGCAGATACTTCTGGAAAAGATTTTTGAAACAAGAAACTGGCAACAGTAGGTGGTAGACCAAGGTAGCCTTCTAAAGAAGAAGAATGAATACATAGTGGAAGCAGCTTGGATAACAATATAGAAGATAAATTGAATGAAAATGAGATTCTCTTGTAGGGGAATTTATTATGGTAAAATTTAGTTTAACAGTGTGTGTGTTTTCTAATTTGAAGTGAGACATATTGGCTAAAAGTAATTTTTCTCAGAAAACTTGGTTTAAATACACTGGAGTCATGGTTATACTTGTAATGCACAATGATATTTTAGGCCATCAGTCAGATGCAGTGATGAAGTTAGGACAGTTGTTTCATTGGCACACATGAAAAAAAAAAAACATTGAAATTTATGATGAAAATTTTTTAATGGTAACAACTTTGCATGACCTAGGAAATCTCTATTTACAATAAAACAATTTTTATGTTGAAATGTTTCTAAATGTAATATTTACCTCACATGAAGTAATCATTAATTATAGTCTGCCGAACTGCTCTTCCTGTCAATGTATCATCCCGATACATTTGTTGTTCAGGGAGTGCTGGTTCATTATCTTGGATGTCCAAGCCTCTTTCATCACGCAGCTGCCTCAGTAGTCTTACAATTTCAGGATCTTCTGGTGGCTCTTCATTGCTGGTGATTCTTGCTATGTTGTGTAACACAGCTGTACTAACTATTATCGCCACAATTTCCTGTGGATTGCACCTCATTCCTACTGATAGAATAGGAAATCTTCTCTTCCACAGACCATACTGTCTTTCTACAGTATTCCTAGTTTTAATATGAGCTGTGTTATACCTCTGTTCCGCTCCGTTGCGTGGATTTAAGATGGGTGTGAGTAAATACGGCTTGCACGCATAGCCACTGTCTCCCAGTAAGTGGCCTTGTGGAATTTCGCCGTTTTCGAATTCGGCTCTGCGAGCACAGTTACGAAATATCGTACTGTCATGCACAGAACCCGGCCACCGAGCTACAATGTCTCTTATCAGTAAATTGTGGTCACTTATGGTTTGGCAGTTGAATGAAAAGTACGATTTCCTATTACGGAAAAGCTCCGCATTATGTCCTCCAGGAGACTGAATCCTTATATGTGTACAGTCCAAAGTACCAATTACTCCAGGAAATCCGCCAATTGCACTAAAACCGTCCATAACAGAACGCACTTCTTCTCTTCCCGGAAACTTTATATAGCGCCGAGACAGTGAAGCTATAAGAACAGATACATCACTGACAATCCTCTGAGCAGTAGTGCGATGAATATTACTGTTGTCACCAATTACTATATTAAATGCACCAGTTGCATACGCCCTCAGAGTTATCAAAAGTCTGTTCATCGGTGATACAGGGTTATTTCTATTTGTGGGAAACTCTAACCTTCCATACAGTTCATCCAGCAACCACCACACTGTTTCTTTGGAAAGCCGAAATCTCTCCTGAAACTTCCTGTCGCCATAATCTTCGAAAGGTTCTCCTCTTTCAACTATTATCCCAACACGATTTTCTTCGCGATTTATAAGATCAAAATCCAACAAATCTTCCTCCAAACCATCCAACACATCGAATCGCGCCGCCATTGTATCGCACTTTAACCTCGATTCACTCCAGTAAACCGGGCGAGATCCCCGATCAAATTTAAACACGGCCAACTCCCTCGTTTAACTTTGATCGAGGTTGGTGCGCCAGAATTTGGCGCTGAACACGGTTAAATGTCGACTTAACCACGGTTAACTTTTAATCGAGGTTGGTGCACTCGGCCGTCAGCCTCCCCGCCACGCTACCCTCTGACGTGCGAGAGGCACCCTCAGAAGTGTCTCTAGTGTTGTTTACCGGTACTAAGCCAGGGAACGGCCTGACACCTGCTAGCATCTTACGGAACTACGAAGGGAGCGTAGGACAGTGGTTTAGGGTGGGCTGCTTCTCTGTATATGTTACTCTATGGTATTAGCTAGTTCATAAGTAGTTTGTAAGTTTAGGGACTGATGACCCCGTAGTTAAGTCCCATAAGCTCTACAAACATTTGATCCGAACGATTACCCATCCAAGTGCTAGCCAAGCTCGACTGTGCTTATCTTCGGTGATGTAACGGGAACCACTGTACGCACCGTGGCCGTTGTCTACACACTCCGCTGTGGCATGAAAATATCATTCTGGAACATCCCCTACAGCACACAGTTTTAAAATGCCAGGAAGTTTCTTAATTTTTTATTTGTTGGAACATATATAGCTATGTGAAACCTTACCTTTTCCCGGCGTAATGAATCTTCAAACAACTTACGGGTATGCTGCCGGGTGTCGTCGTCAACAACCGCCGATATTTCGGCAGGAGGACACCCTGCCATTCTCAAGGCACAATTGCACTAAAGGAAGTAATGTGTAAGCGTTTTTAATACCTCGGTTTGCGAAGGGTAAACAAGGAAGATAACACACACAGTACAAGTCACTGTAGGGTCAACACATCCAAAGATGACCAAACATCAAAAATATCGATAGAGACTGTTAATCAACTAGCAAGCGACCTTATAAACAGAGACGGTGGTTTTTGTTTAAATTCTCCTTGGATTCCAGCACTGTCTCTCGTCGAAAAAACAGAGGAACAAAATTAATCCTGCCTCACTTGTTGATTAACAGTCACTATCGATACTTTTGATGTTTGGTCATCTTTGGATGTGTTGACCCTACAGTGACTTGTACTGTTGTACGTTATCTTCCTTGTTTATCCTTTGCAAACCGAGGTATTAAATACGCTTGCACATTGCTTCCTTCAGTTGTGCCTTGAGAATGGCAGGGTGTCCTCCTCCCGAAATATCGGCGATTGTCGACGACGTCATCCGGCAGCATACCCGTAAGTTGTTTGAACATATACAGGGTGTTTCACTAAGTGTGTGTGCCTCTGTAACTTATAAAATAATAGGTGACGGGAAATTTTAATGCGGTAGGTCAACACAAGAAATGTTACACTTTCTGCGGAGCTATGAACATAGTTTATTGTATCATTTTCCAAAGAGTTACAGCACAAAGATATAATTTTTTAAATGGAACAATAGTTTTTTTTTTCTATCGTGCGTTGGACTCGTTGAAACCAGCTGCGTCCAAATCAATTTAAACTACATTCCTATCACTGATAGTTTGGGAGCTACTAACTTTCAAAGTTTCAGGGGCAGATACCACAAACGCTGCGCATAATGCAATGCGCCTTCTAAATGTGGTGCGGCCGAGTTGTAACGTCGCCGTTGTCACGGAGCGAGAAGCTTCCTCGATGCGCTGTTAGACTGCCGTCTGTCGCCGCACACGGCCGTATACCCGACAGTTGGAGCCACACAAACAACCGGGGCTCAATAGACCGCAGTTACTGACATCGGTTGACGATGGCATACACTAACAACGAGTACGTTGACATGTTGCTGATGCTCGGCGAGTGCCGACACGATGCCACTGAAGTTGCCACGGCGTTTGCCGTGAGATATCCTAGGCGAAGAGCCCCGGCAGCCATTACGTTCTTACGTGCCGAACAACGACTTCGGGAACCAGGCAGCTTGGTAGTTTGGGAAGCTACAGCCCTTCAAAGTTTAGGGGGCGGAGGCTACGACAGCGTAGCTCACTGGCTGGTGGTCATGAGACAGTGGGCCGTGCCCCAGGGGATAGCCACTCGGCCAGTGAGCTACGCTATCGCAGCCTCCGCCCCCGGAACTTTGAAAGGTTGTAGCTCCCTAACTAACAGTGATAGGAATGTAGTTTAAATTGATTTGGACGCAGCTAGTTTAAACGAATCCAATGCACGATAGAAAAAGCTATTGTGGCATTTAAAAAAATGATATCTTTGTCGTGTAACTCTTTGGAAAATTATATAATAAACTATGTTCATAGCTCCGCAGAAAGTGTAACATTTCTTGTGTTGACCTACCGCATTAAAATTTCCCGTCACCTATTATTTTATAAGCTACAGAGGCAAACACACTTAGTGAAACACCCTGCATAGGTAATTTCTTCGTGGTGTGTCTTTTTTTATGTTTTTTTTTTTTTTTTTTTTTTTTTTGGTGGGAGGGGAAGAGTCCATCAGCAATATGAATCTCCCGCCATCGACCGTGGCTCCGCGACTGATGTTGTTGTTGTTGTGGTCTTCAGTCCGAAGACTGGTTTGATGCAGCTCTCCACAATACCCTATCCTGAGCAAGCCTCTTCATCTCCACATAAGAACGGCAACCTACATCTGTCTGAATCTGCTTACTGTATCCATCTCCTAGTCTTCCTCTGCGGTTTTTACCCCACAGACTTCCCTCCAACGCTAAATTCACAAATCCTTGATGTGTAAGAATGTGTCCTACCAAATCCCTTCTTTTAGTCAAGATATGCCAGAAAAGCTGGTAGAAGCTGACCTCGGAGAAGATCAGTTTGGATTCAAGAGGAACATAGGAACCCGGGAGGCAATACTTTACGTCTTATCTTAGAAGATAGATTAAGGAAAGGCAAACCTACATTTTTAGCTTTTGTAGATTTGGAGAAAGCTTTTGACAATGTTGACTGGAATACACTCTTTCAAATTCTGAAGTCAGCAGGGGTAAAATACAGGGAAAGGAGAGTTATTTACAACTTGTACAAAAGCCAGACCGCAGTTATTAGACTCGAAGGGCATGAAAGGGAAGCATCAGTTGGGAAGGGAGTAAGACAGGGTTGTAGCCTTTCTCCGATGTTATTCAATTTGTACATCGAGCAGGCGGTGAAGGAAAGCAAGGAAAAATTTGGAATAGGGATTAGAGTTCAGGGGGAAGAAATAAAAACATTGCGTTTTGCTGATGACATTGTAATTCTGTCAGAGACAGCAAAGGACCTGGAAGAGCAGTTGAATGGAATGGACAGCGTGTTGAAGAGAGCATATAAAATGAACATTAACAAGAGCAAAACAAAAATAATGGAATGCGGTCTTAGAAAATCAGGCGATGCTGAAGGAATTAGATTAGGTAACGAAACAATGAAGGTGGTAGATGAGTTTTGTTACTTGGGTAGTAAAATAACATGCGATGGTCGCAGTACAGAGGATATAAAATGCAGAATGGCAATAGGAAGAAAAGCATTTTTGAAAAAGAGAAATTTGCTAACATCGAATATTAATTTAAGGGTAAGGAAGTCTTTTCTGAAGGCATTTGTGTGGAGTGTTGCCTTGTACGGGAGTGAAACATGGACGATAAGCAGTGCGGACAGGAAGAGAATAGAGGCTTTTGAAATGTGGTGCTACAGAAGAATGCTGAAGATTAGGTGGGTAGATCGCATAACTAATGAAGAGGTACTGAACAGAATTGGTGAGAAAAGAAATTTTTGGCATACCCTGACTAAAAGAAGGGATCGCTTGGTAGGACACATTCTTAGACATCGGGGAATCGTAAATTTAGCATTGGAGGGAAGTGTGTGGGGTAAAAATCGCAGAGGGAGACCAAGAGATGCGTATAGTAAGCAGATTCAAGTGGATGTGGGTTGCCGTTCTTATGAGGGGATGAAAAGGCTTGCTCAGGATAGAGTAGGGTGGAGAGCTGCATCAAACCAGTCTCCGGACTGAAGACCATAACAACAACAACATGCCAGATATTCCATTTCTCCCCAATTCTGTTCCGAACCTCCTCATTAGTTACACGATCCACCCACCTAATCTTCAGCATTCTTCTGTAACACCACATTTCAAAAGCCTCTATCCTCTTCCTGTCCGCACTGTTTATCGTCCATGTTTAACTCCCATACAAGGCAACACTCCACACAAATGCTCCACAAAGGACTTCCTTAGACTTAAATCAATATTCGATGTTAACACATTTCATTTTTCTATCCATTGCCATTCGGCATTTTATATCCTTTGTACTGCGACCATCATCTGTTATTTTAGTGCCCAAGTAACAAAACTCATCTACCTCTTATGCACCTTTCAGCACACTGTCCATTCCGTTCAACTGCTCTTCCAGGTCCTTTGCTGTCTCTGACAGAATTACTATGTCGTGAATCGTGTACAATCAAGCACCCCGATAACGAACTATCGCTTCGTAAGGTAGAAACTTCAAAAATGCTTAATTCACCAGGGCTGGATGCATTGGCCGACGCGCAGTGCCGTCCTAAGCACCGGGCGAGTCCATTACTTTGTTCTAAGGGGAGGCTGCATCAGTCTGCTTCAGGCCCTTCTAGTTATCAAGTTCATGTGTTGTTGCTTCCATATGTTAAACATTTGTATCTGATTAAAATGGGCTCTGCCTAATGCCAAATAAATAATAATAAAAATAGAACCTGTCATACATAGCGCGTCATTGCAGTCTCCACCAGTTGGTACAGGAAGGGTTCTGCATAACCAGATACGAGATATTATTATAACGTAATGAAGTTTATGTCGGAAGACGTAAAAGACAAGATAAAATCGCATAAGAGTTCCCTTGATAAAGGTCAAGTTACTTCTGGGGTTTCACATGACACTGAGAAGAGTAAAGAAAGTGGGGGAAAAGTAGGTGCCGCTAGCTGATATTTTCCTTACTCCAGGAAAGAAGCGGAATAAAAAGAAGAGTTCTTACATTTGTGGAGAGACTGACACGGAACTTCCACATGACAAGCAGCGCCCCACAATCGTCACTTCTCCCGGAATAAGAGAAAATGCGTCTTTTGAGTGAAGTACGTGCTCCACAAGTTAGACTTCCAGTATGTCAAATCATTTTTTTTATGCCCATCTATTCTTTTAATTTTTCACCCTGAACTTTAATTCCTTCTGCAAATGTCTGCTTGCTGTCCTTTATAGCTTGCTCAATGTACAAATTGAATAACATTGGAGAAAGGCTTCAACCCTCTCTTACTCCCTCCCCAACCACTGCATCCCTTTCACACCCTTCAACTCTGTCAACCGCTGTCTGGTTTTTGTACAAGTTGGAACACATATAGGTAATTTCTTCGGGTGCATCGTTTTTTATGGTTTTTTCTTGGGAGGGGAAGAGTCCATCAGCGATACGAATCTCCCGCCCTCGACCGCGGCTCCGCGACTGATAAGAGAAGCAATAAAGTAGGGACCAGGAGGTGTTGGTATAGGCGGGGCTGGCGCCAGAGGCAGAGGTAGCGAGCGCGCGCCACACTCACCGCGGGCTGCGTCTGCGTCTGCTGCTGCTGCATGGTGCACGCGGGTGTCGAGAGCACTGGCGCAGCGGTGGCGGCTGGCGCGGAGGAGGCGTGTCCCTCGTGCAGAGGTGAGCGGCCGGCGGTCGCAGCGCCAGTGGCCGGCGGCACTCGTGCCGGCCGCGTGAGCGCCAGATAGCGATGGGGAAGAACCGCCGCCGCCGCCGCCGCTACCAAGGCCGGATGTGTGCGCTGTTCTCTTCTGCGCCGCGCGCTGCTCGGCCGACCGACCGCCACAGGGATCTAGGGATCTCTCGCGCTCACCGCGGTGTGTTTCGAGACGGTTCTCACCGATTTTTCTCAAACTGTGTGAGACGAAGCTCATCAAGGGATGGGAACGTGAACTGCCCGCGAGCAATGTAATGCGGACGCAAATATCTACATCTACATGGCATACCCTGCAAATCACATTTAAGTGCCTGGCAGAGGGTTCATTGAACCACCGTTATACTATTTATCTCCCATTCCACTCTCGAATAGCGCGGGGGAAGAATTGTTTGTTCAATTGTTTGTATAGCTTATGGGACTTAACTACGGGGTCATCAGTCCCTAAACTTACAAACATGAACTAGCTAACACTAAGGACGGCACAAATATCCATGCCCGAGGGGGGATTCGAACCCCGACCGTAGTGGCCGTGCACACCTTGACTGGAGCGCCTCAGTCCCCTCGGCCACCGCGGGCGGCCGGGGGAAGAAAGAACACCTGAATCTCTCCGTTCGAGCTCTTGATTTCTCGTATTTTATTCTGATGACCATTTCTACCTATGTAAGATTTTCGCATTCGGAGGAGGATGTTGGTGATTGGAGTTTCGTAAGTAGCCCACGCCTCAGGGATAAGCGTCGTTGTTGTAATGATTCCCAACCCAGATCTTGTATCATTTCCGTAACGCTGTCTCTCCTGTATCGTGATAACACAAAACGAGCTGCCCTTCTTTGAACTCTTTCGATGTCCTCCGTCAAACCCACCTGATAAGGATCCCACACTGGGCAACAAAACTCCAAAAAAGGACGCACAAGCGTAGTGTATGCAGTTTCTTTTGTAGTTCTGTTGCATCTTTTAAGGGTTCTGCCAATAAAACGCAGTCTCTGGTTCGCCTTTCCCACGACATTATCTGCGTGTTCTTTCCAATTTAAGTCTGAAGAAGTAGTAATTCCTAGGTATTTGGTGGAGTTTACGGCCTGCACTATTTGATTGATTTATCTTGTAAACAAAGTTTAACGGATTTATTTTCGTACTCTTGCGGACAACTTCACACTTCTCATTATTTAGAGTCAATTGCCATTTTTTACACCACACTGATATCTTATTCAGATCGTTCTCCAGTTGGTTATCATCTTCAGATGATTTTACCAGACGGTAAATAACGGCGTCATCTGCAAACAACCTAACATAGCTACTTCGATTTCCCCTAAATCGTTTATGTAAATAAGGAACAGCAGAGGACCAATAACACTATCCTGTATAGTCGATGCCTTACCATCGATCACTACGAACTGCACCCTCTCTAACAGAAAATCCCCTATCCAATCGCAAATTTGAGACGATATACCATAAGCATGCAATTTGATTAAAAGCCGTTTTTGAGGTACGGTGTCAAAAGCCTTCTGGAAATCATGAAATACGGAATCGATATGCGAACCCTTATCGATAGCGCCCATCACTTCGTGTGAATAAAGAACTAGTTGCGTTCCGCATGAACGATATTTTCTAAATCCATGTTGACCTTGGGACAATAGATCATTCTGTTCGAGGTAATTCATAATATTTGAATACAGGATATGTTCCACATGTGCTACACGATGCCCCCGCAGCTCGTTTTCAAATGAAACCCTCTGGCAGATAAAAATTGTGTGCCGAAACCGGGACTCGAACCTGGGGTCTTTGCCTTTCACTGGAAAGCGCTCTACCACTGAGCTATCCCGGTACGCTTCACGGTCTGTACTCACACCTTTACTTATGCCAGTAACTCGCCTCCTACTTTACAAACTTCAAAGAACTTCTCCTGCGAACCTTGCAGAACTAGCATTCCTGGAAGTAAGGATACGGTGGAGACATGGCTTAGCCACAACCTAAGAGATGTTTCCTGAATAAAACTTTCTACATCTTCATTTACATAGGATACCCTGCAAATCACATTTAAGTGCCTGGCAGAGAGTTCATCGTACCACCATTATACTGTTGATCTCCCATTCCATTCTCGAATAGAGCGGGGGAATCTCTCCGTTCGAGCTCTCATTTCTCTTATTTTATTCTGATGGTCATTTCTACCTGTGTAAATGGGAGTCAACAATATATTTTTGCATTCGGAGGAGAATGTTGGCGATTGGAGTTTCGTAAGTAGCCCACGCCTCAGCGATAAGCGCCGTTGTTGTAATGATTCCCATCCCAGGTCCTGTATCATTTTCGTAACGCTGTCTCTCCTGTATCGTGACAAAACGAAACGAGCTGCCCTTGTTTGGACTCTTTCGATGTCCTCCGTCAAACCCACCTATAAGGGTCCCACACTGGACAGCAATACTCCAAAAAAGGACGGACGAGCGTAGTTTATGCAGTTTCTTTAGTAGTTCTGTAGCATCTTTTAAGGGTTCTGCCAATAAAACGCAGTCTCTGGTTCGCCTTTCTCACGACATTATCTACGTGTTATTTCGACTCTAAGTCTGAAGTAATAGTAATTCCTAGGTATTTTGTGGAGTTTACGGGCTGGCGCATTGATCATTGTGTTTACAGAGATGGATGTGCGTAAAATTAAACGGTATCTCTCTTAGCCATCGTCGGAAAAACCGAAATGCTTTCTTATGCTTGCATGTGGCATGCAATACTCTTACGAAAATTGTATTTTTTTTTTCTTCAAGAAACACAAAGACAGTTCATGTATCTGAAAGCGGTTGAGAATAATAACGAAATTTACGGCAAAATCACGTTTGGCAAAAATTCTTAAACTGTCAATGGTGAAATACATCATTTGCACCAGCTCCAGTTGTCTTGCTCTTATATTCCCATTTTCTAAGTTGTACATATTCTGTATATTCGGTGATAATAGTTTCTGACCACATATTTTACTTGTTATACACGCGGAACAACGCGATACCAATTAACGGTGTTCCGTTTGCAATATGGCGGATCAAAGTTCTGCTTGTCACGTGAAAACCAGGTCGCATTGCATTGCCCACGTTCCACTCCACGAAGCAAAAATCTAAGATGCTGGATCCTTCATTCCACACTTCGCAAGACACGCTGCAACGGCACCACGTCCTCCTCCACGTGCGTTTCCACGTCCCGTGAGAGGACGCCATAACTGTGTGAGAAGAAGCTCATCGAGGGATGGGAACGTGAACTACCCGCGAGCAGTGTAATGCGGGCACAAATACCGCGGTGCTACACGATGCTCGCGCAGCTCGTATTCAATCGAAACCCTCTGGCAGATTAATATTGTGTGCCGAAACTGGGACTCGAACCTGGAGCCTTTGCCTTTTACGGGCAAGCGCTCTACCACTGAGCTATCCCGGCACGCTTCACGGTCCGCACTCGCACCTTTACTTATGAATAAATCGCAATTTGCGATCAGTTGTGGCTTCATTGTACTAGGTTTAGATGGAATACCAAAGTGCGGGGAATGAAAATTTGTGCCCGGCCGGGATTCGAAGCCGGGATCTCCGGCATACTAGGCAGACACATTGACCACTCCGCCACCGAGGCCACAGTGACCAACCCGACTGTAGAGGACTCTTCCCTGTACGTCTCCCGCCACAGCCAAATCTCTATTCTCCACGCTGTCTCTTTCCTATTACCACAGCCTATTTGTTCCGTACTGCTCGCAGCCACAATACTGAATTTCCGCATCAGGGAGAACAGCCCATGAGGTATCGAGACACATTTAATTGTCGTCAGGAAAATGTTCAAATGTTTGTAGAGCTTATGGGACTTAACTACGGAGTCATCAGTCCCTAAACTTACAAACTACTTATGAACTAACTAAGACTAAGGACGGCACAAATATCCATGCCCGAGGGGGGATTCGAACCCCTGACCGTAGTGGCCGTGCAGACCGTGACTGGAGCGCCTCAGTCCCCTCGGCCACCGCGGCAGGCTCATGGATACAAATGGATACAAATACCCATGCTCGAGGGGGGATTCGAATCCCCGACCGCAGTTTTTTTTTTTTCGTCGTAACATTACAAACAAAAACTTTGCAACTACTATGCGCGAGGCCGTTTCCTATCGGAGGTTCGAATCCTCTCTCGGTCATGGATGTTCGTGTCTGTAGTACAAGTTAGTTTATAAGTAGTTTGTAAGGTTAGGGACTGATGACCCCGCAGTTAAGTCCCATGAGCTTAACAAACATTTGAACATTTTGAATTCGCACACGAGGAGATAACAATACATATTTAAAATCAGAGAGATGAAATAGTGAAGGCAGCAGAGGACAAAATAGGTAGGAAGGCAAGACCTACAAAAAAAATCCTTGGATAGCACAGTAGATACTAAATTTCATCGATGAAAGGAGAAAATATAAAAATGCAGTAAATGAAACAGGCAAAATGGAGCACAGACGGCTAAGAAATGAGATTGACAGGAAGTGCAAAATGGCTAAGCAGGAGTGGCTAGAAGGCAAATGCAAGGATGAAGAAGAATATATGAATAGGGGAAAAATAGATACAGCCTACAGGAAAATAAAAGAAACATTTGGATATAAGAAAAACAGCTCTATGAATATCAAGGACACTGATGGAAAACCAGTTCTCAGCAAAGAAGGGAAAGCTGAAAGGTGGAAAGAGTATATAGAGGGGCTCTACAAAGAAAATGAACTTCGAGACAATATTGTAGGAAGGGAAGATGATGTAGATGAAATAGGAGATACTGTACTGAGAGAAGAATTTGACAGAGCCCTGAAAGACCTAAGTCGAAACAAGGCCCCTGGAGAAGATGATATTCCCTCAGAGATACTGAAGTCTCTGAGAGAACCAGCCATGACAAACCTGTTTCACCTGGTATGTAAGATGTATGAAACAGGTAATGTACCCTCAGACTTTAAGAAAAATGTTATAATCCCCATTCCAAAGAAAGCAGGTGCAGATAGGTGTGAAAACTACAAAACCATAAGTCATGGTTGCAAAATATTAACACGAATTATTTACAGAAGGATGGAAAAGCTGGTAGAAGCCGACCTCGAGGAAGATCAGTTTGGGTTCAGAAGAAATGTAGGAACACGGGAGGCAATACTCACTTTACGGCTTATCCTAGAAGATAGATTAAGAAAAGGCAAACCTACATTTCTAGCTTTTGTAGATTTGGAGAAGGCTTTTGATAATGTTGATTGGAATAAACTCTTTCAAGTTCTGAAGCAAGCAGGAGTAAAATATAGGGAGCGTAAGGTTATATACAACTTGTACAAAAACCAGACAGCGGTTGTCAGAATTGAAGGGCATGAAAGGGATGCAGTAGTTGGAAAGGGAGTAAGACAGGGTTGTAGCCTTTCTCCATTGTTATTCAATTTGTACATTGAGCAAGCTATAAAGGAAAGCAAGGAGAAATTTGGAGAAGAAATTAAAGTGAAGAATTAAAAACATTGCGATTTGCCGACGACATAGTAATTCTGTCAGATACAGCAAAGGACCTGGAAGAGCAATTGAACGGAATGGATTGTGTGCTAAAAGGTGCATATAAGATGAAGATCAACAAGAGCAAAACTAGGGTAATGGAGTGCAGTGTAAGAAAATCAGGTGATGCTGAAGGAATTAGATTGGGTAACGAAGCAATAAAGGAGGTAGATGAGTTTTGTTACTTGGGCAGTAAAATAACAAATGATGGTCGCAGTACAGAGGATATAAAATGCAGAATGGCAATGGGTAGAAAAGCGTTCTTGAAAAACAGAAATTTGTTAACATCGAATATTGATTTAAGCCTAAGGAAGTCTTTTCTGAAAGCATTTGTATGGAGTGTTGCCTTGTATGGGAGTGAGACTTGGACGATAAACAGTGCGGACAGGAAGAGGATTGAGGCATTTGAAATATGGTGCTACAGAAGAATGCTGAAGTTAGGTGGGTGGATCGCGTAACTAATGAGGAGGTACTGAACAGAATTGGGGAGAAAAGAAATTTCTGGCATACCTTGACTAAAAGAAGGGATAGATTGGTAGGACACATTCTTAAACATCAAGGAATTGCGAATTTAGCGTTGGGGGGGGGGGGGGAGTGTGTGGGGTAAAAACCGCAGAGGAAGACCAAGAGATGGATACAGTAGGCAGATTCAGACAGATGTAGGTTGCCATTCTTCTGTGGAGATGAAGAGGCTTTCTCAGGATAGGGTATTGTGGAGAGCTGCATCAAACCAGTCTCCGGACTGAAGACCACAACAACAACATTTAAAATCAATACACTAGATCAAGCCATATGAATGGAAATTATGTGATTTGGATACAGTTACGTTGAATGAATAATGGCCGGTCGCGTTGGCCGAGAAGACTAAGGCGCTCCAGTCACGGTCTGCACGGCCACTACGGTCGGGGGTTCGAATCCCCCCTCGGGCATGGATATTTGTGCCGTCCTAGTTCGTAAGTTGTTCATAAGTAGTTTGTCAGTTTAGGGACTGATGACCCCGTAGTTTAGTCCCATAGACTATACAAACATTGCTAGTTGCACACACGCCGATTTCGGACGGCCGGTAAAATATCGGCCGTCCACATGTCAGCAGTGAACCATAGGCGGGCACTGAAGCTTGCACACTGTCCTACCACGGACCGGTTCGCCAAAAAGCCGGTCTGCTGCAGGCGACTGCCACTGCCCTCAACAACACCTAGAGAGAAGGCCGCGGCGCTCTCGAGTGACGTCAGGCAGAGAAGGTTGCGCGCACTAAGGCTCCTATCCGGCTGAACTATCCGACATTTTTTCCCCAAGCTGCAGGTGTTGCCACGTTCCGGACGAGCTCACGCGTTACGTCGCCTTTCATTAAACTAGCTCACACTCGCATACTACTCACTGTATGAACGTGGAAGTTTCAGCAATGTCTTAGTTAAGAAGTTAACAACATTTTCATTTTAGTCTTATTAATGGCAATAATTTATAAACAGCATATATTGATAGTTTACGAACATGCACTTTCTGACGACTTACGGAATTTTCGACATGCGAGGAACTTGTTTCTGTTGAAGTTAGGTGAACACATTAAGCGAATGAAATGTTCAAAATACATCAAATTTTCATCCCCTCCAAAGAGCAACTCTGTGAGAATTGTGTAAGTTAATGTCAGTTAAATATGATGCACTGGAATCCGCCAGCCCGTCTAGTAGTAACACGTCTTCCATATTAGAGCTCCTAATAATTAGGCACATGTTGTTGCTGCATAACACCCATACTTAAAGATACTGGTACTGACTTCTTTTAACCCATTAAATTTAATAGTTGCGCACTACAAAAGTGCTGTGCATATGTAATATGCAATTTCAATTTTTCAGTTAAATGAAAAGGATATTCTAAATTTCTCAATACGGAGTGCTTTATTATGTGAGGAAATGAGAACAAGTCAGTTCGTTAGCTAGTGAAGAGATCCTTGCTATCTGTCATTTTCAAGTATTCTCACATAAACTCCTCATTAGATCTACTAACTTCCGTTCTGTCAGTGCTAGGCTTTAAACTGAAGGAAATGTAACTCCTATTAGGTTTTGGAAATTGAGAAGTAGCTCTGAAACACAATGGACAAGAAGCAAAAAATAAACATATGTGAGTAACGAAGGAATATCTGCAAAACGAATAATAAACCGCTAACTTTACTCTTTTTTATTCTACTACTATGTATTTCCTGGAATAACGTTACAGTTGATGAAGTTTTGCGTAGTAACCATTTGGAAAAATATTCCCCTCTTTGCCTATTATTTGTCTAAATATCATTTGGATGCCTCTAACCGTGTAGGAGATACGCCATGATTCATTCTGGCCTTATAGCCATCGGAAATGATTACGCTAAATAAAATAAAGTTTAGCGGTATGAGTGAAAGGTAAAGATCTCCTGCTAAGTCGGAAATAAAATTCAATCCATTAGGAAAGTTTCATCCGCAGCAACATATGGTGCAACAAGCACCAAACGGAATGTCATAGCAGCCTCTATTTTTTACTGGAAACTGTTCCTAATGTAGCGCAGTCTCTTATTTCGAAGTCAATATCTTCTTAATTATGACCATTAACGAAATGACTAGCAGTTCGTCACAATGCTGACATATAAAGATTTAAGTAGCGGAAAAATTAAATATTTCTACCAATTAGTTTTTGCGAAATCGTTTGTGAAAGATGGCAGGGCATGCGCCCTACCTGTTAGTGCAGCGCGATTCCAACCATGTTGGGGAAAACATGGCGGACGATTCCGCCTGGGTATTTTAGGAGCTCTAGCGCGCACATATCTGACTGGGTAGCCGCTGGGGCACGGTCCACTATGCCGAAGCAGCGAGCCAGTCAGGTATGCGCGCGGAACCTACTCTGCCTGACGTCACACGAGAGCGCCGTGGCCAAATGGGAGCTGTGCAGTGCTGCGCACGCACCTATTTTTACCGGCCGACCTCCATGCACAGTTCTCGCTGTGCCTTCACCACATAGTCGTAGTGCATGTAGGACTAAAATTCGAAATACGATTCGGAAGTAAGTTCTGTATACAATAAATTACAAATATTTCAGATTCTTGTCTGTTTCAATGTCGAAATTGACATTTTGTACCAAACTAGTAAATGAACCCGTTTTTTCTGGGGATTTTTTTTCCTTTTGCTGTTTTATTTTTCGGGTCAGTGACGTATTTACCAGTTGGCTGAATAGGCTGGAGCCTAGGATGGCAGATTTTAAGGGGCGGCAAATGCTGGACCAAAATTTGTAACCTCTAAGTAAGTGTAATAAAAGTTATTACGTTTACCGAATGTACCGGATGATCAAAAAGTCAGTGTAAATTTGAATAATGTAGTTAGATAGGTAAAAATTGATACACACATGCTTGGAATGACATGGGGTTTTATTAGAACAAAAATAAATTAAATAAAAAACGTTCAAAAAATGTCTGTCAGATGGCGCTTGATCTGATCAGAAAAGCAATAATTAGCATGACAAATTAAGACAAAGCAAAGGCGATGTTCTTTACAGGAAATGCTCAATATGATCACCATCATTCCTCAACAATAGCTGTAGTCGAGGACGTCGTCCAGAGCACACCTCTCCAGTAGCGTAGCAGTAATTTATCAGTTGTAAGTGTAACCGGCTTCTCTCTAGAAGCTACATATTTTTACTTTTCAGTGCTTTTTCCCTTGAGTGCATTAAATTTATTGTGTGCTCGCGTTTTTGTTTGATTCATATTCGCGTTAAATATCTGGTTAGTGTATTATTCCGCCGTGTGAATCGCGTCGCGACAGTCGTCTGTCTTTGTTTTCTGATTAGAAGCGACATATAGTATTTTGATTTTCTTCTACACTTTCTCGTCTCAATTTGTAAAGTTATACTGAGCTGTCGTGCGTATTGGATTCACATCCGCGTTCTAACGAACAGTTTAGTTTTCCTTTGAACGCATCGCGACTGTAGTTTTTGTTTTTGCTGGCACTGTAATCATGAATAGGGACTGTGACTGCTGTGTGCGGATGCAGTCTGAGCTGGTGACACTTCGCTCCCAGCTTCAAGCTGTGTTAACCTCGGTTGCACAGTTGGAAGCTGCGATCGATGGGCGTCGTTGTTGTTGGCCGGCGGTGGGGACCGAACGGACTCCCGTCGTCTCCACCGATCGGCCTGCGGCAGCGACATGCCCTAAAACTGCTAGCAGTGAGGCAGACATCCCACCCGTGGTTGCGTGGGAGGTTACTCCAGTGCGTGGCAGGAGGCGCAAGACATTCCGGGGGACCGATCGTGAGGCCTCCCCGGTTCGTCTTGCGAACAGGTTTGAGGCGCTGTCTGCTCAGGACGACGTTCCTGAGTCGGATGGTGTCTCTCACCCTGTCACCACCCAGCCTGCAAGATCCGGGCTTTCACAGAGGGTGGGTTTACTTGTAGTTGGGAGCTCCAACGTTAGGCGGGTGATGGAGCCCCTTAGAGAGATGGCTGCCAAGGAGGGGAAGAAGGCCAACGTGCACTCCGTGTGCATACCGGGTGGAGTCATTCCAGATGTGGAACGGGTCCTCCCGGATGCCATGAAGGGTACGGGGTGCAGCCAACTGCGGGTGGTGGCTCACGTCGGTACCAATGATGTGTGTCGTTTCGGATCTGAAGAGATCCTCTCAGGTTTCGAGCGGCTAACTGAAGTGGTAAAGACTGTCAGTCTTGCTTGCAAGATGAAAGCAGAGCTCACCATCTGCAGCATAGTTGACAGGACCGACTGTGGACCTCTGATACAGAGCCGAGTGGAGGGTCTGAATCAGAGGCTCAGACGGTTCTGCGACCATGTAGGCTGCAGATTCCTTGACTTGCGCCATCGGGTGGTGGGTTTCCGGGTTCCGCTGAATAGGTCAGAAGTCCACTACACGCAGGAAGCGGCTACACGGGTAGCGGGGGCTGTGTGGCGTGGACTGGGCGGTTTTTTAGGATAAAGAGCTTCGGGGAAATAGAAAATGGGCAATCTCAAAGGGTTCAGGTGGATCACAGGAGAAATGTAGATCCGGAAACTATCGGTATAACAGTTGTAAATTGTCGTAGCTGTGTCGGGAAAGTTCCAGAACTGCAAGCGTTAATAGAAAGCACCGAAACACACATCATTATAGGCAGCGAAAGTTGGCTCAAGCCGGAAATAAGTTCAGAAGAAGTATTTTCAAAAGATCTATCGGTATTCAGAAAGGATAGATTAAACAAAATAGGTGGGGGCGTGTTTGTCGCCGTCAAAAGTAGTATTTCATGTAGCGAAGTTGAAGTTGATAGTTCGTGCGAGCTATTATGGGTAGAGGCTGTACCCGAAAATCGTAAGAAGTTAATAATCGGTTCCTTTTACCGGCCTCCCGACTCTGACGATACAATAGCAGAAAGGTTCAAAGAAAACCTGAGTCTAATTACAAAAACGTACCCGACTCACACGATAATAGTAGGTGGTGATTTTAATTTACCCTCGATCTGTTGGCGAAATTATATTTTCAAAACAGGAGGTAGGCATAAAACATCGTCCGAAATTGCACTCAACGCATTCTCTGAGAATTACTTCGAACAATTAGTAAATGAGCCAACTAGAATTGTAAATGGATGTGAAAACACACTTGATCTCTTAGCAACAAATAATCCTGAGCTCATAATGAGCATCAAAAGGGATACAGGTATTAGTGAACACAGAGCTGTAGTAGCGAAATTGAATATCGAAAGTCCCAAAGTTACCAAAAATAAACGCAAAGTATATTTGTTCAGGAAAGCAGATAGAAACAAAATACATTGCTTCTTGAAAGACAGCTTCCACTCGTTTCTAACACTAAACGTAGGTGTAGACCAGATGTGGCTCAAATTCAAAGAAGTGGTATCGACAGCAATTGAAAGTTTTATACCTAATAAATTAATAAAAGAAGGAGGCGATCCCCCTTGGTACACAAAACAGGTTAGGACACTGTTGCAAAAGCAAAGGAAAAGGCATACTAAATTTAAACGAACACGAAATCCCCAGGATTTGCGATTGTACTCAGAAGCTCGAAATTTAGCGAGGATTTCAATGCGAGATGCCTACAACATTTATCACAACGAAACTCTTTCTCGTAATTTGACTGAAAACCCAAAGAGATTTTGGTCATATGTTAAATATACTCGGGGAAAGTCACAAACAATACCTTCACTACGTGATAGTAATGGCGATCCTGCCGATGACAGCGCTACTAAAGCAGAGTTACTAAACTTAGCTTTTAGAAACTCATTCACTAAAGAAGACGAAACCAATATTCCAGATTTCGAATTACGAACAGATGCCGTAATGAGTAACATAGAAGTAGATATCATCGGAGTAGTGCAGCAACTAAAATCACTTAATAAGAACAAGTCTTCTGGTCCGGATTGTATACCCATTAGATTTCTATCTGATTATGCTGAAGCGATAGCTCCTTACTTAACAGTCATATACAACCGCTCTCTCATAGAAGGATCTGTACCAAAATATTGGAAAGTTGCACAGGTCACACCTATATTCAAGAAAGGCAGTAGGAGTAACCCACTAAACTACAGGCCTATTTCATTGACGTCAACTCGCAGCAGAGTTTTGGAACATATCCTGTATTCAAATTTTATGAATTATCTCGAACAGAACGATCTATTGACCCAAGGTCAACACGGATTTAGAAAATATCGTTCATGCGAAACACAACTAGCTCTATATTCACACGAAGTGATGGGTGCTATCGACAAAGGTTCGCAAATCGATTCCGTATTTCTTGATTTCCAGAAAGCTTTTGACACCGTACCTCACAAACGGCTTTTAATCAAATTGCGTGGTTATGGTATATCGCCCCAAATTTGCAATTGGATAGGGGATTTCTTGTCAGAGAGGACACAGTTCGTAGTAATCGATGGTAAGGCATCGACTAAAACAGAGGTGATATCGGGCGTTCCACAAGGTAGTGTTATTGGTCCTCTGCTATTCCTTATTTACATAAACGATTTAGGGGAAAATCTTAGTAGCTCTCTTAGGTTGTTTGCAGATGACGCCGTCATTTACCGTCTAGTAAAATCATCTGAAGATCAAAACCAACTGCAGAACGATCTGAATAAGATATCAGTATGGTGTAAAAATTGGCAATTGACTCTAAAGAATGAGAAGTGTGAAGTCGTCCACATGAGTACGAAAAGAAATCCGTTAAACTTTGTTTACAACATAAATCAATCAAATGTGAACGCCGTAAACTCCACAAAATACCTAGGAATCACTATTACTTCAGACTTAAACTGGAAAGAACACGTAGATAATATCGTGGGAAAGGCGAACCAGAGACTGCGTTTTATTGGCAGAATCCTTAAAAGATGCAACAGAACTACTAAAGAAACTGCATACACTGCGCTTGTCCGTCCATTTTTGGAGTATTGCAGCCCAGTGTGGGATCCTTATCAGGTGGGTTTGACGGAGGACATCGAAAGAGTCCAAAGAAGGGCAGCTCGTTTCGTATTGTCACGATACAGGGGAGACAGCGTTACGGAAATGATACAGGATCTGGGATGGGAATCATTACAACAACGGCGCTTATCGCTGAGGCGTGGGTTACTTGCGAAACTCCAATCGCCAACATTCTCCTCCGAATGCGAAAATATATTGTTGACTCCCACTTACATAGGTAGAAATGATCATCAGAATAAAATAAGAGAAATCAGAGCTCGAACAGAGAGATTCAGGTGTTCTTTCTTCCCGCGCGCTATTCGAGAACGGAATGGGAGATAAATAGTATAATTGTGGTTCGATGAACCCTCTGCCAGGCACTTAAATGTGATTTGCAGAGTATCCCATGTAGATGTAGATGAAACAGCACTGCAAAGCATGCCCGGAGTTATGGTGAGGCATTGGCGTCGGATGTTGTCTTTCAGTATCCCTAGAGAAGTCGGTCATCACGATACACTTGCGACTTCAGGTACCCCCAAAGCCAATAATCGCACGGATTGAGGTCTGGGGATCTGGGAGGCCAAGCATGACGAAAGTGGCGGCTGAGCACACGAACATCACCAAATGATGCGCGCAAGAGATCTTTTACGCGTCTAGCAACATGCGATGGAGCGCCATCCTGCATAAAAATCGTACGTTCCAGCAGGTATTTATCAGCCAGGCTGTGGATGATGCGATTCTGTAACATATCGGCGTACCTCTCACCCGTCACGGTATCAGTCACTGACGTTTTGCTGTCCAGCGCCATCTGTCGGGCATGTTTCGAACTTTCTTATTTTTTTGTTGTAATAAAACCCCATGTCATTCCAAACATGTGTTTCAATTTTTACCTCTCTATCTACATTATTCCATGATTTATTAAGTTTTCAAAATTATACTTACTTTTTGATCACCCAGTACATTAAACTATTGTGTGAGAAGTATTAAGGAATACCTCACCCCACATTTGTAGTAGTATGTGACTGTGCTTTTACTACCTCAGAGATATAAACGAAAACTATTTCTTCTGCAATTTAAATCAAACAGATTGGTTGTAAAAATAATCTAGGAAGTGATACTTCGATCCCGTAGTTCACAGTCAAACTAATTACGTAAATAGGTGGTGTGATTAGGACGATAGTGCACAAAGCAAGCCGGCCGCGGTGGCCGAGGGGACTGAGGCGCTCCAGTCACGGTCTGCACGGCCACTGCGGTCGGGGGTTCGAATCCCCTCTCGGGCATGGATATTTGTACCGTCCTTAGTTTAAGCTAGTTCATAAGTAGTTTGTAAGTTTAGGGACTTATGACCCCGTAGTCAAGTCCCATAAGCTATACAAACATTTGCACAAAGCAAAAAGCTACAACTTCATTGACAATTATAATTAGTATGATTGTGAAATAGGGTATCGAATTGTAGAGGTTGGTATGGGCGACAAAATTTGAATAGCCTACTGGCGAAAAATATAAAATCCGCCACCACTTCGGGTAGATCATGTCATTGTTCTATGATATTCCTGTTTATAACGAAATGTTCAAATGTTTGTATAGCTTATGGGACTTAACTACGGGGTCATCAGTCCCTAAACTTACAAACTACTTATGAACTAGCTAATACTAAGGACGGCACAAATATCCATGCACGAGAGGGGATTCGAACCTCCGACCGTAGTGGCCGTGGAAACCGTGACTGGCGCGACGCAGTCAGCTTGGCTACCGCGGCCGGCTCTGTTTATTACGGAAGGAGGCTGGCCCTCTGAGCGATCGGCTATCCAGACACGTTTCTAGCCTTGCCCAAATCATCAACTTATCGCCTACTACGAGTGTCCATTATTCTATTTTCTCGCAGCTTTACCTACATTACCGCAAGCGATCGAATTTCTTTCTATATATCCGCACATAAATGATCATTTGGCTGTTTGAGGCATACATACAATTATTTATAGTTTACACTGCGTTAAAAGATAAGTAATACACGTATTTCGGTAGTGGAAGCACGAACAAATTCGTGGAACAAAACTTTGGACACCTTTGTAGGTATAAATAACCTAGATTTACATGGAGACACGTTTTCTGCGAATTGAATGAGGGCTTTGAGGATATGGAGAGCAAAGAAAAAATGCATTTCGTAACTGATATACTAATGTATGATACTGTCCTTCATTAGTTCTTTGTATCATTTCAGCAATATTTGTCATAGTATCAGGAAAATATCGTTAATTTATATTTGGAATCAACTTCACTCGACCAACAGCCGAGCGACTGCTCGTTTGACCAGTATAATTCCGACGTATGTGCAAACACCGCTCCACCGATAAAATACCGCCCGATATTTTACCAACCGTCCAAAATCGGCGTGTGTGCAACCAGCTCTATTTGTTTACACACGCGGTCGACTGCTACGATATTGTGTCCGGGTTGGTGTTATATTTGTGTTTTTTTATTCCATATGTATGTCCACTTGTCTAACTGTAAATAGTTCTCTTTCTTATGTCCAAAGTTATTTAATGCGACACACATTTAATTTGTAGAGTAAAAGTTTTGTGAGTTCTTTGCTTCAGTGACACACATTGTAGAAATGTATAAAGTATTATGTCCTAGAAATGGACGTACCCTAGCATCTACTTAGGGGTGGGGGTAAGAGTACTAATAAAACTCGATAAGTACGGTAGTGGGAATTTAAAAAATATTCACTCTAACTTTACCTGGAAGCGAAGGTTGTGGGCAAAGAAATCCATTTTCTCTTCTACTCCCTTTTTCCACCTTGCTGCCTTCTGCCTGAAGGAGGATCGATTCCGAAAGCCAGCTACGTATATTTTCGTCCTTTTTGTGTTACTATCGGCGGTACTGGGCAAAGTACTACTCAGCAACTGTAGCTACTTTTTTATATCACATAGGCCTATTTGTAGTAGAGTTTATTTCATATTAATCGATTAAATTATTTATTCACGTAAGTTGGTAACTACTTACTTGAATTCTATAGGAATTGCAAAAAGCATGTTCCTACATTCTCCTACTCTCCTGTGCTAAAAAAGTTTCTTATACCCATTTCAGATAGCCAGCCTATTGCAGTTTAATTAAAATTACTTTGAACTCAATCGGTAATACTCTTAACTTCCAATATCACCTGTCGGCTTTCATCAATGACGTCATACATTATCCAGAGACTTTACGTTCGTCATATTTTTGATAGGAGCTTGGAGTTAAGAATGAAGGGAGATGGCGGTACGCATAGATCAAAGATAAAATAGACTGCGCATGTCTCTATCTCTGCTGTGTTGTGGTTTGAAACCAACATCTAAAATTGCCCCGTGTCACGTGACTGAGTTTTTCTCATTATGAGCAACAGTTTTTCTCATTTACAGGTGAAATCAAGCGATGATTTTAAAAATAAAACCACTTCTCGTATTCCTATTACACATCTAGTATTAAAGATGACGTAATTTCATCCTATTATTAATATTAATACAGTGATCGTTGTGTTTGCATGTGCCCATGTGAAAAGTACCGTATTGCTCGTTATTTTTAGAAGCAACAGAATTACATATCCTCAGTGTTTGTGTCACGCTATGAATCTTTTACTTTTTGCAACTTATGAATCTGATTATCGATGGAAAGATACTTCAAGCTGCTTTTGAGCAAGTTTATACGTCAGCAAGTAAGTCATTTCTGGTGAAAATCTGCTTTCAATAACGTTATACAAAATTAAACATTCATGCAGACTATTCATTGTACCTATAAAGTCATTTCATCCCGAGTGCATCGATGATGTTTCCTCACTACCGTATTAGTTAATGTAAAAAGCCAATACTTTGCTTGTTCTGCGTTTTGCCATCACGGTCTGTGGCAAAAATCTTAAAATATAAACGGTTGTATTTTGTTAAAATCGGACATTATGGATGCAAACAGATTTCATTTCTTATGAAAGCACAATGAAACATTTCACATGTATTGTTGAGGAATCGGAAGGAAGCTGATGCACCTTTTAAACTGATATGTGATCTTCTACTCCTGTGTAAAATAGAAACTAATAGACTCACAGTACAACAACAATCTTTCGCTTAAAATATGTAGTTCTGTTGCGTGTAAAAAGACTGTCAATACATTTCATCGAGGCTCCTGTAAAAACTGTAGCTATCACATTAATTTCTGCAGCTGCGGAGAACTAATGCCAATTGTACTACTAGAGATGTGATAAGAATACGCTAAGACGTTTTATTGCTCAAATATTCTCTTACTTTCCAGTACAAAGGATAAGAACTGCAACTCTCAGCTATATTTCGCATTACTCGTATTGATGAATGCCCCGACTCACGTGACTTAGATGTTGGTTTCAGTGTAATGACGTCAGGCGCAGTCTATATTATCTATAGTCTATGGCGCTACGTATCCCAACCGCACTATGCTTTGAAGCCATGACACTCCGACAAAAGACTGTGTTATAGGTGTGTCTGTATTTACAGTCGCTAATTGCATCATATACGCGTGTATCGTCCTCAAACTGGTTGTTTCAAGTTTTTCATGTTTATTCTGTTTAAAAATAGATATTATTCCAGTATTTCGAATCACAAACGTATGTTCTTTCTTTAGCTAATCTGACGATCACCAGATAAAATAATTCGATTGAGTGAACCAACAGCAGATTTACGAGCACAGTGACGATATCTTTTCTTTGCGTATTAAAATTCATTAATATCGAAACTAGGTTTTGCTTTCGAAATCATTGACTTAATAAAAATCAAATGTATATTTTATTTCTTATTCATTCGTAAATAGTATATTAAGTGGGGGAAATAACTCTCATATTTAGGAAATCAGAAATCATAAGAAAATGTATGCATGTCTGAAGGAACGGACACTGCGGTGACTACAGCTACTAATGTAAATATAAGAAATGTATTCGCAATTGCGAATATTAATCAGCATCAAGTGTACAGTGTAATGGTGACAAATGAAGATTTGTGCCGGGCCGGGACTCGAACCCGGATTTCCCGCTTATCTCGAGCGGTCGCGTTGCCATTACGCTACGCGTGCACGCTTCCCGGAACACATTGTCTACTGCCCATGAGTGCTCGTACATTCTATGATGTGAGACTTTTTGGTACATTTGTCGCAAGCCTTGCTATGACTTGATGTTAAATACGATGTTCAGTGTCCGTGTTTATTGATATAACGAAGCAAATGTATATCAATAAACACGGACACTGAACATCGTATTTAAAATCAGTCATAGCAAGGCTTGCGACAAATGTACCAAAAAGTCTCACTCTGTGCGGGAATTACATCATAGAATGTACGAGCACTCATGGGCAGTAGACAATGTGTGTACATATGAAGGTTTGGGTCGTTCCGGGAAGCGTGCGCGGGTAGCGTAACGGCAACGCGACCGCTCGCGATAAGCGGGAAATCCGGGTTCGAGTCCCGGCCCGGCACACATTTTCATATGTCAACGTTACACCGTACAGCTGATGCTGATTAATATTCGCAATTGCGAATACTTTTCTTGTATTTACATGAGATGATATTTCCTTCGATTTCACTTCACAATCAGAACGATTCGTACACATAAACACCTCACAAATCACCATAACAGTGCAAAAGTTTTCCAAAAACGAGGGACAAGCATACGCAAACAAGGTAAATACGGCAGTGTTTTGGTCGGATCAAGATGGCTGCCCTTGGGTTCACAGCTAGGGATGGGCAAAATTTTAAAAGTTTCGATATATAAATTGTATCGATATTTATAAAAAAATAACGATTTTGTCGAAATAAGAATATCAATATTTCGATATATCGATGAAATCTTTACACAGAATGCTAAATTAATAATTTTAATCAAAACCACAGAAATAATCAACATACAATTAAAATTGACAAATATTTTATAATTTTAAACATTAATCAATTAAAAAAGCACAATGTATAATCAATAAAAGAAACGCAATGTAGAGTGAGATAATTACTTGAAAAAATTAATTGAGTCATTAGTAATAGACATTAGGAGAGCTCTTTGCTTTATATGTTCACCAGTTATTCTACTTCTGTTGTCTTGCACCACCAAGTTCATCCATGAAGCCACTAATTCTGACGAAACAGAAGAGGCTTGGCATATCAGGTGTCTGATGTCTGATAAAGTGGGCGTAAAGTGTCGAGTGTCAGCCCAGGCCACAGTGGAGTAGCCGAGCGGTCTGAGGCGCCTCGCTGCGGAGCGCGCGTTTGCTCGCCGTCGGAGGTTCGAGTCCTCCCTGAGGCATGGGGGTGTGTGTTGTCGTTAGGTTAGTTTACCTTAGTTTAAGTAGTTTGTAAGCTACGGACTGATGACCACGCAGTTTGGTCCGATAGATTTACAAACAAACATTTGAATTTCAGCTTTCGAGATTTCGTGTTTAAGTCAGTGAGCAAGTGAATGAGTGCCCTTGAAAAAGTGACAAAGTTGTCCTTGTGAGAAACATGGTCATGTCAACACCACTCTGCACTCCTTAATAGACTAGCTGAAATCCCGGCGTTGCCCGGATATTTCTTTATTTATTCATTCAAGCCTTTAGTTAGTACTACTCCTACCCCTTCTCTCTCTGTCCGTCTCATTTTTACTAATAATATGTTATATTTAGCAGAGAATATATAAGAAATAAAGCTGCCTTGCATAGTGCACAAAATTATAGTGCAGTATCAAAACAAAGGAAGATATTAATCAAAATACAAATGATTTCTAACATTCATACATTGATTTAATTCACAACTTTACTATAAACAATATTTCTTCGGTCAGCTCACCCTTCAAAAAGTGACAAAGTTGCCTGTGTGAGAAACATGGACATGTTGACAGTACTCTGCACTATTTATTTTGCCCTGTGATTTATTAATCGTAATAGAAAATGCAAGCCTCAGCGGAAACTGGAGTCTCTGGAAGTTAAAAGCTAGATCTGTCGGTAATAATGGGTATACGTTGGATGTACACTGTTTCATTCTCTTCCTTTCCTTGTAGCTCTATTGTAGTCTATTGCTTTCACCTGCAGTCGTGTGCACTTCACAGTTCAAAGTTGTCAAGAATTTGTTTCGCTTGAATCTACAGCGAAATTCGCACCGTAGTTTCGTTTTCAAACAGCTCATTGGTTATGAAGTGGCATTCCATGAGTGACGGACGGGACATCCAATCGCAGAGAAATCAAAATAAAATGTTTGTTTTTATTTAATTCTATAGTTTTTCTCTGGAATCCAAACATTCATTATTTGGTGCAGAAGATTAATGGGAAATTTTGCTAGTCCATCATTATTTTTGTTGGCAATATGGAAAAATAATGGTGTGAAGGACGGTACAAAAATTGAGCCTCAAGTGTTGCAGCTTGCAAAGCATAGCATTATTTATGTGATTTAAGTGTACATATGAAACTACAAGTAACATGTAAATGAACTTCAAACTCTAAAATTTAACATACGGTATGTACAATATAGGACCATTAATAAATTTATGTTTCTGAAACAATAAATGTTACGTGACGGACGGGATAGGTAATGTGACGGACGGAACTCGACCAATGACCTGACTTCCAGAATTATATTATTTGTGAGAGATAACATTAAACAAAATGGTCGTAGTAACACAAATAATGTTTAACTGAAAGAAATGTGTCTTACAAACAAGCAAAACAATGAACTGTTTGTCAACTATGGGGAGAATCACTGGTAATTTGACAACCTATTTTACTAGTACCACCCATGATTGTAACGTTTCTAAGTTGCTGGTGATAAAGGAAAAAAAAAGGAAATTGCTAAATGTTTCTATCCTGTACAGGCAACTTCAGTACCTTAAAATTTTTGTGCAAGTACTCATAAACATGACTTTCATATTTACAATTTTCACTCATAGGCTCACTCACTCGTGGAATCCCTCATCCGGTGATCAATGTGTCGTTCAGTGATATATTGTAGCTCCTTTCAGTGGTATATTTAGCTATTGTTTGCGGAATGTGCTGTAAACAGAGTAATTAAGACTTGACAAAATATCAAACATAATGCAGTACCTATTTACGGATGTCATGTTTATGATGTAGTATCTCATGAATTATGTGTCCTACAAAAACATTTACCAGGTTCGTAGAGTGGAATATCAGGGAAACTGCCTGCAAAATGTGTTGTAAATGGAGTTGCTAGTAAAGACGTCGTAAATTACAATCTCATGCTTATTAGAGCGAATTTTCATACATTAACCATTGGACAGCTTCCTGACTGACTAGATTGAGTTCGCTTATCCCTCCTAAGTATGATTGTAAAGGGCAGTTAGTAATTATGTAGGTCAACGTTTGTATGTCTGCTCCACAGTCACATGATTGGTCGTCTGTCTGTCCCCATTTGAATTTCCAATAATTACAGCGACCAACACCAGTTCGGAAGCGGTTGGTCAAAGACCATTCTCTCCTGGAAAGGTCCATTCCTTGGAGCTCCTTCGAGGGATCGTCTATCCAGATGCTGTTTTGTCCATTAAACGAATCCCAAGTACTTGCCCAGTTCGATTTAGGCGAGAAGCTACTCTCATGTAGTTGCACAGCTGTTTTAAGAGGTGGTTTAGGTGATTTCAACCAGCTTAACTGTGGTGGGAGGCCTTCCAGGATAGGAAGCTCAGGAGTGGACAAGATCTTATAATACTCTCTCATTAAGGCTTTCTTCCGTCTTAGATCAGGAGGAACGATGTTGCATAATATTGAGAGCCATTGAAGTGGTGTAGCCATCAGAGTGCCACTGATCAATCTCTTTGCTCTATTTAATTGTACATCAATGTCTCTCATATGAACACTGTTGAGTCAGACATGAGAACAGTATTCAGCTGCAGAGTAAACTAGGGACAAAGCTGTTGTACGCAAAACCTTTGCACTGGCTCCCCAATATGATCCTGCTAAGTGCTGCAATATGTTATTCCTAGTTTTAACTTTGTCTGCTGTTTTTTGAAGGTGGTACTTAAAAGCGAGAGATCTATCCAAGATGACTACTAGGTATTTTGTATGTTCACTATGTTCAAGTTGAACAACATCAAACGAGATGTTAAGTTTATAGTCAGCCATCCTATTACTGAGATGGAAAGAGAAGCTACTTCCGTTTCATTTGAGTTTGGCTTTAGTTTCCACATTGCGAAAGTTGAGCGAAGTTGTTCGCTTCCTGAAGCAATCCTCAAAGCTCCACGTGCCTCCCGGCTAGTTCTAAACGGACAACAATCTCTGGTAGCTGGTCCTGTCACCACGATTATCTCCCAGCTATGTCAGCTACCACGATCATAGGACAATAAGGATAACTGATTAAAAATTGCGATATTTTGGAAATTTTTACATATGAAAATGTGGCTATATTTTGGCATTTTATTAATAGAAAGTTAGCGATATTTTGGCTATTTTTGTTTAATATTTGGCGACAGAGCAATACAGAAACGTGGCAACACTGCATTCGGCAGCGACAGTCGCGCCGCGGGAACTTCACGGAGAGACAACTATAGCCCAACCTCTTTGTATAGCCCAGTGTGGCACGCCCTGTTTGCTAGTGAGTTCTACTTACGGTGTTATAAAAATCGTTGACCTCCAGCGGAGAAAATCGCCTAATGTCGCATTACCCTTTCAGTGTGGACAGTGGAGCAAATACCGAACCTTGCCCCACCGTGAGTACGCCCATGGTCCTAGAGAGTGCACACTACCTATTTGACACCAATGGTAACCGATAAAGGGAAATCCCATCCAGGATTTGCTATAACGAGGACAGTCGGTCCGTTGACATTGGCACCCTTGAGCATTTCCTCTCCTCATTTACCAAGAAACTTTACACAACATTAACACAATAAAATTCTTCCGGCAGTTCATATCAGCTCTGATCTGACTTGTTCATGGAGCAAAAGGTGTAGTATACTATCTTGACTCCGGTCTAGTGTACTGAATACCAAGTCATCTGTAATCACGGTGAGGGTTTTTGCTCATAGTTTGTGTAAATAACATGAATATTTACCAGAGACGCTTTACTGTTGAAAGGTTAAAGTTTACTTATGTCCCCGAAGGCGTAATTTGCTGATGTTGACATTTTTGAAAACTCAATCACACAAAATGAGAGGGAATCATTTTTCGTGATGACAGGTATGTATCCTTGTCCGGTCAGTAAAATAATTAACGTCGTAAAGAGAACATCTTGCTGCCGCCAATTAGCACACTACGGCGTCCTCAGTACACAAAATTCAACTCTGTGTATACGAACAAATCACGACAGAAATTGTAGTCACTTCGATGTACCTTTCAGGGTCATGTCACGCTTAAAAAAATAAAAAGCAGAGCTGTAACTAATGATAAACCTTGCTTCAACGACATGCTACTACGAACTTCACGCTGTCAGTGTAGCATGCGAAATTTACTCACCAGATTACTTTTGTCAGGGGCAGTCGGAAGTGAAGTGTAATACAATGCGCTAATGTTGATTTGCGGTAGAACAATAGTTACGATTGTTCTTTTCGCGGAATCACAACACTATGCTCTGCACGTCGCCGCGAGGTTATACAAACAATGTATCACGTGACCACACGCCTCAACATTCTAGTGAAAATTCAAATTCGCGCGACAGCGACCCCAGCGCTATACTCGACGGTGCCAAGCGCGCTAACTGCGTGATAACAAATGACAACCCGCGCAGCTACTGCCAACCGTGAAGAAACGCGAACTGTCAGCTGGGCATAACTCAGCCACTGCCACGCGATTAAGCACTGTCGTACATCTCACCAGTACCGTCGCTTGAATGAGAAACTCTTGCGTGCAGAGTGTCAGTTACGAACAAATTAACTGAATGATTTCGCAGTAGTATTTTAAAGAAAACGCCTTCGGGTACTGCCGATTATTTCTTTAAAATACTACTGTTAAAATACACAGTAGGCCTATTCAGCTGCTGCTAAAACGGCAACTACAAGCAACGTATTAAACTAACTGAACACAAATGCTATTAGCGTACTGCTCTATTCTTTCACTAAACAAACGGTAATAAATTTTGCAGCAGTTAGTATAAGCATGTGTTTCAGATAAAGTGAGAGATAAAAATCCTAGGAACCGGGGATCGAACCCGGGACCTTTAGATTCATAGTCTAGCCCTCTACGACTTTTCTTCCAACAATATTTTACAAAAATACAGTGAATTACAAATTGAACATAGAAGATGAAAACTTAAATAGTGCGAACTATTACATTAACAAAGAAATGAACATTTCTTTTAAATAATATGAAAAATCAAAACTGATTTCTTTCAGAATATTTGCACTACGTTTGTAGGTATCTTGCTAGAACAGCTTATGGATGTTATCTTCAGTGTTCAGTATGTTTATTTCTGCCAAATTGTGCAACATGGCAAAATATTTTTTTGTTGTTTCATTGTTGTTATAACAATTATCATTCCGGTGCTCGCACATAAAAAAATTGACAAATATACTTCATATTCCATTTTTTATAATATGCCATTTGTTTCGTCTCTAATTTTGTAACAGTGGCTATTAATTTAATTTCATTGCAAATTAATTTCAATTTGTTCCACAGCCTAAAGGAAATATTGACGTGAACGCAATTCACGTTTTCAGTAGCTGTGACAGTCATTTCAAAACGAAACAAACTTATCTATGATTTTATTGTTAATGTCTTCGGTCAATAACTGTGTTTATAACTTGGATTTTTTTGAAACAAAATAAAATTGTACCTGCAGATAGGACCGAACACAAATCGACCGTATTCTAAACACTACCTACTCTTTATTTTCGGTCTGTTGCAAAGTTTTCCCTTTATTTTTTTCCCCCTCCAGCATGTCAAGTCTGTATGAGTTACACTGAAAATCATGGAGACCATTTTCTCGGAATTTTCTGTATAGTGCGCTTTACGACTTCCCTGAGAGGACGTCCTTAAGGTGTGTCATTATATAACACTACACCGCGATCGTGGTAGTTGTATTACCATATTTTAGGCATTATAAAAGTTTTTTGGCTAGACAGAGTTAATTTGATTGATTTTAAAGCAAAATAAGATTTTTAAAAATATTTCCAAAGTATAGTTAGTAGTCGAAGATTTATTATAAATGCGATTAGCAGATAAGTCTCTGCCTCCTTTACAGTCCAGCCAACTAAGAACGAAAAATAGCGAAGTCACAAATTTTTATACAGTGGTAGGGAAGACCATCACGAATGACATATAAGTCACTACATCTGGGGTGTGAGCTCGTGCGTGGGTGGGTAAAGGTAAACTTTTTACGTTTTTCTTAAATAACTCAAAAGCCATTATCTCTTGCGGAAATGGGCAACGGTACAACATTAAACTGCATAAAATTTACTACAAAAAAGCTCCTGTTCATAATTTCTCTAAGATCAATATTTTGCGAGATATGGGAGAAGAAAACCTAATAAATTCTTGAAAATCGTGTTTTTATGCTTTAAAATTAAAATGAAATATCTATTGAAGTAGTTTGCAATCAAATAAAAATGTCGTTAAAACTTTACGACGCTTCTCGCCGACCTGCAATGCATAAGCTGGCAACATATGATCAATGTAGAATTGGGTTATTATTTTTCACGAGCTAAGGAGTAAATGTTATTGCTGCTCGTTTCACTCGCAGCAAAATTAATACTGTACCGGCTCTATGGTTGACAGGTTCTTGTATGTACCCTTGTCCGTTCAGAAAAAAAATAATTTTGGTTTTAATTGGAGATGTCAAGACAAAACATTTATTGGTCATGCGAGTTGCCACCTTTACCATTGGTGCGAAAATAACCACTGGATCCCGGCGAGAAGTGTCGTACCAATTTTAGCAAAATGTCTGTACGACACCAAAGAGCCTAATGCAGTCTAGGGTAACGCGGCCAACCCTTCCGGATTCTGCGGGACAGTCCCACATTTGGACTCGTTGTCCCGCATTGGGATGACTACTGACAATGTCCCGCATTCCAGTAATTTTAATTATTTTTTTTTTTTTTTTTTTTTTTTTTTTTTTTTTTTTTTTTTTTTTTTTTTTTTTGTCAACGAGCACGGGCGGAAACTATTTGTCTATGGCACTCTATGTCACACTGCTTGCAGCAAGTCAATTTCACAATACATCTACAATATATGACAGTCTTCTTACAATATATATATATCATCTGACTATTTCAAAATGGCAAATTCTATAGCTGTGGAAGTTGTTTTTGTTTTAAACTGGTACTGCATTTGGTGATAGGATGCCTTATTAAAAAAATCTGTTTGTGGCATTTTTCTGTGTCTTCTGAAGTACGTTTAAAATCTGACATGCAAATACAGTATCAGCATTCACCTTACTTCCTTGGGGAATAAAAAGGTGGTGAAATTCTGAAAATTCAACAACGAAAATGACTGAGCATACCATGTAGTAAGGAACAATTAACTCTTTGATCCACTGTGGTATTCAAGGTTGCCAACGAGGTGATGATAAAAACCACCGAAGTGACCGTAAAATCCTACCCAAAACCACCGATCTTTCCAAAGTCCACATGCAAAAAAAAAAAAAAAAAAAAAAAAAAAAAAAAAAAAAAAAAAAAAAAAAGAAACTGTCTATTCGTTTGTTCTTGACCGATTGATTTGGACACAACTATGCATTTTAAATGAGTTTTTATGTACCTGTTCAAATGTTTGTAAATCTATCGGACCAAACTGCGTGGTCATCAGTCCGTAGCTTACAAACTACTTAAACCTAAGTAAACTAACCTAAGAACAAACACACACACCCATGCCCCAGGGAGGACTCGAACCTCCACGGCGAGCAACCGCGCCCTCCGCAGCAAGACGCTTTAGACCGCTCGGCTACTCCACCGCGGCCTTTATGTACCTGACTTATCTGTTTACACACTAGACGGAAATACAAAAAATATTGTTTTTTCAAAAGTACTTTAGTAACCATGTTATATATAAAAACAACAATAATTACTTTGAGCCATTGCAATGCTTGTCTGGTACAAATTGTGAAATATTTGAACTTGAAAACAGAAAGTAATCCAGTCTGGAAAGGAGGTCTGCGTCAGTCATACTATTGTCTTTATTTTATGTCAGAAGATCTAGATTTCAGCTATATCACATCTGAGAAAAAAGAAAGTTAACAATGAAAGTACAGTCACATATTAACTGTCTGCAATGTTCAGTCATTTTCACAAAAAGAAAAATCTGATAAAGTGCTGTAGCAACAAATACATATCATTAACACAATGTCAGTTCTTCGTCCTGGACTTCATCACCATCATCTTCGACAGGATCGGCGCCCGAAGTATATGCAGCTGTAGTCATCTTAGCGATATCTTTTAAAACATTGTCAGGAAATTCATGATCTCGACAGCATTTCCCCAATCTTCTTAAGGCTGCACGGATGGTCAGAATGGCATTAATCATCCCGTTCCCCATCCTGTTTCTTAGTCTCGTCTACACCAAATATAGCTGACTGAATGTCCACTCTACTTCGGCGTTTGACCATGGCAATACTAGTAAACACATGGCAAGATTACACAGTTCTTGAAAGGGGTTTTCGCCACTCGCATATTTGTATTGTAACACTTCACTATAGATTGATACAGTGTTGTTAACATTTTTCCACTCAATTAAATTTAACTTAGCCCATTGAAGTTCAATTTACGACGTATCTTAGGGAGGAAAATGCATCAGTTCTGAAAGGGGGACGATTGACTCTTTATGCACTTTCAAACAGTTTTCTGGTGCTAGGTTGGAGATCTTGCTCAAAACATCTACATTTGATGGCAAGCGCTGTTTCAGCTGTGTTACAAGAGCTACTAAAAATCACCACATCTTTCTCTGAGGATAGCTTCTATTTCCGATGACACAACTCCCGACTTTTTTTACTTCCTCCATTTTTATTTTTATTTTTTTTTTTCGGAGTCGTAACCCAAATATGGTTTAGGATCAAGAAATTTTGTGACTTTTTCCCTTAACAAATCTGCTCTACAGCCAGGGAGAACTACTCTCTTGGCTAAACCCTGAGTTAAAAGGATGAGATCATTAAGCAGTTTACTGGGATCGGCCGACTGAGCTTGAAACGCTTTGTTAACACGTTGCACCTCACCTAGCACTGGCTTTAAGAATAACAAATAAAATTCATTTGTCTCATCTTTGTACATTTGATACAACATTTCTGCTGTGTAACACCTTTCACTATTTCTCACACTTTGAAAATGAGTCTTTAGTTCCAAATACTGTGAAAGAACACGTCTGACTGCCAGTTCAATTGATAGCCATCTTGTTGTGGAGACCCGAACAAGTTTGAGCGGGTCAGCACCTTCGTTAATTGTTTTTAACATGGTGTTATACAGTTTATGACATGTACTTGACTTTGAAAACCAATTGTATGATTCACTTATCATAAATTCTAAGGTTCTAGGTAATGTATCAGCAGCTGCAGCAGACAAAGCCAGTTGTAAGGAATGGCAAACACATTTAACCAAAATAAGATGACCTTCATCTGCTTTATGTTTTTGGTAAATCCCATTGTTGATCGCTACATTAACAGAAGCATTATCTGTTCCCAAACCTCTAAATTTCTTTTCGTTCAGTCCATAATCAGAAATAGCTAATTTTACGACCTTCACAATTGAATCTGCATCGCCTGATTCCAACTCATACAAACCCAAAAATGTCGATACTATCCTCTTTTGAGTCTCAGAAAAATAAATGATGCACAACCCCAACTGTTTGTTCACTCCTATATCGGTTGATTCATCAGCTAACAGACTGTAAGGACTTTCTCCAACATCTTTTTTAAGTTCTTCCTTAAAGTAAGGAAACATGAGATTTTTTTATTAATGCACTGCATTTTGCGCGGTGAAGTTTTAACTTGGATGAACCACTCATGAAACACCCACTACACAAATGAGTAAGATGATCCACACTACGGATCGCACATGCAGCTTCAGCTCTTGCTTGATTCAGATCAACTCTTGCACTCGGGAAATCAATTTTTCTTTGTGTCTGAGACAAACGGTTCAGCGGCACGCGCGTGTTTTTTGTTTTTTTTTTTTTTTTTTTTTTTTTTTTATGGTCTATAAGATCAGCATATCTTGCCTTCAGATTAGTACCACAGTAACGATAACGAGCAACTGTGTTGTCACCTGGCGCTTCTAAAATCCAGTTCTTTATTTCCGGATCATTTTTCCACTCAGACCGAAACTTTTGCACGTAAGGGACTTTAGTTTTCCCCATACTTTCGTGATGCAAGTACAACACTTCCTCTCCATGGAGATTGGTGAAGTCAACACAGAACTAACAGCCTACAACAATGAGCAATGAGACATACCATTGTTAATATCTTTTAACTCTTTAAGAATTTTACATTTTATCCAATAATGTGATACATTTCCTAGTCATTTATCTGTGCATATTCGTTAATAATTTCAAATTAGGATTATATTACTTCTGCAACCTTTTTTAAGAAAACGATTTCATTAAAATACACTAACTTTCCTACTTCCTACTGACTCAGATTTTTTCCCACCGTCGGCTTTAAAAAACCACCAGATTCGGTGGGAAACCACTGACTTTGGCAACCCTGGTGGTATTCTCACAATACCACTATTTATTAGCTTCTCCGCATTTTAATGTCTTAGTGGTATTGAAATTACCACCCATAATTTTGTAATTATGTGAAACAAATTTCTGAAAATAAATTTACATATTACCATTAGTGGTCTCTTTTGTTACTTCGTGTGGAACCATTACTGATGTTGAGGACAATTTATCTGATCTGCCGCAATGGGTTAAACTCTGCACTTCATCGAAGGAACTTCTATAACACAATAGTTCAAATGGTTTTTAAACGTAGTTTTAATCAAATGTAATTCGGGGTTATTGCAAAACATAATTCTTTGGGCGGAGTAAGCTACTTATCAAAACGTGTGGAGCGCGATGCTGTAACACCTCGAACAAATAAAAGTAGTGCTGACAACGAAGGTGATCGGAAAACCGTAACGGAGAAAGACTATTTAAAAATTGTCAGACTCTAAACTTCAAAATAGGAGCATGGAAAAGTGAAATGTCACTCATGCTAGATATGTTACTATAAAAGTATATGAGTAGGACTACTCTGCTCGGCTAATTTTTTTTCCTGGATTCAGAATAAATTGGCACAATGAGTCACGCAGAGGCGCCGACTTTTGAGAATCAGTGTGGGTGCTCTATACCACGGTTCACAAATGTTGGAAACCAACCCTCCTGAAAATCAAGTTCATGCATCTTTGAATGAGCAGTACTTGAGAAATGTAAATAGGCAGTTGTCTGGCCTTTTAAAGATAGAAGAAAGAAGGAGGAGTAAGGAAAGGAAAGCATGGCTGCATTAGGACACTACAATAAAGCGATCTAATTGACCGAAGTGGATATTTCGATATAAGTAACACCCCAAAACATGTACACGACCAATGAATAATTTTTCACTGTACACAAATCCAACAATTTTTGTGCCAAGCTATTCTTTCTGACAAAAGCGTTCGGTAGAACACCGTCACCAAGGTTTAAAGAAATCTTTGAAATATTTTGAGATGTTGAAGTCCGACAACAAATTTTTTGGTCAGTTCCAAGCAAGAGCCGTATATTTCATTAAACTTTCATCACTTTCAGATAACTTTATGACATGTCTGACAGTATTAATATAGTCCAAGATTTTTTAAGCCTGAGAGAAAAGCATTACAAATTTCAACTGAATCTATAATTTTAATAACAAGGGAAGTGACAAAGATAAATGAAAAACGATTAACTTTAGCATCAGCATCAGATTCTTCAAGCTAAATTCCTGATAGAACACAATTGAATGTTCATAAATACGTACACCTGAAAGGTCAAAAGGATCGACGTGCTTCAGGATGAATAAAGCTAGCACATTGGGTAAAACACAGACACTCATTACCCGCGTACAAAACTGATCATTTCTTTCACGTATGAAATATCATCTCTTGCTATGGTCACGTTTTGCATTGCCTGTTGAGTCATACGGTAGTTGTTGATTTTTCCCGATTTTTATTTTCCACCTCAATTTTATGTGGGTGCTCAGCACCCCCAAAAAATTCTTGGGGGGGGGGGGGGGTGCACCAGCCCCGGAGCACCCACGGAGTCGGCGCCCCTGAAGTCACGTGATCTTGGTCCTCCTTCATATCCTCGAAATGGTCGTAGGAATATCGGATTGAGCAGGGTACAAATGTATCACGTGACACATCGAAACCGGAAGTTAGCTGCATATCGTTGAATGGAAGCGTCGGCGTTCGTACGAAAGAGGGTACAATACAGGGAGACAACCTGCAGGCGTCTAAATACAGCTGTATGTGTACAGCTCATTTCCGTGAAATAGATATTGATAAAACATCGTTGTCCTGTGTTTCTAATATGAGACGGTATAGTACCTTGAGCCGGCCGCGGTGGCCGAGGGGACTGAGGCGCTCCAGTCACGGTCTGCACGGCCACTGCGGTCGGGGGTTCGAACCCCCCTCGGGCATGGATATTTGTGACGTCCTTAGTATTAAGTAGTTCATAGGTAGTTTGTAGGTTTAGGGACTGATGGCCCTGTAGTCGAGTCCCATAAGCTATACAAACATTTGAACATTTTATAGTACCTTGTATTTTCCCGTCATTTCTGGAGCGAGTTAATTCCCTGTTTGAGTGAATTGTGTGTAATTCTATAGGAGTCAGCTAATATTATTTGAAAACCGAATCTTATAGAACGCCGGGAATACATTTTTGCGCTAAAAGTGAAGTAAATAATTAACGCTGTTCCTGCATCTGCAACATGAGAACTCTAAGGGGTAGTCACAACTCTTAGTTTCCGCACAAGTCTCTCACACTGTTCCTCGCCATAAGGCTCTGCAATTTGTTACTTCGTCCTTAGATAGCTAACCGAATTCCCTACAAAACGGCAAACAATTTTCCAATGCGCACAAACAGGGACTAAGCTCCCTGGACTTAAACTCACACTAAGTAACATTTCCCAGTTGTGCACTAAACGAAACAGTATATAGCCTTGATATGGTCCAATACTTAAGGTACGCTTAACATCTAGAAATACTTCTGGTCTCTGATGCACATTGAACCCTTAATTTTTTTTTAAATCCATTCTTCACTTTTTTAAGTTTACTTATTTATGTTCGAGAACAAGTACGCGCCAAAAGCATAGCTCAATGGTACTTCGGCCTACTTCGGCAGGTTACTTCCGGTTGTGGTGAGTCACGTGATACGTTACTAGTACCCTGCTCAATCCGATATTCCTGCCACCCCTCGAAATGTCCCGCATTGACTTTTGAAAAAGTTGGCCGCCTTAGTCTAGGGGATACATTGTGCGCTTGGACGCTGGACGGCTGAGTAGTGAGATGGCAGGTGGACGAGCGCCTCCCTCTGTTGTGCGAACCCCTGCCTGCCAAGCACGCCCAACAGCCCGAAAGCGTTTCTGTATCACCTTCACTTGTTTCCAGTCACAGAGTAACATATACAGAGGAGCAGCCACCCCTAAACCACTGTCCTACGCTCCCCTCGTAGTTCCGTAAAGATGCTAGCAGGTGTCAGGCGGATCGTTGGCTTAGGGTGCCTCTCACACGTCAGAGGGTAGCGTGGAGGGGAGGCGGAGGGGAGAGCTCGTGCCGCCTGCCTCGAGGCCACGGCTGTGTCCGGTGTGCCGGCGTTTGAGGGGAAGTGGTGGTGGGGACAGCCGCTATCTGCCGCCTGCTCTGGCCAGTTTAAAGAGCTGCTTCTGACCGCAGCGCCATCATGGGACATCTTACGGAACCCCTCCCTTCCCGCACCCCTGAGTGTAGGAATGTTCAAATGTTTGTTAAGCTTAAGGGACTCAACTACGGGGTCATCAGTCCCTAAACTTACAAACTACCTATGAACTACCTACAACTAAGGACGGCACAAATATCCATGCCCGAGGGGGGATTCGAACCCCCGGCCCCCTCAGTCCCCTCGGCCACCGCGCCCAGCAAATGACGACCGTGAGCGTAGGACCAGGCCCTTACGGAGGTTTCCCGACTGTATATATTTGTTTGTGTTCCAGTGCTACTTGCACCAGATCTTTACACTGTTTATGTTGAATTTATAACGTGACTACTTGTTTCCAGATAATGACTTTTCTTGTTTAAGGCATCTGTAAAACAATGGCTTAGAAGTATTTAGTTTGGGAATGTGATGTCAGTGACATTTGTAACACTGGGGATATAGGAATTAGTGGATTTTTTTCATGCAAGTAATTTAAGAAAAGATGGAAAAGCTCAAGGTTTCCTGAACACTAAACATAGTGTTGTTAATAAATCTTGCAGCAAAAACTACACACGGGCACACTCAATTAAAAAACTTGAGACTGCTACTCTTTCAGAGCAACAGCTTTTCAACTTCTCGTCAGTGGCGGCGCTAGGCGTCGGCGACGTCGGCAACCGCCGACGGCCTCGCGTCTGTGGGGGCCTCGCAAAACATTGCTAATTTTTTTTTCGTTTTTTATATTTTATGTTTAACGCCACTTTTCAACTGCTGGGTTATGTAACGATGACCAACATCTAACTTATACTAGCTTAACCAAAGGACGAACACAACATCCGTACCCAAGGGTGGGATTCGGACCCCGACGAGAGCGATCTCGCTCACCGTGGTATGACACCTTAGAACGCTCGGCCATTCCCGGCCGGCAGCTATTAAGTTGTTCGTATTTATTTCCGTATAGAGTGCAGCAGTGATGCAGTTTTTGGTTAAATACTTGCAAAAGAATTTCTTTAGTACATTTTAGAAGACAATCTGGAAGAAGTATATCCAAATGTTTATATAACAATCAGACGCATGCTCACAGTGCCAGTCAGAACAGTTTCGGCCGAGAGAAGCTTTACAAAGTTAGAATTGATTATGACTAACTGGAGAAGCACAATGAGCCAAGAAAGACTATCTGCATTGTCAGTACTTTCAATTGAATCCGAAATAGCGGCTAGTATTAATTAAGATGTGATCTTAAAAAAAGTCAGTGAGACGCAAAGCCGAAAAGTTCTCCATTTTAATTTGTGATCGTTTATTCTAATTTTTGTCATTGCAATAATACCTGTATATTATACTAATAAAATTTTAGTATAATGATTATTGATGTATAATTCAGCTCATTTTATTACTCTTTTCTTCGTTACAGAAAAAATGAAAGGGGCCTCGCAAAGACGAGTTCGCCGACGCCCAGTTTTCGTCTAGCGCCGCCACTGCTTCTCGCGATTCCCCATATTTGCGTTCCGGTGATGGACATGGTGGAACAATCCTGTTACGGTGATATAAATATCAATTAATAAAAATAAAGAATCCCAGAGACGGATTTACGTCTCAAATATGTCAAAGACATTATTGATAGATCTGAAGCATTGAATTTTAATTCACCACCATGTCCATTGCTGAGGTGCTATTCCGTTGCATGGAGAGCCTTGGCAGTAGTGGCAATTATCTTTGGAACAAAGAAGCTGAATTAAAGTTTGTGTTGTGGAGGTAAATCGTACATATACTATTCCAAGGCGCCTTAATCGTTAGTGGTGTGGTTGTCTAACGGTTAAGACGTCTGCCTATTAAGCATGGAGGTGTGGGTTCGATTCCCGCCCGCACCACAAATTGTAATTCAATGCTTCAGATCCATCAATAATTTTACATCTATTGGTAGTTATCAAAGAGGGTAGTTGTAGCGTCCTGCAATCAGCAGCAAAGACAACAACTGATGAAAATGATAAACTACTTATTAAACAAAAGCCTTCTGGGCGTACAACAACAAAAGAGACCAATGAGCGCAATGAAAAAAGACAACCAGTAACTTAGGTACAACCAAGCAAGTGCAATGGGTTAAAGCCTCACACAAACAACTACTATTTACAAGTGGCACTAGGCCAAAGTAAATACAGTGCTATAGACGCGAAAGACTACGTTCTATGCTGAGTGCCGCAGAAGCTGGATCCGGCTTAGGAGCTGCAGTACAGCGCCGACTTTTACGAAGTTGGTTGTTGATGTTTACTGTTTTTGTGTGAGCACCTACGAAGGAGAACTAAGCAGCCCGCCTTGACTGCCTGTTGTTCGGGCAGTCTACAGAGTTTGGGGCCACCACAGCAGTAGTAATGAAGTGTTGGCATGCCATATTATTGAAATATTAGGAAGTGTTATCTGTGAAATAATAATCGGTGATATTTTAATTACAAAATATTTCATCAAGGACGAATTTAAAGGAAATATCAGAAACATTTTAATATACATTGAGAGCAAAGATTATAAACTTTTGTAGCAGGCTTCACCACAGATTAGAACTAGCAGGGAATAAATATCATTTAATTGTTATGTAAAAGTTATGTTATCAGCAAATTAAGCCCCTGAGAAAATGAAGTGAAGTGTTCATTCATCAGAATATTGCCAACTCTGGAGCATTAATTTATTAAAATAGAAGAACAAGGAATAGTTTTGCAAAATAAAATTGAAAACTTGGCTGCTAGGGACTACAGTAAGCAGGAGTACCAGCCAACGATTCAAACAGACAACCCAACTAAAAACTAACTGCAGAAGAAGAAGCCCATTAAAAAGTTGGCGTGAGACCCCGTGGAGTTTAAACGAAGAAAAGGAAGAGTTGTTGTTGTTGTTGTCTTCAGTTCGCAGACTGGTTTGATGCAGCTCTCCATGCTACCCTGTCCTGTGCAAGTCTCTTCATCTGAGAATACGTTCGGCAACCTACATCCTTTTGAATCTACTTACTATATTGGTCCTTCGGTCTCCCTCTACGATTTTTACTCCACACGCTTCCTTCTAATGCTAAGTTGACAATTCCTTGATGTCTCAGAATGTGTCCAACCAATCTATCCCTTCTCTTAGTCTGGATATGCCAGAAACTCCTTTTCTCCCCAATTCGATTAAGCACCTCCTCATCAGTTATGTTATCTACCCACCTAATTTTCATCATTCGTCTGTAGCACCAAATTTCAAAAGCTTCTATAATCTTTTATCTGAACTCCTTATCGTCCACGTTTCACTCCCATACAATGCTACACTCCAGACAAATGCTTTCAGAAAGGACTTCCTAACATTTAAATTGATATTGGATGGTAACAAACTTCGATTCTTTAGAAATGCTTTTCTTCCCATAGCCATTCTGCATTTTATATCTTCTTTACTTCGGCCATCAGAAGTTATCTTGCTGCCCAAATAACAGAATTCATCTACTACTTTTTACCATAAGCTTTCATTGGAAGGGAGTTAATTAGTTTCTTCAACGGGAGTGGTAAGATGGTAGTATGTCTGGAAAGTGACTAAAATTTTGCTCGTCAAGCCGATCTATTCCCCCCCCCCCCCAAAAAAAGCCAAGTCCTAGTTACGCCACTGGTCTTATATCTTCCTTTCAAGACACTGTCCATTCCATTCAGTTGCTCTTCCAGATCTTTTGCAGTCTCTGACAGAATTACTATGTCATCAGCAAATCGCAGTGTTTTTATTTCTTCTCCCTGCGATTTAATGCCCTCTCCAAATTTCTCCTTCCATTCCTTCACTGCCTGTTCAATGTACAGTTTGAACAACATTGGGGAAAGGCTACAACGCTGTCTTACTCCCTTCCCAACCTCAGCGTCCCTTTCTTGCCCTTCAACTCTTATAACAGCTGTCTGGTTTTTGTATAGCTTGAATATAACTCTTCTCTCCCTATATTTGATCCCTGCTACCTTCAGAATTGGGAAGAGTATCTTCCAGTCGACATTGTCAAAAGCTTTCTCCAAATCGACAAACGCTAAAAACGTAGGTTTCCCTTTCCTTAGCCTATCTTCTAAGATAAGTCGTAATGTGAGTATTGCCTCCCGTGTTCTTACATTTCTCCTAATTCCAAACTGATCTTCCCCGAGGTCGGATTCCACAAGTTTTTCCATTCGTCTGTAAATAATTCGTGTTAGTATTTTGCATCCATGACTTATTAAACTGATAGTTCTGTAATTTTCACACTTGTCTGCACGTGATTTCTTTGGAATTGGAATTACGATATTCTTCTTGAAGTCAGAGGATATTTTCCCTGTCTCATACATCCTGCATACCAGGTGATTTTTTCACGACTGGCTCTCCCAAAGATATCAGCAGTTCAGACGGAATAACATCCACTCCAGGGGCCTTGTTTCGACTCAAGTCCTTCAGCGCTCAGTCAAATTCTTCTCTCAGTGTCATATCTCCTCTCTCATCTTCCTCCACTTCATCTTCCATTTCTAGAATACTGCCTTCAAGTTTATTTCCTTTGTATAGGCCCTCTATAGATTCCTTCTACACTTCGGCTTTTCCCTCTTTGCTTAGTACCGGTTTTCCGTCTGAGATCTAGATATTCATACGCTGTTTTTCTTGTCTCCAAATCTCTCTTTTATTTTCCTGTAGGCGGTATCTATCTTTCCCCTAGTTATGCATTCTTCTACGGTTCTGCATTTGTCCTCTAGCCACTCCTGCTTAGCCAGTCGGCACTTCCTGTCAATCTCATTTTTTAGACGTTTGTACTCCCGTTTTCCTGTTTCACTTGCTGAATTTTTATATTTTCTCCTCTCATTAGTTAAGGTCAGTATCTCCTGTGTTATCCAGGTAATTCTATTAGGCCTTGTCCTTCTGCCTATATGGTCCTCTGCTGCCTTCACTACCCTATCTCTCAGAGCTACCCATTCTTCTTCTACTGTATTACTCTCCCCCATTTCAGCCAATCCTTGCCTAATGCTCCCTCTGAAACTGCCAACCACCTCTGGTTCCTTCAATTTGTCCAGGTTCCATCTCCTAACCTTTCTGCAGTCTCTTAAGTTTTAATCTGCAGTTCATAACCAATAAGTTATGGTCAGAGTCTATATCTGCCCCTGGATATGTCTTACAGTTTAGAACCTGGTTTCTAAATCTATTCCTTACCATTATAAAGTCAATCTGGTATCTTCCAGTGTCTCCTGGTTTCTTCCACGTATACAGCCTTCTTTCATGATGATAAACCAAGTGTTGGTGATCATTAAATTGTGCTCTGCGCAAAATTCTACCAAGCGATCTCCTCTTTCATTCCTTTTTCCCAGTCCATATTCACCTACTACATTTCCTTCTCTTCCCTTTCCTACTACCGAGTTCCAGTCCCCCATCACAATCAAGCTTTCGTCTCCCTTAACTTTCTCAATGATTTCTTTTATCTCCTCATACATTTTTTCGATATCCTCGTCATCGGCGGTGCTGGTTGGCATATAAACTTGCACTACTGTAGTCGGTGTTGGTTTTGTGTCTATCTTTACTATGATAATGCGTTCACTATGCTGTTCATAGTGACTTACCTGCATTCCTATTTTCTTATTCATTATCAGACCCACTCCTGCGTTACCACCAACTGATTTTGTATTGATAACCCTGTACTCACCTGACCAGAAATCCTGTTCATCCTGTTACCGAACTTCACTAATCCTAACCATATCTAACTTTAACATATCCATTTCCCTTTTCAAATTTTCTAGGTTAGAAGGGTTAGAACATTCCACGCTCCGACCCGTAGAATGCCTGTTTTGTTTTTCTTGATGACGATATCCTCCTGAGTAGTGCCCGCCCAGAGATCCGAATTGGGGACTACTTTACCTCTGGAATATTTTACCCGAGAGGATGTCATCGTCATATTTTCACACAGTAGAGCTGCATGTCCTCGGGAAAAGTAAAGGCTGTAGTTTCCCCTTGCTTTCAGCCGTTTGCAGTAACTGCATGGTAAAGCCATGTTAGCTGATGTTACAAGGCCAGCTCAGTCAATCATCTAGACTGTTGCCCCTGTAACTACTGAAAAGGCTGCTGCCCCTCTTCAGGAACCGCACATTTGTCTGGCCTCTCCACAGATACCCCTCCACTGTGGTTGCACCTATGGTACTGCTGTCTGCATCGTTGAGGCACGCAAACCACCCCACCTCGGCAATGTCTGTGGTTCATTTTTGACCCTATCGAAGAACAGAAGAGGCTACATTAAGAAGACTAAGAACTCGAACATGAATAGTTTATATCTGGAAGATCTACGAAGAATCATCCGAACCTGACGACTGAGAACTTCACCCTGAGATCAAGAATAAGATGGACAATATTATCGAGATTGGCTAATAATTACTGCAATTTATTGGACAACTGTGAAATATTATTGAGATGTATGGTCCTGTTCCAGTATTATAAAAGGTGATTATCATTGTTAAAATTTTAACTTATTGTGAAATATTTAGTGTATATATATATGTGTGTATATAAATATCTATTTCAGTATATTTTTTATGACATATGTTTGTACTAACCTCAATTTTTTTCTGATTAGTGCAAATTAATATTAATGGTTTTGGGTATTGTGGAGTAAAAATTCATACATTGGTCACACAAATTTCTGAGTATAAAGGAAAAAAATATATATTACTGTTATCGCAGCTACGTATATCCAAGGTGAGGACATCTTTCTTATTGATTATTTTGCCTTGAGGTAATATGTACTTCTAATAGGATCTGTATTGTGCAAAAGGAACTATTTATTGTATATACAATAACTGCCATATAAAAGAATTAGTACCAATACCAAAAGGCAAAATAAATATTTATTATATTTTTTGTAATAGTAAGAAACTATAGGTATTTGTTTATTTAAGAATAGGAAGTGATTGAAAGATAAGTTTTTTGTTAAAAATTTGGTAGAATGCTTTCAAACGATATACAATATGTGTATATTGAAGATTCGGACGTGATGGATTGATGTATCAAGGAATGTAGCGTCGAAGTCTAATATAGGAGAAAGATTTATGACATTCAGAAAAGCGGTTCTCGATATACAAAATATTCGCTTTACGAGGGTAACTAATTTACTGACTGGACAAGGGTACATTGACAATTTGTCAACCACAGCATAAATTATTTATTTTATCAAACAAGCGAATTTTAAGACTTTTATGATTATGTCATGACTTTAAAGTATGTGATTAGTCAGGAGCCTAAGAGTACAGCATAACCTTTTTATATTCCATACGACCAGCAGTATGGTAAAGATCAGCAAGTGACATAATAATAAAATTAACCAAAACACTGCTATTTACTAATATTTATTTCAACACGACGGTCCCGTTTCGGCTTGCATTGCCGTTTTCAAGTGACCTGCAGTATAAATTGGGTGGTATTTAGGTGGAATAAATTATTATGCTGTAGTATAGTATAACAATATAGAGCATTTACATTCACTTCAGCTATGTCTAGATGGCCTGACATACATATGATATTTAGGCGTTGTGGGGCAGTTCTTTTTTTTACTGGACATACATTAAAGTCACATTTTTCCGTACATCACCTGTTATATATGTTCAGTGGTAGAATGCTTGTAGATCTCGTTGCTCGCCTGCCAATAACACATCACAAAATAATAAGACGTCGGCTTCTTATGTATTGAACCAACAATGTGACACATTTCATTTTTATACAAATTTATTTATCCATTTTTGATGAAACACAAAAATAATGCAAGAGTAAGACTGCATGACTACACTTTGACTGACATCAATGCTAACTACTCCATTAGTAACTTCATACTACTCCAGACTGACTTAATACTACTTACTCTTCGTGTTCGCGCCAATTCGCGCGTATTAATATTTGTTATAGTTTTTCTAGAACATTCACGGAAGTTACAAAGTTTTACATTTAATAATTTGTTTATAAAACATAAGTAAATCTTGCTTTACGTGGAGATACACAATATTATGACAAATGTAATAATAAGTTTTTTACATCAAAATAAACAATAGAAAAGATCGTAAGTAAACAACAATTAGCGCAGTGTTAATATATGTTTCCATTATTGTTCGACATTAAGCTTCAATAATTAATTAATTAATTTAGTTTGTTAGAAAACCCTAGTAATGTAAATAATAATGAGACTTGACAGAAGCGCCATAAGATGCTTATGTAATATAAACATGGAATATTTGGTTACAATACTACGACCAATTATGGTATCGAATACTTCAGTTATTTAAACAAACGGTACCCTCCTGGCTAAATATATTACAGCGTCCATATGTAGACTGTCAAATTTGGTTGGTACTTCAATTTTGATTTTGTAAGTTAACAGCCACAATGTCGTATGTTTACAAAGCATGTAAACTTACTGAATGAGCAAGGGACCTCAAGCATAAAATTTATTTTAAAAATTTCATTGAATTTTTCGATTCTCTGGAAATGTAAACACAACTTAGGAAAATCGAGCATATACATGTATACTAGCTGAACCCCCGCTGCTTCGCATGCGTAGGTCGTTTGGTCTGCTCCATTTGTTTCTTTTTAATCCTGACGAAGAATCCAAAGTTTCATAGTTATAGCTTGAAATTTAAGTTAACAGCACCAAAATTGGCTTAGTAGCAACGTATTTTCAAAAAATGTTTCATCCCCTATTTCACCCCCTAATTGATTAATTTTCTGAAAATACCGAAACACGTGTCTTTTTAATTCTGACCAATTTTTGTGGTTGTAGCTTCAAAATTGCCTTATTAGCAAAAGATTTTTGAAAAACATCCCCTATCCAATTTAACCTCCTTGATGGTTGAATTTCCAAAAATACTGAAACACGTATTTTTTTAAATTCTAACGAACAATACAAATACCAATTTTTGTAGCTATATCTTCAAAATTGTCTTGACAACAATGTGTTTTCGAAAAGAATTTTTGATCCCCTCTTTTAGCCCCTAAGTTGTTGAATTTCCAAAAATACCAAAATACGTGTCTTTTTTATCCTAAGTTTCGTAGTTATAGCTTGAAATTTGAGTTAACAGCAACATATTTTTGAAAATCAATTTTTCGCGTCCTCTATTTTACCCCCTTATTGGTTGAATTTCAAAAAATGCCGAAACACGTGTCTTTTAAATTCGAATCCCGAATCCAAATCCGAAAATTTGTATATCAACATCTGTTGATGGTTGAATTTCCAAAAATACCGAAACACGTATTTTTTAACGTCTAACCAACTATACAAATATCAATTTTTGCAGCTCTAGTTTCAAAATTGCATCAATAGCAACGTGTTTTCAAAAAGAATTTTTTATACTCTATTTAACGCTCTTACTTGTTGAATTTCCAAAAATACTAAAAATCATGGATTTTTAATCCTGACCAAGATTCCATATCCGAAGTTTCGCAGTTGTAGCTTAAAATTTGAGTTAACAGCAACATATTTTTGAAAATCAATTTTTTGCGTCACCTATTTTACCCCCTTATTTGTCGAATTTCAAAAAATGCCGAAACACGTGTCTTTTAAATTCGAACCATGAATTAAAATCCGAAATTTTGTAGTTCTAGCTTCAAAATTGCCTAAATAGCTACGTATTTTCAAAAAACTTTACAACGTTTCATCAACTATTTCAAGCCCTTACGGACGGAATATCGAAAAATCGCTTCTTAAATGACGCATACAGAGTAAGACCAACAACCTCCACAAATTTCAAGTTTCTGTCTTCAGTGGTTTGGGCTGGGCGATGATGAGTCAGTCAGTTAGTCAGTCAGTCAATCGGGACACTTCCTTTTATATATAGAGACTAGCTGAATCCCGCTGCTTCGCATGCGTAGGCTGCTGGTCTGAAGAAGTTGTTTCTTTTTTAATCCCGATGTAGAATCCATTTCTTAAGTTTCGTAGTTATAGCTTGAAACTTGAGTTAACAGCAACATATTTTTGAAAATCAATTTTTTGCATCCTCTATTTTACCCCCTTATTGGTTGAATTTCAAAAAAATGCCGAAACACGTATCTTTTAAATTCGAACCCTGAATTAAAATCCGAAATTTCGGAGTACTTGCTTCAAAATTGCCTATATAGCTACGTATTTTCGAAAAACACCTACTCTCCAATTTAACCCTGTTGATGGTTGAATTTCCAAAAATACCGAAACACGTATTTTTTAACGGCTAACCAACTATACAAATATCAATTTTTGCAGCTATAGCTTCAAAATTGCATCAATAGCAACGTGTTTTCAAAAGAATTTTTATACTCTATTTAACCCTCTTACTTGTTGAATTTCCAAAAATACTAAAAATCAAGGATTTTTAATCCTGACCAAGATTACATATCCGAAGTTTCGTAGTTGTAGCTTAAAATTTGAGTTAACAGCAACATATTTTTGAAAATCAATTTTTTGGGACACTTCCTTTTATATATAGAGATTATGAAAAAATGCAAAGTTAACATATATTCATTAAAAAAAAAGTCCATGTTCTTAGCACCTATAAATTCTTAGCACACAAAATATTTCCAAAGACTATACAAATTCTAATACCTCAATTATGACGTTTAAGCTTTGTAAACATATGACATCATGGCTGTTAACTTCAGAATACAAAATCGAAATTGAAGTACCAACCAAATTTGACAGTCTATATACAGAGCCTAGATGTCATTTGTATGTCAGGCCATCTAGACATAACCTTAAGTGAATGTAAATGATCTATATTGTTATACTATACTATAGCGTAATAATGTATTCCACCTAAATACCACCCAATATATATCGCAGGTCACTTGAAAATGGCAATGTAATTCGAAACCAGACCATCGTGTTGAAATAAATATTACTAAATAGCAGCATTCTGGTTAATTTCATTATTATTATTATTATTACAGCATAAACTATTGTGAGTGAACAAGCGAATGTTATGGTTAGGAACATGTCATGATTTTAAAGGATGTGATTATCAGGAATCGAAGAGTACACCTTAAATTGTTGCGAGTAAACAAGCAAATGTTATGTTTACGAACTTGTGGTTAGGGAGGAACCGAACAGTACAGATTACATTGTTGTGAGTGAACAAGCAACAATGGCCCTGCGATAATTATGTTCACTCACAACAATTTAAGCTGTACTCTTAGGTTCCTGCCACACCACATGCTTTAAAATCATAACATTTAATGTAACTAGGCTATGACATTCGCTTATTCGATATCTATTGTTTTGATCTGTCACACTCGTACCTTAGATATATATCGTTTGCAAGCGTTCTACCAAATTACCAAAAATTCATCCATATGTATTAAGAATATTGATAGTTCATTACCTGTGACTAATTGTTGTGTGGACACTATTACTAAAATTTTGCCCACAATAGCATGCTTAAGTGTACACATAAAGTCGAGATGGAATCCGCGGACATGATTACGACACATTTACAAGACAATTTAAATGTTGTAAGTGAAACTGACAGAAAATGTTTTTCTGAACTAGAAATTAATATAGACCCGGAGCAGAGATTATAATCACAGACAATAAATAATGTTAATGTATAACCAAACACATTGCAGTTTCATGAATTGTTAGTAGGATTACTTTCATATAAATAACACGCCAATGTGGGCATGACTGAGAGGTACAGCAAAACTGACTTTTGACTGTGATCCGTACAACTATTACATAACTCAAATATTTGACACACGGATTAACAAAGAAGAAAAGTTAAGACTTTGTATGCCTTAGTGTCTGTTACAATTTCAGTCACACTATAATAACATTTTGCGACATGCTCTAACAATCAATAGGTGCGCGTGCGCCAAAAAGGAAACAACTCCTCTACTTATCAAGTGCTATTGGTGCCTTTGTATGTAGTTTGGGCGGCAGTGGAGAAGGGCCACTGCTGCTTCTTACTGTAGCAAGGTTGATGCATCAACATGGAGTAATGACACATTGTTAGCAATTAACAGTAACAATATGAGTATTCATTCACACATTCCACAAAATAACAAACTAAAAAGTAGAAATCAGGTTTATTTTTATTTTTTATATCTGAATCACCTTCTCTACAACCTGTGTCAATGTAATGTGTGATTGCGGTTGCCGAAACGTTTCGGCCATGAAGCCCTGTATAGAGAAAGAAGATCCAACACAGTGATGGCCACCATTGTTGGGCCATGTGACTCGTGCTCTTATAGGGCATCACAGGGTCAGTACCTTAAAACTAGTTTATAATTAGTTATAATTTAGTTATTTTTCTTCTTCTTTTTACCACCACAGTGTGGTTTGGTAATTTGCCGATAGTCAGCACTAGTCACAAACATAGTGAGTTCAGATGCTACAGTATACCGAACAGTCGACAGGTAACACTCATGACACAGTGATGTACTGGGAACAACACTCAAAGACTCCAATTTGAATGGTTTCATAGACAGCTTCTGTCGCAGCAATTTCCACACACTCACTGGAGCCATTTCAAGTTCACAGGATGCACAACGCACCTGTTTTATTTTTTATTGACTCCTTATGAATTTCCTTCATATGTGCTCCACATTCAGTTCACTCACACAGGGACATCCACTTCCCCTTTGCTGGGGAGAAGCAAACCATCCTAACGAATTTGTTGTGCCAGTGGTAAATGGCATTCCTTGTTGGTGGGTTCTTACTGAACTTGGTTCTAGACATCTGTGTTCGTGGACTTTATGTACAGTCTGTACAGGTGCAAGCAGTTGACATGACGTAATTTGCAATCCATCTGCTAGAGCAAGTTCATAAACAGGGGCTTTCATTTGTTTGCTCACAGGAAAGAAATCATAATAAATTTCTGTTCAAATGAATATTCGAAAGCATCTTTAAATATTGTTAAAGGTTTTAACAAACATCTATTGTGTTACAAATGCAAATATACACATCCAACATTAATGTTCAAGAGACCTTAGAACTAAAGTGATGCAACCCTTTTCTTTTTAATATGTGTATTTCTATAACAATGAGTAACAGATTTTCAATTCTTAAATTACATCTAGTCACAATCAAAGATTAAAAAAGACAAGCTCTTTTATTCTAGTCTTTACATCTTTCTGAATAGTTAGCTCAATCAATTGTCTTTCTAATTATGCTTCCATTGTTCTTTTCTTGTTCTCTTAGAAGTATCACATTCCCCCCCCCCCCCCGTCCTCCACCCCCCAAAACTATATATATGTGTGTTAGTGTGAGATTTTATTTGTGTCTATCGACGAGCCTGCCCTTTGGGTAAGTCATCCGTTTTCTATTTTATATATATGACTTACCCAAAGGACAGGCTCATCGACAGACACAAATAAAATCACTCACAAACACACATACAAGCTTTCGCAACCGTTGGTCACTTCTTCAGGAAAAGAGGAAGAAAGGAGAGGAGAAAGGAAAGGGTATGGGTTTTAAGGAAGTGGAAAAAGAGTTCCTGGGACTGGAATGACTCCTTTTCCACTTCCTTAGAACCCATATCCTTCCCTTTCTCCTCTCCTTTCTTCTTCTTTTCCTGAAGAAGCGACCAACGGTTGCGAAAGCTTGAATGTGTGTTTGTGAGTGATTTTATTTGTGTCTGTCGATGAGCCTGTCCTTTGGGTAAGTCATCCAATGACAAGCAGATCTCCCACTCACTGCATATTGTCTTTTTCTTTACAAGCTGCGTAGAACAAAAACTTTTTGTTGTAGCACAGCTAAGTAAATAGTATATCTTATGTCTTGGTCACAAATATCTTCACTTGAGATTATACGAGGGAATGTGTATAGGGTATTTGCTCATAACATCATGTTACACTACATAGATGGTCAGAAACAGACTGAAAGGACAATGATTCCATTTATACCAAACTAGTAACAGTTGCTTTTTAAAGGTAACAGTCAGTAACTTTAACTGTTATTGAGGACCCCAGAGGTCAAGGGGTCTAAGTGACAAAATTTGAAAAAAAGTTAAATACAGGAATGAGACGTGTTACTACTAATCTATTTGCTGGCAAAGAGTGATTTTATTGACAATATGTGCCATCTAGCGTGATGTCCCTTGACTGCTTGGTTGTTTGTGGTTATGCTTTTGGTGCAAAAGGGGCCCAATATCACTAGGACCCCTTTACCACCAAACAGTGCAATAGATTCTGCACATGGAAGCAGATATCAGTGCTATTGCAAAAGCATGTTGCCACATTAACATTGTTACAAGAGTAGCTGACAAGTGAACTTTTGGTGCTGTGTTTCTTCAAATTTGGGTGTTTCATAAAAAGTATTTGTAAATACATTGTTTGTGTAAAATGAATGTGACAGTTGTGGACATACAACCTCAATATTCACAACTTAACCAGTGGTACTGCCCATATGTTTATGTAGCATGAAGGAGAAGAAAGTAGGGGCTGCCAGGAGATAGCATCGTGCCTACTGACGTATATCCAGAGTCTTCCTCACACTGAGAAGCACATCTCAGCCTTTAGTGACAACTGTGGAGGCCAGAACAAGAGCCATCTAATAGTAAAGTTTTGGTGTTACATTGTTAGGACCACACAAATTGAAACAGTTGATCACTATTTCCTCATTTCTGGACATTCATACAATGAATGTGATCAGGACTTTGGATCATTGAACTTAAAAGAAAGCAGAATCAATGTGACATTTCTATACCGGAAGACTGGATGAATCTGGCTGCCGCAGCAAGTCGAAAATTTGTTGTTACTAAAATGACCGGTACTTTCGGAACACCGTGCCAAGGATAAGAGGAATACTGGTACTTCATTTTGAAAAGGCAAACCCAAATACCCCTTTTTTATAAGACATCATCAACTGAAGGTATTCTGCCTTATCAGAAACTGCCAATGAAAAAACAACGAATGGGAAGAATGCCTAAACAACTTCCTAGTCTTCAATCCATTGCTGTGTAACCAAAACAAAAATACAAGAAATATGAAGACCTGATGGAACTTCTGTAATTTGTGTCGCCAATACACCACCTATTTTATAAAAGTTTATCCCATGAAACAAAGGCTGGTTCACCATTTTTCTCCTAGCACTCACCTGGATGATGTTTATGATGTTGCTACTGACCTGGGTAACAACATCTATGACACAGATAATTATTTTGATACATTTTGATAAGTGTTAAACTGAAAATTTTTCATTTTGTAAATCAATCAAATGCTGTATCCTGTTATAACAATAAATGTTTGTTATGTTGATTACGTACTCTGAGCATTATCATTTTATTCTATTTTCAGTAAGAGATAAAGGGTCTAAGTGCAGATTATACATTATTTATACATATGAAATATAAACTGGATGTTATACTTATTTTTTATCATTGGTAACAAAAAGCTAAGAACCTGAGTATTCAACTGAAATTTTCTAAACAGTGAAATTCTCATTTTCCCTCTTACGAAAACTATTCAACTTTGATTTCAGTTTTCTCGAAATAAGATTTTGTCACTTAGACCCCTTGACCTCTGGGGTCTTCAATTATTTTATCAGTAATTATTTAATGAAAGTATTGTTAATTTTTTATCATATGTTAACATATTTTCTTGTGAGACTCTGAAAACAGAATACTGTATTTATTGAATATTGCCTCTTGTACTTAATATTGTACAACATATACAAGGAACATCTGACATCTGAATTATAATTTTAGTGATTTTACTGCATTTAATTCCTGCTCATTCATTCATAACATTTTTATCTGAAAATTCTTAACAATAAGTATACTGGTATCATGTTACTTGTCATATGCATATATCATGCTATCTCCAATGAACATTCTATTCCACATCATACCCAAGATTATGGTTTAATGTCCCATCAATAGCATGGTCATTAAGTTGGAGCTCATGTTCAGATAATTATTGACAAGGATGGATGCCCTTTTAAAGGAACCATCCCAGCATTTACTTGGTGCAATTTAGGAAAATAATGGAAAATCTCATCAGAATTAGTTTGAACCTTCAACATCCAGAATGCGAGTTCAATGTGTTTCTGCTGCACCACCTGTTGCTTAAGTCTGTAAGCTTAAGATAAGCTAATAAGTGAATTAATGCAAAATAATTGTCACATACTTCTACAAAAATAAGAGACCTATTTATTCACTCACTGCTAAACCCAGTATTTCCCAGGTATATATGTATTTTTCCAGTCTTGTATTAGGAATGAAAATAAAAATTCAGGAAAGATTTTATCTTCATGTATTCATGAAAAGAGCTTAGAAATTATGAAACAGCAAAACGATGAAATATGCATAATGTACAAAATTATAAGTGCAGTATCCAAAGAAAGAAAAATACTAATAAAATACAAATGATGTATAACATTAATTTAATTCCAAACTTTACTATGAACAATATTTAGCCCACCTCCTTTTTCTCTTTCTGTCGATGGGCTTCTACCTTAGTATCTGTAATTTTCTTGCAGATCAATACTTACATCATCATATATCCTTGACTATGTGTCCTACAGTAAATAATTTTTCAGATTTGTAGAATGTGATATTAGGAAACTGCCTATGATGAATAAATAGTGGATGAATGAAGTCTGATAAATCACGCACCACATGATGGGAAAGTTGTTGTGACTCATGATTTATGATGTCATATATCTTGAACTATGTGTCGTAGGTAGTTTTTAACCCAACAGTGATTATTGTCTAATAGCAATATGTGTACCAATATGTTTACTTGAAATTGGTCCATTATTTTAGGTAGAGATGTGAAAAAGTAGTGCATGATGTAGCAGTTATTCAGAAATTTCACTGTTTATGACATCATATCTCCTGAAATATGTGTTGTAATATCATGTAAATTTGAAGGTACATTAAGGGGTATATGAGATTAATGTCTGCAAAATATGTCGTGAATGGTGTTAGTAGCAAAGACGTAATAAATTTAAACCTCATGCATGATGATGCATATAAAACTATGATATAGTATCGAAGGAACCTTCAGTGGTTTGTATGTGTACTGTCTGTGAACTGTCTCAAGAATACAATATACAGTGTAGAATAATAACTTGTAACGTCTTGCCAGATGCCGTAGACAAACATAATGAACATTGGAAAATTAGTAACCAATAAACTTTTCCTTTCTTTATTTTGTTGAGGTTGTCAGTGAGAAAAGTTGCGTAAAGATTTGAAATTAAGTTCAAAGATTATTGCAAGTCACTAAGTGCTCTCATTGTCAAATAGTCACACCATCACGCGCCACAAGATGGGGCAGTTTTAATTGTTTATGACATGATATTGTATGAACTTTGTATTGTAGGTGGCCTTAAAGAATATTTGTACCACATTTGGTTGAAAGCCGCACTTTAGTTTAGGAGCAGATGTAGGATATTATAGCATGATGTAGCAGTTTTTCATGACTGTCTTTGTTTATGATGTCATATCTCCTTAAGTATGTGCTTAAGTGGTTCGTACCCCAACACCATTTGTTGCCTGATAGTAAGTGTTTTGTTCACTAACATATACACAAATACAACATAGCACAGGGTATGCATTGGCTGTGCGAAGGTAAGCTCGTACCTAGTAAACAACACACTGAGGGGCGCACGCACATGTGGCACTGTTTATGTCAAAGGCACGTGCGTGGCGGGCACTGGTGTTTGCCGCAGTTTCCCACGGTGCACTCTTGCGGCTGAAGCCGACGTAATTGCTTGGCTTCGCTTGTATCTGCATCTTACAGCATTCCTTTCCCCTTGGGAAAGATCGGATTCGAGAGACGTCCATGGATTCATCATCTGCCGGCCTCTGACTGAGGTGGCGGGTTGGCACTATTGCGTAGGGCCTGAAGTACTTGGGATGGGGGCAGCGATGGTGTCCTTCTCCTGCTAACCCATATGGCAGGTCTGGTGATTGTGGCTCGGACTCCATCTTGGGCCCAGGGCTTTTGACAGGGGTCCTGAAGGTAGTGGTGTGGCAGGAGGAGATGGATCTCATGTGGGTGGTGACTGTACCCGCGACGGTATAGGGGGACCTATACCGGAGGAACCTGGTTCAGTCCCTGGCTGAGGTAGACAACTTGTAGGTAGCAGCAGGAACCCCTCTTCAACGTGTGGACTGGGTAGTGGAGCAGACTGTTGGGGGAGCATCTGCCGTGTGATGGGGGCCTCCTGCTCTTCCACATGCAGGTGCAGCTAGTCATGTCCAGCTAGTCATCGCCCAGAGCGCTAAGTATCATAATTTAATTGCGTGAAATTTTGTTGTCAGTTAATTTCTTACTTTTCATTACTGCTTCTGTTTTTAAGAGGTTTCTTCTCAACCTAGTTAGCAGATTTCGTTTGTGCTAGCGTCAAGGTCCGGAAAGAAGTACAACGTGCACTTCATGTGTCTGCCGGGAAGGTGGCCTTGCTGTCGTCTATCGAGGGTGCGGTCGACTGTAAGTCGTGGCTCACGTCGGCACCAATGACGCTTGTTGCTTGGGTTCTGCAGGACATACTAAGTTCCTACGGCGGCCTGGCGGAATTGGTGAAGGCTGTGCCCTCGCACACAGGGTGCGAGCAGAGCTGTAAATTTATAGCATTGTTCACAGGGTTGATCAGAGTGGAGGGTCTGAACCAGAGGCTTCGCCGACTCTGTCACAGTCATGGCTGCAGATTTCTGGATATGTGTTATCGGGTGGGATATTGTAGGAGACCCCTAGATAGATCAGGGGTGCACTACACTAACGAAGCGGCTACTCAGGTAGCAGAGTACATGTGGAGTGCACATGGTTTTTTTTTTTTTATTGGGGGGGGGGGGTAGGCACTAACTCTGATGAGCATTTGCCTGTCAACATTCAGACAGCAAATTCAGACCGCGTTCGGCTAAAAAATCCAACTATCAAAATATTAGCCACGAACTTTCAAAGTATTAAAAAGAAAGTTCTCAATTTGCCACACTGCGTGGAAATTATTGTGATCAGATAGTTTTAGGCACTGAAAGCTGGCTAAATCATGATGTTTCAAGTTCAGAAATATTTGGCGAGGCGTGGAATTTATGTCGGAAAGATAGATCAGACACAACTGGAGGACAAGTGTTCATCTTTGTGGACAAAGATACTGTTTCTACTGAGATTGAGGTTGAAAGTAACTGTGAAGTTATCTGAGCACATATAACAGGTCTAAAAGAAGTAAAGTTAATAGTTGGGTGTTTTTACCGGCCGCAGTGCTGCTGGAGCAGTTTGAGTCATTCAAAGAAAGTCTACACCAGGTAGTGCATAGGTATCCGGGCCATGTAATATTAGTCAGGGGAGACTTCAACCTTAAGAGTATAGATTGGGACCTCGCTAGTTACATTTCAGGCAGTACAGACAGTCTTGTGAGCTCCTTTTGGACATATTCTCCGAAAACTGTCTTAAGCAATTAAACCGGCAACCCAAGCGCAATGGAAATATTTTAGACCTTATAGCTACGAATAGGCCTGACCTTATTAACGATGTCTGTGTAGAGACAGGAATTAGTGATCATGATATCACCACAGCGTCGCTGGTGACCAAAGTTCATAAACCAATCAAGAAGACTACGAGCATGTTTTTGTTGGGAAGAGCCAATAAGCAATTGTTAGGATCGCACTTAGAAAATGAATGGGCATCCTTTAGTTACAATACTATGGATGTAGTGGAACTGTGGGGTAAATTTAAGTGCATTGTACATAAAGGGTTGGAGAAACATGTGCTTGTAAAGTTGATTAAGGATGAAAAAGATCCACTGTGGTAAAACAATAATGTTAGAAAGCTACTGAGAAAGCAAAGGCTGTTGCACTCTCGGTTCAAAATAGAACACACAAATGATGACAGGCAAAAGTTAGTAGAGATTTATGTGTCTATAAAAAGATCAATGTGTGCAGCATACGATAATTACCACAGCCATACCTTAGCAAAAGATCTTTCTGAGAACCCGAAAAAATTCTGGTCCTGTGTAAAATCAATAAGCGAGTCAAGGCCCACTACTGAGTCACTCATTGATCATTCTGGGGCAGTAATAGAAGAAAGCAAACAGAAAGCTGAAGTTCTAAATTTAACATTTGAGAAATCTTTCACGCAGGAGGACCGCACAAATGTACCATCATTTGATCAATGTACTAATTCTGAAATGGAGGACATAGTAATAGGTGTAGAGAAGCAGCTGAGAGAGCTAAATACGAAAATGTCTGCTGGTCCGGATTGAATACCAGTTCGGTTTTACAAAGAGTATTCTGCGGCATTGGCCCCTTAGCTTGCATATATCGCGAGTCTTTAATTCAGCTCAAAGTTCCTAGTGATTGGAAAATAGTGCAGGTGACTCCCATTTATAAGAAAGGAAAGAAAACTGACCCACATAATTACAGGCCAATATCGTTGACAGTTTCCAGCAGAATTTTGGAGCATATTCTCAGTTTGAATATAGTAAATTTCCTTGAGGTGGAAAAGCTTCTTTCTATGAATCAGCACGGGTTTACGAAACATCTTTCATGTGAAACTCAGCTTGCCCTATTCTCACATGACATCTTGCGAGCCATGGATCAAGGGCAACAGGCAGATTGTGTTTTTCTCGACTTCAAAAAGGCGTTTGACACGGTGCCACACTGCAGACTGCTAACAAAAATACGAGCTTATGGAATAAGTTCACAGATTTGTGACAGGCTTAAAGAGTTACTAAGTAATAGAATGCAGTACATTGTTCTTGACAGCGAATGTTCATCCAAGATGAATGTATTGTCAGGCTTGCCCCAGGGGAGTGTGATAGGACTGCTATTATTTTCTATCTATATAAATGATCTGCTGGACAGAGTAACTTATAAGTTGCAGCTGTTTGCTGATGATGCTGTGGTGTATGGCAGGGTTTCGTCTTTAACTGACTGTAATAGCATACAGGATGACTTATACAAAATTTCTAGTTGGTGCGAAGAATGGCAGCTAGCTCCCAATGTAGAAAAATGTAAGGTGATGCGCATGAGTAGGAAAAACCTGCCCTATAATGTTTGAATGCAGCATTAATAGTGAGCTTCTTGATGCAGTCGCGTCATTCAAATATCTAGGCGTAACAATGCAAAGCGACATGAAATGGAACGAACATGTAAGGACAGTTGTGAGTAAGGCGGATAGCCGACTTCGGTTTATTGGGAGAATTCTGGGATGATATACTTCAACTGTAAAGGAGGCCACAAATAAAACGCTTGTACGACCACGTCTTGAGTATTGTTCAATTGTTTGAGACCCACAGCAGATCAGTTTAAAGGAAGACATAGAAGCAGTTCAGAGACGAGCAGCTAGGTTTGTTATTGGTAGGTTCGACCAATGCGCGAGTTTTCATGGAAATGCTCCGGCAACTCAATTGGGGATAGCTGGAGGAAAAATGACATTCTTTTCATGAGTTTCTGTTGAGGAAATTTAGAGGGCCGGAATTTGAAGCTGAGTGTAGTACGATCTTGCTGCCACCTACTTAAATTTCGTGTAGTGATCACAAAGACAAGAGAAATAGGGCTTGTACGAAGGCATATAGGCACTGTTTTTCCTCGTTCTATTTGGGTGTGGAATAGGAAATTAAATGCCTAGCAGTGGTACAGTGTACCCTCCGCCACGCACCTTACAGTGGATTGCGGAGTATGTATGTAAATGTAGATGTGATGACGCCATCCTCTGTGCATATGTTGCAGAGATGGCGCCCCGGCATCTGATGACAATGCTAGGGATCCATTATGGCCGACTTCTGAACCCTCGGGCCCAGACAGCCAATCCTGGTCGGAAGCAAGGGGACGGAGGCATGAGCGAATGTCCCTAGCTCAGATGTAGGAGATGGAGCAGAGTCCAGGGCTACTGTCCGTGAAAGAGCTCCGCAGGACTCTTGTTGCAGAATGGCGTGAACTGATAGGATGAGAGAAATTGGTCGAGAGCAACATCTGAAGGGTACTGAGCCACATACTTTCTTAACTGTGTCTTCAAGGTGCAAACAATTTTTTCAGCCTTTCCAGATGACTGTCGATGGAAAGGGGGGGGGGAGGGGGGCAGGATATGGAGGATACCCCGGGCATGGCTGTGCGAACACCTGCGAGGTAGCTCGTACCTAGTAAACAACACACTGCAGGGCGCACACACAAGCGGCACTGTTTATGTCAATGGCTTGTGCATGGCGAGCACTGGTGTTTGCCACAGTTTCCCACAGCGCACTCTCGTGGTCGACGCCCAGCGTAATCGCTCGGCTTCACTTGTGTCTGCGTCTTACAGCAGTAAGGAATATGTGTAACACGTTTTGTTGAAATCGGTCCAGCAGTTTAGAAGGAGATGTGGAACATACATATATATTCACATGTTGTTTCTCTCTCGTAATATAAATTTCTATATATTAAAAATTAGATGAAGATTACTCACCAGGCGAAGGAGCACAGGTGGTGATAGTAGCACAAATATATAAAACACACACACACACACACACACAAACGCAAGCTTTCGCAACCAAGTTGCTTCTTCAGGCAGAAGGGAAGGAGAGGAAAAAAGAAATTATGAGGGTTTTAAGGGAGGGGGTAAGGAGCCATTCCAATCCCGGGAGAGGTAAGAGTTACCTCGGGGGAAGAATAGGAAGGTAAACAAATACACATACTGTAGAAAGCCTGGCTTTCTACAGTATGTCTGCCTAGGTGTGTTTACATCTGTGTAAATGTGTGGGTGTTTGTGTATTTGTTTACCTTCCTTTTCTTCCCCCAAGGTAAGTCTTTCCTCTCCTGGGATTGGAATGGCTCGTTACCCCCTCCCTTAAAACCCTCATAATTTCCTTTTCCCTCTCCTTCCCTTCTGCCTGAAGAAGCAACTGGGTTGCAAAAGCTTGTGTTTGTGTGTGTGTGTGTGTGTGTGTTTTATATATCTGTGCTACTATCACCACCTGTGCTCCTTCGTCTGGTGAGTAATCTTCATCTAATTTTTTATATATATTTTTTCTGCTAGGAATTTTTTGTCTATAATATTAATATAAATTTCCATAGATATAGCTTAAATACTATCATAATGAAATGGCTATGTGTATTGAGGAGCCATGCTGCGGCGCGTGCTGCTGTTTGCCGTCGGGGGTTCGATTCACCTCTCGGGCATGGGTGTTTGTGTTGTCTTCATAAGTTAGTCTAATTAGTTTCTAAGCTTTAGGGACTGATGACACCGTAGTTAAGTCTCTCAAGATATAGAAACATTTGAACATTTGATTTTACTACTTGTAACCCCCTATAGCACCCCGTAATAGTTGAATTTTGAAAAATACCCCAACATGTGTCTTTTAAATTCCAACCAAGTATGCAAATATCATTTTTTGTAATTCTGGTTTCAAAATTGGCTCATTACTGATGTATTCTGAAAAACACATTTCATCCCCTAATTCACACCATAAATGATTAATTTTCTGAAAATACCGAAACACGTATATTTTTTAATTCTGACCTGAAAACATATACCAATTTATGTGGTTGTAGCTTCAAATTTGCCTTAATAGCAATGTGTTTTTGAAAACAATTTTTGATCCCCTATTTTACCCCCTTAGTTGTTGAATTTCCAAAAATACTGAAACTCGTGTCTTTTTAATCCTGATCCTAAGTTCCGTAGTCGTAGCTTGAAATTTGAGTTGACAGCAACATAATTTTGAAAACCAATTTTAGCAACCCATATTTCTCCCCCTTGTTGGTCGAATTTCCAAAAATTCCGAAACAAGTGTCTTTTTAATTCGAACCCTGAATTAAAATCCGAACTTTTGTAGTTCTAGCTTCAAAATTGCCTAAATAGCAACATATTTTCAAAAAAACGTTTCATCCGCCATTTCACCCCTTTAAGGATGGAATATCGAAAAATCGCTTCTCATATGATGCCTACAGAGTAAGATCAACACCCTCTATAAATTTCAAGTTTCTATCTTCAGTGGTTTGGGCTGGGCGATGATGAGTCAGTCAGACAGTCAATCAGGACATTGATTTTTATACATAGACATTTATTTTTGTTATTAAGATGCAAACAAATCTCCAGAACCAACTACAAATACAAAAAATCAAATATTTTGTAAAATGTTATAACAATAACAATGTTGTTTCTTATTTCGATGACAATTCTTCAGTTTATGTTGGTAAATAAAATTCGGCCTGTACTGTATTAAAAGAAAAAATGCAAACCAAATCAAAACCAATTGTGCACATTCCTCCACCCCATGACCCGTTGCAGCAACAGTACTTCCAGTTTGTGGCGTACATTCAGATTGGATCTTATCATGATGGGGAACGGAGCAGGGTAGGCAGGCGATTACTCTGTGAGCCAAACTAACATTGGTGAGACAGTTAGTTGAGAAACAGGCAAATAACTGTCAGACCACTGTTTGTTCATGCCACAGCATAACTGCCCACCTACCTTGCAACATGCTCCATCTTATTATGATTGAATCAGAAGACGCACCACATGTGTTAAATGTGTCATTGATAAATACATGTTATTAACTGTAGGAGAGATTCCCTTTTTTGTTTTCCTTAAACCAAATATTGCTGACATGTACTGTATAACAGTGCTAAATTGGTAATCAAGCTTCTAAAATATTATGTAGGAATTCTAGTTTCAAAAATATATTCAGATTTCATTACCAAAAAATTCTGAGGACTAGCAACATTTAGCGAGTTTGCTCAGCATAACTACAGTGAAGTATTGCGACACACTGTTTTCCGACTGTTATCTTTACAGTCAACTTCAGAGTGTCTTGAATTGTGGCATCTGTGCTTTCAGACATGTCCAAAAGAACAGTCATTACTATGTGATGCTACAGCTGTTCTTAATATATATTTTAACTGAGGATTCTTAGTCTCAACTGGTGCTAGGTGTTGTAATGATTCAACATGGACATAGGCAAATTTATGCTGGGGTCAGGATTCGAACCTGTGACCACCTGCTCACTAGGCAGCTGGGCTAAGCCTTTCTGCCACCCCAGGTGCACACAGACCTAACACAGCTGCATTAACTATACAATTGTGAACCCCACTTGGGCCAAACTTTTATATCCCCTCATACTTCAACCATTGTACTCCAAAGCTCGCAGCTGGGCCTTTCTCCCACCAGGAGTCTGTCCAACATACAAATTTACATTTAAGAATTGTGGAGTCTGCTCTTTCAGACATGCTGCAATTCTTAATCTTAATTGTGAGTATCCATGTTGAGAATTGGTCCATATTGCAGTGCGGATGAACATGAGGACTGGTATCCTGGCAGGAATACAGGGCTAGCTGTAAGCCATGGAGTATTATGGTCAAAGTAGGAGGATATAAAAAGTTTGGGTGTATAAGGCCCATGCAGGGGTTTAAAATAGGTGCTTCTGTTAAGAGGTAGTTAATTTATTATGTACAGGGTGGCCACCAAATCTTCATTTTCAAATTCAAGGTTTTTTCCAGGTTTTCAGGTTAAAAATAATTATTTTCCAGGTTTTCACGAAACTTAATTTTGCTCAAAGGGGTTGGCAAACAACTATACCGTAAAGAATCTAGTTACATATTTTTAAAAAAAAAGCTCATATTATGAGGTTTCCCTCGTGGTTTTGGGGGATCTGCAGCCCCATAGACCCCTCTCCCCAGATTCGACACTGACCCGATGTATAGTATTGGGGTGCACATTTTAAGTTAACAAACCAGAATAACTAAAAACAGTATATATTCAACAACGGTTTTCACCATTATGAACGTCCGGCAGAGGCTTAGGAAATCATACTAAACTTGAACTGTCTCCACAATTGAGAGTGATGTGGGTGGCTAGTGTAAAATTTTAAATGAAAACTACCATTGTTAATTGCAGATTCAGATTCTACAGACCAAATCATGTGTAGTTTGGTTGAATTTTTCTTTCTTTTAATTGGCAAGCATGTTGCACTGTAATGGTAAGAATTATCTGCCATACTGCTTAAGAAATGTACCAGACAGGAAAGAAAAAGGTTAATCATATTGATGATGCTTCAGAACCCAACCAAATGATACCAGATGTACATTTCTTCCCGGCTAGTTCAATTAAATGTTTTGTCAGCAATTCATAACTGGTATTCAGACAAGGGCAATCTGGACTACGGTATCACTTTGGAAGACTGCCCTGTCCACTGCAGGGAGAAGGAAGGATCACTTTGGGGATCATTTGGTAGCGTTCTGAAGCATCATGAATATGGTTTTTATTTTTTTTTTTTAAATTTCCTGTTTAGTATGACAAGTATTTCTTACTATTACAGCGCCATCTGTCATAAAAATAAATAAATATCCACCAGACCATACATGATGTGGGTTAAAGTGCAGTTTATGCGGCAGCTGCTAGCCGTCGCTCTCGCTAGATTAGGAACGGCAGAGCAGCCAAGGTAAGGTCGTTTCACACTTGGATTCATTCTATTGTTCTCTGCAACGATTGTTTCACTCTGTTCCATCTCAGAAAGATGTAGATAGCGTTAGTCTCTAAATATATTTAACAATATTTTGAATGTATTGTTATAAGACAGCTGTTAAAGCAATAAATTACAACTGAAAGAAACTGCCTTTTCGCAAAAGTCGCAAACAACAATGTTAAAACTATTTCATACGGGCCTGGCTAGCGCTCACTAGGTGGCGTTGCGTGTACGTATGCTTTTTGAAAACCCATTAACATATAACGAGGGGAATAATCTTTTGTGTTGACCATAAAATAAATAATTAATGCTGTTCCTGCTCTATGGTTGACAGGTTCTCGATGTACACCTGTCCGCTAAGTAAAGTAATTATCCTCGTAATTGTTACCGCGACTCATCATTGGCGCTAGCCGGGCCCACATGAAAAACAGTTCAGCCATCAGCAATACGTACACGATGACTGTGTTTACTATTTATATATCACGAATGTCACGTCAGTCAAAGGAATCGTCTATAATTATTTCTAAGGAACATAGGTGCTCAGTGGCGTAACCAAGTGTTTCTAAAGAAAAATAAATAAATAAATACAAAGCAAAGCCAAGAACTTGCACAAAAAATACACGCTATCGATTCCATATAACCATCACCATCACGATTATAAGTCGAAGTCCTTTTGTATTTCACTATATACTTATCCATTTTAACGATTTTCACACGCAACACATTAACCCTTTTAATCCCAAATTTTATTGATTTATGAACAAAAATATTTCTTTGCATATATCTATAAATAATTATTGGATTAATGTATATTTGACAGAATTTTTGATTATTTTTATTTTTGGATGGAAATTTGCGATGACTACAGATGGTAGTGTGCAGGATATAACTAATAACATTTTCAAACTGTTGACTACTAATTTAGACATTGGACAATTATTTAGTAATGAAGTTTTTAAATTATTTTGTTTCCTTTACCTTGATACAATTATTTGAAAGTATTGTTGCATTTACACAAACTTAGACATCAAGCAACGATATATATTTTGACAATGCATTGTAGCCTAATGCTTTTTGTTTCCTCTAGGTAACGGTAAAAAATCTAGTCACAATGAATTATTGGAAGCCCTGCAGTGTTATTTACAATCTTTGAACAAATGGTTGTGGCTAGACGGACAGATAAAGATGTGGGGAGGGAAAGGGTTAAGACGTAATTCCATGTACAGGTGACACAGGTTAAAAAGAGCAGAAACTAAGGTCAATTACAAAAATTGCTAAAATGTAGTACAAATAAATATTGCCTTTCATTCTAGCTAAGATTTCGTAGTGGCGCATTACGATAACATCGCGTCTGTTCGACGTACATCGCGAGGAATTTAGTCGCGTGGTTCAACAACACTTCGAGATAAATACAGAAGTAGATAACGGAATACGTAACCTATAATTATAAAACTTTTTAAGACACCCAGAAATATATTTGAAAATGTTTTTGTACCCAAAAATGAAGCGATGAATATTATTTAACCCGCGGGCACTAGCAATCTGAGCATTTACGTCACCATAATTTTAAAACGACTGGCATTATGTTACTTTTAAATATTTAACTTTGAGGTTTTTTCTTACTAAAATTACAGGAATTACTTGTTTACAGTTAATAAGTACATTTCAAACTGGTCGTGTAATCTGAGCAATAGGCTATACACGCGAACGATCGTTTAACTCTTAAAGCCGCAAGATCTCATGGGTTAAAAATCTCGGTTTCTGGCTGAAATTCGAGGTTTTTTCCCGGTTTTCCCCATTTTTTTTTCAAATTCAAGGCTTTTTCCCGGTTTTCCCGGTTTCAAGGTTCGGTGGCCACCCTGTATGTAGCATGGGACACAGGAAAAAACTTGCTCTGTAATTTGGAAATTTATTAGTTCTACATCTATAACTACATACATATTCTGCAATCCAAGTGTGCCGCTGAGGGTACCTCATACCACTACTGGCCATTTCCTTTTCTGTTCCACTCCAAGACAGGGAAAAATTAATGACAGTATGAGCCCTAATTTCTCTTACCTTATCTTTCTGGTTTTTATGTGAAATGTTAAGTTGGCAGCAGTAGAATTGCTCTGCAGTTAGCTTCAAATGCTGGTCCTCTAAATTTCCTCAACAGTGTTTCTCAAGAAGAATGTCTTCTTTCCCTCCAGGGATTCCCATTTGATTTCCTGAAGAATCTCTATAACACTTGTGCTTTGACTGAACTTACCAGTAACAAACCTAGTTCATATCAATATGAAATAAACAACTATCTAATAACAGAATAAATAATATAATAATAAGGACAGTTTACAACTCATCACAAAGACATGGTGACGAGCTGTGACAGGCACATACAAAAGACACATACATACAACACTTTCAGCTATCAGCCATGGTGTTCTTCAGAAAATAGAACATTCACGCAATCACACAGGCAAACAACACAGTCATACAACAATCACCTCCAGCTGCTGCACTTCAAAGTGTTGTGTGCCTGTGTGATTGCGTGAATGTTCTATTTTCTGAAGAAGCCATGGCCGATAGCTGAGATAGTTGTATGTGTGTGTATTTTGTATGTGCCTGTCGCAGCTAGTCGTCACATCTTTGGGGTGACTTGCAAACTGTCCTTATTACTATATACATAAACAACTAGTCAATATCAGAACCTTGTTGTTTTTAAAAACTTTACTTGTACTTTCTAAAGCAATCAGACAATTGAGGAAAAAGAACACACTTTCTATCACGCCCTTCCACAAACCAAGTGATATCATATGATACACGATTATAATGCAGCCAGCATTACAATGTTCTCTGAACCTGATTGAAAATATATTCAGTTTCACCTAGGTATGTACTGTTCATAACAAAATATTTTAGATTCCATGATTACCAAGTCACTTAGAAACAGTCTAGCTTGGTGTACTGCCAATTTATTTTCTATATTACTTTTAACATATCTGTGTCACTGGTTAGTGACATAAGAAACAAAAAGAAAGGAAACTAGAAGAGTTTATGCATTTCTTAACTTTATTCCTCCTTTGTATGAGTGACTTTTTAGGAAAACACCCAACCATGCACTATTATAGTGAGAAATACTTGCAGGAATGTCTTCAGTAACAGTATAAACAGAATGCTTCACAATAGATAAATGCGGAGTGAAATGAAACAAAAATATATTCAATCAATAAATTTATTTGGATAACAGAAGCAGTGCTATGCAGATACTCTGAATGGCAAGCATATGACGATTTCACCTTTCTGACAATCATGTGCCATTATTATAAATATTTACAACATACATTTTTACAGTCCATGAACATGTTAGTAGGAGATTCTGCATAAAACAAAAAAAAGTGGAAACAATATTTGGAACTAGCTGCCATTAGCACACGAATGAAAAATGTCAACCTTCACAGTTATAATTCTGTAATGGTTCATCCTTTCAGTAAAAGAAATATAAACAAGTTCTTGTCAATTAAGTAACTGGAATGTCTTGCTCATTGTACGTTTATATATTTATATATATATATATATATATTTTTTACATTTCAACTTGTTTAGACTTTTCAAGATATAATAAATCTTTTTATTGGTCAGTTGCACTTTAGGCAATAAACTCTGCATTCAGTCTGAAATGTTGCATGGCAAGCAACAAAAGGCAATATCCCTGCCACAAACACAGAAGGCGCTCCTCTTGACATCTTGCAGTTCAACTTCTAAAGATACCACAAATCCTACTAAAATGGATATCACAAGTGAAAGCACTGGGATTGAATTTCATTTACTTAATCCTCATTCTGTTTCTCTCACATGAATCAGCCCAACTTCCAACTGTCTGAAGTTGACAATAAGTCAATAATATTGACTGTAACTTTTATTCCGTCCCAGTATTCAGAGTGTATCTGACAGAAGCTTCTTGAATGTGCACTACCACTGAGTATCAAATACAGGCAAAGCAGATTTTCCACTTGATTTTGCAACTTAGCCTTTGCATTCAAAACTTAATATATATTTACTCTTTTCCACTGTCCTGAAACTTGTATTTTGTAAGAGTGCAGTATCTGCCTTTTATTCTTCAGCAATGGTGGTGTAATGAAATATGCTGCAAAGCAGTCATTGTGTGACTGCTCAATAACAAAGCAAAAAGCTTTCATTGTAAATACAAAATGAAAAAAACTCATCACACATGCACAATCTCTCTCTCTCTCTCTCTCTCTCTCTCTCTATACACACACACACACACACACACACACACACACACAAACAACGATGTCAGTTACCAGTTACACGCCATAAAAAAGGGAAAAATAGAGATAATTAACAAAAAGATGAGATTTTACAATAATTTTGCACACAATATGTGTCAAAAATCTAAGAACAACACGTATGTATAAAAAAATGTGAACTCATATATATATGTATATATATATTAAATGTTCTGAGTTTTGCTGAAATTCTGACGATAATGTAGAATGGACAAAACTGTGCTGCGGCAGTGAAGGGGCCAGCCAGGTGGCGCAAGGTGCTTTCACAGATGGCTGTTCAGTCACTTCAGGGCCCTGAAAACACAAGAGCAAGAAATGACAAAAGGAATAAGCTAATTTATCAGTTAGATACTAATTATGGAAGTTTTGTATAATGATAACGTGTAGGCTTTGTATAATGACTTCATAATGTGCTGTGTGCCCAACCACCACAATATTGGAATAAAAACAACAAATTTTCAGCTTGGTGGTGTGATATAAAATATTTATTTAAAAATATTGCATATTGATTTCACTCAATGATTGAACACCATTAGTCCATTTTCGAGTCCTCAGGACCAGAAACTGCGAAACATGCGCTTGACAGGTCTTTTGTGTTTATATTTTTTATGGATTTTGACTGTAAAAATGTGTAAATTGTGTAAATGAGTTCCCTCAAGGCCCTAAACTGCACTGATGATTCTCAATCATTGTATGAAACTATATGTGATATTTTTAAATAAATATTTTACATCACACCACCAAGCTGAAAATTTGTTGTTATAATTATTAAGTGATATTCCCCTCCCACTCCCAAGGAATATTTGAAATAAATCATCTTGAATCTTCAGCTGTTTGTTTTCAACGTTATTTCTCAACTAGTTTCACATTTAGTGAAGCATCATAAACAGTAGTTCTAAAAAGCCAAAAATGAATAAGATATATGTAGTATACACCAGCCAGCAATTTTAATTAGTTGTCATTGTTGTTATAGAATAATACCTAACCGGGCTGTCACAATACTAAAATTACTGAAATGAAAATATTTTTGAAAATGTCAATTTTAAAAACACGAGCACAATAGGTCTTATTCTTGTACAAGTTTTCTCAACCGACATGATATGGCTGTGGCAACAAGTACAAGAATGAAACAGCTTGTGCTCAAGCTTTTAACACTGACTTACGTTATTTCAGTAATTTTTTTATTGTGATGACCCAGTATGGTAGCACATTCCCATTTCAATGACGACAATGACATTTAGTTTTATGAACTGCTGAAACTGGAAAAGAAATAAAATAAATCGTTTTAACATTAGCGTTCTTGGCAGTAAATATAACAAATTTAGTGACTGTGATGTATGTTCTATGCTAAGTTCTAATAATAGAAAGTCAAGGTCGGAATTAAACAATATATTAAGGACAGTTTACACTGACAAGTGCAACAAGCGCATAAAAGACACACACTTACAATATTTAAACTATTCAGACTAGAGATATTTCACACAATCACACAGGCATACTTCACAGTCACAGTTGTGTGACTGTGAAATGAGCCTGTGTGAGTGTGTGATTGCTCGCTATTCTGAATTAGACCAATGGCCAACAGATTAAGTGATTTGTGTGTGTGTGTCTGTCTTTTTTATGCGGCTATCACAGCTTGACGTACGTCTTTGCAGTGAGTTGTAAACTGTCCTTAGTAAGCTGTCAATGGGTGTGTTGCAGTGGATACACTGGTTCCTGCCAGATCGCTGAAGTTAAGCACCATTGGGTATGATCAGTACATGGATGGGTAACCATCTGGGTACATCAAGCGCTGTTGACAATTTTCCCTTTGCCTTATGGCAGAGGGGACAGGAGTGGTGGAGGTACAAATTCCCTGATCACCACAGTCATTGCAGCAATGCCCTGAATTAAATTCCAAATCTCTCGGCAGTGTCTCAAGGAGTGAGGGCATGGGAAACTGTTGATGGTGATCCGTCTGTCAGATGGGGACATTAAGCTTGGTGGCCCCCTTGGTGCTTTTCAAGAAGAGTAGGCTATGTGCCGGCACCATGTTTTACCCTCCACCTTCTCCCATCATCTCCAACATGACGGAGACACTAAACTACCCTTGCACCGATTACAGTCACCTACACTTAACAAAGACACTTCGACACACAGTTCTCACACTTCGCAAAGGAAAGGTGCCTGTAGGCGTGAAGGATAGGTAAAAACCTTTCCAATTTGGGAACTAAAGCTGCCCTTTGGAGTCTCCCAGCCTTTCATGCCATCGACTTTACTTTTCCTTACAATGCACAGTTTTTGTTGTCTGTAGGTCATTCTGTTAGTGGAGATAACTTTATTGGTGACGAGTGTGTTTACGTACCCCATGTACTCATTCTCTGGAATGATTTTCTGCTATTGCTGATAAGACAGATGGCACAACAAACTAGATGCTTCATTGACTGGTAGAACAACAAGAATTTTTTGTTACAATTTCACAGAATCAGTTTCAAATATTACAGTCATTTACTACAGCTACGTCAGAGTAGACCCTTAATCAGTCAATATTGCTTCCAACTTGTGTGTGTATCCACATGTTCCTGCATTTGACGGATCAGTTGAAAACTGGGACACCTGTGAACAGTTACTGAGACAGCACTTCTTGGCTTTCTGGCTGATAGATGCCAACACAGTTTCGTGCATTATTTCTTCCATGGGTCTCACCAATGCTATATTGTATCATTGTGTCAATTGCCCACCTGCAGGACCTGTTGACTCTAATGAAAGCAGATTGGTTATAGGTGGTGGACGCATTCTCTTGTTGTCCATATGTCGTTTATTGTATATTGACGTCTAAGTTGGCTACAGTCATGGCTTTTTGAAAGATATTTTCTATCAAAGATTGGGACAAACGACAACTCTGACACTGTGACTGAATGAGATCACTGTGAATCCACAATTCCTTGATGTCTAAGAATATGTCCTACCAATCAATCCCTGTTTTTAGTCAAGGTAAGCCAAAAATTCCTCTTCTCCCCAATTCTGTTCAGTACCTCTTCATTAGTTACGCGATCAACCCACCTAATCTTCAGCATTCTTCTGTAGCATCACATTTAAAAAGCCTCTATCCTCTTCATGCCTAAACTATTTATCTCTAAGTTTCACTCCCGTACAGGGTAACATTCTGCACAAAAGCCTTCAGAAAGGACTGCCTTACACTTAAATTAATATTCAATGTTAGCAAATTTCACTTTTTCAAAAATGTTTTTCTCTTTATTCCATTCTGCATTTTATATCCTCTGTACTGCGACCGTCATATGATATTTTACTACCCAAGTAACAGAACTCATCTACCATATTTATTGTTTATATATAGTAAGGACAGTTTACAACTCACCGCAAAGATGTGGCGACGAGCTGTGACAGGCACATACAAAAGACACACAAGTACAACACTTTCAGCTATCAGCCATGGCCTTCTTCAGAAAATAGAACACTCATGCAATCACAAAGGCACACAATACAGTCATACAACCATCACCTCGGGCTGCCGCACTTGGCACTTCGAATCATGCTCTGTGGCGAGTAAAACGGGGACGGAATGGGAGATGGGATAGGAAAGTTATGTCACAGTGGTGGGGAAGGGTTAGATGGAAATAATAAGATGCAGCTTAGGAATGGTTTGGGGAGGCGGGTGTGGGGAAAAAAAAAAAAAAAAAAAAAAAAAAAAAAAAAAAAAAAAAAAAAAAAAAAAACTTAAAAATTCCATTGTCTGGATCCCACCCCTCATTCCACAATGACCTTTTCAGATTCCACCAATCCTTATCCCTCACAAACCTAGTCCTACAAAGTCATCTCTCCATGGCTCATAAATCCCTTAGCTACGGTCTCTCCCTCTGTAAGATATTAATATTGTGTAACCAAAACTACCTACAGCCCATCTCCCAGATCGAATCCTTTGCTCTCCAGCAACTGAAAGAGCACTCCAAACTCCACCTCCACAAATTGTCCAGCCTGCTGACATCATATTGCCCGTGCGTGTTTGTGTGTGCGCGTGTGTGTGTGTGCTTATGCGATCTTGTGTACTTGCAGTGTGCACGCAATTTTTTTCCCTCCTCCCCTCACCCACCTCCCCACTCCATTCCAAACCTGCATCTTGTTATTTTCATCTAACCCATCCCCACCACCGTGATGTAACCCCTCTCCCCTCCCCTCCCCTCCCGTCCCCGGTTTACTCTCCGCAGAGCGTGATTCGAAGCGGCAGCCAGAGGTGATGGTTGTATGGCTGTGTTGTGTGTCTGTGTGATTGGGTGAGAGTTCTGTTTTCTGAAGAAGGCCATGACCGATAGCTGAAAGTGTTGTATGTATGTGTCTTTTGTATGTACCTGTCGCAGCTTGTTGCCACGTCTTTGTGGTGAGTTGTAAACTGTCCTTACTATATCATTAATTCCAACCTGGACTTTCCATTATTATATTTATTGTTTCATTGCCTAATTTAATACCTTCACCATTGCCTGTATTTCTAAGCGTGCATTCCACTACACTTGTTTTGCTCTTGTTAATGTTCATCTTATATGCTCCTTTCAGCACGATATCTATTCTGTTCAATTGCTCTTCCAAGTCCTTTGCTGTCTCTGACAGAATTACAATGTCATCGGCAAATTGCAGTGATTTTATTTCTTCACCCTGAACTCTTAATTTCTCCTACAAATTTCTCTTTGCTTTCCTTCACAGCTTGCTCAATGTACAAATTGAATTAAATTGGAGAAAGGCTACAACCCTGTATTACTCCCTTCCCATTCCATTGTGACCCTTTTAATACCTTTCAACTCTAATTTGGTTTTGACACTCTACAACTCACCGTAAAAACTTGGTGACAAGCTGCGACAGGCACATACAAAAGACACACGCATATAACACTTTCAGCTATCAGCCATGGCCTTCTTCAGAAAATAGAACATTCATGCAATCACACAGGCACACAACACAGTCATACAACCATCACCTCTGGCTTCGAATCACGCTCTGCGGCCTGTAAATCAGGGAGGGGAGGAGAGAGGGGGTAGGAAGGTTGCATCATGGTGATGGGGATGGGTACAGCATGGCCTAGATGGGAACAACCAGATGCAGCTTAGGAATGGAGTGGGGAGGTGGGTGAGAGGATAAAAATAAAATAAAATAAAAATAATAAATATAGGTTTAAAATATATATATATATATATATATATATATATATATATATATATACAGTATATCTGCCTAGGTGTATTTGTGTCTGTGTGAATGTGTGGGCATATATATATATATATATATATATATATATATATATATATATATATATTCTTTGCTTTCTACAGTATGTCTGCCTAGGTGTACTTGTGTCTGTGTGAATGTGTGGGCATGTGTGCATTTGTTTACCCTCCATTTTTTCCCCCAAGGTAAGTCTTTCCTCTCCCGGGATTGGAATGGCTCCTTACCCCCTTCCTTAAAACCCTCATCATTTCCTTTTCCCTCTCCTTCCCTACTGCCTGAAGACGCAACTGGGTTGCGAAAGCTTGCGATTGTGTGTGTGTGTGTGTGTGTATTCATTTATTTATTTGTGATGCTGTCACACCTGTGCTCCTTCGCCTGGTGAGTAATCTTCGTCTATTTTTTATATTTTATATATATATATATATATATATATATATATATATATATATATATATAAATAATATAGTGAGGACAGTTTACTACTCACCGCAAAGACGTGGCGACGAGCTGCGACAGGCACATACAAAAGACACACACATACAACACATTCAGCTATCGGCCATGGCCTTCTTCAGAAATAGAGCACTCACGCAATCACACAGGCATATATATATATATATATATATATATGGTATAAAATAAAGATTTTTGACTTACCTAAAGTACAGGCTGGTCGATAGGAACACTAAACACACACAAAAACACACAACCATACGAGCTTTCGCCACCAGTGGTGGCTTCTTCGGGAAAAAGAGGGAGGAAGGAGAGGAGAAAGGGAAGGATACGGGTTTTAAGGAAGTGGAAAAGGAGCCATTCCAATCCCAGGAGTGGAAGGACTTACCTTAGGGGACAAAAAGGAAGGTAAACAAATACACACACACACACTCACACATATCCACATCCAAACACACTTAGGCAGACATTTTTTTTTTTTTTTTTTTTTTTTTTGTTTCTACAAATGTCTGCCTAAGTGTGTTTGGATGTGGATATGTGTGAGTGTGTGTGTATTTGTTTACCTTCCTTTTTGTCCCCTAAGGTAAGTCCTTCCACTCCTGGGATTGGAATGACTCCTTTTCCACTTCCTTAAAACCCGTATCCTTCCCTTTCTCCTCTCCTTCCTCCCTCTTTTTCCCGAAGAAGCCACCACTGGTGGCGAAAGCTCGTATGGTTGTGTGTTTTTGTGTGTGTTTAGTGTTCCTATCGACCAGCCTGTACTTTAGGTAAGTCAAAAATCTTTATTTTATACCATTTTCCTACCTGGAAGGTCTCCTTCTATATATATATATAAAAATAAAAATAGAAAAGAGATGACAACACACCTAGACCTTTCCCTCTTTTTCCTGAAGAAGCTGCCAGTGGTGGCGATAGCTTGTATGTGTGTTTGTGTGTGAGTTTGTTTGTTTGTTTGTGTGTGATTTTATTTGTTTTTTATTTGTTTCTCTCGACGAGCCGGTCCTTTTGGTAAGTCATCTCTTTTCTATTTTTATTTTTGTTTATCCCACCGGGAAAGTTTCCCTCTATAATTTTCGTTTCATCAATATATATATATATATATATATATATATATATATATATATATATATATATATATCATCAAAGACACCAACCACTTCCTTGATCGCCTGAAATCCTTACCCAGCCTGTTACCTCCTGAAACCATCCTTGTAACCATCGATGCCACTTCCTTATACACTAATATCCCACATGCCCAGGGCCTCGCTGCGATGGAATATTTCCTTTCACGCCGACCACCCACTTCCTTACCTAAAACCTCTTTCCTTAATACCCTAGCCAGCTTCATCCTAACCCACAACTTCTTCACTTTTGAGGGCCGGACATACCAACAACTAAAGGGAACAGCCATGGGGACCAGGATGGCCCCCTCGTACGCGAACTTATTTATGGGACGCTTAGAGGAAGCCTTCCTGGACACCCAAGCCTGTCAACCCAAAGTTTGGTATAGATTCATTGACGACATCTTCATGATCTGGACTCACAGTGAAGAAGAACTCCAGAATTTCCTCTCCAACCTCAACTCCTTTGGTACCATCAAATTCACCTGGTCCTATTCCAAATCCCATGCCACTTTCCTCGATGTCGACCTCCATCTATCCAACGGCCAACTACACACATCCGTCCACATCAAACCTACCAATAAACAACAGTACCTGCATTATGACAGCTGCCATCCTTTCCACATCAAACGTTCCCTTCCCTACAGCTTAGGTCTTCGTGGCAAACGAGTCTGCTCCAGTCCTGAATCCCTGAACCAATACACCAATAACCTGATAACAGCCTTCACATCCCGCAGCTATCCTCCTGGTCTGGTACAGAAGCAAATTGCCAGAGCCACTTCCTCATCTCCCCAATTTAAGAATTTTCCACAAAACCCCAGAAGTGCCCCTCTTGTCACCGGATACTTTCCGGGACTGGAGCGGACTCTGAATGTGGCTCTCCAGCAAGGATACGACTTCCTAAAATCCTGCCCCGAAATGAGATCCATCCTTCATGACATCCTTCCTACTCCACCGAGAGTGTCTTTCCGCCGCCCACCTAACCTCCGTAACCTCCTAGTCCACCCCTATGAAATCCCCAAACCACCTTCCCTACCTTCTGGCTCCTACCCTTGTAACCGCCCCCGTTGTAAAACCTGCCCTATGCACCCTTCCACCACCACTTACTCCAGTCCCGTAACCCGGAAGGTGTACACGATCAAAGGCAGAGCCACTTGCGATAGTACCCACGTGATCTACCAACTGACATGCCTGCACTGTGAAGCGTTCTATGTGGGAATGACCAGCAACAAACTGTCCATTCGCATGAATGGACACAGGCAGACAGTGTTTGTTGGTAACGAGGATCACCCTGTGGCTAAACATGCCTTGGTGCATGGCCAGCACATCTTGGCACAGTGCTACACCGTCCGGGTTATCTGGATACTTCCCACTGACACCAATCCTTCAGAACTCCGGAGATGGGAACTAGCCCTTCAGCATATTCTCTCTTCCCGTTGCCCACCTGGTCTCAACCTCCGCTAAATTCGAATTCCCACCCACCATCTTAACATCTTTGCCTTGGTTCTCTGGACAGAGCCTCTGCCTCATGTGGCATCTCTGTCTAACTTCTAACTTCTTTGCTTTCTACAGTTCTACAGTATGTCTGCCTAAGTGTACTTGTGTCTGTGTAAATGTGTGGGTGTATGTGCATTTATTTACCTTCCATTTTTTCCCCCAAGGTAAGTCTTTCCTGTCCCGGGATTGGAATGGCTCCTTACCCCCTTCCTTAAATCCCTCATCATTTCCTTTTCCCTCTCCTTCCCTTCTGCCTGATGAAGCAGCTAGGCTGCGAAAGCTAGCATTTTTGAGTGTGTGTGTGTCTGTGTGTTTATTTGTTACTATTACTGCCTGTGCCCCTTCGCCTGGTAAGTGTTCTTCATCTATTTTTTACGTATATATATATATATATATATATATATATATATATATATATATATATATATATAAAATAATAATATACGTAAAAAATAGATGAACACTTGCCAGGCGAAGGGGCACAGGCAGTAATAGCAACAAATAAACACACAGACACACACACACTCAAAAATGCTAGCTTTCGCAGCCTAGCTGCTTCATCAGGCAGAAGGGAAGGAGAGGGAAAAGGAAATGATGAGGGATTTAAGGAAGGGGGTAAGGAGCCATTCCAATCCCGGGACAGGAAAGACTTACCTTGGGGGTCCCGGGATTGGAATGGCTCCTTACCCCCTTCCTTAAATCCCTCATCATTTCCTTTTCCCTCTCCTTCCCTTCTGCCTGATGAAGCAGCTAGGCTGCGAAAGCTAGCATTTTTGAGTGTGTGTGTGTCTGTGTGTTTATTTGTTGCTATTACTGCCTGTGCCCCTTCGCCTGGTAAGTGTTCATCTATTTTTTACGTATATTTTTTTCCTGTTAGGAATTTTTCCTCTATAATATTCGTATATAAAATAATAATAATAATAAAATGAAATGTGTGTCCAATGCAGGTTGGTGCTCTTGGATTTATAACTTCCTACTTTATGAACTCTTCCAATGGTATAATGAAAGGTATCCATCCAGGAATGCCTTTAGCTTCCTGTCATATGCTACTGTTGAGTCAAAATCAACACTACTGATGCTGTTTTCACCGAGGAAAGCCTTAATTTTTTCAACATATGGACATGCTAGAATGGCATGTTCTTGCTGCATTTTGTTAGCTATTGTTTTTAAGATCTTATGTTCCTAAGCCGATGAGGAATTTCGTTTAGCTTTGTTAATTATTTCACTTCCTTTACAAATAAGTTGGAGTTTCTCACCCTTACTAATGGCTGAGGCAATTTTGAAGTAGCAGCAACACATACAAGCTGTCTGTCATGAAGGTGTGGTTATCATGGTACTTTGATCCTTTATTCAATAGAGCAATCTGCCTAGAATAAAATTTTATATTAGATAGGTTTTCTATGGAATAAGTGAATGAGAAACCAGACCTTTGATTATAATTTATTTCATTGTGGTTTCTCGCACCAACCTTTCTTCTCAACCGATCTATTTTTTTTTTTTTTTTTTTTTTTTTTCCTTTCTTCTTCTTTTTAATTTTGCACATTGCCAGTTAGTTGACCCTTTTCCCAAAAACAATATTTATATTTCGAATTAGCTTATCGAAATCTGAGTTTTGGGGCACATGGGCAGTTTTAAAAACTACAGAATAAGCTAGAGCATTAAATTGGACTTTTTCAATGTGCCACTGTCTAATTTCATGGAGAACACAGTTCTCACACATTTCCACATTGCATGAGAGAAACTTTGAAAACTGTTCACTTTAAGTATTTATGCACATTGTCTGGGAGCAGCTTGTCTGTGAGGCAACTCATAATTCTCTGAATATAATTGTACTATTCCACCATTGGTTCATATACAGTGATAAATTTTTATTTTCCATGCTACTTTAGCTCCAGTGATATCTAATTATATTATTCTCTGAATGGTATCCTATAGCTGCAATTTACATTTTAATCAACAGATCATCTAGAATAGGCATATCATTATTACCATAGATTATTAAAACCTTTTGTATCAATTTCAGCATTGTTTTCTAGCTAAAAAAATTCTTTTTTTTTTTTTTTTTAAGTTTGGCTTGTAATTATTGTGTTGTTTGTACTAGTTCTCTTCTTTGTTTTCGTTAGTTATCTTAAGATGCCGTATCAAAGCGAAACACATCATATTTTAATAAAAGCAGATTTTGCATCCAAGACAGTCTTTTATTCAAGAATTGTGAATTCAAACTGCTGCTGTAACACATCACAATAATGGCATGGGAAGACTTTTACAAGGATTAAGTTATCATACATGAAGTCTGAAATTGGGTCTACATACTGTCACATTAATTTCCCTGAAAATACACCGGTGTTAAATATTAAAGCATCAAATGGAATTTAGCAAGGTTGCATTTCTTTTGCTGCGAAACAGATCATACAGATGATAGTAATGTAGAAATAAGATGAAGACTATAGAACAGAAACAACTGCAACATGTATAATGGTAAACAATGTTTTCTTCATTTTTTTCAACTTAACAGAATTGTACACACATGCCAACAACTTGTTAATGTGCTCAGTATGAGGTGTGACCATCTCTGGTAGCAACAGAAACCTGACAATGACAGGCCATGCTTTGAATTAAACCATCAATCTCAAATTGAGGCAGTAATGTGCATTCTTCCTGCACTGTTTGGAAGTCTAGGGGATTAGATGGTGGATTCTGATCTGATGTAAGCCATCTCCCTAGTCAGGGGTGATTTTGGTGCTTTATTAAAATCCCTGAAATTGACTATCATTTATATGTACAAGATAAATTAAAATTTCAACTGGGCCAACTAAGTTTTCAAACTCAATTATGCAGTATAATTACAAGCAAGCTAAACGGTCTTAAATTTTAATTTAGCAAATAAATTATTTTATAAAAAAATCAGTAGTTGGATTAGTTGAGATACTTACAGTGTTGTTTGACACTGAAGCATGGTGAAAGGTGTAAGAAAATACCTTTTCTGAAAAAAGTTTCCAATTTTCATTTGTTTTCCTTCCCCCCCCCCCCCCCCCCCCGTTCCCCAATTGTACAAAGCTGTGGGTCAAGGAACATAGCTCGCACAGAGAATGAAGAAGAAATTGTAGATAGCACTAATTCGCGTGTAGAGTTTCATTTAGTTTTGCCAGCAGACCAATCTATATTAGAACTGTACGGTTTATCCTGTAACTCATGACTAGAACTTTCTCCATTAGAACTAGGCCTCGATGAATCTGATGACTTGGCTATGTGTAGTTTCGACTGATAAAACGACCAAATTTTCATTAAGTTTTGTACAATCTGTCTGTCCAGTGTCTCCTTTGATGATACATCGCTCGTTGTCGCGTCAGACGCGTAGCTCTACAAATGTCGCCCACATAGGTTAGTTTCATAGCAGTACGTGCGGTTGTGATTTGTCGCCCACGTAGGCTAAGCCGAAAAGCGGATGAATACATTATAGATGGCATGGTGCGGCTATACATTGTAGTGTAACATTGTAGACTACTGGTTTCTAGCTCGACCCAAGATATTCAAATAGTTTGTTATAAGGGGTTTGGCACTGTGTGAGCAAATACTGCCAGACGGAATTTATTTCCACAGGTTTTGGCAGGTGAAATTGTGCTCACTGCCACGGAGTAAAAGAACTGCACAGTGCCACAGAAGAGAGAAGATTAAGGTTATTTGAAGATGACTGACTGTTGTTTGTATAGTCTATGGGACTTAACTACGGGGTCATCAGTCCCTAAACTTACAAACTACTTATGAACTACTTACGAACTAGGACGGCACAAATATCCATGCCCGAGGGGGGATTCGAACCCCCGACCGTAGTGGCCGTGGAGACCATGACTGGAGCACCTTAGTCTCCTCGGCCACCGCGGCCGGCGACTGACTGTTGTTTTATGATTTAAAGCAATTGTTATTCTTAATTAGGATTTCGTTCAGTCCATATCAGAAACAAAAATGTAAAACTGATGTAGTTCTTAACGAAGAAAGAATAAAGTTTAATGTTATTGGAAAGAATAGTTATCTTTCAAATGTAGATATGGACAAAATTTCCAGGTGTCCTGATAACTACATCAACTTTCGTGTGTGTAGTGCTGTGTTGTATCAAATCGTGAAGAAGCATGTTTCTTTTGTACTTTGCAAAGTTAAAATAAAATAAAACAAAAGTAATTTCTTGCAATGATGCACATATTATGCGGGTGAAAACACACGAAATTGCCCGAGAACAAAAGATATAGGATTTCGAAGGAAGCTGCAATTTTGCGTATAGCTCCGAAATATTTTAACCCATTCACTGCTCCATACGTAAATATACTCTAATCGTTTCAATGCGACTCTGAATACCTATAATGAGAAATTCTTTTTGACAAACAACTTTTGTAAAATCAAGCTGCATTGTAAATAATTAATTATATACCTGCTTTGTGGCATATAGGTTGTCGTATGTACCATTGTCCACTCAGTAAATTAATAAAGCTCGAAAAGCGAACATTAAAAAAATTGAGCAAAACTTTCTTTTTGAAAACTTTGCTCCACAATGTAAATTTCATCACAGTAATATCACAGATGTGCTGCATAGTGTGATTATTGATTTGATTTTTTCAGGGAAGCCAAAACAGTCTTGGTCCAACTCGCCACTACCCGCACCGAAACTAAGTTTCTTGCGCGGTATCGCTCCCTGTATATCTAGTAAAGCCAACCAATGCCCTTGAACAGTGCAAGGAGTCCCTTTACCAGTTCTTTATTAGACACAATTTCTTCTGGTCTGGTTGTCCCAAATGTTCTGTGCCTTTTACTCTCCAATGCAATGCATTCGAAGATTAGATGTGATGCAGTTTCATCACCGTCATCACACATCCTACATTTAGGGTCCTCTTCTGTTATTCCCATTGTATGTAGATGTTTTTTGAAATTCCTATGGCCTGTCAGCAATCCAACCACGAGTCTAATCTCTCTCCTGTTCAGGCCCAGGATTGCAGAGCTTCTTTTAAAACATGGCTTTGGCATCATTAACTTGCCATGTTTTTGTTGATAGACTTTGGTCCAATATTCTACGTGCTGTCTTCTGAGCCAGTTACGTATCTCCAATTGCCAATTGCCTTGGTTATTCTCTCTTCCCGTTGCCCACCTGGTCTCAACCTCCGCTAAATTCAAATTCCCGCCCACCATCTTTAACATCTTTGCCTCGGTTCTGTGGACAGAGCCTCTGCCTCAAGTGGTATCTCTGTCCAACTTCTTTGATTTCAACAAATGTCTGCCTAGGTGTGTTTGCGTGTGGATGTGTGTGTGTGTGTGTGTGTGTGTATTTGTTTAGCTTCCTTTCTTTCCCCTAAGGTAAGTCCTTCCACTCCTGGGATTGAAATGACTCCTTTTCCACTTCCTTAAAACCCGTATCCTTCCCTTTCTCCTCTCTTTCCTTCCTCCTTTTCCTGAAGAACCTGCCACCGGTGGCGAAAGCTTGAATGTTTGTATGTTTTGTTTCTATCAGCGAGCCTGTACTTTGGGTAAGTCAAACAATCTTTATTTTTATATATATTTTTCCCACCAGGAAAGTCTCTTTCTATAATACACCTAATAAGTAGTTTCTTTTGAGGTTGATGCAAACAACACACAGTAAAATCTTGTATTAAGATATCTTCTTAGGCAACAAATACCCAGAGGAAGACCATGTATGTTGTAATTGGTTTCATATTCTCTCCATCTATAGGGAATGACTACAATATCATTTCTAAAGTGATGACAGGAAACATTACCTGGAGCCCCTTGCTGCTGCTGCTGTTGCTGAATCTCAATCTTCTCCACAGTCATGTCAGGATTCATGGCAGTCGCTTCTTGAATTGCTTCAGCGAGTGCCCTGTCGTGGTCGATAGGATCGCCATCTGACTGAATAGTTATTTTCTGTTCCACCCGTGTCTCGACCACTCCATCTTTTTCTGTTTTGTACTGCAATAAAAAAGGTAAACATTAAAAAAACTTAATGCACATGAATGAACGAGTTTAGAAAAGTCTATTCTGCAAACTACAGATGGTAGAATTACAAAGTTTTGAATGATTCAGGTTATGCAGTGCCAGTAGTATTCTAATCATAAACCGATAAGCCATAGAAACAGTTTTTCTGTTTTCTATTAAACCATTTCCAAGAAAGAAACAAAACAATTCACTGTTTGTGGGTAGAAATTGTTATGTGAACATTGTTGTTCAAAATAATAATATCGAGTAACTGAGCATTACTCGGGAATTTTTTTTTTCTGTTACATAGTGCCACTCATCGCATTTTTCAGGCCAACATGTCTTCTGTGGGGAAAAAAAGCATGAAATTAATTTTTTGACATAAAACTATGTAGGTGAACTTCAAAAGACAAAACCAATGTAAATACAAAATGTCATCAAAATTGTTAGAGCCATTTTCAAGACAGCTAATATATATACAAGAATTGCTCGTTTAAAGATAGAAGATATATTCTGTGTCAGTCTGAATGTTTGCTATTAGAGTACCACATAAAAATTTGAAGTAGATCAGTTTAGAACTGTTTGAGATTTTTGCTACCAACTTCTCTCCTTCATAAATCAATCTGAACTAATCAAGAAATTTCTGAGATTTTTGGAAACAACTCTTTTTCCAGCCAGAATATTGACTGAAAAAGGTATGAATTACTGGCATCTTCTAGTGCCAGTTACAGCTTTTGATTTTGTATCACTGCTGAAAATTGGTTCATGTAGGACTTCTCTTTCTTCTAAAAAAAAAATGGATTTTATAAAATTTTTGTGACAAATGCACATGGTCTTTCTTTGCAACATCACGTTGTTAGTGTATTGGGGGCAGACTGAAACATATGAAAATAAATGCCAACTTGCAGAGATCATACATACAAGAAACAAAATTCTGGTCCAAAAAACTGCTGGAGTTCTCCAGAAAAATGTTTTCTAAAATCTAATTTTTTAATTATTAGTAAATGAATTAAGTTCTACACGATCTAATCTTTAACATTCATTTACAAAATCTAAGATTGTGGCTGGGACCATAAGTTTCCAGCAATACATACCTTTATCAACCAAACCTCTGGCAGCAAAAAGCATTAGCAGTGTTCATAACTGATTTACATTTCTGGTATTCAAACAAATAGTTAACTCCATGAAATTCAATGCATTTTGTTTGTTGTAAACGCAATTCTAAGTAACTGAAATAATGTATTTCGATCAGAGAGATGGCACAATTAGATTTACACACCCAAAAAGTTCAATAGTATCTTTCTCTTGGCCAGAAAAGGGTTGAAATTTGTTATATCCCATTTTAAAATATACTATGTATTAAATACGTAACTAAGCATTTTGTAACTTGCCTTATTAAATTCATGGAATTTATAAGAAATGCTGGAAGTGATTGCCCTGAACATTAAGACACAGTTGCACATGTTTCTGTTCAGAATGTGGCATGACAGTGCAGCACTCCACAACATGACACTGCATAGGTAATTACAGAACACCGAGTATTATGTGCTATAGAACAACCAGCAACATGACAGGCAGGCAATGCCAAATTTCAGTAGAGTGCCAAGAACTGAAAATTGATAAATGAAATAATTTGTTGCTAATATATTTATGGAATACTTTGTAGAATAAATTGCATTTTCAGGTTATCAGTTGAATAAAATTCCTATACCTGAACATTTTAATATGTTTTTGCTTTTGTGTCTAAAAGTCGATTAATTTCTTAATATGCTCAATGTGGTGTCGCAAGCCTAACGTGCGCCACAAGGCAGCAGCACTACCATCGACAGATCAAAGTGTCGACCACGGATCATTGGAGATCGCGCATCATCACAGAGGTGGCACAGCTGGACAATAGACATGTGCCGACAGCATGCACAGAAGGGAGTCTACGACTGAGTTGCAGTCTTTGCCTAGTCTTCGTCTGGTCGGTCTACATCTGTGCAGTCCGCAAGAGCCGTCTTAGTCAGTTGCTATTGTCTACAGTACAGTCCACATTGCTGTCCAGTGTTTTCTTGGTGCACAACCAGCAGTAGTGGTGTCCACACTCAGAAGAGACAGTTAGCAGGGCCTGTCTGCCAGTCCTTGTGAATACAGAATAAGAGGACATTGAGTTATTCTTATTTGGACAGTTTGATCTGGTCCATGTCTCCTACTGCTGCCTGCACGGCCCTCAGCATATATAAGTTGAGTATCACAAGTTGAGTATCCGACAGGCAAGGACACAACACTCTAAATATTGTCTTTATGATTACTAATGTAGTTGTAATTTCTCTGAAGATTTTACTCCTGTTTTAAAGAATTCTCTCCCCCTCCCTTTTGGATTACGAAAGCCAGAATATAGATATACTGTAACTATAGTCTAACACAGGAATTAGTACTTTAAGTTTTGGAAGGAAGATTAGGGTTTAATGTTCTGTCGATGGTGTGGTCATTAAGGACTGAGCACTAGTCCAGATTGTTTGGTTAAGGATTGGGAAACAAATTGGCCGTGACCTTTCAATGCAACCATCCCATAATTTTTCTGTAAAGATGTAGGGAAACCATGCTGGGTATTTAATACAAAATATTTTTTTTTCTCAAATGTAGTGAGTTTTATGAAGGGGGAAAAAATAAATTTAAAAAAATAATAAAATAAAAAATAAAAACAAACAAACAACCTTTTTCTAATAATATAGAAAACCCAGACAACAGAGACATTGATCTGTAGTTTTTCCCACTCCTTTCTTGAACAGAGGCTTTACTATAGTCGGTGTCACCCATGAAGGCGGCCCAGTTTTCAGCCATTATGCCCATCCCCCTCCATTACTGCAATGACAGCCAATAATGTTCATTCTGTAGGCGTGTGGCTGGCCACGAGTTACACAATGTTTCTCTTCCAGGCTCAACTGTTGGCACTCAGCGATAGCTCCTCCCCTCCATGCTTCCCCTATCCCTTTGCATCTATGCGTAGAAGCACCTTCTTATATGATGCCAGTTATAGTATCACTTTTGGTTTTTCCAGAAGAAACACCATTAAAAAATGATGAGTTGCAAAAGTAATTTAGGAGATTAGTCAATACTACAGCACGGAACATTGTCTATGGTTGGAGAAAATTTAAATTTTAATTCTTTTATAATGTTCTATATTTCCTCACTGTATCAGTTTGATACAACAAAATTGTCCCCCTCCCTCCAGATAAATAAATTTTTTGTTGGTTTGTTTTCAGAAGCTACTTTTATACCGTAATTGTCAACTGTGAAGCATTTCCATTTTTGTTAGTATGGGTTATACAGGCAAATTTGTTAGGCTTTCTTTTTATCTCATTTACCACAAACTGACATGAGGTCATCACATTACTATTGTTTTTGTGGGGTTAGTTATTAAATGGTGGCCAGATACCCATCTGGATATCAATAATATTTTTCAGTAATTCTATTCTGCTGCATGTTCAGGAATTAGGACTGCACAGTTCATTCAGACAATCTTAATTTGTGGATGTTATGATTTCACCTGATGACAGGAGTTAGATACAGAAGGAACATAGAATTTAGTGACATAAGTTCTGATAAATATTGTTGATTACAGCAAAATATTCGTAACTATGAAATATAAGACCAAGAGTACAGAAAAAAGAAAGAAAATCTGACAGCACGAATGTACAGATTATCTCCCATAAATAGTACCACAAGTTAATGAATCTACAGGATTTTCTAGAAATGAAAGGAACCATTCTAATAGTGCCAACAATTACAGAAAATTTACATTAGGTCGTCAAAAGTAATTACTGAATAATAATGTTACAACAAAATAAACTTAATTTTCAGTTTGCTTGGCATACTGATGATTTAATAGCCAAATGACTTGGCATGATTCTGCATTTGCTTGGAAATTAACAGTATTCAGAGGTGGATTAAGTTGTTAAAACCTCTCATGTAGACTGCTGGCTATTTATATTTAATTGCTGTACCACAAAGAATGTCAAAATAACTAAATTTTAATTATTGTGTGCATACAGTATAGCAAGAAAAAAATTACATTTGTAATTGATTTGGGAGTAAATGGAATATGAAATAAAGTACTGTATATAGAGTAGCCATCTCTGCCAGCAACAAAGGCTCTAACCTGGCTGGGCATCAAGCTGAAATGACATGGGATTGTCTTTCTGTAGTGTTTCAAGCTCTATGCCAAATTTCATTAATTTAGTATCTGGCGAGAGTGCTAGTGTGTTAATCTTCCAATCCATATTCAGATTTTCCCATTGAACAGAAGATTTGGTGTATTTGCTGGTTACTAAAGTGGTAAAACAGCCTTTGTAATCGAGAGATTTGTGAAACCTTAGTTTAACCTGGGTACTGAATGAAAATTTGTGCCAGACCGGGATTCAAAACCAAATTTTTCCCTTTACATGAGCCATACCTTAACCACTTTGGCCATCTATGCATGCATCCTGTTCAATCCAAATTCCCATAGTCACACATTCCACCGTCTATGTTCTACTTTTGATCACATCCTGTTTGTATACCCACCAGGGATTGAACATGTAATTGTGCATTCCACACTGAAATTACACCATTCGCTCGTCAAGGTGTGTATACAATTACAGGTAAGGTGTCTGCACCATGAAGTGTGTGACTATCACCCCACATCTGTCTGCTACCACATTAAGGAAAATTGCAACACTGGACACCAAACCTAGAATCCTGCCTCATAATATATGATGAAGCTGTAAAAACTTGCACAACGAATTGAAAAAGATGATTTTCATAGCTGGTGCCATCAATTCATATTCACAACAGTTGAGGGATTCTGACTAATGCAAGATACCTCTTTCTTACTAGGTCATAATTCTACTGGTGTTAAAATTCCCACACATGCTGGTGGCTACAATCATCTTACAAACAAACAACTTCCAAGCTTAATATGTGAATATGAAACCCAATGCAAAATCTTCCCTGTGTGTAGATTGTAGGTAACATTACTAATCTTTACTTTCAGTTATTAGTCCGTTATGATATTTATTTTCATATTCAAGTATGAGGTAAACTTAATGTTATTTTGACATTTGTTCCGAGCCATCTTCATGGTGTTCCAATTTTAATGGCACAGTACCTACCTACCATAATTTTACACTTGTTTGTTTCCGGTTATTATTAGTAAAGGAAAAAATTCTTAAGACATTCTGGATATTTTGTGACTGAAGCTACCTCATTCATTTACCATCTTTCATTATCTACAATATTGTCTTTGTTATCAGATAAAAATTTGAAACTCATAAAATGACATTTAATGTCGGTATCAAAAGTTTGGTAGTAAGTAGCAGTAAACAGATTTTATTGATACCTGTAATTAATGTTGCTTTACAGGTGTGTTGGAGGATACTTTCTGTACTTCCTCGTTTACCTGTTCCAGCAGTCAGAAACGGTAAGCCTCCGTGTGGGCTCTAATCTCTCTCAATTCACATTTCCTGTACCAAACATCGATATGTTGCAGATCCTCCTGCATTTCACTACAATTTTCCAGTGTTGTGACTTCTCAATATCTGCAAAAAGTCTTATGGAACATCTAATAACACATTTATATAGATTGTGAAAAGTAAGTGGTGTACATTTCATTGGGGGTAAGCCAGCAAGTGCTTTCATATCAGAAGACTTTTCTCCATTGAGAATGACAAGCTGTGTTCTGTTCACTAAGATTGCATCAATCCATTCACACAATTGGTCTGCTATTCCATATGCTCATATTTTGTTCATTAGGTGACAGTGAAGGAATATGAACACGAATACGTTCTGAAAGTCAAGGAACATGGCTTCAACTTGGGAGCCTGTATCTACTGCTTTCTACGTCTTGTGGACGAATAGTGTGAGCTGGGTCTCACATGATCATTGCTTATGGAATCCATGTCAACTGCTATTAATAGGAGATTTCCCGTCTCCAGAAATGTCATAATTCTGGAGAATTAAACATGTTCCAAGATCCTACAACTGGCAGACAGCACTTATAAAGGCCTATGTATCTAAGCATCTGTTTCGACAATACTTAATAAAAATGGGAATGACCCGCTCTTTTTTCCAGACATTCATTATTAATGCTACACTTCTCTAGAGACCCACAGTACACTGCTCCTATAAGACAAACATGTTCTTTTGCATACTCGGCCAAATGGCTATCTCATCAGGACCAGTGGCCTGTGCCGTGTTTACGATTTCAGTTACTTTTCTACCCCTCTGTCATTAAGTGTCCACTACAGTGTTATTCATAAAATGTTTGGTATGTGTCAGAAATTATTGAAACAACAATCAATATAATCCTAATAATACCATTTACTGTAAGTGTCATTAGAAGTATTAAGCATGAAGGAACCAAACTGAAACAGCTTTACTATATGTGGTTACTTCACACATAATAAGCTCACGCATAATAATTTACTGACCTATAGATTAATGCGGAAACTCTTCAAATCAAGCAAAAGTTTTCAGAGTCCAAAAGCGTGTAATACATATTACTTGCGGAGTTAATTCATGGACATCCTGTAGAAGCCTCTTAAAAGAACTGGGTATAGTAACTACTGCCCCTCAGTATATTTATTCCTTAATGAAATTTGTCAAAAATAATTTATGTATTTTTCCAACAAATAAGCTCAGTTCATACATACAATACTAGGAACAAACATCATTTACACAAGAACTTAAAAACACTTCCTTTAATTCAAAAAGAGTCCACTACTCAGGAAGGTACATTTTCAATAATTTACCAGAAACCATAAAAAAAGTTAACTTCAAATAAAGAACAGTTTACGAGGAGCCTGAAAAACTTACTAGTGACCAACTCCTTCTACTCCAATATGAATTTTTGAATTGAACTGAAGGATGTATGTATCTGTACTGTTAGTATTATTACATCAGCTTGTAAATAAAAAGAATAATTATATTTTGACATGTTCCACATCCATGAGGATGCCCTCAACTTGGATCTGGGGAATTAACAACTCGTCTAATCTACTCTAAACGGAAGCACAATGCAACTTCAGTTTTTCAGATAGACAAGAAACTAAAAAGGTAAATCACATAAAAAGAGAAAATTCACCAGGACCACTAGGCACTGACAACCTCAAGTTACATAACAAAGATTAAGATGGAGAGAGAGAGAGAGAGAGAGAGAGAGAGAGAGAGAGAGAGAGAGAGAGAGAGAGAGAGAGAGAGTATGAAGAACACAATATGCCTTATGAAAGATTAATAAAAATTGCTATTACAGCAGTTTCCATCTCTTACCGTAATTGTCTCAACAGTCCTCGTTTTACTGGAGATGGTCTGCGAACTGACAATTTCCCCAGAGGCACTGTAAGGTCCTTCTTCAACTGTTACCTTACGTGTCTCTGTAGCTACAACAGGTACTTTTGTCGTGCTTGTTACACTAGTTGTGCTGGGAGATCCTGGCTGGCTATACACTTTACTTTCAGTTGGCACAATTGGCTGTTAAAAATCAAAATAAACTTCTGATTAGTTCTTGCAGAATAGCAAATTGTTTACAAAAAAGTAGAAAAGCACCTTTGTAAAGTGGTATAAGGAGTGGGTTACAAATTCAATAAAACTGCCAATTGAATTTTAATCACTTAGTTTTAAAATTAAACCATACCATTAAACAAAATGATAAACATGGGAAAACACACTTTCATACTCAAAAAAATCATTACACTGCCTTCCAAAGTAATCTGTATACTTGCGACTAACATCTAATGGAATATAAAAATGACACAAAGTATAAAATTTCAATATTGACACCTGTCTCTGTTCAATTTAATCTACTCAATGAACACTTTTTTACTTCTCAGCATAACTAACAACAGTACATAGCTACTCTCCGTTGACAGTTCAACTAAGTAAGTCAAATACTTTGTAACAATGTACAAACAAGTTTTGAGATCAAGCATAAGATACGCCACGTGCAGGAAGATAACTTTCATAAAACTTATCTGTACATTAAAAAATTTGTCAAAGATCTATCAGCAGCCAACTGAGATAAATAAATTGAAACTGTCGTGGCTATTACAGAAACTCAAAAATATATATCCACAGAAGTTGAAGACCCACCATTTATACTGGTGTATGGAGAAGAATGGAAAAAGTGAGGTGGACCGACAGAATGAAAAATGAGATGTTGAGCAGGGTAGGCGAGGAAAGGATGTTCATTAGGACAATCCAGAAGAGGAAAACATCTTGGTTGGGGCACATATTACGTATGAATTATCTGCTGCTAAGAATAATGGAAAGAAAAGTAGAAGGAAGATGAGGGAGAGGAAGGAGAAGATTTGGAATTCTGATTGACCTGAAGAAAGGAAGAAACTACAGACAAATGAAGACAAATGAAGGAGGATGCCCAGAACAGAGCGAAGTGGAGGACGTCCAGTTGAAACCTGTCTGAGGACAGACCTACTCAAAGAAGAAGAATATATAAGGAAGTCATCCACGCTCTTTTCAGTGTGGATGCATTCTGTGGATTTTAATTTCTCCACTTTCATTTAGATGTTCAGTAATGGAATACACAAAGGCTGAATAAAAAGTAATGGGACTTATTATCTTTCTCTGAAATCTATTTCAATGGCAAAGATAGTTACATACCTTCAATGTAATTACCCTTGTTATTTATGACCTATTGGCAAATTTCTGGAAGGTGTCTTATACCATCAGCACATCTATATCTCTTGACATCCTGTATTTGCCATCTAATGCATAGATAATCTCATCTCTCATGTTGTACCTGATCCCTAGCAGTGATTCTTTCTATTGTAACTTTATTAACACACAGAAACAAAACTCTTTACATTGACTGTTTGGCAACACTATTCACATCAGACTGCAGCAGAAGAGGACCTAGAACAGCAGCAGCGGTATGGCATAGGGCTGTACCGCAAAGGGTGACAATAGGCCTGGGCTTAACATGAGGCCAATTCTGAGCGTGGTTAACCGCGGCTGCTGGGCACTTACAACCAGGTGTGGTGGTGGTGGTGGGGATGGCGGGTGAGGGAAGGTGAAATGAACGCACACATAGGCCGCTGTGCAAGATATGATTCTCACTGATGTCGCATTTTAAAAGCCATGTCACATTGCTGTCGTGTAAGTACAAGCATGCATTCGCAGTTCAACCCCCAATGGCAGGAATTGCATCTGTTTACTGTAAAAGATGGTTCAGGAAAATGTTGAATATATCTCAAAACATTACATTCTTAAAAGAAATTTAATCTGCAGTGACACTGTAATTTATAGCACTTTAAAGAAAATGAAACTTGAAATTATTAAACATTATTCATATGTTTTAATCTCCCTTAAAGAACACTCATAGCATTAGAATATGATTTCAATTTGTTCTCCTTAACCATATTCAGGGAATATAGGAGAAATTTTTTATGAAAGATAGCTTCAGCGTATTCATCTTCAGTGCAACAGACAATGCAAAGATGAATTTCAGAAGGAATAAAAAAAAAAAAATAAAATAAAAATAAAAAAAATAAAAAAAAAAAAAAAAAAAATGCAATGGCGGCTATTATGTCCATAATTCTCTGACGTGTTCAGCTAGTGGGGGTACCTATGCTTGCCGTGCTCTGTACTTGCTCACAGCTGCACAGAGCTTGTTTGCGAGCAAGTTTGTTGCAAAGCCCTGCGATATACACTGTCTACTACTGCTTTTTCCTGCAACAGCATCTTCATTCAGTGCTTAGGTGAAAGCAATGACATTTCCCAGTGTTCTGCATGAAAGTGCACAATTCACACTGCTGATGCTGTAGAGGATCTCTTGCAGCACTAGGAATGGGAGATTCTGGCACATCCACCATACTCGCCCAACATGAATGCTGTGATTACGAGAGAAAGAGCCACCATAAGGGGTCCAGTACAAAATGAAAGATGACATTATCCATGCCACAGGGTGGTCAATAGGGGAATCAATGCACAGATGGTATACTACACCTTTTGTACATTTAGCAAAAGATCATAAACAAGGGGGATTACTGTACTGATGGTGTATAACTATAAGAATGTGACAAGAAAGTCATTTCAGAGAAAAATAACAGATTTTATTACTTTTTATCCATGCTTTGTAATGTTTAGACTTTTAATGAATTCGACATTTTGAGGGCACTTCCCAAAGTTAAAATTATGTATAACATTGTATGATAACACTGTATTGTCAATGACACTTCTGCAATTAACAATTTACTTTTCTCTCAATACATACTATTTATTCAACAGAATAGGTAGTTAAAAAAATTGAGTTACATACAAATTTTGGCACTAAAGAAATAAGTACTGCCACTTAAGATGATATGGTTTCTGTATTCATGTGTGTTCATATTATTTATGTTGAAGTTAGTTGCAAGCAGGGTGCTAGAAGACACAGCAGTAGCAAGGAAATTTTTAAACTGTGGATTAGTCCATTACACACAAAATGTGTTATAAAACTTCAATAGGATTAAAATGTTTTAAAATCTTACATTTCGAAGCACAGTGTTGATGTTGTAGTCATCATCAGCTTCCAAAGTTCACTTATTCAGAATAATAACAATAATAATTTAAGTAACTGAGAAAAAGAAACTGCTATGCACGGAGTGAAATTAATGACAATAAAAAGGACTTTCACCATTTCAAAAACGGAAGTCTCACCAGTGGTAACTATGATGTCTTCCTCATTGTACACTGAAATGTAACAGCAGGTGCATTCGAGTGTATCAGTATTCCCCCAAACTTTATTCTGCAGAAAACTAGCAATCCAAGGGAAGTGAATAAGAGATCCACAAAAACCATTAACAATCTGGTATTTCCTTTTTCAACATTTTAGCAATATTAATTTAGCAGCTATTATGATTTCTTGTCATTAGTTATGATTTAAAAAAATGGAAGTACTCACTGAATAAAACAATTTATCTGACTTCATGACTTAAGCCTTTGGTACAATATTCAGGAAAAATATCAATATTTCAGCAAAACAAAGGACTATTCAGTGATACCGGACTTACGAGCAATGTGTGTCAGGGAAAAAGAGTTCAATACATTTCCATTACACTTCCTGCACTAGGGTAAATGAGGTGGAAACCATCCTGTGAGAGGAACTATAAAGTGGTCTCACCTGGACATTTCCGTTGCTGTAATCAGACTAACAGAGAGAAAAAGTGGTAATGCTTACCTGAAGCCTGGCACCACCATTGGCATAGAAGAGACCATCCTCAGATTCATCCAGCAGATCCACAGGTGTTCCAGAGTCGTCAGAGCTTGTACTTGAGCGTCTGGAAAACTGCTAAGAAAGTGGAAGGCATGCAGCAATACCATTAGCCATACAGCAAGCCAAGCAGGACAAGGGTCAGGGCAGTGTGTGGAGCATTAGAGCAGAAATAGCAAAAAGCAAATGGAGGCTCCATAACTGTTTTTTCTTGTATATGTAATTTAATTTTTGGATTGACTGAACACTGAAAACAATGACTAAGTAAATATAATATACTTTGTCTATAACAAGCATCCATGTTATTAAATATAACAAATTTCTATAACCAACAATGGAAGGTCCTGTAAGGAATGTTAATAATAATATGTAGATAGGGAACAACTCACCATAAAGACGAATGTTGAGCTGCCGACAGACACAAATAAAAGACACCCAAACACACACAATTCAAAATTTTCAGCCGCAGCCTGTGTTGGGCAACCAGAGATGGCTGATGTGTGTGGATGAGTGTGCCCGAGTGATTGTCTGGATGAGTGTTCCCTTTCTGAGGAAGGCCGTGGCCAAAAATTTAGAATTGTGTGTGTGTTTGTGTGTCTTTTATTTGTGCCTGTTGGCAGCTCAACGTTCGTTTTTATGGTGAGTTGTTCCCTATTTACATATTATTATTAACAAATTTATATAACATACCAGTTTTTGCAAGTCAGGATTCAAAGCACCAGGAAAAACATAACATGCAGTTTTCAGATTTCATTGACAGATGTTCCTTACTATTATAATTGCTTGAAAATCAGATTGACAGATGCTTATGTAAAATAAGACATAATCGCACCCCCAAATACAGGGTGCCTCGTTTATCTTGACCACCCTAAATAACTTCGTCCAGATGCAAATTACAAAATCTTTCAAGCACATGTTCGTTAGCCATCAGCATGGTTGCCTTCTTTGTAGCTTTGTTTTTTACAAAGATATGAACAGTGGTATGACTTTTTTAAATGGCTCTCTCCCAAAGATGTACTCAAAATTTTATCACATTGTACTATTCACTGAAACACAACATTATTAAATACATAACACAACAATGATTTTGCGCCTGGGATCACAAACTCATCCACTTGCTGGAGTTGTCAGAAAACAAATTAAAACCAAATAAAAACATTACAAAAATTGACTTCGACTCTACTTTATCGTTGCCCAGGAGTGGAACACTCAAAGGTGCTCAAAGTGGTGACCCTGGACACAGATACACTGTTGCTGAGGATTTGCTGCTTTGCCCACTGACAGAACAGTACATGATTCTGGAAATCATTCCCATGCAATTCTTGATGTACTTGTACATGGTAAGGATAGAACCAATGACGTGTAACAATATGATGTACACTAGTTTCAGAAATGCCAATCGCATGTTCAAGCTGCCGTGTGCTCACTTGTGGATTCATAGCAACAGAAGCAAATACAGAAACTTCGGCATGATGATTGCATTGCTGTGGTTTGAAACTTCCCATTTCCTGAAGCATTGCAACAAGACGAGAAAACATCAGTTGGGAAGGTGGGTTCTTCTCAGGATATTGTTCTGTACAGTTCCTCTGCCTTTATAGCATTTTGCCTACCTTTACCAACAATAAAAGAAATGTTATGTCAATGCAGATTGTAGGAAGGACAGCCTCTATTATATGCCTACTCTGTACAAAAGTATTGAAAAGGACTAAACTACTGTAATAAATGCACCTGTATTGTATATAAGAAAACAGTACTGAAATTACTGTTCTGCTAACTTACATTCCCCACAGATGAGTAACATTTCTACCTTCCCTTCATTGGTGTACATTCTAATCACAAAACTCTTCAACTGATGATGATTGATGGAATGAGGGGTGTGCAGTCTACTTATGTTTACATTTGTCCTCTGTCAATGTCAACACGTGGATGTGCTCCATTACCCCAAGTACCTGCACTAAGTGCGAGGACTGTCACTGTCAATGTTGTGTTATTTAATCAATAACATTGCATTTCAGTGAATGGTACATTGTGATCATTTTTGAATATGTCTTTAGGAGAGGAAATGAATTACTGAATAAAAAATACAGGGTGTCATTTAGAAAAATCACACCGCTGCTCATATCTTTGTAAAAAACAAAGCTACAAAGAAGGCAATCATATTGATTATATCCCCCTGACGGTTAAAGAACATTTGCTTGAAACATTTTGTAATTGAATTTTATTCACGGTGGTCAATATAGATGGGTCACACTGTATTTGTGTGTGTGTGTGTGTGTGTGTGTGTGTGTGTGTGTGTGTGGACACATTGGTGTGTGATATCTGTAAAGTAAAGAAGTAAATAATCACCAAATTTGAACTGATGTCAAATAACCAATATTATAATTATCAGATGGTAATGAAGATAAATAATAAAAAGCTGATACAAAAAATAGCTTTCAGAATCATAAATTCCTTCACCTGATAAACTCGACAAAACCATTGGAAAGAGGTAATACTTACGGATTAAGTGAGAAGAAATCCAAACATCATTCACTTGTACTACAAACCATGTACATTGTCAGTACGGAATAGCTGTAAATGGTATCTATCAACAGAAGAGTGTGGGATAGGTAAGACTAATTTAGCTCAAACCTCATGAATAAAGCACAAAAATGACCTGTTCATGTTCCTGAAATATCTTGCCAGTATGAACCACAAGGAAATGAAAATGCACTTAAAATTGTGTAAGTAGAAGAAAGTAGATGATCCTTTAAAGTTCCTACAATATCTCATCTGAGTGGACCATAAGAAAAGGGAAAACACCCTTAAAAGATTATTGAGTAGGGTATGAGCAATTTTTAATCGCCCAAAATTAACAGAAACAAGACATCAAGACATAACAGTTTTTCTCCCTTGAATTATCAGGGATAAGTGTAATTTTCAGTTACAAACCACCTAACACATATTGGCGTAATCCACCATTGCCTAATTTAAACCACTAAACAATTTTCATTGGAAACTTCAAATACCCATCTTACTGACTGCAAATACCTCTCATACAACAAAATCACCACAATATTAGTGAATTAAAAAAAAAAAAAAAAAAAAAAAAAAAAAAAAGCTATGTAACACACATTTATTGATGGAAAACTCAACAGAAATTTATCGGGAGAAACAACAGCCGAACTTCAGTTACAGGCAGCAATGGAGTACATCCAGTTGGAATGCAATACTCCAGCTGAAATAATTTCAGCTATCATCAAGAATTCTACCCTCACAGGGCCACACCACCTCACCGTAAACACAGAATTGCTTGTTCCTTGATATGCATATTTCAGCAAGAATTGTAGCGACACATTTGACATCAATTGTCTAAGAGATAAACTATCTTTACTGTTGCTTATTTTACTTTAAGGGCGGGTAACCTGTTTCTTACATAATCTGTGGCATGATGTATATTACCATAAAATCTAAGCTATTTATTTGTGCTATTCTTACTTTGTAACATAAATTTCATATTTGTCTGATGATTCATTTGTGAAAATGAAATTTTTGCCTCCCAGACCTTTAAACTTTGGTTTCGTATGTACAGAAATGAAATTATTTTAACAATGCAAATTCCAAGTTGGAATTAATAACATAATGAGGATAGTTTACAACTCACCGCAATGACATACATTGAGCTGCAACAGGCACATAAAAAGACACTTGACACACAGAAATCAAGCTTCTGGCCATTGGATTTTGTCAGAAAAGAAAACTCTCACAGAATTCAAGCTTTTGGCCATTGGCTTTCTTCAGAAAAGACAACTCTCACACAATCACACAGGCACACTTCACACACACACACACACACACACACACACACACACACAGGGTGGCAAGAGATGACAGTTCTGTGTCTGTGAAGTGGGATTGTGTGATTTATGCATTTTATGACGAAGGCTAATAGCTGAAAGCTATTATTCTATGAGTGTCTTTTTTATATGCCTGTCATAGTTCAGTATAAGTATTTGTGATGAGTTGTAAACTATCCTCATGGTATTGTGGACTGAAATTGTTATTCACTGGATTGAAAATAAACAAACATCATGCACAATTACAACATTAGCTTTATAACAAATGATGATCAACTGTTTACAGGAAGAAAATTAGAGAGCAAATATAACATTGTGTTATTCCCACAGAGAAGAAATGACAAACAAAAAGCCATTTTCCTCACAAAAAGGTAAGGTGAAAAACAAAGTTAGAAGAAAATCCCATGGTGGATGTAATTCAAATTGCAATATTACATTAGAAAGCAATTAGTAGTTACTCCATGCCTGTGTCTTTGATCTGTGATTTGTATAAAGTATATGTTTAAACATTTTCGACAATATGATGTAATTGCCTCAACAATATAATTTATCGATAATACATAAATGACTATGATTACTTACAAAGATTACTAAGAAAATATTTGCAGCAACCAGTGACTCTTCAAGATTTCAATTTTTCCCCTATAATAATAATAATATGTAGACAGGAACAACTCGCCGTAAATACGAACGTTGAGCCACCAACCGACACAAATAAAAGACACACAAACACACACAATTCTAAATTTTCTGCCGCGGCCTTCCTCAGCAAGAGAACACTCATCCATGCAATCACTCAGGCACACTCATCCACACGTCAGCCATCTCTGGTGCCCAACACAGCCTGACTACACGGCAAGCAGAAGGGATGGGAGGGAAGAAGTAGAGGAGGGGGAGGGGAGAGGGAAGATAAGGGTGGGGATACAACAAGCAGAGGCGATGTCAGGCGGAAAATGAGAGAAAGGTGTGTGTGTGTGTGTGTGTGTGTGTGTGTGTGTGTGTGTGTGTGTGTAAAATACATGTGGTTTACTTAGCATACAAAATGCATATGTCTGACAACTGGAATAAAGTTGGGTGCAACTGCTGTGAGTCCAAAGGATGGGACTTATTATCTATTCAGGAAACTTGGAGCATTGATGTACCTCGCCATCAGTACTTACTCTGTTATATGTTATGCTGTCAATAAGATAACCCAGTACAACAACAGCCATAGTTTTGTTCATTGGCAGGCATCTAGATGAATCCTTAAATACTTCAAAGGAACATGGAGAAGAAACTGACCTATGTCAAAGGTAAGGAAGGTATCTTCGGCTCTGCTGATGCTGACAGGGGAAATTCTAATGCTGATAGGAGGTAAAATTCTGACTACAACTTCACCTTTTGCAAATCAGCACATGGTGTTCCTTAAACAGAGAACAGTTGCTTTCACATCAATAGAAACTGAATACAAGAGCATGTCTGCAGCAGTAAAGGAGGTTCAATTCAAATGTTTGTATAGTCTATGGGACTTAACTACGGGGTCATCAGTCCCTAAACTTACAAACTACTTATGAACTACTTACGAACTAGGACGGCACAAATATCCATGCCCGAGGGGGGATTCGAACCCCCGACCGTAGTGGCCGTGCGGACCGTGACTGAAGCGCCTCAGTCCCCGCGGCCACCACGGCCGGCGTAAAGGAGGTGATTCACCAGTCAACATTCAGAAGGAGTCAGGTTTATCAAAACTATCAAGCATCATCAAACAATCCTATTTATCACTCAAAGGCAAAGCACATCCATATAACATGTCATTTCATATGGGACCTCAACAAAAGTATCTGCTGAGAGTGGAATATCAGCCAACAGAAGACATCGAGGCCAATGTATTGACGAAGACTCTTCTTGCACCAAAGCATGAGAAGTGTATTAAACAACTTGAATTTGATCCTTGAACCACAAACTTAAAACTCAATTCACCAATTTTAACTGTTCATAAAAATTGAAAGAGTGTGTTGAGATTCAAATTTTACCATCATATAATATCATTGGTATCCATAGATGCCACTATGCGTACATTCAGTTTGCAGTGTTCTCAGTCTTTGTGTATTTGTCTCCATCCAGTGCTCTGGAAATCTAATCACATGTCTATCAGTATTTTCAATCCACTAATCCTAACAAAATACAACACAAATATGCTCTCATTCTCTTCCAGCAATTGGATTAGTGTTATTGAGGCAGCATTTGAGATTGAATTGTCAAGTAAGTTTGTTAACAGAGACAAAAGATTTTGCTTAAATTATGCTTGGAATCCTGTTCTCTCCTAGGACAAACAAGACAGGGACACTTTTAATGCTAATTGCCCATCCATTAGCAATTAACATTCCCTACTGACAAACACTGTCCATCTTTGATTGTGTGAATGCATTAGTTGTTTGAAATGTGTGTGTGTTGGGAAAAAGGGGTGGATTCTTTCAGAATATGAGCTACATACCACAGTTCAAAACTTCCTTGCACAGAAATATTGTTGCATTTGTACCTTAAAAATTATGGAGTATCAATCTGTCCAAATACTGACAACTGCCTAACAAAACACCAAGCAGCTTTCCTGTTAAGTTATTTGAAGATTTTATCTTCTAGTATAAACTCAAGTTTCATAAACAGTGACTGCTTGCTGCAAATTCTTCCTTAGTAATATAAATTTTGTATAATATAGCATGCATTCCACAACAAAATTATGATGGCAAACAGACTAGATTTGTAAGGACTACAAGTTAAGGGGCAGACTGTTTGAACAAAATGCACAATAAAGGAAATTGTATTTTCTCAATTAATGCATGCACTTGTGTTGAGGTAGAAAATAGCTTTGTTGAGGATTGTAAATATTTTTTCCCATGGTGATTCAGTTTCAAAACAGTGTACATACTCCACTAACTGTATCTACATTTCTGAGGTGATTGAAATTTGTAATAATGTTCAAATACTGCATTTGACATTCTCATGCGTAACAGAAATTTTAACATGAGAACAATGACATTCAGCCATGCATGAATGGCCTAAATACATATTTAAAATTTCAGTAACTTTGTTAATACCTGCTGATCTGTTGTAACTACTGTTGATGTGGCTCTCATCTCCTGTGTAACAGTTCGCTGTTCTTGCCTTGCACCACTTGTAGTTGTCGTGTGAGCTACTGTCTTCTCTTCCACCTGAAATAAGGCAAATAGATTCAGTAGAATTATAAATAATGAACTGGACTTCATTACCCCCAATGCCTCACATTTATGTGTATTCTCTCACCAAGTCCTGCAGCAAATGATTGTGAATAACTCAGGTCCAAATTGGTGCACATACTCCAATAACCATATCCATATCTAGCAAGCAGTGTGTGTAGCAGAAAAATCTGTAGAACAGCATATTGGCATCATATGTAATGTTGAAAAATATACAACGCCAACTTTGGCCTGATAAAGGCATTTTGCTGAATACCAACGAAGTTTCATGATCATCCCTAAACTATAATTTTGCCTCTTTATCTAACTTTCAAATCTAGCAGTAAACATTCATTATCATAATGTCATCTTTCTTTCTTAATCAAGCAGATGTTTTTGTTCATAAAATTTTTAAATACTAATAAAAAGACATATCCACCCTTCTTAATCTATCATATATATAAAAACTTACACAACACCATAAACTCATAGGTTTCCTGTCACTCCACATTGACAGGCCAATATTTACACCTGCTCTGAAGAAATCTATAAATAAAGCAGCAACAATTCAATTTGTCTCTATGTGCTTAACCACAGCTCATAGTCATTATCTTTATGCATTCCATTGCTTATATTGCATTTAGGACCATCAATTGTCATGGTAATGGAATTCTTGAATAAGCTACTTCAATCTCTGTTCATATGATTTAACATACACAATTCTGCTCTGATTCTTAATGTATACCCAAATAATTGTTTCATCATCTTCAGAATAAAAGAGAAAAAATAACTTCATCTGAATACATTTGTACTTAATTTCCCATTTTAAAGAAATTTGTCAAACACTATTGTAAACACTGGTTTTCTCACCTGACTAGTTTTTGCATTTGTCTCTTTGTCCTCGTGAGTCGTTGCTGTTCGCGTCGTCACAGCAGTTGCTGTCACATGGGGGGATCGTCCATCATCGCTGCCTACCTCTGCCTGTAAGTAGTCAATCATATGTCAGTATGGCACAGACTAAAACAAATGATTCCATAAAATATGGAAGTAATTGCATAACACTGCAAAATTTGCAAAGATTTTCTCCAATGTAAGCATGATGCAAAGCAGAGTTTCTTGATGACACCAGGAACAGCATGGTGTTGACAACATGTATCCCTGAGTCAATCATGCATTTAATGTGCAAGTCCCAACCAGTGTACACAAAAAACTGTATAGACATATCACAAAATAAGTGAAGTATGAGAAGATGAAATATCAGTTGCAGAAGGAATACTAATCTTATTGACAATTCTTAGTAAACAATTGAAAACAGCAATAAAATTTGCAAATGGCTAACCTTTTCTTCAATATTATTTTGTAATTCCTTATACATGAATAATAGTCTGTTAGTAGACAGAAGCATACATTACATTTGTTATTCATACTTTAAATACCATCACCATGTTCGTAATGTGCAACCCGTTTAACTGCGAGATTAACCTAGAAGCCTGAATTGAGAAGCTGAAACACCCATGCCTATAGTAAACATATGAACCTATACCAGCTATGACACATATTACTTCAGGTACACAGTAAAGATGAAAACTGTTTCAAAATTAGTAAAGTGCAGCTGAAAACAGTAATTCATACGGGTATGTTTTCTGAAATATGTTTTGACTGAAGTGCAAAATTTTTAAATACACAAGTACTGTTTTGTTTTACATTTTTTGTTTACATTTTTCTTTAATTTTTGTGTTAGTCATTTTACAATGATAAAATTCAAAAACACTATCTCTACAAGTTATTCCCTCTCGAATTATTCAAAACATAATTTGTGTGCTTTTGTTTCCCAAACATAATAAGCACATTGGACAAAAAATTAACTCATTCCCAAGAACCCCCTTGTCAGTAGAGTGTAATTCTCTCTCTAGCCTGATAATACAGCAGAAGCCACTCCCTGATGATTCGCTACCAAATTACAAGAATGTTGACTGCTGCGGAATATTTGTTAGATGTTTATGTATGAGTGCAGCCCTGAGAACATAGCTGTCATGATTTTGGAAGAAAGAAGTGTCCACAGGTCACACACCATGAAAGTATACAATGAAGAGTAAAACCTGATCACCAAAAATGTTGAAATAAGCATTGTCTCATGCATGGCTCCCTGAATGGGTGGGTCAAAGTCCTCCATATAATGAGGGTCACATAAGTCCGTAGGCACTCGGCAACTTCCACCATTTGAAAAGAGTCAATACAGTGACTCATCATACCACACGAAATGTCCCCAATCCATTACTGTCTACTTCCAGTATCGTTTGGCCCAAGGACTTTTATATACCCCTGTGGGCAATAGCCTTATCACGATTCCTAATGTCTTACACATACATTCTCTTCACAATATTCACTTGGAGACAGGTCTGAAATGGACCTGGATTTACTGACAGCAGTAAATCAAACCAAAACTCATTGACATCTTTGACTCTCCACATTTTGTCCATGTCAGTGAGGACTTTTTTATGGCAAAAGTTAATAGTCATACATCACATCTACAATGAGACAGCATTCTTTATAGAAACTTTGGGCAAATCATTTTGATACATCAACAAATCATGCAAGTTCAGTCAATACTGGGTCTTGGAAATGCACAAATACAATTTTTTTTCCTTTCTGCCATTTTGTCATGCCTTTATGTCAACCTATCTTAATGCAATAATTTCATACAACCATCTGGTACACGCACTCCACTTCATTGTCAGGATTTATGTTAGTGGTAAGGTGTCATACAACTACATGGTATTTCTTTTCATAGGTAATTAATATTTTGTGGCAATTTTACATGGTGAATGTCCTAGTCAGATCAACAGCAATGTCATATTTTACTGAGGCAAAGAATGTACAAAAAAAAAAAAAAAATGTATTTCCCTGAATTTGTCAGTGCTTCTCATACAGTTGTGACAAAGCAAATAAAAAGCACTGAAAATAGAAATAAAATTTCTGAATCTGGTCTAAATTAACTGTTTTGAGGTCTCATTTCCTCTACAAAAGAATAATGTTTTGTGAGCTTACTTGACATATGTGGTAATTGTAGTCCTGCTGCCTTTCAAATTTTGGTCTACTTCATTTATTCAATGAAGTTCTGAGACAAGCAGTACAATAATTGTCAAACTTCCATGCAATATAAAGACAGATATACATTTGGCCAGAATTATATTAATTTCTGTTATGGTATGTTGTTGCTTCTTTTCTGTACCATAAAATCAGACGATCTGTTCTTTCAAAATTTGTATCACATCTTTTTTTTTTTTTTCCCAAGTCATAAAAATACATCCGTGAAGTTAAAAGTTACTTTGGAAAATTGTTCAGATGTTGTAAATGTAATACTTATTAATGATTTTTCCTAGTTGGGGAACCACAGCCATGTAGTAATTGTTTTAATGAAATTACTGCTATTTGACTGTTTATGGTATAATAAATTAACCAAAATAATGATTTCACCCATTTTGAAATATCTGCATATTTAAAACTGTCTGATACTCTTAGATTGCATATCACTGTCACATTACTGTATGTTTGGTTTTACAGAACTATTTGTCAATTTGTAAAAATCATCAACATGAAAATCTGTGTTGCTGCATCAATGTGCAGGGTTGAAACATGTTTGAAAAGTAAACATTTTCAATGCCAATCTAGCAACACTAGTTTATGTGTGGGCATTAGCATAAGAGAGACATTCCAATGGAAACATTTTACTTTTTTTAACATGTTTCAACCCAGCAGATGATGCAGAAATACAATATATTTTCAGTTTTTAATTATTTTTATAAATTGACAATTGAGTCTGTAAAATCAAATGTACATTAATGTGACAATGATATGCAGTCTAGGCGTATCAGGCAATTTTAAACTTGAAGACACTTGAAAATGATTGTAGTATAACAAATTCATCAAAATAATGAATGGCACTGTCAATATCATTTGGAACAAAAAAGAAATTATATTTAAGCACATGCACTGTGCACCCACTGTGTGAAGAATTGCAGCTTGTCTCTCCCTCTCCCCCTTTCTATCCCTCACCACTTGGCTGGGGCTTGGTGGACAAAGCCTTCTTCCTCCACCCCCAAAAAACCCACCCATAACTGATTCTTCTTCTTGTGAATACTCTGCACATGTCCTATGATAAAACATAAATAACCAGAGCAGAGAGGATACACACACACACACTAATTGAACAATTTGACTGAACCTTGCACATTATTAAAATGATCATAATCTGCAGAAGAGGAAAAAATTGATGAGAAGTAGAAATGTAAACTATGCATGCTTAAATTGTATTTGGAAACATTGGATTTCATTGTTAGTTGTTTGCTGCCTGCCTTTTCTTCGGCTGCTTATAATATTATGAAGATACTTGTTATGTAGGGTCCATCTATACAACTAATAAAACAATACTTTGGAAAGGATAGGCTGCTACTCATCAGAAACGCACAATCAGCCGCAGAAAGGCACACATAACAGAATAAACAAAAATGAAGCTTTCGGCTGTTAACCCTTCATCTGCCACAGAGGACACACATACAAACATACACACTCACACAAAACCAATCGCCATCTTCGGTTGTTGCGGCTGGACTGCAACGCACAGCACATCTGAGGCGAGAGCAACCAGTGGTGGGGATGAGAAAGTGGCATGGAGAGGGAAGCAGGAAGAGAGGGAAGGGATGCCAGTGCTTTCTGATCGATAGGAAGGGACTGGAGTATGTGGCAGAAAGGGAGATGTACTTCAGTGGAGTTTGGGTAGGGAAAGGAAGGGGAGAGGAGAGTGGTGTGGGTAGGATCTAGCGATGGTTTAGGCCTGGGGGATTGCGGGAGTATAGGATATATTGTAGGGAGAGTCCCCATCTGCACAAATCAGACAAGTTGGTGTTTGTGGGGAGGATCCATATGGCACAGGCTGTGTAGCAGCTGGGCCACCCTGTTGCAGAGCATACAGCACTGCACGATGAGGCTCACTTCAACGACTGCTACACATCCTGTGCCATTGTTCTCCAACTTAAGTTTACATTAATCGGGATCACTTAACTGTCTGAAAGTGAAATATATAGATTGTAATAAATCAGAGATGAGAAACTGTATGTTTTTGAACTGTAGTGCAACAGAAGGAATTAGGAAAATATAAAGGGAAAGGGGTGATTATGGCATTAACTGAAGCTTTAATTAGGAAACAATCAGCATGGTGAAGGAAGTTATAATTTGGCCATGTAATTTTCAAAGAAACCATCCTGGTGGTATGAAAAAGGTACTAGAAACCTAAATAAAGATGAATAGATGGGAATTTGAACTTCAATCATCCTGATGTGACTATAATTCATAGCGACATGTCACTACACTGAGTCAGGATCACGTTCCCTGCACATCCAGATTTTCAATAAGGGCAACACATCAGAAATATTTGGGCTGCATACTACAACTGCATCTTGCTCCAATGAGATGTACTATCGCCCCAGCCTGCATGTCATGTTGCACCAGTCACTGACATATGTATCCCGTAAATGATGGAGCCTAGTTCATTAAGACTTTGAACCCTTCAGTTACTGCCACTGAACAAAGGTGTTTTGATCATGCCTGATAAACACTTGCAATTTGGATTGTGCCATGGATTATTGTACATGCTTGAGGTGAATTTGCTGGCCTTGTTTTGGTAATCGAACTATGACAACTAAATTGGAAATCTATTATCTTACCCACTATGCTATACTAACTCTACTTGTAATGTTACTGAATTTTGCTTATACTTCCATTATACTTTAATCTGAAAATTTTAGCGTATGTTCTTTCGATTCCTATGACCCATTTAGGTGAGATATTTAAAAAATTTGAAAGGCTCATCTACCTGTTTCTCCTCACTCTTCATCCCACCATCTTCCCTAGTTAAATGCTTTCGCACTTTTTAGAGCTCAAATTAAGTATTACGTAAGTCTATTTTGAATTGCAAATACTCGTAGAACTAGATACATAGTTTACAATGTTTAAGTAGCTGTTTGAACATACATTAGGTTGTGTGATGGGGCTTCAGGATCACATATCTTTAAACTAATTGCTGTGACTAAGTTTTGCAGAGTTCATCCAGTGACTTTTGCCATAAGCAAGTAAATTAAAGCAATGGGCTATGCTCACAGTCACTACTAAGAACCTAATAGATCAAAATTTGCAGTAATTTTAAAACAAATACTAATGTTCAAGAAAATGCCTAATCTACTTCCTAGGCAGAAGTAATTGTTCCTTGAACTGGTGAGGCCCATTATTTTCTAGCTGGTTCTTACTTCCAATTGCCTATAGATGATCATATGACACAGTTTTTGTCATTGATACACCATCTGGTAAGTATCTTTATAACAAGTTGCCATATGGGGTTGCAAACACATAATTCAGAACTACCTTTCTCACTTTCTCTTTGGTATGCACAATATTATATATTGACACATGACACTCGCACCCGCCTGCAGTGGAAAGTCAAGTGGAATGCATGAGATAAGTCAGGCGTTGCTGTCGTGAAGATTCACTACATGAACACACTACAGGGGCATGGCCAACAGTCGCAACATGTGCAAAGTATGCTGTGCTGTGCACCACACCACAAACTTGGGGCAGTCTACCATGTGGAGTCAACTACAATGGCAGACAGTTATGTTGTATGCAAGAGTTGTGCCCGTCAGAATTCAGCTGTTATTCTGGACACTGTGATAGTGCTACGACTTATGTGTTGTATGTATTCTCATGTCTGTGGACAAGAAGTATTATTATATTGAGGAATTATGTGCAAACAGTACTGGACTCACTTCTATACAGTTCTCAAAGAAAAGTTAAGTATTTGTCTTTGTATATATGAAGTTATGTGTCATACTAATAAATGTACAGACTGTTTAGAAACTTGCATCTGTGTTGGCTCTCATGAAATCCTGTAAATAGAAGCTGCCAGTAGTCAGAATCTGAGCTACCTATTACAACTCTACGCTGCCTTAAGTATTCTTGTATTTGGGATGAGTCGCAAAACTGGCAACTAGTCTCAGCACTGTCGATGAGTCACAAAGCACGATGAATTTTGTTAACAAGATCTAAAGTTTCATATTTCTTATTTAATTTGAAATGCTCTTTTCTGCTGCAATTTCTTTATTTTCTCCAGATTTGTTTACCCATTTCTATTTCAGAGCATCATCAGTGGATTCGTTTATCTAGATATAGAAACCTCATATGAACAGTTCTTTTCTTTCCACTCAAAATAATCAATGGCTAGTCACTTATTTTGATTGCTATGTAGTGAACTGTTTATAATTATTTAATGCTACATCCATGAACAAAATATAATTTTTAGATAAAACAATCCACTGATGATGCCCTGAAACAGCCGGGGGCAAAACACGTGTGGAGAGAATAAGGAAATTGCAGCAGGAAATCGGCATTTTCAATTCCAAAGACGAATAATTTGACACTTGCTGCATATGAAGGCCACACAAACAAACTTATTATTTGATACTAAACTGATCTCATCTTATGTTTATGTTTAAGTTTCTAATACAGGCTATTTCAAGACTATCTTTCTCTTGCCATCAATTTATAATATTTTGAACAAAGTGTAACATATGTAATATTTTTGTTTTATTAATTACACATTAAAACAGACTAAGTTCCATATATGGCATTACATCAAAAAGTGTTTTACATTTGACACTACTCAAAAAGTTCAGTCTGTGAAAAATATAATACAAAACACACATGCTTGTGCATAAAAATAACACTGTGAAACGACACAAATACAACTGCAGATCACATCTAACCCATATGGTGTGTTACGTGTAATACCTACTAAATTAATGCTGGAAACAACCAATCTACCCAATTATGTCTCACAGGTGCTACCCAATTATGTCTCACAGGTGCTACAAATGTAATATTTAATGTATACAGCCAACTTAATTCTATTCTCTTGTGGATTAAGTACTTATAAAGAAAAAAACGGGTCTTATATGGCAATATGCACTTTTTAAATCAACAGAATAAAAAACTGGTGAGTTAATAAAAGCACAAAAAATTAATTTCAATCACAAAACTAGTCTCTTAATTCCTTCCATGATTCATGGGTATCACATCAGATAAGAGTTGTGAAAACTGTACAATATTTCTATGAAACAGCCACTTGTCTTCTTCAGGTGTTCATTGTATTGATGTACTGCTGTTGTGTTTCACCTATATATGCTGCAGATTTTTGAACATCAAGGGGGTGGGGCAATAATGTTACTATAGACAAATCATAAAGGACATTGAGATCCAGAGTCTCTGTCAGAGAATATGGCCAAGGTCTTTGCATGTGCAATGCAGGAAAAAAGGTTGGCTGCAAGTCACGGAGCCAGCAAGCATGCGCCAAGTTTAAATGTTCTAACTCCTTTTCTGCATTCACTGATTGAATGATTCATCTACAAAGACATTATTGTCCACCCCCTTGGCACCTGTGCTTTCTAGTAAGCCACAGCATACATAGGCAACACACAACAGTAACTCAGTACAGTAAGTACTTTAAAATAATGAGCACCTGTCTCGTAGAAATATTGTGAACTTTTCACAACACTTATCCAATGACACCCACAATCATGGAATATTTAATACGTTGGGAAAGCCTTAAAGAGTACCGTACACCATGTTTCTTGATATCCAAATAATTCCTGTTCCTTACATGAAAAAAAAAAGTTTAAAGCAAACTACTGAATCCAATATTGATACAGTAGGTAACATGTGGCTTCTTATACTGATTCAGTTTATTGCAAATACAGTTTTACTGATTTCAGAGGGGATAAGGAAACAAATTTTGAGGGGAAATGAAGAACAAGCCCAAGTGAAATTTACAGATATGATTGCAACACAAAGTGAGCTGCATACACATTATACAGAATAAAGAGTAATTGAGGTATACTCCTACAAATACAGTATCATCAATGATCTGAAAAAGTAAGTCGAAATCCTTCATAATATTCCTTAATGCTTGGCATCTTACATTGAGTAGGACTTCACTTTATTCCCTTCCTTTGCTCTTCCTTTTATGCAAATGCTGCATAGGTCAGCTTTTTGTTCTGTAAATTTTGGAAGCCTAAGAATACAATAACAGCTGTGCCAAATTAGTTATGTTAGAAGTTATTGACAACTATAATTTTCTGAGTATGATTAATTTATCCACCTGATGCAGCACATAATCTTGTTTCTGCTTTCCTTTTCCAAAATTTAGCAAAGCAATGGAACAAAATTGCAGCAAGAAGAAACACATATTTCACACACTGGAAAAACTATAAGTAATAAGAATGAACTCATATTGATTCTCAATAACATATAACTTGATACATTGGTTACTAACAGCAATTGTAAATAAGACACATATAACAATAACTTTTAAAGAAAGAGTAAAATACAATTTTGAACAGCAAAAGCATATTATTACTTACTTATCACAAATGAGAACTGCTTTAATATGGCAGATGTAAGATAATTCAGGCATAGCGAGAACAGTAGTTACATTGTGCTATGAAACAGGCTGACAGAAATGTCTAACAATTTTAAATTTAGAAAAGGCTTACCCAGCAGAGGAACGGTGAAGAGTTGTTAGGTACACTGGCGAATAACACTGAAGGCTTACTACAAATTAAATTTACACATTCAGAGAAGCATGTAAGGAAACACCAACAAAAATCTAATGTTACATTAACAGTGCCTTACGTATTGCATGCCACAAAATAGCTCCCCCCTACATTCACCGCATGCAGATTTTAAATGTTAATACCAGAAATACCAGCCATAACTACACAAACAACCATGCTTACTAGCACCTGAGCAATGGAATGACAGGACATGACCTATAGAAGTGTCACTTTTTCTCACTGTTGCAGTGAATGTGAAATAATTTGCTCACAAGTGCACTTGAATTGCTCAACACTAAAGAGATAGCCACAGAAGGCTTTATGACTTTTTAACAGTTGTTGGCACATTTTTTCTTACTGTGTTATGTGTACTTGGCATGTATTTAACAATGATTCCTTGAAAAGTGTAACTGTCAAGTACACAGAATATAAAAAATAGTTAACTTTCTACAACTGCTCAGGTGCTAGGATTTTTTAAGCTACATGTATTGGTCATATGCAGAAAAGAATGAGAGTCAGAGAGCAGGCATTTGCCACCACCAGAATAATGTTCGTGGTCATCACCTCGTCCTCGTGTGTTGTAAGAGACACTGTCCCTGCACCCAGGTCTTCCACTTTTTCTTCCACATTACGACGCAGGCCACCACTGTCCTTCACCACAGTCCTCTTTGTAGTCGTTTTCACAACCTTGGGGCCAAGTATTGTGTCCTCTGCATATGCTGCAAGTTCATCACCTGAATCTTCTTCATCAGAAAGCTCCCCATCAGAACCTCGACGGAAAATTTTGAGGTCGTTTCCTTCTACTCTGATACGTCCCCGGTCTGTACCAGACACAGCTACTGGCTCACCATCCTCCCCCAGTACTACTACTACACCTGTCACCTGGGATGGAAGAGAACCTGAGAGCACCTTTTCTCCTCCAGGGCCGAGCAACTTGGCAAGGTAATGTTTTGGCACTACAGACGGCTTCCCATCTCGACCCACTGACAGTTTTGCTCCTTCTAATATGTGTGTATAGTCTACAGCCAAAGCAGGCTCACCATTGCGAGATTTTATTGCCTCTGCAGGTACTCCCTTGAGAACTAGTGGACGACCATCTGTTCCTGTCAAAACAGTGGCACCGTCTAATAAACCTGAAAACTGTCCTGGTATGATAGTTCTTCCGTCTGCACCTATGACTGGAGCTGGGTATTGCCCAGTTATGATTAAAGGTTGTCCATTTCTCGCTAAGAGTGCTGTTACACCTTCCATAATTGCTATCGTCTCGGTTCGAACAACGCCACCGACTGACGATGCTGTTTTAACGGTTGAAGTTGTAACTGATTCTGTGAACCTCTGCATTGTGATAACTGATGTTCCATCACTTCCTACCACATCACCTGACGGCTTCTCTGTTACTGCTAATGGCTGACCATCCTTGCCTAAAATTACAGAAACTGAATGTACACTTCCTGGACTGACAGCTGAAGGTAATATTGGTTGTCCATCCTGCCCATACAGTTTTGCTAAGAATTTTTCATTTACCACTGTCACTTTTCCATCCTTTCCTAAGCTAACTTTTGCTCCGTCTACAATTTGAGAATAATCTGCCACATACAGGGGCTTTCCACTAGGATCCTCAGTTTGTGCAGCATACACACCTTTTAGAATAAGTGGCTTCCCTTCATTATTTGTCAGAACAGTTGCACCTTCTAAACTACTTGGAAATTTGGGAGGTAAAACTCTCCTGCCATCTTTTGTTGTCACAGGAGCTGGATACTGTCCAGTAAGAATTGCTGGTTTACCATCTTTCTTCACAACTGCCATCACTCCTTCCACAGTGCTAATGGTGTGACTGGTAAATGACTCAATGGAATCTTTTCCTGTTACACTTGCTACAGGCTTCCCATCTGGGCCGAGAACAACTGACGAAGTCTGAACTGTGCCAGCTGAAGGCGCACCTCCTTTCTGCATGAATGATACTGTGGAACCAGGAACAGTTTCAGCAAACTTTTGGACAGATAGGATGGGAACACCATCCTTGCCCAGTATTGTTCCACCAATATCCGTTATTGATAGTGGCTGACCATCCTGCCCAAGAACTACTGTAACACTTTCCATGTCTCCTGGATAGCGACCTGGTGACCATGTCTTTCCATCTCTCGTGACTAATGTTGCAAGGAACTTATCAGGGCTTGCTGTCACCTTATTTTCCTCATCCATGACTAGTTTAACACCTTCAATAACTTCTGAATAGTCAGCTACTGCCAGTGGTTTCCCATCATTGTCAGATGTCTTTGCAGCATATAGACCCTTCAGTGTAAGAGGCTTCCCCAGCTTGTCTGTAAGAACTGTAGCTCCTTCCAAATTTGCTGGAAATTTAGGTGGGAGAACCTTCTTTCCATCTTTACCAGGCACAGGAGCTGGAAATCTTCCAGTTAATATAACTGGTTTCCCATCTTTTCTAACCACAGCCATAATGCCATCAACAATTCCTATGGTGCGAGATGTGGTATGGGGTGATCCAAGTTGTACAGGCCTGCCGTCTGGCCCAAGAATAACAGAAGTAGTCTCTACAGTTGTTGAAGTTGTTGGACCAGCTTGTTCAAAAGCCACAGTAGCTCCTGGAACTGATTCTAAGAACTTTTGAACAGATAATATAGGTTCTCCACTTTCACTAGTAATAGATCCAAATGACGATACCCTCACTGGAAGTGGCTGACCATCCTGCCCCAAAACTACTGTCGCACCCTGAGAATCGACAAGAGGGCGGCCAGGTGGAAGTGGCTTGCCATCGCTGCCAACAAATGAACCAAGGAATTTGGTGTTACTAACTAAAGGTTTATTCTCTTTGTCAAGGGTAACTCTAACCCCTTCCACAATCTGTGTGTAGTCAGCAACGGTTACAGGTTTTCCATCATTACCAGATGTAGTTGCAGCATACTGTCCCTTGAGTAATATTGGCTGACTGTCTTTCCCAACCAAGACAGCTGCCCCTTCAAGACCACCAGGAAAGTTTGTTGGTAGTATTTTTTTCCCATCTTTACCAGACACTGGAGCTGGAAACTGACCAACTAAAATAACTGGTTTTCCATCTTTCTTAACAGCTGTCATAACACCTTCAACAATATTTATTGTATGAGTTGTAACTACAGGTGGTCCTCCACTTAAGGCAGAACCCATCACTACCCTTGTTGTTTGGACAGTACCTGAAGATGTTTGACTTGAAGGTGATGAGTAGGAGACTGAAGAACCTGGGACACTTTCCAGGAATTTTTGCACAGATAATAATGGTTGTCGATCCTGTGCACTTACTATACCTAAAGGAGTTTCTTCCACTGCCATGGGCTGTCCATCCTTCCCTAAGACAACAGTAACACCTTCAGCTTCCAATGGTGATCTCCCAGGAGGTAGAGGTTTACCATCTTTTGTCATAAGTGAACCTACAAATTTATCAGCTGTCACTATAGGTTTCCCATCCTTTCCGAGACTAACTCTTGCGGCTTCAATTACTTGAGTATAATCAGCAACTGCCAAAGGTTTCCCATCGCTGCCTGATGTTTGAGCTATCTCTGTTCCTCTCAGGATTGTTGGTTTTGAGTCTTTGTCAACCAGAACAACAGCTCCTTCCAAATTTCCAGGAAACTTTGGAGGCAGAACCTTTTTCCCATTTTTGTCTGTTATGGGTGCTGGGTACTGACCAGTAAGAATCACTGGTTTACCATCCTTTCGAACAACTGCTATTACTCCTTCAATTATGTGTATGGGCTGCGGTGTTACCAAAGTGGTTAGTGTGCTATCACTAGTAGTTACTGATGTCACTGGTTTAACTGATGGTATCCTGTGGTCAACACTTGGCACCAAACTTGAATGGCTAGTAGTAATAACAGGTTTACCATCTTTGCTTATAACAGTTCCGGCAACTATCTCCGTAACAGGAAGTGGTTGGCCATCAGGTCCCAATACAATGGTTAGCCCGTTGACTTCAGTAGCCAGAGTCTTTTCTGATGGCAGTGGCTTACCATCCCTGCCAACAAGGGTCACCAGGAATTTTGCAGGTGAAGACAGAGGCTTTCCATCCTTGTTTAGAGTAACAGTTGTTCCTTCCACAATGTGTGAATGATCTGCTGCAAGCACTGGTTTCCCATCACTCAAAAGTTGCTGAGCCTGTAGACCCTTCATTACTACAGGTTTACCATCACGGTCAACCAGAATAGGAGCACCAGCCAGTTTGCCTGGAAAGTCTTCTGGGAGTACCATTTTACCACTTTTTGTGACAGGAGCTGGGAATTGTCCTGCAACAACTGAGACCTTTCCATCATTCCCCACAACAGCAACAACACCGCTGGCCACAGCTACAGTCTGAGTAAATGGTACACTCAGCATAAATGGCTGACTCCCAGTTCCAGTTGCTGGACTGCCTGGGCTTATCACAAGTCTTGAATGAGGCATTATGCCCAAATGCTTCTCAACAGATATGATTGGTTGTCCATCTTTGTCAGCTATAATACCTGGCAGTTTCTCCACAACAGTTACTGGTTCTCCATCTTTTTCCACTACTACAACTGCTCCTTTAATGTCTGATGGAGATTTATCTGGTGACCACAGTTCTCCATCCTTACCCACCAGAGTGCCCAAAAACTTCTCTCGAGAAACTACAGGCTCACCATTTTTCCCTATAATAATTCTGGCACCATCTATGATGTAAGCATAATGGACCACCTTCTGTGGTTTACCATCAGGCCCTGCAACCACTTCTGTGTATAGGCCTCGAGGAATGAGAGGCTTTGAGTGTTCATCCTCCAGGACAATTGCACCATCCAGACTTCCTGGAAATTTTCCAGGTGGAAGTACCTTCTTTCCATCTTTGCTGATTACTGGTGCTGGATATTGTCCAGTTAGAATAACTGGATGTCCTTCTTTATCCACAACCACTGTAACTCCATCAACGTATGGTGCTGGATCAGTTGTACCAATGAGTCCTCCATACCGCAGAGGTACTGTAGACACTTGCTTTCCATCCGCAGCCAAGAAAGATACCGGATGACCTGGACTCACAACAGCTCTCACAATGCCTTCTGCATCTGCCTCAGAAGTTAATTTCATCACTGGTTTTCCATCACTTGAACAAAGTTCACCTTTTGGTGTTTCTGAAACTTCTAATGGCTTCCCATTAGTTCCAAGGACAACAGTAGCTTCTGCCACATCTACATTTTTAGATCCAAGTGTGATGGGTTTACCATCCTTACCAATTAGAGTAACAAGGTATTTAGTAAGTGTTACTTCTGGTTTCCCACTCTTCTTTGGCACAATCTTAGCTCCTTCTACTACATGAGTGTACTGAGCACCTACTGCTGGCTTCCCATTTGGACTAATAACAGGTTCTATTTCAAGTCCTTTAAGAGTCATAGTTTGTCCATCTGGTTTTGCAGTAACAACTGCACCATCAAGCTTTCCAGAAAACTTACCTGGAAGTGTTTTCTTCCCATCTTTAGCTGTGACTGGTGCTGGCAAATCACCAGTAACAATTACAGGAACTCCTTCTTTGGATATGACTAACAGTGCTTCACTAACAGGTAATTCAGTTATCTGTAGCTTTGGAATTAGGTTTGCAGTACGTTCACCACCAAAAGGTGTCACTGAATTAATAATAGGCTTACCATCACTAGACAGTAAAACTCCAGGACTGGGTTCAGTAACTTCTACGGGCTTGCCATCAGCTGTTACAACCAACCTAACAGTTTCAATATTTTCCAGTTTTTCACCAGGCTTCAGTGTCCTGCCTCCTGGTCCTATAACTGATGTCAGGTACTTGGTATTGGTTGCATCCAGTTTTCCTCCTTTACCTGGCCTGATCTTTGCTCCCTCAACTACATGGCTGAATGGTGCAGAAACTATCGGTTTGCCATCATTTCCAGTGGTTACTTCAACAGGCTGCCCTACAGTAGTTACTGGCTTTCCATTCTTATCCACCAGAATTGTAGCACCATCAAGCTTCCCAGCCAGTTTTCCAGGAAGTGCCTTCCTGCCATCCTTGTTAGTTACTGGTGTAGGTAAGTCACCAGTTACAACTAAAGGACTGCCATCTTTAGCAATTAAGCACAGAACATGTTCAGCTGGGAGCACTCTTGCATCTGTGGGAGATGTTCTTCCAGCAGCTAATACACCACTGAAACCTGAATTTGTATTTATTACAGGCTTTTTATCACCTGCAATCAGCACACCAGGTGCTGATTCTGTTACCTCTAGCGGTTTTCCATCGGCTCCAAGAATTACTGTGACAGCCTCTACTTTCTCCAGCTTTTCTCCTGGTGCAATTGGTTTTCCTCCACTGCCAGTCAAATTAACTAAATATTTTGTGTAGCTCAGATCTGGTTTTTGTGGAGATTTCCCTGACAGAAGTTTGGCTCCTTCCACAACATGTGTAAACTGTGCACTAACAGCAGGCTTTCCATCTGGTCCTGTTACTACATCTGCTCGGCACCCGCTTGTAGCCACAGGCTGCCCTTGTCTATCAGTGATGACTGTAGCACCATCCAAGCTACCTGAGAATTTGCCAGGGATAGTTTTTTTGCCATCCTGATCTGCGACTGGAGGTGGTATAGTTCCAGTTGCAAGCAAAGGTTTTCCGTCTTTGGAAGTGAGCAAAAGTACTTGAGTTTCTGGTAGGGCAACTACTGCACCTGGTGCAATACCCAAAATGCCTGCATGACTTCTCTCTGCTGCTAAAAGAGCTTCTGTATCCTGAATTTTACTGCCTTCAGCTGTAGGCAAACGTGGTGACCCTGTAGAGAGCTTAGGCAAGGTAATCTTGGGCAGTGAAGGTATAGGTGAAGAAGTTTTCTTTTCTGGAGTAGTCTTGGGACTGGGAACTACTTGCAGTCTCTCAATTGGTTTGCCATCTGCACTTATTACTGTTCCGAGGTCAGATTCTGTCACTGCAAGTGGCTGTCCTTCAGGATCTAGTACCAGTTTCACTTTTTCAATCCTTCCTTTGTCTCCAGTTACAACAGTGCCAATATATTTACTCTTTACTGCTTTTGGCTGACCATCTTCTCCACGAATAACTCTTGCACCCTCAATAACATCTGAAAACTCTGCTTGATATCCTCCATCAGCTTTAAGCATGGCAGGCCATCCATCTACAAGAACAAGTTTTCCATCTTTGTTGATAAGTGTGGGTGCACCCTCAAATTCTCCACTGCAAGTAACTGTACCCTTACCATCCTTACCTGCTGCAATAGCTGACTGGTGGTCACCAGTGAGTAGAGCTGCCTTACCAGTGGGTCCCAGGATGACTACTGCAACAGGAGGTGCCTCAATAGGTTGGCCAGTACGGTCAACAGTGACAGAAATTCCACGTACTCTATCACCATCATCTTCAATTTCTCCCAAGAAACCAGTACGATGCACATCAGTTTTTCCTTTGGAAACAGAAACTACGGCACCAGGTATAAGAGAGTTATGTTTAGAACTTCCACATACAGCTGTAATAGGAAGTGGTTTTCCATCATTACCCATTATAACAGGAGCACCATCCAGGTCACCTGAATGTCTCCCTGTAATATAAAGTGTTCCGTCAGGTCCAGTAGTTGTATTGGGCAGTTGACCCCAAACAAGAAGTGGATTTCCATCATGGCCTTTCACAGCCATGGCACCTGAGAGAGTTGCAGAAAATGGTTCTTCAGGGGGGATATCTATCTTGCCACTACGGCCTACAACAAAGCCACCACCTTTGCCCTTCGAATCGGCTGCTAATAAAGGTTTTCCATCTCGACTTACGAGAAGTTCTGCTCCAGCCACAGAAGCTGGTTTCTTCTTGCCCTGCACAGGGCGGCCGTCACGACCTGTGTAAGTCCCCAGGTAGCGACACTGATTTACCGTCACACCACTGCCATCTTTGTTTTCAAGAACTTCGTACCCTTCAATCACATCAATATCTTTTGGTAAATGCAACTTACCATCCTTCAGTATCAGTCCAGGATAGACATCTCTGACAGGTGCAGGTTTCTCATCTGGGCCAGCAACCACTTGGGCTTTAGCAAGAGGACTGGGCCAGGCACTGTCTACAACCAATTTTCCATCCTCAGACTTCACTATGGGAGGTTCACAGCCAGCAACAACTGAAGGTTTACCTCCTGCAATAATTATAAACTTTGACGATTGCGTTGTTTGGGGCACAACAACTGGGGCTGTACCGACACCTTTTGCCTGCTCCTTGAGCCCTGCAGAAGCCACATAATCAATTCCAGGAGTACGTAAACCTTTGTTTGCAGGTGTGGTCTCACCAGGTGCATAATTGAATGCCAAACCAGTAGCGCGTCGCCCAGAGGAGGATGGAGGGGAACGTTCGGGGGTAGCTTCCAGTCGGCCTTTCTCATAACTGAAACCCCCTTGAGGTTCAAAACGCCTCTGGTCATCAGTCTGTGGTTCCTCCTCTACATAATCATACTCTCTAGTATACCCTGGAAGCTGAGGGGAGCCCTTGGGTGGACCACCTGAAACTCCAGATTTGGCAGTTTCATCAGTAAGTGCAACTGCCACTTTCTCTTCCTTTCCTTTTTTATCTTTCTTCTCTTTTTCTTTCTTATCTTTTTCCTTCTTCTCTTTCTCTTTTCTCTCCTTTTCTTTCTTTTCTTTTTCAGGTGTACCATCTTCTTTTTCTTTCTCTTCCTTCTCCTTATCTTTTGGAGGGCTGCCCTTCGTAAACAGGAAACCTGGAGTCTAAATGTGAAAAAAGAAAGAAAGAAACACACAATACAGACAAAATAAAAAACACCTCATTAAAGATAAAAACCCTCAACATTCATTAATACCTAAATATTCAATAATACACTAGGTGGCATTGAACAAGAGATTTCAGTTATTTCATGGTTAACTGCTACTTTCATTATCCTATGAACAAGAGTGAAATACTGGGGTGGAATAGTTTCAAACCATACTAACAAAATCGAGCTGCAAAAATGGAATGTCAAAACATCAGGGCCAGAATGAAATAATAGACCACTGCATAGACTTAAAAAAAAGTCCAATAAAGAAGTTATATTACGAAGGTAAAAAAATAAAAAAACCAGAGCAGTGGCAAAAGCAAATTAGCTGGTAAGAGGTTCATTTACGAGATCATCTGAGTCAGTGGTAGGAAAATGAAAGATGAAAATTTAATATATTAAATTGGAGAAGAAATGAATGCAAAATTATTTTCTGTGTAAAAAGGGTTGGAACTGCCAGAGGGTGATAGAACTCATGTAAATGTGAGGTTTAATTAATGTTAATATTTTATTGATGCTGAAAAAACTGACTGTAATTTAATAATTAAATAAGCAGGGAGTATGTAGAGAAAATTGCCTCTAAACTCTGTTTTATGGGAAATATTCTCATTCTGTTTGATATATAATAGACTGACATCACAGAAATTTGTATAAGATTATTCCTGGCTGGTAAATTCACCTAATGTTCTCTTTGGTTTTATGCTGTTCATTTTATAGATGCATTTCTTGTGCCATACAAAGATCAATATAAAACAAGTTTATTACACAAGTGATATTTTCTGTATTTTGAAGTTCATTAAGAAATAATGAAGCCAGTGCTTCAAATATGAAGCTCTGTCTGCTGTGCATGAGCAAGAGAATAACTAATAATGTCCTAATTAATTTGCACTTTTATGAAATCAGATTTATAAACAATAAAATCTGATGGCTTCTGTAGATAGTGCTGTTGAAATAAGATGAAATGTTTCATTACCATGCAGCAAAGTGTCACCATGCCTCATTATTGATCTAATTCTACAACAATACATGTTTTACATAATTTTAAAATTAGAAAATTAATACATTCCATTTATTGTACAAATCAAAACTAATAATGGAAAGTCCAGGTTGAAATGTTAACAATATAAGGATAGATAGCAACTCATCATAAATACAACTTCTAAACCACCATCAGGCCTGTCTGCAACTCAGCAGTCATCTTTATGGTAAGTTCGTACCTATCCTCACATTGTTGACAAAATCAAAACTAATATTAACTACTTTAATGTAGGCCTTTTTCATGTCTCCTATTGAAATTGAAACTGTTTGGTATGTTAAGAGAGTCAGTTTAAAATACTATGGACAAAAAATGCAGTGAAGGGTGTGGCAACTATCAGTAGCAGTAGCTACCAATTATTTACTGTATTGTTTTCTTCCTTCTTTTTTCAGTGTGCTTTTCATTTCCTTGATCATTATTAATATTTAAAAACTGTAATGATATTCTTCAGTGTGCTTTCTTGCTTTTCATTACTCTGATCACAGTTAAAAATTGTAATGATGCAATGACATTCATGTAAGCATTCAAATGAGAAGAGATGCCTACTAACACAAAAAAAGGATACATAAAATCTAGATAATGAATAAAAGGAACAGAGAATAAAAAGAAAAGGAAACAAATTTCATGAAAGTTCAAGCATAAAAACTATGTGAACAGAGAAATTACAACAATAAAAGCAGACAATGATGCAAAGTTATAACAATGGTGAAGGCAGGGCTGGGGTGGAAATGGTTACTGACAGATGTTACACATGGACCTCTGAAGAAAAGAGTTTTAAAATAATAAGATGGTAGACCTAATACCCCAGCTCATGGTGATAGTGTCAGAAAATGGTAAACACTGAAATGTAACACACTGCACCTATAAAAGTTTTCACATATTCTTTTGATGATGGATGGATAGAGGATTTTTGGGCACTCAACAAATAGGTCTTCAGCATCTATCTTTTGAAGAGTTGTCCATGTTCACGTTGCCACATGAAATGATAGCTGTCTGATGGCATACAGTAATTTGTTTCAAATTGTTTAACACAAAATGTTCTGTATGTCAATATAAAGTTCGATAAGAGTAGTTTTTCTTCTCTTCTGGATGCCTACAAAATGTCATTCATTACACACAAACCCCACCCCCAAAGTTTTACTTGTGATTCCTACACCCTATTTTTTGCTGTTTTCCTTCACTCCACAATCCCTTATCAGCTTTTTATCTTTTCCAACACCCATTTCAAATAATTTCTTCAATTTGTTAAGAACATGCATTAAATATCTGGTCATGTGTGAATCCCTTCTACAGTTCATAGCTTGTTCCTACCTTCTTGCAGAAGTATTCAGTGCATCAAAATTTTGCCTGAATTGAATCTCTTTCACTACCAACCATACCTCCCATTAATGTTATCATTTTAAAGCACACATACAGTAGAATATGAACTTTTTATCAATGAACTAACTTTACCCATTGTTTCTATTTCTGTTTGAGATGAAGCTAATTAAAAGACTTTTGCAAAAATATATAATGAATTTATTTACACAATCAGCATTCCTTGTTATTTTAATGTAGTCATATGCAAAATCAAACATTACACTATATACAAATTCTATGTACAAAAAATTCAACAATACTTATGCAAATAAACTACAACAAACCACAATGCTTCTAAAGCAATCACTGCTCACATATCACATACACAACATACTTGCCTTTGAATTGGAGACATGGTCCTTCAGGCTTACACAACAATGACTTTCCAAGATCAGTCAATTAATACAAACAATCAATGTCTGAAATTTTAAATAATGATACAAGTTTATTCTCCATTAATGCTGAAATTTATCAACCATTGAAGAGAGAGAGTACAATTAAAATGTCTACAGGCATCGCCTTAAATTTTTATTTTGTTTGCTAAATACTTTTCTTTTCCCTTAAAACATGTGCTATGATAAGTTCCTTAATCCTCCTCTCCCCCTTGCTAAGTCTATAGAAGATATACTCTGTAAATGACCTCTTGAAACCTAGGCAATGTCTTCGTGAGATAGTAAAATTATCCACGTAAGAAATTCTGTTTATGAGATAAATTGCTAAACAACGAATCTTCTGATTTGTGCAATAATAGCATCAGTTACTTTGGAGATAAGCAAATTCAAAAAGTATACGGATAAAAAAAAAATATATATAAATAAACATAAAAATAAAAATAAAAAAGAAGAAGAAAAAAACTGATTGCAGAAATCGCTGTTGTTCTAGAAGAAAAAAACTGATTGCAGAAATCGCTGTTGTTCTAGTTAGATAGCGATTATGATATATATTAGCACAAATAGCTGGAAATGGTATTTGGTTTCTTTCTTGTGATATTCAATCATAAATGAGAATTTTTATAAGCAAGACCAAGATATATCCTGCAGTCAAGATGTATTTCTTTAATGAGGTATGTGTTAGTGATGTCAATCAAAGTAAATGTGTGTTACTTCTTTCATTTTTGTGATTAGTAGTTTCTCCTCATTGTGTTTAACAGAGAAAACATATTTCGATTTTCCCCCTTTCTTTCTCCCATACACAATAAATATCTCAAGAATGTTTAATTTCAAATTTCTACTTATCCTTGGTATATATTTTGTATAGTTTGTCTATTATTTACCATAAGAGTTCACCTGGAAAAAAATTCTCTGCCATACTGTATTTATAAATAATCCCATTTATTACTGTGAATCTTAGATGAGGCCATGCACACATACAAGGAAGTGAAGAGAAGCATCTTACTTCACGTGTAACCAAACAGTTACTGCTATACTTTTAGAAATCTTCACCTTCACATCAATGCTCCGAAAAGCCTTTGCAAAATATTTTTCAACAGTAGTAAGTAACTCCAAATTATTTTAACTATAAAAATTAAGTTTAACTGTTTTAAATTTATTTATACGAAAATAATAAATAATCATAAACATAAAAAATAAATTATTCAATGCAGTATGTGTTATAAATTTTAACTGCAGAGGCCGAGTGTAACTTGTGAAAAATAGCACTGAAATGATTTCCGACATTTGACAATCCTTTGTTCTCCTGAAAGTTTAATCCTAAAAAGTAAAATATGTATCTTACCTTAATCTTGAGTTTCTCTCGTTTTCTCGTAGGTGACTTCTCATCAGAAGTGTTTAGCGAGTCATTATCCTGCCTATTCTCTTTTTCTTCGTCTTCTGCCTCTGCCGCACCCTTTTCTTTGTCACTGCCATCCTTATCTTTCTTTTTCTGCTTCTTTCCAAATCCGAGAGCTCCTGGAGGCAAAACTGCAACACCTCCGACAGGCTTCTGTGAATGATGAGAAGCACATAATCTAGTTAATTTTTTCTCATCATTCATAACATCACATTACTTTAAGCAACTCAACAATATGTATATGATTTCATTGTCAAGTAACAATTTGTTATTGTTGTTGTTTCACTTGAGATGTAAGTTTTTTTAACACAATGACAAAAACTAACATTTTTTAATAAATCTTAAATGTGATTTTATTGATAATGTGCCACTGAAAACTAATGAATACTATTGAAAATTTCCCTTGACTTGCTACAATTTATCTACACTACAATAAATGAATATGTAACTTATGAAAGGGATATGAAAACATTTGAAATTGGTCAAGACATCAAGCAAATTTCAAAATACAAATTGTAGCTAGTTTTAGCTCCTGTCATCAGTATCCATGAATGCAGATCAAGGAATTTACATTTTGGTTCCGTAATTTGTAAAAATAAAAATCTTGATACCAAATGAATTTCTACTTAATAAGTATTTTTTTCACACTATATAATGATACTTGAATAGCTCAATATATACTTAAATGTTTTCACGTCTCTTATCTTACGACTTACACCAAACTAGTAGTGCCATAAACAAGTACTAACCAAGTTACAGTATTTTCTTTCAGAATATATTTAATGAGGTTCCCACAAGAGCAATGAGTAATAAAATTGTTGTTTAATTCTTCTCCCCATAAGCTTTCAGCTTTCTTTAATGTAATATGAAATGTACTGTATATTGGCTTAATACAAATACTAGCTAAAAAAATTCTGGCTGATAAAATAGTTAAAACACTATAAAAGCCACAAGGTAGGTATAACAGAATAACTCATGTGTAGAGAGAGTATTAAAGCAATAAAAACTGAATGATAGTTGAGGAGAGGCTAAAAATAAAATAATATTATTTTGCATGTTAACAAAATTTGATATAATCACAAGACACAATAAAAAATTTTTCTTTGTGCATTATATCCTCCCTTAAATAAAGTTCTCTTGATTTTGACAGTGTTTTCAATCCTCAAAAAAATTAAAAATATAGGTTTTGCATGTGCACAAATAGACATGTGGAAAATACCATTAAAAAAATTAAAGATGTGAAATGTAGCAATAATTGTATTTTTTAAAAGAAAAAAAACAGATGTGCAAAGAAATGTTCACAACAAATAACTACAATAAATCATATGTATGTGACAAATTTAATATATAGGAAACAGTACTTGAAAAATAGTGCTACCAGAAACAAATATTCTGTTACAATTTTTATTTGATTCATAGTTTTAGTGCTTATGTACTACACATTTCAAGCAACAGTCACAAAAGGACACACTCCTAAGCCCACCAATATACTGTCTGAATGAATAACTGCAGTAAGTAGAGACACAGTTAATTCTTATTACAAGAAAACATGTTGGATTGCTATGTGGTGTGCAATGCACTCTAGAATAGGGCAGTAAATTGGGAATGTATAAAGATGTGAGGAATACTCCCAGAGATAAGTTGAAATTAACTATTTTATATTATCAAGATGACAAGATAAATGTTACTTATAGACATAAGTTTTAAATAATCATATATTCTTGAAGAAGCAGATATCAAACTTCAATGAAGTGATTATTGATACAAATATTACAACGAAAAATTCCTAGCAGGAAAAATTATATATAAAAAATTGACGAAGATTACTCACCAGGCGAAGGAGCACAGGTGTGACAGCATAACAAATAAATAAATAAATACACACAGACACACAAACCAAGCTGTCGCAACACCAGTTGCTTCTTCAGGCAGAAGGGAAGGAGAGGGAAAAGGAAATGATGAGGGTTTTAAGGAAGGGGGTAAGGAGCCATTCCAATCCCAAGAGAGGAAAGACTTACCTTGGGGGAAGAAAAGGAAGGTGAACAAATACACACACACACCCATACGTTCACACAGACGCAAACAAACCTAGGCAGACATACTATAGAAACCAAAGAAGTCTTCTTTGGTTTCTATAGTATGTCTGCCTAGGTTTGTTTGCTCGTGTCTGTGTGAATGTGTGGATGTGTGTGCATTTGTTTACCCTCCATTTTTTCCCCCAAGGTAAGTCTTTCCTCTCCCAGGATTGGAATGGCTCCTTACCCCCTTCCTTAAAACCCTCATCATTTCCTTTTCCCTCTCCTTCCCTTCTGCCTGAAGAAGCAACTGGGTTGCGAAAGCTTGCATTTGTGTGTGTGTGTGTGTGTGTGTGTGTGCGTGTATTCATTTATTTGTGATGCTGTCACACCTGTGCTCCTTCGCCTGGTGAGTAATCTTCGCCTATTTTTTATATTTAATTTTTCCTGCTAGGAATTTTTCGTCTTAATATTTGTGTGTATTTATTTATTTATTTGTTATGCTGTCACACCTGTGCTCCTTCGCCTGGTGAGTAATCTTTGTCAATTTTTTATATATGATTATTGATACATTTATATAAAATGTTCTAGAAGATATAAAAATGGAATATGCCACTTTATGAGGAAAATATGTCAATGACATACAGTGGGCTTGAAGAATGTATATTGTTTTGTTAAATACCAAAACTTCTTTCAATAAAAAATAGAGTCTGTAAAAATAAACAAATAAAGAACTTCATCCATTAACACAAGAATGAGGTTTATGATAGGCTTTTCTCCAAGAGAAATATCTGTTTCATATTTTTCAACACTAAAGAAATTACTTAAGCTGCATACTAAACAAAGGAAAGTCCAGGTTGGAATAACAACATTTGAAAAGAACAGACAACTGCTCAACACAGAGAAGAAATATTGAGTCCAGACAGACACTATAAAATGACTTTTCATGCTTAAGCTTTCAATTATATCAGTCTTCTGAAGTATAAAACACTCTCTCATTCACACAAGTACAGCTCACTCACATAGGGCTAATGTCTCTGGCCAATTGGGCCTGAATCTGGACTACACCTCAGCTCTCATTCTAGTTTCAATACACATCACATATTGATCAATTGCAGGTGAACAGTTGGCTTACCTCAACTTGTTTAAAGGTTAATTGGACTCGAGGACAGTAAAAGGGAGGTACTGGCGTTACAGTAACTATGAAAAAAATTTAAAGCCATCAGGAAAAAGGGAATATATTAAGTGCTAATAATTGTAAGTGACAATTATAAACTCAGTAACAATAAATAGGGTAATAAAATGTGAAGTTGGTGTAACAACATATGTTATCTGTTCATAGGCATGCTACATTACAAATCTGATTGGAAGGAGAAGAACTGAGCAAGTTGGGAGGGTAAGCAATACAGAGGGATAATAGCTGAAATGTATCATTAGTAGAAGCCAAATTGTGGACAATACACCATCAAATGTTATTACAAAATGCCTAGAAATTCTTGCAAGAGAGAGAGAGAGAGAGAGAGAACAGCAGGAATGCAATTGCAGTAAAACTACCAACAGCTTTTACTTTAGTTATGAGCAATTGTGTCTCTACTTACTGAAGTGTTGAAAATGATATTAGCACCACAAAATGCAAAAAAGGTAAATGCAGAATTTATTCAATTTAAATTGCAGAAAACTACTCTTACATTCACAGTAATTTTGCCTCTCATCTTCGTAAGAAAACAAAATATACAGAAAGCAAACAGTTGCATGCACGTATGTTTCTAAAATGTTTTGTATTGTATACCCTGACACCTTAATTAATTAAATATGATTACGACATACCTGTAAAATTAAAAATAAATCAAATTACTTGAAAACTGTTTCTGGAACCCTGCACTACAACTAAATGTGTACCTGACAACCAAATCACTTGTAATCAACAGACACACATGTGCAAACCTTTATAAACTATGTTTAATATAGGTACATGTTATCTTCAAGTACAAATAAATGTATGTAATCTGAGTCAAAATAAAATTTCATTCTTTCATGAAACATGTATAAATTTCAAAGCAATTACAGAGATAATGCTTACAGGAAAAAAACTCAAGATAATTATCATACCAAACAAAATGAAGACAAAGTGAGTGCAACAACAGATCAAACCCCAAATCAAGATCAAACAGTCTCAAAAGAAGGAAACTGAAAAAAATATAAATTTTCATTTAAACACATACCAATGTTCATGCTGTAAGCAATCTGCCAGCCACACAGTACATATAAGCTATTCCATTCTATTACATTCAAAGCACTATATTTTCTTTCCTCTGGCCCCTTCTACACCTGGCTGCAAGTACCTCAACAATGCTCCTGAATTAATACTACTATTAAATCCAGTGGTAACAGTCTCAAATGTCTGATGTTTTAATTGCGAAGTTCCAAGCAGTTGTATTCACACCCACATATGAGTATATACACTCGAGCCCATTCTCCTCCTTCTTCACCTCCTTTTCCTTGAGTTCCCACACTGCTAAGGCCCAAGACTGTATTACATTTTGAACAAAGAGTGAATGATTAGCCAGAGTTGGGTAGGAAAATTGGTACTTATGAAGCTAAATGTTTAATACAGAATTTTCTTGGTTGAATTGTCAAGAGTAGAAACAAATTTCCTGTGTTTCAAATCATGATAATTTGTACCACACAGGATATGGGTTTGGGCTACATGGAAAGAAAGGAAAGGTATAGATGGCCAATAAATTTAAGATATGAGCAATATTCTTTAAACCTAAAAATTATGGTGACTACTATGAAGAATGTACAGGTGTGGGGGTGGGGAATATCTTATTTACAAGATGAGCAAGCTTCTAAAACTGTTGCAAGCCAGTCATTACAGTGCCTAGTCTCATTCTTAAGTTGGTTCAAATAATCACATTTGATACTGATAATGAAGACTGTTTGCTGCCTTTTGGAAAAAGCAAGCTCTGTCCATTGGAAATGGCTGGGGGAGGGTGGGGGGTTCATTTTCATTTCTTGAAAATACAGTGTAATATTATGGAAAATATCCCAGAAACACTTTAAATGCTGGTTACTGCTTTGTACTGCTCATTCAATTTGAATGAAACTATATAGAGTAAAAATTTGATTTTTGTACAACTCACAATCTGTTTCCTTCACTTGATAAAGGACTGAGATTCTTATTATTTTTTGTCACAGTTACTGTGCTACATCAGCTCAAGAATTTCAGAAAATTTTGAAAACTGCAGAGCTAAAAAAAATACTTCATAGCCTTTGCATAATGCTGATGTTACTTACACACTGCTGTGTAGTTAATGTAGATGACACATCAACATTTTATTTAAAACTGAGAGCAGAATACCACATTTCATTCTCAGGATGCTGGTTCTCATATCTGGCAGCCTGTCACATGGGGCACAGAGTTTTCTGTGGTAACCGTACAGTCATAACAATATTTCATAAAGAGTTCAAGAAAGTAAAATGAGTTTTTTTGTGAATGATGGCACACAAAGAGACTCCCCCCCCCCCTTCGCCACCGAGATAAGAAAGCAATGACTCCATAGCAAAGAGAGAGTTGTTGGATCAGGACACAAACATATCACTTAGCACTTAAGCAATAGCCACAGGCCCCATTAACTGGGAAAGGGTAGGTAACAACTGGTATACAATTTGAAAACAGAGGTAGATCACTGAAAATATGCATTATTGTTATAGAAAGGTGCTGAACCAAAGCTGGTCATGTTTACTGGAATATTTGGATTACTTGGTAAGAATTTAAAAAACTAAAATATTCTTTTTTGAATTTCATATAAAGCATTGAATGGTTCTGCCTTTCTTCATATTATCCTTTTTAATGTCTTTTTAGAATCTATGCAGATATGTAACAATGCCGCAACATAAACATGGTCAGCACACAGATGAATGGGCTGATGTTGGCTAGAGAAAAGCTGCAGACAAAACTCCACCAGCCTTCAGGAACTTGCCATGAGAACGAAACTGGGGGAACCAGAGAGTCCAAAACGATATAGAAATGAGCACGATAAGGTACATACAAGGCAGGTGCAGATAACAACAGTTGCACTCACGGGTATCATACATGTCACAGATAGTTAAGGCACAGTCTGTAATGATCCAGGGCAGGAAGGCAATTGCCCTACTAGCCAACTGCCACTCACTTGTATGAGCAGCCATCAGCAGTTCTCGTGATAGCATGCATCTCCTGTGTGCTCCAAGGCAGCTTTTAACATTATTTCTCTGCTCTAACCACACTAATGCCTCAGCCTCCATTGGACTGTAATCAGGAAGAAACTAAACATCAAAAGAGAGTCTAAGCTAAGACTAAAAATTACACCTTTAACTGCTTCTGATGTGGAAGGAGAAATAGCAAGTATGAGGAGGCATGGGGTCGGTAGGCCACTCTTCACATATTTATAAACCAACTGTTAGGATGTATAGTATTTCTACATTCCTTGTACAACACCTAAAGAGAAACCATAACAAAATTCAATATTGCAAGAGAATTGTAAAATAAAAATTCTTTCACTTCTGATTAGCTGTAAATTATTAAATTATTCCTTCCCAGTGTTACAGCCAGGTGTATCTAGAAGCCAGGAAAGCATACTCCCACACTGTACAATCCAGCTCTTCTACCTTCGGCTTGTCATCCTGTGAGTCGTCTGCTCTTCCTGATGCAGCTTCGTATTCGCCCTCCATCGAACTGCTGCTGCTGGCAGATGTCGTCCCTGTGCTCGACTTGCGCTCCAGCTGCCACCGGTAGTTATAACATACACAGCATGCATGCCACAACTAGCTACCTCCACAAGGAAATTGATACAGAAGGATGGGATGGGTGTGGTCTGTATGGTGATATTAGTATAGTTAAAAGTAGCAGGCAATGGAATTTTTCTACAAAGTGGGAGCTAGAATATCAGTAAAAAGTTATAAATTAAAGTGGTAAAGTAAATTAAGTATTGAAGTTCACTAAAACAGAATTAATTTTAGAAACAATTATGCTTATAATCCACTTTTGAAAAACCCACAAATGTTATGGAAAGAGAATTTAAATAAGCAAATTTGGCTAGAAAGTTAGTTATGAGCAATATAATGCTGGTTTAAGCAACTGCTTTGGTGATTAGTAATTAGTAAGTTGCTAAGGTGATATCTTCTAATAACTGAAAGTCCATGTTGGAATTAATAATATAGTAATAAGGACAGTTAACAACTGACCGCAAAGACGTGGCAACGAGCTGCGACAGGCACATACAAGACATACACATACAATACTTTCAGCTATTGGCCATGGCCTTCTTCAAAAAATAGGACATTCACACAATCACACGGGCACACAACACAGTCATACGACCGCACTTCGAAGTGCAGCAGTCGGAGGTGATGGCTATGACTGTGTTGTGTGCCTGTGTGATTGTGTGAATGTTCTATTTTTTGAAGAAGGCCATGGCCAATAGCTGAAAGTATTGTATTGTATGTCTTTTGTATGTGCCTGTTGCAGCTCGTTGCCACGTCTTTGCGGTCAGTTGTTAACTGTCCTTATTACTATATTATTAAGGTGATATCTTTATAGACAAAGTGCTTTCATTTAACTTTTTTCAGGTCACAGTTCCACAGCAATAGTCCAAACTATGATATCCCTCTTACTGCACCCGTTTCACCATTAAATACATCGTGTAATTGTTTTAAATTCCTCACCAGTCTTAATAGCACACCACTTTCCCCTTTCATCCCTTAGTACCAACAACATTTACAAGAAGACCATTGTTATTCATTCTTTCTTGTTAAACATATCTAGAGTTCATACAATATTTTAGAAAGGCATTCCAACACTCTAATTAAATAAAATGGAGAATGCAAACTACAATGATAACTGTCAATGCAGATTCCTAAGACATAGAGTACCTCATTATATCAAAAATATAGAGTAGGAGGAGAGGTACTGAATCTGAATTAAAATTTTTGCCATGGCCGGGATTCAAATTCAAGACCTTCTGCTTACTATGAAGACACTTATAAAACTTTTTTTTTTCTTTCCTTTTTTCTTTCCTTTCAGAAACCATATCTATTTTTGTAGCTAAATAATGGTGATTAAAGAATTACGAAGCTGTTGCTTCAGGGTTGAGAGCCACTGCAGAAGTATGTGTTGGCGACCTTGGTAAAGAGAGCCTTTCATTACAGTGCTCATTCCCTATAATAGTCATCTACGTCTACATGGGATACTCTGCAAATCGCATTTAAGTGCCTGGCAGAGGGTTCATCGAACCATCTTTCCTGAATCTCTCTGTTTGAGCTATGATTTCTCCTATTTTATTCTGATGATCTTTTCTACCTATGTAAGTGACAGTCAACAATATATTTTCGCATTCGGAGGAGAATGTTGGCAATTGAAGTTTCATAAGTAGCCCACACCACAGTGAAAAGCACCATTGTTGTAATGATTCCCAACCCAAATCCTGTATCATTTTCATAACACTGTCTCTCCTGTATCGTGACAATACAAAACGAGCTGCCCTTCTTTTGATTGTTTCAATGTCTTTCATCAAACCAACCTGATTAGGATTTCAAACTGGGCAGCAATACCCCAAAAAAGGATGGACAAGCATAGTGTATGCACTCTCTTTAGTAGTTCTAGTGGATCTTTTAAGGGTTTTGCCAATAAAATGCAGCCTCTGGTTAGCCTTTCCAATGACATTATCTACCTGTTCTTTTCAGTTTAAGTGTGAAGTAATAGTAATTCGCAGGTATTTTGTGGAGTTTACAACCATCACTTTTGATTGCTTTATCTTGTAAACAAATTTATCGGATTTCTTTTCATACTCATGTGGACGACTTCAAACTTCTCATTATTTAGAGTCAATTGCTAATTTTTACACCATAGTAATATCTTATTTAGATAGTTCTGCAGTTGGTTTTGATCTCCAGATGATTTTACTAGATGGTAAATGAAGGTGTCATCTGCAAACAAATTAAGTGAGCTGCTTAGATTTTCTCCCAAATTGTTTATGTAAAAAAGAAAGAACAGAAGACCAATAACACTACCCTGTGGAACGTTCGATCGGTGGAGACGACTGGAGTCCGTTCGGTCCCCACTACTGGCCAACAACAACGATACCCATCAATTGCAGCCTTCAGCTGTGCAACAGAGGTTAACACAGCCTAAAGCTGGGAGCAAAGTGTCACCAGCTCTGACTGCATCCGCACACAGCAGTCATAGTCCCTATTCATGATTACAGTGCCAAGAAAACAAAAACTATTAACACAATGCACTCAAACGGAGACTACACTGTTTGTTAAAATGCGAATTTTAATCTAATATGCACGAGAGCACAGTATACATTTACAAACTGAAACGAAAATGCGCAGACGAAAATCAAAATGCTATATGTCGCTTCTAATCAGAAGCTGGTTTCACTTACAGAAGGCGGCTTCTGCTACTTATTGGCCAGCGGTTAAACAGACACTCTATGGTTGGACAATTCCTACATCTTGTCCATCGTGACGTCATAGTTCATACAAAATCCTCTGCTGTAGTCGCAAGCAGAAGCTGCACACTCTAGGTGCCTTAATCCATTCTTCTTTAAAATATATGTAATTTCATCTCAGCGCAATTCCTTCAGCAACTAATCATGCTTGTAATTGTGATTCCTGCTCTTCCACTCACCAATACTACATGTAACAACCTCACACAGACCTATTGTCTATCTGTCAGTTACCAACAGACTCCTCATGAGTGCATCACCTGCCAAAGACATCCAACCATCTCAGCACCACTCGGCTGTCATGGCCTTATGGATAATGCGGCTGCACAGGCTGTATTAGAGCTCATCTCCCTCCATAACACAAATTTATGTTCTCCTATGTAATACATATCAATATCTTTGATATACTAATGAGACAAAATATGTCTTAGGAAATAGGATTATTGTTACATTTCATTCCATTCCACGATGGTGGTGGTGATGGCAGCTGGTGCAGCAACAGTGTTTGTTTGATATTTTTATCACCTAACACTGAGGTAGATGGCAGATTGTTCACATTAACATTCATTGCTGGAGTGCTATTCAGATATTGGAGAACCTCGGAAACATCAAGATAGAATTAAAGTTTGTATTGTGGAGGGAGACGTGCTTGAAGACAGTCCATGCAACTGCATTATCCATAAGGTCACGATAGCTGAAGGGTTAAAGCATATGCCCAGTAAGCAGAAGGTCCCGGGCTTGAACCCTGGCCATGGCACAAATTTTAATTCAGTGCCTCTCTTTCTATTCAACAATGATAACTGTCATCAATTTCTTGTACCACTATATTTCCAGTGAAAAGGGATCGAATAATTCTTGAAAACAGTAGTAACAGCTCAAGAAATTTTTTCAATGGTAAAAATAATTTATACTTAGTTATGCATATGAAAAATCAAAGTGGAATAAGAGTTAAGTGTCAGCATGCAGGCCATCTGGCTTATTGACAACTTTACTGAAACATTTGAAGGAATCATTATCTTAGAAACTATTCCTTATTTGTTTGTAAGATCCTTACGTACAGATCAAACATTGAAGCAAAATATATTTTCTGTAATTTTCAAGCAGAAAGGCATTTTTTAACACATAACTAGGCAGAGGGCACTACCATCACCAAATTTTGTAGAAATCTTCAGGACAACAGCATGTTATTACAAAAGACAAAGTTTAATGTACATATGGAGGATTTTACATACACATGACATTCATTTATGTCCAATTATGGTATACTGTTTCACTGCATGGTCAATAAACTTTCCAACGCCATGAGAATGTTCAATCAAATATTTAACATTTATTGCTACTCTCTCACTTCCTTCACCTGAATCACATACTCTATCCATAGCAGTTCCAGAATGATGATGTCATTGCCACTATTTAATATTTCTGTTGGAGCAAAATACAATTGTATTTTTAATATGGGATAGTCAATATGAAGAGAAAAACCAAAATATCTTAAATGTTTTGTTTGCTCTTTGATTAACATCAAAAGGAAGAAAAGCTTTATGACTGCTTTTCATATATGTACCCCCAATAAAGAAAAGTTTCTTTGTTTATTTCTAACCTAACTTTCTTTTAATTCCAAACCAATAACTTGTTTTCCAGCTTTGCCCCCATCATCAATTGCTTGCTCGTTAGTCAATGTAGAAGACTGTCACTCCTGATTCAATAATTATATCAACTGCATAGGTAACTTGGTGGTCAATTTGGTATTTATAAAACAACACCTTCCAATAGAGTCAAATCATGATGCATCAAATACCTGTCTATATTGAATGCCCAAAAAGTTCAGATTTTACTTGTATATATTGAAGTACAGTGGACATGTACTCTTTGTACCGAAGTCACCTCTATATATCGAAATTGTTTCTATGGTTCCTCTCTATATCAAAGTGCATGCAAACGAGGGACTCACAGTCCCTTCCCTACCTGTGTCAATCGGACAGTGAGATTAGCATCTGTGCTGTTTTAAATAAGTGTTTGTTTTAATTGAGTATGAGAATTAAGTGTAAGCCATGGGCTCTAAAAGTCCAACAACTGCTGAAAACCAGAAGTTAGGTGATGATGTAAAAGCAGGAGTGAAGAAAAAGAAAGACATAAATGCAGAGTTCCAGATTCTGGTAAGTACACTGTTGATAATGATCAAGGAAGAATACTGCATGATTACCACAGGTGAAAAGACAGATCAAAAATGACAACAAGTTAGTTTCTAAATTAAGAAGAGTGTTTAGTGCAGTGATTCCAGAAAACATGAACAATAATATGAACACTGGTAGATTTATCTGAAAGAAAAAACAGATTTTTTGCAGCAGTATTGGGATACATTTTATGAAAGGTGCTTAGAAAATTTCACGAAAAGATACGGTATTTTTTTTCCCTCCAAAAAAGTGAGTGGGAAAAATGTGAGTACAGATAACAGAATTTGTCATGAGTGGAAGTTATAATCACATATGATCCTAAATGACTGACCATATAATGTTTTTAATGCAGATGAAATTTGACATTTTTACTTATCTCTTCCACACTAAATTTTGACTTACCAAGGAAAAAATGTCACAGGGGCAAGCTACTTAAAGATCGTGTTATTGGCTGTTACAACAAATCTGAACAACACATTAAAACTCCATTCATTGTTGACAGGAAAACCTAAGAACCCATGATGTTTTCTCTATGTGAAATTTGTTCCCTGTTTAGTGTAATGTGAACAAGAAAGCATGAATTATTTTATAAGAGTTTTCCAACTGGTTAAAGACTTTTGATAGGAAAAGACTCGTAAAAATTGGAAAGTTGTCTTTTTGCAGACAATCGCAGTGTTCACGGTGCTACCCCTCTGTTAAAACATGGAACAGTACAATTTTCACCAATTAACATGAAACTGAAATTGCAACCCTTAGATCAAGGAATAATCAAGAACGCCAAAGAGAACTACAGATATGAAATTCCCCAAATTATGATCTGGTATATTGCTACGACAACTGTACAAATACCAACAGTTTAGGCACTATGAGAATGCTGGATTATACATGGAGAAACATGAAGGAACAAACAATCGTTAATTTTTCTGAAGATGTGGATTATCAATAACAGATGAAAATGGGCAGCTGATGAGTTTTATGCAATACTTAAGCATGTAAAATCTTAGTTTGATTCTGACACTGGTTTATGGGAATTCTTATTTAAGTTATAACTTTATACTTGAAACTTCCTGGCAGATTAAAATTGTGTGCCGGAACCGGGACTCGAACCTGGGACCTTTGCCTTTCGCAGGCAAGGGCACTACCGACTGTGCTATCCTGACACGACTCACTATGATGCCTCACAACTTTACTTCCGCCAGTACCTCGCCTCCTACTTTCCAAACTTCACAGAAGCTCTCCTGCGAACCATGCAAGACTAGCACTCCTGGAAGAAAGGATATGGTGTAGACATGGCTTAGCCACAGCCTAAGGGATGTTTCCAGAATGAAACTTTCATTCTGCAGCGGAGTGTGCGCTGTTATGAAACTTCCTGGCAGATTAAAATTGTGTGCCGGAACCGGGACTCGAACCTGGGACCTTTGCCTTTTGCGGGCAAGCGCACAACCGACTGTGCTATCCCGACACGACTCACGATGCCGCCTCACAACTTTACTTCCGCCAGTACGTTGCCTCCTACTTTCCAAACTTCACAGAAGCTCTCCTGCGAACCATGCAAGACTAGCACTCCTGAACGAAAGGATATGGTGGAGACATGGCTTAGCCACAGCCTAAGGGATGTTTCCAGAATGAAAACTTTCACTCTGCAGTGGAGTGTGCGCTGTTATGAAACTTCCTGGCAGATTAAAATTTTAAGAGTGGGATCTCAGCCATTGTAATTACATACAATGAATGGTATCATAATTGATCGGAAGTTTAAGGAAATCTAAAGGATTACTTTTAAAGTCAACAATATCTGGAAAGTGCGGCAGTCGGAGGTGATGGTTCTATGACTGTGTTGTGTGCCTGTGTGATTGCATGAGTGTTCTATTTTCTGAAGAAGGCCATGGCCGATTGCTATATGTGTTGTATGTGTGTGTCTTTTGTATGTGCCTGTCGCAGCTCGTCGCCATGTCTTTGCGGTGAGTTCTAAACTGTCCTCACTATATTATTAAAGGACCTGCAAGGATAGTTATAAAGAGGATATAATTGTGATTGAAGAAACAGAGAGTAGACTGTAAGAAAGAAAGAGACAGTAGTAATGTAGAAGAAAAAGAATGGGAATGGCAAAAGAAGGCATCTAAAATGGAGAGAAAGGGATTAAGGCAGTGGCAGTGGGAGGCAGAGACAGAAGAAAGTGCTAATGGGTGGAAAACCATGGGAGACATATCTAGACGGTGACATTGAAAGGGGGATATATATGACACCTTCTTCATGATAAGAGAGTGGGTAAAAGGATTTAGCATGTTCTGTGTTAAAAGAGGGCAGATATTTTTGCATGCCAAAATTTTTGGTGGGGAAGATTGAATGAGAACTGAATAGCTGGTTCCCCACTTTTCTGGCAGTGTTATTTACACAGGGACATATTTGCATTTTTGTGTGCTCCAACAGAAGCAGTTTTCAGATGGTTATTTTATACCTGTTCTCAGAAAACAACATCTCCTCCAAATGCTGATTTGCCATATTTCCTCAGCTTAATCAACACTTTTATTCATGACCTCAGTCTAATGCAGTATCTGTGTTTAAAATGGCTAGTATATGTCAGACAGTAACCAATTATCTCTGTCTGAGACAGATGTAAAATGAAAGCAATATATTGGTGTTAAATAAAAGCTTCCAATAGTCACAGTTTCTTACTGATTTATGTACAGCAGATTTAGTGGCCTAGAAGTTCATCTTCAGATACTACTCTGGCAGAGTCAACTATTAAATCACATTTCAACCCCTTTTTTTTTTTTTTTTTTTTTTTTTTTTTTTTTAAGTATGTATTTGATATTTTCATATTATTTTAAAAATAGATTTGAAGATATTTAAAAGCAAAGCTAAAAGTATGTAACTAGATTCCATTTTGTGTGCCAGCCCACCACAGAATTATAATGAAATAACAGGTTTTTGCTTGGTAGGCGATGTGAGATGTTTCTTTTATTTAGCTTTAAAACATATCGATTTCGTCCCTATGATGGGACATCATCAGTGCAGAATTGCAAGTCATGATGACCTATGTGCTCTGCTTAAAACATTTAAAGGTCTTGCCGGTACAAGTCACAACAATAAAATCTTGTGGAAATAAGGGATTTTATTGTTGTGACTTGTACCGGCAAGACCTTTAAATGTTTTAAGCAGAGCACATAGGTCATCATGACTTGCAATTCTGCACTGATGATGTCCCATCATAGGGACGAAATCGATATGTTTTAAAGCTAAATAAAAGAAACATCTCACATCGCCTACCAAGCGAAAACCTGTTATTTCATTATAAAGCTAAAAGTACATTTAAGTCATTGTAATACTGTTACAAAGAGGTACTACTTTTCATCATGTTTTGTGTTTACTTAACTACCTCTGTGAAGTTGCTAACACATAGTGCAAGTATTACACTCAGTGTTACAATTAAGACCTCATGCAGATAAATCAATTTTTGGTGTTCCAAAGTACACTATTGAAATTGTTCCTCTTACTGTTTCCTGTATGCCCTTGAGTGTATTTGGCTTAGTTGTTGATAATTTAACAAAATATTTCTGAAGACATGTCCACATGGTCATTAAAACCTAACACTTTGAGCAATGCAGTACATTGTTTCTGCCACTATTTCCTTTTTCGTACAGACAGAGTAAGCAAACAAAGTGTACCCTACAGCAAACAAAAGAGAGGACTCCAAAGGCCATCGTACTGTCACACAGATCCCTGTTTGAGGTTCTCCACTAAAACTGGCAGGTACATGCTCACTGAAACCGATGCAAGGACCAAATGTGTATGTGTTGTGTAACTTCAGAAACTTCTCAATTTGATAGCAGATGGATTCATTATACTCCACATCTAACTTGGTGTCCCGTCAACAGCATGTTATGTTTAGTGAACATATTTTTCATTCTTTTCTGAAATTTGCACGTGGAATCATGCTTATTATCTGTATTTTTTCAAAGAATATTTGTAATGATTTTCTGTGTTTCTCTTCATACATTACTATAATGGAGTTTCCCTTGTGATTTTGTGTTATTAGCAGATTAATAAAAATATCAGTACTGTGGATGACATCAATTGTCAAACATGTGACAATTTACAATATATTTTGGGACTATTATTATGTTATCAAGTGCTACAGCATGACATGAATTATTAGTCATCAGTGTGCCCCTTTGTATACTTTACAATTAACTGATTTGGTTTCTTTGTTTTAGAGAGCTTGATTTGGGATAAGGTAGACCTGAAATATTTTGGCATGAGTGATCACATATTTTTGTAAATATTCACATTACTGATTCAAGATAAAGTTATATGATGGTGTTGACAGACAATAAAAAATGTATTTACTGAGTGAAGAAGCACTTATTTATTATTCATTGTCAAATAGTTGCAGTTGTAACCATTTTCATCATGTATAAGATGAAGTGATAGCTATATCTTCAGGTTGACACTGCATGGAAAATATGTTCCCACTTTGTTTCTCACTGCCTGCATGGATATCCACATGCATAGATTAAATTAGAATGCAAAGTATAGGGTCAATATTACTAGCTACTATGTGCATTTATTGTATGCTACAGCACACAGTCTCCACTTCCACAGTGGCACTCACTTTGCAATAATAAAAACAGTATAGTAACTAAGGTATATTATAGAGGATGTTCCACAGTATTGGTGCAGAAAATCCTGTATCAAGTATTTTTTATAACAATGTAATCTACAAAGCTTCAATAAAAGATTTCATTCATACAACAAAAATATTTTTCACATGCTACCTCACAATCTTCCTCCAACATTGTAGAATAACTTCAGCATGCAAATATTAAACAGGTGACAAAATTTGTATTATCCTTTTCGTGGTGCATCGCAACAGCCAAGTGTAGTTTGGTAACTATCCTTGTCACATTTTTTGACAAAAACTTCTGATAAATATTTTTGTCTTTGATTTACTTTTTACCAACCACAGGGTAGAAAAAACCAAAGATGACCATGGTTTAATGACATATTTATGATGAGGTCAGATATAGCCAAAGGGAGATTTGAATAAATGGAGAATGAAACCATCTCGACATTTCCCTTAAACCGTTTAAGGAAACCATGGGAAATCCAAATATGGGTGGCTGTACAATTATTGCCTGCAGTCTTCTCAAATTTGAGTTCAAGTTCACATTCCATCCTATTATGACATATTCAGAAACAGTGGGTAAATAATTCAAATGAGTGAACAGTGTCCATTGCAATTTCTAATGGTATATTATAATGTCCAACTATGTGTTTACACTGTTAGTGCATCACCAGTCTCATGCTAAGTAAACCAATAGATGGGCAAAATAAATAATTACAAATTGCAACAGAGACTGCTCACTTATGAGTTCAATGAATTGCAATTTTGTCACTTCACTCAGTGTGTGACCATACTGTTGTTTACAACAATCAATTGTTACCCTGCCTCAAGTGCAACCCACCCAACAAAGATAATTACTTGCAATACCAACAGTATAAATCACTGCTTTTCTTTGTAATAGTTCTCAAATAAGGCAGTTACGGATTCTTTCTCAATATCATTAGAAACATTATGCTTCTCAAATTACTTTCAAAGATGGTAGTACACATATTTCCAAGCATTTTTCCTAGTGTAACACAATATCAAACTTTTTTTCTGAATCAACAGTTGGCCTAGCATCACTACAGTTTCTCAACTTCTCTCCTACCACCTTTTCAGCCATATTAAGGTCATAATGTGACAAGTTCCATTTCCAGTCACTGTTCCTTTTTAATCATTTTCCCCGCCATTTATGCTGTTCTGAAGCAATTTTTACATCTCTTTGACCATCTGACAAATTTGTCTTGATTATATAAGACTTTAAAGCATTGTAAATTCACAAAGAAATGTCTATATAAAACATTTTATAAAAAGCCCAGAAGCTACCCTTTTAGTTTCCTAAACCAATGAGCCTAATAAGCATGCTCTTCACAAAATATCAATGGGCATGAACTCCATTGCTTGGTTTCTGCAATTAAATGCTGACATACAATGTTAGAAGGGGGAAAAAAAGGTAAGCAGCAAAACTTACTCTTACAATTACAAGTAAGTGGTATATTTACTATCAAATCAAGTACCTTGTCCTTTATTTTTTCTTCCTTTTCCTTCAGCTCCTTCACAGGGCGTGCCGGTTCCATATCAGGGTAGTGATCGGGTGGGTGTGACATTGTATGGCGTTTGTTGGCATCACTGGCATTCTCTGCCTGTAATCTTCCTGGCCCCGACAGAGCTGTATTTTGTAAGAAGAAAAAAGGCAATCTTTTTTCAATTTCAGTTATTAAAGTTAAAATATCATTTGCTATCAAGATAAATTTCCAGAGATAAGACGATGGCTGAATCATAAAAAAAAAAAGACACCAAAATCTGAGGTAATCTTATACAACGGTACAAAAACAAATTATATTGGAATTTAGTCTGAAATTTACACCATGAAGGAAAGATTTACAAAAACAAAGGTTTGCATAATTTTTTTTAAAAAATATTCACTTTACGAGCATTTTGTGTGTTTATGAAATGATTGTATCAACCTGTTGTTGATTTAAATTTTTTGCCTTGTTCTGGATTACTGCAGGCCCACTTCAGTGCATACACCTTAATCATATATCTTGTCACAACATTACAATTCTGTCTCTGTTCTTGTACCCATTCTGCATTGTAATTGTATCTTCTCCCGCAAGCTATTCTTCTTCTCATAGAATACTTCTTCATTGGAATTTTTTAAATAATATCCTCATTCTTTCTCCAGTCTCCTACAATCTTCTCAGTTACATCGAAAGCCCTTGCTGCAGCACAGTTGTTGATTTCTTTAGCCTGTTTAACAACTTTTAACTTTAAGCTTACTTCATATTGCCTTCTTTTCATTGGTTCCACTGGCATACACTTCACAAATTTCACTCTGGATTACACTCACAGTATTGATTGCTTCAACACATGACATGACCTACAACAAAACTAGTTCACTAGTGGAAGTGAGACAGAGAATGATGATGGGGTTTCCCCTTAAAATGCGTGTGCATTCCAATCACAGTCTTTGGGAGGTTACAGATGACTCAAGTTTCACATGAAGATCATTGTAATGTTTTCACACTGTAACAGTAAGGCTACGCATGATTTATTGATTGACCGATGACAGCTCGGACAATGATGTTAATTGGAAGTAGATGCATAGCCATTCGAAAAATCGGTAGACAGAGCAATTTGTAGCAAGACAATATTATCGTCCGAGTGGAATCTGCCAATTGAAAAATCATTCAAGTGCACCTAGCCTTAGTTTCACAAGTACAATAACTTGGGGATAGTTTTACAGGGCAGATTTATGCTTAAACTATAAAATTTTGATGAAAATTTGTACCTCATCTTATCTGAGGGTTATCTTATCTGTGGAAATATATGGTAGCAACATAAACACTTATTCTGCTGAGAATTGTCTTACTGATCATGCAGCACAGTATATGATGTAGCTCCCCACAGTAATCCAAAACAGTCCTTCAAACTACTGATCAATAAACATGACTTTCGAAAGAAGTTTGTAGTTAAAGTAGAGTAGTCAAACTTTTCTGGTGTGTGCATAGATGAAAAATGTAATTGGAAGCAGCACATTGATGTACTGTTGAAACACACCACCCCATTTTCAATCGTTATACATCACGATATTTTATTTGGTTATCAAGAACACTGATGGACCTCACATTAAATATTAGCTTTCTAGCTTGTTTAGTTTGAGATATGTGGCCATAGACTTGGTGTTTTAAATTTAAATTCAGCAACGTCAAGGCTGCACATTTTAAGCCCTTCACAACTATTGTGATGAGGGCTAAAAAGAAAAGACAAATGAAAGGAAATTGATTAAAAGAAATTTTCTTTACTGCTGGAACTTCAGGGTTGTGTATTCAAAATATCCTACTTTTTCGTCCTTTTTCTTTCTTTGCGTGACTTTGGTGCTCCAGAACTAAAGTAAATATTTAGTAAAGTAAAAACTTAATGTCTCTTGTGAAGAATAATTTATCATCTCTGAAGAGAATTTCCATCAGTAATTGAGCACTACAAATTATCAAAGAGATGAATGTAAGAAAGGTGGTAAGTAGAAGCTAGAGATAAACCAGATAAACCATGGCAACTTCATGTTTCACCATATCACACAGTTTGAATGTGCTAGCTCATTTTAATTTCTTTTGTATAATCTATGTTTCAAAATATAATACAATTGCATAGATAAAAAAATCTACTTACCAAGCAGCAGTGGAGGAAACACATACAGAAATACACTAGCTTTCAGAGTCAATGGCTCCCTTTCCTGGCAGACGAACTGTAGGGAAACGGGGTAGGAAAGAAAAGGATACAGGATAGGCAAGGACCTCAATCAGTTATGTTCCTTCATCCTTTTTTCTCTCTTTTCAATCCTTCTGCGAGAAGACAAATCATTGGTCCAAAAGCTTGAGTATTTCCATTATCTTTTATATGCATTTTCTCCTCTCACTACTTGCTGAACAGATTATTCATCTATCCAATTGCATAATTAACCAAATAAGTAGTAAATAAAACAACACACACATACATATTCCAATCCAAAACTGTGCTCTTTAAGTAACATTATGAAACAATACATTTGCATAAGAAATGTGAACAAGCAATTAAATTTGTACCTGAGACATAGTACAACTGCCATTAAAATAAATTGTTTAAGCGACGATATTGTCACTGAGTAGATATTTTCTCTTTTCATGGCTTAATGTAGGTGGAAAGACAATATTTATTTCATTCTCTGCTTACCATCCATACTTCGTGAGGTGAGAGCTCGACCACTCAGGCTGCGTTCAAATCGTGGAGCAGGCCTTTCTATAAGTGCCTTTTTAGTTTCGTAATGTGTACGGCCAGAGTAACGGAATTTAGATCCAAAACGTGGAAACAAGCCTGATTTTTGTGTTGGTTCAGGTGTCATAAGTCTGCAAGTCAAGATTTTGACAAAAATTAATGTCACCAACATAATAAGATATTCTAATACATATTTGTATTTACTGCAACAAAAGGATTTTAGCATCTCATAACTATTAAATGCTGCCACTTCAGTTACTCCCATGTTTCTTCCTAATGTGAATAATTTTGTTCTAATATACAAAAATTATCTGCTGGACAGGCATGCATAAAACATTTTTTTACTATTTTGTCAAAAATTGACATTCAGGGAGCATGACTGTATCCAAAATACAGGTTGACTCTTGCAAGGAAGGAAATCTCATCCAGGCATTACCAATAATGCTACTTATTTAAAGAAGAGTATTGTTATTGATTTTTAACCTCAAGGTTCATTATCAGGCAGCTATTCGTGTCCAAACACATTAGTTATTATTTACATACACTACATAACATTACATACATTATTTACATACATTACGTAGTTATTGTTTATATATTGATTCTAGCCCCTTTATGCCAAAATATTCTTGGGATGATTGAAATGACCTATTTAAACATAACTAGCACTATTAAAAATGTAACACACTATAAACAGATTTTCACATAGAGTTGTTGATTTTTTATGTAATTAAACACTAACAACTCAATTGTGAAGATCTGTATACAGTATGTTACATCGCCATTAGCCTAGTTACATTCAAACAGGTCATTTCAATCATCTTTTGTGCACTGTAAGACACCATTATCCCAAGATTATTTCACCACAAGGGACTAGATTCCAAAAGTAAAAAAAGTGAAACCCCTATTTTACATTTTCATGCAGTACATACTTAAAACACAAACTGAGGAAAACACAGAATCGAGAAAAAATATTAAAACTCCCAAAATACGAGCAAAAGCAAATGTAATTGGCATGTGTAAATAATTAAAATCATAATCCTCTCAATAGACCTACACTGTATATGATATATGTAAGCAAAGGAAATTAAATGAACAATAGGTAAGCTTAGAATAACACCAGCAATGTACTTATGTGTGTGGCGCTAGAATGAGGGGAATCAAGCAATGCGAGTCGGCTGTTGTTCCATAAATTGAAAAAGACAACAGAAAACACATTCCCCGATATGAAGAAAAGTGAGATGAAATATGACATTTTGACTGTGCACGAGAAAAACAATCTCCAGGTCAAAAAATCCAAGTTTCAAATGATTAGTTTTTAATTAAATCATGGTGCTAGGTATATGGATGGGTGAATGTAAATGGATCAGTTTGTATTGTAAAAAGTAATAACAATTCACTTCACTTAATTGAATTAATTTAATGAAATGGCCTGCCGTAAGTACATAACAATATGACACACAACCTCAAATATGCTCTTCTAAACACACCAAACCAAACAATCGCTTCAATTTTGGCCCTATAAATTCATTATATCTTATCTCTCCTCTCATTGGTTATGTGAAATTTACATACCATTGCCTAAGTGAATTGTTACGCGTTGCCAACCTATGAGCAATAAGAAAATGCTGCTGAGGCTGCCACTAGCTCTGGGAAGCTTTTGCATACCTACATTGCAATGTTTATAAAATAATTGTGGTATTATCATCTGTCTTTAGAAATGACATGTATGTGACAGCAAGGAAAAACACGTGAAAAATTGAAATTGGTGTCTGGTTGCCACTAGCTCTGGGAAGCTTTTGCATACCTACATTGCAATGTTTATAAAATAATTGTGATATTATCATCTGTCTTTAGAAATCACATGTATGTGACAGCAAGGAAAAACACGTGAAAAATTGAAATTGGTGTCTGGTTGCTAGGTAATCAAGCTATTTTCCGACATGCTACAACCACAAATTATTTGTCAAAATTCCTTTTTTTAGACATCTTTCCATTCACTGAATGCTTGTAAATGATCAAATGGCAAGTTTTGTTGTGTGATCTTGCTTGAACCAAGTCACAAGAACCGATGCAAGTGATGACGACTTTATCAATTTTCTATTTTTAGAAGAAGAAAATTTTTAAACATTAGAAGTTCTTGTCAATGTCTTCACGTTTCTTCACAAGAATATTTACAGATACCACTAAAATTTCAAGAGATGTAGCCAACTGTGCACGAGTCCCCTGTATTACTATCAACTTGTTTTAGTAGGCTATTATGCATATTTTCTTCTAGCGGAAACACTTGACATTTTTGTTTAAATTATTGTTCATGTCTGAAACAAGATTTTTCACTTGGACAATGCACAAAAGCATATAATAATTCTATATACAACACTGAACTTTCAATAATCCATATTCTGTTCTTCACTATCTGTGGATTGAAACTTCCTGGCAGATTAAAATTGTGTGCCGGAACTGGGACTCGAACCTGGGACCTTTGCCATTCGCAGGCAAGCGCACTACCGACTGTGCTATCCCAACACGACTCACGATGCCGCCTCACAACTTTACTTCTGCCAGTATCTCACCTCCTACTTTCCAAACTTCACAGAAGCTCTCCTGCGAACCATGCACGACTAGCACTCCTGGAAGAAAGGATATGGTGGAGACATGACTTAGCCACAGCCTAAGGGATGTTTCCAGAAAGAAACTTCCACTCTGCAGTGGAGTGTGCACTGATATGAAACTTCCTGGCAGATTAAAATTGTGTGCCGGAACCGGGACTCTAACCTGGGACCTTTGCCTTTCGCGGGCAAGTGCACTACCGACTGTGCTATCTCGACATGACTCACGATGCCGCCTCACAACTGTGGATTGTTTGTATCAGAGTAGTTTTTTTATGATTTTGGAATTTTAAAAAATTTTATCTACTGGGAAAAAATGAACAACAATACTGCACATTGTAGTTTCCTGTTGCAAAAAAGCAAGATGCAAATAAAAGACCACTGTACTACTGTATCAAAGGTTCATCAAAGTTATGCAACTCCCTCGTTAATAGATAACACCTGTTGCATTGTAATTGCAAGTGTTTCTGTTTAGCAGATTAGAAACTGTAGTAACAAGATAATGTCTGTTTTAATGTGAGTGGCGTCTTTACGTTTATGCAGATCCTATTAAGTTTTACTGTTTAATCAATAATAAGTCCATAGCTCATTTTGTAACCCGACTATCTCACTGACTAGTTATTGCCAGTTCCACTTGCTGGCATACTGAAATAAAGCAAACGATGCAACTGAATCAAGCGTGATGTTTAGAAAGCTTACTGCTGTACCCCTCTGTATGCATGTGCGAGTTATCTCTGTGTATATAGTATGCATACGCTGAAACTCCAGATTTAAAAACTGCATATGCTAACTTCCCGTTCTACTGCTAGATAACAGTCACGCAGTGAGGAGGGTAGGTTGGGGGGGGGGGGGGGTTGAAATCAATAATGATGCTATTTTTTTAATAAAAATTATTAGTAGTACTGTCTGGTTGCTTCTTTCCTTTCTTACAAGAATATATCTGTATTTCTCATTTTACCTTTTCTTTCACAGATATTTCATTTGAATTTTTTTCAGTATTATGGTAGTGCCATATTTCAAAATGAGATTAAGACTCTAGTTTCTGCATTTTTTCCATTCACAAAAAGACCAAAATTATAGTCAAGTGCAGTAAAAATGAAACCTTTTTATGTATCAACCGAATATCCTGCAAAAAAAGTCACATTTAATTGAAGACAACACGAGAATTTGCTAAACTAGTTTTCTTTGTGTGTAAAACACTGCCAATAACAAAACCATTACTATTCACAATACCTGGAGATGAGTTTCTACTCCAACAATCCTTCACACGGCTTATGATTCATTACGGAAAATTTTAAAACCTTCAGAAAAGCTCTAGAATGGTCAATATGGATACATGATGTATATGTGGACAGAAAAAAATCCTATATTTCCTTGTTTAAAATACAGTTGATACCAGGTGAAAATATATATTTATTTTTCTTCCCACAATGTCATGAGTACTTTCCCTTGGAGCTGAAAGTAAAGGTTTTATGCATGGGTGTAAAACTTCAAAGAACTAAAATAAATATGGAAAGCTATCCTTGAAGCTTTGTCTTTTTTGTGTTTTATTCATTAAGATAATATATTAAACCTGCAAACTACCACCTTACCCTCCCCTTCTCTGCCTACACTTTAGCCTTACACATGTCTTACATTCTGCCACACACTCCCGTCTCCCCTTCCCTTCCTCCCTCTCTGTCAGACAGCACTCGCGTATTCCCCCATCCCCACTGTGCATCCTTTTCATCTCTTCCTGTTTCCCTCTTCATGCTGCCTTTTCACCCCCATCACTTGTTGCTTTTGCCTCAGGCGTGCTGTGTCTGTCAACTGGCCACAGCAGCAAGAGACTATGGTCATGTTTGTGTGTGTATGTGTGTGAGTTTTTCTCTGTGTCTGACCAAGGCCATAACAGCCAAAAGCTATTTAAAGTTGTAATCTGTTATATGTGCCTTTCTGCGGCTCTTCGAGACATCTCTATGGTGAGTAGCAACCTATCCTTCTCATTAATATAGCACCAGTAGTAGGTGAGTTTTGTTATTTGTATGGCAAAAATGACTACTGATGGCCGAAGTAATGGAGAATGGTTAGGGAAGAAATGCATTCCTGAAGAAGCAAAATTTGTCAACTCAAAATATTAAAGTTAGGAAGTTCTTTCTGAAAACTTCTGTCTGGAGTGTAGCATTGTATGGGAATGAAAGGTGGACAATAAGGAGATCAAACAGAAAGATGATAAAAGCATTTCAAATTTAGTGTTACAGACGAATGCTAAAGATTATATCGGTAGATCGTGTAACTAATGAGGATGTGATGAACAAAATTGGGTAGAAAAGAAATTTCTGGCTTATCTTGACTACGAGAAGAGATCAAGTGGTGGGACACATCAAGGAATTGTCAATTTAACATTGGAGATAAGTGTGTGGGGTGAAAATCGCAGAGGGTGACAGAGATGAATATAGTAAGCAACTTCAAAAGGATGTATATTGCGTTTCTTATTCAGTGATGACGAGGCTTGCATAGGACAGGGTAGTGTAGAGAACTACATCAAACCTCCCAGTCTCAAGAGTGAAGACCACAACAACAAAAAATTAAAACAATGAAAATTTTTCAGAATAGGGTATTTAACTGCTTTCTGTAAAATGTTTTAAATTGTTAATTATGTCATATTATGCTCCGAACATGCTTTTTTACCTCATGATTTTCAGTACTTTAAACAAAAAAAATGAAATGAAATTCAAATAATTTGAAAGTCCGCTAAAATGCTACATTTGAGTCACGTGATGCCTTTGAAGTCACAAACCATGATTCAGCTGCTGCTCTCGTTAAAGATACACAAATAGTGTTGTATTGTTTATGGATCCACGTCCACAAAATGACCTACAAATATTGCGTAGTTCCACACTGTAGCAATAAATCTATAAAGAAAACAGAAAATTGTTTTTGCAAGATGAGCAAAATGTGGTTGACACTTGCTCGAAGAGATCCAAATGAAATAGTGGCCACTTCATGTGTTTATTTTTCTGAGGATCATTTTGATGTCAGTAAACACTTAACGTTATTCCATTACTTCACGGTTAAATAACATTCCCTTCTAATGCAATGGTGTAAAGTAGTACTATGTACTGGTTAATGAGCTGATGTTTACATTTGTGAAATAAAATGTTCAATGTTCAAATGTTTGTTAAGCTTAAGGGACTTAACTACGGGGTCATCAGTCCCTAAACTTACAAACTACTTATGAACTACCTACAACTAAGGACAGCACAAATATCCATGCCCGAGGGGGGATTCGAACCCCCGACCGTAGTGGCCGTGCAGACCGTGACTGAAGTGCCTCAGTCCCCTCGGCCACCGCGGCCGGCGTGTGAAATAAAACTTCGTAATGTTACACGCCTACGATTTATGTGTAATTAAAGCCATTCCCTAATATATTTGGTGAAATAACAACATGAATATTGTTTCAGCCCACTATAAAGTATATCAATGATTATTTATCTCCAGTAAGTGCACTTTTATCGCCAGTAGATCTTATTCAAACAACCATTTCAATAATGGGTAATTGTTTTGTACATCGACAACACCCTTCTGCTTATTTTACTATAACATACCATATCATAAAATATGTATATGGGAGATGTCTTTAATCGACCGATTCATTTAGCATTTGAACTTTCATAATATGCAAGTGTAAATACAATTAAAAGTGTTACCCAAAAATTCATTTGTTTAGAGATATTGTATAAATATACACATAAGGCATTTTGCTGTATTTTACAGGTTTTGATGTTACATTGTGCTACCAGTACTGAAGTAGTTAAAAATGAAATTACTCCCGTAACTGTGTGCTTTACTGGGTTAAATTTTACCAACCATCCCCGTGGCCTCCTGTGACAATATTGGCAACAGATGCTGAATAGCAAGAATCATGTGACATCTCCATCAGCCTATAGTGTGACAAAGGAAATGTTTTGTCATAAAACCTTGGCTTTGTGAGAGCAATTACTTTTACTGACTGGACAAGGGAACATATAAGAACCTGTCAACCTTAGAGCAAGAACAGCATTATTTATTTACTTCATGGTCTGTACGATATACTAATCGAGTCATTCTATGTGGTTTCTATTGTGTTAATGATTTTTGCCAACATAATCACTCGAGGCCGCCTGGATAGAAAGTAAAATTTTACCCTTTACTGCATAGTATGGCAACTTCACAGTAATTCTGCTAACACCAACAAGTAGGGTACTTTTTCCAATGGCATAAAATATCTCTAGCATTAATTAGCTTTAAAATGTAGGTACGCATTACTTACAATGGGGTTTTCACTTTTCTTATGTCTGGCACATAAAAATTTGGATTGTTTTTGAAGAATGAAGATACCACAAATGTATCAACTTCAGGGAGGTTTCCCCCACCAGCCTTCACATAATTCGTTTCAATTGTGGCACAAAAGCTGTAAATGCGCTTGCATCACGAAAAAACTTAACTTTGCACTGAGAAATTAAATAAAACACTAACAACGATACAGCTCCGTCATCTAGTTGCTGCATCCTAGTTGTCTGTGACTCCACCAGTACTTCAGCCAATAACAGAGAGTTTTCAATTATGTGATCTAATCGTGGAATTTAATGATTTTTAAGCTTTAATGACATAAAAATAACAGATGTTTTGTAAAAATAATCAGCAAAAATGCTATCTGAATTACAACAATTCGAACCATATTTTTAACACAGGAAAAGACCCGATTCTAACAAATCCCCAAATGAAAAAATTCTTTTTTACCTGGAATTCTTGGTTTCTTGGAGCATATTAGCCCTGATGAATGGATGTTTGAGAATAATCAACAAGAAGATTGGGAACCCATACTAAAGCAATTAAAAAGCCAAAAGGTTTATCTCTTATAGTTCAAAGTGCATCTGTTCAAAAAAGGAGAGCTTTCATCAATTCAAAGAAGTTTGAACACCACACTGCTTTAACAAGCATGGCCCATTGGATGTGGTATACTGTTACTTTCCCCTCAGCCTTGAACTAATTACCCAGCCAGTTATAGGGGTCTATGGTTTATTGTGGATTCAGAATTGTGGTGCAACTTGGTATTTTTCACATAAGCAAACAATGAGAGTGGGTAAAGGAAGAGATGAGTAACAGATAAAATTTCCGGAACTTAACAGTGATCAACCCTTCATATCAGTGAGTCACTCTTACACTGTACTGTGCTTTCAAAACTAGATTTCTTATTGCAACACTGTCCTGGCACAATTTTACAGCAGAATAATGACAGGCTTGTTGCTTAGACTGTGCACGAACAGCATGGTCTTCAAATTCACCTTATATCTTCCTCAAATTCAGAGTGCAGTGGTCAGATTATGGTTGTGTGCTTGTCTAGTGTGATTGTGTGTGAATGGTGTCTATTTTCTGATGAATGCTAATGGCTCAAGGCTGAAGTTCTGTGTGTATGAGTTGTTGTTGTTTTTTTCTACCTGTCACAGCGAAACATGTCTTTGTGGTGAGTTGTATACTGTTCTCATTACACTGTTGAATTCCAACCTTGGTTTTCCATTATTGAAAATATAATTGAGTACATTTAAGATCATTAGTAACCCATTTGTAATAAATATTTATCCCAAATTTCTTACACTTTTTTCTGAAGATTCAAGAATTCACATGCAAAGGTGAGCTGAAAAATCAAAGGGAATTTTACATTGAAAGACAAAGTCAACTAACGCAAGCTATTACAGTGATCAATGACATTTAACATGCAATACACTTGACTTTTCATAATTTGGGCTACAGTTGTTTTATTTTGTAGAAAAGACATGTAATTACTTTAAGGACACATTTTCTTAGACTAATATTACAATTTACAAATAACCATCAAAAGCTTGCAACAAATAAATTCAACAGTTATATTTATCTTATTAAAATAAATACCTAAAAAATGTGTGATGTTCCACAGAAACTTTCCACAGCTTTTTAGCAGCTCGATGGTTGGCCAACTTGAAGCCAATGGTTGATTCATACTGTTCAAATTCACCAGGACGGATCTTTATGTAGAAATTGTGCCTCTTATATGAAATTTTCAGGATCTTTGGCCATGCAAACCGGTTAATGCGTAACCTGTGAAATGGATCAAAAGAAAACTTCTTAATTTGTATCACTCTTGGGGCAGCTCCAGTTTTTCACTGATGCTCCTTCTAAAGAAAACCTTTAAACAACACCCACATCCTAGTGACGGACTAATGAAATAATATTAAATCATTATTATAAAACAACACAGAGTAATATGAGTTACAGGCCAAAATGCCTAATTAATTTTATAGCTACAGTAGAACCTCGTTTTTACGCTTTTCAAGGGACTTAAGTAAAATGGTGTAAAATGTAAAATGCAGGAAATAATGTTTAAATGGTAAAAAATGCTTACTGCATGAGCCTTGCATTTTCGTAGTTTATTTGTGATATATGTACATAATAGGCATCTAAATACTCACCAGGAAGTTTATTATACAATAAAGGATATCCAAATTTTTACTATTTTAAGCGCCAGGCAAAACATAATTTTATGGGAAGTAGAATTTTTTTACGTAATTTCATTCATTATAATCGAGGATGCCGCTATTTTAAGCGCCAGGCAGAACTGGTAATTTTATGGGAAGTAGAAATTTGACATAATTCCATTCATCATAATCAAGGACGCCGCTATTTTAAGGGCCAGGCAAAACTGGTAATCTTATGGAAAGTAGAAATTTCGACGTAATTTCATTCATTATAATAGAGGACCCCGCTATTTTAAGCGCCAAACAGAATTGCTAATTTTATGGGAAGTAGAAATTTTTGACGTAATTTCATTCATTATAATCGAAGACGTCACTGCTGGGCTATGTAACACATCTTCAAAATTACTGCCTTTTACCGGCATTACGTAATTATTTACGTAGTAAAACTCAAAGTTCCATTATTTTTGTATTTTTAGATGTTTCACACGATGATATTAGAGAATTTATTCGCGTTTTCGAGTACAAACATATGCATAACTATTTTTGTGACGTTTGCATAGGATCGGCACCTCTCACTATCATCGCTTTTTTGAGGCTGTGGGTATTATGATACCCAACTTTGACAGATATCGTTCTTTATTAATCAGAAATATGTATCACAAAAACAATGCAACTCTTTATTCTCATGCCAACAAAGCAACTGGTTCTGATTGTTTGAGTAGACGCCAGCCGCTCTGGCAAAGAAGCTAGCGGAAAGAGGAACTATACCAGCACAAATCAGCGTTATTCTCACGCCAAGTGCTCTGGCAAAGAAGCTGGTTGAAAGAGGAACTACATCGCCAAAAATCGGCGCGTCGTAAGTCACCAACAAAAGGTGAAATATACGTTTTAATAAATGCAAACTGTCAAGAAACTCGACTGCAAATAATTTATAAGCATTATACTTTATGGGGAAAGCCATGCTAGCGTATATTTCGTGTTTCGTAGTTTGGAGTATGTGCCAAGTTGACTCATGATGCGGTGGCTATTGGGAGCATCACTGCACCGAGTGTCAACTTCATAGACACAGATATCTATACTCTATCGGGCTTTCTATAGTATGTCTGCCTAGGTGTGTGTGTATTTGTTTACCTACTTCCCCCCCCCCCCCCAAGGTAAGTCTTTCCTCTCCCAGGATTGGAATGGCTCCTTACCCACTCCTTTAAAACCCTCATTAATTCGTTTTCCCTCTCCTTCCCTTCTGCCTGAAGACGCAACTGGGTTGTGAAAGCTTGCTTTTGTGTGTGTGTGTGTGTGTGTGTGTGTTTTATTTGTGCTACTATCACCACCTGTGCTCCTTCGCCTGGTGAGTAATCTTCATATTTTTAATACACATTTTTTTCCTTAGCTTAGTTTACGTGACTGGTTGTTTTTCATACTTTGCATGATGTTTTACAAGAATTTATTATTATTATTATTATTAGTCGTAAAGCTCCCATGTGGAAGACGCTAAGTAAAGCTGGTTCATTTTCCGTTATTCTTGGTCTTCTGGTTCTTTTTATTTGCCCACCAGTTTTTCATTGTTTGAGAAAATTTAGTTCTTCTTTCTTCACTCCATTTTGTTCCAGTTCTCGGTGCTTTTGTCTCTGGTTTAACCTCCCACTTTTCAAATTTTATTCTAAAATTGTTCCTTGCAGCTATTTCTTTTTTAGTAATTTTGGCTAATTCCAAATCTTTTTTAACTTTTTGGATCCATTCTCCTCCATTAACAAGAGAATCTACGTATTTTACAATTCTTTTTGTTAATCTGTGTTCAGGGAGTCTCATTATGTGGCTATAGAATTTGAGGCGTCTTTTCCTCATGTCTATCTCTATGTTAGAATATTCTTCAATTTTTGATGTTTTCTGTAATCTATATCCATTCTCGGTCCATCTTGGTCCCAAAATTTTTCTAATTATTTTTCTTTCTTCTTTCTTTAGATTTTCTAGATCAGTTTTCTTGTTTAGTGCCAAGGTTTCGCTGGCATATAACATTGATGGTTTAATGACTGTATTGTAATGCCTAATTTTGGCATTTAAAGAATTTATACTTATTGTGAAGTGCAAATATTTAAGTAAGTATTTTTGTGGTGTTTTAAAATGGTGAGACTGACTGTTTGCTTGTGTATGTTTTCTGCACATTGAAGTGGCACAGTATGTTATAACCTCAAAAAGACACAGTGTGAGATACCAACCCTAGGCAAGTGTCACTAAAAATACTTATGTATATATTTGTGTTAGAGAATGCAAATAAATTCTCGAATATCATAGTGTAAAACATCACAAAAAATACAAAAAATGTGGAATATTTCATTACTTTAACAATGAATACCATATAAAGGCTTGCTGACAATGTCAATTATGATGAATGAAACTATGTCAAAAATTTCTATAGCATTAACAGTTCCAGTTCTGCTTGGCTCTTGAAATAGTACAAAATTCAGATAACCTTTATTACATAATAAATAAACTTCCTGGTGAGTATTTTGATGTCAATTATGTATATACGTTATACAAACAAAAATACTGGGTGAACCAGCAAGCAAATTTTACCATTTAAAACATTACTTCCTGCAAATGACACCATTTTCTTTGAAATCCCTTAGAAAGTATAAATACGGGGTTTTACTGTTGTAGTTCTGAAAGCTAGCTAGTGTGCCTCTTTTAACTTTGATATGTGGCTGTTGGCAGTACTGCACATTTCATCTCCCTAATATACATTCTGGCAGCAATTCTGTCTCATAATTTATTATTTTTCTTGAATGAATTTTCCTTTAATACAACAGACCACCAGTTAGGCAGTGCATTTGCAAATTAGAACATTATCTTTGATGAGTACTGTTATGAAATAAGATTGCACAAATAATTAAAAACACTCCTATTGCTAAGAAAGGTTTCTTGTAAATATTGAAATGTATACAGAATCAAAATTCAACTAATAGTGGAAGTTGTGAACTTTACAAATGCAAGTAACTGCATGAACAAATAATAGAAGACTTTTGATCATATGTAAAGGAAAATAATTTCAAAGTTGCATCAGAAACAACTTCATTAAAATTTACAGACTATGAAAGGAAATATACTGCGACTAAACATCATTCAATTCTAATACTGAAAAACCTGTTCTGCAAGAAAATGACATACCTGTCCCTGTAAACAAGCAGGCCTGATGCACAAACTCCCAGCATTATGTCCACACCTTCTGAATCTTTTGCAGGGTGGAGGTCAACACCGTACATTGCAAGTTTCTTTGCATTTTCCAGATAATGAAGCTCTGCTTCTGCTGGCGTCTGGCCTCTGAGGAAAAGTGTCATCTAAGTACTCAAGTCACAAGTGAGATTAATAAATAAGCACCTTGGTACTAAATGTTAGTAAATAAAAATCTCTGTATCTTCCTGTAAAATACAAATATGTTAATGCATGTTCACTCACTGTGGTGTGATCATTAATGTAGCTACTGGTCATCAGTCTAGTTAATTGTTTAATCTATTAAATAATAGTTGACACATTAAAGGTATTCATAACCAAATTTAAAAGAATTTCAGCAAAATGGTATTTCAAATCAGTTCAATCAGAATGTTTTTAATATACCAATGAGTTGGTTACTTATAATTTGCAAGGTGCAAGGTGGAGGGTACTTAACAATAGACTTTGACATCAATATACTGTTTCATTCCTATATTGAAGAAATTTTACACATTTGACATTCAAAATCAGAGAAACATTACTGTCTACAATGTTCCATATACATGGGAGGAAGGAGATAAACAGAGACAGGGGACAAGAGGGGATTGGCAGAGAGCGAGGAAGGTGATGACAGAGGTAGGGAACTGTACAAGTGGATAGATGGGAGCAGGAAGAGTATGGCACAGAGGTAGGTAGATACAGAGGTGCCCACCCCCTTCCTTGGCCAATGACTCAACCCCCCCCCCCCCTCCAAATGCATACAAACCGTGATATTAGGTCCTGGATATGGAAGATAAATTTATTTTGTATATAAACATAGGTTAATTGCTTTTTTATTTTGCATTTTGTAAAATGTTTTATAAAGTGCCCCCCCCCCCCCCCTGCCCTGTGGGCACCTCTGAACAGACACCACTAGTCCACACACAGCCAAAATCATCACACACTTCCCGGCAAAGAAGGGGGTGGTGCAATTCGAACATCTACCATATCAATCTTCCAGACTTCTTCCTATTCCCTTGACTCAAACTCGCTTTGAAAGGAAAGAGATTTTGCGATATTCCTGACACCCAATGAAACGTGACAAGGCTGTTGAACAGTTCCAAAGGAAGACTTTGTGCAAAGTTTCCAAGACATGTATCACAGAGCTCAGTGATGCATAGTTACGTAACTATTTCAGACAGTAAGGTAACTGTAGTTCATTGTTCATCTATGTTAATGTTACAGGATATGTGACAGCAATCAGTTGCAAATATTTATTTGTTATTGCATATCTAGATTTAGGTCACTTTGCAACCATTCTCAGTGCTTTAAAAGAAGTGGTTTAAAACATATAAAACTTTTCAATCTTCTCATTGAAGATTACGTTCAATCTTCAGCATGAAGATCAAAAAGTTTTAGATGTTTAAAACCATGTTTTTAAAGCATTGTGAATGGCGGCGTAGTGACAAATCTCTAGATAAGATAGCAAATAAATATTTGTGACTGATTGCTGTTCATCATTCACATATTACAACACAGTCACTGAACACAGTGATCCAATATGAAATCAAACTTGATAATATTACAGGACTATTCACTGACCTTTACTGTCAGAAGTTGTAAAACACTAATGCCAAATTTACAAAATACTGAACTGAGCTTTACACAGGTTATCTTTCATCCAAGAATGTGAATTATAGCACTGTATTGTTCAGTGGTGTCTGTATCATGATTTTATCATTCTTATATTGCTTCTTACTAGAGTAGTTTCATACTTCAGGTTTGAAAGCAAATAAATTGATTCTTTTTCCAGCAATTTTTCTTAAAAATAACTGTACTCAGGTGACTACTTTGTTTAGAAGTGGTTTGAAATATAGGCATGGCACATTACATACATACAACTGATTTGCAGACAAGAACATAACAACATCTACAGACATCAAAGATATTACATGGCAGTAAAATTTGAATCTCAACAAATCTAAGTTTTTACAGATAATTATAATTTAACAATTTAGTGAAAGTTCAAAACTCTAGGAATAAAGTTTATAAAGTCCTCAACACATTTCTCAGGCTTTAATTCAGAAAAAGTGTTTGTCAGTACATCTAGCATTGAATCTTTTGTTGGCTGATACTCTAGTTCCAGCAGATTCTTTTGTAGAGTATGATATATGAAGTGATATATTACATGAATGTGCTCTCTCCCTGTCATTGAACAGGATAACATATGATACTTTTCCTAAATCCAGAGCCTTCACGAATGCTGACACATAACTTACTTGCTTAGCTTGTTGGGAGAGGCTCATATAATCAGCCTCACTCAATAAAAGAACAACAGTTGTCTGCTTGCATAAACACCAAGAGATTATTAATCTGGATAAGATGAAGTTGTAACATGTATATGACTTCCTAACTTCTCAATGGACAACTCTGTAACTGTGTGAACCTAAATATTCCATCCTTATCCTTAGGTCAGTTTGTTGTTTGTGGTTCTTTTTTGAGGCATCTAAGGATTTGTGTAACTGTTTGCCAGTGAACAAAATAATAATTCTTAATATACTACCTTGACTGACTACATAGCATATCACAGGTCGAGTACAAATGGTGATCTGCATCAATGCTCCAATTATTTCTCTGAATGAAATCAATTATTCAAAAACTGATTTACCTTGATGAATAGATAAAACATAATGACACCAAGCTGCTTGACATAAAATCTGGCAGATAATTTATCCCTTTTTCCTTTTCTGGATTTGTGGAAATGATTATAATGCTGTCTACATGACTGAGCAGCAATATGTTTTCTAATACAATCTGCAGAAATGCATGGATCAGAATTTGAGGGTTGCAATCAAACCTGCATTCCACTATCAACCTACTTGGTACTGCCAATAAATTTCTATTATAAGTTTACACACTTTCTCAACAGATTTCAATGTCTAGAGGATGCCACTTGCCTTCTTGACTACACGAGGAGCATCGTTTCAAATCGTATTAAGTCCACCCGTGGAAAAAATTGAGTTTGATTCATTTTTATATAGTTTACATAGCGATCTTTCATGCTGTCAATTCAGAATGTAACAAATCGGATTCACTAAGAGCGTAAATTGCAACTGTAAAGTAGCTGTTGTTTCAAATCGTATTCAGTCCACTGTAACGTGTGTTTCAAATCATATTGTGTCCAGGATGAAGCAATATCGTCATTTTGCTCTGTTCACTATGCTGACAGCTGGTGATTATTTTCAACAATGCTTCACATTCAATTATCACAGTTATACTGTAAACTTTTTATAAGAGAGTAATTTTTTGATTATAGAGGAAGAAAATGTTTCTGGAGTCAATTGGCAACAACAACAACAACAAAAAGATGTTACAAACATGTTGTACATCAGAATATTTAACTTAAAGATTTAATTTTCTGTTAACAGTTAATGTTATTCCATAAAGAAACAAAAACAAATGCTTCATTATATATTTACCACAGCAATTGTTTTTTAATTTACAAATTATTGTGTAAAAGCATATTAAGTCCAAAACATTTTCTTTAAATTTGAAGAACACAACATGAAATTTATTTTAATTTTTCACTATCTAAAAGCACAGCTCAAATAAGTCAACTGTTAAATTTTAAAATTTGTAAAATGTTCCTCAGGTTATGAGTAATCAGTTTTTTGCTTCTCCTATAAAATTTAGTCTTTTGGACATAATACGATTTGAAACAATGCTCCTCATATGATTACCTTTCTCCAGACCTCCAGATTTTACCTCTTGCAAGAATTGGACAAACAAATCATCCTAGTCCATTAATACTTCTATTCCTTGAATAAAAAACTGTCATGACTGCAGATTTTTTTATTGTTTAATGTTACATTTTGCCCTTTAGCGGGGATCTCGATTATCTGCATGACAGAATTTACACAAAATTACAAGATGAAATTACAAAACAGGGGTAGTGTGACATGGGCTTATTTTGAGCTAAATAGATAGTATAAATGATAAACATTGCTTACAAAGCACTCTCCGTGGTGTGACACCATAAGTTGGTTTGCTGTGTCTCTATGTTTTCTGGAATTTTGGATAACCTTGTAGCAAACACTACAAATGAGTAACAATGAATTAAGAATTGGAACATACTTGATAATGATGTGGGGAAAAAAAGAGAGAGAGAGAGAGAGAGATTTCAAATTACCTTTATAGAAGTGGTGGTCCCTGAAGACACAAGATAAGCCCATGTTTACAATTGCACTCATGGGCTGTGGGTGGGTGTGGTGTGCTGCTCCACAAACTTGTGCAGGCTAAGGGAGTGTGGGTAGGAACTAGGAAGTGATGTAGAAAGACAGTGTAGAAGACGGGACAGATGGACTCTAGCTATTTGAATACAAATTTAACGAGAGAGAGGTTATTAAGCGGGACAAAAGTTAATAGATAATTTGTGTTGGTACTTATAAATAAAGGAATTACAGTACTTTATTTGAACAGAGTCATCATGATATCTAGAAATGTTTGATCTTTGCATGCCAACTGAGCATTTAGTTGTGGGTGTCCAAAGTAAGTGCAGTTTGCTATCTCAAACTCTTCCAGTAAATTTAACTTCTCCCCCTTCTGCACAATATGTAAAATTGAACTCTCAGAGTTTTTATTTGGTAGACTAAGACACAAGCATGGAAAAAAAATACTAAGTGATGTGTCATCAACATAAACCAAGCCAATTACTTACTTGTGTGTACGGTGCAGATCCATGACCTTCTCCTCAAGCTCTGCTGTTTGATTTGGAGCAAACCTGAAGTCTTTTAAGTAATTCCTACCATGCTCATCTGGATCATAGTCTCCAAGCTCTGACTGAACTAAGTACGATCCCAAAAGAGCATGTGTTACGAATGAGCAAGGGAGCCTGTGAAATAAGAAAAAATGAAGATATTAATCACAGCTCCTGAAATAAAAATCTGCTTTGTTAGCATTTAAGGGCAATAGTTCGAGACTGCTGTTGCAGTCATTATTAATCAAATAGTGAACAACATTTCAGCCAAGCAGTTGCATTAAAATGGTTTACATACATAAAACTTGACTCGGGTTTCAGCAAAGGTAATTTTGCTTTCTTCAGAAGACCTTCCTAACAAAATATAATTAACAGAGTAATAACAATGGAAGGTCCAGTAAGGAATGTTAATAATAATATGTGATAGGGAACAACTCACCGTAAAGACGAACATTGAGCTGGCGACAGACACAAATAAAAGACACACAAACACATACACCATTCTAAATTTTTGGCTGTGGCCTTCCTCAGAAAGAGAACAATCTTCCACGCAATCACTCAGGCAGTGTGCCTGAGGAAGGCTGTGGCCGAAAATTTACCTATCTACATATTAACATTCCTTACTGGACCTTCCACTGTTGTCATTTGGTATTTTTTTTTATAAACAATCAAGATACATTGCAATCAATCATATGCTACCCACAACCATACTGATTATATACTAAAATGATACTCACTTCCCTTCCAGTATGTCATTGCGGATCTGTAGGCACAACTGGTATCTGAAACAAAGGAAAAAGTGAATACCCTTGCGCGCGCGCACACACACACACACACACACACACACACACACACACACACACACACAAAGGCACCACTTGGACACTTGATATTTTATTTCCGAAAATTACCAGAACAATCCTCAATCGTATTTTAACATAAGCAGCATAATACTACATTATTTCTCATTAGAAGTATCTTCCTTGTCTCCTATGAGTTGTTAAGTGCTTCAGTGTGTATTTCCAATCTAGTGTTTTCAATGAGCAGCCCAAATACTGACAATCCCATTTATCATCTGACACCCACTGTCTATGCCACCCCCCCCCCCCCATTCGCCCCTTACAAACGAAATTATTTTTAAAACCCATTCTGTAAAGTGATTCCAAATTAGTCTAGTGTAAATTTATATATAAAAAATAGATGAAGATTACTCACCAGGCGAAGGAGCACAGATGTGATAGTAGCACAAATAAATAAAACACACACACAAGTTTTTGCAACCCCTTTGCTTCTTCAGGCAGAAGGGAAGGAGAGGGAAAAGGAAATGATGAGGGTTTTAATGGAGGGAGTAAGGAGCCATTCCAATCCTGGGAGAGGATTGGGGAAGAAAAGGAAGGTAAACAAATACACACACACCCACACATTTACACAGATGGAAACACAACTAGGCAGACATAAAACCCTCATCATTTTCTTTTCCCTCTCCTTCCCTTCTGCCTGAAGAAGCAACGGGGTTGAGAGAGCTTGCGTTTGTGTGTGTGTGTGTGTGTGTGTGTGTGTGTGTGTGTGTGTGTGTGTGTATTATTTATTTGTGCTACTATCACACCTATGATTCTTCGCCTGGTGAGTAATCTTCATCTATTTTTTATATATAATTTTTCCTGCTAGGAATTTTCTGTCTATAATATTAGCCTAGTGTAACATACATTTCATTCATTTTAACTATGTGGGACAATAAAACATGTAGAATAACCAAGTGCTCTAACAGTGACACCACCACCCTAGTCCACACTGACTGTTACACATATGCAACAGTGAATCTCAGTCACTGCTGGACTGCTGGTTAATACATATCAAATATTACGCTAATTCAGGCTGTCTCTATCAAAAACACATGGAACTTATGTTTTGATTCAATACTGTATATAACAGGAAACAAAGTAATGCTTTTCTATGAAACTTCCTGGCAGATTAAAACTGTGTGTCAGAACCTGGATTCAAACCTGGGACCTTTGCCTTTCAGTGGCAAGTGCTCTACTGACTGAGCTATCCCAGCACACTTCACACTCTGTCCTCACGGAATTGCTTTTGCCAGTAACTTGCTCCCTACTTCCCAAATATTTTTCTGCCTATAGAAGGCATCACATGCAAGACGTGATGAGTATTTGTTTGGTGTGACGTAAGCTATATGGGCAGATATCAGTTGATACACCAGAGAAAATGTGCACGACAGGAGGAACACTTGGTAAATTATCAAGAATTGAAAATATTCACACTTCTCAAATGTCACAGGACATTGAAATATATTCAATAGAAAAGTAGAAAATTTGTTCTGGATCGTAAATGTGAATGCCAAATTGCCACTTCAGGCTAGTGGCCACCTTAACCAATTAGGCTACCCAGGCACACTTCTCATCCTGACTAAATTCTTAAAAGTAATGCACACTGCAATGGTAGTGCATCTGTCTGTTATTTTCTCTTGTGTGCAGACTTACTGTATTTCCACAACAGATCACTATATTTGTGCATCCACACAGAAACTGCCAGCTACTTGTCAGGGGCATACATATAATTATAGATACGGTGTCTTCTTTTGGACATTAAGCAGGTGGTCATAATGTTTTGGCTCATCAGTATAGTGGCAGTAAATAACATATGAGGACCCCAGAGGTCAAGGGGTCTAAGTAACAAAATCATAGTTTCAAGAAAACTGAAGTCAAAGTTTAACAGTTTCCGTAAGAGGGAAAACGAGGATTTCACTGTTTAGAAAATTTCAGACGAATACTAGGGTTCTTAGCTTTTTATTACCAATGATAAAAAATAAGTATAACATCCAGTTTATAGTTGATTTGTATAAATAATGTACAATTCACACTTAGACCCCTTTACCTCTTACTGAAAATAGAATAAAATGATAATGCTCAGAGTACATAGTCAATATAACAAACATTTATTGTTATAACAGGATACAGTATTGCAGCAATAGTGTACTGACTGATTTACAAAATGAAAAATTTCGAGTTTAACACTTATCAAATCATCATCATCTGTGTCAGAGATGTTGTTATCAAGGTCAGAAGTGACATCATAATCATCATCCCCAAGAGTACTAGGAGAGTGTGGTGCACCAGCCTTTGTTTCGTGGGATAAAGTTTTATGAAATTGGTACTGTATCAGTGGCACAAATTTCAGAAGCTCCATCAGGTCTTCATATTTCTCGTATTTTAGCTTTGGCTTCACAGCAATGGATTGAAGACTGGGAAATTGTTTAGGCATTCTTCCCATTTGTTGTTCATTGATAGTTTCTGATAAGGCCGAATACCTTCAGCTGATGATATAAAAAAGGGTATTTGGGTTTGCCTTCTCATAATGAAGTACCTGCATTCCTCTTATCTCTGGTACAGTGTAATGAAGTACCTGCATTCCTCTTATCTGTGGTACAGTGTTCCTAAAGTACCGGTTTAGTGGTTGAAGATCAATGAAGTCTTCATCCGTCATTTTAGTAACAACAAATTTTCGACTTGCTGTGGCAACCAGATTCATCCAGTCTTCCGGTATATAAATCTCACATTGATTCTTCTTTTTTCTAAGTTCAATGATTTCGAAGTTAATATCACATTCATTGTATGAATGTTCAGAAATGAGGAAATATTTATCAACTGTTTCAATTTGGGTGTTCCTAACAATATAACACCAAAACATTAATATTAGATGGCTCTTGTTCTGGCCTCCACAGTTGTCACTAAAGGCTGAGATGTGCTTCACAGTGTGAGGAAGTCTCCAGATATACTTCAACAGGCACGATGCTATCTCCTGGCAACCCCTACTTACCTGTCCTTCATGCCACATAAGCATATGGGCAGTACCACTGGTTAAGTTGTGAATATTGAGGCTGTATGTCCACACCAGTCGCATATAGAAAGCTTTCGAGTTCATGACATGTGGTGTTGGCATCATCTTTTGAAGATCAATGCATATTGCAACTTGGTTGTTGTCCTTTAATTCCTGCATTTCCTTTTGCCTTCTTTTGCTGATTATGCCTTCCTGAGATGAATTCTTTTTCAACTTCATCTGCCTTTTTTTCATCAGGCATACTACGTACAATTTTCATAAGCAACCTGTCACAAGTTACACAGGTATTGGTATGATACATTTGAAAACAAAGGTTAAACTCTGTCTTGAATATATGTCTGTAAAATCTTTCACTCTCAGGTTTTTACTTTTTTGTCTTTGTGGAAAAATATTTCATACATTTTATACATCATTACCACACTTAAGTTTGAATGTAAGTACTTTCAATTTGAAGCTTTTGCTCTACTATAATGGCTTGAGTACATCGGAAATTTTCTTATATGCTCCTTGATTATTGCAATTCTGTTTGCTGAAATTTTATTTGGAGGCTCCTTCCTTCTCTGTTTGTTACGTGGGGGAAATACCAGATGGGTTTGATTTTTCGTTAATGATAACATTTTTTTAATTCTTTTATTATATATGCCAAACGTTTTTGGTAAAAAAGGTTTTGCACACGCTTTTACAATAGCACTGATATCTGCTTCCACGTGCAGAATCTTTGCACTGTTTGGTGGTAAAGGAGTCCTAATGATATTGGACCCCTTGTGCGCCAAAGCGCAACTACAAACAACCAAGCAGTCAAGGGGCATCACGCTAGATGGCACATACTGCCAATAAAATCACTAAGCTCTCTTTACCAGTGAATAGATTAGTAGTATCACATCCCATTCCTGTACTTAACTCTTTTTTTTTTTTTTTTTTTTTTTTTTTTTTCAAAAATGTCACTTAGATCCCTTGAACTCTGGTGTGCTCACATATAAATGTACCTAGAAAAATATATACAAGCAATTATTCTCTAGCCTTTAGTATAATTTATTATCAAATATTCAAGACCTAAAATCAGAAAATTAGTCTTTGAAATAAAAGAAAATTATTCCTGAATGTGATCTAGCTATCACCATTACACTTGAATACTTTCTCTTAGCACTGCACTTGAATATTGTCAGCAGCAGTAAGAAGTATATCAATAAACTATAATTAAATGAATATCTGGGCACAAGACTATTAACTATTAATTAATAAAGTAACTATTTCTGTCAAATACAATGCTGCATCACCAATGAAAATCATTTTGTGACAAGTTAGAGTTATACGTATCAGTAAGTGTGTGGCTACACTGGGATGCATTAAACAACTAAGTGCAAATGAGAAAATCTACAAGTACACTGTGCAATGTCATTTGATTTACGAGTTTGGGTTAAGTAGTACTTTTTGTTAGTAGATTGACCATGGAACTAAATGGTGGACTTAAATGCTCTGCAAATAAAGAAAATACAAGACTAAATTTAAATAGTAATATTAATTTCATTTATTTACTTACATATTAAATATAAGAACACTATAGCCTGGAGTGTGGCAGTTAAAATACTTTTTTTTCTGGTGGGTAAAGAAATTTTGTCTCCTCACTCTCAGATGGAAACTTTAACATGTTAATGCTCAGAGAAGTAAAAAATGAATTTTATGTCAGTTACTATCTGATTCTCCCATTATTTAACATTGATAACTAAATAATTGAACTGTTTCTTTGTTTATCTTGGATGACCTACCTATAGTTTATCAACCAAAACAATCCTATTTAACTAAATGTAATATGTTTTATTCACTTATTCTTCTTTACTACAACTTCAACATCAATTTTAATATTAAGAGTTAATTTTCTTAGTAGTGAATTAATGACTACTGAAGTTAACTTTTAGAGTAATGCTGCTTAGCTGTGATTAAATGCAGATTATAGGAGTAAAGATCACAGTAAACTCACCTTGTGATGTCTTCTTGTAGCTGTGCTGGATCTGGAGGATAAAACTTAACTTCGAAGTTGAATTTCCAAGGTTCATCTATAAATATAAAGAAATTTCCATGGAAATCAGAGAAATGAAAATAACAAAATGATATTTCAAATATTGTACTATAGGACAACTATAGAATAAGTCGGAATAGCTTTGTATCCAATATATAACACAAACAGGAGAGGTCAGAACTGATGTTTAGTAAGAGACACTAAAAAATGTACGAATATTAACGACAACTATACCACAAAGTCTAAAATATCCCCAAAAGTAAATATTAACAAATATTATCTAGTTTAAGCATGAAGATAACTGAGTAAAAAAGATTAATATAATAAGGATAGTTTACAACTCACTGGAAAGAAATGCAACACACTACAAAGGGTACATAAAAAAAGGCACAAAGTTAAGAAATATGAATTGGGGAGGTGGGGGAGGGGAGGAAAGCAAAACAAAACAAATACATGCACATGTGCACACAAGCGCGCACACACCCACCCACCCACCCACACACACACACACACACACACACACACACACACACACACACACACACACACAGACAGAATGAGAGGGAGAGAGAGGGGGGGGAGAGCTCATGAAATAGGAGAGTTGTAGGATAGAGGGGGTAGGAACTGTTAGTGGAGAAAAAGGGACATATTCTTAGGTTGAGACCTGGATAATTTTGGGATCAGAGAATGTATTTTAAAAATAACTCCCATCTGTGGGAGGATCCAGATGGCGCAGGTTGTGAAGCAGCCATTAAAATCAAGCATGTTTTGCTGCATGTTGTGCCACAGGGTGGTCTACCACATTTTTGACCACAGTTTGGCAGTGGCCATTCATCCTAATGGACAGCTGATTAGTGGTCATACCAATATATAAAGCTGCTAGAGATTGCAGCACAGTTGGTAAATTACATGGCTGCTTTCACAGGTAGCCCGGTCTCTGATTGGATAGGATAATCCTGTGACAAAACTGTAATAGAAATTGCTGAGTAGATGGATTGGAAAGGTCTGGCAGCAGGTCTTTCACAGGGATGTGATCCCTGCGGCAGGGAGCTGGGGTTCAGGGTAGCATAGGGATGGACTAAGATATTGTGGAGGTTGGGAAAATGGCGGAACACCACTTCAGGTAAGGTGGGGAAGTATCTTGAGCAAGATGTCTCTCATTTATGGGCATGAGGACAAAAATCAAAACCTTGGTGAAGTATGCAGTTTAGTTTTTCGAATCCAGGGTAGTACTGGCTGACAAGGGGAGCACTCTTTTGTGGCTGGTTTCAGGAGAGGGAGGATTTGGGGTGTGTGGGGATATGGCACAGGAGATCTGTTTGCAGACAGTTTCTGTCTGTGTAGGTCTTCATGAGACCTTCAGCATATTGAGAAAGGGAGTTTTTGTCACGGCAGATATGCAGTCCATGGGATGCTCAGATCATGAAAATATTGTCAATAAAACTAAACCAGACCAGAAGTTTGGGCTTTTGGGTAGCTAGGAAGGTTTCTTCCAGACAGCCCATAAAAACAGGGTGGCCCATTGGCTGTGCCATGTATTGGATGGTAAACTTTCCCCTCAAAGGAAAAGCAGTTGGTTGTTAGGATACAAATTTGGTGAGGAGAGTGAGAGAGGTAGTGTTCAAGAGAAGTAAGGTCATGGGCATGTGGGAGGTTGGTTTATAGGAAGTGGTGTCAACTGTGGGAAGGAAGGATCCATTTGGTAAAGGGGGGGAGGGTTGATGGAGTGTCAGTGAAGGAAGTAGTTGGTATCCTTGAAATGGGAGGACAGATTTTGTACAATTGGTTGAAGCTGTTGGCCAATGAGGATTGAAATTCTTTCAATAGGAGCACAGTAACCAGCCATAGTCGAGTGTCCAGGATTATCGGGTTTGTTGATTTTGGAGAACATGTAAAAGTTGGGTCTGCAGGGTGCTTCTCGCTTGAGGAGGGAGATGGATTCAGAAGAGAGCTTCTGGAAGGGGCCATATCATTTCAACAGGGTTTGGAGATCTTGTACTTTTAGGATACTGTCATTCAGGCACATCTTGTAGGTGGAAAATTTAGAGGGCTGGCAGATTGCAATTGATAACTACAGTGGTGGAAACTTTTGTCTGCAGGGAGGATTATTAAGTTGGGATTTGTTCTGAGGTTGTGGATGGCTCTCCTTTCTTCTGTAGAAAGGTTTATGTCCTTATGAGGAGACTTGGGGAAAGAGATGAGGTTAAGTTGGAGGTGAGAAATTCTTCGAGGGTATCGGGGTGTAGATAGGTGGGAGTGCAGGAGGACCTCGATGGGATGATGGCATGAACTGACAATCGTAGTATTCAATGTTGGAATTAGGTTGGGTTTGGTTGGAGGGATTGGTGGAAAACTATTGTAGGGATTGGGCAAATGAAAAAAGGTCTTTGACAAGTCCAATATTGGTTAAATTGGTGGGGGGAGGGGAGGGCTGAAGGTGAGACCAATGGACAGAATGGAAACTTCAATGAGGATGAAATCACAAAGTTCTGTTCACCAAAAAGCTCAACCCCACACAGACACCATCTCCAGCCACTGTGGCCAGACTGAGGGACTCGGGGTGGCCTAGGCAAGAGCAGCCAGTGGTGGGGGTGAGGAGACAGCATGGAAAGAGAAGCAGGGATGGAGAGGATGGATGCACGGCAGGCACTGGGGCACCGTTCTGCAGTGCACGCAGCTGCACATTTGAACATTTTGAAGACTGTATTCAGACAGTCCATTTTGGGATAACAGCACGTAGTATCATTGGACAAAGTGAATGTTGCACACTTTTTTGTGTTTTGTTAAAAGAATCTCTCATTGAAAGTTGATGACAGTAAGTCATCAATTCATCTGCATTTTTCAATGCTGTGGTCTGCTTTCGGACTGAAGCCTTTCTTAGAATGGCGTCTGATAGTGTGGCATGGACAAAAGCCTGCTGAGGCAGGCTGTTTGTAGGAGTGAGGATGTTGTGGTCTGCCCAAGAAGTTCTTTGCGTTGCTTGGCAGTACTGCTGGTGACGCTTGAAATTCAGTGGTCGTTCACTCACTTCCAGTATTCATGCTGAGTAATATTCCAACATTCATGAGGAAATGAGATTAGTCATTGCATTTATATGACATTGTCATCATGGATTTAATTTTCGACCACAGGAAGGCCGTCCTCTGCTTAAATTGCAAACAGTTTTGTGTTTTATGTCGCTACTGTACATAATAACTGCCAACATAGAGAAAAATGTCACGAAAGCTGAACCAGCACAGTCATATTCTGTGGCACCACTCTCATCTTGTGATCTAAAGCAAAGATAGTAGATTAGTAAGATTTTGATGTACTAGCAATGTGTGTGGCATCAGGTCCATTTTTCTCCTCTGAAAAATGTCCTAAACAGTATTCAGTACCAGACTGACAAAAATCATTGGACCCACTTGGTTAGCCGTGTGGCCTAATGCACCGCTTTCCAAGACAGGGAGACGAACCGGCCCCGTTTCAAATCCGTCCAGTGGATTAAGGAACGGGGTCGGACTGACGGCCAGCCTGGTTGTGGTTTTTAGGTGGTTTTCCACATCCCTCTAGGTGAATACCAGACTGGTACCCAAGTTCCGCCTCAGTTACACAGTTCACCAACATTTCATAACTCTTTATTCTTTCACACATATAACAATATACACAGACATTTGGGGTACACATTTCCTCCCAAGGGGCATTGGGTGACGACAGGAAGAGCATCCGGCCACCCTGTAAATTGTAACACACGCCAAATCCGAATTTAACAAGTCTACCCTGTGTGTGCGGGAACATGGCCAAGAGAAAGAAGAAGAACTGTCAAAAATCATTGCAGTGCACCAACCAACAGATCGGCACTTTCTATTGTTATTTTAATCATTATCATTCTGCTATAATGTGGTAAACATCACTCATTACTAGTTTTTCATTATTACCATCATTATTATCATTATCATTAACTCAGCTCCAAATGCAATCTTTCCCATATGGCCAGATCAGGAATTATGGGTGGTTTGATGGAAAATATGACAATAGGAAGTAAATCATAAAATACAATGTCATGATGCCAATGAATCAGATAAAAATTTGTAATAATTTCTGTAGATTGAACATCGTGATGGCAGATACTGAGCAACAACACATACAAGTCATGGGTGGCAACATTTGAAGAATCTATCAGAGACATGGGTTCGGATTTTCATCATCATTTGTTGGCCTAACAAGGTTGTAACACTGAGAAAGCAATAAATAAAGTGGTTAGTAGTCTAAAGATGTCTGCAGATGAAATACCGAAGATTTGCACATTGCCGACATAAACAGTTTAGTTTCTGTGTTACTGGCCCTAATTTAAGTATCTTGTCATCTGAATCCTCAAATGAACAGATTACTGTGTTTTTTCTGGCTTTCATTCAAACCAACACAAATCTTTATTCACATTGAAGACATGAAATTTAACTTGTATGGCCACAAGGCTGCATTTAGAAACACAGTCGCTTTGAAGACTTAAAGTGTTTGATTTCTTACTGTTTCGTGACGGATGGGGCAACATTGAACCCAAAATTAGCTGTGGTTGCAATATAACAAAGAACTTGTTTTATTCTTTTGTTTTTTAGGAGAAACTGTAAAGACGATAGCAGATTATATATCCCAGTCTTTTACTTGCCTTATGTTGAAAGCATAAAATAAGTATCACAAACTTCCCTATTTATTTGCTGTAATTATATCACAATGCTAAAAAGTTTCAAAAATCTAAACGCTGGTTTCGGCCTAATATGACAACTTAAATATCTGCAGCCTAAATGTGACTTTGGAAACTATCAGGAAATAGTGCCGCATATAAACAAAAATCTGCAACTCCCCTCTGGAAGCTCGTATGAGACGATCGCTATTTTGTGTTGCTTATCGCTACAGAGGTCTTTCTTGCAAAGCTGAGATCTGGCAATGTTGTTACTAATATTTGGCAACACTTCCGCAAGTGGTAATGAATTGTCTCTCTAAGTTCACACGACATTCCTCTTCCACTTCCATGACCCAGCTGTGTAATCCTCATCTGATACGAGAGACAGAAATTTAATTTTTGTACTCAAGTAATACCATTATTGGGTTAAGTGACATTTCAAGTTCTTTCACGATGATTTACAGGCTCAGCATTGAATATGATCGAGACTGATGGCAAAAGGTGGCTGCGTGTCATGGACTATGGTTCTGCACTTGCCTTGTGATGAAAGCCATGTATGAGTCAGCAGTTCCACACCTCACGGCAGACTGTACAATTTGAGATGGATTTTAATTTTATTTTACTTTATGCACTGCAAATTGCAAGAAGAAATCCCAGCAGTTGGTGTGCTGCTAATTTCGCCTGTTATGGCTAAGCAGGCTAATCTCTGCAGCTTACCAAGCTCCTTAGCAGCAACCTGCTGTTCTACCTTCTTCCACCACACAACCGCCGCATAGGTGATCCTGGGTCTAATCACTGTAGTGTATATCCAGTGCATACCCTTGGGGCTCAGGCCCCAATTTTTGCCACAAGCTCTCCTGGTACTTACCAGAGTACCTTTTGCCTTAGAGCAAATACTCCTAATGTGAGGGGTCCATGTCAGTTTCTCATCTAAGGTAACCCCTAGATATTTCACTGTCCCCTTCACAGGTAGTGCTTCATTGAAAAGCTTTAGATTCCAACTTGAATGTTGGATATGCTTCTTTGTGAATGGTACAACAACAGTCTTCTTAGGACTAACCCCCAGATCCTGTTTTCTGCATCAGTCTTGCACAATGTCAATGCCATATTCTTGACTGTGTCAGCAAATTTGCCAAGTATTACTATGACAAGATCATCTGCGTATCCTTGGCAAAAGTACTGCCTAGAGTTTAATTCACCAATGAGATCATTCACCACTAGATTGCACAATAAAGGGGAAAGAACTCCTCATTGCGGGCAACCCCTAGTGGTGTTGATTACCATTTTTTCATTCATCATGGTAGCCTCTACCTTTCTTCCATTGAGCATGGCCCTAGTCCACCTACATATAGTGGTCCCTAGGTCATGCACCTCTGCTGCCATAACCATGGAGTCGAAGGTTGTGTTGCTAAAAGCCCCCTCGATGTCCAGGAAGATACAAAGGGCATTATGGAATTGCCTGTAGATATGTTTTGCTTCACCATACAAACGCCTCTGTAGAAATTCAAATTGACCTCCATCAACGGGAATGTAATTTTACTCCCTTGGGACCCACATGCTAGGGAGGTACTTATGAAGGAAGTGAACATAATGATTAATATACTTCCTTCGTGGGAAATATCTGCTATAGAAATGAGACACGAACCTTGCAGTGTGTCTGTGTTGTTTTAGAGCATGCACTGAAAGGTATTAACATAATTTATCATATACATTTACTGTAAGGAATCGAACAACAACACCAAACATTATAATGCAGATACCCACCGTGGCTTGATTAAAACGTGTGAACTGATGACAATGACAAATTACACGAAGGGCTTTTCTGTACGAGGAAGGAGATTTAAACCACAAATAACAGTGTTAACCATCGACGACTGCATCTTGATTGGACAACAACTATGACAATTTTTTGCTTCCCTGATGTATTTTGTATCAGTATAATACAATATTCGTCATAAAAAAACGAGTGGTCTGCTCCTTTGATATCGAGTGTGAAATACAAATCGCAACCTTCTTGTAGATCACCATTCAACAACAATAAAGCATTTTCCACCATCTAGGGTGATGAGTGGCAGCAAGCGCTGTGGGCAGAGGGCGAAGTAGCGCAGCGCCGCCATCACTGCTGCCGCTGGCTGCTGGTGAGTGGGCAACGGAGAGCTATGCTACGTGCTGCGTCCAGAGGCAGCAGTGTTACTGGGCCGAAGTGTTATTACCAGTCTATCAAAAAGTGAAATGTGTTATAGATATGCTCCCATTACACTTGTGGCATAAGCATTTACGAGGAGCGCGAAATAATAACTTTGTCAACAGGCAGTTTCAATGGCAAACACTTGCACTTGCATGTCACACACTTTACTACAAGACCACGGAATCAGTTAACTCACACCTCTCATAACTGAATACAAGTCTTCGTGCATGAAGTGCCGCATTTTACCGTGTTGCCAGATTGTGCAGATAGCCGGACGTAGAGATTATCAGTGGGGTCATGTTTATTGTCCCATGTCAGGATCAGCGTGAACTTAGATTCAGCGGCAGCTGACTACTGGCCATGTTTTTTGTCAAAGAGCTAGGAGCTAGTGAAGTTTTAGACCTGAGAAATTGTGGGAGCATAGGTGAATGTAATAGTCACCTTCAGGATATATCAAAATGAAAGAACACTTGCCACTTTTTAGTGGCAGTTAGCATTCAGTTTTACAGAAGTTATCTGATGAGGTTCAAAAATTAAAAATCAAATGAATCCAGCCCGCAACACTTATTCAGCCAATTATTCATGTACTGTTTACATTTCACAGTCCATGGAAAGTAGCAAGTGTATTTGATGGGTATAGATACAACTCACATTCAGATAAACCAGATCAAAAGCTAGCTATTATTGAATTATCATCCATTTCTGAACTAGCTAAAAATTTCAAGTATCTAGCTCAGCAGGAAGTTGGTTTGAAATCAACTGATAAATTTGTATTGAGCAGAAAAAAGAAGTACGCACCACCACACATCAGCCACGAAAGCAAGATACTGTTATGTTGTCATTCATTTCTGAATAATACTGAAAATTTCAAGTCCGTAGGACACCAGGAAATGGGTTTGTAATCAACTGCAAACTCTGCACTACATAAAAGTGAAGTACACTCTGCCACACACCACATACAAAAGTGGGCTACTTTTTATTTACACTTTCTTGAAATACATACTTTAACTGTCTCTAAAAAAGTTTCAAAGCCTAACCATGGTTCACATATATCAGAAAATGCTGAAATAGTCTGTAAATAAAATTACACAAACTCAAGTCAGTGAATGAAAACATCCGTATAATGGCCACAACCGACTAAGACTTCAACATCTGCATCGAATGAAACCACTAAAATATGGAAAATGAGTGAAAACATTCATATGGCCACAGAGACTATTTTCATTCAAATGAAACAACCAACCGAACAAGAAAACAATTGATTGACCAATCAGTTGGTAAAAACAGTTGATTGTCCCATCAGTAGCCAGTATGACCCCACCTGGGCTTTTGTGCTCTTGATACCCACCTAGTACTAGGAGGGTTGAAGTTTCCACTACTGTGTACATTTTGTTCGTGTTTGTTATATCTTACCTAACATTAGATTATATATGCCTTGCGAAAGCCTAACCATTAAAGCTTAAGCCTACACTAAATGCAGCATGATATCTGCAACACCAGGATATTAATTCAACATGTCCAATGAAAAAGGAAAGATGGTGACAACTGAGCTGTAGCACTGGTTATGTTTTATTTCTTTGTTCTCATTCGTGGTTTCAACTTCCAGAAAACTGGTATTACAAGTAACATATCACGTTGAATTTTTTTCACAAAATAAAGTATTAAATGACACTCATAGACCATCAAAACTACAAGATAAGTGTTAATTCCTGAGAAAAACTGGTACTCCATCAAGTTTAATTCACAATGGGGCAACTATAGCATTAGCTCATATAGAAAATTATATACTAAAATGAATGTTCCTTTAAAACATATTTTCTGTGTTAGTCTCTACGTAAATGGCAAAACACCATGAAACAATAAGAGTAAAATTACTATTCAATATTCTTTGATTTCTTGTGGTTACTAGATGACTTCCTCAGGAATCCTATCAATTTTCTCTTTTCATGCTGAAACAATCCTTACTAACTGAAGGGCAGTTTTATTCAATGGAATATCAAAAACTGTGGTATTACATCTGATAAAGCCTATAATTTAAACAATGGAAATACCTTACAGGATTCAACAATATTTTGGAAAGGATAGGTTGCTACTCACCACAGAGACGACCAATGAGCCACAGAAAGGCACACATAACAGAATAAACAAAAAATGAAACTTTCAGCTGTTAAGCATTCATCTGCCACAGAGAATGTGCACACACACACACACACACACACACACACACACACACACAACCAACTTCTCTGGCTGTTACGGCTGGATTGTGTGTGTGTCTGTGTGTGTGTGTTCTCTGTGGCAGATGAAGGTTTAACAGCCAAAAACTTCATTTTTTTTATTATTATTATTGCATGCTTTTCTGCAGATCATCGGTTGTCTCTGTGATTAGTAGCAACCTATCCTTTCCAAGCCTGTAATTTTGTACATTATATCATATTTGATTCCTCTTTTGTTAGATGAATAAGCAACGCTCTGAGACCATAAAAAGGCCATTAAAATATTGGTAAGAGTGTTATGTCAGTAAAATATTAGTCATTAACAGAAGTAGTACAAATACAAAGATAAACAAAAGAATGCAGATGAAAATGGATTTCTACTTACTCTTTATGAATTTTGTGACCCGTTTGTCCATCTCAAGCCAGTTACGAGGATCATGTCTGTCCTCGTATGTCAGGGCAAAGTAGTCCTTTTCCAGAAGATTCAAGTGCTCACACACTTTATCCAACACTTCCTGGCCTTTTGCTCTTCGCTGTGAACAGACACATACCCTCAGTGATTTAATAAAAGTACTGGTAAAATATATGAAAATATTTTATACTATTTGCTTATGTGTTGACAATAATAAATAGTTATTCCCTGTTTTTTGGTCAATGAAGGATAGACTACCATACTTCGACCGTAGCTATTGGCAGACTGGCATGGCATCATTTTCATGGCATCAACATCTCCACAGCAAAACCATTTCTTTACCAATAGTCACGTGGTAGTGTTCAGCTTTGCTTATAAATTTACAAAGTGTTTTGGGTGTAGGACAGTAACATGAAATTTCATGTGTACGTATTATTACTTTAAAATTGTGGCATTTCTTCAAAACTGCTAAGTTGTTTATTGTACCCGGTTAATGTTTGCCAATAGTCATGTGGTTCTATGTTGTACCATAGATGTGTATAATCACTCTGCTGTTTACCCGATCTACTAGTATCTATAGTCAAAGCTATTATAGCACATCTTAGTTACCTTAATCGTAATCATAACATTCTTTAAATCAGCCGACTGGATTCATCTGTATAACCATTATTAAATTTTTTATTTCATTTCCCTTCTTAAAATAATTTCTACTGTTTTCAATTAATCTTGTCATACTTCAAAACTACTTAACATTTTCCCAGTGGTTTTCTGGCAGCTGAATATAATTTATTCACAGACATGCAAGAGCACTTCACATACAGAAACTAGTGTTCTCTTAATATGATTCATTGCCTAGGTAATAATACAAAGTCACTCAATTAAATCAATCTGCTAAGGGCAATGGACTGACAATCAATACTCAAGAATCAGAGCGACTGTTTAGTGAGCAATGCCTTTGGTGGACTTCGTCTAAACAAATTTGATATGACACCTATTTTCTTACAAATAGTTTTAGGAGTATACAGTCAATCTACTGTAGCTCATTTCAGGTGGCTACTACTTGGTATTTTATAGTTGTTACTTTTTCCAGTGATTATTCACAAGTTTACATAAGGAACATCTCTTTAAACTATTATATGATCAATGTGTTTATGTTCTCAATCAACTACCAGTTCTTGCACAAATCAATGATTCTCTGCCAATTTCCCTGTGTTTTGTTATTATCTTCTAGTGTTGCAACCTTCCTACACACTGACCCCAATCAGTTGCTTGAACCTCCCTACATCTTATTGATGTCATCATCCTCTTAGCATATAAAATCCAATTTTTGATGTTCTGAACTTTTTATTACAGTTAGTCTATGTGACAGCTTAGAGGGCCAACAAAAATTTAATTTTCAATATTTGGCATGATTACTGACTAAAATAAAAAATTTTAAACACTGTCTTGATTTACTCATTAATTTTATGTTAAGTTTAATAGGATAAGACAAGTAATATAATTAGAAACTGTGTTAGTCTTGAAACTGATGGCAATCAATTATTCCAATTTTGCTCATTCCTACATTAAATGCAGCACGATATCTGCAACACCAGGGTGTTAATTTAACATGTCAAATGAAAAAGGAAAGATGGTGACAAATGAGCTGTAGCACTGGTTATGTTTTATTTCTTTGTTCTCATTCATGCTTTCAACTTCCAGAAAACTGGTGATGTTTAACAAACTTCACATTTTATTTCAAACCTTTACAATATTTTTTTCTGACAATCTGCAAAAAACTGATGAAAGGAAAACAGTTCATTGCTTACTACATTTTCAATTTTCACCATTCATGTGCTCAAACTTCAGCATCTGTCATGACATTTTAATTTATTAGCTACTTCTCAACAACTAACTTGACCAACGACAGAGAGTATCTAAAATATCACTGGGTGCACAGCAAAATTATATGAATGTACAGCAACTAGTTTAGAAGATATGACATCTTAAATAATGAGATGTGTTCAATGTGATATTGCTTAACATGGAGCATAAAGCACGCATCCTATAATAATCCAGCATTTCATAATGAGAGCACTTGACAAGTTCCAAAAGACATTAAGCATAATTTCAATAATTTTGCTTAGTCCTTAATACTAATCATCAAGAATAATGGAACTTTGCACTGTTATGATTGCTGCATTCCATTGGAAAGAGCATGCTACCTCACTGCGCTAACCTTTTGTTTCCTCAAATATTCAAATGTTTGTGGTTATGAGACCTAACTGCAGTTGTCAACAGTCCCTAAACTTACAAAATACTTGTCTTAAGAACAAAACACTCACTCACTCACACACACACACACACACACACACACACACGAAATGCCCAAAAGAGGACTTGAAACTCCAACAGAGAATAGCTGCACGCACTGCAGCAAGGCACCTTAGTGCGCACAGCTATTCCACCACAGCTTTATTTCCTCGCCCCAGGTTTATGTTCACTGGGAAGACTATGTGACTGGTCTCAATAAAGACTGGTTTACATATATTTTTAACATCAATGGTCCTACAATACTCCTTTTGCTTAGTCTCAGAATTTCTTTAGAATTTATCAGTTTCATTTTGTTAACTTTTCTAGTATCAGGTGGGTGTCAAGAGCACTGAGGACCACTTTTGGTCATACTGACGCCATTCTGTTTTACTTGGGTTCTTTCAACAAAAACTCCATCCTTCCTGATGGCCGGAGAGAGACTGGAAGAAAGGTTATCTGCAAAATAATTGCTTTCCTGCATTCTGCAAATGCACTAAGCAAAAAGCAGTGCAGCTTGGGGTCATGCCATCCCACGTGGTATTAGGAGGGTTAGAAGTGATATGATGAGTTATAACTTCTGGAAAGTTTTGAATCCACCCACAATTTTGGCCTACTGTTCATTGTGGTAGCATTTTGTTCATAATGCAGAACTGTAGAGATTGCCATGTAGAAATCAAAAGAATTGACTATATTTCATTTCTGTTTCTTAGATTTTTTTAAATTATTATTAAGAAAATTTTAGATCTAGTAAAAGAATATAATGTTTGGGAACAGAACAAATTCTATAATCTACAAGTGAGAGACATAAACCCAAAGTATTTTACACAGAGAACAGACAGGTACATTTCATTTTGTGTACTCTGTATGTAATGAATTTAAAGTTATGTAGCTGAGAAATCTATAGCTAAGTAAGAACCAAGACAACACTTAGAAATGTTGTCTAAAAGTGTGCTGCAGCAAGCAGGAAGCTCAAAAGCCTTTGGTTTAGACCTAATAGCAGATACAGTGGTTAAATTTTATTTAGATGATGTTGGAGAGGATGCACAGAATCACGTGACATTGGGAGCTAATCAGGGCAAATACTTACATTGAGCGGGTAAGGGTTCATACAAGAACCTGTGAACCCTAAAGCAGAAACAGCATTACTTATTTACACATCGGTTGAATTAGTTTAGAAACTCTTACTACTTGTAAAAAAGGCATTCTTACTTCAGTTTCTGCACTTGGCAAGCAATCAATTAAAGCAGTGGCCAGTATGTGTACCACATCATCAAACTGGATTTACGGACCAAGGTAATCATATTTATTCTGAAGACAAAATAGTTATCACCGGTTAGAATCTGATTGGCTGTCTGCATCTGCTGCGCGATTGGATGCCTTATTTCCCAGCAAAAAGCGTACATCATGCAAGACTACCGAAGCCATAATTAAGTTTTTCTGATAGACCAACCTCCACATTTAGCTCCAGCAGGCTGCCATCAAGAAGGGTGACCCGGGCTAGGACGGTCTTGCCGCCCCCACTGCTCTGCTTCACGGCCGGCTGTTGTTCGCCTTTCTCAGCCGCCTTTGTCTCCTCAGGCATGCTGCAACAAACAAACATCCTCTCATTACCTCTATGTCACTGCTTCTCAAAACACACATTATAGTTCTGTGATCTTGTTGAGAAAACTGAAAAATAAGACTAAAGAAAAGGCAGTAGTTATCTCAGGAGAACAAATTTCACTACAGGTCCAGAGGTTCCAACTTTTGAATATGGTAAGTAGTAAAGCGACTTAACATGTATGAGTGGATAAAGGAGAGGGGTAGGAAGGGGTCAGAGTTCTTGATCAAATTCGTTCAGGTTTTATTTGAGGATCCAGCTTTAACATTTTCCAAATGAAGTATTGTATTACGAGGATTAGTGTTTTCCTTGCAACAAGAACTTCTCAGCCGCCTTTGTCTCCTCAGGCATGCTGCAACAAACAAACATCCTCTCATTACCTCTATGTCAGTGCCTCTCAGAACACAGATTATAGTTCTGTGAACTTGTTGAAAAAACTGAAAAATAAGACTAAAGAAAAGGCAGTAGTTACCTCAGGAGGACAAATTTCACTACAGGTCCAGAGGTTCCAACTTTTGAATATGGCAAGTAGTAAAGCGACTTAACATGTATGAGTGGATAAAGGAGAGGGGTAGGAAGGGGTCAGAGTTCTTGAACAAATTCGTTCAGGTTTTATTTGAGGATCCAGCTTTAACATTTTCCAAATGAAGTATTGTATTAAGAGGATTATTGTTTTCCTTGCAACAAGAACTTCATTTTGAGAAATAACGATAAAATGAGACAAAATTTATTGCTGTTTTTCTCGTAGAACTCTATTGTACAAATAAGAAATGTTCATCACACACTTTGGCACAGGACAAAATGAAATCGCTGTATTACCAGATACGATACAATAAAAGCAAAACCAACACAACTTCAACTTCTGAACTCTGATTAACGAACTAGGACATATTATGAACGTTGTTTATTATTGCTCAACACTTCACGATTTTTCCTGTAGTGACATGCCATAGTTTCATTCACTGCTTCTAGATTCCAAAATGGCATGCCTTTTTGGATGCATCCCTTATGGCGAATTGCATCATTTTCAAGTTCGTAGATGTGACTGTCAATACTGGGGATTTCCATAAGAGCATGCTACAAGATGTTGCTCATAACCAGTTTATTTTTGTCAATGACATCTCACAAATGATCCCAAAAGGAACCTAGTTTTTTGCCAAGGGAAAACAAATAACACCAATTTGTTATTTAAACCTGAAAATCTAAATTCTAACCACTACAATTGTAAACTCATAATTTTGAACAATTACGATTAAATTGTAATGGTTGGAACCTCTGCATGTGCACTATGTCAGGGTCTTTCCTTTTTTTAACTTCCCCCCAAACTATACTTATATCTTCCCTGAGGAAGAAATACACTTTTGTATGTGTCTGCAGGCAATACTTAATTAAATACTACCCCATAATTTTACAGTTCCTACATAAGAAACCTTTATATGATAAAACTTAAATTCACATATTACGATCGCCTGTATGCAAATGGAGGGGGGGGGGGGGGACTAAATACTTTATTCCAAATAAGTTTTGCATCTGTTTCTTCCAAAGTTTCACAAGTGACACGTGTGCGTGTAAATAAAAGAGATGGTTTAACTTACCCAAAGCACAGGCTCGTAGACAGATACACAAATAACACAAAAATTCAAGCTTTCGAAACTGTTTGTTGCTTCATCAGGAAAAGAGAAAGAAAGGAGGGGAAAAAAGGAAGGATGCGGGTTTTAATGGAGTGGATGAGGAGTCATTCCAATTCCGGGAGTGGAAGGGCATACCTAAGGGGGGGGGGGGAGGAAAGGTAAACAAACACACCCACACAAATATACTTGCAAACACGCCAAGGCAGACCTTGGTGGTGTGTTTGCATGTATATGTGTGCCTCATCCACTCCCTTAAAACGCGCATCCTTCCTTTTCCCCCCTCCTTCCTTCCTCTTTTTCTCCCTCCTTCCTTCCTCTTTTCCTGATGAAGCAACAAACAGTTTCGAAAGTTTGAATTTTTGTATTTGTGTGTCTTTATATTTGTGAATCTGTCTATGACCCTGTGCTTTGGATAAGTTAAACCATCTCTATTTTTTATTAATATTTTTCTACCTGGAATGTATCCTTCTATAATATTGGGGGCGGCTACATTTTTACCTTTCAGAAAAGTTCTGGCATATTATTTGAAATTTCATAATGTAACAATAATCCAACTTTTAGTTACAAGATTTGTGACATCTTTTTTAAGAGTGTACTCATTTTACTGCTTTTAAAGCTACTCTTGTGCTTCCAACTATCACTCACAACTGGTAATATGACCTGTTTTCTAAATTATTTGTTTTCGTAAAATTTGGTTTGTTCCAGTTTCACATACAAGGTGTGATCCAAAAGAATCAGCTGAAATTTTCGATTTTCTTAAAGAATGTTTGTTCATCAAAACTAACTTGACCTCCTTCAAAGTAATCCCCCTCCCTACAGAAAGATCTCAGACAAGTTCAACCAATTTGGATCGTTTTTAACAGATCGTTTGTGTAGGTATAGGAAATGAGAACTGTAAGAAATTTTGAGAAAATCACACTTGAAAGTCCTCACACTACATCAACGCCAAAATTAACTGGGTCGACTGATAAAATTGTAAGCTGATATCTCATGTTGTCTAAAAATGAGGATTTCCCAAGAAATAAAAAAAAGTAACTTTACGACTGTCACTGGTACAGGGAACAAAAATGTTCATTTCAACTATCTATTGATCTAGTTAAATTTGAGTCATTTGAGTGCCATGTACATCATGAGTGGCACTGTCAAAATTGACAACGTGTCAAATGTGCTGTTAAATATAATATTTTTTTACGTATTACGGCCAAAGAGACTGTCCTTGTGGGAAAAGTCTCTGAAAACCTAATCACACTAAGTGATGAGAATAATATTATCTCTTATGGAAGTGAACAAGAACAACTTACGCAGTTCTTCATATCTGTTCACGCACAAGCGATCTATCAGATAATAATCGAATTAGTTTGCGGTCATAGAACCCATCCCTTGTCAGATGTGATACACCTAAGCCAGAAGTTATCGAATTTTTGATCTCATTTATCCTTATGGAGATCAGCTCATTTTGCGATTCTTTTTTTTTATCTTATCAATTGATAAAATGATGCCTTCCAGGTTTTCTTTTGACCTCAAGAATAGAAAAAGAAGCAGTATTCGTTATTGACAATATGACTCATGAGCTCATGATCCACTGTCCCATTGCAATCGAAGAAAACAGCGAGAAGAACCTTCACATGGCATCAACATTTTTAATTTTTTCCAATCTTAGCTTTTCTGGCAGGTTCCATTGGGACGATTGGTTTCGACATCATAATGTATACGCATGGTTTGTTATCTGTTATAAGCTTCATCAGAAGGTTTGGATCCCCAGGGAATTTAGGAGAAATGTAGGAACACGCGAGGCAATACTCAAATTACGACTTACCTTAGAAAATAATACAAGGAAGAGCAAAACTATGTTATTAACTTTTATAGATTTGGAGAAAGCTTTTGACAATATTGCCTGGAATACATTCTTTCGAATTTTGAAGGCAGCAGGGGTAAAATATAGGGAACGAAAAGTTGTATACAACTTGTACAAAAACCAGACAACAGTTATAAGGGTCAAAGTGCCCGAAAGGGACGCAGTGGTTGGGAAGGGAGTACAGGGCCGGATCTAGGACATTTGTCAAGGGGGGCAAGGTTAAATTTGCCGTCCCCTTCTTTCACCCCCGCCCCCCTGTAAGAATCAACTTTTTGACGCTAATTGGGTTACATATTTCTAAATAAATCTCACAACATGAACTTATTTTATTGACTGAATAAAGATCAAAGGAAAACAGAATAATTTTAATACATACAAAAATATTACAAGATTACTCATCGTACAAAAATCAATTCAATTATTATTATTATTATTTTATTTATTTATTTGCGGCAAAACTGTTTTTGATATCATCACAGTTTAGAGAAGCAGCTCCTGGAAGAAACATGGCTCAGCGACAGCCTAAGTTTCATATCAGCGCACACTCCGCTGCAGAGTGAAAGTTTTACTCTGGAAACATCCCTTAGGCTGTGGCTAAGCCATGTCTCCATCATATCCTTTCTTCCGGGAGTGCTAGTCTTCCATGGTTCGTAGGAGAGCTTCTGTGAAGTTTGGAAAGTAGGAGGCGAGGTACTGGCGGAAGTAAAGTTGTGAGGCGGCATCGTGAGTCGTGTCGGGATAGCACAGTCGGTAGTGAGCTTGCCCGCGAAAGGCAAAGGTCCCAGGTTCGAGTCCCGGTTCCGGCACAATTTTTATCTGCCAGAAAGTTTCATATCAGCGCATACTCCACTGCAGAGTGGAAGTTTCTTTCTGGAAACATCCCTTAGGCTGTGGCTAAGCGATGTCTCTACCATATCCTTTCTTCCAGGAGTGCTAGTCTTGCATGGTTCGCAGGAGAGCTTCTGTGAAGTTTGGGAAGTAGGAGGCGACAATCGTCAACATTCTCCTCCGAATGCGAAAATATATTGTTGCCTCCCACTTACATAAGTAGAAAAGATCATCTGAATAAATACGTGAAACCAGACCTCGAACACAGAGATTCAGATGTTCTTTCTTCCCGCGCGCTATTCGAGAATGGAATGAGAGATAAATAGTATAAAAGTGGTCCGATAAACACTCTGTCAGGCAGTTAAATGTGATTTACAGAGTATTCGGTGTAGATGTCTATCAATTCCACCGCTACCGAGAGAGGACTCTAGATCCTTTATGCTTTTGACTTTCAATAAGAAGTGTGCGCAACTGAAATACATTTTTTTTCCTTACAAGGACTGGAACGTTATTCAAATTCACCTGTTCTACAAATATTACCTTGATATGAAATATGAATATTCATTTATCTGAAAAAGGAAATCTATGCAAATTAATAAACATTGTGCATTTACTTATGCAATAACACGAACATCTCCCTCATTCTGGCTAATATCTAGTAGATTTTTAAAGTTTGATTAGCTGAAGTACCTGTGACAGGGCAACACTGAAGTCAGCAACCAGGAATTTTAATTTTATCAAATGATTTCGGTATTTCTTGCAGTCATTTTACTTTTAATAATTCTGTGTCAGTTAATTTTATTAAATTATACCAGAAAGATACATTCTGTAAAAGAGTCGGTCAAAATTTGCCGCCCTCTAAATTCTGCCGCCCGGGGCAACTGCATCACCCGGAATTTTTCGTCTGGACCCTATAAAGATCTCTGCCAACTTCCGAGAACTAAGAGTGGCGCCCCGGGCTAACAGCAAGTGGTGTTCCACTCAGTTATGTATTTATTTCTGTTTTTATGTACACTAGACAACGACAGTGACTGCATATAATCACACTGATAAATCAGATTCAGTATATGAACTTAGGCTTAAGATACGTGGGAATAATCTGCAGACGGTGGAATATGAAAATTACCAAAATGCGAGACATACGTGACAAATTAGGCATTTTGCGGGACGCTTTTATTGAGTCTCCCAACGCGGGACGGTGCGGCAAGATTAGATTAGATTAGATTAATACTTGTTCCTTAGATCATGTATACGACATTTCGTAATGATGTGGAACGTGTCAGTTTAGTAAATTTTGTCTATACTTGACAATCTATATTTCAAGATTTTTTTTTAAGTTTTATCTAAAAATTCATCTACATTGTAGAAGGAGTTGCCATTCAGAAATTCCTTTAATTTCTTTTTAAATACTAGTTGGCTATCTGTCAGACTTTTGATGCTACTTGGTAAGTGACCAAAGACTTTTGTGACAGCATAATTCACCCCTTTTTGAGCCAAAGTTAGATTTAACCTTGAATAGTGAATATCATCCTTTCTCCTAGTGTTGTAGCTATGCACACTGCTATTACTTTTGAATTGGGTCGGATTGTTAATAACAAATTTCATGAGTGAATATATATATTGTGAAGCTACAGTGAGTATCCCTAGATCCCTAAATAAATGTCTGCAGGATGCTCTTGGGTGGGCTCCAGCAAATATTCTGATTACACGCTTTTGTGCAATGAATACTTTTCTACTCAATGTTGAATTGCCCCAGAATATGATCCCATATGAAAGCAGTGAATGAAAATAGGCGTAGTAAGCTAATTTACTGAGATTTATATCACCAAATTTTGCAATGACTCTGATAGCGCAAGTAGCTGAACTCAGACGTTTCAGGATGTCTTCAATATGTTTCTTCCAATTCAGTCCCTCGTCAATGCAAACACCTAAAAATTTTGAATATTCTACCTTAGCTACAGATTTATGTTCAAAGTCTAAATTTATTACTGGTGTCATGCCATTTACTGCATGAAACTGTATATACTGGGTTTTATCAAAGTTTAATGAGAGTCCATTTGTAGAGAACCACTTAATGACCTTCTGGAAGATATCATTTACAAATTCATCAGTTAATTCCTGTTTGTCAGGTGTGATCGCTATACTTGTATCATCAGCAAAAAGTACTAGCTTAGCATCTTCGTGTATGTAGAATGGCAAGTCATTAATATATATTAAGAACAGCAAAGGACCCAAGACCGAACCTTGTGGGACCCCATTTTTGATAACTCCCCAATTAGAAGAATTAATTGTCTCATCTACATCATGTGAACTGCTTATTTCAACTTTCTGCACTCTTCCAGTTAAGTATGATTTAAACCATTTGTGCACTGTCCCACTCATACCACAATACTGAAGCTTATCTAGAAGAATCCCATGATTTACACAATCAAAAGCCTTTGAAAGATCGCGAAAAAACCCTACTGGTGATGTCCGGTTATTCAAAGCATTTAATATTTCATCAGTGAAGGTATATATAGCATTTTCAGTTGAAAAGCTTTTTTGAAAACCAAACTGACATTTTGTCCGGGACGGTCCCGCAGAATCCGGGACGGCTGGCCGCCTTAATCAAACCGCTCTTGGGACGTAAGATAACAACAATAGTGTTGTAATTTGTGTAGGCTATGATACTGCAGCGGGATCAATACAGTATGGGCGGGCAACAGTGATGCTCAGAAGGTCCTGTGAGCCAGGCGTGGCGAACGTGGCGGCTAGGCTTCGCTGGAGAACGGCCATCGGCTGAAGCCCCTCCCCCCACCCGACTTCAATCCGGCCAACGGCCGACGCCGTATAAGGCCACAACCGACCTCCCGACCGCCTGCGCGCGCGGGATGTGCCGCCTCGAGACGCCACGCCGTCCTGCTAGCCACGGTCGATCCGGTTATTTACTTTCACAACAACACCACGCGAGGCGCCACGAATGGTAACGACACGCGAAGGGCTCACATGCATACTCCATGGTTTTTATTTTATTTATTTATTTTATCTTTTTGGCCCACTCAGCAGGAGTAAAATATAGGGAGCGTAAGGTTATTTACAACTTGTACAAAAACCAAACAGCGGTTGTCAGAGTTGAAGGGCATGAAAGGGATGCAGTGGTTGGAAAGGGAGTAAGACAGAGTTGTAGTCTTTCTCCATTGTTATTCAATTTGTACACTGAGCAAGCTATAAAGGAAAGCAAGGAGAAATTTGGAGAAGGAATTAAAGTTCAGGGGGAAGAATTAAAAACATTGCGTTTTGCCGACGACATAGTAATTCTGTCAGATACAGCAAAGGACATGGAAGAGCAATTGAACGGAATGGACAGTGTGCTGAAAGGTGCATATAAGATGAACATTAACAAGAGCAAAACTAGGGTAATGGAGTGCAGTGTAAGAAAATCAGGTGGTGCTGAAGGAATTAGATTGGGAAACGAAGCAAAAAAGGAGGTAGATGAGTTTTGTTACTTGGGCAGTACAATAACAAATGATGGTCGCAGTACAGAGGATATAAAATGCAGAGTGGCAATGGGTAGAAAAGCGTTCTTGAAAAGGAGAAATTTGTTAACATCGAATATTGTTTTAAGCCTAAGGAAGTCCTTTCTGAAAGCATTTGTATGGAGTGTTGCCTTTATGGGAGTAAGACAAGGACGATAAACAGTGCGGACAGGAAGAGAATTCAGGCTTTTGAAATATGGTGCTACAGAAGAATGCTGAAGATTAGGTGGGTGGATCGCGTAACTAATGATGAGGTACTGAACAGAATTGGGGAGAAAAGAAAATTCTGGCATACCTTGACTAACAGAAGGGATAGATTGGTAGGACACATTCTTAGACATCAAGGAATTGTTAATTTAGCGTTGGAGGGAAGTGTATGGGGTAAAAATCGCAGAGGAAGACCAAGAGATGGATACAGTAAGCAGATTCAGACAGATGTAGGTTGCCGTTCTTATGTGGAGATGAAGAGGCTTGCTCAGGATAGGGTATTGTGGAGAGCTGCATCAAACCAGTCTCCGGACTGAAGGCCACAACAACAACAACAAGGTTACGGTAGTAACACTAAAAGTGGGCCTTTGCGATCGTCTTTTGACAGCTCGAAATGTAAATGACAATAACGGCTTAACCATTCATCTGACACGAAAATTGAATAACTTAATTTGTAGATGGGAAAATTCTCTGCAACTTTGCTCTCTTATGTTTTTCTTTTTTCATATCTCTTACCGTTTCAGAGATATTTGCAAAAATAACGGCTATTTTGCGATGTCTGTCTGTCTGTCCGTTACGTGTTCCCTGTTTTTAAGACGAACCGTTCAACCGATCAGCACCAAATTTTACAGACATAATTTTAGGCCGCCGGAGACCAGAACCTCCCTTTTTCAAATTTTTCGGACAAAAAATACGGTAGTAATGCCACAAAAAATCCGTTTGTGATATAATTGTAATTGCAAACGAACCGTTCATCTGACACGAAAATTGAATAACGTAATTGGTAGAGGGGAAAATTCTCTACAACTTCGCTCTATTACGTTTTTTTTTTCATATCTTGCATCGTTCCAGAGATATTTGCAAAAATAACGGCGATTTGACGATGTCTGTCTGGCTGTAACGTGATCCCACTTTTTAGGTCGAACCGTTCAACCGATCGGCACAAATTTTACAGACATAATTGTTGGCTACCAGAGACCAGAACATCCCTTTTTGAAATATTTCGGACAAGAAATACGTTAGTAATACAAAAAAAGCCGTTTGTAATGTATTTTTAATTGCAAATAAACCGTTCATCTGACGCGAAAATTGATTAAACGAATTTGTAGAGGAGAAAATTTTCTACAACTTTGTCCCCTTATGTTTTTTTCATATCTCGTATCGTTTGAGAGATATTTGCAAAAATAACGGAGTTTTGATACCCTCCATTGAATCAACCAGCCATCCGCAAATGTAACGTGACATTCCTCGCCCAGAACTCCCTCTGGCATACGCCATCTTGCGTTGCGTATTTTGATGATTTTCTTATGGTAACTTACACGTTGCCATTTCAAAGCAATGGCGCACTTCGTACGATAAATGATAATCTAGTGTCTAAAATGACGTATTAGCATCAGTTAACAACGGTCATCAATAGCAAGAGATTAAAGAAGGCAAACTGTAACTGTTGGCCGTAGCGTAGTGGCAATGCGTTGGTCTGTGATGCTGAAAGTCAGTTGTTCGGAACCCACCACTACCTACCTTTTTTTTTCCCTAAAAGGGTTTCAGACACACTTATTATTTATTTTGTTATTACTTAGATTATTATTTTGCAAAAACTTATAAAACTACAACTCTAAAGTGAGCCGTAAAACATGTCAGTGCGATTTTTTTCTATACGAGCATAATTACATGGCAACTGATAGGTGAATCATTTGTTCGAGAATAAACATCATCGTCCGTGATTTAGTATACGAGGGTGATCCCGTAAGTAAACGAACCAACAAAGAAAACACTAAAATTTTGGGAAAAAGTATTCAACATAATCTCCTCTCAGCTCTATACAGTTTTCCAAGCGATGTTCAATAAGTTCTACACCGTTTTTATAATGAGAACTAATTCCTCAAAATAACCATTAAATGCAAAATCAAGTATTAATTTTTTGAAAATCTTCCAACACCAAGCATTTTGGCCATTGCAATAACGGACTTGTGAGCTGGTGCATTGTCCTAAAGAAAACAACATTCTCTTCTTGACCAAAGCGGCTTGATTTCTTCGTCCAAACGTTGCAACATGTTCAAATGTTCGTTAAGCTTATGGGACTCAACTACGGGGTCATCAGTCCCTAAACTTACAAACTACTTATGAACTACTTACGAACTAGGACGGCACAAATATCCATGCCCGAGGGGGGATTCGAACCCCCGACCGTAGTGGCCGAGCTGACCGTAACTGGAGAGCCTTAGTCACCTCGGCCACCGCGGCCGGCGCAACATGTTCGCATGATACTTGTCATTGATAGGGTTTCCTTTTTCCAAAGGTAGCCAATGAAAATTATCCCACCCGCATCCCAAAAAACCGACGCCATGATCTTGCCTACAAATTAAATGGTCTTCGCCTTCTTTGGAATCGCTTCTCTAATTTGCGTCCATTGTTTTGATTGTTCTTTTGTCTCAAAAGTGAAGTGGTGGACCCATGTTTCATCCATGGTTACGAAACGACGCAAAAAAATCAACTTCAGGACATTTATAAAGTCAATCTAATACCTTCTAGTGTCTCTCGGTCTCTTCCACATATACAACTTTCTTTTGTTATGATTAAACCAACTGATTGTGATGTTGAAATTGTGCTCTGCACAAAATTCTACCAGGCGATCTCCTCTTTCATTACTTTTCCACAGTCCAAATTAATCTACTACATTTCCTTCTCTTCCCTTTCCTGTTACCGAGTTCCAGTCCCACATCAAAATCAGGTTTTCCTCGCCTTTAAGTGTATGAATAATACCTTTTATCTCCTCTTACATTTCTTCGATTCCTCATCATCGGCAGAGCTAGTTGGCTTATAAACGTGAACTACTGTGGTCGGTGTTGATTTCGAGTCTATCTTTGCTACGATAATGCTTCACCATGCTATTCATAGTAACTTAACCGCATTCCTATTTTCTTATTCATTATCATACCTACTTCTGCGTTACCACCAACTGATTTGTATTTATAACCATGCACTCACCTGACCAGAAATCCTGTTCATTCTGCTACCGAACTTCACTGATCCCCATCATATCTTACCTATCCAATTCTCTTTTTCAAATTTTGTAACTTACCTACTCGATTAAGGAATGGATCATTCCACGCTCCGATCCGTAAAATGTGTGTTTTATTCTTCTTGACTACATCATCTTCCTGAGTAGTCCCCGCCCGGAGATCCGAATGGGGGATTATTTACCTCCGGAACATTTTACCCCAGAGGATGCCATCATCATGCATTCATGTACAATAGAGCTGCATGTCCTCGGGAAAAGTAACGAGAGTAGTTTTCTCTTGCTTTCAGCCCTCCGCAGTAACTGCAAAGCAAAGCCTTGTTAGCTGATGTTACAAGGCCAGTTCAGTCATCCAGACTGTTGCCCCTACAACGACCGAAAAGTCTGGTGCCCCTCTTCGGAAACCACGCGTTTGTCTGGCTCTCCACAGACACCCCTCCGCTGTGGTTGCGCTACCGGTACGGGTATCTGTAACGTTGAGACACGCAAGCCACCCCACCGCAGCAATGTCTGTGGAACATCTGGGTGGGGAAGAGGAGGAGAGAAGAGATTTCAGATCCTGGGTGATGGCAGTAACTACAGCAAAACAAAAGGGAAGCATTGAATCGTAGAAAATGGAGGTGCAAAGGACCTGCTAATGTAGCAGAAAACCGATGCTGATAAAAAAACACGCATATGCGATCAACTTAGTTGTCATGGCAGATTCGATTGAAAGGTTGCAAAATAATATTTCAGAGCTAGAGCTGAGGTGTAATTGTTGTGGTATGAAGATCAGCGAAAGTGATCCGAGCGAAAAACATTTAGATGCACTTATCAAATAGGAAGAACAAAGTTAGAACAGGGAGACAGTTTCAAGAATTCCCCCCCCCCTTATTTTTCCCTCTCTACGGGATGGCAAAATAGTGAAAGAACTGGAATCAAGATGTAGCAAAACTAACGCAGTGACCGCTTAGCTAAGCTCTAGTCTCTTCTGCAAGAAGGAAGTCAGTATTAAGTTAGCAGTGCACCGTCCAATCTTTCGACCCACTTTGTTGTATGGGAGTTACACCTGGGTGAATACAGGGTACCGTATCATTAAAGATGAGCTTACAGATATGAAAGTAGCAAGTATGATGGCAGAAACTAATAGATGGGAACAATGGCAGGTGGGTGTCCACAATGAGAGGGGGAAAAAAAAGAAAAAAGAAAAAAACTGGAATGAACATAATAGATGAAGCTGTTAGAAAGAACTGGCGTAGTTGGTGGGGTCATGTTACAGGCATGGTATAGACAAGGTTCCGTACGAGACTCAGGGGTTCGCCATTAGGAGTCGAAGTATACCAAAGAGAAAATTCTTCTATTCCGTCAAGAATGATTTTGAAGTAATAGGCTTAACATCAGTCGAGACATCAATGTTAGCATTGACAGGGGATCATAGATGAGTTTTATAAGGAGAACTAGGCTCTAGTCTCAACGGTGAAAGGCATAATCACTCTTAAATGATGATGATTATGATGCTTTAGTAAGAGCAAGTGTAAGTGGCCTACTGAAATGGCAAACTGCTTATCTTGAAACCACTAACATACGCGCAGTCTTTCGAGGTCACCACCGACGGAATGCGGTATTGACTTGGCGTCCTGTTCCCCGTGCAAGTCACGTACGTCGGCACTGAAACAACGAGCGGCGAAGATACAATGTCGAGGTCACACTACGTGGGTTTTTCTCTCGTGGTATATCAATGAAAGCAGTCTACAGAGAGAAAATGGTCTAGATTAACACAAGATCCAGGACGTTTTCCAATCTTTGTTTGTTTATCTACATCTTCCATACAATTTCCATTACTAATTCATGTTACGAGGCAGTCTAAATCGCAATTTCTTTTATTTCTCTGGTAGGTTTCGGTCACGTACATGATCATCAGACCACAACTGTAACGACATGTAATATTAGAGGGATAGATTATTTTTAAAGTGAGTATTTAAAATTAAGAATAAAATATGCCCGTAATGTTGGCTACCGGCTGTTTTCAGCTAGAACTGCCTTAAGGTTTAATGTTGACTGCTGTAGAAATAGGTGCAGTCATCATTACTTCAGCTCTCACTCTCATATATTTTAACCAAATAAGTTTATATTACTAATGTACCTAATAACTTGGATATACAGTTTATTTCGTCTGGCTCTTAGTTTTAGAGCAAGGGCCCTTAGAACCAATCACTTTATCAAAACGGATTTTATTGCAGATATATGTAGCAGCAAACTGGTGATTATTTTTTTTAGTTCTGACATAATAACAACAATATTTTAATTTATAATCTGACAATGATAAAATAGTATCTCCGATTTCTGTTTTCAAATCATAACAAAACCATCACATGGTTTTCCATATGCTACATGACCATATACAGGGTGAATCACGTAACACAAATATTGCGGAAACGGACCGTGCGATTGATGTGCGGTTTTCACAGAATGGATTGGTAGTAAAGGACTCGTATTGTTAGCCAACAAACAGATTATAAAAATACCTAGAAAGTGTATTTTTTGTGCAAACATACAATTTCTCAAATGGAACAATAGTTGTTTCTATCATGCACTGGAGATTTTGACACCATTTGTGTACAAAGAATTTTGAATGACATTTCTATCACGTTTAGTTTGGCAGCTACAACCATTCAAAGTTTTGGTGGCGGAGGCTAAGACAGCGTAGCAGACTAGCTGGTGGTCATGAGACAGTGGGCCACGCCCCAGGGGCTAACCACTTGGTCAGTCAGCTACTCTATAAAATTTGAACGTTTGTAGCTGCCAAACTAAACGTGATAAAAATGTCATTCAAAATTTTTTGTACACAGCTGGTGTCAAAAATTCCAGTGTATGATAGAAACAATCACTGTATGTCTGCATAAAAATACACTTTCTAAGTAATATTAAAATCTGTTTGTTGGCTAAAAATACGAGCCCCTGACTACCAATCCATTTTGTGAAAACCGCACGTCAATCGCACTTTCCGTTTCCGCAACATTTGAGGTGCAAGTGTTAGGTGATTCACCCTGTATAATATACTTTTAAATCCTTTTACATTTTTAGACCTGATTAACCATTCTAGATAACACTTTGGTTTTTTGCATACTGAAATCCACTGTTGTATAACTTCCGCCGGCCGCGGTGGCCGAGGTGACTGAGGCGCTCCAGTCACGGTCAGCACGGCCACTACGGTCGGGGGTTCGAATCCCCCTCGGGCATGGATATTTGTGCCGTCCTAGTTCGTAAGTAGTTCATAAGTAGTTTGTACGTTTAGGGACTGATGACCCCGTAGTTAAGTCCCATAAGCTTTACAAACATTTGAACATTTTTGTATAACTTCCGTTAGAACGTACACCCGATTGGCTAACATTTGAATTAGAGGATGGAGCTTCCAGTATTTAAAGGATGACTGCACCTACTTCTAGAGCAGTCAGTATTAAACCTTTAGGCAGCTCCAGCTGAAAACGACCGATGGCCAACATTACGGGTATATTTTATTCTTAATTTTATATACTCACTTTACAAATAATTTATCCCTCTAATATTATATATCATTACAGTTGTGGTCTGATGATAGGCATGTACGTGACCGAAACCGGTTACCAGTGAAACAAAAGAAATTGCCTTGATACATGAATTAATAATTACTTGTAAGATCGCAGTTATCCATAATGTTCTCAAAAACAATTTTAATTACATTTACCGAGCGAGGTGGCGCAGTGGTAACATACTGGACTCGTATTCGGAAGGATGGTGCTTCAAATACACCTCCGGCCATCCAGATTTAGGTTTTTCGTGATTTCCCTAAATCACTCCAGACAAATGCCGGGATGGTTCCTTTCAAAGGGCACGGCCGATTTCCTTCCTCATCCTTACCCAAAAAATCCGAGCGTAAGCTCCGTCTCTAATGACCATGCTGTCGACGGGACGTTAAACCCTAAGATTATAAAGATTATATAATTACATTAATATTACGACTAAAAGGACGCAAGTTAGGACACTGGGAGTGACAGACGGGGAAGGCTACATAGTCACATTAAAATTTTATTTCGACGATTTACTATTTTTTACTGTACTCTGATGAACGTTGTCAACACTATGGCCCAGATTGCTACCAATTACGAATGTTCAAATGTTTGTAAATCTATCGGAATCAACTACGTGGTTATCAGTCCGTAGCTTACAAACTACTTAAACTACGGTAAACTAACCCCATGTGGGGAGGGGGGGGGGATTCGAACCCCCGACGGCGAACAGCCGCGCGCACCGCAACACGGCGCTTATGTACTCACGGCTAATCCGCCACGGCACTACCAATTACAACTTTTTTCTTCCGACAGAGCATTAGATCAAAATGCTGTGTTTGTGTCTGTGTGTGTGTGTGTGTGTGTGTGTGTGTGTGTGTGTGTGTGTGCGCGCGCGCGCATGACATGCACTACTGGATTAAAAGCCTGTACCGAACTTTCCCTTGGTTACAATTTCCAACTATCGATGTTGTTCCTGCATGCTATTCAGTTCAGTTATTAACTTTTCAAATGTCTTGTAATGTAGCGTAGCGTTCATCTCCAGTACGTTTTCATTGGAATCCTCTCTTCCACTTCAAATATATTATCTGATCCAACTGTTTGTTTATCTGTCTTAAATCAAATGTTAAAATGTTTGTAAATATATAGGACTTAACTGCTGTGGTTATCAGTCCCTAGGCCTACAAACTAACTTATGCTAATGACAACACACCCGTGCTCGGCAGTACGGTGCCTTACAACGCTCGGCCACTCGACCACGGAAGGGAACGAAAGAATCTGAGCTTGAAAAAGAGTAGCGTTAAGTCATTGCTAACAGTTTTCTACGATTCCGTAGGAATCGCCGACAACGAGTTGTAAAAAAAAGTCACACCGTTAATTCTCAGTATATACACGTCGTTCTTAGTTTGTGGTGATAATTGGTCGAATTGGACCAGAAGACGGAGACGCAGGTTCCCAATCGCTCCTCCACAACAATGGCTCAGGCCACAAAGTACAGATCGCGCGAGTTTTTGGTTATCAAATGGATCACCTACCGTATCCGCCGTATCTGGCCTCAGCAGACTTCTGCTTGCTCGCAAACTGAAGTTGGCAATGAAAGAACAACGCTACGATACAGTTCAGGAGTTCCAAGACAAATGTACAGTAGTACTGACTGCAATTCCAAAAATCGGGTATTTCAGCTGTCTGTGTATTCAAGGGAACACCATTTACAACAAATACAGTGATTTCGTGAAAGTAATCCACGACATTTATGCGAGGCAGGAAATACAAAGTATTACACCATCTTGGAGTTTACCAATCCACTCGAGATTTATTAATGAAATAGTGAATATGTAGTACACGAAATAATTTTCAGATCAATTTCTAAAGCGGTACTGACGTACCTACTGTCGGTCTATGCTGAAACATCCATATTAATAACGTACTGATTCCGGCATTCATTCGATCACACATATGGCGAATACCCTCTTGAGACACCAGTTCAAATGTTCAAATGTTTGTTAAGCTTATGGGACTTAACTACGGGGTCATCAGTCCCTAAACTTACAAACTACTTATGAACTACTTAATACTAAGGACGGCACAAATATCCATGTCCGAGGGGGGAGTCGAACCCCCGACCGTAGTGACCGTGCAGACCGTGACTGAAGCGCCTCAGTCAGCTCGGCCACCGCGGCCGGCGCGCAGCAGACCGCTTGGCCACTGCGGCCTCCAGTATCTGCATAAAATACGTTGGTAGTATATCTCACTTGAATTGTGCAGTGTTTCTTTTTTCCCTTAGGCAGTGTATATTGGAGCTACCGTGACAAAAACAGTGTAACACAGTGTGTACTGCGTGTGACGGAGTATTGTTGGTTGCCAGCCGTGCTTCCCCGATCAGTGCAGACAAGCCGGCGGTCTGCGGCGGCGACGCAGGGCTGGCCAGACGGCGCCGATAGCATCGGCTTGGCGTCGGCGTCGCGACGGCGTGGCGTCGGCGGCAGGGAACGGCCGCTGGGCACGGCACGCGGCGGCGCACGCGACGCCCCCTCCCTAACGATCGCCGATTATGCGCCATCGCTCACCGCGCCACTCGTGACCGGCGCCACAAATACCCGCTTAAAAGCCGCCGCCAGAGCGCCAGGTATGCGCCACTAAGTCTGGCGTGAAATATCACTCGCCGCTCTAAAAGCACTTTCATTAATATATACTAAGCAACGAGGGGTAAGCTGAACTGTGGAAGAAATATAAAGGGTGTCCCAGCTATCTTGTCCACCCAAAATATCTCTGGAACAATAACAGCTATTGGAAAACGACTGCCGGCCGCGGTGGCCGAGGAGACTGAGGCGCTCCAGTCACGGTCTGCACGACCACTACGGTCGGGGGTTCGAATCCCCCCTCGGGCATGAATATTTGTGTCGTCTTTAGTATAAGGTAGTTAATGAGTAGTTTGTAAGTTTAGGGACTGATGACCCCGTAGTTAAGTCCCATAGACTATACAAACATTTGAACATTTTGGAAAACGACTTTCACCGGTATCAATGTACGGCTGGGGCCCATGAATGTACATATTTGGAAACATTCTAAGACGAAAGCAAATGTGTTTTTTAACACAAACTTATGTATTTTTTAAATGGACACCCTATATTTTTTCTTTAGCAATCCGCGATGGACGAGGGGACTGAGGCGCTCCAGTCACGGTATGCACGGCTACTACGGTTGGGGCTTCGAATCCCCCCTCGGCCGTCCTTAGTGTTAAGTAGTTCATAAGTAGTTCGTAAGTTTAGGGACTGATGACCCCGTACTTAAGTCCCATAATCTGTACAAACATCTGAACATAGCATGACAAATGACATAAATAATGGCGTTGATTGCATCGCAGTATTCCAGTTACATCCCGAGATATTGCGACACGAAGTTGACGCTTGAAACGCGCGGCTAGCGCACGTCCTGAACAGCATGGGGTTCTCGCCTGAGTCTCAGAACGTACGCTAGCCGCGTATTTCAAGCGTCAGTTTCGCGTCGCAATATCTCGCGATGTAACTGGAATATAGCGATGCAATCAACGCCATTCTTTATGTGATTTATCATGCTATGGATTGCTGAAGAAAAAATATAGGGTGTCCATTAAAAAAAAAAAAAAATGTTTCCAAATATGTACATTCATGGGCCCCAGCCGTACATTGATACCGGTAAAAGTCGTTTTCCAATAGCTGTTATTGTTCCAAAGATATTTTAGGTGGACAAGATAGCTGGGACACCCTGTATAGAGGGCCACGTTTCCTAATCTTAAAGAACGACGTCGTGTACTGTGCACAAGAGAAACTGGGCGGCCAATTAACACAAGCATAGCCCAGCACGAGAGGTACATCCGTCTCAGTAGTGGAACACCAAAGAAGAGTGCGGCAGACAGGTCTTCGGGAAGTCCGCCTACTAGCGAAACAACCCCTCACTTTCAAGACGAAGATAAAAGAGGATAAGTAAATAGATAAGCGACCCGGAAATATGAACAGGGAGGACGGGTACAGACTTCCGGCGTCTGCGCTACGACGCGCGCACACAGAGCGAACAGCACTCCATAGCCGGCGCGAAGCAACATTGGTACGCCACAGCTGCCAACCTACCCTCATTCGTCAGTTTCAGCCAATTAAAAACTAGAATAAAAACACCAGTCCATGACTTCTTTTCAAACCAATAACAGGAAATAAAGCAAACTCCAATAAACAAAGTCTTACTCCATTTCCCATATCCGAAACATCAGAATGTGGCAACAGTTACTACCGGCAATATTTACGTTCGCCAGTTCTCCCTCATTCAGAAATCATCCAGCACACAAACCGAGTGGACAAAGAGTGGAAGATAACTAGAAATCAAGTAACCAGGAGGCTACCCAATCGTCTGCAGAGAGAGCTGAAGGTAACGCCCAATGAGCATAGAAACCATCGATGGCAAAACACAGCCCTCGATGTACAAGATCATACTATCTGGCAAGGCACCAGACAATTCACCAAAAGACGCGCTCGGATGGCGCCCCTGCAAGGCGAGATCGGTTTGGTCTTCAGCCACGCTGAAAAAGCCAACGCCCTCCTTTGAGAAGCAGTTTCAGGCAGCAGGTCCCCAGGATGGGGAACACGAGGACATAGTCCATCGTCAGCGGGACGTATTCTTCAATGTCGAGGGGGACCCAGGGGCGAATCCCCACTTTTTGCTCCCATCAAAGCCAGGTCACAATAAGATCAGTAACCAGCTAGTTAAAAACCTCGCGCCATCGGCAATCCAACACTTTACGTAACGAGATTACTCGCAAGTTATCACCATACCGGAAACACGCGGAAGTGGACGCGATAAACAAACCAGGAAAAGAGCCTTTTTCCCCCCGCAGCACTGCAGGCCGGTAAGCTTCCTGCCAACTCTCAGCAATATCTATGAGCGCCTCCTACTGATCCCCATACACGATCATATTACTAGTGAGCAAATCCTCTCGGATTTCCAATTCGGATTCTGACAAAAACAATTGGCACGCAACAGATTATGACAGTGGTTGAAGCAGCTATAAAAGTTAAATGGCATAGGTTGCTGAGGGTTGGTGCTACTCGACGTAGCCGAAGCTTTCGATCAATAAGGAACAAAGGGCTACTGTACTATTTATACACACAGGGTTTCCCCGGAAGCATGGCTAAATTAATTAAAAGATATCTTTCGAATAGATTTTCTCTTTCGGCCATCTCCACCAAATGCGTATTCGTGCTGGGGTGCCACAAATATCAATTCTGGAACCTGTATTGTACAGCCTGTACACAGCGGACACCCTCACGGCCCCCCTGGTGCACACCACCGTACGCAGATGACACAGCATTCTACACAAGAAATGCGAACAAGGGCCTGGTCATTCATAGCCTACAAAAAGTTTTAGATGAATATAAGGAGAGGTGTTGAATTAAAATTTCTCTTGTGGCGGGGATTCGAACCCCAGACCTTCTGCTTATTAGGCAGACCCTTGAAACCGCTCAGCCACCAAAGCCTCACGCATAATGCGGCTACACGGACTGTCTTCAAGCACGTCTCCCACCACACCACATACTTTAATTCTGCCTCAATGTTCCCTTCATCAAATTGCCAAAGCTCTACTGTATTGTAACATAGACTAAATATAGCATAGACTGCGTGTCGCTATCTCTGCTGTGTTGTGGTTTGAAACCAACATCTAACATTGCCCCTAGTCACGTTACAGTTTTCGTCATTAGGTTATCGAGGTTCTTATGAGCAACAGTTTTTCTAGTTTTGAGCTTAAGTCAATTATTGATTTTAACAATAAAACGACTTTTGTACGCTTATTACAGATGTAGTAATAAAGGTAATATAGTTTAGGCACAATAATAATACTGTGATCGTTTTTATATGTGACGAGTTGACACTTATTAGTTATTTTTACAAGAAATAAAATTACAGGTAGTGTTTGTGCAGCATTACTTTATTATTATTATTATTATTATTATTATTATTATTAACTGAAGTTTGTAATTATCGACGGGAGGACAATTCTAACTGGTCTAGACTAAATTTATATTTCATCAAGTATGTCATTTCTAGTGCAGATATGCTTTTGAGAGAGGTGTACACAGCTATATTTGAATATAGAATATTCAGTATAGCTATAAAACTAGTTTTCGTTGTTCTTGCACATCACTTATTCTAATGTAAATAGCTAATACTTTGCTAGGTTTAAGGATATGATTAGACGTTTTGTTGTTAAAATCAAAGCCACAATTCAGTTATAAATGAGAAAAACTACACCTGTCAACTCCACATCAGCGAAGAACGTGAATGGGAACAATCCGCCCTTGTCCCTCAGGCAGAGGTGATATAATACCAACAATAATCCAGTTCTCTGAGGCAAACATTGTCTCTTTATACCAAAGATATTGAATATAAGGAGGCAGAATTTAAGTATGTGGTGAGAAAAACGTGCTTGAAGACAGTCGCCGGCCGCGGTGGCCGAGGTGACTGAGGCGCTCCAGTCACGGTCAGCACGGCCACTACGGTCGGGGGTTCGAATCCCCCCTCGGGCATGGATATTTGTGCCGTCCTAGTTCGTAAGTAGTTCATAAGTAGTTTGTAAGTTTAGGGACTGATGACCCCGTAGTTAAGTCCCATAAGCTTAACAAACATTTGAACATTTTGAAGACAGTCCGTAAAACCGCATTATCCGTTAAGGCAGTGTTAGCTGAGCGGTCTAAAGTGTGTGCCTAATAAGCAGGGGATCCCGGGTTCGAATCCCGACCACAGCACAAATTTTAATTCAACGCGTCTCATTACATTCAATACCTAGGCCATAATGAAACAACGTATGTCTCAAGGAGCAGAATTGGTTTTAGATGGCACAGGCACTTGGGCCCTTCGCTAGCTCGTCACTATCAATCCTGAAAGACGCAGGCAATGTTGATCACCAGGAAGCTCGATAGACGAGAACCTCCAACGCCGCCACCGGCATCCACCTTGACCTATGTGGAACCCAAATACCCTGGAGCAGAACTGTGAATCACCTAGGGTGACCTTGGACCAACGTCTAATGTGGAAGTCCCACTTAGACGAGGTCTGCAGTGTCTGCGCCAGAATTTCGACCTTTATCCCATCCTCGACACAATCAGTTACCTAACCCCGCCCCCGTTGCAATCAATGTCTTTCTGGCCTTAATACTTCCTAGAATGGAATATGCTTGCCCTGTTTGGGATATGCCACCAAGAAGCACTTTGACAAGCTCCAGAGCTTGAAAACCCGTGCCCTAAGGGGGCCCTTCACCTACACCATGGGTACCCCACAATTGATTTACACTTGCTACAGGAATTCCCTTCCTCAAAGAACGTCTCCAAATCTGGCACGGACTTTCTACGGGAGCTTCTCCAGGTTTGTAAACGGTGTCGTCCACTCCTTAGGTCGGTATGACATGTCCCACGATAAGCATAAACGTTCCATGACCAACTTTGATGATTAATTGAAAGAGGAAAATCCTCAGGCTCATTCCTAATCCCATTCCCTCCCCCAAAAACCGACGTATGCCAACCTCAGGCAATTAATAGAAACACATATAGAACCACGTACACAGACAACGGAAATTAGTAAAACACACGCACCAAACAGTTCAAAGAGGAGTAAAAGCCAAAAGGCTTTACTTCCTCAGAGAGAGCAAAGTTACTGAATGCTTGAGCTCAGTCAGTACTAAGTAATACACCTAGGAGGTCGTTCCTAACAGTGGTCGAAACGTTGGTGGGTTTTTTAATATTTATATTTATTAAATTGACGATGCCGTCCAACACTCAGAATAATTTTATTGTAAAAGGGCAGTTTATTTAGTATTAGTTTTGAATCTTCTAAGTGTTCTGGTAATAAAACGCAGTCATTGCTTCGCCCTGCCCACAACATTTCTTTTTTCCCGATTCAAGCCAGAAGTAATTATAATTCATAGGTATCTAGTTGAAGGTACAGCCGTTAGATTTGATTGATTTATCTTGTAAATGAACAAATGAATTTTTTTTACTACTCATTTGAGTGCCATCCACTTTTCATTATTTAGGGTCAATTGCCAATTTTCGCACCAAACAGATACCTATCTTATCTAAATTGTTCTGCAGTTGGTTCTGATAACTTCTGCTAGATGATAAATGACAGTTCATCTACAAACAACCAAAGAAGACTACACAGCTTTTTAAAAGGTAAGGAACAGCAGACGACCCATAATACTATCCTGGGGAACGCCACATATCATTTCTGTTCTAGTCGATTCTTTTTAGCAATTACTACGAACTGTCTCCTATCCGACAGAAAATCACGAATCATATAGCTAAGGCGACTGTCCATAAGCAGGCAATTTCATTAAAACCCTTTTGCGAAATACAGCATCAAACTCCTTCTAGAAACCTAGAAACATGGAAACAATTTGGAATCCCATACCGATGCAGCAGGTAACGCGGTAAACTATGTATAGGTCAGCGAGGGGCTTCCTTAGGAATGCAGCCGGGCTTCCGTAAGCCGCATGTGTAAGCAGTCAGTTGCAAACGTCTCCCACTCCATTCGTAAAAATATAGGACGACCCGCCCCAGCTTTGCACGGGTGGAATTTATATTCCATGTCTATAAGTCAATGTGTGCATTGCATTTATTTTATTGGTTGCTATGTTCTACATAATATTATTAAACTCAATGCATTCCATGCTTATACAATACTCAGCGGTTTAATCCATATTTACATACTAATGTAACAACCCATTTGAATACGCGAGTCCTTAAAAAAAGCAAGTAAAATAATAATAATAATGATATCTGGCGAACCCACCCCGAGCTTTTCCACGTGTGTGATTTCAAAGCAACGATATTACTTTCTTGTAAAAAAAAAATTTACAGTATTGTACATTATAGGATGAATTTTGAGTTAGTATGTTCGTCAAGCAAGGTCCTAATATATTGTCTATTCTTAAGGAAGTATATGAATATATATTTTAATTTCTTCAGTTTATTTATTGCATCTTGTTAATTTAGCTATTGATTGGTTTTTGAAAATAGTTTTCAGTTTTTGTTTCTTTACCGTTACCACGATGTATTTATTATGATAAAAGGAATTACGTAATTTTAATGTAATTCAACTTTTCGTAAGTATCTCTTATTGTATTAATTACGGAACTGCTAAGATTCAGACATGCAGAGGCTTGGTTGTTACTTTGTGGTTCAACTGCTTGCTCCTGTGACGAAGATCTCCCCCCCCCCCCCCACCCCCCGGGCAGGACTTAGCGATACCCCTTGGATCGCGACCGACAGGTTGAAAAACACTGTTATATAAGAAGAATTTATGTTGCAAACAGCGAAAGTGTTATGTGCGAACCAGTACTTGAGTCAAGTGAAGCCATATTATGTACCTCCGTTCCTTGGTAAATTAGGCCAACAATAAACAGGAAAAGAAAGGAACGAAATGAATCGCATCTCGTATTAAAAACTTTATAATCGTTGAGATCTATGATGATATAAACCCGAATGTGGCGATGTAAGGATGGATTTCTTTCAGAGCCGTTTTGCTTCGTGGTTTTTAGCAACGAAAGTTAAAAAAATTTATATGTTTCTATAGTAAATGCTGTGTTGAAAATTAGAAAAAAAAACATTGTGTGTAGAATTTCCCTAAAACCCTCTGTTCGCCGCAGTATTCGACGCACCTGTCTACAACATGCAATTTGAAACATTCTGTGTGTGTTTTTTCATATTTGTAGATGCCGTCCTGTAACAGTTTTACTGCCCTTTCACTTTTTATGTTAGGCCTACATGTCATGCCTGTTTCAGCGCCAAAAATTCGTGTATTATTCATGGATATGAAAATATGATTTAAAGATAAGATTGCAAATATATTTTTAAGTTTATGGTAATTTTTAAGATCTTAAGCTGGCTCAATAAAGAGACGAAACTTGTTTAAACATTAAAAATTCGATCTTGACTTTGTGGTACAGAAAAGATACATCCTACCGCTGTACTTTAACAGCATTGTTACATTTATGAGCAAATCTGTTAGAGCAGCGATTCCCAAACTGCGGCTCGCCTCATCTACTCAGGTGGGTCGCCAGACGACTTCGAAGTAAAATATCTTATGGAGTGAAAAACTGAGAGTGGCTTGTGAAAGCCTTATTGCTTTCATGACATTTTTACCTCATAAAGAAGAGTAACAATTCTACCGCTTCTTTATTTAAAATGATGATGGTAAAATTTTTATGAATAGTTTTTCCTTGTGTTCCGTGAAAGGATTTTTCCTCTCTGAGTATTACATAAAACTGGTTCTTGGGTTTTAGTATTTATTTTCCACGAAGTCATAATGGAAAATCGCCCAGGTCACTCCAGTATTCAAGAAAGGCAATAGGAGTGATTCGCAAAATTACAGGCCTATATCATTGGCGTCGGTTTGCAGCAGGATTGTATTATGAACTACCTCGAAGAGAACGACCTATTGCCCCATAGTCAACGCGGATTCAGAAAGTATCGTTCTTGTGAAACACAGCTAGCTCTTTACTCACATGATGTGATGAGTGCTATCGAAAAGGGATATCAAATGGATTCCGTATTTCTAGATTTCAGAAAGGCTTTCACACTGTACCTCTAATCAAATTGCGTGCTTATGGAATGTCGCCTCATTTCTACGATTGGATTCGTTGTTTCCTGTCAGAAAGGAAACAGTACGTTGTAACTGGCTACCATGTCATCGAGTAGAATAGAAGTGATATCTGGCGTTCCATAGGGAAGTGTTATAGGTCCCCTACTCTTCCTTATTTTTATGAACGATTTAGGAGAGAATCTGAGCTGCTCTCTTAGACGGTTCGCGTATGATGCTGTCATTTATCGGTTAGTAAAATCATCAGCATTTACAAAATGATTTAGATAAGATATCTGTACAGTGCAGCAATTGGCAATTGATCCTTAATAGTGACAAGTGTGAGATCATCCATAGGACCACTACAAGAAACCAGTTAAACTTCAGTTAAACGAGAAATCAGTCAAACCTACAGGCCGCAAATTCAACTAAATACCTAGGAGTAACAATTACGAACAACTTAAATTGGAAAGAAAAAAATCGCAGGGATGGCGAACCAAAGAGTTCGTTTCATTGGCAGGACACTTAGAAGATGCAACAGTTCTACTAAAGAAACTGCCTACACTACACTTGTGCGTCCAACTTTTGAGTACTGCCGCGCGTTGTGGGATCCACACCAGGCGGGACTGACGGACGATTTAGAGAAAGTTCAGAGAAGGGAGCTCGTTTTGTATTATGGCGATGTAAGGGAGAGAGTGTCAAAGGAAATCATTAAAAGAAAGGCGTTGTTTGTTGCGGCTAACTCTATTTGCGAAATTTCTGAGTAGCGTTAGATTTTCCATAAAGATAGTTGGTTTCATTTAAAAAAAAAAAAATAGAGAGAGAGAGAGAGAAAGAGATCGGGAACCACTTTATTAGAGGCATGAGCTGCGTTGGAGACAAAGCGTTGTAGTCGCCACCGCGAATGGAACGGTGTTGAGTCATGGGAGTGGTTCTGCCAGGAAGCCTTTTACCGGCCGTCGCCGTGACAGCAGTCAGCACGATGGACTGACTACGTGCCCGTGACTCATTTCCGGGAATCGTCGAAGCCCCAAGCGATAACCTGTTAAATGACAACAGCAGTCGCTGATTGTAACAACGAAGAGACGAGCCATAGTGCGACACATCACTTGTCATTCCAACGCTGGACGGCTACGACGACAAAAAGACTTTAAATAAAATATAGAATATCACAATAACAAATGGATTGTGATAAGTACTATTCATTATAAAGTACGGGACACAGCAGGCCCACTATCAATTCTCTTAGATGGATGAGGATACCCCAACATTTTTGTACTGTAACATAATCTCTGTAAAGTTATTCTAATACCTTTGATATATAAATATGTTTTCTACTTTACACACACACATATATATATATATATATATATATATATATATATATATATATATATATATATATATATATATATATGGAATACCTCATGCATTATAATTTTATTGGTTATACTGCATAAGGAACATAAGTAGTTCTATGATGTCTGAACTTGGCCCGAGATGCTAATAGACCATGCCCCCCTTTTTCTTATACATGCGGAATGGAGAGCACAAAATATTACACTTCGTGGGATACTATACCGTATACAGAATCCATCTAGGACGGTTGCCATTGCCTGCCACACAAAGGGTAGAATGTGGATAGCACAGCCTATGAAATTGCTTCCTTTTCACATGGAAACTGTTTTTCAAGGTATACTCTGTGGTGCATAGAATTGTACTTTATACAAAATAGTCATGTATGACATGCAATGTGTATGAAATGGTATTTTATGTAATCATGTACTTTGTGTGTATACATATTAAATGTAAAAAACGGATTGCCTCACAGGGAAAGACCATATGTAATATATAATCTATTGTACATGTAACATCTCTGTATATGATTCCCCGCCTAATAGTCAATATTGTGCTACACTTGATTCTGAAGTGCCTCTGACTTAGACCTTGAGAAAGATGGATTCAGTCATTTTATTACTGACGTGTAAATTTTATTTGGATGACATCACTGTGGATGTATACCAATTTGCTATGTTAAAAATTATCGTGTGATAAAAAATTACGACAGGTATGTATCTATGTAATTGTAGATAGGTAAGATTTTTTGCTATATATAATGCAGCTCATTTTGTAAAACAACTTGATGTATCAGGTCTGAAGATGGCGTCTAGCACGTCGGAACCGGTCATGTAATTAAAAGAAGAAAGCGATCTTGGCTGAAAACCTCTTTAAAAACAGTTAACAGCCATTTCATCCAGAGCCACTCCCTCTCTTGAATTAAACAATCTACAGTACCAGGTGCGTCCCTCTGATCCCCGCACGGGTCACAGCCATCACGACGCAAGCAGAAAAGCCACCAGCAGTCGTCCGAAACGCAGAAAACAGGTCGTATGGTGAGACAGTGGCGGATTACGTTGCTACACGCAGATGGCAGGCGACGAATTCATCGAAATCACACAATTAAACTTGTATAGCTTACGAATCGGGTACAGCGCCTGAACAGGTGGACGAATTATTGGTATTGTAGATTAGAGGATGTTTACGTTGCATAAAAATGGGGCACCTGAAACGCTTGACTTCGTTTCTCACGACTTTAAAGACGCAGGAACCACACAGGAACTTAAACATCCGCTTTCCTCGCGTGAAACGCTTCGCAGACGACCTCTATCTTGGATGAGGTCCCACACAGTGTTGCCCCCAAAATTACGGTAAATGAAAAAGGGAAGTAACAGGCTACAATTGTCCGCTTCGCTTACGATGGCGCCCAAATATTCAGCCGTTCTGCGCATCCCCCTCCATTACCGCACAAAGAACTGGGTATACTAACTACTGCCTCTCGGTATATTTATTCCTTAACGAAATTTGTCATAAATAATATATCCCTTTCCCCAACAAACAGCTCAGTTGATACATAAAATACTTGGAAGAAAAATGATCTACACAAGGACTTAAAAGCGCTTATTTTATATTAACTTCTACTAGATTAGTGAATTTCTAAATTGTACCAAATGATGCTTGTATCGGTATTCATACTATATTAGTATTATTGTATTATCAGCTCAAAAATGTATGTAACTGTATTTATATTATTAGTATTATCTATTATTCAGCTTGTAAATTTTGTTTCTTTACATGTTCCACATCCACGAGGCTTCAACATGGATCTATGGAACGAAAAACTAATCTAATCTGGCAGCCAATAATATTGTCTAGTCGCACAGCCAGCCGCGAGTTACAATAATGTTTCTGCCGCAGGCTCCACTGACGCCAACTATCGGTATCTCGAAATTAGACGAACATAAAAAAAAAAAATCTCGTAGACAGAAGTACAGTTGTACGTGGGTCATCAAACTGACCGCGAAGCCGCGCGGGAACGGCTGCGTGGTCTAAGACGCAATGCCACGTACTGTGCGACCGATCCTCGTCGGAGGGTCGAGTCCTCCCACGGGCAAGAGTGTGTATGTTTTACTTAGCATAACTTGAAGTAGTCTGTAAGTCTAGGGACCGATGACATCATCTACATCTACATGGGATACTCTGCAAATCACATTTAAGTGCCTGGCAGAGGGTTCACCGAACCACCATTATACTATTTATCTCCCATTCCATTCTCGAATAGCGCGCGGGAAGAAAAATACACCTGAGTCTCTCCGTTCGAGCTCTGATTTCTCGTATTTTATGCTGATGATCTTTTCTACCTATGTAAGTGGGAGTCAAAAATATATTCTCGCATTCGGAGGAGAATGTTTGCAATGTGAGTTTCGTAAGTAGCCCACGCCGCAGCGACTAGCGCCGTTGTTGTAATGATTCCCATCCCAGATCCTGTATCATTTCCGTAACGCTGTCTCCTCTGTATTGTGACAATACGAAACGAGCTGCCCTTCTTTGGACTCTTTCGATGTCCTCCGTCAAACCCACCTGATAAGTATCCCACACTGGGCAGCAATACTCCAAAAATAGACGGACAAGCGTAGTATATGAAGTTTCTTTTGTAGTTCTTCAGATGATTTTTCTAGTCGGTAAATGACGGCGTCATCTGCAAAAACCTAAGAGAGCTACTTAGATTTTCCCCTAAAATCGTTTATGTAAATAAGGAACAGAAGAGGACCAATAACGCTACCCTTTGGAACGCCCGATATCATCTCTGTTTTAGTCGATGCCTTACCATCGATTACTACGAACTGTGTCCTCTCTGATAGGAAATCCCCTATCCAATAGCAAATTTGGGGCGATATACCATAACCACGCAATTTCATTAAAAGCCGTTTGTGAGGTACGGTGTCAAAAGCCTTCTGGAAATCAAGAAATACGGAATCTATTTGCGAACCCTTGTCGATAGCACCCATCACTTCGTGTGAGAAGAGCTAGTCGTATTTCGCATGAACGATATTTTCTAAATCCGTTTTGTCTCTTAGGTTTCCAAACATTTAATTTAATAAAATGTACGCGGAGCTAAACAAACGGGTTGCGAAGTACACACAATTGTGACTGTATGATACACCAGAAGAAACTTGTTCATCGGATTAAGGCCTGAAGACGTACCACCTGAACGATACGCCGCTAGAACTGAGTTCGCAAGCACGCATAATTAACGACACATCAAGTACGTACCTGCGTGGGATGAGCTATAAACGGCAATGTGCGTCATCACGGGCTGGAACGAGTCGATGTCCTGTACAATGGAGGCGTGACGTGCGTATTTCAAGGACAATGCCTCGCATGAACACCGAAAGTCGTCGGAAGACCACCCGTGTAGTGTACACTCCAAGTGACTAAGCTTCATTGTGAAGTACAGCGTGTGAATGATACACAAAGAAGTAGCAATTAAATACCATTAATGTAGATACTAGACGACAGGAGGTGGAACATCGGAAGCTCTAGTATTTGAAATGTCGTTCACGTCAACGGATGACAAAATAGTCCTAAACACGCGTTTGGTGGGCTCGACAATCATTCTCGATTCGTTAGCAGATTTCAGGACGAAATACCTTCTGTGATATGTGATGATTTTAAATTTAGTTTGGTGCGAAGATTCGGATATTTAGCGGCGAAATGTGATTAGCGGATTCATCAGATGTAAACAAGGAAGACCTCGATTTAAAGCCATACTTAGCTATTCTTTGGATCACAGTGACTGCTAAAATGGTGCACTAAGAAAATGTAGGTAATGAAGATTTTTACATTTAGAACACCGGAGGGAGGGAGAGAGAGAGAGAGAGAGAGAGATGGTCCTGAATACGGAGTCGAGGCTCGATACGCATCACATTAGCTAATGGTTGCCCGAATGACGAGGTAAGTAAGTGGTGTTGTATACTGAAAAGGTTTGGACATTGTTGATGAAAAGTGAATACGTATCAATTATCGAAAACACAGCAAAAAGAAAGTGAAGAAGTTTCAGATGAACATCAATTACAATCCTGAAACGGCATCTGTTTTCGCCACGATGTGCCACGCAGTAATTGCAGCATCCAAACAACCGTGTTCTGGGCTGATACAGAATTACTTGCCACACTACTTTTCAAACACCTATCCTGTTTAGATATGGACCCTGTTTACGTATTTTAATAATTAAAAATGTTTTCTTCCGTATCAATTTCGACTTCACGCGTACCTGGCATTACCGATGCGAAAACCGACCGGTTAAAGCCGATACCGGTATTTTAGTTCTGATTAATTGGCATTTTTTGAGTAATTACCTGAGAAAAACACCAGCATATCAATTGCAATGGCAGTGGTGCTAAAACTTTTAGTTAGAAACCTTTTTAACGAGTAATATTTATTCGTAAAATATTCACTGGTTTCAAATATTAGGTGGTTAGAGAAAAATGAGAAAAGCAATCAGACCCGTTTTAGTAACAGTGCAAGCAGTTAGAACTAGCAAAAAAGAATCGGCACAGGATTGCTGAGACAATGATTCACCTGTTACCACATGACTTCGCCTCTACATTGAATGTGCAGTGGGTAATATATCCTCACACCTGGTCCAAACGGTACTTTTTCCCTCTCATACTCAGACTTTGGGTACAATGGCACGATCCCTAGTTTGGAAGTTTTCTACGAATGCGGTATGAATGACACATCATACAGAATTACTATAATGAAAGGAAATGATCGTATGGCATTTTTGGCCGCGAGATCCCGAATGTTCAAATGTTTGTATAGTCTATGGGACTTAACTACGGGGTCATCAGTCCCTAAACTTACAAACTACTTATGAACTACTTACGAACTAGGACGGCACAAATATCCATGCCCGAGGGGGGATTCGAACCCCCGACCGTACCGCGAGATCCCGCGTGGGGTTGTTCGGCCGCCTGGTGCAAGTCATTTAATTGACGCCACTTCGGAGACTTGCATATCGACGATAATGTGGACAACACACAACACCCAGTTCCCTGCCGGGAATCGAACGTGGACCCCCTGCGTGCTAGTCAGCCGTCTGGGATACGGGCAGCGGGCAGAGTTAAAACTTGGGGTAATAACAAAACCCTTATTTTTGTGGTTGTTTCAGGTTGAAAAATCGATACCACCCAAAAGCGACGATACAACATCGTCAACGTGTGATCATCTACCGCAATCTCCGCACCTGTCTTCTCCATATTCCCCATCTTTGCTTGAGACAGGGAGACCGATTTGTAGCACAGTGTCAAACCACACTGGTAGCCGTCTTCTACGCCTTTACATTCTTGGCTTTCAGCCTTTTTTATAACCGTAAATATTAGCAAAAATATAAATATAAGGTAAAATAAAGGAACGAAAATATGTCACTTTAGAAATCGAATTTAACAGTCAAATTGCAGACGAAGAGAACCGGTATATTCGGAAACCGCTTGTTCCAGTGATAACCATCACTGCTTCGTCAAACTCCCATCACACTCTAGATCCGTAATGGAAATAAGGGCCTAGAGTCCGGGAAACACATACAGCTGGAAACTAAGATGCCAGAGGGCTGTGATCGAGCGAGAGAGGAGAGGAGAGAAGGAGCCCCCGTCAAGAAGCAAACAATACAATTCAATGCATTTCCTTCACACCTCTGTACGTGTGTCCCTTCAAAAAATTGTTTCCCGAATGGAATCCTAGAAATATTTTAAAGACAATGACTCAGAAGGTTTATTTCGTAAGTGAGTAGTTCAAGTATGCCAAAGAGTTCTCAGTATTTCCTGAATATTCAAGAGAATTCCCTGTGAATTCGCCGTCTCAGACACTTTCTCTCGCCTCCTTGGCCGGCCAGATATCGGGGATGAAAATTCATTCAGCAGCGGGATTCAAACGTTATTTGTATTTTCAAATGTTCAAATGTTTGTAAATCTATCGGACCAGAATGTGTGGTCATCAGTCCGTAGCTTACAAACTACTTAAACCTAGATATACTAACCTAAGGACAAACACACACACCCATACCCCAGGGAGGACTCGAACCTCCACGGCGAGCAACCGCGCGCTCCGCAGCGAGACGCTTTAGACCGCTCGGCTACTCCACTGCGGCTATTTGTATTTTTATAACAGTCTTGATCGCAGAGGTAAAAATGTTGTATTTTACCAGTTTCAACCTGATATAAGTCATCTTCAGAAATAACAAATATGCAGCCCATGTGGCAGGTGCTGGACCCTGTAGGCCTGACGTGGCTGTTTTCTGGCCGTCTGTTGGTAGCAGCAACAGCAGTTCTATAGGGTCCAGCACAGGCAACATGGGCTGTATGTTTACACTACTGGCCATTAAAATTGCTACACCAAGAAGAAATGCAGACGTTAAACGGGTGTTCATTGGACAAATATATTATACTAGAACTGACATGTGATTACATTTTCATGCAATTTGGGTGCATAGATCCTGAGAAATCAGTACCCAGAACAACCACCTCTAGCCCTAATAACGGCCTTGATTCGCCTAGGCATTGAGTCAAACAGAGCTTGTATGGCGTGTACAGGTACAGATGCCCATGCAGCTTCAACACGATACCATAGTTCAACACGAGTAGTGACTGGCGTATTGTGACGAGTCAGTTGCTCGGCGACTATTCACCGGACATTCTCAATTAGTGAGAGATCTGGAGAATGTGCAGGCCAGGCCGTATCCACAGGACCTCCAACATGCGGCATTCGTGCACCCAGGTTCGTCGTTGCGTACACCATCGCAGGCCCTCCTGTCTGTGATGCAGCGTCAAGGGTAACCGCAGCCATGGTCTCCGAGCTACAGTCCATGCTGCTGCAAACGTCGTCGAACTGTTCGTGCAGATGGTTGTCTTGCAAACGTCCCCATCTGTTGACTCAGGGATCGAGACGTGGCTGCACGATTCGTTACAGTCATGCGCATAAGATGCCTGTCATCTCGACTGCTAGTGATACGAGGCCTTTGGGATCCAGCACGGCGTTCTGTATTGCCCTCCTGAACCCACCGATTCCATATTCTGCTAACAGTCATTGGATCGCGACCAACGCGGGCAGCAATGTCGCGATACGATAAACCGCAATCGCGATAGGCTACAATCCGGCCTTTATAAAAGTCGGAAACGTGATGGTACGCATTTCTCCTCCTTACACGAGGCATCACAACAACGTTTCACCAGGCAACGCCGGTCAACTACTGTTTGTGTATAAGAAATCGGTTGGAAACTTTCCTCATGTCAGCACGTTGTAAGTGTCGCCAACGGCGCTAACCTTGTGTGAATGCTCTGAAATGCTAATCATTTGCATATCACAGCATCTGCTTTCTGTCGGTTAAATTTCGCATCTGCAGCACGTCATCTTCGAGGTGTAGCAATTTTAATGGCCAGGAATGTGTTATTTCTGAAGATGACCTGTGTTAGGTTGAAACAGTTGATATAAAACATTCTCGCCACAGCCAGATAGACTGTATATTTATTGAAACTTCCTGGCAGAGTAAAATTGTGTGCCGGAACCGGGACTCGAACCTGGGACCTTTGCCTTTCGCGGGCAAGCGCACTACCGACTGTGCTATCCCGGCACGACTCACGATGCCGCCTCACAACTTTACTTCCGCCAGTACCTCGCCTCCTACTTTCCAATCTTCACAGAAGTTCTCCTGCGAAACTTGCAAGACTAGCACGCCTGGAAGAAAGGATATGATGGATACATGGCTTAGCCACAGCCTAAGGGATATTTCGAGAATGAAACTTTCACTCTGCAGCGGAGTGTGCGCTGATATGAAACTTCCTGGCAGTGTCGGGATAGCACAGTCGGTAGTGCGCTTGCCCGCGAAAGGCCAAGGTCCCAGGTTCGAGTCCTGGTTCCGGCACACAATTTTAATCTGCCAGGGAGTCTCATATCAGCGCACGCTCCGTTGCATAGTGAAAGTTTCATTCTGTGTATTTATTATTTCTGAAGACGACCTCTTTTAGGTTGAAACAGGTAAAATAAAACATTTTTACCCCTGCGATCGAGACTGTTATTAAAATACAAATGTCGTCAAGGAAGATCGCTGTTTTGGTCCTGGGACAATGTTATCCAAATTAGTGGGATGGGATTCAAGCGTGCTCGGCTAGTGAAAGCAGCAACAGGTTAAGAGGTTTTGGCGCGATCCTTGCAGTGTAGAGGAGACAGCCCGCAGCTGCCGTGACAGGTTTAACGGCTGCCGCGGCCGCGCGGCGGTTACAGAGGCGGCTGCACACTTGGCGGAGGCTGGGAACGTTTCCACGGTCGCCGCAGCTGCGGTTTGTTATGCCGCCTGGGTTCACGGACCGTGTGACGACTCGCCAACGCCAAAGTCCCACCATTTTACATACGAAGCCAACTCTAGCAGGGCACGAGCACAATTGCTGTCTGAAAAGTGCGTGCTGCAAGATTAGCTCTACCTAGCCGGGGAATCGTCGATTTAGCATTAGAGAAAAGCGCGTGGAGGAAAATTCGTAGAGGAAGTGCGAGAGACGAATACAGTAAGCAGGTTCAAAACTATGTAAGCTGCCGTTCTTATTCAGAGAGGCTTGCACAGAACAGGGTAGCGTGGAGAGCGCCATCAAACCTGTATTCGAGCTGAACACAACATACAGGACAAAAAGTTAATACACCGCCGGAAAAAAATTGTACACCCGGAAAGACGACGTCGTTTATATCCGATGACGGCTGATGGCACCTGTGGGATTGTAGATCTACTAGTTCCAATGACATCTGCCAACATAGTGACGTATGACATAAAGGTTTTCTGGGTGTTGTACCGCGTCATGATGTAAGAAGGCTATTACTTAAATAACCGACGTTTCGGCCAACGTTACAGTGACCTTCATATAAAGTGTAGTAACAACCAGCACACATCAGTATACCCAGCCACTGTAACGTTGGCCGAAACGTCGGTTATTTAAGTAATAGCCTTCTTACATCATGACACGGTACAACACCCAGAAAACTTTTATGTCATCTGACTCTGGCTGTAGACGACTACGTAATTATAGTGACGTATGTTCAAATGTTTGTAAATCTAGAGGGACTTAACTGCTTGGTTATTAGTCCCTAGCTTACAAACTACTTAAACTAAGTTAAACGAACCTAAGGACAACACAAACACCCATGCCCGTGAGAGGACTCCAACCTCCGACGGCGAAAGGCTGCGCGCATCGCAGCACGGCGCCTCAGTGCGCACAGCTATTCCACCGCGGCGTGACATAGCTGGCAGAGTGTATCTCTTAGTAGGGAATGTTTACAGGCATAAGGCTCACCGTTATGTCAACGTGTGAAGTAAACGCAGTCTGGAGGAGTGGCTCCCAACTGGCTGCTATATTCGCAGCATACAATATCAAACCATTTGCGACCATATTTTAAAAAAAAAATGTTCAAATGTTTGTAGAGCTTATGGAACTTAACTACGGAGTCATCAGTCCCTAAACTTACCAACTACTTACGAACTACCTAATACTAAGGACGGCACAAATATCCATATCCGAAGGGGGGGGATTCGAACCCCCGACCGTAGTGGCCGTGCAGACTGTGACTGACGCACCGCAGAACGCTCGGCCACCAACTCAACAATCATCCAAAGCCATTCGACGTAACTCTAAAAAAATTCTCAAGAGCATCGACTTAGAAATTTTGCAAGTACCTGTAAGTACCAATAATTATAGCAATTCCAACTTCTGTCGGCGTAGCTCAATTGGTAGGGTTCCGGCTTCACAAGCCTAGGGTTGGTGGTTCGAATCTTGACATGACTGATTTTTCCCCCCGTAGTGTGCGAATACTTACACCATTTTAATATCTAATTGTAATTTTTACGAAAACATTCTCGTATTTTCGTTTATTCTTAAATTTCTATATTCTACAAAAGGTTGTCAATAATGATGATTAAATTTAAAAAGGAAAAACACTAAAAACATTCCAGATTCCATATTTATGGCAATACTGAAAAATAAAATAAATTCCCACATTTCCATGTGGTCTCATACACGCCATGCTGATAAGCATCGTAAAAACATGGAAAAGAATTTTCGCGGCATCGAGCCCATCGTATTAATACTGTACTTTCACAGTCGCAATTTCTCTTTAATATGTCAAGTGGAAAGCAAACTTCATTTGCGTTTATGAAGATTTATCTAGTATCGCACATTTTAGAAGCGAACCACGCATACCTACTCATTTTACCGAAAATTGGAGATGACAGCTGGTGATGAATAATTGAATGAAGTTTGATACAATCTTCTCTAACACTAATTTGTTTGTTTGTTAAGCGTAAGGGACTTAACTGCGGGGTTTTATCAGTCCCTAAACTTACAAATTACTTATGAACTACCTTATACTAAAGACAGCACAAACATCCATGCCCGAGGGGGGGATTCGAACCCCGGACCGTAGCGGCCGTGCAGACTGTGACTGGCGCGCCGCAGACCGCTCGGCCACTGTGGCCATCACTAATTTCACGTCCTCGTTCCATCAGGTGGGCACAGTTCTGCAGGCGCTTTAATGAAATTTTTTACTACTTCACAAATTTGGTCTTTCGGACTCACAAAAAGTCACGTCGGTATTCGAACCACGGGATCCTACAGCTTTAAGGCCACAAAGCTACCACTTGAGCTACACCGCCAGATGATGCAAGTGCTGTAAACAATTATTACCACTTACAGGTACTTGCAATACTTCAAAGTCGATTTTCTCGAAAAATTTTGAGATTTGCGTCGAACGGCTGATTGTTATTTGAGTTCTTAACTTCCCGTACCCTAAACATCAAAAAATTCTAAAATCTGATACCTACGTGGTCTCCTTGTAAGTACTAATACGGGTGTTTCAGCATGGATCGACACCTGGCACCTCGGTACCCCCCTGAGCTATTTATGTCTAAATGTTGTCCTCCTCTTGTACTCAATATGCACTCGTTCGATAATAAGTCTTGAGTGAATTGGAGACCTTTAAGAAGATGGTGTCCTAATATTTTACTTCCAGCAGTGTAATTTTTTTTTTTTCAACGGTCCTATTAGGATTACTTGTTACACGACGGTTTCTCGTCGCTGCAGTGTAGCCGCGTCGGCTACCGACTACTGCTTCGTTACAGGCGACACTCTGCCAGACGCGGTAGCTCACTTTGCACGTGCTGGTGCTTAAAACTTACAACGCGGAGAGGTTGTTGGAAGCGGCCGGCGTGACGTACGGCTGGAACGTGAGATGCTTGTCAACATGGCATTAAAGTGACCAGCTACTGAACTGGTTCAGGAACTGGGAAAAAAAACTGGTGTATATAGCGATTTTGACCACTTTAATAGATGAATACTATGGCAGGGCCTGAAGATGGAAGTAATGTAATACCCAAACCGGCTGCATAAATAAATAAGATTTAGGGTTGTTGGTGGGTAAATAAATATTCGTAGAATATATGACTTCAACTGCTATTGGGCAAAGCTGAAAATGTGTACCCAGCCGGGATTCGAACCCGGGTCTCCTGCTTTCTAGGCAGTTGCGCTGACCCCTACACCACTGGGGACACAGTGATCACCGCACCTGCAAGGACTACCCATGCACGCCTCCCGTCAGATACAAATGGTATATGGTAAATAAATACTTTGAATTAATTTATGAAATGTCTTCTTCGGTAGAAGAATTTTTGTTTCAGCGATAAAAATAAACTTCCATTTCTAGACTTCACTGCTTACCTGAAACAGTTCTCCGCTGGCAGGTCAATTTGCCGCGATACCAGCCGATAAGAATTTCTAGTTGGAACTCTGTATCCGCGGTGGGGTGGGCGAGCGCTCTAAGGCGCTCTTGCTGCGGAGAGCACGGTTGCTCATCACCAGAGGTTCGAGTCCTCTCTGAGGTACGGGTGTTTGTTTGTGTGTTGTACACAGTGTAAGATAAGGAGTTTGTTAAGTCTGGGGACTAATGACCACAGCAGTTTGGTCCAATAGGTTTACAATCATTAGACCATTTCTTATACCCGTGATATTTTTATAATGACCACTGAACTAGGCCACTTCGCAGAACAAAGTTCTCATATTAATGACTGGAAAATTGCGCATTACTAAATATGCTTGGGAATTGGATATTCACAGGGAAACCGTTTTCTTAAACACTCTGCCCGTAACTTCCCTCATTTCTGTGCCTATTTCTCACCTCCGTATTTTCTCTAAGTGCCTCGGCCTCCTCCTCCGCCATCGCTACCTCCTCCTCCCGTGCCCCTTCTATCCACCCATCCATACTTCTAAACGTTCAAACGTTCTTAAATCTATCGGACCAAACTGCGTGGTCATCAGTCCGTAGATTACAAACTACTTAAACTAAGGTAAACTAACCTAAGGACAACACATACACCCATACCCCAGGGAGGACTCGAACCTCCAACGGCGTGCAATCGCGCGCTCCGCAGCGAGGCGCCTTAGACCGCTCGGCTACTCCACCGCGGCAATCCTTACTTCTGCGTCTGGCATTATCTCCCCCGCTTTCTCCATGTCTCCACCTGTCCCCAATCCCTCTGTTCATCTCCTCCCTCCCCCGTATATGAAAAATTACAGTTCTGCTAAATTTCATGGTGACAGGTCAAACGATATCAAATTTTGGAGTAAGGAACCTTCCACCAAGCACCGTACGAAATTTACGCGGACAGGAATGTTTCCCTTCTTTTGAAAGTCAATTGTGCAAAAATTCATCAAGATCGAAATACAACTCTCTACAATTCTGTAGCAGAACATCATCCACCATGCACCGTACGAATTTTTATGTGGACAGTGATCTTCCTCTTCTTTTGTAAATAAAGTGTGCAAAATTTGGGCGGAATCGAATGAAAGGTATGAAAGCGCCTCCCTTTCCAACCGATCCTGCTCGTTCAGTTTTTAATTTTGTTTGCCGATCTGTTGCTTCCGCTTTGCTTCCAACCAGTCTGAAACGAACGTGCAACTTGCGTGCTACACATTTCACTTGCTTTTTGTCCGATTTCGCGCCAAAAGAGCGCAGCAGCAACTTTGAAAGTGAGTATAAACAGAAGCGTCATGTGACAATGAAAAGCAGTTTCAGGGTGGAAAAGAATAAATTATGAATCTAATCCAAAGTGACTATGATTAAACATAGTAACTAATTTCGATTTCTTCTATTTTCAGCTGTTCGTTTGAGTTTTCGTATATTACCGGTATCTAAAAGGTTCGGATCCACTCAATGTCCTAAGAAATTTGTCTAATTGTCTATATCAGTAACTAGCTGAAAACCCGGCGTTGCCCGGGTATTTATTTATTTATTCCTACCATTTTCAGGTATATATTCATTTGTATGAAGGCTGTATGTCTGTAAAATCTCTTTGAAATGCAATTTAGTAGTAAAGAAGTAATAGATTAAAACTTGGTGGCCGGCTGGGTGGTTATCCATTAACGTTACTGTTTATGTGCTCATATCTCATAAAATACGTGTCGTACTGTGATACAATTTAGAATGTAAATTCAACTGTATGTATGTATACTATCTGTAAAATTTCCTGCGGTAACAATTTGTAGTGTACAAATTATAAATTGTAACATCATACCGAATGCCATAGTTTTGCTGTAGTTGTCAGTGAGAAAAAGTTTAATAAAGGTATGAAATTATTTTTAAATTTTGTTGCAAGTTGCTAAGTACTTTTTTTGCGATTTCTAGTTTTTATGACGTCATATCTTCTGAACCATGGGTCGTATGTGATTCTTACCCTGCAGAAGTTGTTACCGCGCGGTAAGGAATGTGTGCATCGAATTTGGTTGAAATCGGTTCAGTGGTTTAGGAGAAAATAAGCAGCACTGTCGCTAAATGCAGCAGTTTTTCACGCTTCTCATTGTTTATGACGTCATATTTCGTTAACGCTTAGTTGTACGTGATTCTTAAACTTACGGTGAACGTCCTCATGGATTGAAGCTTACGTGTACAAAATTTCATAAAGATTGGAACAAAACTTTAGATTTGTATGCAAAACGTACACACAAACATACATACGGACACTCTGCTTTATATAAAATTATATAGTAACTGTATATGCGACGCTGAACCGCGGCTTGGACGAAAGGATCCATCAATGTTTTGTTGCCGGCCGCGGTGGCCGAGGGGACTGAGGCGCTCCAGTCACGGTCTGCACGGCCACTACGGTCGGGGGTTCGAATCCCCCCTCGGGAATGGATATTTTGCCGTCATAGTTCGTAAGCAGTTCATAAGTGGTTTGTAAGTTTAGGGACTGATGACCCCGTAATTAAGTCCGATAAGCTTAACAAACATTTGAACATTTTTTTTAATGTTTTGTTGGTTTTGTAAATGAAATGTGTGTATTTCGTTCATCATTGTGCGTGTGTGTGTGTGTGTGTGAGAGAGAGAGAGAGAGAGAGAAAGAGAGAGAGAGAGAGAGAGAGATATTTTGTACTGATTATAATGAGTGAAGAAACGAGAGAGAGAGAAAAAAAAGAGGAAGACCAACGATTCGGAACCCGAATCCGTCAAGAGACGGCACGAGACAAGGAACTGACATTTACGTGACCAGCTGTGACACTTCGGCAACGACGAACAGCTCTGGCGTGTCTTTGGGAGCTCAGATTCGAGGAAACCAACACCAATAAGTGGTGTCAACTAAGGCGTCACTACTTAGCTCAGTTGTGTGACATGGGAGAGAACACTGACGGTGTCACAAAGTACTCCTCCATCCCTCCCCAGGGAGAACGCGTAACGAAGTCGGTTCCCTGCCTGCAAGCCACTGCAGTTAATCGGCTGTCCTGAATCCGCCCGGGGAGTTGAAGGACCTATCGGGAAAGTTGCGTAACGGCGTTTTACTTTCACGTCCTCGCCAGATGATGTCACGGGTCGCCGGCCCATACAGACAGCCCATTACGGCAGCGAAGGCGCCGTTAGTAGCGCCCAGATACGATCAAAGCCGCCGCTGCCACTCTGCAGACGAGGCAACACCTTTTTCACCTGCGCTCGTTACCCCACTAGACGATATCTCTGAATGGAGGAAGCCGTGGCTGACGTTGGAAAGGGCAATGATTTGCTACGCCTGTTATAGCCCGCATTCGAAATGGGCTAGAGTGATGTATTGCAAACAGCTGTAGATAACTTACTGGTCCACTTACACAGTGTACTTTCTAGTGCTTAACAAAAACTCTTGGACACTCAAAAAGCATCACCGAGGAGCACCGGAGTTATCACTGCAAAGGATTGAAGATCAGAGTTTACCGTCCCGTCCACATCATGATCATTAGTAGCCAAGTACATGCTCAGATAATTTTTCTCGGGAGTGCGAAAAGAAATAGGCCCTGCCCTTTGAAACATCCCGCTAATTATCTTGAATGATTTAGGAAAATCCGCGCGGTCTAAGGCGTCATGCTAGTGACTGCGCGGTCACTCCCCGTCGGAGGTTTGATTCCTCCCTCGGGCATGGGTGTGTGTTGTCCTCACTCGTGCACCACTATTCAATCAACCTTCCGCATCCTACTCTCCCTTTACAACCTCAGGGTTTGTCAAAAACCTGACATATTCTAGTGGTCGGCCAAAAAATTTCAAAAATGCCTATAGTACATGGTTACAAAAAGTTTGGGTGCCTCTGCTGACTAGACACTACAGCGGCGAGTAAGTATTTTCATGTTTCTTTCAGGGACTACTTTCCTAAAAATTAGGGTGAAATCCAGTGGGTAAAAACCCCTTTGCAGTGGGCTACTTTAAAAAATTGAAAATGTCATCAGGTGAAGAAGACATGTTAACTAAAGTATCATGTGACAAGGCTTTGAAACCTTTTTTTAAAAAAACAACAACGCCGCTGTATAAGCGCTGGGCAAGACTATCCAGCAATTGCCAAAATTGCTCTGATAAACTCGATGGCCTTTTCGACAACCTGTTTATGTAAACGAGCCTTTTTAAAAATAGTTGTTTGTTAAGCTTAAGGGACGTAACTGCGGGGTCATCAGTCCCTAAACTTACAAACTACGTATCAGCTAACTTACACTAAAGACGACAAAAACATCCATGCCCGAGGGGGGATTCGAACACCCGACCTTAGCGGCCGTGCAGAAAGTGACTGGCGCGCCGCAGACCGCTCGGCCACTGCCGCCGGCGAGCCTTTTCAACATCGCTCTTTTTGAAAAAAAGAACACAGGAATAGATAAAATAGAGCGTGATTTGAGGCTAAAGTTGACCAGTTTTAATCCAAATATTGACTGTCTTGTAAGTGACAAACATTGTCAAATATTCCACTGGGTTTTTAACATTGTCTACTCGATTTGAGTTTTGGTATATTTGTTGTAATTAGAGTGTGTTGGTGATATTTTACTTTTTATTTAGTTACTGGGCCTCCCAGATGTTTTATACAACGGCTGTACCGCAGAGCAAAAATGGTGGGGAACCGCTGATTTAGGGAAATCACAGAAATCCTAAATCAGGATAGCCGGGTTCGAAATGCCATTCTCCAAAATGCGAGTCCAGTGTGTTGTTAATGCGCCACTCCGCTCGGTTTATCACAGCCATATTTATTTGGGAGGTAACACATCGTACATGATAGAAAATACAGCTCCATGAGCAATGAGGAAAATGATGAAATCAATACAGACAGACTGTTGCCCCCGCTGTTGGCTTATAACAGTTGCTACACGCCTCGGCACTGAATTAAAGCATCTCTGGATGTATTGGACAGGGTACAGCGGTCCTTGCTGTGGTCACGTATCGCCCAAGTTGACCTGGGTAGTAGCGGCTGGTGTATTCCCGACCACTCATTTCGCAATCACAAACCAGATATTTACGACAGGAGAGAGATGGGGAGAACAGTGTAATCACGTGGGCGACGAATGACGGGTCACGTGTAGTCGCCCGTTATCTTGTTCCAATGGGGCCGCCAGCAAGCTCCGAAAGAATGAAGGGACAACAGGCTCCACCTTTTCAACGCTGACCGGTTGTGTACCGGCGACGCGCACTAGGAGGGTGCAGGAATGGAATCTAATACCATCCCTAACCGAAATACTACGCCAGTGGTGGACTAAGGCTGTTAGAGGCCCGGGACAGCAGCGAAACGAAAGGAGCCCCCTCCCCCCGTCCACTTGGAAATACATAGATGAGTTTTGTTACTAGAGTAGTAAAATAACATACGACGGTCGCAGTACAGAGGATATAAAATGCAGAATGGCACTGGGAAGAAAAGCATTTTTGAAAAAGAGAAATTTGCTAACATTCAATATTAATTTAAGTGCAAGGAAGTCTTTTCTGGAGGCATTTGTGTGGAGTGTTGCCTTTTACGGGAGTTAAACATGGACGATAAACAGTGCGGACAGGAAGAGAATAGAGGCTTTTGAAATGTGGTGCTACAGAAGAATTCTGAAGGTTACGTGGGTAGATCGCATAACTAATGAAGAGGTACTGAACAGAATTGGTGAGAAAAGGAATTTTTGGCATACCTTGACTAAGAGAAGGGATCGCTTGGTAGGACACATTCTTAGATATCGGGGAATCGTAAATTTAGCATTGGAGGGAAGTGTATGGGGTAAAAATCGCAGAGGGAGACCAAGAGATCCATATAGTAAGCAGATTCAAATGAATGTGGGATTCAATTGTAGGAGATGAAGATGCTCGCTCAGGAACCAGTCTCCGGACTGAAGACCGTAACAACAACAACTATAAAAAAGAATTGGAGGCCCCTTCCAGGACGAAAAGGCACAGGACAGTCTGAAAAAATAGTTTTCGAGATTTGGAGGCCCCAGCGGAACGAGATGCCAAGCACACTCAAAAAAGTCCTTTCCAGGTATTTGGAGACCCCCCCCCCCAAGACCGGAGGCCCGGAATGGGCCGCCCCCCCCCCCCCCTTAGCCCGACTGCGACTGTACTAGGCAGACCCAGATGAATGTGGGGGGAGGGGGTGGGGTATCTGCCCCGGGCGTCCTTCTCAGAAGATGTCCAGGGGTCCAAATGAACTCGAAAACAAATGACATGCCCTGACGCGGGGAAGGGGACGCCAGAAAAGAAGGACGTCGAATGGGAGGGCGCTATTATCAAGTCTGTTCCCCGGTTGGTAAATGTCGTAGACCTGGCACTGATGCCAGGTGCAAGGGCAGAATGGCGATACTTTAGGCGACAGTGAAGGTACAGAATCTAATCCATCATCGTGGTGGTCTAGACAGAATCTGGATTCGTCGGTAACAATGCCGTTCAAAAATCCCGAAAGATTTTATACACTTTTTGAATGTTTTATTGTACTTTTGAAATTAATATATGTCTTCTACCACCTCATTTCTGCTTTTACCTTACAACTCTGATTTTGTGAATTTTGCCACATGGAGAGCGGGCCACAAATTTAAAAGTGTAAACCTTATGCAATAATAGGACAGTTTACAACCCACCCCAAAGACGTGAGGACGGGCTGCGACAGGCACATAATAAAGACACACATACACCACTTCAGCTATAGACCATGGCCTACTTCAGAAAATAGAACATTCACGCTATCACACAGGCACACAACACAGTCACACATCCGTCAGCTCCAGTTGCCGCACTTCAAATCTAGGGTTACCAGAAGTCAGCGCTCAAAAAAGAGGACATTCCTAGACTTATACAAAAATGAGCATAAGATTATAATTCGAAATTATTAGAATCTGAGTTATCTTGTATTTTTGCATATGTAATTACTTTATCTTGCCACCTTGCAACTTGTATTACACGCTGATTACAACCCTAATTATTTCAAATTCTATGAAATTGTAAGTTGAGCTCGACGCACGGGCGACATCAGAATCTTGATAATCTAGAAAAAAATATTACAGTGTTGGAAAACAAGCTAAATTCTATAGAGTTTGCATTTATGAGATTTCGAAAAAGTGTATTTTTGCACTTTTAAATTGAAGCAGTTGTATAACTTTAAAAAACGTGACATTTCCCAATTTTGCTAAAAATCCGCCCAGATCATTTTTAGGGTCCGGGTAAAAGAGAACGTGTTGTAACCCTATTCAAATCCAACATGGACTTTCCATTATTAAACCTTAAGTAAAGCATTGTTAGATCTTGCTAGCAAGCAATTATTTAATCACCGATTTCATCTACATAAATCGTCGTCTTTAGATTTTTTTAAATGGAGATATGTCGCTTTGTACAAGTCTCTCATCATATTAAAAAAAGCGAAAGATCATCTTGTAAACATATGATGTACAAGTAAAAATCATTGTCACCATAGTATACAAACGTCTACGCTCTATTACAATTATTGGACAGAGGCCAGACATGTGTTGTTACATAAAATATGACGATTTATATAGTTAAAACCTGTAATTAGCATAAGTAATTACTTACGATCAATGGTTCACAATCCTTTACAAGGTTCACGCAATAAAAACTTGCAAAAAGTTTTCAGAATTACATCAGCGTCATATACCAAATTCAACATTTCACGAGTTTCTTCGTCACTTTTTTTGTCAACTCGAAATGTTCATATGTTGTTCCAAACCATAATGTCCGGCAGGAACGGTAAACCGAACATCACTCTAGCGAATCTAGACGCTGAATGACAAGTCAACCCTGTTCCAACTAAATATTGCCTGTCTTACTGGATCAGGCACTCCGACAAATTACATCAAATAGTTGTAGCATCAGAAATTGTTCGTTCGAAAACCTATGGGACTTAACTACTGAGGTTATCTGCCCCTAGGCGTACAAACTACTTAAAAACTAACCTAAGGACAACACACATCCCCAAGCCCGAGGGAGGACTCGAACCTCCGACGGGGAGCAAACTCGTGCTCCGCAGCAAGGCGCCTTAGAGTGCTCGGCCATTCCACCGTGGCCATTAGCAATTACTGATAAATCATTCACCGTACTTTTAATTACATCAAGCAGTACGCAGTGACATATCCATATAATACAACCAAACTCTGTTTGACTTCTTGGACAGCCATATCAGGGCCGTTGTGGATGCCAATTTTCACCTAGTACATCCATTAATAACACCAGAATGGTAATCTTGTACTTTTTTCCTGCTACACTGTATACTCGTTATTGGTTATCCTTCACCTTGATGCATTTGTCATTGTCAGCAGTCTGTTGCTAGCATTTATCTCCTGGAGCACATCGTGTCGTGCTCAACAAAGAAATAAATAAGCAGTGGATAATCTGAAGTGACACTGTGTGCTGCGACGACAAGACAAGGGAGAGCTGGTCGTTACCTGTGACGTACTGCTAGCCTAGGAGCGGAGGTCACTGACTTCGGGGGCACGCCCTGCCGAACGCACCCAAAGATTCGCAGGTAAACACACACACACACACACACACACGAAGAGGTAAACACGCTGGACGAAAGGCCAAAAGCAAACACACATCAGTGTACAACCAGAAGCCAGCAGCAGCCAAGGGACAAATATACGCACGAAGGTATGTCAACATGGATATCCTTCTCTCTCTCTTTTGATGTTGTTATTATTAGCAATTACGACAAGGTCCGAAAGCCGTAGTGTAAACATGACAGCGACTCCAGCTCATTCCATACATTTAAACATGTGTCAGTCGCACAAGAAAATTTATTTCTGCCAAACCATACTTCCAACATTTATTAAAACAACAGAAGTACGCCGGCCGCGGTGCCCGAAGGGGACTGGGGCGCCCCAGTCGCGGTCTGCACGGCCGCTACGGTCGGGGGTTCGAATCCATCCTCGGACATGGATATTTGCGCCGTCCTTAGTATTAGCTAGCTCATAAGTAGTATGTAAGTTTAGGGACTGATGACCCCGTAGTTAACTCCCATAAGCTATACAAACATTTGATTTTTGAAGAAGTGTTCTTATTGTACAGCTAAGGAACATTTTGAACAGTACAAGTCTGTAAACGGAACAAAAAATGAAAATTACTAAGTGGCTGCCATTAAAAATTCAGTTTTGAAACTAAGGTTATCAAATTTTTACAGAAATCGTACAAATTCTTATGGATACAGAAGTGAACACTTATTTTCTAAAAGTGATTTTGGGCACTGTCATATATACGTATCCCGACACAGAGGCAACTTCACTCCCTTCTTTCTCACCATAAGCAACCTCCCACTTTCGACTACATGAAATGAAGCTACTTATACTAAAGACAGTACAAATATCCATGCCCGAGGGGGCATTCGAACCCCCGACGGGGAACGGCCTCGCGCATCGCAGCATAGCGCCTCAATGCGCTCGGCCGCTCCGCCGCGGCTCCACTATCTTGATGGGCTGAGAAATTACTACCTTTGGTGTTTTATGTATCAATGAACTAACATTATCTAGGATTGACACCGCTCTGTCGAACAAAATTACATATTTCGATGATATGTAGTACACTGATCCCTCAGTCGAATTTGCAAGTTATTTCGTAAAAGATACATAAAAAAACTCAGGCCAAGGCAAACATGACTATCCCAGAAGTCACCCCGTTTCACCTACCAGTTTTTTACATGAATGTAGACTCTCTTGCGATCTTTTTTCCGCAGTCGAAGTTATTCAATTAACATGGGTTGTTGTTGGTGTGGCCTTCAGTCCGGAGACTGATTTGATGCAGCACTCCACCGTACTCTATCCTGAGTAAGCCTCTTCATCTCCTCATACGATCGGCAATCTACGTCCATTTGAATTTGCTTACTATATTCATCTCTTAGTTTTCCTCTGCGGTTTTTACCCCACAGACTTACCTACAACGCTAAATTCACGATTCCTTTATGTTTAGGAGTGTGTCCGACAAATCGATCCCATCTTTTACTGAAGGTATGCCAGAAATTCCTTTTCTCCCCAATTCTGTTCAGTACTCCCTATTTATAAATTTACAAACTCTGAGACTGTTTTTCGTCTCGAAAATGTCAAAGAGATTAAAGATAAAGGTGAAGCATTGAATAAAAATTTGTGATGCGGCCGGGAAGCGAATATTTCATGGAACACAAAAGCTGAATTAGAGTGTGTGAGGTGGAGGGAAGTCGTACTTAGACTATTCCGAGGCGCCTTAAACGGTAAGTAAAAAAAAATAAAAAATAAAGCAATGGGCGTGGATCGCACCCATGACCACTTCTATCTTATTTCAACAGGCAAGAACAGTAGCAATTGTGCTATAACACCGACGAAATGCGATTGATACGCACTGTTACTTCGCAACGTAAGGCCTTATAAGTGCTGTATTAAACGAAAGTGTAGGATTACACAGTTAATTGTTTATTATGAAAAAAAAACATAGCAATATCATACGTAGTATATATCCGATACAATTTCTCCAAGACGCAGGAATATATATGATATCGCATAGTGCGGCACTGTAAATACGTAGTTACTGTGTGTAGCCTAGAATTATATACCATAAAAAACAAGTCAGTGAATTGTTTAGTTAATAGAAAGCGATTTTGTATGACACTCAAACTTCGCACAGAAAAATTCGTACATTTCTGTAATAAACGTAGTGGTTATGTTGGTCCAGAAATGACTGCCAGAGAAATTAGTATATTTCTGTAATATGCATAGTGGTTATGCAGAGATGCCAAGGTTAAAAAGAAGCTATCCGAGGATGGGGAAGGAGGGGGTGTGGTATAGAGGACCCTAACCCAGAATTTAATTAAAGAACTGACAGTAAAACATCTCCATTTGATGTTTAATTGCATAATTGTTAAGACACGAGAAAGCGCATACTACAAAATAAATATACCTCTGACAGACTTTATAAAAACAATTACATTGAACTTTACATTCTGCTACCTGCGTCCGAAACATACAGAAAAGTACGAGATTTAGTTTAAGGGCTATTCAGTAACTGATTTACACACGCTAATGACATAAAAGCATGAACATTAGTACGCCAAATCGTAACTCAAGTACACGTTTACGGAACCGCAGTACTCAAGTTACAAAACTGATGATTAAAGGGTACGGTATTGCGTTATTTCTGAAAATATAGTGGTTCATAAAATGACTCAACGAAAAACTGTGTTGCAAACTGTTAAAATAAATCAAATAGCTAATTCCGTAATTTTAGCACAGGTACCCGTAACACCGTAAAATTTGCCTGGAAATCGTAGTAGCTACAGATAAATCGTAATACTTGGCATGTCTGGTTATGTTGGTCCACAAATGGCTGCCAGAAAAATTACTAAATTTCTGTAATATTCATGGTGGTAAGGTTGGTTCAGTAATGGCTGCCGAGTACCACGTGACGTTGAACTAGCCAATGGTCAGATGCGATTGTCGTCGGCAATCGACACATGAAAGGCTGTCGCTCTTTTCTGCATGCAGGGCTTTACAAAATAAGCCATTTGTTTACCTACCAGGAAATAAGGACTGCGATCGCCCAGCGAAAGAGATTAACGACAGGAACAAAAGCAAATAGACAGCCCAATCGGAAAAGCCCGGTGTGATTCTGTCACCCAGCCAACTGGCTGTGTTTAACTCTTCGGAAGGCCGCACGCAAACACACCATTAAACGAAATGGACTCTCCGACAGACATCAAACGGCACGAGAGCTGTCCACGTCCGCAATACGGCGAGTAAAACACATCCAGCATTCCGCTGGCGTACAGTTCGGCTGTAACGGTCAGCAACACGAGTGCCCGGTGCTCGCGAGTCTGCACTGCGGTCGCGGCCTGCATACCACGGCTGTGGGGCCAAACCGAAACAAACAGCAGGTACCGGAATAGCACCGAGTGGCAGGTGCCCGCTGAAAGCAATCAACGTGAAAACGGAAAGCACAAAGGCCACCAAAGTTCATCTGCACTAATAAAAACGGAAAGGTTTTGTTTGAGCAAAACAGCTGAAAGTTCTATACCGATTGATTTGAAATTTTGACACAACGTTGCATTCTTATTCAGGAAAGTTCTTTGATAGGCATACCTATTTCTTTAATATATCAAAAGTAATTCACCTATACGTAACTTTTTGTGATTTTTTGTAACAACGTTTCTCCATTAGAAAACAAACATCATATTAAAATTATGCATACTAATAATATTGTAAATGCGATATCAGCTCCGTCTATTACCCTTTCAGAACTAAACCGTTAAATGAGAGCGGGAAGCAGCAGTGTATCTTCCCAACAAAATACATATAGTGCTTAATTTGTAACATACTTCAAGCCGGAACGTCTTCTACATCTACATCGACACTCTGCAAATCACATTTAAGTGCGTGGCAGAGGGTTCATTAACCACTTTTATAACTTTCCTCTACCGTTCCAATTCCTACAGCACGTGGGAAGAAAGAACACCTAAATCGTTCCGTTTTCGATCTGATTTCTCTTATTTTATATGGATGGTCATGTGTCCCTAAGTAGGTGGGTGCTAGCAAAATATTTTCACATTCAGAAGTAAAAGTCGGTGATTGAAACTTCCCAAACAGATTACGCCGCAATGAATAACGTCTTTCGTTTAATGATTTCTACCCCAATTCGTGCAACATTTCCGTGACGCTTGCCCCCCCCCCCCCCCCGTAACGTGACAAAACAAAACCAGCTCCCCTTCTCTGAACCTTCTCAATATCTTCCGTCAGTCCCACCTGGTGAGGGTCCCACAATGGGCAACAGTACTCCAGGAGAGGACGCACAAGTGTGATGTAGGCAGTCTTTTGAGTGGAGCTGGTGCATCTTCGAAGCGTTCTGCCAATGAAACGTAATATTTGGTTCGCCTTCTCCACAATATTTTCTATGTGTTCTCTCTAGTTTAAGTTGTTCGTAATTGTTACTCCTAGGTATTTAGTAGAATTTACGACCTTAAGGTTTGTCTGACTTATCGCGTAATTGAAGTTCAGCGGATTTCTTTTAGTGGTCATATGTATTACTTCACAATTTTCTTTATTTAGTGTCAATTGCCAATTCAACCATACAATTCCCCACAGCAAGAATCCCATAAAAATCACAAGTTTCAATTTTCTGTTGTTATGGTCTTCAGTCCGGAGACTGGTTTGATGTAGCTCTCCACCCTTGAGCAAGCCTTTTCATCTCCTCATAAGAACGGCAACCCAATCCATCTGAATCTGCTTACTATATTCGTCTCCTGATCTCCATCTCCGATTCACCCCGCCACCCCCACACTTCCATCCAACACTAAATTTAGAATTCCTTGTTGTCTAAGAATGTGTCCTACCAGTCGATCCCTCCTTTTAGTCAGGGTATGCCAAAAATTCCTTTTATCCCCAAATCTGTTCAGTGCATCTTCATTAGTTACGCGATCTACCCATCTAATCTACAGCTTTCTTCTGTAGCACCACATTTCAAAAGTCTCTGACCTTTTCCTGTCTGAACTATTTATCGTCCAAGTTTCATTCCCGTACAATGCAACACTCCACACAAATGCCTTTACAACACAATTCCTAACATTAAAATTAATATTCGATGTTAACAAAAACAATTTATCAAACAATTTTTCAAGAACGCTTTTCTTCCCATTCCTATTCTGCATTTTATACCCTTTGTACTCCGACCATCATATATGATTTTACTGCCAAAGTAACAAAACTATCAATTTATTGTTTCATTACGTAATTCATAGGCTGATTTTCTACGACCGCATTTCATTAGCCTTCTTTTGCTCTTGATTATGTTCATATTATTTTCTATTAATCTACATATCGGCAAAAGAGGGTAACCATCTCGACTCTGAAAGGGGGGGGGGGAGGTTAGAAACAGACCAAGGGGAGTAAATGAATAAGGAATCATCAAAATTGATAAAACAGTTTCTATAAGGTTGCAGATGAGATAGGGGCAGCATATTACTACTTCATTCTGATGTGTACAGTAGGAATGCAGGTGGGTGGTGGGAGAAAAACTTAATAGCTAATTATTTTCTTCCTCAGAACTGATCATCTTAGAATTTGTGACTTCCAGATTAATATTTATTTATATCTATATCTAAAAAATCTACTCATTAAAAATTGCACACAAACACAAGATAACGTAAAAACAAAGTGTCTCCATCCACATGCTCCTTTTCCAGTATGTTACTAGGTATAATTAAATCATTTTTTGTTTGTCATATTGGGAAATATAACACGATTTGATATCTGCTTGTTCATGAATTACATATTTCAAAGGATAAACCTGAAAGTTACTGAACTCTTTAGTCCTTCAACCTCACTAGATGATAAGACACTTGGAAAATGAACCAAGAAGTATTCCACAGATGTGAGGCACTTCATCTTCATTTGGATATATCTGTTATCCCAGCATGTGGCTGCTGCTAGATTCCACAGTGCCGCGACTCTGAGAAGTTCATACCGTATGCCGTATTACACAGTTTTCGAGTTTATAAGTAGTTACTCTCAATACTGGTGATTTCCACAAGGACATGCTAGTAGGTGTTGTTCATAACCAGTTTATTTTTGTTGATGACATCACACGAACCAACTCGAAAGTAACCGAGTTGCTGATTAAACAATTTTCGTAACAATTACGATTAAATCGTAATGGTTGTAATCTCTGTGTGGTGTTCAAACGAGTCTTCGGATTGTTGACTGCTTTACCTTTTTTAACATCGACATGGAGACTTTCAGTGAAGAATTGCGGCATCTATTCTTTCGGACATGTTAGAAACAATGCCGTAATTGTTCATCGAAGTCGCTGATCCACCTCCCCCACAGCTGCCTTCTACATCTACATCTGATAATCTGCAAATCACATTTAGTGCCTGACAGAGGGTTCATCGAACCACCTTTACACTATTTATCTCCCATTCCATTCTCGAATAGCGCGCGGGAAGAGAGAACACCTAAATCTCTCTGTTCGAGCTCTGAATTCTCGTATTTTATTCTGATGATAATTCCTACCTATGTAAGTGGGAGTCAACAATATATTTTCGCAATGTTGGCGATTGGAATTTCGTACGTAGCCCAAGCCGCAGTGATAAGCACCGTTGTTGTAATGATTCCCATCCCAGATCCTGTCTCCCCTGTATCGTGACAATACGAAACGAGCTGCCCTCATTTGGACTCTTGATGTCCTACCTGATAAGGATCCCACACTGGGCAGTAATACTCCAAAAATAGACGGACAAGCGTAGTATATGCAGTCTCTTTTGTAGTTCTATTTCATGTTTTAAGGGTTCTGCCAATAAAACGCAGTCTCTGGTTCGCCTTTCCCACATAATCTACGTGTTCTTTCCCTTTTAAGTCTGAAGTAATAGTAATTCCTAGATATTTTGTGGAGTTTACGGCCTTCACTTTTGATTAATTTGTCTTGTAAGCAAAGTTCAACGAATTTCTTTTCGTACTCATGTGGACGACTTCACACTTCTCATTATTTAGAGTCAATTGCCAATTTTTACACCATAGTGATATCTTATTCAGAACGTTCTGCAGTTGGTTTTAATCTTCAGACGATTTTACTAGACGATAAATGACGGCATCATCTGCAAACAATCTAAGAGAGCTACTTAAGATTTTCCCCTAAATCGTTTATGTAAATAAGGAACAGCAGGTGACCAATAACACTACTCTGTGGAACGCCCGATATCACAAATCAAATGTCAAATGTTTGTACAGCTTATGGGACTTAACTACGGGGTCATCAGTCCCTAAACTTACAAACTACTTATGAACTACTTACGAACTAGGACGGCACATATATCCCTGCCCGAGGGGGGATTCGAACCCCGACCGTAGTGGCCGTGCAGACCGTGACTGGAGCGCCTCAGTCTCCTTGGCCACCGCGGCCGGCTCCCGATATCAGCTCTGGTTTAGTCGATGCCTTACTATCGATTACTACGAACTGTTTCCTCTCTGATAGAAAATCCCCTATCCAGTCGCAAATTTGGGAGCGGTATACCATAACCACGCAATTTGATTAACAGCCGTTTGTGAGGTACGGTGCCAAAAGCCTTCTGGAAATGAAGAAATACGGAATCGATTTGCGGATCCTTGTCGATAGCACCCATCACTTCGTGTGAATAAAGAGCTAGTTGTGTTTCGCATGAACGATATTTTACAGAGATTCCAACTTTTGAATATGGCATATAGTAATGCGAAGTAATATGTATGAGCGGGGAGGGGGGAGGGTTGTTTGATGGGTTACAAGGAGAAAAAGTGAATACAAAATGATCAAAATTGTGAAGCCAGTTTTGTAAGATTTCAGATGATATATGGTCAGCGTATGACTACATCGTTCTGATGTGAACAGTAGGAATATGTGTGGCTGGGGAGAGGTGAAGCAAAACTAATTGTTTTCTTCCTCAGAACCGAACACATTAGATAGATAATGTAAAATCACAAGATAATGTAAAATGATAACTTGCAGAAACAAAGCAGGTTAAGATATTTCGGTGAATGTGCAGGTTATGAAAGGTACATGTCAAGTGACATGACGCATTTTCATTGGCTGCTGCTGGATTCCAAAATGGCGTGCCTTTGTGGATTCCTTCCGTATGCCGTATTGCGTACTTTTCGAGTTCGTAGAAGTTACTGACAACACCGGTGATTTCCACAAGAACATGCTCGAAGATGCTGCTCAGAACCACTTTATTTTTGTCAATGACATCACACGATCGAAATCAAAGAGAAACGAGTTTTGCCGACGGAAAGCAAATTACCGGATTTGTTATTTAAACCTGAAAGTCGGAATCCGGACCACTCCAATCTTGTAAACTCGTAATTTTAAACATTTTTCGTAACAATTGCGATAAAATCGTAATGGTTGGAACCTCTGTATTTTCTAAATCCTTACAGGGTCGTTCTACTAGATAAGGAGTGGACAGGAAGGAGAGGTAAACGTGTGGCTGGCGCGGTGGCAGCCCGCCAGTTGCAATCGCCTGTTGCTGAACAGAAGGCGCGGCCGGCTTGGCGGCGTCGGCGGCGGGTCAGGGGGTGGTGGGAGGTGGGGGGCGGCAGGTTTCCGCGCCGTGGCCGAGGTCGTCGACCTGCGGAAGCGCGCCGCGCCGCGCAGCGCTCGATAGCGGCCACACCGGGACAGCGCGCGCCGGCACCGCCGCCGAGCCAGAAGCGCTCGATAGGCCGGCCCACGGGGCTGCTACCGCCAGGTGGGCGGGGGGCCACACCACGTGCTCCCACACTGACCCACTTCTCTTAGTCACCACTATACTTGCCAACCTTCAAAATGTAAACATCAGCAGATGCAGTCCAAAAAATCGGGAGATTCTTCAAAAAAATCAGGAGATACGTTCTATCAAAAACTGCGGCGCACTTTACTATAAATCGTAACATAACTCATTTTAAATGCAAACGTAGGCTTCCGCGGCAGTTGTCACTATCAATAAAATTCTTCTGGGTATGATACCGCGTCGTCATTTTGTAAACTTTGCCGACGTTTCGGCCACTATTGCAGGCGGCCTTCATCAGAGTCTGTGTCTGACTGCTGACTGTACGATCGCTTGGTGTTTATATACCAGCGGATGAAGGAGAGGAAGGGAGCGTAGGTTATCCTTTATTGGTGGTTATATTATTGCACGCCAATGGTGGAAAGGGGCGTTGCAGATTGGTGTTTTAATGGCGGGTTTTTTCATATGATTGGATGTTGCAGTCTTCTCCCTTATTGGTCAAAAAGGACGTTTCCTATTGGCTTTTGCATTAGAATTTGCTATTGGTGGAATGGACCTGGGAGAACGGACAGCGGTTGCGGCGTGCCGCTGTTGACGTCGCCTGGCGCAGACGGCGGCGGGCCGGTGCTCACATTTTGTGGTCATGTGGGACCCTTTTTATATACTTATTAAGTGGTAGCGTTGTCATGGTTTCTTTTGTTATATACAGGGCGGAAGAGGAAGTATATAACAAAAGAAACCATGACAACGCTACCACTTAATAAGTATATCAAAAGGGTCCCACATGACCACAAAATGTTAATTAAGCAGAAAATAAATATAAAGCCCACTGATGATGGCACAGAGGTGCTGAAACTAGTTTGGTGCCAAATAAAAACAGTGTTTTGCATATCAGGCGGACCTCATACCCAGTAACTCATTTTAGTCTTTTCTTATCATAACGCTGCATAGGGCTACAAAAAACACTTGCGTTAACCCAAATGTTGATTACATCCTCATATTTTGTAGCCAGTCCAGGTAAAGTGATTTTTTGATTAAAACAAAAACGTTCACAGCTGTATTTTTGTGATATACTGCCACCTAGAAATATGTTATGGAACAAATGACCCACATAGTCATCGCATTTAATTGGTAAACCGTACTCTATGATAAACAATGTAAATAAGCACTCTGCATGTATCACATGATCACTTTCACCTCCTTCAGGAATGTCAATTGTTTATTGTTACTCACTTTTCATTTTCTCTGAACGTATTTCAGTACATCGCCTTTTCCGCCATGTGATGTGGAGATATCACTTCGAAAAAGAGTACAAAATACAAAATATGTACCGAAAACTGTTTAAAAATTGATTATATTTTTTGCCATACTGGAACACATACCACCGAATTGAAATCCCATAATCACGTAAAATACCTGTTTACACGAAAGTTGCCTTTCTGCAATTCGAGTATGAAACTGATGCTCGTACCTAGTCAGTCAGAAGGTTACCAGCGATCAAAAAACCACTGAAGTTATTTCACTTACGTACAATGACAAAGCATCAATAAATATATAGCTTATGGGACTTAACTACGGGGTCATCAGTCCCTAAACTTACAAACTACTAATGAACTAACTAACGACGGCACAAATATCCATGCCCGAGGGGGGATTCGAACCCCCAACCGTATCGGCCGGGCAGACCGTGACTGGAGCCACAGACAAATATGTTACTCTGTGCTGGAGTGCCTCAGTCCCCTCGGCCACCGCGACAAAGCATCACATTCAAAAACAGCACATCGAAACACTACATGTGTATTTGGCAATATGTGCAAAGATCAGAAACAATCGTTATATAAGTCAAGCGCACCTTTAAATTTCTATCAATTTCGATACGTATTTAACTGATAAATCAACAAAGGACTATTGACCATTGGCGGAAAAACGATTAAATGTTCAAATTTTTGTATAGTCTATGGGACTTAACTACGGGATCATCTGTCCCTAAACTTACAAACTACTTATGAACTACTTACGAACTAGGACGGCACAAATATCCATGCCCGAGGGGGGATTCGAACCCCCGACCGTAGTGGTCGTGCAGACCGTGACTGGAGCGCCTTAGTCTCCTCGGCAGGAAAAACGATTCTTGGGTTTCAGGACAAAAGCTAAAAATCGGGAGAAATAATTGCAAAATCAGGAGGCGGGAAAAAAAGGGAAAAATCAGGAGGCTCCCGCATAAATCGGGAGAATTGGCATGTATGCACCACGTTTACATGGGCTCCCAAAACCGCATTTGGTAAACCGATTTCCCAATTCCGCTTTTGGTTGGTCACGTAAACACTCCAAAATCGATTCTGGAAATCCGCTTCTCTAAAGCGGTTTTCCAGATCCACAATCGATTTTCGTGCCCATGTAAACGCAACCGTTTTTGAAGCGTTCTCGGCTTGTCAGATTGTGTTTTCTTGTTAAGAATTTTCGGACATATGGAAAGAGTGGTATTTTCTAATGTGAAATAAAAGAATAAATATTAGAATGAACATAAATCTGTGTATTTATATTAAAAATAGCGATTGTGAAGACTAAATAAGGAACTGAACAGCTGTTTTCCAGCAGCCATGTTAAGTGAGCTAGGAAATCCGATTCAGGATATGCCATGTAAACACGACAGCGAAAAACGGTTTAGAAAATCTGTTTTCGTCTTTCGGAAGATGTGTTGCATGTAAACGTAGTGAATTACTAGCAACGCTGTCCAAACGTAAACTCGCTGATTCCAGTACACTTCAAAGGTTTGTAAAGCTTATAGGACTTAACTCCAGGGTCATCAGTCCCGAAACTTAAAAACTACTTATGAACTAGCTATTACTTAAGACAACAGAAACATCCATGCCCGAGGGGAGGATTCGAACCCCCGATGGGGAATGGTCTCTCACATAGGTCCATAGCGCCTCAATGCGCTCGGCCGCTCCGTCGCGACCCAGTACACTTGCTTCCAATTATTATTTACAGAAGTATGGAAAAGCTGGTACAAGCCGACATCGGCGAAGATCAATTCGGATCCAGGAGAAATGTAGGAACACGGGATGCAATACTCACTTTATGGCTTATCTTCGATTAAGGAAAGAAACTTACATTTCTAGTTCTTTGCAAATTTGGGGAAAGCTTTTGACAATGTTGATTGCAATACACTCTTTCAAATTATGAAACCAGTAGGGATACAATATAGGAGACGGAAGGTTATTTACAAATTGTACAAAAACCGTACTGCAGTTATCAGAGATGAAGGACATGAAAGGGATGTAGCGGTTGGGAAGGGAGTAAGACAGGGTTGTAGCCTTTCCCCAATGTTATTCAATCTATACATTCAGCAAGCTGAGAAGGAATGCAAAGAGAAATTTGGTGAAGGGATTAAAGTTCAGGGTGAAGAAATAAAAGCATTGAGTTTTGCTATCACAGACGGAAGGACTTGGAAGAGTAATTGAACGGAATGGGCAGTGCGTTCAAAGGAGCGTACTAACCAGAGCAAAACAAGAGTAATGGATTGCAGTCTTAGAATATCAGACAATGCTGAAGGAATTAGAATAGGTATCGAAACAATGAAGGTGGAAGATGAGGTTTGTTACTTGGGCAGTAAAAATAACATATGATGGTCAAAAGTACAGAGGATATAAAATGCAGAATGGCAATGGGAAGAAAAGTATTTTTGGAAAAGAGAAATTTGCTAACATCGAATAATAAAACTACTTATGAACTAACTTATACTAAATACAATACAAACATCCCTGCCCGAATGGGGATTCGAACCTCCGACGCGGGAGGCCGCGCGATCCGCAACTTGGCGCTCCAAACCGCTCGGATACTCCCGCGCGGTCTTATGGCATCCATGACTTTTTTCAAATCACGTCAAAATTGGTTACCATATTTTACATATGTAGTGTCTCTGTCGTTCTAAAGAAACATTGTTTCATAAATGCCCTGCTGTTTGTCTCGCTACACATCCAATTGTTATATGGTACTTCATGGAAGACGAAAGTTATGTGTTGCGCCGAGATTCGAACACGGGGTCTCGGTCTTTAGCGACAGCTGTCCTAAGCACGAATCGCGGCTATTCTCACGGCCTTATTTCTGGCAGTAGCTCCTCTCCTATCCCTTTCTTACATTATACTCAGTTTTTTTTTAACAAAAGATACTAAAATTTTTATGTTTTATGAACAAAAAGTAATGCACATAACCACGCACACTTTTAAAACATTGTAGGACTATACTATGGCTCCGTTTCATCCTTGTCGCCTTCTTGCTAGCCTATCCTCTTATGTTAACACTTTCTCTAGGAATCTCAGCTTAGTAGATACGAGCCCTTTCGGTTTTGGCACCCGTAACAAAATGATAACATTCAAGCGTCCATTCGGGTCCTGTGTTTTGCAGTGGACACATTTTTTTACAATAACTATTGTGTCGAAGATCTTACAAATCTAGGTTTGACAGCATGTAGGACAGTTTCTGGAACTGAATATTAATGTATGCTGGCGTACAGTATTCACATTCCGTCCCGCTGCATAACGGGGTGGCGACAGGAAGAACTTCCGGCCACCTGCGTAGATGCGGGACAGAGCGGTGTGTGAAAATTCAAGTCTGGGTTCTGCTGCCAATCCATATCACGAGAGATTACACCTGTTTTCCTAAAGGTACTTCTGTAGACATTCGCGGATTAGTTAGTGCAGTGGTTCCCAAACTTTTGTACACCATTATCTCATAGTGCCATCAAACGTTAGCTATTTATTGTCCTTCCCACAGTCCAACCTTTTCTCTCTTTCTCTACCACTATCAACATTAGTCTACATCTACATGGGATACTCTGCAAATCACATTTAAGTGCCTGGCAGAGGGTTCATCAAACTACCGTTATACTATTTTATCTCCCATTCAATTCTCGAATAGCGCGCGCGAAGAATGAACACCAGAATCTCTTCGTTCGCGCTCTGATTTCTCGTATTTTATTCTGATGATCATTTCTACCTATATAAGTGGGAGTCAACAATATATTTTTACATTCGGAGGAGAATGTTGGCGATTGTAGCCCACGCCACAGCGATAAGCGCCGTTGTTGTAATGATTCCCATCCCAGATCCTATATCATTTCCGTAACGCTGTCTCCCCTGTATCGTGACAATACGAAACGAGCTCCCCTTCTTTGGACTCTTTCCATGTCTTCCGTCAAACACACCTGATAAGGATCCCACACTGGACAGCAATACTCCCTAACTGAAATTTATAATGAAAACAAAAAAAATTGTTTTTGGCTTCACTTTTAGAAAGACGAAATACAAAAGACATGCTTAGGTTTAGTCATCGTTTTGTTAAACTACGAACTGATGAGACAGTGGGAGAGTTAGTACTTCCTATATCTAACAATCAATTTTTCTAGAATTGCAAAGGCGGTATAAAAAGTAATGAGGACTATTAGTTTTCTTTGATATGAATTTATTGACTGAGGTACACATAAAGAAATCGTCACTACAGGGATTCGTGTCCAATGAGTACGTTGGATGTTCCAGAATCTCTGGACAGCAAGCAGCAGAGGACATTTGGCAAAAGTTCATTAGATAACGATGCCGATTATATTGTAGGCGTGTAACTAAATGTACCTGTCAATAAAGTCATTGCGACAAAAACAGTAGTTCTGATTACCTCTTATCCAGCCCTTGTATAAAGCAGTATTTGCTACAACTTCTTCTAGGTGAAGAAATGTAACTCCTGTTGTGGCATAAACTCAGCGCCATACGCCAGACGCAGGAGAACAATCTCCATCTACATACATACTCCGCAATTCACCATAAGGTGCGTGGCGGAGGGTACACTGTACCACTACTAGGCATTTCCTTTCCTATTCCACACCCGATTTGAACGAGGAAAGAAAGAATGCCTATATGCCTCCGTACGAGCCCTAATTTCTCTTATCTTGTCATTGAGATCACTACGCTAAATGTAAGTAGGAAGCAGCAAGATCGTACTACACTCAGTTTCAAATTCCGGCCCTCTAAATTTCCTCAACATAAATTGACGAAAAGAACGTCGTCTTTCCCAGTTGCCTTGCCGGAACATTTCCGTGACACTCGCGCATTGGTCGAACCTACCAGTAACAAACCTAGCTGCTCGCCTCTGAACTGCTTCTATTTCCTTTATACCGCACTGCTGTTGGTCCCAAATACTTGAGCAAGACTCAAGACGTGGTCGTACAAGCGCTTTATACCCGGTCTCCTTTACAGATGAAGTACATCTTCCCAAAACTCTCCCAACAAACCGAAGTCGAAGATCGTGAAGAAGGCAGCGGATGACCGGCAGCCAATCACACGCCGGTACCGCGTCTCCTGAAGGGAGCAACCGAGAAGCGCGCCCTTTACAAGCAGCTTTATCTAGGCCGACATGCGTCTGGAAGGGCACTCCGAAGTCGACTCCCAACTAGGCAATTACTATGATTCAGCGCAGCTAGCATCGTGCAAGAAGACGCCGCCGCGAGAACAGACATAAACCAAAGTTGAGTATTTTGTATACCTTAGTAAATAAAACTTATATTACTAATCTGCATAGCTGTTTTAGCTGTCCACGCATTCCATGCGTTCTGAGCAGATCCTTTCTCGAAAGATAGGCCGACGAGGGCAAAACAACTCCCCACACTGAGGTGAGACACTTGTTACAAAACGTGACTTTTCTGCACCACGCCTCTACCTAGCGACCCTAGCTTCACCCACACTCTTCATTCACATTTAATGCACACAAAGCTAATATATGCAAGTCACTTTATTGATGGTGGCGTTACTTCTGGAATAACAAATATTGCAAGAATATCGATTTTCAATGCTCTGTGCCTGACCACTTCCATCAGTAATAGAAGTAATAATAATAATAATAATAATAATAATACGATATAGGTCCTAGAGAATTACAGTGGTCACTGCGAAGTGAATAATGAAGCAGTTTTGTATTCATTTTGGAAATTTCTGAGTTATGTACGAATTGAGATGTTCAAATATTTGTGAAGTTATGGGACCTAAGTGCAGCGGTCATCAGTCGCTAAACTTACAAACTACTTAAACTAAATTATCCTAAGAACAAAACTAACACCCATGCCCGAGGGAGGAAAATAGAGATGTAAACGTCACAATTTTATACCGCCATACTCTGCATGGTATAGAGTGTGTGTTTCATGGTTGTATTATGTGTGGAATATTTTTATACCCTCCTTTCACAAGCTGTAACTTCGACCACATTAATTGTTGGAAATCAGTATTATGTCTTCCCAAGCAGTGGTATAAGCAACGATTTTTACTTTCGTGAACGAAACACATTTCAATTCTTTTGTTTTTGCCCCTTCCATAATCACATTGCACCCCTCGAGGGCAATTACCCCTAGGTTGGAAAACACTGATTGATCTAACCAGCAAGTCCTTTGCTTCTATCGAGAGTCTTTTCATATGATGGTACACCTCTGCGGTCAATAAACAGTTAAAAATACATTCTTTTGTTTCAGCGGATTCAGTGTAATCTCCCCTTCATAGCGGCCACGCTGCCTGCTTTGTCTACGTTTAAATGGCTGCCTTCCATTCTAGTACTACTGCCTGATTATCGACGCAATGTCGTTGCGTGTACATTGAGACGATTTATGACGTATTTCTGTTCTTCGTTTGTGTGCATACTTACGAGCGAAGCCACGTCCTAACTACATTCCGCAACGCCTCATTGATGAGAACATATGGGAGTATCAATTAGCAAGAAGCAATAAACATTTGGGGGGAGGGGGCGCCGTTTGGTACAAGCGGAATTCCTATTGGAAAATTTATTACCGCTTCTTCGCGTAAAAAGAATGCCTTTCTCGATTTACGTCCGCTTGACAAGACTGCCTCTCATGAACAAATAGAAAGACAAAGAGCACCCCATCTGCTCTCAGGCTACAACGCGCCGAAAGAGAAGACTGCCGCGGCGGTGTGGGCATGTGCATTGAGGCTCTATGCTCCGATGCGCGAGGCCGCTCCCCGTCGGGGGTTCGAATCCTCCCTCGGGCATGAGCGTTTTTTAACATTTGAACAGAAAAGACTAATACCTTACAAATGAGACTTAAGGGTACTTGTATTTTGCAAACTGAGACTTTTCAGACATTACATAAATATAATACCAAGATAGCATTTTTTATCTTTTATTTATTTAAGACGACCGGGGTTCGACACTCCATGATGTCATCTTCTGATCTGTGGAAATCATTGCACTACTCAGCCCTTATATATTTATAGTTCACAGAAAACACCCAGTAACTACCCTGAATTGTAGTCTTCGGAGAGCCCGTTTTCGCGTAAAAGTAATACGAAGCTTCTCTAAATGTAAGCTGATATATGTACTGGGTGATCAAAACGTCAGTATAAATTTGAAAACTTAATAAATCACGTAATATGTAGACAGAGACGTAAAAATTGACACAGATGATTGGAATGACACGGGGGTTTTACTCAAATGTTCGTTAAGCTTAAGGGACTTAACTGCGGGGTTATCAGTCCCTAAACTTACAAACTACTTATGAACTACTTACGAACTAGGACGGCACAAATATCCATGCCCGAGGGGGGATTCGAACCCCCGACCGTAGTGGCCGTGCAGACCGTGACTGGAGCGTCTCAGTCCCCTCGGCCACCGCGGCCGGCGGGGTGTTTTACTAGAACAACGTCTACCGTTATCGGGACTTTTTTCTTCGAGGAATTGCGTGATTCTGTTTTTTTAACTGCTACCGTGACGGGTGAGAGGTACGCCGATATGTTACAGAATCGCATCATCCCCAGCCTGGATGATAAAACACCTGCTGGAGCGTACGATTTTTATGCAGGATGGCGCTCCACCCCATATCGCTAGACGTGCGAAAGATCTCTTGCGCGGATCGTTTGATGATGATCGTGTGCTCAGCCGCCACTTTCGTCATGCTTGGCCTCCCAGGTGCCCAGACCTCAGTCCGTCCGATTATTGGCTTTGGGGTTACCTGAAGTAGCAAGTGTATCGTGATCGACCGACATCTCTAAGGATGCTGATAGACCACATCCGACGCCAATGCCTCACCATAACTCCGGACATGCTTTACAGTGCTGTTGTCAACGTTATTCCTCGACTACAGCTATTGTTGAGGAATGATGGTGAACATGTTGAGCATTTCTTGTCTTGTAAAGAACATCATCTTTGCGTTTTCTTAATTTGTTATGATAATAATTGCTTTTCTGATCAGATGAAGCGCCATCTGTCGGACATTTTTGAACTTTTATTTCTAATATAACCTCATGTAATTACAAGCACGTGTGCCAATTTTTACCTATCTATATTATTCCGTGATTTTTCGAATTTATACGACTTTATGATCACCTGGTATATGTGACAGTAAACCGCACCTTGTGCGAAAGGATATCTTATATCTTTGACGAGCAATTCTTGTATATTGTATATTCTTTTGAAATTCACCTACATAGTTGTATTTTTCGCAAAAACGAGATTTTTCCTAAATTATCTATAAATATGTTAAAAAAATATATTTCTTCCGGCTCACAGAAGTTATGTTAGCCTCAAAACGCGGTAACACTGTGTACCACTATGTAACAGAGGAAAAAAAAAAATTCCGAGCAACGATCGGTCACCCGATATCGGGTACGTATTTCGCTAACAGCGTTGTCCATGGCTTGATTTTTGTACGGATTTCATTAAGTGATGCGAAATAAAATGGGCAGGCCTATGAATCGGCAACAAAGTAAACCAAGAAAGAGAGCCAGTCAAGGAAATTGAACTGAACTGTTGTTGTTGCAGTTTGGCAACGGCGAACGGTTCGGGTAAAGCTCCTAAAAAACACAGGCAGGCGCATCCACCATTTTCATTCCATGCAAATGCTAAACACAATAAGTAGCTTATACGAACAGTATTGTTTTGTTGAAGTTTAGTGAAATCTTTTAAGTGCCCGCCATAGAGCCTTAGATCGTGCTACTTTGAGCTTGCATTCCGCTCTTGTTTACATCGATATGTTGTTTAGACGCAAAAATCTCGCGTTTTCTTTACTTATTGCTGCTTTTCTTTGCTGTCCAAATAAAGAGAATAAAGTGCAAGAAACATATATATTTCTGTGATCTAAATCGCGTACTACATTTAATACTGTCAAAACTGGTCATCTACATAAACGTTTTAAGCGATCTTGGCTTGTATTTGAATAATTACTGTCAATATGCGAGGTTTGTTTGCCGTCTTGCAATAAGTGTTTATTGTCAGCTGTGACAAACACACCACATCGGATTTTTGCACCCACAGTGTTGAATGTACTTCTATTACGTGCTTGAGAAAGTTTCAGAATGTATTACAAGCGCTAAAACGAAAAGGAATATTAGTGTACAGGACCTAAGATTTACGGTCGTAGAGGCCAACAATCGTTGAATGCTATTTGAAAACGTAATCGTATAGAATGAGGGGAAGAGTCCTTTGTGTTGAACCTTCTCTAAGGTTAACAGGTTTTCTTACGTAACAAACTCTTGTCTTGTCAGTAATTTAATAATCCTTGTAAAGCAAACATTTCGTTGCCAACATTAGCACACCACACCGCCGCAGTCGTAAGTAAAATTTACCCAGTATTTTTTGTCAGTTATAAGTCTCTTATAGATAAGCGTCAATATTGGCATTTAGTAATGAGAAATTGAATTGAGGGTGTATTTTGTGATAAAACATCAGGTAACATTCTTTCAAATTTCATACTACAAGTTATGACTATAAAACGTCGAAATACCATAAATAGCATTCAACGATAGTTGCCTGTATCAGCATAGTACGCTGCCACAGCTGTAACTAAACTTTTTGCCCAGTATGTTTATCTTTTCCGTTGTAGTTTTTGTAATACATTCTCGCGATAATGTAATAAAAGTATCTTCAACAATTTGTGCAATATCAGTACAAAACTTTTTAGCCGGCCGCGGTGGCCGAGGAGACTGAGGCGCTTCAGTCACGGTCTGCACGGCCACTACGGTCGGGGGTTCGAATCGCCCCTCGGGCATGGATATTTGTGCCGGCTTTAGTATAAGGTAGATCATACGTAGTTTGTAAGTTTAGGGACTGATGACCCAGTAGTTAAGTCCCATAAGCTTAAGAAACATATGAACATTTTGAAAACTTTTTAATGTTGCGTATTTCTCAATATACTATATAACACACACATAATGTGCTCTAAAAACAGTATTTTCTTTGATGTTTTGCTGTATTATATTTTGCGCCTGCAAACTCCCGACATGCAGCTTTACTTTTAAATGTTACTTCAAGTCATAATAATAAATAATATTTACTTATAATACATAACTGTGGGCTCGGTCCGGGTTCCCAGTTTATGCGCCGAGATTTAATGATCCATTTTTTTCTTCTCTTAGAATCTTTCGCGAAACTAAACGCTCTGTAGCCACCTCTGGAATGATCTGAGCAGTTTATGGCAACACAACCACCTATAACGTCGAGCTAAAGGGCAGTGACGCAAATCCTATAGCACCGCAGTGCGTTTAACTTACGAGCTACAGGAATGAAAATGGCGGATACGTCAGCTCGTACCTACAGGAGCCTTATACCCTGGCCGCTGAAACATTGCACTTGACGTTTCACGTTACGGCGAGTTAAGTTGGCTACACTGCTTTAGCGACGTTGCAACACTAGCTTCTATACACACAGCAGACGAAACGGTTTTCAGTCGCATCTCGTAAATGAAAGCTATTGAGCAATAAAAGTGCATATAATAATTCGTTCTTGAGCAGCAATTTATGAATTCATATTAATGAAGACCAGAGCACAACAATGCACAAGCTTTCAATAACGGAGCGAAGCAATATAGAAAATAAGCATTCGATCACGACAGATACGAAATAGACATAAATCAAGATAGTAACTTCTCTCTCTGCGTTTTATAATCTATGATTTTCACTCGCCAATTTACGGCGACAATGGTACAATTACATCCAGCTCCCCATCGTCACTGTTGTCGTCGCTGCCAAAACCGTCGTCATCACCAAGAAAAATCATTAACTGTTCATGATCCCTTCCATTGTTTGCGCTGCCCGAATCAGTTCTTCAATGTGCTCGACCCCCTTTTTTATTTATTATTATTATTATTATTTTTCAAGATGCAGCATCCACATTGGCAACAGCTTCATGCAACAGTCTTTCCACCTCTGTTATTGTGAAAGACTTATTATTGTTCCATATGTAATTCTTCACGTCACTTCATACCAATTTTTAGGGTTGAAACACCAGTGAAATGGGGGCAGATTTATTTCATTGTGACGCTGCTCCTTTGCGATTTCGTCTACTGCATATGTGGGTGTAATAGGCTTATTTTGATCCATGAGCAAATATAAAATAAATTTTTACATTGACATAACTGCAGCAATCTGTACCATAACTTCTTTCCGGTCGTTTGAAGGAGAATGAACTTCCTGCTCAGAGCATAAGCTTCGAAGTTTTTATTCATACGAAATGGAGAACTTACTCAGAAAACGTCACTAGACAAACGTCTTTTTTGTGACATTACCCAATTACTTGAACTCTGAAAGTAAAGTTAAACCACTCACAGTAAAACAAAACGCAGCGAAAAAAGCACACACAACACAAACACGCGATAAACACGATACACAACTTTGTTTACGGTAGCACTGAACAAAGCCGGCAACGCGGGAACGTTGACGTCACGGCACGTGATCACTGGAAGTGTTTATAGCGCTGTGATTGGATCCTAGCTACTAGCGCCTCGCGCTTCTTGCTCTTCACTTTTTATTTGTAAACGTCAAGTTCAAAGTTTCAGCGGCCCGGCTATAGTTCGGGCGTGACGTTGAGAGCTCTGATTGGAGAAAAGTGCGTCAACTGTCAACTAGCGAGTAATTTTAATCGCACTGTAGTATGTACAGCCAATACCAGAAATGAAACTGATTTTTTGAGGATGGTATGGAAACAAAACCCAGATATGCCCTGGGCAGTCCGCGCACGCTGTGGCTGTCCACGCGGCGCGCATGCGCAGAGCGTGCCGGTGGCGGCGGCCACGCCCCCTCGCGGCTGCCGCACACGACGAGCTACGCCCCCGACCACGCCACTCGCAGCCCCCGCCACGCCCCCTTGTAATAAAACGCACTGTCACAGGCCGCCGTCATAAACAGGACAGCGACGGCGCCGATGCGTCTGCTCGATTATCCCCACTCACGGCGGAGGGTGGCTGCTGAATAAGCGTGACTAGACGCCGTTTGTATACGCGCCCGCCACCCTCAATGGCTAATAAACTCAACACACCACCAGTTAGTCCAGAGATCCGATAACGTTAACGGCATTTTTTCCCCTTTTCTTGTCGACTGTTATAACAGTCGAGCACAGCTAGTATCGCAGTATTGTAATTGGAAATAAGATGCGGTGAATAGGAGTGTAAGTAGAGTGACCATATTTTCATACAGCAGCATCGACAGGTTATGCAATATAATACGAGGCACGTCCAGAAAGTAAGTTCCGTTTGCTTATATAAAACGAACCGGTACAGGTACAGAAAAAATACTGATTGTAAAAAATCTACAACTGTTAACCCTTTCGTGGTTGTTGGGACATATACGTCCCACTAACTTCGGACGTCATTTGTACCACAAGGTGGCGAGTTGCGTAATTCTGCATAGTGCTGACATCTGTTGGTGGCCCTTCAGAAAGTGGAAAAAAATCGAGGCACTGAAAGTCTTACAGTGTAGAAAGCTGTGACTCTTTATATGGGCTGCCACGTGAATTTTATGCCTTTATGCCTTGAATCGGTTTTCGTCGTTTTCTCGCTACCGAAAATGTCCGAAGTAAGTATATTTGCTATTTTATGTTTCTTAGGAGTTGTAAAACAACAATTACGCTTTCTAAACCTCATTTTACTTCAAAAGTTTTTTTCAGTGAATTTACAATTAGTGGGACGCATGTGTCCCAGTGACCATTGTGTAGCTCTATAGTGCCTTTATATTGCGATATTATAGTATTCATATTTCAAAAGAAAAACAGTTTATCTGTAAATTTTTGCGCTAATAAAACACGGTATGTGGTATACTATTATTGAATTTTCTATTATAGAAGCTGCAAGACAGCTCTCTCTCGTTATTTTTTTTTTTTTTCCATATATAGTGTGCGCTACAAACTTTTGAATCATGTACTTGTTTAGACCCTGTTACAGTTAAGATAACTTAAGAAATTATTTTAAAAAGTATTAGGTAAATCGGTGCCAGAAATGATCAGTGGGACGTATGTCTCCCACCTTTTTTTTTTTTTTTTTTTTTTTTTTTTTTTTTTTTTTTTTTTTTTTTTTTTTTTTTTTTTTTTTTTGGTTAGGAAAAATGGAATCTGCTAAAATTTTTTGAGTGTCATATTTGTAATCCTGACCCAAATCAGACTCTGTAACAGCTGAGATAACTTAAGATATTCTAAAAAATGAGTAAAAACCACGAAAGGGTTAAACTACTTTTCTACATAGCTTCCGAAATTTTGTAGGCAATTGTCACAGTATGGCACAAGGTTTTGTGTGCCTTTTTCATAGAATGTTGCCGCCTGTGTATTCAACCATGTGGTAACATGTTCTTTCAGCTCGTCATCATCGTTGAAGTGTTGTCCACCAAGGACAGATTTTAGGTGTAAGAAGAGCATTACTATCAAAAGATTTTTTTCCACGATAATGCCTGACCTCACACACCGAATGTGACACAAAAAATTCTTACGGAAATTTCAACGGGACCTGTTTGATCATCCTCCATACAGGCCGGACCTCTCTCCTAGCGACTTTCATCTCTTCTTACACCTAAAATCTGTCCTTGGTGGTCAACACTTCAAGTGTTACCACATGGTTGAACACAGGCGGCAACCCTCTGTGAAGGATGCAGGCAAAAACTTGTGGCACGCTATGACAAGTGCCTACAAAATTTCGGCAGTTATGTGGAAAAGTAGTTTATGAGTTGTAGAATTTTGTGCAATAAAAATTTCTTCTGTATCTGTGTACAATTTCATTTTATTACCAAACGAACTTACTTCCTGGACGCGCCTCGTAGTACCTAATTTACGTCAACAGTTCTAGTTGGTTTTTGAAATTCAATAACGAAACATGCAACAGCTATAATACTCATTCTCTCAAATACTTATCCATTCAACATCTTCACTCTAAATATACCGAAACAAAATGATGTTGAAATACAATTGTGGTGAATAGTATCATCTGAGTATGGTGAAACATAACCAAGTTAATACAAATAAACAATCCCTGAGACGGATTTTCGTCTCGAATATGACAAAGACAGACATTCATGATAAATCTGAAGCATTAAATTAAAATTTGTGATGCGGTCTAGTAAGCATGGAGGTCCGGGTTCGATTCCCGGCCGCATCACAAATATTAATTCAATGCTTCAGATTTATCATCAATGTCTTTGACATAACCAAGTTTTCACTCGAATAAATCACTTTTTACATTTTAAAATTACAGAAAATTGTATCATACAACTCTACACTGTTCTGATAGAAATTACATTTTTAATAATGAAACGTTAATGCCATAAGTGTTGATTTTTCACTGATCCCTATACAGTGTGACCAAAAATATCTCTGGAACAACAACAGCTATTGTAAAACAACTTTCATCGGTATCAATGTAAGGTAGCGGCTCATGAATGTAAATATATTGAAACATTCTAAAAGGAAAGCATGTTTTATTTTTTTATTTTATTATTATTTTTTTTAACAAAAACTGACGTGTTTTTAAATGGACACCCTATATTACTTTATCAACAATCTATAGCATGACAAATCACATAAACAACATCGTTGATTGCAACGCAATACGCTAATTACATCCCGAGATATTGCGAAGCGTTGACGTCTGAAACACGGCTAGCAGACGTGAGCAGCATGGGGTTCTCGCTTGATCCTCAGGAAGGGCGCTAGCCGCGCGATTCGCTTATTTCATGCGTCAACTTCGCTTCGCATTATCTCGGGATGTAATTGGCGTATTGCGATGCAATCAACGCCACTGTTTATCTGATGTCTCATGCTACTGATTTCTGATGAAATAATATAGGGTGTCCATTTAAAAACACATAAGTTTGTGTTAAAAACACATATGCTTTTGTTCAAATGTATGTGGAGCTTATGGGACTTAACTACGGGGTCATCAGTCCCTAAACTTACAAACTACTTATGGACTAGCTAATACTAAGGACGGCACAAATATCCATGCCCGAGGGAGGGATTCGAACCCCCGACCGTAGTGGCCGTGCAGACCATGACTGGAGCGCCTCAGTCCCCTCGGCCACCGCTTTTGTTCAAAAGGTTTTCAAAATATTTACATTCGTGAGCCCCCCGCCTGTGCATTTGCACCTAGCTCTCTGGTCTATTTCTCACTTTACTTTAGCATGTATTGATAAATGAATATTCTAATGGTAAAACCACGAAGAAAGCAAATGTGGTGCCGCTAGAGCATGCTTTTCTTTTTCTGCTCATGGCCTGTGTTTAATTTACAAATTAAATTTTTAATTATTTCCTTTTTTAATGTGTGTGGCAATTTTATGGGTCTAAACAAGGAATTACATCTCTTAAGCTGTCTAAAACATAATATTTTTAAGGAACAGGTTTCTGATGTTTGGGGAAGATTTGCGGAAATATTGTAATTTTGGGGAATTTTTTGTTTGCCGTGGGGAAATTTCGAAAAGTCAATTTGAAAGCAAAGGTGTCACCCACTGTGCACCCACCCGCCTCTCTCTGCTGTGCGAGAGAGGTTGGGGAAAGAAACACTCTTGAATGTATTCCCTGTGAAAACATTGTCTCGCCCGGAAACGACCGTCTTTGCACCTCGTAAACAAAGCGTCTTCCACCTCGTAAACCACACGTTGACAAGGCGACGTTTCTGCTGGTCTTGGGATGCAATGGCGAGAACGTCGAAGAGAGCAACGCCTGATGCAAAACAGGTTTTCAGCTCGTGTGTGGCGTTCTAGGCCAGCGTGGAGTTGAACAGCGTATTTGTTTTGAATTTAGAACGGAAGCCAAACAGTTCTAAACTTACCACGGAAGCTTTCCCACTTTTTTTTTCATTCTGCAGTCCGACTACAGTCCGTCTGTATACTTAACAGCTAACAAACCTCCCCCCCCCCCCGCCCCTACATTCATGCTTTCTTACCCCTACTACGACACAAGAAGCAACAATATGCTGTTTCAGCCTTGCACAGAGCAGTGCGTAGACACACCCAGAGGGGTAGATCCTTTTTTTTCGTCTTCGGAAAAGGTTTATAGTGATCATAATAAAATTTAAAAAACTGATAAAAGCAAAAAATATGCGGGCAACACATAATCGCAGCAGTGTACTCTAATGACGAACGGAAAGCGTTCTTGGCCATTCTGTAACGGCAATTGTTGCGTTCTTCCGGAAAAGCACACTTCCCGCATTACAAGCGCTTACACCGTTCTACATTTTACGATCAGCCTACAGCGCCACTCCTTTTGAAACGCACAGTACAAGACTATGATACACGATAAAACTCGTAAAATGCTTATTTTACGCTATCGACAGGTGGATACAAAAAATAAAGCGTTTCTACATTTGTTAGACGGCAAAATCAGAATTCCTACTCCCAGTACTTTGCCAAACTGGAATATAGCTATATTTACAGGATTACCACAGGAATTCGCACGCAAATGCTTGAAAGATGGTTCATCGAATCTCTCTTAAAATATTCCACTCTAGAAGAACGGATAGAAAAAATGAAAACCGAAAACATGACGAGCGAGTTCTAATTATTTTATTACGGTACTAACTACTTGCTGCTTGTGGAAATTGCTTCCTAAAATATATTCGCATTCAGAACAGAAAGTTGCTGATTTACATTTCGTGTAAACTTCCGACCCCAATGAAAAAGTCAAAATCGCTAATCATATCCGTGACAGCTTCTCCTCTATTTTTCCATAAAACTTACTGCCTCCCTCGAAAATTTTTCTTTTCCCTCCACAAGGATCTAGACTACACAGCAATACTCCAGTAGAGGACGCACAAGCGTAATTTAGTTGTAGTACCCTTTATTAGGTTACGAATTTTAAACACTTTTACCAGTTTTTAAATTAGTCTTATCTTATGAACTGGGAGGGTCACAAACATACACAACTGGCCATTAAAATTGCTACACCATGAAGAATTGCAGATGATTCATTGGACAAATATATTATACTAGAACTGACATGTGATTGCATTTTCACGCAATTTGGGTTTATAGATCCTCGGAAATCAGTACCCAGAACAACCACCTCCTGGGAATTGAGCCAAACAGAGCTTAGATGGCGTGTACAGGTACAGATGCCCATGCAGCTACAACGCGATACTACAGTTCATCAAGAATAGTCACTGGCGTATTGTGACGAGCCAGTTGCTCACCTACCATTGACCAGACGTTTTCAGTTGGTGAGAGTTCTGTGCTCGTTCATTATCCTGCTGAAATGTAGGGTTTCGCAGGGATCGAATGATGGGTAGAGCCACGGGTCGTAACACTTCTGAAAATGTAACGGCCATTGTTCAAAGTGCCGTCGATGCGAACAAGAGGTGACCGACACGTATAACCAATGGCACCCCATACCATCACGTCGGGTGATACGCCAGTATGGCGATGACGATTACACCCTTCCAATGTGCGTTCACCGGTCACGAAACACGGATGCGACCATCATGAAGCTGTAAACACCGGCCGCGGTGGCCGAGGTGACTGAGGCGCTCCAGTCACGGTCAGCACGGCCACTACGGTCGGGGGTTCGAATCCCCCCTTGGGCATGGATATTTGTGCCGTCCTAGTTCGTAAGTAGTTCATAAGTAGTTTGTAAGTTTAGGGACTGATGACCCCGTAGTTACGTCCCATAAGCTTAACAAACATTTGAACATTTTTTTGAAGCTGTAAACAGAACCTCAATTCATGACGTTTTGCCATTCGTGCACCCAGGTTCGTCTGTGATGCAGCGTCAAGGGTAACCGGAGCCATGTCTCCGAGCTGATAGTCCATGCTGTTGGAAACGTCGTCGAATTGTTCGTGCAGATGGTTGTTGTCTTGCAAACGTCCCCATCTGTTGACTCAGGGATCAAGAGGTGGCTGCACGATCCGTTACAGCCATGCGGATAAGATGCCTGTCATCTCGACTGCTAGTGATACGAGGCCGATGGAATCCAGCACGGCGTTCCGTATTGTCCTCCTGAACCCACCGATTCCATATTCTGCTAACAGTCATTGGATCGCGACCAACGCGAGCAGCAATGTCGCGATACGATAAACCTCAGTCGCGATAGACTGCAATCCGACCTTTATCGAAGCCGGAACGGTGATGGTACGCATTTCTCCCCCTTACACGACGCATCACAACAACGTTTCACCAGGCACCGACGGTCAACTGCTGTTTGTGTATGAGAAATCGGTTGGAAACTTTCCTCATGTCAGCACGTTGTAGGTGTCGCCACTGGCGCCAACCTTGTGTGAATGCTCTGAAAAGCTAATCATTTGCATATCACAGCGTCTTCTTCCTGTCGATTTAATTTCGCATCTGTAGCACATCATTTTCGTGGTGTAGCAATTTTAATGGCCAGGAGTGCTTATACAAAATTCCATTGACGTAGCCGACGACACTGTTAAGTGAATTTGCTTAGTTCAAATTTAATAACTGGTAGTAGAGGTACTAAATGTTACCTCAGAGGGAAAACAACTTTATAACTGACCAAACTTAAACCAGAAGATCTATTGAAAGGGTAGCTGAAATTCGGCAAAAAATTACATTTGTACCATTCTAGTTATCACAATTATTACTGTGGAAGTAAGCTTTCATTTCATCAAATGTTTGTTAAGCTTAAGGGACTTAACTGCGGGGTCATCAGTCCCTAAACGTACAAACTACTTATGAACTACCTTATACTAACGATAGCACAAGCATCCATGACCGAGGTGGGGTTCGACCCCCGACGGGGAACGGCCTCGCGCATCGCAGTATAGTGTCTCAATGTTTCATTTCATCATTTGTCGAGGCAAGGTCTGTTTTAATTTTTCACCGCTTTGCTGGAATCGTCAGATGCGTCGTACACGGCAGCTCCAAAATAACGCCCCCGTAGACGTGTCGCGAGGTGCTCTTGGCGAAGGACGGTCACACTATGCGGTGAAGTTAACTATCAGTGGGTACTGACTGCTGCTTGTCACGCAACTGCTGAGGATATCGCAGGCTGCGGTAGTTCCGACCTCAGTGCACGTATCTTTACGACTCTTGGCACTTGTGTACCGGAGGGGCGGGGAGACACACGCAACGCAGTTGGCTGATAACGCTGCCGACAGAGCGGCGTGTGATCGGTACCCAAGCTGCAGCCATGGGGGAGAAGCACACCGAGTCTCGACAACCTGCTCTGTGATTCTGCTGACGGAGCGCGTGCGTTCAAAATCAATAATGTTCAAATGCGTATAAACCTATTGGACGAAACTGTTATGGTCGTCTGTCCCTAGGCTTAAAAACTACTTTAAGTAACTTACACTAAGGACAACGCGCGCGCGCGACGCGCGGTTGCACACACACACGCACACGCACACACACACACACACACACACACACGCACGAGGGAGGACACGAACCTCCGGCGGGAACGGAGGTCCAGTCCGTAGCATGACGCCTTGGAACACGCGTCCATTCCGCATGGCGCGTGCGTTTCAGGCCAGTATTCCGCCAAGCAACCGCCTCAGTCAGCCGATTTTCCGATAAATAGATGGTTGAAAATACCAGCAGCTGTATTCAAATTCTTTATTAAATTTTGTGCGAGCGGTTTCAGTGCTTCACTACACCATCTTCAGACTCCCGTTGTGTGATTGTTATTAAAAGCACATTCGAAGTGGGTAGCCATTAAAACCGGTAGCCGTAAATTTCTTGAATGAAACTTTCACTCTGCAGCGGAGTGTGCACTGATACGGAACTTCCTGGCAGATTAAAATTGTGTGCCGGAAGCGGGACTAGAGCAAGCGCTTACCCGAGAAAGGGAAAGGTTCCAGGTTCGAGTCCCGGTTCCGGCACACAATTTTAATCTGCCAGGAAGTTTCGTAAATGTCTTGTTTAAACTCACATTTCATCAGTCGTCGTTAAGGTTGTAGCATGAACAGAGCAAGAAATTTACGGCTACCTGTTTTAATGGCTACCCAGTTCGAATGTGTTTTTACTAACAATCACACAACGGAAGTCTGAAAATGGTGCAGTGAAGCACCGAAACCGGTCGCACAAAATTTAATAAAGAATTTGAATACAGCTGCTGGTATTTTCATTCATCTATATAATCTAATCAGCTGCGTCCCAATTCCATCTACTATGGAGAGAATTACATTTCCGATAATTCTGCAGATTAAAGAAATAAAAAGCCCGAAAAATATTCTTAAGAGCCGAAACACTGGCAGTTTTCTAGTACTGCTGGGGAGCCGGCCGCGGTGGCCGAGGGGACTGAGGCGCTCCAGTCACGGTCTGCACGGCCACTACGGTCGGGGGTTAGAATCCCCCCTCGGGCATGGATATTTGTGCAGTCCTTAGTCTTAGCTAGTTCGTAAGTTTAGGGACTGATGACCCCGTAGTTAAGTCCCATAAGCTATACAAACATTTGAATTTGAACTGCTGCGGAGCACGGAAGAAGCCTCCACGCAAGATGATATGTGTAACTAAGCTTTGAAACAAAAATGTAACAAACATACATCTGGTGCTGCCTGGGAACGTCGTTTGGACTGCTAATCCTTCCACTACCGAATCCAAAGCGAACTAAACATGGATGAAGAAAAAACTCAGAGGCTATTTTTAGAGCCAACTCTGACTGTAGTAACCATAAACATTGGGAGAATTACCTACAATAAGCAAGAGAGCCTGGCTGATTCGTGCAGAACTCACAGATTCGATATACTATGCATCCAAGAGACATACCATGAATGGAAAACCTGGCGCATGCTTCATCATATGCGTGCCGGCTGTCAAGTCAAACATGGCAAAATCTACAAGATAGTAAGTGATAACGTTCTGCCGCGGTGGAGTAGCCGAGCGGTCTAAAGCGTCTCGCTGCGGTGCGCGCGGTTGCTCGCAGCTCGTAGCTTACAAACTACCTAAACTGAGGTAAACTAACCTAAGGACAACACACACACACACACACACACACCCATGCTCCAGGGAGGACTCGAACCTCCGACAACGAGCAAGCGCGCGCTCCGCAGCGAGGCGCTTTAGACCGCTCGGCTACTCCACCGCGGCAACCGCCTGAGCTGACACGCTACACGAGCCGTCCTCACAAGTTCATTTCTATCAGTACATCGCCTCGCTCCACTACTTTTAATCATGGACTTCAAAATTTTACAGCACACAACTGGCGTACTTGACACCTTGAAGTGCGTAATTTCAGACAATTGTCTTTTTTTTTTTTTTTTTTTTTTTTTTTACGTCTTACAAGGAAAGTACTTGGGCTCGAGCAAACACATATACACCAAAATCGTATGAAAGATAATGTAAAGATCCCTTATTGCATTAGTGATACTCCGGCATCTGCAAAACTGCAGTCGTCCGGTAGAGGCCTCTGCGTGTGCCTTGCCACACTGCACTTTGACCTGTCGGTTCGCCAGTAGGGGCGGTGAAGTTTGGTGGTCTTATTTGGGTAGTGAAGCGTTAGATGGGACGGCGATTGCTAATCAATCCTGCTAATGTATTGCGATTAGTTGACATGAAGTTACGAAGAACCCTTCTTCGTGAAGATGGTATTAGTGTGGAAGATGAATCATTTGCATGCTTTCTCGTATCTGTTATGGTACAGAAATATGAGCATAAGTTAGATACTGTTGTAACACTAACACATAATGATGATAATAGGGGTGATAATGACGGACAACTCATTGCAAACGGTAGTGCTACGGTAAGTGCGGGAAGAGGCGATGGAAGCAGTGGCAGTGAATTCCAACAGTCTTTCGGGAAGAAGGTTAAAGTTGCAACTATCATCACGGCTTTTGGTGACAATTCGCTAGAGAACATGTACGATGATTATTATATAAGTTACAGTTAAGATATCTGCATTACGAATGGCGTCTACAATTACATCTACAGTGCTATCTAGAGCATGGTTGCAGAGGATTGCAGAAAAACGACACCCACCAGTACATTGAGGTGTACGTAGAGATCGTGTAACCAAACGTTCATATAGATATGTTTGTTCGAGCCCATGTACTTTCCTTGTAGTGCCACAGATGAATATTTCTATTTTCTCTACGACGCCCATTTTCCAGTCCTCGCCGTAAGTTTACACTTGCTGGCGGCAACTATAAAACCTGTTCATAAATTTTAGCAAACAGCTAATTTTGGCTACAAAATGCTATGTTACCATAACATTTTCCAAAATCCAAAGTCTCATCGAGAGTTTACCGAAGCAATTTCACACGAAGGGGTTGTTGTTACGAGCTACTCTTGCACAGAGAGAGGAGGGCGGGGCAGACACATCTCGTGCTTTTGGTTAATCAGGATACGAGCGACAGTACGGACGCCATGGACGTCTCGACCGATGACGTCACGCCGGTAGCCGCCAGTCCGACATCCTCCCACGGTCACGTCAAGGTCGCAGCAGCACGTAATCCGCCGCCACAGGCAACAAAATACAAAGCACAGGACAAAGGCACTTCCGCGCGCCTCGGCGCAAGGCATGTCAAACTGCGCAGAAAATTACTCTTCTCGATCCGTTTTAGCAAGCACTGAGAAGAGAATTTCGTGTTCCAGATTTGACAATTTGTTCATCAAAAAGGATTTCTCCGATTTTTCCTAGTTGTTGCACATTGTATTATATGGCCGAGGGGACTGAGGCGCGTCAGTCACGGTCTGTACGGCCACTACAGTCGGGGGTTCGAATCCCCCTTCGTGTATGGATATTTGTGCCGTCCTTAGTGTTAGCTAGTTCATAGGTAGTTGGTAAAAAAAATTTTTAATATATTTTCGCGAGCCATTTGCTTATTATTTGAGAGCAAGTTTCGGTTTTATTTTGTTCAGATACCATGTCTCTCATTGACAAATTGTCTGTAGCTCAGCTATCTGGCTTCGTTAACAATTCTGTGACTTATTGGCTCTGACCGTCCCTGGAAATTCCTTCGTTACTGCCGTCCGCCATGATTCACCGCTGATCTACGACAGATGCGTGTCAAAATATCGATTGGTATTTTCTATAACTTCAAAAAAGTACTGTCGCATCAACAGTTGTAATAGGAAACACACCTGTAGCCTGAGAACCCACGGACAACTTTTCAGATCCTTGCCGGCCGCGGTGGCCGATGGGACTGAGGCGCTCCAGTCACGGTCTGGACGGCCACTTCGGTCGGGGGTTCGAATCCCCCCTCGGGGCCTGATAACCCCGTAGTTGAGTCCCATAGACTATACAAACATTTGAATATTTCTTCAGATCCTTGCCAAGACGGCGAGCGCGCCGGAGGTACAACAAAGCGGTGCTTGCAAGCATTTCTCCTTACGAAACTTCTACAAGGTATTTCAGAATCAGAAGTTCTAAATATTGGTAAAAATTTACTGGACACACTGACTTTTATCAATCACATTTAAACTCTCCACGGGCGTCTCATTCTCTCCATCATAATTCCCTAAGATGTCCTAAGATGCCCTTTCCCCGTAAGTCCAATTTCCATGAGAATTCCAAGTTTTCCAGACAAATCGCCCGCCTGTACTACCGTTACTGCACAAAATCGAACCCTGGGTTCCCACAAGTTTACTAAATTCAGTGATATTCCAGACACAGCTACAGAATCTTCCTCCCACAAATTTTGAGATCTCAAGGGCACGTAAATACGTATAAAAGACATTCTGCTTAAAGCATTTCTGTGTTTACTAACGGGCTAATCGAACTTTGAATTAACAGAAAATTCTTGCTTCTTCTCCCACTACACAAAGAATGAGCTTCTCAGGCAAGATCGGACAAGAAACACAAAATGAATATGTTGCTTAACGTAAACTTTAAAATTTCCTATCCTATCTTCGTTTATCCGACCTTCTGTAATATCCGACTCTTTCGCACCATCGGGACTATAACGGTAGCTGTGTGCCAACCGATAGGTCAGTGACTATAAGTGTTGTTTGTTTTGGCGCGCGTCATTGTCACTCAGTTCATTGTCGCCGTCTGGTACTCCCCACTCCTCAGTGCCAACCTAGATCTGTAGTGGAGAAAGTTTTGTGTTTTGTTTATAAAAAGGTGGTAGTTTCAATGAAAAAAGACAATGGTGACTATTATAAGTGGCGCAAGATTATAACGTCGGTAAAACAACAGTTTGAGACTGGAAAAGGAACCGTAATGAAATTGAGAAGTGCTGTTCTCAATGAGCAATCTCGACTGCACGGGAAGATCGGAAAACCATTAAAAATGTGATTTTCAAAAAGTAAGTGAAGCTTTGTTCTAATGGTTTACTCAACATAGAGATAAAGGTGTATCCTTGTCGGGACCTATTACGCAGGGCAAGCCTTAAAGTTTCATAACGAACTAAACGAAGGTGAACCTGGATATCTTATCACTTTTCTTTCGGTGTCGTCTAATGTATTTGAATGTTATATTCAGTTCTTGTTCGCATATTTAATACGTTTTCTATGTTCAAATAAATTTTTCAAACTTTTTTGTATTATTTTCCGTGTTATCCGACCTTCCCGCTTATCCGACCTTGTCGCAGCCTGTTTAGGTCGGATAATCGAGACTCTTCTGTACGACAGCACTGAGTTAAGTTTAGTAACATTCTCTCTGACAGATAATACACAGTGTTTTCGAACATCAATAGTCAAGCAAATAAAAAATGAAAACATCAAAATTGTGCAAGGATATATCTCTTCGTCAATTCAACTCAGTTCAGTGGTCATCTCGGTCAATATCAGCGACCTTAACCTTCAGTTCATTAACTTACTGGGTGGGACGTTAAACCCTAATCTTCGTTCCTTTGCCAAAAGTGATCGATTCGCTCCGCACTTCTCTGGTACACTGCGCAGAGATACCACTTGAGACTATTTTGCCCACAACGCTAATTATATATATATATATATATATATATATATATATATATATATATATATATTGTGTGTGTGTGTGTGTGTAACTATGACGATCTTTTGTTTCCATGCTTGAAAATTGGTATGCTTACTGCTTTCGTCCAATCAGACGGAACTTGTCCCGTCTCCCACGCCATCTCCATTATCCTATGTAACCAATATTGAAATCTGACACTCCACTGTATTTGATTAATTTCTATTTAATTTAATCTTCTCTAGCCGATTTATTGGACTGAAATCTATTGACTATTCTCTCCAGTTCCTCAATTATGATCTTGTTTCCATTCCTGCCCTAGGTTCTCAAAAGTATATATCTTCCGCCAGCACTTTTATCTTTCTCAGCGCAGACTGTACAATATATTTTCTTTTCATCAACATTCTGCAGCAGATAATACGCCCATCAAGCATTTGTAAGCGGTCGGGCGTAAAAGAAGAGCTCATTTAACCTCTAACGGCAGACGATACGACAAGATTCGTTGAGTACTACAGAGACATTTTATAATAAAGTACTTTTACCGAGAATCTATGAGCCATGAAAAGTTAGGCAATGAAATACTTCGTTGTAAATTCATTGCACAATATCACCAGAGCCGAAATATATGTCACCATCTACTGAAAGTGGGCCGGCCGCGGTGACCTAGGGGACTGAGGCGCTCCAGTCACGGTCTGCACGGCCACTACGGTCGGGGGTTCGAATCCCCCTCGGGTATGGATATTTGTGCCGTCCTTAGTCTTAGTTAGTTCATAAGTAGTTTGTAAGTTTAGGAACTGATGACCCAGTAGTTAAATCCCACAGACTACACAAACATTTGAACATTTTTGAACTGAAAGTGGGTTTTACGCCCAAGACTCGATAAATGCGCAAAACACAGGGGAAAAGTATTGGTACACATAAAATTACCTTCTGCCACACACGAAAAGGAGGCCCGCAAAGTATGTATGTAGACGTAGAAACGGCAAAAGTATCCCGTTAAGTCTAAAAGGAGAGCGAAGCCTTGAAAGCGATACTATGTCGCCATCCGTACCGACAAGTCTGAATACCACACTTTCACCTCTGGTGTAGTGTTCCACTGGAAACAGAAGAGCTATCACCTCATTAGCGGTGTGTGTGTGTGTGTGTGTGTGTGTGTGTGTGAGTGGATCGGGACTCTGAATCAATGGCGTAGGGAAATAAGGATAGGGACCTATCATGAACTAATTTTTGACAAACAGATGCGACACAGTCGTAAATCGGATTGACCTTCCCTCAATTGATTTATTGAATCTCTCCTATGGAAGTATCATCTCAGACTAACTACTGCAACCTTCCATTTGAAGGTACTTGCTATATTTCTATTTCTTAGTCTCTTTCACACATCCCCCCAAAACCAAATTGACTTCTCTCAATGTGTCCTAGAACCGATCCTTCCTCTTCTTTCCTCCCCAATTATATCCAATGTCTTCTCACTAGCTACAAGGTGTAGCACTCCCAAGCATTTCTCAGTAGCACTACCATTCCGTAACTTATATTCTCTTCTTGCTTGAACTATTTAAAGTTCATATTCCGATTTCTTACAAGGTCACACTCCAGACAAATACCTTCAGAAAGGAGGATTACAGTTATAAAGATTCTGGACCATTTTGCGTCTCAGGAAGAATAGGACATTACTTAATTATTGACGAACTGTTACTAAAGTAGTTATACAAATACTCACTTTGTCGGATCTTTCAGGAGAAAACTGTGGAAAGCAACGAGTAGGCTTCACTTCATGCCATTAAGAGCGACGTGGTCGAAGTTCTAACGCACCTGCAACAAAAAGAAAAACAATTATAGTATCAAGATAAATATGTGATACGCAAAACACTACTGTAAAAATTAATCATACTTCTTGTTTGTACATGTAACACCACATCGCGACCATAGCATTAGAATCACCATATTCCAACATTTTTCATCGTTACGTAATTTTAATTATTTGTTTAGAGGCAGAAATTTCTCATTTTTCGAAATTTTTAGAAAATTCAAATTAGATCAGAGTAATTCAGTATAACAGTATCCAGGGCATACGTAGGTCAAAACACCTCGTATATCAAAGATCGTTTGTCAGGTCGCTAGTGCCCGCAGTTGGATTACTCTCTCTCTCTCTCTCTCCTCTCTCTCTCTCTCTACGTTACTTGCTTTCTATGTTACTAGATCTTGAAATGTTTAACTCTCTCTGTGATAGTTCTCCGTGATTAATTTCAAAGTATCATACGCGGTTTATTTCCAAGATAGGAAGGAACCCAAGGAAAATTATTTATTTATTAATATAATCTTTCATATCGTGATCATACGCGAATGCGTACATTATCTTTGGACTTTGATCGGGATAAGGTAAAACGTAAGAATTAGAAAAATTAATACTCGTGATTTTGGATTTTGAACTTATTGTCAAGTTTAATGAAATAATTTTTAAAAAACGTATCTGGAAGAGTTAAACTTCGTAAGCAATGTAACAGGATCCAGAGACTTTAATATAAATGAGACTTTGACGAAAATAATCACGCATTGTGAACTCATAAAGTGTTTCCTATGAAAGTGATTTTGTTGTAAATATTAAATTCAAAATAAAGAATCTGTGATACTTAAACAAGTCTTAAACAATTACTAAAGTATTTAGTTCCCTAATATTGTCCAAGAAGATTCTAAAAGTGAACATATATATTACATTTGAGAAAGTTGAGATTCTATTAAGAAAACCAGTTTTCACACATGGTCAGCTATAAGTTGCAGCAAGTACAGTTCGATCCTTTGATGGTTTGAAATTTTTTATTTGTGAACGTAGAGAACAAGGTCATTTAGCGAATGATAAAAGGATTTTTACGAAAAATGTTGTTTTCACTGTAGTTTTGTAATGCTAAGTTGTGAAATAAAGCAATTAATTCTCTCATTTATGTCTTTCATTCTCTCATGTTTCCTCTCTGCCCTTTCTTTCACCTGTTATTACCATAAACTAAAGGCTATGCCTTGTCGATTTAGCCACGTCTCTCTCTCCATTGTCATCCTCTTCAATTCTTCATACCATTTTATCCCCATATCTTCTTTGATCTTGTTAAAATACGTTACTCTTGGCCTGCCTATTGGTTTTTTCCCTAAAAATTTTCCCCCAAATACGATCTTTAGGAACTGGTTGTGTCTCATTATGTATCCTATCATTTTTTATTTTCTTCTTCCTATATAATTTAGCAGAGTCATGTTCTCATTCACTTCTCTTTTCCTATCTACCCAGCTTGTTTTCGTAATTCTTATCCATATCCACATTTCCACGGCTTCCAGTCTCTTTTTCTCTGCCTTTCCCAGAGTCCACGCTTCACATCCTTATGTCAAGACACTCCAAATAAAAGTTTTGGCAAACTTTTTCCTACTTTCTAGACTTAGTCTGTTAGTAAATTCTTTTTATTTTGGAAAGCTTGCTTTGCCATGGCTATTCTTCTCTTTATATCTGTGATACATTTATTGGCGTCAGTGATTGTGCTCCCCAAATAACAGTAGTTCTCAACCTGCTCTAGAACATCATCTTCTTTTGTCTTCCCAACTACCATAGTTTTTGTTTTCTTCTTATTAATTTTTAGATTAAACCTGTTCTCATAGCATTCACAAAAAAAACTATAAATTTGCAGTGCTCAATAAATTCAAAATACATTAATTTTTTCCCCATTTTCATGTCTTTGCAAAAACAACTGTTCGAATTTTGACCACAGGCAGTATCACTACTGATAAATCGCTCGTTAAGTTAAATAAATAAATAAAAAAATTTAAAAAATTGTGCTGTCTGTGGGACGTAACTACGGGGTCATCAGTCCCTAAACTTACAAACTACTTATGAACTAGCTAACACTAAGGACGGTACAAATATCCATGCCGGAGGGGGGATTCGAACCCCCGACCGCAGTGCTCGTTAAGTTCCAGCGTCAAACGAACAACCTGTTGAAGGAGGTAACTCAAACAACTGTTTGCTCACCTGCGCGGCCCTTCAAACGGCAACGTTTCTTCTCAATATTCTAAACAAACATTGGAAATGTTCTTGTAAGCGTCTTCAAAGCGTAGTAGAAAGATATGAAAGTAAACTGCTACTACGGGGCTGCATTGTTAAGGTGAGTCAGTGGGGTATTTTGGCGAATAGGCGCTATTTTCTCCTCCCGACACTGGGGCAACTTCGGCTGTCGATGGAGAAGACGTGTGGCGTATTAATAGCACGGAGGTCGCAGTGAAGGGAAGGGGAGGAGGGGGGGGGGGGGTCTAACCGGCGCCCAGTGGCCGGCAGCGTAGCGTAGCGTAGTATTCCGGAGCGTGACGTCAGCAACGGCCGCGCTCCCACAGATAGCGAGCCACACTGGCCTCAATAGGCAGGCACCTGCGTCCTCCAACAGCTAGACTAGAGGCTATACGAGTGCCGCTACTGCTGCCACGTTACCCACCGAAGTAGTACATCTACATGGGATACTCTGCAAATCACATTTATGTCCCTGGCAGAGTGTACAAAGTCTTGTTAAAACATATGACATTGAACTAATGTAGCCTTTAACAGTCCTACAACACACTTCCCTAGCGCTGTTTATAATTACAGTTCAAGATTTCACACAGTTAATATTCAAGAAAGGCAGTAGGAGTAACCCACTAATTACAGGCCCATTTCATTGACGTCAATCTGCAGCAGGGTTTTGGAACATATCATGTATTCAAATATAAAGAAATACCTCGAACAGAATGATCTATTAACCCAAGGTCAACACGGATTTAGAAAATATCGGTCATGCGAAACACAACTAGCTCTTTATTCACACGAAGTGATGGGCACTATCGACAAGGGTTCGCAAATCGATCCCGTATTTCTTCATTTCCAGAAGACTTTTGACACCGTACCTCACAAACGGCTTGTAATCAACTTCGTGCTTATGGTATATCGCCCCAAATTTGCGATTGGATACGGGATTTCCTGTCAGAAAGGACACAGTTCGTAGTAATCGATGGTAACGCACTGACTAAAACAGAAGTGATATCGGGCGTTCCACAGGGTAGTGGTATTGGTCCTCTGCTGTTCCTTATTTACATAAATGATTTCATCAAAAGTGAAGGCCGTAAACTCCACAAAATACCTAGGCATTACTATTACTTGAGACTTAAACTGGAAAGAACACTTGGATAATATCGTGGGAAAGGCGAACCAGAGACTGGGTTTTATTGGCAGAACCCTTAAAAGATGCAACAGAACTACAAAAGAAACTGCATACACTACGCTTGTCCGTCCATTTTTTGGAGTTTGCTGCCCAGTGTGGCATCTTTATCAGGTAGGTTTGATGGAGGCCATCGAAAGAGTCCAGAGAAGGGCAGTTTGTTTCGTATTGTCACGATACAGGGGAGACAGCGTCACGGAAATGATACAGGATCTAGGATGGGAATCATTACAACAACGGCGCTTATCGCTGCGGCGTGGGCTACTTACGAAACTCCAATCGCCAACATTCTACTACGAAACTCCCACTTACAAAGGTCATCAGAATAAAGTACGAGAAATCAGAGCTCGAACGGAGAGATTCGGGTGTTCTTTCTTCCAGCGCGCTATTCGAGAATGGAATGAAAAATAAATAATATTACGGTGGTTCGATTAACCCTCTGCCGGGCAGTAAAATATGTTTTGCAGTGTATACCATGTAGATGTAGATGTAAAATTATTTAGGCGCCTACATACTTCTGCTTTGAGACAAATTACTCCACTAACGAGAACACAAACTACAAATTTTCGTTTTGTATCTTCATGTTCTACGTTTAGTTTTAAAATGATGAACACATTACACCAAATAACACAAAATCGTCCGTTTCAGTCTACAAGTGTTTAAAGTGGTAATAGAACGTGCGTCTGAAAAGTTCGGTGTATGGCCTGAAAAGATTTTTCAAAGAATTTTTGCTTTACGAATAAATGTATGTTATACTCTGGTCCTTACTGGCCCGTAGTTGCTCTGGATAAGCATAATAGTTGATTATTATGCTCACTATAAAAGAACACATTCAAATGTCTTTGCGTCTTTTGTCTCTTTGTCTTATGGATCGGTGTACGACACCCTAGGGTGTCGCGCAGAGATATCAAGGGTGTCGCGAGACTAACAAATTTAGACTCTACACACAAAAAAACTTGTCATGAAATAACACGCACATTAATTGCGTGCTCAGCCGCTAGGCAGCACCTCTGCTTCAGCAGCAGTAAAGCTCTGTATAGGGAAAGTATGGCCAGCCTGCCAGCGGCAGCCATACTGGGCCTATTCCGCTGCTGCTTACACGTCGACCGCTACCAAGTTCCCAGCGCTTAACAATACTTATCAACCAATTTTGAGAAAACCAACCAATAAAAAAATTTAATTTTTTCACGTGTTATAGTGTGATACATTCTCTCGATAATGATCTCAATTTCTGTTCATTATTACTTATAGTTTCCGTGCTACATCAAATTAAGTAAACTACTGCGCAAAATTTTGAAGAGTTTGCAGAGGAAAAGTCGCATTGCGTAGACTTTGCGTATGGTTGATTTTAGCTCATACAATGCTGCGGACGAAATGTAGGTAATATATCGGAATTTTATTTAAGGTTCAGAGCAGAACGATAACTCTTTTCATTCTCGAGATACAGGCTGTTATATCCGACGGACAGATGCGGGAATTTCGCGTACTTCTGTTCATGCGGACCTGGCTGCTCTACGGAATATTTATCGTTCGAATTTAAGAAAACTGGTTTGTGGCTCTATATCTAAAGAGTTCACCTATAATTCAGGCTGACCTGTACCGTAGCCAAATATTTCAATAGACCGCGAACATGTCATCATCGGAGCATAGTGTAAATTAAGAAAACAATTTGAGATCATGGAAAAGTCTTTGATGAGTATTTTCTTGGGTATTATGTACTTATATCTTACATGAACTACGAAAAATGTAAGGAGATACCCACTACATGTCTTTTACCAGAAAAAGAAAATAAAGGTGTCTTTACAACGCAAATTACATTTGAATGTCTATTTGTCTTGTTTCAATTCTTTGTTTCCTGTTATGACACACTCTAGCACACGAAAGCCAATGAGAAAAGCTTGTTTCAGGAACTGTATGTTAATTTCCTATCTAAATGGGAATCTAGTTCACTCACTAATATGTAAAATAAAATTGAGTGTTTTCGACAACTACCTGCAGATAAAATCAACGACGCGTAAATAATTTAACCTCGCGACATTGTGTAGGAATTTTCTCCACAAATTTATTCAAGATATATAGCTATCTGCTGCGTGATCCATTCTTCAGTGAATCTTTAATCTATTAATTTACATTATGAATTAAAATCATCACAGCACTAGAACCGAAGTTCGTTTCTGGACTCCTAGTTTTCTCTGACGATTTTCATCAGCCTGACTGTTCATCTTCCTGCATTTCTGATACCTAATGGAAGTACTATAATGTTTACCTCCCTTCTTCGCTTCTTAAAAACACCCAAAAGTACAACACTGTGGCATTGTTCAAACCAAAACATACGAATATTCACAAGGCTTCTCATTGCAGCCTATCAACGTATAGGACCAAGATGGCGGAAAGAACCATGTGACTCGATTTCAGCCAATCACGAGCTGCAGACGGCGGCAAGCGGCGCGGAAAAGGATGGCCATACTTTCCCTATACAGAGCTTTAAGCAGCAGTAGACAGGGTTCGTTCAAGCAGCTGCCAGTTGCCAGATTCCAGCAAACTGCGCATGCGCAGAGCTGCTGCTGATACTCGATAACAGCTCTTCCCATGCGTAGTTTGCTGGAACTGGCAGCTGCTTGTACGAAACTTCACTGTAGTCTACTTTCCTTCTCAAAAAGCTGCACCCGAGCGTTTTTAATGGTTTATCAAAGCCACGTCACCCTCGGTAGCGTTTCTTACAATTAAATGTCAATCAATGACACAGTGGCTGTAAAAGCTGTCACAGATTATAAAAGCTGTCACAATTGTCCACTAAAGCTACAAAGTAGCGTTGTTTAGTATGGAGTATGGCCGGGTGATTAAGGGAGAGTAGTATTTTAAATGCAGTGATCGTTGGTTCGATCCCTGGTATGCGTTAATATTTTTTTCTCAGTTTCCTGTATGTACCAGAAATGATATTCATATTCTTACTTGTCATAAATATTTATCCATTTTTTTTCCGAATATGTCGGGACTTCCGAGGTCGTGGTGAAGCAAGAACCTAACGATAGAACTTAACTAATAATTCGTCACTTGTTATAAATAAATTCTCTTTATTTCTGAAAATAATGTGTTAATATTGAACTGAAAGGGAACAGCCATTGTGTTGTCTAAATCAGAAATCCGAGCAGCCAATTTCCAGATGCCGTTTTCAATCGATCCAGATAAACCGTATCTGGCGCTGACATGTACACACGACAGCGAAAAACTGTTTCCAAAATTCAGTTTTTCGTGTTTCGGAAGTTCGGTCGCATTAAGAAGAAGCAAGTATTACCGTGTGAGTTGGGCATTGTTGTCTGCAGTGTTACTCTGTTGTACACCTCCGTAGTTCCTAATGTTTCCTTTTCTTGCGATGAATCTACGTAATTGCTGCAGTCAGGATCAACATTAAACATGTCAATGCGTACGAATATTTCAGTTTCGTTTACAAGCTACATTTAAGTGATACTTCATTACCGCCCCCTCCCCCCCCCCCCCCCGCTAGAAACATCTAAATTGTACCATATGTATTTATATTAGTAAAAGGGTGTCGCGCAAAACTGCAAGCTATAAAAGGTGTCGCCATGAGGAAAAGCTTGGAAAGCAATGCATTACGTTAACGAGTAAAGTTCAATGCAGTGCAAATTCGCGTCACCGTACGCTATCTATACTTCCTTGTTATTTCGCAACGGTAATTCATGCCTGCGATTGTTTTCAGATAAAAGTCTGATTGCCGTAAAATAACAACCTGCACCCCTTTTACGAAAATTAATTGCACGAGCACTATATTGAAGAATGCACGGATAAACGTCTGCAGCCACCATTTGCTGATTCAGTAAACCCGGTAATTCTCAATTATTGCAGTCAGTTTCTCCTTTTAAAGTCAATTTCTCATAAGAAAATTAATAACTTCTGCAGCCGCCCCCCTTGACGAAATGATTAAACAGATTACAGGTCCAATATTTTGCAAATCGCGCTGGTGAAGATGAGGTGCTCGCGCATACACATTGAGGGATACATCAACAAATGCCCCATATCGTGCAAAGCAATGCAGTGAAGCGGTGGTACACGCTGCGACCCAACTAACAGGGTCAGTGTGAGAATTTGTTCAAATGTTTTTTATAGCTTATGGTACTTAACTACGGGATCATCACTCCCTAAACTTACAAACTACTTATGAACTAACTAATACTAAGGACGGCACAAACATCCATGCCCGAGGGGGGGAGGATTCGAACCCCCGACGGGAAACAGCCTCGCGCATCGTAGCATAGCGCCTCAATACGCTCTGACAGCTCTGTGTGTACCAAGACGCATACGATAGTCTTATGACTGGTTCTGCCCGAAACGACAGAAATAGTCATTAACTGTTGGCTTCCTATTTAGTGACCATACAGCAATTGTGAAACACTTCTATTAAAAGCTGTTCAAATGTTTGTTAAGCTTATGGGACTTAACTACCGGGTCATCAGTGCCTAAACCTACAAACTACTTATGAACTACTTACGAACTAGGACGGCACAAATATCCATGCCCGAGGGGGGATTCGAACCCCCGACCGTAGTGGCCGTGCTGACTGTGACTGGAGCGCCTCAATCACCTCGGCCACCGCGGCCGGCTAAAAGCTACTTATGGGGATGTCAGCACGTTCTCAAGTAGTAAATTTGACGAATTAGAAATATTGAAACGATTCGACCGTTTCGGGGCGTTGAAATAAATTCAACGTCGAAGTTGATAATTTGTACTCGACCGGGATTAGAACCCGAATTTAGCGCTTAAAGTACATTTAAATATGCTAATATATCGTATACTATGAGTAAGTGATTGTTTCGTCGAAATAATTCAGCGTCATAACCTTGTTTTGTTCTGATGACACCGTTAAACACCAACAGAATATTTGTATTTAGAAAATCTAAGCTCGGGAGTGAGGAGAGCAGCTGCGCTGGTCCACGCAGGCTAATTGCGTGCACGGAGTTGTCGGGGCCACCACACACGAGGGGTCCTCCGGTCAGAATACTTTCGACTTCTAATTGCGGGAACTGGCAAATAGTCCACACACACCCGCTCCGCCAGTCCGCAGCGGTCTGGCTGGACCTCTGAATTCCGGGCACGTACACCAGGTCACGTGACCGGAGTAGTGCTGAGGCAACGCGAACGCAAGCCCAGTGGCTGGCTCCTGGGAATCAGGCGGAGCATAGGTTCACCGCAATCAAACCACTGCGTGACGTCATTAAGACGTCACGTCCCCAGTTCCGACTTTCGATGTCGTATATCGATTGAGCGAGGTAGGTTTGAGTGCCAGATATCTCCTGCAGAGATTTTATTTTATTCTTATAACTTATGTATTGCTATTTCAAAGAACCGGCACAGTGAAGAGGTACCAAAAGCATGTCGTTCTCAGTATGATTAATTGTAAATTTAAGTCAACAAATGCCACATTGGTGGGTAAAGGCGTGATGATGTAGTGCAAATTAACGTGTGCGGTGGTTCGCTTTCCGTTACTGACATTTTATACAGGTTGTTACAAAAAGGTACGGCCAAACTTTCAGGAAATATTCCTCACACACAAAGAAAGAAAATATGTTATGTGGACATGTATCCGGAAACGCTTAATTTCCACGTTAGAGCTCATTTTAGTATTTCTCTTCAAATCACATTAATCATGGAATGGAAACACAGAAACAGAACGTACCAGCGTGACTTCAAACACTTTGTTACAGGAAATGTTCAAAATGTCCGCCGTTAGCGACGATACATGAATCCATCCTCCATCGCATGGAATCTCCGATGCGCTGATGCAACCCTGGAGAATGGCGTATTGTATCACAGCCGTCCACAACACGAGCACGAAGAGTATCTACATTTGGTACCGGGGTTGCGTAGACAAGAGCTTTCAAATGCCCCCATAAATGAAAGTCAAAAGGATTGAGGTTAGGAGAGTGTGGAGGCCATGGAATTGGTCCGCCTCTACCAATCCGTCAGTCACCGAATCTGCTGCTGAGAAGCGTACGAACACGTCGACTGAAATGTGCATGAGCTCCATCGTGCATGAACCACTTGTTGTGTCGTACTTGTTAAGGCACATGTTCTAGCAGCACAGGTAGAGTATCCCGTATGAAATCATGATAACGTGCTCCAGTGAGCGTAGGTGGAAGAACATGAGAAATACTAATATATATATATATATATATATATATATATATATATATATATATATATATATATATATACCTTAATTAGGGTTTTTCTGACACTATAGAATTCACATTCTGTGATATTTCTGCGTATTTACATGTACGAGCGTTTTCTCTCAAAAGTGTGTTTGTTCTATTTAGTAAACATGCCATGAAAAATGGACCATCGAATTGTAAACATTGTCTCCTGAACTACCTGCACATAAACTGTGGACAGACTCTTAATAATGGATGTTGTGTCCCTCATACAAATAATTTTGTATATGAATGACGTACAGTAGTAGAGTTCTGTGGCAACTGTCGTTCCTTTGATACTGAAGTGCCTTGTTTCTTTTAATACACACGTTATTGCGTTCTAAATGCACTATTTAAGGGATAAGTGTGCGGCTCGATAGCACAGTGGTACAGTGCCAGACTACAAATCCAGAGGTCGCGGTTCGATCCCCGCCACGTCCTAGGAGTTTTATCTGTCACTTTCCGCTTCTTTCACCTCTGGCAGTGTTGCTAATGTGGAAAAAAAATAAATAAATAAAACGAAAAGAACGAAAAAAAGTTTTGGTACATTCAAAAGTAGAGCAGTAAATACGGTGCCACGAGGTCCGTATGGACCCCACCTATTGGACGGAGCTTTAATAAACGGATACGGCAAAACCCGGCCTGTGCAAGCCGTAATCCTTTCCAGTTTTCGAGAGGCAATAAATAGGTAATAAAATAAAGTAAACAATTTAATAAATTATTTTCATTATTTCTGCTGATTACTGACCAAATTAACTAGATTTATGTCTCAAATTTAAAGACTAACTATAGTATTTTGCCGAAGTGTAGTTAAGTGATAACTATTGATAATTTATTACATATATTTTAAGATATTACGTACTACATTCTAAGTGGTGGCAAAGTGCCATGCCCAAGGAGAGGGGGGGATAATGTACCGTGCCCCGAGCGCCAGTTATGTTAGCTTCGCTACTGCATGGTCTGACACGATTATTGCTGGCGGAATCCACGTTGATTCCTACTGAAAACATTGCCGACCGCGGTAAAAGTCACAACAGCTAATTCAAACCGTGTTCCAAGATACTACTGCAACAGTCTGACGTTAGCCTAATAAGCGTTTACTCGTGCGTGTCTGTTCGACGACTCGTCCTAAACACAGGAGTTACCTGAACATTCCTCCAGTCGGTGGTGATGATCCTTAGCTCCGGTAACCACGGTTCCCACACACGGGAAGGCTGTCTTTCGGCGCTACGGCTTTTGCACCTGCCGGAAATCCCACCGGACCGGTCAAGTCACACCACTGCATCCCAACTCTCCCGCACAAGACCAGCTTGCCTCGGGGTAGGCCATTTGGCCTGCCGGACCACCGCAGTGGATTCGTTCACACGCTCACCCTCAATTCGTGTGCACCTAACATTGTTGGTTTCAGCCATACCATTGCTTGAAATAAACACAAACCCAACTAATAACAGATAGTGACCAGGGAAGATTCAGAAAATACATACAAATGGTACAGCGACTTTTAATTTAAGTGTAAGGAAGTCTTTTCTGAGGGTATTTGTGTGGGGTGTTGCCTTTCACAGGAGTACAGATGTAGAACTTCAAAATTAATTCATACTTGTCTTCAGCAAATCCATCAACTCCACTGCTCCTCTTCCCCCCTATCTTCGAAACTCTAAATCACAAGAGGCAAACACTTGCAGCCATACAGTGCAGCAAGTTCCAAAATTAGGTCTTTGTTGTTAACTAAGTGTTGAACTTGATTTATGGCTACTGGGACCATTCAGCCCACGGCACATAATAATAAAGTGTTTGATGTTGTCAAAGTTTTCGAAGAAGAAAGCTGCACGTCTCATCCACGTACCCCACCTGCAATTTTTCGATTCGAAACTTGATGACTGCTAACTTTCACCAGATACCATTACAGAGCGACAACGAAGTCACTTGCCCTGCGGTAATTGTCCCCGATATTTTAGCAAACACTATACATCGACTTTTAAGTGTACGTAAGTCTTTCCTGAAAGTATTTGTGTGCAGTGTCGCCTTGCACAGGACTACAAATGTAGAACTTCAAAATTAATTCATATTTTTCTTTAGCAAATCCATCAACTTCTTTCCCCGTATCTTCGACATTCTGAATCAGAAGAGGCAAACACTTGCAGCCCTACATTGTAAATAGTTCCTAAATTAGGTCTTTGTTGTTAACTAACTGTTGAACTTGCTTTATAGCTGCTGGGACCATTCAGCCCAGGGCACATAATAATAAAGTGTTTGATGTTTGTCAAAGTTTGTGCAGAAGAAAGCTGCACACCTCATCCAAGTACACCACCTGCAATTTTTTGATTCGAAACTTGATGACTGCTAACTTTCACCAGATACTTTTATAGAGCGACAACGAAGTCACTTGTCCTGCAGTAATTGTCCCGATATTTTAGCAAAGTCAGTGTAAACTATGTCAGTAGTTTCGGTGGGATTACATGCCCTTCAATTATTGGGAAGCCCAAAGTATATGCATCACCGAGAGGATCATGTTCACTAAATTAATGTGTATATCAGTCCAGCACCAACTTCATTCACAAGAAAAAAAATCTATTTCTAAATTTACCAGAGTACAAAGAGTTTTTTCATTTCTCCTCATCCAATGAAGCACTGTAGGCTACAGTGCAGGGATACGATAACACATCCTCTGGCAGGAATGCTGTCCTCATCAAACGGCCGACAGCACTGTTAACAGCGCAGAAAATACACGTCTTGGAGGGCTCTTCACAACAAAGGAAAGCAAATTTCACCACATTGTGCGAACGCATTAGAGCATGGGCGCTAATTGGTCAGTAGGCACTTGTCACTCTCACAACCAACAGCATCAAATTTGTAACGCAGAGCTTTTCTCCTGAACCAACGATGCTAATGAAGTGGGCGGGAGCGAAATGAAGTGGGTTAAGTATAGATTAACTTCTCGTCGACGTCGCTACAGACAGAAAAGTAGGTCGGATGAACACGGATAGTGGACGGAAGCGCTCGAGCACATCGTAATACTCCCCAGTAAAAAAATTAAGAAAACTGCTTTTCTGCGTCTACATTATACGATGTTCAGTATAGTTCCAGTTCTGGCTAATCCCCGTCTTATTCCATCAGCGTATGGAACGAGAGAAAGCATGAAGCATGAAGAATTACATGAGAGAAAGGCTGTTTTATATTCGTCGAAACACGACTTAACCTTACTTTGTTTTCGATAATTTTTTTTCTTTTCCCATAACAAGGAGGAAGATAGCCGATGATCTTCTTGGTGAAACGAACGAGCTGTTGTGATTTTAGGGTATCTTGTTAGGCTGAAACCTAAGGGAGCAACTTTAATTGCTCAAATGTTCGTTAAGCTTATGGGACTTAACTACGGGGTCATCAGCCCCTAAACTTACAAACTACTTATCAACTACCTCATACTAAGGACGGCACAAATATCCATGCCCGAGGGGGGATTCGAACCCCCGACCGTAGTGGCCGTGCAGACCGTGACTGAAGCGCCTCAGTCCCCTCGGCCACCGCGGCCGGCACTTTAACTGCGCTATCACATTTATACTCATGTCGCTGTTTTCGTAGGTAGCTAGTTTTACGATATCATTCATACTAACGGCTAAACAAATGAAAACATTTCTGACTAAGCTACATTTCATTCCTTGCTCCCCAACGTCAGTAACGATTACTCCAATTTTACTGATTTGCGGAACATGCTTACACATATCCAGTAAGATATAAAAGAGGATACGTACATGACGAATTTTGTTCTTTGAAAGTTATTAAGTACAAAATGAGTGCGCCTCGGTTGCACAGTGGTAGAGTGCCAGACTACAAATCCAAAGGTCGCGGGTTCGATCCCCGCTAGGTCCTAGGATTTTTATCTGTCACTTTCCACTTCTTTCACCTCTGGCAGTGTTGCTCACGTGAAAAATGCCGAGTAGCACCGTGGTTCGGAATCCACGTTAAACTGTAGGTTCCCCTATAACTGTCTGGGTTCGAAGGTCTGAGGAAGGCAACGGCATACCACCTCCAAACAGGACGATGCCTAGTAAAGCACTGTGGTGTTCAAACCAATCTTCGGATTGTTGACTGCTTTACCTTAAGTACAAAAATTGAAACCGGCGGTAGCAAAGAAGAAAAGTAGGTATCTGCAATGTCTGAGACAGAAGTCAAAGGTAATAAAGCTCGGAAGTCACATAATATTCTAGAATTTGTTCTCTATATAAGACATCTAATTTCCGCATAGAATATTTTAAGAATAGTAAATGCTGTGATGAGAGAAACTGTTGAAATTTAGATGTAATAAAGGTTGAATTTCAAATCACTGGTAAATATTTTACACGTGTAAATAATTTGTTACATCTGTAAAGTATAATCACAAATTTCAGACTGCTGCGAAAAATGTACGTCAATATAGTTTGAAGTAAAAACTATATAAATCTTCGGTTTGTAATTTTTATGGAGAAGGTTTTGGTTAGTGGTTGCAATAAACATGTTTGAAGATTAAAAACTGCTTAGGCCTATTAATTTTGTCGCTTAGTCTGACAAAGAGAAGTTGGCAACGACAGGTCTGGGAAGCAGCCAGCTTCGTCCCACTTTCGGCGCGCACCACACGCCTCGGAATGCGCACTAAATGTCACGGATTCGTAGCTGATGATGGCATCCCTTGGGCGGCACTGACATCACCAGAAAATTACCGCGAAAACCGCGTCAGCCGCCCAAGGGGTAATCAGCTGATGCGCTCACGTCCTGGATGACATAAACTGGACAGGAAGCTGCGACATTTCAGTGTCAGACGAGGATCCCACAGAGGAAACGCTTTCATTCCTTATTTTCTTCTCCTTCTTCTGGTGTTTCACTTCACGGATGAGGCAATCTTATACTCTCCATGGTGTCCTGAGTCTTCCACCGTTTCATTTTCCTCTCGGCATGTAATTAAACGCTGCCTTCAGGAGTGAGGTATTCTCCATGCGTTATACGTCAAAGTACAATTTTGTCCGATATTTGATATTTTATTAGGTACTAATTCGATATTTTAGTTTTATAGTACTGTACTGTATCTTTATTTCGTAATATTCCCATCCTTGCACTCCTTAAAAATCATATTTCGAGTTCCTATTGAGTCAGCGTCAAGATTTCGTTGCCACAAAACAATGTGGGACACTCAATTTTCGTTTATTTCCGAACTTTATTTGAACTATCCCACATAATCCTCAAATTTTCTTTTTTCTCATCGTCCTTATTATTATAAAAAATCTACGTCCATACAGAAAATTATGGATTTGACAACAAAAGACGTCTGTAAGATCAAAATTTTTGCAAGAAAACAACATTTTGATCAAATATATAATTTTAAGATCTTATTATTCTTATATTATTACTATGATTAGCCATGTCACACCGCAATAAATTAAATCCCTCTCCAAAATAATACCTGCAATTCCAAAATTAATTTAAAATATATAAAATTGAAGCTTCCGGTGCAGTAGACATCGTGTGTTCTCTTGCCTGTCGATGATTATCCCTTTTTAGGACAAATTTTTTTGAGGTATTAATGGTCTCTGATAACCTCCAAAAAAAATATATATATATATATATTTTAGTTTTGCCAATAGGGTGGTACATTTGTGTACCACTTGAAACGATACGGCGAATCGGTAAAAACAGAAGATATATGTTTTTATCACGTAGCGCTTTTCTGTCCCCTGTTTGTCTATGACCCATTATCAACATTCATTTATTTTTTCCGGACAAGAGAGAGAACAGCGTACGACTTCTTCTGTCTGATTTTATCTGCCGTCCGATACAGACGTATCTGTGTCCACTCTATTTTTCTACACAATATTGATGTGAGTATAGTGAAAGCTTTCAAAAAAATCTTTGAAAAAAATCTATTTATTTATTCCTCAGTTCTGAAAATTACCACAGCACAAATTATGTAATAGGTTTGGACGACTTTACGGCTTATTTCGTGCAGTCATTGTAGTGAATTTGCTAACTTTCATTGATATTATCCCTTTTGATTATGCAAAAATGCAATCGCGTTTCCTTTTTGAAATGTTTTGAAGACCGAAGTCGGATAATTAACAGTTTTATAATTTTCAGCTGAATTTATCGGCTGTGCCCGATACTACAATTTAGCACACAGTCAACTGCACGGTACTAGATCGCGTAACTGGTCCAAACCCATCACTTGGCGGTAATTTACCTGCAGTTTTTCTTTTTTTTTTTTTTTTTTGTTGTTTTTTTTTTGTTGTTTTTTTTTCCAGCATATTTATCCGAACGAGTTGCTGTGAATGACGAATAGTTGTGCAGTAAACTCCGTTACTTCTTGTGATGGTATCTGCCGCCGCCAACTACTAAATATTTTCCAAATTATTTAAATATAAAAATTTATTCATCCATTCCGTTTAGTGATATCATTTTTACTAGATTTTGGCTAATTTGGTCAAAAGACAGATTTAGAACGTTTTCGCGTAATCAGAATAAAATGATGACAGCTTTATTAATGCCAATCTTTACGGCAGTACCATTATACACTGCCTTATAACGGGTTCAATATTCCATCTGTGTGCAGTGGTACACTATTGTACCAAGTCTACAAAGGCTTATGGATTGTCGCGGTGGAGTAGTCCAGCGGTCTAAAGCGCCTCGCTGGGGAGTGCGCGGTTGCTCGCCGTCGCAGATTCGAGTCCTTCCTGGGTCATGGGTGTGTGTGTTGTCCTTGGGTTAGTTTACCTTAGTTTAAGTAGTTTGTAATCTACGGACTGATGACCACGCAGTTTGGTCCGATAGATTTGCAAACATTTGAACATTTGAGCTTATGGAACGATGTACCGGGATAGATCAGCTGCTAGTACACCATTTGGCAATATGTTGAAGCAGCATGGAGTGATGTACCTTAACAACCCATACAAAGCCCCTTTGATTCAATGCCGAGCAGTGTAGCAGCTGTTATGGAGAGCAATGTCGCCAACACTCACAAGGAGACCACATGTGTCTCGGATTTTAGAATTTTTTTTTATATTTACGGTACTTGAAGATCAGAACTTAAATAACAATCAGCCAAAGCCATTCGACGCAACTTAAAAGAATTATCGAGAAAATCGACTAGGGACTTTTTACAAGTACACTTAATGAAATCACTTGCAGCACCTGTCGGAGTAGCTCAGTAGCGTTGTAAGTTCGAATACTGCTGCAACAGATTTTTATTTTTTTTTTTTCTTCAAATTCAGTTGCATAAAACAATTTGTGATTTGTAATTCCACGTGTTGTATCAGTTTTCGTTAATGTGTATGCAGACGATCTGAACATGTCGTCGTCACCTAAAACGATGTTATACTAGGTTAGCTGCTTGGAAAGCCATTAGTAGCTATGGAGACGGCTTTCAAAAACATCGTCGTAGCTCTTCACAGACTGAACAGAGACTACCGTCGTCAACTAATAGTGAAGCTAATACTGTTAATACGGCTGTACACGAACCATGGACCCTATGGTTGCGAGCCCAGAACGTTACCACCTGAGCTACACAAGCAAGTGCTGTAACTGGTTTAAATATTGGTACTTACGGGTACTTGCAAATCTTAAAGTAAATTTTCTCAGAATATTTTTGAGAGTTGCGTCGAATGGCTTTGGCTGAGTGTTATTTAAGTTCTGAACTTCACGTACAATTAATATAAAAAAAAAATTCTGAAATCCGATAGCCATGAGGTCTCCTTGTCAGTAGTCATTTAACGTCAACTTTTCACGTCGCATGGTGCTGGTTTCTTGTGTGACCTGCGGTCTTTGGTAGAGTTGCACTTTCAAGTACCCGCCAGACGGCGGCAGGATCCACGGCGGCGGCCACGGTGGGAGCTGATGTAATCTGCGGCGCGTCCTTGCCCCCAAAACCGGCCGCGGCGCGGCGCACAACCGCCGGACGCCTGCTAGAGGCACGGGGCCACTCGCAGCTCCTCTACACGGTGGGCGCGAGGACCGGCTGCACCAACACAGCATCCCGTAACGTCCAGGTGCGATTCCAATCCGGTTTTACAAAGATTATTCCGCGGCACTGCTCCCTTACTTAGCTTGCATTTATCTCGAATCTCTGACCTAGCGAAAAAGATTCCGAGCGAAATGCATAAGAACGGTTCCGCATAATTACAGACCTATAACATTAACATCAGTTTGCTGCAGAATTCGTGAACATATACATAGTTTGCACATCTGCTTTGATAGAGAAATAATGTCAAAGATCCTTTTTGCAATTATTTTTATTTTTTATCCCACAACTAGTTTCGGCAGTCTGTCTGCCATCTGTAGATGCCTTATTTACATAAACTAATTACAAGTATAATTGCGGCTCGTTAGCACAGTGAGTGCCAGACTACAATTACGAACGTCGCTGGTTCGAACCCCGGCAGTCCTAAAATTTTTATCTGTTACATTCCACTTCCACCTCTGGCTGTGTCGCTGATGTGAAAAATATCGAGTAGCACCGTGGTTCGAAACCCACGTTAAGCTGGAGGTCCCCCTATAACTGGCTCGGTAAGTCAGTTCGAAGGCTGGAGGAAGGCAACGGCATACCACATCCAAACAGGACCATGCCTAGTAAAGCAAAGTGGTGTTCAAACCAATCTTCGGATTGTTGACTCTTTTACCTTACCTTTTTAATTATAAGTATTGATCTGGTGTCTGTTTTTTTAACATGTCCGACAGAACAAACACCACTAGTTGACAGCAACGGTCGTAAATGTACGAAATCTAAATACTGAAAAATTTAGACCGTTTAGAGGGATTGAAATAAAATCAACGACAAAGTTGAAAATTTGGGCTGGACCTGAATTCGAACCCGAAAAGACGAGACATCATATCAATAAATGTAAATGTGTCCACAAGAGGAATCAATGGGCGGATGTCTGGATGTTGAGAAGTTGGGTTGGAAGGGAAGCGTGCCTGGATAGCCTAATTGGTTAAAGCGACCGCTGGTCCAAAGCGGAAAATCCGGCTTCGAATCCCGTACCAGCACAAAGTTTCAACTTTGTCACTGACATTATTTCAACTCCCCTAAACAATCGAAATGTTACACTATTTCGATTTCGTAACAATTACAAGCTTGTGGTCGTTTATAATGAGAGCTGCACTATAAAAACAGCTTGTTTCACCTTTAATTTAAACAAACACCACTAATATGTGAAGTACTCTACGAAATGTCTCGTACAGTGCTCCACATATTAGTGGTGTTTATTTAAACTGAAGATGCAAAAAGTTCTTTTTAAACTACAGCTCTCACCATAAGCGACTACAAGCTTGTAATTATATCATGTAAATAAGGCATCTGAAGATGACAGCTAGACTGTCGAAACTAGCTGTGCAATAAAAAATTGGAAAAGTGAACTTTGGCATCATTTCTCTATCTTCAACTTATACCCTTGATCTCTATGCTACCTGTGTTGAACTTCAGCTGTTTGAGCGTGCCAGCCATAGATGTTCATAATATATAGTTTCTTTCCAAATTCAAATAAGGCTGCTACGAAGTTTTACTAGAATAATATATTAAAATAGGTTGTGATTCCAAAACCATACAAGCCTATGACATCGAATACTGGATTAAAGTTCAAAATACGACGTAAGCAAGCAATGTTTGTCACGTACAAACTGATGGAGATTCGTTTGCCATATTCACACGTGGCAGACAACGCTAAATAACGAACAAAACATATGAATGCGCAGGCACGCTGCACTTCAATGCTCCGAGACCAGAGTTATTCATCCACTTTGTATAGAGATCACAGATATATACTCAATACTACTACAGTAAATTTCTTTGAGACGAAAAAGCTATTGTCCATGCATCAGCACGGCTTTAGCAAGTATCGATCGTGCAAAACAGCTTTCCTTTTTCTCTCATGGCATCTTGCGAGCTTTGGATGAGCGGCAACAGGCAAACTGCACGTTTTCGATTTTCCAGGCATTTCACACGGTACCGCACCGCAGACTGCTAACGAGCGTAAGGTGTGGGTACGCAAATATGTGAGGGGCCCGAAGATTACGTAATTAATAGTTCCCAATACGTTGTCCTCGATGCGAGTGTTCATCAGAGACTGGGGTATCGTCAGGAATGCCCCAGGGAAGTGTGATAGGGCCGCCATTATTTTCTATCTATATAAATGGTCTGTCGGACAGAGTGAGCTGCAATTTGCGGCTGTTGGTTGATGATGCTGTGGTGCACAGCAGTGGTTTTCACTGTCTAGTAAGTAGGAGACCCGGGTTCGTGTCCCGGGCGCGGCACAAAGTGACACAGGTCCATGTTTTATTACATATGCGGGGTCATCAGTCCCTAAACTTACAAACTACTTATGAACACCTTATACTAAAGACAACACAAACACCCATGTCCGAGGGAGGATTCCAACCTCCGACTGGGAACGGCCAGGCGCATCGCAGCATAGCGCCTCAATGCGCTCGGCCGCTTGGCCGCGGCTGAATAAAACAGAAATTGTTTTAGAATATATACACTGTGTTAACAATGAATAAACGAAAGGCCCATTAGCTGTTTTCAGCTACCAGATGACGGCTAATTTCATGAGAAACAATAAATAATGTTGATAAATACGATTGTTAACAAATTAACTATTCGGTGGGACCGTCTTCAGCGAGCATAATTCGCTTTTGAACTTTACCTGCCGTGCCAAGCCTCGTTATGAAACGTATATTTTTCCGTCGCAATTCTCGTAAAATAGGGTGTGTTCCATTGTTTGTTTATTTAATTATTTATTTATTTTTGCTAGAAAATTTTATCAAGAGAAGAAAATTAAATCCGTTGCCTTTGAAATCATACACACAGTTGTATTATGGTTTGGGGAAGGTGTGGGGAGTCATTTAAATATTTGTAGTTGGAAGGGGGGCATTCAAAAGGATTGGTATGGTCATCCAATGACTGTAGTGGATGTAGGATGACTTGGAACATATTATTAGGTGGTGTGAGTAATGACAACTAGCGCTACATGTAGAATAATGTAAGGTGGTGAAGAGGAGCAGGAGGAACAGACCCGTAATGTTCGAATGCAGCATTGCACACTGCACAGGCGTAACACTGCACAGCGATCTGAAATAGAATGAGCACTTAAGGACAGGCGGATGGTCGACTTAAGTTTTGGAGAATTTTGGAAAGGAGACCGTATATAAAACGCTTGTACGACCCCGTCTTGAGTATTTCTCAAGTGTTTGGGATCGGTTTAAAGGAGGACATAGTTCAGAGGTGGGCGGCTAGGTTTGTTGATGGTAGCTTCGATCATTATTAGTGAAATGCTTCGGGAACTGAACTGGAAGTCGCTGGAGGGAAAGCGGCGTTATTTTCGAGAAACTTAGGGGACCGGAATTTGTAGCGGACTGCAGTACGATTCTACTGCCGCCAACCTACAATTCGCGTAACGACACAAAGATCAGAGAGATTAGGGCTCGCACAGATGCATATAAGCATCGTTTTCCCTTTTCTGTATGTGAGTGGAACATAAAAGCAAGTAACTCGTAGTGGTACCTTTGTGTGCATTGCGGACTATGTGTGTAGATGTAGATACACTGATCTCCATGAAATAGCGTTACGGCACAAACACGAAATCTAATTACAAATAATACGACCCCGACAATGTTACCACCAATATGCCTCATACATTCACAGCAAAGCTACGCCGGTGGCTGCGTTCCATTACAGTGTTCGGATTGAGCAGCGCCCAAACATGGCTGTTGCGACAGCTGAAGAATCCATCTCTGGGGAATTGAGCATCATCTGTGAACAACACGTCCGTTAAAAATTTGGATTCATTCTCACAACGGTCAACAATCAATTCATAAAATTCAATTCGTCATGGGAAATCATCTATATCGAAAGCCTGAACTTTCTGTGGATAATGTGCGTGCAGTTGGTTGTCATGTAGTACACGAAAGGCACTAATATTAACACAGGATTTCTTTTCTGATCATAAGTTCCTAATCGAAAATTATTGTACTTAGACCGCTCTGTAATCTCCATAAGTTTCTGCGCAACCTTTCGAATCATCCATACCCCATAACCCATAACCGAAGACGGAAGAAGTGTTTAACGAACCGTCGACAGCGTGATCATTAAAGACGGAGCACAAGCTCGGAATGTTTGGGTAGGAAGGAAATTGTCCATGCCCTTTGAAAAGGAACCATTCTGGCATTTGCCTGGAGTGATTCATTCTGGCATTTGCCTGGAGTGATTCGGGGAAATCACTCAAAACATCAGGATGGGCGGAGGCGCGAATGTGATCGTAATTAGTTTCGCAACAGTGAAAGAGGTAATGGAATGACCAAGCGGCCAAATGACTGCAGACTGTCAATTACTGGACGAAATTTGATTGATAGTCATAACACGCAGATTAAGTTCGACTTGCGTATGCGGGTGGTTAAATGCTCGCCGTCCTTCACTTGATCACAGACTCCGGCAACAATTTACAAGCATGGCTCTGTCATTAAGTTTGCTCGGCCAAGGACTGAAACCGGTGTATATGACCCAAATTCACTGTCCCTTTATTTGGCTTTCCATCACTTGGCCATAAAGTTTCTCTGTCATTTATCTGGAAGCCCCAGTCATCTATATGTAAGCTCAAGACTAAGGAACATGCGTTGCTCCACATTCGCAATTTTTTTCATCTCTGATACACTTACTTCAATTAATTTTGCGAACTGTCACTCCTCAATCCTTGCGGATCTTCCAAGCCCGGTAAAGGGGAAGGAAGCCTGATGACATGTACGTTTTTGCTGTCCATAATCATGAAGGGGACTTTGTGTTATCCACAGCTAAGTTGGGCAGACTACCGATGAAGTTTGTGATGCAGTAAAAATGAAACTTCTATCGGATTTCCATCGGAATAGAAAAGTATGAGAACCAAAAACTGAGTGCCTTGGATCTATTTATTGTTCAATCTCCGCTACAATCGATCTTCTTACATCTGGAGGTGTTACTCTAACGAGTGGAAGAATCTTATTGATTGCAGTTGATCTGAGTCACTATGCAGCCTGTCTTGTCAAACGCCTCAAAGTATTCATAAGGATGTGCAGAGTTTCTTTGGAGCGGCGAACTCGGTAAAAGAGAAACGCAGTGAAGGAGCAGATGGTGCATCGGACATGCCTAAGCTTTCGAAGTGATGACTGAGGAAACGATTCTTACTGCTGTATACATTATGTTTGGTGCCTACACTGTGTTGTTGATAAGATCTCAGAATGACAATTCAAAACTTAAATAAACTTCCTCCCATACATTTCTACTAGTGACATTGAAACGTATACCTCTTCATTAACGCAGAAGAGTGAAAATATTTTCATATGAATTAGGGCTTCAAATGGATGTAGGTTGCCGTTCTTATCAGGAGATGAAGAGGCTTTCTCAGGATAGAGTAGGATGGAGAGCTGCATCAAACCAGTCTCCCGACTGAAGACCACAACAACAATAGTCTTTTTTTAAATAAACATTTCAGAAAACTTGAAGATTTAATGCAGGAAATACACTAGAAGATAATGAAAGAAAGGTGACAAAAATATTTCGAATAAGCATGAATGAAATTTGAATACAGGTATTGCGTTACCCCGTGAAGAGCGATCTGGCTAGTTTCCTCTTTGTATACAACATGCTGTTTATTAGTTTCACTGTACATGCAATGCATTTTCATGATAATTTCAGATCTGATATCGAAAACATCTGGATAAAATGGTAATTAAAGTTTAAGATGTTGTTATTAGCCTCTTAAATATTCAAATGTGAAACCAAAATTAAATTTTAAATAGCGGAGCATACGTCTTTGGTAACTTGACCGATTAACTGGTGCTGCCACAAAAGTGTAAACTCAGTACTAGTGGAAAGATGTTCGTTCGTCTCCGAGCGCAGTCACTGTTAAGCCAGCACTGCAGGAAACTTCCAACGCTGTCTTCTCTTCACTGCTTCTCATCCCTAGACACAATGCGGGAGCAAGGCCGTTCCCAACAGCCGTAACAACTGATGGGAAGTAAGCACGGCCAGACCATGCATGAGTCATGTGTGCAAATAGCCGGTGAGAAGGTTGTTCCGTAAATGCAGCTCATGTATATGTAGATTTTTTCCGTTGTCACACAAATGTTTAATTTATGAGGTCATTTACCTCTTGCTTCGTTTTGTAATATACTTAGTCCCTTTTTGTTATTGTAAATCGGGCATTTTCTTTCGAACTAAAGTTTCATTTCTGTGTTAGTCTCTGGTTACTGTATTATTACTACCGTATTATTCTGCATCAGCCGACTAAACTTACTACCAGTCAAAAAAAAAAAAAAAAAAAAAACACTAACGTGTTTTACGACCCACTTTAGATTTGTAGTTTAAGTTTTTGCAAACATTTTCGACCCAAATAATAATCTAAATAATAAAAAATTAACTAATAAGTATGTCTGACCCCTTTTAGGAAATAAAAAATTTAGGAAATGGCGGATTCCGAACCACCGACCTTCAGCGTCATAGTCTAACGCCTTGCCCACAACGCTACGACTATTAATCAAAACATGAGTGCTTTAATCTCGTACTATTGATGTTCGTTGTTAACTGATGCTAATATGGTACTTGTAGACGCTAGATTATAATTTATCGTACGAAGAACGATGTGTTTTTGTTAATTCTTCAGTGCGCCATTGCTTTAAAATGATAAAGTGTAAGTTACAATAAGAAAACCATCAAATACGCAACGCAAGAAGAGAGAGTTCTGGGCGAGGAATGTCACGTGACATATCCGAACGGCTGGTTTTCGTTAGTTCAAATGTTCAAATGTATGTAAATATATCGGACCAAACTTGTTAATTCAATGGAGAGTGTCAAATCCCATTTTATTTTTGCAAATATGTCTCAAACGATACGAGATATGAAAAAAAACATAAGGGAGCTAAGTTGTAGAGAATTTTCTCCTCTACCAATCAGGTTATTCAATTTCTGTGGCAGATGAACGGTTAGTATACAATTACAATTATATTACAAACGCCTTTTTTTTGGTATTACTACCGCATTTTTTGTCCGAAAAATTTGAAAAAGGGAGGTTCTGGTCTTTGGCGGCCTACAATCATGTCTGTAAAATTTGGCGCTGATCGGTTCAACAGTTCGTCTTAAAAACAAGGAACACGTTACGGACAGACAGACACACATACATCCCAAAATCGCCGTTATTTTTGCAAATATCTTTGAAACGCTACGAGATATGAAATAAACATAACAGAGCAAAGTTGTAGAGCATTTTCTCCTCTACAAATACGGTTATTCAATTTTCGTGTCAAATGAATAGTTAAGCCGTTATTTTCATTTAAATTTCGAGATGTCAAAAGACGATCGCAAAAGCCCACTTTTAGTGTTACTAACGTAACCTAAAGTGGGCCAAAATTAACTAACAACTAAAACAATGCAAAATTCCTGGAATTCTAGGGTATTTCCCGGATCTCCCGGGACGTACACCCTCTGCCAATGTATTTGCAGTAAAGAAAGTGATTTAACTCTTTCATGGTAGGTGGAACAATGTGTATCACCATTCCGCCTCGCGTTAGTGATGGTGGTACAAAAAACGAACCACTTAATTATGTAGCTCTGACTCATTAAGCATGACGAAACCACCCAGGCCGGCCGCGGTGGCCGAGGGGACTGAGGCGCTCCAGTCACGGTCTGCACGGACACTACGGTTGGGAGTTCGAATCCTCCCTCGGGCATGCATATTTGTGCCGTCCTTAGTCTTAGCTAGGTCATAAGTAGTTTGTAAGCTTAGGGACTGATGACCCCGTAGTTAAGTCCCATAAGTTCTACAAACATTTGAACATTTTTGAACCACCCAGTGTAAGGTGGTAGCTCCCACATTGACAGGGAATTGTCAGAGGTAGTATATCTCGGCTGCGAGTACAGTTATTTCCCACGGCGTGCACAGTGAAGTTTCCGTCTTTATGTGATATACGGTTGAAGGAAGGAAGCTTGGAGTTTAACGTCCTGTCGACAGTGTCATCATTAGAGACGGAGCTTACGAAATGTTCAAATGTTTGTTAAGCTTATGGGACTTAACTACGGGGTCATCAGTCCCTAAACTTACAAACTACTTATGAACTACTTACGAACTAAGACGGCACAAATATCCATGCCCGAGGGGGGATTCGAACCCCCGACCGTAGTGGCCGTGCTGACCGTGACTGGAGCGCCTCAGTCACCTCGGCAACCGCGGCCGGCCGGAGCTTACGCTCGGAGTTTTTGGATGAGGATGTGCAAGGAAATCGGCCGTGTCCTTTCAAAGGAACCATCCCAACATTTGCCTGGAGTGATTTAGGGAAATACGGAAAACCTAAATGTGGATGGCCGGAGGTGGATTTGATTCACCGTTCTTCCGAATGCGAGTCCAGTGTGAAACCACTGCGCCACCTCGCTCGGTTATACACTTGAGTCATCTGATTTGTATTATAAAAGCGAATTTATTTCTATTTTTCATTAGAGGAAAAGGGGATATTTCAGAAAGGGAGATCAATTTATCAAAATTTGTGTAATATAAATTGAAGAGTAGTGCCAGATGCAATGTAACGCGGAGCTTTAGTCATGGAGATTACAGCTGTAAATCTTTGGTTGAAATAGGCTATATAAGGGAATAAATTGATTGTTAAGGTCTCTTGGTTCTAATCATCATTGGAGATAGTACGTATTGCAAAAGTTCGCGTTCTGCAATAGTATTTCTCGAAACTACATTTGTGATGGATCTTGATTAAAAGTACAGGTTACCCGATCTTTAATTACGTAATGAATATCTTTGATAGTTAAGATGGTAAAATGTTTGTCAGGCTTATGGGATTTAACTGCGGGGTGATCAGTCCCACGACAGTAAATAAATTAATTTCTTACCGTTTAAAACGTAATTCAAACGATTTGCACTTGAACTCAAAACGGACTTTAGTGCTGAAATACTGAGCTAGCTATTGGGGCAGAGACTATTAATCAGGGAATTCTAAATAACTGCAAACCATCATTCAGTGACCGTTCGCATTGTGAAAAACATAGGAAATTGACTGTGACGAACTTAATTGCGTGTGAATATAGAGAACGGACTAGATATCATCAATACTAAAGGTGTCAATATAGTAAGTGATTTCATTTTAAGTGACTTGTTCTTTTATTAGTATTTGTGCTCCTAAACTGATTCGTCGAAACTATTATCTTTCATTTATAAACTGTTTGATGTTGATGATAGGATCTAAAACGTTCATAAGCTGTGACGTTAATACTAAAGCTGAATACCAAAGAAATACTCTTAAGGAGATAAGAAGTGAAGTATTTTAACTATCAGGGACAGTAGGCTGTGTTGTAGCAACAAATACACCGTCGAATAATACGTGTGTATCAGACAACTGACCATTGCACGAACAGAGATAATGTACTACTCCATGGCAGTGAAATCGGTCAGACGCTAGCTTGAACAAACAATTTCTGGCGTACGGCTTTCTCCGCTTTAAGAGTTCGGAATCAAGTCATCAGCATAGCATTTTGGAAAGCGAACCGGGCATAAAACTAAAATTGAACTTAAAACAATCAACGTTAGACATTCCGTTAATAACACGTTCGCTGCGGCCGACGCTTATAAGCGTTTACAGGATCAACACGCCAGAGTTGCGGACGCTTATAAGCGGCGCGCTAGCTGAGTACTCAGTTTAGTTAGTTTACCTGTGCACTCGTGTGAGTACAGGCCACCAAAAAACACCACGTAACATTTTCCTGTCTGCAGTTGTGTTTTCGTCTTTAGTGATTTGCTATAAAAACATCGCCGATACACCTAGCAAATTTGTTATATGGGATTAGGTTTCCATAGCGCCACATTTCAGATGAGACGTGTTTCTTTTTCTCCGTTTGATAAACCTTTTGGTGTTTTCAGTATAATTCTTTCTCAATGAAGCAGATTTGTCGCTTGTTTGAATTTAACTTTCTTCCTACTTAGCAATAAAATCAATAAACCAGAGGCTTTGGTTTCTTTTTTAATGGGTCTTAACTACGGGGTCATCAGTCACTAAACTTACAAACTACTTATGAACTAGCTAAAATCCTATGGACGGCACAAATATCCATGCCCGAGGGGGGGATTCGAACCCCCAACCGTAGTGGCCGTGCAGACCGTGACTGAAGCGCCTCAGCCCCCTCGGCCACCGCGGCCGGCGAGGCTTTGTTAGAATTGTTTGCAATAAATGCAAAAAAAAATGTTCAAATGTTTTAGCTTATGGGACTTAACTATGGGGTCATCAGTCCCTAAACTTACAAACTACTTATGAACCACTTACGAACTAGGACGGCACAAATATCCATGCCCGAGGGGGGATTCGAACCCCCGACCGTAGTGGCCGTGCTGACCGTGACTGGAGCGCCTCAGTCACCTCGGCCACCGCGGCCGGCCAATAAATGCATATGACGGTTATAAGTCAGAGAGCTTGCAGCATTTATCACATAATCGACATGCAGCTTAGCACCACCTCTTTTGCAGACGTTATGTTCGCTTTCAGTATTACAGGTTTCGCTGGGGTCTGCTTTCAGCTCTCGGCGCACGTGCGCTTACAAGCGTCCGAATAGAGCGTTAGCAGACCGCACTGGTGACCGCAGCGAACGTGATAAAGTTGTATTTCCTACTCTAAGTTAGAGCGATTATCAAGAGCGTCGTCAGCCACTGAAAACGACAACATTCCAATCGCCGGTAGTTCGCGATACCACGCAGGAGAACGGCTGCTACAATGTACACATTTCACTTTTATCCGGCTTGGATTTGATATAGTGTGTGGCAATTATTTCAGCAATCAGTCGTAAAAATACATAAGTTTATTTATTTGCAAATCTAGATTTCGACCACTGTGTGATCATTATCAATGCTTAAAACCAGTTACAATACTTAAAACATCTCCACCTCCATGTTGGAGGTAACAGCTGCGTCAGTACGAACGCAACCTCCAACATGGAGGTCAAGATGTTTTAAGTATTTTAACTGGTTTTAAGCATTGATAATGACCACACAGTGGTCGAAATCTAGATTTGCAAATAAATAAACTTATATATTTTGACGACTGATTGCTGAAAGAATTACCACGAATCAAATACAGTCGTGGAGCACCAATTCGCCGGCCGCGGTGGCCGAGGAGACTGAGGTGTTCCAGTCACGGTCTGCACGGACACTACGGTCGGGGGTTCGAATCCCACCTCGGGCATGTATATTTGTGTCGTCCTTAGTATTAGCTAGTCCAAGGACTGATGACCCCGTAGTTAAGTCCCATAAGCTTAACAAACATTTGAACATTTTGAGCACCAATTCCAACATGAAATCCAGCTTGATATAGTGAGTCTGGAGGGGGGGGGGGGGGGAGGGTGGTAGGAGGAGGCCGAGATAGTCGGTAAACACTTGTTGTGAGCAATCAGCAATCAGGCAGGCGGCGTGCGCCTCTTGCAGTTTCAGCGCGGCGGCAAACACGAGACAGGGCCCCTGGGGGTTGTGTGTCGCAGCGCAGCATAGAGGGGGTAACGTACCGCGCGGCTGAGAGCGAAAGCGCTGGCCCGCACAGCACAGCACAGGCTATTGATCGCGGGCCCCCTGACCGCGTTACCGGCCTGACCTGCCGCGGGCCAGGTGGCCACCACTGTCAACAGCCAGGCCCAACCCGACACCCATTCACGAGGCTGCTCGCGCGCACAACTGCCTGCACGCAAATTCTGCGATATCGTTCCGACCGTAATAGCGTTCATGTTGATTACTGATCGCCCATCCGCAACAGAAATTACAGCTCAAAAAGAGAACTATAATTGCTGCACCGTAAAGGAAAGGCATTTGAAGTGTAAAACCTTCAAATATGAGGACTGGGTAATTTTAACCACTCCACAGAGATACTTGCCTCTTCCCGCACTTACCGTAGCACTACCGCTTGCAATGAGTTGTTCGACATTATCATCCCTATTATCATCATTATGTGTTAGTGTAACAACAATATCTAACTTATGCTCATATTTCTGTACCATAACAGATACGAGAGCCGGACGCGGTGGCCGAGGGGACTGAGGCGCTCCAGTCACGGTCTGCACGGCCGCTACGGTCGGGGGTTCGACTCCCCCCTCGGGCATGGATATTTGTGCCGTCCTAGTTCGTAAGTAGTTCATAAGTAGTTTGTAAGTTTAGGGACTGATGACCCCGTAGTTAAGTCCCATAAGCGATACAAACATTTGAACATTTTTGCCGTCCTTAGTCTTAGTTAGTTAATAAGTAGTTTGTAACTTTAGGGACTGATGACCACGTAGTTAAGTCCCATAAGCTAAAAAAAAAAACCCCTTGCCTGACGGTAAGTTGTTGGTTTTAAGGCAATTAAACAAAAGGAAGCTTGGAGTTTAACGTCCCGCCGACAGTGTGGTCATTAGAGACGGAGCTTAAGCTCGGAGTGTTTGTGTAAGGATTGGGAAGGAATGCGGCCGTGCCCTTTCAAAGGACACATCCCGGCATTTGCTGGAGTGATTTAGGGAAATCACGGAAAACCTAAATCTGGATGAATGCTTTGGTGAAGCGAGTGTCAACAGCCGTAAAATATTTCATAAAATGCATTTTTTTTTTAATTCACCTTTTATGGCATGTTTGACTGATAGATTTTATCTAAGATGACCACAGTAATTTTTTACCCTTTTAGTTATACTGACTCCTGTTTATCTCAGTTGGATGTATTTTATTTTATGCATTTTACCATTCTGTTTTAACACCTTTTTATCCATGAAGATGGTCTATGACCGAAACTGGTAGTGGTATAAGGCTTTTAATAAACAGCTAATGGTAGTTAAAAAAGTGCATTTTACAAATATGGATGGCCGGAGGTGGATTTGAACCACCATCTTTCCGAATGCGAGTCCAGTTCCTCACCACCGCGCCACCTCGCTCGGTGGAATTAAACAGCTAGGTCATCAGTCCCCTCCTGACGGTAGGGCACAAGCATACCAAGATTAGTTGAAATTAAGAGGAGATGTGGAACGCGACACACACATTATGTGCAAGCTGACCACGTGTCTGAAACGAAATGGAACAGTTAGTAACTGTGTAGGTTGCAGCAGTTATGCAGAGATGAATAGGCTTACATAGGATATACTCGTGTGGACAGCGGCATGTGTTCCGCCACACTAGTGTTTGTGTGTGTGTGTGTGTGTGTGTGTGTGTGTGTCGTGAACTCGACTATTAACCCGCGAGAACTCGCGCCTTTCAAAGTTACGCGATTCATCGCGTGTATAGCGTTTTCCTGACACTCAAAGAACAGTTTGTAAAGTACTTAATATGTCCAAATAATTATTTCGGAAGGCATTTGTGTGGAGTGTAGTCTTGTACGGGAGTGAAACATGGACGATAAGCAGTGGAGAGGACTGAGGCGCTCCAGTCACGGTCTGAACGGCCACTACGGTCGGGGGTTCGAATCCCCCCTCGGGCATGGATATTTGTGCCGTCCTTAGTCTTAGCTAGTTCATAAGTAGTTTGTAAGTTTAGGGACTGATGACCCCGTAGTTAAGTCCCATAAGTTTAAAAAACATTTGAACATTTTTGATAAGCAGTGCGGACAGGAAGAGGATTGAGGCCTTTGAAATATGGTGCTACAGAAGAATGCTGAAGATTAGATGGGTAGATCGCATAACTAATGATGAGGTTCTGAAAAGAATTGGTGACAAAAGGAATTTTTGGCATACCCTGACTAAAAGAAGGGATCGCTTGGTAGGACACATTCTTAGACGTCAAGGAATTTTGAATTTAGGGGTGGAGGGAAGTATGTGGAGTAAAAAACGCAGAGGGAGACCCAGAGACGCGCATACTAAGCAGATTCAAGTGGATGTGGGTTGCCGTTCTTATGAGGAGATGAAAAGGCTTGCTCAGGATAGAGTAGGGTGGAGAGCTGCATCAAACGTTTCTCCGGACTGAAGACAATAACAACACAAGTATTTCTAATTGTGTTTATAAGAAAAAACAAATATTTGACTATTTGAAATTGCTAAAATACCGATGGTTTTAACATTACTGTGAGCAAAATGCACACGCGCGAGTCCTCACGGGTTAAAATTGTGCATTTTTGTTTCAACATTGCTGTCCACACTGATGACAGACAAGGACGTTAAAATATGAGGAGATGGCGCTACTAAGCAAGACATAGCTGTCGACTAAAGCCAATCCGCTATCATGCGGAGCCACGGAAATATGTTTTTAGATTAAAGCATAGTGTGGTTCTTGTCATGTTAACTTTCATAATATCGAATCCCGCAGTAGTCACGTACGGACTAATAGTAAGCAGATATGTACTTTTTATGAATTAATTAATGCTGCATCACTCACTTTTTACTAATGTTTAATTAGCACCACACGTTACGGCAGCATGCTGCTTCATAAGATGCATTATACAATTATTTATACACGTGGGGATCACTTTGTCTGCCAGAGAGGTTATGGAGCGCACAACAGACCTAAACAGAAGAATAATTATGTTACACAATGTACATTATTCTTCTCTTTAGGTCTACTGTTCCATCCATAACCTCTGTAGATGTAATTGTAGACGCCATACGTAATGCAGATATCTTAACTATAATTTATGTAATAATCATCGTACATGTTCTCTAGCGAATTGTCATCAAAAGCCGCTATGATAGTTGCAACTTTAACCTTCTTTCCGAAAGACTGTTGGTATTCACTGCCATTGCTTCCATCGTCTCTTCCTGCACTTACCGTAGCACTACCGCTTGTAATGAGTAGTTCGTCATTACCATCCCTATTATCATCATTATGTGTTAGTGTAACAATAGTATCTAACTTATACTCATATTTCTGTACCATAACAGATACGAGAAAGCATGCAAATGATTCATGTTCTACACTAATACCATCTTCACGAAGAAGGCTAACTTCATGTCAACTAATCCCAATACATTAGCAGGATTGATTAGCAATCGCCGCCCCATCTGACGCTTCACCACACAAATAACATCACAAAACGCAACTTCGGAGGCACACTGCACCGTCCCTACTGGCGAACCGACAGGTCAAAGTGCGATGCGGGAAGGCCCACGCAGAAACGGACGACTGCAGACTTTTTCAGTTTCACAAGTGCAATAAGGGATCTTTACATTATCTCTCATACGATTTTGGTCATAGAGGGAGACCGAGGGACGAATATAGTAAGCAGATTCAAAAGGATGTAGGTTGCCGAACGCATTCTCAGATGAAGAGACTTGCACAGGACAGGGTAGCGTGGAGAGTTGCATCAAACCAGTCTACGGACTGAAGACCACAACAACAACGATTTTGGTGTATACGTGTTTGTTCGAGCTCAAGTACTTTCCTTGTAACTCATCCTGTATACTCTTACGGTCAGTTAAAGAAAACACCCTCCTATTCACCACAGCATCATCAGCAAACAGCCGCAAAAAAACAAGTTAGTCTGTCCATCAGATCATTTATATCATCATCATCATTAGAGACATTATGCCTTTCAGCATTCAGTCTGGAGCATAGTATCTCTAATAAAATTCCTCCATGATCCCCTATTCAATGCTAACATTGATGCCTCGTCCGATGTTATGCCTTTTACTTCAAAATCATTCTGCACCGAATCTAAGCACTTTCTTCTTCGTCTACCTCGACTCCTCTTACCCTCCGCTGCCGAGCTCATGAGTCTCCTAGGTAACCTTGCTTCTCCCATGCGTGTAACATGACTCCACCATGTCTGTTCCCTCTAACTGCTTCATCTATGGTGTTCATACCCAGTTTTTCCTTGATTTCCTCATTATGGACACCCTCCTGCCATTGTTCCCATCTGTTAGTACCTGCAATCATTCTTGCTACTTTCATATCTGTAACCTCTACCTTATGAATAAGGTAACCTGTATCCACCCAACTTTCACTCCCATACAACAAGGTTGGTCGAAAGATAGAGCGGTGCACCGCTTAGTGTTGGTACTTACTTCCTTCTTGCAGAAGAGAGTAGATCTTAGCTGAGCACTCACTGCATTAGTTTTGCTGCACCTCGATTCCAGTTCTTTCACTATTTTGCCATCCTGCGAGAAAATATATCCCAGGTACTTGAAACTATATACCTGTTCTAACTTTGTTCCTCCTATTTGGCACTCAATCTGTTTAAATCTCTTTTCCACTGACATTACTTTCGTTTTGGAGATGCTGATCTTCATCCACATCACTTGCATCTGCTATTCCTTATTTACATAAACGATTTAGGGGAAAATCTAAGTAGTTCTCTTAGGTTGTTTGCAGATGACGCCGTCATTTACCGTCTAGTAAAATCATCTGAAGATCAAAACTAACTGCAGAACGATCTGAATAAGATATCAGTATGGTGTAAACATTGGCAATTGACTATAAATAATGAGAAGTGTGAAGTCGTCCACATGAGTACGAAAAGAAATCCGTTAAACTTTGTTTACAACATAAATCAATCAAATGTGAATGCCGGTATCTCCACAAAATACCTAGGAATTACTATTACTTCAGACATAAACTGGAAAGAACACGTAGATAATATCGTGGGAAAGGCGAACCAGAGACTGCGTTTTATTGGCAGAACCCTTGAAAGATGCAACAGAACTACTAAAGAAACTGCATGCACTGCGCTTGTCCGTCCATTTTTGGAGTATTGCAGCCCAGTGGGATCCTTATCAGGTGGGTTTGATGGAGGACATCGAAAGAGTCCAAAGAAGGGCAGCTCGTTTCGTATTGTCACGAATAGGGGAGACAGCGTTACGGAAATGATACTGGATCTGGGATGGGAATCATTACAACAACGGCGCTTATCGCTGCGGCGTGGGCTACTTGCGAAACTCCAATCGCCAACATTCTCCTCCGAATGCGAAAATATATTGTTGACTCCCAGTTACATAGGTAGAAATGATCATCAGAATAAAATACGAGAAATCAGAGCTCGAACAGAGAGATTCAGGTGTTCTTTCTTCCCGCGCGCTATTCGAGAAAGGAATGGGAGATAAATAGTATAATTGTGGTTCGATGAACCGTCTGCTAGGCACTTAAATGTGATTTGCAGAGTATCCCATGTAGATGTAGATATAAAAAAAGGTAAAGCAGTCAACAATCCGAAGATTGGTTTGAACACCACAGTGCTTTACTAGGCATGGTCCTGTTTGGAGGTGGTACGCCGTTGCCTTCCTCCGACCTTCGAACTGACTTACCCAGACAATTATAGGAGGACCTACAGTTTAACGTGGGTTCCGAACCACGGTGCTACTCGGTATTTTTCACGTGGGCAATACTACCAGAGGTGAAAGAAGTGGAAAGTGACAGATAAAAATCCTAGTACCTGGCGGGGATCGAACCTGCGACCTTTGGATTTGTAGTCTGGCACGCTACCACTGTGCAACCCAGGCGCACAGATGTAGATATGTAGATGGAAAATAATAGTGGTCCTGATATATAGATGGAAAATAATAGTGGTCCTATCACACTCCCCTGGGACACGCCTAACGATAACCTCGACTCCGATGAACAACGTACTGCGCTCTATTACTTAGGAAGTCTTCCCGCCAGTGACAAATCTGTGAACGTATTCCATAAGCCCATCATTGGATCCGCACTGTGGCTCCACTTGTGTGGTGGCTCCCCTACTTAACCTCTTCAATGACGCAGCCACCGGTGCGTCGCAGCCAGCTTCCGTCACTCAGCCACTTTACGGCCAGCGGCGGCAGCTGAGCGCAGACCCCCTGCCCACGCGAGGGCAGCGCTTGAGGCTGCGGTTACGACTCGCTTCCTGCCGAGCGGAAAACCCGGTCGCGGGCGCGTCTGGCACAGTCGCGGCGCACAGATTGGCAATCTGGCAGTAGCCGCTCACCGCCCACTGCTGCGGCTGCACGCCAATCTCATCTCGGCCGGCCGCCTCCCAACTAGTTACGACTTGGCCACCAGCAGCTGGATGCACAGGGGGCGTTCCAGGAAACGAGGCGAGCAAGAAGCGGTATTGAAACAGCCAGTACAAAGGTCCGCATTCAGTTTCTTATTATGCAGTAAACTATGTCGTTGTTGTGGTCTTTGCAGCTCTCCGCGCTACCCTGTCCTGTGCAAGTCTCTTCATCTGAGAATAAGTTCGGCAACCTACATCGTTTTGAATCTGCTAACTAACTGTATTCGTCCCTCGGTATCCCTCTACGATTTTTACCCCACACGCTTCCTTCTAATGCTAAGCTGACGATTCCTTGATGTCTCAGAATGTGTCCTACCAATCTATCCCTTCTCTTAGTCAGGATATGCCAGAAACTCCTTTTCTCCCCGATTCGGTTAAGCACCTCCTCATTAGTTACGTGATCATTCGTCTGTAGCACCACATTTCAAAAGCTTCTATCATCTTTTTATCTGAAATCCTTATTGTACACGTTTCAGTCCCATACAATGCTACACTCCAGACAAATGCTTTCAGAAAGGACTTCTTAACATTTAAATTAATATTAGATGTTAACAATATTCGCTTCTTGAAACGCTTTTCTGCCCATAGACATTCTGCATTTTATATCTTCTTTACTTCGGCCATCCGATGTTATCTTGCTACTCAAATAACAAAATTCATCTACTACTTTTATTGTCTCATTACCTAATCTAATTCCTTCAGCATCGTCTGATTTTCTGACATTACATTCCATTACTTTCATTTTACTCTTGTTAGTGTTCATCTTGTATCTTCCTTTGTAGAGCTTATTGGACTTAACTACGGTGTCATCAGTCCCTAAACTTACAAACTACTTATGAATAAGCTGATACTAAGGACGGCACAAATATCCATTCCCGAGGGGGGGGGGGATTCGAAGCCCCGACCGTAGTGGCCGTGCAGACCGTGACTGGAGCGTCTCAGTCCCCTCGGCCACCGAGGCCGGCATCATTGTATCACCCATTCGTGTAAATAACTGGTTTATTTGCTTAAGTATTTGATGTCTAATTGCCCAACAAGACAAATACTAATAACGGAATCAAGAAAGTAGTAAGCACTGGTATCACATCGGAAAGAAGTTATTGATTTATTTGCATCTACGTTAATTATACTGCCGAGATACGCCAATAAACTAGCTTTTAAAAAAAAAAAAAAAAAGAGCTGCACTTATAAAACTTCAACTTACAAGAGGATAAATACTACCTAATGCCACAGCTTAATAATGAATTTCCGACCAATTGGTAGAACGATTTAAGACAAAGACTACTTGACATCTTCAACTATTGTGAAAAGTCTTTGATAATAGCAAATACATGAACTTTCAGGGCGAATGTTATATTTTAAAGTTATATAGATATGTACCAAATAAATTTCCTTAAAAAAAAAAAAAAAAAGCCTTGACAGGATCCCGTGGTCGCCAGGGAATATTCAAGGAGGTACGGCTTCTAGATGGTACAATGAGGTTTTAGGCACGGGTCTTTATTTATGATCAATCAAAAAAAAAAAAAAAAAAAAAAAAAAAAAAAAAAAAAAAAAAAAAAAAAACTGACATTGTCCTTAAAAAAAGCAATAAACTGATTATTATCTCCGATAAGGCTCTGGTGGACATTTTCTCCCCCTATTTGAGCTAAAGAGGAACTGGTTAGAAGTGAGAGGGGCAGCTGAGAGATATATTAGCACCACTGCCTTCCATGCAGTAAGATATATCTGTAAAAAGAACTGAGGCTGTTTTAATGTGTAATTGTTCACAGTCAACAATTATAGCCCAATCAACCATCTTTAAATTACGGATGTAGTGATCTACACGATATCGGAGTTGGTTTCCTTGGCGTGAAATGCATAATTATTATCAGTTGCAGCATGTACTGCTTATATATTCAGCCATGATAATAAATGCAAACTTGATAGCATGGAGAGTTCAAAACAATCAAATGTTCGTAAACCTAAGGGGCCAAACTGTTAACGTCATAGGTCCGGAGATTTGCGCACTTGTTAAACATACGGAAGACAACACATACACCCATGCCAGAGGGAGGACTGGAACCTCCGACGGGAGCGGCCGCAAAATCCGTGAAAGGACGCCCTACACCGAGTGACCACGGAGAGCTCCTCCAACTCGATGCAGAGTTAATTAGTTACTCGAATATGGCCACTTGACCGAAAATGGGTGACCATGAATAAAATGTTTAAATGCCTGTAAATCTATCGGACCAAACTGCGTGGTCATCAGTCCGTAGCTTACAACCTACTTAAACCTAGGTAACCAACCTAAGGACAACACACACACCCATGCCCCAGGAAGGACTCGAACCTCCACGGCGAGCAACCGAGCGCTTCGCAGCGAGACGCTTTAGACCGCTCGGCTACTCCACCGCGGCTGACCATGAATACACTCACCATGTAGCAGACGGCTTCATACGGAAACTATTAGCAGTACTGAGAAAATCATTTGTGGTTCACGCTACCATAACGTCGCTTGTTCTTCCTTTGAATGCGTTTCTGGAAGCGGGCGCAGACCTAATAAGGGAATGCATTCTCAGTGTTGAGTTCGGGCGAGCTGAACGACGCAGATAACACAGGAACAAAGAGCATTCTGTGTGTGTGCGAGGCAGCGATAAACGGCAGCGTTCCTCAGACTGAGAACAGCTACAAGCGGCTCCCTTCAGCCCGCGATTAGCAGCTACAGCAGTGAACACGGCGGCATTGTGAGCACTTGATGACCTGCTACTGGCAGGAAAACGCCTATATCCCAGCTAATACAACCGACAATGCAGCCAGCGGGGACTGTAATCTACGACTTGCTTCTAGGTCCGAGCGGTCTGGAGTACCACGTTGCGGATCGCGAGGCCTCTCGCGTCGTAGGGTCACATCCTCCCTCGGGCATGGATGTGTGTGATGGCCTTAGGTTATTTTAAGTAGTTTGTAAGCTACGGACTAATAACCACGCAGTTGAGTCCGATAGATTTACAAACATTAGAAATTTATGAATACTCAACTTTGTCTGGCCTCCTTATACATCTACAACGAGAAACTTAAAAGTCCATATGTCTACGAATAATTCCACTGCTGTTCGTAATAACTCAACAGTGTGAATACAGACATAAGCCTTGCGGCACTGTTCCACGTAGCTTGGCACTTTCTACATCTACATCTACATGGGGTACTCTGCAAATCACATTTAAGTGCCTAGCAGAGGGTTCATCGAACCACCGTTATACTATTTATTTCCCATTCCATTCTCGAATAGCGCGCGGGAAGAAACAACACCTGAATCTCTCCGTTCGAGCTCTGATTTCTCGTATTTTATTCTGATAATCATTTTTACCTATGTAAGTGGGAGTCAACAATGTATTTTCGCATTCGGAGGAGAATGTTGGCGATTGGAGTATCGTAAGTAGCCCACGTCGCAGCGAAAAGCGCCGTTGTTGTAATAATTCCCATCCCAGATCCTGTATCATTTCCGTTACGCTGTCTCCCCTGTATCGTGACAATACGAAACGAGCTGCCCTTCTTTGGACTCTTTCGATGTCCTCCGCCAAACCCACCTGATAAGGATCTCACACTGGGCAGCAGGACTCCAAAAACGGACGGATAAGCGTAGTGTATGCAGTTCCTTTTGTAGTTCTGTTGCATCTTTTAAGGGTTCTGCCAATAAAACGCAGTCTCTGGTTCGCATTTCCCACGACATTATCTACGTGTTCTTTCCAGTTTAAGTCTGAAGTGATAGTAATTCCTAGGTATTTTGTGGAGTTTACGGCCTTCACGTTTGATTGATTTCTTATCGTACTTATGTGGACGACTTCTCATTATTTAGAGTCAACTGTCACATTTTACACCATACTGATATCTTATTCAGATCGTTCTGCAGTTGGTTTTGATCTTCAGATGATTTTACTACACGGTGAATGACGGCGTCATCTGCATACAACGTAAGAGAACCACTTAGATTTTCTCCAAAATCATTTATGTAAATAATGAACAACAGACGACTAATAACACTACCCTGTGGAACGACCGATATCACCTCTGTTTTAGTCGATGCCTTACCATCGATTACTACGAACTGTGTCCTCTGACAGGAAGTCCCTTATCCAATCGCAAATTTGGGGCGATACACCATAACCACGCAATTTGATTAATAGCCGTTTTGTGAGGTACGGTGACAAAAGCCTTCTGGAAATCAAGAAATACGGAATCGATTTGCGAACCCTTGTCGATAGCACCCATCACTTCGTGTGAATAAAGAGATAGTTGTGTTTCGCATGAACGATATTTTCTAAATCCGTGTTGACCCTGGGTGAATAATAGATCATTCTGTTCGAGATAATTCATAATATTTGAATACACGACTTGCTTCTAGTTCCGAGTGGTCTGGAGTGCCACGTTGCGGATCGCGAGGCATCTCGCGTCGGAGGTTCGAATCCTCCCTCGGGCATAGATGTGTATGTTGTCCTTAGGTTAGTTTAACTTCGTTTAAGTAGTTTGTAAGCTAAGCAATATACACATGGTTACGTAATTTACTCAGATAGTGGTTACAATTGTAAATTGTTTGTAATACAGTACGATATTTTGCTGTCTCGACTCTTTACGTGAGGTTTACATGGCATTTACTCAAAGTGAGGCTCCATGGGGCTACCATAATAGTGAAAAAGTCATTCTTGTTGCCTTCTAATATGGTGTGCGATCATCTCGGATGGCTAGTACAGTTGCAATGGACAGTATGAGGTTATCAATAAGTTCTTGAGGGATATTTGGCCATGTCCCATGAGTGCAATACACAGCTCTGCAACAGCTGTAGGAGGTGCTGGTCTGGCTACAGTGCGTCTGCCAAGTTCATCCCAGACATGCTCATCGGGTCTACGTTTGTAAATCCGGCCACTCCATTCGTTCAGTTCCCTCAGCTTCAAAGACGCTGCCCACCAGGGCATCTCTGTGGGATTTAATGTCACAAGCCAGAGAAACGCGTGGCCGGGGACAGTAAGTGTTTGTATACGTTTATCAGAACATATTGTAAAAGCTGGAAGTAAACTAGTGAACTTTTCGATATTTTTGGTAACAACATCCGGTTTTCATATAGTAGAAGAGAAAACTAAAATTCTGGTGCGACACGTTAAACTCCTATTATGTTCACTAACCGACAAAGCTAAAATAGTCCTTCAAAAGAATGTGATTTTCTGTCGCAGCAATAAACGAATTAGGGGGTCCGCACACGTGTCGATTAGCACTCGTCGCGGCTGCTGCGACTCGTCCTCGACGCGATTTCGTCCCCACGCGACTGCCCGCGTAAGTAAATGGGAGGCCGCCAACGGGGCGATTTGCACGCGTCTCGTAACCGCGTCGAAGTCGTCGCGAGCGACGCTCGTCTCTTGCGACCTGCAGTGTACGGGGTCTTCAAGCGTGACGCGCGGATCGTAAGTCATGTAGGTAATTTACCATGTATCTTTCCTGTATTTCCAGTGCATAAAACACTTTACAGCCTATCAGATCTACATGCAAGCACTGTAATGAACTTTTAATAAATAATTATATGTCGTTTCTTGCAGCTCGCAAATATTCAAGAAAAGATATGTTTTATTTCTAAACCAGATCTGCTGATGTTTATTTACCTCTTTATTGGCGACTAGTTTCAGGGATATCCCATTTTCTCAAGCCAGGTAATTTCTATTTATTATTGCTTTGAATCAACATTGTATAATTTACAAAAATGTAATATCGTTTTAATATTTAAATGGATAACAAAATCTTGTTGATACTTTTATTTGTTTGTTACAAATAAAAGGATTAGCTTAAAGTCACCAGTATTCGTTATTCTGCACTGAGACATTGCCTCATATTTGTATTCATGTGATGAATAGGTGGAGCTACAATTTTCACTAGGCCGATGTAAGATTCCTTTGACATTCTGTACAATGATAAAAATTTTGTATCAGTCTCTTGCAGGTATCTAGACCGATGATGAAAATTCCGCTCTATGTGCGGATGCGAGCATAAGACTGTTTTTGCCTTCCTTTTCTTGAGCCAGGACCAGTGAAACATCCCAGCGTCCGCCTCATCACTAGAAGTGTCCATTATACGGGTAATTATTGGATCGAGTCACGGTCTGCACGGCCATTACGGTCGGAGGTTCGAATCCCCCCTCGGGCATGGATATTTGTGCCGTCCTAGTTCGTAAGTATTTCATAAGTAGTTTGTAAGTTTAGGGACTGAGGACCCTGTAGTTACGTCCCATAAGCTATACAAACATTTGAACATTTGAATTATTGGAGGTAATAATCAACCCAGTTTCGTAGCTCCCCGTTGCAAGTAGCTACCTGGCTGAAGGAAAATCGCGTCCGCGGCGAGTGCCAATCGACCAGTGTGCGGACGGCCGTCGCTGGCATCGCGAGGTTCGCACGAGACGCGCGCGACGGACGAGACGCGAGTTGCGCCCACGACGGGTGGGAAACAACCGTGTGCAAACGGGCTTAGAGTAGCAGCCTAACGCTCTGTCTCCCTCTGTGAAGAAGGAAGGAAAAAGACAGACGCGGCCTGACCTACAAAATAGGCGGCTTGTGCGTGGGACAGCGGCAGATGAAGCACGGCCGGCGGTCAGTGGGGCCACGCCCCCGGAGCGTGGTTTCCGCCGCCCACGCAGGGCCTGGCTTGCGCAACCGTCGCCTGGCCAGTGGGCACGACGCTGCTGCCAGCCGCGGAGGGGGAACCTTCACCTTCGTCTGGCCGGCGCGCCATCGTCCGCGGGTATCCTCAAGGCGAGAGTGGGGACGCTTGCAGCCTACTGGCATCTCAATGATACCTTATTCATTACACAATTCTCACAAATTTTTATTTAACAACTAGCTGTAACAGGCCGCGCGCTTCTGTCGTTTGTTACAGAGGAAATGGAAAAGAAAGAACAGAGAAAGGTCAAAATTCTGATGTGCAATTTCATAATGCTTTGTCATGGGAATTGGATAAACATCCCATACTCCCTAATCGCCTCTGTCTGCCCCTGTCGTCGTTCTCTTTCTCCCCCTCTAAGAAGGGATAGATTGGTAGCACACATTTTTAGACATCAAGGAATGGTGAATTTGGCGTTTGAGGGAAGTGTGTGGGGTAAAAATCGCAGAGGAAGACCAAGAGATGGATACAGTAAGCAGATTCAGGCAGATGTAGGTTGCCGTTCTTATGTGGAGGTGAAGAGGCTTGCTCAGGATAGGGTATTGTGGAGAGCTGCATCAAACCAGTCTCCGGACTGAAGACAACAACAACAACAACATCACACCCCTACTCTTCTCCCATCAACCCTACCCCTTTCCTCTCTCTTTGTCTGCACGATCCTTCCCCTCTTTCTGTGCAGTTTCCATCTCATCATCACGCTCTCCCTGTTCATCTCCTCCTACACCTACATGGGATACTCTGCAAATCACATTTAAGTGCCTGGCAGAGGGTTCATCGAACCACCGTTATACTATTTATCTCCTATTCCATTCTCGAATAGCACGCGGGAAGAAACAACATCTGAATCTCTCCGTTCGAGCTCTGATTTCTCGTATTTCATTCTGATGGTCATTTCTACCTATGTGAGTGGGAGTCGACAATATAATTTCGCATTCGGAGGAGAATGTTGGCGATTGGAGTATCGTAAGTAGCCCACGCCGCAGCGATAAGCGCCGTTGATGTAATGATTCCCATCCCAGATCCTGTATCATTTCCGTAAAACTGTGTCCCCTGTATCGTGACAATACAAAACGAGCTGCCCTTCTTTGGACCCTTTCGATGTCCTCCGTCAAATCCACCTGATAAGGATCCCACACTGGGCAGCAATACTCCAAAAATGGACGGACAAGCGTAGTGTATGCAGTCTCTTTAGTAGTTCTGTTGCATATTTTAAGGGTTCTGACAATAAAACGCAGTCTCTGGTTCGCCTTTCCCACGACATTATCTACGTGTTTTTTTTTTTTTTTTTTTTTTTTTTTTTTTTCCCAATTTAAGTCTGAAGTAATAGCAATTCCTAGGTATTTAGTGGACTTTACGGCCTTCACATTTGATTGATTTATGTTGTAAACAAAGTTTAACGGATTTCTTTTCGTACTCATGTGGACGACTTCACACTTCTCATTATTTAGAGTCAATTGCCAATTTTTCCACCATACTGATATCTTATTGAGATCGTTCTGCAGTTCATTTTGATCTTCAGATGATTTTAATAGACGGTAAATGACGGCGTCATCTGTAAACAACCTAAGAGAGCTACTTAAATTTCCCCCTAAATCGTTTATGTAAATAATGAACAGCAGAGGACAAATAACACTACCCTGTAAAACGCCGGATATGAGGTATGGTGTCAAAAGCCTCCTGGAAATCAAGAACTACGGAATCGATTTATGAACCCTTGTCGATAGTACTCATCACTTCGTGTGCGTAAAGAGCTAGTTGTGATTCGCATGAATGATGTTTTCTAAATCCGTGTTGACCTTGGGCCAACAGATCATTCTGTTCGAAATAATTCATAATATTTGAATACAAGATATGTTCCAAAACCCTGCTGCAAATTGACGTCACTGAAATAGACCTGTAGTTTCATGGGTTAGTCCTACTGCCTTTCTTGAATATAGGTATGACCTGTCCAACTTTCCAACCTTTTCGTACAGATCCTTATTAGAGAGAGCGATTGTATATGGCTGTTAAGTAAGGAGCTATCGTTTCAGCATAATCAGATAGAAATCTAATCCCTCTGTTCTTATTACAGAATTTTCACCTATTTTTATTTAACAATTAGCTGTAACCGGCCACGCGCTTCTATCGCTTGTAACAGGGTAAATGGAAAAGCAAGAGAAGAGAAAGGTCAAAATTCTGATGTGCAATTTCATAATGCTTAGTCACGGGAATTTGATAGACATCCCATACTCCCTGATCGCCTCTGTCTGTCCCTGCCGTCGTCCTCCTTCTGCCCCTCTCCCTATCACCCCTACTCTTCTCCCATCACCCCAACCCCTTTCTCTCTCTTTGACCACACGATCCTTCCCCTGTTTCTGTGCATTTCTCACTTTGCATCTCATCATCAAGCTTTCCCTCTTCATCTTCTCCCTCTCTATGTCAATGCCCCCCCCCCCCCACCTCCGCTATCTCTTCTGACAACTATATCTAACCTAGAGCCTTGTTAAGTGTTTTAAAAATCTTATTTCCTGACTGAATGCTTTTAAATTTTGACGCAACTTTGCATTGTTAGAAGTGCGAGTTTCTATACATAATTTCAATGTAAATTTTATACTAGGGAAACGTTTGTACAAAAAAAAAAAAAAAAAAAATCGCAAAAAGTCCTATATGACATTGAGTGGGTTTATGAGCTATACATTTAATAATATATAAGTTACATGAAAACGGTAATGAGCTTATGGAGACTAATGGTTTACTCACAAACGAACAAAAATGTTCAAATGTTTGTTAAGCTTATGAAAACTGTATATTTTTAACAGTGCATACGTGACCTGTCTGGTATCACTGCAAGATATGATCCATTGATAAACAAAATATCTGCTACTATAACAGAACTACTGCAACACTTTACTGAAGAGGAAAAAATGTGAACCTTCATAAGTAGAAATTATATTTAATGTGATTGTAACAGACGACAATCGACCATTCCATTCCCTGTTCATACGATACAATAACAGCGACAAATGTTACCACCTTTTAATCACCTTGAAAATCAGATTAAATGAAATGAAGTAGGGAAAACATTAGAAAGTTAATACCCAATAACGTAAATAAGTTATATAAAAAATAAATTGTAATTGCAACTCGCAATAAACGATGCACGAGCTGCTGTGTACGTAGTATCAACAGGCGTCGCTAGATCGCAGCACTACAATTTTAAATCGCGATTGCTATCGTTTACTTATAGCCTACATTAGTTACTGTTTTTACTTATGACCTGCACCCCAGAAGCTACTTTAGTCGGAATTTCACACTTATTAATCCCCTATCTTCGTTATAAATCGGATACTGCACGGCACAGAAATGATTTATGAATACCATCGTTGTAAATCGTAGAGATAGTACCTCCTGACATTGCTAGATAGCGTCGTGATCGAATGTCCGAACATTTTCCGAGACTTCCCGAACTATGACGTAAATTGTTCGAACAGTTGGAGTCATGTTGAAACCCACCTCTAGTAGTCAGTCACAGCTACAGTGGCAGGTAGGCATCCGGCCTGTGCGCAGAGGCGGCGCTGCGGAACGGCGCTCCCCCCCCCCCCCCCCCCTGCACAGCACAGACACCTGCTCTCTGCTCTCGCAGCTGCCGCCTCCTGGCCCACATTCCACCGCCAACTCTACCACTGCCAGCCAAACAAACAAAAACCCAGCGCGCGCAGACACTCGCCGCCAACGGGCGATTCTAGACAGTCAGCAACTTCATCCAGGGAGTAGCACAGTAGCTGTGAATACAGGGTTAAGAATAAAAACCACTACCAGTCGTATTATACGAGGCGTGTCCTGAAAGTTAAGTCCTGTTTGGTAATAAAATGAAATTGTACACAGATACAGAAGAAATTATTATTGAAAAAAATTCTACAACTCTTAAACTACTTTTCCACATAACAGCCGAAATTTTGCAGGCATTTGTCATAGCGTGGCGCCAGGTTTGTATACCTTCTTCATAGAAATCTGCCGCCTGTGTCTTCAACCACTTGGAAACAGTGAAATTTGGGGGAAGTCCACAGCGAGAGCACTAATTATAAACCGACGGTTTTCCTGGATCTTGTCATCAACCGCGTGAACCAGTTCTACATCTACATAGATACTTTGCAAATCACATTCAAGTGCCTGGCAGAGGGTTCATTAACCACTTTCATAACTTTTCTCTACCATTCCATTCTCTAATAGCGCACGGGAAGAAAGAACACCTAAATCGTTCCGTTTTCGATCTGATTTCTCTTATTTTATTAGGATGGTCATGTCTCCCTAAGTAGGTGGGTGCTAGCAAAATATTTTCACATTCAGAACTAAAAGTCGGTGATTGAAACATCGCAAACAGATCACGTCGCAATGAATAACGTCTTTCTTTTAATGATTTCCACCCCAATTCGTGCATTTCCATGGCGCTTCCCCCCCCCCCCCCCGTAACGTGATAAAACAAAACGAGCTGCCCTTCTCTGAACCTTCTCAATATATTCCGTCAGTCCCACCTGGTGAGGGTCCCACAAGGGGCAACAGTACTCCAGGAGAGGACGCACAAGTGTGATGTAGGCAGTCTCTTTGGTGGAGCTGGTGCATCTTCGAAGCGCTCTGCCGATGAAACGTAACCTTTGGTTCGCCTTCCCCACAATATTTTCTATGTGTTCTCTCCAGTCAAAGTTGTTCGTAATTGTAATTCCTAGGTATTTGGTAGAATCTACGATCTTAAGGTTTGACTGATTTATCGCGTAATTAAAGTTCAGCGGATTTCTTTTAGTTGTCATGTGTATTACTTCACATGTTTCTTTATTTAGTGTCAATTGCCAATTTTCGCACCATGCAGAAATTTTGTCTAAATCGCTTTGCAGTTCCTTTTGATCCTCAATTGACTTCACTAACCGATAAACGGCAGCATCATCCGCGAACAGTCTAAGGGAGCTATTCAGATTGTCTCCTAAATCGTTTATAAACAGGAGGAAGAGTAGGGGACCTATAACGCTTTTCTGTGGAACGCCAGATATCACTTCTGTTTTACTCGATGACTTACCGTCAATTACAACGAACTGTGTTCATTCTTATAAGAAACCGTGAATCCAATCACACAATTGGGGAGATATTCTTCTGTATCCAAAGGTGGACGCCCACTTCGTTCTTCATCGTGCACATCACTACGCCCGCCATTGAACTATCGGACCCATCTTCTCACCATCGAATCACTCATCGCATTTGGTCCGTAAACATCGCAAATTTGCCGATAAATTTCACTTGGTTTCACTTTCCTCGCATTCAGAAACCGAATCACCGACCTGATTTCAGAGGCGGCGGGAATTTCAATCAACGCCGACATTTCAAACAAGCACAACAAAGCGTACGTAACTGACAGCGATCTCCAAATGGCGCACGTTCTTATCCTTAATACACATCGTCTACAGCGCATGTGTGGAACTGCAATCGCAGCGCTGCAGCGGAGATACATTGAAACGGAACTTACTTTCTCGACGCGCCTCATATATTTATGACACGACCGATTTCGGTCATGTGCCCATAGCGCGACCAACTCTCCCGTATTTTAAGGATTCTCCCGTATTTTAGCACCTTATTGTCTGCCTGTTTCTCCCGTATATTTCTTCAGTGATCGCTGTTCTACACAAAACCCATGTACTACCGGTACGGTAGCTGAAATTGTCTCATGAAGATATCTCGAAAAACTTCTCTTATGAAATGGATACTATCCTCGATTACTATTCGTGCTTCTACAGCCTTTGGAAGGCAAATATTTGTTTCTTGGTCAATACTGCCAACAGAAGAACGCGCTCGCATCGTACCGATCAGTAGTTACGTTTATATACCATAACAACACACCGGAGTAAAGACTCGCGAATGCGGATTATAACACGTTGATGTTTAATCAGAAGCGTTTCATTAGTTTCTCTCACAACACAACATTTCGAAACGGTTCGAAAAAGCCAGTACTGAAAGATCCATATAAAAATTGTACGTATCTGAAAACATAACAAAACATACTAAGGAAACATCAGTATAACACATATTTCGGTGATATTTAGTCAAGAAGCTGTAAGAGTAACGTATATAAGTAAGATCGAAAAACTGTACCTTTCATATTTACAGACAGTCATAAAGAAAAATGTGGTCCTTTCATATATTGATCATGCATAAAAGCCATTATTTTATTTCAGACTGAAAACAATCTGTTTTTGTTCCACCAATTTTTGTTTATTTACGAACTAGTTTTCGTCTTATTATGCCATCTTCAGGTAAATATTTGACAGGATCTGTCACGAAACGCTAGTGTTTGTGTTTCAAACATGTTGAAGTACAACACACAAAACTCTTGTTCTTTCTTAATGACATTAGCTGAAATTGTCAAATTCATTTCTCGCGATGTAGTTTTGTGCTATGTGATAAATGCCTTCTAATTTAGAATTGTACACAGCGAAACACGTTACATAATATTTTTCCATTCTAAGCTACGGTACCAATTACATCTCTCAAACCATTTTTTAAAATGTTCGTTGATTAAACTTCAGCTGTTTAAGTCTTCTGTAGATTTTTTTTTTTTTTTTTTTTTTTTTTTTTTTTTTTTTTTTTTTTCCTATTTGTATTTGTATTGAGATCATAGCTACGAAAGGCTACCTAGTTAAGGAATAAATATACTGTGGAGTAGCAGCTAGTTTATCTAGTTGTCTGAATAGGATTTGGCATACTGTTCTACAATTTACTCCAAAACTGAGTTTCACTAATACCATTGCCCTCTTAAAAACTTACTCTCAGATTGACGAGATACCGTACTCCAAAAAGTATGAGTAAAAGTAAGCAAACTATATCTGATTTTTCATGTTTACACTTTTATTGTCATCAATTCCAGGAAAAAAAGTCGCGCAGTTGAAATTTATTGTGCTTAAATCTCCCTTATAATCATTGTCAGATTTAGGTCATCTCCCTTAAACGCGTGATGAAAAGTTGGTCGCTCTATGTGCCCATCTTCAGGTGCTTAAAACATTCAGTATTTTACATGTGTAGCATGTCAGTGGAGTTCACTGTTTCAAAACAAATTATTCGGTATTAATAATAGCGAAACTAATTGCAGGTCGCGAGATGACATGAAGAAAAACACTGTTTACTTACATTTAATATTGTATCCAAAACGAGATTGTGCATGTAACACACTTTTATCACCATTCAGCTTGCCATTTTTTTAGTACAATTTATCAACATCACTGCACAGAAATGTTAACAGAGTGTATGGTGGAGTTCACATTTCTGTGCAGTAATGTTGATAAATTGACTAAAAAATGACAAGCAATATAGTAACAAAAGTTCATGTCATCTCGCCATCTGCAATTGTTTTCGCTATTATTAATACCAAATAATTTGTTTTCAAACAGTGAAATTCACTAACAAGCTACACATGTAAAATTCTGAATGTTTTAAGCACCTGAAGATGGGCACAAGCGCGAAACCGGTCACGTCATAAATAAGTAATGTGACTTGTAGCGGGTTTTATTCTCAACCCTGCATTAAGAACAGTCACGGAGTTCAAACACATCTATCATGGATAAAACACACCTAACTGTGAATACTATATAACTATCATTTAGTATAGTGGTTCTCAATCTGTGCACTACGGATTACAAGTGACCTGTTATACATTAAATATGGTCCGTGAACTATATCAAATTTCAAACTTTTATTCATTCTAAATTATCAATTCCTTCTTATGTGGCCATTTAATTATACTATGTGTTCACAGTAGCTTGACAACATGACTGGTGATGACAGATCAGTACCATTGAGAAATACACAATTTGTCTCCTACTGTTGTGAACGCGTATTGAATTCTAAAAATGACAGAAACTGGAAGAACGCATTTAAATTTATTCTCTTGGGCAGTTTTGTTGTAAAAAGGAAAAAAAAAAAAACTCATACAATAACAGTGCACAAATCACCTTCCTCTACTTTACGTTTATCTCCACGACTTATTTAGATGAACAAGGGTTTCCTATTTGAAAACAAATCCAAGAATCAATTGAAAGTAAGTTTTTCTATGCCTGTACCTTTGAGTTCAACGAATATGTTAGAAGTTAATTTTAAGACTGACAAAACATTTTCGTCCCTGTTGACAACAAAGAAATTAAATACAGGATGATTCTTACAATCAAGAAAACAGAAACCAAGCACACTTGGTTATGCTATTTATTATACAATAGCGCCATCACCGGTTTCAAATCTTACAGTTCATCATCAGACTGCTGATCATGTCTACACACTTGTGGTTTCTGTCTACTTTTCGGTTATGATAATAATTTTGCCTTGTGGCGAAAAGTTCTGAGCATAAGCAAAAAGTAGATTGTAGGAAACGTATGCAGGTGTGGTCTTCTGACGATGAACTGTAAGGTTTAAAACCGGTAACGGCTCTATTTCGTTAGTAAATAACATAATTAAATGTGATTGGTTGCTGTTTTCTTGATTGTAAGAATCATTCTGTATTGTATACACAATCACGGGCTCAAACTATCCGCTTTCGACAAAATAGCAGGAAGAAATCTTAAGTCGTCGCTGGTAAAATAATAATAATAACAATAAAATTAAAATGCAAAACACACGAATCATGTACGGAGGAATGGAAAATCTGGCACACCACGGGCTCGGGAAAGACCAGTTTCGATTTAGGAGACTGAGGCAATACTCGTGTACACTTCCAAGATAGGTTAAGGAAAAGCAAACCTATGTTTATAGCTTTTGTAGATTTGGAGAAACTTTCTGACAATGTTGAATGCACACTTTCAAATTAGGCCTACAAGCGGACTAAAATATGGTTATATGAACTTGTACAAAAACCAGACAACAGTAATGAGTCTTAGGGGAAGAGAACATTGGTTGGGAAGGGAGCAAGGTTTGCTGCCTTTCACCAATGTTATTCAATCTGTATATTGAGCAAGCTGTGAAGGAAAGCAAGGAGAAATTTGGAAAATGAATTTTAAGTTCAGGGAGACGAAACAAAAATTTTGTAATTTCCCACACAACACTGTAATTGTCAGGGACACCAAAGGTGCTGAATAGCATGGACAGTGTGTTGAAAGCAGAGTATGAGGTCACCATTAGAAGCAGCAAAAGAAGGGCAATGTAAGGAAAATAAAGCAATGCTGATGGAATTAGACCAGGCAATAAAAGTAGTAGATGTGCTCTGTTATCCGGGTTGCAAAATTACTTATGATGGCTGCGGTAGAGACGATATAAAATGCAGAAAAGGTATGGGAAGAAAAGCCTTTCTAAAGAAAAGAAATTTGTTGACATCAAGGAAATCTTTAAGCATTTCTCTAGAGTGTAGCATTGTATGGAATTGGTAACTGGCGATAAAAAAATGGTAAAGCAGTCCACAATCCGAAGATTGGTTTGAACAGCACAGTGGTTTACTAGGCATGGTTCTGTTTGGAGGTGGTACGCCGTTGCCTTCCTCCGACCTTCGAACTGACTTATCCAGCCCGTTATAGGGGGACCTACAGTTTACCGTGAATTCCGAAGATCAGCAAGACTGCCAGAGGTGAAAGAAGTGGAAAGTGATAGATAAAAATCCTAGGACCTGGCGGGGATTTGTAGACTGGCACTATGCCACTGTACTACCGAACCGCACTATAAGGATCTGTAATAGACATATACAATTTTTCATGATTTCATGCCACAAGAGAATGCTGAAGATTACGTGGGTAGATCGCATAATTTATGAGGAGGTACTGAACAGAACTGGGAGAAAGAAATTTCTAAAATACCTTGACTAAAAGGATAGTTTGTAGGACACATTCTGAGACATCAAGATTGGATCAAACTGCTTAGGTCATCAGTCCCTAGACTTACAAACTACTTAATCTAATTTACAATAAGGACACCACACACACACACGTCCGAGGCAGGACTCGAACGTCCGCCTAGTCCGCAGATTGACACCTAGACATCAAGGAATAGTCATCTTGGGACAGCGAACAACTGTGAGGGGGGACGGTTAAAAAGCTCAGAGGTAGACCAAGGATAAAGGTTTGGAAACGTGGTGGTACAGAAAAATACTTAGATCGCGTAAATAATAAGGATATAATGAACAGAATTTTGGGGGAGGGGAATCGTGGCATATTTTGAGTGAAAGGACGGATCGACTGATATGACAAATTGTGAGGAATCAAGGAATCGTCAGTTTAGGATTGGAGGGAAATGAGTCTGGTTATTACGCCGCGTTGCTAGAGTGTCAGTACTGACAACTGCCCGCAAACGTCGCTGTTTTCGATCATTAAATACAGGCCGTCGGGCATTGCTTTGTGGGTGTGGCGAAATGCTATGCCTGAAATTCGCATCCTACACATGCTTGTAGCAATGAGAATCTCGCAATATTGAATTCCATAACAATTTCCGAAATAGATGTCGTGTGATTGTGTACAGCTCTAACGACCACTCTGCCTCCATTCGCCAACTACTGAGTTGGCAAGAGCGACCTGTGTAGGCAATAGACAACAGTTGTGGGAACCTGGCACATTGTTGCCACTTGAATGATGTTCGCAATAGACACTCGTTCTGCTGTTTGTTATGCTACTTGGCCGGAATGACAGCTACAACAGCTTGCGTGTGTAGTCTAAACATCGAAGATAGCTAAATCTGGTAGGCTACGAACAGGACATCTTGCCAAACGCAAAAGATGTACAAAGTCCCACACAGAAAGGGAGACTCCTGTTATAGCGGAGTCGCACGTATGGATTCCCCTGCAACCGTGCCTTCTGTATGAATCACCACGCCACGCCCAACTCGTGACTAGTCCCGACGTACACAGTCGTCCTGCACCCTACAACGAGCGTTCGCACACAAACCATCGTACATTACACTTATTTTATTCTTTCATTTTTGACACATAGCCAATGATCCAATAATTCCTTGTGGCAAGAACGTACTTCGCCTTTCTCCGGCGGTTATGGTATCACCACGATTGGAAGATTGAGGGAAAGCGATCTTACCAAAGGGATACGAATGCGGGTCACGAAATCAGATGAAAATTCACACAAAAGTCCATTAACGGAAATGAAAGTTACAGGTTTCAGTTTCCAGAGAAAACCGCCACAAAAATACCCGCACACACACTCAAGATTATCATCAATTGGAAGCTCTATCTTTTGAACGGGCTGTGAAGACGCCACATATATGCTAATTTCGAGGAAAATTTATTCCGTGTATACCGCACTACTTCTCAAAACAACCAGCACCTCAAAAGCATAAATAATTACATTCTTCTGATTTAGAATACAACACTGGAATTGTATTTTATTAACAGTTGACGTTTTTGCACTGAAAATACATGTTGTCATACGCCTGGCTTGCATTATACTAACACTAATCTGATGTTAGATTTAGAGACTATGAGTGGTAAGCTCTCAATGAAAAATTGTTTAAAATTGAGAAGAGAAAATAAGACGTACAGGGCAATAATAGTTATTTTACGAAGAACGTGTACCTTCCGAAAAAAGAAAAATCAAGAGAAAAGAAATTCGATCTTTGGACTTGTACCCGGCTCCAAATGTTTGGCCGTTGACGCCTGTGCTGTTCGCCCACTGAAATACTGGGATTTATGAGGCAGACACCCTATACCGTGTAACAAACAAGTACAAAGCGCAAATATTTGTCGATTCCTCCTACCATTCAATATTTTTACAGGATTAGATATAAATCCAGATTTTCTTACAGTCTATCATACGTCTAATCAACGGCACGAGATCAGTTGCACTTTGGCCGGAGGCCTCTGATACAGTACGTAGGTAACCCTGCATTGTAAGAATCACAGTTTATTTTGTAAGTAAATTCGTGGGTAAGCGGTTTGTTTTTTCCTATGTGGTAAAAATCACAATTGCTATCTGATTTATGCATGTAATGTGCAGACATGTAATTAAAACACCACCCTTTCCTATGATATTGACTGGCAACAAACAGCATCCTCACCTTGTTATTGGTTGCAGGTGAGACTGTTAGGGGTAGAGCATCACTCGAACGTCCTAATTACCCTCAGTCTCTTATTGGTAAAAAATGAATTCCTACATTTGTGGAAGTGTAAAATCCAGTTACTGAATGTATCTCTGCACTGATCAGAATACAAATACAATCAGTAGCTATGTTTACCACACAATCATTCGTTTATTATAATCCACTTACTAAAGCATCAAAGTGTATACTGTAAGCATCATGTAATATACGACATGTAAGAGAGAGATTCTGTGTACTTACGTGTGGAGCTTTACCTAATTTGTCGAGAATCATATTGGCTACTTGCAATCAACTCCAGAAATTTTGTTTCTCGTAGAACATCGCTCTTCACCGTGTTAATCCTACTCTTCCATTCCCCTTATAGAACCTGGTTTTATTTACAATAACTGAAGAAACCGCTTCCCCACAAATAGTTGCAGTTTCTCTGAGAGTTCAGTGTGCTTTGAAAGTGCGATAGATCAACCAACTCGACGTCAGCAATTGCCGGGACAGACGCCGTGAAAACCACGCCCAAAGCTGGCCAGAGTCCAAGAAGTGTGCCTTCTCCAGTCCGTAAACTCTCGCAGCCAACACCGTTCTGGGAGTCATCGCCAAAAGCAATGGTACCATAATATCGCCTACGTTCACAAGCACACCCCGTCGTTAATCGTAACCATGAGAAACCGTTAACGACGCAGCGCTTCCGACAGAAGCCGCTTGCACGGTTCATCGTTTCAGTTTGGATTGATTGGGTAGGGATCCACAAAACGACACTCCATATGACAAGAAGACGGTTTAAAAAAAACGATATTGTACAGTAGATATAGGCTGAATTGTTTCAACACGATGAACGCGTCAAGATCGAGGTGTTTGTAGGCAAAGCACGTTCTTTCAACGATTACGACTGGAGCATAGAGGCGAGGACAAGGAATATGTTTTTTCAGTCTCTACATTTGTCAGTGTGTCGCTTCGACTGGAGCATAGAGGCGAGGACAAGGAATATGTTTTTTCAGTCTCTACATTTGTCAGTGTGTCGCTTGTTGCCGCTCTCAAATATTAAAAAGACAGAAAATTCCGCAGCGCTGTTCCGAAGCTTCTGAGCCCTTCTTCGGTCAATACTGAATGAAGTCAGATATCTCGCGGCAAAATATTAAGATAGCAATCCTTATCTCGATCGTAACAGATTATTCAACAGCGATAGCTTGCGCAGCGAAACGAACTTCATAACCTCGGTGACCGACTACAAGCTAACAACGTGACACATACACAGACACTCTCTTCTCACCTGAAATAACAGCACTGCCCAGATCAGGAACAAAGACGAAATCCAGCAACGTTTTCCAGTCGTAGGTCACTTCCAGGTGCAGGCGGCTGCGCTACTTCATACTAGTCGAATCACAGAGAAGAAGAGTTAATTGCCTCCAAAACGCACAGCACACGAACAGACCGGCGCACAATCGTTTCACTCGCTCGGCGGCTACTCGCTGACTGCCGAGGGCGCAGCCACGCTCTTCCCGCCCCCCTCTCCCGCCCGGCCGGTGGAAGGAGGCGCGTGTGACACGGATGACGTGTCTCGGCGTGGAGGGGGAAAGACGCGCAGGAGTGGTGGGGGAGGGGGGGTCGCGCTGGATTGCACGCACCGTACGCACCGCGTCGGGACGCCGGAAACGCGCGCCACTGTGCAGAGTAACAACGCGAAGGCGAGAGGGAGGTGTTGCAACAGCGCCCGCCGGCGCGGGATCGGCGGCGCGACAAAGGACTCAATAAAAAGGCCGTGCCCTTCCCTCCCGGTGTAACGACTGTGCCGATTCAAAACTACGTCTCTGCATTCTGCAAGGCACTCTGGCTTACCCATAACATAAATTTATCCATGTTATTTGGATTTTTCTGAGGTCTGCGACTGTATTATAAGCTTTTTTGGAATGATTAATGCTGCAGCAGTCACTATTTATAAATATATTTATTGGCATGAGACGTTTCGGCAGCTCGGTGCCATCATCAGATGCATTTTTTACAGTTACTGGTTACATTCTTGACATATTATGTTTTGTGTTGTGGATGCCAGTGAGGTTATGTTTTGTACAGTTTTAACCTGTTCAGGAAGATATAGCTATTTTTAGTATTATGTTTCATCATTATAGTTTTTGGATTATTGTAGTGTTGTATTTACTTACAGTTTTGATAATCTTCTTGTCTGGCACACACAACACAAGAACATAGTTACATATACACTTACAGCACATGTGGACATTTTGTATTTGAAGGTTACTGTACAAATATCCTTAAAAGCTAAGATAAACTACTTACATCAGTATTTATAGTGAATATCCCATAAAAAAGTGCATATATAGCTGCATGAGTTGAAACAGAAGTTGTAGCAATCTTTAAGAATACAGTTATAAAATTCCCCACAAAACATGTCCTTGAAGTTATACTTACAAATAAAATTACTTTTACTGAATCCATCATGAAACGGTTCCTCTGTTTGGTCCAATGAGCAGCTCTGAGAGAAAAAAAGCACGTCAAAGTATTGCTGCCAGAAACAGCGAAGAAAAATGGGCAAATTTTCAAAATTTCAGAAAATGTTTCGATATTTTGACACTCTTTTAAACAAACAACACCACTGTTGGTCTAGCTGAGAGTTTTCGTTCAGCACTGAACATTTGGCACAATTCCAGATGTTGCAGAATTCATCACACAGTTATGAATCGTCTATGTTCACACCTTTGTATTGTAAATTTTGCAGACATGGAATGCAATAATAAATAGCCAAGTGTGTGCAGCTTATACTTTGGTGCAATTACGCTACAGTGAAACTCGTCAGGTGATGAAATTACAACTTTATTACCAAAAAGCAGGACTTTTCGGAAAACAAAAATTCCGGCCTGGCATTCAAAAAAGCATAAAAATACCGGACGTCAGGAACAAGTCGGACGGTTGGCAACCGTAACTAGGTATGAAACTCGACATCGGTCGATATTTCGGCAGCAGCACACCCTGCCATTCTCAAGGCTATACTGCCGCGAGGGAGCCATTTGCAACGAAGATTAAAACTCGGTTCTCGATGACAAGACAAGACAACACACACCGACTCTGTTGCCAACAGTGAAATGGGATCTCCCGCTAAATCGCTTATTAAAAACCACTATAAACCACTAGAATTTATTTGTGTGTTTAACAAAACCACTATATTGTAAATATTTGAAGTACTGAGTATGTTGAGTTACCAAAAATATGAGACAATTCAATTTATCCCTTCTGTTTAAAGCTAGAACAGATTTTTTATATTTTACCACAATGAGAACTTGCAGGTCGAAATTTTATTTCCTTTTTATACTCCCTAACAATTTCTGTTACATTGTTTCTATAAAACATGCGTTTAAAAATGTATAATATTGCCAGTGTAAACATATTTTATTAAAGTGTTATCATGAAACCTAATCGTTGGTATTCGGGATCACGGAGCTTTTACATTAATTATAATAACGAAAGATATATTATTATCGTTGGAGGTTGGCAGGTGCCCCGTATTTTCATGGGAAAAAGTGGTAGACTTATCTAAAATTGCCCAGTAAAAGTGTCCACATAACATGCAGTATGCATGCAGATGCATTTTTGTTAGTACTATTTCTTGAATAATTTTTTCAGTGTTTTGTTGTCCTCTTTTATATCTTATAAGTTATAATGTATGTTTCTGACACGATTAAATAAAAAGCGCGCATAACAATATGGTCGCACAAAAATGGGGAACAAAGGCAGAATAACCTATATTATAAATGTTTAGGTGATATACATTCAGGAGCTACGAGAAATTAGATAATTAAATTAATTAAATAGTGCTGTTACTGAAATGCTGCCTTCATCAAGTGTTTTTAAAAATAGTTTTTCCATAAAAACCACCGAAATATTTTTAAAAATCAACCATAATTCCCACTAGCCACTACGTGCAAAATTTTCCCACTAGGAAGGTACTCCAAACTACCAGATTTAGTGGGAAAACCACTAACTTGGCAACTCAGATTGTCATCGAGCAAGCAAGAACACAGCGCCATTCCACGACCAAAGATGAAAACCAACAGCAATATCGATCATAAAGCAGTTTCCAGCGGGTGATGTGGCATTAATTTTGTCCCTCTGTTTTTGGACATGCGAAAGAGCAGGATTCCATGCAGAATTAAAGCAAAAAACCACCATCCCTATTCTTAAGGTTAACCGCTAGTTTTATTTCAATCGCTTCCTTGACAACATAATCCCAATTTCCGTATTGTTGTACTCGGTAACAGCAAACTTATCTGGTTGTTGCAAACGTGTTTGACGTTTATGCTCAATACATCGGTCCTCGATGGCATGTAATATATTGATCAAACAATTAGGACTGTCGAGAACCCTCTGTGTACTGAGCATAAACGTCACACAGGTTTGCAACAACCTAATTAATCAGAGGTACAAAATTAATGCCATATCACCCGCTGATTCTGACGTTTATGATCGATATTGCTGTTAGTTTTCATCTTTAGTCGTGTGATGGCGCTGTGGGCTTGCTTGCTCGGTGTGTGTTGTCTTCTGTCGTCATTGAGAACCGAGGTCTTAAACGTCGTTGCACATTGTTTTCTCGCTGCGGTATTGCCTTGAGAATGACTGGGTGTGCTCCTGCCGAAATAGTGGCCGATATCGAATTTCATACCTGACTGCATACCCGTACGTTTTTTTTTTAATCTAGCAGCTGTTACGTAGAGATTTAAGCTACCGATTTCGATGCTCCAATAGCACCATCTTAGGGTCCCACACATGAACTGATAGTTACAGATGAACAATCGTGATTAAATAGGGGCCACTGCGATAACCGGCTACCCTCGAAAACTTCAATTGGCAAGTGGTGCCTACATGCATCCAACGACAAGTAACTGTCAAAACAGTGAAGCTGCCAAACTCAGAGATGATGATGAATGAAAAATGCTTCTATCACAGCACCACAAAACGCTCTTATGTCCTGGGCGAAGATGCAAAAGAGGTGAACTAGCATCTCGACTCATCTACCAGCTTCAAAAACATTTGCATATTAAATAATATTTATTATTATTATTTTAAATAAGCTGTCCAACATAACATTTTTTATGTGCAAGTTCGTTCTGTTATCCTTCAAAACACCCGACAACCCAATATGTCATTGGATTCGCTGAGAAATCTTGAAGAGTTACAATGTGACAGTACATATCACTGAAGTGGCCCCCGTACCCCTCTAGAGATTACTGCATTGGAGAGATAGAATAGGGTTAACTTGTAAGATAGCGCGAACATTGAAACATACTTTTATTAAAATGGTTTTGAAGCTGTCAGATAAATCGAGAAACGTTCTGTTTCACTGTGGGTATGACGTATTCGCGTGCTGCGATGGGAGCATATTTCATTTTCGTTCCCAACTTTAATTCTCCCATAGCTGATTAACTGACGTAATCGACAGCTACTGTTAACCCTTAACTGCCCTGGCGGGGTCATATTTGACCCGAAGAGTTTTTATTTTAATATTTATTCGCTAGGTGACATGGTGGGGAGCTTTTACGAAAGCTGCCAAGTCTAAAGAAGGTAACCAACGTATTTTTTTTTTTTTTTTTTTTTTTCATATTTGAAGCTTTAGAAAAAAATATAATTCAATATTCAGCGTAGGAATTTAGACACATATGGTTTGCAGATAATATTTGTTTTCATATGGCAAGAACCATGCCTTCAGAAGTTCAAAAGAGGGAAAAATAACGTCTTTCTAATGGAAACTAATTTTTATGTGAATTAAAAAAAAAAAGTCAGATAAATGCAAATCTTTTAAAATAATTTATTTGTGCTTCCTTCTATGTTTAAGTGAATTTGTTTACCTTACAATTTGATATTAACTACACAATAAAGGTAAATGTAATTTTAAATGACTTTTAAAGTCATTTAAAATTACATTTACCTTAATAATTTGGGGTAAAAAATGACCCTGCCAGGGCATGAGAGTTACTATATTCACCAGGGCAGTTAAGGGTTAATTGGAAAGTCCCAAAAATTTCTTCACGAAAAATTACGACTAGTATTCCGTATTAACTTAAAATATTACTGCACTTAACGCGTTACCAACGAAACCACAATCGACTGAAAAAATACAATCACATTGTCCACCACTGTCTGGAAGTCCAACGAGTCATAGCAAGTGCACAACTGAACTGGACATTAAAGCGTGATATCACGACAACGGATAATGATTGTTTGCTAAAAAAAATCCACCGGATGCGAAAATATTTTTTTTTTTTTTTTTATAACCAATCTATATAGGAAAACATGATCATCGCAATAAAATAAGAAAAATGTTCAAATGTTTGTATAGCTTATGGGACTTAACTACGGGACATCAGTCCCTAAACTTACAAACTACTTATCAACTAGCTTATCCTAAGGACGGCATAAATATCCATGCCCGAGGGGGGATTCGAACCCCAAACCGTAGTGGCCGTGCAGACCGTGACAGGAGCGCCTCAGTCCCCTCGGCCACCGCGGCCGGCATAAAATAAGAGAAATCATATCGAAAAAGGAAGGATTTAGGTGTTTGTTTCCCACTTGCTATTGGAGATCGGTGCGGTAGAGAAATGTTATGAAAACTGTTCAATAAATCCTCTGCCAGTCATTTAAATGTGATTTGCAGAGTAAACACGGGGATATAGACGAGCCGCTACTGGCATTGCACTCGAACAATGCCCGCTGCTCACCAATCAAAGTATAAAAACACTCGGAGGAAATAAATGTTAGCAGCAAAAATACAGCCTCTGAAAATAGAGGTTCGGTGAATAGTCATATAACACTAACGTAGATGAACTATGAGCTACGGTTACCTGACTGTCCTTCGAAATAGCCATCTCCAATAAATATGAACCGCTGAGCTCCGCGATACATGTCCCGGAAATTTAGCACAAAGTCTTCCTTTGGAATGGCGATCAAAAACCTTGCGACGTTTCCTAGGATATCAGGAATATCGTCAAATGTCTTTCCTTAACAAAGCGAAATTGAGTCGAGTGAATACGGCGAGTATGGTGGGTGTGAAGTTGCACACTTTTTTTTCTTTTTTATTTTATTTATTTTTATTTATTTATTTGCCATGAACTGTTTGATGATATTGGTTGTGTGTGTGTGTGTGTGTGTGTGTGCGTGCGTGTGTGTGTGAGCTAGGGTTGCCAACTTCTCCGTATTATACGGGAACTCCCGTATTTTTCTTAATTTTTAAGCTAACTCCCGTCTCCCGTTTTTATTTTACACGGGAGGTCGTATCTCCCGTATTTGAGGAAAATGACACCGATTAAGATTTAAACCTGCCGCATATTTTTCAAATCTCTTTGCTGGACCGTCGTTACAACACTGATTAATCGATACGGCAGTGTTATCGATGCAGTTACTACAGCGTTTGTAGGAAACACAAAACAAAACACAAACACGGTAAACATTTCTGAGAATGCTACAATTCAGTCCTTGCTCCCATTGTCTCTAAAGAATTCGGTTGATTTTAATGAGCCGGCCGCGGTGGCCGAGGGGACTGAGGCGCTCCAGTCACGGCCTGCACGGCCACTACGGTCGGGGGTTCGAATCCCCCCTCGGGCATGGATATTCGTGCCGTCCTAGTTCGTAAGTAGTTCATAAGTAGTTTGTAAGTTTAGGGACTGATGACCCCGTAGTTAAGTCCCATAGACTTTACAAACATTTGAACATTTGATTTTAATGATTTTCACAACATGATTACTCACATTTAGGTAGACATAAATGAGGATAACATGTATGATGAATTTTGTTCTTTGAAAAATATAATAAATACAAAAATTGCCACCAATGGTACCCCAGTTGAAAAGTGGGTATTCGTGATGATTGAGGCAGAGGCCAAGGGAATTAAAGCCAAGGAGGTAAATAAGATTCTTGGCTTTGTTCTCAGTATTCCGCCATCTAATGCTCACACTGGAAGAATTTTTTCTTTAATGAATAGCAAACGGTCTGAAGATAGCAACCGTTGCAATCTAGATTTAATGAAAGCTGAGTTACAAATAAGTGTCAATTTTTGTTACACATGTGATGAATTTGTCAAATTTGTAAAGAACGATCGCAGACTTCAGACTGCTGCCAAAAGTGTAAACAAATCTACTTTTAAGTAACAAATTCCGTAGACCTACAGGTTATAATTGTTATGAAGAAGTTTTGTGATTGGTCCATGCAATAAACCTGTTTTAAGACGTAAATAAATTGTGTTAGGCCTGTTCATTTTGTCGAGTCGAAGTGTCCCTTATTTTGACCAAAAAATAAATAAATAAAATAAAATAAATAAAAAAATAAATAAATAAAAGTTGGCAACCCTAGAGCGAGCGTTGTCGTGCAACTTGAACATCCAACATACTCGCCAGACCTCGATCCTCCAGAGTTCTTCCTATTCCCTCGACTCAAGCTCGCTTTGAAAGGAATGATATTTGACGATCTGCCATACAACGGAACGTGACGAGGCTTTTGAACACCAACGTAAAGGAAGACTTCCTGCAAAGTTTCCAGGACATGTATCACAGTGCTAAGTGGTATATAGTTATGGGAGGCAGTGGCGTAGCCAGGATATTGTCAAAGGGGGAGGGGGGGGGTCCAAATGGTTAAAGAGAAATTTACATAGGCTCATGTTTTCATTTATTCTAAAAACAAACTTAGTCCAACATATTTTTTTTTATATTTTATGCACATAGTTTGCATTTGTAAGACCTTTTTACAAATACTGCAATATTTTATATACAAAATTGAGGAAAATATTTCTTAAAAATTGTTTCAATATACGCCACCAGAACCTTCAGTTGTTATTACAAACGAAGTCAGATTATCAGAATGAGAAGTGTTTCTTTGTATTTGAACAATGTCAACGACACGGTTGCATGTCACCAAGCTCGCTGCCTGTGAGCCACGACTGTAGCTCGGTGTTTCAAAAAATCTGCATTAAGTTTTGCATCAGTATAAATACCTTGCACACTGATTTAGGAAGCGTAAGCCTATAATATTATTTCCAAGATTATTGGTTCTTTTACTCTTGTTGGCATTGCAACGAAGCCAGCCTCTAGATAAAATGTTACTCTTAAACCTAACTTTAAAAAGTATTACACATACTGAATGAAGTTCCTTATGATATACTGAAATATTGCCACTCCAAATAACGACTCCACTGCTGTAAATAAAGAAATAAGCTATTAGTAGTACGTATGTGGAAAAATGAAAGTCGGGTTTTCTCTTTTTTCTTGTTATGATTTTACTCATAACTGGAAACTTATCTTGACAACACAAAAGAAATAAACGGCAGCGGCTGTAGTGCTTAACATAGCAATAATGGTGTAAGGCCAACAATGGACAATGGCTAAAGGAGGACATGGCAATAGTCGATGCTGTTATCGATCTATCGATAATTAAAAAATCTATAGATGACTTTGTTGACTGTCGATAGTGCGTATCCCTTTTTCGGCTGATACGAATATCATTCAGTTTCACTACACGGTAGCTAGGTGTTGTCTTATTTCATTTAGTCCCTTCGGAGGTTCGAGCCGCCATCAAGCATGGTTGTGTGTGTGTTGTCCTTAGCATGATGGGTGATGGGGGGGTCTGGACCCAAGACCACCCTTTTGGCTACGTCCTTGCGTCCTTGTGGGAGGTGACTATTTTCGAAGGGCAGTCAGGTAAATGTAGTTCATAGTTCATCTACGTTAATGTTACAGAACTGTTCACAGAACTTTATTGTCAGATGTTGAAGCAGAAAATGGTTAAAAGAGGAAACTGGAACAGTCAAAGTACTTGTAAAAATAAAATCGATTGATCCTAATCAGTAACTTGGAACTACACGTCGTACTACACACACAGACACACGAAGCTAGCGTCCACGTGCCGAGAGGCACGTAGCGGGACCCGGCATTTGGACAGATGGTCTCATGGAGTACGACGCGGTCGTTTGGCGCAGAGGCCCCTGAGCGCGCGCGACAAAAGGATACATTTGTCAATTGAGGTCAGCCACAGCAGCGCGAGCTTCTGCCCATCTGGCCAAATGCCTCTGTCGTCACGGCTCCAACAGCGGGTGCTGACGGCCGCGAACTGGCATCTGTGCGAGTTTCCATCCAACCGTCTTTCCAACGGTACTTAATTTAACCGTTTAATACAGATGATCACCGCACCTCCAGCAGCCATAGCTTCAGAGTATTCTGAAGATGACCTGATGTCGAAACCGGCACCGGTAAGAAATATATGAGATATAGTCTGATATTACATTAATTTCAATTATTACTCAAGATCGCTGTGCTCCATAATGTTTTCAAAAACAGTAGCGGTGTAGATATCCGCCACAGCGTAGTCTGGTAATTTGCCGGCAGTCAGCGCCAGTCGAAAATATGGCGAGTTCAGATGCTGAGCGATCTTTCTTTTTTTTTATTTTAATTCTGGTTTTAGGGCGCACAACTGCTGAAGCTATTAGCGCCCAACCCATAGTAAAATCGAACCGGGGTTAGAACTTAAATGGCTTTCGCCATATTTGCACGATGTATAAAAAGTAAAACTCTGTCAGCAGAATGGGGATCATCAGTTAAAATATCAGACATTTCAAATGGTAAACAAAGATCACGACGGACCCAATTAAAGAACGGACATTGCACTAAAAGGTGGTACACAGTAAAAGGTTCATCACAGAGCTCACATAAGGGAGGAAGATCACCACGAAGTAAACACTGGAGGCTATAACGGCAGTGACCAATACGAAGCCGGGCCAGAACATCTCCTCTCGACGTGAGGGTCGAGATGACGTTGACCAAAGATCAGGCACAGGTTTAATGGCCCGCAATTTGTTCCCTGACAGGGATGACCAATGTAAAAACCAACGAGAGATGATACGCCGGGAGACGCCAGCGCGAAGGTCATCAGAGATAGTAGAAAAGGTAGATAGCCGAGGGAGGATAACTGCCTCCTTAGCAGCCGTATCCGCAGACTCATTACCCAACACTCCCACGTGGCCAGGGACCCATAGAAACGTCACAGTAGTTCCGCTCGCTGAAAGAGAGGTAAGGCAATTGCGGATTCTTTGTACCAGGGGATGGACAGGATATAGCGTGCGAAGACTCAAAAGAGCACTCAAAGAGTCCGAGCAAATGACACTCTTATTGAGCGAGTTTCGCCGGACGTATTGGGTGGCTTGATATAATGCATACAGCTCAGCTGTAAAAATGGAACTCTACTCAGGGAGACGATATTTAAACGAGGCGTTGCCAAGTACAAAGGCACACCCAACACTCTCAGCGAGCTTTCTGTGTGTTGGAGTTCGACAAAAACTAGTACAGCTGTTCAACTTATGTTTAGAACCAAGGACAGCTATTTACCAGTGGCACAACAAATTCGTTACGACGGATTGCTTATGCCCGGCAAAGAGAAGCGGACGTCCCAGTGTGAATGAATGCGGAGCGCGTACGAGACATCCATAAGGACTCCAAAGAAATTGGTGCGTCGTGAATCCCGTGAACTCGAAAGGGCTCCCATAACAGTGTGGAATCTCCTGCGACAAAAGCTGTCTATGAAACCATTCAAACTGAAGCTAATACAAATGCTCAATGACGACGACAAAGACAAGCGTTTTGAGTTTTGTTGGCAGTTGGAACAATTGAATGAAGATGGCGATGGCATTGTCGGTCGCTTAATTTTTAGCGACGAAGCCACTTTTTACACTAATGGGAAAGTGAACAGGCATAATTTTCGAATCTTGAGTACAAAGCATCTACACGAATATACTGAATTTGAGCGTGATTCCCCAAAGGTAAATATTTTTTGTGCCTTGTCACGTCTAAGACTGTACGGGCCATTCTTCTTCGACGACAGCATTGTCACTGGATATCGCCGCGGTGGAGTAGCCGAGCGGTCTAAGGCGCCTCGCTGCGGAGCGCGCGGTTGCTCGCCGTCGGAGGTTCGAGTCCTCCATGGGGCATGGGTGTCTGTGTTTGTCCTTAGGTTACTTTACCTTATGTTAAGTAGTTTGTAAGCTACGGACTGATGACCACGCAGTTTGGTCCGATAGAATTACAATTCAATTCGTCACTGGATATTACTACTGTGTGTTTCCCAGTACACCATTGTGCCATGAGTGTTGCCTGTCGATAGAGGCCGCTCAATGGCCGGTGAAGCACCTGAACTGGCTATGTGTGTGACTAGTGCTGACTATCGCGCCAAATTACCAACCTACGCTGTGGCGGTATACATGAAAAAATAATTAATTAATTAATTAAAAAAAACTTTCAGGGTGTCTCTTCAAAATGACATACTATGATATTTTGTACATTGCTTTGTTCTTGCGCAATAAATACTAGAAAGTGCTTACGGTATTTTTTAAGTCTTGAGGTCGGTAAGTCTCGCGTGTTAGTAGATCGCCGGCCACGGTGGCCGAGGGGACTGAGGCGCTTCAGTCACGGTCTGCACGGCCACTACGGTCGGGGGTTCGAATCCCCTCTCGGGCATGGATATTTGTGCCGTCCTAGTTCGTAAGTAGTTCATATGTAGTTTGTAAGTTTAGGGACTGATGACCCCGTAGTTAAGTCCCATAGACTATACAAACATTTGAACATTTGTTAGTAGATCCCGAACCCAAGTTGATTTCCGTGATCGGTTTCTACCAGTTATTTCATTCTTTGTAGTGTATCAGGGCAAATCTTGAGTCTTGCCGTGTTCCACTACTGCCCATAAGCTAAACGGAAGATTTCCGCCCTGTTTAGTTATTGGGGCGCGGAGATACTTTGCGGGAAATGTATCGCATGTGCTGTTGTATATTTGATCTGAGGTTTGCCAGGACGGCGGGCAATCTAACTGCAAGACCGCGAACGTTTATGCTTTCAAAGCGCCGCTTTCTGTACGGCGGACTTCGAAGGAGAAGCGCCTCGTGGTCACTCCATAAAATCACCAGAACAATAAAAGATAGCGGAAGAAATGTAATTTACTTGATTGATGAGATAAGACCTGAAATTATATGTTTTTACCTTTTACCGTTACTATCCTTACACGCAAGCGCTTCATCTAATATGTTTTGTGAAAATGGATTGTGTTTATACATTCTCTAGTTCAGTTTCTCCTAATAGTTTCGACCAACACTGCAAATAATGGAGCTCAGATCAAGTCAAAATGTTCAAATGTTTGTAATCCTATGGAACCAAACTACGTTCATCATCAGTCCCTAGTCTTACAAACTATTTAAACTAACCCAAGGACAACACACACATATCCATGTCTGAAGGAGTATTCGAACCTCCGACGCGGGAGGCCGCGCGATCCGTAACGTGGCGCTCCAGACCGCTCGGCTACTCCCGCGCGGCCCAAGTCAAAATGTTCAAATGTTTGTAAACATATCGAACTATTCTGGCCATCAGTCCATAGGCTTACAAACTACTTTAACTTATGTTACGGACAGCCGCGGTGGAGTAACCGAGTGGTCTAAGGCGTCTCGCTGCGGAGCGCTCGGTTTCTCGCTGTCGGAGGTTCGAGTGCTCCCTGGGGCATGGATGTGTGTGTTTTACTTAAGTTAGTTAACCTTAGTTTAGGTAGTTTGTAAGCTACTGACTGATAATCACGCAGTTTGTACCGATAGATTTACAAATATTTGAACATTTGCTATGGACAACAAATGCACCCATGCCCGAGGGAGAACTCGAACCTCCGACGGCGAGCAGCGGCGCGCTCCGCAGCTTAGCGCCTTGGAACCTCGGCCACTCCACCGCAGCAGATCAAGTCAGAACAAGATTCAGAGGTGGCACAGGCGAACCGGATCATCACACAAAGAAAAAACGACCGGAATAAGAAAACGGTAGTATGGTTTTTAAAAAATAGTCGAACGTCTTTCCGGTGTATATAGGAGACAAATGCAGCAGCGAAGACCACTCACATTGTCATCCTTTCGAACATCTAAAAAACATCGCATCTTCTGTAAATAATTATGGTACCCGTGGCTTCGCTCTCGTTGATTTCAATGCGTACGTATCAAACAGGGCCATTATGTTGTAATGCTACACAAGTCTGTAAGCGTACTGTAGTCAGCGCTTGCATTATCGAACGCTAGCATCGATAGTCGCGAGGTCCGCCAGTCACTTGTTTTTGGAATGTTCCAGAGTTGGTGCGATTACAAGCCCGCGCGCTCAGTTGGAGTTGGGTCTAGGCAGTGACACAATACATGTTCGAGGAAATGAGCAAAGTTGTCGCGAAAGAATCTTATCAAGTGTGCTATGAAGTAAAATGGATCATTTCAGTACCCTATCGTGTGGAAGTACAAGTGAAACATATCATTATTTCGTTACGTGTGTCGTACCCGTTTGTTGCTGTGATGTCTCAACCGCGCCGCGACGGTAACGGTCGTCATCAAAATATGTGAAGTTGAGCTTATGTTAATTAATTAGTGCCACGGCTGGAACCTTCGTATCACCGACCGCACATCAAGATTTTCGGACAGCCGCGCCGCGAAACAGCAGACAAGTATGGAATCGCATTATTGTTGTGAGAAGTGTTGACTGGCTGTACTCGTTTATTAACAAACTGTAATTTTAATAATCTTAACGAGCAAAGTCTATCGTAGCGCCATTCGCACATCAAGAAAGATCGGGCAACCGCGCCGCGAAATAATGAACAGTCAATCTGCGTGAAAGTGCAAACTGGACCACATGAGATTGTCATCTTTACGCATTCATGGACGTGTCTGTTTAATTTGAGGTGCATCGTCTTTCCTTATACAAAGTGATTTATTGCTGTCTACTAATTAAACATTTCAGTGTAGCCGTTATTAAATTGTTGAGCGGTGCAACCACTTGTTTGTGTGTATTATCTAATGTATGCTGTGCCTTTAATCGTAATTTGTGTTATATGAGTGATTAATCATCTCACGGTAAAGTTCTGCAGGCGGAATTAGGTGCACGGTCATTATAACAAACATTTACGCCTTATCCACTCCGTCGGTAGTGTAGTTAGCATTAACAAATATATTCAGTGCAATAATATAAGATTATTTTACCTGGGCGGTTACATTTCAAAATATGTCATAATTTATTTTTATTTTATTGTCAGATCCCCCGACCACAAACAACTTCTGACTACGGCCCTACTGTCAAAGAGCATCGAAATTACAATAATTTAGCAACTTTGTTCTTAAGGTATTTTTCCGGTTTAAATATAAACCGCGCGTAGAATGGCGATAAATACTGCACACCTTTACCGAGATGAAAATAAAGGTATCATTAAATACGTCGTGACTAAATCGCTGACTGACGACGCTATATAACGAGTAAATTATGCAAGTTTTAAATGTCATCGAAATCGGTTCGGTGGTTTGAAGACGTTGACGTCTTATGTAAGCGTTGTATTCATTAACTTGAATCGTACTGCGTATAAAACATCAACCATTAAAAGTATTTTAAAAAAGTGATAAATATCAAACGTCAAAGAATAAACAGCTTTTCTAACGAGTCTTTCGAGCGTCTCAGAAGTTATAAAAGAAACATTGATGCTCATCTGTTTCATATTTCGTTACCCAAGGAGATTAGAATACAGGGAGACGCCCTTATGCTGAAAAAGTGAAGCCTGCTTCCGCCATATTGGTAAGTTTTGGAGAAGTGTTCGTATTGTAGAGCTAATGTTTTATGTCATACCAAAAAGATTTAAAACGTCCGCCGGTTTTGCCGTGCTGTACAACGTGTTAAAAGAGTGCAAATTAGCTGTTAAAATTAAGTTTTCAAATATATTATGATGAGTATTTATTGCTATTTATTCAATAAAGTATATTGTGATTCTTCAGTTTCTCCCGTGGATATTTTGATTAATAAAGTATATTGTTTGAAAGTACATTCTTTGCACTGTCTGTCAGCTCTGTGCATTAACAGTAAGAGGGTCGACTTGACGCATAGTTTAACGGAAAAATAGCATTCGAAAACTGTCCAAGATGGCGGACAGGCTTCAACTGACGTATGTTCTCGGCATAGATGCCATCTCCCTTTATTCTAACCTCCTTGTCGTTACGTGTATATACTTGGAAATTAACAAACATCTTTAATTACACACTTTATAAAGTAGCCTATGTTCTTTAGCGTTCAAGCTATCTCAATACTTAATTTGATCAAAATCGGCTAAGCGATTTAGTCGTGAAAGCGTAACAGACAGAGATTCTTTCGCGTTTATAATAATGTATTAGTATGGAGTTATTAACTGGATGGGTCGGTAAGATTCGCAATGTCTTTCCAGCACGTGCCATGTTCTAAATGGAATTAATGCATTTCTTACCGAAATCCGAAGGTGGCCCAATCCATCTCCAGACAGGCAGGGTAAGCTGGTTCATCGTCTCCGATTTTCCTCAAATTTGGATATGTTATTCTAGGAGCAAAATTAAGAGACACGTATTTTTTCATTTTGCCCAAAAAAAATTTTTGGGCAGAGTTACAGGGGGTCAAAGTTTCGTCTAGGTCACACATAATTTCCTTCGCGGCAAGCTCAAAATTTCTATAAAGTGCAATATTTTGGGAACTAATAGGAATATTTCAGATCTGTTTTCAGTTTCTGAAAGGTAAAAATGTCAGGAATCTATTGGATTAAAGATTGTTCTTCTATTAGTGACAGGTGTCTTGCTAAAAATAATTTCAAAATCGCGAAATTTAACTTTAAAGTCATTTTTCTCAAAAACCCCAGCATCAAAAATTCTGAAATTTTGTAGCAAGGAGGAGACATACATAGAGTATAAAACCTCCAAAGGATTTTTCAGGATCTTACCTACTTTACATTTTATTACATATTTACTGTTCGGTGCATTTCCTTAGAAATGTATGGATAGGAATTCCAAATTTTCATTCTGGTAATTTGTTTTTTCTCATTTTCATGGCCACAATATTGTTTACCAGACAAACAAATAGGAAGGAGTGTTTGACCATTGTAGGACTTGAGTGTGAAAATATTTGAGTATACTTTTTGGCATATGACTAAAAGATTTTCAAGCCAGTGCAGTTGTAGATATTTAATCACTTGCAGACAGGAAAAAGCAGTGTATAATGCCTAGTTTGTTTTCTGGTGACCGAATTAGGTGTGAAGATTACCTAAAAAGGCATAAAAAAGTTCAATATCAGAAAAAAAGGAAATTGTTCACCATTTGTTAAAGTTGGTGTTGTAGCTGCACACCTGGAACAACACTATGAAAATGTGTCGCAGGAACATTTTTGTGCAAAAAGTGTCACACTGAACATTTAAGGAAATTTGAAGAAGCTGCATTTCAGCATCAACATGTTCAAGTACCCCCAAACAATGATGAAGGCAATGGTGATAATGCCAAAGAGGAATTTGTGGAGAGCGAAACTGAATTAAGTGAAATAAATAAAAGTGCAGGGCAACTGAATGTCACTCCTATTAAAAAACCATACAATGTGAAAGTTCATCACCAAAAAAAGTACTTGCTACGAAAACAGAAAGAATTACAGAAAGCAACAGAAGAACATGTAAGTGCAAAGTTAGCAAAAATTTATGAAGTTCCTGTTGCAGCACTGCAAACAGATTCATCACCTGATGACAGTGGTTGTGGGAAGTGCAAAGTGTTTTGACAACATACAGACAGCTCTTAGAAGTGTTAAGTGTTATAATGAAAAGGTGAGACTTCTGACTCTTCTACTAGGAACTATGTCAAAGAACGAAATCCTGTCATCTTTTCCTGTTGTAACAAAGCATATGGTTGATAAAGCAAGAAGTACTATAAAAGAAAACAGCGTGTATAGTGAACCAGATCCCTATGTAGGCCATCCACTTAGTCCACATGCTGTAAGAGGTGCTTTGGCTTTGTACCTTGAAGATGAACTGGATTGTTCAAGGCAAAGGGCCAACAAGAAGGATGTCAGAACTGTGATTGAAAATAATGAGAAAGTTGTTAAAGTGAAGTGTTATTTGACAAGAAGCATTCAAGAAATATACAGAATTTTTACAGAGAAATATCCACATATGAAACTTGGAAGAACCTCATTCTATGCTCTACGGTCTCCAAGGGTGATACCTCATCCCCCCCCCAAAAAAAAAAACAAAAAAAAAAAAAAAACAGCTGCATCTGCATTTACTGTGAAAACTTTCAGTTATGCGTCACTGCAATAAAGCATTAGTGTGGAAAACCTGAAGCAATTGGTATTGTCACTTGTTGTATGTGATACCAACAGTCAGAGTTGTGCCTTTCAAGAGTGCACTGAATGTCCAGGGGAAGATGGCATTACATGTGAGGCTATTGGACTTGAAGACACCATGGATGAAGACATCACCTTTGCATTGTGGGAGGGGAATGACCTTATCAAGAAAACCTCTTCAATGGATCATTTTATTGGTGTGTTGGCTGACTGGACCATTAAAGCTGTTGTCCATTTGAAAATTAAGGATATTCAGTGGCAAGACATTCAATAAGAAAAACATCTAGTTAAAAATTCCACCAACCACCTGTTCCTTCACTGCAATTTTGCAGAGAATTGGACAGCTATATTGCCAAATAAAATCCAGTCATACCACTGGCAGAATCCTCAAGTGAGCATCTTCACTGCAGTGTGCTACTTCAATGGTACAACTAGAAGTTTTGGTATGGTGTCAGATGATCGCTCACATGACACTGTCCATGCTCTTCTTGCATTCACAGATATAGGAGAAATGATGAAAGAAGGCCAAATTGAAAGAATCACCATCTCGAGTGACAGTGCAACATCACACTTTAAAAATAGATATAAGTTTTTGAACTTACCAAGGCTTCAGTACACAAAGAATGGATTTTCACTGCAACAGGTCATGGAAAAGGACAAGTGATGGTGTAGGAGGTGAACTGAAGTACATTGCAACCAATCACAACTTGTCTCGTGGCAGTACAGAAGGCTCCTCTGGGCCCCTACACGTGATCTCTAGGGAAGACACTGAGGATGTGGAAAGGATTTTCTCTCTTAAAAATGGTGTTTTCTTATGTTACCTGTTTTACAATAAGCCTAGTTTTCTGTGAAAAAGTTATGTACTTTAGTGTAATGGTTATGAAAAGTGAGCCGAACAGTAAATTTGAAATAAAATGAAAAGTATATAAGATCATGAAAACTCCTTTGGCGGTTTTATACTCTATGTATGTATCCTTCTTGCTACAAAATTTCAAAATTTTTGATGCTGGGGTTTTTGAGAAAAACAACTTTAAAGTTAAATTTCGCGATTTTGAAATTATTTTCTAGCACGATACCTGTCACTAATAGAACAACATTCTTTAATTCAATTGATTCCTGACATTTTTACCTTTCAGAAACTGAAAACACATCTGAAATATTCCTATTAGTTCCCAAAATATTGCACTTTATAGTAATTTTGAGCTTGCCGCAGAAGAAATTACGTGTGACCTAGACGAAACTTTGACCCCCTGTAACTCTGCTAAAAAATTTTTTTTGGGCAAAATGAAAAAATATGTGTCTCTTAATTTTGCTTCTAGAATAACATATCCCAATTTGAGGAAAATCGGAGACTATGAACCGGCTAATTCTCACTTAGCTGCCTGAATTGAAATGGATATGGCCAGGTATTTCGTCTGCCTAATGGTACAGTTTCGTTAAGGCTGTATCTCCCAAGGAGTTCAATAATTTCGTCTTTCCTAAGCGATTTGTGCAGTATCTTATCTCCTATCTCAATCTTCATTTACTTCTGCTTCTCTTTCTGTAACATCGTCTATGGTTCTGCAGTTCGTTTCGTTTATACAGAGACTCCGCTTGTCCTTTCCACCTTTTAGCCTTTCGTTCTTTGCTTACGAACTGATTTCTTACATAACTGTATGTGCTTTCCTTTCCAACAAATGTCTCATTAATTTTCCTACAGTCATACAAGCTTCCACAAATTTGACGCTATTAAACTAAGTAAAATAGCCGTCCTTCAAGCTTGCCTGATGCTGTCCGGTTACTATAAATAACCCTTCTATGGTAACAACGGGAACGGGAATTACCTACGGCAACAATAAGGCCATCATTTCTGAATTTCCCAGGGAAGTTCACGGAGTGTGAAGTCTCGAGGTCACTCCCATTAGGTCACCGCGTCAGGGATCAGGGCAGGAATGCGCCAGAAGGAGGCCGCGACAATTAACTCCGGGGTCGGCCAGTGGAGGAGGGGGCGGGAGGAGGGGGGAGGGAGGCGGGGGAGGGGGGAAGGGAGCGAGAGAGAGAGAGAGAGAGAGAGAGAGAGAGAGAGTTAGGCCCTCACGCGATTACTCATACACGAGTACACGCCTGATCTTCGGCACTCTCCTGTAGCACCAGATATTTTTTATTATCCATGTGTATGAACTGTTTATCGAGCACATTACACTTCCGTACAGTCTACTCTCAGACATACACACTGAGAAAAGATTGCACAGCACTTGCATTTATAATCGATGTTAACAAATTTTCCTCTTCTATTTATTTCCAGCATTTTAGGTGGTTTAGGCAAGAAATAAAAACGTTTGCGGTTTGCCGATGACATAGTAATTTTGTCACAGACTCCAAAGATCTGGAAGAGCAATTGAATGGGATGGACAGTGTGTTGAAGATATAAGGTGAACATTAACAAGAGTATAACATAGGTAATGGAATGTAATGTCAGGCGATGCTGAAGGAATTAGATTAAGTAATGAGACAATAAAAGTAGTAGATGAATTTTGTTATTTGGGTAGCAAGATAACTTCTGATGGCCGAAGTAAAGAATATATAAAATGCACAGTAGCTATGGGAAGAAAAGCTTTTCTAAAGAAGCGAAACTTGTTAACATCCGATATTAATTTAAATGTCCTTTCTGAAAGCATTTGTCTGGAGTGTAGCATTGTATGGGAGTGAAACGTGGACGATAAGGAGTTCAGATAAAAAGATGATAGAAGCTTTTGAAATGTGGTGCTACAGACGAATGATGAAAATTAGATGGGTAGATCACGTAGCTAATGAGGAGGTGCTTAACCGAATCGGGGCGAAAAGGAGTTTGTGGCATATCCTGACTAAGAAGATAGATAGGTTGGACACATTCTGAGACATCAAGGAATCGTCAACTTAACATGAGAAGGAAGTGTGTTGGGGTAAAAATCGTAGAGGAAGGCCGAGGGACGAATATAGTAAGCACATTCAAAAGGATGTAGGTTGCCGTACGTATTCTCAGATGAAGAGACTTGCACAGGATAGGGTAGCGTGGAGAACTGCATCAAACCAGTCTGCGAACTGAAGACCACAACAACAACAACAGGTAAGCAACTTCATTATGGACCAATTTTCTACAATTATCATAGTGCACAGAAGTACATTTCTTAACTTTTAATTAATTTATCAACCAAGTAAGTCCTACAACATGATCGTACAGCCGGCCGCGGTGGCCGAGGGGACTGAGGCGCTTCGGTCACGGTCTGCACGGCCACTACGGTCGGGGGTTCGAATCCCCCCTTGGATACTTGTGCCGTCCTTAGTATTAGCTATTTCATAAGTAGTTTGTAAGTTTAGGGACTGATGGTAGTTAAGTCCCCAGGACACATTTGAACATTTGATGATCGTACAATACATGGTTCTTTTTCGTGGGTTGACAGGTTTCGGTGTTAAAGAGTACACCAACTACCTACTATCTGCAATATCATAGTTCGTCACATGATTGAAACTAGGTAGTTGATGTAAGCCTACGCTTTAAAACATAGAGGCCTTTCAGCCCATGAAAAAGAACTATGTGTTGTACGACGATATTGTAGGTCTTTCTTGGTCATTTGAAAATAAAGTAAAATGTTCGAAACCAGTAATCAAAAATAAACAAAAAATTAACCTTCGTGCAACTTCGAATGGTAATTATGGAAAATTGGTCAAAATTTCAACTTCTTTTTCTAGTCGTCACGACATGTTTCGAGACCACATTTTCCCATTTTTAGTGCTAACAACAAGGACTCACATAAATCATATATAAATACGATGTTTTAAAAAGCCGGAAACAACGAACTGAAAATATACCAAAGACACCCACCTTATAAATTAAATAACCATTCTGCAAATGAGCAACGTCTAACACTAAAACGTACGTAAGTTTCGTTCATGTCCATCATAAAAATTAATTTAGAATACACTAGTGAGGGAACGTAACCACATGTTGTTCGGTCGTAAGAAGCATCACAACTGCTCTTACATGTCAAACAGACGGCCGCGGTAGCCGAGCGTTCTGCGGCGCGCCAGTCACAATCTGCACGGCCACTACTGTCGAGGGTTCGAATACCCCCTCGGGCATGGATATTTGTGCCGTCTTTAGTATTATCTAATTCATAAGTGGTTTGTAAGTTTAGGAACTGATGACCCCGTAGTTAAGTCCCATAAGCTCTACAAACATTTTGAACACTTTGAACATGTCAAAGATATAAGGAACAGAGAACAGTCACGGCTATGAACGATGATGTTGTGGAGGGATCAAAGATAGTGTTTAGGTAAGTCGAGATTTAAATAAACAGTGTAAATTAGATAAACACGTCCCTATATAATGGTAAACCAAACGGATAAGTCATTATTTCGAAAGAAGGACATTACTAAAATGGGACCAAAAATGCTCTTTAGACAATTCTGTCTTTACATTCAGCACGGTGTCACAAACCTCCTTAGGAGCGCAAAATATCTCAATTTCCTCCAGATATAATAAGTCGTCCTTTGTCCTCAAAATGAACTACTCCCATACTGTCACTGATGTTGCCCAATGAATGTTTTTCTGCCTTTAGGTGCTTCGCCACCGCCACCACTGATGTACCAGTCTCCCTATTGCTATGCTCTTTAAGTCTTACTTTAACGTTTCTACCCGTTTGTCCAACATACTTCATTTCGCAGTCTTGACATTTAATTTCATACACTCCCGTTTTCCCCATCCAATTCTCCCCTGCGTCAATCTACATCTACATCTACATCTACATCGATACTCTGCAAATCACATTTAAGTGCCTGGCAGAGGGTTCATTAACCACCTTCATAACTTTTCTCTACCGTTCCATTCTCTAATAGCGCGCGGGAAGAAAGAACACCTAAATCGTTCCGTTTTCGATCTGATTTCTCTTATTTTATTGGGATGGTCATGTCTCCCTAAGTAGGTGGGTGCTAGCAAAATATTTTCACATTCATAAGTAAAAGTAGGTGATTGAAACTTCGCAACCAGATCACGCCGCAATGAATAACGTCTTTCTTTTAATGATTTCCACCCCAATTCGTGCAACATTTCCGTGACGCTTTCCCCCCCGTAACGTGATAAAACAAAACGAGCTGCCCTTCTCTGAACCTTCTCAATATCTTCCGTCAGTCCCACCTGGTGAGGGTCCCACAAGGGGCAACAGTACTCCAAGAGAGGACGCACAAGTGTGATGTAGGCAGTCTCTTTGGTGGAGCTGGTGCATCGTCTAAGCGTTCTGCCAATGAAACGTAACCTTTGGTTCGCCTTCCCCACAATATTTTCTATGTGTTCTCTCCAGTCGAAGTTGTTCGTAATTGTAACTCCTAGGTATTTGGTAGAATTTACGACCTTAAGGTTTGACTGATTTATCGCGAAATTGAAGTTCAGCGGATTTCTTTTAGTGGTCATGTGTATTACTTCACACTTTTCTTTATTTAGTGTCAATTGCCAATTTTCGCACCAAGCAGAAATTTTGTCTAAATCGCTTTGCAGTTGCTTTTGATCCTCTGTTGACTTCACTAACCGATAAACGACAGCATCATCCGCGAACAGTCTAAGGGAGCTATTCAGATTATCTCCTAAATCGTTTATAAACACGAGGAAGAGTAGGGGACCAATAACGCTTCCCTGTGGAACGCCAGATATCACTTCTGTTTTACTCGATGACTTACCGTCAATTACAACGAACTGTGTCCTTTCTGATAGGAAATCGTGAATCCAATCGCACAATTGGGGAGATATTCCATAAGCACGCAATTTCATTAGAAGCCGCTTGTGGGGTACAGTATCAAAAGCCTTCCGGAAATCCAGAAATATGGAATCGATTTGAGATCCCTTGTCGATGGCACTTAACACTTCATGTGAATAAAGGGCAAGCTGTGTTTCGCAAGAGCGATACTTTCTGAATCCGTGCTGACTATTGGTTAATAGGTCGTTCTCTTCGAGGTAGTACATAATATTCGAACAAAGTATATGTTCCAAAATCCTACTGCAAATCGACGTCAATGAGATAGGCCTGTAATTTTGGGGATCACTCCTATTGCCTTTCTTGAATATTGGAGTAATTTGGGCAACTTTCCAGTCTTTGGGTACGGATCTTTCGCTGAGTGATCGGTTGTAAATTATAGCTAAGTACGGAGCTATTTCATCAGCATACTCTGAGAGGAATCTAGTTGGTATACAATCTGGCCCGGAAGATTTATTTTTGTTTAGTGACTTAAGTTGTTTTACTACTCCAGGAACATCTACTTCTAAATTTCGCATGCTGGCAGCTGTTCTTGGATTGAATACTGGAGTGTTCACTTCGTCTTCTCTGGTGAAAGAATTTCGGAAAGCTGTGTTTAATAATTCTGCCTTAGCAGTACTGTCGTCGGTAGTATTACCATTGCTATCGCGTAGTGAAGGTATTGTTTGTGTTTTGCCGCTAGTGTACTTCACATATGACCAGAATTTCTTTGGATTTTCTGCAAGATTACGAGACAGGATTTCGTTGTGGAAACAACTATAAGATTCTCGCATTGAAGTCCGCGCTAGGTTGCGAGTTTCAGTAAAAGATTGCCAGTCTTGCGGATTCTGTGTCTTTTTAAATTTTGCATGCGTTTTTCTTTGTTTCTGCAACAGTGATCTGACCTGTTTTGTGTACCACGGGGGGTCAGCCCCCTCTTTTATTAATTTATTTGGTATAAATCTCTCGATTGCTACTGATATTATGTCTTTGAATGTAAGCCACAACTGATCAACACTCGCATTTTTAGTTTTGAAGGACTGGAGACTATCACTCAGGAAAGCGTGAAGCGAATTTTTATCTGCTTTATTGAATAGATATATTTTTCGTTTATTTTTGGTGCATTTGGGAATTTCGATATTCAGTCTCGCTACTACAACTCGATGTTCGCTAATCCCTGTATCTGTTTTGATGCTCTTTACTATCTCGGGATTATTTGTTGCTAGGAGATCAAGAGTATTTTCGCAACCACGTACTATTCTAGTGGGTTCATGAACTAACTGTTCGAAGTAGTTCTCAGAAAAAGCATTCAGAACTAGTTCGGACGATGTTTTATATTTGCCCCCGGTTTTGAATACGTAATTATGCCAACATATCGAGGGTAAATTAAAGTCGCCACCGATTATAACAGTATGCTTCGGATACCTATTTGAAATATGATTCAAGCTTTCTTTGAACATTTCTGCAACCGCATCGTCTGAGTCAGGGGGCCGATAAAAAGATCCAATTATTAATTTATTTCGGTGGTCAGGTATAACCTCTACCCAGACCAATTCACAGGAAGTATCTGCCTCAATTTCGTTGCAGGATAAACCGTTTGTAACAGCAATAAACACACCACCCCCTGTTTTATTTATTCTATCCTTTCTGAAGACCATTTGGCTCTTTGAAAAAATTTCGGCCGAATTTATGTCAGGCGTCAGCCAGCTTTCAGAACCTATAACGATTTGTGCCTCAGTACTTTCTATCAGCGCTTGGAGCTCTGGAATTTTCCCAACACAGCTACGACAATTTACAACTGTTACACCAATGGTTTTTATGTCTACTTTCTTCCCGTGTCTGACCTGCCCCCTTTGAGACTGAAACCCATTTTGTGTATTCCCGAGGCCATCTAACCTAAAAAACCGCCCAGTCCACGCCACACAGCCCCCGCTACCCGTGTAGCCGCTTCCTGAGTGTAGTGGACTCCTGACCTATTTAGCGGAACCCGAAAACCCACCACCCTTTGGCGCAAGTCGAGGAATCTGCAGCCGACACGGTCGCAGAACCGTCTGAGCCTCTGATTCAGACCCTCCACTCGGCTCTGAACCAAAGGTCCGCAGTCAGTCCTGTCGACAATGCTGCAGATGGTGAGCTCCGCTTTCATCTTGCAAGCAAGACTGGCAGTCTTAACCACTTCTGATAGCCGCTCAAAACCAGAGAGGATCTCTTCCGATCCAAAGCGACACACATCATTGGTCCCAACATGAGCCACCACCTGCAGTTGGCTGCACCCTGTGCTCTTCATGGCATCCGGAAGGAGCCGTTCCACATCCGGAATGACTCCCCCCGGTATGCACACGGAGTGCACATTGGAATTCTTCCCCTCCCTAGTAGCCATTTTCCTAAGGGGCTCCATTACCCGCCTAACGTTGGAGCTCCCAACTACCAACAAACCCACCCTCTGTGAGTGCCCGGATCTTGAAGGCAGAGGGGCGAGTACAGGACAAGCGACACCATCCGCATCAGGAACATCCCCTGCCACAGACAGCGCCTCGAATCTGTTGGCAAGACTAACCGGGGAGGCCTCCACTTCGGTCCCCCGGGAAGTCTTACGCCGCCTGACACGCGCTGAGGGGACCTCCCAATCCACCACGGATTGGGGGGCTACCTCCTCGCGGGCAGTGAGCGGGCTGGCCACAGCCGCAGGCCAATCGGAGGGCACAACAGACGCACAGGGCGTCAGCTGTACCCCCGCGAGCGGCCCACAACAGCGGCGCCCACCCACCGCAGTCTCAAGCGTTGCCAGCGAAGCCAACGCCGCCTGAAGCTGCGAGCGAAGAGTCACCAACTCTGCCTCCATCCGTTCGCAGCAGTCACAGTTCCTAGCCATTCTAAAAACCTTTGTTTTTTCTAAGTAAGTACGTCAGAGGACTCAGTAGTTTGATAAACAGTGAGCTTTGTAAGGTATAGACCTAACGCTGAACTGTTTATTAACGGCGAATCTGAAAAATATATACGCGAGCTAATAAATAAAAAAAAATTCAGTAACTGAGCTGACAAATAAACGCGATTCTTAATAAACAAACACGCGAGCACACTAAAGTATAAAGAGCTGCAAGAGAAAGCACACACGAAATGTAAATAAGTCGCTTCTATTAAGAAGCCGGTTACCGTACAATGTAGAGCTGCTGCTGGTCACGTGTGCACTGGCCGCCGGTCACTGAGCAACTGAAGTGTAGGACTACCAACCGTGAGTACGATCAAAACAAAAGAGCTGGTCACGTGGCGGATTTACACTGCGGATGAATGCACTGAACTGACTAGTTGAACGCGAATCTAAGTAAATATACACAGCAGCAAGAGAAGTTTGATAAACAACGAGCTTTGCAAGGTATAAACCTAACGCTGAACTGTTTATTAACGGCGAATCTGAAAAATATATACGCGAGCTAATAAATAAAAAAATTCAGTAACTGAGCTGACAAATAAACGCGATTCTTAATAAACAAACACGCGAGCACACTAAAGTATAAAGAGCTGCAAGAGAAAGCACACACGAAATGTAAATAAGTCGCTTCTATTAAGAAGCCGGTTACCGTACAATGTAGAGCTGCTGCTGGTCACGTGTGCACTGGCCGCCGGTCACTGAGCAATCTTATGTATCACCCTCTGCGCAAGTTTGTTCTAAAAGTGATTTGTATACCTTCCTTATTAAATAATCGCGCAAGTTTATATGAGATAGTTCCCCAGAATGGCATGACCCTATATTTCTGCGCGGCTCTCTCAGTTTGGAGGTTTCTATGTTCTATTGCCTTGTTCAATCTATCTATTAATCCTGCTTCATAGCCATTTTCTACCGCTATTTGCCTAAGCGTACTCAATTCCTTTTTCTTGCGTTCAGAGGGAAGGGGAATGGTATTAACCTGTGGAGCGCACAGGTTATGTGATTCCTTGTTTTTAACACTTGAAAATGGGACAATGTGGTCTCGAAACATGTCGTGACGACTAAAGGGTTATAATATTGACAAGTGGTGCGAGATTTTATGATACAAATTGACAAACAGTTGTACGATGGCGGCAATTCGGAATATTGAAGTAGTATGACTGGAAGTACCTACGAGTGCTGTCCTATTTCACAAATCAGTTGGGCACTACATAGGCCAACAAAACCAAGCACCGATTCAGTATACGAAAGCCTTTCAACTGTATGTGAACTCAACCCCCCTCCACCCCCCGGCGAAACTTCAGGGAAGTTCAAAGGAATTCTAACATGCTAACAAAGGAGGCGTGTGATTACCCTAAGAGCGCTACTTGCTGCTGTTTGCCTACCGCCACACATCTCTCGCGACGCAAACGGATGCTGTTATATTCGCCTCGGCAGGCTCCTTTCAAGTAGCTGACAAATTGCCGAGTCTAACGATGTTGTTTGTGCTCGGTACAATGTTAAGCCACCCAACCGACATGCAAAATTTATGGAGGCGCATCTTCTCTCGGAGCCGTAACACGGATCATTACCATTACAGGACTTGAGTACGCAAACCGTGGGACGTGAGCAGTGGAATAAATACCAAAAGTTACACCAAGAACAGGTTTCGCAAATTCTACGAGTCTGATCAGCCGATATTTTCACGCCGGGAATTTTTTTACTCAAAATTGGTTCTAATACTGAGTCCAGAGAAAAAAGAATCGGCAGGTAAAATTCGTGAGCTAGCGATATGCGCAGATGCAGATGAAGGTAGTATAGCATACACCAGATTTAAAAGGCGATGCGTTGGCTTTTTAAATTAGATCTGATGTGACCCGACTTTTAACATAGTAACGGCCTCACGGCGGAAATTAAAAAACTTTGATCGCAGAATGGTAGTCCTAGATATATTTATGGTACATGCCACTTCTGAAATAAGTAGGGAATCCACTGTTACACTCGACGAGAGGCTCTGGTTCACGCCCCATGTTAGAAATATGCAAACTAAGTTAACTGAAATCTCAGGTGCACTTACAAGGGTGACTAGAACCGAGTGGGGTTTGTAAAAGAAGTCATTCAAACAAATTTACCAGGGTTTGTGTCTTTCAGTCTGCAGGTACGGCGCACCAGCATGGGCGGACCGGACAAAACACAGGTATGTCCGACGAATCCTGGAAGCAATCCAGACGCCTTTTCTATTACAAATGACAAGGGCCTGTAGGACAGTATCAACAGAAGCCCTGCAGATTCTAACATGATGCATGCCACTAGACCTGGAGATAATAAAAGCAGCACTAACCTACCATACCAAACATGGTATGAATGGCTCTGTTGCTGATACCAGGTACCAAGATCTGAAGAAGGGCAACATCCTAGATGTAACTCACGGGCAAGGATCAACCAAATTCTGCAGCAAAAGTGGCAATAACGATGGGAGGGAAACCTACAACTGGGTACCTGTGGCAGACAGGATGGCATAGGGCGACAACGCCGCTATATTCCCTAACATGCCTACTCACAAACCATGGCCTGAAAAAGAAAATCCGTCAACTGGGCCTAGAGGAGAGTGACAGGTGCACATGTAGCGAGGTGGAGGACACGAATCACATCTTATATTCGTGCACACAGTACACTGCAGAAAGAAATGTACTGGTTGCAGCAGTGGGACCTGAATCATTCCAGAGAAAGTAACCACTGCTACAAACGATAGAGGCCTACTCAGCTGTGAAAGCCTTTGCAGAGGTGATATTTGAGATCAGAGAGGTGGCAACTATAATAGAAGGACTGGAATAAGAGAACCATCTAGGTTCATGTAGAGTCCGGCAAGCGACCAAGGAGTCCAGGTACTACAATAACATGACCTAGTTCACAGGACCCATGATTCCGACCCAGCCCCGAAACTTGCGCATTGGAGAGCCATGGCTGAGCAAGGAGGGGCGATGAGCAATTTCTCGAACCCCAATGATGGTTCTATATGGATCATTTACGGCACCAGTGGTAAGTCGGGTATGACGGAGGGTGAGACCTACATGACTCATAGTCTGGGAATGTCTAAGACTCTGGGAAACTGGTGATCGACAGCATGTGGGCCTGGCCAGACTGGTGAGCACAGGGGATCCCCTGTAGCACTCACCCGTATAAAAGAAAATGCTGTAAGCGGATGCTTTACTGCTGACGATCGGGTCGCCGTCAGCAGTGGCAGCGTCGCCTCCACGTGGTTCCCCGTGGGCACCCAAATGGGGGGCTAAATGCGCTTTCCACATAGAATGTCCGTTCCCCTCTCAAAAGGGGTAGTTTTTCCGAGTCAGTTTCCTTGGCACTGGTGGAGCTGGGTGATGGATGTATGGGGTGGAATTGAAGGGAGGATGAGCAAAAGCTCGGGCAATCCCTAATGATGATCCACCTCTCGCAATGTGAAACCCAAGCTAGAGCACCACTTATATATATGTTCCGGGATCCAGGTGTCAACTGAGTGCCGGGAACATCTAATTTTAGGAATGGACAACGCTGTGGTCGGCGGCCTGTACTTAAATGAACGAGAGCAGAGATGTCAATGCTAGTAGACAAGTCACACTACGTGAAACAATAGCAGAGATTAATTTGGAGCATACGACGAACATATTCGTTATAGTCCAGTCAAATAAGCCGAAAAAAGGCGTCAACCTCGGAATGAGAGGTAACAAGCTGAATATTTGCATAAACTTTTGTTTTGACATTCTAAATGATGTGTCAAAAGTCTCATAAAATCTCGTGTCCGCGTATTAAGTTATTAAAGGTCAAAGGTCAGGAAAATCAGTTTTTCGCAAATATCTCGCTTCCTATGCGTTAAATGGTATTTGCATCTCGGATAAAAGTTGTAGAGCATGAAATTCTCTGCAATTTTTGTTTTAAACATTTTTTTGTGCAATTCATCGTTTTTTAGATAGAGCGCGGAGCGCGCACAGGTCACAGCGTTCAGACATATAAGACGTAATACGAGGTCAGCTGCGAATCACAGTCAATGGTACGTTGTTTAAAATTAATAAATCACTGCAACAATTACAATAACAAACCTTCATTCTTTATGAATTATGTTCAATATTTCATAATGTTATTCATAAATCAAAAAGATTTGTTTAATAATATTTACTTATTTCATGAAATTATAAAGTTATGAAGGCAAATACTTCAAGTATATTTTAATTATATTCTAATATATCTTAATTATGTTTCATGTAGAAAAGAATAAAATTTACTATAATTAAGACTTAATTATATTTGAAGCAAAAAAATATAAAATAAAAAAACGAGGAAGTACGTTTTATGTAAATCTTTACTTAGTAGTCATGATTCATTTATTACAATTAGAAGTTCAAACGTGAGGAGAATTTTTATTCACTTTTTATTAATCATACATAGGTCTCAATTTTCATCTTCTTGATTATCATCGTCGTCTTCATCCAGTCGCTCGAAAACGTCCATTTCATTATCATCATCCTCGTAATCGACGATCGTCGTCTCTAAACCTTCCAAGATTTCGGGATCATATGCACTTTCTTCATCGAGATCGTTCTGGTGTGATTGAGGCAAGCTTCCCCATTAGAGGTCTGCACGTCGCTCGGTTGCTCGCTCGAATCGCGTGATACATGTTCTATGATAGTACGACAGGTGTCGGTACTGCAGCTTGCGGCAAGGCGCGTGGCTGCGCTCGACTTCCTCCTCGCTCGTTCGAGCGGCGCACGCTCGACCGGCCCGTCCGTCCACACTGCCCGCTCGCCACTCGGTCGCCCACCGCAGCGCCACTAGAGTCCAAGGCGAGTGTCGGAGCTAACTACACGCTAGAGAATAAATCCCGACTGCGAAATTTGGAATTGTTTCCTTTCCCGGGTGCTTCGAAAGCTGTTCTCTCGATCAACTTGAACTACCCATTCAGTTTCGCATTTTGTACTTTGACATACAAGTTATTATACGTGATTAATATAAAGTTTCTGTGCTAAGCTCATCTACTAAATGAGTTATCCATGATCTTTCTTTCTTTCTTGTTCCCATTTTGTGAACTGTTAGTGCCTGTTTAGTGGTAGGTGTAACTTGCCGTCTTAACGAGGAAATGATTGTAATTAATGTCCATTCCTCTCATCACTCTCAAGTCCTGGAATACTTTGTGCGTCTTTTATATTGATATTAAATACTCCTATATTGATGTACACACGTTAGGTTAGGTTTGTGCATTCTCTCTCGCTGTTGCACCTCGTTAACACATATTCCCGTAGCATTTTGGCATTGTGCGTGGTTGCTGCGCCTCTACCTTTTCCAATTTAGTCCTTAACGGGAATTTTTCCAATTGCAACTTTCATATAATCCCACTGCTACTGTCGTCTTTCTTATCTACATAATAAAAAACGCATGCAAGTTTACACAGCTGTACGAATATATGATACTCCTTGTGTTTCAGTGATATCTGTTTTATATTTATTTAGGGCTGTCTGAAGAATGTCACCCAGGTGCACCAACGAAAACAATGAACTGCATGTTTTCGGAATGGCGGGATAAGAGATCGGCCTAGGTACATTTCAGGGGAAGTGACAATTAGGGGGGCAGCTACCCCTAAAGTGACCAATTTTTTGTGCTCAAAAAATTGTTTTCATTTAATCGAAGTTGAATCTATGAAATTTGTCTTTTATCAAAAGGTACTTTCTGTCCAAAAATCATTAAAATCGCTTCACCAATCTCTAAGTTATCGCCATTTTTCTATTTTAGCCCCAATTTTAGAGGGACCGTTTCACCCCTTAAATATGTTTTTTCGCCGCTAAAAAAAATTACGTGTCCCATAGTTTTTCATGTATTATAAAATATGCAAATTTAATAAAAATCGGAGAGTGACTTGGGTAGGTTTCCTTGTGAGTACAGCGGCAGCACTACGCTGTGCGGCCTCTGCCCGCCCCGCCCCACGCAGCCTTGTTCGAGCGTCAACACGCTCGCTACGAGCGTACACACTCGCCGCGCCACCGCCGAGCGTTGAGCACTCGACCGAGTACGAGCGAGCGAAACCGGCGATTTGCAGACCTCTATTGCCCATTACACTGGCCACAAGCTGAAGAACATTGCATCCCCGATTTTCTGCACTCGCAGCGCGAACTATATCCATTTTTGCAGTTGCAAAATATTGTATTCAGAAGCTCGTCTGGTACATGTGGTAATATTGTTTGTATTGGCTCCAAATGTTCATTCTGCAGCACCCTATCCCATTCCATAACCGTTCTTTTTCAGGAGTGCTTTTTTATTATCGTACCAAGATTTTGATAATATGTTAGCCTGTGTATCACAAAAAGATATGATTGTGAATGATCCTACCTTTCTCGTGATTATTATATCAGTCAAATATCTTTGCTGCAGTTTTAAAATGATGGTCTTATCATCTGGTACATAATCTGTAAGAACATCTTTAAGCTCTTTTAATGTAAACTTCGAATCTTCATTATTTTCTATATAATAAAAAATTTCTTTTATTGCTTGAGTGACTTGATCGTCTAGGCGAGGCTTTTTGTCTGCAGGCGATGCTTGCTTTAAGAAATCAACATGGCAATTTCTGTGGTACTTAGCTTCAACAGCGATCAAGTCATACTCATACTGTATACGATCTTTTACTAACTCTCCCAAGGTATCACTTCGTTCTTCTGCTTTTTTAAATGACATTGTCTTTAAATTCAAGAGTACTTACTTTACAAATCGTGCGTCTGTTCTTCTCTTTTTTTCTTCGTCTCTGCTACTTCATCAGCTGCGTGGCCACAAAATACACATAATGTTTTGAAATCGAACACTTCGCCTCTTTGTTTACGAGGTGCACATGATGATCTTGAAGGTTCATCGTCTTCTAGGCGTCGCTTCGATGCTGCTATAGAATTTTTACTGATATACACTTTTCGACGCACGGTATGCACATTCACAGAAGCTAAAGTATTTAAATAATCTATATGCCCGTCATTTCTTGCAATACTTGCAGTTTTAAAGTGCGTAAGCCACGCACAACATCACCTTCTGAAAGCGACTTATCACATATGAAACACAACTCAGCCATAACTCTCTACGTCCGCCCTTTCCACGAAACAATTTAAAACTAGCAAGCTTGGTTACTGGCAAGTGAGCCCTCGACAAAGAAACCGGCCTTCAACTATTAAGTTGTGTTTCAACTTATAAATAGAAAAGGTGGCGTTGTAAGGGTTCATATTTCCAGGTATAAACTTAATATTACTAGAAATATTCTACAGTTTACTCTTTTAAGAGAGAAAAATACAAAAATTAGTCTCTACATAAATATAGTTACGATATACTGGAACAGAATTAAAATATACTTAAAGTATGGAATTCGTGACATTGTAATTACTTGAAATAAGTAAGTATTATTAAAATTGGGTATTAATTCGTAAATAATGAACTTTTATTTACAATTATAATTGTTTTATTCGACTACCATTGACTGTGATTCGCAGCTGACCTCGTATTACGTCTTATATGTCTGAGCGCTGTGACCTGTACGCACTCCGCGCTCTATCTAAAAAAACGATGAACTGCACAAAAAAATGTTTAAAACAAAAATTGTAGAGAATTTCATGCTTTACAACTTTTATCGGAGATGCAAATACCATTTAATGTATAGGAAGCGAGATATTTGCGAAAAACTGATTTTCGTGACCGTTGACCTTTAATAACTTAAGACGCGGACACGAGATTTTATGAGGCTTTTGACACATCATTTAGAATGCCAAAATAAAGGCTCATGCAAATATTCAGCTTGTTACCTCTCATTCCGAGGTGTAACCCTAATTTGACTGGACTGTTAGGTCTGTGAGACGTAATTTGCCGTTAATTGTCCATGGCAACAGACGAATGAGTCGAGTGCATTTGCTAATAGTACCAAATCGCTGGTAGGACCTATCCTGGGCTGATGATCTTATCGACTGAATCCTAGACGACAGAAAAAATCTTAACTTTGTCAGATGACTGTAGATTCCAGTTGGTAAGAGCTGAAGAAGGAATCCTATGTGGCGCAGACCGGACGAAGCCATGGTACCAAATTGTCAACAATGTACTGTGCAATCTGTTAGTGCCTCCATACTGGCGTATGCTGTTTATTCATGGAATGGACTAGATCTTCTACTCCAGCTGAACCGATCGTTTACTGGGGTTATTAGGTCATTCCACGTGAAGTGTCCAAGGGCTCCCAAGCTCGGTCATATTCAATTTTGATGAAATTTGTACAGAATGTACCTGAGGGCCCGACATGAACGTATGCAAAGTTTCAGGCTCACCTGTATCTTGGTTCACATACTAGAGCCATTTTTGTGAAGACCACTTTTACCGACACCGCCAAGTCGCGAAGAAATCTTCTAGTTTAGCATTCCACTGTTCCTAATGTAAAAGAGCAAGACCCTTGGTTCTTGGTATAGTGGTTCAACTTCTAGTACTCTACACACAAATGATGAAGACTGAGTTAAGAAAGCAATGTATTTGGCATAATCTCAGTTCAAAGTGTGCAGCAAATCATGTAGCGAGAAATTTGTCCCATAGTTCAACGAGGCATAAGTAGTGGAGAAACTGCGCTATAGACCTGGTCTTTTGTCAAACTATTGTCTGTCTGGGTATTCACTATATCACCAATTTGGGCCTGACTTCGGTGTTTAATGACACTGATACGATCCTGTGATATGCTAAAAACCATTAGTGTCAAAATATACCCGTGTTCAAAGACATGTATTTCAAGATGGACACCTAACCATAGGCGCAACTAGCTATGGGCCCAGGCCCTCCCCGAAATGACAGTTTTTTTTTCCTTCTTTTTTTTTTTGTTAATTACGTTACAGTAAAAGTCCGATAGTTCGACCCGTTCGGGACCGAACCGGTGCCGAATTATCGAAATGGCCGGTCGTCGGACTCTCGGACGATACCTTTTAGTATGCTTTAAGCTAGCGTATACAGCGAAAATGGTTGTAACATGATGTTTTGTACTTAAATATTGATTGGTAGAATCATTAGATTAATAAAATCAGCTCAAAATTACGACAGCAGGTACCAATTTTTTATTCAATACATTTACTTTGGGTAGGCTATGTGTATTGTACAATATTTTAGATAAATAAAAAAAATCGAGTTTGTTTTTATTTCCGAAATTGTTGTCATTTGTAATAAAAGATTTTTCTAATACTACGTCAATCAGGAAGTCCTGTCCTGGCTTATAGCTTGAGGAAGATTTCGGTTTCGAGATCATGAACGCTGCTTAAATTTAAATGAAACTTCCACAGTTCACTACGATATTAAGTTCACTACTCTAACGATTGCTAAGAATGCTGCCAATCAAAGCAATGTGAAACCTGTGCATGATGACAGCTGAGATCTGCCGAATAATAGGCCTATACGAACGCTTCCTGTCCCAACAATGCTGTCTACTTCTTTGACAATCACAGCCGAAACAATCTGTCTGGCAGCATATGAACTGACTATTGGACGCCGTTCTAAAGGAAGTCTACTCTATTGTAATTTAGTTCTTTTCTCTTTTAACCGAGTTAAATTTAAAGTGTAACCACACGCGAAACTGAAAGGTGTTCATTGCAATAGTACAAGTTAAATACCTACTAATCAATTATGCAAGGAATTTCTCAGTAAGTTATATATCACGTAGAAGTGGATTAAAAATTATACAGAGTACACATTCATTGCATTGTGTTGGCTGCATGCCTGCATCTGCATAGTATACGAACTACGGAACTAAAAGTTTCGGTGTTGGTGAACTGATTGTTTATATTCATTTTGTTGATGTTTCAGATGGATTGTTGTTTGTTTCAATGTTTGCGTAATACGTTGCGGCAGGCGATATAAAATGATTCCTTCTAAAAAGATGAAACAATCATCTATTTCGGATTTTTCAATTAAAAAGCGTGTGGTTTCGGAAGATGACAGTGACAGTGGTAAAAGCAATGTAGTTAGGCCTAATATTAAATAAGAGACAGCTGGCACTGATGTGCCTTCAACACATTCAAGTTTGAGTGAACGAATAAATGACATTGGTAATAAAGTGTGCTCACCGTTTATTTCAGATGAAGAGAGATACGAATATTTAAAAAAAAAAAAAAAAAAAAAAAAAAAAAGAAAAGAAAAACACCTGCTGTGTACCGGATCAGCGTTACACGTTTCCGTAAGATAATGAGTCCAAAAAGAAACGAACTTTCCAGCCTCATTGGTTATCACAATATAAATGGATAGCTTATAGCGAAAAACTTAAAGGGGCGGTGTGTAAATTGTGCGTTGTTTTTTTATTGTAATTTCATAGACACTATGGGCTGTGGCATTTGTTTCAGGCTAGTTCCTATCATTAAAACTATTGAGTTTTGTGGATGTAATGAATTACCTCTTCGTGGACACTATGATAGTGGGCCATTAACTGCTGCGAAACCTGCTCTTAAAGATGGAAAATTTCGTGCATTACTACGCTTCAGGATGGATGCAGGTGATGAAGTTCTCACAAATCATTTACAAACAGCTGCAATAAATGCCACATATGTCATCAGAGTACATTTCATTCTATTAAAAAACGTATTTTCATTTTGGCGTCCCTTTGGGGGACCACTACAACATATTTAGTAACAACTGTAGCATATCAGGGCCCTAAAAACCTTGCTGTTGTGCGCCCAAAACATCCTATCCTATCTATCTAACTGTAGCATATCGGTTAACATTTGCTATAAAAGACAATGACTATGAATCTAACGTCGCTTTTCCTCAGTTGGCACAAGATGGTGATGATCTCTTGTACCGGACACTGTACATACATCCTCAAATCGTTTTTCCTGATAACTATTTGCATATTCAACAACTTATTTTTAATATAAAGAAATTCAGTGCTATACACATTTTTTTGCAATATTTAAACAGATCAGTTGGTGTTAATATTTGGCTGTCAATTGGGCGCTGATGGCTAGCTCTTGCTGCTAAACCTTAACTGTGCCCCCAATTCCATCACATGGTGATTTCCCATGGCTTGTTCCGAAAAAATGACATTCGGCAGTAATGCCAAAATTATTTTTATGATGGCATAAATTTAGGAGGCTCTTAAAATTTTTGTGCTTTGCAGCAGAGCCGTCGCTAAAATAATGAATACGCTTAATTTCTTTAAAACTGCACTTCAGCAAGTTGATCATGTATGTTAAAAACACATGCACTGCAACTGTGTCATGTCGGAGGCAATCACTGATTGTGCAGTGAAATTCTGATTCCCATGCCATTTAACGACATAAAGTGCCACAAAACGATTACAAGCTGTAAAGGAACTTTTCTTAGAAGAAGAATTATTTAGAGTAGTTTGCACTCTACTGAAAATGCTCAAATATGCTTCCATCAAGAAGCTTTCCTCCCACAAAGATTTGAAATTTTTAAGCGAACTTTTTGCACCTAACCCTAAAATGAAAATCATTTTTATAATAGAATAAAATGTGCTCTGTTGAATGGTGTTAATGAATATAATGTGGTAGGTGTCCATTCTGAGATACATGACTTTGGACACGGGTATATTTGGATATTCAAGAATGTTAGCAAGTTTACAGGATGGTAGCAGAGTAATTAAAAACCAAAGCCAGAACCAAATTTTTGATATACTAAACACCCATACAGATAGTAGTTTGGCAAAAGACCAGATCCACAGCGCACTTTCTACATTACTTATGCCTTGTTAAACTATGGGACAAATTTCTCGCTACCTGACTCGTTGCTCACCTTGACCTGAGATTATGCCAAATGCATTGCTTTCTGAACTCTATCTGCGTCATTTGTATGTAGAGCACAAAAAGTTGTACCAATATACCAAGAACCTAGGGTCTTGCTCTTTTACATCAGGAACAGTGGAATGCTGAACTTGAAATTTCTTCACGACTTTTCGGTGTCGGTAAAAGTAGACTTCACAAAAATGGCTTTAGTACGTGAACCAAGTTACAGGTGTGACTGAAACTTTGCATACGTTCATGTCGGGCCTTCAGGTACATACTGCACAAGTCTCATCAAAATTGAAGATGGTCGAGCTGGGAGATTCGTCTAAGCTGGGACACTTGACGTGGAATGACATTATGTTGGGTAAATGGAGACCACTTGCAACCATTCTTACAGGAACATAAAACTTTGGAAGACAAACATAAACAGTTAAAACTGTTCATGATGAATGCAAATGTTTCGCTACACCTGTTTTACTACTTTATTAAAAAGGACACGACAGGTTTCGTGAGCTGTAGTCACATCATCAGGTTTAACGCGGCAGCGGCGTGCATAGGGGCAATTAATGTTCTTTCGCCAGGATTACGACAGATGTAAAAACACTACCTCGTTCATTAGTGAAATGTGAGCTGGCTTCCAGATACAGGCCATGTGTTCAGGGACTTAATTCAAAATTAGTCTACTTTGTTAAACCAGTATCAATTACTCTTTGAATACAGCCATTTTTAAAATCTTCGCCTTTCCTTATCATGAAATTTACGTCTTTGCACCTGGACGTTGTTAGTTAAGAGTGACTAAAAGTATTGTTAAATGCCACAGAATTTTAATATTACAGGCATAATAACTAGGTTTTACATGATACAAAAATGTATTATGATAACTTATTATCTTCAAAATAATTCAAATAACTAGAAATTGTCAAATTGCACTTGTCATAATCATGTCACATTTAATATTCATAAACCACAGCAAAAACCCTACTAAAATATAACTATGACCATAGATATAATTGTAAACAAAAGCTGACAGTCAACAACTCGGCGGATAGTGCAGCGACCATGTGCAAATCGCAAGTTAAAAATTGTTGGTGCGACATCATCAAATACAAAACACAAGACCAACATGCAGAGGAGACTGTAAGTACTCTCAAGCACACCATGTCATAACATTAAACACGCGAAATTGAAGAAGTTACATGAAAATACGTTATTTTCCACAGGTCAAATGCAGCGTCCAAACTGATGTTGACACACATTAAACCAAATTGTAATTACACCAACTGAAGATGGGTGAAAACCTGAAACACGCCTTGCGCGAAAAAAAAAATAAAAAATAAATAAATAAAATAAAATAAAACAGAGTAAAAGTGCCTGGTTGCTGAATTCATTAAAATAATAAATAAATGCATTTTTGTTAAAACCATCATCATAAGGATGATGATAAGCATGGAAATATGGTAACAGACAAGGAAAATATTCTGAACAGGTGGAGAGAATATTTTGAAAAGTTATTAAATGCTGAAGACCCAGAGAACGTCTTTGCAGAAGAAAGAAGTACAGAGGGTGTAGGATAATAGATAAAAAATTGATGTGACTCTACAAGATGTAGAAACAGCAATGAGGAAACTAAAGAATAATAAGGCTCCAGGAGAAGAAATGTTAAAAGCAGGAGGTGAAACTCTTCAGAAAGAGTTTTACCATCTCATAAAGGAAATATGGGAAAAGGAGGAAATGTAAGAGGAAGAGAAATCAGCAATTATTATCCCACTGCATAAAACGAACAGTAATAGGAATTGTAACAACTACAGAGGCACATCTCTCTTAAGTAAACCATATAAAGTCCTGTCATTAATAATTCTGGAAATGCTCACACTATATGCAGACGATATTGTAGGAGAGTACCAGGCAGGCTTCCGGACACGAAGATCGACCATTGATCAAATTTTCACCACGAGACAAATCTGGGAAAAGTACTGGGAATCCAACCATCGCTTTCTGGTGACATATGTGGATTTCTCAAAGCCTTATTACAGGATCCACAGATAATGTATGTACAACATCCTAAGAGAGTTTGGTGTTACAACGGAGTTAATAAATATGATGGTGTCCACAGCGGTGACAAAAGCCAAAGGTGGAGTTGTACAAAGAATTGAATACTAGAATAGGTGTGCGACAAGGCGATGTTATTTCACCACTTGCTATTTAATCTGGTCGTAGAGAAGGTAATTCTTATTAGGATATGAAGATGACATTGCAATACTGGGAAAGTGTGAGGAAGAGACGGTTGAAACTGTTAAGCACCTAGCGCAAAATACAAGAAAGGTCGGGCTACGGATTAATACCGAAAAAACTGAGGTAATGGAGGTATCCAGAGAAGCCCCTAATGAAATCCCATTTTGGTAGGCATTTAGAACTTCACTAAAGTGGAAAGTTTTAAGTACCGGGGTACATGGTTCAACAGGCAAAATTATTTAAAGCAGGAAGTGAACCAACGCATTGTGAATGTGTCTAACACATTTCAGTATGAGGCAGATAATGTCATCAAACAATCAGTCCATAAACACCAAACTTAAAGAATACAATGCAATAATAGTACCAGTGTTGTTGTATGGAGCAGAAACCCCAGGTACAACAAGGAAAGATGAAGAGAACTTGTTGGTGTTTGAAAGAAAAACCACGAGAAAGATCTTTGGGCCAGTCCGTGAAGAGAACTCACGGCGATGGAGAAAGAATAAAGAACTGTATGACGTAGTAAAGCAACCAAACATTGTACAAAACTTGAAAGCACGCAGAATAAGTCTGGCAGGCCATATAGCTAGGAGACCAGAGATCTCACGGGCAAAAGCCGTTTTTATGGAAAGACCTGATGGTACCCGTCCAATTGGAAGACCGAGAAAGCGATGGGAGGATAAACTACGAAAATACCTATGTCAGCTAGGAATACATGACAACTGGATGCGAAGTGTACAAGATCGTCATTTAGGGAGGAGCACTGTGAGGTCTGCGCATGATCTACAGGATCCCCGATTGCCAATTTGACGATGATGATTTTTGTCGAATGAAATCTATAGCTGCAATCAGATATTGGACATTACACGACACATCTTAAATGATTTATTATTACACAGTTTCAAGCTCTGCCAACGTACGGCCTATTTATAAGTTGTGCATGTAGCCCTTTAGGTTGTTTGGTGGGAACGTTCGAACCTTGGAATTAACTGTTTGCTACTTCCTCCCCCTGGAGAAGTGGCGATCATGCACCTCACCTTTACTTTTGCTTCTGCCTTACCGTGGCTGGCATCGAACTCCGTCTCTTCTAGCAGGGTACCAGTGCTACTGAACCTTACTAATAGGACAGCAGTGGAGGAGTTACAGACGAAGCAAGCAAACAGGTTTATTCGGTATAACTGTCTGTATTGTTCTTTTGAGCAAGAAGAATCTGAGGTAGCGCGTTACACATGAATTAATAAGTCTCGCTGCAGAACCAAGACACTATGAAAGTCAATTCAGCAAACTCATTCAAAGTCGAATAGTCCAACCCCTAGCAGAGAGAGAGTGCGCTGAGAAACATTACGTATCTTTGAGAGTTAACGGATACAGCTCAGGCAGGGGCAACGGCTACAGTCCTGACGGTAACCTCGCGTAGACTTTCGCCCGTTGCTTGGCGAACACGTTTCCTCGTCACGGCGGAAACATAACCGATAAAAATAGCGGACTACTGCTGGCTCAACTAGCACTGGCGTAGAACTGCGCAAGACTGCGGTCGGGAGCGTCTCCCCTCAGTTTTATGTCCGTCACTCCAGGACACTGTATTGCTCCGCCGAGGAGAAGAGGGGCTCCGCAAGCAACCTGACAACGCGCCTTAAGCCCTTTTTAAACGATGAACGAAAGTGAACAATAGTCTACTCAAGCGCTCCTAGCGTACTAGTCCTGAACTACAATCTCATGCAAGATCTTGTGGCAGCGTGTTTAGACGTTAAACGTAATTGAACAGTAGTACCCGATGTTGATCTACTAAGATTTGCCCACTGACATTGTTAATAACGTCATGCACAACTGAATTTTTGTCCTTCATTTGGACTGACTTTTTCATTTAAAATGCTATTTAATGAAAATTGCATCATCAAATTACAATCTTATTTAAATAAACAATTGGCTTCAGTCTTTTCTGTTACAATATAAACATAAACCATTTTTCGGTCTCAGACGTCCGACCCTGCTTTTCGGTGGACAGTAATTGAGATAAATATTGAAGTCCTCATGAAACATTCGCAATTTACAGCTAAACCAACGTATAATAATAAAATAAAGATTAATAACACAAATTTGCGTGCAAACCGCGTAATTGTCGACTACAATATGAAAATCGCGTGACGAAAATAGGTTAACTTCCGATGTCAGCAGACGACCGTTCAATCAAAACAATCCGAGAAAGCTTAACGTGACGTTGACGTTAGGTGACGGTCTGGTGACGGACACTGTGAATGCCGTCATTAGAACTACATTTTGGAATACATTCTGATCATAAAATTCGACATTACGCAAAATATACGTAAATGCGAAGGAAAATGGCGGACTAACTGGAGCGATGACTGCAGCTGACAGCTACTAGCTCGCGCATGCGCAGTGAACCCACTAGTACCGAATTTAGAACTGGCACCATTTCGTTATCGCTACGATTATCCCGAGTCGATACTAGCGCGATGATACTAGTCGAGCCGTTCAAACGACAGACGGCCGCCATTAACGCAACATGTTATCAAACTATTACAAGTTCGTTGATCGTCTAAAACGGGCTTTATGCGCCCTTCCCCCGGCCCGCGCGGCAAGGGTCGACGCCCTGGGTGGTTGGGACACCTGGAATAGCGGTTCTTCCGCCAAACGGCGCGAAGGCATGTGTCCCTCCGCCGTTGGTGAGGAAGAAACGAATTTAAACTAACGGCCAAACGGGGCTCTCAAGAGTACGCCATATTGCTTCATTTTCGTATTAATTAAAGGAGTTGGAACACTTGCGGGGAGTGACACATGCGGGGAGACACACTTGCGGGGAACCTGGGGCCCTTGGGGCGGCTGATGGCTTTTCCTGGGTACAGGCACACCAAGAAGTCTAGCACTGCTGTTGTCAAGTTTCCACACTATCAACATAACACGAAACTCAGTGAAATTGCACAACCCTTGGAAGAGCAATATAGTAACTTGTTCTAACTACATATTAATTCGTTGAGTGTTCCTCCTGAAAACAAAAAGGTATTTTAATAGTGATAATGTTTGGAGAGTTCAAATTCAAATGTTTGTAAAGCTTATGGGACTTAACTACGGGGTCACCAGTCCCTAAACTTACAAACTACTTACGAACTAGGACGGCACAAATATCCATGCCCGAGGGGGGATTCGAACCCCCGACCGTAGGGGCCGTGAAGACCGTGACTGAAGCGCCTCAGTCTCCTCAGCCACCGCGGCCGGCTTTTGGAGAGTTATTAAGACATCTCAGCTACTACAAGACGATGACTTTCCACAGTCATACCTCCTAAAAGCATATTATTCAGAACACTAAGCATATCAAGACACCTGCGCAAGCAATAAATATATTAGGCATCCTGCACAGATACGTTGATGTAATTGACCGCTATGTAGTTAACCCCACTATTACGCAACTTCCATCTCTTTAAAAATAATTACTATGCTTTTTAATAGGAGACGCAACCTTAAACCTTCAATTAAAAAACATTAATAATAAGTCAATGAGTATTTTACATACTTGAAGCATTTATTCGTAGATCCCAAAACGATTTGGCTGTATTCGAATACAAATACGTCTAAGAAATGTATGAAATACGGAATGTGTAAGGGAATGTCACACATTGAAAAATGCTAAAGATAAATTCTATTTTCTTCCATCGTCATATAGAACCATTTTTACTCCGAACTTGGCATGTACCAACAGGGAGAAGTTGCAAGACTTCCAGGAAAAATGAAGCGAAATTGGCAGCCAATATTTGATTATAAATTACATTGCCTGTTAACTGTATAAATATAAATTACCGAATACGCGGAACTCCTGTTCAGTACAGTCAAAAAGGTCTAAGGTAATAGGCAGTGGTTTACAATCAGATATCCGTGTCACTCCCCTCAAGAAGTCTGTGTGAAGATTTATATTCAGAACATTCAAGAAAAAGGCTACTGTGGTGTTGAAACTACAAGAAGCAGCTCATTTACTCAGGAAGGGAAAACGTTATGGTGCCCGTAAATTTGAATGGCTGTATCTCTTGTAGTAACATTCATTTTTTGATAAAATGTTAAAATCCTCTGAATACGGCACAGGTAGCGGCTGGAGGGCGTGGAATAGGGCTGGTGTATCCCTACTTCTGGAACACCCTGTTCACTACCTGCAGCGTCCGGGTCTCCCCGCAAGTGTCTACACATTCCCTTTCCCCGCAAGTGTCACAAACTCTTAATTAAACGGGATATGACAAAATTATAAATCCTCCGCCAGTAGGGAGTCAAGGTGTCAGCCAAGCCTGTGGAGGTTCTTACTTGTCCGGGAAAATTCTAAATTGGCAATTAAATTATGCTACTTGTAAAGTACTGGGCCGATCAGCCAGCGACCGATATCATTCTAATCGTAATTTCACGTAAGGGCCGAATCTGCTGTCAAAATCACGGAATTAATTTTATTAGGGCACTCTCCCTTTGTCACAGGGCTCGACTATCTGTCATGTGCATCTGCCTTCCTTCAGCAGTTAGGTAACCCAAGATATTGGTGCTACATGCACGCGAGACTATCGCCGTCTGTATGTGTGCTCGTCGCGATCCGATGCCCTCTGCTACCCCCGCGTAGACTCGACAGCAGGTGCATCCAGTATGTGCCTTAGTTCGTGGGTGGCCACTGGTGGCTGTATTCCTCAGTGCCTGGCAGCTGAGCAGTGGCCGGCGGCTACTGTGCTGTGCTGTGCTGAGCTGGCCTGGGGCGCCAGGGTCAACTGCAGCAACGCCCACCGCTTCCTCCGCCTCGGCCGCAGCCACAGCCGCGTCACCGCTCCCATCCAGCGGCTGACACAGCCGCCGCCTGTCCTACTACCTAACTGCAATAAACCTCATTTTAAACGCTCATTGCGTTGCTTAGATTCTAGCGAGACACACCATTGGGTTGCGCGGTGGCTCCAAACCCTTATCTTTATATTTGTATTTATTTGAAGTCGTATCGGAGGAGTCCCTAGTCTGTTCGATTGCTTTCTGATGTAAAATCCTACACCCCACTGTGCTCTTCCTACTTTGACTCCTGACAGGTAGACCTTGTATTCTCCGACTTCGTCCTCTTTCTCCCCCCTTACTCTAACGTCACTAACAGCTAAAACATCTAACCCCATCTTACTGGATCCTCCGCCAGCTCTACCTTCTTCCCATTGTAATACCCATTGATATTAATAGCTCCCCATCTCATTCCAGATCGTTTGCCAACTCGTATCTGAGGAGTCCCTGGTCTGTCAATTAGAGGTGGGACTCCATCACCTCCAAAGGTCCGAGGCATTTTGCTCTGATTGTTGCCAGCATGATATTGAAGTACCTGGGAAGCAGGTTGCTGCTAGCCTTACTTGCCCAGGGCCCCACTGGGTTTTACCCCTAACGGTTGAGGGACTAACCGGTGGATTTGGTAGTCTTTGCCGTCTGAGCGCAAAGGTGGCCACGATTCAGAATATGTCCGAGATGCACAACCTTATTCCAAAGTAACTGGTATCCCAACTGCCTGGACCACTTACTTGGCCACTCATACGTTGCTCGTAGTTCATAAACTAGGACATGACTACAGGAACCCACACCATGAACCACAAGGAAATTAGGCATAGGTCTCACGCCAGGGACTACCTAGGCCGAAGTCAAACTGTGTGTGTGATATTCTTTTTAATGGAGGCGACACAATACTTTTAATCAACCAGAGAAAAATGTTGTTTCTAACATTAGGATAAAATACGCAGTTCAAGATACATTCTGTCCGATTTTCCAAAGTTTAGTAACCAAAAATGACAACTGCGTAGCCAGAGTGCAACAGATTCACACATTGAAACTTAACTAATGTACCAGGAAAAGTGAATAAATTCTCGTAACACGTTGTGTTAAATAAACTCACTGTATAACGACACAGCTGCGACCACCTAATCCTCGATGGGCGAAGGTGCCGTTATATTCTGTTTGCTGCTTAATTAATCCTTGATCATTTAATAATTGTTCCAATGGTATGACTGAATGGGATGCGGACAGTGACTGGCTTGACCCATAAAAATAAACTTTGTTAACTTCCTTTATTACGGAACGACAAATGTTAATAACTCTTTTTTTAAGTACACTGATTAAATAACCGCGTGCCACTACGATAAATGTCTATAAATCCACACTGGAACGTTTCCATACGCAACTGCGACCGAAACTCATATGCGATACGACAGATGGGCAAAACTTTAGCCACCGCTAAACGCGGATTACTGACTCACTGTCGACGTGAGACAGCCTCGCTCTGCGATCGACGGGAGACTGCCGCACACCGTCCAACAAGAAACAATCAAACCTAAGCATTGTCGCCCAACAGCTATAGCTGCATGCCAACGATAACTACTGTTCGACCAAAACGTACCAAAGGGGTTACTAAGCTAAAACCCTGTATCCTCACAACTGGAGCAGTTTTTCAATGATGTATGTATCACCAATTCATAAATTCAGCAAAACTGTAAAGCTGCTTTTCATTGACACCCACGAAATATTACGAGTATGTAATAGAAATTTCTCATTTTACTGGTACCTCATATATTCGTAAAGCTTGTGTGATAACAACAATAACTGAGGACAGTGTACATAATCCTCTCCATTTTTCTCGAGTCAGATGTAGCTCATTCACGTGTATTCCATGCTTGTATGAATAACAAAAGCCGCATTGTAAAACTCATTTCCAAGCACAAAGGTGTCGTGGAATCCATTGCACCCCAGGAAATAGAAATCTAATCTACTTCACACACAAAATAGATTCTAACCTTATAACCTAACCTAAACTTCTCCTTGACCCCACCGAGTGACAAACTTTATCGGATGGAGCGTGACCACACCGTCGGCTGATATTTTCAATCGGCGGCTTCTGTCGACGGTTCGTCGGCGCCGCTGTGAACGCAGGCAGCCTAGGATCATCGCCTAGAGCCGCCTGGCTGATGCGGTGTGTTTTGAAACGCGCATGACGTGCTTCTCGGGCAGTGCTGGCTAGCGCTTTTCTGAGAAACCCTATAGTTGCTTCCACGTAATCGGCTTTTCGTAATACTCCGAAAATAGCTACGGCTTCTAACAGCAGCGGCTGCGCGACGCGATGCGTGGCGCGCGGATTTCCGAATAGCTCGTTTTCTGGGAAACCCGCGGGTTAATTTAAGTGAACCGCTGCCGAGCCGTCTTCACAGGGGCGCCACACGTCGCCCAGGCTTCAGGAAGGCAGACAATGTTACGCTACCTGAAGGTGTTACTGGTACGAGCTAACTGAGCACCTCGTTTCGCTTCTTCAGACGGACCATTCGCAGCGATGAGATCGGAAATTCACCCACCTGAAACAAAAAGAAAGTCTTTCAATGCGTGTGTTTCATGTTCATAAAATAAATCAATACACATAAACAAAAATGGAACGTGGGACGTGTGTCCATATATTTCACTTGGCAGCCAAAATTATTCACTGCAGACCAACGGCGGTTATACATGAGGGCAGCCTTTAGTTTCGCAGTGTGCACTATGGTGTTTTGGTCGCGGTCTGTGGCGGTGGGTGAGTGTGGCGAACAAAAATCCATAAAATGTGGAGCAATACGACGATCTACAGATGCTCAAAGATAAAAAGACTCAAAGATAAAACACTGGGAAACACAGACATACATTAACTGAGCTTTAACTACACTGGCAATACACCAATGATCTCAATATAGCCACTGGAAAGACAACTGTAGTGCTTAGGACCAAACTACTGACAACTGGATTAGCAGTTCCGTGTCGATAGCTATAAGAGGGTGGATGATTAGTTGAAAGTCGTCAGCTTATATAAAATTCTGACTGGAGACCAGCGATGACTTTTGACAATATAATAGCAGAGAGGATATATACAGCGAAACGCACATTTTCAGTTGTTTTTCTGCAACAAGCGTACGAATAAAGAAATATATGTGCTTATTGCAGTATGGAAAGTAAAACTACCAAGAAAGATGCCAAAGCGTAAGAAAGAAATTTCGCAATCTCGGTCCGTTTCTAAAAGACAGAAAACGGCGCAGAAAAGTAAATCTACAGACAATAGAAACTTGAAACTTGTAGCCATTCTTTATCTTTCATTGTAGGCATCAGCAATTTTTCGATATTCCCATCACTAAGGGGGTCAAAAAGGGCATCAAAGTTTTTTTTTTAATACGTTGCTGTTCAGGCAATTTTGAAGAAGAAATACAAAACTTCCGATTTTGATAGTTGTTGTATCTTTCGGGTTATGTGGTCGTGGTCCACGAAACATATCCGTTCCTGACGTTTCGTCCAGAGCTGCGCCGGACATCTTCAGAGGTACTGGTAGCGGTGAGTCTTGCCGACTGACGAGTCGGGCGTCGGAGAGCGGTATAAATACTGTCCAAAAGGGGGCGTGGTCAAGTGTTCACGTGCGCAGCAGAGATAAGCCTTGTCAAAGATAAAACATAACTTTCGATAGTCGATGGTCAAAGATAAAAACGTAACTACCTACTCTGAAGAGCCACAGTCCATATGTCATTAAGTTTCATTGTTTCTTCCTTTCTATTAAAATTATCCCTATGTTTGTATATTTCTATTGCTTCTCTGTTCAGTCGTGGATAATAGTTCGTCGCTGTAGATAAAATTTCTGTTTCGGAAAACTTTACTTCATGATTTCCTGATTGGAAAACATTTCTGATTGGAATTTTAAAAACACGTGTTTCGGTATTTTTGGAAATTCAACCATTAAGTGGGTGACATGAGGGAAAATCTTTTAAGGGTGCTACTAATACTAATTTGATGTTAGAAATGTGAAAATTTGTGTTTGGAATCACGGTTATAATTAACAAAAAATGCGTTTCGGGATGTTTTGAATTCTTCCAACAATGGTGCAATAGGGAGTGGCGAGTTGTATGAAAATACTTGATTAGGAAAGCATTTTTAAAGCAAATCTATCAAAATGTATATTTAGAATTAGAAACAACCACTGCAGACCATCCAGTCTACGCGTGCGAAGCAGGGGGAATTTAGCTAGTAGGTTTGATAAAAACGACCTAGTAGGTATTTGAAGATGAAACGAATTGACAATGCACTTGCGACAGTGTTGGTGCAGCGACATTATTCTGGCAATGAAATGAAGGCAGAGATACCAGGAAAGTCGTTTAAGGACAAAGACAGCGAAAGGATACGAATTGTCCATGGTCTCTTGTGAATTTGAGGAAAGCTTGGAAAGCCTTAATTTGAATGTCAGGTCCAAGATTGAACCTCATTCTTTCGAAATATGAATGAATCTATGGTGGGTGGCTGTAAAACTGATGCTGGGTCATGAAACAGCAGTCCTCGGAATATAGGTTTAGTGACACCAAAAATTGTGATAAATGAGTGGAATGTGTGTTCGACGTATGAGGGTTTCGGGTTATCCAACGGAGAGCAGCGCGCTTCGTTACAGGATCATTTGGTAATCGTGAAAGCGTTATGTAGATTATCGATAAAGTCCAATGGAAGACTGCAGGAGAGACGCTCTGTCGCTCGGTACGGGCTTTTGTCGAAGTTTCGAGAACATAGCTTTACCGAGGCGTCTAGCAGTATATTGCTCCCTCCTACGTATATCTCGCGAAGAGATCATGAAGATAAAATCAGAGAGATTAGAGCCCACACAGACGCTTACCGACAATCGTTCTTTCCGCGAACAATACGTGACTGGAATAGGAGGTACCTTCCGCCACACACCTGTCGGGTGGCTTACGGAGTATAAATGTAGATGTAGATATCGAGGTACTAGAGTTATTACTGTAATCCGTTAGTAACAAGCAAATTATTAATAAGGCAAGGAGCATCTCCCCCTGTAGGACTTTGAGGGGCCTTTATCATCTGTCTAGACACAAAAATAAAGCGAGGCGAATTGTTAAACACGAGAATATTGGTGTGATTTTACATCACCTTTTGTTGTTACTGGACATTTAAATGTCAACTTTGATGTGGGAATGAACATGCAAAGCATACTATCTTAAATACGTCGTAAATTGATGAATACATTTATAGAGAAATATTTTAGTAAAGAACATTTATAGAGAAATATCTTAGTAAAGAAAAGCGAAGTACACAAAAACGACATTATTGAATTATCTTATTGTTGTTGTTGTTGTTGTTGTTGTTAGGAGTTGTAGTGGACTGAACAGTTCGGTTCTCAGTCACTTGAATTATCTCATTATCTGTTGCTGGTCTGGATGAAAGAATGTAATGTAGCCACAGATGTAGAGGAGTTAGAAAATGTACGATGAAGGAGTCTTCCATCACAGGAATGCAGGAATGAGAAACTACAGCATATATGCATGTCAAATGTAATTGCAGTGAAGCAGACAGTAATGACAAGCACAGCAACGCAGAGAAATGTAGGCGTGATAGAAATAATGAACACGGAATTCGCGGTGGCGTATTTTCTGGGGACACGGTTGTGTACGTGCTACACGCGTTTCAAGGTGCTGGGGGAGGGTTACAGCGGGAAGTGCTCTACAGAGGCACGAAGGAGGAAAAGGGGGGGGGGGGGGAGAAGGAGGGGGAGCGGAGAAGCACAAGTGCAGAGCAAGCGCGAGGGGAGGCGCGGGAGAGGGCGCGTCTTGTGTCACGAAGTGCAAGGCACGGAGGTAACGGTTTCACAAAATCAAATGTTTAGAAAAAACCTAAGGGACCAAACTGCTTAGGTCATCGGTTCAAATGTTTGTAGAACTTATGGGACTTAACTACGAGGTCATCTGTCGCTAAGCTTACAAACTACTTACGAACTAGCTGCGACCGCAGCCCCCAAGTAGCACTAAACCCACGTCATGTCAAAGGCGCACTGCGCGACACTTGTCATTTCATCATCTTATTCAGTATTTTCTCAAATCAAATGTTTGTATAGTCTATGGGACTTAACTACAAGGTCATCAGCCCCTAAACTTATAAACTACTTATGAACTAACAAAGACTAAGGACGGCACAAATATCCATGCCCGAAGGGGGATTCGAACCCCCGACCGTAGTGGCCGTGCAGACCGTGACTGGAGCGCCTCAGTCCCCTCGGCCACCGCAGCCGGCATAAAATAAATCAATATACATATATAAAAATGGAACGTGGGACGTGTGTCCGTATATTTCACTTGGTAGCCAAAATTATCCACTGCAGACCAACGGCGGTTATACATGAGGGCAGCCTTTAGTTTCGCAGTGTGCACTATGGTGTTTTGGTCGCGGTCTGTGGCGGTGGATGAGTGTGGCGAGCAAAAATCCGTAAAATGTGGAGCAATACGACGATCTACAGATGCTCAAAGAGAAAAAGACTCAAAGATAAAGCACTGGGAAACACAGACATACATGGCAGTACACCAATGATCTCAATATAACCACTGGAAAGACAACTGTAGTGCTTAGGATCAAAATACTGACAACTGCATTAGCAGTTCCGAGTCGATAGCTATAAGAGGGTGGATGATTAGTTGAAAGTCGTCAGCTTATATAAAATTCGGACTGGAGACCAGCGATGACTTTTGACAATATAATAGCAAAGAGGTTATATACACCGAAACGCACATTTTTTCAGTTGTTTTTCTGCAACAAGCGTACGAATAAAGAAATATATGTGCTTATTGCAGTTTAGAAAGGAAAACTACCAAGAAAAATGCCAAAGCGTAAGGAAGAAATTTCGGGTTGTCGATTAGTTTCTAAAAGACAGAAAACGGTGCTGAATCGTGTATCTACAGACGATAGAAACTTGAAATTAGTAGACGTTGTTTATTTACACTGTAGGCATAAGTAATTTTTCAAATGTTCAAATGTTTGTAAATCTATCGGACCAAACTGCGTGGTCATCAGTCCGTAGCTTACAAACTACTTAAACTAAGGTAAACTAACCTAAGGACAACACACAAACCCATGCCCCAGGGAGGATTCGAACCTCCAACGGCGAGTAACCGCGCGCTCCGCAGCGAGGCGCCTTGGACCGCTCGGCTACTGCACCGCGGAAAGTGATTTTTCAATATTCCCATCCCTAACGTGGAGAAATAGGGGATGAACGGGTTTTTGAAATTACGTTGCTATTAAGGCAATTTTGAAGCAATAAATACAAAACTTCTGATTTAGATTTTTGATTGAAATTTTAAAAACACTTGTTCCGATATTTTTGTAAATTCAACCGTTAAGCGAGTGAAATATGGGAAAATCTTTTAAGGGTGCTACAAAGACTATTTTGATGCTAGAAGTGCGAAAACTTTTATTTGAATCATGGTTAGAATACTAGATTAGGAAAGCATTTTTAAAGTTAAATCTATGAAAATTTATATTTACAAGTAGAAACAACCAATGCTGACCATCCAGTACGCGTGAGAAGCAGCAGAAATTAAGCTAGTAGCTTTAATAAAAACGACCTGCCGGCCGTGGTGGCCGAGGGGACTGAGGCGCTCCAGTCACGGTCTGCACGGCCACTACGGTAGGGAGTTCGAATCTCCCCTCGGGGATGGATATTTGTGCCGTCTTTAGTATTAATTAGTTCATAAGTAGTTTGTAAGTTTAGGGACTGATGACCCATAAGCTATAAAAACATTTATGAACTAGCTAAGACTAAGGACGGCACAAATATCCATGCCCGAACCCCCGACCGTAGTGGCCGTGCAGACCGTGACTGGAGCGCCTCAGTCCCCTCGGCCACCGCGGCCGGCTGCGCGAATTCCATCCCTGCCAGCTCCTAGGATATTTTCCACTTCTTTCACCTCTGTCAGTGTTACTGGTGTGAAAAATACCGAGTAGCACCGTGGTTCGGAACCCACGTTAAACTGTAGGTCCCCCTATAACTGGCTGGGTAGGAAGGCAACGGCATACCACCTCCAAACAGGACCATGCCTAGTAAAACACTGTGGTGGTCAAGCCAATCTTCCAATTGTTGACTGCTTTACTTTAGAGGCGAGTTAGCCCTGTCTCAAATTTCACACACTGAATGCAGCCACTGGGCGTGGAGTAGACTTGCTGTAGGCCAAGTCGCAAAATGCATACAAGAGTAAGAATATACATAAGAACCAGTCCTCAGAGAGTGTTTGAGACGAAAGGAAAGAAAGTAGCAATGACTTCGCGCACAATCACAAGAACAGTAGTCGGACCCAGGCTTCGAACTTGCTACATACCGGAGTAGCAGCTCCCGAAAAGACGGTGCAAATGCAGAAGTAAGGCGATCGCGACCACGGAAGATGCGAAGGATGTCGCATCGGTGATTAGGTAGAGTGCGCGGAAGTCTAGGACAGGCTGCTTGCTCCCAAGGTAATGGGATGCACGTATCACTAAACGACAGCCGCGGTGGAGTAGCCGAGAGGTCTAAGGCGCCTCAGTCCCTTCGGCCACCGAGGCCGGCAGGTCATCGATTCTACACTTACAAATTACTTAAACTAACTTATCCTAACGACAAAACACACACACACATCCAAAAACATGACCGACGGAGGTCTCGAACTTCTGGTGGGAGCGATCACGCGTTCCGTAAAATGATACCACAAGCCGCACGGACATTCCCACGCGGCATTCAGCAATTAGGTGTGTAATTACAGCACACTTAAAACTCGTAACATTTTTATGCCATCGATAGTCAAGCTACTAAATTTAATCAAATATACTGCTATTACATATTGAAAGCTTTTATTGGCACATTGTTATTGGCACAATAAGCTTATTTCGGCTATTAAACGCCATCCTCAGGTGTTCTACAATGACAATATATATTTTATGAAGGTAATAAAATTATATTTACGCTATATTTAATTTTGATTGAAATGTACTTTTGTTCAATTCCGTTCAATATCGTTGGAAATCGACCTGTCAAATGCCGTACACTGTTGTTCTATTGTATCAATTTGTATTTACATCTGTTTATGACTGGCTCTTCATTTGACAGTTGTGTCAACGATATTAAACCTTTACATAATATTTACCTCAGTGGGTGTTATCTGTGTTGTACATTATCTGTGTTTCTATCATTGATCTCTATACTATCTGGATGTTGAACTTCAGCTGTCTTAGCGTACCAGCGATAGATATTCATATTTAGTTACTTGCCCAATTCAAACATGGCTGCTATGAAGCATTACAAGAAGAATAGAAGAAAATATGTTTCGATTCCACTTCCATATCAGCCTATTACATCGAATATTGAATTAAATTCCAAATGAAGAGGTAAACAAGCAATTTTTTGTCACGTAATATCTGATAGAAACTCGTTTGCCAAATTTAAACATGGCAGACGATATGAAATCGTATGCAAAACATATGAACGTGGCGGCACACTGTAATTTTATGCTCAGACACCAGAGTTATACATCCAGTTTCTATAGAGATCACTGGTTGCTATCAAGGAAGTTAGAATCGCTGGAGATGCCCTAACACTGAAAAAGTGAAGCCAGCAAAATGCGCATTCCGGCAATTGTTTGTGCCCAAAACATTCGTCGCCCTGTATGTATGTCATATCTACAGGATGTCCAGGAAAGGGCTCCCTGATTTCAAAATTAAATATCTCGAAATAAAAGATCGATAGAGGAATGCAGTAAAGGATATGTTTATTGTGAAAGCTGTAAGAAGTTTATACAGCAGTTTGAAATAGCTCATATCAGCATACATAAATCAAACCAGTCTCCGGACTGAAGACCATAATAACAAGTGAAATAATCGTATGAAAACACTCTTTGCAAACAATCACATCACAATGTTTTCAAAATGTTCACCATTGGCACTACAGAGGTGGCGCAAACGAAGAATGAAATTCACCATCACATTCTGTAGTGTGTCAACCGAAATGGATTCACATGCGACAGAGATCGCCGATTCAAGCTCGTCTAGCGTGGCGGGATGCTTCGGGTAGACCATGTCTTCCACTGTGCCCCACAAAAGAAGTCACAGGGAGTCAAATCCGGCGGATATGGAGGCCAATCCATGCCTGCACCAGTAAATTTGGGCTATTCCAAAGCAATGACTCGATTCCCGAAGTATTCCTCAAGAAAGCGAAACACTTGTTCGGTCCGATGTGGTCGGGCTCCATCTTACATAAACCATTCAGTACCTGGTCGATCCTCTAACGCTTGCTGTGTGGCGACAAATTGTTCCAAAATTGCAACGTAAGGTGCACAAGTGACCATTTCTCGAATGAAAAAAGGGTCAATAATGCCTCTGCTGCATACTGCAGCCCACACAGTAACTTTAGGAGAATGCAGGGGTTTCGCTTCATACCAATATGGCTTTTCGGAACCCCAAAATCGCCAGTTCTGCTTATTCACGTATCCATTCAGGTGGAAGTGTGCTTCATCTGTAAACCAGATGCAGCCAACATCAAATCCTTCACTATCAATCATTGTGAGCATCTGATTAGCAAAGGCAACCCTTTCTTGCTCCGCTCGTACGGGTATGGCCTGGTGCGTTTGAATTTTGAATGGAAACACGTGTAGTCTCCTTCTCAGTATTTTCTTCAAGTTGGAACGCTTCAAAGCAGTCTCATATGCAGTTCTACGGACGGATGACATTGGATTTCGCTGAATAATTCCAGAAACTGCTGCTGCTGTTGTTGTTGTTGTTTGGATGTTTTAGGGGGACAAAACTACGGAGGTCATCAGACCCCCAGAAACTGCGGCGATATTTTCAGGCATAACTGCGTTTTGCTTGCGGCCAACATGCCCCACTAGATCATCAGTTAACGCTGCCTGTTCATTGAAATTTTGCGAAGACGTACGAATGGTTTTCACATCGGGTCCTTTTGGAACATTAAATCGTGCTTGAAAACTTCGCCTTGTTGCCGTAGGACTCTCTTCTAACCTGTGGTACTGTAGCACCAGAAAAACGCGTTGTTCAATGGAGTACATGGTTTTAATCTCTTCCTTCGCTACGCTAACCTCCTTTCACGTTTCAATAGTGGAACTGATCGCTCTGGGCTGACGCTGACGCTCTTATGAACGGACCTCGACCTTGGCCCGAAGTATTAGAGTATAAGCAGTACAGTTGCTGTTCCTCTTTTTTTCCTCTCTTGATGGTTGTAGGTGTATCCTGACTTCTTGAATTGTCATAATCGTGTTGCTTCTGCAACAGAAAATAATGGGATTCCAGCTGCTAGCAACAGCTAGCGGTGTGTATTTCCGCGTGCTCCACTGGGGCGCGATTCAAAAATGTTCAAATGTTTGTAGAACTTATGGGACTTAACTACAGGGTCATCAGTCCCTAAGCTTACAAACTACTTATGAACTAGCTAAGACTAAGGACGGCACAAATATCCATGCCCGAGGGGGGATTCGAACCCCCGACCGTGGTGGCCGCGCAGACCGTGACTGGAGCGCCTCAGTCTCCTCGGCCACCGCGGCCGGCTTCTTCTTTCCCATCTGGTGTACTCATCTGCCTCGCGGCAGATGATTCCCACTGATTAGGGGTAAAGATGGGTTGGGACTTAAGGAGTTTGTACTCCTTGTTGGACAGGATAGGGGATAGGTGATCTCTCAGATGCTGAGGGAGACGGACAGGTTTGTGAGGGAGACTGGGTTTAAGATGGGACGGAAGGATAGGGATTATATAGGTGGAGATATGTCCTGTCGCGGATGGAGGAGACGAGCTTCGCTCTGGGCTTCGGATCACTATTTTTATACTAGGCATTACGTTTGGCGATTACAGCGCCATCTGTTAGCAGCTGTATAAACTTCTTACAGCTTTCACAATAAACATACCGTTTACTGCATTCCTCTATCGATCTTTGTTTTCGAGATATTTAATTTTGAAATCAGGGAGTCCTTTTCTGGACACCCTGTATATTGTATGTTGTTTACAAAATGTGCACCCTGAAAAAGAACAACGGAGAGGTGCGAGTGTGGGTAGCAGATAAGGGCCGCCTCTCGAAGGGAACCCGCGTGAAAACAGCGGGCGTAATCCGGAGCAGTGAACGTGTCGAGGCGCAAAGGATTTGTCGTCTGCGGGGTGGCGGCGCGGCAGCGTCCTTGGCGCGAGACGAGGGCTAAAGCGGCCTTTGAGGCGGCGGGTTATTCAGCAGGCGCGCTCTCGCCGCGTTGCCCGGCAACGGCGCACAAAGGGCGCGGAGTGCCCGCGGGATGGGCCCAAACACCTGCCGGCGCGGCGCGCACCTGCGCCGCTGCTGCAGTATATAAACACCAGACGCGGCGCGCAAATTCACTCCCACGGACATAGACTGACAATGCCGTACACAGCAGTGGCGTAACTAGTACTTGGATTTTTTTAGGGGGGGGGGGGGGGGGAATAGATCTTCTTGACGAGCAAAATTTTAGTCAGTTTCCAGACAGACTACTATCTACCACTCCCGTTGAATAAACTAATTCACTCCCATCCAATGAAAGCTTATAGTAAAACACCCCAAGTTACCAATCTTTACCTTTACCAGATTGCTGTTATACGATTTCTTTTTTCTTTTCCTTCTCTCTCTCTCTCTAATTTTTTTTTTTTGGGGGGGGTGGGGGTTCTAGGGGGCGGGGGTTCTATCCCCCTTATCCCCCCCATAGTTACGCAACTACTACACAGTATCACCGGTGTCAGTGAAGTCTCGCCACCATCTTTCTATACTATAAACGTGTAAGCAGTAATGTGGTTTATTCAGGGCCGGCCCGAACAAATTCGGCGCCCTAGGCAAATTATTTTACTGGCGCCCCATTTAATAAAATCGCAATAAAACATCAAAGTAAAATACACATTGTATCTCTTCTTTTATTCAAATACATAATCACAACATATACATTACATAAGCATATTTCTGCATTCAAAAGGGGTATATCATACACTTTTATACAATAATGTTCTTTTTTCATAGTGTTTACATTTTCTCTTTCAAAAAGGTTTTGGTTGATTAGTTTACAATAATTAATACAATTATAAGATTCATTATACAAAGAGTCACACCAATTTATCTTTCTTGCTTTGGCTATTGCAAACTCCGAGACCATCTATTTTAAATCAATTGTCGTTCAACTGACAAAGTTGCCAACCCCGCTAGTCTTTCCTAAGTCATTGTGGATGGCAGACATGTTTTTATAGTTTTAATTTCGAGAATCTGCGCTCACCACTGGCTACAGACACAGGAAGAGCAAGCATCACTTTTAGTGCAGTAGCCAAATTAAGTCCAATGCCTTTAAGTCCACTTTCACAAATATAACTCAGGACGTCCCGTGGCCCTGAGTTACTGGGTACTCTGCTAGCAATGGCATGTAATTCTTTGCACAGATCAGTAGCATCAATATCTTTAAAGTCTTTGTGAGTTAGAGACTTCCAAATTAACACATTCTTCAAGCACACATTTGGCAGATTTATTTTCACATCATGTATGTTGTACAGACAGCCAAATACACTATTTAGGTTGTTAATGTGATGAAATCCCTCGTCAACTGAGGTTTTTTTTTTTTTTTTTTTTTTTTTTTTTTTTTTTTGTATTATCGCCAGCTATGATCATATGATGATTAGCTACAAACTGCTACTCGTATATTCATTAAATGCTTATTACCAAAATTCATGCAACATTGACTTGCGTCTTGTCTCTTGCCTGTTCTTCTTTCTATGTGAAGTAATCGGAAATTCATGGCTGCTGGAACCAGAGCAAAGTAAACCGCACTGCGAGCGCACTACAAATTTGCAGCCCCCCAAATACAAGCGCCCTAGGCAATTGCCTAGTTTGCCCTGGGTTTATTACAGAAAAGAGTCCTAAAAATACCGATGAAGTGACGTACCTAAACTGTCTTTAGAGTTTTGACATACGGGAAATTCGTGCATTGTACATGGCTGTAATTTTTTCAGCTGTAGTAAGCTTTGACATATACAGCATTCAGTTGCATTGATTTGCTGTTATTATTAATCTATTATCTAGTACCATGTAACTTCAGATTTTCTTTCAGTAGTATGGTCATTATAAAAGTGTTATTTATTGTGGATAACAGGTATCCTTGCTCTTTTGAGAGTTCTTACGAAATATACAGTCTGCTTTGACATACACTAACGAGTCGCGTATCCTGTTAGTATTATTACGCTGTTACCAGTTTCAACTTAATAGTATGACCGTTATAAATGTACTCTTTTACCTTGGGTAACATACATTTATTCTTGTTAATATTTTTCTGCTCTAACTGTAGCATACGTAACGGTAAAATTTTAGCAACCACCCCGGTGGCCTCTCATGATTATATTGGCAACATCAACAAAACGGGAGAAAATCGTTGCCAAGATGTTAATATTCTTAGAAATTCACACATAGTGACTCAATTACTGTTCCGTACTGCCGACGAATTATATAACGCAGCTCCTGCACTATGGTTGACAGGTTATTACATGTACCCCTGGTTCACTAAGTAATTGTCTACGTAAAACGAAGATTCCATGATGAAACCTTTTTCTGTGTCAAGCCATTGGCAGTTGCCATCGTCACCTGACTGACAAAAGAAATCATGCGAGGCCACCAGGACGGTAAGTAAAATTTCAAATGTTTGTGAAACTTAAGTGACTTTTACAAACTACTTATGAAATACCGTATACTAAAGACGACACAAATATCCACGCCCGATGAGGGATTCTAACCCCGAAGGGGAACGGCCTCGAGCATCGGAGCACAGCGCCTCCATGCGCTTGGCCTCTCCGCCGCGGCAAGTAAAATTTAACAGTACGTAACAGTTTCTACTGATAACGCGATTCGAGAATGTAGGCCTATGTGTTAAATTCAACTATTGCGGAAGTGTTGGCTCAAATGCAAATCAGGTTCAAACCAACTAGTAATGCTTACATCGTCATATCGTGTCAGGAGATCATAGTAGTACCGTACGGAAACTTTTCGACGTGAGGTGAGGCAAGATGGCGGCGCCAGGCTTCGGTCACAGAGCCACGTTTGCCAGTCTAGTAATGTATGTCTGTGTTCACTCCACCGCGCTTCTGATGCCCACCATGACGTGCACCGCGTCATTATGCGCAAGCAGGCGCTCTCCTGCGCTAAGTGGCGAATCCGGGTGACGCGTACGTACAGCTAATCACTTATCTTTATATATAAAGCACAGTTTCCGTGTGTTTGTGTGTTTCTGTATACGGGTTGCATACAAATCTACAGTTTTGATACAATCTTTTTCAAATTTTGCACAAGTAAGCTTCAGTCCATGAGGACGGTCGCCGCAAGTGTAAGAATCACGTACGATACATAGTTCACAAGATATGACGTCATAAACAAAGTGATGCGCTGAAAACTGCTGCATTTGACAAAGCTGCTCATTTTCTCCTAAACCACTGTACCGATTTCAAAAATGTTCAAATGTTTGTAGCACTTATGGGACTTAACTACGGGGTCATCAGTCCCTAAGTTTACAAACTACTTATGAACTAGCTAACATTAAGGACGGCACAAATATCCATGTCCGAGGGGGATTCGAACCCCCGACCGTAGTGGCCGTGCAGACCGTGACTGGAGCGCCTCAGTCCCCTCGGCCACCGCGGCCGGCTGTACCGATTTCAACCTAATTTGGTACTCTCATTCCTTACTGCGAGTTAACAACTGCAGCAGGGTTAAGAATCACATACGACATATGGTTCAAAAGATATGACGTCATAAACAACTGGAATCGTGAAAAACTGCCACATTATGCGGCGGGTCTTTATAAATAGCTATATGAGAATGAGAGTACTTAGCGACTTGCAACATACTTTAAACATAATTTCAAACTTTTTCTCGCTGACAACCATAGCAAAATGATGAAAGGAAAAAAAGTTTCTCGTTTAATACTTTTCCGCTGTTTATGGAGTACGGCATTCGGTATGACGTTACAATTTATAATGTGTACACTACAAATTGTAGCCGCAGGAAATTTTACAGACAGTATACACACATATAGTTCAAAGTACGTTCTAAATTGTATCAAAGTACGGCACGTAGTTAATGAGATATGAGCACATAAACAGTAATGTTCCTCCTTTGAGCAAGGGTGTGTGTGTTGTACTTAGTATAAGTTAGTTTAAGTAGTTTGTAAGGCTAGAGTCTGATAACTACAGTAGTTAAGTGCCACAGATTGACAAACATTTGAACATTTTTGAACTACGCTATCTGTTGGTGTACGATGTTGAAACCATTATCACTAAATCTACTATCCTCCAGGTGGAATCTGCCGACATCGGATCAAAATCGACTTCGTCTTTTCAGGTGTACTATTTTATTTTTTTATTTTTTTTTTATTTTTTTTTTTTTATTTAATTTTTTTTTTTTTTTTTTTTTCGGGATACGTATTTGTTAACTCTTAACGTCCCAAGTGCGATCTCACAGACCACAAACGGTTATTGTTAGTCAATTTTTAATGGACAGCGGTGGGGAAGGATAGCACAGCGTTGTGTAATCGTTGCTTCCAACACCCGCACTATTTGCCACGTTAACGCGAGTCGCAGCAATATTATCACATCTTTTATTGTGCTAGCGGTCTCAGAGACCGCACCTGGGCCTTTGTGTTGTGGATTCCGCACCGAGCTCTTCCTCTACTGTGGGTGCTACAGTCCCTCATTTTGAGGATACTGTTTTCAAATGGTTTGAAGACCATTCAGAAACTGATGTGGAATCAGACAGTGACTATGAGATTCAAAGTGAACGTAATTCAGACTCAGAATAGTGTGAAAGTGAAGAAGAAATTGTATTGGCACCTGTGAAACGTAGAAGATGCTCCACTGTGACCCAAAAAGAATAGAAAGGTGTGTTATGTTTGCCACTGTTGCAAGAAGCCCACCTACCTTGAGTGTTCTACCAAAATTTACATCGATTGCCGAGAAAACATTTGAAAAGACAAAAGTTACCAACAAAGCAGTAGTGAAATTCTTATTTTGGTGATTTTTTTAGACTTTCTTATGTTTTAACCATTAAATGCATAGTAAACAATAAAAAAAGGGCACAAAATAAAATTGAAAGACCAGAGTATTTGACTTTTTACAGTGATAATACAATAATATAAGGTTAAATCCATTTACTGCAGTTTTACGTTTGAATATATATATTTCATAAAATAAATTTTAAAATACATTCATTTTGCAGAATTTAAGAAGAGAAAAGTAGCCTTTTGCGTAATAAATTGAATTAATTCACTTAGATAACAGACTATTTATGATTATTTAAAACTTGCGGTCTGTCAGACCGCACCTGGGACAAAGTGTGACAGAAAAATGACCTGGGAAGCTAAGGGTTAATATTAGAATTTTATATAACTTGAGAAATGCAGCTATTACAAATGTGAAGGGATAAAAAAATTTACCTGCCTCAGTACACCACACAAAAGGTCAGCAGCTCCACCTGTACGGCAGTGGTAGGGAAGTAGGTACTAACTAGGTAGGAAATGTCAGGGCGGGACGAGCAAGGGCAGCAGCCGTTTGTTTGGGCTGTGTGGCAGCCGGACATCAGCAGAGTGTAGAGCGCGCGCGGTGTAAAGTTTTACGCCGGGCTGTGTACTTTGTAGCGGGCCATTGTTTGAGTAGCTGCGCGCGAGATCAAAGGCGCCGCCGACCCGGCCGGCAGACTGGAACTCGTCCCCTCAGACTCTTCCCCCTCTCCACACACAGCGGCCGGGGCAAATACCGGCTATGTGCAGCGCCGCTATTTATAACCTCGCGGCTGTAACAGGTGGTTCGACACTCGTGGGTGAGGGGCGGAAGGCCGTTTGGGTGTTCGACGATTCTTCCAGCTTCAGGTTTTTACAGGCCACGGACTAACAGTCGGAGTAAGTCAGTCCGTAGTATGTTTAACCCTTGTGTCCACATTGGGTTACCCGGGTAACCTTTCTAATTTTAGCACCCCATTTTTCAGGTGTATTGAAACTAGTGCACACAAGCCTCAGGATATTCCTCATTTGCATGTTAATAAACGTCACAATAAAACGAAAAATTTAAATACTTTCATAGAAGAGCATTTAAATGGGAAGCAACGGAACACACCCTCTATTTGGGTTATCCAGGTACCCATATCTCTCTATTATAACAGGTGTGATGTTCATAAATGTAATACTTTATTTTATACAATACATTAATTGTTTCATTATTTATTAGATAACCATGTAATAGTAAATCAGATACAGACATACATAAGTGAAATATACATCAGTTTTTTACTTCATGTAACAGAGTAAATTACGTAAAATCATTAGCTACTAAATTTTGTGACTCGTTACAATGGAAAGATACACTTGGAATAATTATTTAGTCACAAACTCCACACACCGTTGTTGTAAATCAATGCTCATCACATACTGGTTTTTACGTGTCTCCCACTAGCAGATTTACCTTTATATATTTGGCCACTTATTGGATAAACATTTCACGAATCACAAACCCACCAAACCTTCAAGTCATATTTAGCAGGCTTTGACGGCAGGTACCGAGTAAACTTAGTCTTTCCTACACAAGTTCATCAACTATGAGGCAATCAAAAGGAATGTAAGTTTTACGAAGATTTGAATTTAGCGTTTCAAAAATGACAGATATTGCAGCAGCTCTGTCACTTTTCAAACGTTCCGTATATTGTTCACATTGTCAAATCCTATAAATTTGCTTACCTGCCAAAACCTGTTGAGCGATAGGCTTGAAGATACGATGGGAATGCATTTACTTTCCATAATTCCTTTTCTTGTTCAGTGTTAAAGAATATTACTCCATCTGTAATCATTACACCAATATATGCGTCAAATTCGCTGGTCCTTTTGAATTGATATTATAGTCTGTGAATACATGATTTGCCTTCCTGTTGGTATCACGTATTATTATATCACACATTTCTTCTGTAAATATACTCTTGAAAGTGTCTTTTATAGAAAGAAGTGTGGTTGTACGTGTTGGACCATCCCTTTGCCGCAAAATATTATGCTTCAGCAACTTTCTTGTACTATGTAAAATGCCTGCAACCTGTTCCCACTTGTTATGTCGCGCTGTTGAATCGAACGGCACTAAATATTACGGTCTTAATTGTATGTCGCCAGCAACCAGAACATCCCTTTTTCAAATATTTTGGACAAGAAATGGGTTATTAACACTAAAAATAGACAGTTTGTCATGATTTTTTGACAGCAAGTAATGTAATTGCAAGTAACGTCTCAACTGTTCATCTGAGACGAAAATTCAATAAACACGTTTGTAGAGGAGAAAATTCTCAAGAACTTTGGTCTTTTGTTTTTTTCCATAACTCGCACCGTTTCAGATATATTTACAAAAATAACGGCGATTTTCGCTTTCACTTGTTTTACGTGAATCAGGAAAGGCAAAGAAAACAAATAGCACTGGTGTGTTTCATGGCACTTTAGATTTTCCTGTAGTTTTATGATTTTTTTGAAACATTTCCGACAAAAATAATAAAAATGTAAATAATAAAAAAATTATGGACGATACGATTACGAATCTACTATTGTGATAATATGTAAGCACTCAACACGGAATAATCTCTCAGGGCGTATTAAAACAAACATCCAAAATTAATTGGTTTTTTAGTCAGCTTGACAAGCATACACTTTTACTTTCTTAAGAAACTATTTTAATATCTCCCCCATATTTTCATTAACCTTTTTCGTTAAAACATCACCTGTATTGCCGTGGTAGTTTGTTGTCTTTTCAAGTTTCTTTGCTTATAATGGTTTACTTAAAATCAAGTGGCAGTGTCATATAGTCATTATTTTTGCAAATGTGTCTAAGACGATGCGAGATATGAAAAAATGACATTAGGAAGCGAAGATGTAGAGAATTTTCTCCCCTACATATCATTTTCTTCAATTTTCGTGTGAGATAATAGATAGATAGATAGGCTAGGACGGAAGAATTAGACACTTCTGCCTCCCGTAATAAACTGATTAATATTCGTGATTCTGGAATTTGAACTTATTGTCAAGTTTAATGAAATAACTTTTTAAAAAACGTATCTGGAAGAGTTAAAGTTCGTAAGTAATGTAACAGGATCCAGAGACTTTAATATAAAAGAGACTTTGCCGAAAATAATCACGCATTGTGAACTCATAAAGTGTTTTCTGTGAAAGTGATTTTGTTGTATATATTAAATTCAAAATAGGGAATCTGTGATACTTAAACAAGTCTTAAACAATTATTCAAGTATTTAGTTCCCTAATATTGTCCAAGAAGATTCGAAAAATGAATATATATCTGTGAACTTCGTAATGAATCAGTTAATATGTGAAAGAAAATATCTAACAGTTTTGATTAGAAGAAACTTCTAATGAAATTTTTTTCTTAAGAATAATTCGATAGTAAGAAATCAGGTACAAATATCTTTTGTGGTGAGCTTCAAACATTTTTTCGATTTATTAAATATCAACCCCTGAAAAACGGAATTTCATGCTCAAACATTATAAAAAGTCTTCAATTTTAAATGTTAGACAGAACCAATATTTACAGTATGAAAAATTCAACAAAGATATAAATTTTATTAATTACGAAGAAGTACCAGGTCTACCAACTTAAATTTCATACCGAGGTGACAAAATTTTGAAGCCATTCATCCAGTACAACTGTGAAAGTCAAGCCGAATCGACAATCGACAGCTTACAAGTCGCAAGGTAAAACCGAAATACAAGACAACCAACGTGAAGCCCCTCTACGAGTCAAGGCAAGGCAAGGCAAGGCGCCATAGCACGCACGCTATACCTCCAGGCGCGGTAATTTTTTTTTTTTTTCCCCCTTGCTCAAGTAACTCCTTTTCTCATAATTGAAGTCCACATTGATGGCAACGCATGGTAGACAGATAAAAAAATGTCGGTGAGCACCTTCTTTCCAAGCATCCGTCACGTTTCTAGCCAGTCCTGAGGAGAAGTATCGGGGCTGTTGTGACTTGACTGCAGCTCCACCGCTGTGACAGCGACTGGCAGGCTTGACGTGCCGTCGGCGCCAGGCCGCGCGCTGCCGGTCACGTAACGGTCGCGCGATCGCAGCAACAACCGTGATTCAGCCGCCACAAACGGCTTCTGATGCGAACGCGGCCCGGCCGCGTCTGGTTCCGGGCTGACGCAATGCGTCAAGCGTGCGTGCCCGCGCTCTGCCGCACCGGAGTATACACACACATGCAGCGGAAACCCTTCACCAGTACGTTTAATTCTAGCAAATCAACTAATGCTCTACTGGTATATGACAGGCGCAGGGGTTAATTCACTCCTACCAGCCGCGTTCAAAAATGTTCAAATGTTTGTAATTCTATCGGACCAAACTGCGTGGTCATCAGTCCGTAGCTCACAAACTACTTAAACCTAGGCAAACTAACCGAAGGACAACACCACACACCCATGCCCCAGGGAGGACTCGAACCTCCACGGCGAGCAACCGCGCGCTCCGCAGCGAGACGCTTTAGACCGTTCGGCTACTCCACCGCGGCCCGCCGCATTCATCCTGAATCATTAAACGGTCGTTTCTCCAAATCAAGTAAGGCGGAATGTTCGATCGATCCTTCGGTTAATTCCGTTGCATCTTACATATATATTGCATCTTCATGCTTTCGCGTCCCCGTGACCGATCCATAAAGTTTCGTGCGTGCAGTCGCATAAAATGTTCTTTTAAATTATCGACTGACGCTCTGGCAGCCTCTTCGTCCTTTTAAAACCGCGAGCCGCCGAGCGGTGTAAGGCAGTGTTGCCAACTCATGACCATTTTTCCATTAGACCAACAACCAAAAATCAGTCAGAATTAGATATTTCCGAATTTTCTAGCAAAATAAAGGAAAAATAAAATATATTTTAAAACTTGGAAGCCGTTACGTCGTATGTTGTTGTTGTTATGGTCTTCAATCCGGAGACTGGTTTGATGCAGCTCTCCACCCTACTCTATCCTGAGCAAGCCTTTTCATCTCCTCATCCATTTGAATCTGCTGACTATATGCGTCTCTTGGTCTCCCTCTGCGATTTTTACCCCAGACACTTCCCTCCAATGCTAATTTTATGATTCCTCGATGTCTAACAATGTGTCCTATCAAGCGATCCCTCCTGTTAGTCAAGGTATGCCAAAAATTCCTCTTCTCACAAATTCTGTTCAGTGCCTCTTCATTAGTTATGTGATCTACCCACCTAATCTTCAGCATTCTTCTGTAGCACCACATTTCAAAAGCCTCTATCCTCTTCCTGTGCGCACTGTTTATCGTCCATGTTTCACTCCCGTACAAGGCAACACTCCACACAAATGCCTTCAGAAAAGACTTCCTTACACTTCGATGTTAGCAAATTTCTCTTTTCAAAAATGCTTTTCTTCCCATTGCCAAAAAAGTTCAAATGTTTGTAAATCTATCGGACCACACTGCGTGATCATCATTCCGTAGCTTACAAACTACTTAAACCTAGGTAAACTAACCTAAGGACAACAAACACACACATGCCCCAGGGAGGACTCGAACCTCCACGGCGAGCAACCGCGCGCTCCGCAGCGAGACGCTTTATACCGCTCGGCTACTCCACCGCGGCCAGATATGTTTGTTCGAATCCCCCCTCGGGCATGGATGTTTGTGTCGTCTTTAGTATAAGTTCGTTCATAAGTAGTTTGTAAGTTTAGGGACTGATGACCCCATAGTTAAGTTCCTTAATCTTTACAAACGTGTGAACCAACGTGGCGTGCTCGTTGGCGCGGCTTTCCCAAGGTGTCGGGCAGTATCAAACATGTCAGTCTGTCTCAACGTGCGTATGAACGACATCACACCACGTGGCTATCCGGTCGAGGAGGGCAGCTCTTTTCGCTGGAGAGATGAAGACGCCATATTGGCCGTAGTATTTCATGAGTTTTATGTATATAACTTAGGTCTTATGAATGTATGACATTTCCAAGCAAGTTAAATTAATTGATTAAATTGAGACTCTTTCGAAAACCGGTCATTAGAGGTACTATTTGTTGGAATAAATGACTGGAAAAGTCTTACATGTGGTTAAAAAATTTCCGTATTACAGTAATCTGTCGTTTCAAGGTAAAGCGGACTGAAGATCTAGCTACACGAATTGTTCTTTACACAATTAGTTGTAATTACATGTCAGCAAGTTTAATACCTTCGTTGATGAGACTTAGCTAAAGTAGTTGAGGTAGCGTGCGCAGCGAAAGTGGCTTCTAGCGCTGGTTCAAGGCTCGTCAGAAGCAAATTTTTTTTTTCTTATTTAATTCGGGTTTTCTGATAGACTCAAAGACTTTCCTATAAATTTCAAAGAAGTATAATGCATATTATTCGATGCTATGTAAACATAACTGCGCATCCACTGAGGAGTGAGTGTGTTGGGTTCGTTTTATGAACAGGACAGTTTGCAACAAACTTGGAGTATATACATACTTCATTGTTATACGTCTTATACGTCGATTTTCACGTTGATAACATTCTTCTACTGAATAGTAACACTGACCGTGGAAGAATTACCTTTACGTTTTACTAAAACCGAAACTGTTGCAATAATGTTTGCCTCATGTGAAGGACTTTTCTAATTTTATATCGCACAGTTTATCATGAAACTTTTATAATTCGCTGCACTTTTTGACATCATATGCAACTCTTAGAGTCCAATGTTCATAGATATTTTGTCGCTAGAGCGAGCTGCGGTCGCGTGTAGCTCGTTGTGGCACACGTCCCGTATGCACAAGTCGCGCCGTCTCCGAGCGTTCAACATACTTGCCAACCTTCAAAACTTAAAAATCAGGAGATCCAGTTTTAAAACATCGGGAGATTCTACAAAAAATCAGGAGATACATTCTGTCAAAATCTGCGGCGCACTTTACTATAAACCTTAAGATAACTGATTTTAGCCTTTTCCTGTCATCTCACAACACTATATAATTACTACAAAAAGACACTTGCATTAATCCAAATGTCGAATACATTATTTGTAGCCAGTCCAGGTAAAGTGATTGATGATTTTTTTTTCCTACCAGGGAACATATTTTATGAAACAAGTGACCCACATGTCCATCGCATTTAATTGGTTAACGGTACTCTAAAAGAAAATAAACTCTGCATGTATCACATGATCACTTTCACCTTTCTCAGCAATTTCAATCTTTTACTGTTACTCTCACACTTTTCATTTTCTTTGCACGTATTCCGCTACATCGCTTGTTCTACCATGTGATGTGGAAGTATCACATTGACAAAGAGTACAAAATACAAATAATGTTCCGAAAACTGCTTAAAAAAGGGATCATATTTTTTGCCATCCTAGAACACATACCACAAAATTGAAATCCCATAATCACATAAACTAGCTGTTTACACAAAAGTTGACTTTCTGCAATATGCGTATGAAACTGATGCTCCTAACTGTCCACTCAAAAGGTTTCCATAGATAAAAAACCACTGAAGTGATTTCACTTATCTACAATGACAAAACAAAATATTCGAAAAGAGCAGATCGAAACATTACAAGTGTATTTGCAAATACGCGAAAACAGCAGAAATAATCGCTATACAAGCGCAGCTCCTAATTTCTATACATATTTAGATTAAAGTGATAAATGGACAGAAGAATTTTGACCATTGGCCAAAAATCGAATCTTGGGTTTCAGGATATAAGCTAAAAAACGGGAGAAATAATGGCAAAATCAGGAGGCGGGAGAAAAAGTGGAAAATCAGGAGACTCCTGCCTAAATCGGGAGAGTTGGCAGGTATGGTTCAACCACACGTTGGACTCGCCACGTTGACAACACACATTCAGACACACGCTCCGTCCACTCCATACTGGAACGAACAGTCCCTTCTCTCATTTAATACCAATAGTGCCACTGCACTGTTCCTTTGGGTCCCGGGCCGTGTCGGTGTGTCAGGGAATGAGGCTGCCGCAAAGGGTGCAGCCCTCCTCCCTCGTCCCGCTACGTATTCTGTACCAGCTGACCTTCGTGTCGTCCTTTCTGGTCGTGTAGTCTCACTCTGGAATTCGCACTGGTCTTTCTTTCAAGGAAATAAACGTAGGGAGGTTAAGCCTCTCCCTATACCCTGGTCGATCTCCTCTCGGCCCTCTCGCTGCGAGGTGGTCATTCTCATCCGGCTGCGCATAGGCCACTGTCGGTTTAGCCACCGCTACTTATTAAGCGGCCACCCTGATCCACTTGTGTGGTTACTGTTCCAAACCGTTGACAGTACGCCACCTTCTGGTCCAGTGCCCGTTTTTTAATCGAGTACGACAGAGTCTGTGTTTATCGCCAGAACTGTCTGACGTTTTAGCGGATGACACGCGTTCTGTTGATCCCGTTTTACTTTTTATACATGGTACCCATATGGGGAAAGAAGTTTAAAATCCTTCGCTTGAGGAGTACTGTTGTTCTTGTTTCTTTACCTTTTCTTCTAGCATAATTTTGTCGCCTTTTTATCTCTGCCTCCTTTTAGTTCTGTTCTTAATAACCCCGGACATGGGCGCTTATGACCTTTGTAGTTTTGCGCCCTAAAAACAGAAACAAACAATAAGATCCACCAAATGACTCGCTTCAATAATGTCATATGCTGGCAGTGGTTACAGATTTCACAGCAGAGCGCTCAGAGCAATAGTGAACCCTAGTTGGCCTTCAGAGAACGCGTGACGTAGATGTGCAATAGCAGCCTAAACTCCAGCACCTTCGTTTCTGGCTGCAATTGTAGTTGTAAACAAGCCAGAAGACAGTAATTCGAGACAAAGTGGTAGACAAGTTTACCTCCCTAATTCCTTAATCCAGCTTCTGAAACCTCAGACCGAGCGAGGTGGCGCAGTGGTAGCACACTGGACTCGCATTCGGAAGGATGGTGGTTCAAATCCACCTGCGGCATCCACTCCAGGTAAATGCCGGGATGGTTCCTTTGAAAGGGCACGGCCGATTTCCTCCCACATCCTCACACAAAGATCCGAGCGTAAGCTCTGGCTCTAATGATCACGCTGTCGTTGGGGCGTTAAACTCCAAGCTTCCCTCCTTCCTTCAAACCCCAGGTGCGCTGCATTAAACTGTTCAGTGGAGAATTTTCTATCCAACGAAATGGGTATGCTTTCAACGAATTGGGCTACAGGCAATTGATTGATTTTCTCAGGGAAGCCAAAACAGTCTTGATCCAGCCCGCCACTGCCCGCACCGAAACTAAGTTTATTGTGCGGTATCGCTCCGTGTATATCTAATAAAGCCAACCAATGCCTTTGAACAGTGCAAGGAGTCCCTTTACCAGTTCTTTATTAGACACAATTTCTTCGGGTCTGGTTGTCCCAAATGTTCTGTGCCTTTTACTCTCCAATGCGATGCATTCGAAGATTAGATGTGATGCAGTTTCATCACTGTCATCACAGATCCTACATTTAGGCTCCTCTTCTGTTATTCTACATCTACATGGGATACTCTGCAAATCACATTTAAGTGCCTGGCAGAGGGTTCATCTAACAACAATTATACTATTTATCTCCCATTCCATTCTCGAATAGCGCGCGGGAAGAAAGAACACCTGAATCTCTCTGTTCGAGCTCTGATTTCTCGTATTTTATTCTGATGATCATTTCTTCCCTTGTAATTGGGGTCAATAATATATTTTCGCATTCGGAGGAGAATGTTGGCGATTGGAGTTTCGCAAGTAGCCCACGCCACAGCGATAAGCGCCGTTGTTGTAATGATTCCCATCCCAGATCCTGCATAATTTCCGTAACGCTGTCTCCCCTGTATCGTGACAATACAAAACGAGCTGGCCTTCTTTGGACTCTTTCGATGTCCTCCGTCAAACGCACCTGATAAGGACCCCACACTGGGCTGCAATACTCCAAAAATGAACGGACAAGCGTAGTGTACGCAGTTTCTTTTGTAGTTCTGTTGCATCTTTTAAGGGTTCTGCCAATAAAACGCAGTCTCTGGTTAGCCTTTCCCACGATGTTATCTACGTGTTCTTTCCAATTTAAGTCTGAAGTAATAGTAATTCCTAGGTATTTTGTGGAGTTTACGGCCTTCACATTTGATTGATTTATCTTGTAAACAAAGTTTAACGGATTCCCATGGTATGTAGGTGTTTTTTGAAATTCCCATGGCCTGTCAGCAATCCAACCATGAGTCTAATCTCTCTCCTGTTCAGGCCCAGAATTGCAGAGCTTCTTTTAAAACATGGCTTTGGCATCATTACCTTGCCATGTTTTCAGGGGCTACAGGCGAACTTGTTTACTTTCTATGATAGTTCAGATGACGGAGGAATGTGTACATGGCGTACACTGTTGATTCAAATGATTGTCCGTGTGTGTCTGTGTGTGTGTTTCGCCTGACTGAGGGTGGAATACCAGCGCTTTGAATATGAGGCGCAATTAGTCACCGGGCCGTACAGTCCACATAGCAGGTCAACGTCCAGCGGGTGTTGGGCAATTACACTAGAGCCAGAGGCTGTGCGCGTGTACGCAGCAGACGCGCTACGCACAGCGCTGTGCGCCAAGGTCGCCACGCAGCGTGCAACGCGACCCAACCCACCGGCCAGACACACAGCACATTCCAGGCGCTCCCCGGTGCAAAGCACATTCCAGCGCACGCCCGCTGCCCCTATCTGTACGGCATACGCAGTGGCGCGCTGTTTCTCCTGCCTTACTGCTGCTCTCCTAACGCCCACCAACACCACTGTTGTTGTTTCAGTACGACGTCTGATGTCGCACTCCCAGCTTGTGTATCCCGTGCGCCTCTTCACTCACTCACACACACACACTGTTTTTGTTGTGATCTTCAGTCCTCAGACTGGTTCGATACATCTCTCCACGCTACCCTGTCCTGTGCAAGCCTCTTTATCTGACAAGGGGAGGCCGCCAATTGTGAAATTGAGATTCGATTCATACTGCGCATAATGAAAGCTCATGGCCAGAGGTGTAATTTGGCAAAGCATCAAGATGCACTTCTCAGCCGTTGTCGAGATAATCGACAATTAAAAAAAGCCGTTTCCGTGAAACACTCTGTACGATGAGTAATATTGTACAGAGGCGTGGCGTTGCGGTGAGCGCTCGGGTTCGTAATCCGAAGATCGCCCGATCGAATCTCGTGGCATGAATTTTTTTTTTTTTTTTTTTAATTCAAATGTATATACACACACACACAGGAAACATTCCTCACGCGCAAAGAAATAAAATATGTTATGTGGACATGTGTCCGGAAACCCTTAATTTCCATGTTAGAGCTCATTTTAGTATTTCTCTTTAAATTCCAAAGTGATCAAATTGTAAATTTTCAAAATCCGCACGCATTTGTGCAATCACGTCATCAACACAGATTTTCTGTGAACGTTTGGGCAGGAATTGTTGGTGATGTCTTGATTGGGCCTCATGTTCTTCCACCTACGCTCACAGGGGCACATTATCATGATTTCATACGGGATACTCTACGTAGCTGTGCTGCTAGAACATGTGCCCTTATAAGTACGACACAACATGTGGTTCATGCACGATACGATGGACCTCCTGCACATTTCAGTCGACGTGTTCGTACGCTTCTCAACAACAGATTCGGTGACCGATGGATTGGTAGAGGCGGACCAATTCCATGGCCTCCACGCTCTCCTGACCTCAACCCTCTTGACTTTGATTTATGGGGGCATTTGAAAGCTCTTGTCTACGCAACCTCGGTACCAAATGTAGAGACTCTTCGTGCTCATATTGTGGATGACCGTAATACGCCATTCTCCAGGGCTGCATCAGCGCATCAGGGATTTCATGCGACGGAGGGTGGCTGCATGTATCCAAGCTAACGGAGGACATTTTTAACATTTCCTGTAACAAAAGTGTTTGAAGTCACGCTGGTACGTTCTGTTGCTGTGTGCTTCCATTCCATGATTAATGTGATTTGAAGATAAGTAATAAAATGAGCTCTAACATGGAAATTTAGATTTTCCGGACACATGTCCACGTAACATATTTTCTTTCTTTGTGTGTGAGGAATGTTTCCTGAAAGTTTGGCCGTACCTTTTTCTAACACCCTGTATATATGGAGACAATTAATAACATTTGATGTTCGAAGTCGCCAGTTTTTCCACGCAAACCAGTTTCAAACAACTTATTACATTCAACTGCCGACTTCGAACATCATGTTTTCAGCTTTCCGCAAACAAAGTTCTATTTCACAAATGTTATTAATTGTCTTCATAATGTTTACCACGTATAGTTAACGGAAGAAGTATAAACGATATTCCGAAAAGAATACTTATAGTGTAAGTCAAACCTGACGAACGATAGAACGATTTTCCAGAATGTCAATCAGGTGGTTTCCCAACAGCTAATTTAAACAACAATTGTTCCTGTAAAAACGCGTCGTTTATCAGATGTGCTCAATATCGTGATGTTTTCTGCTTTCCATATTTCTACGATAACTATCACTCTGGTTCGATATATATATATATATATATATATATATATATATATATATATATATATATATATATATATATGTGTGTGTGTGTGTGTAATGTTTGAATTCCAAAAAACAAATAATAAAGAAAAGTTGCATGCCGCGAGATTCGATCCGGCGACCTTCGGATTACGAACCCGAGCGCTCACCGCTACGCCACGCCTCTGTACAATATTACTCATCGTAGAGAGTTTTTCACCGCAACGGCTTTTTTTAATTGTCTATTTTCTGGACAACGGCTGAGAAGTGCATTTTGGTGCTTAGCCAAATTACACCTCTGGCCATGAGCTTTTATTATGCGCAGTATGAATCGAAGCTGAATTTCACAATTGGCGGTCTCCCCTTGTGAGAATACGAACGGCAACCTACATCCTGGGTCTGTCTCGCGGCAGTGCGCACTCGGCTATTTTGACATATGTCGACCAGAAATTGATATCACGTAACCAGACAATTTGTTTCAAGGTGTCTGCCGTATTCTACTCTACTCTTTGCTGCCATACTGAGCTGCTCCTTTATTTCGCTGTTGTTTTCTGTTATTTCCTTGTTGCTGTCTTTCGGTGAACATGAATGATTCGCACAAAAAACGTTCCAAAACTGTGAGGAATGCAGTTCCAAGTTCAATATGCGGAAGAACCTCTACACTCGCAAGAGGAAACTTCATTTAACTGAGAAATTCCCATGTTGAAAAACGGGAAAGGAGGTGACCAAAGTATGAAATTATATTACCAAGATGCAGTTCATTAAAACGCCATCAAATGAAATGTTAACCCACTACGCTCCATTCGAGTAAATTCCTACCGTATAATTCTGTGACATCTAAGTACTTGACATGAAACTGTACTGCACAACGAAATACTGTTAATTGTTTACATAGGTTTGGTATAGTATTTGAATGAATAAAAGATGATAAAGAAAGTAATTGGATTACTGTCATGTTTTTACTGCAGTTCATGAGAACCAAATGCGAAAAATCGGATGATTGTCATGCTACGGAATTTCTGTGTAAAAACGCGAAGTGGTCTAATATTTTCAAGTTTGTTACGTCAAAACACTTCATCACACTCACAAAAAAAGTATGTACCTGATTCGTGATTGTGTATTCAGAAGATAAATTGCTTTACTTAATTTCAGTCATTACATGTGCGAATTTACCCACTTCAGGCACAATTGGAAACAGTTGATGGAGTACTTCTTAATCATTAAAGAATATTGCCTGCTTTGACCAAATGTAACTGTGAACAGCTTACACCTGAAATCTTTGAAAATATTGACAATCATCCATAGTGCAGTGACAGCTATTTTCGCCAAAAAAAATGTGAATGGTGGCAAGCTGATCTGCAGTGGAGCACAGAGTCAACGTTTTCGACACACTTATTTTGACATATTTAGTACATTTCATTATAAGAATTAAAACTTCCAGATAATCACAGGGAAAACGAAAACAAACACGACTCCATTGAGTATTTTGGTGCAGCCTCTGCACATGTAATATTAACGAAGTCAATTAAAATGACGGCCTGCTGCGTAACTTTTACCCCGTTTTGTTTATTATAGATGAACGACTACAACATGAAGTAGGAATTACACAACTCACGCTGAACTGAATCCTTCAATAGTTCAACAAATTCCGCCAGGAGCAGCACTGCAGCCTTGTGTTTACACATGGGACAGTCACATGAAGTCAGCTGAACTACCGGCAGCTAAACGTCAGAACAGCCAAGTGCGTACTGCCGCGAGACAGACCCCTGCATCCTTTTAAATCTGCTTACTGTATTCGTCCCTCGGTCTCCCTCTACGATTTTTACCCCCACACACTTCCTTCTAACGCTAAGCTGACGATTCCTTGATGTTATCAGAATGTGTCCCTCCAAGATATCACAGACACACAGCCGCGCTGGAGTAGCCGAGCGGTCTAAGGCGCCTCACTGCGGAGCGTGCGGTTGCTCGCCGTCGGAAGTTCGAGTCCTTCCTGGGGCATGGGTGTGTGGTTGTCCTTAGGTTAGTTTACCTACGTTTAAGTAGTTTGCAAACTACTGACATGACCACGCAGTTTGGTCCGATAGATTTACAAACATTTGAACATTTTGAACAGACACACACACACACACACACACACACACACACAATATCATGGCTGAGCAAGCGGCAGCCCGCTGTTGAAATTCATGAGAGACGCTGTAAGTAAAGAAATTATGTTCAAGGCACATAAATGAATGTAAAAAAAATATGGAATGGACATAAAATCAATGTAGGGGAGACTGCGGTAATGGCAGTCGTTTAAGAGAAAATATTCGGCAACATTACGAGTTTTGTGCTGTAGAAGATTAGATTGGCACTTGTTCCATAGATCATGAATAAGACACTTCGTAAAGATGTGGGAACGTTTCAGGTATAATAAAAGGGTCTTTACAAAATATTAACCGCGGTGGAGTAGCCGAGCGGTCTAAGGCGTCTCGCTGCGGAGCGCGCGGTTGCTCGCCGTGGAGGTTCGAGTCCTCCCTTGCACATGGGTGTGTGTGTTTGTCCGTAGATTAGTTTACCTAGGTTTAAGTAGTTTGTAAGCTACGGTCTGATGACCACGCAGTTTGGTCCGTTAGAATTACAAACATTTGAACAAAATATTACATGACACAATTTTTTCAGATTTTTTAAATTTATATCTAAAAATTCATGCAATGAGTTGGAGTTGCCATTCAGAAATACTTTTAATTTATTTTTAAGTGCATGTTGACTATCTGTCAGACTATTAATGCTATTTGCTAAGTGACCAAAGACTTTTGTGGCAGCATAATTCACCCCTTTCTGTGCCAAAGCTAGATTCACTCTTGAATAATGAAGATCATTCTTTCTCCTAGTGTTGTAGCTATACACACTGCTATTGCTTCTGAATTCGGTTAGATTGGTGTAACAAATTTCATAAGTGAATATGTATACTGTGAAGCTACTGTGAAGATCCTTAGCAATTATTCGTAAATGTTTTGTTTATTTGGATCTAGATTTCGATCACTTATCAATGATTAAAACAAACAGTTAAAATATATAACTTTTCGAATTACGAATTTTGTTTGTTTTACATGCTAGAGGAGTACCTAATAGTATCCTTATGATCTGGTCTAATTAACTATCAAATGTTACATAAAACGTAACAGATTTTTCTTCATCAGAAAGAAATTTAAAATGTCAGCTTTGGCCGGTATTAACCCCACCTTGGGGTAATGACTGTCACTTCTGTCAGATTATTCACTGACCATACAATAATAAATCTAGGAATCGTTTAATGAGATAACCATATTTAATAGATTTAATAGAAAAACTAATATTTTTATTTTTATTTAACGACGTAGTGTAATTTGCTGTCAAATTATAAAAAGTATGCAAGAAGACTGTAGTTGTAAGACCAAAGTTAAAAGTTATCAGAGTAAAATACAAATAATTTTAAAATAAATTTAGTCTGTCTTTACACACTTTTTCTACTGGAGAAAATGTCACATAAATATCCTTTTGGAGTACACTAACCAGAGCAGTTTGAATGTGCCTATAAACCATAACACATGTAAAGATACCAAAGCACACAATCCTTTTATTTATCCTCACAATATAAAGAAGTGTGTTTTACCACTTCCGTTCGGCAAATGTCATCACAGACACCCTTTCACAAATATCATTTTCGTTGATAGAAGTATCTGTATCAGATTCAAAAAGTCTCCTTTTTATTTTCTTTGTGGTTTAATTTGCCTTACACTTAAATATACATTCTGCAATGAATTCGTTCCCTATTATTTTGCTCATTTAATCTCGTTTCATATTCAAACGCAAGTTTTTTCCTTAACTTTGTTAGTGTGATACAGCAGAAAATCGCTAATGTTATTTTAATATGCATAGTTAGAGCTTGTGCAAGAGGAAAGTCAAAATTTCTTGTCAAGCGTGGATCACAATCATTTCCATTTTTAATCAGATTTACAGTGTGTTAAAATGTACTCTATATTTTTCAGCAACCTTTCTTATTGATAAGTCTGCAATAACAGCTTGTTTTTCTGTTTTCAAATCTCCTGCAGTACACTTAGCTTTGTCTTCCTTATTTATTTCCTAACCATCCGAAAAAAATATATTAGTGGTGTGATCATGTTCATCTGACGCAGTCACTGCCATTACCCCAATCACAATGACTGCAATTATTCCGAACACATGGCTTTAGTCAATAATTACCAAAACAATACTATAATATATACGTAATACAACAATAGCGCTTACCTTGAAACTGTGTAAATATGTCAACAGAACTAATGAAACGGGCATTAAACAACGACTTGCACTACAACTTTTCTTGCAAAGAACGGAGAAAGGTCACTCCTCATCACTCAGCTCCCAAACAATAACTGCCAAAATGGCGAACTTTGATGTAGTAGTTCCACGATTAGGCACGCGATGTCAGAACCTGTCTGTTGAAGATGACCCAATTGATCGAAACATATAACTCAACAAAAACTCGCTACTGTTGATTGACAATATATGTGTATTATTTTAAGTAATGCGGTACAGTTCCTGATCCTCTCCAGTTTACTCTTCCGACTAAAATAAGTGACTGAGCTTACAAAACATTAGGACAAACAATAAACAAACAGAACGCCACCCAAAGGTGAGCGAGGGGCGCAACACGGTACACACAGCATCAAACCAAACTCTTTCCAGTAAATTCTAATATTTTCTGAATAAGTGTTGTAAATATTGTTAGACATAACAAATTTAGAAAACTGACATTACTTCTTAAAGTGTCAGAGCGTAAAATAATCAGACGCACTTGAGTAGTGTAGTGGTGTCAAATGAAATCAAAAACTTCACATTCACTAGTTCGAAGAGCCTTGTAAAATGTATGCTTTTATCGAAAGAAGATCAATAAGCCATCTGAAAAGATTAACGGAACTTGACAACTTGTTTACAGCATTGTTCGATAGGAAACAACAATCATTATCGTGCACAAATCACTTGTTCCAGTGGTACCAAATATTTGTTCAGCCGTATCTTCCGCACAGTATCTGGAGACACATACAGAAATGTCGGAATCAAGTTTAAAGGCTCCGCTTACACAGTGCGTCGTTGGTCCTAAACATTTCTAGCGATGTGACTGCCGCGTGTGAAGTCTGAACCGCGTGCAGTAATGATCAAAATCAGAAGCTACAACTGACCCGAGCAGTCAAATACGGTACTACAGAGGTAACGTTCGGGTGGAGTTCCGTCTCTGCATCAGCGTTTTAGAGCACATGCAAATCCGAAGGCACGGAAGTACTGTTCTTCGTGTTTTACGTATCTGAATGAATCCAACGCCTGCTTCTGATTTGGAATAAATGCCTTATCCCTATTCGTAATTTAGTGCATCACATGTTTAGCGAATCACTTTCGCGTAAAAGAAAGCCCTTCCTCAATTTCGCTTTTGCACAGTTTTTTCAAACAGATTCTGCTGTATCATAAAACAGAGATATAACTGTGTTACCACTCTTTTACGTATTAAAAAAGCGAAGACGTACAAAAAGTAAGCCGGCCGCGGTGGCCGAGGGGACTGAGGCGCTCTAGTCACGGTCTGCACGGCCACTATGGTCGGGGGTTCGATCCCCCCTCGGTCATGGATATTTGTGCCGTCCTTAGGATTAGCTAGTTCATAAGTAGTTTGTAAGTTTAGGGACTGATGACCCCGTAGTTAAGTCCCATAAGCTATACGAACATTTGAATAAAAAGTAAAATTTCTAATTGGGAGAAAAACCCCTGAAAACTCCTGGTTAACCGAAGCTATTCTCGATATTGAACGACAATTATTGAGATGCCTTATGAACCACGAGTTAAATAAATAAAAAAAAATCCCACGTTACTTACGTACAGCATCTATAATAGCGGCTGAATGACCTTCAAACCCTGCAACCGCCTACCGACATCCCTAATAATATCGATCGGACCACAGTCACGTGTCTTCCGGAGGCAAAGTATTTTGGCAACAAAAATTCTGCTTCGCCCTCCTGAATGCTCACTCCATAGATATTCCTAGTCCACGCTCAAACCCTGCCAACTGAAATGTTGAATCTCACAAGCGGGCTTAATAAGCGTGCGTCTAGCGCACAAACACCAGAGGGCGGGAAACAGCGCATGTCCAAACTGGAACCCTGCACACCGTGTGAACAATTCTCGAGGAAGCACAATCTGGCGCCTGATTGCTTAAAATAGTGGACGGTCTGCTTACGTTGAAGTGCCTCATGCCGACGCCCATAATTACAGCCAACGGCAAGTAAGCCTCTTCTTTACGCTGTAATAACGTAGAACGCAGAAGAATTATGGCACGCCATCAATTACGGTAAAATGCAGTCGTCTTATATTACGAGATTAGTATGCACGTTTACCAGCTGTGCGCTACAAATTTAAAGCTGCTCGTTATTTTTCCAGCTTTACGTCTGTGTGAAGCACATCATAATAGCCTGTTTCATTTTAAGTTCTTTTATCCTTGTGCCTATTCCCTAGCCCTACTATCCATATACGCTGTAAACTAACTCCTTAGCAGTGATACAATATTTACTGACCAGGAGATCTTTTATTTGTACATAGGGTGTTTATAGCGTGCTGTTGTGGTCTTCAGTCCGTAGAATGGTTTGATGCAGCTCTCCACCCTACTCCATCCTAAGCAAGCCTCTTTATCTACTCGTGAGAACGGCAACCTACTTCATTCTGAATCTGCTTACTATATTCGTCTCTTGGTCTCCGTCTGCGATTTTCCTCCAGACATTTCCCCTCCAACGCTAAATTTACTATTCCTTCATCTCTAAGAATGTGTCCTACCAATCGATCCCTTCTTTTAGTCAAAGTATGCCAACCATTCCTTTTCTCCCCAATTCTGTTCAGTACCTCTTCACTAGTTAATCTTAAGCGTTCTTCTATAGCACCACATTTAAAAAGCCTCTATCCTCTTCCTGCCCGCAATGCTTATCGTCCACGTTTCATTACCTACAAAGCAATACTCCACATAAATACCTTCAGAAAAGAATTCCTAACATCTAAATTAATATTGGGGTGTTAACAAATTTCTCTTTTTCAGAAACGCTTTTGTTCCTTCAGCATCGCCTGATTTTCTTAGACTACACTCCATCACTCTTGTCGTGTCAATGTTAATCTTATATTCGCTCCTTACAAGATACTGTCCATTCCATTGAATTGCTCTGACAGAATTACAATGTCGTCATCCAAAAGCAGTATTTTTATTTCTTCACCGTGAACTCTAATTACTCTCTAAATTTCTCTTTGCTTTCTTTCACAGACTGTTCATGTATAAATTGAATAACATTGAAGAAAGGCTATAACCCTATTTTACTCCCTTCCCAACCACTGCGGGACGCCGTTCCCTATATTTTACCCCTGTGTAGCACCATAAAATGTAGACGTCACGCCGGTCGCGGTGGCCGAGGGGACTGAGGCGCTTCAGTCACGGTCTGCACGGCCACTACGGTCGGGGGTTCGAATCCCCCCTCGGGCATGGATATTTGTGCCGTCCTAGTTCGTAAGTAGTTCATAAGTAGTTTGTAAGCTTAGGGACTGATGACCCCGTAGTTAAGTCCCATAAGATTTACAAACATTTGAACATTTTCTTTTGTAGACGTCATTCACATTTCTCCCACTGCAACAAGAACCAGTAACTAGAACCAAAAATACTTATTGTTCGACTGAGACTGACGGGAATGAGTAAACCTTTAATTCTTGCTTAGTTTACCTTATGTTTCATGAACAGGGAGCTTAATAAGGGTGCAATCCGGTGTACATTGTGGCCTGTCCGTTGAGTTGGTTTTCATACACAGTCGAAAAACATTATTACACCTGGAAAGACGACGTAGATTTTGATCTGATGACGGCAGTGGAATAGTAGATTTGATAATGGTTTGAACATCGTCCGCCAACAGATTTCATAGGCACATAGCTCTCAAAGCGCCATGTGTGTGTACCGGTCAAAAGGAAATGTCAACAGAAATAAGACTTAGTGTGACATCAACGTGTGGAGCAAACAATCGACGTGCCAAATAGACGCACTTGTGTTTTCCTGCAGCCAACTGCGTGAGGTGGGTCAAATTGTGACGGGGTGGTCCTTTCGGAGAATTGCCAGTAAAGTTTGAAAGGCTGTGCGAGTTCTGCAACGATGCTGGTTGCAACGGTCAAGTGAGGTCTCTCATATCCGTACAGGAGCTTCGAGACGTCAACGCAACAGACGTCTGCCAAGATCGTCGTGTGCTACCACAGCACAGATAACAGGGTTTGTGTCGACACAATAACTGTCAACACGAAATGTTCCCTACTAGCAGTGGAACTATGGGCAAGTATATCTCTAGCCCATCTGCCACTCACGCCACAACATAGTCGTGCACGGTTCGACTGGTGGCGTCAAAGGATAACATGGAATATAGAATGGCGAGCCGCGGTCTTAAAACACCGACTTAATTTCCAAAATAATCGTTATAGACCTAAAATTGTACAGACGTAAATGCAAGTTCAAATGTTTGTAAAGACATGGGATCAATCTCTAATGCTCATCAGTCCCTAGACTTACAAACTAATTAACTTATGCTAAGGACAACACACACACACACACACACACACACACACACACACACACACACACACACACACACATATGCCCGCAGGAGGACTCGAATCTCAGACGGCGAATAGCCGTGCACTCCGCAGCATGGCGCTTTAGAGCGCACGCCGTACCCACGCGGTTACAGACATAATGTAAATAAACAGCTCAATGATGCACGAAATAGTTTTGTTACTTTATGAAAACTGAGGTAAAAATTATGAATATTTACAACACTATTGCAGCTTCTCGTGTCCTAAGTGCCTACGGTTCTTATTTCTCCAAAAAAAGAGAGAGAGAAAAACAAAGAAATAAAATGATTGTTAAGCTTATAGTACTTAACTGCGGGGTCATCAGTCCCGAAACTTACAAACTACTTATCAACTACATTGTACTAAAGACAATACAAACATCCATGTCCGAGGGGGGAGTCGAACCCCCGATGGAGAACGGCTTCGCACATGGGATGCGCATGGCATGCGCTCGGCCACTCCCCCGCGGCATTGCCTATCCAAGTCTTCTTCTTCCAATCCTCGTTTCCCCATATATGTATATCCACTTTTACGTGGTTTCCCTCGCTTATTTCTTTGTGGTAGAATCCTACTCCATGCCTTTAACGGTATTCTTCCTTGTTCTATATGTCGCAAATGTCCATACCATTTCAATTTCTTATCATTAATTTTATCTATAATGTTGGTTATAGCAGTCAGCTTCCCTCTTATTATTTCACTCCTCACGTGATCAAATAACGTTGATCTGCAGGATCTTGTCCGGTATGATACATCTGCAGCAAGTAGCTGTAAGGCAGCTTGCTACGGATTTGGCGGACGCTCTCCGACGGAGGTACGAGTCTTTCCTCGGGCAAGGGTTTGGTCTCTTAGGATTAGAACGTTTTGGTCAGGCATGGTATCTGTGTTGTTCTGAATGTAAGTTAGTTCTAGTAGTTTGTAAGTGTAGGGACTGATGACGTCAGCAGTTTGTTCGCTTGGGATTAGAACCTTTTGGTCAGGCAGTGTGTGTACGAAGTAGCGCTACCGCGCAACCTGTCTCGTGTTCAGTTGAGTGGGTAGGTTAACATGACGTGGGCCTCCAACAGCTCGGTTGGTGCGTTGGTAGGCGCAGTGCTGTGCAGGGTTGTAGGCGGTCGGCTTATCGCTGGCTGGCTGGCTGGCTCGCTCACCGCCGTATCGCGCAACGCGCCGTCTCACGGCAAACAGATCCGCGTGCTTCACTCTGGCGGCAGCCACTAACCACTGGCCCTAGAAGTGGCTGCCGGCAAACTGTTCAGCCACTGCACGAACGTTATGTCTCACACAAGACTGCGATGGAAACACCACCGCCGGCCGCGGTGGCCGAGGGGACTGAGGCGCTACAGTCACGGTCTGCACGCCCGCTACAGTCGGGGGTTCGAATCCCCCCTCGGGCATGGATATTTGTGCCGTCCTTAGTATTAGCTAGTTCATAAGTAGTTTGTAAGTTTAGGGACTGATGACCCCTTAGTTAAGTCCCATAGACTCTACAAACATTTGAACATTTGATTTGAAACACCACCGATGCGCAAGACGCGAACCGAGCGCGGTGGCGCAGTGGTAACACACTGCACTCGCATTCGGCAGGATGGCGCCTCAAATCCACATCTGCCCATCCAGATTTAGGTTTTCCGTGTTTCCTTAGATCACTCCAGGAAAATGCCGGGATAGTTCCTTTCAAAGGGCACGGCCGATTTCCTCCCACAGCCCTCCCCGAAAATTGAACGTAAGCACCATCTCAAATGACAACGCTATCGACGAGACGTTAAACCCTAAAGGTTAGTTTACAGGACGACACTAGGTTTCATGAAACTGCGCTACTGGCCAGTGCGCAAGCGCGGCAGACGTTATCGCAATTCGTCGGCGAAACTAAACAGTTTCGGCACCTTCCAACTTTGGCGAAACTACGCGTGTTTTTAGGTTAGGTGATAACCAGTACACAACAAAACACAACATAAAGGGGCAGACGGAAGAAATAATTCGGTTTTGGAACATATATGCGATGCATTAGTGTTTGTGCCATTTTAAAAGTGTTAGTGCTCTTGAAGCAATTATTCGTGAATTAAATATTGTTGGGTTGACGATTAGTGAATTGCAGACTAAAATACATTCAATACCAAATACCAAGACAAACTAACTATGGGAATTGTGGATTTGGGAACTCGATAAAGGTACTGTAGAGACGAATTTCTAGTTGACAAGAAACGTAATGCAATTTGTAATTTAAGTTTTAGTAACAATACTTCATGCATAACAGTATCTTGTTTCTTTATTACATTACTAACTCTGTTTAAAAGGAACGTAAACTGCTCTGGTGATCGATTAAAATAACTTCTAGGGTCTTCGATCACAATTTCTTTCAGCAAGGTGGCTAAGCAACCGAGCTGATGTCTATTTTTAATCCAGTCACAAACCCAAACACGTTTCTTATTCTCTTTATGTTTAGTTTTAAGCAGCGACTTCACACAGAGAAGCAATAGCTCCGCCACAACTCTTAGAGCTACCAAAACTTTCATTCTACGGCGACTACGGCACTCACAAAACAACGAAACTGAAGTGTATAGTATGGGCGCCATGTCTACAGACATACACGAAATCAGTTGCGTGCAACTCATTTCATGCAACAAGTGTCGTAATCTAGTGTCGTCGTGTAGACTAGCCTTAAGTTTCCTTTCTAACGAAAGACGCGATAATGCGCAGTAACATTAGCACTGACAATGACGGTATAGATTTAATGGCTGAGAACGTATGCGAGCAGATGTCCAGTGCTAGTAGTTGCTGTTTACACGAGAGGTCGAAACTCGCAGACACCGACTATCTGAGATCTTGCCCCTCTCTGTCAGAGAGTTTATTCTCGACGTAGTTTGCACGGCACGTATTACTAGCAAATACTCTTTGAGAGTGTAAAACTGTCACGCCTATAATCTGCTTCGTAATTAAATTGGTCCACTTTAGGTTACGGTAGTAACACTAAAAGTGGACCATTGCGATCGTCTTTTGACAGCTCGAAATTTAAATGAAAATAACGGCTTAACCATTCATCTTACAGAAAAATTGAATAACCGAATTTGGAGAAAATTCTCTCCAACTTTGTTCTCTTATGTTTTTTTCGTATCTCGTATCGTTTCACAGATATTTGCAAAAATAACGGCGATTTTGGGATGTCTGACTGTCCGTAACGTGGTTCCTGTTTTTAAGACGAACCGTTCAACCGATTAGCACCGCCACCAGAGACCAGAACCTCCCTTTTTCAAATTTTTCGGACAAAAAAAAAAAAAAAAAAAAAAAAAACGGTAGTAATAAAAAAAAATAAAATAAAAAAAAGTCATTTGTAATATAATTGTAATTGCAAACGAACCGTTCATCTGACAAGAAAATTGAATAACCTAATTGGTAGAGGGGAAAATTCTCTACAACTTCACTCTATTATGTGTGTTATTTATTTTTATTTTATTTTATTTTATTATTATTTTTTTCGTATCTTGCATCGTTGCAGAGATATTTGCAAAAATGATGGCGATTTGACGATGTCTGTCTGGCTGTCGAACCGTTCAACCGACCGGCACCAAATTTTACTTCATATCTCCTATCATTCGAGAGATATTTGCAAAAATTACGGAGTTTCGCAAATGTCACGTGACATTCGTCGCCCAGACCTCTCTCTGGCATACACCATCTTGAGTTGCGTAGTTGATGATTTCCTTATTGTAACTTCCACGTTGTCAAAAAATGTTCAAATGTTTGTATAGTCTATGGGACATAACTACGGGGTCATCAGTCCCTAAACTTACAAACTACTTATGAACTACTTACGAACTAGGACGGCACAAATATCCATGCCCGAGGGGGGATTCGAACCCCCGACCGTAGTGGCCGTGCAGACCGTGACTGGAGCGCCTTAGTGTCCTCGGCCACCGCGGACGGCTACACGTTGTCATTTCAAAGCAATGGCGCACTGAAGAATTAACAGAGGCACGTCGTTCTTCGTACGATAAATGATAATCTAGTGTCTAAAATGACGTATTAGCTTCAGTTAACAACGGTCATCAATAGTACGAGATAAAAGAAGGCAAACTGTAACCGTTAGCCGTAGCGTAGTGGCAATGCGTTGGTCTGTGATGCTGAAAGTCAGTTGTTCGGAACCCGCCACTACCTATTTTTTTTTTTTTTTTTTCCTAAAAGGGTTTCAGACACTCTTATTAATTAATTTTTTATTATTTAGATTACTATTTTGGTCCAAAATGTTTGCAAAAACTTATAAAACTAGACGATCAGTGTCAGGCCGCGAGAACCGCTACGCCAGGAAACGGCGTGGCGCACAGTAGGGGCGAGCGCGTTGTCACGCGCGCTCCGAGCGCACGCCGGCCCATGACGCCGGCCTGAGTCACGTCTGCCCGCGGCAGTGACGCGAGACCCACTGTCCAGTGACCATCCGTCATCGGCTGATAGCGCGCCATCTTTATGCCTTCGCTCTCCTGTCTACACTGAGCAGCCAGAGGAGAACTACTGTAGGCATGCCTATACAAACACAGGGAAATGTATACATTTGGGGTACGGTACAGCGTTCGACAACACCAATATAAGACAACAGGTGTCCGGCGCAGGTGATAACTCGGTTTCTGCTGCTACAATGGCAGGTTATCACGATTTAAATGAGTTTGTACGTGATGGTATAGTCAGCGCACGACAGGGATACACCATCTCCGACATAGCGATGAGGTGGGAATTTTCCCGTACTATTATTTCACGGGTGCACCGTGATTATCGGAGATACGGCGAAACATCAAATCTCCGACATCGCTGCGGACAGGAAAAGATCCTAGCGAAATTAAGCTAGCACCCCCACCATAAAAAATCAAAAAAACATTTATACTAGAATTTTGTGCTAATTTGTTGCTCTATTCAAAGATTTTGTGCTCGAGCCGTTTAGCCGGAAATCGAAATTTAAGAGTGCGGTGCTAGCTTAATATTAATCACATTTCCAAACTTAAAAGCACATAATTCAAACTATAGTTTTTGGCATTGTTAAACTAGGAGCAACAAATTTCACTGAGGTACTTTACTTTTGATTCCGCGGCGCGAAAATACTTAAAATTGCTATTATTTACATAAATAATGCAGCTGGAAGGCTGGAGTTTGTGTCATTTAAGAGCACAAAATTCTCACGTAGTTTTAATTCCGAAATTTTGTTTGGAAATGTGATTTTCAGAGGTTGGGGTGCTAGCTTAATATTAAGCTAGCACCGCACTCTTAAATTTTCATTTCCGGCTAAACGGCTCGAGCACAAAATTTTTGAATAGAACAACAAATTAGCTCAAAATTCTAGTACAAATGTTTTTTCGATTTTTATTTTTATTTTTATTTATTTTTTTATTTTTATTTTGTAGGGTGCTAGCTTAATTCGTCTAAAGATCCTGAAAGCACGGGACGAACGACGACTGCAGAGAATCGTTCGACGTGTCAGAAGTGCAACACCTTCCGCAACTTGCTGCGGATTTGAATGATGAACCATCAACAAGTGCAATCGTCGAAGCATTCAACGAAACATCATCGATATCAGCTTTTCGAGCCGAAGCCCCACTCGTATACCCTTGCTGACAGAACGGCACAAAGATTTACTTGTAAAATCAGACATATTGTCTACAAGGAGTGTAGAAAGTTACAGCAAACAACAATCCAAAGATTGGTTTGAACACCACAGTGCTTTACTAGGCACCGGTCCTTTTTTGGAGGTGCCGTTGCCTTCCTCCGACCTTCAAATTGACTTACCCAGCCAGTTATACGGGGACCTACAGTTTAACGTGGGTTAGGAACCACGGTGCTACTCCATATTTTTCACATCTGCAACACTGCCAGAGGTGCAACACATGGGAATGACACATAAAAATCCTAGGACCTGGTGGGGATCGAACCCACGACCTTTGGATTCATAGGGTGCCACTCTACAACCCTGTGCTACCTAGCCGCACATAAGGAGTGTAACTGCTAGAATTTTTTAAGATGGATACATTTAAACAATGCACTCATATGCCACAGTCGCTATTTTACTTTTATCTTTACTCATTTATTATGTACAATTAGTTTCGGTGAAACTATGTCACCATTCTCAAGTACTTAGGTATCAAGGTTTCCAAGGTATATGGGGAACCTTAAAGACAGAAACCTATACGAAAGTAATAAAAAATTTATTCGCAATAACACAAAACTGGTGGAACCATTCTGCAAGGTTGAATTTGACTGTCCAGTCACGAGAACAATCAAATGTCCAGTCATGAGAACAATCAAATGTCCAGTCCTCAGAACAAACAAGTGTTCGAAGTAATTTCCCTTACATTTGTTATGTCAATAAAATATTTTATAATGGGGTGTTTTCAAAGTCAACCGCGTAGAGGTTGTATATCACGTCTTGGGGAATAATATTCTGAGATACAAAATGTTCAAAGATGCTTCCCCGGTGACATTAAGCATCCGAGCGACGTGCTGCAGTGGTTACCACACTCGACACGCATTCCTAAAGATGTCGCCGGATATTAAGATTTCGTTTTCCTGTTTTCTAAATCGCGTGGTTTCTTCGAATGAATCACATTACTTATTTCAGCTGCTAAAACATCTTCCAGTACAGACAGCAGATTATTACTGAATACAATGTGCTCACAATTGTATGCGAAATCACCAGATAGACACCAAAAGAATGAAAATTAAGATTGGTAATAAACACGTGTTGCGTAACTACATCTGTGCTATATATGATGTTCTGATAAACTTTGCAAACACATTTATGCACTACTGAGCTGTCACATCGTAGGTGAGATCCGTCTCTGATATTTAACATCTCTGAAAGGCCAAGGATATATCATTTGTACCTGGGGGCATCAAGGTCGATATAAGCTTACTGAACTAGAAGATTTCAAACAGTAAGTTTTTTTCTTTGCTAGTTGTGGATATATACTGTAGCATTTTTTTTTTAATATGATGCTAAAGAATATTTTACTTATTGATTATCTGCTTCAGTCCCTACACAGATAAAAATTTAGCATCCTTACACTAAACACACAAATATTTGTTAGGAAAGCGGTAAATATATACCACCTGCTTAATTTTTAAACTGGCTGGTGTTTCTCCCCTATTGTCAGTTCATAAAATCAAGGGGATTTCAAACACTATTGCAAGTTGCATTCGTCCACACATTGAGGCAGGTTACATGCAGCAATGGACGTAAAAAATTTAAAATGCAGATATAGTCTAAAACTTTTTACTGACAATGACAATGGCCACAGAAGTGCGTGCTTACATTCACTTAAGTACGATAAAAAAGGTGTCCGCATGAACTGAGTTTTTAAGGAGTCATGCAATGCCTATCCGAAGGAAGGCAGCTTTTATGTTCATGACAAAAAAATCCGATGTGACACTTTCGTAATGTGAACCTGAACTGAGAGAACAAGAATTTGGAAAAAGACATTTGAAAATATAAATGATAAATTTGAATTTCAAAATTTATTTGATAATTCCACGTCCCATTAATTACCTTGATGTCGACGGCCGATCATCTTCCCCGATCTTAACTAAAACTATACGAGTTTGTGCCACGTCTCTAATGACGACGTTGTCGATGAGATTTTAGATCTTAACTTTTTTTTTTTGTATAGTCTATGAGACTTAACTGCGGGGTCATCAGTCCCTAAACTTACAAACTACTTATGAACTACTTACGAACTAGGACGGCACAAATATCTATGCCCGAGGGGGGATTCGAACCCCCGACCGTAGTGGCCGTGCAGACCGCGACTGGAGCGCCTCAGTCTCCTCGGCCGGCTTAGATCTTAACCTACCTTCCTTCTGAACAGCCAGTAACCGACTGTATCGTACAAATCGGTGAAAATACAGTGAAGATTACAACTGAATCATGTGCCCAAAGTCGCCAAGCATTCCGTTCCCACAGCATTCCGTCTACACATTTCGGACATCAGACGCTTAAAATCATTACCACGGCCCTCCTTTTGCTATGCTTGCCAAAGAGGAAGGGAATGAAACTGGAAAGTAAGATGTGACAGAAGATTAAAACGCCAGAGAGAGGCATTTCCGCCGCGTACACTTTATCTGCCCACACAACTGGTCTGACTTCATGCGGTCAGACTGCTTCGCGGAAGGCGGTGGCTCAGAGGCGGCGGTACGTCATCACTGTGACGTGAGCAGCCACGGCTGGCGATGACGCCAGCAGGCGGGCACTCGCTGCTGCATAACGCGGCCGTGGTTGGGACAGGCCGCCCGTCACGGACACAACCGCTGCTGCCAGCGCGCCCGTGTTGCCGTGAGGTTAACTCTCCAATTTATTTCACCGCAACATGACAGTCAGTCAGTTCTAGCGTTTAGAAAGAGTAACTAATTTAATAGTATTATCTTTTCTAACCCGGAAACACCTAAGGCGAAATAATACAGTGTTCGCGGAAATTGTATCAATACTAGCTGAAAACCAGGCGTTATTTATTTATTCTATTGCAGTCCCTCTCCCCTCCCCTCCTCTCTCACCACCCATATCCTGCTCTCTTGCACCCTGTACAGCTACACCTTCCCCTCTCTCGGCCCTTCCTTTCCCTCCCACGGCCGGCCGCGGTGGCCGAGGGGACGCCGGGCGCCGTGGCTCAGCGCGCCCGATCAGAGGGCTGAACGTTCTCTGTAATAAAAAAGCTGAGGCAAAGAACGCGTAGAACCAAAACGAACAAACACGATCAGCGGCCGCAAGGCCGAGAACTACCCATAGAGGAAAAAAAAAAAAAAGACGAAGGCGCTCCAGTCACGGTCTGCCCCCTCGGGCATGGATATTTGTGCCGTCCTAGTTCGTAAGTAGTTCATAAGTAGTGTGTAAGTTTAGGGACTGATGACCCCGTAGTTAAGTCCCATAAACTTTACAAACATTTGAACATTTTTTTTCACTCCCACCCTCCCGCCACTTTAGTTCATCTCCTCCACACCCCTATCTAGGAAACTCATATACGAGGCGCGTCCAGAAATTAAGTTCCGTTTGGTTATATAAAACGAACGGGTATAGATACAGAAAAAATATTGATTGTACAAAAATCTACAACTGTTAAACTACTTTTCTACATAGGTTCCGAAATTTTGTAGACAATTGTCATAGCATGGCACAAGGTTTTGTGTGCCTTTTTCATAGAATGTTGCCGCCTGTGTATTCAACCATGTGGTAACATGTTCTTTCAGCTCGTCATCATCGTTGAAGTGTTGTCCACCAAGGACAGACTTTAGGTGTAAGAAGAGGATTACTGTCAAAAGATTTTTTTTTTTTTTTTTTTTTTTTTTTTCACGATAATGCCTGACCTCACACACCGAATGTGACCAAACTATTCTAACAGAAATTTCAATGGGACCTGTTTGATCATCCTCCATACAGCTCGGATCTCTCTCCTAGCGACTTTCATCTCTTCTTACACCTAAAATCTGTCCTTATGGTCAACACTTCAACAACGATGAAGAGCTGTTACCAGATGGTTGAATAAACAGGCGGCAAACTTCTGTGAAGGATGCATTCAAAAATTTGTGGCACGCTATGACAAGTGCCTACAAAATTTCGGCAGTTATGTGGAAAAGTAGTTTAAGAGTTGTAGAATTTTGCGCAATAAAAATTTCTTCTGTATCTGTGTACAATTTCATTTTATTACCAAAAGGAACTTACTTTCTGGACGCGCCTCGTATTTCACATTTCTTGTTGCTCTGTCAAAAAAGAGTCAATAGTTTTGGCAAGGTACCCTTGCCACGCACTATAATAAATTATGTAAACAGTGATCTTCCTTTTCGTTTAAAGGTGCAGTGTGAAAATAATCATCAAGATCGGGTCAAAGGTACGAAGTCTGTCAAGTTTCGTAAAAAAAAAAAAAAAAAAAAAAAAAAAAATCGCAATGGCTTGTTTTACGGTCCACTTAAGATTTGTAGTTTTGCAAACATTTTGGACCAAAATAATAATCTAAATAATAAAAAATTAATTAATAATACTGTCTGAAACTCTTGTACGAAAAAAAATAGGTACTGACGGGATCCGAACCACAGACCTTCAGCGTCACACTCCAACACATCGCCCACTACGCTACAGCGACAGGAATTGCGTTCTTATACTATTGATGGCCGTTGTTAACTAATGCTAATATGGCATTTGTAGACACTAGAGTATCATTTATCGCACGAAGACTGACGTCTTTTTGTTAATTCTTCAGTGCGCCATTGCTTTGAAATGACAACGTGTAAGTTGCAATAAGAAAATCATCAAATACGCAACGCAAGATGGCGTATGCCAGAGACAGTTCTGGGCGAGGAATGTCACGTGACATCTGCGAACGGCTGGTTTTCGTTAATTCAATGGAGGGTGTCAGAACTCCGTTATTTTTGCAAATATCTCTCAAACGATACGAGATAGAAAAAAACATAAGAAAACAAAAGTTGTACAGAATTTTCTCCTCTACACATTCGTTTATTCAATTTTCGCGTCAGATGAACGGTTTATTTGTAATTAAAATTACATTACAAACGGCTTTTTTTGGTATTACTACCGCATTTTTTGTCAGAAAAATTTGAAAAACGGCGGTTCTGGTCTCTGGCGGCCTAAAATTATGTGTGCAAAATTTGGTGCTGATCGGTTGAACGGTTCGTCTTAAAAACAGGAAACACGTCACGGACGGACAGACAGACAGACATCCCAAAATCGCCGTTATTTTTGCAAATATCTCTGAAACGGTACGAGATATGAAAAAAACATAAGAGAGCAAAGTTGTAGAGAATTCTCTCCTCTACAAATTCGGTTATTCAATTTTCGTGTCAGATGCATGGTTAAGCCGTTATTTTCATTTAAATTTCGAGTTGTCAAAAGACGATCGCAAAGGCCCACTTTTAGTAATACTGCCGCAACCTAAAGTGGGCAACAAAAAAAAAGTCCGCCAAGCACCACTCAAGATTTTATGTAGATAATGATAATCCTCTTGTTTTGAAGTCAAGTATACAAAATTTCATCAATATCAGAGGAAATCTGTGGATTTTGGTAAGATCCAAAAGTGAAATACCCTCCGCCAAGTACCGGACAAACTTTTACGTAGACCTTCCTCTTGTTTTGAATGTGAAATTTTAAAAATTTCTTCAAAATCGGAACAAAAATATAAATATATACAGATATGTTGCCTGTTCTTTCGGACTGTCCGAAACAACAGATGCCACTTTTGATCCTGCAGTCATGAACTATTCAAATTCACGGAAAGTATGATATTTACTGGGAATGGGTAAAGTTGAGAATGTGTACCCAGCCGGGATTCGAAGTCGGGCCTCCTGCTTTCTAGGCAGTTCCGCTGACCCATACTTCACTGGGAACACAGCTATAACCACCTGCACGGAATTACGTAAGTAGGACGCCTCCCGTCACATACAGATTCTTTACAGTGCGGTGGCATTCTTAGGCCCTTACTCTTACGGCAATCAGTTTACGAAAACTACGAATTTGAGTTCTAGTGGGTGGGGTAAAGTGGAGAATTTGTATCTGTCGGGAGACGTTCTTGAGTTATTCCTTGCAGATGGTGGTGATACATGTGTCACAATGACGTAGGGGTAACTGCCTAGAAAGCATGAGACCCGGGTTCCAATCCCGGCTCAAATTTTCCAATTTTCCGGTGTATTTGCCAAAAATTTTAATTTATAAAAACCTTGTCCTGAGAATTATATAGACACTTATTGGTCTAGTCGTTCTCAAGTTATGGCGTGATCAAGGGAAATAGGGTTCGATTTATATATATAAAGATAAGTCATACATTTTTCCTCTAAAACAAAACAACATAACTATCGCGGCTAACAACACCTACGTACCTATCATAATATACGAGACGTTAAGGATGGCCATGTGCAGACCTTTATACAATATTTACACGTGATTTTATTCAATTCTGGAAGCTGTATTTTGTGACTTCCCCAAATTTCCAATAGATTTTGCTTTAGTTTTGTAACAGTTCTCAGGTAAATTGAAAGTACGTTTTCTGATTTGTTACTCTTCTCATTTTGAGAAATCTTCCGATGACAATGAAAAGCCTGTTCACTTTAATCGTACCTGTCAGAATCGGATTGAGTATTCTCGGTTTTACGCAAATCAACACTAATTAAATTTTCAAATTTTACAGCAGCATTAGCAGAAGTTACTGCATTATATACGCTTTAAGTGCGCGATGTGTGGCTAACAGCTTGTGAGAATGACGAGATTACGCCCTGAGATTGCAACTGACATATTAGATAAGCTTCGTCCACTACGGTAGCTCTCTTCAGGCAACGCAGCGTATTCTGGGCTAAATATAAGTCCGATATAGGCGGCGTGTCGACAGTTTACGTCCAGTGAAGCAGCCGCGTTATTGCGTGATCTTAAGCAATGGCCAAAATAAGTCTATCAGATGCAGTTCCGAAAGTTTTCAAGAGACGGATGTTGAGGCTAGTGAAGGTGTTTCGCCCCTCATTGCATGTCATCGCGGATGGTTTAATGGCAGGATTCAAGTCTTTCAACTGAGCGCCACTTCGACGACTACCATATACTAATACAAGTTCTATGAGCTTCTGACTGCAATATCAGCAACAACAACCGTCTCATTATCTTCGGCTCAACACCACTTGTTTAACAGGAATCACGAAACGATTGTGCCTTGTGTCGGGCCATATTAGGCGACGAAAATGATTTAATATTTCGGAACAAATAAGAAAGTAGGTTTGCTCAGTGCATGCACTGCATTAACAAATACCAATAAATCGAGTATATCGATACGTATGTAATACCTCTCTTGAATTCGATGCTTCAGTGCAGGAAGGCTTCGCTTTCGTCGCCCACCCTTGGAAACTGCAAAGATGTTATTGGCAGCGGCTTTAATACTACTGGACACTGGAGACACGTAGAAGATTAATGCGACGTCGGCACAACTTAACGATGCTGTGCCTGGTGACCAAGCCACCTGGCTTTGAACTTCCACACATCTGGTCGGTTCTTAACCGGATAAAACCCAACACTGGCAGTGTGCCAGCAGTCTTCAGACGTTAGACAAATAACTTCTCGAGCTTGTGATTGTGGCACTGAGAAATAAATTTTACACCGTGTATATAAAGAATGTCTCCAAGAGATTTCCTCTCGATTCAACACAGTTCATAGTAATGACAGAGAAATCGAAAGACTACATTCGTAGGACGTATATTAGTTTATTTGAGAAAATTGTGAATATTAATTCTCGTGATGTTGCCATTCATTACATAGATAAAGAAGCATCGATATCATATGACGAATGTTTCTAATACACCGATTTATATCACCTACTCCTAAGTTGTAGTTATTTTTGTGTCTCGTTGCCACCGGTTGTCCTAGGTGTTGGTGGCTGAGTAGAGAGAGACCGACACAGGGAAATAAGATGCACGCGTGTGCGGGTACAGTGTCTGATGTGACCAGCCAGTGGGACAGGAACTAGAAACACTAAGCTAGATTAGAACAAGATATATATTTCGTAGAAATAATACAATACTTAATTTGGAGGGCAGCAGACTAGTGGAATGCAGATACATAGTTTAAACAAGATAGGGGCCTGCCTACTGATGAGAGTGTTCTAGTGCCTGTCTGATTCCCAAGTTAAGTATTGTATTATTTCCACGAAATATATATCTTTTTCTAAGCTAGCTTAGTGTTTCTAGTTTCTGCTGTCCCACTGGTTGGTCACCTCAGACTCTGTACCCGCACACGCGTGCATCCTATTTCCCTGTGTCGGTCTACTCGGCCACCGACACCTAGGACAACTGGCGGCAACGAGACACAAAAGTGGCGACGAGGATGGGATACAAAAGTTATCACCTAGAAAAACTGACCTGACGAATTAGTCCTAGCACATATACATCACCGCGCCATCGTTACGTAGCCCACCACCAGGGGAAACGAAGCAAAATCGTGCATCCTATTGAGAGACTGTGCTACCGTACGCTAATCTAGTAATTTTCTGCAAGAGTACGGCAACAATGCACCAACATAATTACGACACAGTGGTTACGTATAGCAGACGCTTCTATTGTTGTCCAACAACTATGAAAAACACAAATCCGAAAAGCAGACCATCTCTCCCCGAAGAATCGGGAACCGCAGAGGGAGTGGTCCTTTGTGCTCGAAACCGGCGTATCACAATGCAGGCGATAATGGAAAAAGTGCAAATCAGTCACGTAGCAGTTTTCAACAGAATGCACGACATTTTCACAAAGGTAGCCGCCCCCCGCCCCCGCTGGGTTCTTCGGTTCAGAGGCCGCTGTCACTCCAAAAAAAATTCCGCCGAACCGAAGCGGCAGCTGAATTCTTGTTGCTGAGTGCTGTATCAAGCCACCCAAACGACTTCTTTATCTGTCTAGCTTGAAGAGTCACTAACGGAGAAAGAGGCGAAGACTCACTCATCAGTGGGCAAGGTTGTGCTCAATATTTTGGGACTACTGCGGTATTGTAAAAACACATTATGCTCTTAACCCTAGTACGGTCGGCCGAAAAATACTTTCAGGAACGGTCGGGCTGGGTCTGAGGGACCCAACAATTAAAATTCTTATGACAAGTGTCAAAACAGTGTATTTACATTAAATGACGTGTTTTTATATTGTTTAGGTCCTACCAAATGCTGTAGGGACATTATTTTAACGTTCTGAATTTCACAATTGCTGTAAAATAAAAAAAGTAGAAAATATACTTCTTTGTAGTAATAAATGTAACCACACTAGAAGCACAAGTAAATTGGATTGAAATACAAATATAAATGAGAATAATTTGTAGAACTGAGAAGCAGACTTGTTGAATTTATGTTATATAAATCGAAATTGTGCATATAATGAATAGTTTGTGTCATATCGTCCTTTAAAGTCGTCACTTTTTGTAACAGACGACACAAACCATTTCTGCATGCACCAAGCACAAATATATTTTGCAAATTTTGCAGAAGTATTTCGTTTTGCTGTCCTTCCACTTATAGCATCTTTCCCTTCATCCCCACTTATTTCACTATTGCTATAATGATCACTGTTTATTTCGAAGTCTGGGTCCGCGTCAGAATCGTCAATTTCATTATCATCATCGTATAAAATGTTGAAAATTTCACAGTATGAAACACTTTCTGTTTTTTTATATTTTAAATCATTGGCGTCAGAAATAGTTCACAAAGTCATTTGAAACTGGATGAAACACCAAATACAAAGACACCCGCACTGGTAGAATTCAATAACGTAAACAGTCGGGCTGGGTCTGACAGACCCGATTTTTAGAGAACTGCAGAACACTATCTAAACAATTTGAAACATTCATGATGTTAACGCTTTCTCTTGCATGTTTCAGGAAGCTAACAGAGCGCTCGAGTCAGATCAGCGACTATAAACATATAAATTCGTTGAAATAGAAACTAGTGGGTCTCACAGACCCAGCCCGACCGTTCTAGGGTTAACCGCCACAGGAGTAGGTTTCCAAAATCCCAAGATGTTACAGGACGCTGACAAGACGTAGCGTAGCTAGTTGCAATCCACAGATATCTTAGTTCCACAAGGCCATGAACACTTCGTACAGAACACAGTCCCACATGCAACTTTTGTTTTCTCGAATTCAAAATTTTGCCTTGTTTCGCGTACTCTCCTATGTGGCACCCAGTGACTTCAGCTTTCCTCGGATGAAGAAACAATTGCGCGGCCGATATTTCAAACGTCTGTAAATCTAAGGGACCTAACTGCTGCGGTTATATGTCTCTACGTTTACAGACTACTTGAACTAACTTATGCTAAGGAAAACAGACACACATACACACACACACACACACACACACACACACACGAACTACACAAGACTAGTCTAATACCACCTCACTGCCAGTCTTTTAGGCACGCAACTTTTGTTTTCTATTTTTCTCGAGGAGATGTTCCACATTTTCAGACCACCCGCGCTACATCTAACGTAGGTTAAGCACAGTGGTTAGACAGCCAAAGTGCACCTCCTCCTGCCTGTTGTTACCGCACAGAGCGGTGTGCGCGGCGGCCGCCAGGGGCGCTGGTGTGCAGGTGTAAACTAACACGGCGCTTCACGGAGCGGCGAGCACACGGAACAGGTCCGCCCGCCTGCCTGCCGCTTATGTAAAGCAGCGAAGCCTTACCGCCAGAGACCAGAGCTGGCCCCAACGCTGACGCATCCAAACTGCATACCGCGGCGCTTGCCTTCCGGAGAATGCAGTTGCAAAAAACTAACAGTCTCTAAAATAGCAAGGAAATACACGCCCCAACAATTACAAGTAATAAAGTTGCAACTATGCCTGACTAAATGGACTGTGGCCTGACTGGCAAAATACTATATATCTTGTGCATCTTCATGTTTTCGCGGCGCAATGACTGTTGAAAGAAGTTTCGGACGTGCAGCCGCATAAAGTTTACTTCTTCTAATATTTCGGCTGAGAAACGTTCAGCCATCTTCCGAGACGAGTCGAAGACTGACGCTCCAACTTTTCATTCTCCATCCTGAGGGGATGGAGCGGCCTGCTTGAGGGCTTGCGAGTACCCTTTTCAGCCTTCTTGGGGATGTTACATTTTATTTACAATTTATTTATTTCTTTTGCTTGGTGCTAAGTTTTTTTTTAACACAGGTTTTAGCACTTATAATTTTACAATAATTGAATATACTATATTAAGTTACATTATTTTCATTTTTGATGTTTTGGTAAACAGTACAATTCTTGATGAAAGGTTGATATTTACAAGATAAGGGTGAGGGAATTAAGAATACATAAGTAAGAAAATATAATACATAAATAAGAAAAACATATATACATTTTTTAAACATGTATAGTTGTACATATACATACGTGTGTTGCAGAGGGGAAGTGTTTGGTGATGGTGTGTGTCAGTTCTGATTGGGTTGTTGTGTTTTTATGTGTGTGTGTGGTGTTTTTATATGTGTTCTCTTCTCTTTAGATGCGGCGGTGTTGGGATGTTTGTTAAGGGTGCCATGGTTGGGGCTAACTCCGGGAACTCCGTTGAGGTGTTGTCTGCTACTGTACGCGCTGGTAGTGTGTATTTAAATCTGGGTCGTCTTGTTGTGCGGGGTCTTGTCGTTAGGATGTCCTCCATGTCCGTCCTTTTGGTCAGTATGTGACGTCCATAGTTTGCCCTTAGTCGTGTTAGTCGGGTTTGTAGGGGTTCAACCCTCGTGATTTCGTAGACAAGGTTGCTTGTCGTTGTCCTTGGTAGTCTCGTTATGCTTCGTAGGAGTCGTCGTTCTGTCGAGTATAGTCGTTCGGCAACTGTTGCGTGTATTCCACCTAGGGGAGCCGCAGCGTACTCTAGTACGGGTCTGATGTGAGTCTTGTATGCGTGTATGGCCGTCTGGTCGTCACATCCGTATAGTTGTCCTTGTACTCGTCTTATGAGGTTTTGTCTTTTCCTGGTTTTGTTGAGAAGGTATGTGAGGTGTCTCTTCCAGTTTAGGTATTTGTCCAGATATACGCCTAGGTAACGGGCTTCGTCAGCTAGTCTGAGTGGCATGTTCCATAGTGACAGTTGTATGTCGTCGTTTTGTTGTTGTCGCTTCTTGAAGAGGTGTCTGTGTCTAAATAGTATTGTTTGCGTCTTTGTGGGGTTGGGTCGGATTCTCCATTTGGTCATCCACCGTTCCAGACGTTGCAGGTAGGCCGTGGTTTTTCGTTGTATGGTGGTAGTCCTAAGTTCAGTGCACCAGTATGCCGTGTCGTCTGCGTAAAGTCCTATTGTCTCTGTTGCGGTATTCGTAGTGGGTATGTCTGCAGTATATAGCGCGTACAGTAGCGGAGAAAGAATACCTCCTTGTGGGACTCCTGCCTGTGGGGTTAGTTCGTGGGACACAGCACCGGCTACATGTACTCTACATATCCTGTCTTTTAGACAGGTCTGAATTAGTCGTACTGTTTTTGTTGGGAGGCCTAGTCTTATTAGTTTTAGTAGTAGTCCGTCGTGCCAGAGTTTGTCGAAGGCACGCTCTATGTCGAGAAAGACGGCGAGCGTGCAATGTCCTATATTGAGTCCTCGAGTTATTCCGTCAGTCAGTTTGAGTAGGGGGTCATTCGTGGAATGGTTAGGTCGGAATCCTGATTGCATTATGGGGAGAAGTTCTTTTTGTTCAGCGTACTTTCTGAGTAGGTCGGTCAGTATGCGTTCATATGTCTTTCCGATGACGTCTAGTAGGGATATGGGTCTGTATGATCGAGGATCTGTTCTAGGTTTGTCGGGTTTCGGAATCATTATTGTCTTGCTTTTTTTTCCAGGATGGGGGGAGGGTCTCATTGGCAAGGCAGTAGTTAAACATGAGGGACAGGATTGGGATTAGGTGTTGTGGGGGTGCTTTTTGGAGGTGGATGCGTTTTATTTAGTTTTGTCCTGGGGCTGAGTTTCGTCCTGTGTGGATTGCATTCAGTATTTCTGTGTCGGTGATGCCTTTGTTTAGTGCATGTTCGTCTTCTGTATCTGCGGTTGGTATAGTTAGGGTCCAGGCTAGGGTTTGTTCCACTTCTAGTCGGAAGTTTTCGTCAAAGTGGTTGTCTTGTGGGAATGAGTAGACGTCTTGTAGTACATTTCGGAAGGCTTCTGTCAGCTCGTTTTTGTCTGTCGTGGGCTCGTTGTCTATTGTTAGCATGAGATTGGTCGTCTGTTTTTGTCCTGTCAGGGTTTTGATGCTTTGCCAGAACTTTCCTCCCTGTCTGTAATCTAGTCGTCTGCATGTATCATCCCACTGCCTCTGTCTGTGTTCTGATATAATGCGTTTTATTCTAGCATTTAGTCTGTTCCATTGTCCCCTAAGTTCCTGGTTGTCGTTTCGTTGTATTTGTCTGTATAAGCGTTTTTTTCTGTCGTATGAGGTCTAGAGCGCTTTGGGGGATGGATGGCCTCCAGTTATCTATTGTTATAGTCGGTATTGCGTCGTTAGTCGCCTGCTGGATGGAATTTTCAAGTCTTGTGGTTGCCTGGTGTAAGTCGTCGTCGTCTGTTATGGCGAGGGGTATTGCTAGGCTTTCTGAGAGGATATTTTTATATCTTTCCCAGTTCGCATTCGTGTATTTCCTTATGGTTCGTTAGTTGGGAGTGCGATCTGGCGGAATGTTGGCGGTGGTTGAGAAAATTATTGGTAGGTGGTCACTGGTAATGGTGTTTCCTACTGTCAGCTTTAGTATTGTGTCGCTTATATTGGGACTGAGATCCGGTGTAGATTTCCCCTGATGGCTTATAAATGTTGGCTGGTTTATTGGTAGTCTGTCGAGCGGCTCTGTGGTTAGTAGGTCGAACAGTAGCCTACCGTTGCCGTTATCGGTCGTGTCACCCAACATGTGGTGTCTGGCATTTAGGTCTCCTAGGATTATGACCCTGTTTAGCGTCATGGCGTACCTTATGAAGGGAGTGGGAAGGGGTGTGCCTGACGGGTTGTAGATGCATACTACATGTAGTGTGTGTCTCTGTCTGTCTGTAATCTTAAGGATTACTGCCTCTATGTTGGCGTGCTCAGGTGGCAGCGGAATTTCTTGTGTTGCTATCGCGTTCTTGGTGTAGATGGCCACTCCGCCTCTGCCATCCGGTCTGTCTTTCCTGTATGCGTTGACCCTGACAGGTCGAATTTTATTTTCTCTGTCAGCCAGGTTTCCGCTACACCCACTATGTGTATGTCGTTTTCATGTAACGTGTGCATAAGTAGCGCACGTTTGGTCTTTATCCCCTTCGTATTAACGAAGAGGAAGTTTAGCGTCGGTGTGTCAGCCATCTTTTGGCTTGGACTGTTGTGTTAGTGTGTGTTGTGTTAGTGTGTGTAGTGTTAGTGTGGTGTGTGTGTTGGTGTGTCTTTGTCTGTGTGTTGTAATTGGCGTTGGGGAGTGTCCTGTGTTTGTGGCGGAGGGTGTCTTGGTGTGGGTCGGGGTGCGCGGCGTCTGGGTGTGGTTAGCGGCGTGTTTTGTGTGTTCGTTGATTGATCGGGCATGTGTAGTCTTGTTTCTGGGTGCCACTGGCCACTCGCTCCAACACGCGCTTCGTGCTTATAAACCCGCGGGCCGCGCTACTGGGCATGCGGCCACAGATACAACAAAGCGCCAAAGACGTTACTCGTCGACAAGGAAGTACACGTATGTGTAAATTATGTCTGTGGCTGCATGGTCGATTACTGCGGAGAAATCTATGTATTATGATCATAATACATCGATGCGCAGTAGCGCGGCCCGCGGGTTTATAAGCACGAAGCGCGTGCTGGAGCGTCAGTCTTCGACTCGTCTCTGAAGATGGCTGAACGTTTCTCAGCCGAAATATTAGAAGAAGTAAACTTTATGCGACTGCACGCCCGAAACTACTTTGAACTAAATATCTTTTTTTCCGAAACTGTCGCACAGAGGAAGGTTGCACTGTAGTTCCTGCTCTAAACTGTCGAAATGGCAGATAATGACATAAATGTCTGAGGGATATAAAAGCAATTGAAGTCGCTCAGCAGAGGAAAGACCTCTCGAACTTTTCTTTCTTTTTTCCATTTTTAATTTGTTTATAGATACATCGGTACACTGTACAGGGAATTGCAATTGACGCTCAACATAAATGTAAAGTCCTGTGTTTACACAGAAAGAAAGATCCTTTATTATACTGTACAAGCTTAAACCCGCGGATCCGCTCGCATGTTGGTTGATTATATTAGATAAGCTATATTTCAGTAGTGTGCTATGAGACTGGTTTTGAAAGATGAAATGAAATACAATACCTTATTAAGAAACAAACTGAAAACTAATCCTATCGGAATGCAGAAGTCTATTCACTTACCGTTTATCAGGAAAGTAAGTAGTGTAGATCAAGTCACACGTAAAAATGCACTCGTTTGGAATAATCCAATCACGAAATTGAACAATAATGATTGTACTAATATCACAGATTGATCACTCGATGTAATGCGCGAAACGTAAAATCAATTTTTTTAGAGAGATGTATTAAAAGAAATTTCTTTTTTACTGCCTTATTTATTTATTTATTCTTATTTTTCCTTATTCGTATGCTTATCCTTACAGACAAAGATCTGAAGACATTGTAAGACGCATAGAACAAATATATGGTCTGTGGCATCACGTTTCGCTGTATGTATCCTCCTTGCTATAGAGTCGCAAACGTCATCGCTGGCCTTCAGTCCGATTTTTTTTTTTTTTTAATAATTTGACGACTTTCAACCACCATATCTTCCACTCCGTTATAGCTATCGCCATGGAGCTCCTATGGTGTACAACGGGAGACTTCGGACAACAGTTACACACAGACCATTCGTTTGCGTTCTGTAGTTTTCACTGCAGGGCGAAATATTAACACACACACACGTAGAATTTTATATACACCGATAACTTTCCAACCCAATATATTCCACCCTTTTATCATTATCAGCTCTCAAGCAGCAATGCAATCAATAAAACCATTGTCAAAGAGTAAATATAATGTTCAAAGAGTAATTATTGTTCCGCATTTATCAGATCGGTATAAAACCGTGCCTGAAACCTTCCTCAGGTATAAATTAGTAACTGTATAAATATTTAAGTCTCTGCGTCTTGTCGTTCGGACGTGATAAACGTACACCGAATAGACATTCACATTAATATATATAGCTATCCGATCGCCATAAAACCGTGCCTAAAGCCTTCCCCGGGGTGACATTAGTAACTGTACAAATTTTCAGCTATTTATGCCTTGTGGTTCAGACGTTATAAACGTACACCGAACAGACATTAACATATAAATATAGATTATTATCACGCAATAGAAGGACAAACACTGGATGCAGTTAGCTACATCCATAAAATATCTGGAAGTAGACATAAGGAGCGATCTGAAACGGAAAGACCACATCAATCTTGGGTAAGGCAGATGCTAGACTGGTATTCCTTGGAATAATCCTCAAGAAACGTAGTGCGTTATCATAGGAGGTAGGTTACAAAACAATCATTCGCTCGACGCTTGAGTACTGCTCCTCAATGTGGACATCCGTGCCAGAAATGGTTAACAGAAGCTGCAACATGGTCGCGAATTTATAACAGCGATCCTTTTTGTAATTACTTTTAATATATTTATTTGCGCCACTGATCATAAAATTAATCGTCGTTTTGAAGACTGGTCTCGATCAGTAATGACCATTTTCAAGTCTACAGCAAATCAGAAACGGGAGGAGAGATTTAGTAATAGAGAACCTTATAAAACATAAATAATGCATTACAGTCATCAATAAATGAAACGTGTTAAAAATATACAGCATACCTCTTGTTACATTCCTTAATGTACTATAGCCATAATGTCATCATCACAGCATAAGAGTATCTTCCGGAATGAGTCATGAATTAAGTTTAAAAGAAACATCGAAATGGACCACAGAGCTGGAGACAACATGTTTACTACGCTACTGTGCCGAACAAACCTTAACTCAGTAGCTGTAATTGGTCGTACAACCGCTAGGTGTCGTTACTGTGGTCCTTAACATATTCATCTTTTATTTAATTATACTGAAGATAAAAATATTTTGCGAGAAAGAATCTCCTACATTAGTTTGTAAAAATGTGCAACTTAAAACTGTAATAAACGGTATAAGTATAAAAATGTGTAGATGTCTGAAATTTGAAATGATTAAAAAGAAAGCTGTTACAGTAACAATATTCCACTATGAGACTCTTTAAGTAATTTATGGCTAAAATGTCATCATCATCATCATTAGAGACTTTCTGCGTTCAGTCTGGAGCATAGTACTTCTAATAAAATTCCTCCATGACCCCCTATTCAATGCTAACATTGATGCTTCGCCTGAAGTTATGCCTTTTACTTCAAAATCATTCTGCACCGAATCTAAGTACTTTCTTCTTGGTCTACCTCGACTCCGCTTACCCTCCGCTGCCGAGCTCATGAGTCTCTTAGGTAACCTTGCTTCTCCCATGCGTGTAACATGACCCCACCACCTGTCTGTTCGCTCTAACTGCTTCATCTATGGTGCTCATTCCCAGTCTTTCTTTGATTTCCTCATTATGCACATCCTCCTGCCATTGTTCCCATTAGTATCTGCAATCATTCTTGCTACTTTCATTTCTGTAACCTCTACTTTATGAATAAGGTAAACTGTATTCACCGAACTTGCACTCCCATACAAAAAAGTTGGTCGAAAGATGGAGCAGTGCACTGCTAACTTAATCTTGGTACTTACTTCCTTCTTGCAGAAGAGAGTAGATCGTACCTGAGCACTCACTGCATTTTTTTTTTTTTTTTTTTTTTTTTTTTTTTTTTTTTGCTGCACCTCGATTCCAGTTCTTTCACTATGTTGCCATCCTGTGAGAATATACATCTTAGGTACTTGAAACTGTCTACCTGTTCTAACTTTGTTCCTCCTATTTGGCACTCAATCCGTTTAAATCTCTTTCCCACAGACATTACTTTCGTTTTGGAGATGCTGATCTTCCTATCATAAGCCTTGCACCTCTGATCGAGCTCGGAAATATTAGTTTGCAACCTTTCAATCGAATATTACGGAATAAATTTAAAGAGCTTAAAAACATTGGTAATAATAAAACAGAAGTTTGTAAGGTTAGAGATACAAAACAAAAATAAGTAAGTTGTGACAAAAATAAGTAGCGGCTGGTCTGCCGTAATGCATTGTTTATGTTTTATAAGGCAGTCTGTTACTAAATGTGTCCTCCTGTTTCTGATTTGCTGTAGACTTGAAAATGGTCATCAATGACCGAAACCTGTCGTCAAAACAACGAGAAATTTGTGATCACTGACGTAAATAAAGATATTAAAAGAAATGGCTAATTCCACAGCTCCACGGCTACATGTAATTGAAAAGGACATCTGATTGTGACTTTAGCACACAGCGAGCATGCAGTTTTTAATTATTCAGTCGAATCTCCCTTTAAAACTCCAAGTTAACCGTAGCACACGACTTTGCTTTTTACCGTCTCGGTTCAATGGCGATTAAAACTTTTACGCTGCAGCGTTCTGTGAGAGCACTTACTGAAATAAGCACTGCTACGTAAAACTGGGGCTTGGGGAGGGAGCACTGCAATTATCCCCAATTGCTTCATTTCTATTACTGCAGAAGGGCTGTGTGCCAATAGCTGCCCGACGCGTCTGTATGCACGCAGGAACTTCACTGAGGTATGTTTCTGGCGCAGCTCCATCCACTCTTCACCGTCAATACAGACAGCGAAGTTTCCTGAACGTCAATGTCGTTACAGAGCTTGGGAAATTAGTTTTCCTCGATCACGGTAATCGATTTTTCGCATTGGAGATTACACGAAGCAAACATTACAGGAACGTTTGTTTGTGGAAAGGTGTATGATACTGGGAAATGATCCTCGCCGGATGCAATATACATCAGCAATAAGCGACAATTTACGGAGAAATATATAGTGTTCGTGCCCAGTATTTATTAATGGGAATGAAATAAATATTGTGCCGTAACGAAAACATATATTCGTGGCCCAGAAAATCTCTGCCAACGAATCACCAGGTGCATGATACATCTACATCTACAACCATACTCCGCAAGCCAGCTGACGGTGTGTGGCGGAGGGTACCTTGAGTACCACTATCGATTTTCCCTCCTATTCCAGTCACGTATTGTTCGCGGAAAGAAGGATTATCGGTATGCCTCTGTGTGGGCTCTAATCTCTCTGATTTTATCCTCACGGTCTCTTCGCGAGATATACGTAGGAGGGAGCAATATACTGCTAGACTCCTCGGTAAAGGTATGTTCTAGAAACTTCGACAAAAGCCCGTACCGAGCGACAGAGCGTCTCTCCTGCAGAGTCTTCCACTGGAGTTTATCGATAATCTCCGTAACGCTTTCACGATTACCAAATGATCCTGTAACGAAGCGCGCTGCTCTCCGTTGGATCTTCTCTACCTCCTCTATCAATCCCACCTGGTACGGATCCCACACCGGTGAGCAGTATTCAAGCTGTGGGCAAACAAGTGTACTGTAACCTACTTTGTTTTCGGACTGCATTTTCTTAGTATTCTTCCAATTAATCTAAGTCTGGCATCTGCTTTAGCGACGATTGATTTTATATGGTCGTTCCATTTTAAATCCCTCCTAATGACTACTCCCAGATACTTTACGGAATTAACTGCTTCCAGTTGCTGCCCTGCTATAGTGTAGCTAAATGATAAATGATCTTTCTTTTTGTGTATTCGCAGAACATTACACTTGTCTACATTGAGATTTAATTGCCATTCCCTGCACCATGCGTCAATTCTATGCAGATCCTCCTGCATCTCAATACAATTTTCCATTGTTACAACCTCTCTGTATACTACAGCATCATCCGCAAAAAGCCTCAGTGAACTTCCGATGTTATCCGCAAGGTCATTTATATATATCGTGAACAGCAACGGACCCACTTGCAAAGTGGGACATCACTTGCAAAGTAACCATCCACTTGTTCGACATTGTAAGACTTTTATTGCATAATATTTTATTGAACATTGTTCCGTGGTAAATAAACAGCGATAAAAAAAATTCTGAATAATATAATAATTTGCATCAGTCTAGATCGCAATGTGATATTTATTATATTTTTTTATGGTGACCGTTCCGATTAATAAACTTCATCCTCAGATCATGCCCATGGTGAGCTGGCCCGTCTGTCGAGGAGCAGTATTGCTCATAGATAACTTTTTCCTGTATGCTTGGTCCAATTCATTTATATTAGCGCGTAACCTACCTCCTGTGTTGACTGAAATTTTGATTGCGTACTTCCTGTGTGCCATCTGTCTGACTGTATTTCTACTGTATCTAGTTGTTCTAAGTATTCTAAAAAGTTATTCACTTTATCCCATTCTTTTACTAATAATTTCTCCTTTAATCGCCATGGTAATATGCTAATTAAACTTCTAATAGATGTTGCTCCCTTATAGGATCATCTAGATACTTTGCTTTGTTAAGATGTCACTCAACAAAAATCTCTATAACCCTTCTAGGAAGCACTATTGTAAGGTTTCGATCTTAGATCTTTTGGACTCTCTCACCCCATTACTTTGACTTAAATGCTGTTTCAAAATCTTTGTAAGTTGTGAATTCTTCTAACTGTAACATACCCCACTGTGTAACATCACATGTCAAGTGACTAATTACAAATCTTATTCTATTAGATTCTGACCGTGAATCAGGTAACATGCCCCTAAATGACTTCTTCAAAAATAAAATTGGGCGAATATCACCTTAAGGTGAAAAGTGAGGAAATTTGTGATTTTTTGCTTAGCGCTAAAGTGAAATCATCACAGATATTAGGTACTATCCTATTATTTAATAGCAGGTCTTCTACTTCTTTTCTCAATTGTTTGTCTCCTCTAAGCTCAAATTGTTATTTTGTGTAGCTGTATTTGTATCTGTACTAAAACTATTTCTGATGTGGACTATGGGAGTATCTGAGGTTGTACACGTTGAAGTTGTAGATTTGTTGTCTACAAATTCTGTAATTTTATTATGTGTGCCTGGGTAGTGTATGTCTTCAGACCTACTATATTCAAGTTTTTGTAACCTTGGATCCAACTCATTAATTAATACTGATAAGGCATCAATACTTTTGTTAATATTGTTGTGTAATACTGACTTAGTATCCGTCAATTCTCTGTGTTAATTTGTCATACACTGCCTTGATAGCATTGATATACTCCAAGGCACCCTCTTGTTTGTGTTCCACTATCTCGCGATTGTCTACTTCGGAACTGTGATCAAAGCCTATGTTTAACCTAGGTTCCAGTGAATCTATTCTATCGTTAAGTTGGGTAGTGAATTGACTAAACTGCGTTTGTAAATTCGTGAGTCTAGTGTCTATTTAGTCAGTCTGTTATCAATTTGCGTGAACTTGTCATCCATATTTGTAACTGCATTATTTACGTGACTTAACTGCTGTAAAACTGACTCCATTAACTCTTCCATGGTCATATTGCAGTTTGTATAATTGTATTATGTATAATGTATATGTCTATAAATCGGAACTATTTATGTTCAAATGTTTGTTAAGCTTAAGGGACTTAACTACGGGGTCATCAGTCCCTAAACTTACAAACTACTTATGAACTACCTACAACTAAGGACGGCACAAATATCCATGCCCGAGGGGGGATTCGAACCCCCGACCGTAGTGGCCGTGCAGACCGTGACTGAAGCGCCTCAGTCTCCTCGGCCACCGCGGCCGGCGGAACTATTTATCTGCAGTATTATACTGAGCGTTAATTATCGTAATAATGGGATGGTTATTAACAGATATGCTGTAATGAACAGTTTAAAGTTCACTCTATATAGCAGTACGCGAATTACAAAACGCAAGAATGTCACAGTTACTTGGTCGTATTAATTTACGGTACTGTACATAGGCCTAAATCGTCACAACATCGTACTTCACCTTGAATGTATTTCCCTATGTTTACAGAAATCGTCACAATGACGTACTTCACTTTAATATTGTATTCAGTTGGTAACAACACTGCACTTTAAAAGGGCAAAGAAAATCAAAACCCGCCGATTTACAACATTCGGCGTGTTGTTTGTACAGCTGCGTGTTGTTTATCGTCGTCTGCTGTTTGTTTATATTCGTTCTGGCTGCCGTCGGACGGCACACGTGGTACTGCAAAAATGTTCAAATGTTTGTATAGCTTAAGGGACCTAACAACGGGGTCATCAGTTCCTAAACTTACAAACTACTTATGAACTAGCTTACACTAAGGACGGCACAAATATCCATGCCCGAGGGGGGATTGGAACCCCCGACCGTAGTGGCCGTGTAGACCGTGACTAACGCGCCTCAGTCCCCTCGGCCAACGTGGTACTGCTGCGGTGTATGTAGGCTCCGTACCGTAGAAGTATCTTAAGGTACGTTTAGATGGGCAATGGAAATTGCATATTGTCGACAATATATCCCGGAAATGTTGTCGGGCAACATTGCAGCCACATGTATTGCGGCAACACAAGTGACAACACATCGGCATCTATTGCCCAGCAATGTTTGCGGCTACTAATTTCGGCAGAGGCTACACAATTTCATACAAAATAGATGAGTGGGACGTTATAGAAAAGAGTGCGGCTCTCCTACTTTTAAATGAAACAAGTGTTAATGCTATTCGAAACAAAAACAAGAGAAACCGGACTCTATGGGTACGTCCGTTTTTGATTAAGCGGAGTAATTCAGGAAATTTAAATCGTGAGTTAATGCTAGATATGTACCTGTTCCAGAACTTTACTCTTATGTCTAAAAACGATTTCGAATATCTAGCCCAATTAATTCGTCCGAAGATAGCTAAATCCAATACAAACATGAGAGACTGTATTTCAGTAACAACACGACTTGCGATCACACTTCGATTTTTTCACATTCCTGTCTTTATATGTATTGCATTCTACATCCCACAACTCAGGACGTAGATGAATAGAATTAATAAATGAGATTCTTTTCTCGTTCGACCACTTTTCCATATCTGACAGAAAAAAAAAACTCAAGACGACAATAACTGTAAGAATTCTTCCTTCCTTCCTAACAGCCACAGTAAGCTCGAAAACAATGCAACAATATAGTAACTATAAACATGAATACTACTTTCAAAACAAACCAGCGCGCGCAAACTTTCGAAGCAACAAAAGCGAAACGATACTTTGTTTTCGTGACTGCAGCGCTGTTGGTGAGAGAAGCACAAACAGCCGAGAGAGCGAGAGGAAAGCATTTACAGACAAGAACCGAGATAGGTATTGCCCTGCAATACGAAATGTTCTCAACCGTTCCCGGACAACACGGCAACCCCTCGGCAATCACTCGGCAACTACCTGCAACATCAGCAATATTGATCGTCCATACCGAAATATTGCTGTGTATTGCAGTCATATTGCAGCAGTGTTGACAGCAACACCATTTCAGCTAAATATTTAGGTAAAATATTGCCCGTCTAAACGTACCTTTAGTAAATGTAGCCCGAAAGTTCTTGCTTGTCGCTGGCAAACTTGATGGATATTGCCAGTACAACACTTGGAATATATATTACTCGTTGTGATTAAAATTTCGTCTTCAATCTTGATTAATAAACCGCTATAGTGCGGCGCATTCTCGTTAATTCGGTGGCTGTTTATTTGCTTAGCAACTGGATTCTAAACGTACTCCTGTAAGCAAATGTATTGAGGAATATGAATTTTTCTTGCCGGCCGCGGTGGCCGAGGGGACTGAGACGCTCCAGTCACGGTCTGCACGGCCACTACGGTCGGGGGTTCGAATCCCCCCTCGGGCATGGATATTTGTGCCGTCCTTAGGATTAGCTAGTTCATAAGTAGTTTGTAAGTTTAGTTAAGTTAAGTAAGTTTAGTTAAGTCCCATAAGCTCTACAAATATTTTTTTTTAATTTTTCTTCCCTTAAACTTCAGATTGAATATATTATTCAAACTGGTTGAATGTTACTTGTACTTTCCGCTGCACCGCTTATTTCAGCGTCGGACAGTTGCTTCCCATCCACACTGTATGGTAACGCCAGTAACTTCCTTAGAAATCTTTACTTCAGTGTTAGTTAATCGTATTCCAGTTCGTTTCACGCCAGTGTCGCCACGTGCGAAGCTTCCCCGCAGATTTAATAAATTACATGTTTTTGTCAAATCTGGAACCCTCGTCGTTTTCACAGTCTCCTTTTTTCTCCTGTGAAGAGTTTAAAGTACCAAATTGGAATACAATGTTCTTGTACGACTTTTTATTGCGCCTTCCCAACACATTGGACGTTTTTCAATGTTCAATCCCATTTATTTTGTACCTTTTCAAAATAAACAAAAACAATAAAACATCAGAATATAACTCCTTGGCGGCGGTATTCCGAGGTCCAATGGTTCAATAAAATCTTTGCCGCCTACTTTGTCAATGGAAGCAATGTGAAATACCGCGAACATGATAAAATAAACGAATCAACTCAAGTTTAAATAAATTCCACTTTAATAACAAATTTTAATTACCTTTTCTAATAAATATAAAGCTTGTTCATTCATAATAAATAATCGCATACTCAGGTACCCTCTCATGGTTCGATCTTTAGTTCCATGGTATTAACGCCACAGGTATGTTTCTGTGTTTTCCTTCATACGTTTTTATACTTTCACAATTGTACTTTTGTATAATAATCACCTTACGACGTACGGTGTAAGTGCAATGACGCATATTCGCGGCGATATCAATTCAAACGCCGTGTGTGTTATTTTGCGAACTCGGTCACTAGTGAGAAGATAATTTTCGTACAAACTAATTTCTAGTAATATAATAAAAGTGTAATCTTATTTCTTACTTGACAAAAATACCCAGAAAGGGTACCAGAAGACTAAACTACAGATGCCGGTTTTCTGTGTCTTGTCTTAAGAACCATCCTCAGCCGGAAGCGAGCTCGGAACACTGACCCGAATAAGGCTTCTTAATAATCCTTCGCTAGACGACGAGTCGGTATTAAATTTCTTAGGATGTACTGAAAGCTTATAATGCTGATCCTCTGATACTGACGAAACCTTAACAGTGCTTATATTAGTATTCAACATGCAGACGCAGGATTTCGATGAAGCGGTTGAAACAAAGTGGAACAGATACATCATTGTTATTTCATGTCAAAACATCAGTCGGTAATTTACAACCAGATTTCTCAAATGAAGTATAAAAGCCTAGGTTGCAATATGCTTTGTGAATGAGGCTTTTCCCATCATTTGAAAGATGGCAGTTGTTAACTGACGTTAATATGGCATTTGTAGGCACTAGATTATCATTTTATCGTACGAAGAACGACGTGTTTTTTTTTAATTCTTCTTATCTCTCAAACGATGTGAAATATGAAAAAAACAAAAGGAAACACAGCTGTAGAGAATCTTCTCCCCTACAAATTCGGTTATTCAATTTTAGCGTCAGATGAACGGTTTATATGAAATTAAAATTACATTATAAACGGCTTTTTTTGGTATTACTAACGTATTTCTTGTCCGAAATATTTGAAAAAGCGAGGTTCCGGTCTCTGGTAGCCAACAATTATGTCTGTAAAATTTGGTGCCGATAGGTTGAACGGTTCGACCTAAAATGTGGGAACACGTTACAGACACAGACATCGTCAAATCGCCGTTATTTTTGCAAATATCTCTGGAACGATGCAAGATTTAGTTGTAGAGTTTTCCCCTCTACCAATTAGGTTATTCAATTCGCGTGTCAGATGAACGGTTCGTTTGCAATTACAATTATATTACATTCGGCTTTTCTTGGTATTACTACTGTATTTTTTGTCAGAAAAATTTGAAAAAGGGAGGTTCTGGTGTCTGTCGGCCTACAATTATGTCCGTAAAATTTGGTGCTGATCGGTTGAATGGTTCGTCTTAAGAACTGGGAACACGTCACGGACGGACAGACAGACAGACAGACATACATTCCAAAATCACCGTTATTTTTGCAAATATGTCTGAAACGATACGAGATATGAAAAAGACATAAGAGAGCAAAGTAGTATAGAATTTTGTCCTCTACAAATTCGGTTATTCAATTTTCGTGTCAGATGAATGGTTAAGCCGTTATTTTCATTTAAATTTCGAGCTGTCAAAAGACGATCGCAAAGGCCCACTCTTAGTGTTACTACCGTAACCTAAAGTGGGCTAAAATGTTTGTATAGCTGATGGGATTTAACTACGGGGTCATCAGTCCTTAAACTTACAAACTACTTATGAACTAGCTAATACTAAGGACGGCACAAATATCCATGCCCGAGGGGGGGGGGATTCGAACCCCCCCGACCGTAGTGGCCGTACAGACCGTGACTGACACGCCTCAGTCCCCTCGGCCACCGCGGCCGACTGATCGGTTGAACGGTTCGTCTTAAAACTGGGCACACGTTACGGACAGACAGACATTCCAAAATCGCCGTTATTTTTGCAAATATCTCTGAAACGATACGAGATATGAAAAAAACATAACAGAGCAAAGTTGTAGAGAATTTTCTCCTCTACACATTAGGTTATTCAATTTTCGTGTCAGATGAATGGTTAAGCCATTATTTTCATTTAAATTTCGAGCTGTCAAAAGACATTCGCAAAGGCCCACTTTTAGTGTTACTACCGTAACCTAAAGTGGGCGGAAATCTAAAATCCGATAGCCATGTGGCCTCCTTGTAAGTGAAAGGACGTGCGTTGTTAAGGTCTTCTTTGACAAATCAGACAGGCTGACGTGATTGCTGACGGCCATCGCGCGTTGCTTGTGGAGTGGCCAGGCGCAGCAGCCGCACAGTGCGGAGTGGCTGCAGACGGCGCAAAACACTGCGGGCGCCCGGCCGCTCGATAGGCCGGGGGGGGGGGGGGGGGGGGCGCCGCTGCGGACCCTCCGCGCCGCACGCAACAAGTCTGCCGCCGTCAATAGCAGCACACGTGGCGCCTCGTCTGGGTCACCAGCAGGTGGCGGCCACTAGCCGTAGCACACAGCAGTAGACTTGGGCCCCGTTCACACTATGGCGATATATCGTAAGCGATTTATCGTATGCGATATGTTGTTGTTGTTGTGGTCTTCAGTCCGGAGACTGGTTTGATGCAGCTCTCCACAATACCCTATCCTGAGCAAGCCTCTTTATCTCCAAATAAGAACGGAAACCTACATCTGTCTGAATCTGCTTACTGTATCCATCTCTTGGTCTTCCTCTGCGGTTTTTACCCCCACACACTTCCCTCCAATGCTAAATTCACGATACCTTGATGTCTAAGAATGTGTCCTACCAATCTATCCCTTCTTTTAGTCAAGGTATGCCAGAAATTCCTTTTCTCCCCAATCCTGTTCAGTACCTCCTCATTAGTTACGCGATCCACCCACCTAATCTTCAGCATTCTTCTGTAGCACCAAATTTCAAAAGCCTCAATCCTCTTCCTGTCCGCACTGTTTATCGTCCATGTTTCACTCCCGTACAAGGCAACACTCCACACAAATGCCTTCTAAAAAGACTTCCTAACCTTTGAATTAATATTCGATGTTAACAAATTTCTCTTTTTCAAGAACGCCTTTCTACCCATTGCCATTCTGCATTTTATATCCTCTGTACTGCGACCATCATTTGTTATCTTACTGCCCAAGTAACAAACTCATCTACCTCCTTTATTGCTTCGCTACCTAATCTAATTCCTTCAGCATCGCCTGATTTACTTACACTGCACTCCATTACCCTAGTTTTACTCTTGTTAATGTTCATCTTATATGCACCTTTCAGCACACTGTCCATTCCGTTCAATTGCTCTTCCAGGTCCTTTGCTGTATCTGACAGAATTACTATGTCGTCGGCAAAACGCAATGTTTTTAATTCTTCACCCTGAACCTTAATTCCTTCTCCAAATTTCTCCTTGGTTTCCTTTATAGCTTGCTCAATGAACAAATTGAACAACTTACTGGTTCAGGCGTAGGCTGAGAAGAAAAAAGGAAACACTGGGTACATCCCTACAATTAACCAACGTCCACCATAGCTCAGCTGTTCTTTCTCGAGAGCTGTCTCAACATGAATCAAAATTCAGGGAGTTTTATCGAATGTACCCTGAAAACTTTCATTTTCTGTAACACCTTGCGTCACCTACCCTGGCGCTTCAGGAAAGCAATTTCTCCCCGTGAAAACTTCTGATTACGATAAGGTAAGTAGATATGAATGTAAACAGCAGTATTAATATAACTGAAGTTTTATTGTCATAATGTTTTACAAATTGTACCAGGATTACTATAAGGTAACTGTACAAGAAAATAAACAGAAGTGTTAACATAATTCACTAGATCTACTTTTATCACTTTTCACAAATTTAACCAATTAGTTCCACTTTTTTGCGGCAGTCTGGCATTCTGATTGAGTCCGAAAGTTGATGCAGTATTGCTCATATGACCCTGAGTTTCCAAGGTGTCATGATGGGATGACGAATTCCACACAGAAGGACTGGACCCAGCTGAATCACTGGATTCCACATTCTCTCGTTCGTCTTCCTCTAATAATTTATGTAAAAGAGACAAACTTTATATTTTGAAATTCCTACGACGCAAGATAATGTTGCTCATTTCAGGTAAAAGAGAGAGAAGAAAACGCTGTTCAGCATCTTCGTCACTTTTATTGACAGAGTTTTTCATGTTAATCCATTCTATAAAGGCATCGTCGACTTCGTCTGTTCCCTTTCGTTTTTTGTGTGACTGACTTGAGCTTTTCCGAGTGGGTTTCTCGAGTAATAGCACGGAAGAAGCTTCATCAGTACCAGCAGGTTTTTCGGATAATTGCACGGGAGCAATTTCATCAGGCATTTTCCGTACAACCAGTGTTTCACGTACATCATTTTGATCAGTACTGGACTGCTCTACTGCTGTATCTTCAAGACTAAGGTTGCCAAACATATCTCCCCCTTACAAATATGGTTGCAGAAAAGATAAATGCTCAGTCAAATAATAAGTTTTTTTTTAATTCTGGCTAGCCCCAGATTTTGGTGGTTTCAGCAATCGCACATATGCTGTTCGGATGTTCTTCCATTGCTCTCGACAGTTCTTTTCTGAAACAAAATTAAAATTCTGCCTATGGTTTCACCTTTACGCACCTGAATATATGACGTCATATCTCCTGAAGAATGTATCCTAAAATAATATAAGTTGCCAGGTACGTATAGTGTAATATTACGAAAATGGCTGCGAAATGCTTTGCGAATAGTCATTAGTAACGACGTGATAATTAAAACTCGAAGGGTGATTGAACGGTTCATTAGGAATCTCACCGTTTATGACGTGTCGTAGCTGAATCTTACCACCAAATCGATGACTCCGTGGTAGTAGGGAATACGATTACCAAATTTGATTATCGGTTCAGTAGTTTAGGAGATATGGAACACACCTAACACCCCCCCCCCGCCCATATATAGTGAAACCACAATGTTGTTTACACAAATAAAACAGACAGAAATTACACAACTATTTCAGATTTCAAACCCTCATTTTATTTAATGTATTATTTTTTTATAGTTCTTATTTTATTTTGATGGTAGAGTTAAAAATGTTGTCAATACACATACAAAATTGTTTTAACTCTTTCAGGTATCTAGTTACTGGAAGCAGTTTACAGACGTAAATCAATTATCAGTTACATTGTTCATTCGACCTGTGATGCTATATGATCCCACTTACAACCGCTGTATATGTCACAACCGACAGAGGAAACTTGGAAGCAAATAGCAAAACGTTATTATGAATTATGGAATTTACCTAACTGTATAAGTTCTCTTGATGGCAAAGATTTCCGCATTCTGTGTTCCGCTAATACAGGTTCCACAGATTATAATTACAAGGGGTTCTTTTCAATAGTGTTCAATAGCATTGTCCGACGCAGATGGGATGTTCACTGCAATAGATGTTGAAGACTTTGGACGGAATAGTGACGGTTCTGTGTTTCGCAAATCAACGCTCGGTAAATTATTGCAGAAAAATAAATTGAGAATACCAGAGGCAGCCCCTTTACCAGGTGAGGCATACGACAATGGTTTTCCGTTCTACTTTGTGGCAGATGAAGCGTTCCCCCTGCAGTAAAATATAATGCGGCCCTTCCCAAAAAGAGCATTGAATGGTCCCAGGAGATATTCAATTTTCTACTTTCAAGAGGCAGAAAAAGTGTGGAATGCAGTTTTGGAATGCTAACGTCAAAATTTCGTCTATTTGACCGACCAATTTATACCAACAGAAGTAATGCTGTGCAGACTATTAAGGCAGCGTGCGTGCTTCACAATTTTATACGCAGACGAGAAGGACAACCTTACGTTCCACAACAATTTAATAAGTGTTCAGTAGTACCGAAATTCACAGGCAACAGTACATTCAGTTACAACAACAATTTGAACGCAGCAAACCGCTTACAAATAAACTAGATGATTACTTTCTGAAACCAACAGGTGCAATCCCTACACAATGGAGATGTGTCGGTTTACAAGAGCCAGCAATTTAGTACAACAAGTTCTTTATGTATCCAGAATGATCCTATATAAATTGTGAATAAGATGTCAGGTAATTATATTATTTCTTTACGTTTAATATAAAATAAAGCTAAGGCGTTTCGAGCATGTTCTGCTCATCATCAGGCGTTGTTTGCATACATAATATAATCTAAAGTTCGTTTGTTATTGTTTGTTGCTGGTGGTGGATGGGGGCAGTGGGTGAGGAGGGCAGTGTATGGCCATAAACAAGCGCAGAGATGTCTTCTACTGATTCTGGTGTCACCACGAATGTACACACCTAAAAACTTTGAATTTTGTACCCCGTTAAAAAAGTCTGTTTACAGACTTTATTTATCAATTGTTTTATGCCATTTACCGCGTGGGACTGTACGTATTATGTTTTTTCGATGTTAAATAACAGTCCATTTGCAGAGAACCATATAATTTTCTGGAAGTCTTTATTTACAACTTCATCAGTTAACTCTTGTTAGTCGGGAGTGATTACTATACTTGTATCGTCAGCGAAAAGAACTGGCTTTGCATCATCCTGAATATAGAAAGACTAATCAATCATATCTATCAAGAACAGCAAAGGACTTAAGACTGAACCCTGTGGGATCCATTCTTGTAGCCCCCCCTCCTCCAGTTTGAGGAATCAGCTGATTTTTACAGTTGACTTGAACTACTTACTTCAACTTTCTGCACTCTTCCATTTAAGTATGAAGTAGACCATTTGTGCACTGCCCCACTAATACCACAATCCTTAAGCTTATCTACAAGAACTCCATAATTTACACAATCAAAAGCCTTTAAAAATTACAAAAAATCCCAACGAGTGTTGTCCGGTTATTCAAAGCATTTGATCAGTGAAAGAACCTCCTGCAAATAGAAACGAATTCGATTACCTTATGGGATCAAGACGGACAAGGAAAGTACATGAGCTCGAACAAACATATCTGTATGAACGTTTGCTTACAGGATCTCTACGTACAACTCAATAAGCTGGTGGGTGTCGTTTTTATGAAAAACTCTGCAATCATCATCATGCTCCAGATAGCACTGTAGATGTAACTGTAGACGCCATACGTAATGCAGATATCTTAACTATAACTTATGTAATAATCATCGTACATGTTCTCTAGCGTATTGTCATCAAAAGCCGTGATGATAGTTGCAACTTTAACCTTCTTCTCGGAAGACTGTTGGTATTCACTTCCACTGCTTCCATGGCCTCTTCCCGCACTTACCTTAGCACTACCGCTTGCAATGAGTTGTTCGTCGTTATCATCCCTATTATCATCATCATTATGTGTTAGGGTTACAACAGTGTTTAACTTACGCTCATATTTCGGTACCATAACAGATACGAGAAAGCATGCGAATGATTCATCTTCTACACTAATACCATCTTCACGAAGAAGGGTTCTTCGGAACTTCATCTCAATCAATCGCAATACATTAGCAGGATTGATTACCAATCGCCACCCTATCTGACGCTTCGCCACACAAAAAACTTCACAAAACGCAACTTCAGAGGCACACTGCACCGTCCCTACTGGCGAACCAACAGGTCAAAGTGCAATATGGCATGGCGCACGGAGAGACCTCTAACGGACGATTGCAGAGTTTTGCAGATGCAGGCGTATCACTAGTGTAATAAGGGACCTTTACACTATCTCGCATACGATTTTGGTGTATATGTTTTTGTTCGAGCCGAAGTACCTTCCTTGTGAGACCAGAAATAATTAACTTTCCCACTGACAGAACACTCGGTGGAGACACTCCCATCCTGTCACTTAAACGGAATGGCTCTTTGCTGAGCAAACTGTGGTGTCCCACAAGTATGAAGTGCGCGCCACTTACTTTCGCCGCGCGCCGCCATGCACACACGGCGCGGCGTTCTTACGACGTCAGCCACGAGCGCCCTCTGCTACAACTCCGCTCGTGGCCACGACTGAACGACATCGTTCACTTGGGTCTGATATAGGAACCAGCTAACACTTCGGAATCAGATAGGCACCAGTAAAGACTTGGCTATTGGATAGGCACTAGGCAGGCCTCTAGCTCAACTATGTATCAGCATTCTGCAGTACTGAGCTATGTAAAAGTTAAGTATTACTAAGTCTCTAAGAAATCTCGTTCTAATTTACTCTAGTGTTTCTAGTTTCTGCTGTCCCACTGGCTGGTCACCTCCTACCTGCACAAGCGTGCATCCTTTATTCCTGTGTCACCGACACCTACGACGGAAACGAGACACAAAAGCGGCGACGAGGCTGGGACACAAAAGTGGCGACGAGGATGGGATACAAAACAAACAGCTATAAAAATTTCAAGAGAGGTAAAGGCCATTCGAGAATCATGCGACTTTAGTGGAAACTACCACGTTTTCAACTTATTTAAACATCGAAAAGAATCGGTTACTGATATTTTGAGAGCGGCTTTGATAAAAATAACTGGTCATCCGCTCTCCCCTTCTGGTGTCCATGGAATGAACGTCAATATCGAGTCTGACGTTAAACAGATACTCAGCACACCAAAATAATGCAACGTAGCCGCCGCAGCGATAGTGTGTAGGGACGGAGCAGCTAACGCCGAGTCAGAAGTACGGGCATCGATCACCAGGGCGTGTATAAATACGCCTGGAGAGGAACCCACTCGACAGCCTATCTCAAGTGGCATTCGTCCGCGTACTGAAGGTTATGGACTCTCCGAACTAAACTCAAGTTATCCTACGCGAGGGGCCGCGGTCCAGCAGACTACCCTAAACACTGCGGCAGTAATGGGGCGGATCGCTCAAGTAAATCCTGCCCTAATCCCAGACTCCGCTGCTGCTCGCCGTGTTATCTCTGGCAACAAGAGCGTGATTCACGAGTCGGCACGGCTATTTATAAGCGGCGCGCAACAAGGCCCGTCTCGCGTGGGATGCTGACCAGCGTCTGTGTTGCCGATGTTTCATACCACCGCACTCGTCATTCGATAAAGTCATGTGTGGGCCTGTCTAGCCGATAAAGGATCCACGCATGGCCTAGTCATACAGTACAACAGCCGTCTAGAAGAAAGAGTGACGCATGCCCGAATCATAATTCTTCTTATTCCTTAGTGATAGGTACGTAACTATCTATATCTATAAATGTGAATGTCTGTTCGGTGTACGTTTATCACGTCTGAACCACAAAACATAAAAGAGCTAAAAATTTGTACAGTTACTAATGTCTACCCAGGGAAGGCTTTAGGCACGGTTTTATGGCGATCGGATATATATATATAAGTATAACATTTCTTGTGTTGACCTACCGCATTAAAATTTCCCGTCACCTATTATTTTATAAGTTACAGAGGCAAACACAATAAGTGAAACACTATATATATATATATATATATATATATATATATATATATATATATATATATATATATATATATATATATATATATATAGTGTTTCACTAAGTGTGTTTGCCTCTGTAACTTATAAAATAATATATATATAGTGTTTCACTAAGTGTGTTTGAAACACTATATATATATATATTATTTTATAAGTTACAGAGGCAAACACACTTAGTGAAAAACTATATACATACATACATATATATATATATATAGTGTTTCACTAAGTGTGTTTGCCTCTGTAACTTATAAAATAATAGGTGACGGGAAATTTTAATGCGGTAGGTCAACACAAGAAATGTTATACTTCCTGCGGAGCTATGAACATAGTTTATTGTATCATTTTCCAAAGAGTTACAGCACAAAGATATAATTTTTTAAATGGAACAATAGTTTTTTTCTATCGTGCATTGGATTCGTTTAAACCAGCTGCGTCCAAATCAATTTTAACTACATTCCTATCACTGTTAGTTTGGGAGCTACAACCCTTCAAAGTTCCGGGGGTGGAGGCTACAACAGCGTAGCTGACTGGCTGGTGGTCATGAGACAGTGGGCCGTGCCCCAGGGGATAGCCACTCGGCCAGTGAGCTACGCTATCGCAGCCTCCGCCCCCGGAACTTTGAAGGGTTGTAGCTCCCAAACTAACAGTGATAGGAATGTAGTTAAAATTGATTTGGACGCAGCTGGTTTAAACGAATCCAATGCACGATAGAAAAAAACTATTGTTCCATTTAAAAAATGGAAACACTCTGTATATATTAATGTGAATGTCTGTTCGGTGTACGCTTATCACGTCCGAACGACAAGACGCTCTGCAGCGAAAACTACAGAACACAAACGAATGGCCTGTGTGTAATTGTTGTCCGAAGTCTCCCGTTGTACACCATAGCAGTTCCATGCCGATAGCTATAAGGGAGTGCAATATATGGTGATTGAAAGTCGTCAGATTATACAAAAATTCTGACTGAAGGCCAGCGATGACGTTTGCGACTCTATAGCAGGAAGGTTACATACAGCGAAACGTGATGCCATAGACCATATCTTTGGTCTATGCGTGCTACAATGTCTTCAGCAATTTTTCTGTAAGGATAAGCATACGAATAAGGAAGTATAAGAATAAATAAATAAATCATTAAAAAAGAAATTTCTTTGAATACATCTCTTTAAAAATCGATTTGACGTTTCGCGCATGACATCAAGTACAATAGTACAGATGACGTAGTTTACCAGAATGCACTAAAATGAAATTAAAATGAATTTGGACATTACTCTCACCATACGTGTTGAGATATTGCAACACAGGCTATAAGGAATAATGAATGTATTATTTATTGTAAATGACAAAACACTTCACATAATTTTATTTTTTTATTTGAATGTTGATTAAAAATGTTTGTTTCTAAAGAAGGTATTGTATTTCATTTCATCCTTCGAAACCAGTCTCGTAGAACACTATTGAAAGATAGCTTATCTATCATAATCAACCAACACGCGAGCGGAGCCGCGGGTTTAAGCTAATATATTAATAAGATTCAATGACCGCATGGGTGTATGTTCATCACTTGAGAATGGCTTGACCGATTTGGCTGCATTTTTTTTTTTTTTTTTTTTTTTTTTTTTTTTTTTTTTTTTTTTGGGGGGGGGGGGGGTGGGACGACGACGATTTCAACAGCACAAGTCACGATTTGCATGTTGGAGAGAAGTAATTCTCTTCCTGTCTCTTAACTACGGAGTCATCAGTCCCTAAGCTTACAAACTGCTGATGAACTAGCTAAGACTACGGACGGCACAAATATCCATGCCCGAGGGGGGATTCTAACCCCCGACCGTAGTGGCCGTGCAGATCGTGACTGCAGCGCCTCAGTCCCCTCGGCCACCGCGGCCGGCTCTGTTTTGTTCATCATAGCTCTGGTTCGTCAGTATTTGATGTGGTTTACGAAATATATCCAGCAGTAATGTTAGGTGAATCACGCTGTATAAATATTTGAGGTAGATAGAAGGAAAGGGCGAGAGAGAGAGAGAGAGAGCGGAGGAGGAGGATGAGGAGGAGATGGGTAGAGAGGAGGGACGGAAGAAGAGGTGGGCAGAGGTAGTAAATAAGAGGCTATGGAATAATAGAAGACGGGATAAATAAGTTCCCCGGAAACGTGACGTATTCAGCTGGTGTATCGCATATAAAAACTTTGTCAGTCTGCCGTGCCCGTCCCGCCTCGACCGGGGTGGGATTTTCATCTCCAGAACGGGCGCGTCAATTTTTGAGTGCGCCGGCGCATTGGAGGGTGGCCAGCGACTGTTAGGCGTGGCGGCAGTAACCGTGGTGGCTGCACTCCGCCGTTTTACTGCCCAGACGGGCCGCGATGGCCTCTCCACGAGTTACGGCGCGCGGCGCGGCCCGGCGCGGGGCCTTTCAATTCCGTCGCGCCCTCTGCCGCGGGGGAAAAGACGTCCGGAGTCAGTACACTCCGTACTTATTAAGGTCTTGTATCTGGAGCAGTACTTCCCAACTCAGGGGGTAATTACCCACTGAGGAATGTACTGATACTGACTTAAAGCTAAATTATTTTTAAAACATCATTACTATTACGATGATTTTTCCCCAGTTATTATCATTAATTGTTACGCAATGAGATGAAGGTTACATGTTTGTCATATAGTGCATCCATTATCCAAATACTGTGCTCTGTACTATACACTGATTACGGTAAAAGTGAAACATGTCCTTAACAACCATTTAGAAGCAGAACGTTTCTATATTAAACCAGAAATTATTTCGCTACTAATTTTGAAAGAGATAAGTGACTGACGGCACAATATAGCAGTAACTACATAAGAGAACCACCATAAAAGCGGTTCCATGTATCCTCTGCCGTGCACTTCAATGTGACTTGCAGGGTATTCATGTAGATGTAGACGAGCTGCTACGCTGCAGTAGACAGTATTAATGCTCTGACACATAAGTGATGCATCCAACAGGTAGTGAATGAGATTATGATTTCGTGTGGCATTCTTGGCCGTTAGACCCCAGTTGGGATCGTGTTCTGTCTGCCTGGTGCAAGTCTTTAAATGACAACTTGCGCGTCGATGATGATGACGAAATGATTATGAGAACGACACAACACCCAGTCTCCGAACGGAGAAAAATCTCTAGCCCGACTGGGAATCGAACCTGGTCCCACTGCGTGGCAGCCTATCACGCTGTCCACTAGACTACGGAAGCGGAAAGTGAATGTGATGATTGAAGACCATGTGACTTTACTGATCTGATTGCAACATTGGACGAAAGAAACAAGGCCGTTGACAAGTACAGCTGGGATATTGGCGCCAGGCCTTTTGCGATTCGGAATGGTGTCAGACAGCCAGTGGAACCCCCCTGAGGCACGTTTGTCCACGGTTGTTGCAGCTATCCCTCCGGATCCTGCGGTTTGGTATCGAGGTATCGACAGGAAGGCCCCTTCCATTGCCTTAGCGAGCGTGCTCAATGAAGGAGAGGTCCGGGGATATTGGTGGCCACGGGAGGACCTCAACAGGTACGTAGTCCACAGACACACATACCATGTGTGTGTGTGTGTGTGTGTGTGTGTGTGTGTGTGTGTGTGTGTGTGTGTGTGTGCGTGTGTGTGTGTGCAGGCGTTGCCGGGTTGGAAAACTGTCCAAAGTTGCTGTATGCTGTACCATCAGTGATAATATGTGCGGATGCAGAATCTCTGTGAAGTATTGCTGTACCGAAACCCGAATAAAGATACCTGGACGAATGTCCTACGGTTCCCCAACCACGATGCCAGTGGTTACGCCTGGAAGAATGTCCTCTGCCCTTGACGCTGCCAAAACGCGAAAACGTTAATCACCCCAGGGTCTAAAAATGTTCAAATGTTTGTAAATCTATCGGACCAAACTGCGTGGCCATCAGTCCGTAGCTTACAAACTACTTAAACCTAGGTAAACTGACCTACGGACCAACACACACACCCATGCGCCATGGAGGACTCGAACCTCCACGGCAAGCAACCGCGCCCTCCGCAGCGAGACGCTTTAGACCGCTCGGCTACTCCACAGCCCCCCCCCCCCCCCCCCAGGGTCTCCTCAAGGAACATGACGTGACGCCATTCGTCCTCTGTTCATGCCTCCTGGGCAACCACCCAGTCCATAGCATGATGCCTAACAAGGAGACCACGTGAGTATCGGACATTATTATCCTATACATATAATAAATGCGAAAGTTTGTGTGTTTGTTACCGCATCACGCTAAAACTGCAGCATTGATTTAGATGAAATTTCATATAGACATTTCTTATGTCTCGGATTAGGACATAGACTACTTTTCAAAATGTTTATTAAAAGTTATTTATTTGAAATATATCCATAGAAATACGTAACAGTTGTAAGAAGCTTCTAATATAACAGCAGAGGTGCTACGTAGTATATGTCATGTTTAGCCGCGTCATGTCATAAACTTCAATTACTTTGGGCAATGGTTCGTGTCCTGCTATAGTGAAATCTTTTTTCTTTGTTATTGTTATCTTTTTTACTTTAGAATATAAAGAAAGATTCTGTGATACTGCCAAAACGGCTTAACTGACATATAATGACATACACAAGAAATCTGAATGTTGGCGTTTATGCCGCATTCATTTTCATTTGTTGTAACAAATGAAGGAAGTATGTATATAAATTGAAGACTTTAAATAAAATATGCTCTAAGTACCATGGCAAGTAAAAACATTGGCGTTTTGTGTAGAATTGGATCTAGATACCAAGCTCTATTTTGTGTACAAAGCGCGAACTGCCACGTATAAATAGCGTACGTAAACTGCAACGAAAGTAGTAGTAAATGCACTCAACAGATGGCAGACAGTACGCTGCAGTTAACATATGAAACGTTGTGTGTTCTGGCCAACTTCAACGAAAGTAGTAGCAAATGCACTCAACAGATGGCAGGCAGTATAACACTCATGAAAATATTTCTCAGGACGTATAATGTGTATTCAATTGTGATATCTCCATTACTATAAACAAGAGTCATGGACAAACATTAAAAGTGGCAGGTATTCATCTGGCCACCCCATGTTTCTCGCACGGACAGCTCTGCGTAGGCTGCTCCCGTGTATTGAGAGCTAGAAATCTAGAAGGAAATAAAATGTGACTAGAGAGAAAAGGGAAGGAGAGAAGGAGTAACTGAAATAAATAAATGAAATAAGTAAATAATGAAATAAACAGCTCGCTTCACACTAAATGCATTTAAACATAATAAAGTGACGAGACAATATGTGAAAGATAGTTATCGGATCTTCTACAAAAAGTTGCGGAAGTGTGGCGCCGAGCAGAGGATGTGGCGCCACAACAAAACAATTATGCAGTTTCCAGTGGCTTTTAACTAGTGTGAGGCTGTTGGCACTGGTGGGTATTACCTCAGCGACAATGTCGAAAGCAGAGATTTATGCCTCTACGTTGCGGTTTGACCTGTTTTGTAAAGTGTAATGGGATACACGCTGTAGCAAGGCTGGAACACACACGACAGCGGTGGCGAAGAGAAAGTCCCGATAGCCCGGCGTCGTCCTCTCGCAGATAATGGCTCGAGGGGTCACCACGCTACTATCGATCGCCATCGCAGTCACGGCCGCGAGAACGACGACAGTTGCCGATAACAGTTCCTGGATTCCCGACAGCGGCCGCGCAATTTATCGTGATTATCTCGTGTGTCTGCTCTCGCTGCACCTTCTCCAATTCCAGCTTTACCAAGTCTCGACCCGGTGCAACCAGTGGCTTCTCTCCGTCAACCCCGACAAGACCCACGCAATCATTATAGGTCGTACCATGCTGTCCTTTACGGATCGAGCATCCTTTACACGAGAAGGCATGTTCATCATCCACAATCATCACGTGTGGGCTAGGGAAAATCCGCATGCCGCCTTTGTTCGTGTTCACCTAGATCGCTTCGCTGTTCACTTTTTCTTAGACTGGCTTGGTTCCAGAGTAATTGGAACACGTTCCACTGAATGTGCGACCGCAAATGTGGTACCAACATGATGCTGATGCTGCATCTGCGCACTTTGCATATGCAGTGCGAGGCATTTGGATGAAATCTTTGCCGACAACTGTATAGTTCGCAGTGGACCGGTGGCATGGCCTGCACATTCCCCTCGACTAGACGCCCGTAGATTTCTTCTTCTGGACCCGCCTGAAGTCTGTTGTCAACGAAACACCCATTGAGACTGACGACTAGCTGATATCACAAATTATTGTAGCTCCTGATGCAGTATCCACTTTGCCAGAAACTTTTGAAAGAGTGCGACAATCACTGCAGCGTCGTTGCACGGCGTGCATTCCAGTAGGAGGGCGTACTTTCTAGAGCTGTTTTTTGTAACTGCTGTCATATAAAGTTACCCGACTTCTCATTTGCCGCGGCGGAGAGGCCAAGCGCATTGCGCTATGGTCCGATGCGCGATGCCGCTCCCCGTCGGGGGTTAGAATCCCCCCCCCCCCGGGGGGCATGGATGTTTGTGTCGTCTTTAGTATAATTTAATCCATAAGTAGTTAATAAGTTTAAGGATTGATGACCCCGCAGTTAAGTGCCTTTAACAAACATTTGATCTTCTCATTTACCCTGCTGCTACAAATACAATGAAGACGTTGCTCGGGTGGCATATTGTGTGCATACCCTCTTGGCAGCGCGACGTTATTCAACGACGCCTAGCGCCGTACGCTAAGGCTGGTTGCACGCACACACCGACTGTGGACGGCCAGTAAATATCGGCCGATATTTTACCGTTGGAGCGCTACTTGCACACACGCCGGCATTTTACCGGTCAAACATGAAGTCGTTTGACTGTCGTGGTTGAGTGAAGTTCATTCCTTACATAAATTTATAAATCCCAAACGATTTAGCACAGTATTATGGCATATATTGCTGACATGATACAAATAACTAATTAAGTATCGTATCATCATACATCCGGTTACGAAATGATTTTTTTTTCTTTGCTCTCCATTCCTCAAAACCCTCATTCATTTCGCAGGAAAGCTGTTTCAATGGACCTCTAATCGAATTTCTATCTTCAAACTGGTCCAAAGTTCTGTTGCACAAAACGGTTTGTTCTTCCACTACCGAAATATATATATATATATATATATATATATAAAATGTTCAAATGTTTGTTAAGCTTATGGGACTTAACGACGGGGTCATCAGTCCCTAAGCTTACAAACTACTTATGAACTACCTTATACTAAAGACGGCACAAATATCCATGCCCGACGGGGGATTCGAACCCCCGACCGTAGAGGCCGTGCTGACCGTAACTGAAGCACCTCAGTCTCCTCGGCCACCGCGGCCGGCATACTTATATCACTTATCTCTTAATCATTTAATCCATTGCAAACGCATGCCTCAAACAGGCAAATAACCATTTCTGTGTGGGTATTGAGAGATGTTCGATCCCTTGTGGGAATGCAAATAAACCTGCGAGAAAATAGAATAATGGACCCTAGTACGCTATAGGTTGAGGATTTGCGCAGATCTAGAAACGTTTCTGTACAGCCGATCGCTCAGAGGGCTAGCCACCCTCCATAATAAAACAAAGCGGAGAGCTCAGTAATATCATAAAACAATGACAAAGCAAAAATAAAAAACAAGAATTTTATTCAATACCCTGTAACAGACGAGAATTGAAATATTTGTAATTTAGGGTATACAGAATCAATATTTTGTATCGTCGCGTTAAAATGGAAACAGGCTTGACTTCGAAGACAGGGTTGTCAAATCAACACAGCACTTAGACTGAAAGCAGGTTTATTGCGAACTGAAACGTACACGAAGCACTGACTGCCTCTCGGGCAGAGTGCTCTGCTATTTATACACAGACAGAATGTACAGAAATTAGAAGAATAGATAACATAAGAAACATGTAGAACATTCTGCATATAATAATTACAAAGAAATAATATCCTTTCTTCCAGGAGTGCTAGTCGCACGGTCGCAGGAGAGCTTCTGTGAAGTTTGGAAAGTAGGAGGCGAGGTACTGGCGGAAGTAAGGTTGTGAGGCGGCATCGTGAGTCGTGCCGGGATAGCTCAGTCGGTAGAGCGCATGCCCGCGAAAGGCAAAGGTCCGATGTTCGAGTCCCGGTTCCGGCACACAATTTTAATCTGCCAGGAAGTTTCATATCAGCGCACACTCCGCTGCAGAGTGAAAGTTTCATTCTGGAAACATCCCTTAGGCTGTGGCTAAGCCATGTCTCCACCATGTCCTTTCTTCCAGGAGTGCTAGTCTTGCATGGTTCGCAGGAGAGCTTCTGTGAAGTTTGGAAAGTAGGAGGCGAGGTACTGGCGGAAGTAAAGTTCTGAGGCGGCATCGTGAGTCGTATCGGGATAGCTCAGTCGGTAGAGCGCTTGCCCGCGAAAGGCAAAGTTTCCAGGTTCGAGTCCCGGTTCCGGCACACAATTTTAAAATTAAAATGTTTGTTAAGCTTATGGGACTTAACTACGGGGTCATCAGTCCCTAAACTTACAAACTACTTATGAACTACCTTATACTAAAGACGGCACAAATATCCATGCCCGAGGGGGGATTCGAACCCCCGACCGTAGTGGCCGTGCAGGCCGTGACTGGAGCGCCTCAGTCTCCTCGGCCCCCGCGACAGGCCACACAATTTTAATCTGCCAGGAAGTTTCAAATAAATATTTGCCGGTGGACAGGATTGACCCGGCGACCTGCAACACCTGAATCGGTGACGCTATCCCTTGCTCCACGCCGGCAGTCGGGTTACTTGGGGTCTTGCGGCAGTATTGTAGTCCTATATGCGCTACGTCGACTGTACGGCGAGAAGGGAGAGCTGGAAACTATGCAGCGAGGACGGCCGGTAAAAATCGTTGCGTGTGCAAACTGCCATTTGCCCACGTGCGCCACTGTATGGCCGGCACCGGCGGTATGCAGTGACAACGGGCGGCAGCTGACAGGCTTTTCGCCGGTGCCGGTCCGTGTGCGAGCTACAATGCCTTCCAATGGGCCATTTCTGGGATGTGGACGGCCGATATTTTACCGGCCGTTCAAAATCGGTGCATGTGCAACCAGCCTAAGGGTTGCGGACATGCGTTGCTGTGTAATGCTTGTAATGAGCCGCTGTACCAGCTCTGTCAGCATATAGTAAGGTTCCTATGGTAACTACATAAGTTATTTTCTGTAAAATCCTAACGGCTTCGTTTCACCAGCAGTTGAGACGACAAGCATCTTAGCCACATGGCTGTAATAGATCGTGTAGCTACGTCTCGATCCCTGAGTCAACAAATGGGGACGTTTGCAAGACAACAACCATCTGCATGAACAGTTCGACGACATTTGCAGCAGCATGGACTATCAACTCGGAGACCATGGTTGTGGTTACCCTTGACGCCGCGTCACAGACAGGAGCGCCTGCGATGGTGTACGCAACGACGAACCTGGGTGCAGGAATGGCAAAACGTCATTTCTACGGATGAATCCAGGTTCTGTTTACAGCATCATGATGGTCGCATCCGTGTTTGACGACATCGCGGTGAACACACATTGGAAGCGTGTATTCGTCATCGCCAGACTGGAGTATCACCCGGCGTGATGGTATGGGGTGCCATTGGCTACAAGTCTCCGTCACCTCTTGTTCGCATAGACGACACTTTGAACAGGGGCCATTACATTTCAGACCCGTGGCTCTACCCTTCATTCGATCCCCGCGAAACCCTACATTTCAGCAGGATAATGCACGACCGCATGTTGCAGGACCTGTATGGGTCTTTCTGGATACGGAAAATGTTCGACTGCTGCCCTGGCCAGCACAGATCTCTCACCAATTGAAAACGTCTGGTCAATGGTGGCCAAGCAACTGGCTCGTCACAATACGCCAGTCACTACTCTCGATGAACTTTAGTATCGTGTTGAAGCTGCATGGGCATCTGTACCTGTACACGCCATCCAAGCTATGTTTGACACAATGACCAGGCGTATCAAGTTCGTTATTACGGCCAGAAGTGTTTGTTCTGGGTATTGATTTCTCAGGATCTATGCACCTAAATTGCGTGAAATTGTAATCACATGTCAGTTCTAGTATAATATATTTGTCCAATGAATATCCGTTTATCATCTGCATTTTTTTTGTGTAGTAATTTTAATGGCCAGTAGTGTATTAGATGTTATTAGGCTTACCTAGGTGTCGGAGCCACCAAAATATTTGGTTGTAGAAGTTCAGTGTTGCACTTACCCAGATATCCAGGATACCTTGCACATGATATAATCGGGATACCTTGTCAGATATTCGGGATACCTTGTACTATACAGGGTATCCAGAAAAGGACTCCCTGATTTCAAAATTAAATATCTCGAAAACAAAGATCGATAGAGGAATGCAGTAAACGGTATGTTTATTGTGAAAGTTGTAAGAACTTAATACAGCAGTTTGAAATAATAGTTACAAAAGCTGCCAACACATAAGTGAAATAATCGTATGAAAACACTCTTCGCAAACAATCACATCACAATGTTTTCAAAATGTTCACCATTGGCATTACAGAGATGGCGCAAACGAAGAATGAAATTCGCCATCACATTTCGTAGTGTCTCAACCGAAATGGATTCACATGTCACAGAGATCGCCGATTCAAGCTCGTCCAGCGTGGCGGGATGCTTCGGGTAGACCATGTCTTTTACTGTGCCCCACAAAAAAAAAAAAAAAAAAAAAAAAAAAAAAAAAAAAAAAAAAAGCACAGGGAGTCAAATCCGACGAATATGGAGGCCAATCCAGTAAATTTGGGATATTCCAAAGCAATGTCTCGATTCCCGAAGTATTCCTCAAGAAAGCGAAACACTTGTTCGGTCCGATGTGGTCGGGCTCCATCTTGCATAAACCATTCAATACCTGGTCGATCCTCTAACGCTTGCTGTGTGGCGACAAATTGTTCCAAAATTGCAACGTAACGTGCACCAGTGACCGTTTCTCGAATGAAAAAAGGGCCAATAATGCCTCTGCTATATACTGCAGCCCACACAGTAACTTTAGGAGAATACAGGGGTTTCGCTTCACACCAATATGGCTTTTCGTAACCCCAAAATCGCCAGTTATGCTTATTCACGTATCCATTCAGGTGGAAGTGTGCTTCATCTGTAAACCAGATGCAGCCAACCTCAAATCCTTCACTATCAATCATTGTGAGGATCTGATTAGCAAAGGCAACCCTTTGTTGCACAGCTCGTACGGGTATGGCCTGGTGCGTTTGAATTTTGAATGGAAACATGTGTTGGCTCTTTCTCAGTATTTTCTGCGTGCTGGAACGCTTCAAACCAGTCTCAGATGCAAGTCTAAGGACAGATGACATTGGATTTCGCTGAATAATTCCAGAAACTATGGCGATATTTTCAGGCCGCCAACATGCCCGACTAGATTATCATTACGCTGCCTGTTCGTTGAAATTTTGCGAAGAGCGTACGAATGGTTTTCGTATCGGGTCCTTTTGGAACATTAAATCGTGCTTGAAAACTTCGCCTTGTTGCCGTAGGACTCTCTTCTAACCTGTGGTACTCTAGCACCAGAAAAACGCGTTGTTCAATGCAATACATGGTTTTAATCTCTTCCTTCGGTACGCTAACCTCCTTTCACGTTTCAATAGTGGAACTGATCGCTCTGGGCTTCGGATCACTATTTGTACTAGGCATTACATATGGTGATTCCAGCTCTATCTGTTACAACTTCTTACAACTTTCACAATAAGCATACCGTTTACTGCATTCCTCTATCGATCTTTGTTTTCGAGATATTTAATTTTGAAATCAGGGAGCCCCTGTAATTGGCGGCAAGTATTGGAAATGATGGCCGCCAGTGGTGTAGTTCGGTTGCTACACGGAGGCACGGTGAGAGAGCTGGGACGCCGGTGCTGGTGGCGGTGTCTGCTTTGGCCACAGTTTGCAGCGCGTCGGCCGCGCATCTCCGCTTCCGGCATCGGGCGAGCACGTCGCGGAACGCCGACACCACACCACGCCACGCCACAGGCCAGAGGCCAGAGGCCAGAGCCTCGCGTCGACGCCGCGCGACCACCCAACGGCAGCCACTCGCCCGCCACCAGGCCTGCACTCACCAGTTTGTTTGAGGATGACATTTTCAGTCTTGTGGCTATGTCTTCCAAGATCAACTGAACGGACGGATGAAAAATAATGATCCTGTGCCATTGTTGATCTGGAGAAGCCCCATCGGATTACTCAGCCGCCTATTGCAGTGGCTTTCGATTTGACGCCACTTGAGCGACATTGGTGTCGATGATAATGAAATAATGACGACTAAGACAACACACAACAACCATTCTGGATATGAGGTTCGTCTGATATCCAACATGTAGCGTAGGGCATGTTGGGTGAAGCTGTAGCTGTGGCTGAATAAAGAAAAGAGACTCCGACTATCATTGTTCCCTGGCAGGCAACTCACCTGCAGATCGTCTGTACCAGGCGGTCGGACTTCGTCTCTTACAGCAGGGGTTTCAGCGCCTGGTTAAAGGTTTACAAACAGGAAGTATAACGGAAGCTACAGACAATGAAAGTCGGGATAGCCAGTCGAAACATATATTAACAACAAAGCACATAGAGGCGAGGTAGCTGTGTCGTAAATATCCATAAACCCTCTCACACTGCAGAAACAGGGCGTCCAAGTCGCAAAATACATAAAAGTGTAAGAATATAAATAAGAACCAGTTCTCAAAGACATTTTAAGACGAAAGGTAAGAAACTAGCCATGACTTCGCGCACGATCACAAGAACAGGAAATGCAGAAGGAAGGTGATCGGGACCACGGGAGATGCGAAGGATGTCGTATCGGTGATCGTGAGGAGAGTCCGTCGCGAAAGTCTAGTACAGGCTGCTTGCTCCCAAGGTAATGGGAAGCACGTAGCACTAAACGGCGATAACTGCCACGCGCTGATCTCCCTATGTCGGTAACTCCAGGAAATGTTTATTAGAGTCGAAGGGGAAGAAAGGGACGCAGAGGTTGGGAAGGGAGTAAGACTAGGTTGTAGCCTTTCCCCAATGTTGTTCAATCTGTACATTGAGCAAGCACTGAAATTTTGAGAGGGAATTAAAGTTCAGGGAGAAGAAATAAAAAGTTTGCGGTTTGCCGATGACAGTAATTTTGTCAGAGACTGCAAAGGATCTGGAAGAGCAATTGAATGGAATGGATAGTGTCTTGAGAGGAAGATATAAGATGAACGTTAACAAAGAGTAAAACGAAGGTAATGGAATGGAATGTCAGAAAATCAGGCGATGCTGAAGGAATTAGATTAGGTAATGAGACAATAAAAGCAGTAGATGAATTTTGATATTTGGGTAGCAAGATTACTTCTGATGGCCGAAGTAAAGAAGATATAAAATGCAGAATGGCTATGGGGAGAAAAGCGTTTCTAAAGAAGCGAAACTTGTTAACATCCAAGGTTAGGAAGTCCTTTCTGAAAGCATTTGTAGAATTGTATGGCAGTGAAACGTGGACGATAAGGAGTTCAGACAAAAATAATATAAAAGCTTTTGAAATGTGGTGCTACAGACGAATGATGAAAATTAGATGGGTAGATCACGTTACTAATGAGGAGGTGTTTAACCGAATTGGGGAGAAAAGGAGTTTCTGGCATATCCTGACTAAGACAAGGGATAGATTGGTAGGACACATTCTGAGACATCAAGGAATTGTCAACTTAGCATTAGACGGAAGTGTGTGGGGTAAGAATCGTAGAGGGAAACCGAGGGACGAATATAGTAAGCAGTTTCAAAAGTATGTAGGTTGCCGAACATATTCTCAGATGAAGAGACTTGGACAGGACAGGGTAGCGTGGAGAGCTGCATCAAACCAGTCTGCGGACTGAAGACCACAACAACAACAGCCATCACTAAATTTGGAGTGGCCTGATTAGGGAATTAATTCGCCTCAGCCAGTAAACTGGGGTACAGCACTATCACCCCGTTTACATGGGTCCCAAAACCGGATTTCGTAAACCGATTTCCCAATTCCGCTTTTGGTTGGTCATGTAAACACTCCAAAATCGATTCTGGAAATCCACTTCTCTAAAGCGGTTTTCCATCTCCACAATCGATTTTCGTGCCCATGTAAACGCAACCCTTTTTGAAGCGTTCTTGGCTTGTCAGTTTTTTGGTAAGAATTTTCGGCACATATGGACGGAGTGATATTTTCTAATGTGAAATAAAAATATTAATAATAGAGTGATCATGAATCTGTGTATTTAAGTAAAGAAAAATAGCGATTATGCTGACTAAATCGGGGACTGAATGAGCTGTTTTTCAGCCGCCATCTTAAGTGGATTAGGAAATCCGGTTCAGGCTGTGCCATGTAAACACGACAGCGAAAAACGGTTTACGAAAATCGGTTTTCGTCTTCCCGAAGATGTGTTACATGTAACCCCGCGTCCACACATTGGTACCAACGCTGGCGCCAACATTGGCTAATATTTTTGAGACAGCGTCCACACATTGGAGACAATATTCAGTTGAATTCGTAGAGAGCCAACGAAAACATATCGCGGCCAATGCATTAACGCTTATGAGTGTGAATAATTACATTTTGTCATTGTAAATCAAATTGGGAAACATACGTAAAAGATGATGGGGTGTTGTATCAATTCCTACCGAACATTAATTACGGTACAAAATCATTAATTTTTAAAAATATGCTACAAGTAAACGACACACATTATAATAACTTAGACCTGCTACTTTATATGATTGAAAATAAAATAGAAAAGAAAGAGATGTTTTGGAGGGATGCTATTCTTTTGGTATTACGCTTCGATTTATTGCTAAAGGATACAATATTACAAGCCTACACTTCCCTTTTTAAATAGCCATGTAATTGATATCAGTAGTAGTGCTTGAGGTTTGCAAAACGATATTTAAAACTTGACATGAAATATCAAGTACTGTACTGTTAATTTTAAAAATTAAATTCAGTAATGGAGTGTGTCGAAAGTCTTCCGTTTTTAATTTCACAGTTAGCGCCTACGTTTTGCTGTGGCATTTCGTTTTTTGAGGTTTCTTTCACAAATGAATCACTTTCTCATACAGTTCTAATATTTACAAAGAGATTTCGAAACTTTAAAATGGCGACGAAGAACGAACGAAGAAAGTAACAGTTTCGAGATGAGCAGACGACAAAGACAGAATGAAACGTTGGCACCAATGTGTGGACGACGTAACCATATTGGCCCAACGTCCTTTGATGTTTCGTCGAAATACCGACAAGCGACGGAACCGTACCAACGTTGGCGCCAACGTTGGTTCCAATAGCATTCCACCGATCCACACATTGGACGAACACTGTTGGCGCAAACGTTGGGTGGAATGTGTGGATCCGGCGTAAATGTAGTGTATGCATAATTCGTATCGCGCACCTCACATGCCTAGGAGTGCAAGATTTTGGAGACGCAACCGTCAATGTAATTTCCGAGCCAGGAAAGAAAGGAACGCCTCTGTGTGTACGATTTGTGACGCGCGGCTACTCTTGTTTGGACAGTAGGTGGGCCTGGCTAATTTTAAGTGCAGGTGCCGCTGCTTCCGCCCGCAGCGCACACAGTGAAAGCGTCCGCAGAACGCCTGCCGTGGTGGAGGGAGGTTGAAGTGGGAAGGGGACGGTGGTGGGGGGAGGGATGGGGGAGGGGTGTGCGTCCCCAATTAGACCGGCGCCGCGCCGGCGGGGCTGCGTGCGCAATCGATGCACAGTGCGACGCCGACGCGGCCGCCGAGCGCGTGGCGGCAGTGTAGGGAAAAGTGCGGGGTGTGGTGGGGGGAGAGAAGGGGGCAGGGGAGGGGGGCGGAACCCCGCTCATTAGCCCAGGCCGGACGTCCGCTCGCAAAACACAGGCCGCCCCTTCCTGCGAGTGGCCGCGTCTTCATTATGCGGCGCCCCTCTCCCGCCAGAGTGGCATTAAACAGTGGAGGGCCGCCGACGACACTTCGACACCAGCCGGCATCGAGGGCGGCGGCGAACGGCGCCGGGGCGCTCTCCAAAATAAAGGCAACAAGCAGAAATGTTGTCACAAAGCAGTACAAACAGGTGACCGTGAAGTAGAAAAAAGGAAACAGCCGCAACGTGCATTCAAATGTTTGTATAGCTTAAGGGCGTTAACTACGGGGTCATCAGTCCCTAAACTTACAAACTACTTATGAACTAGCTAACACTAAGGACGGCACAAATATCCATCTCCGAAGGAGGATTCGAACCCCCGACCGTAGTGGCCGTGCAGACTGTGACTGGCGCGCCGCATTTCAAATGTTTGTTAAGCTTATGGGACTTAACTACGGGGTCATCAGTCCCTAAACTTACAAACTACTTATGAACTAGTTAACACTAAGGACGACACAAATATCCATGGCCGAGGGGGGATTCGAACCCCCGACCGTAGTGGCCGTGCAGACCGTTCAAATGTTCAAATGTTTGTTAAGCTTAAGGGACTTAACTACGGGGTCATCAGTCCCTAAACTTACAAACTACTTATGAACTAGCTAACACTAAGGACGACACAAATATCCATGTCCGAGGGGGGATTCGAACCCCCGACCGTAGTGGCCGTGCAGACCGTTCAAATGTTTGTTAAGCTTAAGGGACTTAACTACGGGGTCATCAGTCCCTAAACTTACAAACTACTTATGAACTAGTTAACACTAAGGACGGCACAAATATCCATGTCCGAGGGGGGATTTGAATCCCCGACCGTAGTTGCCGTGCAGACCGTGACTGGCGCGCCGCAGTCCCCTCGGCCACCGCGGCCGGCGCAACGTGCATTACGGTAGAGACAAGGGCATCATTTCACCACAATGATCAGGAAGGAAGGAAGCTTGGAGTTTAACGTCCCGTCGACAGCATGGTTTATCATATAATTGACATAATGTAATGAGCCCACAGACGCTGTTTCCCTGCAAATGGCCGTTTTCAATAAGGGAGTGCTGGACTAGCGCCAGTCAGTGGTCTACTTCTAATAAGTCTATCGGCCATCCCGTCTCGCCTAATGGTGAACTCCCCCACCATGCCGCTATGCTGTCTGAGCTGGAGCGGGAATATTAGAGGAATGAACGGCAGAAAGGAAGCTTAGCGTGGTCATTAGAGACAGAGTTAATGCTTGGAGTTTTGGGTAGGCAGGAATGGGGAGGGAAAGCGGCCGTGCCCTTTGAAAGGAACCATCCAGCCATTTGCCTGAAGTGATTTAGGGAAATCATGGAAAACCTAAATCTGGATGGCCGGAGGTGGATTTGAATCGCCATCCTTCCGAATGGGAGTCCAGTGTATTACCACTAATGATCAGGAGACGCAGTAAATTGTGAGCAGAAACCGCAGACAAATTAACTCCACTGGCAATACTATCGGTATCACTGAAGTAGGAATTGGCAGTCGCCGCCATATTACCATTCTAAGGCCGGTATTACACTATGAAATTCTGCAATTGCAGGGAGAAGAAACAAAAACATTGCGCTTTGCTGATGACATAGTAATTCGGTCAGAGACCGCAATAGATCAGGAAGAGCAATTGAATGGAATTGACAGTGTCTTAAAAGGAAGATATAATATGAAAATTAACAAGAGTAAAGCGAAGGTAATGGAATGGAATGTCAGAAAATCAGGCGATGCTGAAGGAATTAGATTAGGTAATGAGACAATAAAAGTAGTAGATGAATATTGTTATTTGGGTAGCAAAATAACTTCTGATGGCCGAAGTAAAGAAGATATAAAATGCAGAATGGCTATGGGAGGAAAAGCGTTTCTAAAGAAGCGAAACTTGTTAACATCCAATATTAAACTAAATGTTAGGAAGTCCTCTCTGAAAGCATTTGTCTGGAGTGCAGCTTTGTATGGGATTGAGACTTGGACGATAAGGAGATCAGATAAAAAGATGATAGAAGCTTTTGAAATGTGGTGCTACAGACGAATGATGAAAATTAGATGTGTAGATCACGTAACTAATGAGGAGGTGCTTAACCGAATCGGGGAGAAAAGGAGTTTCTGGCATATCTTGACTAAGAGAAGGGATAGATTGGTTGGACACATTCTGAGACATCAAGGAATTGTCAACTTAGCATGAAAAGGAAGCGTGTGGGGTAAAAATCGTAGAGGGAGACCGAGGGACGAATATAGTAAGCAGATTCAAAAGGATGTAGGTTGCCGAACGTATTCTCAGATGAAGAGACTTGCACAGGACCGGGTAGCGTGGAGAGCTGCATCAAACCAGTCTACGGACTGAAGACGACAACAACAACAACACTATGAAATTATTGAACAAAGAATTGGACGAAAAAATTGTATTAAATATTGGTCCTATTCTTTCACAAAGATATTGGATGAAACGCTCCAATATTTTGTCAAAGTTCCTTCAAAATTGTTGTGTTATGCTCAGCTGTTGCTTATACTACGGCTTCCTTGTGTTTGTATTTAGAAGGTAAGAAAAAAGAAACGTTGGCGTCATAGTGAAATAAATAAGTGTTGAATAAAATTTGTTAAGGGTACAGGAGGAGTTTATCATACATTAGCAGAATTACTGATCGAATCGGGAAAGTATTGGCCGTGCATGGCGTCGAAACGATCTACTGACCCACTACGAAGATCACAGATTACTTGAGATCAGTAAAAGACACACATCACCCCCTATCAACACCTGGGGTATATAAAATGCCTTCAGCTGCGGTCAACTATATATTGGAACAACTAAAAGAAGCGTCAACACCCGCTTAACTGAACGTAAAAGGTACTGTCGTCTGGGCCACACGGAAAAATCGGCAGTAGCAGAACATGTTTTGCAACATGAGATCCACGAAATAAAATTTAATGAGACGAGCGTTTTAGCTAGGACATGACATTACCATGCACGCAAGTATAGAGAGGCAATAGAGATTCACAAACACCAGAATAATTTTAACAGAAATGAAGAAGGTCTGAAAATAGATAAAATATTTATGTCGACATTGCACCAACAAGATGACAATCGATTACTTTTAATCGAGGATGACGACCTCATCCAGAGATAGCCACACAGTCAGCCTCACGTGACGTATGGTGGTGCCGTCTAAAAATGCGAGAGTCGCTCGGACTACAGTGGCAGTAACCGGAAGACCCTGGAAGATGTGTCCCACAGTTGGAGTCGAAACGTCGGGACAAAGTTTTACACCTGGAGTGCGGTCTCTCAGCCCGAAAGTTTTACCTGAAGATGGCGGGAGGATTTTGTTTTTTATATAATAGGCAGTAGGCCTACAGTCATGCCGCAAGTCACTGCTAATTATTCCGTAGCTCTGCATTCTTCACAATTTTCAATAGAGTAACATAAAGGCTGACGCAAACAGTGTATATGAATAAGATTGTAAGCTTATAGAGCAAGTTTCATTAAATAACGTTTTAAATGGAAAATCTCAGCACTGAGATAGGGGGAAACCGAAGTTGTTTATAGCGTTATTAACCATGTAAGACGGAAAGCATAGCTTTTTATTCATTTACAAAAAGTGATTTGATGTGTTTGTATGTATATATTTCCGCTTGTGAATAGATATCGATATTTTGAACACTGTTTCACTTCCCAGCAAGTGGCTCAATAAGTTGACAAAAACATACATTATAAAATCTACTTTCTCTGCAAATAAGATTTAGCGGTGTTACTTCTTCAATTCCGATAGTACGTTATGACATTTTACGTCAAGGGTTGTAACTCATAGCCTCGCTTTCAACGCAGTGTATTGGGCTAAGCGAACTGCCATGACGGACAGTGTGAATTGGCCTTGTCGCGTGTTATATAACGTCCCATCTGATTTATATATAACTATCAATTTTGTTGTTGCCGGAACATACTACACAAACTTGTCGCTAGTAGCCATGTTTAAGAATACGAACGTTATATCAAAACAGCTTAACTGCAAGGAGGCTGTACTACTACCAGCGCTCCGAGCGGTCACATTTCTCACTGCAGGAACAGGAAGACGAGCGAATTCTTTTATCAAATCTAAGCAAAGGACTTAGATTTGATGACAGTCCCATTCCACTACGTCCAGTATTTCTTTGTCCAATAATTTGATGGTGTAATATTGGCTTAAAGGAAACGTAATCGCCGCGGTGGAGTGACCGAGCGCTCTAAGCCACCTTGCTGCGAAGCGCGGTTACTCTCTGTCGGAGGTTCGAATCCTCCCTCGTGTGTGTGTGTGTGTGTGTGTGTGTGTGTGTGTGTGTGTGTGTGTGTGTATGTTTCTTAGCGTAATTTAAAGTAGTTTGTAAGCCTAGGGACTGATAACCGCAGCAGTTAAGTCCCTTAGATATCTAAACATTTGTTTCGAAAAGAGAATCAGCGTTTTATGTTTTATTCTTTTTTTTATGATTACTATTTTCTTCCCACACTCTCATTTTTGATCTACGTGAAGAAGCAAGACGACTACGCTCCGGGATTCATCTGTATCGATCATGGAACCATTTTAAATTCTCCATTTCCTTGGGTCTTATTTACATTCACAGTAATTCAATCTTTATAAATGTGCTGGTCCTTTGGATATCAATTTACGGGTTTGGTTTTGTGCCGCCATTACCGTTTATATTAATTATTTCTTTTGCAATCTGCTTTCATATGGGGCGTTTTCATGGAACCTGCAGTCTTTTTGTTATTTTCATCGAGTTCGAATATGTAGGTGTGCACGAGTGGCGGACTAAGGCTGTTGGAGGCCCGGGGCGGCGGCGAAACGAAAGGAGGCCCATCCCATCCACTTGGAAATACATGTATTACAATAAAGAATTATTGGAGGCCCGTTCCGCGACGAGAGGCACAGGGCAGTCGGAAAAAAAATAGATTTGACCGGAGTCCCAGGGCGGTCCACCCCAAGGTTAATAAATATAAGGTTGGGCAGTAAGCGCTCTGCTCTGCCATTGGCTGCCGCTGTGACGTCACTGTGGGACTGCGCGCTTCCAAACGGCCTGCACAAGCTTAGTTCGGTATGGCACGGAATGTCCATTTATATCAAGTTTTTGAGTAAAGAAATTGTTTCTGCCTTAAATACAAAGTGCTATTCTGCTGCAAAATATTCCAGTTAAGAGTGCTGCGTCATTTTCTATCGTAGATTTACGCGATACGTATCAGTAACATATCAAATAACAAACATATCGACAATTTGTTTAAATATGAACTGCTGGCTTTAAAAGAACAGGAATGTTTCAAACACTTTTTTCCGTGGCAAATTAAGCAACTCCGACTGTAAATCCCTTACAGATTCGGTTTCACTGAAATGTCGAGAGCGTATTCGAGAGTGTGCAACATTTACATTGTCCTTTCTGTAGCACTTGAGAGGCACACTTTCTTTAACGTTCCATCTCGAGAAAAAAATGAAAATTTATTTCAGTTCCCTTCGTGTTCCCGCTGTGAGAATTACAACCCGTAATAGCACTGCCTGGCATTGTATAAATAATAACAGAAGTATTTCAAAGAATGACAGCAGAAAATATAGCACGCGCGACAAGCACTCGGGAAATCAATACACTTTCCACTATGAACTTTTTACTCCAAACTATGAAGTTGAAACAATTTAACCCTTTACTTCCCAGTGTTGTTCCTCGACAACAACGTATTAAGAGCTGATTTATAACGTATTTTGTGTATCAATCCTTAAAATCGAAATTGTTGTTGATAACATGCCGCTTGGTACAGCGTGTAGCCACTTTTGAGGCATTAATCTGTCCGTATTGTAGTTTGTGTTACGTAGCCGTCTGTACGTGGCTGTGATTAGGAGCGCGAGTATGGTTCATGTTATTTTACTTGAGCAGTGAACTGTCTTTGGTGCTGTGGCGAAGATTATACTAGCATTATTGATATGACAGTGTTAACCACCAACAAAATAACGTCCCAATTAATAAAATACCTCGATACAGACGTCTGTGTTGTGCATGACATAGAAATCAACAGTGCGTCCAAAACTTTTAAAACTTTTTAACTTTTAGTGCACTGTATTAATGCAGAAAACACTTTAGTTAAATTTTTACAAAGCTTAATTCATAACGTGGGAATGAGAGGGTTAAGCAAAGACAAAGCAGAAATGGTAACACACACACACGCACACGAGTTAGCAACCAACTCTGCATATTGCTTTGCTCCCAGGTGTCCCACAGTGATGTCATGCGCAGAACGGCGAAAACGCGTTTCCTACTGCGCATCGTTTACTGCGCCCCCCTGGTCCACCCCCTCCGCCCCCTCAGTACGCCGCTGGTGTGGGCACCTGCACCCCGCGGTCACGACTTAAATCAGAGTCTAACATAAGAGTCACAAAACTCCCAATGAATTTCTGCAACATCGCGACTGCAGCGCTGCCAAGCGGCTGGGTCGTAAAAACATACCGCGAAACGATTGAGTAATCAATGTGTATTTGGAGTGAAGCAGCACATTCAAAATACCTTCGTATTTACGAACTTTTGTGACGCTGAAAATTGTAGCAACTCTCAAAATTGTATTTCAGAAATCTCTCATTTGTAAAGGATGCTCAGAAGTAAGAGAATAATGTTACGAATAACAAGTGTTCATTTACGGTGGTTAGTTGTACTTTTAGGCATAGAAGTAAATCATTAACAATTCATTCACGTCAAAAATTCTGCTTTTAATCAGAATCAGAAATACTTCACCACTATTTCATAATATTACTTCTGTATAAAAGTAATGTGTGAATGCTTCAATAGAGCCTGCTTAGTTTTGCATCTTACTTTCACAAAAATTATAAGCCTGTATAGCAACATATTTTGCCGGTTACCTACTAGTTTGATAAATTGAATGCGTAGCTACAAATAAATAATATGTCGATATATAAACTGTTAATAGTAGCACGTCTCATTCTTGAAGATATTCAATTTGATACCTACCAAGTAGCTAAAAAATTATGATAGGTACACGAAAGACACAGAAGCAAAGCCAAGGTGAAAAGAGTGTTTAAAGGCGATGTTGAGTCTAGTCTCCTACAATGTAAAATGTAGTTTCGAAAATATTAAAATGTCAGAAATCCGCTAAAACAGAATTCATGCAACATGTTAGTACGCACCGAGCACGCGAACATAATGATAATCGGTTACTTTTATACTTGAGCACATCAGGTTGGATTTATTTCTGCTTTCAAAGAGTTTTTGGACGATATGGTTTACGACTCAGGTAATGTGAACTGTTGAATTACACTACACGGCAATTTGTTATTACCGACTGCCATTAACAGAAGCAGTGATATTACTTTAATTATGTTTTCATATTTATATTAGAAAGTTCACAACAACGTTTAGTGACTCCGAAATCTGAAAGTAACAGCATTATAAACGGCAACTTCTCAGTTTGTGTCATACTATTCCTCTGTTATTCCCTACTGACCACTTGGAGCGCTAGTGTCGCTTCAGTTGCATATTTTTCCCTAGAGAGTTTCGCGACTGTCTGTGATAGACTGTGACTTAAATTTCATGTACAGTAGGCGTCAGCCAGTTTTCAGGCGTTCTGCGCATCCGCCTCCATTACCGCAATGACAGCCAGTGATGTTCATTCTGTAGGCGCGTGGCTGGCCGCGAGTTACGCAGTGTTTCAACGATTGTCCCGCAGGCTCCACTGTTGGCGGTCGGCCGTAGCTCCTCCCCTCCACGCTTCCCCTATCGCTCCGCCTCGATGCGCCGAAGCGCCTTCTTGCATGACGCCAAGTTATAACATACGGTTAACAGCACCAAACCAGGCTGTGATGCAATAGCGATCTGGTTTTCAAATCAGCAACTACGGTAGGATTTGTGACTATTTTACAGCCTTTTTTTAGAAGCAGAACCAGCACCTGTCCACGAGAGCAACAACTATATGCGACTATTAATATGAGTAATGTTAGCTGCAATCCTTTTCAAAATTTGCCGCTTATTTTCAGATTATTTTCAATCAGATCCCAGCATCGGTTTTTCTGTGCCAATCAATTGCAAAGTCAGCAACAATTTTGAGTTCAAACCGTATTTTACTATTGTTAGATTACGTGAGAACTTTCTTACTTGCAGGTTTTGTGCCATCCCGCTCACGTAATCAGGCAAGTAATGGTATAGGCTATCTATAATTTTTCTTACTTCATATCGTTTATGTCGGTAAGGTGTTCGCGTCAAGTTTCAATAATGGCAGCGAGTGAAACTGACAGATTATTGCTGTTGTGCACATGACGTCACGCTTGGCGCTCTTACCTTATTTAAACTAACGTAAGCTAACGACACACACACACACACACACACACACACACACAGAGAGAGAGAGAGAGAGAGAGAGAGAGAGAGAGAGAGAGAGAGAGAGAGGGCGGGGGGGGGGGGGAGGGAATTCGAACCTCGGGACCGGCCGCGCATTCTGTTACGTAGCAAATCAGACCGCACGGCAATTCCTGCGCTGTTTTCACTTTCCTTTGTTCAGTGAGTGATTTCTAGGTATTCTGCTTGTGTGCAAGCAATTGCAGGTTGCATTGCTGTTGCCTGAAATACTTACAATCGTAACATAGTCTGAACTAGTTACTAAACCACAATGAGACAATTAGTTTTTTCAAGCAACTCTTAGTACATCATAAGTGTCACCTATAACTCTTTCACACAAAAGAAACCCTGCTACGGAAATTTGGGGTAGATACTTGTACAAAAATAAAGATTGTCCTGTAGCAATCCTCTCTCCCTAGCGATATCAGCTTCACCCATACTCGACAACCGAATTCTAATTTAACCAACGTGCACTATACTTATTGTTTGTAAATCACTTGATTGATAGACTCCTTACTTCTGACACAAACTGAAGACTAGTCTGTCAAAACTTTATGTATGACCTCTGATAATATTAACAATACTGCAGTGACGAATGCAGGAGGGCTATCGGCCTGAAGCCCCCCCCCCCCCTCTCTCCAAGAGCACGAGGAAAAGCTCCTGGGTAATACAAGTATTTTTCTTTCTATCAAGAAATCATGTCGATGATTTTTTTATGCCTTCAGAAAACGAGATAACCATACAATGCCATAAAGTTTCTATGGGCTAAGCCCCCCGGACCAAAATTCGCCACTGGAATACTGCAATTTATTTATATTAGTTGCAATTTTACTGCCATACATTCATGGTAAGAAGTATGTGTTAGCGATGTGACTATGCGAGGGTTATGTTATTTATAAAATCGCCTCTAACCTCCACCATTTTGTGTCACGTGCTAATACTAGAATTTAAAAGAAATAGAATTATTTCAAATTTATTTAATCAGTACTACTGCCTTGCTGATAATCCATGTAACAGAACACCTTCGTACCCTGTTGAGCCTACTAATTAGTCGGTTTGCTCATCGAAAGACCTTATTGGATTTAATAGGCCTACCCACGTTAGAGAGAATGCGCCACAATTACTTTTGATGTCCGTTCTCTTCAACTTTCCAAACTGCAATAATTTACTAAATGGATTTATCACCATATTCTAAATAGGTACAATTTCCTTTCATATGTTCCAAATACACCATTTCATTCTTATTATATAACAATTTCAGGAGTAATTTTATACTTATCTCATTTCTTGAATATAAATAGCTTAATTACAATGCCTTCACCGCACAACAATACTGCCCTTGTGGCAAACGATTATCACATATTCTAGATTCCGTATGGAATCAAGAAACAAGCATGAAACGGCGCCGTTTCTGTAAATGTGACTGGCGGTGATGACGTCAGCTGACATTAAAAGATCAAACCTTGGCGCTCCAATTACACAAACACTGCGCGTCCAATGCGCGACTGACGCCACCGCCTCTGAATACTGCACGCCGCTCGAGCAATACTAAACTTGCGCAAGGAGTATACGTTGTTGTTGATCGGCTTTGAATATTTTGTAGTGTAGAGATAAGTAAGAGACACTATTTTACATGTGTCACGTTGCGGATCGCGCGGCCTCCCGCGTCGGAGGTTCGAACCCTCCCTCGGGCATGGATGTGTGAGTTGTCCTTTGGTTAGTTTAAGTAGTTTGTAAGCTACGGACTAATAACCACGCAGTTAAGTCCGGTAGATTTACAAACATTTGAACATTTACATCTGCCCATAAGGGCGTTAAAAGGGGTAACATGACATTAGCAGAGGAAAAATTCCACAAAAATGCCGTTTGAAACGGTAGTAGAAATGGAAAAATTCTTCCGATATGAGTTATGTATTTTTAATGTACGTTATTTCAGTGCACCCAGATTTGTCGAAAAAGTCATCTTTCAATATCGCCCCCCTATTTATTTCATTTCGATATTTGTCGAATAGCAAAATGTGCCGCATCGTTAGTACAAATTCGGTTATATATGATGTAGCACGGTATTCCTAAGATTCATTTATAAGAAATAAGCTAGAAATATCTACGTGTGCCCGATACTGAAGAGACACACTTCAGCAACATATACAGCGGTAGGAGATATTTCTAGCATATTTCTGACAAATTTGTCTTCGAAATTACACTTCATTATATTTGATCGAATTTGGTATTAACGATGCGATAAGTTTCGCTATTAGTCAATGAAAAACAACAGCCGCGGCGGAATAGCCGTGCATACAGAGGCGTCGTGCTGCGGTGCGAGCGACCGTTCCCCGTGGAGGATCGAGTCCTCCCTCGGGCATGTGTGTGTGTGTGTGTGTGTGTGTGTGTGTGTGTGTGTGTTTTCCTTAGATTAGTTTAAGTAATTTATAAGCTAGGAACTAATAACCATCTTGTGACACTTTCTCCCCTGTAACGCTATAATACCAACCCCAGCTGCCGTTCTCAGAACTTTTTAAATCCTTCGTCAATCCCACTTGGTGGTGATCCCACAATGCGCAGAATTACTCCAAAATAGAACGTACAATTGCAGTATAGGCGGTTGCTTTAGTAGAACTTTTGCATCTCAAGTGTTCTCCCAACGAAACGTAGTCTTCGGTTCGCTTTCCCTACAATATTTTCTGTGTGTTCTTTCCAATTTAAGTTGTTCGTAATTGTTATACCTAGGTATTAAGTTGAATTTATGGCCTTAGATTCGGGCACGTGTGTGTGTGTGTGTTTGTGGATTTTTAAAGAGAGTTAACACGTTCGCTGCCGTTCACGCTGTGGCGCGTGCTGCGACCTAGCATCCTATTATGGCTTGTTGTAAACTGGCATCGTCTAATAAAGCTGTATACTCTTGTAGGCACTCAGGAAAGAGTATAAGTGATATGCTCACGTACGTGCTTCCATATTTCCGCGTTTGCATTACCGGCTACGAGTCACACACGCTTCTCATGATGTCATGATAGACGTATGTACTGTTTATATTGTTCATTTGTTGTTTTCACAAAAATACAAATGCAAATAAAAAACCATATCAAAAAAACTGAAAACTAAAACCAAAACATTCAGTGGCTCAAAACTATGAAAAGATACTGTCAAAATACGATCACGCACCAGAGCGTTAAGTGGCAGCTAGCATCATCGCGTCAGAGCGTGAATGGCAGCGAACGTGTTAAGCGAGGAAAGAGAAAGCGCAATGACCTTTCCAAATATATGCCGATATTACTTCTCTCTGTAATCATCGTTTCATTACTAATATCTGCAAACAGTTCACAGGCTCTGCGTAACATACCGTGCAGTGCGCGACTGTGGTAATTTTGCCACCTAGTTTTCACTTTCCAGCAGTGGTTAAGATGAGAGCCGGTTCTTCAGTTGGCTGTTGCGCAGGAGGTCACGACGGGAAGGTAGATGACCAAACCCCATCGGAATCTCGCGCCTGCTTCCACTCTGCGGGCAGTGGCTGCAGCCAGAGGCTACCAGTTGTCTTGCTTGCCGTTTCAGAAAGCAGGCTTCTACTTTGAATTTCAGATGGCACTTCCTTGTTTAGGTGCAGAATCTGAAAAGGACCGTCATCTGAGTTGCCAATTAAAGCCTGTTTTAATAGTTCAGAGCGGATTTAGACGAATGCAAGGAACAACAGTGGTAAAATTACGGACTGATAATTGCTTAGTTATCGTGATCGCAGAGAAATCAGTATCGGCAGGAACTGACCGAAAGATTTCTGAAGAGAATGTCGAGGGAATTTGATAATAAGCAAAAGTTCACAGAATTTGTCAGCCGTCTTTGTTTGCAGTTTGGTGTTTCTAAATCAACCATATATCGGTTATGAGAAAAGTGACTGCGATTACATTAACATAAAATTCAACCACAATTCGTCATATTTTTCACATCCATATGAAATTGTTGAGTGTTTATGTGTTTCAAATAAGGCTACGTACCGAGAACAGCCAAATCAGTAGATAATTCAAAGGTCAGCCAGTAGACGAACGTACCTGTGAACAGAAGAATGAAGTTCGTTAAGAACAACCGAAACACGCAAAATTAGAGAGTTCAGAGTTTTACTCAACAAATATTGTCAAATATTTAGCTTGCATATCATAATAAGACAACCTTGCAGTTTTCTAATGACATCAAACTACATTTTTCAGTGTAGACTTTTCATGTAGGTAACAGTTTTTAATGAAGTACAAAAGAAAAACTACTGCTAAAGTTTATTTTTCTTTTTAAGGCTTAAAAATCTACTAAAATTAGATACAAATAAGTTCATACTACCTTACATGACACAAGACATAACACTATTAATTTCACTGGAAGAAAATGCAATAAGTAGATATGATTGTTTCAAATACACAAAGACACCACAAAGAATACAAAACTACGGTTTCAGATGGTACCATGACACAAGACATAACACTATTAATTTCACTGGAAGAAAATGCAATAAGTAGATATGACTGTTTCAAATACACAAAGACACCACAAAGAATACAAAACTACGGTTTCAGATGGTACCATAGTTAGATAATTAGCGTTTGAAAATTTCATAGCCCTAAGTTAGAAAAAAATCCCAAGAACAGTAACACTCCAAAAACTTATTTCCTCATGGACATAATTACAAAGATTCAGCACAAACAGGAAGGGAACATCAGAATCTAGCTTCTGCGTATCGAAAACGTATTTTCTGAATGTGACTTTAAAGGCTTTCCCGAAAGATCTGCTGCAAACATACTTCACGGGTTTGCCACCGGATAACGGTGATAACCAGGGAAGACTGGTGACAACCCCAAACATTTCAGACCAATTGCTCTTTTATGCACCGTTTACAAACGATCTGAGAGGATTCTGGTGCCCAGACACTCTCCATACATAGAACCTTCCCTACCGGTGGAGCAAGCAGGTTTTAGACCTAAAAGAAATTGGTATGATCAAGTCCTTGCCCTCACAACGTACATAGAATAAGGCTACTACGATAAAAAGAAAACCGGCGTTGAACTGTTGGATCTAACATTAGCATGTGATAGAGTGTGGATGGATGGCCTGCTTTACAAACTGACAGAAAAAACTCAATGCAGCCTGATCTATAAACTGATGAAGAACATTTTAACTGGAAGAAAAGTAAGAGTAATTCTGAACGGCAAGGCCAGTAGATGTTTAGCGTTCAACAATGGGTTCCCCCAGGGCTCTGTATTGGCCTCCTTATTGTTTAACTTGTACACTGCAGATGTACCAGACACAGCGCCCCGAAAGTTTATATATGCGGTCCACATGACAAAAGCTTACCAAAGTAAAACTTTCGAAGAAACAGAGTGAAAACTGAACGAAGGTCTAAACCTGCTGCACAGATGTTACTTAAAATGGCATCTTCAACCCAATCCAGACAAAACAGTCAGTATAAACATGCATCACAAGAACAGAGAAAGCTGAACATCTGCACGGATAATCAGACTGTTAAACATGAAGATAACCCTCGGTATCTTGAAGTAAAACTTGATCGAACTTTAACTTACAGAGCCCATATAGAGGATGTTGTTGTTGTTATGGTCTTCAGTCCGGAGACTGGTTTGATGCAGCTCTCCACCCTACTCTATCCTGAGCAAGCCTTTTCATCTCCTCATAAGAACGACAACCCACATCCACTTGAATCTGCTTACTATACGCGTCTCTTGGTCTCCCTCTGCGATTTTTACCCCACACACTTCCCTCCAACGCTAAATTCACAATTCCTTGATGTCTAAGAATGTGTCCTACCAATCTATCCCTTCTTTTAGTCAAGGTATGCCAGAAATTTCTTTTCTCCCCAATTCGGTTCAGTACCTCCTCATTAGTTACGCGATCCACCCACCTAATCTTCAGCATTCTTCTGTAGCACCACATTTCAAAAGCCTCTATCCTCTTTCTGTCCACACTGCTTATCGTCCATGTTTCACTCCCATACAAGGCAACACTCCATACAAATGCCTTCAGAAAGGACTTCCTTAGGCTTAAATCAATATTCGATGTTAACAAATTTCTCTTTTTCAAAAACGCCTTTCTACCCATTGCCATTCTGCATTTTATATCATCTGTACTGCGACCATCATTTGTTATTTTACTGCCCAAGTAACAAAACTCATCTACCTCCTTTATTGTTTCGTTACCTAATCTAATTCCTTCAGCATCACCTGATTTTCTTACACTGCACTCCATTACCCTAGTTTTACTCTTGTTAATGTTCATCTTATATACACCTTTCAGCACACTGTCCATTCCGTTCAATTGCTCTTCCAGGTCTTTTGCTGTATCTGACAGAATCACTATGTCGTCGGCAAAACGCAATGTTTTTAATTCTTCACCCTGAACTTTAATTCCTTCTCCAAATTTCTCCTTGCTTTCCTTTATAGCTTGCTCAATGTACAAATTGAACAACATTGGGGAAAGGCTACAACCTTGTCTTACTCCCTTTCCAACCACTGCATCCCTTTCATGCCCTTCAACTCTGACAACCGCTGTCTGGTTTTTGTACAAGTTGTAAATAACCTTACGCTCCCTATATTTTACTCCTGCTTGCTTCAGAACTTGAAAGAGTTTATTCCAATCAACATTGTCAAAAGCCTTCTCCAAATCTACAAAAGCTAGAAATGTAGGTTTGCCTTTTCTTAATCTATCTTCTAGGATAAGCCGTAAAGTGAGTATTGCCTCCCGTGTTCCTACATTTCTCCTGAACCCAAACTGATCTTCCCCGAGGTCGGCTTCTACCAGCTTTTCCATCCTTCTGTATATAATTCGTGTTAATATTTTGCAACCATGACTTATCAAACTGATGGTTCTGTAGTTTTCACACCTGTCTGCACCCGCTTTCTTTGGAATGGGGATTATAACATTTTTCTTAAAGTCTGAGGGTACTTCACCTGTCTCATACATCTTACACACAATGTGAAACAATTTTGTCATGGCTGGTTCTCCCAGATACAAAACAAAAATTGAAAGCTAGAAATGTCATCCTTTCCAAACTCACTGGAACAACCTGGAGGTGTGATGCCAAGTTTTGCCTTCAGCCTTGGTACTGGTGTACAGTACTGTGCACCTTATGGGCCAGAAGTGCACACGTATCAAAAATCGAGATCCAACTACGAGAAGCACTGAGGCTAATATCTGGAACTCTTAGAGCTACACCTATAGACTGGTTACCTGTACTAACACAGCACCACCTGAAATTAGAAAAAGTCAGTTACTATCCAGAGAATATAGTAAAATACTATCCAACCCAAAACTTCCCTTACACCAGGACTTGACACCAAAAAACCGCCTGAAGTCATGTCACCTATATGGAAAACAGATGAAGAGGTGTTTCCCTACGATGAAGCAAAGGAATGGAGAATATTATGGAGTAGAAGCAATGTGAAAAACAGAAGCCTGGTTGCCTACCCAAACATACCAGTAAAGATTTTTGTGGGTATGAGGTCCGCCTGATATGCAAAACACTGCTTTATTATGCACCCAAACTAGTTTCTGCACATCTGTGCCATCATCAGTGATTTTCAATTTATTTAATGCTTCTTTTACAGTCTGTGATCATCTGGGACCCTTTTTACATACTTATGTAGTGGTAGCGTTGTCATAGTTTCTTTTGGCATACACTTCTTCTTCCGCGCTTTTGTACATAGCACACAAGTAATACACATATTTTGCGGACTTTTTCTATCACAATCACTTCCCACTTTAAAAATTCGTCTGTGTTTACTTTGTTAAAATGCTAAGTAAACACAGACGAATTTTTAAAGTGGGAAGTGATTGTGATAGAAAAAGTCCGCAAAATACATGTGTGCTATGTACAAAAGTGCGGAAGAAGAAGTATATGCCAAGTATGTAAAAAGGGTCCTACATGACCACAAATTGTAAAATAAGCATTAAATAAATTGAAAGCCCACTGATGATGGCACAGAGGTGCTGAAACTAGTTTGGGTGCATAATAAAACAGTGTTTTGCATATCAGAAAATTTTTTACTGCAAACACGGCAAGAATAAGAGCTGCAAATCAAGAAAATGATGAATATACCAGTAGAGGGCTTTCATCTTTCGAGAAGGCTATGGACTACCCTAAACCGTATGAGGACGGGCGTTAGGAAGTGCAAGGATATGATTATAACTGGGGCTTTTCGAGCGACCCTCAGCGTGAGTGTGGACTCATCCAATCAATGGGCCACCCGATGAAGTGCACCGTGCATGGTTTAATGGTGAACTCAAACTCATAGACAATGCCACTGAATGGCTTAAAACAATGTCTTATTGTATAAAAATTTTGCGTTATGTGATGCCAATTGTCTCTCATTTTATGTTGTAATCAATTTTTTTTAATATTTTGCCTTGTAAATTCCGAACGAATAATAACAAAACATGGTGAAAATTTCGTCTTAACGACGGCACGACATGCTCAGGTGGAGGTAGTTGCCGTCAACACTGCACGCCGCGACTACAGATGAGCTTGCCGCTGCGTCTAGATTTATAAGGCCAGGAGCAGGAACTGCCCAGGCGCGGGAAGGCGATGACCCTTGGATGGTAGCGGTGCTACCGCTTGACCGCAGCAACGTCCGGCGGCACCGTGTTTGCCCTCCGTGCACGAGCGAAAGGCCTCTTAACTAAAGCTCTGTACTCTTAACGGCCTCCGATAGGGGCATTGTCAGCGCCGCTACCATCCAACGGGCATGTGTAATTCCTGGTTCTTACTTCATAAATCTCAACACAGCGGCACAGTCCCAAGAATGATGTAGTGAGATGTAATAGGCAAGCTACAGAGCTAAATGTTTACTACTTCATCACCCAAATAACAAATTAAACAAATTATTTTATTAGAACCTCAACTATTAAATGCCACATTGTGATCTCAGAGTGTGTGTAATATAAGAAACATGGTTTCTAGATAAAAATAATGGTTAAGAGAAGATACATACATTGCTAGGAAGACAAACAAATAACATTTCATCATAAAATAGGAAAATAAACAAGAGCACATGTCCATCAAACTAAAACCTCACTTTAGGAAAACATAAAGTGAAATAGTATGCTCAGAAATATATTCTATTGTTTATTTGAGTAGGAACTGGCCATGAAAACACAAATATAATAAATTGTTTCGAATATAAACTTGCCGGCATGGGCAGCATTGTAGATTAACTAAGCCTATATGAAATATTCCCGTGTTCTTGAATACAGCAAAACAACTGATACTTTATTTCATTATTCTGTACATGGTAGGAAAATTTGCCAAAAAATATTTGTAAAGCTTATGGGACTTAACTACGGGGTCATCAGTCCCTAAACTTACAAACTACTTATGAACTACTTACGAACTAGGACGGCACAAATATCCATGCCCTAGGGGGGATTCGAACCCCCGACCGTAGAGGCCGTGCAGATCGTGACTGGAGCGCCTCAGTCCCCTAGTGGTATAAACAAACAATATATTGTTGTATTTTATAGTTAAGCATATTTCAGATCCGCAACCCAATATATGAAAGAAGGATTATTATGAATCGATGCAAATTGATAATTATCTTACTTTTGGATGTAAAGCTGCTATTATCTTGCCATAAGATGGCCAATCTGTTTTTCATATCTTTAATAGATATAAAACACTTCACTTCTTTAATAGATGTAACAATGTATGGTATTGTAGGCCAGACTATAAAAGGAGACCACACAAAGATAAAAAAAGGCAGTCTTGTAACAGCTTTCCAAGCCGCCACTATGCTGGTTTGGGCACCGATGTACACATTGTTGTAATGCTTTGTAGGGTAAAAGTAATGCAATTAAACAGCTTTTCAGATACCTGGTGTTTGCTCTGAGTTCTTGCCTTAATTTTGGCGCACACATAAAATAGAGAACATTTCTCTAGCTGCACGTATTCTGAATGAATTCTAGGAATTCCTGTAAGCAGGTTATGTAGATGCTGTGTTTTAAGAAGATTCTACATCCACGAGATATCAAGGTAACTGTTCTGAACTTTGATGCTGTGGAGATTTATTAAGACGTGAAGACCACAATCACTGAGTCGGTGAACAGAACACTGTAAGGTGGTGTTAGTTTTAGTAGGCTAAGCGATTAGGTTAAAACTACACCAAAGTAAGTCTCAGGGAACTGCCAGAGACTAGAAGAAAGGGCGACGCAAGCGGCAAGGCCATTAGCAGTCGCGGCTTAAAGTGTTGACGACAGCAACTACCACCACCTGAGGATGTCGTGCAGATGTTACAACAAAAAAAAAAAATAATGTGGGATTTTCACAATATTATCCGGCGGCAATCCCATGAAGTATATTTGCACGTTTTTCAGTAGTTTGAAGTATTTTTTCAGAGAGCAACATTAATTCTTAAACTAGTTTGTTTCATGAAAATTTCAGATAATGTTATTGCTCGAAGATTTCGTTGATTAATTTGAACTTTTGATAAGTATTCCATGTCCTTAATATAAATTTTAAAAAAGGATTACATTCACTATTGTAAAAAAAACAGTCGAAGATATATCAATGCTTAGTTGTTACACTCAATGAGGCAATAACAAAATTGTACGAGGATTTATGTTACATTTATTTGTACATACCGTATCTCTTGTTTGCAAAATTGTCCCCTAAATCGCTTAAGGCCAATGACAAAACGGTTTCTTTGAAAAGAACCCAAGCTATTTCGCCTCCTTTTGCGATCGTTGCTCCTCTAATGACGCCGTCGTCCAAGCGAAGTTACGCTCATTGGCTGCCATTCACAGAGGGAGACTATGAACAACCGGCGCCTACACACCCTCGCAGCAAGCAGCGAGTACACTGCAAATGGCAGGCGATTCCTTCCCTTCGCCACATCAACTCACTCAACTAGCAGAGGGAATGAAATGCATGCATTCCCTCAAGGAGACGCTCGACTTTAAAATCAGTTTCAGTGAACACTGACATGAAAATCTGTAACACGGTGATATGCCCAACGCTAATGTACGGCTCAGAAACATAGAACATGACTAAACGAGAGCCGGCCGCGGTGGCCGAGGGGACTGAGACGCCCCAGTCACGGTCTGCACGGCCACTAAGGTCGGGGATTCGAATCCCCCCTCGGGCATGGATATTAGTGTAGCCCTTAGTCTTAGTTAGTTCATAAGTAGTTTGTAAGTTTAGGGACTGATGACCCCGTAGTTAAGTCCCATAAGCTATAAAAACATTTGACTAAACGAGACAAGGAAAAGCTATTAATATTTGGAAGAAAAGTAATGAGGAAGATATGGAGACCAATTTTAGATAACGGAGAATGTAGGAGGACGACGTATACCTTCTAGTGCGACAGCCAAATATCTTACAGAAGATAAAGAGCAAGAGAATACAGAGGGTGGGCCATGTAGCCCGAGTGCCAGAAGGAAGACAGGCGACGATGGCACTAGAAGGGAAACAAACACCAAACGCCCCACTGGACGACCAAGACAGCGCTGGATGGACGGCCTGGCAGCCCTTGGGGATTTAAGACACCTGGAGGAAGTGGGCACAGAGCAGGAGGGAATGGAGGCAGTTCGTGGAAGCAGCGCGTGGTCTGCAGCGCTTGTAATTGCTGGTCTGTACTGGTTGGTTGCTTGGTTTTGGGGCGGAGTGGCCGAGCGCATTGAGGCGCTATGCTCCGATGCGCGAGGCAGTTCCCCGTCGGGGGTTCGAATCCTCCCTCGGGCATGGATGTGCGTGTTATCCTTAGGTTAGTTTAACTAAGTTTAAGTAGTTTGTAAGTCTACGGATTTATGACCAAAGTAGTTTGGTCGCATTGAATTACAAACATTTTAAGATTTTATGAAAGATAATCACCAAGGACAGATACAAATTATGCCACGAATATCAAACTGTATCCGAAAGTGAAAGCCTAAGTGGTAAAATAACGTTGCTACTTTGTAAGTTTCATGCGACTGTCTTTAATTGAACGGCCCAGTGAAAGAACCAGTAAATTACTATTTCAATTAACTCAGAAAACGATTTTTTAATTTTAAATCGGAATAAGTACTTCTCATAAAAACTAATGTTTCGCCGGGCGCGGTGGCCGAGCTGTCTGCGGCGTGCCAGTCACATTCGGCTTGGCCACTGCGGACGGGGGTTCGAATCCCCCCTCGGGCATGGATATTTGTGCCGTCCTTAGTATTAGCTTGTTCATATGTAATTTGTAAGTTTAGGGACTGATGACCCCGTAGTTAAGTCCCATAAGCTCTACAAACATTTGAACACATGTTTTCAAACAACATAAAACATTGAAGTCCTGTGAGTAGCGAAGAAACTGCTAACTTTTGAAGAAAGAAACCAGATAAGAGCTGGAAACAGAAAGAGAACGGAGCATATGAGTCAGCTACTCTTCGTCCCCCTTGTATGAACGAACGTTTTACTGTCATTTCAGTTATTATTACTGTAATTTCTAACTTTATTCTTATTATTTATAATATTATAATTATCATTTCTAACGCTATTATCGTCAGTTATAATTTGATTATTATTATATTCATGGAAACTCACTGATCTGTCCTAAGTTATTATTTTTATACAAACATAATACATATCGTACTTGCTGAGAACACTTGCATTCCTTCAACGTGAAAAATTTGGTAAATTTTTACTATACTAAAGGTTCTAATGACGCTGTAATTAAGGCGCGCGCCACTTGAACTACGCATTTATCGGCCCAACTCCGTTTCTACACCCAACCAAGAAAGCTGCCGGGGTTCACTGCCTGTACGCTGATGTAGGCGGTATGGCCTCTCTAATGTTATTCTGTGCTCGCTGGTGCCGACGTGCTGCCCACCAGCGAGTTTTGTGGCCAGCTCTGCACGTACACAAACCTGCTAAAATAGTGTCTATTTCTCGAGTAACAGCGTTACATTGGTGGGCGCGAGTGTGGTGACATCAGAGTATGTGGTAGTTGGTTGGTGCTGGCGCGCCTAGGCAGCAGAGCGCGGCGGTAATGGATTCATCTGTTAAGCGTGTCCCACGCGGGCAGAGCGCCGCAGCCGCAGCCGCAGCCACTGCACACACTCGGCTGACAGCGGGCCATCAAACCTGGTCGCGACACGCCCGGCATGCCGGCACCGTGGCAGCCGCGCTCCTGCGGTCGGAGGACAGGGCGGCCAGAATTACGGCCTGCCTACGGCCAATTAGGCGCGGCACCGCTCTAGCACGGCACGGCCATCACTCAGCGCTGCCGCACGGGATAGGACAACACACACCGCCGCGCTGCCGTTTGTCTCCCGTTGTTTACGCGACCAAGTAGCACTGAACCCACGTCATGTCAAAGGCGCACTGCGCGACACTTGTCATTTCATCATCTTATTCAGTATTTTCTCAAATCAAATGTTTGTATAGTCTATGGGACTTAACTACAAGGTCATCAGCCCCTAAACTTATAAACTACTTATGAAATAACAAAGACTAAGGACGGCACAAATATCCATGCCCGAGGGGGGATTCGAACCCCCGACCGTAGTGGCCGTGCAGACCGTGACTGGAGCGCCTTAGTCCCCTCGGCCACCGCGGCCGGCAGTATTTTCTTCCTCGACATATAATGAAATTATATTTCCCAAATAAAGTCGGATGAATCGATGTATTCCCATGTTATATTGGAAATAGGACTGCGGCTGGTCTACTTGTAATTCGAAATAATTAAAGTTTCAGCAACAGCCGTAGCCGCGGCGGAGCGGCCGAGCGCATTGAGGCTCTATGCTACGATGCGCGAGGCCGTTCCCCGTCAGGGATTCCATTCCCCCCTCGGGCGCAGATGTTTGTGCTGTCTTCAGTATAACTTAGTTCGTAAGTAGTTTGTAAGTTTAGGGAGTGATGACCCAGCAGCTTTTTTTAAAAAAAAAAAAAAAAAAAAAAAAAAAAAAAAAAAAAAAAAAAACCCACTTTTGAACCAACAGCCGTAAAGTTTTTACGGAGAGAAATGCGCGACTTTTTGAGCAATTTACCAATGCCAGACAACAGTCATTGAGTGTCAGCGACACAACTTTGCGTGATTGGGCGTTAGAGATTACCAACACGATAGGCGCTAAAGAATTTACAGCTTACTGTCGCTGCCATATGTCGTCTTTGCTTGTATGTTCTTGGTGCACAGTTTTTGAACATTGTATCAATATTTCGCATTTTTTGCGCTAATTACAAGAAATAAAAGTTTGACGTGTTCTAAACCGTACATGTATTTGTCTCTATTTCATAGCTATTTGCAAAGACTGTTGCAGATAACATATCAGCTACATTTGTCAACGAATTTATTATTATCGTATTAATTATCGTACGATCGCTTTTAGTGGGTGAATCAGCTCTCTCACTGCTGTGGCAGGAGAGCGGCACGTAGCTAACGCCACCTTGTCCCTAGATGGCGTTGGTATAACGTAGCGAGAGAGGTCAGGATTGTACAACAAGCAGTTATAAGCTCGGAAACCATGCGACAATAATGTCAAACTTCATAAAAGTTTTTACAGACGTCCAGGTCATGTCAGCAGCGAACAGTCTGCATTCAGACTTTCTTCAATGTTAACTCATAGTGGTAAAAATAGCAACACAGATTACGACATGACAAGTCTGACCATTCCCTTGTCAGGCATAGATGATATAAATATCAAACAGTTCAAATGTTTGTATAGCTTATGGGACTTAACTACGGGGTCATCAGTCCCTAAACTTACAAACTACTTATGAACTAGCTAACATTAAGGACGGCACAAATATCCATGCCCGAGGGGGGATTCGAACCCCCGACCGTAGTGGCCGTGCAGACCATGACTGGCGCGCCTCAGTCCCCTCGGCCACCGCGGCCGGCATTAAACAGTAAATCAATGTCCAGAGACATATTTTGTCTCGATATATATCAAATATATAAATCTGAAGGAGAGGCATTGAATTAAAATTTGAAATATATCGAGACAAAACGTGTCCAGAACATTGATTTATTGCATGATATTTATATTATCTTTGTGTGCTAGTTGAAAAGTGACTTTCCGAAAGATTGCACAAGAACGTAACAGTTCAGTTGGATCATGTCATGAAATCGTGACCCACCTTCTTGGAATGTATCGTGTTGCAACGGCTCAATACCAGAGAGACCACGGCACATAATCTTAATAATAGCGTTTGGATCTCGCAAAAAACCACAAATTAAGAAAATCATAAATACTGATGAGACGAGGTTTGACGGCTATAGTGTTAAGAACAAGGATCAATCTACACAAGTTGTCAGAAGAGATTCTCCTAGACTAAACAAAGGTCTTCAGGTCAAACGTCAAACCAATGCTGACATTTTTCTTTGGCTTTGAAGGATCCAGAAACTGTTTATCGATGATACTATCGGGGTGTGCTGCGACGTCTGTGAGGAAATGAGATGGAAACGACCTGAAACGTGTGGGGAGACAATTAATGGCTCTTGCATCACGATAACGCACCAGTACCTTCATCGCTGTTGAGCGTTGACTATTAAAAACCTCTTCGTGCTTTCCATATGAGACGTGCGTGGCCTGTGTGAATGGGGCTTAGGTCGTCGCTAGGGTTGCTTGTTACTAAAGCACTCCAAACCACACAACGAATCAAACTTAAAAAAAAAAAGTAGTTCTTGGTCAAGTTAATTGCAGCACATTCTCCAAGGTTCTCCTACCAAAATAAAGTCATTGTTAGATAAGAATGGATTTTTATTGATTCTTCCATCACACCTGAAGCACTGTATACATCTGGTGTTCCTGGTAACCGAACTTACAAGAACGTACCACAGCTGTCTACGACTTTCAGCAGCTTACAACTGCTTACAACTTACAACTGCCATCAACTGCTGCTTGCTGTCAGTAGCGGCATGTTTAAATACATAGATTTTGGCGCCCAAGTCGCGAATACGTCACAAATCCTGTTTCAAATAAATTGACCACAAATTTTGAAGAAATTTATGCAGTTCGATTTACTGGTTAACAAGTAATATAACTGGTTACAAAAGTTGGTAAAAAAAAGGTTACAATTCAGGCAATAAATTAATTCTTTAAAGGTAAGTGGTGCATATTTGTCTACACGGCCGCTACGTCATACAATAAACTTTGAGATGAACGTTCATGTAAACAAACGAGTCCGCACCTGACGTCTTATGATTGATCTTCAAATTCAAGATTTTACCAAAATTTTACGGTAACGAAAATTTACAAGTGAAAAAATATTCATAAAGGTGTATGTATGGTTTATCAAAACTTAATAGTTGACATTTCTAGTTTTTCGTAAATAGTTCGAAACTGATATAATCGTTAGACTAACTGTTAGGTTTATAAAAATTACAATATTCTCGTTAAAAAAAATCTTAGTAGTGACTGTTTTATCATGAGGTTTTTTAACTCAGCGTTTAACAAAGTAAGAGCATATGGTCTATCAGACCAATTGTGTGATTGGATTGAGGAATTCCTAGAAAACAGAAAGCAGCAGGTCATTCTCAATGGAGAGAAGTCTTCTGAAGTAGGAGTTATGTCGGGTGTGCCACAGGGGAGTGTCGTGGGTCCGTTGCTGTTCACGATATATATAAATGACGTTGCGGATAACATCGGAAGTTCACTGAGGCTTTTTGCGGATGATGCTGTAGTATATAGAGGTTGTAACAATGGAAAATTGTATTGAGATGCAGGAGAATCTGTATCGAATTGACGCATGGTGCAGAGAATGGCAATTAAATCTCAATACAGACAAGTGTAATGTGCTGCGAATACACAGAAAGAAAGATCGTTTATCATTTAGATACACTATAGCAGCTCAACAACTGGAAGCAGTTAATTCCATAAATTATCTGGGAGTAGTCATTAGGAGGGATTTAAAATGGAACGACCATATAAAATCAATCGTCGGTAAAGCAGATGCCAGACTTAGATATTAAGAAAATGCAGTCCGAAAACAAAGGAAGTAGATTACAGTACACTTGTTCGCCCACAGCTTGAATACTGCTCACCGGTGTGGGATCCGTATCAGGTGGGATTGATAGAGGAATTGGAGAAGATCCAACGGAGAGCAGCGCGCTTCGTTACAGGATCATTTGGTAAACGTTAAAGCGTTACGGAGATGATCGCTAAACTCCAGTGGAAGACTCTGCAGGAGAGACGCTCTGTCGCTCGGTACGGGTTTTTGTCGAAGTTTCTAGAACATACCTTTACTGAGGAGTCTAGCAGTATATTGCTTCCTCCTACGTATATCTCTCGAAGAGATCCGGACTGAAGCATACCGACAATCCTTCTTTCCGCGAACAATACGTGACTGGAATAGGAGGGAAAATCGATAGTGGTACTCAAGGTACCCTCCGCCACACACCGTCGGGTGGCTTGCGGAGTATGGTTGTAGATGTAGATCTTTAATATTTCCTGTAAACGTCACACAGACATGGCCCTGCGTACACTTCTTATTTTCGAAGTTGGAAAACCCCGATGGAAGAGCGAAGATTTGCAACGATGTTCGTGATTAGAAGAAAATTAGCTGACTGCGCTTCGCGCGATGCAGCAGGGGACATACAAAGACCGCGTCAGGCAGTGAAAACGCCACTGGGAGCGGTGCGGTGTAATCCATGATGGAGAAGAGTATTTCGGAGACCACACACAAAAAGTAAAAGGTAAGCGTGGAAAATTTTTGTGGGGAAAGTTGACAGAACTCGGGTATTTAGCTTGTAACCATATGTAAGAGCCTTATCTCTGGAGGAAGCGGAACCTTCAAGGAATTTCCCCAATACATACACGCAGCTAGAAAATTCAGTTACGAAGCGCGGGCACGGCACGAATAACTGACTTGCAGAGGCAGTGCCGCGTGCACACATTCAGTTACCTGCAAATTGGTTTAAGCATGCGCCAAGAGGGCGGCGCTCCCAAGGAGATGCTAATTACCGAGAGCGAGAGCGGGGGAATGGAGGGGGCGCGCAGGGGTTAATGGGGAACTGAAAGGGGTGGGGGAAGGGGGGCGGAAGGCTGCGCGCGCAACGGCAACTGCAGTCACGGCGCAGAGTACAGGTACCTCTGACACCTTCAAGGACGAGGCTCATTTCTGGAAAGTAGGCACACCCCATAAACCTTTCTGCAGATATCACCACCGCGTGATAGCGTCCGCCACCTGTCACCGCGTTTTAAATGGCGTCTTACACCGCGATAAGTTCCAGTCCGGGGAACGTATTTATCAGCAAAATAAATCATAGCTGGAAAGAACAAATTCGGGGTTCTTTCAACCCGCGTGAGTGCTATTTGAAAGTAACGGCTGGTAATTATGCCTAGATTGAAAAGAAGCTTTACGTAATGGGACAAGTTTGGGGCAGGAGGAGGTTTGGTGAAAGAGGACCTTCACCAGCAATTTCTTTCAAAAATTGACAGTAAAATTCTTCATTTTATAATTGTATAAAATTATTTTTAATATACGAGAAGGGAATCACTAAAAGGTAAATGTAATTTAGAAGAAACAGTTAGATTGATCTTTACATTTGTTTACCTAGGTCCGAAATGTTCAAATGTTTGTAAATCTATCGGACCAAACTGCGTGGTCATCAGTCCGTAGCTTACAAACTACTTAAACCTAGGTAAACTAACCTAAGGACAACAACACAAACACCCATGCCCCAGGGAGGACTCGAACCTCCACGGCGAGCAACCGCGCTCTCCGCAGCGAGTCGCTTTAGACCGCTCGGCTACTCCACCGCGGCACCTAGGTCCGAAACTCACTTGATTTACACCCGCTAGTAACATAACAGTATGAACATTGGGACGCCAAAGAGCACCCTAATGACGAGCACTATTGTAGTTCTTGAGGCCCTACTTCAGTGTTTCTGTATATTATACTGTTTGTACAAAATTGTCATAAACGGGTAAAGGTCCGTTGACAAATGCAGCTGTGGCGAGAATGATTTCGAAGTTCGAGGCCACGGTTGTTTAGACGATAGACCCGTAGTGACCGACCAAGCACAAGGCGTAATGCTGCTGCGACAGTGCAGGAAGAAATGGAGACTGTAGCGGGTTCGTCTACGCACGGGGAAGTCAGCGCTCGTGCAGTCGCACATCGCATCGGCATTCCATACACTACTGTTTGGTTGGCACTTAGGCGTACCCTCTGATGCTATCCTTACAAAATCCATCGGCATCATGAACTGTTACCAGGCGATTTAGTGAAACGGAGGGCATTTGCAGTGTGGGCGTTTCAAAAGATGGCGGAAGATGACGATTGGTTGAATAACGTGTTGTGGACCGACGAAGCTCATTTCATGCTCCGAGGGTCTGTCAGAGCTGAATTTTGGCTACCGAAAATCCTAGAACTGTCGTGGAAACTCCACTGCACGACGAGAAAGTCACGGTATGGGTTGGATTTACCACATCTACCGTTACCAGGCCTTTTTTTCTTCGAGGAACTGCGATTCTCGTTTTGTAACTGCCGCAGTGACGGGTGAGAGGTACGCCGATATGTTACAGAATCGCATGACTGATAAGCACCTGCTGGAACGTACGATTTTTATGCAGGATGTCGCTCCACCCCATATTGATAGACGCGTGAAAGATCTCTTGCGCGCGTGGTTTGGTGATGATCGTGTGCTCAGCAGCCACTTTCGTCATGTATGGTCTCCCAGGTCGCCACACCTCAGTCCGTGCGATTACTGGCTTTGGGGTTACCTGAAGTCTCAACTGTATCGTGATCGACTGACATCTCTAGGGATGCTGAAAGACAAATCCGACGCCAATGCCTCACCATAACTCCGGACATGCTTTACAGTGATGTTCACAACATTATTCCTGGACTACAGCTACTGTTGAGGAATGATGGTGAACATATTGAACATTTCCTGTAAAGAAAATCATCTTTGCGTTGTCTTAATTTGTTATGCTAATTATTGCTTTTGTGATCAGATGAATCGCCATCTGTCTGACATTTTTTTTCTAATAAAATCCCAAGTCATTCAAGGAAGTGTGTCAATTGTTACCTATCTACATTATTCCTTGATTTATTAAGTTTTCAAATTTATAAGTGACTTTTTCATACCCGGTATGTTTTCATGGATGGAGAAGTCCCCTTATGGTCCATGGTGTAGGATAACTTGCGAAATATTTCGATACCGTTTGACTAATCACCATGACAGATTATGAAATTTTTCACATGCAGCTGAAGGAGGAGTTCGCATTATGAGGTGTGAGCATGAGTTGGACGGAGAGGATATAGACATAGAGAGACGCGAGTTGGCTGAGAAAGGAACAGACGACGGCGGCGTATTTGATGATAACCAGAGAAAGGGGCAGGGAGATAAGGACTGAGAAGGGGGTCGTTGGAGAGAGGAGGGAGGATAGATAGTGACAGGAGACTGGGACAAATCAATAACCGGCGGGATTTTGACTAATTCCAAGTAAATTAACATCGAGTAGTCAAATTTTCCTGTTCACACCTTGTGCCTAAACACTAGTAGCGTACTGGAAGTCAGTTTTTTCAATTTGATTAGAAGCGGTTCCTGTATATGTTGTACTTTCTGCGAGCGATAAAAGAAGTTTGATGTCTCCCTGTGAATTTGTGTCGTAGCTGCAATCGTCGCAACGCAACAAATAAATTCTGGAAAACTGCCACGGCTGAGTCTCATTCTAATGATAATACTGTATTTCTTTTCTTCATCAAGTTATCGGTACCCGAGATGGAACTACCGTCTGGCTACCAGCGTATTTCTTACCTTGAGGTAAAAATTATTCCTGCCTTCTAAAGGCCACACTCTCCATGATAATGCAGTTTTCAATAATAATAGCTCTATATCAATGCGTCTACATTTTCTTCCAACCATTTCTCCTTTCCAAATTGCACTTTCTGTCAAGCTCAGTTTTTTGTATCTCTATTCTCTCATGAAAGTTTCTTTTGTCGCAACTTTATACATTCTACTTTTATTAGTGCAATTTAATATCCCATTTAAATCTAACTATAGGCGTCCCAGTATAACTTAACGAAAAAAAATCACTGTAAATGGTTGCTGTTATTTTAAAAACCAACAATTTCCGCTCAGCCTTATGTTTTTACATAGTTTCTTTCTCAGCTGCCCTTAATATTCCATCTGTCAAGATTATGATTTCTTCTTCTGTATTACCCTTAGGTGTTTTAGTTGCCTAAAACTGCCTTCAAAGTCTCTACAATCTACAGCTAGTCACGGTTACCCTAATTCCATATCATTAATTCCTTAGTTTCTTACGCCTACATTTTACAGTTGAACAGTAGCAGAATGTATTTTATTCGGAACGCGTTGATTTTGTATTGAATCAAAAGCTTATAAACAAAAATTACCCAATCAACCTAGTTTCCTTTTAACAATCATTCTGCCGATATTAAGTTTCGGGATCGCAATTTCAGTTGCTCGATGTTTTTGGGACTGCATATTTATTTTCATGCAGGTCATTCGATTTCATCAATGCCACTGTGTTTGATCTCTGGATGTGTTCCAGGTTTAGCTGTTGATAGACGTGAGTGGATATGGCTGCTGAACTGGACTCAGTGCTACTGCCCACTTGGAAGATAAGCGCAACACGTGATTATTGTCGCTGACAAGATAGGTATTTCAGCTGTGTGAGTTGTATTTGGGTAGTACTCATGTATTAATCTCATTTCGAGACGGTGAACGCGGTGGTTGACAACACTTGTTAAGACAACGCCTCATTTTCGAGAAATATGGCATGATTTATGAATGATCTCGAACAGACCCAAGGTCAACACGGATTTAGAAAATATCGTTCATGCGAAACACAACTAACTCTTTATTCACACGAAATGATGGGTGCTATCGACAAGGGTTCGCAAATCGATTCAGTATTTCTTGATTTCCAGAAAGCTTTTGACACCGTACCTTACATACGGCTTTTAATCAAATTGCGTGGTTATGGTATATCGCCCCAAATTTGCGATTGGATAGGGGATTTCTTGTCAGAGAGGACACAGTTCGTAGTAATCGTTGGTAAAGCATCGACTAAAACAGAGGTGATATCGGGCGTTCCACGGGGTAGTGTTATTGGTCCTCTGCTGTTCCTAATTTACATAAACGATTTAGGGGGAAATCTAAGTAGCTCTCTTAGGTTGTTTGCGGAAGACGCCGTCATTTATCGTCTAGTAAAATCATCTGAAGATCAAAACCAACTGCAGAACGATCTGAGTAAGATATCACTATGGTGTAAAAATTGGCAATTTACTCTAAATAATGAGAAGTGTGAAGTCGTCCACATGAGTACGAAAAGAAATCCGTTAAACTTTGTTTACAAGATAACTCAATCAAATGTGAAGGCCGTAAACTCCACAAAATACCTAGGAATTACTATTACTTCAGACTTAAATTGGAAAGAACACGTAGATAATATCGTGGGAAAGGCGAACCAGAGACTGCGTTTTATTGACAGAACCCTTAAAACATGCAACAGAACTACAAGAGAAATTGCATACACTACGCTTGTCCGTTCATTTTTGGAGTATTGCAGCCCAGTGTGGGATCCTTATCAGGTGGGTTTGACGGAGGACATCGAAAGAGTACAATGAAGGGCAGCTCGTTTCGTATTGTCACGATACAGGGGAGACAGCGTTACGGAAATGATACAGGATCTGGGATGTGAATCATTACAACAACGGCACTTATCGCTGCGGCGTGGGTCTACTTGTGAAATTCCATTCGCCAACATTCTCCTCCGGATGCGAAAATATACTGCTGACTCCCACTTACATACGTAGAAATGATCAGCAGAATAAAATAGGAGAAATCAGAGCTCGAACAGAGAGATTCAGGTGTTCTTTCTTCCCGCGCGCTATTCGAGAATGGAGTGGGAGATATATATAGTATAATGGTAGTTCGATGAACCCTCTGCCAGGCACTTAAATGTGATTTGCAGAATATCCCATGTAGATGTAGATGTTTGATGAGCCAATTGCCACTTTTGCAGGCAATCGGCAGTGGTACATCCTATATAAAGGAAAAGATCGTTTACACACGTAACGGACACGTTTACTTACATCGTTTAACATGAAAATAAACATTTCAGTCAGTGTTTATTCAGTATTTTCCATTGTGTAACAACTACGTCGTTTTCCTGCAAAACGGACAATAGGCACATCAATGCATTGTCTTATTGCACGATAACTAGGCATTTTCTTCAGAAATGTTCAAATGTTTGTAAAGCTTAAGGTACTTAACAGCGGGGACATCAGTCCCTAAACTTACAAACTACTTATGAACTACCTTATACTAAAGACGACACAAACATCCAAGAAGCCCGAGGAGGCATTCGAGCCCTCGAGGGGAAACGGCCTCACGTATCGTAGCATAGCGCCTCAATGCGCTCGGCCGTTCTGCCGCGACGCATTTTCTTCACAAATGATCTTCACCATCGCGTTCACCGATGCGAAACGAACCTAATATATGAACCCAAATATAGTTCGAGCATCTACCATGTGAGAACTTTGTAATAGTTCTTAAAGGGATCTGTGGTAAATTACGATCATGAGTGTACTTAACTTTATGCGCTTTCATGAGAACGACGGCTCTATCCAGAATTGGGCTTTCCGTGAATTCCCTAAATTGCTACAGGCAAATGCTGGAATGATCTCTTTGCAAAGGGCACGGCCAATTTCATTCTCCATCCTTTCGTAATCCCGAGCTTGTATTCTGCCTTCAATGACCGCGCTGTCGGCTGGACGTTAAACCCCAATCTTCCTTCATTTCTTCCTTTATGCTCCTTGCGGCATTATTGAGATTTAGCGGTTTAAGTTGCTTCTCGACGATGTTAGTATTGATCACTCTGTCGTTCATCTTTGCTGCGGGAGGGCAATTTCTTGACTTTCTTTTGTGAAAGACCATTTGAATAGAATTGCTGACATCAGCACGATGATGTTCGCCAGTACTCCGCTGTAGTCCAGAACCCGCTTCACGGACCTGAAAATGTATCTCCGAGTGAAGTTTATAAGACTGCCACATATCTAGCGTTATGCGGCAAGGCAATACAGAAACCTTCTAACAGACCTTCCATTATTTCAATTATCCTCCATAGTTCAGTTCGCAAAGTAGCAAATGTACGTCTGCTGTCTGCCAGCGAAGACGTCTGTTTATCTTCCTGAAATTGTTGGTATTCTGAACGTCATTACATACTGCCAACGAAGGCAGACTCCCAGACTCCAGAAGCGTTTCGGAATGCATATCTATACTTTTTTATGGCTTTTGGTTGCAGTGACCATACAGCCACCATTTTTTACAGTGGCAACATTAGAATATAATTGAAATTCTTACAATACAGCCTTACAATATAATTAGAAAAATCACATTGATAAGATATAAAACAATACATATTTAACAATACTATTGACAGACTTAACACAACTGAAGTGCAAACAGCACAAAACAAAATGAGAGTTGCAAGGACAGAATTAAGGTCAAAATAGAAAATAGAACATTACTCCTCCAGTTTCAAGCTGCGCATGTTTAAAGTAATCATGGGAGCTACACCAGCTCTTAGATTAGAGCTGTGATGCCGGTAACTTTTAGGTAGTCATTGATAAACTGTACTTAAACGTGTCGAATCGATGGAGTAAGACAGTACACTTGCGGGGAGGGGAGTAACCACTCGCAACCAGCGTTCTGTAGAATACGCTTCGTGCAGCCGTGTACTTGATGCATGCCAGTATAATGTGGTTGAGATCTGCCACTGTCGTTCGATCTTTGTCGCAATGTCGAGTAGTGATGAGATTTCTATACTTTGCACACCACTGTGGAGAGTAGGGGAAAACGTCCTTCACAGTATACCAGACATTTCCGGGTTTCGCCGTTCTATTCGCGTAAGGATTGACGGAAGTTATGATGATTGGTTAAAGGTATCTATGCGCACTGGTATTAATCTACTCTTGTCTTCACGATCCCTACAGGAATAGTATGTAGATAGTTGTACATCACCATATACAAACATGATATTCGTTTTTGAAATCTACTACATAAGCTATCACTGAGCTTATATTCCATATACCTACGTACTGTTACATCTAGGAATCCATACAACAATTTGACCGATTGTAACTGCGAGTCATAGATATTGTAGTCACAGGTGAAATACCTTTTGGCCTTTTTGTGAATTGCGTAATTTTACACTTGAAAATTTAAAGCAAGTTATCAATCTCTGCACCACTTTGAACAAGCAACATAAACAACAACGGTTACAACACACTTCACTGGAGCACAAATGAACTGGTTTCAACATCTGCCAGTGACTCCCCAATCGAGATAACAACCTGTGTCCTCCCTACCTCGAAGTCATGATACGCTCAAATCCTCTTATATCGATACAAGTCCGTTATTGCATTTCCAATTAATAAAAAAATAATAAAAACTCAAGGACAATAAAGGAGATGGAAAACTTTATTGGAAACAGGTACAGCAATGCTCGAGCTATTTTCCGACATAGTCTCTAAAAGAACTGAGATACTTGCCATATCGTGGAATCAAGTTATGTACTCCTGTGTCGTGTCCTGAATGATACCAGCGTTCGACAGTCGTCTTCAGATCTTCGTCGTTGTTAAAATACTGGTCGGACGAAAGACATTTCTTGTGGTGCAAGAAAAGATGGTAACCGCTGGGACCAAGATCAGGATTATACACCGGATGATCAAACAACTACCAGCCGATGTTCTGCAAAACAGTTCCTGTGGGCCGTGCAGAGCATTTTTATGCAGCAGAACAACAGATGCAGTAAGCAGTCCATATTTTCTTGCACCTCAAGAAATTCTAGTCCTCCGACAAAGCTGTTTATTCCTGCATTTATTTTTTAGTTTTTGTAACTAAGGGACCAAAGTGCTTAGGTCATTCCTTAGACTTACACACTACTTAAACTAACACGCTAAGGACAAAACACACACACACAAACACACACGCACACACACACACACGCACACAAAGGCGCGCGCGGGGAGGAGGAGGATTTGACCCTCCGGCAGGAGCGGCTGCGCAATCCCTGACATGGCGACTCAGACCGTTCCGCGCCGACGTTTTGACAACGTGGAAGAACTGTAGAAGTCTTGACACAGAAAAGAAAAGTTGGTCCCACTATATGACAAGTGTTTCAATTCTTTTGGTAATATTGCGGAAAATGGCACTTTTTTTAAAAAATATATATACTTACTTTCTTGCTGTTGCCAATAAAGTTTTCATGTTACTGTGTTGTCTTTCTTTTTAAATAGGGATTCTTATTTTGCGCCCCTGGTATTACTACTATAAAAGTCACTGAGATTAGTTGAAACTTTATTAAAGAAAGGGTGGGGAATAAGCCATGTAGAACATACTGTATCTTGCTGTTCTTCATGTTCAGCGTGCGTTCAGCGCTGCTATCGCAGCAGTTACACAGATAAATGGAGTTCTGACAATTAACTTGTCGTTTAGAGAAATTACAGAACGATAGTGGGTGTCGTAAAAGAAGAATGCTTGTAAGCCAACAGCTGTTATCTCGTTTCTCGGAGTTGGTGACGAGCATTAAGATAATGTGTACAACACAATGCGGGCGACTGTCGAAAGTAACTCAGAGTACATCACACATTCGTTGGTTATTTGTGCTGTCCATCGTCTAAGTTGTATTTCCGAAGCACTCCAGCCAATTACTTTGAGGACAGCATTTGTGATGTTTATATCAGAAACTAAACGTTAGTGCTAGATACTTTAATTAAATAATACTGCGTGATGTCTTTAGCGTAATTAAGGCGTGATTTAAATGCCGCACACAGGACGAGTTCTCGCTGCTAGTGTAGCAGTAGGCAGAAGACGAGTCGGGTTCGAGTCCCTGTTCGGCACAAGTTTTCATCAGACAAATATCATAGACCATCTCAAGAATTGCAATTGAAGAATTCGCAGATTGCGAATGAATAACTGATTACTTTTTACAGAAATTTTCCAAAATATTTCAACATTTCTGAACAAAAAATGTATTATGCTTGTACATATGGTGTTTCCGTAAGAGTGTGCAAACATTTAACAGGATGCAGGAGATGCTCCACTCGGCAATTGCAGATAGGGAACCTGAGGTCGGAGAACCCCAGCTTAAGGAGACAACAGGAATACAATAACTTTTTTATTTACATTAGTTACAGTTAACAGCAAATACGGTCACTGTCACAGTGAACGTACCATTTGCTCTGAGACTCACAAACTATGCTGAAATTGACGGCCATGAGAAGCAGCTAACTGCATCTCCGTACCCATTGGGATCTCAAACGTAAGTGGCTTTCGATATCCTCTTAGGAAATAATTGGTGAATGGATACCTTTCGTTTAAAACATAAATGAAGGAAATCGGCCAGATACTTTACTCTGGCCGACTGATTTTAGTTTTTGTGGGCTGTTTTAATATTTAAGATATGTAAATAAATGTCACAGTTCGTGTAAACTTGTATCGACATCAGTTGCAAATAAAATGGACAACAATAAGGCGAGACATAGCGGTAAACAAGCTAACTTCCATATAGCTATAAGCCGGCTTCTCCGAGCGCCAGGTTCACCCTATACATCCTATTTTGTATCTTCGTTGTTGAAATAATATTATGGAAAACAATGCTGTCACACATACTACAGCCGGCCGCAGTGGCCGAGCGGTCTGCGGCATGCCAGTCGCGGTCTGCATGGCCGCTGCGATCGGGGGTTCGAATCCCCCCTCGGGCACGGATGTTTGTGCCATCTTTAGTATAAGCTAATTCATAAGTAGTCTGTACGTTTAGGGACTGATGGCCCCGTAGTTAAGTCCCATAAGCTCCACAAAGGAAAAAAAACCATACTACCAGTAACACCAATGAGCAGGGAAAGATCAGCATCAGTGGTGTAGCAACTTCCTTACACTTGAATTTATAAGAGACTAGCAGAAAACCCGGCGTCGCTCGAGTAGTTATTTATTCCAATCCTCAATCAGTACATCTCCCCTTCCCTTTTTTTTTTCTCTCTGTTCACCTAATTTCTTGTCTCACTATTCGTCTCCTCCCCTCCCTTCTTACTTTCTCTTTCAGTTCATGTCCTTTCCCTTCTCTCTGTTCACCTGCTCCTTCCCCGTCTCCTCCTGCTTCTTTCTTTGTCCACTTCCTCCCCCCCCCCTCCCTCTGTTCATCTCCTTTCACCTGTCTGTCACCATGTACCCTTTCTCATTCTCGTCCTCTCCTCTCTCTCTCTGTCCTTCTCCTCCCTCCCCTTTCTGTCCGTCTCCTCCTCCACCTACTCTTCTCCCTCCTATATATGAAAACATATATACATGCGCCAAGTTTTATGGTGACTGGTCCAACGGTGTCAAAATCGCAAGATACTCACGCCATGCTAAATCCACTGGCTTGCAGATTACAAAATCTCCATCATGAAAGATACATTTATGTGCTGACTTTCATTGCGACCAGTCAAACAATTTGGATGTTTGTTGAAACGTACCCTCCGTCCTGCACCTACGGAGGCTTATGAAAGGTAGCCCATGTATTAAGCCCGAGTATAAGCTACCGCTCTTCTAAATTTCATTCATATCCGCTCAGCCATTTCAGCGTGAAGGCGCAAGAAACGAATTAACTAACTGTAAAGCACCCTCCGTCATGAACCTTACGAAGTTAATTTTAGTATGTCTATAACCTCTGCCTGGGTGCAAGCAATGAGTTGATAAAGTTTTATTGCAATCGGATGTACGGTATGGCCGGGGATAAAATAGGCCGGCCGTAGTGGCCGAGCGGTCTGCGGCGCGCCAGTCACAGTCTGCACGGCCGCTACGGTGGGGGGTTCGAATCCCCACCCCATCGGGCGTGGATGTTTGTGTCGTCTTTAGTATTAGGTAGTTCATAAGTAGTTTGTAAGTTTAGTGACTGATGGCCCCGCAGTTAAGTCCCTTTAAGCTTAACAAACATTTGAACATTTGGCATAAAATAAGAACAAAAAGACAAACAGACGTTAATTTAAAAATTTGAATGAAGTATGCTTTCCGCTGGAGTATTTTTTTTTAATTTTCTTACTTTAATTGCTTACATAAAAATCACATTGTGTGAACAAAAGTTTCTTTGATTAGCACTCAAGGTAAATTCCAGAAAGAGGTCCTAGAATATTCAGAAATTTCATTTAATTCGAATCTTCGCTGAATTAGAAAATGTAACTGTTTAGTCACGTTAATTAATTGAAATGATTGTAGGTGATCTAAATATATTAAAACTGCAATGATAAACTGAACTGTTCAATCATATTTAAAAATTTCATCAGGATCGGAATACAACTGTAGAATCTGACGAAGTCCTTATGTAAAGTATCCTCCGTCACGCACCAGCCACAATTTTATGTGACAGTGGCGTTCCTCTTGTTTTGAAGGTCAAGTATCCAAAATGTCATCAAGATTTTAGGATGAATAAAGTGTCCTTATTCGCATGTCCCAAGAGGCCAAAGGTTTTCAACATATGTTTATGACGTCATATCTCCTGAAGTATAAGTCGTAAGCAGTTCTTATCAGTATGTCAATTGTTAGCTCATGGAAGGAATGTGTGTACCTAATTTGGTTGGAATCGGTACAGTGGTTTAGAAGCAGACGTTGCATGATGCAGCACTTTTTAGTGCATTTCATTATTACGTCGTATTGCCTGAACTATTTGTCGTACAGTCATTTAATGGTGCCTATGACCATCACGAGAGAGAAAGCAATATGTTGACAGAGTTTCATCACAATAGGTTGAACACACAAACATTTATTTTTATACTAGCTTAAACCCGCGGCTCCGCACGCGTATTGGTTGATTATGATAGATAATGCGCGAAACGTCAAATCGATTTTTTTAAAGAGATGTATTAAAGGAATTTTTTTTACTGCTTTATTTATTTATTCCTATATTTCGTTATTCGTATGCTTATCCTCACAGAGAAAGAGACATTGTAGCACGCATAGACCAAAGATATGGTCTGTGGCATCACGTTTCGCTGTATGTAACCTCCTTGCTATAGAGTCGCAAACGTCATCGCTGGCCTTCAGTCCGAATTTTTTTATAACGTGACGACTTTCAACCACCTAGCTATCGTCATGCAACTGCTATGGTATACAACGGGAGACTTCGGACAACAATTACACAGAGACCACTCGTTTGCGTTCTGTAGTTTTCGCTGCAGGGCGAAATATTAACACGCACACACACACACACCGATAACTTTCCATCCCAATATACTCCACCCTTTTATCATTATCAACCCTCAAGCAACAATGCAACCAATAAAACCATTTACAAACAGTAAATATAATTTTCAAAGCACTAAATATCTATCAGATCGCTATAAAACCGCGCCTAAAACCTTCCTCAGGTATAAATTAGTAACTGTACAAATATTGAAGTCTCTGCACCTTGTCGTTCGGACGTGATGAGCGTACACCGAACAGACATTCACATTAATATATATATATATATATATATATGGCGATCGGATAGCTATATATATATATATATATATATATATATATATATATATATATATATATATATATATATATATAGCTATCCGATCGCCATAAAACCGTGCCTAAAGCCTTCCCCGGGTAGGCATTAGTATCTGTACAAATTTTTAGCTCTTTATGTCTTGTGGTCTTGTGGTTCATATTAGATGTTCAGTTATTTCTCCTTTTCACAACACTGTTACGCCCGTTCGTCAAGGAGCAAGCGCTCTAAATATAGCAGCATCGTAAGCCGGCGGAGTGTGTAAGCGCCATATATATACGCGCAGCCCGTCAGATCTTGGGTCAGGTGTGAGTCGGCGCCCACGTGGCGAAGGGCAAACTGGCAAACAAGTTGCGGCGTTGCGGGTTGCCGCGGTGCGCGCAGGCGCCATGAATGGATAATGAGGCAATTCCACCGGCACCGTGGCGTGGCGTGGCGTCCCCCTACTTGGAGCGATTTTACAGGTACGCCGAATTTCACGGGCCAACTTAAGTGAGAAACTCCATTACCCGCTCATTAATATCGAAACGCCTACGCTTCACTCGCCTTTAATTCCCCTCCACGGCAATTAGCACGTGAGCCAAAACCGTTAACATCATTACAAGAGGCAGATTTGCCGGCATCAAACATCTGTCTAACAAGGGAAACTCCCCATCGCAAGGCTAATTTAGTATTGGCTGGTGCAATGGATTACCTGTCATAAACGGTTCACAGATCAAACGTGAAACCTGGAAGCTGGTGTATGGAACTGTGAAGTAAGGAGCAAAATATTATCAGTGACGCTCTGAGCGCAAGATAGACAACGTAGAGCACATTTGCAAAGCCATGTCGTCGACTCATGTGGTCACATTGTTTGGTAATTTGGTAGAACTCTGTTTTTGTTATGGTCTTCAGTCTGGAGACTAGTTTGATGCAGCTCTCCACCCTACTCTATCCTGGGCAAGCCTTTTCATCTCCTCATAAGAACGACAACCCACATCCACTTGAATCTGCTTACTATACGCATCTCTTGGTCTCCCTCTGCGATTTTTACCCCACACACTTCCCTCCAATGCTAAATTTACGATTCCTCGATATCTAAGAATGTGTCCTACCAAGCGATTCCTTCTTTTAGTCAGGGTATGCCAAAAATTCCTTTCCTCACCAATTCTGTTCAGTACCTCCTCATTAGTTATGCGATCTACCCATCTAATCTTCAGCATTCTTCTGTAGCACCACATTTCAAAGGCCTCTATTCTCTTCCTGTCCGCACTGCTTATCGTCCATGTTTCACTCCCGTACAAGGCAACACTCCACGCAAATGCCTTCAGAAAAGATTTCCTTACACTTAAATTAATATTCGATGTTAGCAAATTTCTCTTTTTCAAGAATGCTTTTCTTCCCATTGCCATTCTGCATTTTATATCCTCTGCACTGCGACCATCGCATGTTATTTTACTACCCAAGTAACAAAACTCATCTACCACCTTCATTGTTTCATTACCTATTCTAATTCCTTCAGCATCACCTGTTTTTCTAAGACTCTAGGCAGTCGAATTCGGAAAGCTGTATAACGATCAAGTTGCCAGATCGATATATCTAAGAATGGACAGACGCGCGTTGAATAAAGCATTTGAGGGGTCCTAACATGTTGTTTCAGTACGCTGTGTGAAGATAGTTCATGTTTTGTGTGAGGACAATTTTAACGCAAGAAAGGAATTTAGTTAATTATTTCAGGACGTAGTGTGATTTTCGAAGGTTTAAGAAACTCTAATTCAGTATATCAAAGAATAAGGACTCTTTCCATAATCAGTCATACATCTTTAAACTGTGTTAAAAATACATTGTGGTAAAATTTTACTTCAGACCTCTAACATAATTTAGCGTGAATCTTTGGTTTAAACAATACACGAACATTCCAATACTGGAATTTTGGATGGAGATAGTTCTTTAATTATCGGAATTGACAAACTTGAATTAAAAGAGTTTGAGAACAGTGAAATTTTAACGGATAGTCATATTTAAATTAGAGACTGAGAAATAAGTGAGTAGGTTATCCGTATCGCAGTATTACCAGGCAACAGTAAACGATATCTCTGGTAATCAAAATAAAACTTGAACGCAAAATTAAACTTGTGCAGAATAGTGATTACTGTTGCAAGCAGATGGATTTTATGAACATTTATTTGATCAAATAAAAAAAGTAACCCTACTACTTTCGCCAAACTAAAACTCCACCGGTCGGCCGTAGTAACAGCGTGAAGATCATCTCTAGATATGAAGGAGAGGGTTATAAAGGTTACACACAGATGGCACTTTGGCAGCTGTGTTAGTACGCTATCTGTTGTCGGACGAAGATGAGACCGTTATCAGTACATCTACTATCCCCCAAGTGGCATCTCCTTTTCAGGTGTACTTTTCCTCCTGGCAGTAGATGTGAACATTTGCCCCTTCATGTTTGACGTCTTTCCTGATGGTTGTGACATATTCTAATAGGATGAACGTCGATAGGGTGGTTTGACATACGTGGTAAGTCACGTCCTTATATTATTTTGGAATAATATATACTGCAGCAGTCACTTTTTACTAATATTTTTATTAGTACGACACGTTTCGGCAGCACGCTGCCATCATCGGGTGCATTTTTACAGTTACTGGTTCCTTATTGTTTTATTATGTTTTGTGTTGTGGGTTCCAGTGAGGTTATGTTTGGACATTTTAACAGTTTTGTTGATAATATTGTTGTCTGGCACAAACAACACAACAACCATCAAATACAAAATGTCTACATGTCCTGTATATGTAATTGTGTTCTTGTGTTGTGTGTGCCAGACAACAAGATTATCAACAAAACTGTTAAAATGTCCAAAGATAACCTCACTGGCACCCACAACACAAAACATAATAAAACAATAAGGAACCAGTATCTGTAAAAATACACCCGATGATGGCAGCGTGCTGCCGAAACACGTCGTGCCAATAAAAATATTAGTAAAAAGTGACTACTGCAGCATTAATTATTCCAAAAAAGTTTATAACACAGTTGCAGACCTCAGAACAATCCACATAACATGGATAAATTTACGTCCTTACATTACCTAACAAAGTTGCCATATTCTAACCCTTTGGGTCGCGACCCCCAAGGGGTTCACAATGTCTTGCTCAGGGGATCGCCGTCACACGAGGAAGTACTTGACTTGCCCCATAAAATAACCACGGGTTCAGTAATACAAAAACGTATGCCTAAGTAAAATTTCAGGTTGAAATCACATAGCTCCATGTGTAAGATTCATTACGAATCATAGATTTTTATAGTACAGTGTACTAATGAAAAAGCGCCGCAAAGTCTGAAAACTGTGTTCGCTAACCAACCAATAGATAAAAGAATATGATACACTAAGTTAGTCCGTAAAATTTAAAAAATAATAATAAATAAATAAAAAATATTTTAAAAAATCTTCTTCGTTACTTTCTTAAAGAGCATACAGTAATTCGCATCTGGGCCGTGATAGTATTTTTGTGTGGGAAATCATGTAAGAATGGGGTAATGTGCTCCATTCCGAGAAATATACACATACAAATTGGTCCAACAATTTAAAAGAAGGTTGAAACAGAAGACTTAGTTTGTTTCATTTGAGGTAACGTAGTTTTGTTACGGTCCGTGAGTGGGGGGGGGGGGGGGGTGATGTTCGCCAAAATATTCTACGTAGGAGGAGGTTGCAGAATCGAAAAGATTGAAAAACATTGTTAAACATGTTGGATGCTAGCTCGCCACCCTGAAACCAACGGTTGGTAATACGCAGGAATTACGGGACTTGCACGTAGACATTCAGTGCGGCATACCTCAGATAACCCACCAACCTCCTGGTCGAATCCATTCAGCCAGAACCACTTAACGAGCTGGTCCTAATGCTTGGGCTCAAAATGTAAGTTGTGGGTCGACATCTGAATGCATCATATACAAGACATAACAAGAAATTTTTATCACAGCGCCATTAATGCAAAAGGTTCCTCTCCAACGTCGGTTGTAATCTTTATGGCATCCTAGCATGAACGACTGGCATTAAATGAAATGTTTAACCTCTATATCTACATATATACTCTGTAATCCACCGTAAGATGCGTGGCGGAGGGCACACTGTACCACTACTACGCGTTTCCTTCTACAGATACAAGACCTAACGGGCTCGTCCGAACTGGGTAACTTATACCTGTTGGTGATAAACGGAAGACTCAAACTGGGTAACTGTCTCCGAAATGCCCCCTGAGTGGCACGCACGAACTGGGCAACTCGGCAATTCCTACCTGCTCCTGGTAGACCGATTGCACTATGTCACAAAATGCTTCCAAATCTGAACTTGCCAAATGCGCAACGTCTGCCCCTATTTGTAGAGTTTTTAAGGAATAATGTCAATACTGTGCCAAGTAACAAGATATAAAAAAAACAAAGAAATTATATACAAAGATTTTAATACAAATTTCACATGTAAAAATATTTGCAGAAAACAAATGCATTTAGTTTTGCTCATATTCTGCTCACGGCTGCTTGGTATGAAACTCACTTTAGAAAATCTAATTTGTAAATTTCACCATTCCTTTTACGGTCTTTCAACCAAAGCGTTGGCTTTTGTTTGTAGAGAATCAGATATAATTTTCCTGTTAACAAGTCTTCTGCAAGAGGTGCATGGTCATGAGTGCCTTCCAAACGCCAAAATATGTCCTTGCTGCCTACTGTAAATTACGTAACAGCACACCGCAAACGTTTACCACAGCTTCGCCATCCACGTTCTTCCGTTGTTACTATTCTTCTGCAAGGTTTGAATTTATAACCGTCACAGATGAAATGTGTATTACCACGATCACTAATTAAAGTTTGAAAATCGTAACTTTCTGCCGTATTATTCGCTTCCATGACTAAACTGAGGTACAAGACGAACCACTAATGTGATTCCACACATATGTCAGCGAGCTGGAGTCATTCACAGGATTGACGAGTTCAGTGAGGGCCAGGAACGCCTTGGGTCGGACCGTCCTGCTACCTGCGACCTGAAGTTGCCCAGCTCGAGTGTGGGATTAACTGTGCTTTCCAGAGTACTCTTCTGATGGCCACTAAAAGTTGCCCGGTTCGGGTCTGCCCGATCTGACTGTCGACAGACTATTTTTTGTCCTATTAGGCCTTTCGTATTCACCTCTAGCAATACTTTAAAAATGGCAATTAGTCAAATGCATAATACATTATGTATGGGTGATAATATGTGGGTACCACGTATAAATACACAGCGACCCCAGAGTTGTTAATAAAGAAAACAAAATAAAGTTACTGCATGCTATAAGTATATAGACGCCGATGCGCGAGGCCGTTCCCCGTCTGGGGTTCGAATCCTCCCTCGGGCATTGATGTTTGTTGTTGTTATTTATTTATTTATTTATTTTACTGGCAGGGCGGGATTAAAATAGGTCAAAACAAAATAAGCAGTCTCGCATATGCGGATGAATTAGTTGTAATGGCAGATTCGATTGAAAGGTTGCAAACTAATATTTCAGAACTCGAGCAGAGGTGCAAAGATTATAATATGAAGATCAGCATCTCCAAAACGAAAGTAATGTCTGTGGGAAAGAGATTTAAACAGATTGAGTGCCAGATAGGAGGAACAAAGTTAGAACAGGTAGACAGTTTCAAGTACCTGGGATGTATTTTCTCACAGGATGGCAACATAGCGAAAGAACTGGAATCGAGGTGCAGCAAAGCTAATGCAGTGAATGCTCAGCTAAGATCTACTCTCTTCTGCAAGAAGGAAGTCAGTACCAACACTAAGTTAGCAGTGCGCCGCTCTATATTTCGACCAACTTTGTTGTATGGGAGTGAAAGTTTGGTGGATACAGGTTACCCTATACATAAGGTAGAGGTTACAGATATGAAAGTAGCAAGAATGATTGCAGGTACTAATAGATGGGAACAATGGCAGGAGGGTGTCCATAATGAGGAAATCAAAGAAAAACTGTGAATGAACACCATAGATGAAGCAGTTAGAGCGAACAGACTGAGATGGTGGGGTCATGTTACACGCATGGGAGAAGCAAGGTTACCTAAGAGACTCATGAGCTCGGCAGCGAAGGGTAAGAGGAGTCGAGGTAGACCAAGAAGAGAGTACTTAGATTCGGTGCAGAATGATTTTGCAGCAAATGCGTAACATCAGACGAGGCATCAATGTTAGCGTTAAATAGGGGATCATCCAGGAATTTTATTAGAGGTACTTTGCTCCAGACTGAACGCTGAAAGGGATAATCAGTCCCTAATGATAATGATGATGATGAGTATAATTTAGTTTATAAGTAGTTCGTAAGTTTAGGGACTGATGACCCCGTAGTTAAGTCGCATAAGCTTAACAAACAGTAAAACGTAAAACGAAAAGCGAAAGGATTCTAAAAGAAATTCGAGCAAATTAGTAACCCAGTTAAGTGTGGCACAAGGGAACACTCAGAAGGCCATCCTGCCTTGTAACGATTTCTTTCATTCTCAATTTACATTCCAGTGAAGCGGAGGAAAACCGCATAAACACAGGGTCATTACCAGTGTCGCGGCGTAATCTTGCGCAGACGATGTGCGAGTCCCGCATGTGTTGGCGGCGCGTTTGAAGCCAGAATGGAGGCAAATTGTGCGCCAGTGGGAGGCGCGATTTCGCTCATTAGAGAAGTCGCGAGTCCTGGCCAAAACAGCGGGCAGCGCAAGAGGAGGGCGGACTCTTCCTGCGGCAAGCTTCATTAGGCGCCGCCCGAAAGACGGCAATTTAGAAGCGGGAGAGAGCAGTCACCAAAGCGAGCGGCGCTTAATGACGTCTGATGAGGCTGACCACCTTTTCAGGCGCACCCTTCGAGGAACTTTTGAGAGTGTTTGTTCGTTCTGTCAACATGTGAATGCGTTCTTATACAGGGTGGCGCAGGGAAACAGGAAATTTCGAAATAACGTCATTTCCATGAATCTATATAAATGTGAATGTCTGTTCGGTGTACGTTTATCACCTCTGAACCACAAGACATAAAGACCTAAACATTTGTACAGTTACCAATTTCTATCCGGGGAAGGCTTTAGACACTGTTTTATGGCGATAGGATAGCTATTTATCTATATATTAATGTGAATGTCTGTTCGGTGTACTCTTATCACGTCCGAACGACAACACACAGAGACTTAAATATTTGTACAGTGTGATGAGACTGCTGGCCCTCTCATCTCAATGTTATCGTGCGATACCGTCTGCCTGGTCCTCCCATCTCAATGTTACCGTACGATAGCGTCTGCGTCGGACCCAGAATCGTTTGGTTCAATAGTGATATATGTTGCGTGTGAAGTTAAAAACGAAATAGCCAGCCTAGGAATCAGTGTTTCGGTGATACTGTGATTAAAACAAGTGATATATTTCATTAATTAAGAGATTTGTATAAGACGTTTCCAGATAATTCTATAAACAATACTTTTGTCATTGTACATTATTTCAATAAATAGACAGACGAAGGGTAAAAACATAAAGAAATGAAAATAAATAGCATTGTATATATGTTAGGCTCATAAACAAGTTGTGTTGACCAGCTAATTGTGTTATTTCGACTATTACATTAATTATCAATATTGAATTCTTTGTATATATTGGCTGACATGAGATTTTGAGTATATTTTGTGAATGGCCATGAGATTTGATAGTTCAATATATGTTAGGAACATGTATGATGTACTCATTAACAAATTAATTGACATTTCATTATTCTTTGTTGTGAAACAAATACTACCGCGATTTCGTCTTAAAAAGATGTGCCATCTAAAATTATTGTATGCATAGTTTTCATTTTATATTGTTATTATTCTTGTGTACATGAAATGTTTTCTTTGTGTGTTTGTTCATTGTAAATTAGTATGTTCAATTGTTATGAACAATGCATAATGTAACATCATTATTGCCGATGTTATATATTTGCCTCGCCGCCTTGCGTGGGGGGGAGGTTCGAATTTTGTCTTTGTCGAGTACTTTGGAATCTGTCAGTCTGTGTTGTTGTGGTAATTTGTGTACGTTATTGTAATGTTTTGGTAGAGAGTAAGTTTGAATGAAAATTAAAGAAGAAGTGAAAAATCGTACCAACGAGTATTTATTTCTACCACGACGCCCCAGGAGAATAATGTTGCAGCGAGCAGAACCCCCATACAGCGTAATTTTGAAAAGCTGAGTATTTTGTTTGAAAGTGGTAGAATGAACTGTAATTACTTATATAGCATATAAATGTTATAACAGTTACTAATTTATTCCAGAGAAATGTTTTAGGCACGGTTTTATAGCAATCTGATAGAAAATAGCTACTATTAATTTGAAACGGCATACCAGACATAATCGGGAATCTTTACAAGTGTAAAAGTCTCTCGCTATACCTCAAGGTTTGTCATTACAATACCGTGGTAAACCTTCTGTCCTGTACGCATCTTAATGCCCGAGGATAACAGAAAAGGACTACTAAAGAAACTAGAAGGACAGAAAAATCCTATTGAAAATATTAGGATCAGTGAGGGAAAGTGAAAAAGACAAAATAAGAGATTGTCGTAATAGAGACTCCAAGTTTGCTGCAAGAATATTTATTCAGCTTGTGCTGGTTGTTTCCATTAAAAGCTTGTTTCGGCTATTGCCAATATCAAGTGGACCTGTTGACGTTTTAATAAAACAATTACCTACGGCTATGAGTTACAATTTTATATATAAAAAAATCCTTTACAAATTTACTTACTTACTGACGTGCATAAAGCATTTTACAATCAGTGTCCTTTTTTCGAAAAGATCTTGAAGCCACGTTTTACCTCGTTGTTGGATTTATAAATGGACACTTTTTAATCCTTTGATGCATCATGTTTACATTAAATTATTTCTTTGTTGGTCAGATGGTGTCACCCTATGTCATAGATAATAGAATTGCTGTAAAAATGATCGTTTGTTTATCGTATGTGAGAGTTTTATGCATTTTCCCTTCCAAAATTTCAATAAAGTTCTCTAAATAATTTTTATCTTTCAAATCTGTTTGTTAATTGAGAACACCATATTTTTTCGTGTGTGTGTGTGTGTGTGTAAATTTCTAGTTGGTCCAGAATGTTGCATGGCCTTTAGGAACTGTGTGTAGAATTTTTAAAACAATCAAATTTTGGAACGGGAAAAGGATAAAAATCTCACACTCTAAAATGCTTTATGCACGTCAGACCAACTACAAGTAAGTAAATTTGTAACGAAAATTTTTTCATAAGACTGTACGACGTAGGTAATTATATTATTAAATAATATAATAATGGCAATATTGTAGTGGAAACAACCAGCACAAGCTGCATAAATATTATTGCAGCAAACTTGGATTAAGCCTCTATTACGATAATGTCATATTTTGACCTTGTGTATGCTGCGGGGCCAGTAGAGAAGAAAAAACGAAATGGAGAATTATTTTGAAAAATAAATAAAGAAATAAAAGAAATAACATCGTGACAGTTATAAGAAAGAGAAGCCTGCTATTCTTTGGTATCTTGAGAGAATGACTCATCGAAGGTTCACCAAGCAAAGCCAATCAACAAACTCTCAGGAACGACCATACTCGAAAGGGACATATCAGGCGATGAAAGACCTAGAAGAAGCGGGGTCAACGAGACGACGACAGTATATGACGCAAAGTCTCTACTCCTCCTGACGACACTAAGGAAACAGACCAACTCACTGAAATTGAAAACTTGCTGGCGGAAAAAAAGAAAGAAAATAAAAAGAACATCTTAAACCCTGATCCCCTCCAGAATTTGCAAAAAGTTCACTCATTCTTCGCTGAATACTTTTTAAAGATTTGCTTTTACGTGCCTTCTGATGACTAGTTTTGGCAAAGTTAAATAGCCATATTCGGATTATAAGACACTGCTAATCGCTCTGTCAGACGTACACTTGTGAAACGAAAAACATTAGGGTGTCTGACAAAGCGGTAAGAAGTGTCCTTACATGATCCATTTGCAGACGTATACTCGCTAGAGTGATGCCCTTTCGACTTCCAAATGCTCAAATGTTTGTAAAGCTATTGGACCAAACTGCCATGGTCAACAGTCCCTAGACTTGCAAACTAGCTAAGCGAACTTACACTAAGAACAACACACACTCCCATGCCTCGAGTGACGACTCGGCCTCCTACGGGAATGGCCGTCCAGTCCACAGCATGACGCCTTAGACCACGCGGCCGTTCGGCTCTGCTCCGCTTACATATCCCTGTTATCACGTCACGTGTCCGCAATTACAACAGGTGGTATTCAAACTCTAGGTCAGCGCTGGTCATTGTTTTAAGTGTGAACGACTATGTTTGAACCTCACAGCGACCGTTAACCGATATCGAATGGAAAAAATTCAAAAGTTTACAATTACGGTCGCAATGATCCCGAACTAGAGGTACTTCTATGACATTTATAATTTCACCTTTACCTCCAAACATCTTCACAAAACTACGGACCATGTACTGAAAGTGTTTTGTCTTCTAGTTAACAACTCGCTGGTTACCGCGAAGTCGTAACGCAACGTATACACACCGTGTTTACCTCCATAAAGTGGCCTGAAACGCAACTGTCGAATTGAATAGTGACTGGTAACAGTTAACGGTCATAACGTTTCAGCTCAGTGCGTATCTGATTACAGCATATATCTTGCTTTATTGTTCATGTAGGCCTTCCAGTCCCCTCAGAAGACTTTAAGTTTCCATGAAACAGAAATTTGATCTGGTTGAAACATAATACCAAAGTTACTTTTCTGGCGAGGTGTACTTAATATGCGTAATAAGATTGACAGTCAAATGTCTTAATCATGGCGCTACCTCACTCTACAACTACATCAATAGAAGCCACCTGATAGTGTGAGACAAGGGTACTTCCGGTACATGTAACTACTACTCCCCCGTTCCCTAATCTACTCGCGAATGGCTCTTGAGAAGAATTACTAAACCTCAGAATTAGCTCTTGTCAGATACACGATACGATGGCTGTACGATAAGACAACAACTGAAAATATATAAACATTTCTGAACTTTATACAACAACAAACTAAACAGACAACAAAAAACCGAGGAAATGTAATGCATATGCTGATCAAGTTCAATTATACGATGAAATGAAATCACCAGGAGCTGAGAATTATAGGAAATAAGTACTTGCGACGGTAAAATAATAAGAGATGATCGCAATTTGAATCCATACGACGATCCGCTGCAGATAACAGCAACTGCACGTGGATAAACATGTAACTTGAGAGAGACTAATAACACGCGCTATCGAGACACGCTGGTTTATGTCTGCTCTCAGATAACGTATCTCAAGTATCGATTGCCGTGACGTTCACTAAATCTGCCCTACGAATACACAATCAAGTGTGTTTTGGACCATACGGGAAGAAATAACACCCCCTTCTGATGTAAAAGATTTTCGCGTTCAAAGCTCTACTAACAATGGTGTCAACTCTACATTACAGAATGAATTTAACTGTGAGGAATATGCTGGTTTTGGATCTGAATTATTCAGAAATCGATGTAAAGTCGACAGTTTGCATTACTTTAATGGCGTTGTTTTTTACTCAATAAAGAAAAGTAACAATTCAGTTTCATCGTTTATTTATCTAAAATGCGGATTGTTACGGCTTGATGTATAGAGTTTAAGGTTTTTCAAAGAAAGTTGGTTTATTTATTTATTTTTATTGAGCAGTACCTCTAAATATTGGTTCTTGCTTTGTGAGTTACTTTCCAAAAATTTTGATGAATTTTTATTGACAAGAAATCCATTTGTAGAGGACATAATTATAAGCTAAAACTGACAGTATCTGAGAAAGAATACCGAATGGAAGTACCATGCGACTCTTTATTTGCAACCTCAAGCGTAATCTCGCAATGAAGCAAAATAAAGGGGGAGTGTCGAATGCTTTGGAAATACAGCTTTCAATGAATTAATGTGATTGACAACTACTTACCTGTACGAGCATAGAATTTGTTATTAATAAATACAGAAGCAAACTTCGCGTCGAAAATGATCTTTACGTCAAACTAACAAGTTTCACTCAAGATACAGAAAGTAAAATTAATATCAAAATTAAACAATGGCACAAACCTTTTAATTTTTATAATATTAACTGTAACTGGACAAAATAATAAGATTACCTGACATAGTCGGGTTTTATAGTTTTCAAAATGAGAAGCCAAGATCGCACTAACAATTCATTAAATGACGACCGGTTTCGGTGCACTGTGTCACCATCATCTGGTCACATATAAGATATAATCTGGCCATCTTGTTAAAAAAATTGGGTGTAAAATAATAAGTGCAACATTGCACTTAATCACTATATATAAAAAAAAATTACAAAAGTTAAAAACATGACAGCTTACAAAATACTCAAATTTTGTATTTTGTAAGCTGTCATGTTTTTAACTTTTGTAATTTTTTATATAGTTATTAAGTGCAATGTTGCACTTGTTATTTTATACCCAATTTTTTTTTAACAAGATGACCAGATTATATCTTATATGTGACCAGATGATGGTGACACAGTGCACCGAAACCGGTCATCATTTAATGAATTGTTAATTGCGATCTTGGACTGTCATTTTGAAAACTATTGGACAAAATAATGTTTGTAGTCATTAATAATGTTCCCTGCACCATTTCCAAATTGTTGCTTATCAAAGAATTTGCGCATATAATAGCTACAGTATAAAGTTATATGCAGTTTTATATTAACTGCTATGCAGTCGCTGCAGTGGGTTCGGCCGCGGTGGAGTAGCCGGGCTCTCTAAGGCGCCTTCGCGCGGGCGCGTGGTTGCTCCCTCGGGCGTGTGTGTGTGTGTTCAAATGGTTGTATAGCTTATGGGACTTAACTATGGGGTCATCAGTCCCTGCCGGCCGCGGTGGCCGAGGGGACTGAGGCGCTCTAGTCACGGTCTGCACGGCCACTACGGTCGAGGGTTCGAATCCCCCCTCGGGCATGGATATTTGTGCCGTCCTAGTTCGTAAGTAGTTCATAAGTAGTTTAGGGACTGATGACCCCGTAGTTAAGTCCCATAGACTCTACAAACATTTGAACATCAGTCCCTAAACTTACAAACTACTTATGAACTAAGTAAGACTAAGGACGGCACAAATATCCATGCCCGAGGGGGGATTCGAACCCCCGACCGTAGTGGCCGTGCAGACCGTGACTGTCGCGCCTCAGTCCCCTCGGCCACCGCGGCCGGCTGTGTGTGTGTTGCCCTTAGTTTAAGTAGTTTGTAAGCCTAGGGATTGATAACCGAAGCAATTGCGTCCCTTATATTTGCAAGCATTAGAATATTCTGCTGTGCGTTGCGAACATTTGTGCACGAAAAATGTGGGTCCCACGATAAAAAAAAAAAAAAAAAAAAAAAAAAAAAAAGAGAGAGAGAGAGAGAGAGAGAGAGAGCGAAACGCTGCATTAGTCCATTTATGAGTTTATTTCAAGGCAAAATTACGCATTCGAGAACAACCTGATTGGAGAGTAAAAACGGTGCGAGCTGATTGCACAATGGAACAGCAGACACGCACCTGCTGTCGTGATAATAGGACCTGACAAGCTACATCCGCCGCTTCTTCTGCGTCCGTCACACACACACACGGGGCGGTAGCGGCGGGATCCAGTTTCCACGTCCGGCCAGCTTCCGTGAATGGCCAACTGTGGCAGACCACACACACACACACACACACACACACACAGTGCCAGAACAGTCTGGGATACGTCGCTCGTCCGGTTGGCCGCTACCTTCGCCTCACAGCGTGTGTGGTGCGGACGGTCCCACGGTACACAGCGCAGACCGGTTCCGTGGGCGCGCCGCGCAGCATTCTGGAATGGCAGCACACGCAATCTCTGAGTGCTGGCGACGCGGGAATCGACGCATCGACAGCCACTACCGACAGCCACCACCGACCGGCATACATGTTTTGCAGAGTATACTTTATTTAGGCTGAAGGAATTACATTAGGTAACGAAACAATGAAGGTGGTAGATGAGTTTTGTTACTTCGGTAGTAAAATAACATGCAATGATCACAGTACAGAGGATATAAAATGCAGAATGGCCGTGGGAAGAAAAGCATTTTTGAATCAGAGAAATTTGCTAACATCGAATATTAATTTAAGTGTAAGGAAGTCTTTTCTGAAGGCATTTGTGTGGAGTGTTGCCTTGTACGGGAGTGAAACATGGACAATAAGCAGTGCGGACAGGAAGAGAATAGAGGCTTTTGAAATGTGGCGCTACAGAATAATGCTGAAGATTAGGTGGGTAGATCGCACAATTAATGAGGATGTACTGAACAGAATTGGTGAGAAAAGGAATTTTCGGCATACCCTGACTATAAGAAGGGATCGCTTGGTAGGACACATTCTTAGACATCAGCGAATCGTAAATTTAGCATTGGAGGGAAGTGTGTGGGAAAAAAATCGCAGAGGGAGACCAAGAGACGCGAATAGTAAGCAGATTCAAGTGGATGTGGGTTCCCGTTCTTATGAGGAGATGAAAAGGCTTGCTCAGGATAGAGCAGGGTGGAGAGCTGCATCTAACCAGTCTCCGGACTGAAGACAATAACAACAACAACGTTATTCAGTGAATGTTACCACGAATCAGTATACACTTCCTATCACAATAGGAAAACTGGCAATGATGGCCTTACTAGAGTAAAAAGAAAACAATTCTCCACTTGAAACTTCCTGGCAGATTAAAATTGTGTGCCGGAACCGAGACTCAAAACTGGAACCTTCGCCTTTCGCGGGCAAGCGCTCTCCCGACTGAGCTATCCCGACACGACTCACGATGCCGCCTCACAACTTTACTTCCGCTAGTACCTCACCTCCTACTTTCCACACTTCACAGAAGTTCTCCTGCGAACCATGCAAGACTAGCACTCCTGGAAGAAAGGATATAGTGGAGACATGGCTTAGCCACAGCTTAAGGCATGTTTCCGGAATGAAACTTTCACTCTGCAGCGGAGTGTGCGCTGATATGAAACTTCCTGACAGAGTGAAAGTTTCATTCTGGAAACATCCCTTCGACTGTGGCTAAGCCATGTCTCCACCATATCACTTCCTCTATCACAACAGCAAAACTGGCAATGATGGCCTTTTTCTGCGTTAGGAAAGTATATTCAATGACCTTAAAATCATATTAAAAAGTGTAAGTGTTCCAGTCTTTAAATGCGCACCTTCAACGTGGGATTCAAAATGGCGGATTGTTCTGCATGTACTATACAGTGCTCTAGCTGAAACAAGCCACGAAGCTTCGCGCAATGCTTCAGACAAAAACTTGTTATTTCAGAAAGTATGCGCTTCTAGGCCAATGTTTATTGGACTAATTTTTATACTTTCGATGAGTACAGACACCTCTCAGCGTATACGACACTTTTTCTAAAGACCCTGTATGAAGCATGCTCAGAAAATTCCGGAACTTTCGTAATTTCGCGGCAGGAGAGTGTTCGAGTTAAAAGCGGTTGGGATTCTTCCGCACGCTTTGTTCAGTGCTGTACTGAGTAGAACATTGGGAAGCACAGTTTGCGAATTTCTTGATGTTGAGTTAGAGGAGTGACGCTTCTGTATTTAATTAATGAAATCCATGAAAACCACTACAGAGACCCACCAAATGATGCCGGAAGTCTACAGTGCCGGCCGCGGTGGCCGAGGGGACTGAGGCGCTCCAGTCACGGTCTGCACGGCCACTACGGTCGGGGGTTCGAATCCCCCCTCGGGCATGGATATTTGTGCCGTCCCTAGTTGTAAGTAGTTCATAAGTAGTTTGTAAGTTTAGGGACTGATGACCCCGTAGTTAAGCCCCATAGACTCTAAAACAGTTGAACAGTTGAACAGTCTACAGTGATGAGTGCGTAACCCTTACTTTGTGGACGACGCTCGTATGGCTCTAGAAACTGATTTATTGAATGTGCGGAGTGTGCACTGATATGAAACTTCCTGACAGATTACAATTGTGTGCCGGAACCGGGAATGGAACCTGGGACCTTTGCCTTTCGCGGGCAAGCGCTGTGCTGACTGAGCTATCCCGACACGACTCACAATGCCGCCTCACAAGTTTACTTCCGGCAGTACCTCGCCTCCTACTTTCCAAACTTCACAGAAGCTCTCCTGCGAAACATGCAAGACTAGCACTCCTAGAAGAAAGGATATGATGGAGACATGGCTTAGCCACAGCTTAAGGGATGTTTCCGGAATGAAACTTTCACTCTGCAGTGGAGTGTGCGCTGATATGAAAATTCCTGGCAGAGTGAAAGTTTCATTCTGGAAAGATCCCTTAGGCTGTGGCTAAGCCATGTCTCCACCATAGCCGGCCGCGGTGGCCGAGGTGACTAAGGCGCTTCAGTCACAGTCTGCACGGCCACTACGGTCGGGGGTTCGAATCCCCCCTCGGGCATGGATATTTGTGCCGTCTTTAGTCTTAGCTAGTTCATAGGTAGTTTGTAGGCTTGGGGACTGATGACCCCGTGGTTAAGTTCCCTAAGTTCTACGAACATTTGAACATTTGAATTTCTCCACCATATCCTTTCTTCCAGGAGTGCTAGTCTTGCATGTTTCGAAGGAGAGCTTCTGTGAAATTTGGAAAGTAGGAGGCGAGGTACTGGCGGAAGTAATGTTGTGAGGCGGCAATCGTGAGTCGTGTCGGGATAGCTCAGTCGGCAGAGCGCTTGTCCCCGAAAGGCAAGGCTCCCAGGTTCGAGTCCCGGTTGCGGCGCACAATTTTAATTTGCCAGGAAGTTTCATATCAGCGCACACTCCGCTGCAGAGTGAAAGTTTCATTCTGGAATTCTCCACTTATCTAGCAGCTTCACAAACATCCAAATAAAAATATCTTGAAATTATACAGCAAATTTAAAGTAACACAATTCGTAATATGATGTCATCCAAACGAGCATATCTCAAATCGTGCAACATGATACTAAATGTTTAGCAGGCCCACTCGGGCATACCTGCTGTTACAGACGCACCTCCATCAAGATTTCACTCCACTGGCAATTACGATTAATCCGAAAGAGAGAGTGAATATGTCAGGATAATTCTATCTAAATTTATTTTAAAAATCCAATATGCCGTCAAGCTAGTTTTCGTCTTTTCTACCTTTGACCGTAGCCAAGACATGTTCGCCTTATGTTGTGCTGCAAGCAACAGAGTATTTAGCTTTCTGGTTCAAAAATGTTCAAATGTTTGTAAGGCTTTGGGATAAAATTGCAGTGGTCATCGGTCTCTTGACTTACAAACTGCTTAAACTAACTTACACTAAGGATAACACACACACACACACACACACACACACACACACACACACACACACCGATGCCCGAGAGAGGACTTGAACCTCCAGTGGGAACGAGCCTCCAGTCCATACCAAAATCTATATACGACGAGGATTTGTACCTTGTTTCTTCCGAACAGTAAACAGCATCGAAAAACTTCGTTCACAACCTTTGGAATGCAAATGTTCAAATGTTTGTAGAGCTTAGGACTTAACGAAGGGGTCATCAGTCCCTAAACTTACAAACTAGTTATGAATTAGCTCATACTAAAGACGGCACAAACATCCATGCCCGAGGGGGTATTCGAAACACCGACCGCAGCGGCCGTGCAGACCGTGACTGACACGCCGCAGACTGCTCGGCTACCGCGGCCGGCTTTGGAATGCGTACTTCTCAATAATCAGTTATAATATTTATGACATTACCAGAGAGCTTACAAAACTCGATGCTTTCTTGATACCACAACTAATGAGTTCATAATTAGAGTGAGCTTTTCCTCACTATGAAAAATCATTGATTTATTTATCCTGTGACCACTACAAATGTCCGTAACACATGCATGCATATGTATTGATTAAATCGTTAAATACAGACATTTAAGCCAGAGCAAGATAAACCTTGTTCCTGCTCGGTAATTACATCACAGAGTGTACGAAGTAGACAATGTGCGGCAGTTGGGACTTTGGGGGCAGTCCGAGGAGGCGTGCACGAATCGGGTAATGGTTGACGACGATTTGTCTTGTCGTCAATTCAACGTCACGTCATGGCTACGGCGTGGTCATTTATAGACAGAGCAGAAACCCTGATTAAGAAAAAATGAGGATTGAGACTGACCGTGTTTTATATTGCATTTCACTATGTTTCGACTAACCCTGGAAAACATATCAAAATGTTCGTAGTGCGACTCTATACCTTGCTTCGCGAATACACATGTCTTGATCACGACATGACTTTTAAGAAAAATCCTTCTCCTGAAGGAAAAAAAATATTCCTCTAAAACTTCTGCTAAATAAACGGCAGGAGCGTAGGAACGTACACAATTTTTCGGCAGACCAGGGAGAATTTTTAGTCCACTCCAGGCGAGTGGCATCATCGCATAAACCACCGCCGTTTACCTCGCCACACTTTTAACGGTTCTTTTTACGAACTGTTTACCGCACAACCGTGTTGACATACAAGCGTCTACCCTGTGATGGTCTCCCCTGTCAAGATCGCAAGGTCTGCCCGCCAGGCAGATTTTCCAACTTCGTTGATGTAACACGCTCTCCTCATCTCTCTAATCAACTCTCAGGGTTTGACAGACATTGCCACCTGTCTCCAATTTCGTTTTTTTAACTTTGCCGTGTCCTCGTAACATCGCGGGATTACGCCAGCACGAAAGTGCTTCGAAATGTCCTGGAAATGAAGTTTCGTCTTAATTCTGGGATATGAAATGTACTCAGTAGACTTACGAACTACTGAAACTAACTTACACTAGGACAACACACACATACACACACACACACACACACACACACACACACACACGCGCGCGCGCGCGCGCGCGCGCGCGTGCGCGCCCGAGGGAGCAACCGCCCACTCCGTAGCGTGATGCCTTAGACCTCTCGGCCACTCCACCACCACCTAGAGAGCAGGCCGTGGCGCTCTCGTGTGACGTCAGGCAGAGTAGGTTGCGCGCGCGTATCTGACTGGCTCGCTACTTCGGCATAGTGGGCCGTGCCCCAGCAGCGAGCCAGTCAGCTATGCGCGCGCAACCTGCTCTGCCTGACGTCACACGAGAGCGTCGCGGCCTTCTCTCTAGGTAATGTTGGCTACTCCCACGCGGCAAGGACCGGATTAAACGGATTGTAGACCTGGGCCTCGAAAGCGGACGAGTCGGCCTCCACTCTCTTCAATACATCTGAAAAGTTCTTGTAGGTCTAATATTATCTGATGTCATAAAACTAAGCGTATTCCCTTACTTTCTTATTATATTTCCGCGCCGTGCGGAAATGACCGCGCAGTTTCAGACGTCTTGTCATAGATTGCGTGGCCACTGCCGACGGAGGTTTGAGTCCTCCCTCGGGCACCAGTGTGTGTGTGTGTGTGTGTGTGTGTGTGTGTGTGTGTGTGTGTTTTGCCCTTAGCATAAGTTAGTTTATGAAGTTTGCAACTTTAGGGACCGATGATCTAAGCAGTTTGGTCCCTTGGATTTACAAACATTTGAACAATTCGTACTAAAAATGTACTACGCCTCAATAATGTCAGTAGGGGGCCACATATTGTTCTCGCCTCGGGTCTCCGCATCGGTTAACCCAGCCTTCTGTGCAATTCACAATTACTGGAGAAAAGATGGGGTGAGATGAAGCTTTCTTGACTAACGCAGCAAGTAAGATTATACCTCTGTACGCCACCAGTGTCTCACCATTCTTTTGAATACGCTACCCCCATCATGTAAATATATTCCAGCGACACCCTCGCAAACCTTAACACAACTGTATGTGTAAAGCGCGGGGAGAGGGGGGGGGTGATCTCAGAACTTTCTTACTGTTGAAACGATTTTCATCCAGAAAAAGAACGTACGGTACTAGATTTTATGAACTAATATCGAAGACGATGTGATCGATGGCAACACATCCAATGAAACGACGTAAAATTGAGAGCATTGTAGCCATACAAAAACAGTATCTGAAGTCAGTACTGAACGCGCACTTTCATAATACCCCTGAGCAGAGGATGCTGGTAGTGGAAGCTTTGGATCTGCTCGCAGCGGATTGGATACTCAGAAACGACCCGCCTGATTCTTCCAGGACAACCAACTTGTATCTTTTAAAAAAAAAAAAAAAAAAAAAAAAAAAAAAAAAAAAAAAAAAAAATGCGTCGCAGAAGTGACGGGAATGTTTATAGCTACTTCCTAAAAAGACAAGCACTATAACATCGGCATATCCGAGGTATTTGATGTTCACATCCCCGATATGGACTCTTCTGAGTTCATTAGATGCCATCTCTCGCATTACCTTCTTTAATGCGAGACTGAAAAGAACAGGTGATAGAAATCTGCGCGGATAAGAAAAATGTATCCGCACCACATCCGCAACAGCATCCGCGGCACTTGATCCGCATCCGCAAGTTCCTTATCCGCATCTGCAGATGTTAATGTTTCAGGGTTGGGTTGGGTTGTTTGGTTGGGATAGGGGGACTAAAGTACTGAGGTTATCAGTCCCCCGTGAGGAGGGGAAGGAGTGATGATAGGAAAGGAGGGGAGGGGGGAAAGGAAATGCAGTCCGGGAAGTAAAGAAGAAAGGAAGACTGCATTAGCTCGGGGCCCCGTGCTCGCCACGCACGTACTCGCGAAAGACCCGTGAGCCCCCTGGGGGGATATTAACGTTTTAAATGGGTAATAGTAATAGATAACAGTATTTAAAACGATGGTATGTAATGATATCATTCTTGTTTGTCAGTTCTGCGACAACTTAACTACTTTGGACTTCTCGAATCACGGTAACTGTTCTGTACCAACTCCAAAAGAGGCTACTCCAAACAGGAAAACATTGGCGCTCCGTAAACCCAGTAGCGCTTCGGAGTCCGTGTGGTTGTCGGAGAACATCAGCTGTTTAATACAGGCATCTTCTCAAATTTCAGTGGTTAAAACAGATCGGCATAGAGGAGATTCTACTGTGTTTACATTCAAAAAAAGAAACGGTTCTTTGGGAGTTTTACAAAAGGGACACTTTACTTTCTCCATATAACGCATAAGACGTTATGTGACACAAAGCAAAGTACAGCAAGCCGTTTCAAGTGTTAAAACTGCCGTCTATTTGAAATTGGTAACTGTGAGCGAGACAATGTCGGCTGCAGATATGGCCAGCGTATACAATCTAACATTGTGTACCTTCCTAAATACGTTCAAATCAAATGTTCAAATGTTTGTTAAGCTTAAGGGACTTAACTACGGGGTCATCAGTCCCTAAACTTACAAACTACTTATGAACTACCTACAACTAAGGACGGCACAAATATCCATGCCCGAGGGGGGATTCGAACCCCCGACCGTAGTGGCCGTGCAGACCGTGACTGAAGCGCCTTAGTCCCCTCGGCCACCGCGGCCGGCCTAAATACGTTACTTTCACTGTATACCGAATCTGATAAATTGCTATAAAATGTCAATCTTTATTACTTCCGTTACCATAGCCGCGCGGGAGTAGCCGACCGGTCTCGAGCGCCACGTTACGGATCGCGCGGCCTCCCGCGTCGGAGGTTTGAATCCTCTCTCGGGCATTGATGTGTGTGTTGTCCTTAGGATAGTTTAACTTAGTTTAAGTAATTTGTAAGTCTATGGACTGATGAGCAACGTAGTTTGGTCCCATAATAACTACAAACATCTGAACAAACCGTCACCATTTATCTAACACATAAACATGAACGTTTGTTTGTATGTTTGTTCGTATTTTATCCGCGGCTGTACCGTTCATTCGGTTGCGATGAAACTTTGCCAACAAATTGCTTGCACTTTCACGACGCTTACTGACATAATTAAATGACTGTATGACACACAGTATTAAAAATAAAAACTGGACTACGGCAGGGAGATGGACTATCAACTGTTCGTTTTTGTATTCATTTGTATATACTGTGTACATATATCCACAGAAACCTCATGGAAGAGGGAGCGGGTCGGATCCGACCCGACCGTCCTATCTATTTCGTCTCCAACCACCGTGCCTCCCAACGAGCTAGAATTTCATAGAGTGGCTAACACACGAGTTACAGCGCTCTTTGCGGCAACTTCTGTAAACTCGGCCGCCATATTTGTGGTGGTCAGTACACTTGAGAGGAGTATGTCAATCGTATGTTGTGGTTGAGCTTGAAGTGTTGTATTTGGTTTATGTTGTCCTTAGTGTGTATTGCCTATACAATTTTTGCTGATCAAATATGCCTAAAGTGTATTCAGCATTTAAATGCACATATCGAAGTGATAAAACAAGTACTTCGTCCAAGAACACCAAATGTTTTGCCTTGTTTGATCTCATTCTGTCTATACTCAAAGAAACTTCCTGACTGATGGCACTTTGCTTGCACAAGAGTGAAACTATCCTGCACTTCCCTTGAAGTACATGCCATAAAAATGCTCAGTTTTTACCTAGTGTGATTTGAAATATTGCCTCATCTGTCGCTCGTCTGGTTGACTAAACCACACTTTTGAATGTCTATACGTTCTTTAAAACTATTTTCATTTGTTGTTGACAATACTTGATCGAGCATGGTGGACATGCAACCAGTGCAAAGTGTGGAAGCAGTAGTGACAGTCAGAATTTTTTCACTTTTTTGCAACAAATATGCACTTATTTCAGCGTGGCAACAACGAAAATTATTAATGATAAGTTTGTGTGGCAGCTGAGTTACGCACATTTTTATTGGAATATTCTATCGTCATTTCCGACTTTGTAATCAAATTACACGTACCAAACGTTACTTGTTTCATCATGGCTACAAGGAAACTTATTAACGAAATCTTATTTCGCCGTAGAATGCTTTTGTGGCAGATGACCTAGGCGCATTTTAACTGCAGTATTTTGTTGTCACTTTCGTCTTTGTACGCAAATTTCGTCCACTAAAGTTCACAACTAAACCCTTTAACAGCAAGATAAATGTATACTAGACTGTTGGTCATAACAAGTACTACTCACTGTATTTACGCAGCTCGTTTAGACCATGTACTTGCATTAAAATCTACCCAAATATTTTCGTATCAGCACTTTCGTTGTTACTGCAAACCGCATCTAACCGTTATTCTTCGAAATGGAACTGTAATACTGACAGGTTCGTGATATTTCATTACCGCATTTTTAGGAAACATACTACCAGGCTCGTCAATTCGCAGCTTCGAAAAATTCTGACGGAACTTGATGCACATCCGTATTCAATAGTAAATATTTATTTAAAACGTGGAAATGTAAATAGGTACAATTCTCGAGTGGGTGTGACATACGCCGGATATTTGTGCCGTCTTTAGTATAAGGTAGATCATAAGTAGTTTGTAAGTTTAGGGACTGATGACTCCGTAGTTAAGTCCCATAAGCTTAACAAACATTTGAACATTTTTGGTGTGACATACGAGCTGTCAGCCGATACCCCAAATAACATGGCGGACGGCTGTTCAATTTGCCTCACTCTGTGAAATTTAAGGTCGTTGGTAGATCCTGAGGGTTAATCTGGCCGTGTCTCCGCCGCGCAGGGGTAGCCGAGCGGTCTGGAGCGTCATGTTACGGATGTGTTATCCTTAGGTTAGTTTAACGTTGTTTATAAGACTAGGGACTGATGGCCAACGTAGATTGGTCCCATAGGATTACAAACATTTCAGCCTGCCGTGGTGGCCGAAGCGACTGAGGCGCTCCAGTCACGGTCTGCACGGCCACTACGGTCGGGGTTCGAGTCCCCCCTCGGACCTGGATATTTGTGCCGTCCTTGGTGTTAGCTAGTTCGTAAGTAGTTTGTAAGTTTAGGGACTAATAACCCCGTAGTTAAGTGCCGTAAGCTATGCAAACATTTGAACAAACATTTCAAGATTTTTTTGCCGTGTCTCCCAGGAGTTTGTGACACTTGCGCGGAGTGACACTTGCGCGGAAAGGGAATGTGTAGACACTTGCGCGGAGACCCGGACGCTGCAGGTAGTGAACAGGGTGTTCCACAAGTAGCGATACACCACCCCTACTCCACGCCCTCCAGCCGCTACCTGTGCCGTATTCAGGGAAAGGCCCACCGAGCGAGGTGGAGCAGTAGTAACGGGACGTTCGCTAAAAATAGGGTATATTACAAGATTCACGTCTCTCGCATTCCGGCCCAAAATTAGCATGGGCCTATATTTCGCATTCATTGAAAAATGCGAATTTCTCCGGTACCTACTGTTTAGTTTGTACATATTTAAGGGCAGAAAATAAAGTATCTCCCAATATTTCTGATTAAATAGTGTTTCACACCATAATACCATTTATGACAATTTCGGATTACTGCATTTTGAGTCACAATTCGCATCTATATTCGAATTTATCGCAAATACGAATTTTTCCTGTCCCTAGAATTACCTCTAAAAATAAACAGCTGATCAAGGCACTAAAAGCAAGTGTGTATTTCTACAAATAACTAAAACACAATTTGATCGTGGAATTATATACAATCTCACTATAAAGGTGTTTTGTAGGTGGTTTTGTGTAGCTTTTAAATATGTTAGAAATTGCATTATGAAATATAGAAAGCTACACGTTATGTTTATTATGAGATATCGATTTGGCTAATTTGAGGTCATCTTCAAGTCTCAAACAACAGGTGTTACTTATGCATTTTTCCAGTGGCACTCATAACCTTTAACTGTTTACACACAAGGTCTAACGTTGTTAATCGCGTTAGCGATGAAAAGAGAACCCAGAATCTTTGCGTCTAAATGATACATATATTGGTGTGATATCTTATTTCGAAAGACCAGACATCACACCAATACATATATAGCTCTCGGTGAAATGGAACGGTATGATGTCGTTACTTACCACAGCACGGCCGACTAGAAACGCAGGAGAAGTGCAAACAACGTTCTCTCCTCAGAGGTATGATTATAATTGGGTTCGGCGTAGACTTCTACAACATATAGTCTACATGGCGAATATTACACCAAAAAATTTAACTTTTCGTCTACTTTGGCGATAGCAACCAAATTTTAGAATCGTGTCTACTATGTAAAGATTTAGCAACACAAAACGCTCCAAGTCCATAACTTCACTGGTTTTCGAGTTATGAATTTTTAATATGTTTTTAATGTTATTATAGAAAAAACAAATTTGGGACTCACACTAAAATTTTCATATGGCAGATTTTGTAGGTACATCCACAAGACATAATTCAACGGTAGTGTGCATTCATCTTATGAGAAATATCAATCATTTGTTTTCAGTGTTTATTTTAAATTTCTACATTTAAGTTTCTTTAATTATTAGTACTTAAATGTGGTTATGAAATAAATAAATTACGTATATATGTGTTGTCTTATGCGGCCAAACTACTTAGGTCATTGGGCGCTAGACTTACACTACTTAATCTTACTTAAAATGACTTAGCAAAGTACAAACAAACATACCCATGTCCGAGGAAGGACTCGAACCTCCGACCGGACCGGCCGCGCAATTTGTGACACAAATTACATGTTTGATAATATTAATGCATAGAAATATGAAATCACGTCAATACCACTTCCTGCAAAAATTTTGACAAAAAGAGTTGGCACTGAGTTTAGAAAAACAAAATTCTGGTATATTGGATTATAACATTTTATCAAAAAATGAATGTTACTACAAGAGATACAGCCATTCAGATTTACGGGCACCATAAAGTTTTCCCTTCCTGAGTAAATGAGCTGCTTCTTGTAGTTTCAACACCTTTTTCTTGAATGTTCTGAATTTAAATCTTCACACAGACTTCTTGAGGAGGAGAGTGATACGGATATCTGATTGGAAACCACTGCGTATTACCTTAGACCTTTTTGACTGTACTGAACAGGAGTTCCGCGTATTCCGTAATTTATATTTATACAGTTAACAGGCAATGTAATTTATAACCAACTATTGGCTGCCAATTTCGCTTCATTTTTCCTGGCAGTCTTGCTACTTGTTTCTCCCTGTTGGTTTATGCCAAGTTCGGAGTAAAAATGGTTCTATATGACGGTGATGGAAAATATAATTTATCTTCAGCATATTTCGGTGTGTGACATTCCCTTACACATTCCGTATTTCATATATTTCCTAGATGTATTTGTAATTCGAATACAGCCAAATCGTTTTGGGGTCTACGAATAAACGATTCAAGTATGTAAAATACTCATTGACTTATTATTAACGTTTTTTAATTGAAGGTTTAAGGTTGCGTCTCCTATTAAAAAGCATAGTAGCTATTTTTAAAGAGATGGAAGTTGCGTGATAGTGGGGTTAACTACATAGCGGTCAATTACATCAACGTATCTGTGCAGGATGCCTAATATATTTATTGCTTGCGCAGGTGTCTTGATATGCTTAGTGTTCTGAATAATATGCTTTTAGGAAGTATGACTGTGGAAAGTCATCGTCTTGTAGTAGCAGAGACTGTCTTAATAACTCTCCAAACATTATCACTATTAAAATACCTTTTTGTTTACAGGAGGAACACTCAACGGATTAATATGTAGTTAGAACAAGTTACCATATTGCTCTTCAGCTCTGAAATGGTTGAGCAATTTCACTGATATTCGTGTTATGTTGACAGTGTGGAAACTTGACCACAGCAGTGCTAGACTTCTTGGTGTGCCTGTACCCAGGAAAAGCCGTCAGCCGCCCCAAGGGCCCCGGGTTCCGCGCAAGTGTCACTCCGCGCAAGTGTTCCAACCCCGTCTCCCAGTGTGGGGTGTGGCTCGGCGACCCTCGTCCAGTTCCGGAGGCGGAGCGGTCCCGTTTTAACTTGGAACGGGAGACCCCGCAGGCGGGCGCTGCAGACGGCGATATTCCTGGACTGTTTACAGCGCGCCGGTGTGCTCGGCCAGCACAAACACAAACAGCGCGCGCTTCCGCGGGCTGGCCGGCCGGCGCTTTTAATGCGGCCGCTCGCTCTCCCGCCAGTGACAGTCCTCGCGGTTCTGCACAAGAGAAGAGAAACTATTTCGAGAGCGCCGGCTTCGATCGCGACCACGTGCCGCGGCGCGTCGGCCAACGCTCTGCCGCTACATCGTCGCGACTGACACCCGCGACATTCCCTTCCGTCGTCGAGTGGACCTCTCTGCGGCGCGTTTCCGTCGTTAGCCGTATCGATGGCGCACGAGCCGTTGCAGATTCCCGGCTATTCTGGGGAACGTGCTGGTGCTCGCTATTTTGGAACACTCGGACTATCGCACACAGCGTCTCTTTCCGGGCGAGTGAAAACTGTGCGCTGGACCCGACAGGGCTGCCACATCGGAAAACTAAAATACTGAGAGATAATTTCAAAATGTGGAGCGAAAACTCGCCTTCAGTCTACAAATTTATATAAATACGGTTCTTGTATTACTGAAGTGAGCAATTAATTACATCGTATTACCCTAACTGATATTAAAAAAATGCTTTGGTTGGGCAACTTTAAGTAGGACTTGGAGCATAAATAAAAACTAGTGTTACTCGGACACTATATCCTGGCACTCGGCTGCGAGCGTAAAAAATGTAGTCTAATCACATACCACGTTGCAAAGTTGCAAAACCGCCTTCGCCAGAGTCGTTCGCTTTGCGGGAAAAGTGTTACGTTCTGTGAGATGATTAGTCTTTTTGTACATAATGAAGATTTTGTCATTTCTTTTTGCTCGCAGCCGGCCGTCAGGACATAGTGTCATAGTAATACATAAAGCTTAGTTTGTAATAATAATAATAATAATAATACAAATTGAGCAATGAAATAAAATTTACAGGAGAGTCAAAATGTGTAACTTCACTGAATTTGGGAGTCAAATTATCTTCTTCCCATGACTCTGTTCTTCACTTCTTAAACACAGCCGCAGCGGCGTGGCCGAGCGCATTGAGGCTCTATACAACGATGTGCGAGACCATTCCCCAAATGTTTGTAGCTTATGGGACTTAACTACGGGGTCATCAGTCCCTAAACTTACAAACTAGCCAATATTAAGGACGGCACAAATATCCATGCCCGAGGGGGGATTCGAACCCCCGACTGTAGTGGCCGTGCAGACCGTGACTGGAGCGCCTCAGTCCCCTCGGCCACCGCAGCCGGCGGCCATTCCCCGTCGGGGGTTCGAATCCCCCCTCGGGCATGGATATTTGTGCTGTCTTTAATATAAGCTAGTTCATAAATCGTTTAACGTTTAGGGACTGATGACCCCGCAGTTAATTCCCATAAGCTTTACAAACATTTGTAAACATTTGCTAAACATAATTGGCCTGCGGTCTCCTTAGATTGAATGACAAAATTTTAAAAAATCTTGCACAGAAGGTACGTTACAAATAAAAAACGAAGCGCATCTGGTGTAAAATATTTAATTGCAGTCAGCGTAAGACGGTTAAACTAATATAGTTAAAATTATATGCTAATTTCCTGATTAGGTGTGTCAGCCATATCTGGATTCTCGCAGCCTCCATTATCGATTGTTTCCCGGTATGCAATTCAAAATTGCCCCTGTCAGTTATAACAAAGTTCAATGAGAAAATTGTAATGAAAGTTAACTTTTCCTGCCTTCCTGTCCCCTTTCACTACTTATACCAACAGCGAGCAGATACTCCACAAGTTAGAACATTAAAAATACTTATTTGTTTAGTATGTCATTGGCGTACCAGAGCAAGGCCAAGAAATAATAACAATAAAAGTCTATCATGGATCAATTTATGAAAACATAATCAGATCATTCCCATACTACCAATAGAAACAAACTATTTTCCCTCCAAAATGGTGACTGGAGTTACAGAAATAAGGTTATACAAAACTGGTAGAAATGACATATTGGCAAATATGTACAACCTAACCAAATGCAATTGTGTGTGACTGGGTGTCACACTCTGATTTCAAAAAAAATTAATAAAAAGGTTTCTCCAAATACCTCTAAAATGAAATATACACTCGTACAAGTAAAACTGAAAATCAATTGAAATGACTGGCTATATCGTTTAGGAGTCTATCATTGAAAGTCAATACAGAAATAGACCTCGTTATCTCATCCCACTTCTAGAGAAAAGAAATAAGATAGATACAGCAAATGCTCCCATTAGAAATAAAGAGGTGAATCCTAACCAGGACTGGAGCAGCGCAAGCAAATACTATACCAAACACTGGGTGACAGTCGTGCAGCGGTGGCATTGATGTCAGAAGTCTGGTGAATTCTATCCGCGAAAATACAATCACTTCGCCAAGCAGAGATGCGGCGGTATTTAATCTAACATCAGCCTCTGTGCCCACGGACGAAGGAAACAGTCACAATCGATAGCGAGAAGCCTCCTCCTTTCTCTTACGCAAACACCACCTCCGCAATCTGAACACACAAAATACAAGACAGTGTGAGCTCACGAGTGCAGCACACTAGAGGCAAATTTCACGTTAATCATACAGCAACAACAAATTGCCGAAGTGTGGGTCGCACCCAATGAACCAACGCTCTGAAAACACAGATACACGCAAACCGCAACTGCGGTGCCAAACTTGACAACGATATACATGGAAAACGACTTTCACCGGTATCAATGTACGGCTGGGGCCCATGAATGTAAATATTTGGAAACATTCTAAAACGAAAGCAAATGTGTTTTTTAACACACACTTATGTTTTTTTAAATGGACATCCTATGTTTTTTCTTTATCAATCCATAGCATGAGACATCAGATAAACAGTGGCGTTGATTGCATCGCAACATTCCAATTACATCTCGAGATATTGCGACGCGAAGTTGACGCTTGAAATACGCGAATCGCGCGGCTAGCGCACGTCCTGAGACTCAGGCGAGAACCCCATGCTGCTCAGGACGTGCGCTAGCCGCGCGTTTCGCTTATTTCAAGCGTCAACTTCGCGTCGCAATATGTCGATATGTAATTGGAATGTTGCGATGCAATCAACGCCATTGTTTATGTGATTTGTCATGCTATGGAATGCTGAAGAAAAAATATAGGGTGTCCATTTAAAAAAACATAAGTTTGTGTTAAAAAACACGTTTGCTTTCGTTTTAGAATGTTACCAAATATGTACATTCATGGGCCCCAGCCGTACATTGATACCGCTGAAAGTCGTTTTCCAATAACTGTTATTGTTCCAAAGATATTTTGGGTGGACAAGATAGCTGGGATACGCTGTATATATATAACTTTACATTAGTTTTACTCGGCACTCAAGGTTTTAATATCTTTATAAGGAATGTGCCAATTTCTATTGTAAGCTACTTCAAATTGATAAGAAATCAATAAAAAATGAACAAAATAGTTTGTTTCTATTGGTAGTATGGGGAATGATCTGATTATCATTTCATAAATTGATTTATGATAGAATTTTATTGTTATTATAATTACTTCCTGTCCTTGCTGTGGTACGCCACTGTTCAGTTGGGTCAGGAATATATTTTCTATGTTTTGTAAAACATAGGGGCGACCAAATTTATCAGATCTATAAATATATAGGTTATTCTATCTGATATCAGTTGCATATTTAATTAATTAGATATATCGTGACCAAGCATACTTGGCCATGGGTGTTACGAAAAGGTACTGCCAAACTTTCAGGAAACATTCCTCACACACAAAGAAAGAAAATATGTTATGTGGACATGTGTCTGGAAACGCTTAATTTCCATGTTAGAGCTCATTTAAGTATTTCTCTTTAAATTTAAATTGAAATAATTCGTGCAGACAATTGTCAAAATATCCAATTGTTTCGTGTGGGCTGACGAGAATCCGCACGCAATTGTGCAATCACGTCATCAACACAGATTTTCTGTGAACGTTTGGGCAGGAATTGTTGGTGATGTCTTGATTGGGCCTCATGTTCTTCCACCCTTCGCTCACTGGAGCACGTTATCATGATTTCATACGGGATACTCTACCTGTGCTGTTACAACATGTGCCTTTACAAGTACGACACAACGTGTGGTTCATGCACGATGGAGCTCCTGCACATTTCAGTCGACGTGTTCGTACGCTTCTCAACAACAGATTCGGTGACCGATGGATTGGTAGAGGCGGACCAATTCCGTGGTCTCCTCGGTCTCCCGACCTCAACGCTCTTGACTTTCATTTATGGGGGCATTTGAAAGCTCTTGTCTACGCAACCCCGGTACCAAATGTAGAGACTCTTGTGATACAATACGCCATTCTCCAGGGCTGCATCAGCGCATCAGGGATTCCATGTGACGGAGGGTGGATGCATGTATCCTCGCTAATGGAGGACATTTTGAACATTTCTTGTAACAAAGTGTTGGAAGTCACTCTGTTACGTTCTGTTGCTGTGTGTTTCCATTCCATGATTATTGTGACTTGAAGAGAAGTAATAAAAAGAGCTCTAACATGGAAATTAAGCGTTTCCGGACACATGTCCACATAACATATTTCCTTTCTTTGTGTGTGAGGAATGTTTCCTGAAAGTTTCGCAGTACCTTTCTGTAACACCTTGTATATATGAATGCTACAAATGGCACAAGTTACGTTGGGTCCACGATCTTTTCAACGCACTTGTGGCCAGCTCTGTATATATCTCACACACATTAGCTACCGCGAAGCATTACCGGGTTTGCTAGTGCTTAAGAAGCTCGGCCCTGCGGCAGCACTGGCATTGTCAGGCAGCGCGGCTGGCCGGGTGACCCGGAAAGCCTGGCTCGCCGGCCTGCAGCACCGCTAGCCCGCCCTCGGCCCTCGGCGCGGTGCCGTTGTCCGGCGCTCGTCATAACGGAGATTACGATGTTGTCGCTGTCGCTGTTCCGCCGCGCTTTACGAGCGCGAGGCTCATCCTCCCCCGTGGTCGCGCCCCGACAGCCTGCCCAGTTACTCGCCCCTACCTCTGATTTACGGCGACCAATAGAGCGGCCGGTCCGGGGTGAGATTTGTCACAACTCTGCTCAAAACACGTTACAGCACCACAATCTATTATCAAAAGTATTCGGACATGTCCACAAGCAGGGACTCCATATCGGCGACTTCAGACATGTATGTAGGTGTTTTTTGAAATTCCCATGGCCTGTCAGCAATCCAACCGTAAGTCTAATCTCTCTCCTGTTCAGGCCCAGGGTTGCGGAGCTTCTTTTAAAACATGGTTTTGGCATCATTACCTTGCCGTGTTTTTGTTGATAGCCTTTGGTACAATATTCTACGTGCTGTCTTCTGAGCCAGTTACGTAGCTCCAATTTGATCATTGCCTTGGTGATTGTCAGGACAGGTTCCGGTCCAATAAATGGAGTCTCTGGCCCCATCCTGGCTAATCTCTCGTCATGTTCGTTGCCACTGATCCCCGAGTGGCCAGGGACCCAAAATAGATTAATTCTATTGCTTTCCCCTAGCTCCACCAGAACCCCGTAACATTCTGCAACAATTTTAGACCTTGTTGCAGGAGCTGCCAGTGATCTCAGGGCTGCCTGGCTGTCTGAATAGATATAGATGCTACGGTCTTTGTAACACCTACGTAAATTCGCCTCCACACACGCCCTGATGACAAGAGAGACATGGCTTAGGGATGCGCTTGCCCGGGAAAGGCAAAGGTCTCAGGTTCGAGTCCCGGTTCCGGCACACAATTTTAATCTGCCAGGAAGTTTTTCTCACTGCTGTCATAGACCTGACCTCGTGAAAAAGATCAAGGCATGCCCAGAAATTATTTTGTACCTAAGAACTGGCATTACTGGCACCAAACTGTGTTAAACTGTGTATGGGTCAAAAATTACTCACGTGTTACTATTGGTATAACAGACAAATTTTTCAAATTTATAGGTAGCCTAGAGGGATAAAATTTTGGTGAGCTGTACAACTCAATAAGTGATTAAAAGTCACGAGAGGGTATGGTCCTATGATGAATATCGTGGGGGGCAAACACTCGAAATACCTGCATGCGTCAAAAATGACCCACTTGGTACTTCTTGTGTTAAACTGGAACCACATTCTCCTTTAAGAGCGTCCGATTTGGGAGATTCCCTGTCGCCCATTCTACTGCTCATATCGTCATTTAAATCAAGGTCTATGAGAGAGTAGAGAGGGGTGTTCCGCAGAACTCTACGGACTTGGAACGTGGTCTAGTGATTGGGTGTCACTTCGAGATTTCCACACTCCTAAACATACCTAGGTCCACTATTGCTAATGTTATAGTGAAGTGGAAAGTTGAAGGGACACGCACAGCACGGAAGCGTACATGCCGACTTGGTTTGTCGACTGACAGAGACCGCAGGCAGTTCAAGAATGTCGTACAGTGTAATACGCAGGCATCTATCCAGAGCATCACACTGCATTTACAAACTGCATCAGGATCCACTCCAAGTACTATGACAGGCGGGAGGTGAGAGAACTTCGATATCGTGGTCGAGCGGCTGCCCACAAGGTCAATGCTAAAAGAAAGCCTCGCTTGATGTAAGGAGCGTAAACATTGGAAGACTAAACAGTGAAAAAACGTTGTGTGGAGTGACGAATTACGGTACACAGTGTGCCGATACGATAGCAGGGTCTGTGTATGGCGAATGCCTGGTGAACATCATCTGCCAGCGTGTGTAGTGCCAACAGTAAAATTCGGAGGCGGTGGTGTTATGGCGTGGTTTTTTTTTTTTTTTTTTTTTTTTCCATGAAGGCGTCTTGCATCCCTTGTTGTTTTGCGTGCCACTATCACAGCTCAGTACTACAGTGATGTTTTAAGCACCTTCAGCATTCGTCTGTACCACCAAATTTAAAAAGCTTCAATCTTCTTCTTGTGTGAACTATTTATCGTCCACGTTTTACTCCTGTACGAGACTATACTATAGATAAATTCCCGAAGAAAAGACTTTCTAACACTAAAAATTCTGGATTAACAAATTTTTTCTCTTCTTCACACATACATTTCTTCTCATTGCCATTCAGCATTTTAGACTATCGGTATTGCTACCGTCGTAAATTATTTTACTTCCCAAGCAACAAAATTCATCTACCACTTTCATTGTTTCGTTTCCGAATGCGACTATATCAGCAGTCTCTGATTTAATTCGACTACATTCCATTACCCCTTTTTCGCTCTTTTTAACGGTCCCTACTAAACACTCCTTTCAAGACTATGTCCATTACTTTAAATTATTCTTCCAGGTTCTTGGTGTCATCGCCAAAACGCAATGCTTTTATTTCTTCTCCATGAATTTTAATTCCCATTCCAAATTTTTGGTAGCTTTCCCCCACAGCTTGCACAATTTACAGATTGAATAACATTGGGGGAAAACTACAACCCTATCTTGCTCCCTTCCCACAGAGTATTCCATTTCCACTCAAAACTACTGTCTTGTTTCTTTACAGGCTGTGTAAAACTTCAGCGTGCGAGGTGGCGCAGTGGTGACACACTGGACTCGCATTCGGGAGGACGGTGGTTCAAATCCACCTCCGGCCATCCTGAATGAGGTTTTCCGTGATTTCTTAAATCACTGCAGGAAATGCTGGGATGGTTCCTTTCAAAGAGCACAGCCGATTTCCTTCCCCATCCTTACACTCCGAGTATAAGATCGGTCTCTAATGACCATGCTGTCGGCGGGACGTTAAACCCTAAGCTTCCTTTCCTTCTTCAAATGTTCAAATGTTTGTATAGCTTATGGGACTTAACTACGGGGCCATCAGCCCCTAAACTTACAAACTACTTATGAACTAGCTAATACTAAGGACGGCACAAATATCCATGCCCGAGGGGGGATTCAAATCCTCGACCGTAGTGGCCGTGCAGACCGTGACTGGAGCGCCTCAGTCCCCTCGGCCACCGCGGCCGGCCTTTCCTTCTTGTCTATAGCCTTGCGTTCCCCTAAGATGTAGGATCATTAATGCCACACGTGGTCCTACATTTGTCCTAAATCCAAACTGATCGTCTCCGAGGCTTCTACCGGTAATGTAGTAATCCATACCGTTCAATTCAATTCATTTCACTTCACTATATCCCAGCTTTCTCCAGTCCACGAAATGGGAAACGATAAGCTACACGATTCGAGCACCACTCACTAATGTCAGCCGTTCTGTTCACCTGCATGTTAATCACAGCGGCTTTAACAATAACCGCCTGATCAGTGAACACGACTCATCCGGCGAGCCTCAACTGTGAACACGCGAGGCTGCAGTTTCCGGTGGGGCCTGGTCCTCGTCCATCACGCCGACATTCACGCGAGCAAATGAACGGAATTATGGGCGATCGTAAATCTAGCGGCTAGCGGCGGGGACGCGGGTCGATCATCGCTGTCCGGCCGCCTTGGCGCAGTGCCACGGCGCACTCCAAACTACACGACCGGCTTCCGTGCCCAATCTCCAATTCCGCGCATTTACGAGCCACAAATGTGTACTGCCGAGAGCGTGACGCCATCATCAGCGGCACGGCATATGCAAATGACAACTGTTGGCTGCAGTGGGAAGGAAATCTAATCTCGAACGGACGCTAAGAACGGCCGCTAATAAGCCCTGCCGAGCAATCAGGTACACAAACACAAACCTCATGCTGAACAGATGATTGCCCATTACCTATCCGTGGTCCTGGAATATTACAACCAACGGGTCAAGTCCTCTTAACACTAGAAGTACCGGACTCTTCCGTACCCCAAGCAGTACCATGTGGGTCATCTTTTACCCACAGGAGGAAAGTACTGTTTTATTGGTATTTTTGCAGTGTTTTGAATTTCTGCATGCTTATCTTACTTTCAAGAGGACTCTAAGGTGCAAGAAAAAAAATTTTTTTTTCTCTAAACTGAATATTAGGCAGTAAAACTTAGCTTTTCAGAAAAGAATGTTAGTTTCATTTTCGTTTTATGGCAGGAACGCCACATTTTTGTATCAAAGATCATTCAAACAAGTAAGAAAAACAATGTTACAGGGTTTATCTTCATAGACAGACTAAAACTGAGTCAAAACGTACAATTTATGCAACTATGAATAGTATTTTTACTTTTTATGACATTAAAAGTAAGTGCCGAGTATTTGTAAAAGAGTCTAAACTGCAAAATATTTTCTTGTTTATTGCAATCAAGGGGCAAAAACATATGAACAACCAATTTCACTCTGTAGGTCTTTTGAATCACACACTAAAATAGTGAGTAAGGTAAATATAGTAAAGGTTGGGAAATGCCAGCCGACTATATTATAACCCCATACTGCTTCAACAAGCCTTTCAATATAACAATTGGAAGTAGGGAGCAGTGGGAGAAAATAGTTCGACACCGTACGGGGGGGCATTGTCTGGTTCACTGACGGGTCAAAATCAGACCAAGGTGATGGGGCCGGGGTATACGGGGTGCAGCCAAGACTGGAGGGCGTCATCTCTCTAGGGAAACTGGCCTCGGTATTCCAGACGGAAATCACTGCCATCAGGGGGTGTGGAGGAGAATTTGCGTAGGTGCTACAAAGATCGTAGCATCCATATCTATTCAGACAGCGAGGCAGCCATGAGATCACTCGTAGCTCCTGCAACAAGGTCTAAAATTGTTGCAGAATGTCACAGGGTTCTGGTGGAGCTAGGGGAAAGCAATAGAGTAAACCTATTGTAGGTCCCTGGCCACTCGGGGATCAGTCTCAACGAACATGCCGACAGATTAGCCAGGATGGAGGCAGAGACTCCATTTATTGGACCGGAACCTGTCCTGACTATCACCAAGGCAATGATCAAATTGGAGCTACGTAACTGGCTCAGAAGACAGCACATAGAATATTGTACCAAAGTCTATCGACAAAAATATGGCAAGGCAATGATGCCAAAGCCATGTTTTAAAAGAAGCTCTGCAATCCTGGGCCAGAACAGGAGAGAGATTAGACTCATGGTTGGATTGCTGACAGGCCATGGGAATTTCAAAAAACACCTACATACAATGGGAATAACAGAAGAGGACCCTAAATGTAGGATCTGTGATGACGGTGATGAAACTGCATCACGTCTAATCTTCGGATGCATTGCATTGGAGAGTAAAAGGCACAGAACATTTGGGACCCCCAGACCCGAAGAAAATGTGTCTAATAAAGAACTGGTAAAGGGACTCCTTGCACTGTTCAAGGCCATTGGTTGGCTTTACAAGATATACAGGGAGCGATACCGCACAATAAACTTGGTTTCGGTGCGGGCAATGGCGGGTTGGACCAAGACTGTTTTGGCTTCCCTGATAAAATCATATCAAATCAAGTGTTTTGAAAAATTTAGGAACAAATAGTTGGCAGTATTTCCTAAGCTGGTATGGACTGACGGTTCAGACATTGTCTTTGAAAAACATACTTGTTGGACTTGAAACATACTATGACGTTTCATTCCCCAATTGTTGTTCATAGGAAACATTATTTGGACAACGCCTTCTATTTCAAAATTACGCAGCAACGCTGCAGTGTGCTTACAGAGGGGCGGGGGGGGGGGGGCGGGAATACTCGACTGAAATCTCCTTACATATTTATAACTTAAAAATTGTGTGATCCCTGATCATTACAAGTTAAAAATGTTCTAAAAGATATGCACTTGCCTTTGGTGGCTGCCAGCTTGGAAAATGTAATTAATGCCTTCCATTTACTCGACTATCCTGACACCACCCTTGATTTCATTATAAAACTACACAATTTCTGAAAGTTTTTCTCACTGTCGTCATAGATCTGACCTCGTGAATAACATCAAGGCACGCCCAGAAATTATTTTGTACCTAAGAACTGGCACTGCTGGCACCAAACTGTGTTAAACTGTGTACGGGTCAAAAATGACTCACAAACCATTTTTTTAAATTTCTAGGTAGCCTAGAGGGATAAAATTTTGGTGAGTTTTACAACTCGTGATTGAAAGTCACGAGAGGTTATGGTCCTATGATGAATATCGTGGGGGGCAAACACTTGAAATACATGCGTAAAAAATGACCCACTTGGTACTTCTAGTTTTAAACTGGCACCACATTCTCCTTTAAGAGCGTCCGATTTGGGAGATTCCCTGTCGCCCATTCTACTGCTCATATCGCCCTTTAAATCAAGGTCTATGATGCATTACCGACCAAGAAGAGATGCTCCCTGTCACGCGACACGAGTCCCTTTATTGACATCAACAGCACACGCACGCAGCGTGTGACGTCAACGATGTCGCCGCCAGAGATGCAGCCCTTATCCGTACATTTATCGCTATCTCCGACTTCTGTGCCAGGTACTGCGGCCAGTCGAAAATAATCAACCGACCGTGGCTGAATCCTATGTTCTTCCGCATAAGCAAATGCAATTCTTACCATGCGGTGATGAGCACAGTCGAGGAATCTAACTCTTCTCCAAACCGTAGAAATACGCATACCTTTTGCGCCGTTACCGACAATGCGTTTGACATTCTCTTGTACGCCAACATCGACAAAGCTACTCGTCTTCCTGCAAGTGGTCACTGCAGTTCTGCCAAGTTTCCTACTCACCTGAAACAAAAGGAAAATGCACTTAGTACCAATTTATTTCGTAGCTCTAAGTACAGTTGCACAATATGGTAAACATTATTTTCTAATGACTAAAATTTAATTCCAATATCTCTCAATGTACACACAAGAGAACGAACCAATTACGACTGAATAATAATACGAGATGTGTCCACGAAGTAAGTTCCGTTTGGTTATATACAACAAATGTGTACAGACACGGAAAAAATATTTATTGTACAAAAATCAACAACTGTTAAACTACTTTTCTACATAGCTTCCAAAATTTTGTAGGCACTTGTCATAGCGTGGCACAAGTTTTTGTATAACTTCTTCGTAGAAGGTTGCTGCCTATGTATTCAACCATGTGGTAGCATGTTCTTTCAGCTCGTCACCATCGTTGAAGTGTTGACCACCAAGGACAGATTTTTAGGTGTAAGAAGAGATGAAAGTCGCCAGGAGCGAGGTCCAGGCTGTATAGGGGATGGCCAAACATGTCCCAGTGCAATGCCCGTAAGAATTGGTCACATTCGCCATGTGAAGTAAGGCATTACTGTGGAAAAAGAACACCTTCTGACAGTAATCCTTGGCGCTTGTTCTGTATTATTCTGGTCTCGCAGAAGCCATGTGCATTGATTGTTTGGCCTCGTGGTAAGAAATCAATCAGCAAAATGCCTTTTCTGCCCCCCCCCCCCTCCTAAAAAAAAGGTGCGTATGACTTTTCGAGGTGACAAGATTTCCTTACGCTTAATTTTCATTGGGGATGAAGTGTGCCTCCATTCCATTCACTGCTGTTTTGTTTCAGGGATGTCGTACGATATCCAAGTTTCATCCTCCATGACTTTCCGAGAAAGAAAACCATCGCCTTCTTTATTGTAGCGTGTCAAAAACTGAAGTTCACTGTCCATCCGTTGTTTCTTTGTGTTGTTCAGTAAGAATTTTGGGTACCCAACGTGAGCAAAGTTTTCGAAATTCCAGTTTTCCAGTAACAATTTCATGAATGGGTGATCATGAGATTTGCGGAACTTCCATAGCAAGGGCACGAAGTGTAAACTTACGGTTGTGTTTAATCTTCTCTTCAATTGTGTGAACAAGTTCATCAGTCCACGGACGGGCGACCATTTCGTTCTTCATCGTGCACTTGATGACGTCCTTTATTGAACAGTCTGACCAATCTTTTAACTGTAGAATCCGTAAACCTCGCAGATTTACCGATGAATTTCCTTTGGTTTAACTTTCTTTGCATTCAAGAAATGAATCAGAGATTTGATTTCACACACGGCGGCATTTTCAATTACGGCTGACATTATGAAAGAAGCTCTAAAAAGCACACGGCTGCAGCAGCGATCTGCAAATGGGGTACATGTCTTCTCCTTGAGTCAAGAGTAACCGCCGCGCATGCTCGGAACTGCGATCATAGCGCTGCCGCGGATAGAAATAGAAACGGAAATTACTTTGTGGACGACGATCGTAAATGAATTACAAATTTCTGAATTCCTGCCAGCTGCAAGTCGTTGAAATGCATTCAACTGCAACGTAAATTTGTTCCGGAGCGGGACTCGAATCCGGATTTTCTGCTTCTCGCGACATGTCGCATTAATCGCAATCAGACATCTGCACACGTACCCCGTCCTACCTAAATTCTCGATTTAACGCACATTACTATTGTAGTGTCTCCCGTCCACTGTCCGTCTTGCTTCTATAAGAGCCTAACGGTGTTTGATCCTCCGCACTGCAGTTTGCCCGTCGAGGCATGCATTGAATTACATGTCAGAAAGACAGTCACCATAGATACAACGGTGTATACATGTGTGGGATTAGCCGTCCAGGACGCTCCGACTCTTCTTGTTGATAGTTTATCTCTATCATCATCATCTTATAGAAGAGATCCAAGTTCTTGTTACTATTTGATTTGTTGGTGTTAAAAGTCTTTAGTAATTGTCGATTTTGGAGTTTGAATTAAATGGAAATTTACAAAGAAGAAGATCTTGGTAAACTTTCTTCCGTCTATTCCTCTTAGTTAATAGTAAAACCGTACAAGTATTTTGCAAATTCAGTCTGTTTTCTATTGTTGCTTTCCTTTTCTGTTCTACTTTGTGACAGACTTCCTTGTTAGATAATTTTGGTGCTAGTCATTCAAGAAGTTAGATCCCATAATTGTCATAGTGATTCCTCGCTCTTTTTTCCTCCATGAATTGGACACTTATTTGCATTCAGAGATAATGATTCGACTAAATATCTTAACTAACGTCCTCATAGCTGTTTCATCACGATGTACAGTAGTATTCTGAGAGCGAACCTTTTTTTTTTTTTTTTTTTTTTGTTGAGGATCCTACAGAACTTTTGATATCCATTTCAAGCTTAATTACTTAGCTGTTTAGTCGGTTTTTCATAATTTTCTCACCCAGTGAATTAAGTTTTGTTACTGTGTCGATGTCCCCATCTTCCGTCCAGTTTTGCGGAGCCATATTTGATGTTATTTCTGGTTTGTCAAATAATAACTGCAGGCTAGTTTGTTCGGTGATTTCCTCTGAAAGTTCGATTTGAATGCTAGCAGTTTCAAAGTCGTTTGATTTAATGGCAATATAAACGACAAAAACTAGACATTTTACCAAGTTTCCGTAACATTTAGATCCAATTCACATCGGTCGAAAGGTTGCCCTTAATCTCATACTTTTTTATTTTTATTTTATTATTATTTTTTTTATAGCTTATGGGACTTAACTACGGGGTAATCAGTCCCTAAACTTACAAACTACTTATGAACTAGCTAACACTAAGGATGGCACAAATATCAATGCCCGATGGGGGATTCGAACCCCCGACCGTAGTGGCCGTGCAAACCGTGACTGACGCGCCGCAGTCCCCTCGGCCACGGCGGCCTGCTTCTTCTTCTTCTTCTTCTTCTTCTTTTTTTGCCAACAACACAGTTGAAAACCATCGGAGATAGCCCATTGCCGTGTGTGACTCCTCTGACTCTCAAGAAATCCGAGAGGCATCATAGGAAATTTATCTTGGAGTTTGTACCCAACAGGGATGCTCTAATTAATGCCATCAGCATAATATGAATCCACAAGTCATTGCGGATGTTTAACACAGCCTATTGAGATTTTCTTAAGAGTCAACCAAAATTTTAGTACCGAGTTTAAATAATCATACAAGTAAGCCAATAAAATGAGTATTTTTTCTATCTCAGCAACTGTGTTTTATATTAGTTGCAGGCTCGTTGTAAACAGATGATGAACCAATAGAACATATAGGGTACAATTAGTGTACCTAAGCATAAAGTTTTGTAACACGGCCTTGCCGCTTTTTATATTTCATTACTTTTATAACAATACAGCACTATAGTGTATTACTATCTTAAATTTTGACGCTTTTCAAGAACGATTTTATATATACAGTATATATTGCCCCTATATTCCTATGCTCGTACTTCAACATTTTATGTAAAATTTACACTTTAACACTACTATATAGTCCTGTACAGACACCAGAAAAAGAGCAATAAGTACTCGAAACCGATCGTAAATAAAAACCACGACCCTGCAACTGGTTGCTGTCTGGTGCAGCCTTATGTAACCTAGTAAAAACCAATAAAACGAAAGGTGCTGTACCATAGATGTCACAAAACATAAGCAAATCTGGTAAAGGCAGTAGATGTTTTCATATGTATATAATCCTGTTGATTAATCTTCAAAAGTGAAGAGACAAGATGGCCAAATATTTACTTTATCACGACCGGTTTCAGTGGGCTATGCCATCATCATCTGGTCGTATCAAATTTTACAAGAATGGTCGTGTTAATTAAAAAATGGAGATTAAATAGTACGTGCAACATAGCATTTAGACTAAATATAAAAATACATACTCGTAACTTACAACATAAAAAGCTGTTGTAACCTTTCTCATCACGCATTAAAACCTCCAAAATGAACATCGAAAATTGTAGTGATACCAACTTCTCCACTGCAAAACGATCAAGTGCTTCTGGTAAAAATATCACACGGAAGTAACAACGTGTAGTGAAATCGCATTCTAGGGACGTTCTTGTTTAATTCTTTTTTAGTAACAAGCATATACTGGGCAACTACAGTGCCACAACTACTAGTTCGATGATCACTTGCCAATGTTGTCACAAAACCTGAAGGAAGTGCCTAGTTTCTAATTTCTTAATCTTGAACAGCGACTATGAGGGAGAGAGAAAATGGACAGAGGAAGGAAAGAAAAGCAGATGATCAGAGAGGGAAGGGAGGACGAGATGGAAGGAAGAAGGAAGGAGAAGATGGATAGAGACGAGGGGGCGGCCGCGGTGGCCGAGGGGACTGAGGCGCTCCAGTCACGGTCTGGACGGCCACTACGGTCGGGGGTTCGAATCCCCCCTCGGACATGGATATTTGTTCCGTCCTTAGGATAAGCTAGTTGATAAGTAGTTTGCATGTTTAGGGACTGATGACCCCGTAGTTAAGTCCCATAAGCTATACAAACATTTGATTTTTGATTTGAGAGACGAGGGATGGCTAGGAGGAAAAAAATATGTTCAAATATATTTGTAATTATTTGAGACTTTGGTCATCAGTCCCTAGGCTTACACACAACTTGAACGCAGTGGCGGAGCGGCCGAGCGCATTAAGGCGCTATGTTCCGATGCTCGAGGCCGTTCCCCGTCGGAGGTTCGAATCCCCCTCGGTCATGGATGTTTGTGCTGTCTTTAGTATAAGGTAGTTCATAAGTAGTTTTTAAGTTTAGGGACATGACCCCGTAGTTAAGCCCCATAAGCTCTACAAACATTTGAACATTAGAATTCCATTGCGAATAGCTTGAACTAATTTAAACTAACCTAAGGACAACAAACACACTTATGCCCTTGCGAGGATTCGAACCTCCGCAGCAAGGCGCCTTAGAACGCTCGGCCACTACACCGCTGCTGGCTAGGAGGAGATAAAGAGAGTGGGAGAAGGGGATGGAAAGAGAGAGGAGATGGAATGTAGGAAACGATTGTTTTAATCAAGGGCAATTATACGTCGCAGGCTCCATATTTGAAAAGTTATGTGACCTTTGTGCAGAAAAAAAGACAAAAAAATTTAATAGTCTCCGGGTTTTGCTACTACATCTGAATTGAATCTAGACACACACATACACACACACACTCCGACCAAGCTCGTCACATGGGGCAATATTCCATTCCAGCATACTTTATATCACACCGAACTTTCCACTAGTTTCTAAACTATACTAAAGATCTTGCATCCATAAAAGGAAAGTATGCATGTTAGTGGATAACAGATTCGTCCCAATGTGTGAGAGATTTCTGAATGTATATTTTATAAATGGAATTTGGGTACCAAAGGTCGTGCAGAGCTGCATCACTGCAGACGATGCAGCAACTTAGCGGAGAAGTTATGATGGAGTAGTCACAAGTCTAGCAGTGTAATAGAGCCTTGAGTGTCCTTAACAAGCGGCAATCATCATCGAGAGCGGCTGAGTACTGCCTTCAGATTTCTCTGAAAGGCTCTATTAACCACGAGTTTCGTACGGCGCTTACTTCCTAACAGTAGATGCGGAAATTGCACAGCTCCGTGGTTTAACTCAGGAGATAGCGACGGTATGTCCACCGCTATAAAATTAACAAATGAAAAAGAGAGAGAAGAAGAAGAAAAGGTGAAGCAGCAAAGCCGATCCTTCTAGACAAAGCAGAAAAGCGAACCTATAATTACAGCGTACAGCGGTTTACATCCATAATTATTTTATGAGGATGGTAAAGCATTCAAAGTGACAGCATAATGAAAGAGGAACGAGTACATAACCAAGAAAAGCAGCAACGCAACGGTCCGTGCAGTTGTTAAGGAAATAAGCTTGCCAGTTCTCGTGAAATGCAAGGATAAAGACGCGTTCGTTCTTCATAACCGTATCAACGTTCCATATTTTACAACATATGCCAGTTTAGAGTTACATAAATGGGTTTTCCCACAAGGCAATAACTTTGCGGATAAAGTATTATTTATCGAGGAGGCACCTGTTAGAAAGCACGGAACCATACGCTTGAGAAGAAATCTTTACTCGACGACAAAAAAACTCATGCTGACTTCTCTATTTATTTATCACAACTGTAAGATGTATAGCGGCATAATCGGATCGCGGTCCTTATTTTGTTTACAGCAATTTGAAATGAGAAAAGTACACTCATCTTATTAGAAAACGTAAATCTAGATATGCGTCAACCGACGTGGTTGCAACAGGATGGATACCCTGTGTTCAGTTTCGACCACACTGGTGTGTGTATAAAGACGACAGTCCCGTTCAGAGGTTTGAAAAAGCATCGCTGGAGTCGACTATTAGAATTTCTTCTGCGATCAATGAAAGCAAGGGGGTTTCGACGACTGTGGGCGATATGAGAAAGCGCCGATAACAGTGACTTCGTCAATGCTGACTAAAGCCAAAACGATAGTGTTCTGATATAAATGAATCGATTTTTTAAAAGGGCGTATGTCATCATGAGAAGATATTTTAGGAAGCACTTATAACTGCATGAAGACAAAAGTAAAAAATGCATATGCATTCTAGTGGTTCTATGTGACTGGTAAGCTATAAATTGAGATTATATTTAACGCTTAACTGTCTTTAACAATTAGACTAATTTTTATTGTACCGTAAACTCATTGAGCAAAGCACTTTAAAAAAATGACCTAAATTAAACGACGTCAGGAGTACGTGAATTTCTCTTCGTATGTTTCTTTTAATTTCGTGTATTGACGTTTCAAGGCATACAAAATTTTAAGAATAATTTCAAAATGCAATAATTAATAAATATTGTACTAACACAGTACTGACACCAACAATGTTAAATGTTTTCGTTGTTCTCAATTCATGTCATGTTTAGTTGGCCAAGGGATTATACCTCTGTAGAAATCCTTATGCTCTTGAAGTACATAAGATTCAATTTTCGTCAGGTCTGGAATTATTGCACGGTCATTGAAATTTTCCTACAAGCGTCTGAACGTAATGCTGGTGGTGCAGTTTCCTTTGAAGTTAGACCGAAGAAAAAAGTATGACAAAGTAGACCGTTTATTAATGTAACTCTTCTTTTTATAGAAATATGTAAAGCGATGCAGAATATTGACTGAAATGTAACTTTTTCGTTTTCTGGGTAAGCTTTTTGTCTTCATTTACGTGATTTCTCTAGGAAATCACAACTGCACACACTATTAAAATCACTCAGTTTATCATGTCATGTGAACTAGTTGTGAACTGAACTACAAAAAACAAAGACTGTAATGCAGAGGTTATAAAACAAGTGGGAAACTGAAATAACTGTTTACAACACTGCCAATAGACGTTTTTAAGAGGCGTATTGTCAGTGACATACGCCCATTCAAAGCAATCTTTGACCTTCAATTGTCTCCTTAAGTCGTTAGAAACACTCTTTGAAAACTAATAGATACACACATCTAAATATGTTACGAAATGATAAAAAAGCAAAAATCCGTCAAATGATGAGTTTAGCATGGTAAAAAAAAATTCGTCAACGTAAATAATGTTACCTTCATGGATTTTCAATCTCACATTTATTTCACTAACGGATGGGGAAGATTACTGCGGTGGCGGCGGAATGGCGTCGTCACCCTGTAAACTTACCACGTCAATTTATTTGTAACAACGACGACCCGCGTCAAACCCGGAAATAAGAAGACAAAAATTGGTTAATTAATGAGGAAGTATAGGAGAGCAATAAAGCTTTAGGTACAACTTCACTGACAGATGCGAAATATTGAATAGGCGTATATTATCATCAGTTTAATAATGGAGGGAATTGGGGGGGGGGGGGGATTTTTGCAGATAGACCAAGGCTTGACTAGAGTGAGGTTCAAATGGTTAGAAACTGTAGCTATTCTCAAGAAGGGAAGTGGGAGGGACCAGTAAACATTTTGCAGGGAGACCAAGGATTCACTATAATGTTCAAATGGCTAGAAGTTGTTGTTGTTACGAAGAGATAAAGAGGTTTGCGCAGGAGAGACTAAGCAGAGAGTTGCATCTAACCAGACTTAAGACCATTTATCTCAATACTATCTAGATGTTGAAATTCAGCTGTCTTAGCGTGCCAGCCATAGATGTTCATAATTCGTTTTTTTTTTTTTTGCCAAATTCAAATATGGCTACTACGAAATGTTACCAGAATACGAAAGGAAAATAAATTTAGATTCCGCTCTCATACTATCCATTTACATAGCATTTTGACATAAAATTCAAAATAAGAAGCAAGCAAGCAATTGTACGTCACGTACAATTGGAAATTCGTTTGCCAAATTTCAACATGGCAGGCAAAGCAAAATCGTGAGCAAAACATATGAATGTGCAGGCACGCTGTACTTCTGTGCTCAGAGATCAGAGTTAACCATCCATGTTGTGTAGAGATCATTGCTTAAGACAAAAGAACACAAGAACAACAATGTCTTTGGCACAAGTAATGTTTTGAATTTTGCGAAGTCCAGCAGTGAAGCGTGAGCTTGGATAACGTGGTGACGCAAGTCCCCGGCAAGTGCGGAGTGAAGCCATCAACATCACGTATATCTTGCGGGGTGACGTGAGTTTCCGCGCAGTGTGCTGCACACAGCACGCTCCCCCCTCAGGCGATACTATGAATAACGCAAAAGATAATTCCTTCTGATATTTATATCTGCTCAGTAAATCTTGAAAAACACAGGAAGTTTGTCGTGAGCTGTTCAGCCGGCATAAACTAGTATAAACATACAAATTGATTGATTGATTTTTCCAGGGAAGCCAAAACAGTCTTGGTCCAACCCGCCACGGCCCGCACCTAAACTAAGTTTATTGTGCGGTATCGCTTCCTGTATATCTATTAAAGCCAACCAATGCCCTTGAACAGTGCAAGGAGTCCCTTTACCAGTTCTTTATTAGACACAATTTCTTCGGGTCTGGTTGTCCCAAATATTCTGTACCTTTTATTCTCCAATGCAATGCATTCGAAGATTAGATTTGATGCAGTTTCATCACCGTCATCACAGATCCTACATTTAGGGTCCTCTTCTGTTATTCCCATTGTACGTAGGTGTTTTTTGAAATTCCTATGGCCTGTCAGCAATCCAACCATGAGTCTAATCTCTCTCCTGTTCAGACCCAGGATTGCAGAGCTTCTTTTAAAACATTGCTTTGGCATCATTACCTTGCCATATTTTTGTTGATGGACTTTGGTCCAATATTCTACGTGCTGTCTTCTGAGCCAGTTACGTAGCTCCAATTAACACACCAATAGTTTCTACTTCTGTGAGATCATTAAGCTATTTTAATTGCCTGCGTAAAAGGATATTACAAGAATCTCTTTCCACGCCTCACTGCACTCATATCACAAAGATTTTTCTCAAATGCAGTGACAGTTTTCATACACTAATCTAGACAAGCATCGTATTCAAACGATTAATAGACACGGGTGAATATTATTCGGATACAAGCAACAAAATATTTGAATTCAGAAGGGAACTGTTACCTGAGTTTTCGTTTGGGGGTGGGCTGTCTGTCTTCTAAAAACAGGTGGGGGGAGTTGAAATGCTTCGTATAACAGTAGATTAAGGAGACTTCTTTCCCACGCCCCCCTCTCTTCTAGTGTAGTCCTGGAAGGGGGGGGGGCGCTGCAGCCCCAGAGATCCCTCTATGACTGCGCCATTGCATATGTGAGTTTCGAACACATCTTCGAATCAAGTTTTTGAAGAGGTTATTTAAGGGTGTCATTCATGAAATTCACCAAAAAAGTAATTTTCGATTTATTTTCGTATCTGTTAGTACAACTCATGGATAATAAGTTCTCAAAGTTTCAATGGTGAAATCGCACCTGAAGTGCCTGCAAATTAATTAAAAAATTAATTAAAAGTGTGACGCGGCCTCTCTGCCAAGCCCACGTTTTGAAGCAGCACTCCAATACCAGTTCAGTGAACAACGATTCTGTATATTACTTTCAACCAAACATGTGCGGGAGACAACTAGAATGCAGTGATACATACTCTTGGGTTTTATAAATCATCTTTGACTCTGTTCCGTATCTTATAAACAATAACAAACTAGCTGCACCATTTATGAAGAAAATGTTCAAATGTTTGTTAAGCTTAAGGGACTTAACTACGAGGTCATCAGTCCCTAAACTTACAAACTACTTATGAACTACCTACAACTAAGGACGGCACAAATATCCATGCCCGAGGGGGGATTCGAACCCCCGACCGTAGTGGCCGTGCAGACCGTGACTGAAGCGCCTCATTCCCCTCGGCCACCGCGGCCGGCATTTATGAAGAAGCAATTCTTTTTTTTTTTTTTTTTTTTGCCCCGTGATACTAACGGAGATTTATACAAGTGTTCGATTCTTTCTTCATTTAGTAATGCCACGATCACAAAGAGTGTATAAAAAACTGGATAAGCTGCGTTTCAATAAGTTAGTGAATAGAAGACATGAGAAACAACGACAAACCAGCAATGAAACTACGTCCGAAGTAAGAACATCTGCTGAAATTGTGCAAACTCACTCGTCTCCTAGCAGCTCCAAGCGAAAAATTTGTGAAGTGATTGGTGCATACTACAGTGATGGATCTCTGTTTCTGGCCGATCCTGCACTTCTCAACGCGTGTGTGCATGGCAAAACCCAGAATCCAAATGAGTCACTAAATTCGCTCATATGGAAACGATGTCGTAAAATGACATTTGCATCTGCTACAGTTGTCAGAATTGCAACTTATAACGCAGTTCTTTTATTTAATGATGCAAACGTCGGGAGAATGCAGGTATTTGAAAGAATGGGCTTCAAGACATGATATTTTATTCAAGACATCATGAGAAAAATAATTTACAGCGCTTCTCTGCAGCTGAAAAGTCGGTTGAAGACCTTGTAAAGGAAAGACAGACAACAAGAAACCAGAAGAGAAGCCATGAAAGGAAAGACAACCCAGAGTACAAATGTGGTGCCTTCTGAAGAAGTGACATAAGGAAAACGTTAGGTTGAATTTTAAATTGCGTTTCCTGAAAAGATTTTTTTTTCTTTTAAGTTTATGTACCTTTTCCTCAGATTCTATGAATGTTACAATTATGAAATTTGGTACACATGTTTGCCTCAAGGGCAAACTTTGAAATTCTGATTGCAAACTGAGATATGGGGCAAAGTGCTTGGAATTTTTTATGAATTTAAAACTGTACTTGTGGAATTATAATTAAAAATTATGAAAATTGTCCTATTTGACCTATTCCAAAAACCTCATGAGAGAATCTTACAACATATAAAGAGATTAAACAGAGAATTTTTTGTAGAAATATCTTGAATTCATTCTGAGAAAAAGAAACAAACATTATTTTTGAAAATACGAGGCGCGTCCAGAAAGTAAGTTCCGTTTGGTAATAAAATGAAATTGTACACAGATACAGAAGAAATTTTTATTGCACAAAATTCTTCAACTCTTACTCTACTTTTCCACATAACTGCCGAAATTTTGCACGCATTTGTCATAGCGTGGCACCAGGTTTTGTATACCTTCTTCATAGAAATCTGCCGCCTGTGTCTTCAACCAGTTGGAAACAGTGTCTTTCAGATCGTCGTCCATAGCGAGAGCACTAATTGTAAACCTACGGTTTTCCTGGATCTTGTCATCAATCGCGTGAACCAGTTCTTCTGTAACCAAAGGTGGACGCCCACTTCGTTCTTCATCGTGCACATCACTACGCCCGCCATTGAACTGTTGGACCCATCTTCTCACCATCAAATCACTCGCATTTGGTCCGTAAACATCGCAAATTTGCCGATAAATTTCACTTGGTTTCACTTTCCTCGCATTCAGAAACCGAATCACTGACCTGATTTCACACGCGGCGGGATTTTCAATGAACGCCGACATTTCAAACAAGCACAACAAAGCGTACTTAACTGACAGCGATCTCCAAATGGCGCACGTTGTGGATACACATCGTCTGCAACGCATGTGCAGAACTGCAATAGCAGCGCTGCAGCGGAGATAAATTGAAACGGAACTTACTTGCTGGATGCCCCTCGTAAAACTTCAAATTTCTTAAAAGAAACTGAATATACATAATCAAAGGATTTTATAAGTAAAAGTGTTACTTTCATGTAAAGCTTAGTACAAAATTTAACTGCCGTATCTCCAAAACTGTGGATTTGGGCATTTTTGAAATAGTGTATGTTTTTCATCAACTTCCCCCCTTATACGTAACAAGAAGTAAACGGGAGTATAGCTTACATATGCCTGAAGTTTTTAGAGCATTTGGAAAGATATTACTAGTGAGATTGAAACACATTGATAACATGGGAAACTAAATAAGAGATTATGTTCATAAACTTATAAGGGCAAATGCAGCTACATTATAAGTAGCTTACGTATGAAAACAGCGAGCAAGGGGACGCTGTGTTAAGACGCTAGACGTGCTTTCCCACAGATGCCAGCTGGTGGAATGGTTCATTTGTCAGGATATGGTCGGATTCCGTCCTCATCCTTCGACTAATCCGAGATCATGCTTCTTCTATAATGATCTTATCATCTACGTGAACTTAAACACCAATCTATTTTTCTGCACGCATGAAAACACTGTAACATTAATATCTTAAACTATCTTTCGATACAAAATTGAGCTTAATTCCTAACATAGGCAATTCGAACTAGTATTGGCCTAGATGAAACAGTGACAATCAATTCAGTGACTCTTAGATATGGGAAAACACTTTGAAGATAATTCATACCAGAACACGACAGAAAACGGGAATGCATAACATTTATGAAACAAATGAATGTTTCCTCAGTATATGAGTGATGTGCACGAAAAATCTGACGACACAACGACGACGTGGCTACGAGACCTGAGCGTGGTTTGAGTAATGCGGCACACACGTGCTAGCCTTTAAGTTCTCTTCTGGAAGTAATAAATTCGGTTAGGGAGGCAACTTCCAAACAGAGCTACATTGCTTATGTTATGGGTAACAGCGGCAACGTCCTCTTATTTCTTCGGGTACGTTCCACCTTTAACAGCAGACTCAGTAACATCTTTGGTGGCAAAGGAGTACAGTCCGTTTTTGTTCATCTTTCACACATGTAATGTACAAGGTGTTTCACAACGATATTTTAAAATTCTGGGGGCTGTAAAGGCGAACTCCGTAAATAAAGTTTTGGTAAGGAACCCATATCCGGAAACGTCATCCAACGGTACTTATGAGCACGACCACATTTTTAGATACTGTCGAACAAATCTCTTCTTCTGCAAGCTCTTTCCTTTTTTCTATTCTTATACTATCTTAATTCCCGCTGCTTCGCACGCGTAGACTGGATGGTCTGCATTGGTTGTTTCTACTTCTGAACATAAATTTTCACAGATTTAGCTTTAAAAATGCTTTCCTAATCAAGTATTTTGATACAACTTGCCACCCCCTATTGCAGCATTGATGGCAGAATTCAAAACATTCCAAAACATTTTTTTTTCAATTACAACCATGGTTGCAAATCCAGATTTTCGCATTTCTATCATCATAATAGTCTTAGTTGCACCCTTAAAAGATTTTCCCTTATTTTAACCGCTTAATGGTTGAATATCGAAACACGTATTTTTAAAGTTCCAACCAAAAATCTAAATCATAAGTTTTCTATTTATTGCTTCAAAATTGACTTAATACCAACGAATTAAAAAAAAAAAACTCATCCCCTACCTACTTCACCCCCTTAGGAATGGGAATGTCGAAAAATTGTTGATGCCTACAGTGTAAGATAAACGACGTCTACAGATTTCAAGTTTCTATCGTCTCTAGATTCACTTTTCAGCGCCGTTTTCTGTCATTTAGAAACGGATCGAGAACGCGAAATTTCTTTCTTGCGCTTTGACGTCTTTCTTGGTAGTTTTACTTTTCAAACTGCAATATGTACTTATTTTTCTTTATTCGTACGCTTGTTGCAAAAAAAAAAAAAAAAAAAAAAAAAAAAAAAAAAAAAAAAAAAAAAAAAAAAAACTGAAGAAGTGCATCACGTTTCGTTGTATGTGTCAAAATTCATCGCTGGTCTTCAGTTTGAATTTTATATAAGCTGACGACTTTGAAACACTTCCACCCTCTTATATCTATCGACGCGGAACTGCTATGGTGAGGAGACTTTGTACTACAACAACACGGAGAGAATGTTCGTCTCCATAGTGTAGTTTTTGCTGAAGAGCAAAATATTGATACTCACACGTAGAATTTTATACTCGGTAACTTTCAACTTCCGTAGCTTCCAGCCCTTATTGTTATATACCCTCTACCATCATAGTGCACAATGTGAGACTGATACCTACTACCACATACAAACACTATTCGTTTGCCATGTATAGTTATGGCTGCAGAGTGAAATATAGGCACAAACACCTCAATTTTATACATATATCTATGCCGGGATGTCCGAGAGAATGGGTGGGCATGGAGTTAAATGAGAAAGGCGTGAAGTTACGGTAAAATCAGAATGGGTTTTATTTGGAAATGGCCGTTATATGATACTAAGGGGACCTGGGGTGAGGTCGACGCCAGTCCCAACAGGTATATCGGAGGCAGAGTAATGGAAACATCGGAGCTGAAGGAAGTAGGTCTAGTCAGGACGGAGGCCAAGGCGCAAGAGAAGCTTCCATTCTTCAGGTCTGTCGTTCAGGTCTGGGCATAGCGTACCCCACGTGACTGCCAGTCTGGCTCTTGGTTGGTGGCTGGGTTTTGCGGAGTCTCCGGGGGTGGCTGGCGTACCCTCGTCAGCAGAACCTAGCAACCAGGGAGTGCCGAATCGACAGGCACGTGTTGGGAACATGCTGGTGGTATTCTCCAGCAGCAGGTACGCGGCACGAAGTTTGGAAAGTAGGAGGCGAGGTAGTGGCAGAAGTTGTGAGAACGGACCGTGAAGCGTGCCGGGATATCTCAGTCCGTGTTCTCCTAAAGTGTCGAAGTGCCAAGCAAAAAGTGCAGTGCGTGTGCCTATATAAAACTAAGAGCTCTTCATTAAGAGCAAAGTCACAAATTTTATTCCATTATGTACATGTATTTCATATTATGTTTTAATGTTACGTTTTAAACTGAATAGTAGTTATTATTATTATTATTTTACCTACCTGATAGTCCACATGGGATTTCTGCCGAATCCATTCCATTTATAGCAACTATTAGCATTACACAGTACTTTATTGCTCACATGTTACATATTATCAGTTTTTATTTGCCATACGAATTTTTATCTTATGTGTTTTTTTAAATTATTGTCTGTGATAGCACATGTACCCTGTTTAGATGAACGCCTAACGGTTTGCCAGTGTAATAGTATGCTCCAGAGTTGCCCAATAATTTTTATTACCTCAAATTTTAGCTTTGCGATTGATGTAATTGTCCATGCTATTTCACTATATGTTGACTACTGATGATTAGTCGCCCTAAGAATTTCTGGCTAAGATGAAGCTTTCTTAGTGTGATTTGCCCATGTTTTTCCTTTATATGTCATCTTGCATATTCCTGCGCATAATGTATTTTTATTTCAGATGTTTCCATTCACTGTGATTCTCCCCTTGTCCATACTGCTCACTGCAAAACATTATATATGGACACAAGTCGCACCAAATTCACAAACGTCACCCAAACAGGTGACAAAGTAATTTAACTTACAATTATTTGCTTACTTGTGTTTTTTGTTCCGGCATAAAAATCGAAAAGGATGTAAAAAATTCAAATAAAGAATATCTCATTCAAGCGAAACTTACCACGTAAGGCAGAAGAAAGTGAAACTAAATCAGTGAAAAATGACAAAGTAATAAAAAAACTCATTAATGCATTACTGACCGAAAAAAATTCTTCTATTTTAGGGAACTAATAATAATTAAAAAGACACTTGAATATTAAAAAAATGAGATATGTAAATGTTTATCTCATATAACGACGAAAAATGAAATACATAAAAGAAAACACACTTATGTAAAATCAGTGTAAATGTTGTTATTTGTACATCAAATTATAATAAATATTATTTTTGAAAAAGTCGGTAGAGCGCTTGCTCGCGAAAGGCAAAGGTCGCAGGTTCGAGTCCCGGTTCCGGCACACAATTTCAATTTGCCACGAATTTTCGTGCAGTAGACTATTCGCCTTCCTTTGTGGCCTGATTTCTGACTAGCCTTTAGAAAGTGGTATGAAATATTAGTGAGGTGTGTGTTACGTTGGAAATGTCATACGGCATACATCGCAGTTGCGTTTCTATCGAGAACGCTGATCGCCGGCGTTGAGTGGTAAGAAAGCAGAGGCAGTGAAAAGCTGTCGAGTGCAAGCAAGCTCTGTACGGGCCGAGTGCACCTACTTGTTGCGCGCTATGAATCACTGCTTACCTCACCGGCCGCGGCGGTGAGGAAATGCCAGTGACTGACTGCCCACAGGCGTGCAGGAGGCAAACGCCGACAGCCGCAGCGCTGCCGTTTTATCCCTGAACTTGTGCACAACTCCCACTTAAACTGATCACAATTTTCAAGAATGACTGCGAAACTCTATTGCCCTTTTTCACCAAACTTCGTCAAAATATGTTAGACAAATGTCAAATTCAGCGCCTCGTTTATTTTTGACGTACCGTCAAAAGCAACAACGTTTCATCATCACCAGTCTCAAAGAATTGACGAGGCGTTTATTTTAACAGACGCTCCAATCGAAATAGCGTCTAGTATCGTGTATTCAATAGATAATATCGAGTTATATCGTTTGTTTCATTGTTGTTCTCTAGTTTTCGATTGAACAAGTGAATATCGCTATGTAAATAGCGGTTTTTCAGTACAGCCAAAGTTGTTGTGATTCGTAAGTTTGGTGAAACCGGGCAATAATAACGCTAAGAAAATGGAACGTCCCGATGAAATAAAGAAGAGAGGTTCTAAATTTTCTGGTGATGAGAAAAGTTTGTTTGTGGGCCTTCTTTCGAAAATGTAATTCCTTGCGGGAATTTCACATATAGGCCTAGGGGTCTGAACGGTGCAATTCCTTCTGAAACCTTCTTGATATATATGGGCTGATGGTTGATTTCGAAACCCCATTTAAGTCTGCTATCATCATTTGAAGAGATCCAGTATCATAGAATCGCAGAGTTAAAAGCAGCTGTTTTATTGGGGTTAATGGATTGTTTCTGTTTGTTGGATACTCTAGTCTTATTTTCATTTTATTCCAGACGTTTTAATGCTACTTTCTTGGACAACCTTAACCTCAAATGACTTTTATATCATTCATTGTGTAGAAATGAATATTGCGCTCAGAAAGTACACGTTCAGGCCCTAGATTTTCTAGCAAATCCATGAACAATACTTCCGCGTAAAAATTATCTCTCATCTTCACAGCCAGAAGACGTGAACAGCAATAAAGTATCTATGTTACTTTTATAAAAACTCCTGAATATTCAAACTACAGTAAACCTGTCTTTCATAAACCACTCGTCAAATGGTTTGACGACGAAAAATCGGCGCGTCAGTTTTGACGGAGAGTTTAACGATCGTTACAGTAAACAGACGTCGATGAAACGCAAAACTGAAAGTTAAGCGATCGTCAAAGATGAAACGATCGTCAATGTCATAAACGACGCTTGGTGAAATCGGGCATATGAGTTACGAACATATCACAATCTCATATAAACTGTTTTACTAAAGTACCTGGTGTAAGGATGATATACTTACACGGCAAGAGAATGAATACTTGTAACAAATATCCATCTACAGCCTACAATGTACAGTCGTGAACGTTAGTAAAGTTTAATTGTCTGTCTATAGGGCAACGGTCGGCAACTGGCGGACCGCGGTCCAAATCCGAACCGCGGAAGGCCAAAAACTGGACCCCAAAAATATGTTACATACTCAAATTATCAAAAGAAAACCTTTTTTTCTGTTGATAGCAATTTATATGAGACCTGCCCTTATATTTTTTCTAGAATTCTACAATTAAATGCTGAATAATTAGAACCCTTAATGATTATTAAAGGTAGATTTAAAAATAGTTGTCACAATGTGCATCGCTGGGGAGTACACTGAAGAGCGTCGGCAGAACGGAGCAAGCTGGCCGGTGATCCGCATAAACGTTCTGTACACGCGAATCCAACACAGTAACTTTATTTAATGAACAAAGAAATTCTACGAGTATAAATAGACTTCATACCAACTCTGACAATCTGTGATACTTCTACTTAACCCTTTATGGTCTAACGGGACTTCAAAGTCCCACTTCATGAAAATGAGTGTAAAACATTATTCGTCATTTGAATTGCCGCAGAAATGTAGCGCGCCACTTATTCTTGATTTGGCATATTGTTAATGCATCACAGTTCTTACGGGTGATTGTTCAGTTTGTATTCTGTGCATTTCCTGTGGGAGAGAGCTTTCTTCACAATCTTTTCCTGTTACTCGGTAAGTCAATTTATGATTATGATTGGTTCGGAGCAGATTATATGATAAATCCTCGGAATAATTTTGTACTTGTAAGTTCTTCAGGCCGATATACTATCATTTGATTTGGTTTTTCTTTATACTAAACATATTTCCCAACAACTAAAATACCACAGAAAAAATTAGAAATATCAAAGTGAAACGAAAAAAATCCAGGCCATAAGGGGTTAAGCGGTCAGGGCACATCAATTTAAACACAATTTTGTGCTCCCAACGAACGAAAGGCAGAAGCTACTTTGCAAAATAAAATAAGTGGATTTTTTTCATACGTTTATATTTTACTCTATTCTCTTTGATATTAGTTTGAGAGTGAAAATTAAAATAAAAAATTTGTGAAGAAATAATTTTTTTCTGGGTTTTTTAATATAAATATGCCTGTCTCTTGTGTTTCATATTATTTGTGAATAAAAAGTAAAATAGAAAATTTATAAGGAATATGAGATTTTACTTGTGGACCGCGACAAAAATTTTCAATAGTATCCGGACCCCATCTAACATTACTTGCCGACCTCTGCTATAGGTTCTCCCACAAGAAATATGGCAAATCATCATTGTTTCAGAGCTTGCAAATAATTAGGTTAATCGAAATTTTGATACCTTTATGAGTCTTGTGGTGCAATCTTAAAAGTATGATAAGTGTAAAGACTGTTTGAATATAGAATATCTTGGATCTTGTAATCAGATGATTCGCTATGCAATGAAAAATGAAAAATAGGCTGCTACTTTTAGATGTTGTAGTACTGATTTAACTTGTGAAATGACGACAAATAAAATTTTTAAAATACATAAATGGCAAAGAAATGAAAATAAAAGATTTCGTATTCGGGCAACAAGGTCCATTTATTAAACTAATAATCGTTCATAAGGGAAAATTTTTGAGCTTAGACGAAGCTAATAATGTTCAAATATTCGTAAACCTACAGGACCAAATTACTGTGGTCTTCAGTTCCTAGACTTACAAACTACTTAAACTAACACTAAGGCCAACACACACACACACACACACACACACACACACACACACTCACACACAAACACTCACACCGCCCAGTCCTTAGCTTGAGGCCTTAGACCACGCGGCCATCCCCCGCGCGGCCGAATCTAATATACGTAAGATCATATACAAAAAGTAATGGTACAAACGTATTTTATCTCAGAAACAATTGTTGTGAAGTCCGAAAATTCGGCCAGATGGGATATTCTTTGTGAAAACTGTGTTAGCAATACAGTTATTAATTACAAAGTAATAAACTAAAACGTCATTGCGCATACTGAAATTTGGCCTAAGAGCAGCGAAAATGTTCTAAGCGACAAACGTTTTTTCTTTCATCATTTTGTGCAGGAGTATAAGCGACACAAAGTTTCGTGAAGTTTTGAAATTAAATGTAAAGTTTGTTGGAAGTCGCTAAATGTTGGATTAATGGATGAGCGAAACTGCAATATATGATTGCTGCCACCTTCAAGTCAATCACACACTTAAAACTGAAATAGTTGTCTTATCGTGTTAAACTTTACGTAAGATATTACCTCATAATGAGTAGACAATCTTTCAAATTTTTTATGTCGGTCAGTAATAATATATATATGGCAGGGTGAAAGAGAAATGTGGCCTAAATTGAGTAAAAGGGAGAACCTATTGGTAGAACACATTCTGAGTCATTAATGTCTCACCAATTTGTTACAGGGGGGAAGTAAAAGCTATAGAGGGAGACAGAGATACGAATTCAGTAAGCAGGCGCCAAAAAGTGTAGGTTGACGTAGTTTTTCCACATATGATGGGGCTTACACAGGTACAGTACCGTAAATGAGAACCACAACAGCAAGTTATAGCACTTGAAAATGATTACGGAAAATGATTGGGATTCAGCACGCTTTTGTTTGCATATGACGACTTGCCTCCTAGGGCAATCGATAAACCAGGACTAATGAATTCTCATACCCCTTACATAATGTAAGATACGGTATACTAAATTTACATTTACATTTGTGCTCCTTATTTTACTTGTAGAATTTAAAACCTAGTCTACAAGTACAGTTCGTCGGCCGCGGTGGCCGAGCGGTCTGCCAGTCACGATCTGCACGGCCGCTGCGGTCGGGGGTTCGAATCCCCCCTCGGGCATGGATGTTTGTGCCGTCTTTAGTATACGCTAGTTCACAAGTAGTTTGTAAGTTTAGTGACTGATGACCCCGTAGTTAAGTCCCATAAGCTCTACAAACATTGGAACATATTTTGTACACGTGCAGTTGTGTAGTCAGTCTTGCATGATCAAGCAATACTGACACATATCACGCAACTACACTGTTCGAACTGTCGCTCAGTTTCTTGATCAATCTTTCGTTCAGTCGTCCCGAAATCATCACAGAGGAAAAATTAACATTTGCCACGATGTCTTACACAAATTTTAGCGACTGGCAGAAACTACTATGACCTTTAGAATTTTCAACTAAATTTTGTAACAAGCTTTGAGTCGCATCATACAAGAAACGTGTGAAGCTACTAGGGGTTTCTTGCTTCAAGCTTGATTTCCTTTCACTTGTTAACCAAAGTGGCAGAAGTCTGATTTTTCTTGTCTCGGTTACTGTAATCCCTACATTTTACGTGATGGAGGCATGAGAAAGTTTCGTACAGCTCTACGAACTCCATGAAACAATTAACGAGTCCAGTGTCTTAAATATATCATTTTCTTCCGCCACAACAAGCAATAAAGTAACAGAACCCCCCTAGCGACGCAATAGCGAAGCTACATTTGAGCGGTAAGACTGACGTGCGTCTACGTGTGGAGACTTGTCGGCATTCTTGCAAGTATACAAAGCTCTATAAAGCTCCAGGCAAAGCTCAAACTTTCGTCTACACATAACGTTTTATTTGCCAACTCTGACATGATTATTCAAAACTGACGACAAAGCTGTACTTGTAGACTGTAAAGAGAGGAACAAAATATTAATGATGAGTGGCACACCGGTCGAACGGTTCTTGATACGTCAGACATTTCTGTAGTCAAAGACGTTGATGCAATGTATAGGACGCCAACTGACAGTGGATGACTGAAAACTTTGAATCACACTATATCCTGCAGGAGAAGAACGAGTTTGGTGAATGCTTGCAGAATGTTATTCGGCACATGTGAAGTACGCAGGGGTTGGTTTTATAGCATGGTGGTGTTTTTCTTGGTTGCGATATGGTACCCATATTTCTATTACATAAATGCTAAATGTGGAAGAACATGAAAACAGTGTGTGCTAGCTACAGTAGAGAAACAGAAGACGACTGCTGCTGACAGGACGTTAAACTGTAATCTCCATTCCTGCAGTAATTGTTGGTGTACACTAGAAACGTGCCCTGTCACGAAGCAGTATCAGTGACGCAATATTTTGTGGACTTTTAAGATTACTGAAATGGACTGGCCTGCACATAGCCCCCGCCGGAGCCCAGTGGAACACCGTTGGACGGGTTTAGGACGTTGACTTGGCTCCATACCCAAGCAAATGTTCAAATGTTTGTTAAGCTTATGGGACTTAACTACGGGGTCATCAGTCCCTAAACTTACAAAATACTTATCAACTACCTTATACTAAGGACGGCACAAATATCCATGCCCGAGGGGGGATTCGAACCCCCGACCGCAGTGGCCGTGCAGACCGTGACTGGAGCGCCTCAGTCCCCTCGGCCACCGCGGCCGGCCATACCCAAGCGTCCAGTATCATTGCCTTCTCTGGTTTCGGCTCTGGAGAAGGAAAGGGATGCCACTACTCCACAAACATGCATGTGCGTCAACGGCTTAGTGTGGTGATATCCAGTTCCAACGTTCGCTGATAGCTGTCTTTGTTTTCGATCAAAGTGTGTATGGTAACAACTGTGATGCTCTACCCTCCCTTGTTGCTATGTAACTTGAGTTCGATGATTATTTGCGATACGGTCAACTCAAGAAAAAACCCGCAGTTTCATCTTTTCTACTTCCGCTACTAATCCACCCATATCCCACTCGTTTTGGGTGCCGGAAGTATTCGGAAAACAGTACAGTACTGCATGCAACAATAATACTATCTGAATTCAGTTATCGACGATAGCTGCGCATATTTTACGGAACTGAGACGATGCTGGGTATTCAGCAATTTGGAATTAGGACCTTCATTTATGAAAAATAGCACTATTCACTTACGTACTAACAACACAATATAATAGTTATATACTGTAGAATACAAAGAGCACAAGGTCAAACATAATGAAATAGTTGACTCCGTGGCATTCGCAGATTACATTAAATGAGACAGAAGAAGAGGCAAATACAGCACTAAAAATCTAGCCGAAGTATCAGAAAAGTCGGACCGAAGATTTCATATAATAAGAATAATACACTGAACAGTCGGTCTGACTGGAACATAAAAGACCAAGTGTATTGAGAACGTCAACGGTTTTCGTTATTTGGGAGAAAAGAAAACTGGTGGAAAACAGTGCAACATTAGCGCAGTAGACAAAAGGGCACAGCTTTTGCAAAAGCTTCGGTATGCAGTGAAAACAACTTATGGCAAGAGAAATCTGCTACGGAATACCAAAATTCAACACTATGCAGCAACTGTAAGAAATGCATCACTGAGCGCATTTATTTTTTATTTAATCGTGTCATAAACATACTTTCGGAGTTATATACAACAAGAAAACAAGACAAAAATACAAAATAAACTAAAAATCCTAACATTGGTACTGTAAACATTGTCATTTCCGGGCATAATTATAGTTAACACAAATATAACTAAACGTGTCGTGACCAGTATGCGACCACTTCACTTGTCTCCCTGGTAGCGTCAATCACATTTTGGGAAGAGCATATAGTTGTACTCCGCTTGCATTCGTAAAGATGGCTCATTGTTCTTCGCCACATTCCCGTACGATCGAGTCGCCCTATCTTTTCATGCATGTTGATCTTCGTTCTTCCAAATCCTGGCCGGCCGCGGTGGCCGAGGGGACTGAGGCGCTTCAGTCAAGGTCTGCACGGCCACTACGGTCGGGGGTTCGAATCCCCCCCCTCGGGCATGGATATTTGTGCCGTCCTTAGTTGTAGGTAGTTCATAAGTAGTTTGTAAGTTCAGGGACTGATGACCCTGTAGTTAAGTCCCTTAAGCTTGACAACATTTGAACATCCAAATCCTGAGCGCAGTCTGTTAACCCATTTCTTCCCAGCGTTGGGCACACGCAAAACGAAATTTAGCATTACAAAATGCATTCGAGATGGACATACTATACAAAACTCACCATGCATGTGTGTTAAAAGGATTTAACACTTGCATGGTGAGTTTTGTATAGTAAGTCCATTTCGACTGCATTTTGTAAAGCTAAATTTCGTGTTGCGTGTACGCAACGCTGGGAAGAAATGGGTTAATCGTCTTCCAGATTGACCAGCTTTCCTCGTGACCTCGAGGATGCGTTTATAAGGGCACCATCCATCCTGCGAAGTGGCTAGATCTAGAGCGCCTTGAGTTCACTCTGAAGTTTGATGGTGCTTCATTGAGGCTTTCTGGGGTGAAGCTGACTCCTGCCCATGGTGCCCCTGAATAGGTACTTGGAATTGATCTTCCAATACCGAACAGAACGTCAGCACTCTAGAGCATACATCCTATAAAAGATAAATGATGAGCAAAATGTCATCCAACAATTGGGAAGGGCTCGTATCAAAGCCAACAGTGTGTATCAGAAACGATAACACTCGCCGAGAGTATTTGTATACAGTTGGAGGAGGAGTGGAAAATTTTGAGAGACATATGGGGCACCAAAAACATGGGGATATGGCAATTCACAAAACATGATAGGAACTGTATGAACATTTTGAACCTATATCGAGCGAGGTACGGGAGTTTACGATTTGTTACACATCATGAGGATGGGCGATGAGAGGGTGAATAAAAAGTTATGGAATGTAACATGGCATACGGGAAACAACTGGGTGAAGAAGGTCAGTGATGACTGGAAGGCTGTAAATTCACGGACGTCCTGTAGAAGCCTCTTCAGAGAACTAGGTACATTAACTGCCTCTCAGTATATTTATTCCTTAATGAAATGTGTCTTAAATAATGTATCCCTTTTCCCAACAAACAGCTCAGTTCATACATACAATACTAGGAATAAAAATGATCTACACAAGGACTTAAAAGCACTTACTTTAGTTCAAAAATGGGTCCACCACTCAGTAACACACATTTTCAATAATTTACCATCAAATATATAAAAAATTAGCGACAAATAAAGATCAGTTTAAGAGGAACGTGACTTTCTAGTGGCCAACTCCTACTCTATTAGTGAATTCCTAAATTGTACCAAATGATGCATGTATCGGGTATTGGTACTCATACTATATTAGTAGTATTATATTATCAGCTAAAAAAATTTAAAAATGTATGTATCTGTATTTATATTATTAGTATTATCTATTATTCAGCTTGTAAATTTTGTTTCTTGACATGTTCCACATCCACGAGGATCCCCTCAACATGGATCTACGGAACGAAAAACTAATCTAATCTAGGAATAAAAGAAAGGAATCTGCAGGCAATAGTACAGGACAGGGAGAAGTATAAAGGGTTGGTGGATGGTCAGAGGTGGACTGACACCAAAATCAAAGTTGTCGTAACGGAAGAAGAAAGAAACAGAAGAAGCAAGATAAACAAAGAGGTACTGAGAAGAAAGAAAACATACATCACAACAGGACAAATGTTAACAACCAATTACTTCTCGCCGGCCGCGGTGGCCGAGGTGACTGAGGCGCTCCAGTCACGGTCAGCACGGCCACTACGGTCGGGGGTTCGAATCCCCCCTCGGGCATGGATATTTGTGCCGTCCTAGTTCGTAAGTAGTTCATACGTAATTTGTAAGTTTAGAGACTGATGACCCCGTAGTTACGTCCCAAAAAAAAAAAAAAAAAAAAAAAAAAAAAAAAAAAAAAAAAAAAAAAAAAAAATTACTTCTCATATTTCCTAATTAACGTTCACATTGCAAAAATATGGGACATTCTCATTAAAACATAAGGTTAATTAGCTTAAGAAAAGTGATATTTCCCCTCTATATTGGGACGCTTATAGTTAGATTTAAAATGGGATATTAAATTGCAGTAATAAAAGTAGAATATATAAAGTTGCGACAAAAGGAACCTTCATGAGAGAATAGAGATACAAAAAAACTGAGCTTGCTCGCCGTGGATGTTCGAGTCCTCCGTGGGGCATGGGTGTGTGTGTTTGTCCTTAGGTTAGTTTACCTAGGTTTAAGTAGTTTGTAAGGTACGGACTGATGACCACGCAGTTTGGTCCGATAGATTTAGAAACATTTGAATTTTTCTATTAACTTCAAAATTCTTAAAAAATTTAATAAAAACAAGTGAAACACAATCCACACGTGATTCTAAAAAGTCCTAAAAAAGCAGAAGTAGAATACTATTAGGAGCACATTAATGTTTAAAAAGCTAGGCCTTTACTATCGGGAAGCTGATGATGCCTTGAAGTGTTTTCTGGCTGAGGTAGTTGTTCGTCGTCCAGTGTCATTATGCGGCAAGCGAACGCGTGTAAGAACAATAGGAAGAACCGCGAGTAAGAACAATACGAAGAGCGCTCACGAGAGCCTCGTGAAAGGTGAAAGCGGAGAGAGCCCGCCCCCCCCCCCCCCTCCTTTTTTTGCCGTGCTTCCACGTTCCGCTAGAGGTCACGTGACGCGGCGTCGCGACCAACGCCCAGCCGGCCGCCGGCGCGCGTCTAGCCTGCTGACTGCTGTCGACTGTGGAGACAAAGCCGGCACTCGTGGCACTCGGGACACCTACTATATTATGTGGAACTTTTTATTATTATTATTATTATTATTTGGCCTTCTGAGTGTTAACGCAATGTGGCCATCTACAACACACAGTGGAAATGAACATATATTTAAATAAACAGACAAAACAGAAGTACATTTTGTCAAAATGGAAAGTGGAAACAAAGCGAAAACTGCATTACATTACAATTTAAATACTGTTGGAACATTTTCACATATTCACAAGCAAAACCTTATATTACCAACACACATGATGCTTATAGATTGTGTACAGTGATCTTAATAAACTTAATTGTGATTTTATATACACGAATGTCTTTTGTAAACAAAAGGGAAGAGAACTTAAAGGAGAGTGTAAGCACTCCCAAGAGAGCAGCTACTGATCTACAAATATCAGGCAGCCACAAGAAACACAAAATGTGGTTTTAAAGCGTGTGTTACAGCTTCTATATATATCTATAAATGTGAATGTCTGTTCGGTGTATGTTTATCATACACCACAAGACATAAAGAGCTAAAATTTTGTACAGTTACTAATGCCTACCCGAGAAAGGTAATGATGCCAAAGCCATGTTTTAAAAGAAGCTCTGCAATCAAAAATGTTCAAATGTTTGTTAAGCTTATGGGACTTAACTACGGGGTCATCAGTCCCTAAACTTACAAACTACCTATGAACTACTTACGAACTAGGACGGCACAAATATCCATGCCCGAGGGGGGATTCGAACCCCCGACCGTAGTGGCCGTGCTGACCGTGACTGGAGCGCCTCAGCCACCTCGGCCACCGCGGCCGGCAGCTCTGCAATCCTGGGCCTGAACAGGAGAGAGATTAGACTCATGGTTGGATCGCTGACAGGCCATGGGAATTTAAAAAAAAAAAACCTACATACAATCGGAATAACAGAAGAGGACCCTAAATGTAGGATCTGTGATGACGGTGATGAAAACTGCATCACATCTAATTTTCGAATGCATTGCATTGGAGAGTAAAAGGCACAGAACATTTGGGACAACCAGACCCGAAGAAATTGTGTCTGATAAAGAACTGGTAAAGGGACTCCTTGCACTGTTCAAGGGCATTGGTTGGCTTTACTGGATATACAGGGAGCGATACCGCACAATAAACTTAGTTCCGGTGCGGGCAGTGGCGGGTTGGACCAAGACTGTTTTGGCTTCCCTGAAAAAATCAAATCAATGTATACCCGGGGAAGGCTTTAGGCACGTTTTTATAGCGATCTGATATATATTTAGTAATTTGAAGAATATAACGCGAAATGCGGAACAATAATTACTCTTTGAAAATTATATTTACTCTTTGAAAATGGTTTTATTGGCTGCATTGTTGCTTGAGGATTAATAATGATAAAAGGGTGAAGTATATCGGCATGGAAAGTTATCGGTGTATTTAAAATTCTACGTGTGAGTGTGTGTGTGTGTGTGTGTGTGTGTGTTAATATTTCGCTCTGCAGCGAAAACTACAGAACGCAAACGAATGGTCTGTGTGTAATTGTAGTCCGTAGTCTCCCGTTGTACACCATAGCAGTTACATGCTGACAGCTATAATGGGGTGGGAGATATGGTGGTTGAAAGTCGTCAAATTATTAAAAAAATCAGGACTGAAGGCCAGCGATGACGTTTGCGACTCTATAGCAAGGAGGTTACATACAGCGAAACGTGATGTCACAGACCATATCTTTGGTCTATGGGTGCTACAATGTCTTCAGTTCTTTCTCTGTAAGGATAAGCATACGAATAAGGAAATATAAGAATAAATAAATAAAGCAGTAAAAAAAGAAATTTCTTTTAATACATCTCTTTAAAAAATCGATTTGACGTTTCGCGCATTATCTATCATAATGAACCGCCACGCGAGCGGAGCCGCGAGTTTAAGCTAGTAATCTCTTTAAATGCATTATCTATGTAAGTAGCTTACCCTCAAAAACTGTCATTAAAACTCTTTATGTCATTAAAAGATGCAATAATAATAAAAAAACCGCGGTGGCCGAGGGGACTGAGGCGCTCCAGTCACGGTCTGCACGGTCACTACGGTCGGGAGTTCGAATCCCCCCTCGGGCATGGATATTTGTGCCGTCCTTAGGATAAGGTAGTTCATAAGTAGTTTGTAAGTTTAGGGACTGATGACCCCGTAGTTAAGTCCCATAAGCTATACAAACATTTGAGAATTTTTTTGGAGTTGGAAAATACGTTCCCCCTGTCGACTGTGGTCAGAGTTGCGTATGACAGGATAAAAATAGAATGAGACATTAAAGATAACACATATCTTCATTTTTCTACATAATTTCCAAGTACACTGAGAACTTGTCATACCGCCCTGTAAGCTTCAAAAAGCCTTCCAGGAAAAGATCAGAGCGTTGCATACGGAAGAAGCGTTGTACGGCTTGGTTGACGTCAGCTTTGCTTCCAAAGCCCCTACCGCCAAGAGTCTTCTTTTAAAAAAATGAAATGAACTCGCCTTCAGTCACAAAATTGAGTTTTATTGTACACAATGCATTTCGATCCCTGAGGGCTCATCATCTGGTGCCTCTACGATTTTCTATACATTTTTCATTGATTCCACAATGTGTCTCAAGATGGGAACTGTTTGTGATTATTTATACATATAAATGTACTCCAGGACAGACAATTATCATACTGCACCAGACTTATTTGTGCACCACTTTTTAATAAGCCCACGCCTTTAAACATGTGAAAAAATCATAGAGGCACCTGAAGAGGATCCCCAGGGCTCGAAATGCATCATATATAATAAAACACAAGTTTCTAACTGAAGGCGAGTTCCTTGACTGTTGTGCTTCAGTAAAATAGAATGAAGTATCACTGCCAATAATGGACAAAATTAGGTCTTCTTCAAGGGAAACTTTTATCCAGGTCCCCCTCTTATTATCGGTTTCATTAGCAGCTGTTGAACATACTGAAACAAACGATTTACAAACATTTAGATACCATCCTACGGGGAGATTCCGGATAAAAGAGGCTACATCGTTGCGCACTGATCCTACGACGTACTTTAGAATCAAATTGTGTGCGTATGCAATATCGTTTCACTTGTGCGATTGGATCCCTCATTTCGCTTCAGGAAGGACATAGTTCTTGGTAATTGACGAAAAGTCATGGAGTGAAACAGAACTAATACCGCGCGTTCCCAGGGAAGTGGTAAGGGGTCCCTTTACTGTTCCTTGTCTTTAGAAACGATTTTCGACATAATCTGAGCAGCTCTCTTTAGAGTATGCGAGTGACGGGGGAGGGGGCTTAGTAGTCAACAAGTTTCTCTCTAGATCGTTATCAAAAACTCTTGTAGCTAAACCGTCCAGCGGTCTCAACGTTTTCGATGGGAGCGTAGGTTAAATTGTGACTTGGCTAAAATTGCTTCATGGAAGGGGGAGGGAGTTGCACTCTGTAGCTTCCCATCATCTACGCCTCTGTGAAGGGTTTAATTCCCAGGTTTCACTGCTGAACAATATTATAATTTTTATTTATTTATTATTATTATTTTATTTGCTAAGTCGCTTACTATTCCAACTTAAATCATTTCCCAAGCTGGACTCATCGTACTATCGTACTGCAACACTTTGTCACTTATGATAACCAAAATCAGATTCATGATGCAACCACTGTCTGAAAGAAACCACTGGATTTCACTAAGAGTAGCCCAGAAGCTCTTCAGCAACTTCAGACTAAGCTCTGTAAAGAAGAGATGCGTATAGTGGGATGATTCACTTCCCGGTCGTGGTTTTGTCAGCGCTCAAGTTCACAGCGCTGACAAGTTACGTACATGTGTTCTGTTCTTTTTGTGAAATTCGCCGTGCAGCAGCATCACGAATGGGAAAATAATTGGGGGGAGGCGTGAGTTCCACACACGTGACACTCTTAGGCGACACACTGCACTTTCTCCGGCTTGCAACCACACCACCATGTGGTAGCGTTGGAAGTCTGTTGCAGTTGAAGGTCACGGGCAGTGACACGCCATAAAAACAGTACGAGGCAGTAAAAACACTGTAGCTTGTGGAACGCATGTGCTGGTGGCACAGTCACCTCCTGACAGTGAACGTCCAACATGATTTACTGACTTCGCCGGTAAATGGACCATATGGGCAAGTGAAGTCACGTTGACGTAGTAGCAAAGGCAAAAAATAAGAGCATACTTCATAGCTTAAAGGCCGGATAACATTACAACACCAAATGACACAATCTTGTACCAAGAAACCTGAATCGTACCGCGGTGGAATGGCAGAGCGCTCTAAGGTGCCTCGCTGCGGCATGGGCGGTCACTCCCGCCGGGCAAAATGAATGCATGCCGCATATCTTGTCATTCATTTTGGTACCCCATAGGACATGCTGTAAAAAGCATTTGTAAAAAGTAATATTTTTCATTTTGTACTGCTAAATTTCAATTTTGTCTAGCGTAATTTCACTTGTCACGGCGCCACTAGGCATTGTGTTTGAGAACGGCACGCCATCCGGTGACTAAAATCTGTAAACATGTATTGTACCTTTTCTGTGCCCTCAGTCTGCTCCTTCATGTTACGTAAAGAACATATAACCATTAGTACTGACGTACTTGTAATTAATGTATACTGGGTACGTGTGCTGAATTTTATCTTTATAACAAAATTTGTAGATTGTTTTTGCAATATTTCTGTTCAGATTCTGATGATGGCCCAGGCCGAAACGCGTCAAATAAAGTAATATTATATCAACTTTATGACCTTTATCAATACAGCGACCTATGCAGCTTATTGCAGACTTTATTTATTATTAATCATGGTCGCCTGCCTTCTCCGTGACTTTATGTCACAATTATGTACTTAAACTAACTTACACTAACGAAAACATACCCATCCACCCACCCACCCGCACACACCACACACACCCTGCCCGAGGGAGAACTCGAACCTCCAACGGCGAGCAACCGCGCTCTCCGCGCCAAGTCGCCTTAGAGCGCTCGGCCACTCCACTGCTGCCGTATGAAAACTACACCACGTAATAATAAGGGTGTTTCAACGTGGATCGCTATCTGGTACCTCAGTACCGATTGAGCTATTGATATGTAAATGTAATGATGTCGTGTTTTGTATCCCATCCTCGTCGCCACTTCTGTGTCTCGTTGCCGCCGATTGTCCTAAGTGTCGGTGGCCGAGTACAGAGAGACGACACAGGGAAATAGGATGCACGCGTGTGCGGGTACAGAGTCTGAGGTGACCAGCCGGTGGGACAACAGAAACTAGAAACACTGAGCTAGATTAGAACAAGATATATTTCGAAGAGAGAGAGTAAAATACTTAGCTTTGTTAACTGAAGTCAAGTGGAATGCAGATACGTAGTTTAAGTAGATAGAGGCCTGCCTACTGATGAGAGACTTTTCTAGTGCCTGTCTTAATCCCAAGGGACCCATGCAGTTCAGTGGTGGCCACGAGCGGAGTTGCAGCAGAGGGCGCTCGTGGCTGACGTCGTAAGAACGCCGCGCTGTGCTTGCATGGCGCCGCACGGCGAAAGTACGTGGCGCGCACTTCAGACTTGTGCGACACCACATCATGTAGTCCATATGCACTGAGTCAGCAATACATCTTGACTGAATTGAAAAACTCAAAGAGGCTGTTCTAACTTTTATTTCCGGCATTGTATTACAGTTCTAGTTTTATTCGGCACTTCCAATCTGCACAACAGAAACCATATAGAAAAGCACAGGGTACGCATTAGAATGAAGTTTTTAATGCGTTAACGAGAGAGCCGTCATCTGGTGGCACACATTAGGGCCTGAAATTTAGCTCGCGCCAGCGGGCGAGAGAGAGGCTAAATGGATCAGCTTTTGCAATCAAAATGTCATTAGGAGGCGGGCACCTCCCGCCGGCATTTGCACAGTCAGGTCAGCCGGCCTGTCTCATGTTTTCTGTTGCCAGACCACCCCAAAAACAGCCGTCGGCCCCCGGGGACCAGCAGTGCGTGTGTATTGACTGATGCAAAATATCGTACACAAACTGAAACGGCATATACGACCTACAACAAATATCAGCAATCCCACAGGCCAATGAAATTAAACAGTAAAATCTCAAATCGTAATGTATTACTGATTTATATACGAGGCGCGTCCACAAAGCAAGCTCCGTTTGGTAATAAAATGAAATTATACACAGATACACAAGAAATTTTTATTGCACAAAATTCTAAACTCTTGAACTACTTTGCCACATAACTGCCGAAATTTTGTAGGCACTTGTCATAGCGTGCCACAAGTTTTTGTATGCATCCTTCACAGAAGGTGTAAGATTTTAGGTGTAAGAAGAGATGAATGTCGCTAGAAGAGAGGTCCGAGCTGTATGGAGGATGATCAAACAGATCCCATTGAAATTTCCGTAAGAATTGTTTGGTTACATTCGGTGTGTGAGGTCAAGCATTATCGTGGAAAAAAATAAATAAATAAATAAATAAATAAAAAAAAAAAAAAAAAAAAAAAAAACAACTTTTGACAGTAATCCTCTTACACCTAAAATCTGTCCTTGGTGGACAACACTTCAACGATGATGACGAGCTGAACGAACATTTCACAACATGGTTGAATACACAGACGGCAACAGTCTATGAAAACGGCACACAAAACCTTGTGGTCGGCCGCGGTGACTAAGGCGCTCCAGTCACGGTCTGCACGGCTACTACGGTCGGGGGTTCGAATCCCCCCTCGGGCATGGATATTTGTGCCGTCCTTAGTATAAGGTAGTTCGTAGGTAGTTTGTAAGTTTAGGGACTGATGACCCCGTAGGTAAGTCCCATAAGCTTAACAAACATTTGAACGTTTGAAAACCTTGTGCCATGCTATGACAATTGCCTACAAAATTTCGGAAGCTATGTAGAAAAGTAGTTTAACAGTTGTAGATTTTTGTACAATCAATATTTTTCTGTATATGTACCAGTTCGTTTTATATAACCGAACGGAACTTACTTTCTGGACGCGTCTCGTATAATGTTGTTGGAACTAGTTATAATGGCGTGAACCTGAGTTTGCAACTCCAAAATTCGTGTCTTTGCCGTGTACTAAGAGGCATCTCCGAAATTTCTGGAACTTTTCGATGTTGATAGTTATTACCATTAATAAAATACATAAAATATATAAGAATTTAAGCCCAACCGCAGCTCTGTGGAAGTTCAGTAGTTTCCTACATAGGGAACGTCAAATATGGGCCATTTTCATCAAAAATGAAAATTTTGACTTTTGCTCATGTTTCGAGCTGAATATCGGCATAATAGCTCATCCTGTGAGAAAAGTCATGTAAGACGTTCCACATCTACGAAACTACTGGACTTCAGCTGCAGTTAGGCTTACACTATTACATATTTAATGTTCTTTAATAATGGCAACGCTATTAATATCGGAAAACGCTTAGTTTATGAGTTACAGGGACACAACTAGAAGTCCAAAAATTTCGCAGTTTTTCACTTATTACTCGGGAAGCACAGGAATTTCGGAATTGCAAACATGGGTTCACACTATCCTAACTGATCCTAACAACATATAAAAAACTCAGAACTACTTCAGGATTTGCGATTTTTGCCATTTTTTTGTGTACGCTAAGGTCACTGCCATTAATGAAAAAGGTTAACTGGACCGTACATTCTCGCGAAGCAACTCGATGGTCGCTCTAATATGTTCCTGCGAGAGGTTCTTCCGTACATGCTGAATGGCATTCCCGTGCCTATTCGTCGCCGCATTCACTTTCAGCACGACGGAGCTCCCGCGCATTTCAGCAGAAGTGAGGGCACGTCTGCAGACTTTTCCCAGCTGCTGGATTGAACCCAGTGGACCAGTCACATTGTCACCACGATCCGTCTCTAACAGGATTTTTCCTGTGGAGGTACCAGAAGGGCCTTGCGGATGAAACACCTCTTACATCGTTGTAGGACCTAGTAGCCGTGACTGGTTGTGGCAGCAGGAAGTCTTAAGGTATGCTTACACTGGGATACATGTATCGAGAGTTGTATGAGCGACATGTCAATCTGACATGTCGCGATACATCACCGCATACTAAAGTTCACCAAACTTGTATGAGGTCCTTCCCACGCATACATTTTGTATATAGCTTTTTTGGCGTATACGCGACATTTCGCAGAGATTCCACATACACAGTACCAGTCTTTTTCGTCGTCTGCCGCTTACTATGACAAGTCGCACAAGCTGCATTATTATCCCCTCGGTGAACTGTGTTGTGTTATCAGAGCTGATTTTTTGTTCATTAAATAGAAATGAGTTCGTGGTCGAAACAAAATGCAATGCGACTCGTTGAATCTGTGCGATAGCATCCAAACATTCCAAAGCACTCAAAAATATCCCATTTTAGCAAGTTTTGAAAAATTTATAGAGCAATGTATATGTACCAGCTCCCGAACAATTAATAAGGAATTATATTGTGTGTTATATATTGTTATAACAAAAGATAATAACATAAATCTACCTCCACTTCTTGGGGTAAAATTTGCACAGTGGCCTCGAAAATACGAATAATTATTGCGTACTGAGTTTTTTGATAATCTGTGCAAATACATTAACGTGTAAAAGGACTCGCCAGTGGCCAATAATTGGAGTGTCACTGCCAACTGATCCTCTTGTGAAATCACCGAAAGTTTGTGTTGGTTGTAGACACGAGAGGAGCCACAAGAGACAGAAAACTACGAAAAGCTTACATACACATTCTAGCACAATTTCTACGATATGCGCCATCTTCTACAGTTAATTCTTGAACAATCACTGCTTAAGCTCCGTGAGTAGTACTTATGCGAAGGAACTCTCGTTGCCACCATCTGCGCTTCTTCCGCCTTTATTTCCTTTCAGCATCCAAAAAGCAAACGCACTGGAACACGAAAATGTAAAATCTTCCACATCGTCGTGGGATGCCATCGCGAACAGATACAATTCGACAGGTGTAAACGCACGATCATACATGTATCAGGCCGCTACTAGTTAACTCAAATCGCTATACGTGTCCGGAAGTCAAATATACATGTCGCGCATACTTGTGCCGATACAAATCGCAGTGTAAAAGTACCTTTGGAGATACGCTGAGGTATCTTTGAGAGGATGGGTCATCCAAAACAGCATAGATTTCAGCAACCTCTGTTGTTCGCGTCTATTTGTAGATATGACCATATACCTATGACGCCGTTTAGTAGCCCCAGATGGCCTTTGCGACACACGGTTTCTGAGTAATTCAAATGTTTGTTAAGCCATGGGACATAACTGCTGTGATCATCGGCCCCTAAATTTATAAACTAACTTAGGCTAAGGACAAAACACACACACACGAGGCCGAGGGAGGATTCGAATCTCCGACGGGGAACGGCCGCGCGCTCCGCCGCAAGACACTTAGAGCTCACGGCTATTCCCGCACGGTCCTATTTAATTACTGGTCCTTGTTGTATGCCCGATGTACCATGTTATATTGTATACTTTTTTTTAATCAACCTGAATAGCCGCTGGAAGACGACTGTTAACTATATATAAATTCTCAAAATTATTTTGCACTTTTATTATCGTAAAGTTCATGTTTATTCATTTATTTTTCTCGTCAAAATTATTTTGAAACTAGGAAAACATCTAGCCACTTGTGAAAAAGAGGTAAAAGTAAAACATGAATTCTCACAAGAGGGGTATATCAACTGTGTTGCTTGAATCTGGACGAAAATAACATATCACGCTCATTTCGAATCTTTTGACACCGTACCTCACAAACAACTTTTAATCAAATTGCGAAGTTATGGTATATCGCCCAAATTTGCGACTGGATAGGGGATTTCCTATCAGATAGGACACAGTTTGTAGTGATCAATGGTAAGGCATGGACTAAAACAGAGGTGATATCCGGCGTTCCACAGGGTAGTGTTATTGGTCCTCTGCTGTTCCTTTTACATAAACGATTTGGGAAAAAAATTAAGCAGCTCTCTTACTTAAAAAAAAAAAAAAAAAAAGTTTGTAAACTAGCTAATCCTAAGGACGGCACAAATATCCATGCCCGAGGGGGGATTCGAACCCCCGACCGTAGTGGCCGTGCAGACCGTGACTGGCGCGCCGCAATCCCCTCGACCACCACGACCGGCGTTGTGTATTACAAGGCGAGGTCATGCTGAAAAACCTGAACTGTCAGATGCTACACGAAAACTACAGGTTATTCCACGTAAGCCTACTGTTCGAGGTTCGAGAACAAAAATTAAGTGGGGAACATATGAATATATTACAACAGAGGACGTATAGCTCCCATAGGGATGGAAAATACAAAATTAGACCAATTACATCACATATAGAAAAGACTTTATCATAAATTACATATTGTGGAGTATTTTCTAACACACGCTTGACAGTGGTTTGCAGCCCATAAACGTCTTTATTGATAAGGAAAGGGGTTACTGCCCCAATCCGCAATATATTAGAGAAAGAAACACAAAACAGTCGAAAATACACTTGTTGAGCTCCACATGTATGGAATTATCACACTGGCTGACGTTTACAATATACATATCTTACATGATTTCATAAAATCCAAACAGTTACATTATCACGATACTGCTAGTACCGCACACGCCGAGTTTTACCGAGCATACCGCCAAATCTGATTTTGTCAAGAGATGTGCCTTGTTCAGTGAGTAATGAATCAAGTTTTGCGGTTAGGCAGGAGAAGCAGTGAAAACCACAGTTACCGTTGTACGACAAAGAGTCAGCTCATTAACTACGGCAGAAAAGTGTACGTGTAACAAAAGGAGGAAATAAAAAAGAAATGGTGGAGTGTCGGCGAAGCAGGAACAGTAATGAAAGTGGCCAGGCAGGAGGAAGCGAAGTGGAAAGGCAGAATGGCCATGAAAGTCTGCGGCGAGAGATAAGAACAATGGTCGCAGCGTCGACTCACAATAAGTAGAGCGGAAAAAGTTGCGGAGAATCCAGGAGGGGGATTCAAATGAGGCTCCTTGCCGGAAGACTGATAAAACACTTTTCTCTTCTTTGCTTCTCCCTGTCGTCATATCATGACGGGATGCAATAATGGAGTAGGTGAGGTAGAAACGAAGACTCTTGTCCTCGTTCAAATTCATCCTACTATCGTGATGTATTTGAAAATAATAAAATAATTTGTTACTACAGCAGTAACGCCATCAGCTACGATGACTTATACCAGTAATTCAATGCAATAACTGTGATTTTGATGGCTGTACGAACAACAGCGAAAAAAATGTTCTTAGAGATTGTACGTATCTAGTAGACCCAATACTGCTTGCGAAGTTACCTAGAGCCTGGAATATTACAGAACACATACAGTCGGGCGTTCAGGTCCCCCCTCGGACATGGGTGTTTGTGTTGTTCTTAGGTTAGTTTGCCTTAGTTTAAGTAGTTTGTAAGCTACGGACTGATGAACACGCAGTTGAGTCCGATAGATTTACGAACATTTGGACATTTGAATAAATACAGTTGTTTTTTATTCGTGAGTGGGGGACATGCAGACATAAATTGAGCCGCCTATTTAAAAAAGTTTTCTTCTTAGTTTTGTTATTTAATTATCGTTTTTTTTTAAATCTGTATCATTTATGACGCCATAAACAGTGCGCTTTGATAGCGAATGGTGCAGATTAACAAGTCATAATATAACGTGATAACACGACGATAAACACAAGAAAAACGCAGCACAAAAATGACAGGCTGTAAAGCACGTTATTGCACACTGAAAATAGAAGATAGACTCTGCCATTAACTTAATGTAAAAAACTGAAGATACGAAAAAACACTGTATATAGCACATACGTGCTGAGACATCTTGTAGTGAAAAATAGGGTATCTTGCATAAGGCGGAATTCCTATCCAGCTTGTCTTAGCAAGCACAGAAATGACACTTGTGCGACGGGCTTCCAATGTGACAGGCGTATGTAAAGAGTAATGCTCCGTAAAATATCACGTATAATTAATATATTATTACGAGCCGCGGTGGAGTAGCCGAGCGGTCTAAAGCGTTTCGCTGCGGAGCGCGCGGTTGCTCGCAGTGGAGGTTCGAGTCCTCCCTGGAGCATGGGTGTGTGTGTTGTCCGTAGGTTAGTTTACCTAGGTTTAAGTAGTTTGTAAGCTACGGACTGATGACCACGCAGTTTGGTCTGATAGATTTACAAACATTTATTTGTATTATTACGAATGAAACACACAAGATAAATGTGCGATATTCTGCAAATTTATTGGTTTACGAACCGGTTGTCGGCTGTTACGCCATATCAGGTAAACATTACAAGATTCGTTTGTTTGTTTGTTTGTATAACTTATGGAACTTAACTGCGGGGTCATCAGTCCCTACTCTTACAAACTACTTATGAACTAGCTACCCTAAGGATGGCACAAATAACGATGCCCGAGGGGGGATTCGAACTCCCAACCGTAGTGGCAGTGCAGACCGTGACTTGCGCGTCGCAGTCCCCTCGGCCACCGCGGCCGGCTGCAAGATTCGTATCGTACAAAATATTCTGTCAAGAAGCGACGGGACTGTCAGTGAATAATATATTATTGTTAGTGAATAGCGTAATGAATGCAAGAAATGTGCAGAATAATGCTCGTGCTCGTCATTTAAACAAGATCAACCAACAGGTCCAATATTTAATGGTGCACAAGATACGTCTACCTGGGCGCTGAACTCCGTGACTGCAGTAAATAAAAGGTAAGTAAAATCTTTATACAGCTGACACTACATTTCATCTGCTAAATAATTACTTGTCGTCATTAAGGTTACAAGAACCATGTGCAAGTACATATCTTGTCGCCGCGGCGAAGCGGCCGAGCGCATTGAGACGCTATGCTACGAAGCGCGAGGCCGTTCCCCTTCGGGGGTTCGAATCCCCCGTCGGGCATGGTTGTTTGTGCCGCCTTTAGTGTAAGTAGTTTGTAAGTTTATAGACTGATGACCCCGCAGTTAAGTCCCTTAAGCTCTACAAACATTTGAACATATTTTGTCGAGTTCTCAGTAACCATTACAGCAGGGGGATGTAGGATAAGAGGCATAGGCATATATATGTATATAAGTTTTAATCACCAACTTACTTTAGACAGAATGTTTAGGCACATATAAGTGAGACATTCCGTAAGAAGAGTACAAGAAGAGGAGGCCCTGTTTCGTGTTCAGCACGTTCGTCAGATCTGATCTAATTAGGTTCATTCCTGGGGCGCTGTCTTAAACATCTTGTGTACGAGACGCCTGTAAAGGACATCCAGGGAACGAATATGACAGGACTTCGTGCGGCGATGCCATGCCTGTATTGACGTTGGGAGACGCCATTCTGAATAATGGTCGTAAATGTAGCATCTTGTGTTACTTGTGCAACTAAATGGAATTCATTTTTACTTACCTGTGGAGTTTGGGGTTTTTAGCCTCCCTGGCAGTCTGTTATGTGCGCCGTTGTGAAGTTATGAGTATGGAAAATTATCTAAGAATTCCGGTGAGTATTAAACAGGAAATCTGCACGTCATTATAAGGGTTCGGAAGTTGGGGCCTTTTTTTCGAGCGTTGCGTGAAGCTAATGTGGATTTTCGCTTTTACCTTTCCACTCGATCTCAAAATGTTCAAATGTTTGTTAAGCTTATGGGACTTAACTACGAGGTCATCAGTCCCTAAACTTACAAACTACTTATGAACTACCTTATACTAAAGACGGCACAAATATCCATGCCCGAGGGGGGATTCGAACCCCCGACCGTAGTGGCCGTGCAGACCGTGACTGAAGCGCCTCAGTCATCTCGGCCACCGCGGCCGGCTCCACTCGATCTATTCCGGACTAGAGATCCTTATCTCAAATTGATACGTTTACCATCAGTCCCCAAAGTTTGGAACACCATCGCGGAATCACCCTGTTTATTGGAGCGGTATACGTTTATGTGATGTACACCTGTGGAGGCGACTGTCTTATTTTTATACTTATTTATAACGGAATGGAATGGAAAGGGCGTATCCCGGAGACGACACTTAGCCTACCGCTGGCTGATTTCATTTAGAATTACTCCGTTCTGTCATGTTTCCTTTTTCCATTAGTTCTAATTACACATTAACAACGTTAGACAGCAGTAAGGAACGGTTTTGCTGATACGTCGATAAGCACCTCTTGTTCGGCATCACTGAATGTTGTCGAAAAACGGAAAGACGACTTTATGCCGAGTTTCACCAGTGATGGCAATCACTTTCGCAGTACTTTGACGTTTGAGCGTTGATGCAGTTTTCATTGTGCACCATTATAAGCTGCTGTAGTTGCATGGTATTTCACCGTTGGGAATATGACTGGCATTAAACCAACGTAACTGAGAGATCTATAATTATATTATTACTCTTTGACGAAGCACTGGACCTTCAAATCCAAATACTCAGAAAATATCCCTGAACAACATTTAAAATTATGTCGCTGGAGTTCGGTGTGGTTCACCCAGCATATTTGTAAATTTTGGCAGTTTTACATAAAATAAACGAATATTAAACTAAAAAGGAATATGAAACTTCCTGGCAGATTAAAAAATGTGTGCCGAAGTACGACTCGAAACCGGGACCTGTCTTTCGCGGGCAAGGGTTCTACCGACACTGAGCTACCCTGGCACACTTCATAGCCTTTTCTCACAGCTTTATTTCCTCCAGTAACTCGCCTCCTACCTTCCAAATACGAACTCTGCAGAGCTAGCACTCCTGGAAGAAAGGATATGGCGAAGATAAGGGTTAGACGCATCCAAAGGGGTGTCTCCAGTGCCTAAATGGACCCGTTTAATACTAAAATTATTACCATCATCATCGTTAGAGACTGATTATGCCTTTCAACGTTCAGTCTGGAGCATAGTATCTCTAATAAAATTCCTCCATGATCCCCTATTCATTGATGCCTCGTCTGATGTTATGCCTTTTACTTCAAAATCATTCTGCACCGAATCTAAGTACTTTCTTCTTCGTTTACCTCGACTCCTCTTACCCTCCGCTGCCGAGCTCATGAGTCTCTTAGGTAATCTGGATTCTCTCATGCGTGTAACATAACCCCACCATCTCAGTCTGTTCGCTCTAACTGCTTCATCTATGGTGTTCATTCCAAGTTTTTGTTTGATTTCCTCATTATGGACACCCTCCGGCCATTGTTCCCAATTTTAGTACCTGCAATCATTCTTGCCACTTTCATATCTGTAACCTCTACCTTACGAAAACGGTAACCTGTATCCATCCAACTTTCACTCCCATACAACAAAGTTGGTCGAAAGATAGGGCGGTGCGCTGCTAACTTAATCTTGGTACTTACTTCCTTCTTGCAGAAGAGAGTAGATCTTAGCTGAGCACTCACTGCATTAGCTTTGCTGCACCTCGATTCCAGTTCTTTCGCTATGTTGCCATCGTGTGAGAAAATGCACCCCATGTACTTGAAACTGTCTATCTGTTCTAACTTTGTTTCTCCTATCTGGCACTCAATCTGTTTGAATCTCTTTCCTACAGACATTACTTTCGTTTTGGAGATGCTGATCTTCATATCATAATCCTTGCACCTCTGGTCGAGCTCTGAAATATTAGTTTGCAACCTTTCAATCGAATCTGCCATTACAACTAACTCATCCTCATATGTAAGACTGCTTATTTTGTTTTGACCTATTTTAATCCCGCCCTGCCAGTCTACTGTTTTCAACATATGATCCATGAATAGTACGAACAAGAATGGTGACATGTTACAGCTTTGTCTTACCCCTGAAAGTACCCTGAACCATGAGCTTAATTTGCCATCTACTCTAACTGCTGCCTGACAGTCTACGTAAAGCCCTTTAATTGCCTGCAGAAGTTGACCTCCTATACCATAATCTTGAAGAACTGAACTACGAACACGGTCATAAACCTTTTCCAGATCTATGAAACATAGATACAGTTCCCTGTTCCACTCATAGCACTTTTTCCATTACCTGCCGTAAGCTAAAGATCTGGTCCTGACAGCCTCTAAGAGGCCTAAACCCACACTAATTTTCATCTAAATTGTCCTCAATTAATACTCGCACTCTCCTTTCAACAATACCTGAGAATATTTTGCCTATAACGCTAATTAAAGAAACACCTTGATAGTTGTTACAATCTTTTCTGTTGCCATGTTTGAAAATTATTATTCTTGACAACAATATTTTCACTCTGCAGAGGAGTGTGCGACGATGTGAAACTTTGTGGCGGGTTAAAACTGTGTGCCAGATCGGGATCCTTGCTTTCGTGAGGCGTGCCGGGATAGCTCAGTCGGTAGAGCGATGGCGAAGGGCAGCGGTCCCAGGCAACGAGTCCCGGTCCGACACGCAGTTTCAACCTGCCGCGAAGTTAAACAACAGCGCACACACCGCAGCAAATTGAAAATATTATTCTACAGAGTAGTAATTTTAGTATTAAACGGATATGTTTAGGCACCAGATCAAATAGCCTGGTCGTAACCGAAAAATGAATTCGTCTTGGAAGAGAACTTTGCAGCGTCTAAGCTTCTCCCCCTCCCTCTCTCTCTCGCTCACACACACAGACACACACACACACAATCTCTCACTCTTGACGACCATATTTGTGCATGACATAGTGTTTCACAGCTCTGCTGCCCTCCCCCTGGGGCTTCACCGCCCATTAATTTCGATCTATTATTCTGGCCCAAGGAGGGAGGTAAATGCACGTTGCGGACCAGAGTCTTCCACGAACGCAGCGAACCTGAGCGCTCGCTACGGGCGGGACGTGCTTTCTGAAGCCGGGGGATGCAGAAAAGCAGTGGTGAATGACGCGTGCCCGTGTGATGTGAGAAACGCGACCGGCGCGGCTCGGCGGTGTTTTCACCAGACGAGTCACGTCCGACTTGGAGAGTGTGCCAAGGCGCTGCGCCGCGTGCCTTGCTGCTCCTTTTTCCACAGGGAATAAGCGCGGGTGATGTCACCAGTCATGCACAGATTGCCGCTGTAGTGGGGCAGCTGGCCAGCGCGCCGCGGTCGCCAGTCCCGGCCGCGCGGTCGCGGCGGTCGTAGCCAAGCCCCACCGCACCGTAGCGGAGAGGCGAGGCAACTGTGCCCGAATTGAAGCGGCTGATCGCCGCCATTTGCAGGGAAGGATCCTAGTACTGGGGTTGTGATCAGAAGTGTATGAGACGCTGTTTGTTTGTTATGGTCTTCAGTCCGGAGACTGGTTTGATGCAGCTCTCCACCCTACTCTATCCTGAGCAAACCTTTTCATCTCCTCATAAGAACGACAACGCACACCCACTTGAATCTGCTTACTATACGCGTCTCTTGGTCTCCCTCTGCGATTTTTACCCCACACACTCCCCTCCAATGCTAAATTTACGATTCCCCGATGTCTAATAATGTGTCCTACCAAGCGATCCCTTCTTTTAGTCAGGGTATGCCAAAAATTCCTTTTCTCACCAATTCTGTTCAGTACCTCTTCATTAGTTATGCGATCTACCCACCTAATCTTCAGCATTCTTCTGTAGCACCACATTTCAAAAGCATCTAGCCTCTTCCTGTCCGCACTGTTTATCGTCCATGTTTCACTCCCATACAAGGCAACACTCCACACAAATGCCTTCAGAAAAGACTTCCTTACCCTTAAATTAATATTCGATGTTAGCAAATTTCTCTTTTTCAAAAATGCTTTTCTTCCCATTGCCATTCTACATTTTATATCCTCGCATGTTATTTTACTACCCAAGTAACAAAACTCATCTACCACCTTCACTGTTTCGTTACCTAATCTAATTACTTCAGCATCGCCTGATTTTCTAAGACCGCATTCCATTATTTTTGTTTTACTCTTGTTAATGTTCATTTTATACGCTCTCTTCAATACACTGTCCAATCCATACAACTGCTCTTCCAGGTCCTTTGCTGTCTCTGACAGAATTACAATGTCATAAGCAAAACGCAATGTTTCTATTTCTTCACCCTGAACTTTAATCCCTATTCCAAATTTTACAAAAATGTTTAAATGTTTGTAAATCTATCGGACCAAACTGCGTGGTCATCAGTCCGTAGCTTACAAACTACTTAAACCTAGGTAAACTAACCTAAGGACACACACACACACCCATTCCCCAGGGAGGACTCGAGTCTCCACGGCAAGCAACCGCGCGCTCCGCAGCGAAACGCTTTAGACCGCTCGGCTACTCCACCGCGGCCCAAATTTTTCCTTGCTTTCCTTCACCGCCTGCTCGATGTACAAATTGAATAGCATCGGAGAAAGGCTACAACCCTGTCTTACTCCCTTCTCAACTAATGCTTCCCTTTCATGCCCTTCGAGTTTAATAACTGCGGTCTGGCTTTTGTACAAGTTGTAAATAACTCTCCTTTCCCTGTATTTTACCCCTGCTGACTTCAGAATTTAAAAGAATGTATTACAGTCAACATTGTCAAAAGCTTTCTCCAAATCTACAAAAGCTAAAAATGTACATTTGCCTTTCCTTAATCTATCTTCTAAGATAAGTAGTAAAGTGAGTATTGCCTCCGGGGTTCCTACGTTCCTCCTGAATTCAAACTGATCATCCCCGAGATCAGCTTCTATCAGCTTTTCCATTCTCCTGCAGATAATTCGTGTTAAAATTTTGTAACCATGACTTATCAAACTGATGGTTCTCTAATTTTCTCACCTGTCTGCGCCTGATTTCTTTGGAATGGGGATTATTACATTTTTCTTAAAGTCTGAGGGTATTTCGCCAGTCTCATACATCCTACACAACAGTTCAAATAGTTTTGTCGGTATGAGACGCACTCTCTGCTACTTTACAAGTTTCATATAATCATCTTATGCAAATATATCGATGAAAAGTGCTCCACCTTATCAGAAAAGAGCCTTACATTCATAAATTTCGTGTCTCTATGCAGACGTTATTTCGAAAATTGGGAGACTTCATTCATTTAAGAATTCTTTTTAAACAGACTGCATTAATCAGTAATTTTTTTTAAACAAACGTGCGTTTATTTTGTGCTTTATTTTGTATGAGACGCAACAAGAGCAAAATAAAGCACAAAATAAACGCACGTTTATTTTAAAAAAAACCTTCAGCTGAGAACAACTGGTGGCCAACAATATGGATATATTTTATTCTTATTTTTTAATACTTACTTTAGAAATAATTTATCGCTTTAATATCATATATCATTAAAGTTATTGTGATTTATGATTTAAGAAAACTGCTGCAGTCACTTTTTCTTGAAATGATATTTATTCCATGAACCGGTTTTCAAACCTTTTCAGGTTCATCATCAGATGGATCATGTTACAATATCATTTTAAGCGTCATGTTGGATGCTGGCTCTGTGATGGGAAGAAGGATATATATTTTAAAAACTGGAATTGCACGTTGTTTAGGTCGTGTTTTGTATTTGTAAGATTCCGTGAAATTTGCTGATTTACTTACTGCGACAGTATGGCCGGATTTTTGTGGTTAATTTACATTTCTTCCGTCTTCTTTTGTTTAAGTCACAGTAACTGATCACCTTTTTCTGTTGGGTTCTGCCGGCCGCGGTGGCCGAGAGGACTAAGGCGCTCCAGTCACGGTCTGCACGGCCACTACGGTCGGGGGTTCGAATCCCCTCTCGGGCATGGATATTTGTGCCGTCCTTAGTATAAGGTAGTTCGTAAGTAGTTTGTAAGTTTAGGGACTGATGACCCCGTAGTTAAGTCCCATAAGCTTAACAAACATTTGAACATTTTTTGTTGGGTTCTACACTGCACTATAAACAAGCGTCCGACATGTGCTTTTACAGCTGCTGTGGTTTACAAACTGAAAATGGTCATGTAAGTGACTGAAACCGGTTACCGAAGAAATAAATAAAAGAATTTGCGATCTAGACTGACTTTTACATTAATCAATAATTAAGATCGCTGTTAACCCATATTTAATTCCTTCTCCAAATTTATCCTTGCTTTCCTTCACAGCTTGCTCAATTTAATGATTGAAAGACTATAACTCTGTCTTACTTCCTTCCCAACCACTGCGTCTCATTTATGCCATTCTACTGTTATAACTGCTGTCTGGTTTTCTAAAAGTTGTATATAACTCTTCGTTCCCTATATTTTACCCCTTCTACCTTCAGAATTTGAAAGAGTGTATTCCCGTCAACGTTGTCTAAAGCTTTCTCCAAATATACAAATGCAGAAAACGTAGGTTTGCCTTTGCTTCACCTATCTGCTAGTATAAATCGCAATGTATCGCCTCACGTGTTCCAACATTTGTCCTAAATCCAAACTGATCTTCCCCGAGTCCAGAAAAGGACTCCCTGATTTCAAAATTAAATATCTCGAAAACAAAGATCGATAGAGGAATGCAGTAAACGGTATGTTTATTGCGAAAGCTGTAAGAAGGTTATACAGCAGTGTGAAATAATAGTTACAAAAGCTGCAGATGGCGCTGTAATCCCCATACGTAATGCCTAGTATATGAATAGTGATCCGAAGCCCAGAGCGATCAGTTCCACTATTGAAACGTGAAAGGAGGTTAGCGTACCAAAGGAAGAGATTAAGACCATGTACTCCATTGAACAACGCGTTTTTCTGGTGCTAGAGTACCACAGGTTAGAAGAGAGTCCTACGGCAACAAGGCGAAGTTTTCAAGCACGATTTAATGTTCCAAAAGGACCCGATGCGAAAACCATTCGTACGCTCTTCGCAAAATTTCAACGAACAGGCAGCGTAACTGATGATCTAGTGGGGCATGTTGGCCGCAAGCAAACCGCAGTTACGCCTGAAAATATCGCCACAGTTTCTGGAATTATTCAGGAAATCCAATGTCATCCGTCCGTAGAATTGCATCTGAGACTGGTTTGAAGCGTTCCAGCACGCAGAAAATACTGAGAAAGAGCCTACACATGTTTCCATTCAAACTTCAAACGCACCAGGCCATACCCGTACGAGCTGTGTAACGAAGGGTTGCCTTTGCTAATCAGATGCTCACAATGATTGATAGTGAAGGATTTGATGTTGGCTGCATCTGGTTTACAGATGAATCACGCTTCCACCTGAATAGATACGTGAATAAGCAGAACTGGCGACTTTGGGGTTCCGAAAAGCCATATTGGTGTGAAGCGAAACCCCTGTCGTATCCTAAAGTTACTGTGTAGGCTGCAGTATGCAGCAGAGGCATTATTGGCCTTTTTTCATTCGAGAAACGGTCACTGGTGCACGTTACGTTGCAATTTTGGAACAATTTGTCGCCACACAGAAAGCGTTAGAGGATCGACCAGGTACTGAATAGTTTATGCAAGATGGAGCACGACCACATAGGACCTAACAAGTGTTTCGCTTTCTTGAGGAATACTTCGGGAATCGAGTCATTACTTTGGAATATGCCGAATTTACTGGTGCCGGCATGGATTGGTCTCCATATACGCCGGATTTGACTCCCTGTGGCTTTTGTTTGTGGGGCACAGTGAAAGACATGGTGTACCCAAGCATCCCGCCACGCTGGACGAGCTTGAATCGGCGATCTCTGTGGCAAGTGAATCCATTTCGGTTGAGACACTACGAAATGTGATCGCGAATTTCATTCTTCGTTTGCGCCACCTCTGTAGTGCCAATGGTGAACATTTTGAAAACATTGTGATGTGATTGTTTGCAAAGAGCGTTTTCATACGATTATTTCACTTATGTATGCTGATACGAGCTGTATAGAGCCCTGTATTGGGAGAGTACCGCCAACCGGGCGAGCGCCGCCATTGTAGGCCTATCTCGCAATAGCAGCGCTATGGGCGGCGCTGTTAAATTAGCAGTTATGGTGAAGGGAACCGGTCTGTACATCGACGTGGTATGACAATACGTTAAGTAAACAATGAACTTAAGTTTTTAATCGTTTCATCACATCTACAGCGAATATTAAGGAAAAATTGGTAATCTGAGTTCAAGACCTTTATTTTTGAGCAAACTAGTTGCAAAATTATTTCGTGCTAAAATTTAAACCCTGCTTTCGCAATAAGAGACGTTCCTGCTTTCAAATTAGCTAAGGACTGACGTTTTTATGTCTAATATATTGGTTTTTATCAAAGTAGACGTAATTAATACATGTTGCTTTACAATGTTTATAGGTGTTGTGTGCTAACCTAAATGCGATATTATCACATAACATTAACTGAGCTAACATTTTGGGAAGGTTTAAGTTTTTACCCATTGTTATCGCACTGCTGGGTACTTCAGTAAAATAAACTTATCTTAAAATTCGAGTTTTGGATATCTATTTAATGGGCGGTTTCATTTACCGCCCAAACTTTCGTAATATGCAGGCTAAGTATAAATACGAAATTCGTCAAATACGGCGCACTATGTTAGATTTTCATGTATTTATATCTTTTAAAAATAACTTTTCTCTTACATGTTTGTCCGCCCACCATTGCTCGCAAGAAACTTGTATGAACAGATAAACCTAGAAGTTTACTCGATATTTCAATACAAATGTACTTTCTTCGCAAAATTTTGCATTCTCGTTTGGAAATGCATTTTTTCTTCCAATGCGGTGTACCCACAATTCGCGTCTTTTCGCATCTCTTTCGCCCGTGGAATGCGTAAAACTTGCTACCTCGGACTATCTTCGTATAACAATTCACTGCCAACCATGCGTCATTTTTCACCATATAAAAATGGAATATGCTATGTTAAGCTCTTAATTTAATACATAATGAGTCTATACATTTTCAACACCTCTAAATGCTACAATAAAGGCTACTTAAGTGAAATATGTCATTTACGCTGATGGATTGCTTAGGCCTAAAATGGCGGACGTGCCCCACCCGCGCTCAACTGACCAATAGCAGCCGGCGGTTGTCGGCAAGCCACACATAAAAGGTTGGCGCTACTCTCCCAATACAGTGCTCTAGAGCTGTACAGCGTACAGCGCCATCTGTTAGCAGCTTTTGTAACTATTATTTCAAACTGCTGCATAAACTTCTTACAGCTTTCACAATAGACATACCGTTTACTGCATTCCTCTATCGATCTTTGTTTTCGAGATATTTAATTTTGAAATCAGGGAGCCCTTTTCTGGACACTTTGTATATAACTCTTCGTTCCCTATATTTTACCCCTTGTACCTTCAGAATTTGAAAGAGTGTATTCCAGTCAACCTTGTCTAAAGCTTTCTCCAAATCTACAAATGCAGAAAAAGTATGTTTGCCCTTACTTAACATATCTACTAGGATAAATCGCAATGTATTGCCTCACGTGTTCCAACATTTCTCCTAAATCCATACTGATCTTCCCGGAGGTCAGAAATAGGTACTACCGGCTAGACAGGAAAATTTACTGAAGCCTGCCGCTTCGTGTGTGGTGTATTGAGTGCTGTGAACCGAGTACTGGAGATGGGCGTAGCGAGACTTGGCGGTGCTCCAACACGTGGCCGCGGCGTCCGGGACAATCACCTGCGAGAAAGCCCGCCACGCGTCCAGAGGTCGTTCGCTCGCGCCGCGCCGCGCTGCTGCCGGCCACTGCGGATGCCTCGGATAGCTGCCAAACCCGATGGCTGTACGCTTAAATGCATCCTAGCGGCACGCCGCTTTCCACAGTTTTCCCAGTCGTGGGCACAGCGTTATTAGGGAACGCCTTGCAAATTACGTCAACTACTCACATCGAAGGTGTGATTTGTATTAGGGTGAAACTCGCGTATCGGACAAATTTGGAATCGGTAAACGCAGTGGTTATGGTTATGAACTGCAGATTAAAACTTAAGAGACCGCAGAAAGCTAGAAAGGTTAGGATATATAACCTGGACAAATTGAAGGAACCAGAGGTGGTCGAGGGTTTCAGAGGGAGCATTAGGCAAGGATTGGCTAAAACGGGGGAAACTAATACAGTAGAAGAAGAATGGATTGCTCTGAGAGATAGGGTAGTGAAGGCAGCAGAGGATCATATAGGCAGAAGGACAAGGCCTAATAGAAATCCCTGGATAACAAAGGATACACTGAACTTAATTAATGAGAGGAGAAAATATAAAAATTCAGCAAGTGAAACAGGAAAAAGGGAGTACAAACGTCTGAAAAATGAGATTGACAGAAAGTGCAGACTGGCTAAGCAGGAGTGGCTAGAGGACAAATGCAGAACCGTAGAAGAATGCATACCTAGGGGAATGATAGAGAGCGCTTACAGGAAAATAAAAGAGATATTTGGGAAGGCTGAACTGTGGAAGGAATATATAGAAATTATATATTCTAGAAATGGAAGACGAAGTGGCGGAAGATGAGATAGCAGATATGATACTGCCAGAAGTATTTGACAGAGCGCTGAAGGACTTGAGTCGAAACAAGGCCCCTGGAGTAGCTGATATTCCGTCTGAACTGCTGATGTCGCGAGGAGAGCTAGTCATGAAACAATTGTATCACCTGGTACGCAAGATGTATGAGACAAGGGAAGTACCCTCCGACCTCAAGAAGAATATTGTAATTCCAATTCCAAAGAAAGTAAGTGCAGACTGGTGTGAAAATTACAGAACTATCAGTTTAATAAGTCATGGTTGCAAAATACTAACACGAATTATTTACAGACGAATGGGAAAAACTGGTGGGATCCGATCTCGGGGAATTGGGAGAAATGTAGGAACACGAGAGACAATACTCACATTACGACGTATCTTAGAAGATAGGCTAAGGAAAGCAAAACCTACGTGTTTAGCATTTGTCGATTTGGAGAAAACTTTTGACAATGTCGACTGGAATACACACTTCCAAATTCTGAAGGTATCAGGGGTAAATTATAGGGAGCGAACAGTTCTATTCAACCTACACAAAAACCAGACAGCGGTTATTATAGTCGAAAGGCAAGAAAGGGACGCAGAGGTTGGGAAGGGAGTAAGACAGGGTTGTAACCTTTCCCCAAAGTTGTTCAATCTGTACATTGAGCAGGCCGTGAAGGAATGGAAGGAGAAATTTGGAGAGGGCATTAAAGTGCAGGGGGGAGAAATAAAAACATTGCGGTTTGCCGATGACATAGTAATTCTGTCAAAAGATCTGAAAGAGCAATTGAAGGGGATGGACAGTGCCTTGAAAGGAAGATATAAGATGAACATTAACAACAGTAAAACGAAGGTAATGGGATGGAATGTCAGAAAATCAGGCGATGCTGAAGGAATTAGATTAGGTAATGAGACAATCAAAGTAGTAGGTAGTAGATGAATTTTATTATTTGGGTAGCAAGATAACTTCTGATGGCCGAAGTAAAGAAGATATAAAATGCAGAATGGCTATTGGAAGAAAAGCGTCTCTAAAGAAGCGAAACTTGTTAACATCCAATATTAATTTAAATGTTAGGAATTCCTTTCTGAAAGTATTTGTCTGGAGTGTAGCATTGTATGGGAGTGACACGTGGACGATAAGGAGTTCAGATAAAAAGATGATAGAAGCTTTTGAAATGTGGTGCTACAGACGAATGATGAAAATTATATGGGTAGATCACGTAAGTAGTGAGGAGGTGCTTAACCGAATTGGGGAGAAAAAGGAGTTTCTGGCATATCCTGACTAAGAAAAGGGATTGATTGGTTGGACACATTCTGAGACATCACGGAATTGTCAACTTAGCATTAGAAGGAAGCGTATGGGGTAAAAATCGTAGAGGGAGGCCGAGGGACGAATATAGTGAACAGATTCAAAAGGATGTAGGTTGCCGAACGTATTCTCAGATGAAGATACTTGCACAGGACAGGGTAGCGCGGAGAGCTGCATCAAACCAGTCTGCGGACTGAAGATGCATCAAACCAGTCTGCGGACTGAAGACTACAACAACAACAACTCACATCGAAGGTGTTTTTTATAGGGTGATTTGAATTAGGGTGAAAGTCGCGTATCGGGCTAATTTGGAATCGGTAAACGCAGTGGTGAACATCACCTGTTACAGAAACGCCTGTTTTTCGAACAATAATGCCACAGTTATTCCGCAGGCTAACGGCAATATTATTCGCCACAGGACGGAATGGAAACAATTTAAACACTAATGGACAGATTTTCATAGTTTAACTAAGAAGGCAAATATTCGAGTTAGTTTCTGTACAGAATTTTCCGTTATGTAGGACGTAACACTGTCGTATGCCTGTGTAACTTACATATGGCTCATCAATGGATGGCATTATTGCTCGAAAACTAGGCATTCCCATAACGGGAGAAGTTCACTCAAACATTTAAAAACTCGGGCTGAGCCTGATTTAAAAGTTATCACCACATATATATAACTTATACAATATGCCGATGACGAACAATGATCCTTTCTTCAGTGTGGAGGAAGTCCTAGTCACTTACTCTTATGGGAATCAGTTTACAACAACTAAGAGTTTGAATTCTAGTGGGTAGGGAAAAGTTGAGAATTTGTATCCGACGGGAGGGGTGCTTGAGTAATTCTGTGCATGTGTTGTGATCGCTGTGTCCCCAACGGTGTAGGGGTCAGTGGAACTGCCTGAAAAGTAGGAGAGCCGCGGCGGATAGCCGTGCATACTGGAGCGCCGTGTAGCGGTGCGCGCGGCAGTTCGCCGTCGGGGGTTCGAATCCCCCCTCGGGCATGGATGTTTGTGCTGTCTTTACTATAAGGTAGTTCATATGTAGTTTGTTTGTTTAGGGAAGGATGCCCCCCTAGTTAAGTCCCATAAGCTCTACAACCATTTGAATTTTTTTTTTAAAAGTAGAAGACCCGGGTTCGAATCCCTGCTGGGTACACATTTTCATCTTCACCCATTCGCAGTTAATGTCATAAATTCCGTGAATATGAACCTGATATATGAGTTTCACCCAAATACAAATCACACGTCAGAATCATCTCCCTCGCCCACTTTGCGTTACAAACAACTACACATTGTCGGAATATTGTCCGCCCACGTAACTTTTCAGCGTGTCAAATTTTCCCGCTTCAGGCAGTACGACTTAATCAATCTACTTTAACCAATCAGAATCTGAGGGGTTTAGCTAGCGTAAATAGCTGTGTGTGGACGAGGTAAACTGACACACGTTATTGCGCTGAATGATGTCAGCAATTTTGTAACATAACCTTTACAAACGAGCGCTTTCGATCAATACTCATTTGCAAAATTAACAAGAATCGATGCCAGCATATATAATGAACACATCTATTGTCGTTTATACAAATGTCATTAACGCATAGTAAAATCATATGCAAAATCTGCGTTAAAATGTTGCACTGCACCAGGAGATCACGGAGGCCGACTAGTCAGAAATTACCTCAATTCAAAGAGTTTCTGTATTTCACGATAGACAACAGCTTCCAGAATAGAGCATCCAGCGAGAATACCACATCAACGACACGAAGTAGTCCGTAGCCTATAATATACTAATAGCTGAAAAAGTACACATCCGCGACCGAGAGAGGAAGGCGGGGAGGTGTAGGAATCACAAAGAGTGGAGTGTACACTGCAAAAAAAAAAAAATTAAACTGCATTACTGCTCCTAAGACTTCAAGTATTTTTCCCCAGCATATGAAAAGGTACGCCAACGTTTCACTACAACCAAAGAACAAAACTGGAGCAGTTTCCTTTTAAAGTGTGTTATTGCGTTCTTTTCTTGTAGATAACTTTAAAAAACCATGTAGTGCATTCACCGCGTATCTAATCTATTTGTATACAGTGTAGCGGACATGACATCAAAAACAAAACTACCAGTTTACACCAAAGGGGGCGGTGCCCCTGTCAGCTAATGCATTTCGTCTGTTTCACTATCGACAGAAGCCATGCGTTGACTGCGAATGTTGTGAACGAAAGCCGCCACGCACTACTGTACGGCGGGTGGGCAGTCTACCAGGCTCGAAAGCGCCTGGAAAGCACAGTGCAGTAAGTCTGTACCCAAGGAGGTTAGAATACATGGAGACGCCCTGCCTCCGCTATATTGCTAAGTTTTGGAGAAGTGTTTGTATTGTGAGGCTAATGTTTTACGTCACTTAAAACAGGAATAAAACGTCCGACGGTTTTGCCGTTATGGACAAAGTGTTAAAAGAGTGCAAATTAGCCGTTAAAAATTAAGCTTTCAAATATATGATGATGCGTATTTATTCAAGAAAGTATATAGTTTGAAAGTACATACTATGCAGTGACTGTCAGTTCAATGCATTAACAGTAAGAGGGTCGACTTAACGCATCGTTTTAACGGAGAAATAGCATTCCAAAACCGACCAAGATGGCGCACAGGCTTCAACTGACGTATGTGCTCGGCATAGATAATGCCATCTCCCTTTATTCTAACCTCCTTGGCTCTAACACAACGCTTACAGTACAGCACCAATGTGGTATCTGGTTCGAATGCCCCTGCTGGTTACCGAGGCTAGAAGCAGAACCCGGGTTAATTTTCCCGACTAACAAGATCAATGTAAGAGCTACTTCAATAAAGAAGCAGCACTTGGTAAGGCCATTCAGACTATTAAAATAATGTCACAGCACTATGAAACACGCATTCTCACGTGTTAATATGGCATGAACATTCACGAACGCGAGAGCAAACAAATTTTTAATTTCACGGTGCCTGACTCTGAACTAAAAGAATGCGTACATTTAGATGACAAAATACTTCCTAATCCTGAATCGGCAAAAGTCGGAGAGCTTGGGTCGCTAGTCTTTTTATTATTATTATTATTTTCTCAGGCCAACACTATTGTGTGAGGTACCCTTCATTTTTTGCTGTTATTCTTTCTTGTTCTCAATGAGAGATGGTGTTAATCTATGCCAAGCGCAGACAAGGGTAACTCGTAGAATGCTATATCTGCGTTAAAAAGACTTTTCTGTGTCAATGCATTGAATTAACAATCAGAGCAGAGTATGTACTTTCAAACAATTTACTTTCGTGGATAACTTCTCGTCTTCAGATATTTGTGAACTTAATTTTTGCCGGCCGCGGTGGCCGAGGTGACTGAGGCGCTCCAGTCACGTTCAGCACGACCACTACGGTCGGGGGTTCGAATAAATTAAATGTTTGTACAGCTTATGGGACTTAACTACGGGGTCATCAGTCCCTAAACTTACAAACTACTTATGAACTACTTACGAACTAGGACGGCACAAATATCCATGCCCGAGGGTGGATTCGAACCCCCGACCGTAGTGGCCGTGCAGACCGTGACTAAAGCGCCTCAGTCCCCTCGGCCACCGCGGCCGGCGGGGGTTCGAATCCCCCCCTCGGGCATGGATATTTGTGCCGTCCTAGTTCGTATGTAGTTCATAAGTAGTTTGTAAGTTTAGGGACTGATGACCCCGTAGTTAAGTCCCATAAGCTTAACAAACATTTGAACATTTTTAACGCTAATTCTCACACGCTCTCACAAACAACCGAGATTCTAATTCCATTTCTATCAAGTAATCTCTTATGTAAGGAATAAAGATAGCGTTACTCCTATCTATTTTTGCGATTGCGTACCTAAGCGTGTTACCAACTTGACGTGTGTTACATGTCGCATTGATAGTATTGCAATTTTAATGGTCAGCAATTCCACAGGAAATTTCATCAAGCTTCAAGCAACTACTCCTATCTATTTTTGCGATTGCGTACCTAAGCGTGTTACCAACTTGACGTTTGTTACATGTCGCATTCATAGTATTGCAATTTTAATGGTCAGCAATTCCACAGGAAATTTCATCAAGCTTCAAGCAACTACGAATGCTAGAGATGGTCTAGCACGCTTCCACACAGTGCGATATCATGCTTTTCAAGCTTGCAGTTACGTTTGAGTTCATCTTTAGGTCAGACCTGTTTCCACTACTCTGACGGAATGCATCAACTGGAATACGCTATTATATCTGATTCACTCATTCTATCTACCTGGGGAATATTCTCAGCTAAACTAAGGTGACTATCTTCAGCTGAACTACGATGGTTTCCTGTTCGCAGACTTCCATAAAAATTTTTGATTGAGTACCAAATCGGCGCCTTTCGCAGAAAATCGCGATTGGAAAGAAAATTGTTGACGGATAGGATGCAGAAAACACAGATAGATAGATATTAGCGGCGGCAATCGACAATCATTACCATCGTATTTAAATGGAGTCAACAGCCCATGTGCATACAAGGAACCTGCCATGGTGACAGATGATACCGATTGTACAGTACAACACAGACCCGTCGTTGCGAAAATAAAACGACGAGGAAGAACCAGAAACAACATCTCTCTTCCATTCTTTACCCTGTTATTAACTCCCCAACATCTCACGACCTTAGTGAATGGTGCACAATCCCATATTTAGGAAACGTTTCTGTGAATGTGCCCAAGAAACTCAAATCCAGAACTTCTAGAAATGATTTTATACACACAATACCAGTAACCGCTTTCTACCCAATGGTAAAGATGACTCTCCAGCCTTGGAAAAGAGTGGAATATACAAGATTACTTGCAGCTGTGGCAAATTCTACATTGGCCAGTCAGGCAGAGAAATTTGCACTAGACTAAAGGAACACCAAAAACGTTGGAAACGTTGGCAAGGAAATTCTGCTAAAAGAAGGTGACAGTTATAATGTAACACAACACCTCCTACATTATATACAAAAAGGATGGTAAATGAACTTCTTTGAAATAATGGAAATTAACAAACATATGTACACTTCCCCACACCTGTTACTGAATTATCAGATACAATTTCCATACTCTCCACTTCTGTCTGCAGAACCTAATCATAACCCTGTACAGACAGGCTGCTTACTTGATAAAATGTGTAATGCCTTATTTTACTAATGATCATAGTTTAATGACCACTTAACATTTTAACATATACTGTATTTACATATGTTTTATTTTACTTTGTGGCACGCTTCCATGTTTCGGACACTGGACTTAAGATAAATTTTTGTCAAGGGTAATTTAACCAGTTAAAATTTTAACATATATTCACAACGCTTCCATGTTTCCAGACATTGGACCTGATTAAGATAATTTTTGGGTCAATTTTTTCAGCCAATTTCAATTTTTTCAATTTATAGTTTTAAGGATAATGCCGTAAATTTTTATAGTCACACATTTTATCAATGTCAGGAATTTACCCGACAACTTGCATTGTAATAATTTTCCTCAGGTTAGTTATAAACCAAAGCACTAGTCTCTCTTGAAAGTTATGTATATATTTACCAACTTACGATCTTTGAAACTTAAAACTTGTGATGTTTACCTGATGATGATGTAAAATCCGACAACCAGTTCGTAAACCAATAAATTTGCAGAATATCTCACAGTTATCTTGTGTATTTCATTCATAAAAAGAAAGAAGTTAGTGTATAAAAAACTTGCGGGAAGTGCACAGGCTGGATAAGGGACAATTGTTCGAAAAAGCTGCTGCCTAATTTGTTACAAACTATTTAAAGTAACTTACGCTGAGGACAACACACAGACACACATACACATACACACACGCGTGCTCATGGCGTTTTCCGATGTTGTATTATCGCCATCTGTTCCTCTGCGGAGAATGACGACAGTGATGGTATTTTAGCTGACGAAGTTGTCTTAGGGGATTGCGGCGCCTGTCGGATCAGGTGGATTAGCTGTGAAGTTGGTCCTCAGCCTGCCTTTAATCCGGCCTTCACTTCTCATCGATGTGACGAGCTGCTAGGAAAGACATCTGCTTCGCATTGCACGTTAAACAGTAGCTTACCTTTCCCTAAGTGGCGCTCAATCAAAAGACACGATAGCTACTGGCTACACTAGCTAAACCTGGTCACGCTTCCCGGGGCTCATTTTCACATGAAATTAATGGGAAAGTAAACGAAACCGAGAAAATACATCAATTAATACCCTGTTCTGCTTTCCTGTGATTAAGTTTTCTCGGAAAATGAGTTACTGAAAATACATTGGATTTACTAAGCTTTTGTTAATCATTTTTCTGCATAAATATCAAGATCAAATGGTTTACCGACTATGGAGCATGTGACGTACAACTGCCCTCGAAGAAAAGTAATCTTTTTTCGTTCTGTCCATGCCTCTATCTGTTCATATTCTTTTCCCCCTATACCTACCTCTCTCCTCTGCGTCCCTTTATTCAACGCCCGTCTCCAACCGTCGCGTCATTACCTTCCTGCTATCTTCCATCTCCTTCCTCCTCTCTTTTGACGACCTCCTCCTCCTCCTCGTTATTTCAATACATTTCCTCGCTGTAGTTATTCAAAATTAATAAACTGAATATTAGGGACTTACCTAAAATTTTGTGGTATGGCGACAAATAACCAGGAAGTTATTCTTACAAAGAAGAAAAGTAAGCGAAATAACAAACACAATAAACTTTTATTTACAGACTTCGGTACAACGATCCCACTGCTGGCGTCATCGATATATCTGTTGTGGCATTGTAGTTTCCCGGCAAGCGTGTTATGCTGCAGATGAATCATTTAAACATGAGCGTCCTTAGAAACCAGTTTCACGATATGTTGCTTTCATGTGTCATTTCCACCATAGCACTTGATTGGTACGCAAGTCTCAAGTTGGTGGCACTTCACTTTCCGAGTTTCACGTATTATTATAAGAGCTTTCAAAGCATGATAAAAGATAGAAATGAAAGGATGCCCTTCCTTTCACCACTTACTGGCTACGTAGATACGTGAATTTTTTGGTGACCATTTAGGCTAACTTGGTTTACTTTTTTGTGTCCAGAAATTTGTTTCAAAGCCTTTCATCCCAATATCGGGCCAAGTTCATCAAGGGTACACCTCGTGAGGCAGATGGAACACTTAAAAAATGTTCAAATGTCTGTTAAACTGCGTGGTCATCAGTCCGTAGCTTACAAACTACTTAAACCTAGGTAAACTAACCTAAGGACAACACACACACACCCATGCCCCAGGGAGGACTCGAACCTCCACGGCGAGCAACCGCGCGCTCCGCAGCGAGACGCTTTAGACCGCTCGGCTACTCCACCGCGGCGCAGATGGAACACTGCAGAAGATGTTCCTTGTCTTGAACTTCACCGCACTCGAATTTGTTGTCTCCTTCTCTGAAACCCCATACGACTAGATTTGCTTTGTCTGCAGCTACACCTGTTCTGACGCGATTCAGAGTCCTCCAGATCTTCCAGTTTGTTGTTTTGCCGCTGAGCATTTCTCGTGAAGTAGGCTAGTCCTTCTGGGGTTCATTCAGCTCACTAGGGAGGAATCTCCTGCGGGATTTAAGTCTGCTGCGTCCGCATGAAGAACCATTCAGTGGGTGGCGCTCTTCGAATGTCTGTTTGAATTTTTTTGTGTGTTCATACGCAGTTCTCCGGGATTCAGGAAATGAGAATATATTTTCACAAGTGGTGCGAGTTTCATGCATCCTGTTGTTAGCCTGCGTGTTTCATTTAGGACTGTAGTGACTCTTTTGGCATGAATGGAATTTAGAATAAATTTCATTGGCCTCTTAGTGTAATTAAAATTGCTACTTCAATTTTTGTGGTCACGTATTAATATTAGGATGACACCAACAGAGTCATCAACATAATGTTCGTATAGCTTATGGGACTTAACTACGGGGTCATCAGTCCCTAAACTTACAAACTACTTATGAACTAGGTAATACTAAGGGCAGCACAAATATCCATGCCCAAGGGGGGATTCGAACCCCCGACCGTAGTGGTCATGTAGACCGTGACTGGAGCGCCTCAGTCCCCTCGGCCACCGCGGCCGGCAGTCAACAACGCTAGCGGAAATGTTCAAATGTTTGTTAAGCTTAGGGACTTAACTGCGGGGTCATAAGTTCCTAAACTTACAACACTAACGTGTAAAATCATAGTTTACTTGAAACGCAGAATAACTTGGTTGAAATAATGCTGGTGAAACGACTACGTGGTCGTGCTGTGTATAAACGACACACGAATCTGGGAAAAACATTATTATTCCACTGATGTGTCACTATTCTTTCCATTACTGGTTTAAATTAATATTAAAATACTGTACACTTTCCATGTTTACGTCTTTTAAGCAATTTATTATTGCGATAATCGGGATTCTACAGTTGCACCTGATACGAATAAACAAGATTACACTGGCATATTCACTTAGACCTCTACATAATATCTGGCAACTCGTTCTTTATGTCAAGAATTACAAAGTTGTCCATTTCACGAAACGTAAAATCGCGGTACCCTTTGATTACAGGATTCAACGAGTCACAATGGCCTGTTATGTAGAAAATGAAACAAGGACGACCGCTATAGACATTCATGGGCGCAGCCACAGGAGTGGTTTTAAGGGTCCAAATCCTATTCTAAATATTGAGAAAGTGATCATTCTGCGGCAACAAAACGCATGCCTAAATGTTACCAAAATTGTTCCGACCACATTACCGAAATCTTGCTGGAAAGCCCTTACATTCAAGGCTTTGCTTCAGACCATTTGATGCATACCTAACGAGGGAACCTCCCCATCGCAGCCCCCTCAGATTTAGTCATAAGTTGGCGCAGTGGATAGGGAATGGAAAACTGAACACAGTTCAAACGAGAAAACTAAAAGAAGTTGTGTAGAACAATGAGGAAAGAAAGAGAAAGAGAGAGAGAGAGAGAGAGAGAGAGAGAGAGAGAGAGAGAGAGAGAGAGAGAGAGAGAGAAAAGCAAATTATAAAAACTGAACGGTCCATTTGGAAAATAGGCAACGAAGAGCCCTATATGAACATATGAGCGCTGTGGTCTTGTGGTTAGTGTGAGGAGCTGCGCAGCGAGAAGTCTTGGATTCAAGCCTTCTCTCAAACGAATATTATTTTATTTTCGCAAAATTATGAGCTGTCCGTCCGTTCATTGACGTCTCTGTTCGCTGAAATCAGTTTAATGTCTGTGTTATGCGACCGCACCGCAAAACCGTGCGATTAACAGACGAAAGGAAGTGCCTCTCCAATGGGAACCTAAAACATTTGTTTTAAAATTTTCAAATGTTTGTATAGCTTATGGGACTTAACTATGGGGCCATCAGTCCCTAAACTTACAAACGACTTACGAACTAGATAACACCTAGGACGGCACAAATATCCATGCCCGAGGAGAGATTCGAACCCCCCCGACCGTAGTAGCCGTGTAGACCGTGACTGTCGCGCCGCAGTACCCTCAGCCACCGCGGCCGGCTAAAACATTTGATCACAAGGTAACAGGTCAACCGATTCCTCCACAGGAAAACACCTCTGATGTATTATATGCGATACTGGTGACGATATGAGTCATATTACATTAATCCTCTCTCCGCCGTGTACTGTAGTAGACTGAAGTCATGTGTTTAGATGTTTGTTTAGGCGTAGCGTCCCCATATTATGGGGCACTTACCTCGCATAGGACGGCCCTTATAGATAATCATTTTCTGAAATTGTAAATTTTTTTTTTAGCTCGTTACAAGTCCACGTTATTGCAGTGTCTATTTGTTGAAAACTCCTGCAGAAATCAAATCCTGGCTGCGCCTATGAATGAAACGATAAGAGGTCCGGAGCAGGCGCACTCAGAGCTGGTCTGGTCCGGTCTACCGCCTGGCCGAATGAGGCCACGCCGCGGCTCGGACCGGTCTGCCGTATCCGCCCGTACCGTTACGTTACGTTACAGCACATCTGCCCCGCGCCGCGCCGAGCTGCCTCTACGCTACACTACACTACACTAGAGGCCGCCCGTTCTGCGACAGCAACAGTCACCGCTCTCAACACAACGCGCAAGGCATAAGGGGAGGGGGCCTCAGAAGGAAATCACAGCAGAGTTTAAGAAACTTCCTGGCAGATTAAAATTGTGTGCCGGAACCGGGATTCGTATCTCTGGGACCTTTGCCTTTCGCGGGCAAGCGCTCTGCAGTAAGCTATCCCGGCGCGCTTCACGGTCCGTTCTCACAACTTTATTTATGTCAATACATCGCCTCCTATTTTTCAAACTTCACATAAGTGTACCTGCGAACCTTTAGGTGGAGACATGGCTTAGCCACATCCCTTAGACTGAGGCGCTCCAGTCACGGTCTGCACGGCCACTACGGTCGGGGGTTCGAATCCCTCCTCGGCCATGGATATTTGTGCCGTCCTTAGTATTAGCTAGTTCGTAAGTAGTTTGTAAGTTTAGGGACTGATGACCCCGTAGTTAAGTCCCATAACCTTTACAAACATTTGCACATTTTTGAACACATCCCTTAGGACAGTGAAGCGTGTTGTGATAGCTCAGACGGTAGAGCACATGCCCGCGAAAGACAAAGGTCGTAGATTCGAATCCCGGTTCCGATACGCGATTATTTTAATATGCCAGGAACTTTCACAGCACCACACACTCCGGTGCAGAGTGAAAGTTTCATTATCAGAGTTTCTATGTCCAAAAAAAAAAAAAAAAAAAAAAAAAAAAAAAAAAAAAAAAAAAAAAGAAGACAACTGCAAAGATAACACCGATTTTGCTCCGATAACGACATATTCCACAAAGGGAATAATAAAATTTTTATTATAGTCGACATGATAGACTGGAGAGTGTCCGCAACTGCACTGAGTTATTTTAAATGTGTTTGTTTCCGTCAACAGTTGCAATATATTTGTTTAATTACATGTTTCGATCACTTGGATCATCTTCAGATCTAAAAAAACAAAAGTAAAGTAACAATGTACAATTTGTTAAACTTACTAAGGGTTAATTGAACAACAGTTAATATATACATTAATGGACAAATTTTCTTTACCTTATAGTTGCGTCCGCAACTCGTCTGGCTGAGTACTAATTGGTACTGAGTTTCACAGTTTGAGGTAGGAACTTATAATTTGGTTGCAGGTGGTGGTTGGGAGGGAAAGAGTAGGTGGGGGGGGGGGATTGGAGGGGATGGCTTGAGCCCTAATAAGCTAGGGTATTATACTGGACGATTGTTTGTTATATAAATATTTTCCTACAAGTGGGGTCTTGAATATATCCAGACAAAAAAATATAAAACTGTTCGTGATATAAGTATAAAATATGGTAAGATAATTAAAATATGCATACAGTGTTTTAAAACAGTACCAATTACTACTCAGCCAGACGAGTTGCGGACGCAACTATAAGGTAAAGAAAAATCTCACCATTAATGTATAAATTAACTATTGTTCAATTAACCCTTATTAAGTTTATCAAAGTGTACAGTGTTATTTTACTTTTGTTTTTTAAATCTGATGATGATCCTAGTGATCAAAACATGTAATTAAACAATTATATTGCAACCGTTGATGGAAGTAAACACATTTAAAATAAAAGTATAATAAAATGTATTCATAATGAATTCAACGTCAGTGTGAGCGTAGTGATATAGCTGCCAGTGCACCTACTGTGCCGGCCGCGGTGGCCGAGGGGACTGAGGCGCTTCAGTCACGTTCTGCACGGCCACTACGGTCTGGGGGTTAGAATCCCCCCTCGGGCAGGGATATTTGTGCCGTCCTAGTTCGTAGGTAGTTCATAAGTAGTTTGTAAGTTTAGGGACTGATGCCCCCGTAGTTAAGTCCCATAAGCTCTACAAACATTTGAACCTATTCGAGAAGTGATCAGATGATGGTTCGAACCGAGAAAAGTCAATAATACTTGAAAGCAGTGGCGGACTAAGGGGGGGGGGGGGGGGCGGACAATTTCACTCCCGTAGTCGAAGATGTGGACGTCCACGCAGCACAAACGTCCATCAAGATAGTACTGCTGTGAGGGCAGCAGTGGTTTATCGCACTTCTACCACGGCACAGATAAGGGTGAGCCCATAACTGTCAACACGACCTGTTGCCAACTGGTCACTACCAGTGGCACTAAGGGCACACACCTCTAACCCCTGCTCCATTCGGCTACAGCATCGACGTGCTCAACTCGAGTGGTGCCCTCAGTGGATCACTTGGAATCGTGAACTGCGGTCTGCAGCGATGAAAGTAAATTCTGCCCCGCGTTGGAATAGCCAAGCGCTCTAAGGCGCCTTGCTGAAGAGCACGCAGTTGCTTGCCGTCGGAGGTTCGAGTCCTCCCTGGGGCGCGAGTATCGAGTAACGCCTTTGTGTTAATGATTTCCACCCCAACTCGTGCATCATTTCCGTGACACTCTCTCCCTTTTATCGCAATAATACAAAATGTCTTAAAAAAAGAAGAAGAGAAATGAGTACTTTGTTTGTTAATCTGAAGCGTGTAATTTTTTTCAGTTATCAACCTACTGGTACATACTAGCGCAGCAGTGTACCAACTTCCTTCATTACAAAACATAAGAAAATATTTCTATCGCCATCGGCAACCGAAAATTGGCACCTGACAATCAGGGCTTACACATAATTTAATTTTCTAAAAACACTGGAGCTAGGTTCAGAATTGTACAAGCTTGAAGAGGTAAGCGGCATTTACATTTATGAATAGGAACCCCGGCAACGCTTCGCCGTTGCTAATGAGTAAGGGGCATATACCCTAATCTGTTCTTCTCCCCATGTCTATTCGTCTCCCTTCTCTTATTTCTCCATCTCCTCCCGCTACCCTCACACCACTCACTCGTATCCCACACCATATCCATTTCGCCCCTTTTCCTCTCTGCGTCTGTTGCCATATTCACGAATGCGCAGAGCTGTTAGTGAGGAGTTAGTGAGGATAGACCTGCCGGCCGCGGTGGCCGAGGAGACTGAGGCGCACCAGTCACGGTCTGCATGGCCAGTACGGTCGGGGGTTCGAATCCTCCCCTCGGGAATGGATATTTGTGCCGTCCTAGTTCGTAAGTAGTTCATAAGTAGTTTGTAAGTTTAGGGACTGATGACCCCGTAGTTAAGTCCCATATACTATACAAACATTTGAAGTGAGGATATACTTACGTGATTCGTGTTTTGTGGCAGGTGTTTTGATTGTCTTGAAAGCTGTTTCAATAATAGTCAATAGTAAGGTCAGTATTTTATTTATTAGAAAACAATAAAACCAGAAATGGCGCGAAAAACGTATTAGCAGAGCAAGCAGCAAATACTAAATGCAGCATAAAGGGCTTGGTTCAAGGCACATTGGAGGATTTGCTGGTAATATCTGTGAATGGAAATGTTCAAATGTTTGTAAATCTATCGAACCAAACTGCGTGGTCATCAGTCCGTACCTTACAAACTACTTAAACCTAGGTAAACCTAGGACAACACACACACTCCAGACAAATGTCGGGATGGTTCCTTTCAAAGGGCACGGCCGATTTCCTCCCACTTCCTTCCCCGCAAATCCGAGCGTAAGCTCCGTCTCTAGTGACCACGCTGTCGACGGGACGTTATACCCTAAGCTTCCTTCCTTCCGACACACACACACACCCATGCCCCAGGGAGGACTCGAACCTCCACGGCTAGCAACTGCGCGCTCCGCAGCGAGGCGCCTTGGATCGCTCGGCTACTCCACCGCGGCTCTGTAAATGGATCTTCTCTGTCTGAATTTGAGCCAAAGGTGCTATTCATAAGTAGTACTTCTCAGCAGAAAGACAACTTTACACAAAAAATAAAGTGCTATACCGCTAGACTATGATACTGGAACTTATTTTTCTATTAAACAATTTGATAAGGTACTAGCTGAAAACCCCGTTACCCGGGTATTTATTTATTTATTCCTGCTTTGAGTTAGTACTTCTCCTATCCTTTCTCTCTCTGTCCATCTCCTTTTTTTTCTAAAAACATGCTATATTTATCGGAGAATAAATAAGAAATAAGGCTGTCTCGCATAATGTACAAAATTATAAGTATTCAAACAAAGAAAGATAGTAATCAAAACACAAATGACATATAGAATGCTTACGATCTCATATTTATTGAGTTATATGATGTACAATTGTATAATTTATTAATTTGTATAAGTGCTGTATGTCTGTATTAAAAGAAATGTCTCTTTTACAGCTTCGTTTAATTATTCTTATATTTCCTTATTCGTATGCTTATTCTTACAGAGAAAAAGCTGAAGACATTGTAGCACGCATAGACCAAAGATATGGTCTGTGGCATCACGTTTCGCTGTATGTAACCTCCTTGCTATAGAGTCGCAAACATCACCGCTGGCCTTCAGTCCGAGTTTTTTAATAATTTGACGACTTTCAACCACCATATCTTCCACCCCCTTATAGCTATCGGCATGGAACTATGGTGTACAATGAGAGACTTCAGACAACAATTACACACAGACCATTCGTTTGCGTTCTGTAGTTTTCGCTGCAGAGCGAAATATTAACACACACACACGTAGAATTTTATATACACCGATAACTTTCAATCCCAATATACTCCACCCTTTTATCATTATCAACCCTCAAGCAACAATGCCACCAACAAAACCATTTGCAAACAGTTAATATAATTTTCAAAGAGTAATTATTGTTCTGCATTTCGCGTTATATTCTTCAAATTACTAAATATCTATCATACTGCTATAAAACTGTGCCTAAAACCTTCCTCAGGTATAAATTAGTAGGTAAGGTAAAGCAGTCAACAACCGGAAGATTGGTTTGAACACCACAGTGCTTTACTAGGCATGGTCCTGTTTGGAGGTGGTATGCCGTTGCCTTCCTCCGACCTTGGAACTGACTTACCCAGCTAGTTAACGTGGGTTCCGAACCACGGTGCTACTCGGTATATTTCACATGAGCAACACTGCCAGAGGTGAAAGAAGTGGGAAGTAACAGATAAAAATCCTAGGACCTGGCTGTGATCGAACCCGTGACCTTCGGATTATTAGTTTGGCACTCTACCACTGTGCTACGGAGCCGCACTATAAATTAGTAACTGTACAAATATTTAAGTCTCTGCATCTTGTCATTCGGACGGGCTAAGCATACACCGAACAGACATTCACATTAATATATATATATAGATAAATAGCTATCCGATCACCATAAAATAGTCCCTAAAGCCTACCCCGGGTAGACATTAGTAACTGTACAAATTTTTACCTCTTTATGTCTTGTGATTCAGACGTGATAAACGTACACCGAACCGACATTCACATTTATAGATATAGATTATTTGTAAAGATATTGTTCGAACAGGGACAGGGTAGGAGGAAGGGGAATTACTTCATATTCAGATAAAGGGGTTGTCGAGACCAAAGTTGTTAACTAGCTGGTGGCTTCGGAACGGAAATTTCGCACCCTGATTTATATAACGATTGGAAATTTACGTCGTTTGTTTTTATTTTGAGCACATCCCATCAGTGAGCTGTACGTGTTACGGAGACTGTTAGCTCTAGAAGCGGCAGACTTTTTCCCACGCCTGATTCATTCATTCAGATGGGCGGAGCAGTAGCACCTTGAACCCTGGTGCGGCAGAATAGCTTTAAGCTTGGCGGAGGCGCAGTGAGGGGGGAAGGCTCGCCATACAATGCCGGAGGCCGCCGCCCGTCCCCGGCGACCAGCTGTGGCTGTGGCGTCCCTCTTTTCAAAAGCGACGCTCAGGCGCAGTTGATTCCAAAAGCGGGGCCGAGGGACGCCGCAATACAACTCGTACGCTCGCCTTAAATTGTCGTCCCTCATTTCTCAGAGAGAAACATCCCCCGTACCGGGCGCATTCATAAGAGATGTGACTAGGAAATAAAACAAATCCATTTTATTTCGAACGACTACATCATTACAATGATTACTTCTTCCTCATTCACAGTCCGTATTGCCAGGGCCGATTTTCTCGTAGGTCAAGTAGGTCTGAATCTTTGGCACGAAGAGATCTCGATCGGCGTTTGTATTTTCAGTATAGTTGATTTAAAATAAAAAAATAAAAAATTGAGGAATGTAATTAGAAAACGCGCAATGCAGCCCAGCAACCATCTGCTCTGTGGCTTGTGCATCATCGGTTCACAGTTGACTTAGGTTGGTGCGCGATTGTTAACGTCACTGTCCCAAGTGTGACATTGCAAAAATGAAAACATGGACTGTAAAAATCTGCATTACGAATCTTACTATTTTTCGATTAGCTGATTTCGACACTAAGCCATTTTCAAATTTGTGGAAAGTAGCTAATCTATGCATATTATGAAAAGTGGACGTTAGTATGTTGCATAAAACTGGAACGTTTCTGGTACCTAAATACAGGACTCTGACCATAACTTATTAGTCATGAACTGTAGGCTGAAACTGAAAAAACTGCAGAAAGATAGTAAAATAGGGAGATGGGACCTAGATAAATTGATGGAACGTGAAGTTCTGGAGAATTTCAGAGGAAGATTTAGGCAACAATTGACAGAAACAGGGGGAAATAAAACAATGGAAGAGGAATGGGTAGTATTGAGAGATGAAATAGTGAAGGCAGCGGAAGACAAAATAGGTAGAAAGGCAAGACCTACAAAAAATCCTTGGATATCACAGGAAATACTAAATTTAATTGATGAAAGGAGAAAATATAAAAATGCAGTAAATGAAACAGGCAAAATGGAGTACAGACGACTAAGAAATGAGGTTGACAGAAGTGCAAAATGGCTAAGCAGGAGTGGCTAGAAGCCAAATGCAAATCTGTAGAAGAATGTATAAGAAAGGGAAAAATAGATACGGCCTACAGCAAAATAAAAGACATTTGGGGACAAGAAAAGCAACTCTACGAATATCAAGAACTCAGATGGGAAACCAGTTCTCAGCAAAGAAGGGAAAGCTGAAAGGTGGAAAGAGTACATAGAGCAGCTCTACAAAGGAAATGAACTTAGAGACGATGTTGTAGGAAGGGAAGAGGAAGTAGATCAAGATGAAATAGGAGATACTATACTGAGAGATGAATTTGACAGAGCCCTGAAAGACCTAGGTCGGAACAAGGCACCAGGAGTAGATGAAATACCCTCAGAGCTACTAAAGTCTCTGGGAGAACCAGCCATGACAAAACTATTCGAAGTGGTGTGTAGGATGCATGAGACAGGCGAAATACCCTCATACTTTAAGAAAAATGTAATAATCCCCATTCCAAAGAAATCAGGTGCAGACAGGTGTGAAAATTACAGAACCATCAGTTTGATAAATCATGGTTGCAAAATTTTAACACGAATTATCTACAGGAGAATGGAAAAGATGGTAGAATCTGACCTCGGGGAAGATCAGTCTGGATTCAGGAGGAACTTAGGAACCCGGGAGGCAATACTCACTTTACGTCTTATCTTAGAAGATAGATTAAGGAAAGGCAAACGTACATTTTTAGCTTTTGTAGATTTGGAGAAAGCTTTTGACAATGTTGACTGTAATATTTTAAATTCTGAAGTCAGCAGGGGTAAAATACAGGGAAAGGAGAGTTATTTACAACTTGTACAAAAGCCAGACCGCTGTTATTAGACTCGAAGGGCATGAAAGGGAAGCATCAGTTGGGAAGGGAGTAAGACAGCGTTGTAGCCTTTCTCCGATGTTATTCAATTTGTACATCGAGCAGGCGGTGAAGGAAAGCAAGGAAAAATTTGGAATAGGGATTAATGTTCAGGGGGAAGAAATAAAAACATGGCGTTTTGCTGATGACATTGTAATTCTGTTAGAGACGGCAAAGGACCTGGAACAGCAGTTGAATGGAATGAACAGTGTGTTGAAGAGAGCGTATAAAATGAACATTAACAAAAACAAAACAAAAATAATGGAATGCGCTCTTAGAAAATCAGGCGTTGCTGAAGGAATTAGATTAGGTAACGAAACAATGAAGGTGGTAGATGAGTTTTGTTACTTTGGTAGTAAAATAACATGCGATGGTCGCAGTACAGAGGATATAAAATGCAGAATGGCAATGGGAAGAAAAGCATTTTTGAAAATGAGAAATTTGCTAACAGCGAATATTAATTTAAGTGTAAGGAAGTCTTTTCTGAAGGCATTTGTGTGGAGTGTTGCCTTGTACGGGAGTGAAACATGGACGATAAGCAGAGACGACAGGAAGAGAATAGAGGGTTTTGAAATGTGGTGCTACAGAAGGATGCTGAAGATTAGGTGGGTAGATCGCATAACTAATGAAGAGGTACTGACTAAAAGAAGGGATCGCTCGGTAGGACACATTCTTAGACATCGAGGAATCGTAAATTTAGCGTTGGAGGGAAGTGTGTGGGGGAAAAATCGCAGAAGGAGACCAAGAGACATGTATAGTAAGCAGATTCAAGTGGATGTGGGTTGCCGTTCTTATGAGGAGATGAAAAGTCTTGCTCAGGATAGAGTAGGGTGGAGAGCTGTATCAAACCAGTCTCCGGACTGAATATCATAACTACAACAAATACCAGACATTAAAAATCGTTGACCGACGATGACAAAATGCATGTGTACCAAGCAGCTCGATAGATGTGTACTGAAGGTAAGTTTCTAATTTAATGCAGATATTCTTCATCTACAGTGCATGGATACTCTGCAAATCACACTTGGTGCTTGGTTCATCGAACCACTTTCAGATTATACTTACGTGGCATATTACGCCTATGGAGAGCGATCGAAAATTTATATAAAACACACTTACTTCAGCCAAGATCGTAACGAAGTCAATGGTGAAACCTAATTAAGTCGCGCGGAGCTTTGTTTACTCACGTAAGAGCCGCTCCCTGTCGTAACCGCGGACCAACATCTGTTGTAAAGGTTCTATTTTATTGAATTTAATAATCCGACGCTCTGCAACTTCAGAGATAAGTATTTTTATTTGTTACATTGTGTTCTTAAGTGGCATTTATTAGTTCAATCTTCATTCTACCCCCCCCCCCCCCACGCCAAAACGTGAATGTAGTCATGTGGCCTGCAGTTTTATCAATTTTCACCTTCCCTATTTCTAATATTTGTTGCTTATCATAGAATTAACATGTTTTTAGTTATGTTTTAAACAAGTTTGTAATTTTTTCCCTCTTTCAACGTCTGATGATGCCCGGAAGAGGCGAAACGCGTCATGCATAAATAAATGAAACATCGATTTTTTTCAATCAATTTTTATCATCATAAATTTTTTGTTACAAAGTGTTTACTTCTCAGTGCAAGACTTCTTTTTAGTTTAAACTATCTTAAATTTACGAAGGTTTTGTTTGCTATTACAGACACCTCAGACAAATAAGTCGTATAAATAATCTTCAAATAGTATTTGTTGAGTACGACATAAAAGATAGAAAAAACAAAAATTATTTAGGGGAAATAAATTGTAGCGTCCCTATTTTATTTCAAATGATAAACACTGAAACAATATTGGTACTTATGGCCATAGTTTCAATTTTTGTTGTTTTTCAGTTCCGAAAATATGGGGGGGGGGGGGGGGGGGGGGCGGCACCGGATGGCAGAAATCCACGCTACGCCACTGAACACTGCGCAACAATAATCCAAAAGAGGAGGGACAAGCATCGTGTTAGCAGTTTCTTTAGTAGATCTACTGCATCTTCCAATTGTTTTGGCAATAAAACACAGCCTTTAGTTCGCCTCCTGCCCCACAATATTTTCTATGTGTTCTTTCCAATCTGAGTAGGTCGTAATGGTATTTCCGAGGTATGAAGCTGAATTTATGGCCTTTAGATTTTACTGGTTTATCTTGTAAACGCAGTTTAACGGACTTCGTCGAGTACTCACATGGGTAACCTTGCACATCTCATTATTTGTGGTCAACTTATTTTCACACCAAAATACATATATCTAATTCAAATGTTTGTAAAGCTTATGGGACTTAACTACGGGCTCATCAGTCCCTAAACTTACAAACTACTTGTGAACTACCTTAAACGAAAGATGCCGGCCGCGGTGGCCGAGGGGACTGAGGCGCTCCAGTCACGGTCTGCACGGCCACTACGGTCGGGGTTCGAATCCCCCCTCGGGCATGGATATTTGTGCCGTCCTTAGGCTTAGGTAGTTCATAAGTAGTTTGTAAGCTTAGGGACTGATGACCCCGTAGTTAAGTCCCATAAGTTCTACAAACATTTGAACTTTTTTTTTATACTAAAGATGACACAAATATCCATGCCAGGGAGGATTCGAACCTCCGACGCGGGAAGCCTCGCGATCCGCAACGTGGTGCTCCAAATCGCTCGACTACTCCCGCGCGCCACATATATCTTGTCTATGTCGTTCTGCAATAAGTTATGATCATCTGATGACTTTACTCGACGACAAATGACAGCATAATCTGCAGATTATTACAATTTTAATGATGTGCTGATAGATCTTTGCATTATTAGGAAAATATTAATTTCAACCTATATATTTCCAGTGCAAGTGCCCAATCACAACACCCAAGAAACTATTGCAGGACCGTGTAGGAGGCCGAAATTTGAGGACTGGGCAGAAGATTCTCCTGTCCTACATGATGAAGTCAGTAGATGCAAGAATACTGTATGGGCTAGGAAGATATGCTACAGTGGTGGAAAAATAACTTCCAACGACTTCCTCGGCTTGCGTGTGTAGCAAGAAAAATATTAAATACACCAGCCACTAGTGCCTCAAGCGAGAGAGGTTTTAGTTGCACTGGAAACGTAATTATAGGTGAAAAACGATCATGTCTTCATGCGGACAGACGTAACGCTCTTGTCGTAAATCATTCAAATACACATCAGCAGACACATTAAGAATATAGTAGTACATTGTACAGGAAAATATGAGTATTTGAGTGCTATTTGACTAAGTGTCCAGTTTCCTTTCTTGTGTTTTCTGGGCGAAAATTTCTGAGCTAGGAAATTTAATAACGCATAAAATATTCATTATTTTGTTAGAATGAACTTATTATTTGTTATTGCTTATAAACCATTTTCAGTTAGTTATGTCTGCAAAAGTACGGTAGTGAAATACCTACTTTTAGGAGTACAGTATCTGATTCGGCCTAAATAATATTTTTAGGAGAACAGGAGGAATATTTGTAAATGGTTATATTTAAATGTGTTCACAAAATTAAATTATTTTGTATGAATTAAAACAATACACAAAATAAGTTTAAAATAAGAATTTTTTGTTTTGAGTCCCATATACATAACGAAAAGTATACTATACCTGTATTTCTATGTTATGGAAGTCTCACCAGTAGGGTTCAGAAGCTTTAAAAATTACCTGAAAACTTATTACCTAAACGAAATTGAAAATACAAGATTCTGGTTGTGTGTAGCATAGTGCGAAGAAAGCACAATATGAATGAAGAGCATATTTTTTTATGCATGAAAGTAGGAATACAATGGCGACTCTTATCCACTCTTAGCGGTCTGCATTAGGAGGGTGTAGACTAATCGTGTAGGTCCGTATTTTAAGAGTCTCTATTCAACATCTAGTTCTGCGTCATGAGGGGTCACATTTGTTTTCTAGGTCTCCACCATAAGGGTGCACACATTCAAAATCAGTTATATCCATAAAATAGCATACCACCATTTTTCATTACCTACCATTTAAATCAATAAGACCGACATAGACACAATCGAAAATGTGAACGAAAATTCAGGTATCTTGTACAACATATCTGAATCCAACTTCCCTAAATGATTAGCTTCAGATGCAGACTTTAGGCGGGCAGAAAAGTGGCTCAGATTCGCCGTTGTATCCCTAGTAATGTGGTTTTTAGATATAGATTATACGAAAAATATGCTTCGATTTTGTTAAAATGCCTTTTTTAAATACAGAATGAAGTATTTTGTGAATATCGAATGAATTCAAAGAACCAGTAAAATACGCCCTGGAAAAATAATTACAGTTTTGTGTAACTGGTCTCATACTTGACTTCCTAAAGTTACATAACGTAGACTGGAGTGTAATTGTTATCCTTAGCTTGTTTTTTGTGCAAAGGATCTCCACTTTCAACGTCTTCTCTGCTTATTACACACAACTTCCTCGAGAAGTGAGCAGATGATGGTGTTCGAACTGAGAAAAGTCAGTAATCCTTGAAAGCAGTGGCGGACTAGGGGAGGGGGGGGGCGGACCGCCCCAGGCCTCTCGCCTGGGGGGGGGGGGGGGGGCTGGCTCCAAATACCTCCAAAGATTTGTTTTTGAGTGCTCTTGGCCTCTCGTTCTGGTGCCTCCAAATCTCGAAAGCTATTTTCTTTTAGACTGTTTCAGTGCCTCTCATCCTGGAGGGCCTCCAAATATCAGAAGTTACTTTTTTCAATAATAAATGTATTTCCAAGTGGACGGGATCTCATTTTCTTTTGACACCGCCCAGGGCCTCCGACAGCCTTAGTCCGCCACTGCTTGAAAGATAGTGAATTTGTAGAGAAAACCTTTCATGTCTAAAAGTATCAAGTCCGAAAGATACGCCTAAAATGTAGAAAAGACAAAATCTCGTATTTTGACCTGAAGTGAACATATATAATATTCATATTCTTTACTTTTTTTTATTTGTCTCTTGATGCCCAGATAAAAAAAGTCGCAATGACGTGTTTTACGGCCCACGTTAGATTTGTACTTTTATAAGTTTTTGCAAACATTTTGGACCAAAATAATAATTAATTAATTAATAAGAGTGTCTGAAACCCTTTTAGGAAAAAAAAATTAGTAGTGCCGGGTTTCGAACCACCGACCTTTCGCATCACAGTCGAGCACCTTGCCCACTACGCTACGGCTATAAATCAAAACCGGTGTTCTTTAATCTCATACTATTGATGGCCGTTGTTAACTGATGTTAATATGCCATTTGTAGACATTAGATTATCATTTATCGTACGAAGAACGATGCGTTTTTGTTAATTCCTCAGTGTGCCGTTGCTTTGAAATGACAACGTGTAAGTTATAATAAGAAATTCATCAAATACGTGACATCTCCGAACGGCTGGTTTTCGTTAATTCAATGGAGGGTGTCAAATATTCCTTATTTTTGCAGATAGGCCTGTGTATCAAACGATACGAGATATGGGAAAAAAAAACCATTAGGGAGCTAAGTTGTAGAGAACTTTCTCCTCTACCAATTAGGTTATTCAATTTTCGTGTCAGATGAACGGTTCGTTTGCAATTACAATTATATTACAAACGGCAGTTTTTGGTTTTACTACCGTATTTTTCGTCCGAAAAATTTGAAAAAGGGAGGTTCTGGTCTCTGGCGGCCTACAATCATGTCTGTAAAATTGGTGCTGATCGGTTCGTCTTAAAAACAGGGAACACGTTACGGACAGACAGACAGACATACATCCCAAAATCGCCGTTATTTTTGCAAATATCTTTGAAACGCTACGAGATACGGAAAGAGAGAGAGAGAGAGAGAGAGAGAGAGAGAGAGAGAGAGAGAGAGAGAGAGAGAGGTAAGTTGTAGAGAATTTTCTCCTCTACCCATTTTCGTGTCAGATGAATAGTTAAGCCGTTATTTTCATTTAAATTTCGAGCTGTCAAAAGACGATAAAAAAAAGGCACACTTTCAGTGTTACTACGGTAACCTAAAGCAGGACTTTCCATTAACTTTCTTAACACAATGATGTGCGCAGACTAAACTGTTACGTAGCGTAACACAGCGGTAAGACGGGCAGGCAAGCAAGTTTCCCGTAGCCTGCTTGGGTTGGGTTCAGCTTGGCTTGGCCAGTAGTGAGTGAAGCGGCCTGCCCGTTCCATTGAAGACGCCCGGAGGCTTGCCTGCCTGGCCTCCAAGCAAGCTAAAAGCGGGAAATGTACACCTCTGATAGTACCTAATTTACGTTTTTTTTATACATAGTTCACTAATTGACACCCTGTATTTTGGATACTGATCTGAAAATTTCTTGTCTTATTATTCGTAGATTTTGGCGTCCTTCATAAGATTCCACTCGTGGCGCCGCTGACATGCTAAGCAGCGCATATGAACAATCGGTTCGTAACTTCAGCATAGCAGTGACGATAGCGGCGCTGAACTTCAATTACGCGATAAATCAGTCAAACCTTAAGGTCGTAAATTTTACCAAATACCTAGGAGTTACAATTACGAACAACTTTGACTGGAGAGAACACACAGAAAATATTGTGGGGAAGGCGAATCAAAGGTTACGTTTCATTGGCAGAACGCTTCGAAGATGCACCAGCTCCACCAAAGAGACTGCCTACATCACACTTGTGCGTCCTCTCATGGGGTACTGTGGCCCCTTGTGGGACCCTCGCCAGGTGGGACTGACGGAAGATATTGAGAAGGTTCAGAGAAGGGCAGCTCGTTTTGTTTTATAACGTTACGGGGGGGAAAGCGTCACGGAAATGTTGCACGAATTGGGGTGCAAATCATTAAAAGAAAGACGTTATTCATTGCAGCGTGATATGTTTGCGAAGTTTCAATCACCGACTTTTACTTCTGAATGTGAAAATATTTTGCTAGCACCCACCTACTTACGGAGACATGACCATCCCAATAAAATAAGAGAAATCAGATCGAAAACGGAACGATTTAGGTGTTCTTTCTTCCCGCGCGCTAGTAGAGAATGGAACGGTAGAGAAAAGTTATGAAAGTGGTTAATGAACCCTCTGCCAGGCACTTAAATGTGATTTGCAGAGTATCTATGTAGATGTAGCATCAAAGCTGGTCGCGGCGGCATTAAAACCGCTCACAGTAACCGCAGCACATGTTCTTCGTGGCGACCCATTGCCACGTACACCTGTGCTTGTCAAATTATTGTTACGCTGTAATTTATTACATGTGTACTATTTCAAATTTCCGGGGCCGACTTGTTTAAAAAAATAAAATTAAAAAATCTTTGGGTGGTTCCGGGGGTTTTCAGCCCCATTACTCCCCCCCCCCCCCCCCCGTGAATGCTGCGTCACTGGTTGTTGGTGCTGCTTAGGTATATAAAACATAGGGTTTTTAATGACAAGCTTCTGCCATTTGGAAACGAGCAAGCAGATGTGTCTGTGAGAAAAAGGTGATGCTTGTACATACAAATTCAAGGGTTAAAGACGCGCCGATGAAAATGATTATATTGCTGATACTGCACGATGTAACTTGAATGTGAAATCTTGCGTTACAAACCAACTACTCGACAATTATTATCAAGGTCGTTTTATCCGATTACACCAACGACGAACTACATATCACTCAGTGCATTTTACACATGTCCGACAATGGTATGTACAGGTTGAACGACCGGATATACCGGTATGGAAATCGACTCTATTTACAAGCTTCCCCTGAAACGAGCACCTTAACTGCCAAGGTTCTAACTGCACTGCTGGCCACCCATAAGGCCCAAGAAGGACCTGAGATATGCAGCCAAATTTCTTTGTGAGATAACACATTGTACAAAGATCAAATGATTGAAAATAAAGCCCTATGTGAAGTGAGGATGACTATGAAATCAGTATCGCTCCCAGAGATGGCTAAAACCGCTGCCACACGCGTCGGCATCGAATCAAGGAGGCTCCGAATGTGTTGTTGGAATATAACAGTCCATGTTGCTCCCACTTTGCCAAAGTTAATCAGGCGTATAGCGGGTGATGCATCTCGCGCCAGTCGCCCCTCAATCATCGACCTGAATTTTTAATAGGCAAAAAATCGGGAGAACTAGTAAGGCATTGTAATGCGATGGACGACTAACTCCTGAACATAGCACGCCATGTGTGGTCGCCCTTCATCACGTTTTAATGTACAACAGGTTACAACAATTCAGAGATATAACGTTGGACGGTTAGCGTATCGGTAATCAGTATTAGGTGGAAGTGGGAATGGATACGAAACCACCTAAAACTATAATAACGGGGTGCTCAATCAGTTACCCCGTTTACATGGGCTCCCAAAACCGGATTTCGTAAGCCGATTTTCGTGCTCATGTAAACGCAACCGTTTTTTAAGCGTTCTTGGATTATCAGATTGTATTTTCTTGTTAAGAATTTTTGGCGCATATGAACAGAGTGATATTTTCTAATGTGAAAAGTACAAATATTAGAGTGAGCATGAATCTGTGTATTTAAGTATAGAAAAATAGCGATTGTCCTAACTAAATCAGGAAGTGAATCAGCTGTTTTTCAGCCGCCATCTTAAGTAGGCTAGGAAATCCGATTCAGGCTATACTATGTAAACACGACAGCGAAAAACGGTTTACGAAATTCGGTTTTCGTCTTCCGGAAGATGTGTTGCATGTAAACGTAGTAAGTATGGCGATGCAAAAGACAACAGTTGTTCCACCGTATCTCGTCACGATGACATCAGCTCTAATCCAACCATTGTTGTCAGTGGCACAGCCAGGATTTCGTTCTTGGGAGTGGGGTGGGGGAAAGAGGATAATTCTTTTTTGAAAATAAAGCCTATTGAATTAATCTATTACTTATTTTTACACTTCTTATAATTTAACCAATTATACTACGAAAACAATTGCATAAGAAATGAAATGAGTGGGCTCGGATTAATTTGAAATTGGAAGAGGAGCAGGGTGGTGGAAATGGAGTGTATATAATCAGCTCGTAAAATAATTAAGCAGCTTCTGTGTTACTATCCAAAGATAAAGGTCTTTACAGTTTAATTAACGTGAGACTGAACGTAAAAATTGAACTAAAAGAACATTATTGTTGTTCATAAGATTCCACTCGGTCGCGCCGCTGACCTGCTAAGCAGCGGGTCGCCACATATGAACAATCGGCTCTTCAGCATAACAGTAACAAAAGCGGCAGCATCAAAGCTGGTCGCGACGGCATTAAAACCGCTCACAGTAACAGCACACGTTCTCAGTGGCGGCATCACGTTGACGTCCCACTGTCACGTTCACTTATAATTACGTTGTGATTTATAACATGTGAACTATTTCAAATTTCCGGTGCCAACCTGTTTAAAAAAATAAAAAAAGAAATAATAAAATTAAAATACTTTGGGAGGTGCTGGAGGAGGGGGGGGGGAGAACACTTCAGCCACATTCACCCCCTCCGTACTGCACCACTGATTATTGTGGTTTTGTTCCCACGAATCTCACCACGTTCCCCATCTTCGTAGGCGGATACGCGATTCTCGGAATTTGTTTATTCGTTGCATACAGGAGTTGTATGGCTTGAATAACTCTAGAGAATGACAGGAGAAGAATTTCATCGAGCGGTTACGTCTGTTCGTGCTCTGAAAGATTGAATGTAGCTCCACATCAAATAGTGTAAATACATTATTCGCGAAGTAAATAATCCTATAAAAGATGTTGGAGTCATAAATGTTTGTACGGTCTAACAAAAAATTTCAGACAAATATAAAATTGTACTTCTGGATACAGGGTATTATAAACGTCGAGGAAAATGATCAGAAGTAACCGTTAGACTATCCAAACGCTGTGTTACATCATCGAGACCTAGAACTTTAAAAGGAGAAAATAAAGAAAGACGTCCTTTTACAAGCATGAACTTAGTCTTTTTTTACTTCCAGTGCAAATAAATATCGGAAGATACAAAGATGAATATTTCTTCTTCTGGAAAACCGCTGTTACTCCAACTTTTTAATCATGGAGGGTGTTTAATGTTAGGGACTGACATCCATAAATATATATATACAATCTTCAGACAAAACGATACAAGTGTCTTCCGTTACATTGGGTTTGTACCATTTTAACAAAAATGAATGAAGGACCTAACAGTGCACGAATACTTAGGAGAATGTGATATCTAATCTGACGACTAGTCTTCTTCTTTACTTGGGCCGTAACACACTTTTATATTTTTGATCCAATGCCTCCTCACTCGTTACCCGATCTATCAAAATCACTTTGTCTTATAGCAACACAGTTCAAAAGCTTCGATTCGCTTCCTGTCCATAACGCTTACCAGGTACACTATACTCGGATAAATACATTAAGAAAAAATCCCTAGAATTTAAATTTCCATTCGATATTAACAACTTTCTCTTTTACGGAAATGTATTACTTGGTATTGCCTCTCTTCATTAAAAAAATCAATAAATATATAACAGCTGAAATCTGTAGGCACCTGCAGCGCTGCCCTTGGTGCGTGATGACGACTGGTCTGACCCCAATGCAGGGTGATGTCACTGGCTACAGCCGACACTCTCCTGCGCCAAAGGTCACGGCTTTGATCACGACTGTTGGGTCGCAGCGCGTAATGCTGCAGAAATGCCGCATATGCGGCACTGTGTCACAAACTTGTTTCACTCATGTCGAAATACAAGTAACAATTTGTGAACATAACGAAACACTACAAGAGAGGCACTGTTTGGCAACACATTCAGTTTGATTCCAAGCGTAAAGCTTTCATTCATAATTCTTTTTTACCTATTTCGAAGGTATAACGGTAAGAAAACGGTCTCAGCTAATTTTGCTGGTCAACTATGTGTAATAGTCTGAGTAAACCGAATGGTGCTTTCATAATCTAATAACAATTATAAGGTTACAGGTAAAGCTATAGTTAGCCCGAAGGATAGTTTGAAAACCACCGTGCTTTACTACACTTGGTCTTGGAGAACGTATACCCACACATGTTAGACTGTGGTAAACCCTCGCCTTCCTCCTACTAATTAACAGGGTTAATAATATTATAACAGTTGAACATTTAGTTTAGCAAACGTTTTCCGAAGATTAAACAACTGCTATGACACATGAAATATAGGGTCTACTTACATTTAAAAGCATTTACATACATACAATGATTTCATTCTTTACCACTATTAATCGAGCACCAGTAAGTTGTTTGCTCTGACAAGACTGGGTGCACTGTAAACTGTGAAACATCTCCATCCAACAAGCAGTTTAGTTAATGGAGATTCCTTCCCTGTCAAGTCTGAGTATTATAAGCGTTTGTCAGTTTTTTAAATACAGTTTCCTTTGATATGGAAATACGTAGTTATGTTTGGTATTGTAGTTCAGCACATGAAATCCAAAATCAATGAATTATGTGACTTTGCTCTTAAAAAATTAACTCTCATTTTTGAAACAGCAGACGGACACAATGTTTCAAAACATTTCTCTTTTGCGTCATTGATATGACTTGGAATTTAATTCACAGTATCTAGGAATGAACAATTTGACAAATTCGGCATGAACCCGTAACTGTCATTCATAATGATACGACACACACAAGTCGATGAAGGTAAGCTTGTTCTAATGTTTTCGCGCCAACTGTGTGACGCTTGGCCGGTTGTACTAATACAGTTATAGCTTCACATTTATATTAAGGACGTAGCGAATCTATTACATCCTCTTATATGATAATAAATATACGCTGTTGTTTTTGCTGTAAAGCACCCTGGTCTAGTAGTTAATATTTCAATTTCTCTTACGTACCCTACCGAAATTGGTAGGTAGGCCTACACCGCGCTGTCAAAAAATGCCACTTTATGATTACTACAAGCGAAACTCATTTGGTGCGAGAGAAAGGCGCTACGGTACTACCTCAAACAATATCTGTTGCAATCATTACATTTAGTTTCAAGAAGCATTTAACAGAAAGTTAGCCCAAGACAAACTACATAGATTTCAATGAAGATTCCACATATACATACGGTACATCATATGGCGTGAAAATGAGGTATCAAATATTTTTGTCAAGTTCACACGCTTCTTAGGAGCCGGATAACATGAAAGTTTGAAGAGTGTTTACATGTTCCAATGAGCTACTTCTCAATAACAGTTTGAATGTAAATCGGCTGTCTTGTAAGTTGGTCTGTTTATTTTTTTAACAGCCATTTTACTTATGACACTTTGCCGAAACGTTATTTGCAATCATCACTCACTGCACAGTTAATTTGTTACACACAAGTATACACATTCCATTCAAATGCATCAAAACAAACCGCTTTTCGTAGTTACATCTCGAATATCCGTGTATTAACAGCGTCTCAAAGTAACAGTTTTACGAAAACTAACTTTAATTTAAATACAAATAGTAATTACCTTAGTTGATGGTCGTAATATCCATCAAACAACAATAAAAATAGAGTTCTGACACAACCGCCAACTTTGATCACTACCTTGTCGATGGGTTGGGCACGAACACAGACGCCACTCGCTGCCGCAGCACAAAATGTTCATCCGCTGCGGCGCGTAATTTTCAAACTTACGGAACATGTAAAACAAACTTTCATGCGTGTTGGTACCAAACAAATAATCCTAGAATTTTAGTTATTTATTTCGCGTCCTATATACATACTTCACCTGCAATACAACCAAATAATTTCCCGTACTACATTTCGATATTAAAATTCCGCGCGATCACTGCGCGTGTGCAGATGTTACCGTCCACAATCACGCAGACTGACGTCATCCACTATTTCTGCATAGTGCATTGTATCCCCAGTCCCCACGTTGATCGACTCGAAACACTGTTACAGGTGGCAAATAACTTCAAATGTGGGTTTAAATTAATCAAAATGAAAGAAGACTACGCCCAAATAAATAACTTTTATTACACCACACCATTTAAAAACGGCTACAGTGTTTTTCTGTTGAAGTTATAGTAAAATATGATATACAGCTTTTTAAATTTTCCGACGCTTGTCCGTCGTCGGTAAATTTAAATATACACAACCATTACTGTATTACACTGCAACATGATTGATCAATAAGATCGTAAATTACCAAACTGCGCACATTTCAGTTAGGAACATATTTCATTTTGGTTACAGTTATTAGGACACACAAACCGATCACATTACAAAATATTCAATATAACTTACACGACACAACAATGCTTAAAGCTTTATTTTTAAAAACAGAATTGCACACAAAACGACTAGAAGTCGAATTCTGTTTCAATAAACAATACCGTTTGTAACACTAAGTGTAAAATAATTGTTTACTCTACATTATTTGTACTTACAAGACAACTACATGCCATCCACATTAAAAAACCTTTTGAAGATATTTATAATAATAATAATAATAATAATAATAAAAAACAGAAATTAAGACTTCTTTTTCAAAAGTGTGTATATGTGAAAAGCACTTTCAGTATAGAGTAAGTCATTTGACTATGAATTTTTTGTGTAGTTATACCTACAATTACTGTAAATTTTCAAATACCTGTGGATTATGAACCCAAAGTCAATCTGAAAATTGTCACATTTCAATAGAATCAAAGGCAAACATGTTAAAATGGGCTAATTTCTTTGTCCACACTATCAAATTCTTTTAAACTAAAATAGCACAAACAATTTAACAGAATGCAATACATTTTTGCAATTTAATTTATCACCGAGTTAGTCCTAAGAAGATATGAAATATAATCTTTATTACACTTTGGCAGCTGAAAGTTTTTCCAGGAAATTTTGTGGCCAGAGCTAAGTGTAAAGGCACATGGAGATCACAATGGGCAACTGCGTAATTAATACAATGTATGAAAGTAATGTTTCGCCATGTGATGGTGGTTTTGTAATACAAGTTGATTCTTACAGCTGCAAATAGATAATCCCTTTTGTGGTAGTGTCCTGTACAATGTTAAACATGTTCTAAGTCACTTCAAATCAAAATAATACTGACAGTTTTTGGTGTGTTCCTGATCTATGATAAGAAGAGTGAAGTAGTATCAACTGAAGAAAACTTCTGGGATTGAAGCATACATTCGTTAACCTATTTTTAACTGGTTCATCAGCTGCTCCTTTGGACCTGATGTTCACATATCCCATTTAATAGATTGTCCTCACACCAGAAAAAAAGAATGAAACTGCAACTTTATACAACTAATGTGATAAGATAAAAACAGCCAATTTCCCAGATCATTAAATACAAGAATCAATACATATGAATAATTTTGAATACTGAGCTACAATCAATACATACAAGATGTCAGTTTTTAGACATGTAAGACATTGCACATGTGTGCGATAATCAGTATATATTGAATTTAACTGACAAAGGTTCTCTGCCACACAAATACTAGAGCTGCACAAAATTGTTTTTTCCAATTACTTTCTGAATTTGAACAGTACTGACTATGAAAAATCTCCATAGTGTAGTCATACAGTATCATAACTAATCTTCTGTGGAAGAGTAACCATTTGGATTCTGTGACTGCCAACGCCATGTGTCTGCACCTGAAACAATCAAGAGTTCAATGACAGAATGTACTCAAATGCTAACAAATTACTACTTATGCAAAAAAAGTGAAAAGAACTTTGTGAATTAAACCTGATGACCAAATAATGCTGGTCAGTGTAACCACTTCTACATCATCCATTCCTTACCTACAGTCTAAGTGTGTCCACCAATACCTTTTCAAATATCTCTCCCAGCCTTTTCTCTCCGCTAACTGTTCCAAGTAATAATTCTCTTCAGCAGTCTGTTGCCCACAATAAACAAAACTTTGGTGTTTTCCTTTTCTTATTAAACAGAGTAATAAAATACTCTGCATGTAGCCCTTTGCCAAGCAATATTATCAAGACCAAAATACAGTATTCTGACAAACCTACAAACTTGTCAATTCAAGCTCCAAGTTTCTCTGACTCTCACATAGGTCCTTCCCATACCACACACTGTTGCAAGCAATAAGCTTGTATGACCACATATTCTCAGGCCCAGATTTCTACCCATGTAAAGATTCCTTATGTAATAACTGCCCCATGAATCCACACTTTCTCATCATAAAAGGCACAGCAATATTTAAACAATATAGGTAAATTACTCTCAACCCATAGATTACAGCCAACTCCTGGGGCACTGAGAAAAAACTCCAGCTAAGAGTCTGAAGTCAAAATAAGATTTATCATGAGTTTCAGTGGTTTCACTCTTCATTTAAAAAGGAAGCGAGTACAGAATGAAGTAAAAGTTGAAATGCCCTCTTGCTGTCCTATACCAGTTGTAAGGAAGTAGTCCAGCGTGTCACGTCAAAACACACAATGGATTTTATTAATGAAGCTGCCGAAATCGACTGCCAGTGCTTTTTTAACGTTGAAAATTGTCAATATTTGTGTGCCACCATGAATCTGGATGTGTACGCCCTTAGAGACTGTGTTATGGGTGTTCCTGGTTAACCAAATAACATGCCTGAATGAAATCAAACTCAATTGAATTGGTATTTTCTCAGACAATTGTTTACAAGACTGACTCACAAAGGTAAAACTTGTTGCAATTTAAATCCGACACTTCCGAGTATTGTTCACTGTTTTTGACAATTTTATGCAAAGAAGCAAACAAAGAAAGCAATCTAACGAGGACCTTCTGCATACAGACGTGGATTTAATATGAGATGCTGGTGATATTTCTTCCTTTGTTGCAGTTTTGCATAAAACTGTAGGAAATGGAGAGCACTACACAGAGGTGTCACATATAAATTGCAATATCGCGTAAGTAATAAAAAGATTGACTTTTGGTGTTTTGAAGTTTTACTTCTGATCTCATAAGAGTTGCCTGGCACATTTTTGCTAGTGTTTCTGCAGATATTTGCAATTTTGTGTTTTCAGTGAGTCAGCACAAACAGTTACTGTTCATGACATCCTTCACACAGTGTCCATTGTCAATGAAGAGCATCAATTTATTTCCCATTGCGAATGAAAATATATTTAAACTGGAATGTTATGTGAACATTCAATAGAGTCTCAAATTAGTCTAGTGCAATATTCAATTTATCAATATGTAATACAAGGGAGAGAAAATATGAATTACCAGTACACTCCAGCAGAGTCAGCACCCCCCCCCCCAGCCGGTGCTGATGACTACCACCATGCAGTAATTCCTGCTCAGTTGCTGCTGGGGTACTGAATATTCTTAATGCTTCACTGTGTCTGTTAGTACATAATGCTAAACTGCATATCACACTATACCAATTTGGAAATAATCTATTGGATGCCCATATAAAATTCTACTAAATAAATCAATTTGTTTGTAATGGAAAACAAACTGACACTGGGCAGCACATGAAAGATGATATGGGCAGTATTTGTTTGGAACGACTCCAGCTATACAATGAAAAACAAAATTGCAAATAAAGTATATGCAGAAGCACAATGTGAATATTTTTATATTTGCATGTCGTGGCTTAAAATATCTGGATCATAGTTTAACTGTACATTTTTATATTGTTAAATCTACACAGGATGATAAGATTTGATATCATGAAACACATAATGATCCTATAGAATTAATTTTCCTGTAGAGATGGAAGCTGATTATTTTTTAAATATAGTATTAACAATATTTAACAATTATATGAAGACTATGGATCCATTCCTCATTATACTACAAGAACATGTTGATGCCTCCACATATTTTGTGAGAAACAACGTGACATCCGTTTAAGAGACTGTCAACCATTAAGCCACAAAATTATTATTATTATTATTATTTAATGATCTAACAATGGAAAGTCCAGGTTGAAATATCAATAACATGAGAGTTGGTAGAAACTCACCATAAAGACAGTCACTGATTCCCAAACTGGCACCTAGAAGAGACCATCACATTTACCAAACAAATTTCCGCCACAGACTTCATGCAGTCATTCAGACGTGACTGCCATTTTTGTCTGCTTCAGCCAGAATGAGCAGAGATGGCATCATGCGTGCATGAGTTATGTCTGAATGATTGTGTGAATGTATGAGTATCATTTTCTGTTGAAGGCTGTGGCTGAAAATTAAAAGTTGTGCGAATATGATTGTCTCTACAGTGTGCCTGTTTGTGGCTCAAAGATCATCTTTATTGTGAAATGGTACCTATCCTCTTACTACAGATATTATGTAATTATCTAATTTATACCAGTTAATAGCTCTTTCTATTATTTTTCATTATTCAGTCCAACCATGAATACAATATGTATATAGATAAAATACACTCAACAAGAAAAGGGAAGGGGGGGTGAAAGAGATTATTTTCTTATGTCTGTTTATCTTGGCTGAGATGAGTGGAAGTAAAGGTATAGCTGGATAGTATGATATAGAAAAAATTGTTACTGTAGAACACAAATGAATTCAGGATTGAAAACTGCTACGAGAAACATTGAGATGAAGAAAGATGATCTGGACTCGGTGGAGAGAGAGAAAAAACTTAAACAACAAATAAGGTAGGATACTGTAAAAATCAACAGGATGAGTGAAACTGGAGTAAAAGCAGGGTGATGCAATTGGGTAGATACAAAAGAGAGGTTGAAACTGCACTGCAGTTAAATTTACCTCTTGCACAAATTAAACTGATGTTGGCTTGAGTATTATGTGGTATTTTCTTAGTATGTGGCAATAATTCTTTCAGTCTGTCTAATGCAGTGCCAAATATAGCATATATCTGAGGGGGGGGGGGCAAGGTATGTAGACACTCAATGGTATTTTTTATCGGTTTTGCTGCTCATATTCTGAATTTATTTTCTGCTGAAGCCCCTTTCACTTTACTGAGATCAAGATATTTTGCTGTTTAAATTAAATCACAAAAAATATAGCTTAAAAAACAAATCTGGCATGAAATTTACAACACTAACACCCCAGTACCATCAACAATACAGGGGAGTATGACTGTCTACCATGGTGATGCCTTCATGCATCATTCATTAAAATAATTCACATATTGTACTAATTTATTTTTCAAAAGAGGCTGATTGGCTAGTCAGTACTTAACTTTGTGTTGTACCTCCGATAGTCACACAAATAAAGGAAAAGGACGAAAAAGAACAAGCTGTCGGAACAGAGTTCCTTCTTCAGGTAGGAGAGAAGGGAAGGAAAAAGGGATGGGAACAGAAGGGGAAGGTAATACATAACCTAGGTCATGAGGATGGTGTTTGAGGAGTGTGGAAGTCAGAGATACTGTATCTAATACTGAGCCATGCCAAAGAGGAAAGATCAAGCAGTAATGAGAAGAAAAAATGAGTGAACCAAATACTGATGAGTGGTGAGGACGTGGGTTGTCTAAAATGTTTTTGATCAAAAGGGAAAGCTGGAAAGAATTAGAGAAAAAATTCCTCATAGGAAAAATATATATAAAAAGTAGATGAAGTTAACTTACCAGGTGTAGGAGCACAGGTAGTGATAGTAACAAATAGAATAGACACAAACATAAATGCAAGCTTTCGCAACCCGGTTGTGTCTTCAGGCAGAAGGGAAGGAGAGGGAAAAGGAAATGATGAGGGTTTTAAGGGAGTGGGTAAGGAGCCATTGCAATCCTGGGAGAGGAAAGACTTCTTGGGGGAAAAAAAGGAAGGTAAACAAATACACCCACACATATACACAAATGCACACATACCTAGGCAGACCTACTGTAGAAAGCAAAGAACTTCTTTATTGAGGATCAAGTTCACCAGTTAAAAAAAATGACATATTAAAACTGCATATCCAAGAATGCCTTAACTGTGCATGATTATTAGAAGTATGTTGGGGGTACACTTTTATGGGGACCTTAATGTTCTAATGTTTTGCGTATTTTTAAATCTGGATGCCCTATGGCTTATAATATGAGGATTTAGTGTCCACTTCTCCATCATGATGTTGACTGTTTTCTATCCTGTTCAGAGCTACAGCTGCAGATGTGATTTGATATCACAAAACTGCTCATGTTTCAATAAATAAAGATACAAATACAGCTAGAAGCAGATTAATTTTCAGATATGGATTACTTCAGTTGTGGGTGCTCAAAACAGAAGACTATTTTAAATGTTAATAGTAATTGCTTATAGCTGTCAAACAATTTTACTTACTATAATTGCAATTTTGAACATCTCATTGTCAAGCCAACGCCATAAATGCAAATATGCTTGAAATCGTACATACGACAACTACTCTAGACTTGTCCATAGGGACAACATAAATCTCCATTTATGCAGACATGTCCTCTTTTTTGAAGTTTAATTTAGTATCCACATACATTTTTATGATTTCTGTGAATGCCCATATTTTTATCTTTTGGAAATTAAGATATTTTGACTTTTTTGTTTCCATCTTGTATCATCAATAATTTATGTACTTTCAGCTTCGATTCTCGATATATCATTTGTTATTTGCCAACAATCAACCACTTATCAATTCAGAACTATATGGAAGGAAGGAAAATTAGGACTTAAAATCCCATTGACGACATGCTCACTGAAAACTGAACACAACCTCATATTGTTTTGATAAAGATGGGAAAGAAGATTGGCCAAGCCCTCTGAAAGGAACTACCCAGGCATTTGTTTGGAGTGATTTAAGGAACTCATGGAAAACAGAAATATGTATGGCTGGAGGAAGATCTGAACCACTATTATCCCAAATGTCCAGTGTGCTAAGCACTCTGCCATCTTGCCCAGTGGAAAATTACAGTGGTTACTCTTCCAGAGGAAATGCAGCTCTACTGCATGGATCCATAATGATGGCATCCTCTTAGGTAAAATAGTCCCGATCTCTGAGCTCAGGAGAATGCTGTCATTGGAAAAATGAAACTGGCATTCAACAGGCTGGAGAATCATATATAAAATCCCTTAAAATGGATAGGCAGGTTAGAAAATTTGAGAACAGAAATGGACAATATCAGTCAGGGTGTGCAAAAGTAGATCTAACAATGAAAAAGAAAATGGGAAAGCAGGATGGCTACTATGAACAGCACATTGTATACATTACCCTAGCTAAAATAGGCATGAAGCCACCCACGGAAATAGTAAAAATTTGTTTGCCAACTAGTCCTGCAGATAACAAGATTGAGAAAAAAAAAAAAAAAAAGAATGATTAGATAAAACGAATTATTTTGACAGTTAAGGGAGAGAAAAAACTTGATTATGAGGGGGGGGGGGGGGGCTGAAATTCAACTGTAGGAAAAGGAAGAGGCTGAAAAGTGGTAGATGAATATGCCTGTGCTAAAGTAATGAAAGGAGAAGCTGTCTGATAGAATTTTGCAAAAAGTATAATTTAATCATCACCAACACTTGATTTAAGAATCACCTAAGAATGTTGTATATGTGGAAGACACCAGAAGGTTTCAAACTCTACATCTGATTAGTTATGAATATCTGTAGCACAGTGGTAGAGTGCCAGACTACAAATCCAAATGTCGCAGGTTCCCCGCCACATTCTAGGATTTTTATCTGTCACTTTCCGCTTCTTTCACCTCAGGCAGTGTTGCTGATGTGAAAAATACCGAGTGTCACCATGGTTCGGAACCCATGTTAAACTGTAGGTCCCCCTATAACTGGCTAGGTAAGTCAGCTCAAAGGTCGGAGGAAGGCAACGGCATACCACCTCCAGCCAGGGCTATGCCTAGTAAAGCACTATGGTGTTCAATCTTCGGATTGTTGAATGCTTTACCTTTTTTTTTTAGTACATTCAAACTGAATAAATTTAAAGGTAAGCAAGTGTGGTGATGAAACCTAGAGAAACTGAAGGAACTGGAGGTTCTTGAAAGTTTAAGGGGAGTATTAATGCAACAAATGACTGAAATGGGGGAATGTAACACAGTAATAGATGAATGTGTAGCTCTGGGAGATGAAATACTGAAGGTTGCAGATGACCAAATAGGCAGAAAAATGAGGCTTACTATAAAACATTGGATATAACAGGAGATACGAAATTAACTGATAACAGAAGAAAATATAAAACTGCAACAAATGAAGCAAGCAATTTGGAATACAAACAGCAAAAATAATAATAATCAAGGGGAAAAATAGGTTGCCAGGAAGTGCAAAATGGCTAAGCAGGAAGTGGCTAGAGGACAAATTCAAGTTTGTACAACTATGTATATCTAGGGGAAAGATATATACCTTCTCTGTTTGAAGAAAAGAAAAGCAATGCAACTGTATTGAGCTCCGATGAGAAAACCAGTACTAAGGAAAGAAGGGAAATCTGAAAGCAATATTGTTGAAAGGTAAGAGGAAGTGAATGAATATGAGATAGGAGATACAATTTAGGAGATACAATTTTGCAAGAAGAGTTTTACAAAGCACTGGAAGGCCTAAATCAAAACAAGGTCCCTAAAACACATAGCATTGCCCCTGAGCTACTGATGTCTTGGGGAGAGCCAGCCAGGACAAAACTATTTCACCTGGCAGAAAAATAGTACAAAACAATTGAAATACCCCCAGATTTCAACAAAAATGTAAGAATTCACTTCCAAAGAAAACAAGTGTCACCAAATGTGATTGTTAGACACCTATCAATTTAGTAAGTCATGGGTGCAAAATACTAACTTTAATTATTATAGACAGAAAAAAACAGTATAATCTGACCTTGGGGAAGATAAATTTATACTTAGCATAAATGTAGGAACATACGTGGCAATACTGGCACAACAACTTATCTTAGAAAATGGGTTAAAGGACATACCTGTGTTTACAACATTTATAGATTTGAAGAAAGCTTTTCAAAATTCTAACTGAAAAACACTGCTTCAAAATCTGAAGGTAGCAAATGCAAAATATAGGGGAAAAAATTATATACAATCTGTACAGAAACCAGAAATCAGTTACAGAGCATAGAAGGGATGCAGTGATTGGCGAGGGACTAAGACAGGTTGTAGCTGATGACATTGTGATTCTGTCCAACAAAGTAAATGACCTGGAAGAGCAATTGAACATGATTGGCAGTGTCTTGAAAAGAATTTATAAGATAAATACTAACAAGAGCATAACAGATGTAAAAGAATGCAGTTGAATTAAATCAGGTGATGCTGAAGGAATTATATTAAGAAATGAGGCAATAAAAGTAGTAGAGCAGTTTTGTTATGTAAACAGTAAAATACTTCTGATGTCTGGACTAAAAGGCATTTATCTGCAGGAGTGGCCTTGCATGGAAGTGAAACTTGGATGAAAAGCAATTCGAACAAGAAGAGGATAGAAGCTTGTGAAATGTGGTACTATAGGAGAATTCTGAAGATTAGATGGGTAGTTCACTCAAGTAATGAGGAGGTTCTGAAAAGATATGAGGAGAAAATAAATCTTTGGCATAACTTGACACTAGGAAGGGATTAAGTGTTAGGAGACATCAATGCATAATTAAGTTGGAGAGTTGGCAAAGGAGAGGCAGAAATTGCAAAGGGAGACCAACAGGTAAGCATACTCAGCTGATTTAACTGTATATGGGTAGCAATTAGGCAGAGATGAAGAGGCTTGCACTGAATACAGTAGCATGGAGAACTGCATAAACAAGCTTTCGAACTGACGATGACATCGACAACACAGGTAGCTGCGACACCTAACTTACTTTTTTTTCATAGTTTTCACTTAACACTATGTTTTTATGCAATACACATGTTGAATTAGCATGTTCATCCAGCTGTGCCATCCTTAAATTACATATTCCTTTCCCAGCTAATTTGTAGAAATGTCTACAAATGTCTGCCTAAGTGTGTTTGGATGTGGATATGTGTGAGTGTGTGTGTATTTGTTTACCTTCCTTTTTGTCCCCTAAGGTAAGTCCTTCCTCTCCTGGGATTGGAATGGCTCCTTTTCCACTTCCTTAAAACCCGTATCCTTCCCTTTCTCCTCTCTTTCCTTCCTCTTTTTCCCAAAGAAGCTGCCAGTGGTGGCGAAAACTCTAATGTTTGTGTGTGTTTTATGTTTCTGTCGACGAGCCTGTACTTTAGGTAAGTCAAAAATCTTTATTTTATACATATTTTTCCCACCAGGAAAGTCTCCTTCTATTATATATACACACACACACACACACACACACGTGTGTGGGACAAAAAGGAAGGTAGATATATACACACACACACACACACACACACACACACACACACACACACACACACACATATCCAAACACAAACACACCTAGACAGACATTTTCTACCTTCCTTTTTGTCCCTAAGGTAAGTCCTTCCACTCCTGGGATTGGAATGACTCCTTTTCCACTTCCTTAAAACCCATATCCTTCCCTTTCTCCTCCCCTTTTTTCCTCTTTTTCCTGAAGAAGCTGCCAGTGGTGGTGAAAGCTTGTATGTGTGTTTGAGTGTGATTTTTATTTTTGTGTCTATCGACGAGCCGGCCCTTTTGGGTAAGTCATCTGTTTATATATATATATATATATATATTTAACCTGCCCTATGCACTCTTCCACCACCACTTACTTCAGTCCCGTAACCCGGAGGGTGTACACAATCAAGGGCAGAGCCACTTGTGACAGCACCCACGTGATTTACCAACTGACATGCCTGCACTGTGAAGCGTTCTATGTGGGAATGACCAGCAACAAACTGTCCATTCGCATGAATGGTCACAGGCAGACAGTGTTTGTTGGTAATGAGGATCACCCTGTGACACACACACACACACACACACACAAATATAATCAGAAATGTTTCCCTTTGTAATATAGTAAGTCGCTTGCCAAAATCTGGATCTGCATAATAAAGTAATGATCAAAAATATCAACCGATTCTTGCAAATCATCTATTTGAAAAATCAAACACAGTCGTGGGCACAAAAACCTTCATAATGGAAGGCAACCTGAGGCATCAAAGATTCACGATAAATGCAAGGCTGCAGAGTATTCATTGTAAAACTGAATTGGTGCCCCATTTGCACCTGGTGACTTGTTTGTTTTCAACTCTCTCAACTGTTTTTCTACAGCCAGCCGCGGTGGTTGAGGGGACTGAGGTGCTCCAGTCATGGTCTGCACGGCCACTACGGTCAGGGGTTCGAATCCCCCCTCGGGCATGGATATTTGTGCCGTCCTTAGTATTAGCTAGTTTGTAAGTTTAGGGACTGATGACCCTGTAGTTAAGTCCCATAAGCTATACAAACATTTGGACATTTGATTTTTCTACATCAGTTACGCTTATTACTATGTCCTAAGAGTGACCATCATATGAAGGTATGTAAATATCAATAATAATACATTTCCATGAGACAATATTGTCTCATTATACCAAAGGTATTAAAATGTAAGGAGAGACATTGAATTAAAATTTTTGGTGTGGCCAGGATTCGAACCCGGGACCCCCTGCGGTCTAGGTAGGTGCTTTAGACCATTCAGCTAACTCAGCGTTGCAGCCAAAGCAAGTACAATGACTGTCTTAAAGCGCATCTCCCTCCACACCACATACTTTAATTCTGCCTTATGTTCCCTGTGAAATGCGTATCAAATTACCAGGGCTTTCCTATATTGGAATAGCACCCCAGCAAAGAATGCAAATGGGAATAATCCCGCCTTGTTCCTTATGTTTAATACCTTTGGTATAATGAGCCATTATTGTCTCACAGAAATGTATTATTGTTGCTATTTATATCACCTCGGCCTGAGGAACAAGGTGGGATTGTTCCTATTTGCGTTCTTTGCTGGGGTGCTATTCCAATGTAGGAGAGCCCTGGCAATTTGAAATGCATTTCACAGGGAACTTAAGGCAGAATTAAAGTATCTGGTGTGGAAGGAGACGTGATTTAAGACAGTCCGTGTAGTTGCTTTGGCTGCAAAGCTGTGTTAGCTGAGTGGTCTAAAGCACCTACCTAGTAAGTGGGAGGTCCCGTGTTCGAATCCTGGGCACAACACACATTTAATTCGATTTCTTAAATGTTAAACTTAAAGCCTTAGGCTTCATTTTGCTGTCTTCTATCACCACTCCAGAATGAGCAACAAGTGAGTGAATAGAGGTCTTTGATCTGCTTACCGATTTTACATAGGGACAGAATTTTCATGGGTTCTTGGGGAGATCTATTGCTAAGGTGTGATGGTGTTAATTATTGTGTGCTTTGTGCATCAATATGTTTATAGACGCTCTAATCTCTGCTTAAAAAATGGTGAAAATGTAAGACACCCGGCGATATCACACACAGGTTGGTGACACTTCAAACAACTCATGGTCAAATATTAATGATAATAATAATAGTGTCAGAGGTCAAAATTGCATGTGAGTTTTAAGGGGAGTTAATGATGTTTCAGTGGCACCACATTTCACCATAAAGTTGTCTGAAACTACTTCATACTTCTCATACTATGGGAAGGGTATCATTTCATTGCAACACTTCGAAGTGTGGCAGTCGGAGGTGATGGTTGTATGACTGTGTTGTGTGCCTGTGTGATTGCGTGAGTGCTCTATTTTCTGAAGAAGGCCATGGCCGATAGCTGAATGTGTTGTATGTGTGTGTCTTTTGTATGTGCCTGTCGCAGCTCGTCGCCACGTCTTTGCGGTGAGTTGTAAACTGTCCTCACTATATTATTTATTCCAACCTGGACTTTCCATTGTTATATATATATATACATATACGATTGTGATTGTTAGATTCAAATTGATGAAACGAAAATTATAGAGGGAAACTTTCCCGGTGGGATAAACAAAAATAAAAATAGAAAACAGATGACTTACCAAAAGGACCGGCTCGTCGATAGAAACAAATAAAATAAATAAAATCACACACAAACACACATACAAGCTTTCGCAGCCTAGCTGCTTCGTCAGGCAGAAGGGAAGGAGAGGGAAAAGGAAATGATGAGGGTTTCAAGGGAGTGGATAAGGAGTCATTCCAATCCCGGGACAGGAAAGACTTACCTTGGGGGGAAAAAAGGAGGAAGGTAAACAAAAACACACACACCCACACATTTACACAGGTGTGTCTGCCTGTGTGTACTTGCGTCTGTGTAAATGTGTGGGTGTGTGTGTTTTTGTTTACCTTCCTCCTTTTTTCCCCCCCAAGGTAAGTCTTTCCTGTCCCGGGATTGGAATGACTCCTTATCCACTCCCTTGAAACCCTCATCATTTCCTTTTCCCTCTCCTTCCCTTCTGCCTGACGAAGCAGCTAGGCTGCGAAAGCTTGTATGTGTGTGATTTTATTTATTTTATTTGTTTCTATCGACGAGCCGGTCCTTTTGGTAAGTCATGTGTTTTCTATAGAGAGAGAGAGAGAGAGAGAGAGAGAGAGAGAGAGAGAGGAAAAATTCCTAACAGGAAAAATATACGTAAAAAATAAATGAAGTCCACTTACCAGGTGAAGAAGCACAGGCAGTGATAGCAACAAATAAACACACAGACACACACACACACACACACACACACACACACACACACACACACACAAGCTTTCGCAGCCTAGCTGCTTCGTCGGGCAGAAGGGAAGGAGAGGGAAAAGGAAATAATGAGGGTTTTAAGGGAGTGGATAAGGAGTCATTCCAATCCCGGGACAGGAAGGACTTACCTTGGGGGGAAAAAAGGAGGGTAAACAAATACACACACACCCACACATTTACACAGACGCAAGTACACTTAGGCAGACATACTGTAGAACTGTAGAAAGCAAAACACAGGAAAGGTCAGTTAGGCATTTGGTGCCCTCTATACTTTACACACACGTATTATTAATGGTTTATAAGCCATCATAATAAAGCTGAAACATAGCCAAAATATATAAAAGTAATTACTAACTATACACATAATTTCATGTGTGTCAATTTTTTATATTAAAGATACTATAAGTACCCCCACCCCCACGAATCACAGACATTGCTGAGGTGGGGTGGCTTGTGTGCCTCAATGATACAGATAGCCGTACAATAGGTGCAACCACAGCAGAGGGGTATCTGTGGAGAGGCCAGAAAATATGTGGTTCCTGAATAGGGGCATCAGCCTTTTCAGCAGTTACAGGGGCAACAGTTTGGATGATTGAGCTGGCCTTGTAACATCAGCTAACATGGCTTTGCCATGCATTTACAGCGAACGGCTGAAATCAAGGGGAAACTACAGTCGTTATTTCTCCCGAGAACATGCAGCTCTACTGAATGACTATACAATGATGGCGTCTTCTTGTGTAAAATATTCTGGAGGTAAAATAGTCCCCCATTCAGATCTCTGGGTGGGGCTACTCAGGAGGATGTGATCATCAGGAAAAACAACACTGGCATTCTATGGATCAGAGTGTGGAATGTCAGATCCCTTAATTGGGTAGGGAAATTACTAAATTTAAAAAGGGATAGTTTGACGTTTGATATAGTGGGGATTAATGAAGTTCAATTGAAAGAGGAACAGGATTTCTGGTCAGGTGAGTACAGGATTATAAATGGAAAATCAGTTGGGGGTATCACAGGAGTAGGTCTGATAATGAACAAGAAAATGGGAACATGGGTGAACTACAAAGAGCAGCGCAGTAATCATATTATCGTAGTCAAGATAGACACGAAGCCGACACAGACCACAATAGTAGAGGTTTATATGCCAACTAGCCTTGCCAATGATGATGAGATCAAAGAAATGTATGAGGAGGTAAAGGAAATTATTCAGACAATTAAGGGAGTGGAAAATTTAACTGTGATGGGAGACTGGAATTCAGTAGTAGGAAAAGAAAGGGAAGGAAAAATAGTAGGTGAATATGGACTGGGCAAAAGGAATGAAAGAGAAATCCACCTGGTAGAAGTTTTCATGGAACATAATTTAGTTATAACAAACACCTAGTTTAAGAATCACGAAAGAAGATTGTATACGTGGAAGTAACCAGGAGGCACCGGAAGGTGCCAGATAGATTTTATAATGGTAGGACTAGATTTCAGATCCAGGTTTTAAACTGTAAAACATACCCAGGGGCAGATATAGACTGTATTACCTAGCTGGTTGGTCTCATCCACCCATCAACTAACCAACCAACAACAACTTATTGGTCATGACCTGCAGGCTGATACTGAAAAAAACTGCAGAAAGGTAGGAAAATGAGGAGGTGGGACCCGGATAAATTGATGGAACCTCACGTTATTGAGAATTTCAGAGGGAGCTTTAGGCAACAATTGACATAAACGGGGGGAAATAAAACAGTAGAGGAGGAATGGGTAGCATCGAGAGATGAAATAGTGAAGGCAGCAGAGAACAAAATAGGTAGAAAGGCAAGACCTACAAAAAAATCCTTGGATATCACAGGAAATACTAAATTTTATTCATCATACAACAAAATATAAAAATGCAGTAGAGAAGCAGGTAAAATGGCGTACAGACGACTGAGAAATGAGAGTAACAGGAAATGCAAAATAGCTAAGCAGGAGTGGTTAGAAGGTAAATGCAAGTCAGTAGAAGAATGTTTAAATAGGGGGAAAATAGATACCGCCTACAGTAAAATAAAATAGACAATTGGGGACAAGAAATGCAGCTGTATAAATCTAAAGAACTCAGATGGAAAACCAGTTCTCAGCAAAGAAGGGAAAGCTGACAGGTGGAAAGAGTATATAGAGGGGCTCTACAAAGGAAATGAACTTAGAGACAATATTGTAGGAAGGGAAGAGCAAGTACATGAAGATAAATAGGAAATATTATACTGAGAGAAGAATTTGACAGAGCATTGAAAGGCCTAAGTCGAAACAAGGCCCTTGGAGTAGATGACATTCCCTCAGAACTATTGAAGTCTCTTGAAGAGCCAACCATGACAAAACTATTTCACCTGGTGCGATAGATGTATGACACAGGGGAAATACCCTCTCAGACTTTAAGAAAAATGTAATAATCCCCATTCCAAAGAGAGCAGGCACAGACAGATTTGAACATTACAGAACCATTAGTTTAATAAGCCATAGATGCAAAATTTTAAGACGCATTATTTACATAAGGATGAAAAAGCTGGTAGAAGCCGACGTTGGGGAAGATCAGTTTAGATTCAGAAGAAATGTAGGAACACGGAGGCAATACTCACTTTACTGCTTATCTTACAAGATAGATAACAGAAAGGCAAACCCACATTTCTAGCTTATATAGATTTGGAGAAAGCTTTTGACAATGTTGAGTGGAATAAACTCTCTCAAATTCTGAAGCAATCAGGAGTAAAATATAGGAAACGTAAGGTTATTTACAACTTGTACAAAAACCAAATGGCAGTTGTTAGAGTTGAAGGGCATGAAAGGGATGCAGAGATTGGGAAGGTAGTAAGACAGGGTTGTAGCCTTTCTCCGATGTTACTCAATTTGTACATAGAGCAGGCAGTGAAGGAAAGCAAGGAAAAAATTGGAATAGGGATCGAAGTTCAGGGTGAAGAGAGGGGAAAAAAAAAAAAAAAAACCACTGTGTTTCACTCATGACATTGTAAGTCTGTCAGAGACGGCAAAGGACCTGGAAGAGCAGTTAAGCGGAATGGACAGTGTGTTGAAAGATGCATATAAAATAAACATTAACAAGAGCAAAACAAAGGTAATGGAGTGCAGTCCAAGAAAATCAAGTGATGCTGAAGGAATTAGATTAGGTAACGAAACAATAAAGGAGATAGATAAGTTTTGTTACTTGGGCAGTACAATAATACACTATGGTGCCAGTAAAGAGGATATAAAATGCACAATGGCAATGGGCAGAAGAGCGTTTTTGAAAAAGAGTGTTGACATCAAATATTAATTTAAGCATAAGGAAGTCATTTCTAAAGGCATTTGTGTGGAGTGTTGCCTTGCATGGGAGTAAAACATGGACAATAAACAGAGTGAACAAGAAGAGGATAGAAGCTTCAGAAATGTGGTGATACAGAAGAATGCAGAAGATTAGGTGGGTGGATCACATAACGAATGAAGAGGTACTGAACAGAATTGGAAAGAAAAGTAATTTCTGACATACCTTGACTAAAAGAAGGGATCATTTGCTAGGACACATTCTTAGACATCGAGGAATCGTTAATTTAGCATTGGAGGGATCTGTGTGGGGCAAAAATTGCACAGGGAGACCTAGAGATGAATACAGAAAGCAGATTCAAATAGATGTAGGGTGCTGTTCTTATGAGGAGACAATGAGGCTTGCTCAGGATAGACTAGGCTGGAGAGCTGCATCAAACCAGTCTCTGAACTGAAGACTAAAACAACAACAACAACAACAACAACAACAACAACAACTATAAGAAGCCATTTATTTTTTACAGGTGATCAGCTATATTGTCACATAAATTATTATATTTAGGCTATATTATATTTTGTCTGGAGAAGTCAGGTTGTTTTGTAATAAGTATTTATATCCCCACAAAGATGTCACTGCATGCTGGGTTAGGATGTACATTTTGTACCCTTCACTCTCAGTTCAGTAAGCACAAGTCTCGTTTCTCAGTTAAACTAATATGACCTTTTAAGGTACATGAGTATGAAAAATTAAAAGGCGACATGTTCAGTTGCTGTCAATAATCTAATACATGAATCTAAAATGATTTCAACAAGATAATATGACATGGGTTTGGAATGACACCTGTACAGGGGTGTGTCAATGGCTACTACATATTGGCAAGGAGAGAAGACCTATTTTGTCCCTTTTTGTTGTTAGTAGACAAGAAATTATCATATAATCCCCAAAAGTGGTATTTTTCATTGTAACCTGATCATTAAGTAGGTTACGTCCTACAGATCTCTGGTGGCAGAAGATCTCAAGGTATTCATGCAGATCAAGAAATCTTGTTGGCATTTTATTGTTCATACTGGTATATCTTAAAGGTCATTTTAACTTAACTAAGAAGCGAGACTTATGCTTCCTGAACTGCAAGTGCAGGGTACAAAAATCAACAACCTATCACAGCATCTAACGACATCTATGTGTGGATATAAACACTTATAACAAAACAATCTGATTACTCCAGATGAATTATAATATAGCATACAAATAATAATTCTTCCTCAAAATCACCCTCTTCAAACCTTCCAGGAATTCCTTACTTCTCACCTTGCCTCTCAGTCTTTCCTGAGAAACCTCAATCCTACTCCCAACATTACCGCAGCTGAATCCCGAGCTATCTGTGATCTGAAGGCTGACCATTCCATCGTCATTCTTCCAGCCGACAAGGGATCCACAACCGTGGTACTTGATTGGCGGGAGTATATGGCTGAGGGACTGCGTCAGCTTTCAGATAGTACCACATATAAAGTCATTCATGGCAATCCCATCCCTGATGTCCAGGCAGAGCTTCAAGGAATCCTCAAAACCTTAGGCCCCCTACAAAACCTTTCACCTAACTCCATTAACCTCATGACCCCACCGACACCCTGCACCCCCACCTTCTACCTACTCCCCAAGATTCACAAACTCAATCATCCCAGCCGCCCCATTGTGGCCAATTACCAAGCCCCTACAGAACGAATCTCTGCCTACATAGACCAACACCTTCAACCCATCATGTGCAGTCTCCCATCCTTCATCAAAGACACCAATCGCTTCCTCGATCGCCTGAAATCCTTACCCAGTCTGTTACCTCCAGAAACCATCCTTGTACCCATTGAGGCCACTTCCTTATACACAAATATCCCACAAGCCCAGGGCCTTGCTGCAATGGAGTATTTCCTTTCACGCCGACCAACCAGTTCCCCACCTAAAATCTCTTTCCTTAATACCCTAGCCAGCGTCATCCTAACCCACAACTACTTCACTTTTGAGGGCCAGCCGTACCAACAACTAAAGGGAACAGCCATGGGAACCAGGATGGCCCCCTCGTACGCAAACTTATTCATGGGATGCTTAGAGGAAGCCTTCCTGGATACCAAGCCTGTCAACTGAAAGTTTGGTACAGATTCACTGATGACATCTTCATGATCTGGACTCACAGTGAAGAAGAACTCCAGAATTTCCTCTTCAACCTCAACTCCTTTGGTCCCATCAGATTCACCTGGTCCTATTCCAAATCCCATGCCACTTTCCTCAATGTCGACCTCCATCTGTCCAATGGCCAACTTCACACATGCGTCCACATCAATCCTACCAATAAACAACAGTACCTGCATTATGACAGCTGCCATCCATTCCACATCAAACATTCCCTTCCCTACAGCTTAGGTCTTTGTGGCAAACGAGTCTGCTCCAGTCCCGAATCTCTGAACCAGTACACCAATAACCTAATAACAGCTTTCACATCCTGCAGCTATCCTCCTATCCTGGTACAGAAGCAAATTGCATGAGCCACTTCCTCATCCCCTCAAATTCAGAACCTTCAACAGAAGAATCCCAGAAGTGCCCCTCTTGTCACCAGATACTTTCCAGGACTGGAGCGGACTCTGAATGTGGCTCTCCAGCAAGGATACGACTTCCTTAAATCCCGTCCCGAAATGAGATCCGTCCTTCATGACATCCTTCCCACTCTACTGAGAGTGTGTTTCCGCCGCCCACCTAACCTCCGTAACCTCCTAGTCCATCCCTATGAAATCGCCAAACCACCTTCCCTACCTTCTGGCTCCTACCCTTGTAACCGCCCCTGTTGTAAAACCTGCCCTATGCACCACCACATACTCCAGTCCCGTAACCCGCCCGGAAGGTGTACACGATCAAAGGCAGAGCCACTTGCGATAGTACCCACGTGATCTACCAACTGACATGCCTGCACTGTGAAGCGTTCTATGTGGGAATGACCAGCAACAAACTGTCCATTCGCATGAACAGTCACAGGCAGACAGTGTTTGCTGGGAATGAGGATTACCCTGTGCCTAAACACGCCTTGGTGCATGGCCAGCACATCTTGGCACAGTGTTACACCGTCTGGGTTATCTGGATACTTCCCACCGACACCAATCCTTCAGAGCTCTGGATATGGGAACTAGCCCTTCAGCATATTCTCTCTTCCTGTTGCCCACCTGGTCTCAACCGCCGCTAAATTTGAATTCCCGCCCACCATCTTTAATATCTTTGCCTCGGTTCCCTGGACAGAGCCTCTGCCTCTAATGGCATCTATGTCTAACTTCTTAACTTCTTTGGTTTCTATAATATGTCTGTCTAGGTGTGTTTGCGTCTGTGTAAATGTGTGGGTGTGTTTGCGTCTGTGTAAATGAGTGTGTGTGTGTGTGTGTGTGTGTGTGTGTGTGTGTGTGTGTGTGTGTGTATTTGTTTACCTTCCTTTTCTTCCCCCAAGGTAAGTCTTTCCTCTCCCGGGATTGGAATGGCTCCTTACCCCCTTCCTTAAAACTCTCATCATTTCCTGTTCCCTCTCCTTCCCTTCTGCCTGAAGAAGCAACTGGGTTGCGAAAGCTGTGTTTGTGTGTGTGTGTGAGTGTGTGTTCTATTTATTTGTGCTACTATCACATCTGTGCTCCTTTGCCTGGTGAGTAATCTTCATCTATTTTTTAAAGAAATAATAATTTACATGGCTTAAAGCTTATCACCTGTATAAAGCTTTTTTGTTTGTATATAAATGGCTTATTATACTATTATTAACGTAAAAACTTGACACACATGAATTTATGTGTATAGTTAACAGTTTTAATTACTTTTACATGTTTTGGTTGTGTTTTAATTCAATTACAATGGTTTACAAACCAGTAAAAAAACCTTTATTTTTAAGTGTTTTAGCTTATTTTATTTCTGAAGTTGTAACAGTAAATACATAATGTGCATGTAAAGTATAGAGGCATCACATGCCCAACGGACCTATCCTATGGCCTGCCCACTTTTATTTGCAATAGTGTTGCATCTAAATTAAACTGTAACAAGTGCTCTGAATGGCAATTATGGTGGTTAAAGGAATGTACACTCTTTGACAAAAAACCTGGCCGCCGCCCGCCCGCCGCTAAGCCTAAGTCCGAGCCGATCGCAACATGGGACAATAAAAGTGGCCGCGTTGATTCGCTCTAAGTCCAGCTGTCTGCACAATCTGGCAACACTGCAGACTGCGGGAGTTCCTACAGTACTTCTTCTGTGCAGTTAGAAGATATCTGGGTCACCTACATCCGTGGTCTTGCGGTAAAGTGCTTTACTTGCATGTTCAGTATTAGCGATCGAAGCCGACTGTTGGCAAAAATTTTTAATTCACGTCCCTTGTGCATACTGATGCCACATGTGTAAGGGGATCATATGCGTAACGTATTTCATTTTTTGATACACTGGTAATAACATTTCGGCCCAATAACATTGCCACCTCTGGCCACAGCACTTGGCAGAGCTCTCCGCGGCCCACTCGCCGGCAGCAGCGGTGGCGGCGCTACACAGCGCTGCCTCGCCCTCTGCCCACAGCGCCTGCCGCCGCTCATCGCCCTGGATATGTAAAACGCTGTAGCGTTGCTGAGTGGTGATCCACAAAAAGGGTTGCGATGTGTATTTCACACAGGATATAACGAATAACACCACCTATTTTGAATGATGACGATATAATACTTTAGAGAGGCAAAAAATTGTAATTGTCCAATCCAATAGCACTCTACGATGGTTAGCACTTATTTGTGGTATAAATCTCGAGCCTTTTCCTTTCAGAAAAGCCTTTCATGTAATTTGTTATTGTCATCAGTTAATATGTTTTCATCAAGACACACTATGTAACTCACAAAAATGTTTTAGTGTCGTTGTTTCATTCCTTACGGTAAAGGTATGAGCTAAATTATGTGAAAAAGTTTCAGTGCACGTTCTAAAGCAACACAGGCACACTGCAAGGTTCGTGTCTTCATGTCTCATTCCTACAGGAGATATTTCGCATCAATGGAGGTGAATTTGAATTTCTTCGAAGGCGTTTGTATGGTGAAGCAAAGAAGACATCTAATACCATTTCCATAATTTGAAGTCGACCTTTCTGAAAGACTTATTGTATAATGCTTTTCTTATGATTCCGTTAAAGAGTTTCTTATTGCAATCTGCAGCGCATAAAGTAAAATAAAACAAAATGAAATGAGATTCTATCCTCAAACGCAATTTCTCCAACCAGGATTAGAACTGCCGCCTCACACCAGGCTTGTATCACAAGACACAAGCAGAACCACACAGCCAACCACACACTGCCGCATATTGCCCTCAGTCTCTCACATATTCAATGCTGAGCCTCTAACGCATCGCGAAAGATAACCTGAAAGTCGCCTACACAAATAACTACATTCCTTGAGTGCAAAAGTTAAATTTCTGTCTCTCATATCACATGGAAATTATACAGCATGAGTCATGAAAGTAGAAGAGGAATGTCAAGTGAACTTAGTGGGACAATTCAGTACCACTTGCGGAAGTAACTGCACTGTCACAGTGTTGCCAAATGTTAGCAACGATGTTGCCAGTTCTTAGCTGTACTAGGAAAACCTGTGTAGCGATAAGCGACGCGAAATCGCGCTCGTCTCATGCGGGCTTCTAGAGGAGAGTCGCGCATTTCGGTTAATATGCGGCGCTATCTCCTGATAGTTTCCGTCGTCACATTTAGGATGCAGATATTAAATTCGTCCAATGAGGCCGAAACTAGCGTTTAAATTTTTTGAAGCTTTACTGAATTATGATATTTCAGCAAATTACTAGAGAAGTTAAAAATACTGATATTGTCCTTGCAACATACGACAGATCAAAGACTGAGGTATATAAACTTCCATCACGATTTCAGTTTCATCCCCCCCCTCCCCCCCCAAAGAAAAGACTAAAACAATTGGTTTGTTACATTTCGACAAAAGCTTTTTTTATTTTTTTATTTTATTTTTTTTTTTTTTATTTTTTTTTTTTTTATGAAAAGTTACTGGAAGTCAATGATACCCCATCCGTCTGGAAAAACTTTGCAACTAGACATCGACTGCGTTTCAAAATGCAGCCTTATGACTGTGCAAGTAATATTTCATGTCTTCTACATGAATACATAAATGTGTTGGGTAGCTTGAAAGCCAAAAGAAACATAGTTAACTGACTATTTGTGCAACACAGTAATTATTTTATTTGAGTATTCAGAAGACTGGATATTTAAAATCACGGCCATGACCAGAGAAACTGAACTGTATATGTGGGAAATGTGCAATTCTGAGGTTTTTCCTCTGCAAACATATACATATAATCTATAGACTACTAAGCAGCTTTTTATTTCATAGTGTTACAGCCTTGTTGGGCCAACAAATGATGATGAGAATCCGAACCCATGTGTCTGATGGATTTTTCGAACGTTGCAACCTATGACTTGCATGTGTTGTTGCTTAGTATCTGTGGTCACGATGTTAAATTAACAGAAATTGTTACAAACGTTTTACCTACTTTCTCCTATGGTCCTATTTTTCGTCAAACCACACATTCTTTCTGGTCTCTTGGCCACATGGAAAAGAACGCTTTTGCAACTGAATTAATTATAATAATGATGGTAATAATGATAGTAATCAATGATGTTTACAGCGTTACAGCAGAATGATAAAGATTACAATAACAATAGAAAATGCCGATCTCTTGGTTGACACACTGCAATGAGTTTTGGTATTTCGTTGCTGAATACCATTTAGGACATTTTTCAGAGGAGAAAAATAGACGTGAAGCCACACACGTCACTAGTACGATACCTTACTAATCAACTATGCTTGCTGTAGATCAGAAAACGAGAATGGCGCCACCGAGCTAAAATGAGATTACTCGTTCTGTTATCTGACATTTGTTGGCAGTTAATACACACAGTCCCGACATAAAACACAATTTAAGCAGGTGTAGACCTTTCTGCGGTCGAATAACAGAGTCATTTAAATGCAATGACTAATCTCATATACTCATGAATATTGGAAAATACCTCGAATTCTGAAACTAAGGGCACGATCAGAGTTGCCTAGTATCGTAACCAATACTGCTAAGCTATAGGAAGAATTTCTTGGCCATCCCACAATATCCTCATTCCTACAAACAGCTTGCTTCAACTGGCTTTTATCCATGCTGCCCATTCTAAGTAAGGCTTCAGTCCGACAACATCATTGAAAATGCTGAGGAACAGATGACTTACCTTCATCAACTTCCGGGGAAAGTTTCTTTTAACGAAACGGATAAAGTGTGAAATGACTACTTTCTCCAAAGTTCCTACGCATTTTTGTCCCAAATTGGACGTATATACGTGCAATCTTGTCACACGCGGCTCACATTTCAGGAATATCACCAAAATGAGCATCTGGCGGGTACCGTCCTAGAGGAGCTATTACGCAAGTTATTACCGATAATCATAAAATTGACCAGACGGCTTTTGCTGCAGAATATAGTGACTTCTATTACATCCGCATACCCTTTCCCAATAAGAAACTGTTTTCTTCGTACAATGATGCCCTTGTTTAGGTGAATTATAATGTTAGTGTTTAATGTTGCTTCAGAAGTACTTTTTGTCTTAAATATTTTTATCTTTGCAGGTAATTCAAAGTAATTGTAATAATTCGTTTTCCTTCAAATTACTCCATTCATTCGATCTATTATTTGTAAAGTAATTGCAACCGCCAAAAGTGAAATTGTCCTATGAACCAAACCGTTTGATTATTTCAGGTCTATCGTCCATGGGGAGTACGAATATTGTTCGTAACCGTAAACAGTTTGCTCTTGCTGTTCATCTCCTTAATATTGTTAAATACATATTTTCCCTATAATTCTCCTCGTGAAGTGGTTGAACTGCTGTGCTTTATTATTGTTAGTACCATTAGTTTTTATTTCAAGTTGATCTCTGAATTTTATTTTGTATTACCGTTACATTTGTTTGTTCAATATGTTTCACAATATTGAAGGTCAACAAGTTCTCATATCCATTAATATAAGCGAGTTAGAGCTAATATATAACAGTCATTATTTTCTTATTTCATCCGTAAAAGTTCCTCTGAAAATTTGGAACACTTCTTTCAACACCCTTAATTTGATACTGATACGGAGGCAGAGGATATTCACGGATTGCTCATTTATTAACTTCACTCATAATGATAATTTGGATCAAATTTATTTACAAATTTTGTACTCAGTCCATTTAATTTTTATAATAGCGGTAAAATTACAGCCTTGCGCATTCTACGGCATCTGTTCAAAATCAATGAATAAGAGATACGTCAATACTTTTATTTACTATATTTTAACAAACAACAGTGCAATTGCTTTCCCTAATGTTGTTTTAAACCATGGGACAATTCATCGATCAATTTTAATCGTAACACATGTCTATTAGGTTGCTTTATTGTCTATTGTGTTTTTGTTACAAATTTTACAATTGATTTTATTCTGACGATGGCCAGAAACTTAATTAAGGTAACTCAGAACCGTGTGACAATGCAATATTTACTCGCATTCGTTTTTGCTACGGAGCGAGTTGGTGCAGTGGTAACACACGGGACTCATATTTGGTACACTGCGCATCGAACTGGCCTTCGGCCATTTGGGTTTGAGTTTTCCATGATTTTCCTAAATCAGTCTAGGCAAATGCCGGAATGGTCCCTGTGGCAGGGCACGGCCGATTTCCTTCCACATCCTTATCATGACAATCCGAACTTCTGCTTCGCTCTAATGACCCCCTTGTCGAGGGGACATTAAATCGTAACCTTCCTTCTTTCTTTCGTGTCTCGTGTGCAATAGAGCTTACTTTGTTCATGTTCCCGTGTGTTGGTACAAATTTTGCAGTTCATTTCAAACCAACGTCCCTCTGAACAAGGGACCTTGAACTTTCAACTTAACTTAGAACTGGATGACACTGCTTCATTAACGCCATTTCTTAATTGGTGTGTGGTGGAGGGCACATTTTATACAACTGCAGTTTCCGCCTGTTTCTCTTCCAGTTGTGAATGGTTCGCCGTTAAAACTATTTCTGGTAAAACTGAGTGTGAGTTCATATCGCCCTATCTTTTTTACCTTCACGATCTTTTCGTGACTAATACATAAGAGGGGTTAGGTGAAATAGAAATAAAACAAATGTATCGAATGTCTCTGTTGTATTCACATAAAAACGTTTCAAATTGAATAAACATTTTCACACATACAAAATTTGAAAAGTGTAAAATAATCATTTAAATGGAAAATGCATATAAACGTGGTTTTAAAATAGACTAAGACGTATAAAGTAACTTTTGTCCACTCGATAATTGCTACCGCGTTAAGGATAGTTCCAATAAATTTTCGATATTTTAAGAGCTATGTCAGACATCATAATAACACTGGAACACAAAGTGTTCTTGCATCATGAGTAATGCTGACAGTAGCGTTTACTGCCACCAACTTGAATGGTAATTTATTTCATTAACTTTCTGAAGTCGATAAGAGGTATGACGCGGTGGCGGCAACCACGGTCGTTTTGGGAAATGCGGCACAACGAGCGAGTGACGGCGCGCGTGTCTGGAAACGGAGAAGGCGGAGCGCGCCTGCTGGAGGGAAAGGATAGTTGTCGTTCTGAACAGAGGAAGCCATCAAACGGAGTCTAACAGATGTTCGGTAGACCTCTTCCAACTTACGCATTTTGACTGTAACATATAAAATAAATGAAATTCACGAATTGCATTGAACATTGCAATGGTTAGTAATCTGCGACGACACCGATCGAATAATAATCTGTCGACGTGAGATACCTGGCACCTAAAAGTCAGCATTTAGTTTGTATTCTGAAACCTATCACCGCGCTGTAATGAACACACTGCAATTAAAACTATGTCTGCATCGCATCCGGCCATGAGACAACGTAACATTTTATGAAATCAACGAGGCAGGCAACAAAGACATCACCTCATCAAGGAACGTGCTCAAAAAATTCAAATGGAACTTTATTTAACGTATCAAGATGTTCTGTCAATAACAGGTCGCTTGTATTTTCCATATTGACCTGCGGACATTTTATTTTATCAGGAAGCAAACTCGAAGGAAACTGGACAAAATTTGATTATTTAGGAAGACTTTTCTGCGACAAATTGTGAGTCTTATTGTTAGTTAATGGAGTACAGTAAACATAACTATAAGTCCTGCATATGAATCAACCATAAACCGAGAACCAAAACTGGTAATACGCTCAATGAGGTATTCATTGATTTTTTTTTTTTTTTTTTTAATTGTTGGCTACGTGACATATGTGCAATTTGGAGAGCACAGTATCTCGAGCCTGAGTGGATTTACGGATCCGGATCCTAACATGCAGGACGCCAGCTACAAAAACTCGTTCATCAGGCCATCAATGTAATCAAGATTTTCCAACGTCATAGTAGGGCCTATTGTTTCGCAACTTCGGCATCATGTAGATGTGTGTCAGATATGTAATTCTGCAGTTAGTTGACTTTTCTTGTCACCTACATTAAATATTTTGAAAAATTAAAACCATAATATGCTCATTGTCATAGTAAACTGAATTTGTGTTCAAGAAGGTCGTTTCATACATTAACTACTCCTACTCTCTTTCACGTTGCGAGCAATCTGCCTCAGCTGTGAGTAAATCAATGAGGTAGGGTTTATAGCAGTAATGTCTAGCTGTATAATAGTCACTTTCTGAAATCCTAGCCAATTTAGAAATCGGGCCCGTTTTGTTGCAAAAGCTGGATCTATTCATTTCGTGTCGTTACGTCTTAAATTTATCCTCTTACTGTCAAACAAAATTATTCGTGCCAACTGTCTCCTGGAAACCTCTTAGCAGATTTTGTAGTCAACTACTTCAAGAATATCAAGTGACATCACAAACAAAACGAAAGAACATTTTCTTAAATGAATTTATCAATTGTTCTAAAATGATGGTAAAATTTAAAATATAGATAGAACAACTTATTTGGAAATCACTTCAATCATCCCATTAAAGTAAATAATGAATTCTGAAGCCGCGTCAGCTGTTTTTTTTATTTTTTTTATTAAGAACGTTGCTTTACAGGTCCACGACCGTTTTCACGTTTTTAAAGACCCATCTTCAGGTGTTAATTTTTTCATATGAAAATTCATTATAGAGACACAAGGTTCTAATTGCTTTCATCTGTCATTGGAATAAAATTTCATTAATTAGGCTCAGATATATGGAACCAGTCCAAAAGAAATCATCACTGTCATTCAGAATAAAAGCCAAGGACATTAAAATTTGGGACAAACAGTTGCGTAATTTTGATTACTGTATTTTCAATAACACCAGTAGATCGCCAATGAAGTGAAGGAGTACAAACCAAAGAAGACTGCCCAAAGAATCGAAGAAACCGATAAATGATGGATTTGTATTTTGCTCATCTTTGCATCAAGTATTACGGCAAAGTAAGATAACTTACGAATATGCACAACCACCCAGATTGTTACAGCTTCATGAGGACTAAATTCGTTTAGGTAATATTCCTTGAATGTGAGACGCGTTTGACAAGACTCGACATAGATACAGTCCATCTTCGGACAACAGTGCCTAGTATAATTGGAGAAAATGATGGTTCGCATTACTTTTTCGTTTTGTTACAATAAGCTCTCACTGAAAGTTGATGAGGGTGAGTTATCAACTCATCAGCATTTCTTCTCAATGCATGGCTAAAAGCCAGTTGAGGCCAGATGCTAGTAGGATTGAGAATATTGTGGGCTGTCGCTTTCAAGATGCGAAGTGTTTGATACTTTACTGTCTAGTGACGGAAGATGCAACGTTCATTTCCAGTAACTCATAAAAATAGCTTTTGTAGATATCTAAAAAAGTATTTGTTTTAGTCTTTTTTTAGGGGGAGGGGGGTGAAACTGAAATCGTGATGGAAGTTTATATATCTCAGTCTTTGATCTGTCGTATGTTGCAAGGACAATATCAGTATTTTTAACTTCTCTAGTAATTTGCTGAAATATCATAATTCAGTAAAGCTTCAAAAAATTTAAACGCTAGTTTCGGCCTCATTGGACGAATTTAATATCTGCATCCTAAATGTGACGACGGAAACTATCAGGAGATAGCGCCGCATATTAACCGAAATGCGCGACTCTCCTCTAGAAGCCCGCATGAGACGAGCGCGATTTCGCGTCGCTTATCGCTACACAGGTTTTCCTAGTACAGCTAAGAACTGGCAACATCGTTGCTAACATTTGGCAACACTGTGACAGTGCAGTTACTTCCGCAAGTGGTACTGAATTGTCCCACTAAGTTCACTTGACATTCCTCTTCTACTTTCATGACTCATGCTGTATAATTTCCATGTGATATGAGAGACAGAAATTTAACTTTTGCACTCAAGGAATGTAGTTATTTGTGTAGGCGACTTTCAGGTTATCTTTCGCGATGCGTTAGAGGCTCAGCATTGAATATGTGAGAGACTGAGGGCAATATGCGGCAGTGTGTGGTTGGCTGTGTGGTTCTGCTTGTGTCTTGTGATACAAGCCTGGTGTGAGGCGGCAGTTCTAATCCTGGTTGGAGAAACTGCGTTTGAGGATAGAATCTCATTTCATTTTGTTTTATTTTACTTTATGCGCTGCAGATTGCAATAAGAAACTCTTTAACGGAATCATAAGAAAAGCATTATACAATAAGTCTTTCAGAAAGGTCGACTTCAAATTATGGAAATGGTATTAGATGTCTTCTTTGCTTCACCATACAAACGCCTTCGAAGAAATTCAAATTCACCTCCATTGATGCGAAATATCTCCTGTAGGAATGAGACATGAAGACACGAACCTTGCAGTGTGCCTGTGTTGCTTTAGAACGTGCACTGAAACTTTTTCACATAATTTAGCTCATACCTTTACCGTAAGGAATGAAACAACGACACTAAAACATTTTTGTGAGTTACATAGTGTGTCTTGATGAAAACATATTAACTGATGACAATAACAAATTACATGAAAGGCTTTTCTGAAAGGAAAAGGCTCGAGATTTATACCACAAATAAGTGCTAACCATCGTAGAGTGCTATTGGATTGGACAATTACAATTTTTTGCCTCTCTAAAGTATTATATCGTCATCATTCAAAATAGGTGGTGTTATTCGTTATATCCTGTGTGAAATACACATCGCAACCCTTTTTGTGGATCACCACTCAGCAACGCTACAGCGTTTTACATATCCAGGGCGATGAGCGGCGGCAGGCGCTGTGGGCAGAGGGCGAGGCAGCGCTGTGTAGCGCCGCCACCGCTGCTGCCGGCGAGTGGGCCGCGGAGAGCTCTGCCAAGTGCTGTGGCCAGAGGTGGCAATGTTATTGGGCCGAAATGTTATTACCAGTGTATCAAAAAATGAAATACGTTACGCATATGCTCCCCTTACACATGTGGCATCAGTATGCACAAGGGACGTGAATTAAAAATTTTTGCCAACAGTCGGCTTCGATCGCTAATACTGAACATGCAAGTAAAGCACTTTACCGCAAGACCACGGATGTAGGTGACCCAGATATCTTCTAACTGCACAGAAGAAGTACTGTAGGAACTCCCGCAGTCTGCAGTGTTGCCAGATTGTGCAGACAGCTGGACTTAGAGCGAATCAACGCGGCCACTTTTATTGTCCCATGTCGCGATCGGCTCGGACTTAGGCTCAGCGGCGGCCGGCCGGCGGCCAGGTTTTTTGTCAAAGAGTGTACATGCGTAGCATACTTATGTAAAAAATTATGTTATATATAGTAAAATGGATCTACATGGTGCTCATATATTATGTCAATGTTACATATTATGTAATGTACTTATGCTGATGCTGAACTTCTTTAAAATTTAGCACTGAAAAAGAATGAATGAAATCTGGATCTGCACAATAAGGCTGCTTTTAAAAAAATAATGACTGATAGCTGCAAATAACCTATTCAAAAAAACTTTGATACAGCACTAAGTTCCAAGTGATTGGAAAGAGGCGCATTTGAGTTCTGTGTACGTTGTTGTTATGGTCCTCAGTCCAGAGACTGGTTTGATGCAGTTCTCCACCCCAAGCAAGCCTCTTCACCTCCTCATAAGAACAACAACCCACATCCATTTGAATCTGCTTACTATATGTGTCTCTTGGTTCTCCTGGGGACTGATGACCTACCTATTTAGTCCCCTAAAACCAAACAACAACAACAACAACAACAACAACTGGTTCCCATCTGCGACACCCCCCACCCACACACACATTTCCCTCAAATGCTAAACTTACAATTCCTCCATGTCTAAGAATGGGAGGACACAATCGACCCCTTCTTTTAGTCAAGGTATGCCAAAAATTCCTCTTCTCCCCAATTCTGTTCAGTATCTTCATTAGTTACGTGATGGACCCAACTAATCTTCAGCATTCTTCTGCAACATCTCATTTCAAAAGCCTCTTTCATCTTCCTGTCTGAACTATTTATCATCCAACTTTCACTCCCGTACACGGCAACACTACACACAAATGCCTTCACAAAAGACTTTCTTACACTTAAATTAATATTCGATGTTAGCAAATTTATCTTTTCCAAAACTGCTTTTCTTCCCATTGTCATTCTGTATTTTATATCCTCTGTACTGCGACCATTGTATGTTATTTTACTGCCCAAGTAACAAAGCTCATCTACCACCTTTATTGTTTTGTTACCTAATTCCTATAGCATCACCTGATTTTCTAAGACTGTCTCCCATTACCTTTGTTTTGATCTTCTTAAGGTTCATTTTATACGCTGTCTTCAACACACTGTCTATTCCATTCAACTGCTCTTCCAGCTCCTTGGCTGTCTCTAACAGAATTGCAATGTACCGTGTATAAGAAAGGCAAAATAATGGACCCACATAATTACAGAACAATATCATTAACATATTCCCAGTTCTACTGTATTAAATTTCTTTGAGATGGAAAAGCTTCTGTCCATTCATGAGGCCAACTTTAGGAAGCATCTATCGTGAAAAACTCGGCTTGCCCTTTCTCTCATGACATCTTGTGACCTATGGATAAAGGGCAAAAGGCTGACTACATATTACTCAATTTTCAATAGGTGTTGATGCACCACAGACTGCTATTAAAGGTATGAGCATATGGAATAAGAATCCATATATATGAGTGACTCAAAGACTACTTAAGTAACAGAACCCAAAACATTATCTTTGAAGGTGTGTGTTCATCAGAGACTAAGGTATTGTCAGGAGTGCCCCAGGGAAAGTGTGAGAGGACCATTATTATTTTCTATCTATATGAATGATCTGACAGAAAGAGTGATTTGCAATCTGTCACTGTTTGCTGATGATGCTGTGGTGTACAGAAAGGTGTTGGGATAGGTCACAGACTGACTGAGAACAAATTTACAGTTGGTGTGAGGAATGCCAGCTAGCTCTAAATGTAGAAAAATGTAAGATGATGCAGATGAGTAGGAGAAACAATCCCATAATGTTTGAATACAGAATTAGTACTCTGCTGCTTGACAGAGTCATGCCTATTAATATCTAGGCGTAACACTGCACAGCAATATGAAATAGATGACCGTATAAAGACAGTCGTGGGGAAGGTGGATGGTCGACTTCGGTTTATTGGGAGAATCACATATAAAATAGAACACTATGGCATCAGAGGAATTGCAAACAATTGGATCGCTTCATTCCTAACCAATCGGATGCAGAAAGTCAGCATTAAATACTGTAACAAACAAACCAACTCAATAACCGAAATCCTTTCAAGTAATAAAACCGTAAAGCAAGGGGTACCCCAGGGCTCGGTATTGGGACCTCTACTTTTCCTCCTATATATTAACGACTTGAGCCCGAATGTAGATGCACACAAAACAATAATATTTGCTGATGACACAACTGTACTCCTCAAAGGGGAGAATACAGAGGCTGTGCAAAAGCTGTGAACTTGGCCACTGAACAGCTCAGCAACTGGCTAAAATCAACAGATTAGCCATCAACACTAAAAAGACAGCTTCCATGAACTTTCACACAACACAAAATGCAAATACCTCCCAGCCACTTGTCACCATAAATAACTAGCCAATAGATACTGACACTGTCTTTAAATTCCTGTGTCTGTGAGTTCAAGATAAACTGAAATGGAAATATAGAAAAGGTAAATGCCAGAATTAGTACTGGCTGTTATGCTTTGAGTGTACTGAAACCATGTGTCAGCCTGAAAACAGTAACCAGCGCATACTACGCTTACAGACAAGCCCACCTAAAATATGGTATGATATTCTGGGGAAATTCTCCAACTGCCCTGAGCACCTTCACAATCCAGAAGAGAGCAGTGAGGATCATTACTCGGAGCAAACCCAGAGACTCCTGCAAACCCATCTTCAGATAGTTGGAAATCCTTACTCTGCCATGCCTATATATTCTCGAGACTCTGAAATTTCTCAGAAACCACATAGGGCCAAATGACTCCATAGTCTTAAAAAATAATGAAATACACAGATAAAACACCAGGAATAACTCAAATCTGCATGCTTTACATACAAATACTCAACTGTGTAAAAAGGAAACTTTCCACATGGGCCTCCAACTGTTCAACAATCTTCCCACTAGTATTAAGTCCATCAAAGACAAAATAAAATTTAGCAAAGCTGTGAAGTCATGTTTGCTGTGTCACTGTTTTTACTCTTTAAATGAATATCTAGAACAGTAATCTTGTTATGTATGAAAAATCGAAAAAACTGATAATGGCGAAAAGTAAAGTAAAACAACCTTGAAATATAGTACATTATAATATTATATTTTAACATTGTTAACTGATTGTTCTCCGACGTCTGTAACACACTGTGTACCCACAGATCATATGGAATAAATAAATAAAAGGCACAGATTATTACTCACGTGGTTGGGATCCCCAAGAACGGTTTAAAAGTAGACACAGTAGAGATGGGCGGCTAAGTTTTTTACTGGTAGGTTTGATCAATGTGCGAATGTTACCGAGATGCTTCGGAAACTCAAATGGTAGTTTTCGAGAAAGGCGACATACTTTTCGAGAAATACTGAAGAAGAATTAATTTAGAGAGGCGGAATTTGAAGTGAATTGCAGAACGGTTCTACTGCTAACAATTTGCATGATGACCCAAAGATAAGACCATAGAGATTAGAGCTCACACAGATGCATACAAGCATTTGTTTTTCTCTCATCCTATATAATAGTGGAACAGGACTATAGTTCAATTAAAATTATTTGCAAGTTGAAGTTTGTCACATGGCACTAGTGTTGTCACATACATAGCCAGCTACTGCTTGATTGTAGGTGACGCACAAACATGGCAGGACACTTCCAAAAGGCTGTTAATATTTCTTTACAACATGGGCAGTGTAGGAAGTGACAGCCGATCAGTGACTGAACTGCAGCAGAAGACACATTTTGTAGTTCTTAATTAAATCCCAAATTGTGAGCTGTACTATAATTGTGCTGTACTATATATCCGACAAAACAGCATTCAATCATCTCCAGCAGAACTAAAATAATGATTTCTTCCTTCACGGTGACTAAAGCTTTCTAGATGAGTAAACTGTAATTCCTTGTTATCAGTGGTTAGGCTACTTGAAAATATCCTTGCACTGGTTAGTGGTTACACAAGCTTCTCTGTTACAAACCAATCAGCAGTTCTGCTTGGCAATGAATTATACATTATTTATGACACAAGTAAATACTATTCTGAAACATATGTAGAAAGGCATTAGAATTTAAACAATTCAAAGAAATTAATCTATATTCTAGCTTTTCTGTTCCACTCCCTTATAGAATGAGGGAAAAACGAATGCTTGTATGCAACTTTATGAGTCCCTAATCTCTCTGATCTTACCTTCGTGGTCTTTACGCGAAATGTAGGATCCTTCTGCAGTCTGCTTCTATGTCTTCTTATAAATTGATCTGGTGGGGCTCCCAAATACTTGAGCAATACTCAAGATGGGTTGTACAGGTATTTTATATGTGGTCTCCTATACAGACAAATGACATCTTCCAAAACTTCTCCCAATAAACCAAAGCTGAACATCCGCCTTCCACACGAATGTCCATATGTGCTTGTTCCATTTCAAATTCCTGTGCAGCATTACTCCTAGATATTTAATTGATGTCACTCTGTCAAACAGCAAACTACTAATGCTGTATTTGAACATTACAGGATTGTTTCTCCTACTCATCTGCATCACCTTACATTTCTCTACATTTAGAGCTAACTGTCATTCCTCACACCACCTACAAATTTGTTCCAAGTCATCCTGCATCCTACTACATTCAATGATGACACATTCCTGTATACTACAGCATCATCAACAAACAGCTTCAACAATTGAAGTAATCATAATTTAGAAATTAAAATAATCGCTTTATTACAGGATTCAAACCCACAAACATCAGCACAGGAAGTTATGACTTCAGCAATGTGCTACGCAGCCGCTTTCTAATCTCTTCCAAGTCATACTATACAACCAGTAACAACCCTGAATTGTAGCCTTTGGAGAGCTCAATTTATGTAAGCTGATATTTGTGAGATAATACTTTTATATGTGACTTTAAATCATGGCCTGAATGAAAGTATTCAGTAGCACGTGCTTAGTGTTGTGTACGGCTATGTATTTCGTTAACATTGTTACGCATCTCCTGTTTCTGGCATGATTATTGTTAAGTGATGAAATGAGAAATAAAAAAGACAGGCCTATGAATCAATGACAAAACGAAAAAATAATAATATAGTAAGGACAGTTTACAACTCACTGCAAAGACATGGCGACGAGCTGCGACAGGCATATACAAAAGACACACACACACATACAATACTTTCAGCTATCGGCCATGGCCTTCTTCAGAAAATAGAACACTCATGCAATCACACAGGCACACAACACAGTCATACAACCATCACCTCAGGTTGCCGCACTTCGAAGTACTCTTCAAACAAGCTTGTGATAAGTGTTAAAAGGAAAAAGCTGTATCAAATCTTAATGGAGAGGGATTTCCCAGGCAAGCTAATCAGACTACTACAAATGACCTTCACCAGCACAAAAAGCCAAGTAAAAATAGAAGGAAAACTCTCTGAAGAGAAACACAGTATCTTTTAGCTACCAGTTAAAAATGCTGTTGTTAAAGCAGAAGGTCTCTGCAAACTGTCTGATTCTTCCACCTACACACCCTGCCACAATGATCCCATTCCAAAAACCCAAAAGGGTCTCCAGTCCCTACCCAAATCCTTAGGACCATCCCAAGACCTCTCCCCAGAGTCAGTCTCTCTCCTCATCCCTCCTACACTCTACACCCCCACCTTCTATATGCTCCCTGAAGTTCACAAACCCAACCACCCTGGACGTCCCATTGTGACCAGTTATGGTGCTCCCACTGTGAGAATCTCTGCTCTCATGGACCAACATCTTCAGCCTATTACCCACAACCTACCCTCTTCTATAAAGATACCAACCATTTCCTCCACCGACTCTCCACAGTTCCTGTTCCTTTACCACCTGGTACCATGCTTGTCACAGTTGATGCCACCTCACCTCCCTCTACACCAACATTCCCAATGTTCATGGCATTCCCACTGTTGAACATTACCATTCACAATGTCCTACTGACTGCAAGCCCACAACCTCCTACTTAGTTACCTTGACCAACTACATTGTCACCCACAATTTCTTCTCCTTTGAAGGCATAACCTACAAACAAATTCGGAGTACTGCCATGGGCACCCGCATGGCAGCCTCCTATGCCAACCTGTTCATGGGGCATCTAGAAGAAATCCTTCCTGACTACTCAGAATCTCAAATCTCTCATCTGGTTCAGTTTCATTGATGATATCATCATAATCTGGACACACTATCCACATTCCTTCAAAACTTCAACACCTTCTCCTGCATTCACCTCACCTGGTCCCTACTCAACCCAATGAACGACCTTCCTCAACGTTGACCTGTTCCTCAAAGATGGCCTTATCAGTACCTCAGTCCACATCAAACCTACCAACCAACAACAATATCTCCATTTTGACAGCTGCCACACATTCCACACCTGAAAGTCCCTTCTGTATAGCCTAGCCACCCGTGGTCATCACATCTGCAACGACAAGCAGTCCCTCTCCAAATATGCCAAATGCCTCACTGAGGCCTTCACTGACTGCAACTACCCTTCAAACCTTGTCCAGAAACAGATCTCACAGGCCCTGTCAGTCCAGTCATCCTCCAACTCCCTCACACTCACTGTCCAGCCACAAAGGAGCACCCCTTTTGTGACCCAGTATCACCCAGGACTAGAGCAGTTGAACCAAGATCTCCCGCAGGGTGTTGACTGCCTTTCATCCTGCCCTGAAATGAGAAATATCCTACCGAATATCCTCCCTCCCCTACAGTGGTATTCTGCCACCCAATAAAACTACGTAATATCCATGTACATCCCCACCCCATCCCTGCTCCCAATCCCTTACCCCATGGCTCATACCCCTGCAATAGATCTAGATGCAAAACCTGTCCTATCCACCATTCCACCACCACCTACTCCAGTCCTGTCACTGGAATTTCCTATCCTATAAAAGGCAAGGCAACCTGTGGAAGCAGTCATATTGTCTACAAACTGAGCTGCAACCAATGTGCAGCTTTCTATGTGGGCAAGACTAGCACCCAGCTATCTATCCAATGAATGGCCCTCATCATACTGTGGCCAGGAAACAGCTAGACCATCCTGCTGCAGAGCATGCAGTGCTGCATAGCATTACTAACTTCAGTGACTGCTACACAGCCTGTGCCATATGTATCCTCCCCACAAACCCCAGATTTTCTGAACTGTGCAGATGGAAACTCTTCCTACAATATATCCTATGGTCCCGCAAGCCTCCAGGCCTAAAACTTCGCTAATTCCTGCCTCTCCCTGCCACATTCTATCCTTACATTCATCTACCATCCTGCCACACATTTCATTCCCTTCCCTTCCTTCCGCACTGTCCATCAGACAGCACTGGCATATTCCCCCCATGCCGCACATTCCCCCCTCCCCTCCTGCTTCCCACTACCTGCCATCTGCCACTGGTTGCTTTTGCCTAGGATGCTAGGTAGCGCAGATCAGCCACAGCGGCCGGAGACGGCGGTCATGTCTTTGCACACGTGTGTGTGTGTGTGTGTGTGTGTGTGTGTGTGTGTGTGTCTAAATGACGAAGGACTAAAAGGCTGAAAGCTATACTGCTGTTGTCATTTATTATTTGGCCTTTCTGCAGCTCATCAGATGTCTCTGTGGCGAGTAAGCAATCTATCCTTCTCAAAAATATTATTGAATCCTTCCTGGAATTTCCATTGTTTAAAGAGAAATATATAAAGTTGAACAGAGACAATTATGAGATATGTGAGAAGTTTCAATATCTGGGAGTACTGGTTACTGAGGATAGCAGTATAGGAGAAGTTCCATCAAAGCTCCACCAAAGAGACTGCCTACATCACATTTGTGTATCCTCTCCTGGAATACTGTTGCACAGTGAGGGACCCTCACCAGGTGGGACTGACGGAAGACATCGAGAAGGTTCAGAGATGGGCAGCTTGTTTTGTTTTATCATGTTACAGGGGGCAAAGCATCATGGAAATGTTGCATGATTTGAGGTGGAAATTATTAAAAGAATGACATATTCTTTGTGGCCAAATCTATTTGCAAAATTTAAATCACTGACTTTTACTTCTGAATGTGAAAATATTTTGCTAGCACCCACCTACATAGGAAGACATGATCATCCCAATAAAATAAGAGAAATCTGATCGAAAATGGAACAATTTAGGTGTTCTTTCTTCCTGTGCACTATTAGAGAATGGAATGGTAGAGAAAGGTTATGACAGTGCTTAATAAACCCTCTGTGAGGCACTTAAATGTGATTTGCAGAGTATCTATGTAGATGTAGATATAAAATCAAGGATTGTTGCAGGAAATAGAGCTTACTGGGTTGGATGACATGGAAAATGATTTGAGAAAGATGGGAGTAAGGAGTTGGAGGAAACGAGAAAAAAATCGTCAAGATTGGCCTGGGATCATCAGAGAGGCCAAAGTTCTACATCAGCTGTAGTGCCAAGGAGTAGGTTAGTAAGTATTTATTTGTGTGTGTGTAAATTTTTCAGCAGTTCCGCAATATTTGGAGCATGGGTGAAGGGCAACAGCCAGATGGAGTTTTTCTCGATTTCAAAAAGGCATTTGACGCAGGGCCACACTGCAGACTGCTAATGAAGATATGAGCATATGGAACAGGTTTGTGGTGGCTGCCACTCGTACTGCAGCTGTGCACCATGAATTCATTAGTCAAAGTTAGAAAGTAAAAAAGTTTTTGAAAATCTGTTCTTTAGTTATATTTGCACGCCTGTATATCCTCCACACCTGGCCTGGCCTTGCAAGGTTCAAGTGTTAAACAGGAAAGAGTTTGGTAGCGGAATTTCGGCAACCTAGCTCCCGAAAGTGGAAGGGGGTTCTGCAGTTCCTGCTATTCGTCGTTACAGCCAGTCGGCCCCGAGCAGAGCAGCAGGTGAGTCCGGCTTGGTGCAACGAGCAAGCTTCTGTATTTGACCATGTGCAAATCCTATGACAATTTGCAAATCTTAAATTAGCTTTGGGCTCCCCCTTTTAACTACCTTACTAGGTCATGAATGCAGAATTTCAGTTAACACCGTACTACTCATAACGGTCTTCCTTCCGCCCCCACCCCCATGCTTTTAAATACAATGGCGCAGACAGAAATCATAGGCGTGCCCCACTCTGTTCTTTATTGCAAAATTTTATCAATTGTACTACGTGTTTTAATTGTAGTAGATAGTTTTATATGAATAAATTCGTTAATTATACTCGACTGTTTCCTTACAACCCACACCCACAGTCAGGTACAAATGGTAGTTTCTAGTTGGTGAAGTTTAGAGCTTCGCCACAGGTACACAGATTTGTGACTGGCTGGAAGACTTCCTAAGTAATGGAACACAGAACGCTGTTCTCGAGAGACAAGTGTATCGTCAGGTGTGCCCCAGGGAAGTGTTGTGTAAAGAGCCCTGTTAGTGTCTTCAACTACACCTTATTTCCCTTGGATACCAATTTGCTCAGTATTAAACAGGGAAAGAGCACCTAAGATCTGTACATGCAGATAGTAAAATCTTGTTGAAGCCGCTCATTTATCTCCCTAGTAGAAATTAATAATAAAATGAGGTCCAGCTATGCTGTGCCTCTGAACTTTTTGAAACTCTTACACCACCAAGGCAATCAGGTGTCTTCTCCTATTTTTTTTAATAAATGTGAGAGTGAAAATAGTAATTAAATAATTTCACACCACATCAGTCTTGAAATTCTTCACTTTGGTTTTTTATTGGCTGTTTTTACAAAGCCAAATTGAATAAATGTATCTGTTTCCACAGAACTTCCAATATTAACGGATCAACAGCAATAATTAAAACAAAAAACTATATTGTCTATTCTGTGAACTCTCTCCACTTTCTCCTAGCATCCACTGTGCAGTGACCAACTGCTTGCCATATCTGCAACATAGACAGACCCTCACACTAGCTACTGCATTGCTAGGCTGTTCATATGCAAATTAATGCCTTGATAAACTGAAGTCGATCCAGAAGGAAAATGTAGTTTATTCTCTAACACTATAGTGTGATAGGACCGCTATTATTTTCTATCTATATAAATGATCTGATGGACAGAGTAACTTGTAATTTGCGGCTGTTTGCTAGTGATGCTGTGGTGTATGGGAGGGTGTCGTCTTTAATTATCTGTAACAGCATATAGGATGAATTAGGCTAAATTTGTAGTTGGTGTGAAGAGTGGCAACCAGTACTAAATGTAGAAAAGTGTAAGGTTAACTCATGAGTAGGAAAAACAACCCCATAATATCCGAATACAGCATTAGCAGTGAGCTTCTTGATGCAGTTGCATCGTTCAATTATCTAGGCACAACATTGCAGAGCAATAAGAAAAGGAATGAACATGGAACGGCAGTTGTGAGTGAGATAGACAGCTGACTTCGGTTTATTGGGAGAATTTTGGGAAGATGTAGTTCACCTGTAAAGGAGACTGCATAAAAAATGCTTGTATGATCACGACTTGAGTATTTCTCAACTGTTTGGAACCCACAGCAGATCAGTTTAAAGGAAGACATGGGCACAGTTCAAATGTAAGCAGCTAGGTTCATTACTGGTAGGTTCCGCCAATGCATGGCAAGTGTTACGGAAACGCTCCGCAAACTGAAATGGGAATCGCTGGAGGAAAGCTGATGTTCTTTTCGAGATATTCTGTTGAGAAAATTTAGAGGGCTGGAATTTGAAGCAGAGCCACCTACTTACATTTTGCGTAAAGAATACAAAGAAAGATAAGAGAAATTAGGGCTCGTACGAAGGCATATAGACATTCTTTTTTCCCTCGTTCTATTTGGGAGAGGAATAGGAAAGGAAATGCCTAGTAGTGGTACAGTGTTCCCTCCACCACGCGTTTTACAGTGGATTGCGGAGTATATATGTAAATGTATTGTGTGCAGAATTTTGAAAACATTTTCTGTGTGTTCTCTTGTGTGGTTTTGGCTCTTTAGACATAAGAAAAATTTCGAATGGTTACTTTCACAGTTTCTTGTATGTCCATTAAATTGAATTTTAAAGGTTCTTCTTGATTGTCCAATATAAAACTTAGTGCAATTACTACATGGAATTTTGTAAATGACAGGGTATGAACAAACATCAGTTTTCATCTTTCCTGAGTGAAATTTTGTTCTTAGGGTAATGTTAATGTGAAATGCTCATTGTATGTTAGTTTACTTTAATATTTTTTTTCATTTTGTTTGATATGTTGCTTAAATATGTTGTTGGTACATACAGTATGTTGTTCTGGTTTTAACTCTGTCTTCTTTTTTCAATGTTATTTCATTATGTATGGGAATGTTTTAGGTTTGCATGTTGTTCATATTGTTTGAGTACCACGTCTGGGTTGAAATTATTCATCTGTGCTATGTATTGTAGAGTTGTAAGTTCATGTTATACTGCATTTTCTTCAAGGGGTAGACTGATGATTCTATTGATCATTATATGTTTTCCTGTGATATTGAATGAAAAGAATTTTTTATAATGACACTATCTGTAGCAGTTGGTTTCCTATAAATTTCAAATTTATGACAGTCATTGCTATTACTTTTTGTCAAGCCCAAAAAATTTATAGATTTATTTTTCCCCACTTTCTCAAGTGTAAATGTTATAATATGCAGCAAATTTGGATTAAATTTCTATTATGAAAAAGGCATATTTTGACCTTCTGCAGGCCCAGTAGAGAAAAAAAAAATTGTCATGATATCAGTGAAGCAGGTAATATGTTATAAAGGCGAAAATTGACATGACACACATACATCAATAGGACATTAATACCAACAGTGTGTGTAGACATACTGATTGCATATACTAACACATATCATGAAGAGTTTTTTTAGCAATCCAACCAAGCTCTTTGTTAGCAAGTGAAGCATCCGCATATGATGCTGCTATGTCCCCGGGTCTTCTAGGGCAGATGGTATATGGAATTTTACAGCCACTTGCTTCTTCAAATGCTTTAACCACCTGAAAACAAAATAAACAATTACAAAATTTAGCATTCAAACTATGAAAGAGTATAACATCTATAAAGTATGGGGCACATGAAGCCTCCAAAAGTACTATTCTAACTGCACAAACAGAAAGATTGTTTAGTTTAGTTTAGTATGGAGTAGCTCAGAGGAAACTTTATAGTTTGTGAATGAATGTACATTTTTGAAGAAAATGAAGAATCTTCCAATATGCTATCTTTTGTCTCACACATTCCCCCGATAATTTAAAATCCAGTGTAACACTATCACAACTGGATAGTTAAATTTACCGATAGAAAACTGGCCAAGATGTCTCCATACTTCTTGTATATGAGATCTACTTACCATGACTAAAGCAATAAAATCATATGTATATCTGTAAAGGAATCATTTATTTACTAACTTCACTACTAAAAAACACATATTTACACCTAAATTTCCACTTTTGTATATATTAGTTACTAATACTGATTTAAGCGGTCTTTTCTGAAGAAAGTCTCGGCTTCATTTTAAGCATATAAGGCTATATATAAAGTAATCAACCATTATCAATATTGTATGATATCTGGAAAATCTTAATTTGAAAAGAGAATGAGCATGTCACAATGCAAATAGACTGCCGTATTGTTGCATCCATATGTTATGCTTTGTTGCCATGCCAAATGTTTGGCAGATAAAAGGTGTTTCACCACATTGCCATGCACATAACTGTGTTATCCTAGCCATTCAGTCCTTGTAAGCTACACCAAGCACCAGTCCTCCTCCTTCCCTCCATCCATCTGTACCCTGCTCTCCTTTCCTTTCTCCACTCCACTTGGCCAAAAGTTAATGTGAGCAGACTTTTCATTGCACCTGTTTGCAACACCGTGTCTTCTTTATGGTAACAAGTTATTTTGTTCATATACCGTGTGTGTGCGCACATGATCTTTTCTGACCAAGGCTGTTGGTGAAAGCTAAGTTATGAATATGCGGTTGTCTTTTGTTTGTGCCTATCTGCAGCTTGATGATCATCTTTGCACTGAGTTGCAGCCTATTTTCATTATAATGTTGAATTCCAATCTGGACTTCCCACTGTTAATGTGAAAGCTTTATATGGACTCTTCATTTTTTAATTTACTGTTAGGGGTAACTATTTTTAGCTAACAGAAAGTTGAAACAGTTAAATGGGAGGTCATAAAGGATTGTCACTCAAGAGTGTGATGGTCGAGCATTGAAAGAACCAATTAAAATGGCATATTTTGCTTGTGTACATGCCTGCTGGTGCTTTCTGAGACAAGATTGTCTATTATCTCTGACATTTCATTTAAGAAATCATTGTTCCTAAATATTAAATAGTAAGGCATACCTCAAGAACCGAATTTCCATGGCCTGTTCCAAGGTTATAGACCTTGAATTGACCTGCCAAAGAAGATAAGAGCAATTTTGCAGCTGCTATGTGTCCAAGAGCCAGATCCTCTATGTGAATATAATCACGGACACCTGCAACAAAACAGTTGTTTGTTATTTTTCAGTGAATGGAATACAAAATATCCAGTAACAATGCAATGAGGATAACCTGCAACTCACTTCATACATGAGTGTTCAGCTGCAGACAGGCATGTAAAAAAAGGTGCTCTCTCTCTCTCTCTCTCTCTCTCTCTCTCTCTCTCTCTCTCTCTCTCTCTCTCTCTCTCTCTCACACACACACACACACACACAAGGTGATTTTTCTTTTCATTTTTCTTCTTTCTCTCTTTTGTATTGAAACTTATATTGCTGATAACTGAAAATAGTGTTCGTCTTGCCAGAACAGTGTTTGCTTCACTTTATACTGTGATTAGGAACTGAATTTGCTAACGATAATTTGTTACGGAATTTTTTGGGCATGTGTTTTCTTATATTCTGAATATGTTAAAAATTATTGATCCTTTATTTAGTACTTACTGTCTTAGTTATAAATGGAATACTATTAAATGTATATCAATATACTGTTCAAACTGATTGAGAGTAATCAGAATACCAATAGTGACAATTGACCTCTATTAGTGTATGCAAGGGAGGAGTGAAAATGTAACTGGTTGATAGTATTGCGATAAGAATGAGCGAATGAGTCTGTGTGAGTTAAATCTGTCCAAACTATGGTTTACATTGTTTTTTATATTATTTTTATTGGATTGCATTGTAATAGTGGTGTTTAAAACAGAACTGTGTTTGCTTTTAGTACCATGTATATTCTAATTGAGAACTTCAGTGTATGCATACATTGTGAAGTACTGTCAACTAACTGATTAAGAATGGTACTGTGAGTGTATTCAAACTGTGTGATGTGGATAAATGATTCCCACTAACAGCATTAGATTTGCAGTTACAGATTTTACAACTGAAGTGGAAAATGTGCACATGTGCACCTGAACACAATGACAACAACATGCAGAATGCCATGTTTGAATTTTTTAAAGAGAGGACCCTTTATCAGCTTTTATTTAAACAATGGAGCTACATTCAACACATCACCTGGACCAATGAGCTGACTTCGACACAGTGCCATTTCATCACTGAACATACAAGGAACAGAGTTCACTCCCATTAAAGAACAAGAACAAAACTATTAAATTGTAGAAGTGTAATTAATCTCTGAGTGACAGAAATAGTTCGTAGCTTTGCATCTTTCGTAACACAGGTAGAAAAAGAATTGTGCTTTTTGTTGACTTCCATTAGATTTAGTGTTGCCTATTTAAATTCCATCTATTTTTCGTTCATATTTTAGCATCACAGCTATTGCTTCCTAATTTTAAAGTGTCTTTTGGAGTACCAGTTAGCATGCAGAAAACTTTGGAATGTATTTTTTCCGAAATTATTTATGTGTAATATTTTCTTTAAATCATGCATCTGCCATTAAATTTCATGGAACACCTAATGACAGCAAAGCTGCTTGACTGGCTACATACTCGCACAAGTGCAACTAAGTAACTGACAGATGATGCATGGTGCTCCAAGTGTTTACGGTCACGATGTCATATTGCATAATGCTTGCAACTAGGGACCTAAAATTGTAGCATCTATTTTGGACAAAATTCGCCTCTATTTCTGGCAAAATTTGCCTCTGTTTTTGCCAAAATTTGCCTCTATTTCTTTATTTATTATCAGTGATTAGACAAAGAAATTTGTGTGTTGACAAGCTACATGCATGAAGAAAACACTGCTTTAGTGCTTTGAAAAAGAGAAGAAGAAGAAGAAGAAGAAGAAGAAGAAAGTGACAGGAACCTTCCCATTTGCAGAAACATTTACTGTTCTCCGTCCACCCCCCAATAAATAAATAAATAAATAAATAAATAAATAAATAAATAAATTGCCTTGGTATTCTTCTTGTGCCTATTTTTAAGCTTTCTGCAAATGATCGATCCATTAAGATGCACCAAAATTTTCCTGGTAATGATCTGAATGCATCTCAAATTTAAGGTTTCTTTTCCTGGCCAACACGTTAAACACAAAATCTGAAAAATATAATTTCATCCTTTCCTGGGCATATGTAGTCCTACTGTTCATACTTGATTATACAGGTAAAAAGAGAAAAGGTTGTTAGCATGGATGTAGAAGCAGGGAGGAAAAAAAAAATCACTATTTGACATTAGGGGAAATAGTTACATAGAATTTGAATAAAAAGTAATTTTGTTCACACTTTTAACATATGAATTTAGGCACATTCGAAATATGCTAATAGACTTTTTTTTTCAACTGTTACAGTGCTAACTTAAATCCTTTGACTGTGTAATTTTTTCTTGAACCTCGTGGCATTTCATACTTCGCTTAGTAATCTGACGTGCTTCACCGTGTCCTTCTGCACTTTTACATTGTTAATAGTTCTATGCTACTGGCAGCAAAAATGTGTACTGTGAAAACAAGCAGATATTTTATATAGAATAAAAAACGGATGACCCAAAGGACCAGCTCGTCGATAGACAAATAAAATCACACACAAACACACATACAAGCTTTCGCAACAGTTGGTCGCTTCTTCAGGATAAGAGGAAAAAAGGGGAGGAGAAAGGGAAGGATATGGGCTTCAAGGAAGTGGAAAAGGAGTCATTCCAATCCCAGGAGTGGAAGGACTTACCTTAGTGGAAAAAAAAGGAAGGTTAACAAATACATACACACTCACACATATCCAAACGCATACACACCTAGACCCCAATTCTGTTCAGTACCTATTCATTAGTTACGCGTTCCAACCACCTAATCTTCAGCATTCTTCTATAGCACCACATTTCAAAAGCCTACCTTCTTCCTGTCCACACTGTTTATCGTCCATGTTTCACTAACGTACAAGGCAATACTGCACACAAATGCCTTCAGAAAGGACTTCCTTACACTTAAATTAATATTCAATGTTAACAAATTTCTCTTTTCCAAAAATGCTTTTCTTCCCATTGCCATTCTGCATTTTATATCCTCTGTACTGCGACCATCGCATGTTATTCTACTGCCCAAGTAAAAAACTCATCTGCCACCTTTATTGTTTCAACATTGCCCAATTTTCTTAGATTGCACTTCATTACCCTCGTTTTTCTCTTGCTGATGTTCATTTTATATGCACCTTTCAACACACTGTCCACTCTATTCAACTGCTCTTCAAGGTCTTTTGCTGTCTCTGAGATAATTACAATGTCGTCGGCAAAATGCAAGGTTTTTATTTTTTCACCCTGAACTTTAATTTCTTCTCCAAGTTTCTCCTTGCTTTCCTTTATAGCTTGCTCAATATACAAATTGAATAGCATTGGAGAAAGACTACAACCCTGTCTTACTTCCTTCCCAACCTCTGCATCCCTTTCATGCCCTTCAACGCTGATAACCGCTGTCCAGTTTTTGTACAAGTTGTAAATAACCTACCGTTCACTATATTTTACACCTGCTGATTTCAGAATTTGAAAGAGTGTATTCCAATCAACATTGTCAAAAGCTTTCTCCGAATGTAAAATCTATCTTCTAAGATAAGCCGTAAAGTGAGTATTGCCTCCATGTTCCTACATTTGTACTGAATCCAAACTGATCATCCCTGATATCAGCTTCTACCAGCTTTTCCATCCTTCTGTAAATAGTTTGTGTTAAAATTTTGCAACAATGACATATAAACCGGTGGTTCTGTAATTTTCACACTTGTCTGCACCTGCTTTCTTTGGAATGGGGATTATCACATTTTTCTTAAAGTCCGTTCATCTTACGCTTCAGGTGAAATAGTTTTGTCATGGCTGGTTCTCCCAGAAACTTTAGTAGTTCTCATGGAATGTCATCTATTCCAGGGGCGTTGTTTTGACTTAGGTCTTTCAGCGCTCTGTAAAATTATTCTCTCAGCACAGTATCTCCTACTTCATCCTCATCTATTTCCTCATCACTTATTACAGTATTGTCCGTAAGTTCATTTCCTTTGTACAGCCCCTTTATGTACTCTTATATCTGCCACTGGGTATGTCTTACAGTTTAAAACCTGGTTCTATGTCTTACCATTATAAAATCTATCTGGTACCTTCTGGTGTCTCCTGGTCTCTTCCATATATACAACCTCCTTTCGTGATTCTTAAACCAGGTGTTATAACTAAATTATGTTCCGTGCAAAATTCTACCAGGCAGCTTCCTGTTTCATTTCTTTTGCCCAGTCCATATCCACTTACTATCTTCCCTTCCCTTCCTTTTTCTACTACCGAATTCCAGTCTCCCATAACAATTAACCTCTCCCTTAATTGTCTGAATAATTTCCTTTACCTCCTCATACATTTCTTTGATCTCCTCATTATCGGCAGAGCTAGTTGGCATGTAAACCTGTACTACTGTGGTCAGTGTTGGCTTTGTGTCTATCTTGACTATGATAATGTGATGGCTGCGCTGCTCATAATAGTTTACCTATGTCCCTATTTTCTTATTCATTATCAGACCTACTCCTGTAATACCCCCAACTGATTTTGCATTATAATCCTGTACTCACCTGACCGGATATCCTGTTCCTCTTTCCATCAAACTTCACCAATCCCCACTATATCAAACTTCAACCAATCCCTTTTTACATTTTGTAACTTCCCTACCCAATTAAGGGATCTGATATTTCACACTCAGATCCGTAGAATGCCAGTGTTGTTTTTCCTGATGTTCACCTCCTTCTGAGTAGTCTCTGCCTGGAGATGCGATTGGGGAACTATTTTACCTCCAAAATATTTTACCCAAGAGGATGCCATCATCATATATTAATACAGTAGAGTTACATGTCCTTGGGAAAAGTAACGGCTGTAGTTTCCCCTTGCTTTCAGCCATTTGCAGTAACTGTGTGGCAAGGCCACATTAGCTGATGTTACAAGGCCAGCTCAGTCAATCATCCAGACTGTTGCCCTTGTAACTACTGAAAAGGCTGCTGCCCCTCTCCAGGAACCACATGTTTGTCTGGCCTCTCCACAGATACCCCTCTGCATGATTGCACCTACAGAACGGCTATCTGTATCATTGAGGCACGCAAACGAACCCACCTCGGCAATGTCTGTGGTTCATAGGTGTGGAGTAATTTTCTATTTTATACAAATTTACAATATTTTCATGACGTGTTACAGTGGTCTACAGTCCAAAGACTAGTTTGATGCTGCCCTCCATAACAGTTGAGCTGCATGTCCTCAGGAAAAGTAATGCCTAGTTTTCTCTTGCTTTCATGTGTTCACAGCACCTGCACAGCAAATCCTTGTTAACCAATGTTACAAGGCCAGCTCAGTCAATCATTCAGACTGTTGCTCTCGTAATTGAGGCAGGCAAGCCACCCATCTCGACAATGTCTGTTGATTATACCAGAAGTGTGTGTACGAACACAATTTTTTTTCTTTTTTTGAGTAAGTTGATTATTTAATTACGTTGTCTGACAAAAATGTGAGCGAGTGACTTGAAGTGAAAATCTACATATGATGAAAGATCATGTGACTTTGTTGAAATGATTGCTATGGCAGTAGCGTGCTGCACCCCCTCTGATCTAATGCAGTTAGGAATGGTGTTGAACTCTCCTCCAGATCCTCCCAAGGTAAGTTTTCAACAGTTGTTGCATCTGTCCCTCTAGATCCCATGGATTGGTAGAGGGATAGAAGGCTCTTGCAGTGTCATCCCATGCATGCTCAAATGGCGGAGATGTCTGGGGATCTTCCTGGCAACAGGAAACCTCAACATGCCAAAGGATGTTTGTAGACACACATGATTTATGGGGACACAGTCCAGTGTGCTGTGCCTCAGACTCAGGACACGTGGACAAAGAAAGTTTGTGAATGTGGCTACTCAAAGTCAACAAAAAGTTTCCCTGAGGACTCCAGGTCATTCTGCACTCTATTCGTAGCAGTGAACAATATACACTTTCATTAATGCAGAAAAGTGATAAAAATTTTAACATCAATGATTAAAATAAACCTTTCCAAAAACTTATTGACTTAATTACAAACAGACAACACACTAGGGCAGGCCACTCCAACTCAAGCACTCTGTGCTCGTGCACCCCAGTGCCGCACCGTGCAGCCCTGGTGGTCCCCCCACCCCCACCACTCTTGCCTCACCCTGTAGCAGCATGTGTGTGACAGAGACAGCGCTCACTCATTTCTTGTATGCGCTGAATATCCATTCCGAATCTTATCAAATAGCATACTGTTGATCTACGTTTATCATAAGCACAAAAGGTTCGGATATATGAGAGTGTGGTGTCGCACAAGTACAAAGTGCGCGCCACTTACTTTCGCCGCGCGCCGCCATGCACGCACGGCGCGGCGTTCTCACGACGACAGCCACGAGCGCCCTCTGCGACAACGCCGCTCGTGGCCACCACTGAAGGACATCGGCCACTTCGGACTGAGATAGCAACCCGATAGGACCTTCGTAATCCGATAGGCACGAGGGAAGACTTTGCTATTGTACAGGCACTAGGCAGGCCTCTAACAACTATGTATCAACCTTCTACAGTACTATGTAAAAGTTAAGTATTGTTACATTCTGTGCAATATATATATTTTTCTAATTTACTCGAGTGTTTATAGTTTCTGGCTGCTCCCCTCCGTACCTGCACCAGCGTGTCGGTCTCATTCCACTCGGCCACCGACACCTACGACGAGGCTGGGACACAAAAGCGGCGACGAGGAGTGATAGAACCTTGGACCAGCCCGCTTGCAGCAGCCAGACAGCAGCAGTCGGAGCACGCAGAAATTGCTCCCGCCCACCCACCCTTATTAGAAGATTTTTGGGGGAACATATTCAGTTACGTGTTTGTGGACTTTTTTGTTGCAGAGCGTCCTCTTTCATATTGCATTTGTGTTTTGTACTAATTTACTTGCATGCGCGGCGCCTAATCGGTCAGCATGGCCACTACCCCGAACCCAAACTTAATGGAAATTATTCAGTTACAGACGGCGCAAATAACGCAACTCCTCCAGGCGGTGTCCCAGCTCACAGCGCAGGCAGCTAACCAACAACAACAGCCGCCGCTTCAGCAGCCCACACCTGCCGCCGCAACACTTCCTACGTTTCGCCAATACAACGAACGTGAGGAAGAATGGAGTGATTATCTGGCGCAGTTTCAAGAACTCGTCGCGGCTCATCAAATTACAGGTCAGAAAGTGAAGCATCTTTTATTGTCCGTGGTGGGCCCCAAAACTTTCGTGTTACTGCAAAAACTATTCCCTCACGCATCTCCTCGTGATGTAGACTTTGAACAAATAGTAGAGGCACTAAATGCTCATTATGAGAGAAAAGTTCTCGTAGCTGCGGCACGGTACCGATTTTTCAGACTTAAAAAATTACCGCAGCAATCACACCAAGAGTGGATTACGGAATTGAAGGGCTTAACCCGCCAATGTAAATTTACTTGCTCTTGTGGACTTTCTTATAGTGACGTTATGTTGCGAGATGCGATTACGCAGAATATTCAGGACCCCAGAATTAGAGCAGCAATTCTGAAACAGTCTGACCCCTCATTAGACAGTGTACTGCAGTTTATAGATGCGCATGATACTTTTAACTTAGCAGATGTAGAAATGCAAAGCCACAGTGTAAATTCAGTGCGCCGTAACAGACGCTTTCCTAGCCGTAGTTCTCAGTATAGCACTAGTGATTCTTATTTTTCTACCGGCCGTGCTGAACAGACAGTGAACAGTAGCCAGTGTAAAAGTGCGACACAAAGGTCGCCCCGTCGTGTTAGAAACAGTGATTTGAATAACGGGCGCCAACGCTCATTTCAGAAAAATGTACGTAAATCTTGCCCCCAGTGTGTGTCTCGCCACAAGCGTGCTCATTGCCCTAGTCGCAACGCGACCTGTTATCAATGTGGCAAATCGGGACATGTGCAGTCTGTGTGTATGCAACTTAAAAACTCAAAGAACGGTACCGTTAGAAACAGTGCTTCGCAGAGTGCGAGAACAGTTCATTCTGTAAATGTTATACGGGCTGTGGAATTGAACAGTGCTTTCCTTGGATCTCAATTGCAAGAAAGTAGTTCTGCGCCTATGGCAAAACTATATAGTGCACCACGTAGCAAGCGCCGACGAGCGCGTAAAACAGTGCAACGGAAAAGGGTTCGGGACAAGCAAAATGACTATGAACAGTGCATTCCTGTAGTGAAAATAGTGCCTTCTGCAACTGCTCCTTGTAATAGTGTCCAGTACTGTGTAGCTAGTGACAGTAGACATCAAGTAGCTACTCAAAAGTGTAGTGCAGTAGTTAGTGACTCTGTAGTAGCCTCGCATTGCGCGGACGCCGATCCGGCAGTAGTGCCATCTAGTGACAGTGTTGTTAATCCGCTGCGTGCCGAGTCTACGCCGCTTACTTCACTACGCGGCCCGCGCAAGCGCAGTAAACTAACCGTAGCAGACGTTGCCCACATTCACGCACCTGTCGAGCGCCGCAAGCAAAAACTGTTTGTGACTCTCTTCATAGAAAATAAGACGGTGCAATTTCAGCTTGATACTGGTTCCGCTGTCACATTAATAAATAAAGATACTTATGAACTTCTGGGTTTGCCAAAATTGTCACCTTGTCAACAAGTGCTAACGGCATATACAGGTCAAAATATTCCCGTGCTAGGAACGTGTAGCCTGCCCGCCTCTTTTCAAGGTGTAACAAAAACAGTTGCTTTTGTAGTTCTTCAGGCCAAATCGACACAGAACATTTTTGGACTAGATGCTTTTGACTTGTTTTGTTTATCAATTCAAAGAGATGTGCTTCAAATTTCGTCAATAGTGCCTCAGGATAAAATCAATTCATTGTGTGACAAATATAGTGACTTGTTTTCGCCGGAACTAGGTTGTGCAAAAGACTTCGTGGCACATGTAACTTTAAAAGAATCTGCAGTTCCAAAATTTCGTAAAGCTAGACCAGTGCCTATCGCCTTGCGTGATGCAGTTGCCGAAGAACTTAAACGTTGGCAAGATAGTGGGGTGATTTCTCCTGTTTCTGCAAGTCAGTGGGCCTCGCCTATAGTGATTATACCCAAGCCGTCAGGAAAACTTCGTCTCTGTGCAGACTTCAAATCAACAGTGAACAGTCAAACAATTGTAGACACTTATCCCCTGCCCAGACCGGACGAACTAATGGACAAATTAGGACAGTCTCACTTCTTTTCCAAGATTGATTTAGCAGAGGCATACTTACAGATTCCACTTGATGACGAGTCAAAAAAGTTTTTCGTCATTAATACTCACATGGGCCTTTTTCAATTTCAACGCCTACCCTTTGGCAGTTCTTCCGCCCCCGCAATTTTTCAGCGTTTTTTGGAACAGCTGACAGTTTCTGTACCGTGTTGTTCGAACTATTTAGATGATATTGTGGTATCCGGACGTACAGTTGAAGAACATTTAGCAAACCTGGAGTGCCTTTTCAAAGTTTTGACTGCAGCAGGTCTACGTTGCAATAAAGCAAAGTGTTCGTTTTTTCAAACTGAAATAGAGTACCTAGGCCATGTGATTAATGCCCAAGGAATTCATCCCTTACAGTCACATCTTCGAGCAATCAAAGACTTGCCTCCTCCTAAGAATGTGCATGAATTGCAGGCAGTGATGGGAAAGCTTAACTATTATTTCAGGTTTATTCCCAATGCCTCTCAGATTGCAGCTCCACTGCATCACTTACGTAGGAAGAATGTTCCTTTTGTATGGTCCAAAGATTGTCAGGTTGCCTTTGACAAATTAAAGTCTGCACTACTCAGTGATGCATGTTTGATTCCCTTTGACCCACAGAAGCCTGTAGTGTTAGCAGTTGACGCCTCGTACGGTCTGGGCGCGGTAATCTCACATCGCATTGGATCTCACGATCGTCCTATTGCCTTTGCATCCAAGCTACTGACGCCAACGCAACAGAATTACAGTCAGATAGAAAAGGAGGCCTTAGCAATCATTTACGGCGTCACAAAGTTTCATCATTATCTGTATGGCAGAAAATTCTATTTGTTGACAGACCACAAGCCTCTCACGTCGTTGTTCTCACCCACAAAGCCAATTCCGCCACGAACGGCACAAAAGCTTCAGAGATGGTCCTTGATATTGTCAAATTATCAGTATGAGATTTTGTACCGACCTACCACTAAACATGCCAACGCGGACACACTTTCCCGACTTCCGGTTGGCCAGGATGTATCATTTGATTCTTCAGAAATGGCATGTTGTCAGATAGACTCCAGAGATGCTTCCGCTGTCGCAGACTTTCCTTTAAACTCTCGTCGGGTTGCACAGGAAACAGCTGCGGATGCAGACCTAAGTGTGGTAGCACGTTTTGCTCGCTCAGGGTGGCCTGCCAGAGCCAAAGACATTGATCGGCCTCTGGTTCGACATTATTTTGCACAACGTCATGCATTATCTTTAAGTCAGGGTGTACTGTTGTTGCATACCGACAACGACCAAGCAAGAGTGATTGTTCCTCGTTCCCTGCAACGAGAAGTGTTACGCCTCCTGCATCAAGGACATTGGGGCATTGTTAGGACAAAGCAATTGGCCAGACGTCATTGTACCTGGGTTGGTATGGACGCTCAGATAGAGAGCATGACATCACAGTGTACAGTTTGTGCGGAGCATCAGGCGGCTCCTCCGCAACGTTTCTCAGACTGGCCACGCCCCAAGGGACCATGGCAACGTTTACATATTGACTTTGCCGGACCTTTCTGGAATACGCGCTGGTTAATTGTTGTAGACGCTTTCAGCAAGTTTCCTTTTGTGATTGCCATGAACTCAACGACAGCTTCTAGTACAATCAGTGCCTTAACATCAGTGTTTTGCATCGAAGGCTTGCCTGAAACTATCGTCAGTGACAATGGACCTCAGTTTGTTAGTGCGGAATTTCAACAGTTTTGTCGTGTGAATGGTATTCAGCATATTACCACTGCACCTTTTCACCCTCAGTCCAATGGTGAAGCAGAACGTTTCGTTCGAACATTCAAGTCTCACATGGAGAAGATGAAAGGTCAGCACTCCAGGCAGCAAGCTCTTCAAATTTTCCTGTCTACGTATCGGTGCATGCCACGTGACGGCCCGTCTCCTGCCGAGCTGCTACACGGCCGCCGTCACCGCACTCTCCTTCACCTGCTGCAGCCTCCCACGCACCGAGTCGGTTCGTATGGCGCTACGCGTTTTCAGGTTTCTACGCCGGTGCTGTACAGGGTGTTTGCTGGCAGCAAGAAGACATGGTTACCGGGCATCATTCAGCGCGTGCTCGGGCGCAATATGTATGTTGTACGTTCTTCCACAGGGTCAGAGCTGCGGCGCCACGCAAACCAACTGCGCTTGCACAGGCCGCGCGATCCTGTCTCCGGTTTCTTGATTCCAGACCCAGTTCACCGCCAGGGAGCACAACCACATCGTTCGTACCCGGACTACGAGATCGTCCCGATGGAGATCGACGCGCCGCCGCCGCTGTCGCCGCCGCAGATGACAGCGTCACCGAGAGGGACTCCGGGACCGTGCGTGCCGCCGCCGCCGCCTGGGCCACGCACCTCAGAAGAAGATGACCTGCTCCCTCTGGGCAGGGGCGGGCGCCCTTCCCCAGGTTTCGGCGGGTTCCCTGGAGGATCTCAAGGCGGATGCCGGGGCGCGGACGGCGTCTCGATCCCGGCCTCAGCTACGACGCCCGTCCCACCAGTAACGCCCCCGCCCAGGCCCTCCTCCCAGTGCCGTCGCCGTGGCCCTCAGCCCTACGCCACGACGGCGCGGCGGTTTGGGGGGGAGGGGTGTGGTGTCGCACAAGTACAAAGTGCGCGCCACCTACTTTCGCCGCGCGCCGCCATGCACGCACGGCGCGGCGTTCTCACGACGACAGCCACGAGCGCCCTCTGCGACAACGCCGCTCGTGGCCACCACTGAAGGACATCGGCCACTTCGGACTGAGATAGCAACCCGATAGGACCTTCATAATCCGATAGGCACGAGGGAAGACTTTGCTATTGTACAGGCACTAGGCAGGCCTCTAACAACTATGTATCAACCTTCTGCAGTACTATGTAAAAGTTAAGTATTGTTACATTCTGTGCAATATATATATTTTTCTAATTTACTCGAGTGTTTATAGTTTCTGGCTGCTCCCCTCCGTACCTGCACCAGCGTGTCGGTCTCATTCCACTCGGCCACCGACACCTACGATGAGGCTGGGACACAAAAGCGGCGACGAAGTTGGGACACAAAAGTGAGCAATTTTTATTGCTCAATGGGAAAATTCTTTAAGGCTGATGAGAAATCACAATGTTTAATACACTACTCTTCCGTAAATATCTAAACACTGACAAAGCACTGTCACTACGAAAATAAACATTCTGTTTCACATGAGACGATTGTTGAAACAGACAGAAGGGAACTCATTACTACATTAAGAGGTAAGTCTTGTTTATTCTAAAAGAAAAACAAAAATATATTTATTTTTATTCTACTTATTACGGATTGTGTGGCCCCTCGAGTCGAAGGTTCGAATTCTCCATGGACGTGTGTGTGTTGTCCTTAGTATAAGTTAGCTTCGCGTCTTTGTAAGTCTAGGGACCGATGACGGCAAGTTTTGTCTCATAGGACTACAAACATTTTAACATTTAGATCGCAGACCTCGCTTTCAAGACAGACATCATAAGTTCTTTACATGACTTAAATAAATCTTTGCAGGGTAAAAAATAAATTAATCAGTACTATGTGGGATCGTATTGGAAGTTTTGCTTTCTAAAAGTCAGCTTCGAGTAGAAAGTTTGGAAAATTTTCCTCTCAGAATCCTTTAAATTAAGTACTTATGTCCACATTAGGGAGTACACCAAAGCGTTATATTCATTGCATAAAAAGTTTGAAAGTAGGTTTGATGAAATAAAATAACTAAACCTACATTCAAAAGTTTTTATAATGCCTTTTTGGTGTACCCAGGAGATGTCACATCTTGTCTCCAAATTGAACAGATAAAACTACCAACGCTGGTGCCAACATTGGCCAATATTTTTGTGACAGCACCCACACATTGGAGCCAACATTCAGTCGAATTTGTCGAGAGTCAACGTAAACATCTGTGGCACAAATCGTGGCCGATGCATTAACGGTTGTGAGTGTGAAAATTACATTTTTTCACTGTAAACCAAAAAAGGAAACACATGTAAAAGATGATGAGGTGCGTTGTGTCACTTCCTACTGAACATGAATTACGAAATCAGTAAGTAACAAAATATGTTACAAGTAATCAAAACATATTAAAATTTAGGACTGCTGCTTTAAATGACTGAACTTAAAATAAAAAAGAAAGATACGTTTCAGAGGGAAGCTATACTTGTTAAAGTTATTTTTGTATTGACACTTAGATTTCTTGGTACAGGAAACTTCCTTTTTAAAATAGCCGTATAATTAATATCACTGGTAGTGCTTGAAGTTTGCAAAGCAATATGTGAAACTAGACAAAAAATGTTAATGTTAATTTTAAAAATTGCATTCAGTAACTGTATCAAAAGTCTAAAGAGTTTTAATTTCACTGATCGTGCCTAAGCTCTGCCATTGCTTTTAGATTTTTATGGTTGCTTAAATGAATCACTCTCTGATACAGTTCAAATATTTACAAAGACATTTTTAACTTTAAAATAAATGGCTTCGAAGAACGAATGAAGAAAGAAACAGTTTCGAGATGAGCAGACGTCAAAGATAGAGTGGAACATTGGCGCCAATGTGTGGACGACGTACCGGTACCCATACTGGCCCAAAGTCCTTTGATGTTCGGTCAAAATACCGATAAGCAATGGAGCCGAGCCAACGTTGGTTCCAATGCTGTTTCACTGATCCATACATTGGACAAACACTGTTGGCGCCAACGTTGGCTCCAATGTGTGGACCCGGCCTTGTTATTTGTTTCAATAATTCACAAACAATCACATGACTCTTGGTTCACTAAGTGCTGTGACAACACATCCCCTGCTACCGCTGCTATGAGAATGCTGTGTCTGCCTCGCTCACATCACGTGCCCCATACCACAGCAACAATGCTTTTCTCGGTGCCAGCCGGTGCTCGTGAAGCACCCGAGTTGGAGAGACCTGCACTAAGGTGTAAAACACTACAGAGTGACAAAAAAGTTCCAAAATGCCAAAATGCTTGTATGAAAGTTAAATGTGTGTGTGTGTGTGTGTGTGTGTGTGTGTGTGTGTGTGTGTGTCATGATATCATTTGAACACGGATCTATTTGGTTTACTGTTTTACACGGTATGCTGCTATATAAATGTCAGTTAACACAAGATATTTAACAATTTTTTATATTGATTTCATATCTCATATTGAAAGCATACATTCGCAACAGCTGAACAGATGAAATGGAAAATGAATTTTTCATTAGGTATCCGTTGTTGTAGTTTGTAATGACATGGTGAATCACAGGAAGCATCTGTGGACAATTATGTGCCCTTGTAGAGAGCCATTGAATCTTTCCAAATGTAAACAAATCTGTGTTTTCATCTTACTTTTGTTATGCTATTTATGTTCAACCTAACCACAAACACAAGAATTATGAGATATTCATAGAAAGACATCAATATATTTCTGACAAGCAAGAGTGTTAATGTATCAGCTGTCTTATACTCCGAATGAGACACGAGACAGATACCACATTCTTAAGAAAAATGTGATTAACTATGATATTTTGATTATGCAATAAGAAAACTTAGCTTCCGGAATAATGCTCTGCCAACCAATCTTCTCATATAATAATCAATGTTAAAAATGATTTGTGTTTTTTAATTACATCATAGGGCAAGGTAGGCCATCAGTTGATTAGTTTGTATTGTCATCATAATCACAAGCAAATACAACAATTGCTAATATGAAATGCAAAAAACATCAAACCGAATGATGACTTCTAATCATCATCATCATCATCATCATCATCATCATCATCATAAAGTCATTATGCCTTCAGTCTGGAGCATAGTCTCCCTAATAAAATTCCTTCATGATTCCATATTCAATGCTAACATTGATGCCTCATCTAATGTGAAGCCTATTACATCAAAATCATTCTTGGCCAAATCCAAGTACTTTCTCCTTGGTGTACTTCCATTCCTCTTACCCTCTGCTACTGAACCTGAGAGTCTTTTAGGTAACCTTGCTCCTCCCAAGTAACACGACCACACCATCTCAACCTCTATGGCATTCATCCTCAATTTTTTCTTGATTTTCTCATTATGGTGACCCTCTGAGAATATTTTGCCCATAACACAAATTTAAGTGATACCTCTGTAGTTGTTACAATCCTTTCATTTTCCATGCTTGAAAACTGGTGCAATTACTGCTTTTGTTCAGTCAGGCTGAACACGCCCCGACTCTCATGCCATTTCAATTATCCTGTGTAACGAATTGAGATCTGACATTCCACTTTATTGGATATGTTACGACTTAATTTCATCTACAGCAACTGCTTTACTGTAGTGAAATCTATTGACCATTCTCTGCATTTCCTCAAATGTGATCCTGTTTCCATCATCATTCCTATCCCAATGTACCTCAAAATCTGACACTTCACTGAATGTTTAACCTGAAACACTGAACAACTCTTCAAAATATTCCCTCCATCTGCCCAAGGCATCCACAGGATTCACTAGTAGCCTTAATGACCTGACAACACTTGTCAACTCCTTCTTCCCCCCTTTTAAATAGTGCTAATTACACTCCAGAATGGTTTTCCCAAGGCTTGACCTAAAGTTCCTAACCTATTTCCAGAGTCTCTCCGTGATTTCTGCTTGGATTCTGCAATTATCTGTTTGGCTTTGTTTCTTTCTTCAACATAATTTCTCTGCCCGCCTGAGTTCTAGTATGGAGCCAATTTTGAAACACCTTTTTCCTTTTACAGGCTGCCTTGACTGCGTCATTCCACCAATATGTCTGCTTCTTTCTGCCTTTACACACTTCTATTCCAAGCCATTCTCTAGCCATTTCCAACATTGTGTCCATTTACCTTGTACATTCTTCTCCCAAAGACAGAATGACTACATGACTGGTTCCTTCATGAGATCATTGTTATGTATTTGTGCCTAATTTCTTTTTCCTGTAGCATCCTTCTACACATGGACCAGACTTTCTGTCCTTTTGGGCTCACAACCCAATTCACTGCAGATTAAATAATGATCAGCATAATCAAAGAACCTTTTGAAACTGGAGTGTCCCTGACTGCCTGCATTAATTCCTGGTCTGTTATTATATAGACAATGACAGATTTGGTTCCCTTGCCTTCCCTAGTATATCAGTGAATGATTGTATGCTTAAAAAGGTGTTTGTGACAATTATGCCCATACTGGCACAGAAATCAAAGACCTTTTTTCTATTCCTGTTTGCCTCCATATCCCCTCTAGATTTACCCAGAACCTTTTCATACCTTTCTGTTCCATTTCCAATCCTCCCATTTAAGTCGCACATGAGCAGAACACTGACTGACCTTGTCTTTTACTCTAGCAACTACATGACTGAGTGTGTCTTAAAATCTGTCCATCAATCTTTATGTGCCCTTTCACTGGGAAAATACATTGACACAATCCTAATTTTCTTGCTGGAGAGTGTCAAATCTACCCACGTAAGTTGTTCATTTAGATATCTTATTGCAATTATGATGGGTTTGATTGCTTTCCTGATGTAAAACCCTACATTCCACTGTGTTTGTTCAGCTTTGACTCCTGACAGGCAGACCTTGTATTCTCCCACTTCATATTCTTTCTCCCCCACTCCCCGAACATAATTTTCAGCTAAAATCTAACCCCATCTTACATGCAGCCTCTGCCAGCAGTAACTTCTTCCCAGTGTAGTCCTCATTGATATTAACAGCTCCCCATCTCATTCTAGATAGTTTGCCAGGTCGTGTCAGAGAGTCTCTGGTCAATAAATTAGTGGTGGGACTCCATCACCTGTAAACGTCCAATACATTTTGCTCTTATTGTTGCCAGCATCAGATCAAAGTGCCTGGGAAGCAGGTTACTAGCCTCACTTGCCCAGGGTCCCATTGGGTTTTATTCCTAACAGTTGAGGGACTAACCAATGGATTTTGGTAGTCTTTGCCATCTGAGCACTTAGGTGGCCACAACTCATAATATGTCCAAGAAGCCCAAGCTTATTCTGAAGTAATTGGTATCACGACTGTTAGGACTACTTATCTGGCCACCCCTAATTTGCTCATAGTTCATAAACAGGAACCAACAGCATGAACCATGACTTCAATTTTGGCTATAAATTCACTCCATCTCTTCTCACCCCTCATTGGTTTCATGAAAGATAAAGAAACATATGACAATATTTCTAAGTTGCAAAACTCTATATTTTAACACTGTGCTTCTATGTTCTCACATAACCACATACTCAAATATCTTGAAATTTCCAGCTATCAACTTGTGTAAAAATCTCAAAGCCTTGATAATTATTCGTATTGATGAAAAGAAATGTATTTTTTGTTGTTACGAATATCTGAAACTCTGCCAAATTTGAAGATGAGCGATACTGAATTTTTATTTCCTTCATTTGTTCCATTGATTCAGTGGTCAAAACTCAGAAAAAAAGGACTCATCTTCAACTGTATTATCTTTAATCAGTATTTTTTAGTGCAAAAGTTTTGGTGCCAGTAAGTCTACCTATCTTTGAGTGTGCAAAGTGTGTTTAGTGGTGCTTATATTTGATGGCATTGTTAGTTGTGATCATTGCTAGCACCATTTTTCAGAATTTCCTTTTCCTTTGCACTCGATTCTAAGCTGCAGGCAGTTTTTTGGATCCCAAAAATTGGGAAAAAAATTTAGCTTAGATTCAAATAAATACAATGTGTACATAACTGATGTTTGTGACTTCTAAAAGTTCTGAATCATTTTGATTAATTTGTCTATATTTTTCCAAAACTGATCCCTCTGAAGCTTATTTGCATACTGGCTTAGACAAGATCCTAAATCTCATTTTGGTGATGAATATTCCATTCAGCTTATACCACTGTTTGGGTGTTGCCTTTGGTGTTTCTGGCGCTCTCACAATATTTAAAAGGCTCCTCAAACAGTTGACCATGTTGATTCTGGGGTGCATCAATTATTTGGATAACACTGTCATGATGGGGCATCCACCGAATATCGCCTTAAGAATTTGTGACAGTTATTTGTCATTTTGCAATTGGGTGAAATCTTAATTATTGTAACTGTCAATTGTTCTTTGGGGTTCAAAGCTTCACAGTGTGGAATCCATCCACTGTCAGACCATATTGCACCTGTCACAGCTATGCCATGCCCTTCTTTCATCAACTACAGGCTTTTCTCAGGAAAATAGCATATTACCACAGGTTTTTGTTGGATACAACCATGTTGGGTTATCCCTTAAAACACGGCCCTATATAAGAACATGCTGTTATTTTCGTGTCTGGACTGTGACTAAGCATTTCAGTCTCTGAAATCAGAACTTCTGTGGCCCTTTTTATGATGGAGTTTTCTCCATGCCAACACCTTGTTTTAATGATGGATGCCTTTTGTAGCGGTACAGAATTTTTTTTGGAGCACGTCATGATTTCAGGATGATAGGAAAAAGAGTATATTGCATACAACTTAGGTTGGAGGGTCTGAATCAGAGGCTCAGACGGTTCTGCGACCGTGTCGGCTGCAGATTCCTCGACTTGCGCCACAGGGTGGTGGGTTTTTGGGTTCCGCTAAATAGGTCAGGAGTCCACTACACTCAGGAAGTGGCTACACGGGTAGCGGGGGCTGTGTGGCGTGGACTGGGCGGTTTTTTAGGTTAGATGGCCTCGGGAATACATAAAATGGGTTTCAGTCTCAAAGGGGGCAGGTCAGACACGGAAAGAAAGTAGACATTAAAAACCATTGGTGTAACAGTTGTAAATTGTCGTAGCTGTGTTGGGAAAATTCCAGAGCTCCAAGCGCTGATAGAAAGTACTGAGGCACAAATCGTTATAGGTTCTGAAAGCTGGCTGACGCCCGAGATAAATTCGGCCGAAATTTTTTCAAAGGGCCAAATGGTCTTCAGAAAGGATAGAATAAATAAAACAGGGGGTGGCGTGTTTATTGCTGTTACAAACGGTTTATCCTGCAACGAAATTGAGGCAGATACTTCCTGTGAATTGGTCTGGGTAGAGGTTATACCTGACCACCGAAATAAATTAATAATTGGATCTTTTTATCGGCCCCCTGACTCAGACGATGCGGTTGCAGAAATGTTCAAAGAAAGCTTGAATCGTATTTCAAATAGGTATCCGAAGCATACTGTTATAATCGGTGGCGACTTTAATTTACCCTCGATATGTTGGCATAATTACGTATTCAAAACCGGGGGCAAATATAAAACATCGTCCGAACTAGTTCTGAATGCTTTTTCTGAGAACTACTTCGAACAGTTAGTTCATGAACCCACTAGAATAGTACGTGGTTGCGAAAATACTCTTGATCTCCTAGCAACAAATAGTCCCGAGATAGAAAAGAGCATCAAAACAGATACAGGGATTAGCGAACATCGAGTTGTAGCAGCGAGACTGAATATCGAAATTCCAAAATGCACCATAAATAAACGAAAAATATATCTATTCAATAAAGCAGATAAAAATTCGCTTCACGCTTTCCTGAGTGATAGTCTCCAGTCCTTCAAAACTAAAAATGCGAGTGTAGATCAGTTGTGGCTTACTTTCAAAGACATAATATCAGTAGCAATCGAGAGATTTATACCAAATAAATTAATAAAAGAGGGGCCTGACCCCCCCCCCCCCCCCCCCCCGTGGTACACAAAAGAGGTCAGATCACTGTTGCAGAAACAAAGAAAAATGCATGCAAAATTTAAAAAGACACAGAATCCGCAAGACTGGCAATCATTTACTGAAACTCGCAACCTAGCGCGGACTTCTATGCGAGAAGCCTATAGTAGTTTCCACAACGAAATCCTGTCTCGTAATCTTGCAGAAAATCCAAAGAAATTCTGGTCATATGTGAAGTACACTAGCGGCAAAACACAAACAATACCTTCACTACGCGATAGCAATGGTAATACTACCGACGACAGTACTGCTAAGACAGAATTACTAAACACAGCTTTCCGAAATTCTTTCACCAAAGAAGACGAAGTGAACACTCCAGTATTCAATCCAAGAACAGCTGCCAGCATGCGAAACTTAGAAGTAGATGTACCTGGAGTAGTAAAACAACTTAAGTCACTAAACAAAAATAAATCTTCCGGGCCAGATTGTATACCAACTAGATTCCTCTCAGAGTATGCTGATGCAATAGCTCCGTACTTAGCTATAATTTACAACCAATCACTCAGCGAAAGATCCGTACCCAAAGACTGGAAAGTTGCCCAAATTACTCCAATATTCAAGAAAGGCAATAGGAGTGATCCCCAAAATTACAGGCCTATCTCATTGACGTCGATTTGCAGTAGGATTTTGGAACATATACTTTGTTCGAATATTATGTACTACCTCGAAGAGAACGACCTATTAACCAATAGTCAGCACGGATTCAGAAAGTATCGCTCTTGCGAAACACAGCTTGCCCTTTATTCACATGAAGTGTTAAGTGCCATCGACAAGGGATCTCAAATCGATTCCATATTTCTGGATTTCCGGAAGGCTTTTGATACTGTACCCCACAAGCGGCTTCTAATGAAATTACGTGCTTATGGAATATCTCCCCAATTGTGCGATTGGATTCACGATTTCCTGTCAGAAAGGACACAGTTCGTTGTAATTGACGGTAAGTCATCGAGTAAAACAGAAGTGATATCTGGCGTTCCACAGGGAAGCGTTATTGGTCCCCTACTCTTCCTCGTGTTTATAAACAATTTAGGAGATAATCTGAATAGCTCCCTTAGACTGTTCGCAGATGATGCTGTCGTTTATCGGTTAGTGAAGTCAACAGAGGATCAAAAGCAACTGCAAAGCGATTTAGACAAAATTTCTACTTGGTGCGAAAATTGGCAATTGACACTAACTAAAGAAAAGTGTGAAGTAATACACATGACCACTAAAAGAAATCCGCTGAACTTCAATTACGCGATAAATCAGTCAAACCTTAAGGTCGCAAATTCTACCAAATACCTAGGAGTTACAATTACGAACAACTTTGACTGGAGAGAACACATAGAAAATATTGTGGGGAAGGCGAACCAAAGGTTACGTTTCATTGGCAGAACGCTTAGACGATGCACCAGCTCCACCAAAGAGACTGCCTACATCACACTTGTGCGTCCTCTCTTGGAGTACTGTTGCCCCTTGTGGGACCCTCACCAGGTGGGACTGACGGAAGATATTGAGAAGGTTCAGAGAAGGGCAGCTCGTTTTGTTTTATCACGTTACGGGGGGAAAGCGTCACGGAAATGTTGCACGAATTGGGGTGGAAATCATTAAAAGAAAGACGTTATTCATTGCGGCGTGATCTGTTTGCGAAGTTTCAATCACCGACTTTTAGTTCTGAATGTGAAAATATTTTGCTAGCACCCACCTACTTAGGGAGACATGACCATCCCAATAAAATAAGAGAAATCAGATCGAAAACGGAACGATTTAGGTGTTCTTTCTTCTCACGCGCTATTAGAGAATGGAACGGTAGAGAAAAGTTATGAAGGTGGTTAATGAACCCTCTGCCAGGCACTTAAATGTGATTTGCAGAGTATCTACGTAGATGTAGATGTAGGTTGCCGAAATTGTTTTGTTTATATGAATGGTATATTTATACCTAGTGATTTTTTTACTATTGCACATTTTCACGTGAACGCACTGGAGCGGCGTGAGTTGACCAAAGTAAGATGGCATACGCTTACCTGGCCTTACTAACAGCGTGGAAGCAGAGAATAAATGGGTCTCCTGCGGAGCATAGAAGCGTGTTACTCAAAAAAGAAACTTTTTGATGCTTTCAGGAGAGCCGAACGGCGAATTAACGGATAAGGCAGCCACCTTAAGATGATATATCAAGGGTAAAGTGCCGTAATTTAATGTTTATGGAATACTTGTTGCATACTGAGGTGTGCCAGTTAGTAGTTTATGCGGCTTCTTATGTGGTTTTATTCCACAAGTAATTAATCAGTAATCGATCATAGTTCTTGGTCTTATTTTATGAGAATTTACTCGTAAATCAAGGGAGTATCAGTTATGAAAGTTATTTTTCATGCATATGGTTGAAATTTTTTTGTTCGATGGTCCACAGAGTAATTAATAACTTCTCTTAGCCAGGTGTATAATTATGATCTATTCGTAATGGAATTTAATAGTTACCCTTTATAATACAGAGGTAAGGTGATTTTATTAAAATTTTTGGACATAGCAGATAGTTCGATTTTTTTTTAAATTGGAAGTCAGTGTGGATGGTAGATACTATTGGAGGCTGCGTGTTGTATGAAGTATCTTGAGTGTGACGGAGTTCCACTCATTTTATTATTGAGAAGTTGGATCTATACTGCTTATGTTCCATATTTGAAAAGAAGGCGTGGAAATAGTATGATTCACTGACTAAGAGCAGGAAGAGTAATTAAATGTAAAGTTACTTTCATGACAGATACAAAGATTTTCTTATTAAAGTGAAAAGTTGTTTTTGTTTATTAGGTGCTGCATAAGGTCTACAGAACAAAATAACAATTTCATAATTATTCTTTTTGAAGTGATTACGGTACTCCATTTGGGTAGTGGCTAAAGTAAAACCTTACCTATTGATGACTACATTCATTTTTCTTTCCTAGGCTGTTATTAAAGATCAACAGGCAGACTCTTATGGGTTGTGGGAAACCAGACCTTTTGAATGATTCATTTCGCCCACACCTGAAAAACGGTCCTCGCCTGTATTTTGTAATTTTAACCATGAGAGGTGTCTGGAAAGTAGTGGTGGCACTGTAGGTTTTTTCTATTTTTGTTGTAAAAAGATAGCATAACCAGTGAGGATAAGTATTTGCAAATTTAGAGCCTGGCCAGGATTTGTATTGAAAAATATAAGACATTTTCTTTTCAATAAATTTAAAGTAAACTTGCGGTGTAACTTATTGTTGTAGTTACAAATAGTTGACCTATGATCGCTCATGTTACCTGGGAGTATCATTAGCGAGTGTAATTGTAAAAGGAGTATTTCTTGTCTGTATTAAAAAATTTATTATTATTTGTTACTGCGACCGAGCAGTATTACTGGCCGACCGCAGCAACAATAAAGTGTGTCGAATTGCAGAATTTTTCTACTTAATTAGTATATATTACTCTTTGAAGATAACAACAAAACGAACTATGTTAGAGTGATTAGTCATGATTTTTTCTTGGACACACACTACGACTGAAATCCTTCGAACCGAGTTCTTCTGACCATTGATTTTCTTTAATGTCAGATGCGTTGTTTTTTATTTGGGTTGTCGTATTAAATTATATCTCTGTGATGTACAATATTGGGAGTAGCGAGACAGGGCTGACAACTTCTTCAATTAAATTGGGTGATAACTTGAGTAAAATTTTACCCATTCTAACAAGGGGTATGGATAGTGTGGTCATCCGGCATTTGTGAGTAGTAACATTTTCTCTCGAGTGTGTCAGTGTAACAGAGATATTTGTAGTAGTTCAGAGATTAGTACCACAAAGGATATTAAAAAAACCAATATGTCTTACAATGACATGCTACATATTTGTCAATGTATCTGCTAGTATTAAAGAATATTTGTTTTTGGTGACGGTAGAGAAATCCCAATGTGTCCTTATCCTTGTGGGCTACATAAAGTATATTTTTGATAAAGGGGACAGAGGGCCACTGATAGTAAACTTAATCACCTGATATCAGTACTAGTCTCCAATCAGGGCTGCTCCACTTTGTCATATAGCCTAGACATGCTTGTGACTCAGCAGTATGCCAACAGTTCCGAATGGCCTATGGCTTTCGCTTACAAATCTTTGGCTTTGACTGCACCCTTGATGGGTGCCAGCCACTGCCGTGCAATGTTGGAGATGCCGCTTGTGCATTATTCCCAATGAAGACAGACTGGTGGTGCATCACTGTGACCAACTCCATCCCTGTCTGTAGTTGGAGACTGCGATGTTATGGCTTCACTGTACTAGGTTTAGATGGAATACCAAACTGTGGCGAATGAAAATTTGTGCCTGGCCGGGATTCGAATCTGGGATCTCCTGCTTACTACGCAGACACGTTGACCACTCCGCCACCGAGGACACAGTGACCAGCCCGACTGCAGAGAACTGGGTGTGGGGGGAGAAGTGCAGGGAAGAGTGATTTATTTCATTCCTTGAATGCTGTAATTCGTGAACAATATATATATAATTACCTATTACTTTGTCAATGGCCAGAGGGCAGCTGGCTACAGTCAGTCTGCCGTTGCTGGGGACCTCCACCTGGGACTGTCTCAGGCATTTTGCCACCTTGAGCAGGGCACCTCTCCTTCTGGGCAGGAACCCTGTCCTGCTGTCCTGAGCACCACTAAAATCGAGACCAAGACCAAGACCATCATGGTTGCAGCTGGTGGAACTTTGTCACCTATTGCAGTTCTGGGTTATGAATGACATGGGGGAAGTATAGACACGATAGACCCCCCCACTCAACCATGCTGTCCATAATGGTTGGGAAGGATGCATGCTCACAGGTGAGTCTGGGATGCGTGCGGTTTGTCCATACTATCCAGTTCCTGCTCGTCAGTTGATGGCACCCCATTTCTCAGATCAGCTACAAGTCCTGCCTGAATCCATGAACATCTCTTTTATGGGGCTGTCATCAGTACATGCCTCCTTGCAGAGCCTTCATCGTAGGGGAAGGAACAGTGTTGTGGCCTACAGACAGTGCAGTGACGTAGTGCAACAGGTTGAACCAGCACCAAACAGTTATGACAGCAGCTGCTAATACTGCCAGGCTAGCAGTGCGTGGCACTGTGGCCATCTAGTACCACCTGGACTGGGTATACAAGAGTGACACAGACTGACTCACACTAACTTGTGTGTTAGTTTTACTTGTGCACGCTCGTATCTGTGTGTGTGTGTGTGTGTGTGTGTGTGTGTGTGTGTGTGTGTGTGTGTGTACTTCATTCAGTCAATTATTTACACACCAATCTTGTATACAACTTATCTAATTGATGGATGACAACTCAAATGCTGAACATAGGCCAACAAGGTAAATTTTCAATAAATATACATGTATTTCAGAGTGTAACTTTTGAAAGAATACAAAAGTACAGCAGCATACCTGTACCATCTGGTGTTTCATAGTCAGAACCATATACGGACAACGAAGGTCGACGGCCAACAGCCACTTGAGATATGTATGGCATGAGGTTGTTGGGTATTCCACTAGGATCTTCCCCGATATGGCCTGATTTGTGAGCACCAACAGGGTTGAAGTAACGTAATGATATAACTGACCATTCCTAAAATACGAGAGTATAATGCAGTGCACAGTTTACACTACAATAAAATATATTAAGGAGGATATCAGTCAGATATAATTTGCAGTATTTAGACCACCACAATATTACACAAAATATATAAATACAACCTCCAAACTATAAGGATGGTTAACATATTTTCATTGTTATCTAATAATTGCTTGGTATTCTGCACAGTGAAGTAGAATGAAAGCAGAAAATACCATGGGGAGTGGAAGAATCTAAATATATTGCTGGAAAAATCATTTGAGTGAAAGAGGGAAAGACAGAAGAAATGTGTATATCTAATCATTAAAATTGAAGTGAGTGTGAAATGACAAACAGAATAAAATCTGCAGCTTTTGGAACTGAAACTACTGCCTTTTATGGGACAGCAAATGCCTGTGATTGGAACAACTTGGAGCTTAATGCATTTTACTACTTCACATAACATTTCTCCAATTGCATGCTCTTGCGTAATGTACTTACTTAAATAATACATGTTTAATTAGCGATATCGGTTAACATATTCAAGTGTAAGCACAGTCTCTCAGAGTCTAGGTAATTTTTGAAAACTTGCTTCACTTTTCCAAATCTGTTTCACCTTTGTTTCAACTGCAATGACATGTCTGAATCCAGTTGAAGCAAACCTCTCAGTAATGCAAGAGTGCACCATTTCACAGATAAGATACCACACATGAAGGGTAAAGGCAAATAATTTGTTGAAATAGGAAATTCATACAGTTACAGGAATGATGTAGTAAGGAAACAGCATGATAAAAAAGTAATGAGACTAAAAATAATATGGGCAGATAAGGAACCATCTAATGTATGTTCAGGAAATGTGTATGAGGCTCACTTACACAAAGTTAGCGGACACCAGTATCAAGGGGAGCAAATTAAGTTTGTATACCAACATTAGTTACGAAGTTGGTTCATAAGTATCTGTCGACCGAGAGATGGAGTCATCATCGAAAAATACTTCTGGATTAGAAAATACATGATCTATGAAGCATATGTTTCAAGTTTGATGACACCAAATTGTTTTTTTATTTGTATGGCAGCCATCAATAGCAAACATTGTGAGTGAACTTGTGAACATGGAGAAAATTGTTCATTGTTATGTGAATACTTTTTCTGAAAGTTCTCATTGCAACCAATATTGATAAGTTTATCTAGATTCTACTTTGCAAGAGTTGGCTCCTTCATTTACAACAATAAAATATTGTGTAGCTGAGATCAAATGAGGCCATGGTGCTATGACGAGCATCACAGTGATCGACCAAATGATGTAATGCCTCCAGAAATGGCGAAGAAAATTCACAAAGCAGTACTGGATCATTGTTGATTGAAAGTGCAAGAGCTAGCACACATAGTAGGCTTTCAAAAAGTGTGGTTCATGACATATTATCTGAAAATTTGAACACGAGAAAACTGTGTGTAAGTTTTGTCCTACATTTGCTGACACCAAGCAAAAACAGCGTTATGAAGATGTTTCAATTGAATGTTTAATGAAGATTCACAGCAACAAAGGCAGTTTTTTTGCACCGTTTCAGAACCATGGATGAAACATGGGTCCAACATTTCACTACCGAGACAAAAGATCAATCAAAACAATTGACAAAAATTTGAGAACCAACTCCAAAGAAGGCAAAAAGTGTTTCATCTGCAGGCAAGGTCATGGCATCGGTTTTTTGGGATTCATGTGAGATAACTTTCATTGACTACCTTGATAAAGAAAAAACTAAAAAATTGCAAATACTATGCAAACTTATTGCAATATTTGAGCAAAGAAGTTAAGCAAAAATAACCACATTTGGCCAAGAAGAAAGTGTTGTTTCTTCAGGACAATGCACAAGCTCACAAGTTTGTTATTGCAATGGCCAAAATTCATGAAAGAAAGTTTGAACTGCTACCTCGTGCACCCTATTAGCCAGATTTAGCCTCCTTGGACGAATTTATGCTCGAAGATTAAATAAATAAAGATGTGATTTTGGTAGTTAATGGCTATTTTGAGGAGTTAGACAGTTTTCATAATACAAAGGCTATCAAACTTATTGAACATTGGTGGAGAAAGTGTATAGAGCTGAAAGAAGATTATGTTGAAAAATAAGTACATTTGTTCCAACATTTTTGGGTTTTCTTTGTTGGGTCGGGTACTCATGGGCCCACCCTGGTAATTTCATAAAAAACTTAACATGTTTCAGGCAGCAGCTAATCATACTAAATTGTGTGTTTTCCAAAAGAACTTACAAATTTTGATAAATACCTTATCAGATGTAACTAAGTCCTTGAGTATTTCTTCCACGAAGTATTTACTCTTTCCATATGGATTAGTACAGCCCTGACCAGTGGGATGACCTTCTGTTAAGGGTAAACTCTGAGGAGTTCCATAAACTGTTGCAGATGATGAATAAACTAGTTTCTTCACACCATGAGATTTCATTACCTGTAAAGTGATCAAGTCAATAAGTAAATTCCATTTATTTAGTAAAACACACAAACACACATTCACTAAAATCACCCATTCAGTCTGCATATGCTTGAAATTGAAATAAAAGCAATGTTATGGCAAAACAAGAAAGGTAAGAAATAATACTGCTTATATTACACAAAGAGAAGAAGAAAACATCATCTCAGAATTATTAAGCTCTTTGGGGGAACCAGCCATGATACAATTTCGCACCTACTGAAGATGGGTGAGACAAAATACATCCTGAATTCAAAATGTAGTAATACCAATCCCAAAGGAAGTAAGTTCTGGAAGGTGTTAATATAATCACCACCAGCTTAATATGACTCAATTTCGAAATACATTGGACCAACAGTTTAATAAAACCACAGTTACAAAATAGGATATAAAACTCTCAGTTTAATAAGCCATTGTTTCAAAATAATGACACCCATTAATCACAAAAGAATGGAAAGGACAGTAGAAATCAAACTTGCGGACTATCAGTTAATATGAATATGTGAGACAATAATGGCATTGGACAGTGCTCTACAGAACACAATCAATGCATTTGGCTCGGCATCCTACAGTCAAGTTACTGTCAGTGTGGCTTTGTATTCTTACTATCTGCTGAAATGGATAGGCATCACACAAATTTACGTAACTAAAGGGTAGGCCTACATTCAGATGGAAATAAATAAGGTTTTTTGTTTATGTTGAAAAGAAAAACGAAAAGAGTCCTAATACCATTAGATCTATGGACAGAGCAGCAGTAGGACAGAGCGCAAGGGCAGTGCAAAATGTTGTGAATGATTTTGATAAGGTTAATCGGTTTAAAAGTGGGTGTTTTTTTTTGTTTTTTTATTTTTTTTTTGGTCATAATACTTTTTCACATTATTGTAAACATTGTATTAGCCTTTTGTCACTAGTGCACTTTTTTGTTCCTGTCAATATTTGTTTGGAATCCTGGTGTGTGTGAAATATTAATTAGTTTTATAGAGAAACTTCAACTGAATTTCTTTAATTTCATTTTTACTATAAATAAAAAGATCTTTAAGCCAATTAACTGAATAAATACAGTGATCAATGGCATTTGAATTAAGATTTGGAAATGAAAAATGTTGGAGCATGTGATGAGATTGAAACTTGTGTACCCTGGCACAGGAAGCAGACACACTATCCACTACACTATAGCAACTTACAAGATAATAGTATTTATCAAAGGTACAATGAGTGTCAAAAAGATTACACAGCCTGAATAATTTAAAGTCCAAGAACAGAGCATTGCACACGCTCTGGTTCTGAAGTGTGAGTGTTGCCAACTCTAGCAGTCTCCGGAGCTTCGCCAAGCCCGTACTCAGCAAATTAATGCTGAGACCCTGAGAGGTCTTATATCTTCCTTTCAAGACAATGTCCATTCCATTCAATTGCTCTTCCAGATCCTTTGCAGTCTTTCACAAAATTACTATGTCATCGGCAAAACTGCAAACTTTTTATTTCTTCTTCCTGAACTTTAATTCCCTCTCCAAATTTCTCCTTCCATTCCTTCACTGCTTGCTCAATGTACAGATTGAACAAGATTGGGGAAAGGCTACAACCCTGTCTTACTCCCTTCCCAACCTCTGCGTCCATTTCTTGCCCTTCGACTCTAATAACCGCTGTCTGGTTTCTGTATAGGTTGAATATAGCTCTTTGCTCTCTATATTTTACCCCTTCAGAGTTTGGAAGAGTGTATTCCAGTCGACACTGTCAAAAGCTTTCTCCGAATCTACAAACACCAAAAATGTAGGTTTGCCCTTCCTTAGCCTATCTTCTAAGATAAGTCATAATGTTAGTATTGCCTCCCATGTTCCTACATTTCTCCTAAATCCAAAATGATCTTCCCCGAGGTCGGATTCCATAAGTTTTTCCATTCGTCTGTAAATAATGACTTATTAAACTGATAGTTCTGTAATTCTCACATTTGCCTGCACCTGCTTTTTTTGGAATTAGAATTACGGTATTCTTCTTGAAGTCGGAGGGTATTTCCTTGCCTTATACATCTTGCATATCAGTTGGTACAATTTTTTCATGACTGGCTCTCCTAACGATATCAGCAGTTCAGGCGGAATATCATCTACTCCAGGGGCCTTGTTTCGACAAGTCCTTCAGCACTCTGTCAAATTCTTCTCGCAGTATCATAGCTCCTATCTCATCTTCCTCCACTTCGTCTTCCCTTTCTAGAATACTGCCTTCAAGTTTATTTCCTTTGTATAGGCCCTCTATATATTCCTCCCACAATGCTCCTTTCCCCTCTTTGCTTAGTACTGGTTTTCCGTCTGAGTTCTTGATTTTCATACAGCTGCTTTTCTTGTCTCCAAATTTCTCTTTTATTTTCCTGTAAGTGGTATCTATCTTTCCCCTAGTTATGTATTCCTCTACGGTTCTGCATTTGTCCTGTAGCCACTCCTGCTTAGCCAGTTTGCACTTCTGTCAATCTCATTTTTCAGACGTCTATACAACCTTTTTCCTGTTTCACTTGATGAATTTTTATATTTTCTCCTTTGATCAATTAAGTTCAGTATATCCTGTGTTATCCAGGGATTTCTATTAGGCCTGTCCTTCTGCCTATATGGTCCTCTGCAGCCTTCACTACCCTATCTCTCAGAGCTACCCATTCTTCTTCTTCTTCTACTGTATTACTTTCCCCCATTTCAGCCAATCCTTGCCTAATGCTCCCTCTGAAACTCTCAACCACCTCTGGTTCCTTCAATTTGTCCAGGCCCCATCTCCTGACTTTTCTACTTTTCTGCAGTCTCTTAAGTTTTAATCTGCAGTTCATAACCAACAAGTTATGGTCAGAGTCTATATCTGCTCCTGGATATGTCTTACAGTTTAAAATCTGGTTTCTAAATCTATTCCTTACCATTATAAAGTCAATCTGGTACCTTCCAGCGTCTCCTGGTCTCTTCCATGTATACAGCCTTCTTTCATGATGTTTGAACCAAGTGTTGGTGATCATTAAATTGTGCTCTGCTCAAAATTCCACCAAGCTATCTCCTCTTTCATTCCTTTTTCCCAGCCCATATTCACCTACTACATTTCCTTCTCTTCCCTTTCCTACTACCAGTCTCCTATCACAATCAAGTTTTCGTCTCCCTCAACTTTCTGCATGATTTCTTTTCTCTCCTCATTTTTGATATACATAACACAAACACTTGGAAAGAAAAGTTTATTACTCACCTGTATTACGCAAGGAAGTGCTGGAACTGCCTCCCTTCGTTGTTCAAGCATTTCTGACACCTGCTGAGGAAGTTGCTCAATACACTCTGAAGTTCCCTCTCAGAAATTGCAGTGATTTCATGACAAATGTTTGTTTTCTAGTTCATCTAAAGTGTGGGGATTTGATTTGTACACTTTCTCTTTTAATGCTCTCCATAGATAAAAATCGCATGTGGTTAAATCGAGAGAACGAGGGGCCCAAATGTTCTTAGTGATAAATCTTTCACCGAACACATTACCAATTTCCCACATTGATAATTTGGCTGTTATGTGCCGTCGCAGAGTCTTCTGAAATGTTGTGAAGGCATGTTCTCTTTCAGTTAATTAGGCAAATAAAGGGTGCAATATGTTTTCAGCAGACCTGTCACTATTAATTGTTCCCTGAAAAAATGTAGGGCCTATTATTCTCTTGCCACTAACGGCGCACGACACTCCTATTTTTAGATCATGCAGCGGCTGTTTATAAATTAAGTTAGGCTTTTAATAACTCTAGTAACGATTATTTTGTGAAGTAACATACCCACTTAGGTGTAACCGTGATTCATCCGAAAAGAAAGTTAATTTTGGGTCAATTTCTTCGTCATGCACCTTTTTCACAATAAACGAGTGTGTGGCAGAGTGACACCTCTTCTGACCAGGTTCTTTGGGTGAGCGCACTAGTGTGGATGGATACAAACTTCAACAGTGCTTTGTGTGAAGCGAACCAGAACGATTGTTTGTTATAACCCTGTATGTTCATCTCGTGTCTCACCGAAATAAATACAATAAATAGAGTATGTTGGGTTATTATTCCTCTGTAATGCTAAAATCCCACATTGGTGATCCTAATTAGTTTGGTAATCGACCGCGCACCGCTTTTGAAAGTATTCGCGACTCCTGGGCCAGTGCGCCATGTTGTCACCACAGCGATCTGCAGATACACAGCCTCATCGCCACACTGCTGCAAATCCTCAGTCATCCCGAGTTGCTATGCCTTGCATACTATCCATCGCGTCCTCTGACTCAGGAATTGGATTCCCATCTTCATCTGCTTCTTCGAGCAGCCACTACACAGCGCATGATCATGTGCATAGTGAACAGTGTTTTGCTCTCGCGAGCAGGATAAATAACAATGTGTTTTTCTCTGCAAACTGCGTTTCGGGATTTTTGATCAGTGACGCACTGGGTGTGAACATTTCTCCTCCCCAGTTTGGCGTAAACTGTGCTGGTGCAGCTAACAATGAATTGACAGTGGCCGACAATACCCCGCCATTACCGTACCCGCCAACCTTTTTGTATGGTTTCGTACCAGCCACACCTCCGTCGACCACATCAGTTTCTACCGTGTCTCGAGTAGCCTATGGTGCCCAGTCTACTGCCAACCCACCATGCAGTCCACATTCTGGGTCCGCGTTCCCACTACTGCCGCCCGGATTTCTGGCCATGCGTATGACCGCTTCCGCGTCACACACACCTTATCCGACAGTGTTTAATCAGCAGTGGGAACCAGTTTCCCCTCCACTTGTGGCCTCTACTTCTTCGACGCCGATGGGTTTTCTGCAGCAGAACCAGCATGTGCATTTTGCGCAGGGGACTGTTCCGGTTCCACAGACTGTTTGATGACGTCACTCCTAGCACACAATTGGAGCTGAATGCTACGAACTCCGCTATCAGTACATGGGCACACCTGAATTACCACCACAACCTACAGTCCACAGTGATCTGAGTGCGCAAATTACAGGCCATCTTTCAGAACCGGGCAAATCACCAAAGCTACCTACATTAGTATGTGACAGCCCAAAAGCTTGGTTTGTGGTTGTCTGCACTATTTTCGACCACTACTTTATTCTGGATGACAACACTAAATTCGTGTGCCACATCACCAACCTGCCTGACGAGCTTTCTCGGATAAGCAACATTCTCGACTCGGCCCCAAAGGTCTGGGAAGTACTGCTTTGCAAAACAGCTCATCATTGAGCGACTTTCTCGATCACCTATATCATCTACGAGGCGCATCTGGACAACCGTTCAGCTTCTGAGCTTTGGCACTATCTTCAAGCCCAGGTTGACAACACTTTCATTGCTGACAGTGCACTGCTGTTGTTCTGGCAACTTAAAACTTCGTCTGCAACTGCTTTCAACCTTTTTTTTTTTTTTTTTTTTTTTGTGGTTTTAGGGCGCACAACTTCTATGGTCATTAGCGCCCAGTCAAAAACATAGATTCGCTATGGCCTCAAAAAAAATGGGGACTGTCAGAACATCCAGAAGAGGCTAAAAATGAAAGTTAAAAGACAATTAAAAGGGTTAAATATCCTTGGATAAGTTGGCCAAGTTGATAAAACGCAAAACTCTAGCAACTGCTCGTGTGTCATCAGCTAAAATTTCCTCCAGAGTAGACGGAAAGTGAAGGGCTACACGGAGATGATTAAAAAGTACGCAAGACAGTAAAACATGTCGCACGGTCAGCAGTTCACCGCAGGAGCACAGCGGTGCAGGGTCGGCGGACAGCAAGTGACGGTGGCTGAAACGGCAGTGACCGATCCGCAACCGGGCCAGGATGACCTCCTCCCGCCGAGAGGGGCGTGAGGAGGTCCTCCAAGCGGTCGGGATCAGTTTTACAGTTCGCAGTTTGTTGTTGGACATTGAAAACCACGCACTGTGCCATTGCGACACGATACACCGGCGGAGAGCCCGGTGAACATCGTCAGATGGGACGCAAAAGGTAGCCACGCGAGGTAAAAGAGCTGCGGCCTTGGCCGCTATGTCGGCCGTCTCATTCCCGGGCACACCTACGTGGCCAGGGACCCACAGGAAAGAAACGTGACAGCTGTCATCTGCTAGCAACTGGAGGGAGCGTTGGATCCGATACACGAGAGGATGGTGCGACAAAGGGTCCTTAAGACTCTGCAGGGCACTAAGGGAGTCCGAACAGATGGCATAGAAAGGTTGGCGGTGGCGGCAGGTGTACAAAACGGCCTGGTGGAGGGCAAAAAGCTCAGCCGTGAAATTCGACCACCGGTCAGGGAGCTTGTATTGGAAACGGTTGTCCTCGACGACGAAGGCAGATCCGACACCGGCAGTGCTCTTGGAACCATCAGTGTAAATAAATATGGCGCTATCGAACCGCGAACGGAGTTCGACAAGCCTCGAGCGGTATACCAAATCCGGAGTGCTCTCCTTGGGAAGCGAACTAAGTTCGAGGTGAGTGTGAACCGGGGCCTTATGCCACGGTGGCAATGGGCTTTCGCTCAACCGAAAGGTGGAAGGAAGGGTAAAATCGAGCCGCTGTAGTAGGCGGCGAAACCGAACTCCAGGTGGAAGCAAGGCAATCGCAGACAACTGATATTGGCGATCGAGTGAGTCGTCAAAAAATAATCGGTAAGATGGATGGTTGGGCATCGACCGCAGGCGGCATGCGTACCGAGACAAAAGTATGTCACGCCGAGTGGTCAAGGGTAATACAGCAGCCTCGGCATACAGACTTTCAACAGGGCTGGTATAAAATGCACCGGTCGCCAGACGTAATCCCCGATGGTGGATAGAGTTGAGACGGCGGAGAATCGACGGCCGTGCAGAAGAGTATACAAGGCTTCCGTAGTCGAGCTTCGACTGAACAATGGCCTGGTAAAGGTGAAGCAGGACGGTGCGGTCCGCTCCCCATGACGTGCCACTGAGGACACGAAGGACGTTAAGGGATCGGGCACAACGGGCAGCCAGGTAGGACACGTGCGTGGACCAGCAAAGTTTACGATCCAACATGAGTCCCAAGAATTTCGTAGTCTCCACGAAAGGGAGAGCAACAGGGCCGAGATGTAGAGAGAGTGGAAGAAATTCCTTGTATCTCCAGAAGTTGATACACACAGTTTTCTCAGTGGAGAATCGGAAGCCGTTTGTGATGCTCCAGGAATATAGACGGTCAAGACAGCGTTGAAGAGAACGCTCCAAGAGGCACGTCCGCTGGGCACTACAATAAATTGCGAAATCGTCAACAAAAAGAGATCCGGAGACGTCGGCTGAAAGGCAATCCACGATCGGATTGATTGCAATGGCAAAGAGCGCCACACTCAAGACGGAGCCCTGTGGTACCCCATTCTCCTGGCAATAGGTATCTGACAAAACAGAACCCACCCGTACCCGGAACTTGCGATCCGCCAAAAACTCTTGAATGAAAAGAGGAAGGCGGCCCTGAAGGCCCCATCTGTGCAATGTGCGGAGAATGCCCGCTCTCCAACAGGTATCGTATGCCTTCTCCAAATCGAAGAACACTGCTACTGTTTGACGCTTCCTTAGAAAGTTGTTCATAATGAAGTTCGACAACGTAACGAGGTGATCAGCAGCAGAGCGGTGTCGACGAAAACCGCATTGGATATTAGTCAGGAGGCGGCGAGATTCGAGGAGCCAGACCAACCGAGCGTTAACCATGCGTTCCATCACCTTACAGAGACAGCTCGTCAGAGAAATAGGACGATAGCTGGAAGGAAGGTGTTTGTCCTTCCCTGGTTTGGGGATGGGGACAACAGTGGCTTCACGCCAACTTGTGGGAACATGACCTTTAGTCCATATGCGATTGTAGGTACTGAGAAGAAAGCACTTGCCCGCAGGAGAGAGGTTCTTCAGCATTTCAATGTGAATGGAATCGGGCCCGGGAGCAGAAGATCGGGACAGGGCGAGAGCACGGTCTAGCTCCTGCATGGTGAAGGCGACGTTATAATTTTCACGATTAGAAGAGTGGAAAGAAGGCGGCCGGGCCTCCTCTACCTGTTTGCGAGGGAGAAAGGCAGGGTGGTAATGGGCAGAGCTCGAAACCTCCGCAAAGAAACGGCCCAATGCGTTGGAAACGTCAGAGGGGTCCACGAGGACTGCGTTCTCCACGGTCAGGCCAGGAATCGGGGAGTGGACCTCGATGCCGGATAGACGGCGTAGGCCACGCCAAACAAACGTGGAGGGAGTAAAACGGTTAAAAGAACTAGTAAAAGCAGTCCAGCAAGCTTTCTTGCTGTCGTTTATGATACGACGACATTGCGCTCTCATACGTTTATAATGTATGCAATTTTCCAAAGTCGGGTGGCGGCGGAAGGTGCGTAAAGCACGGCACCGGGCTCTAAGCGCGTCGCGGCAGGCTGCAGTCCACCAAGGGACCTGGACACGACGTGGAAAAGAGGAAGTACGAGGTATGGAATGTTCGACAGCGGTGAGAATAACCTCTGTGAGGTAGTCGACCTGACTGTCACAGGTGGGAAAATCCCGATCGTGAAAAACAGCCATGGTAGAATAAAGCCCCCAGTTGGCTTTAGAAATGTTCCAACTGGTGGGACGAGGAGATGGGGAATGATGCAGAATGTGGATGATACAGGGGAAATGGTCACTCGAGTACGTGTCAGAAAGTGCATACCACTCAAACCGACCGGCAAGCTGAGGAGTGCATATTGCGAGGTCTATATGGGTGTAAGTGTGTGTTTTGTCAGAAAGGAAGGTCGGTGCACCGGTGTTGATGCAGACAAGATCGAGGTGTTGGAGAAGGTCCACCAAAAGGGAGCCTCTCGGACAAGGTGCCGGAGAGCCCCATAAGGGGTGGTGGGCATTAAAGTCGCCTATCAACACGAAGGGTGAAGGGAGCTGATCAACAAGGTGTAGCACATCTGCCCTAATAAGGGCAGATGACGATGGCGAATAAATATTACAGAGGGAAAAGGTAAATGTGGATAGGGTGATGCAGACGGCAACTGCCTGTAGGTGAGTATGCAATGAAATGGGCTGGTAATAGACATCGTCTCGAAGGAGCATCAGAACCCCTCCATGGGCTGGGATACCTTCCATAGGTGGCAAGTCGAACCGCACAGAGGTGTAGTGTGGAAAGTCTGCACGATCACGCGGACGCAACTTAGTTTCCTGGAGGCAGACTAGAAGCGGGCAGTACAATCTAAGGAGTAGTTTTAACTCCTCCCGATTAGAACGAATGCCGTGAATATTCCATTGAATATGAAATGAGAGAAGAAATAAGGATAAAAACCAACTAGCAAGCGGGGTCACCTCGACGGCCGCTGAGGACCCGATTTCGAGGGAGCACTGCTATCGCTGTCCAGGGGCAAAGGGTCGTGGTCCATAGGTTCGACCGACGCGCCTGACACCTCCCTGAGTTGATCAGGAGGGGCAGTTTCCACCACCGGTAGAGGGCCGGGTGCCCGGCAGACGGAGCGACCCGGTGAAACAGAAGACGGCCGAGGCCGGCAACTGTTGGACGGCGTGACGGATGGGTCACGCCTCGGCGGGGAAGGAGAGGAACTCTTTTTCTTGTCAGCTCTTCTGGAAGAGTGACGGCGGGAAGAGGCTGTTGACGGTTGGGAAGCCTGAGAACGCAGAAAATCCTCACGGACGGGTTCCTTTTTCAAGGTCCGGGCATCTTGTTTAGGTGCTCGCGGTTTACTAGAGTTTGACGAAGACTGTACCCTAGAACAGCAGGAGGAAGCGGGGACATGGAACGGGCAATCTTCGGGCTGGCGGATCGCACAACTGTGTCAGCGAAGGTGAAGACACATGTCTGGGTACTGGAATCCTTGGTAGGTCGAGTTGAGGTTAGTACCTTACTGAATGTACCCGCTGGGAGGACAGTGGGCTTTCGACTCGCCAACAACTTACGAGCGGCAGATGTCGATACCTTCTCCGTAACCCGAATTTGCTGGATGACCTTCTCATCCTTGTATACAGGGCAGTCGCGAGAGGAAGCCGCATGGTCACCGTTGCAGTTTAGGCAGTGAGGGGACGGAGGTGGGCAATCCCCCTCATGGGCGTCCCTACCACAAGTGACACACTTTGCTGCATTTGGGCAATGTTCACGGGTATGGTTGTACCTGTGGCACTGAAAACAGCGCGTTGGGTTAGGTACATAAGGGCGGACGGAGATGACTTCATACCTTGCTTTGACCTTCGACGGGAGGTCAACTTTGTCAAACGTCAAAAACACAGTACGAGTCGGTGTCAGCTGGTTATCGACATTTTTCATCACCCTGTGGACGGCTGTCACACCCTGATCGGACATATACGATTGGATGTCTTCATCAGACTACCCGTCAAGGGATCTCGTAAAAACTACCCCCCGAGACGAGTTGAGTGTGCGGTGCGCTTCTACCTTAACTGGAAAAGTGTGCAACAACGTAGTACGTATCAGTTTTTGGGCTTGGAAGGCACTGTCCACTTCCAGCAACAATGTGCCATTGCGCTGACGTGAACAGGTTTTAACAGGGCCAGCAATTGCATCTACACCTTTCTGTATAACGAAAGGATTGACAGAATTGAAATCCTTTCCGTCGGTGCGAGAGACAACCAGAAATTTAGGTACATTAGGCAGAGTCTTTTTAGGCTGAGGCGAGTCTAACTTACGTTTCTGGGTCAACGTCACGAAAGAAGATAAGGAAGTCATCGCGGAAGTGTCCCCCGTGATTACCGGCGTCTCCGATGGCGCGCTCCTTCCTAGTGGGGGCCCTCTCCGAGGGCTTACCCGCCTTAGGTGATTGTTCACACCTCAGGTCACACCTCCCGAGAACTGACGGAGGGACCAATCGGCACGTTCGGAAGGTACCAGCTCGGGTAATCACCCCTCCCTGGGCCTGGCCTTTACCAGGGGGTACGTACGTGCCCTACTTGTCTACCCGGGGCGGGGAATTACGCGTTACCCCCGTCACCTGTTATGCACGATAATGCGTGGGTCGGCCTTCAGACACGCACAGGGAGGAAAGAAGAAGAGGATAGGAAATGAAGAGAAAGGAGGAAAGAAGTGTCTCAAACGCCGAGGCGGAGACTAATGAGGAGAAGAAGGCTAGGAGAGTACAAGGAGAGAAAGACAAAAAACGAAGGGTAAGAAAGGAAGGAACGAAGGAAGAAAAACCACAACAAGAACCACCGTATCTCACGAAATATGCCCGTCTCCGGGCGAAGGCATAAACCGGGAGGGAAAGTGAAGCAGCCTGGGGCAGAAGAAAGGCTGCTCCGGCTCGGGGCCCCGTGCGCGCCACACACATACCCACAAAAGAACTGTGGGCCCCCTGGGGGAGCTTTCAACCTGTCAGACCCTATTAACACCCTACCGCACCTTGCGGACGAGTCACACCAGATCATTCGCCACTGACAGTTCACCTTCTCACACACATCTTCTACATCAGGAGTCGCAGTGTCTGCCCCAGCAGTTGGTAGCGCTCCACCCCCACCTCTTCCATCACGTGGGAGAGGTCGCGCCAGCCAAACCGCAGTTGTTATTACTATGCATGAGCTGCCATCTGTCAGCCGCGCCACTGCAGTACCTGAGCTGCCCCCCTCCACCTCCCATTTAGAGGCAGCACAGCGGCAGCTGGCTCTCCCCAGCCTGTCACCTAGCAACGGACCGATGCCTTTACTCGCAACTCTCTGTTGGTATCACACTACATTCAGTGATGTGGCGCAGCTTTGTTGCCCCCCCCCCCCCCCCCCCCCCCCGTGCAACCACCCAAACGTGGCAGGCGGGAGTCTACAGGCGCATCCTTTCGCCAAACAGTAATTCATTCAAGCCGCCTGCACCCTTTCCCAGAATCGTCTGTTGCCAACTTGCAGTCTCATCGACTATTTTCATGACTACAACTACAACATGAGCTTCCTTACTGACACCGGCGCCGACGTCAGCATCATCCCACCATCCGCTGCCTCAGCACCTTTATCAGATCCTCTTACTCTTTACGCCATAAACAGTTCACCCATTAGAGTCTTAGGTTCAACCAAGTGGACCGTGCGCCTCAGTGAGGATTTATCATTTCCGTGGACGTTCTATGTGGCGGAGGTGGACACACCCACACTCGACATGGACTTCCTACTGCATTACGGCTTGTTACTGGACTTCAAGACCCGAGAACTCTCACACATTTCTGGTGCCGTCATCAAGTGCGAGCCTATAGCATATGGATCGGCAGCAACTAATAATGCATATGTCTGTCCCCACTGCAGGCTAAGTTATGTTCAGAGTCCGAGCGCTGTTGTTCTGCTCTCACTGAACTACGACAAGACACATTGCGTCTCCACTGAAAAAGTGCAGAGCTCTGATGCTGCATACATCAATCAGCCACAGAACTCGCTGCAGCCCTCGCCGAACTACAACACCTCTCAGCACTCCATGCCACTGCTGTGGTTCCTGCTACTGTACAACCTCATCTACCATCTCAGTTTAGTGACATCAAACTTATGAATCAGTGTTTAAGTGTGCAAGCCATGCCCACCCGCGCGTTCACGTGCGTCGTTACTAGTGGTAGCTTCCATAAATTAAACACTACTGAGGGACCTCCTGTGCGTCACAAGGCTCATAGACTATATTCAGCGAAAAACATCGCAGCAAAGGACATTGTGAAAGAACTCTTAGACAATGGTGTTTTACGTCCTACAGATAGCAATTGGTCGTCACTGATTCACCTTGTACTTAAGAAAGACGGTTATTTCAGGATGTGTGAGGATTATAGGGCTCCAGGACAATCATAGACAATTACCCCATTCCTCACATCCAAGACTTTACACAGTTACTACCTGGTGCCAAATTTTTTTTCTGTTATCGATTGCAAGAAAGCGTACCATCAGATTCCAATGTACCCACCTGACATTTCTAAGACTGCTATTATCATGCCATTCGGCCTGTTTGAATATTGTACTATGCTGTACGGCCTCTAGAACGCCGCTCAGACATGGCAGAGATTCATAGACTCAGTTCTCTTCGATTTCCCATTCACCTATGCCTATCTCGATGACATTCTTATCTTCTCATCGTCAGAAGAGGACCACATACAATATGTCCACCAGGTCCACGATGCTTTGGACGCAGTTTTGGTTATAATTAACGACGACAAATCACAGCTCGCCAAAGACCCAGTACCTTTCTTAGGCCATACTGTATCTGGTGAAGGTGTTGCACCGATATTGTTGCGTGTGGTCATCTGTGACACCTCCACTGGGAAGCCAGGCCCTTCGATTCCTGCTACCTTGCATCGACAAATGTTGGACATGATTCATTCACTGGCGCACCCCAGCATTCATGCTACAACTAAAATGCTAACAGACCATTTCGTCTAGTCCAATATCAAGCGCAACTGCAAGACGTGGTGTAGAACATGCCTACCTTGTCAACGTGTGAAAGTCAGTCGCCACAACACGCCCGTTATAGGAAAATTCACCATGCCACGGTTTCGGCATGTTCATGTGGACATCGCCGGCCTTCTTCGTGAATCTGAAGGTTATCGATACATATTGACTATCATCGATTGCTACAGCGTTGCGTTGAGGCTATTCCTTTGAAGGACATTACCTCTGACTCAGTCGCCGCTACCTTTATCTGAGGATTGATGTCCTAGTATAGAGCACCTGCAACAGTCACAGCCAACCAGGGCCGCCAATTTGAGTCACGCCTTTTGACACCCTCTGTTCTCTCTGTGGCTCAGAGTGTGTCCAAACAACAGCATACCACCCAGAATCTAATGGTCTGGTTGAACAGTGGCACTGCTCTTTGAAGGCATCGCTCATGTGTCACGAACAATCTTGGACTGAAGCATTACCGTGGGTCCTGCTGGGCATCTGGACGGCGTTAAAAAGAGGACTTAGGCGCGTCGCTGGCTGAACTCCTGTATGGTGAACCATTAGTGCTCCCAGCTGAATTAAAACTGGATGACACACCTGCCACCCTTCGACGAATCCGCGACAATACGGGCTGTACGTCCACCGCCCCGTGCCATCACTGTACTCTACGCCCCTAGGAACATCCTGGACTACATACCTCCGATTATGTGATGCTACGCAACGACTCCATCTGACCATATCTTTCTCCCCCATATTCTGGACCCTACCGTGTGCTAAGTTGCGGCCCACAGACGTTCGACATTTGTGTTGGGGCAGCGCAAGACAGTTTCCACCTGCCGATTGAAGCCGGCCTGGGTCCTCGACAAAACGGCCACCGACGACGTATCAATGCACCAAGCTCCATCCCTCAAGGAGTGTCGCTTTTCGACTTTCCCTGAATGTTCTAATGTTCATATTGAACAATCACCACATGATCAAGGCGAGCAAGAACTCTCTAAGCTGCGCTCTACTTCTACTTTCTCTCCACAACAAGTGCACCGATCGCACAGTGCTGCCATGAGGCCACACCCCCCTCTCACAAAGGATTCTGCCTCGCCGGCCTCCCTGCAGCCGGCCACCACACACCTCTCGCTGCCGCCTGTTGCAGTGAGGTCACATGCCTACCGCCCTGTTTGTCGGCCCCACTACTATGTGGCACCCCCGACGCTGATTTCCACGCCGCCACTCCACTCTCCAGGGGGAGCTCTGTGGCAGAGTGACACCTCTTCCGACCAGGTTCTTTGGGCGAGCTCACTAAAGCGGACGGATACGAACTTCAACAGTGCTTTGTGTGAAGCGAACCAGAACGATTGTTTGTTACAACCCTGTATGTTCATCTTGTGTCTCACCGAAATAAATATGATAAATACAGTAAAAGTTGGGTTATTATTACTCTGTAGTGCTAACAACCCACAAATGTAATGGGCAACTTCTTCAGCAGGTATCACAAATACCTCATACAATGAAGGGAGGCAGTTCTAGTACCTCCTTGCATAATTCAGGTGAGTTATAAACTTGTCTTTCTAAGTGTTTGTGTTACGTATGTCAGAAATAACTTGCGCACCAATCTGTATGAAATTTAGTGCGGAAGACGGGCAACCCGCTAAGCAGCCATCGCAACTGCCGTCGCCAGCAAGTCACACGCTGCAAAGGCGGTTGCACTGAGGATTGATCACCCTGTAGTAAACTTTTTATCGGCCTTATCATTGTATACAATGTCACCTTTCATTACATACATTTCATATTTTTTTTATAAATTCAGTATTATGGGATGCCTTTAAATGTGGCAAGGAAAAATAAGTAAGGCCTATTTACGTAATTGACTACATTTAACTGCCTGTGTTGAATGAATATTATTTTAGGCTTATTTAACAATCCAAATGTTTTGAGTTTAACATTCCACTTAGGCAACAGAGAGTGGCATTGTTTGTTAGTACCCTAGAGCATTAACCTGCTCACGTGCACCTTCGGAAAGGCTAAAATTTTGATTTTGATTGCCTTTGGGAAAGAAGTGGCTGCAATTCAAAATTATTCTTCCTCTACTAAATAAATATGCTGCTCTTTGTTTAACTGGTATATTTTACGACTACTAGTCCTATAATTCGTATACAACAATCCATTTTCGAGTACACCACAACTTAAACAACATAGTTCTTACAACGTCTGTATCTGAATATTACATATGAAGACTCTCTCTGAACAATATATTAAAAAAAAAACCTCTTTCATACAAATCAAAGAATATGAAATACAATATCTTCCAATGTAATAATTCTCTTTGACGTCGGGAGCTGACAGCTATTTGGACATCCACCATTGTGCCCCCCAAATCAGGTAGCACAATGACAGTTTTCCACTCGCGCATGCAGCCAGTCACCTGGACATACCAAAATAACTTTCAGCAGAAAAATTTGCTGCCCTGCCCACCAATGTAACATGGTTGTAACGGTATCTTACTATCAGTACCACTTGCGTCTTTGCTTTCATAGTGTAAAGCTGTTACACCACACAGTGAGGAGAAGAACAAAAAGGTGATACACTCAAAAACACTTATTAGGCCAACTGTTTTAATCCGTCACACTGGTAACAACAGTTTTAATTATCAAACTCAATTTAGTCATATCTTCCTTCATGTAACTCTGCTGGATAATATTTATTGGTTATCACATAATTTTATATCTTCTATAGTTATAAAGGAATATGGTGTCATAAAAAGTTAACTTCTAACAAAAATAATTATGATAAACAATAATAAAAGTTCAAAACTTATTCTAAAATTATTCTTCCAAGTCAACTATAGTTATTTGTATGCAACAAACCTCAAGAAGAATGATGGAACCTGTGACATTATTTTTATAGTAGGCAAGGGGTAATGACACTGACTCTCCAACTGCCTTAAGTGCTGCAAAGTGCATAACAAGTGAAACTGGATGCTGAAACACATTAAAAATATATTTTAATTCCAATACCTTATGTACAGTAATTACACGGCTAGTTCAGCAGGTATTAACATTTACATTACATCCTAGCAATTATATTAACAAATCAAGCATTTCACTCTCAAATTCAGAACATATAAAAATTCAGTTGCTTCACATTAAATTATAGCAAGTCCAGGTAAAAAGCAGAGTGCAAGCGAAGTATTAAGTGAGACACATAAGGAGTGGTGTTCTACAACAGAAATGGCAACAGCTATTGCATCGTAAAAGTATGCAGTAACAAGTATTAATTTTAAAACCACAAATTAATTTTAAAATATTCTAAATTCCAAATCTAAGTCTCCACAAAAAAGTGTGAGAAATGCAAATCAGTAACAATAGACATTGAGAGGCAAGAGTCAGGTTCTTCAACAAAGCTACTGAGCACTATAGGATGCACCATCTCATCATCATTGGCACGTAAGTCGCCCACGTGGCATCAACTAAAGAGACTTACACTAAGGCGGCCGAACAATCCCGCAAGGGATCTACCGGCCAAGAAAGCCATATGCTCATTTCCATTTTGCTGTTACTGGTGTATTTGAATTAATCATGAGCCTTTAATTACAGCTCCTATTTTATAACAATAAAAAAAATTAATGTTAGTCAAGGTGAGCGAGAAAGATAAACTCTTGGTCCACAAAATTGTGTTGCGTTTCGAGTGTGTTAAAACACAAATTTATGAGACTTTAAGGAACAAGTATAAGGTATGGGATGAATGGATGATAGGAAATTGGCAGCTAAAAAGAATGGCGAAGAAGACTGGAAATGTATAAATTAATGAAAGTGTGTGGTAGTGGTTTGTCTGTGTGTGGGCAAAAAAAAAAACTTTATCTGTACGTATGTTGCAGAGTGAGCCTCATAGTTACTATAAAGCTTGGAAACATGAAGTTCAAGGCATCCACAGGATGGCTGGACCATTTCAAAACTACGCACAACATTATGTGGAATGAAGTGAATGGGGAAGCTAAAGATGTGGAGGAAAGAGTAGTAACGGTATGGAAGACAAAACTGTCCACCTTAATTGTGGGTTATGACCAGAAAGATGTGATCAGCGCTGATGAAACTGGACTATTTTATAGTGCATTACCGTCAAGATCATTAGCAATTTGAGGTGAAAAATGCACCAGCAGTAAAATGTCCAAGGAGATTCACTGTGCTGCTGTGTGGAAACGGGTGAAATGAAGAAGCCACTGGTGATCAATAGCTTTTGGCTGTTAAGGCCTTTGTCGATCAGACACAGACATGACCACTGTCTCTGGCCGCTGTGGTTTGTGTGTGTGTGTGTGTGTGTGTGTGTGTGTGTGTGTGTGTGTGTGTGTGGTGTTTCTATGACTGTCGAAAGCCTTTACACCCGAAAGCTATCAAGTTGTTTTCTATTATTTGTGCCTTTCCACAATCATTGGAAACCTCTGTGGTGAGTAACCAAACTATCCTTTACGAAAAGTGCTGTTGAATCCTTCCTGGAATTTCAAGTTTATTTTTGTAAGATATGTTGGAAGTTTAAGCATTACTATAGGAGAAAGAAACCAATTTTTTGTTGGTAAAATGGTTTTATTTTTCAATAAATCTATACACCATAAATACCTACTGCAGAAAAGACTTTGTCCAGTTCATCAAACTTGAGCAGGTCAACATTGTGGAATGTGACTTTCTTTCCCGTGATCTTCTCAACACGTTTCAGGGATTCAGGAACACCATCTTTACCTGTAAAAACACATTTTATTACCTAATTATTATTAATTACAGATGTTTCAAAACCATTAACAATCCAGTTTCTCAATGCAGTAATGCAAATTAGTAACCCTAAGACTCAAAATGCAATTTTGAACTAAATGTCTGCCTAGACAGAGCTTCTCATGCCTAGGTAAGCCTAATACTACTGAGGTTTAGCAGTATCCCCAGAGGGTGCTTGCTAGCAACAGATCCACCTCAATAGCCATACATCCCATCAACACAAAGCACACCTTGGGATTGAGCTTTTTTTTTATTTATTTATTTTTATTTTTTAATAGAGGTACTTCCTTCCTCGCAACCCAGGCAGTCAAGCAAAGATCCTCATTCCCTGGCAGACACAATGTTCCACCACCGCTCCACACAGTGGACTGGCGGCCCGTGCGACCCATCAGGGTTGGAGTCCCTGGGTTTGCCAAGCCTATAATTAGCAAATTAATGCTGAGCCCCCTGAGGGGAAGAGTAGTGGTGTTTGCATAGTGTTGTCAGAGCTAAGACACAAGCAACACTGTATGAAATAACTAGAGAAATCAGTGTGGAATGTTTGACAACTATGTCAATTAGGACAGTGTGGCAAAATTTGGTATTAATGGGCCCTAGATGACTGGAAAACTGAGTCAGATGAATCCTGATTTCAGTTGGTAAGAGCTGATGGTAGAATTAGAATGTGACACATAGCCCCTCAAGCCAAGGACTTGAGTTATCAATAAGAAATGTTCAAGCTGGTAGTGGCTTCTCAATGCTGTGGAATGTTTTACATGAAATGGACCGGATCCTCTGGTCCACCTGAACCAATCATTGACTGGAAACAGTTATGTTTGGCTACTTGGAGACCCTCTGCAGTCATTCATGGACTTCCTGTTCGCAAACAATGATGGATTTTTATTGATGATAATGCACCGTGTTACTGGACCAATATTGTCTGCGACATATGAAGATCATTCTGGACAGTTCTAGCAAATGATATGGCCACACAAATCACTTGATTTTAATCCCATTGAAAATTTATGGGACATAACAGAGATTAGTTCATGCCTATCAAACTACATCAACAACAATTTTGGAATTATGGACAGGTTTAGAGGCAGCATGCCTCAATATTCCAACAGTGACTAACAGTAAACAGAGAAATGACAATGTGTACAAGAAATCTTAATGGTTAATTTTTAAGTTAAAAAAATACTATTGGTATTTACATTCAGAAAAAAAAGAGAGACTGCCTTTTTCTGTAAGAGCTTCTAGTGCCTAGGGTATTTTCAAACTGACACACACCGTAACAAGAATGATTATTGAATGTAAATGATTGCTGGCTTGTATATGAGAAAAATTAAATGTAACGTTTATCAGTAATGAACTGACAGATAATTACACAACAGAACACCTGTTGTCATGTTCACACCTAATCTAATCTAAAGGTGTCAACCTCTGCCTCTCAACACTTCACATTCTTCAAGTATGACATGAGCCTCTACTTGTATTTCTCCTTGTTCTGTAATCTCACCAGTTACTGTCATAAGCAAAGACTACAATTTCACATAATGTCCTACACTGCTGCTACTGGATCAATATGCATATATCATGGAGTGAAGTAACAGATAGGCAACTCAGAAAAACTTAGCTCCACTTAGCTCCAGGGCTAAATAGGACCTCCTACCAGATTCTATAGAGAATTTACAGAGTTAGTCCCTCCTTTATCTATAACAGATAATAGGTACATAAAGGTATAACTGAAACAAAACACTGCATCCACTAGTTGGAGAAAGTATAAGTCACATCTGTCTAGAATACGAGTCACAGAAGTGATTCACAAAAATTCAACTGAAATGTATATTGCAAAGATACACTGAACAATGAAAGTGAAAGCCTTTTACAATGATATAAAATACAACATCTAGGCACATCAGTACAGATCCAGATAACAAAATCATTTGGTAGAAGATAAGGGTTAAAAGTAAATCAAGTTTGGCTATTAGATGCTCTTTTTATAGACCTCCTGCTTCAGCAACAGAACATCCAAAGGAAAACTTGGAAAATATTTTACTGTAATTTCCTATCATGTTATAGTTTTAGGTAAGGATTTTAATGGTTAAAGACTGGGAGACTCAAATATTTAAGATAATTGATAAGGAGACAGAATAAAATGAAACTGTTCAAACATTAAATTGAGCAGTTGAATAGAGAACTGAGTCATGGTGATAACATCCTAGACCTGCTGGTGACAATCACACCTGAACTTTTTGGCTCAGGTAGTGCAGACAGGGAATCAGTGATCATAAGGCTGTTAAAGCTGTCGTACGTAAAACTTTTGCATTAGCTCCCCATTTTGACATTGTTAGTTTGCCAAGTAAGTTATTTTGTGTTTGGACTTTTACCTTGCTCTTCTCAATGTGGCACTTAAATGATAGTGTCCTACCAAGGTAACTCCCAAGTACACTGGGGAAGAGCAGTGTTCTGATCTTGTATCTTTCCACCAAAAATTCAGTTCCATTATGTAGTACTTGGCATTCATAGTCCGGATACATGATCTTCGTTGGGATGTCGTACTTTGCAAGTGTATCCCACATGACTCTCCAATTGACAGAGTCGAAAGCCTTTTCAAAGTCAATGAAGGTTAGGTAGAGAGTGTGTTGCCACTCTGCACTTTGTTCCAGAATAATTCGGAGACTACTGATAAGGTTCACACAGCTTCGATGTTTTCTAAAACCCGCCTGCTCTCTCCTCAGTTGCGTTTCCACAGAATCCTTAATGCGGTTTAAAATAATCCTCGAAAGTACCTTACTCGGTACTGACAATAGGGTAATGCCTCACCAGTTGTTACAGTTAGTAACATCTCCTTTTTTGGGTGTTTTCACGATAATACTTTGTTTCCAGTCTGTTGGCAGTTTCTCCTCTTTCCATATCTTCCCTATGAGGATGTACAATAACTCAACAGTGGTGTCCAAATCTGTTTTCAAAATCTCAGATGTTATACTATCTGCTCCTTGTGCCTTTCCATTTTTGATCTGCTTCAGTGCTATCTGTATTTCTGCTTTCATGGGTGCATTTACACCGATTCTGGGGCTAGGATCACAGTATTCAGTTCATTCTTGTTGTTCTGCCTCACCACCAAGGTCTCTATTTAGAACTTAGTTAGTGTTCCTTCCACCTACGTAATTGTTCTTCGTGTTTAGTGAGTATCTCCCCTTTTTTGTTCCTTACTGGTCTATTTCTCTGGAAGCTTTTCTTTGAGAGTGTCTTAGTGATGTTATAAAGTTCTTTCAAAAACCCCCTCCACGTTGCCTGTTCTGCTCTATCAGCCTGTTCATCTATCCATCTTCTGTTGTCTTTTCTCACACTCCTTTTCACTTCCTTATCTGCTGCTCTGTAATCAGCTTGTGCTAGTGCTTTCTGTTGCCTGGACCTGCTCTGGTTTACTCTTCTCTTGGCCTCCTTTCTATAAGTGATCTTCATCCAGATATGTTCAGACATCCAGTCTTTCCTCAGGTTGTCTGTAAAGCCAAGTTGTCTCTCATTCACTTGCACAAAAGTATTTTTAATTTCTGTTCACATTTCCTCGATGTCCTTATTCTCAGTCATCTCTAGTTCCAGTGCCTAGAATCTATTCGGGAGTTCCAGCTGGAACCCCTCCGCTACCTGTGATCTTTCAGTTTACCTACATCTAATCTTCTATTCCTTGGCTCGAATTTCTTTTTGGAAACCACAATCTTCATCCGGAAATCGGCAATAATAAGATGGTGCTCACTATTTGTGTCTGCTCCTCTTTATTCCGCACATCTTCCAGGCTCCTCCTGAACTTTCTCGATACTGCAATGTGGTCAATTTGATTTTCTGTAGTGTGATCTGGGGATATCCATGTTATCTTATGAAATCTCCGATGAGAAAACAGGGTCCCTCCAATTACAAGGTCATGGCTTGCACAGAAGTCGCTAAATTGTTCCCCATTTTCATTCATTTCACCCACGCCATGTAACCCCATTATCTGTTCCAACCCCTCAGTCAGTGTCTGGGCGACAATGTGGCAGTCCCACCAAGGCAATCTGAAGCAGTGGGCTAATCACCCGCCCTTCTTAAACAAATACTGATTACTGAAAACAAAACGAGAAAAGAAAACTGGATGGATAAACTGGTGACGGCCTTTGGTATGAAAAGGAAAACAAAAATTGGCTTTTGGAACATATGAACCTTGAGGGAGAGTAGCAAACTGAGACAAGTGGTCAGGGAAATGAATAACTATAAGCTAGATATCCTGGGATTGAGTGAAATGAGGTGAACAGAGTTTGGTGAAATGCAGACATAAGTTGGAATTCTGTTTTTTTATACATTTTAGATTACTTGAAAGTTAAAAAAAATTCATCTCCACCACTGACACTGTTGAGCATCAATGACTTAATTACAGAGCAATGTATGATATTATTTAGATAAATGTGTGTCAATAAAATGTTGAGATAAGGGAAAGATGCAGGATTTGGCAACAGAGTTAGAAAACGGCTATGAAAGTGAGAGCTTTACTGTATATTTAAATGCAACCAATGCTTTGTGGACAAGTGAAAAGAAAACAATGGCAAAATTAGTGTAAGGCAGGCTAGATATGATGCATTCAAATAATTCAAAAGTAAAATTCTCATTCTATGGCCATAATCGAACTTAAACAGAGGAGAAGATACAATAATCCAGAACAAAAGAGATCTTATTCACAGAGGAAGATTTCGCCATAGTTCCTACTCTAAATCGTTGCACAAATGACAAAAGATAGATATTGAAATAAATTAGCAAACAGTTCAACAAATGAAAGGCCACAACACCTGATCAGATAGCAATTTGAGTCTATGGAGGGTATATGAAGGGATTTGTTTCCCATTCTAGCACCAGGGTACTGTGGTCTCTACAGGAGTGAAGTGTTCTTGATGACTGGAAAAAAGTGAGTCATCCCATTTTTAAGAAGTGTCACCAAACAGATGCACAAAACTGACATGTTATATCTCTGACGTTAATCTGTAGTAGAATTTTGGAACATGTTTGCTGCTCATATAACATTACATTTATGCAGACCAAACATCTCCTCTGTAGAGCATGGGGTTCTGATAGCAACAACTCTGTGAAACCCAGTTTGCTCTACTCACTCATGACATCCAGAGAGCAACAGATCAAGTCTCCCAGATATGTGCATGTCCTTCGACTTCCATAAGGCATTTGATACGGTTTTGCATTGTCGGTTAATTAAGAAATATGACCATACTGAAAAGGAGACCAACTAAGTGATTGGAATGAAGCATTACCACTGACAAGAAGTCATCTTATGTGAAAGTAATTACTGGCTCACCCCTAGGGAGTGTTACTTTTCACATTATACATAAATGACCTATAAGGCAACATTGGAAGTTTCATGAGGCTTTTCACGGATGTTGCTGTAGAACACAGATAAGTTGCAATTCTAGCAAAATTGTACCAAAATGTAAGACGGTCTGCAGCTTATTGATATTTGGTGCATAGAGGGCAGTTGCCCCTAAATGTAAACAAATGTAACATGTATTGAATACAAAGCTTCTTTAGTACATGATCATGCAACTGCAGCCCCCCCCCCCACACACACTACTTTGCCACCAATCCCTCTAACCATAGACATAACCCAATGCCAACATTGAACCCATCCTTTCCTAGTTCATACCACCATCCAATATATATTTCTCTGCACTCCCACCCAAACAACCTCCTGGTTACCCTCCAAGAATCCCTCACCTCCAACTTGGCCTCATCATCTTTCCCCAAGTTCCTTCCTAAGATCTCAAACCTTTCAGCAGAAGAAAGAAGAGCCATCCACAATCTCAAAACAAATCCCAACATAATCATCCTTCCTGTACATAAAGGTTCCACCAATGTAGTTATGAGTCACAGTGACTACCTGGCAGAAGGGCTCCGCAATCTCTCTGACTCTTCAACCTACAAGTTGTCCCAGAATGACCCCATCCCAAAAGTCCAACAAGATCTCAAATCACTGTTAAAATCCTCTCCCTTGAATTCATCTCCCTCCTCACCCCAACACCCACTTTCTACATGCTTCCCAAAATCCACAAACCAAATAATCATGGACACCCAATTGTAGCTAGTTGCTGTGCTCCTATTGAAAGATTTTTTGGCCCTCATTGACCAACACCTCCAATCAATTGTCCAAAATCTATCCTCCCATATCAACTACTCCCTACACCAACTATCATCCCCACCCCTTTACCTCCTGGATCCCTACTTGTCACAGTGGATGCCATCTCCCTATACACTAACATCCCACAGGCCCACGGCCTTGCTGCTCTCGGACATTACCCCTCCAAACATCCCTCAGTCCTCCCAGCCCTCACTTACTTTATCCTAACAACTACTTTTTCTTTGAGGGGAAAGTTTACAATCAAATCCGTGGCATAGCCATGGGCACCCACATGACACCCTCCTATGCCAACCTGTTTATGGGTCATCTGGAGGAATCCTTCATAGCATCCCAAAACCCCAAACCTCTGGTCTGGTTCAGGTGTACTGAAGATAATTTCATGATCTGAACTCAGGACTAGGACACCCTACCCTCCTCCCTTCAAAACCTCAACTCCTCCTCCCACATACACTTCACCTCATCTTTCTCAACCCACCATGCCACATTCCTGGATGTCAACTTCCACCTCACTGATGGCTCCATCCACACTTCCGTCCATACTAAACCTACCAACCACCAACAGTACCTACACTTCGACAGTTGCCATACCCTACTGCAAGACCTATACAGTCTACCCACCCAGCACTTCGTATTCCAGTCTTGTCACAGGCTTATCCTGCCCTATCATAGACCAGGCCACCTGACAAAAGCAGCCATGTAATTTACCAACTGTGCTGTAATCACTAAGCAGCTTTCTATATTGGCATGGCCACTAACCGACTGTCCATTAGGATGAAAGGTGACCGCCAAACGATGCCATCGCCAGGAGACAGCTAGACCATCCTGTCGCAGAGCAGGCAGCACTGCATACTGTGACTCACTTCAATGACAGCTACATAGCCTGTGCCATATGGATCCTCCCCACACAAGCTGTTCTGAATTGCGCAGATGGGAACTCTCCCTGCAATATATCCTGCACTCCCGCAATCCCCCAGGCCTAAACCTTTGCTAATTCCTGCCTCTACCACCCTTCCCTTCCTGATTTGTAGCTACAAATATCCGCCTAAGTGTGTTTGCGTGTGGATATGTATGAGTGTGAGTGTGTGTGTGTGTGTGTGTGTGTGTGTGTCCGTCCTACCCTCTGGCTCCTACCCATGCAACCGCTCCCGTTGTAAAACCTGCCCTATGCACCATTCCACCACCACTTACTCCAGTCCAGTAACCCGGAAGGTGTACACGATCAAGGGCAGAGCCACTTGCGATAGCCCCCACGTGATTTACCAACTAACATGCCTGCACTGTGAAGCGTTCTATGTGGGAATGACCAGCAACAAACTGTCCACTCGCATGAACGGTCACAGGCAGACAGTGTTTGTTGGTAATGAGGATCACCCTGTGGCTAAACATGCCTTGGTGCACGGCCAGCACATCTTGGCGCAGTGTTACACCGTCCGGGTTATCTGGATACTTCCCACTGACACCAACCTTTCAGAACTTCGGAGATGGGAACTTGCCCTTCAGCTTATTCTTTCCTCCCGTTGCCCACCTGGTCTCAATCTCCGCTAACTCAAATTCCCGCCCACTATCTTTAGCATCTTTGCCTGGGTTCTGTGGACAGAGCCTCTGCCTCAATTGGTATCTCTGTCCAACTTCTTTGCTTTTCACAAATGTCTGTCTAGGTGTGCTTGCGTTTCGATATGTCTGAGTGTGTGTGTATTTGTTTACCTTCCTTTTTTTCCCCCTAAGGTAAGTCCTTCCACTCGTGGGATTGGAATGACTCCTTTTCCACTTCCTTAAAACCCACATCCTTCCCTTTTCCTCCCCTTTTTTCCTCTTTTTCCTGAAGAAGCTGCCAGTGGTAGCGAAAGCTTGTATGTGTGTTTGTGTGTGTGTGATTTTATTTGTTTCTCTCGACGAGCCGGTCCTTTTGGTAAGTCATCTCTTTTCTATTTTTATTTATATATATATATATATATAAAACGAAAATTATAGAGGGAAACTTTCCCGGTGGGATCAACAAAAATAAAAATAGAAAACAGATGACTTACCAAAAGGACCGGCTCGTCGATAGAAACAAATAAAATAAATAAAATCACACACAAACACACATACAAGCTTTCGCAGCCTAGCTGCTTCGTCAGGCAGAAGGGAAGGAGAGGGAAAAAGGAAATGATGAGGGTTTCAAGGGAGTGGAAACCCTCATCATTTCCTTTTTCCCTCTCCTTCCCTTCTGCCTGACGAAGCAGCTAGGCTGCGAAAGCTTGTATGTGTGTTTGTGTGTGATTTTATTTATTTTATTTGTTTCTATCGACGAGCCGGTCCTTTTGGTAAGTCATCTGTTTTCTATTTTTATAGACGAAGATTACTCACCAGGTGAAGGAGCACAGGTGTGACAGCATCACAAATAAATAAATGAATACACACACACACACACACACACACACACACACACACAATCGCAAGCTTTCGCAACACATACTGAAGAGAGACTGATTGAGACCAGTATTCAGGCCCGCTTCCAAGATAAGAGATTTGTCTCACCCTATCATGAACAGGATAGGTCTGCATGTTCTGGACGTTTATGGTGTTCCTTGCGAGTGTGGTGGTATTTACATTGGACAAACTATTCATATTGTTGCTGAGTGATGTGCAGAGCACACATGACACATCAAATAAGAGAACTTGAAAAGTCACCTGTAGTAGAACATTGTCCTAAAAAACAAGTGGCTGAATTTAGTTTGTACAGCAACAATTTTAACAAAGACTAGGAGCGGGCGTGGGGACAGGCTTGCTTTGGACATAGAACGCAAGCAGAGGTTTGGCACTTGTAGGGAGGTGGGAGCGCATTTCAAATGTGCCACTGGCTGCGCCTGCCATGTGACATAGTGCGGTGCCATGGTGAGACAGAACTGCCCACCTTGCAATCCTCGGCCCTCCAGAAGGTTCCATATGTAGTTATCATAGTTACAATAAGCAGGACACTGTGCCAGCCCTTACAAGTCTGTGCTTTTACTCCTAATGATGATACTGGAGTCTGCTATCAAAAGCTTGAGAATGTTATTCGAGATGACACGGCTTGTAAACCAAAATGATTTTATTGACCTATCAACATATCACCATTTTTAAATTGAGAAAACTACTTGTATACACAAATTTTTCTCATAGTGTCATCTCAGTAAGCTGTTTTGAACATTGAAACAGTTTTAACAGCATTTTTACCCACGAGAAAATGCAATTTTACAGCTGCATGTTGCTACTTAAGTTTGCCATATAAAAGACTAAACAAGAACAAAATAGTGCCAGTAAAAAAAAACTATCATTATACATGTACAGGACTAGTCAGGTCAACAACAAAGTCACATTGAACTTGCCATGAGTCATGCTAGACACACCTAGCAACAAAAAAGCATACTAAACAAGGTTCGCCCACACCAGTGTTAATCCTGTTTGTTTTGCTTTGGGGTATCCCTTGTATGGATTCCTTGATTTGCATACAGCAGTTAAGAAATTCAAGTGTTGCTGAAATGGTGGTTTCCTCTTTTCCTTATTAATCTGTATAATTCTTGTTACAAAAAGGACACCAAGAGTCCTACAAATGTAGGAACAATAAAAATCTTGCATGGTCTCAATGCAAAAATGTTTTCTTTTCTTCCAGGAACAGGTCATTTCATGGTTTTTCATAAGGTTGTTGCATGGTTATAAGGAAAGTAACACAGCACTTTTTTTCTTCAAGTATTATTTATTACACAAATTAGAATTACACACATGAAAGAATGTTTCATCTACACACCTTATTTCCCCACGAAATCTCCAGCACAAAACAAGTGTGTGTGTGTTAGAGAGAAAGAGATTCTTTTCACAGAGCTATTTCTTCACTGTGTTAATCACCTCCTCATCATTCTCCAAATGTCTTCCATGAATGGCGTCCTTTAATGGTCCAATCAAATTCATGTCCTAGTGCACTATGTTATGGCTGTAGGGTGGATGCGGTAACACTGTCCAACCCTGTTTTGTGATGTATTAAGCAGTCCTGAGAGTCGTGTAGGGCTAAGCTTCAATCCTAATGAATTAAACATGTCCTGGGTTGTTATGGCACTGAAGTCTCTAGAAGTGCTTCTTGAGTTTTGTTAGACTTATGCTTGTGAATTAGTAGTACTATCTCTTGGCAACACATCAACGATAGTCACACCCTAAAAAATCTAAAAGTACAGTGATCATGAGATTACCAGTATAACGGCAGTTTCTCTTAATTTTTTTCCTTCTGTTCCATTGCCCGGTATTCTTCTAATGGCTCAAAATTGTGAACCCAAGTTTCACCACCTGCCCCCCAGCTTAAAAACGATACAACAAATGAGAACAAACATTTTTTTCTGCGAGATTTGTGATTGAATGTTAGACACCGCAGGACAATTTCATTTTTTCTTTAATTTCATTTATGGCAAATCCTTGACCAGCTAACTTGTTTTCTAAAACAAACCAGACATTTAACATCTGTTTTGTTGTTCTTGTATTGTTATTTTATCTGCAACCTTTTGATATAGAAAACTTAAAATAATAATAATAATAATAAAAATGTTTGCACAGCTTATGGGACTTAACTACGGGGTCATCAGTCCCTAAACTTACGAACTAGGATGGCACAAATATCCATGCCCGAGGGGGGATTCTAACCCCCGACCGTAGTGGCCGTGCAGACCGTGACTGGAGCGCCTCAGTCTCCGCCGCGGCCGGCAGTATATAATAATAATAATAATAATAATTGGAGGTTTAAACATAATAAAAATTTGGTTATTTTAAGAAGAATGTAAAAGGATTAGTTAGGGTAAAAGTGAAATTTGTTAATGTGATCACCGATTGTGAGTGTTGGTGAATTCTTTGATTTGTTTGAGTTGTTGAGTGCCAGTCAGTAGTTAGTAGCAGAAAAGAGTTGTGTCCATTCAGCAACAGTGCCTGGGAGTGATTACCTCTATATTTATCATCAAGCCACTGAGCACCAGCCACAATACCTTATAATATTTTAATCTCCATCTACTGACATTAATAAGTGACTATACTATTCTACAAATTGCCTGTGTACATTACCTATTATCCAGATGGTTTACATTTGTATTTCACTCTCATCTTTGTCATTTGCCTCTTTGTTGATGCTTCCTATCCTATGGAATCCATTTTGCACACACTTTTCAGTATCAAAGAGTGTGGATAATTGCCTAAACATTTCCTTTGCCAGTTGACAGATTCAACTACAATTGCTGAGTGATAATATGTGTGTCTTTGAAAATGACATCAGTTTCCTACAACCATGCATGATCTCCCTGGCCAATGAGGAACTTGGTAACGTTTTGCACTTGCAAAATTGTTTCTGGCAGAGAGAGAGAGAGAGAGAGAGAGAGAGAGAGAGAGAGAGAGAGAGAGAGAGAGAGAGAGAGAGGGGGGGGATAATAATAAATGCAGTGCATTACTTTCTAGGCAATCCTCATATTTTCTGTGTTTGTGTTTCTGCAAGGTGAGATGAATGTTATTAAGCCAGTTGAATAACAAATGTTTCTGCATAGTTTTCTTTATGATATGAACTATAAAAAACTTGTAAATTTGTTTCATGAGCATTTACCAGGGAAACAGAACTATAATGCCTGAGTAATATTGATTTAAGAAAAGAAAAAAACTTGCTCTGGATTTGATATTTATGATGTCGATGGAAGTAGGAGACTGAAGCTTGCAGCTGATGATCTAGCGCACAAGGTTTATGCACCTGGTAATCAGCCGATAGTAACGAACTGCCACGAGTTGTGTACACTCCACAAAAACTAATGAGATCACCTTCACAGACAGGTAAAGTGGTAGCAGTGAGTATAACATTTATTGTATATTTTTTTAATGCATAGTCAACCATCAGCTGTTTATTGTCTTTATAACTTTAGCAGTTACGGATATTATCTATCATCAGAAGAATAAAATTAATCAGACTGATTGGGAACTACATAGTTGATCCGATAAAGTTATAAAGACAATAAACAACTGATGGTTCACTATGCATTTTTTAAAGTCTATTACGGCTGTTAACTCACATCTAAGTAAAAATATGTGACAACACATTTTGAGGACAGAAGTTTCATTTTGGCTGAGTTTTCACAGATATGTGGGTTTGATATTTTGAAAATGTACTTTTCACCACATGGAAGTTGTGTGACTAGTTGCATTTGTTGGTTAGTGTACACACGACACTCATGGCTGGCACTGTTGAATTACAGACATGTGTATTGGAGCTCAACAGTATTTCTCTATTGAAGTAGCTGTGTGAGAGATGCAAGTTGTGTGCAGATGATGAACATTACAAAAAGGGACTATCACATCTGTCTCGGCTGTTTGTCTTTTGGGAAACCAGCAATGATGTCACTGTGATCACACAATCATCAGAAAAACAGTGGCTCAATCAAGTGTGCAATAAACTGTTGCCTGCGTAAGGCGCTTGGTAGAAGTTACATCTGAGGAATTTGCAGATTGTCTTATGCATGTTGGTACGTCTCAATTTGTTTTATCCTATTTTTCCTACACTAATAACTTTATTGAGATCCACACACCTTACAGTAGAAACATTTTCACTGTTGTTGTCATTGTTATTGTATAGTTTAATTATAAGCTTAATATTAATGGCTGGTGTCATTTGCTGAGTAATATATAGTGAACATCAATTGTGCGATTGGATTCACGATTTCCTATCAGAAAGGACACAGTTCGTTGTAATTGACGGTAAGTCATCGAGTAAAACAGAAGTGATATCTGGCGTTCCACAGGGAAGCGTTATTGGTCCCCTACTCTTCCTCGTGTTTATAAACGGTTTAGGAGATAATCTGAATAGCTCCCTTAGACTGTTCGCGGATGATGCTGTCGTTTATCGGTTAGTGAAGTCAACAGAGGATCAAAAGCAACTGCAAAGCGATTTAGACAAAATTTCTACTTGGTGCGAAAATTGGCAATTGACACTAAATAAAGAAAAGAGTGAAGTAATACACATGACCACTAAAAGAAATCCGCTGAACTTCAATTACGCGATAAATCAGTCAAACCGTAAGGTCGTAAATTCTACCAAATACCTAGGAGTTACAATTACGAACAACTTTGACTGGAGAGAACACATAGAAAATATTGTGGGGAAGGCGAACCAAAGGTTACGTTTCATTGGCAGAACGCTTAGACGATGCACCAGCTCCACCAAAGAGACTGCCTACATCACACTTGTGCGTCCTCTCTTGGAGTACTGTTGCCCCTTGTGGGACCCTCCCCAGGTGGGACTGACGGAGGATATTGAGAAGGTTCAGAGAAGGGCAGCTCGTTTTGTTTTATCACGTTATGGGGGGGAAAGCGTCACGGAAATGTTGCACGAACTGGGGTGGAAATCATTAAAAGAAAGACGTTATTCATTGCGGCATGATCTGTTTGCGAAGTTTCAATCACCGACTTTTAGGTCTGAATGTGAAAATATTTTGCTAGCACCCACCTACTTAGGGAGACATGACCATCCCAATAAAATAAGAGAAATCAGATCGAAAACGGAACGATTTAGGTGTTCTTTCTTCCCGCGCGCTATTAGAGAATGGAACGGTAGAGAAAAGTTATGAAGGTGGTTAATGAACCCTCTGCCAGGCACTTAAATGTGATTTGCAGAGTATCGATGTAGATGTAGATAGAACTGTATTAAACATATCAAAGAAAACACCTTTGTAAAAATAATCACTTAACTTTAGACAGGCACACAGGAAAAAACAACTGCATTCATACAGTCTTTGCGTACGTACATTCAATCACTCAGACGCAATTCATGGACACACTATCCCAATCTCCAGATAATATGACCGTGGCTTACTTTAACAATGAATGAGAGAGAAGGAAGGATGCAGGACAAGGGTGGGGATAGAATGTTTTATGCTGCTTGGCGGAGTTTACACGAATGTGAGATGCAACTTGAGAGGCAATAAAATTAGAGGGAGAAAAGGGCAATAAATAAATAATTAATAAATAAAATAAAAAGGAAGGTCCAAAGAAGAGAAAAGAATGGCAGCACACAGTTGAGAGAGAGACAGAATTGGGAGGAGGTATAGGATGAGGAGAGGGGTGTTTATTGCTACACAGAGTGTTGGGATGATAGGTTGCCTTAGGTTGAGTGCAGAATGACTGCAAGACAGTAGAATGTGTTTTAAGGACAACTCGTATTTGCATAGTTCAGAAGAGTTGATGGTGGAGAGGAGAATCCAGGTGGTCTGGCTTGTAAGGAAACCACTGAAATTGAGCATGTTATGCTCCACCGCATGCTGTGCTAAAGGGTGATCTGCCCCGATTTTGGACACAGCTCAGTGGTGACCATTCATTATGACTGGCAACTGGTTTTTAGTCATACCAATGTAAAAAGCTGTGCAGTTATTGGCACCGATTGAGTAAATCACATGATTCCTTTTACAGGGTGCCCAGCCTCTGATGGGTAAGATAGGCATATTATGAGAATGAAATAGTAAGTGCTGTGTGGGTGGATTGGGTAGGTCTTGCATTGGGTTCTTTCACAGGGATATGATTTATGTGGTAAGAAGTTTGGATTTTGAGTGGCTTAGAGATGGACTAAGAAGTTGCGGAGGTTTGGTGGGTGGGTGTGAGAACACCACTACATAAGGAATCAGAAAGATCTTATGGAAGATGCCTCACATTTCAAGGAATGATCAAAGATAATCAAAGCCTTGATGAAGGATGTAGTCCACTTGTCACTGGGTGACAAGTGGAACACTCCTGGCTTGTTATTGGCGGTGGGGGGAGTATTTGTTGTGTGTGGCGATATGGCACACAAAAACTGTTTGCAGAGTTGGCTGGGGGAAGGGGGTAATGCTTGCATGCGACATCCTTTGTGAGACCTTCAGCATACTGAGTAATATAGTTTTCATAAACGCAAATACACTGCCCCACAAGTGGCATAGTTGTATGGAAGAGATTTTTTGATTTGAAAAGGATGGCAGCTGTCAAATTGAAGGTATGCCCGTGGTTGGCAGGTTTAGTGTAGACAGAGGTGTGGATGGAGCCACAAAGTGCAAGCTTAACATCAAGGAAGATGGCATGCTTAATTGAGGAGGACATGGTGATGCAGACAGAATGACTAGGACAAGTTAAGTCTGTGAAACAACAAGGATAATATGTTCTTGGGAGGCTAGGAAGGCTTCCTCAGCCCACAAATAGGTTGGCCTTATGGGTGCCCATGATTGTGCCACAGATTTGATTATGTATACTTTTCCTTCGAAGTAAAAGTAGTTATTTGTTAGATTGTAATTAGAAAGGGCCATGAGAAATGTGGTATTTGGCTTCGAATCTGAAAGACATGCTGTATCCCTACAAACCAACAATCCTCCCTCCATATCCGATAACCAGCCGCGAATGAGTGTCATTCAATACCACTCCTGACTGGAACAACTGAAGCACATCTTTTATCAAAGCTTTGATTATCTATCATCAGGTCTTAAAAAGAAAAACATTTAACCCATGTGGTGTTCCGTCACTAACCTCCACAACATCATTATGCTAATCCTAACCTATTACCACTGTGGTCATATCCCTGTGGAAGATCCCAATCCAGCCATCAAGCACTTACTAGTCATATCCTTTTATCCTACACCATTACAGTCTGGGCACCTGCAAAAGCAACAATGTGAGCTACCAACAATGCTGCAAATAGGAACCAGCTGCCCATCAAGAAGAAAGACCACTGTCAAAATGTAACAAATAGTAGGATGAGCCACCCTATAGCACATCATGCAGCTGAGTATAGCATGCTCAGTATCATCGGCTCTATTTATAACTTGGGCCATCTGGATCTTCCTTTCCACTACCCATTCTTATGAACTACACAGATGGGAGTTGTCCTTACAATACATTTTACAGTCTCACAACCACCATGGTCTCAACCTACGGTAACATATCATCCGTACATGGTAAACTTTACAACCCCTCCAAATTTGTGTGTCTCTCCCAAGTGTGTGCCATCTCCCCCCCCCCCCCCCCCCGCCTTTCTCTGCACCTCCTTTTCCCCCTTTTCACTCTCCTCCCCACCCTCCCTTTACTGCATTCGCACCTATCAGTACCTCTATGCTCCATCAGGCAGCATAGAACTTTCTATCTCCACCATTACACTGAAGTACACAGTCAGGCTTTAGAGGCTGACAATGATGGCAAAGTGTGGATGGGTTGTGCCCAAGTGAAAATATATATATATATAAAATTTTAACTATAGGCGGCATAGTGGAATTACGGTAAGTCAATCAAGAAACCTGGTTGTTAATGTTCGCCAGTAGTCACTGTTCAATAAATGTTGGTTACAAGTTCTGCTGTTTTCTTTTGGGTGTATTTCCATGAATGATGCCACATGCCAATTAAAAAGAAGGGACATACTTTTACAACATTGTCCATCAAAGCTTGAACTGAATGATTAAAGACAATAATTTTTAGAGTTTTAGATATGTTGCTTATGTGTAAAAGATACTGAATACTTCATTTGTTTTATTAAGTGTTGTGGCAAAGTTCTAATTAATGGATCTATATTTTAGGTATCGAAGTCAGGTAGAGAAGTAAAGTATTTCAGAGTAAACTGTTCTTTTGCCTGGTTGCTTTCTTCCTCTGAAGTGGTGCCATCACCAGCCATCAATAACCTGAAGACACAGGTGGACTTACCTGCTACTGAAATTTAAAATAAAAGAATATTCAAGCACAACTGCATACAAGCTAATGAAATCCAGTTTTCCATTCACCACTTATGTTACCTGGTCCAATGCCTAACTCAGTTGCAGTTTCTATACACAATATAACACAGATCCCATCGTTCAGTACTAGCACTTTGGGTAAATTTTCAACTAAACTGAAGTTAATCTGTATAGTATTTCACTCTATATGCAATGGTGTGAGAATTAAACTGGGAGAGTATTCCTGGATTTTACTTTGGGAGTCAAGATTTGGAGATGAAGTTCAGGACTTTTGTTTGTGTTTTACAGCCCTCAATTTCAGTTCCCATGTAATCCATGAGCTCCCGGACACTAACTCTGGTGTCACTGACAACCTTACATCATCACCAAATACCTTTGGGTTACTTGACAGGTCTTCTGCTCTGGTAATAGCTAAAGACTTTACTCTCTTCAGACAAACATGTTACATTAAGCATAGCTTTATATATACACCAATGTTTTGTTTTTAACTGATATGCATTAATCACTGTACCATCAAATACTATGGAGGAAATTGCCGCCGTTATCCAACACTCTGTACGGTCGAGCGGTACGCATCCTATGCAACAGCAGAAGCCGCGGGTGCACGGCCCACAACAACAGACACAGGGCCGCTCTAGTGCCCCTTTGCCCTTCTTGCTTTGTCAATCACGATCGGTCTGATTGCCCTCAGTTCTGGGCTATGTGCCATTGGTGCAGCAAAAAAGGTAATATTTTGTCCTTGTGCAAGTCAAATCCCTCCGCGTGGGATCAGGATCTGGATTTATATACGGAGGTCAATTGTATGGCGGCACTACTCGCAGGTCCTTCTAAACTTTACTTGGACCTAAAAGTTTGCAACAAGGCCCCCTGTATGCAGGTCGATACGGGCGTAGCCGTTACTCTATTAAACTCACAAACATATGTCGAGTTGGGCTCCCCTCCCCTGCAGCCAGTCACTTGCAAGTTGCTCAGTTATAACAAACAACGGATTCCAGTGCTTGGCTAATTTACTGCTCAGGTGGCATACCGCACTGTCATTCGGCCCTTAACCTTTTTTGTAGTGGACAATGCAACCACAGAGAATCTCTTTGGTATGGATGCATTTCAATTGTTTGGGTTTCCTATTTCGGACGATGTCAACCTAGTCTCGAACGAGGTACCCTACCCAAAACTGGACAAGCTCTCCTCGGAATTTTGTTCTCTGTTTACACTGGGTTTGGGTTGCGCCACATCTTTTCAGCCACACACAACTATGAAACCTTCCGCTCGTCTGGATTTTTTCGGGCGCGCCAGATACCGGTGGCCATCTGTGATTCCGTCAAAGCGGAATTAGATTGCCTCACTTCACCGAGGTTCATTTCTCCTATTTTCTCGAGTGAGTGGTCTTCTCCTTTGGACATTGTAATAAAGCCAATGGGCAAGTTGCGGCTCTGTGGCGATTTTAAGAACACAATCAACGCAGTCGGTCATTGACACTTATCCCTTGCCTCACCAGGAGGAATTGCTCACCAAGTTGTCAGGAGGACATTTCTTTTTGAAGGTGGACTTGGCAGAGGCCTATATTCAGCTTCCCTTGGAAGAAGAGTCACAGCATATGTTGGTGGTTAATACACTATTTGGCCTATACCAGTATTTACGCCTACCGTTTGGGGTTGCCAGTGCCCCAGCCATATTCCAACGGTTCCTGGAACAACTCACAGCGCCAATTCCAAGCTGTATGAGTTATCTGGATGACATCACAATGTCGAGTACATCTGCCGAAGATCGGAACCTAAAGTCTCTTTTTTCAGCACTCCAGGCCGCTGGACTCAAATGCAATCTAGTCAAGTGCAGCTTCTTCCAACCAGCTATTGTTTATCTAGGTTTTGAAGTCTCGCGCGAGGGTGTCACTCCTTTACACCAGCATGTCACGGCCATTTTGGCCTTACCTCGCCCTACCTCAGTGCATGAGCTACAGATTTTTCGCGGTAAGATAGCATATTACCAGAAATTTCTTCCCGATGCGGCATCCATAGCACAACCATTACATGCCATTTTGCACAAAGGCCTGTGAAACGGCTTTTTTCTCTTCTGAAACAAAAGTTGCAGTCTGCCCCCCTGTTTGGTCCCTTTCCAGCCTGAACAACAATTAGTTTTGGCCACAGATGCGTCCCAACACAGGGTGGGAGCAGTTTTGGCCCATAGGTACGAAGACAGTACTGAGAGCCCATAGCTTATGCATCGAAAACATTGAACTCAGCACAACTCAAATATTCACAGATAGAAAAAGAGGCCCTTGCCATCATCTATGCATTGCATAAATTCTAGGTGTTTCTGTATGGCACAAAATTCCATTTGATCACAGACCATAAACCCTTGATTTCCCTGTTCAACCCTTCCGCATCCCTGCCAGATAAAGCAGCACATTGCCTTCAGCGATGGGCCCTGTTTTTGTCGAGGTTCAACTATGAAATCCTTTTTCGCTGCACAGCCCAACTTTCTAATGCCGACGTGCTGTCTCATCTTCCAGTGGGTCCCGACCGTGTTTTTGACAATTACGAATTGCTCTGTTTTCATCTGGATGCGGTGGAACATAGGTAGTGGATGGCTTTCCCCTTACAGCATCACATATTGCAGCCATGGGCACACCCGATCCCGTGTTAAGACAGGTGGTCTCTTTTTTGCAATATGATTGGCCAGAGAGGCCTACGGGCTATGTTTTGGACCCGCTTCACAATTAATTTTCCTTCTGGTATCAGTTTTCGGTCAGGGATGGAGTCCTCTTACTGTCCACAGCAGGCACACCAACTCGGGTGGTCATTCCCTCATCTCTCTGCCGCAACGTCCTTCGTCTTCTACACGCGAACCACTGGGGTATGTCCCGTACAAAAGCATTAGCCTGCCGCCACATGTTAAGGCCAGGCCTGGACGGAGATATTGTCAAACTTGTTTCTGCCTGCTCGAAATGTGCAACTCGTCAGGTTGCTACGTGCATGGTCCTTTCACCATTGACAGACCAGGAACAAGCTTGGGAATGAGTTCATGTAGACTTTGCAGGCGTCTTCTTGAATTCCTTCTGGCTCTTGGTGGTAGACACATTTTCCATGTTCCCATAGTGGTACATTGCACTTCCATGTCAACAGCAGTAACGGTTTTAGCATTATCTAAAATCTTTGCTCTCGAAGGCCTGCCTATCAGTTTAATTACTGATAATGGCGCACAGTTATCTTCTCAAGAATTTGGCAACTTCTGTGCCCTGCAAGGTATCCGTCATGCGCTGGTGCTCCCTTTTCACCCCCAACCTAATGGGGAGGTTGAACTTTTGTCAGTATGTTTAAGACCCAAATTAAGAAGTACATAGTTCAATCTTCACCCGACATGGCATTAGAGATATTCCTGGGTTCCTACCATTTTAAGCCGATCGGTGATAAGAGCCCAACAGAACTCTTACACGGCCGACAACTTCGGACACTGCTTCACCTACTGCGGCCTCTGCCGGGCCATCGCTGTGCGCCGCCGCCAGACCGTCCGCCTGGGCACTGCGGTGTGGTCCCGCGGGTTTGACAGCTGCCTCTGTGAGGTCCACCTGGAGGACGTACTCCCATTTCCACATAAGGATCAACTGCATCGTAGAGTGGCAGGTCGGGAGTGGGAGGACTTCCCGAAACACCCGAGAGTTCATCCGTCACCTGACGAGGCCGAGCACCGAACCCAGCATCCTCCCGACCAACACTTCACAGCATCCGGTGAGCGGGATCCAGCAACATCTACGATTTGGCCGGCGTCAGCCCCTCCCGTGGTACCACCTCCGCACCCGTCACCGCCGTCAACGTCTCTGCCACCTCCGCCACCATCACCATCACTGCTCGCAGTTACGCCGCCTACGGCGCAGGATGAGAGTGACAACAGCATTGTAACGATACACTAGAATTTTATTTCTTTTTTTTTTGTTTCTCTTTTTTTGATCAGCAATGTTTATCGCCCCCAGTTCCCTCTAGCTCGCAATATAACTGACTTAACTTCGTTCGTCATTTTTTACTTCCACACAAGCGAGAAGACGGAACCATGAATGCAGTTCTTATCACTCTCTTCTATTTTCATTCTGTACGGACATCTTTCATTCATGTATTCATTCAATGTAAGTAATTGTGATGCAAGTTGTTGTTAAAATATATTACTTAAATTTAAAATCATCCCCTCTCTTTGGCTTTTATTTAAATGAATCCCTCCACATCAAATATTTATTTTTTAATGTTTTCAGCTCCTCAATGTTCGTTAGAGTTTAATATTCAGACGCCATTACAATTGCTTTGCATGTCTTCAAAATTTCACTCCCTATTAGTCATTCTTATACGATACCTTGCTTGATTACAGAATCTGCAATCATTTCTTTTGTATTTTACGAAGTCCGATCATTTTTTCCTCTTTCTATCATTACCATTAACGATTATACAACAATGAAAAGCGAAGTGAACTGTCTGAGCATTAGTCTAGTACGGAAAGTATCTCGAATAATCTCATATTAAATAAGAAAAGATTAACATTTTCAGCTTCTGCAGTACAAAGCATAGGATGCAGCTAGATGCTTCTCGTATGTTGCTTTGTGTGGTGCCCGACTTTTAACATTCAACCCGCAGTGTATTTGGATTAATGTTTATGAATGTTAATTTGTGCTGTGTTTTAACTAAATTATTCAAAATTTCGATACAACCAATCCTTTGTCCAAATAACAATCGCAGAATCAATTTTAACAACTTATGGCATCATACGAAAGCAAGGGTAATGTTATAGCATAATGGACTACTACCCACCTTCTCTGGTCATATCTCACTCGCCACCAATGGGGAGGGCTCACTGTGTTGCATGGCGCTCCCAATCTGCACGCCCGTACTTTGGCCAGGAGGACAAAATGGATGTATCATGTGTAAGAGTTTAATTTTTCTCCACAGAAGAGGGAGATGTGCTGTAGCGTAGTGTGCGCATAATTCTAATCAAGTGTACCGACTGTGTAATTGCAGTGCCTGCCACCAGATGCACGCAAGACTAGAAAAGCAGTGTGCCCTCTATGAACGAAGGCGGATATAGCGCAGAGTAGCGCTGGCAGTTGTACAGCGAATGCGGAACTGTTATGTTGTCACGTTCAGTTTTATAATTAGCGGCCAACGCGGGCCATTTATGTTACATTTCAGTGGATAAAGGTTCGATGGAGAAACGACATTCTTTTGTATCTGGTGAGCAGTATTTCACAAGTGGCCTTCCGATTCAGTTGTGCGGAACCCATAGCTTTCAATCAAAGAGAAATGGCTTTCTCAGTAACATTCAATTGTTCTAAAAGTTCCTGTTGAGTCTGAGTATCACCTTCATCCAATAAGGCCTGCAATTTGTTGTCTTCAAACTTTTTCGGTGGTTTCCCAAACTCATCATTTCTTACATGAAAATCACCACTTTTGAAGTCCTTGAATCACTCGAAACACTGTTTTCCCAAGAGCATGTTCGCCAAAAGCTTCAGCCACCATTCAATGCGATTTTGCAACAGTTTTCTTAAAAAGTAAAAAGAAAATCAATGCCGTCTGCAAATCATTGTATGTAGGCACAAAACTTGTTTATGGGTTTGACAGAGATACTGATGTATGGCACTTTGGTTACTGTGTGTTGTCATTCATCATCAGCCATTATGGGAGCAGATGGGGCTGCAGGTGCGGTCTTGTGGGGCCTACACTGACAGCTAGCTCCAGCTATAAGGATTTACAGTTTCATACTTCAACACCTGGTATACCTCTGCCTTGTACATTACTGGTGAGTATCACTATCACTTACATTGGATTTTTGATGTACAGTCTGATTAATAGCTTCATAACCAGCCCTAATTATTGATGGAAGAACCATGCACTCAAATTTCATGAAAAGAGTGCGGGTTCGTAGCAATTCTTTATTCATCTTTTACATGATCCAATGAGCTGCAGTGATGCCCTGATCAGAGTTAATCTTTTATTTCTCCTTCAGGCAGACAGTCAAACAGCTGGACAGTGGTAACATCATGAGAAGAATTCAAGGTACATTGAGCCTCCAAACAGACAGGATAGCCAAGGAGAAGCATGGCATGAAACAGCTTTCTCCAGATGAAAGGCCTCATTATGAAGATGAGAGCAGGGCTTCAGAGGGCCTGAGATGGTATCCACGTTTTTAGAATAATAGATGGATTAAAAGTAAAAAAAAAGCTTTAGTTTCTTATGTCAGGGACACCAAGAGATAGTAAGGTGCAGCTGGGAGGATTGACAATTCTTTAGTTTCTTTTCAATTTCTTTTATGGAGTAAGGTACTCATCATGAGGAATTCCCCCATAAATGCCAGCATCTCCGATGGCGCTCTCATTCCTGCTGGAGACCCCACTCAGAGAGGAGCTCACCCCAGGTGATTATTCACTCCTTGGGTCACATCTCCGAAACTCCAGACAGAAGTACAAATTGGCATTTGGGAAGGTAACAGCTCAGGCAATCACTTCTGCCTGGACCTAGCCTTCACTGGTTGCTAAGTATGAATCCTACCTGTTGACCTGGAGCTGGGAGTTACATGGTTCCCAGTAGCCTTTTACAACTCCAACACATGTGCCGGCCTTCAGAAATGCACAGGGTGGAAGAAAGACAGAAAAGAAGAAAAGTCTCCAAAGCCAAAACAGAGGAAGAAAGAGACAGGTACATTTTTGTACAACTCTGGTCTAGCAAACCAGGTTCAAAAACTTCTGACTCATGAAGAAAGCTTAAGACTCGCTCTGCAAGGAAGTGGAAAAGAACGGGAGGAGAACAGGCATGCAGGACAGAAAGGGAAGTGCACTACAAATGTCTGGGTACTGTGGTAGCCAAGCATGTACTCATTAAAGAGTGTGTAGTGTAAATGGCATAGATATTACATTTATAGGGTGGTGAGCAACAAACTGGCATAAATTACTCTTGTAGTAACTCTTGCTTCTTTAGACGGAACTACTTAAGTGACTTACTTCCATAGTAATATTCTCTTTTCATAACTGTTGGAGAGATCAATGTATATTAACTTCTTTACTTGTAACTACAGTAGTAAGGCCTTTGTTGAACAAGAAATTTCTGCACACAGCTGCCACTTGCATATTTTCATTTCACCTAGGAAAATACTGATTGCTGGCAGACATTATTGCATCACATTTTAACAACAGTGCAGACGTTCGATATATATCATTTCAGGCCGTACAACTTTGAGAGTTAGCTTTCTTTAAAATTACCTAATTATTGAATGTATTTTGAAGAGGTGGTATCGTTAAGTAGATCTGACCTATTTAGGTGGAATCTAACTACCAATACCATATCACAATTTACGTATGTGACTTCGGGAGATGGGTAGGTTTGTAGTCATATGTGACGACATTGGTCAAAGCAGAATTGAAGATTAGCGTTTATCCGATGGTCCGGGTGGTGAAGTAGCCATTAAAGTCTAGTGCTGCATGTTGTGTCACACACGGTGAACCACCTAACTTTTAGCAACAGTTTGGCTGTGGTCATTCATTGTGATGGACAGGTGATTGGTACTCATTCCAGATACAGAATGCTGGCTAATGACTACAGCAGAGTTGATATATGAAGTGGCTGGTTTCACACGTAACCTGCCGTACTCTGGTAGGATACGTCACGCCTGTGACACAGCTGGAGTAGAAAGAGCTGGAGGATGTACTGAACAGCTCTTGCACCTTGATCTTCCACTGATATCTTTGCAAGGATGTCTCTCATTTCAGAACATAACAAAAGTCAAATAAATGTAAGAGTAAATAGCCTAAGCCCACATTAATATATTTTTACAATTAACATGGGAATGCCAATTTTGAGTAAACATAAGAAAAATTAAACATATAAAATAAACGCACACTTAGGTAAATTTTGGTAGGATTTATTGAGCCCATGTTCTTAGTACGGTAACTTACATGGCATGTTAAAATAGGTTGTTTTCACAGTTAACATTAGAAGGTCAAACTCTTGTTTAAATATGGACGTACAATCCCCCAATACTATAATAAGCTGACTAAGAAATTAAGTGATTTGGCTGTATCTGTTCCTTGCAATTTAAGGAATCATTACTGTACAGGTTTTTGATAACTTTAAAGTCCTTTGTGGCTATACTATGGCTAGTAAAACTTACTTTAACTTGATTTTAGGGAAACATGAGGAATTTTGGCATCTCCATAATAAATAGTACATGACTAATGAATAAAAAGAATTCAAATTCAGATAAAATGCTGGGTTGGTTAAAATTAAGGATTCTGATTAATATGGTCAAGTTGCAGATATTACTTAAAGATATCAAAATTAACTGAAAAAATTGACTGTAAATTTCAGAATGGAACTCAAGGTATGTACATAATGTCATCTGACTGTCTAAAGTGATAAAAACTAAACAATTGCTCACAAAATTACTCTGTGCATTACAATTTTGAGTGTGGTTGGGAAAGCAGCACCCAGACATTTTTAGTCGGTGAATATATTTATAGCACAAAGCAGCTACAACTAAATTAGTGAAAAAATGTAAGTTGCAGTGTTAGAATTGTGAATCTTCACAAATACTTGAGTGGCATGAATGTCTGAGGCAAATCGCAAAAGTGCTACCATTCAGGATATCACTGCCAGAAACTACCTATTTGCGACACTTTTGTGTACTATTTTGCGGTTACTGTAATTAGTAAAGTACAGTATGAGAAGCTACTCAAAACACCAAATGGAACATGAAACCTGGTTACAGTATTTCCTTCTAACATTTCTATGAAAATGTTTACAGCAATATAAGGTAGAGAAGAATAAATTAGTACATGCATAAACTGAAGCTGCTATATTACTGCATCTGTTTGACTGTAAAATATTATTTCACAGTCTTATTAAGATACTGCTAGCATTTTCATGTCATCCAAGATTTAAAGCGCAGCAATTATTTTAATGTTAATTTCTGCAAGCTCTCACCTTTGCAAGCATTTACAAGATTGTCAACGACCACCACCTCATACCCGGAGTTAAGTAGTTCTATTACTGTGTGTGAACCCACATACCCAGCCCCACCAGTTACCAGTATCGTAGCTGCCATTCTGTCACGTCTACCTTCAAGTGATGCTGACGTTACTGTGCCAGCAAAACGATACGTACACACATCCTTGTCCTTGTAGGGCCATTGTTTCTTTTATCACGTGCTTATCGTAATTTTTATTGGGCCGCCTACATGTTTGATAACAACAACGTCAAACATCAACAAAAAGAAATGACTACACCTTTGGATGGGAACTCTAAGACTTTAGTACATGAAGACATTTCAATCTAAATTATCTTTGGATCCTTCAGTCTAAAATATTATCTTTGTTCCTAAATTTTCGTCAGATGGCGTTTGCAGTCCGACGGAATTGATTGTCGTTGACAGTGGACTTTAATTGCAACAGGATACGGTTTCCCAGCGATGCTGTTTTGTTAGTGTACACTGTACAGCATTGAAAGTCATTCTCAGAAGTTTTAATTAGGTGCGTAAGTTTAACAAAGTCCATGCAGTAATATTTTTTGCATCCCTGGCGTTTAATTTCTAAAGTTTCTATGCCTTACACATGTAACATCACAGTCAAATGTAATTGAAATAATGTTTCAGAGTTCAGCAGCACTATGTCTGGCGACATATCGGACGACAAAAAGGTTTGATACTATTATCACCAAGTTTAACAACTTTTTTGCATTAATTCAATAACTTAACAAACATTTGTATTCCGTTTAGGATGAAGAAAAGGTGTACGGCGGGTGCGAAGGCCCCGATGCAATGTATGTCAAGCTGATATCATCAGACGGCCACGAATTTATAGTGAAACGCGAACATGCCCTGACTTCGGGAACCATTAAAGCTATGCTCAGCGGACCAGGACAGTTTGCTGAGAATGAAACCAATGAAGTTAATTTTAGAGAAATCCCGTAAGTTTTCATTTAGTTCACTGACAACATTCGTCGTAAGCATTGCTTACATGTATGTAAAAAGAAAATTAAACTAAGTAGTACAGGATTATTAAAAATTGTTTTTGCCCACTGTTACTTTTTTTTTTTTTTTTTTTTTTTTTTTTTTTTTTTTTTTTTTTTCAATTGGGAAATATTAGTGTTGCACACAGCTATATTCATCTTAATTTGGTATTGTGTAGGCTGTAAGAATGTCTTTATTGTAGTTCTGTGAGTGTAAAATTTCACTTTAATTTTCAGCTCTCATGTACTGCAGAAGGTGTGCATGTACTTTACATACAAAGTACGCTACACAAACAGCTCAACAGAGATACCAGAATTCCCTATTGCACCTGAGATTGCCCTAGAGTTGTTGATGGCTGCTAACTTCCTTGATTGTTAAATTTTGCTTACATCATATTGCGCTGTATGATGTTTGTTGTTCTTTGGTAGCTCATAAATATCCAGTGTTACTGTTAGATGATACATATTCAAAATTGATCCATTGTATTAAATTTAGTACTTATGTAATACCAAGTATTTAATTTACAAAACAATACTGGATTTACATTTGTTGACATCTATTTAGGAAAGACAACTTTAATCATTTGTATTATGGTTCCCAACTGAATTATTGTGCTTTGTTCCGGGAAATGTTCAGCTTTAATTTTGTGTGTGTATTAGAGCAGATATGTTTTTGTCTTGCATCATATGATTATATTATTTTTTGAAGGTTCCTCCATGCAAAACCATTGTCATCTTTGTAACCCCAATTTAAGGTGACAGCCAATGTATCTAAGAATGGTTATATTATGCTACATGTGAATAATTATCTCCACTGTGATGTAAGAACACACAGGGCTGTGGATTTCAGTATAGTTTGACATAAATGTCATAACAAATTCTACACTATGGTCATAATAGTTTTTAAGTGACTTATTACTAGTCTCCTTCCTGTGTGAATTTAAACATTTTAAAGCTAAAGTTCACTAGGAATAAACTAACAGTTACATAATATCCACAGTTTGCATTGCAAGAAAATTGTGAAATTCTTAAGTTCTACCTGTTAGTATTTGAGCTGGAATGATTTTTTTCTAGCATAATATGTTGAGGATTAATTTGTAATATATCCTAAGGAAGCAGCTCCTAACTTCCTTACACCTTGTGCCCATAATAAGTGTGAATGCTTGAACCTATACTGAGTAGTTTAGAGTACTTAACAGCAAAGGGTAATTGAAAAGATATTTCATGCATTAATAATTACATTGGATTACATTTGTCATTCACTGATCATTTGCATGTACAAAATAGAACTTATGTAAATGATCTGTTTAATTTTATACTTCCTATTGTGGCATTTAAGTTATTTTTGTTACTGTAAGCTACTTGAAGACTGTATCTTGTAAATTGATTAAATCTGTGAAGCTTCTTTATTACATATATTACTGATTATCATTTTATCATACTGATTGTGCAGAAGACATTTCTTTTCGGGATATGCATCATAGATGTAAGGACTTAAAAAAACTAGATGTGGACATCCCATCTAGGTGAGATGTGGTGGGGCTGCCCCTATCCACTCAACATGTTTACTCTCAATTTGTTTTTAGCCTATATAATTAAGTTTGGCATGTTAATGTGGCAGAATAGTCTCTAGTTGAAAACTGCTTGTGCAACACCTCGTTCGGTTTGCAGAGTCCCAGATAGCTGGAAGGAGTAGTTGGTAGTTCAGTCTAGTCTATGTTCAGGATTAATTCTCTGCAACTGTATTCTTTCCATTATTTTCATGTGCGGTGCCAGAGGTAATATGGTAGAACTGTTGCAAACGATATAAATCAAAGGTGTGACTGATGGATTGATGATATATATCAATTGCTACATTGCTTGATATATATCAAGCAATGTAGCATCTAAGTGAATAAGACTTAAGACATAAAGAAGAGCTGTCCACAATATATGAAATTTCTCTTTATGAGGATAATTAATTGATCGGACAAGGGTATGCTGCCATCATGTCAACCACAGAACAGGACCAGAATAAATTATTCATTGTATTGCATGTTAAGATTTTTGTCATGACTTTAAAGGATGTGCTTGGGCAGGAACCTAAGAGTGCAGCTTAAATTATTGAGTGAACAAGAAACTTTGGCACTGAGATAATTGTTCACTCACAATAATTGCTCTGTACTCTTGGGTTCCTGCTTAACCACATCTTTTAAAATCATATGTAACTGGGCTTAGACATTCATTTATTCCATATCTATTGTTTTGATACATTAGTTGCGTTATCAAGATATATATATCATTTGCAAATGTTCTAGAAAATAACGCCTGAATTAAAAATTGGACAGATTTTTTACTGTCTCCCTTTTAAATGATACTGATGGTCCCATTTCATTCATTAAAGTGTAATTATAATATGGACGTTACACTGCTAGGTTTGGAATGTGGCATCAGGATTTACATGTCAATTGAAGCATGCAGTACCACCTGTTTGCTTTGATCCATGGCAGTGGTAGTGTGCTGTTTGTTTTATGAGGGAACTTAGTGATTGGACAAAGGTACATTAAGAACCTGTCAACCATAGAGCAGGAACAGCATTATTTCTTTATGGGCTTCATCAAATACTAGTTAATTAAGACTCTGTTCAGAATTGTAAGAATGTTAATAGCCTGTCTAGTCCAGGTGAGGCTGCCAAGATGGAAAGTAAAATTTTAATGATCTCCATGATTTAATTAAAATCACTTAAGACTTGAAACCTTATTTGCAGCTGACTACGACAGGTGGGTGGAATCACACGTTTGAATTACATTGGATTTACTGTAGCCTCCAATGGCCACACAGCTTTGTGTGATTCTGCTGTTGATGGTGGCAGCTGCACAGCCTGGAAAAATATTTACAGAAAATGTTTGACAATACCTAAGGAAGTGGTACTACCCATCTGCTTTGCCCCATGTAATGGGTGGGGACATCTAAATATAAACTCTTGGAAATCATTCTGAAACACCAACCAAAACTATCAGTTATGCACAATGAAAATTTCTTTTGCCACTGTGTTAAGCAGTTGTCATTACAAATAATCAGTTTCAAGGTTTTTTTTTTTTTTAATTAATCATGTGGTTAGGTAGATGGATGGATAAACGTCAATCTATTTGTATTGGAAAAAAGGTGACACATTTGTAACAAAAATGTGTTGAGTCAAACAACACAATAATGACTTAAGGGGGCTGATGGTATCCCATGCTTCAGTTGACATTTTCCTCCTCCCCATTGCAGCTAAGGAAATAGTGATATTTATGCAGAACAAACTACCATGTATGCAATAAACTGTTGAAGGGATAATATGCAGACTGGCACAACTGCTTTTGTCTGTAACATTTAATGGCAAAATGTTTTGTTGGTTCAGTTGTGTTTGCATTTCTCCAGTCATATTTTCACTACATAATTAAGCTGATCCACAGATTCTTGTAGAAATGTTTTTTCTAAGAAGGTAAAAGCAATCAAGTCTCCAACTAAAGAGGTGAGTCCCCGATTAACAGAAAGGACCATAAATTGTTTATTTCCCCTAGCTTTTAACACACTGACTGCCACGATGATGTCAGAGGCGTGCCAGGGCAACTTGCTGTGGCCGTCGGTGGCCAAAAGTCGGCCAAAGTGTATTTTTGAATTATCCATGAACATTTCAATTCAGAGATACTTTTGTAATACTTCACATTTATCATTTACAACATGAAGCATTTTTAGATTGGCTAATTAACTCATTGCTTGCATGCTTAGTAATGATTGTATAACTGCAAGGCCAGGTCATGCAGGCAATGGTGTGTAGCTCTGTTATGGCTGCTACCAGCCATACAGCATCAGGCTTGTGGTTCTGCTGCAGGTAGTGAGTGGCTGTACAGTAATAAATGTGTATTAACACTTTCACTGCGGCTGACGCTTATAAGCGTCCATGCTCAATGCAGGATTGCGTCGGCTGCAGCAAAAGTGTTAACACGTTCGCTGCGGTTACCAGTGCGGGCCGCTAACGCTCTGGGCGGACACCTGTAATTGCATGTGTGCCGAGAGCTGAAATCGGATCCCTGCGAAACCTGTAATATTGAAAGCGAATATAATTCATGCACAAAAGGTGGTGCTAGCTATAGAAATACAAGTATGCTTTAGCTGTTTGCTGATTGTGTGATAAATGCTGCAAGCTGACTGACTCTAATAAGTGCCATATGCATTTATTGCAAACAATTCTAACGACGCCTCTCATTTATTGATTTTATTGCAAACTGGAAAGAAAATGAAATTCAAACAAGTGATAATCCGCTACATTGAGAAAGAATTTAGAGTATGAAAACACAAAAGGTTTATCAAATGGAAAAGAAGAAACAGGTCTCATCTGCAATGTGGTGCTATGGAAACCCAATCCCATATAACAAGTTTGCAAGGTGTATAGGCGATGTTTTTATAGCAAACAACTGCAGACAGGAAAGCATTAAGTGATATTTTTTGTGTGCACAGCCAAACTAAACTGAATACTCAGTTAGCGAACACGCCACTTATAAGCGTTACCTGCACTGGCATGTTGATTGCGGAAACACTCATAATCGTCACTTGCAGCGAACATGTTAACATATATGCAAAGTTTGATTACCATACTACTTCCTGGAATGGATAGGGTCAATAACTTTTCAATTTCGAAGTATTGTTACTTGTTTACCTCTTGCACAACTCTCACACATTCAGATGAACATTTTACAATCAGTATTACACACGTTGGTAGAGGTACCAACCCCACACTTTAGCATTTTAGATTCAATAAAGTAGTTAAAACTGTGCAATACCTGCCTATCAAAAGCAGACAAATCTACAAAGCTTTTCGTTAATAAAAGAAAGTACTGTGAAAAAGAATTATTTTCTGTGCATTAACACGTTGGCTGCTGCGATAATGTTAGAGGCGCGCCACAACCGCCTGCTGTGGCTGGTGCTGGCCACACGGCACCAACGTGATAAAGTGCACAAAATATCTGTTCAGAAACTTTCAGGGGATGTGAGTGAACAGATCACTAGGATACACTGGAATGCAGAATATATTATTTCACAAAATATTACCACTTTTTAATTTCTGTAGTACTCTTTTTTTATTCCTTGTATTTTACACATTTGTTTTGGCTTGCTCTGGAGGCTGTGGTGAAACTTTTTCTTAGTCACATGATTTTGTATTTATACAAAAATCTATTAACTTTACTGTTGAAAAATAGTGCTTTAAGTAAAAACATCAAATGTTGTTCAAACACTACTTCCTTCCTGATATTGAAGTAGGATGCAACTGATTGGAAACATAACATTCATAAGACAGAATTATGGACCTCAGTTATTTTAATGTTGCCACATCTGCACACAACAGCAGCTATTTGTTACAGCGGTTCAGGGACCTGAAGATAGTGAAAGTGTCTTGTCAAAACCATTATTATGAATGAATTCATTGAAAACTGATGGCTGAAGGACAGCTGTCGCTCTGTAGCCTTCAAACAGAGTTGGGCATACAGTGTGTCATTTTATGCACCTCCCAGATTAATTTGTAAGTATGCCTACATTTAAAGTGGAGGTTGTGAGTTAGTTATCCCTACCTTTTACATATTACAGTACATGTAGTCATGTATTTAAGGAATTATAGATCTCAAGGAGAAACTTTTATAGTTTACAAATTTTACATCACCGTCTGACAGGTATTTTGGTGTCAGCATTGTGCATCTCTATTAGTGCTAAAAACAATGTGGAGGAATGAATGAGATTTTCACCACCAGACCAGGGCAGCCATACTGCTTGAAGTTTGCTGTTCAGCTGTACTCGCAGTGGCCACAAGGCGGTCAACCCATTAAACAAGATATTTACAGGATGATTCTATATTGTGAGCCTTGTATATTCTTATAGAACATTTTTTGAGCAGTGAAGATCTTCATCTTTAAAGATGGGCCGATCCATGCCAAGTTGTCTAGAGATTCCTACATGACCATAATCATTTCTACTAAAACAACTTGCACATGTTTTCAATAAACATTGGTAAAATTCCAAGATCACAAATTTAGTAAATTTCATTCCATTCCATTCTATTGGTAAATGAATCAAATAATCAGCTGTCTCTGCAATTTTTATGTTTATTTTCTCCAGTTACACATTTCATACAGTTACTGCAGCATCAGGCTGGAACTACAGGCAAATGTTTAAATGTCCGAGTATTATTAAATTAAATTCATTGCCTTCTAGGTATTTGTATCTGGATTTGAAATAAAACATTTGCCTGTTGTTCTAATCTGATGATGCACTAACTGCCCAAAATGTTAAATGGGTAAAATAAACATGAAAATTGCACAAAGACTGCTGATTATTTGATACTGTGGTGCGGCTATCAACAATTTCACCCCGAGTTTTCAGCAACTTGAGATATACCTCTGGCAGTATTTTCTTGATATAAACAAAATTAGGCCATCCTGTATGATTTTTTTCTCTTAAGTGGAACTAATTATGATAATGTGATTATCATATGCATAAGTTGAATAAAGCTCAGGCAGAAAAATATGTTTGGCAAAATTCTTGAGTTTAGCTTTTTATGTCTCTTGAAGTAATCATGGGATACACCTGAAACTTCTCACATAAGAACTTTCTGATACAATGTCTTGGAATATATATTTTTTTATCTAGTGCTTTCTAGTAGTATACTAATTTTTGGCATAGTCAAACTAGTTAAAACAGTGTGTAATACCTGCCTATCAGAAGCAGACAAATCTACAAAGCTCTTCGCTAATAAAGAAAGTCCTGTCAAACACTTGGGTTGAGGTTGAGAGAGGAAGTGTAGTCGGAAACAAGTTGCATGAGGTCGTCGTCAGCTGATTGCAAGATAGTGATGTTGGATTGGATGATCAGTCAGGATGCGGCATCAACCTGTGACAGTAAGTTGGCCACGACATTGTCCCTACCCTTGAATTACCTGATATCAGTTGTGAATTGAGAAATCAAGTCAAGGTAGTGAAAACGGTGAGGTGGAGGGTCAGCCAGTGAGGTCTGAATTGCCACAGCTAAAGGTTTCTGATTTGTGAAAATGTAAAAGGGTCCACCCTGGACATCATAGTGAAAGTGTTTAATTAACCTCATAAAGGAGCTCATGGTCAAAGGCTGAATACTTTCACTGAGAGCTGTTTAATTTCTTTGAGAAGAATTGGAGGGGAGAAATGTCGTTGAGAGCTTGGCTGAGAACTGCACCAATGGCTGTGTCACTGGCATCTGTTGTAATGAAAATGTCCGCATTGGAGTGGGGATGAGCGATAGTGACAGCACGAGCCAGCAAGTCTGTGAAGACTATGAACGCCTTAGTTACCTCATTTTCAATTATCTTCCAACAGTGTGGATAAACAATCTAGAAAACCTTGTTTCTTAAAACTGTTTGTTCATTTAGTAGATTACAGTCTTGTGATTTAGATTGCTTATATGTTTCTAGTTCTTCAAGGAAGTTTATTTTAGCTCCTTTATTTACAAAGTGCAAGATGTCTAACTTATCAATACTTGGGGCTGTATGTTTATCATCTATTAGGTGTGGGGTAACAGTAGATCTATAGGGATTTTCTCCTTTTTTGTTAGGGAGGTGTTCCCGAAATCTAGTTTTAAATGCTCTGCCAGTTTGGCCAATATACCTGGGTGGATAATTTTCACAATTTATTTGGTAGACCCCAGATTTACGTAGTGCATTACTGATCCCTGTTTGTTGCTCATTGTGCATGAGTAGTGGGCAAATTTTATTCTTAGTGCAGAAAGCTGCTGTGGTGTCATATTTCTTAAGCAAATTTGCAAGTTGGTAAGAAATGTTGCCAGGTAAAATAATTAGGTTTCTATACATTGCATAGTGAAGTCGAAGGTTCCGACTGGTCTGTTCTCTGTTTAAATAGTTTCTTTATTAAACAAGGGCCGTAAACATTGGTATTTGCCACATACTCAAGTTTTGCAACTCTCTCTGAATTGCTTCGTCAGACAGTGGAGTTTGAACAATTCTGTTAATCATAGATGTGAAGTAACTATTTCTCTGGCTTACTGGGTGACACAAGGAACAGTGAACATTACTATTGGTGGTAGAAGGTTTCCTAAAGGACACTTTATTGTCTACAATTTTGATAGACAAATTCAAGTAATTAATATTGCCACTGTCATCTTTTAATTCATGGTGAAATTGATGTTATTATGTAAACTGTTCAAGAGATCCTGAGTGTAAGGAATGTCTGCTGGTGTTCCTTAAGATATTTAGAAAATGTCATCCACATATCTTTTGCAGAATATGTTATTCTTATTCTTATGGATGTTGGGAAACTTTATGAAAAATTCATCTTCTAAAGTGTTAGGCAGTTGCCGATGGCTAATCCTTCTACATGTTGGTACAGCTTATTGTTAATTGCAAAAATATTGTATGTAAGTGCAGTGTGCAGTAACCTTACAAGTTCATCTATTTATTCGTTATTGAGGACATTTTGATCTTTGAAGTTATCCTCGATGATACGAATAGTTTTTACAATAGGTACATTTGTGTACAAATTTACAATATCAAATGATACCAAAATACAGTTATTGGGCCATTTTCTGTCAACAAGAGCATCAATAAATTGATTGTGTAAGTGTTTTCATATTTGTAAAAATGATCTAGGAATATTTTTAACTTTTTACAAAGATGGTAGGATGCTGTGTCAATTGAGTTCACTATTGGTCTAATAGGCCACTTTGCCTTATGGATCTTAACTTATGCCCTCAGTGAGGGAGTTCTAGGATTCATAAGGATGAACTTTTTTTTTTCTCTTTAGGCTGGATGATGTTATCACTAGCATTGATCGCATCTTTAATTTCTTTGTTATAAGTATCTACCAGGTTACTGTTTACAGGTGTAATATTATTGGTTTCAAAAAATCTTCAGTTTTTGCTATGTAATCTCCCTTGTACATGATAACAGCTGTATTTCCTTTATCAGCTTTAACAACTGTTGCACCATTGTTTCTAAGTTTTTTATTAATTTCATTAAGAGACTTTTGGTCAGAGGAAAGTTCTTACATCTAGAGTTTACATATCTGACCGTAAGGTCATTCATTTTACATGCTACTTTTGTCTGTTCCTTTATATCTACCGTGAGTCAAGCCCTAATTTAACACTAGAAATCAGTCCTACAATGTTGTTTTGATTGATTGCAGGTTTGATATTATATTTTAACACTTTTTCTAGCAGATCTGATTCTTTCTCATTACAAACCTCCTCCCCTCCTTACTGTTTTGAGTCTCTCATCGCAGTACCTTTCATATTAAACTTATTCCATAAGATGTCAAAACTGATAAAGAAGTAAGTTTATACTCACAAATTCAAATTTCTGTAACTGACTTTTGTACATTTTATTCAATTAATGATGAAAATTCTCATCAGAGATGATAAATATTGTTGAAACGAGATAGAATGGCTGGCCAGTACTTACCTTTGTGCTGTACCACCGATAGTAACACAAATGAAGAAACCGAAAGCTTGTCCTTTTTGTGCCCTTTTTTCTGTTTCTTCATTTGTGTTACTATCGGCGGTACAGCACAAAGGTAAGTACTGGCCAGCCATTCTATCTCGTTTCAGCAATATTTGTACATTTTATATGCTTTACTGTAATACCAACGCAGTTTTTTGCCTGTATAGAGACCAGAACAAGGGCACTCAAGCACCCAAAACTGGTCGTCACAAATAAATTATTAGAAGCAACTGCTTGCTGCATTTTGTGGATTAATAACCTGAACAGTTGTTGCAATGGATAAAATACTTTAGCTATTTTGACTTAGTGGTCTTGGTGGTAGTGGCAGCAACAGAAGAAGGGGCAGTGCCTACCTCTGAAGTAGGCTCTTCCATGGATGGTGGCAGGACCGTACCAGCTGCCTCTGCCAGTGAGGATGCTGAGAGCTTTGTAATGTCAACATCAGTAGCTTTTTCTGATGTTCGTGGAGGGGCTTCAGGCTCAGAAACAACTGCAGCCTAACATGTACATGACAAACTCAGGTGTTGGTGCTGACACTATGTTCATTTGAGTTGAAACATCAACTTTGGCAGCTGGTTTCTGAAGAACAGCAGCAAATGAGGTGGCAGATTCAGGTGGTTGCATGGCCTTAAAAACCTTCTTAGGCTCTGCATAGGAAATGCATTTTGTTGTCTTTATTTCCTGATTTTTTTTTCTCCTGCAAGTGGATACTACATTCCCTACTCAAAGCCGCATGTTCTCCGGAGCAGTTGAACAAAGTTCTCCACCATGGGCGGCTTTACCACAGTTGCCACAAGTAGCAATGCCATTACATCCCTGCATTGTATGACAGAACCACTGGTGCTTGAAGCAACATGTTGGGTTCGGAAAGTAGGGTCTTACTCGTAGGTGGAGGAAACCTGCTTTGACATGTTCACGGAGTTTCAGGCTATTGAATGTGAGGATGAAGGAGTCGAATTTGATTAACTCCCACCCAGCCTTTTCATGATATGCTGTACATCAATGATACCTTCCTGAGCCCACTCACCTTTCAGTTCTGCAGTTGGAATATTCATCAGATCCTTGCATGTTGACACCTTTACTGTAATTCACATTGCTGTGAAATGCTGCTTCAATTGAATATTACAGGTTCATTACTGGATGTGAACTGGACGTGTTGTGTACCATTACGGAGTTGCTTAACAGATTTCAAATTACCAGTAATATCCTCAAGATCTTTCTGAATATAAAATGGGGAAACATTTTCAAAACTACCTTCTTTATGCTTTACTACCAAAACCACATTCTGGCTAGCAGCCTGTGATCTGTTACTGCTCCCAAAGCTCTGCATAGAACTTCCCCAATCTGGAAGACTTCTGAACCTAGCCCTCTTATTAAGATGGGTGTTGGTACTCCCTGGTGGTACACCCATCCCACTGGAAAGTTTAAAAATTCTCGAAAAATCCATCTCAATCCCATGAGCAGCTAGGGATCTAAATGTATGTCCAGCTAGACAGAGCTTCTCATTCCTAGGTAAGCCTTATACAACTAAGGCTCAGCAGTATCCCCAGAGGTTGCTCGCTAAGAACTGTTCCACCTCAACAGCCATGCATCCCATCAGCACGTAGCACACCTTAGGATTGAGGTTTTATTTATACAGGTATTTCCTTCGTTGTGACCCGGATGCTCAAGCCAAGATCCCCATTCCTTGGTACACACAATGGTCCACCGTCGTGCCACACAGTGATCGCTGAAGTGTGCCCAGAAGTTATGATGTCAGAGGGCTGGCAGCGCTTACCAGTCTCCAGTTCAGAGACCCCGGCTTCGCCAAGCCCGTACTCAACAAATTAATGCTGAGCCCCCAGAGGGGAATCCTCAATTGAATATAATTGCGAAACATTCTGTTCATTGGTTTCTGTGGCATTATATATGGTGATAATCAAACTTATAATTACAATAAAAAATTTTAGGAATTTTGATCACTTTACTGAAGTAATTTTCGTGAATCATCTAGCAGACACTCATAGACAATGCAAAAACTAATAAACTCCACTGTCTGTATTGGTGAAAGTAAACAACAAATGAGTGATTTGCTGTGTGACTGTTGCCCTAATGGAATCCTTGCACTTTATCTTGAACGATAAATGAATAATTTTCAGCGAAATCCATTAACATCATGTTTCTTTAGATCACATTTAAGGGCTTTAAGAGGCAAACATTGATGTTTAATGATGGCATGAAAGTCTCCAAATTATTTTTGCTACTTCTTCAATACATTCATCTTCTGCCATTTGCTTGGTGTCTAGTGTGTTCCAATCAGTATCCTGCATATTGAAAAGCAAGAATATTTTTCCCATGTCCTTCTAGCAGTGTATAGAAACTGTACTGATCAGGAGGAAAGAGGATTAGGGTGTAACATCCCTTCGTCAGTGAGATCATTAGATACGGACCTTATACTCAGAGTGTTTGAGTAAGGATGGGCAAGGAAATGGGCCATGCCCTTTCAAAGGAACCATCCCAGCATTAGCCTAGAGTGATTTAGAGAATAGCGGAAAACCTAAATCTGGATAGCTGGAAATGGGTTTGGACTGCTATCCTCCCAAATACAAGTCCAGTGTGTTACTATTGTGTCACCTCACTAAGTGGTTCAGCTTGGAATTCAGTAATATGATGAAGGTATTCTGGGTATGAGGTCCACCTGAAATGCAAAACACTATTTTATTTTACACCGAAACAAGTTCCAGCACCTCTTTGCTAGGTTTTTAATTTATTTATTGCTCTGAAAGACAAAATAAATTGACTTTTGTTCTATCATCACCACCTCAGCCTTTTCCCATGTTATGTGAGGTCAGTGTTACTTTTCTGGATTCTTCTCTTCCACAAATGTCTATCCAATGCTTCTTCTCTCGGCCATTCTTTCCCCCATAGATCTCCTGCTACCTTGTCTTTCCATCTCAGTTTTAGTCTTCCTCTTCTCCTCGATCATTCAATTTCCAGGTCTTCAATTCTTCTCCCCACATAGTACTCCCCTCTTCTCTGCACTTGCCCATACCATCTTGGTATACTTTCTTGGATCTTAACTTCTCATTTCTGCCACTTCCATCTTCTTCTCTTGTGCTTTTGTAAATGGCCAAGTTTCTGCACTATACATCACAGACTTTTACTCTGCACAGTTCCCTCCAGTTCATCCATCCACTATTTATCCTGTGCTGTATTTCAGCCTCCATTCCTCCATCACTTTGCATGTAAGAGCCCAACTATTTAACTTTCTTGACCAGCCCAATTTGATCTTCTTGCAGGTTAATATATAGATCTTTGGCATCCTTTGCACACTTACACTATGTTTTCACCATGATAATTCTCATTTCCCTTTCCTCTAGAGCTTTTCTCCACTGTTCAAGCTTGTCTTTAGGTACCTCCTGGGTAGGTTCACAGATTACATCATCATCTGCAAACATCATGCTCCAAGGTGCCTCTTTTTTCACATCTTTGGTTAGTTCATCCATGACAAGCTCAAAGAGATATTGGCTAAGAGCGGATCCCTGATGTAGTCCTACACTCACTGGAAGTGCCTTTGTTGCACCTGCTCTGCTCCTAACTTTTGTCATTGCACCTACATACATATCTTCTATCATCCTGAGATATTTTTCTGGTACATATTTACTTTGCAAAAATCTCCATATCTCTTGTCTCGGCACTCTGTAATATGCCTTCTGAAGATCGATAAAGGCCATACGCAGTTTGACTTGAACTCCTCTGTGCCTCTCCATCAGTTGTCTTAATGAAAAAATTGTGTCGGTTGTTTCTTTTCCAGGCATAAATCAAATGTTCAAATGTTTGTAAGGCTTATGAGACTTTTAACTCATCACTCCCTAAACTTTCAAACTACTTATGAACTAACTTATACTAAGGACAACACAAACATCTATGCCTAAGGGAGGATTCGAATCTCCGACGTGGAAGGCCACCCAATCTGCAATGCGGCGTTCCAGACCAATCGGCTACTCCCACACGGCAGGCATAAATCCAAACTGTAATTCATATGCATCACTTTCTACATGTAACCTCTTCCCAATTATCCTTTCCCAGATCTTCATCGTGTGGGACATCAGATTTATCCCTCTATAATTGCCAGAGTTTTGCATATCCCCTTTCCCCTCATATATGGGGACCAGTATACTGCTTCTCCACACATGTGGCATTCTTTCTCTTTTCCAGATCTTCTGCAATAAATCCTAGAGAATATTAGTTCCCTATTCTCCCAGACTTTTCCATGCTTCTATTGAAATTTGGTCTGCCCCTAGGGCCTTCCCATTTTTCATTTTCTTCATTGCATGTTCTACTTCTTCTCTACTAATACTTTGGCTCATTGCTTCATTTATATCTCCATCAGCATACTTCTCTCATACATTTTCCTCATCCAATAGCTTTAAAAAATTCTCTTACCACCTATTCAGGATTTTCTCAAGGTCGAGTAATACTACACCTGATCCATCCTTTATCTGTCTCACTGATGTTATGTGCTTGACCGCCTTACCTCTTGCTTTCACAATCCATAGAAGTTGCCTGCCATCCTTTTTCTCTATTTACTTTATGTGTTTCCTTCTGTACAACAAGTAGTATAACTGACTTTTATGGTCTCCACTCCTGAACATTATAAGTTGTTCTCTTCTACGATTGAAGTAGATATTGGCGATCATTAGGTTGAAAGAGGCAGCGTATTCTGCAATCTTGTGTCTGGCTGCATTTCTTTCTCCATAACTTCATCCACTGTGAATTCTATCTTCCCTATTCCTCCTTTCAACAACATGTCCATTTAAATCTCCCCCAATTACCACCCTTTCATTGTCTGGAATTTCCATTGTAACTCCATCTAGGCTTTTCCAAAATTCGTCCTTCTCTTTCTCCGAACACCCCATCTGGGGTGCATACTGTAATGGATTGGCCAGTGTGGACCCCCCCTTCCCCCAGCAGGTTAAAGTGAATCACAGGAGACCAAGACTCGCGAATACTGACGGCAGTATCGAACATTTCCATTAATCCCAAACTTCAGACAAATGTGAATATAGAAGGAGAAAATTGGGTGTGTATCGAATATAAAGTGTTCTTACAGACATTACTTGCGATTTTTATGATAAAGAATACTCTGGTGTCCTTCAGAAAAACGTTGGACAGAACATTCAAGAAATGTTCATAGTAAATAAAGAAATGAAAATGATATTAATTGAAATTCACTCGCAGACGTGACTATTAAGTTATAAAGACTGTGTAAAACAGCATTCTTACATTGTAGTCTAGCACTAATTAAAGATGAAATCTCATGTAAGATACAAATTTTTCGATTCTGTATTCGTATATTTTGGAACGACAAAATTAAAAACTATTACCGTAAAAACTTACTGGTGTTTGTGCAGAAACTGTGTAAATGTTAGTAAAGTTATTAATTTAGTATTTAATTAGATAACCACGTCTTAAAGCATTTGATTGTTTGTAAATTGAATAGTATGAAATTAGCAAAGAAATTAATGAAGAAAAGCTACATTATGTAAATATAATGTACTTTGTATTCATTGTTGAATTACATTGTATGTTTTAATTAACACTAACTTCTGTAATTATAAATCAAAATCTGTAATTGTTATAACAATCATCCTGCAACAGCCAGAGCATTTCAGTTTTCAGTTGTGTGTCAACACAAAGTCTGTATGTCGAAGTGCTGTGAACATTCGAGAGGGTTCGATTATGTAAATCGACTGTGGAAAAGTTTTGTCAAAACAGAAGTCGTTGTAAATATGTTGTTACACTGGTGAGAATAAATTCAGAAAAGGAGTTTTTCTAACTTTCATTTAAAGTTATGCACCAATTCTCTCAGGTCAACACTAGACCCAGGCATCCCTATAAAAGCTAAGTATTTTAAAATGTTATTCACTCTACCTGATATTATAGTCACAATATAATAATTAGGTGCTATGTGTGATTGAGCTACTTAATCTCGAGTTAGAATTAGGTATGAGTGGTAACTTTATAATACAGTCTTAGAACTGTGATGATGTCTCCTTTGATAGTAAGTTTTATGCTCATGATTTTGTCATTGATTCTGTCCAATCCACAGAATTCCTCTTTTAGATCTTTATCCACAATAGTCCATACTCCATTTCTGAACTATTTGTCTGCATTGCTATAGAACAACTTGTATCCTTCTGCCAGCAGTTTCGTTTTGTCACCCTTCTATGTGGTCTCTTTCAAGCACAAGATTTTTACATTCCTTCTTTGCATCATGTGTACAATCTCTTGCCTCTTTCCCTTCAATGTCCAAATGTTTAATGTTCCAACTCTGATTTTGCACCTCGTTCCTTCTTTTACTCTCTCTTCTTTCGTTGGATTCTTCACAAAAGTCTCCCCCGGAGATGTGATTGGGACACTATTACTCTGGAACATTTACTTTGAGAAGTATCCACAATTGTTTTAATTTTGGCAGGGTTTTTTCTGGCCAGATACCCTTTCTGATGAGAACCCTCCTCCTTTATGCAGGCTTGGGACTGGCAACAACAGTTAATGAGCTACTCAATCCACTCATTACTGGTTGCAGGCGAATTTTAGTATTAAACTATGTGTAAATCTAGCCCTTAAAAAGTAATATGTCTTATTTTGGTTTTTACCTTGTTTTTACATTTTAATAGTCTGTTTGAATCTTATGAAGATTTAAAATGTTAATAATAATATGTAGATAGGGAACAACTCACTGTAAAGACGAACATTGAAATGCCGACAGACAAAAATAAAATACATACAAACACAATTCTAAATTTTTGGGCGCGGCCTTCCTCAGACAGAGAACACTCATCCACACAATCACTGAGGCACACTAATCCACACACATCAGCCATCTCTGGCCATCTAACACAGTCTGACTCAAGGCAAGCAGAAGGGATGGGAGGGGGGTGGGGGAAGGAGTGGAGGAGGGGGAAGTGGAGAGGGAAGATAAGGGTGGGGATACAACAAGCAGAGGCGATATCAGGCATAAAATGAGATGCAGTATGAAAGTATGGAAAGGGGCATGAATCGTAAGCAAATGATGTGAGAGGGAAGGGGGCTCTGGGGCATGGAATGTAGGATGTTAGGTTATCTGAGGTTGAGGCCAGGATGGTTGTGGGACCGTAGGATGTGCTGTAGGGATAACTCCCATCTCTGCAGTTCAGAAAAGCTGGTGGAGGAGGGGAGGAGCTAGATGGCTCAGGTGGTGCAGCAGCTGTTAAAGTCCAAGGTGTTGCGCTCCGCTCCATGCTGCACTACAGGATAGTACATACTGCTCTTGGCCACAGTTTGACGGTGGCCATTCTTCCTGATGGAGAGCCGGTTAGTTGTCATCCCAGTGTAGAATGCAGAGCAGTGATTGCACCAGAGTTTGTATATTACATGGCTGCTTTCGCAGGTGGCCCGGCTTCTGATGGGGTAGGACAGACCTGTGACTGGAATAGGAAGTGTTGTGTGGGTGGATTGGGTAGGTTTTGTATCAGGGTCTTCCACAGGGATATGATCCCTGTGGTAAGGGGTTGGGATTAGGAGTGGCAGAGGGATGGACTAGGATGTTGAGGAGTTTTGGTGGGCAAATGGACACCACTTTATGGGGGGTTGGGAGGATCTTAGGTAGGATGTCTCTCATTTCAGGGCATGTTGACAGATAATCAAAGCTCTAACATGGGATGTGGTTCAGTTGTTCCAGTCCAGGATGGTATTGGGTGACAAGGGGGGGGGGGAAGCACTTCGTTGTGGCTGGTTAGTAGGGTTGGAGGGAGGACTGTTGGTGTGTGAAGATATGGCACGGGAAATCTGTGTATGGCCTAGGTCTGGTGGGTAATTTCTATCTGTGAAGGCCATTGTGAGGTCTTCGGCATACTGGTTAAAGGGAGCTCTCATCACTGCAGATTCACCTTCCATGGGTGACGAGGCTATATGGGAGGGATTTTTTGATGTGGAAAGGATGGCAGCTGTCAAAATGAAGGTACTATTGAGAGTTGATATGGACAGAGGTGTGGATGGAGCCATCAGAGAGATGCAGATTAACATCCAGGAATGTGACATGTCGGGTTGAGAAGGACCAAGTGAAAGGAATGGGTGTGACAGAGTTGAGGAATGAGGATAGGGTGTCCTGCCCTTGAGTCCAGATCATGAAAATGTCACCAATGAACCTGAACCAGACCAGGGATTTGTGGGTTTGGAAGACTAGGAAGGTTTCCTCTAGACGGCCCATGAACAGGTTGGCATAGGAAGCTGCCACACGGTTGCCCATGGCAGTGCCGCAGATCGGTTTGTATACTTTTCTCTCAAAGGAAAAGTAGTTATTGGTTAGGATGTAGTTGGAAAGGACTATGAGGAAGGTGGTATTGGGCTTAGAGTCTGAAGGACGCTGGGAAAGGTAGTGCTCGAGTGTGGAAAGACCATGGGTGTGAGGGATATTTGTGTACAGGGAGGTGGCGTCAACAGTGACGAGTAAGGATCCAGGAGGTAGAGGAATCGGTACGGTGGAGAGTCAGTGAAGGGAGGGGTTGATCTTTGATGTGGGAGTGTAGATTCCAGACAATAGGTTGGAGGTGTTGATCAATGAGGGCAGAGATTCTTTCAGTGGGAGCACATTAACCAGCCACAATTGGAGATCCTGGATTATTAGGTTTGTGGATTTTTTTTAGCAAGCATATAGAAGGTAGGTGTGCGGGGTGTCTTTGGAGTGAAGAGAGAGATGGATTCAAATGAGAGGTTCTGGTAAAGGTCATAGGATTTTATCAGTGATGTAAGGTCATGCTGGACTTTTGGATTGGAATCATCGTGGCATACCTTGTAGGTGGAGGAATCAAACAATTGGCAGTGACGTTCAGCCACACAGTAACTGTGATTTAACACTACAGTGTTGGAACCTTTGTTAGAAGGAAGGATGATTAGATTGGGAACTTTCTTGAAGTTGTGTAGGGCTCTGGTTTCTTCTGCCGAAAGGTTGGCATTCTTAGGAAAGGATGATGATGCCAGGTTGGGGGTGGGGGGTGAGGAATTCCTGAAAGGTGACAAGGTGGTGGTTAGGTGGGAGTATGGGTGAATCACGGTTGGATGGTGGTACAAAATGGGAGAGGCAAGGTTCAATGTCAGGATTAGGTTGGCTTTGGTAGGAGGGATTGGTGGCAAAGAAGGGATCAACAGAAGGAGAGGACGTATTTGACAAGCCCAACATGATTAATTTTTGGTGTGGGCCTGAAGGTGAGATCTTTGGAAAGGACTGAAACTTCTGTGGGATTGAGGGTTTTTCTGGATAGGTTGACCACAGTATTCTGGGCTGTGGATGTTGTGGGGTGTAGGTGGGGGAGCTTGGGAGGATAAGGTAATCGGAGAAGGTCAGCAAGGCAAGGGATGGGTGCTATGAGTGGTTCATGGGGGGGGGGGGGGGGCTCTGTGGGTAGGCTATGGATGGGATAGTGGTGCACCAAGATGACAGTAGGATGTCAGCAGGCTGGATAACTTGTGGAGGTGGTGTTTGGAATGCTTCTCCAGTTGCTAGAGAGCAATGTAACCAATTTGAGATATAGGGTGTATGTAGAGTGGGTTGCAAATTAGAAGGATCTTGCAGAGGGAGCGGAAGTGTTCCAGGGATGTCTGTGCCATGGAGATGTGTTTTTGTAACACAAGATTAGTGAAGTTTAAGGATTGTAGGAATCTGAAGAGGTGAATCTCATTGTGAAAGGATGGGCAGGATCCAGAAAAGGGAATTTTGAAGGCCACTGGAAGGGTTTCCATGGTTCAGGCAGCCCTTCAGAAACAGGATGTGGGACTGGGTTTTTGCTAAGGATAGGGAAACTTTTCTGTACTAATGCAGAAAGATGGAGCAGGAATCCACTGGGATAGTTATGGTGTAGGGAAACAGGAAGTGCTTGGAAATGGGCAGAAAAAGCTGTTAAGGGAGATGTGGGAAAGTTGGATCACCGAAAACTGGTAAAACTGGTAAAAGCACACAGTGATAACCCTAAATAGGTAAAATGCGCACTAAACGCTTAAACAAGCAACGTAGGACACCAATACGTAAAAAGGTGAACCAATACAAAGAATTGCTCACCACCATGTAAAGATTCAGCAACAAAAAAATTCCATGAAAGTTTACACCTCAGTGTCAGGTGGACAGTAGAGATCATAGCACCTGCACAAGGCAGCTGTGTGACAATGACAGCATGAAGAATAGCACTGTGAGAGTGGAGCATGCCCATAGCCCATAGCCATCGGTGCCCATAGCCAGGATGGAATCCATGTTCCTCATGGATTATGTGCCGAATGGTGTCTTCCGGTATGTGAGTGACCTCTCCAGGATGGTTTGTTTGGTGAAGGCATTCTGGTCCGAAGCAAGAGTAGAGGTCACAAGATCACAGATGAGATCCACATGTTCGTGGAGGCACAGGTAGCGAGCTGCATCATCGAATGAGTATTGTTCGAATATTTGCTCGACCAACACAAACTACGTTGAGGGTGCATCAAAGGAGAACGGTGGTAACTTCGGCACACGACCAGGGGGTGACGATGGAGGTGCCTGCGGAAAATCAGCCACCTGGGAGGTGCTGACTTGTTTTGGCATAGCGAGGGAGCTCAATGTTGTCGCTGGGTCTGATGGGGCCTCTAGGCCGAGCAGCTGAGTTACAGCAGATCAAGGTGTGATGACTCAGGCAAATGCCGCGGTCGTGACATTGGTGTGTGATGTGAAAGCAGGCAAAAGTCTGAGATCATGCAGCCGGGAATGTTCTAATGCATCGACAGTGTGCAACTGCAGGAGTGATTGTTGTACATGTGGTGTGGGAGAAGCATCATGTGATGTGGGAAGCACAAAGGATGCACTGGCACTCTGCAGTACACTTAAGTTCACATCAGCACAGGTAGAATTGGCAGATCTGCTTGGTGAGTCATTTAAATCACTCAGAGGTGCAGATAGCATGTAGCTGGTCAATGCATTTTTGGCAAAGTCTATGTTGGCTGCACGCACAGAGAAAGGTGTATCTGTAACACGCAAAAATTGCCCATTGTTCATTGGGTGGTTGATGCATAAAGTGAATGTTATTGGAAGCAAGTCCAATACTAGAAGCACTAATGAAGCTGTTGGTAGCCACTGCACTTTGTTGATGGAGCACATGGTTGGAGGAAGGATACACACACAGCCTTGGTGGGGTGTTTACCGGCCTAAAATTCAAATTTTGTCTAGTTCAAATGTTCAAGTTTTGCATTATTTGAGAGTTCTGTGCACACACAATGTGGTGTGCACTTTGATTTGCACTGTTAATTGGTGAAACCATGGAAAACATGAGAGGTGAGCCAAGGCTCGAGTCTGTGAAACCTCCCCAGGCACTGGTAGTATTCGGTGTAACAAACATGTCCTGTGAGAAAATGTTTTGTGAACACAGATTTGATGCACATGAGTGGGGGACACACAGAATTCATGCTTGAAGTCCGGGCGGTGGTGGCACAGTCGAGTTCAATGTAGTCGTGACTGTTGAAACAAATGGCGGTGCATGCGACTTGAGGGTCACCAGTATGGAATTATGTGGGGTTGGAGCCCCAATCGGAACTCAAGCACATCAAGAACAGCAAACTATATCTTTTTGAACATGCTTATTGTATTCGCTTCTCATTCTTGCTCTGTGATTTTCTCCCCACACACTTCCCTCAAAGTGAAATTGATGATTCCTTGATGTCTCAGAATGGGTCCCACTAACTGATTTCTTCTCTCTGTCAAGATGTGCCAGTGGAAAATTCATCAAGCAATGATACCTAGTTAGTGCACTGGAAGTGTTAAAAAGGGGATAACAGTGTACTGATGCTCAAAGTAACAAATTTTTTATCCTCCTTGTATATATGCGGATGTTGCTTAATTTTCCACTTGTTGATGTGATTAATTCACTGAGTATGGGCTTGATGTACCCCAGGTTCCTGACCTGGGGACTAGTAAGTGCCACCAGTCTTTTGACACTGTACCTCTGGGCATGCTTCAGTGATCACTGTGTGGTGCAGTGGTGGAATGTTGTGTGTACTAGGGATTGGGGATTTCACTGCCCAGGTCACAAGGAAGGAAATACATCTGGGGGAAAAAAAACCACCCTCAATCCCAAGGTGTGCTATGTGCTGATAGGATGTGTGGCTGTTGAGGTGGAGCAGTCGTTAGTGAGCAGCCTCTGAGCTTCAGTTGTATAAGGCTTACCTAGGTATGAGGAGCTTTGTCTAGGTGGACATTTAGTTCCCTAGCTGCTATCGAGTAATTTTAAACCTCCTAGTGAGCTGGGTGTACCACTGGGGGGGGGGGGGGGGGATACCAACATCCAATCAAAAAAGGGCTCAGGCTCCCAGTCCTTTAGGATTAGTAGCTGTCAAAAAAAGTTTCATGCTGAGTAACAGAAAACGATCTGCAAATAAAATGTGTTTCTTGTAATTAAAAGAAAGGACGGTCTGTTTGAGGAAGTTTCACTCTTTTACATAACCAGGCTTTAGAAGGAAATGCAGGTGACCAGAAATCAGTAAAACTGTTGTGGAATGGTACCATGTTGGTGGAAACATCTGATTCCCAACAGGTGTCAAAACTGCAATGTGCTATGTGCCTTTGGGAATATCATACTGAAACAGACCTGCACAGTACTGTGAAATTCAGTAAGAGCATAATGTTCTGTAGATATTTAGTCGACATCCCAGTAGATGAACTAAAGCAAGAATGGGCTGCAGAAGGTAAAGTCAAAGTGCAGAATATTAAGAAAGGGTGGATGGAGAACTTGTTTACTCTGAGTCCATTATCATAACTTTTAATAGGCCTTGACTAGCTGAATATGAGAAGGCAGGTATTCTGCATTTAACTGTATGAACATATGTCCCTAACCCCATGTGCTGTGTTGTCGCATTTTAGGCACACCACCTGGGAATACAAGGGAGAGGCCACTTGTGGCAAAACTGCACATGATGGACTCGACTGCATGCCACCTGCAAAGTGCATTAATTGCTCGGGGGAGCATCTATTATGGAGTAGGAACTGTACTGTACATTACAAGAAGAAGAAGATACAGGAGTTCAAACAAACTACGTGGATCTCTTACGCTGAATCCAAAAGACCTTAAAGGCAATGCAACCTCCTGTGTTTGCTACCTCCTTCACATCTGTCATACAAAAGCTGTTGCCAAAGCTAATGCCCCCACACAAATGGAGATTGTTAGTGTAGGCACGAATGCTTGCACATGTCAGTGCACTTGTTAAGCAGCAGCATTATCAGCACTGGAACTCCCCTCCCCCCCCCCCCCCCCAAAGGAACAGTTACCATCTCTGTAGATGCTCTACTACCTTCTTCTGCAGAAACTGCTCACCCATCTGGCACCACTGCTACCAAATCCACTGCAGCCCCTACAAAACCAACCAAAGACAAAAAAGCAACCAGGAAAACCAAACTGCAAGCAAAAACAGGAATCAAACCATCCAATCATGTTGAAGTTATTATTGCAGATGCTTCATCTGACTCATCTCCAGAGCCCATCGAGATAGATGGACGTTTGAGGCAATAATCTCACCCCAAAACAGAACCTCCACCTCGTTCAGTATCCCCAAATTGTTGGAAGGAAAAAGTGAAGGTGCAACCTCCATAATCCATGGTCCCCATATTACAGTGGAATTTGAATGGATTCAGGATGCATCTAGAAGAACTAAAACTACTGATTCAGGGTGTCCCCTGTGTTTGTGTTTATAAGAAACACATTTAAGGCTTCTGACACCCCTATACTCAGGGGATATACCATTTACTGTGAGGAGCAAGAGGGTCAAGGGAGGAATTACTGTGGTTTTCAGTGATGCACATCACTCCTTGCCCATTCCTTTGATACTGACCTCCAAGCCATGGAATTTCATGTGGGTCTTAGTGTTTACACCCCCAGGAACCGATAGAGGCTTTCATCAGCCTCATCGAAAAACTCCCCTGTCCATATCTTCTATTCGGAGACTTCAATGCCCACAACATGTTGTGGGGCTCAGACTACTTGCCCAAGGGATCAGGTTGTAGAGCGCATGCTTAACTTGGGCAATCCCACACATTTTTGTGCTGACACACGGTTGTTCTTGGCCATTGACCTTTCTTTCTGCTTTCAAACTCTTGCAGACTGCTCAGTAGGAAGCAACTGATGACTTTCACAACAGTGACCACTTTCCACTGTGGATCCACATACCAGATGGCCCATGATTAGGGTAGAAGCTGCTGAAATAGACAACTAGCCAGACTAACTGGACTTTGTTGAGTCATGTGGCTGCATTTGAACACCGAGATGACATCCATGATTGGGTGCACCACATAACACAAGTGACACACCATGCTGCTGACTTTTCAGTCCCTAAGTCATTGGGTCATCTTCGAAGGAACCCTGTTCCTTGGTGGACAGATGAGTACCACATGCTAATTAAAGCAGGCATGCTGCCCTATGATGGTTTAAAGGTGTTCCAACAGCACAACCTTGCAGTCTTTCAAGTTGCAAGAGCCAACGCCCAACACATTATTAAGGAGAGCAAGAAAAGGTCACGGCAAGCCTTCCTGAGCTCTGTCAACCACTCCACTTGTTCCACAAAAGTATGGGAAGCCATTAGGAGGATATGTGGTAGAGACAGTCATTTACATATCGCAGCAGTGCTGAAACAGGGACATCTCAAAACGACACCTAGAGACATCGCCCAGACAGTGGCAGAACATTTTGCAAATACTACTGATATGGATAGCCAAGGTCTAGCATTCCAACCATTTCATGCAACCATGGAGAGTAGCAAGTTGGATTTTAGGTCCAACAATGCTGAGTCTTACAACTGCCCTCTCTCCAGGTGGGAGCAGGAATCTGCTCTGTCCGCATCTCATGACACTGCACCTGACCACGATGGTATACAGTACGGCATGATTTGGCACGTGTCTGGAATGTCTGTCTGTCCTGAATGTTTTATTTTGATATGGCAAGTTGGCCATTTATTGTCTTTAATGCAGAAAGTCATGCCATTCTGTGGGTAGTGCAGCAGATGAGATGTGTAGCAAGTGTTAAATTCCTCACATGCTCAGTTTCACTGAGTGCCCTTCAAATCCTGTACCCACCGTATGAAGTAATCCAGAACAACCAGGATGCCTTTTCACACCTAAAAAGTATGGGGAAGGTGGTGTCTTTCTGTTGTGTCCCAGGTCACATGAGTACTCAAGGGAACTAAAGGGCAGGCGTTGCAGTGAAAGAGATGTGTTACAAGAGTCAGATATCTCAGTGTCCTATTCGCTTGCATGCTCTGGCCTCGCTGTTGAGGAACAAAGTCACGTGTCAATGGAAGGATAAGTGGCAAGAAGTAATGAACAATAAGTTGTGAGTCATGAAGTGCACCACAAGGCCGTAGTGCACCTCCTTCCAACCGCACAGGCAGGATGAAGTCCTCCTCACTCGTCTTTGTATAGGTCGCTATCTCATGACACACGGCTTCTTGCTCTAGTGCGACGATCCTCCTTGGTGTGGTGCTTGGGATGCACTCTTAACTGTACATCACAATTTAGTTGAATGTGTTTCGTATTCATATCATAGGATGGCAGCTCTTTTGCTGAGTGATCTGCCCCCTATTTTAAGCGATGATCAAATGATGTGATCTGTCTTTTAAAATTTTGTGAATCCTCAGACTTATTCCCTAAAATTGTAGGGCAACATTTTTAAGGTATCATCAGCTTGACTGGCTCTTCCATCTTTTTCTTATTGGTTGGATTGTCATTTCCACCTATGAGTTTCCGTTAATGTTCTTAGTTTTAATGGTCAGTTTTAGATTGGGCGCGCAACTCCACATCACTACAGGAATTAAGCAAGTTTTAAATGTGCATGTGGTTCATGGTGTGGGTTCCTGTAGTCATGTCCTAGTTCATGTACCACGGGCACTGTATGAGTGCCCAAGTAAGTGGTCCTGACAGTTGGGATACCAGTTACTCTGGAATAAGGTTGGGCATCTCGGACATATTCTGAGTCCTGGCCACCTTTTTGCTCAGGCAGCAAAGGCTACCAAATCCACCGGTTAGTCCCTCAACTGTTAGGGGTAAAACCCAGTGTGGCCCTGGCAAGTAAGGCTAGCAACCTGCTTTCCAGGTACGTCCCACCTCTAACTGACAGACCAGGGACTCCTCCGATACGACGTGGCAAACAATCTGGAATGAGATAGGGAGCAATTAATATCAATGGGGATTACACTGGGAAGAAGGTAGAGCTGGTGGAGACTTCAAGTAAGATGGGGGGTCAATCCAAATGAAGTGGTACAATAAAAATTAAGTTGGTTGCTTGACCATTTTTAAATATTTTAATTTTTTTATATGTGATTGCCCTATATTTGAGAAGTTCAAACCGTTTTTTAAAGTAATTTATCTTGCATCTTTACAAATGGGGGCCATTTTTATTTGTCGGCGCGCGGCGATTTTTCAGTCTGGAGACATTAGCGAAAATTTGAATATCTCTGCACTGGGGTAAGTTACAACATTGCAATTGACATGATTGTTTTTAGAAAAGTGTCCTTTACAACATTGTCTATTACACAAAATACCCTAAATTCAAAAATAACCAGTCAAAATGACCTCCAAAATTTGGTATCCAAATTTTCAAAAATCCACTTTTTAGGCCCAAAAATAACAAACAACGAGTGACTTATGAGAGTCTATTTTTTTTTCCTGTAGTTAGATATCATACACTACTAGCCTCATACAGAACAAGAACACTCACAAATGTTTCCTTAATTTTTTATGAATTTTTGAAATTTGAAAATTTTCATTTTTTGTAAAGTTTGAGGCTAGTTATCTCAGATGGGACTGAACATAAAAATATGATTTTTGCACAGTTTGTACACCTATATGATAGCAACATGCTGTAAAAATTTCAACATTGATATTTGAGTGTGAACAAAGATATGAATTTTTGAAAATGAGGAAATAATTAACATTACTATGCAACTGATCTTATGACTGTTACCTATACCACCTGATATTGGTGGAATATAATCAATTATTATTGAAGCAAGGTACTGAATTATATACAAAAAGTGGAAAAATAACTGAAGTTAACATTTATGGTATTTTGACAAATGGTATTTAAAATAAATATTCTCAATTAACATCATTCGAGATGCGACTATTCCTGAACCTGGTGGTGAATGTTAAGAACACTTATTTCTTCTGACAGCTTCTGTGATATAGACTAATGCCTCCCCCCCCCCCCCCCCATTTGCTGTGGTAAGTTCAAGCACTGAAAGTTTCCTTAAAACATTTTTCATTGGTATCCAGACTTTGTCACTATTAGTTTTCTTGAATGATGTTCTTGGGCCAGCAGGGTGGTAAAAATGCACAAAAACATCATTGTTTTGCAAACTTATTGTTTCAACCTCAGAAAGCCACCAATGTCCATCATACACACATGCTACTATGTCATTCAACGTTAAAGAGAGAGATGTAATTTTACTGACAGAATGATCCTCATAAATTTCCGTTTATGATGTTACATAGCATTTGTAGGGTGGCTTTACTCACTTCACATTTTGTTGTACCTCCTAGTCCATCACATGCATTTTTACCATGGCGAGATGCAAAAAAGTGCCATGCAGCCTCCAACCCAAAGTCCACTTTGTGGTTGCACAGATTTGAAAAATTCTTTTTGTTCTTATACTGACTGCCACTTCCATCTGAAAAGTATATCAGCTTCTCAACTTTTGGAAAGTTTTCTTTTATGTAATTTATTGCATAGTTTTGAAACACATGTACAGCCAAAGTTTGTGCTACAAGTAGTCACTTAGAATGCAAATTGAAGAACTGCAAACATCATCTTTGTCATCTTTAAAGAAGAGAATAAATGGATGCACTGTTGCCTGGTCATTCACCCAGTGGTACCCTTGTATTGCATCCTGAATCACAAATGTAAAATTTTCTGTAAAATCAGCTAGCACTATTCATTCAGTTTCATCAAGTTGCACTTTTTTGTTCATCAAAAACTGACTTTGGATTTTAGAAACATAGTGATGACTTTTGAGTTTTTGTAAGTTATCAATTAAAGATTCCAAGTACTCTTCCTGAGCTTTAACCACTGTTATCATTTCTGCCCTGTCAGTTGTAACCCACTGTTTGAAGGTAATACTGTCTGGCATTTCCTCATAATATTTGTGAAACAATTCCAGAACAGTTTCCTTACCAGGGCATTTATTACACAAACTCATCATGCAGTCATAACTGTTGGTGTCACAGACCATTAAATCTAGTAACTCCTTGTAGTTAAGATCACTAAGTTTTGCATCCCCAAATTCAGTTTGACATTTTGATGATAGAAACAAACACATATGGAGTGTTAGGAGTATAAATGTCATTAGCAAGGTTACATGATTCTGGTTCTGGATTCACAACAAATATTTTTGAGTAACAATTTGGGCACAGGGAATATCCAGGAATCACATTAAGTTTTACTTCAGAAGCTGTTTCAGTCTCACATAACCAGGACAAATGTTCAAGTTTTATTTCCCTCAAACCTTTTGTAATAGGCTTTTTATAAACTTTAAGTGGATCACAGCACTTTTTTGTGCATTTTTACCACCCTGCTGGCCCAAGAACATCAGTCAAGAAATCTAATAGTGACAAAGTTTGGATATCAATGAAAAATGTTTTAAGGAAACTTTCAGTGCTTGTACTTACCACAGCAACTGAGGGGGGGGGGGGGGGGGGGGAGCATTAGTCTATATCACAGAAGCTGTCAGAAGAAATAAGTGTTCTTAACATTCACCACCAGGTTCAGGAATAGTCGCATCGCGAAGGATGTTAATTGAGAATATTTATTTTAAATACCATTTGTCAAAATACCATAAATGTTAACTTCAGTGATGTTTCCACTTTTTGTATATAATTCAGTACCTTGCTTCAATAATAATTGATTATATTCCACCAATATCAGGTGGTATAGGTAACAGTCATAAGATCAGTTGCATAGTAATGTTAATTATTTCCTCATTTTCAAAAATTCATATCTTTGTTCACACTCAAATATCAATGTTGAAATTTTTACAGCATGTTGCTATCACATAGGTGTACAAACTGTGCAAAAATCATATTTTTATGTTCAGTCCCCTCTGAGATAACTAGCCTCAAACTTTACAAAAAATGAAAATTTTCAAATTTCAAAAATTCATAAAAAATTAAGGAAACATTTGTGAGTGTTCTTGTTCTGTATGAGGCTAGTAGTGTATGATATCTAACTACAGGAAAAAAATAGACTCTCATAAGTCACTCGTTGTTTGTTATTTTTGGGCCTAAAAAGTGGATTTTTGAAAATTTGGATACCAAATTTTGGAGGTCATTTTGACTGGTTATTTTTGAATTTAGGGTATTTTGTGTAATAGACAATGTTGTAAAGGACACTTTTCTAAAAACAATCATGTCAATTGCAATGTTGTAACTTACCCCAGTGCAGAGATATTCAAATTTTCGCTAATGTCTCCAGACTGAAAAATCGCCGCGCGCCGACAAATAAAAATGGCCGCCATTCAGTAAAGATGCAAGATAAATTACTTTAAAAAACGGTTTTGAACTTCTCAAATATAGGGCAATCACATATAAAAAATAAAGTATTTAAAAATGGTCAAGCAACCATCCCTGTACCACTTCATATGGATTGACCCTGGGGTTAGATGTTTTAGCTGTTAGTGACGTTAGAGTAAGGGAAGAGAAAGAGGATGAAGTCGGAGAATACATGATCTACCTGTCAGGAGTTAATGTAGGAAGAGCACAGTGGGGTGTAGGGTTTTACATCAGAAAAGCAATTGAACCCAGCATAATTGCAATAAGGTACGTAAATGAATGACTGATGTGGATAGATTTGGTCATCTCCAGCAAGAAACAGGATTGTAGCAGTGTATTCACCCTGTGAAGGGACAGATCAAGATGAGATGGACAGATTTTACAACACACTTAGTGATGTAGTTGTTACAGTGAAGGATAAGGATAGTGTTTTACTCATGGGTGATTTCAATGCTAGGATAGGAAATTGAACAGAAGGTTATGAAAATATTATGGGCAAGTTTGGAGAGGATATGGAGGCCAACAGGCACGGAAAACAGCTCTTGGATTTCTGTTCCAGTAAGGGCTTAGTTATCACAAGGACATTTACCACTATACTTGGGAAGGAAGGGAAACCAGATCTGTCATTGACTATATAATAACAGACCAGGAATTCAGGAAGACAGTTAAGGACACACATGTTTTCAGGGGGTTCTTTGATCATTATTTAATCTGCAGTGAAACTGGTTTTGTGAGGCCAAAAGAGCAGAAAGTCAGGTCCATGTGTAGAAGGATAAGAGTGGACCAGCTTCAAGACAAGGAAATTAGGCACAAATACATAATAATGATCTCGGAAAGGTACCAGTTAGTTGAATGTAATGATTTACAGTCACTGAAAGAGGAATGGTCAAGGTACAGAGACACACTACTGGAAGCAACTAGAGAATGTCTTGGAACAGTAGTGTGTAAAGGCAAGAAGAAGCAGACAGCTTGGTGGAATGACACAGTCAAGGCAGCCTGTAAAAAGAAAAAGAAGGCATTTCAAAAATGGCTCCACACTAGAAATCAGGCAGACAGAGAAAGTTATGTTAAAGAAAGAAACAAAGCCAAACGGATAATTGCAGACTCCTAGCAATCATGGAAAGACTTTGGAAATAAGCTAGATACTCTGGGTCAACCCAGGGGAAAACCATTTTGGAGCGTAATGATGTATATACAGAAGAAAATGTAGAAAATTTTCTGTGATACATTAAGACACCACATAGATGTGGCTTGTCCCAATGTATGCAAAACTATTAGGAGTAAACCAAAGAAAAAATAGATCACCATGGAAATTAAAAAAAAAAAAAAAAAAAAAGTAAACAAGAGAATATATTGTTTTTAGTACCCGAGAATACTAATATGAAGTGTGCGATACCATACTTAATCGTAGTATTATACAATGATATTCCATATATAGACATTTTACAACACCACTGTCTGGTCACACTGATTTAATCAGTTTCATTATTTGGGTCTTCTAATAAAATTAATTATTTAATTATTGAAAGTTGTGATATTGGGCAATAATGTGTTTATTAATGAAATTAATAACTAACATTATCTGATATCTTTTGCAATGTACTGATTTGTTGCCAATGATTTGTTGACCTCAAATCTCCATAATTACTTTAAATTAGCTATTATAAAAATATAAACAAACCTGTCTGCTGCTCTAATTGTAAACTACTTACAATCTTAATTTTCGTTTTGTTTTGATACAAAAACCCTATCATTAGATTTGTCATAATTTTGTGTATATCTTCTTGCTGAAAGATTCATTTATGTTCCACAAAGAAACTATTTAATGTGTCATGTTGCAACTTCCTTGCTCTAGAATGTTTTAGAAAACATCACATTCGATATATATGCGTTAATTGGTGTGAACACACTAAGTCAGTCAGTCAGTAGTTAGTCTTTAGTCAGTCAACTCTTTGTATAAAACAGTCTACAGTTTTATAAGTCACGGTACAGTCATTTATTGCTTCATTAAAAGGTCAGTATTTTTATGTGTGCATCTTCAACAAAAGTGAATAAATCAGTATATAAACTGAAACATATATGCATTTTAAGATTCCAAAAGACTCTAAAGTACCCGCCGTATTGATAATTATGTACAGGCAGGCAAGATATTGAAACTATTGGAGACCGAGACATAAGGTGATATATGACTAATTTATGAAAACACCTTTAAAATGTGATGCAAATGGTAACACTGTTTTAAGAGGAACTGATAAATCTGTACAAATTTCACCAGAAAGATAAACAACAGGACAGTCATGAGGCCTACAAGTACAAAAAGAAAGAATACAGTAGGATGATACAGGAAGCAAAGGCTAGTCACAAAAAATCTGCAATCAAACTTCTGCAAACATCTCTTAAACAGTCTGGAACTATATAAATGTTATAACTAATAACACACCTATGCACATTAAGCCAGTTACAATTGTTGCCAGGATCCTGAACCGTCCCATCAGAGTCCGACAAAATCCACTGCTACACATGACCACTCCCATCCCAGCTATCGGTATCGTACGGAGGCACAACCACATTAGCGAGGACTGTGAGAATGCAACTGAGGCGAAGTTTACAGCTGGCCTGGTGCTTCTCTGAAACCGACGAGTGGCTGGCAGAGTGCAGCGCTATAGTCCAGCCAGCGCCGCACAGCGGCCAGTCCTGGTAACGAGCAGCGCGCCGATCAAACTACGCGCCGTGCGTTGCCACATTCCTCCCCCTTCACGGTGTAATGTCCAGGGGTGCCAAACGCACCCAGGCTACGTCCATGAGAGATACCTCGTCCATCTCTGGCTGCCAGTGCTGGGCTAGTACTACCCCATAGGGTCAATAATATCCTGATCACCCTTGCCAGGAGTGGCTGGTACCTCTGTATATGTTGCTCGCAATTACTGTGGATGCGAGAGTACCATCCGACCCCAGCATTGGAGATAAAAAAAGGAGCAGTTTCATTACTCACAGGCTGTTCACATCCATTTCCGGTGTCTGGATGTCTATAGCTTCAGAAGTGGTGGCCCTCTCCCTACCATATGGCACTGAAAACTCAGGGAAGTAACCCGAAGGTGGTGGCGACACGGAGCCCAAGGATGAAACTGCTGGGACTGGTGCCAGTGACAGGGAAGGCACCTGTACCACCGGTGGAGCTCGGGCGGACACAGTGCGCAGTGCAGAAGTCGGCTCCCCAGAAGATGTCAGGATGGAGCCTACTGGTGAAACAGGCCCCGGAGGAGGCACAGGTGGAGGTGGCGCCTGTGGATCTGCCGGGAGTCGTGGGCGCAATTAATACCAATGACGACAAAGAGTGCCCACAGCAGTGTCCACAGTGCAGAGGCGGTGCCCGAGATATGTCTTCACCTTATCCGGTAGCCAACAAGGATGCCGGCCAAACCCAAGCACCCATACGAGCGACCCCAGAACATAACGACCTGATGGTTGTGTGGGATCACTCGGTGGCTGAGGCAACGACAAATGAAAGAGAGTGAGAGGTTGCTTGCCATGAAGCAATTCCGCCAGGCTGCGTTCCCCAGCCGGCGTGAATCGATACGACATCAAGAAATGGATAATGGCATCGTCCACAGAACAAGACATCACATATTTGCCCATTTGAGCTTTAAAAGTACACACAAACTGTTCCACTTCGCCATTAGACTGGGGATGAAATGGAGCCGTAATGTGGCGAATGCCCAGTCAAGCAAAAACCTCTTGCAAAACAGAAGAAGTGAAAGAGGTGCCATTATCCAAAACAAGTGTGTGCGGAAACCCCTCCAAAGCAAAAACTTTAAGACATTGATTGAATAGTTACAGCAGTGGACATGGTATGGCAACCAAAAATGTATGGAAAATTGCTCAGTGACCACCGGCCAGTGCACACGTGACAGCAGCAGCTCTACATTGTAAGATAACTGGCTTCTTAATAGAAGCGACTTATTTTCATTTCGTGTGTGCTTTCTTTTACAGTTCTTCATACTTTAGTGTGCTCGCATGTTTATTTATTAATAATCACATTTAGTTGTCAGTTCAGTTGTTGATATTTTGATTTATTAGCTCGCATATATATTTTTCCTATTCACCGGTAATAAACAGTTTAGTGCTAGGTTCATATTTTTCGAAGCTCACTTTTTGTCAAACTTCTGTGTCTTCAGACATACTTACTTGGAAAATACATAGGTTTTTAGAATGGCTAGGAACAGTGACTGCTGCGAATGGATGCAGGCAGAGTTGGTGACTCTTCGCTCGCAGCTTCAGGCGGCGTTGGCTTCCCTAGCAACGCTTGAGACTGCAGTGGGTGGGCGCCGCTGTTGTGGACCGCCCGCGGGGGTGCAACTGACGCCCTGTGCGTCTGTTGTGCCCTCTGATTGGCCTACGGCTGTGGACAGCCTGCTCGCAGCCCGCGAGAGTGTCGCCCCCCAATCCATGGTGGATTGGGAGGTCTCCTCAGCGCATGTCAGACGGCGTAAGACTTCCTCAGTCTTGCCAACAGATTCGAGGTGCTGTCTGTGGCAGAGGATGTCCCTGACACAGATGGTGTCGCTTGTCCTGTACTCACCCCTCTACCTGCAAGATCCAGGCACTCACAGAGGGTGGGTTTGTTAGTAGTTGGAGCTCCAATGTTAGGCGGGTGATGGAACCCCTTAGGAAAATGGCTGCTAGGGAGGGGATGAAGTCCAATGTTCACTCCATGTGCATACCGGGGGGGGGAGTCATTCCAGATGCCTTGAAGAGCACAGGGTGCAGCCAGCTGCAGGTGGTGGCTCATGTCGGGACCAATGATATGTGTCGCTTTGGATCAGAAGAGATCCCCTCTGGCTTTGAGCGGCTATCATAAGTGGTAAAGACTGCCAGTCTTGCTTACAAGATGAAAGTGGAGCTCACCAAATGCAGCATTGTCGACAGGACTGACTGCGGACCTTTGGTTCATTGCTGAGTGGAGGGTCTGAATCAGAGGCTCAGACAGTTCTGCGACTGTGTGGACTGCAGATTCCTCGACTTGCGCCAAAGGGTGGTAGGTTTTCGGGTTCCGCTAAATAGGTCAGGTGTCCACTATACCACTATACTCAGAAAGCGGCTACATGGTTAGTGGGGGCTGTGTGGCATGGACTGGGCGATTTTATAGTTTAGAGGGCCTCGGGAATACAAAAAATGGGTTTCAGTCTCAAAGGGGGCAGGTCAGACACAGGAAGAATGCAGATCCAGAAACCATTGGTATAACAGTTGTAAATTGTCGTAGCTGTATTGGGAAAGTTCCAGAGCTCCAAGTGCTGATAGAAAGTACTGAGGCAGAAATCGTTGTAGGTTCAGAAAGCTGGCTGATGCCTGAGATAAGTCAGCCGAAATTTTTCAAAGGGCCAAATGATCTTCACAAAGGATAGAATAACTAAAAATGGGGGTGGCGTGTTTATTGTTGTTACAAACGGTTTGTCCTGCAGCGAAATTGAGGCAGATACTTCCTGTGATTTGGTATGGGTAGAGGTTATACCTGATGACCAGAATAAATTAATAATTGGATCTTTTTATCGGCCCCTTGACTCAGACGATGGGATTGCTGAAATATTAAAGAAAGCTTGAATCACATTTCAAACAGGTAACACAAGCATACTCTTATAATCGGTGGCAACTTTAATTTACCCTTGATATGTCGGCATAAATACATAATAAAAACTGGCAACAAATATAAAACATCATCCGAACTAGTTCTGAATGCTTCTTCTGAAAACTACTTAGAACAGTTAGTTCATGAACCCACTAGAATAGTAAGTGGTTGCGAAAATACCCTTGATCTCCTAACAACAAATAATCCTGAGCTAGTAAAGAGCCTCAAAACAGATGCAGGGATTAGCGAGCATTCGAAATGTAGTAGCGAGACTGAATGTCGAAATTGTTCAAAAAATGTTCAAATGTTTGTTAAGCTTATGGGACTTACCTAAGGGGTTATCAGCCCCAACTAGCTTATCCTAAGGATGGCACAAATATCCATGCCCGAGGGGGGATTCGAACTCCCGACCGTAGTGGCCGTGCAGACCGTGACTGAAGCACCTCAGTCCCCTCGGCCACCGTGGCCGGCAATCTCGAAATTCCCAAATGCACAAAAAATAAACGAAAAATATATCTATTCAATAAAGCAGATAAAAACTTGCTTTATACTTTCCTGAGTGTTAGTCTCCAGTCTTGCAAAACTAAAAATTTGAGTGTAGATCAGTTGTGACTTACTTTCAAAGATATAATATCAGTAGCAATCGAGAGTTTTATACCGAATAAATTAATAAAAGAGGGGGCAGACCCCCTGTGGTACACAAAACAGGTCAGATCACTGTTCCAGAAACAAAGAAAAATGCATGCACAATTTAAAAAAGACACAGAATCCACAGGACTGGCAATCTTTTACTGAAACTCACAACCTAGCGCGGACTTCAATGCGAGAAGCCTATAGTAGTTACCACAATGAAATCCTGTCTCGTAATCTTGCAGAAAATCCAAAGGAATTCTGGACATATGTGAAGTACACTAGTGGCAAAACACAAACAATACCTTCACTACGCAATAGCAATGGTAATACTACCGATGACAGTACTGCTAAGGCAGAATTACTAAACACAGCTTTTCGAAAATGTGTTCACCAAAGAAGACGCAGTGATCACAACAGTATTCAATCCAAGAACAGCTGCCAGCATGTGAAACTTAGAAGTAGATGTCCCTGGAGTAGTAAAACAACTTAAGTCACTAAACAAAAACAAATCTTCTGGGCCTGATTGTATACCAACTAGATTCCTCTCAGAGTATGCTGTTGCAATAGCTCCGTACTTAGCTATAATTTACAACCAATCACTGAGCGAAAGATCCATACCCAAAGAGTGGAAAGTTGCCCAAGTTACTCCAATATTCAAGAAAGGCAATAGGGGTGATCCACAAAACTACAGGCCAATCTCATTGACATCGATTTGCAGTGGGATTTTGGAACATATACTTTGTTCGAATATTGTGAACTACCTCGAAGAGAACGATCTATTAATCAACAGTCAACACGGATTCAGAAAGTATCACTGTTGCGAAACACAGCTTACCCATATTCACATGAAGTGTTAAGTGCCATCGACAAGAGATCTCAAATCAATTCCATATTTCTGGATTTCAGGAAGGTTTTTGACACTGTACCCCACAAGCGGGTTCTAATAAAATTGCTTGCTTATGGAATATCTCCCCAATTGTGCAATTGGATTCACGATTTTGTTGTAATTGACGGTAAGTCATCAAGTAAAACAGAAGTGATATCTGGCATTCCACAGGAAAGCATTATAGGTCCCCTACTCTTCCTTGTGTTTATAAACGATTTAGGAGACGATCTGAATAGCTCCCTTAGACTGTTCGCGGATGATGCTGTTGTTTATCGATTAGTGAAGTCAACATAGGATCAAAAGCAATGCAAAGCGATTTAAACAAAATTCCTACATGGTGTGTAAATTGGCAATTGACACTAAATAAAGAAAAGTGTGAAGTAATACACATGACCACCAAAAGAAATCCGCTGAACTTCAATTACGCGATAAATCAGTCAAGCCTTAAGGTCGTAAATTCTACCAAATACCTAGGAGTTACGATTATGAACAACTTAGACTGAAGAGAACACATAGAAGATATTGTGGGGAAGGCGAACCAAAGGTTACATTTCATTGGCAGAACGCTGAGAAGATGCACCAGCTCCACCAAAGAGACTGCCTACATCACACTTGTGCGTCCTCTCCTGGAGTACTGTTGCCCCTTGTGGAACCCTCACCAGGTGGGACTGACGGAAGAGATTGAGAAGGTTCAGAGAAGGGCAGCTCGTTTTGTTTATTATGTTACGGGGGGGAGGGGGTGTAAGCATCATGGAAATGTTGCACGAATTGGGGTGGAAATCATTAAAAGAAAGACGTTATTCATTGCGGTGTGATCTGTTTGCGAAGTTTCAATCACCGACTTTTACTTCTGAATGTGAAAATATTTTGCTAGCACCCACCTACTTAGGACGACATGACCATCCCAATAAAATAAGAGAAATCAGATCGAAAACGGAATGATTTAGGTGTTCTTTCTTCCTGCATGCTATTAGACAATGGAACGGTAGAGAAAAGTTATGAAAGTGCTTAATGAAACCTCTGCCAGGCACTTAAATGTGATTTGCAGAGTATATATGTAGATGTAGAAAGTTTGAATAAGCATCCACAAGAAGAAAACAATAAGAGTTAAGGAAGGGTCCCGCATAATCGATATGAATCCGTTCCCACGGCTGTCAGGGTTGTGGCCAAGAAGACAGATATGCCCAAGGCACCGCCTGTTGCGAAGTGCACAACGAGCACTTAGCCACCAGTCTCATAATGTCGCCATCAATGCCTGGCCAAAACACATGCCGGTGAGCCAATGTTTTCATGCAGGAAACTCCCCAGTGTCCTTCATGAAGCATCTGCAGCACTTTTGAACGGAGATCTGCCTGAATCAGTATGCATGGACACTGTCTGTCTGTAGCCAAAAGGAGAACCCTGTCCCATTCAGAGAGATGAAAACAGAAGAAATAATAGTTACGGAAGGGGTCTGAAGCCCTACGCAGAGGGGCATCCGGCCAGCCCACATGAATCTAGTGAAGAATGTGCCGCAGCACGGGTTTGAACGACACCGCCTTGGCCAATACTGGAGCTGTAATAGGAAAACCATCTACAGTAGCCTGAGCTTCCTCATCCAAATAAAAGCACAAAAGCTCTTCTATATCAAAGTCAGGATCAGGATCCGCTGGAAGGTGCGATAATGAGTCCACGTTAGCATGTTGTGCTGTCGGACGGAACTGGATCTCATAATTATAACGGGAAAGAAAGAGTGCCCTTCGCCGCAATCTATGAGGTGCCTTGTTGGGAAGGGCCGCTGTAGGGTGAAATAGAGAAACCAAGGGCTTATGATCAGCAATAAGAAGGAATTTGACCCCATACAAGTAAATGTGAAATTTCTTCAAAGCACAGACAATGGTTAATGCCTCTTTTTCAATTTGAGAGTACTGTTGCTGGGTATCCGTCAGCATCTTAGATGCATATGCGATGGGGTGTTCCAACCCATCGCGATACTTATGGGCCAAAACAGCCCCAATGCCATGTTGAGACGTATCCGTAGCCAGAACCAAATGTTGCCCAGAGACATACGCCGTTAAACAAGGGGCAGAAATCAGCAAGCACTTTAAAGTGCAAAACGCCCATTCACACTCAGACGACCAGGCAAAGGGAACACCCTCTTGAAGCAGATGATGTAAGGGATGCGCCACCGAAGCAGCTCCCAGTAAAAAACGGTGGTTATAGGCAATATTGCCCAAGAAAACCTGTACATGTTTAACAGACGCGGGATGTGGCAAGGAACGGAACCACGCCCACACGATCCGGTGAAGGACGGACGTCCACTGAAGACACTTCAAACCCTGAATAAGGAATAGAAGGTTGGAAAAAATGAGACTTGGCCACGTTGCAGCGGAGACCGACTGCTTGGAGGACAGAGAAAAGTGTCCAGAGGTTTTGTAAATGTTCATGGGGTGAAGCCCCGATCACAACACTATCGTCTAAGTAGTTAACACAGCCCGGAACCAGGTGTAGGAGCTGCTCTAAGTAGTGCTGAAAATTAGCTGGGGCACTAGAGACCCCGAAAGGAAGTCGCTCATATTGGTATAACCCAAAGGGAGTGTTGACGCCAAGAGATGTTTTGTGTCGTCGTGCAAAGGAAGCTGAAGATAGGAATCCGTTAAATCTATGTGAGAAAAAGAGTTCTGTACAAGGCATGGGGTACAAGTCAATCACAGACTGCGTATTGATGGTAACTATAAAATCCCCACAGTTACGTAAAGACCCACCAGGTTTCTTTACAAGAACCAGTGGCGTAGCCCATTCACTGGAAGAAATAGGAGTTAAGACCCGCAAGTCCTGTAGGCGATCCAATTCAGCCCTAAGTTGGTCACGCGGGGCCAACGGCACTTGTCGTTCATGAAAAAACTTGGGTCGTGATGTCGGTTTCATAATAATGTGGGCGGTAAAGCCCACGGCGCAACCCAGTCCACTCGAAAACAAGAAAGAAAATTCCTGACAAAGAGCATCCAACTTCGGAAAAGGGACCGAATCCGAGAGGAGATTGACAGAATCATCTATAGTATAACGAAAAACATTAAAAGCATCCAGGCCGAAAACGTTAGCAGCTGTAGGGTCATCAACAACAAGAAAAGTGACCACCCTGACGACAGATTTATATGCCGTGGAAGCTGTAAATTTACCCGGGATAGGAATGTGCTGGCGGCTGTAGCCATGCAAAGAACGGTTGACAGCAGCCAGGGGAGGCGAGCCAAGCCATACATACATGAGATAATTGAGAAGAGAAACGGAAGCTCCTGTATCGACAAGTAAGGTGACTGCCCTGTCAAAAACCTGAACTTCAACAACAAGTTTGGGAGACGGAGAGTGAACATTCTGGACAAGATTAACATCCATCTTGTCATCTTGCTCAGTTGACTAGGAACGGCAAACAGAAGCCATGTGGCCTTTTTTCTTGCACGAGTGACATATAACCCAACGCTTGGGGCAATCTGCCCTGTCAAGCTGTACAAAACAAAGAGGACAAGATGGAAAGTGTCTCTGCATATGAGCGGGAGTGTGTGACGTGGCTTGCGGCTGCTGCAAAGCTGTGGCCTGTTTACAGCCACACTTGTGGTGAGTGGGGTGCTCCTGTACGAAAGCGACGTACGCGCAATCCAAAGGTCTGAGCCCGACTGTGAAACTGCAGCGACCTCACCTCAAGTCTCAATTTGGTCCCCTGCAGCCCGTGAGACTTTAAAAGACTGTGCAATGTTTAAAACATGAGTCAAGGTAGGATTTTCCAGCTGTAGGGTGCGTTGGAGCACTTCCCTACCTGGATCGAGCTGGAGAATTGCGTCCCGAACCATTTCGTCCGCATATGACTCCTTGTGGGTCGGAGTAATGAAAATACACTGACGGCTAAGACCGTGCAGCTCTGTGGCCCACGCCCGATAGGACTGAGTAGGTTTCTTATGCGAGCGGTAAAATTCAACCCGTGTCGCAATAATAAGCGTATGCGGGCAGTAATAGGCAAACAACAAATGACATATCTCATCAGAAGACAAAGCAGCTGTTCCTGCAGGGGAGCTAGTTGACACAAAAGTCCATAGATGAGGGGAGACCCACAAAGAAATAAAGCCTTACACAACGCTGGGTCGGATACCCCGAACACAAGGAAATGTTGACGTAGCCTGTTTTCATAAGAGCCCCAATCTTCTAAAGAATCATCAAAGCCAGCAAAGGGAGGTGGAAACACTGTAGTCGGAGACACAAAACTGAAAACAGAAAAGAGTCACATATCTTAAACGATACAAATATAATATTGAAAAGGGAAGGGGGGAAGGAGACAGACCCACAAAAAGGGTGTAACATTCTAAACCAGCACTATATAGGTTTAGTGGAGAATCTTCTAAAACAAAACAAAACAAAACAGTAGCAGAGAGAACGAAAAGTTCCAAAATAGTGGCTGAGAGTTTATACCTACTCCCTACAAGTGAACTGGAAGTATCAAAAATAATTGGTATGCTGAAAAATAAAAACACACAAGACCTAGATGGCATATCAGAAAAAATAGTAAAACGCTCTGCCAAACAACTAGTAACACCTCTGACATTCCTGAAAAATTCAGTGATGACGGAAGGACTATTCCCAGCGTGTTTAAAAATGTGCAAAGTAGTACCAGTTTTTAAAGGAGGAGATGATGAAGAACCTGGAAACTATAGACCCATAACAGTCACACCTGTACTGTCTAAAATAGTAGAAACAGTGATTAAAGAAAGCACAGTAAATTTCATAGAGAAAGAAAACATCCTAAATGATGCACAACATGGATTCAGAAAGGGGAGATCCACCAAGACTGCAGTGGTAAATTTCATAAGTCACATAGCGGAGGCCTGGATCACCAAAGTTTCTGGCGTGTACTTAGACCTTCCCAAAGCTTTGTCACAAAACTCTTCTACACAAACTAGACTGCTATGGCATAAGAGGGAAAACTGCTGATATTATAAAAACATTTGCGGAAAACAGGAAACAATGTGTGGAAATAAAACACAAATCTACTAATACTGAAAAAAAGTATACTCTGAATTTCTGCAGGTAAAATATGGTGTAGCTCAAGGTTCAGTATTAGAACCTCTCCTCTTCATATTGAATGTAAATGACATGCCTATTTCAGTAAATGAAAAAGTGATTATGTACGCTGATGACACAACCTTACTAGTATATAGTGATTCAGTGAAGGATTTAGAAAAGAAAGCCAGTGTTGTCATACAAACAGCAGAAAGATATTTTAGAGAAAATAATCTACTCATAAATACAAAGAAAACAAAAATGTACAAATTTTGAAACAACCAGAAAAAAAAGCTCTGAAAATTTTATTCTAACAGTTTTGGATGAAGTGAACTCAAATAGGTTTCTGGAAATAGAGGTGGACAAATATCTGACTTGCAAAACCATATTAATAAAATCTGCTCAAAAATTAGCACTAATATATTTTAATGAAAAAAAATGTCTTGTACAGTCGACACAGAGACTTTACTAATAATGTACTATGGACTTATCTACTCACACATAATATATGGTATTCCAGTATGGGGAGGAGCAGCTGATGTATATATTCAGAGAATTTTAAAACTACAAAAGAAAGCAGTCAGATGCGAAATTAAAACCACATGATTCATGTAAAAATAAATTCAAAGAATTACAAATACTGACAGTGTCAAATGTGTACATATATGAGACAATATGCCTACTTTTTCAATAAAAAACTGCAAAAGCAACAAAGACATCCACAACCACAATACAAGAAATAGAGAAAATTATCATATCACTAGAAAAAGGCTAAAACTGACGGAGAGAGACCCCGTAAATGATGGAAGCCTATTATATAACAGACTGCCTATTAGTATAAGGAACATAAAGGAACTAAGTACCTTCAAAAGAAACCTGAAGGAACACCTTATCACTGGATGTTGGTATAATATAAATGAACTCTTAACAGAAAGTTGAATTCAAAACAAGTACCGGAGCACAACACTTACAAATTATGAAAACGACAGAAAAAGCAATATAGATTGTGTGTGATTTAGTGAAATTTTGTAAAATCATTACTGAAATTGTCTGAAATTATATATAAATGTTAAACTTCTAAGAATTCACTTGCTATATGTAAAACTGGAAACACTGACATGTTTTTGATATGTTAAACGACTAACATCATTGTAAAATATGATCGACAGACAATAAATTATTATTATTGTTATTTTATGTTTTCGCAAACAAAAATTTGAAAAGTTAATGTTAGACAATCTCCCCTCTTCTGTACAATCAATTTTTTTGCATTGGTGAAAGGCAGGTCTATCATCTACATATATAGAAATGAACATTTGTCTGTATGTCCTCTATGTGTTTATAAACAATTCATTCAATTGCAATGAAACTTTGGTGAACTGTTCACCATATGCCCATAAAGGTTCCTGACCCAGAAACAAAAGAGTACGGCACATAGCTCAGGAGTTGTGATGTCATAAATAATGTGAGGTCACCACATGAGAATAACCAGATTTATGCTTCAATTATTGGAAAATGGGAGTAGTTAGGGATCTACATAAAGTTAGCATTACAGATTTGCAGGTTACTATTTATTTTTGTCTGCAAGTTTCCCTTAATTCTCTTTCAACCAAAATTAAGCAATCTGTTTTCTTAATCTCTATCTATATAAAAGCGAAAGGACACTCACTTAATCATTAAACACAAAAATCTTGAAAACTGCATCACCTATGAAGCTGAAATTTGGCACGAATGTAGTTTATAGGTAGAAAACGTCAGCTAAGAAAGCATTTTATAATACGTGCATGGTGGAGCATACTTCTCCTACAGACTCACGAAATCTACAGTTTCACTCCGATCTTTACGAAATTTCGCACGCTTGACCTTCAAAACAAGAGGAAGGTCACTGTCTACATTAAGTTTCATAAGGTTTATGGGGGAAGGGGAGGGCAACATAAAAATGTATCCCTAAATACCTTTGTCGCACCATAACTTGAGAACGGCTCGATCGAGGGGGGGAAGTGGATGTGGACTACGAGAGTGTAAGATAAATAAACACCCGGGCAACACTGGGTTTACAACTAGCCTACCACTCCCATGAACCACAGACAATGCCGAAGTGAGGTGGCTTGCGTGACTCAACGATACAGATAGCCATAACGTAGGTGCAACTACAGCGGAGGGGTATCTGTGCAGAGGCCAGACAAACGTGTGGTTTCTGAAGAGGGGCAGCAGCCTTTTCAGTAGTTACAGGGGCAACAGTCTGGATGATTGAATGAGCTGACCTTGTAACATTAGCTAATGTGGCTTTGCCACACAGTTACTGCGAACGGCTGAAAGCAACGGGGAACTACAGCTGTTACTTTTCCCGAGGACATGCAGCTGTACTGTATGAACATATGATAATGGCATCCTCTCGGGTAAAATATTCCGGAGGTAAAATAGTCCCCCATTCGGATCTCCGGGCGGGGACTACTCAGGAGGATGTGATCATCAGGAAAGACAACACTGGCATTCTATGGATCGGAGCGTGGAATGTTAGATCACTTAATCGGGTAGGGAAGCTAGAAAATTTAAAAAGAGAAATGGATAGGTTGAAGTTAGATATAGTGGGGATTAGTGAAGTTCGGTGGAAAGACGAACAGGATTTCTGGTCAGGTGAGTACAGGATTATAAATACAAAATCAGTTGGGGGTATTACAGGAGTAGGTCTGATAATGAATAAGAAAATAGGAATGCGGGTAAACTACTATGAGCAACACAGTGATCGCATTATCGTAGTCAAGATAGATAAGAAGCCAACAGCGACCATAGTAGTACAGGTTTATATGCCAACTAGCTCTGCCGATGATGGGGAGATCAAAGAAATATATAAGGAGCTAAATGAAATTATTCAGACAATTAAGGGAGAGGAAAACTTAATTGTTATGGGAGACTGGAATTTGGTAGTAGGACAAGGAAGGGAATAGAAGATAGTAGGTGAATATGGTCTGGGCAAAAGGAATGAAAGAGGAAGCCGCCTGGTAGAATTTTGCATGGAACATAATTTAGTTATAACAAACACTTGGTTTAAGAATCACAAAAGAAGGTTGTATAAAATTGGAAAGTCCAGGTTGGAATAAATAATATAGTGAGGACAGTTTACTACTCACCGCAAAGACGTGGCGACGAGCTGCGACAGGCACATACAAAAGACACACACATACAACACATTCAGCTATCGGCCATGGCCTTCTTCAGAAATAGAGCACTCACGCAATCACACAGGCACACAACACAGTCATACAACCATCACCTCCGACTGCCACACTTCGAATCACGCTCTGCAGCGAATCGGGGACGGGAGGGGAGGGGAGGGGGAGGGGATAGAAAGGTTACGTCACGGTGGTGGGGATGGGTTAAATGGGAATAACGAGATGCAGCTTAGGAATGGAGTGGGGAGGCGGGTGAGGGGAGAAAATAAAATAAAATAAAATAAAGTAAAATAATATAATTTAAAATAATTCATGTACACTGCAAGTGCACAAGACCACATACACACACACACACACACACACACACACACACACACACATACATATACACACACACGATCACACATTCACACACCACTCAAATCAGGCGAGGTTTGGGATACAGAGGTAGGAACTGTAAGGTATGGAAAATATATATATATATATATATATATATATATATATATATATATATAAAAAATAGATGAACACTTACCAGGCGAAGGGGCACAGGCAGTTGTCTGCCTAAGTGTACTTGTGTCTGTGTAAATGTGTGGGTGTATGTGCATTTATTTACCTTCCATTTTTCCCCCAAGGTTAGTCTTTCCTGTCCCGGGATTGGAATGGCTCCTTACCCCCTTCCTTAAATCCCTCATCATTTCCTTTTCCCTCTCCTTCCCTTCTGCCTGATGAAGCAGCTAGGCTGCGAAAGCTAGCATTTTTGAGTGTGTGTGTGTGTCTGTGTGTTTATTTGTTACTATTACTGCCTGTGCCCCTTCGCCTGGTAAGTGTTCATCTATTTTTTACGTATATTTTTTTCCTGTTAGGAATTTTTCCAATATATATATATATATATATATATATATATATATATATATATATATAAAAATAAAAATGGAAAAGAGATGACTTACCAAAAGGACCGGCTCGTCGAGAGAAACAAATAAAATCACACACAAACACACATACAAGCTTTCGCCACCACTGGCAGCTTCTTCAGGAAAAAGAGGAAAAAAGGGGAGGAAAAGGGAAGGATATGGGTTTTAAGGAAGTGGAAAAGGAGTCATTCCAATCCCAGGAGTGGAAGGACTTACCTTAGGGGAAAAAAAGGAAGGTAAACAAATACACACACACTCAGACATATCGAAACGCAAGCACACCTAGACAGACATTTGTGAAAAGCAAAGAAGTTGGACAGAGATACCAATTGAGGCAGAGGCTCTGTCCACAGAACCCAGGCAAAGATGCTAAAGATAGTAGGCGGGAATTTGAGTTAGCGGAGATTGAGACCAGGTGGGCAACGGGAGGAAAGAATAAGCTGAAGGGCAAGTTCCCATCTCCGGAGTTCTGAAAGGTTGGTGTCGGTGGGAAGTATCCAGATAACCCGGACGGTGTAACACTGCGCCAAGATGTGCTGGCCGTGCACCAAGGCATGTTTAGCCACAGGGTGATCCTCATTACCAACAAACACTGTCTGCCTGTGACCGTTCATGCGAATGGACAGTTTGTTGCTGGTCATTCCCACATAGAACGCTTCACAGTGCAGGCATGTTAGTTGGTAAATCACGTGGGTGCTATCGCAAGTGGCTCTGCCCTTGATCGTGTACACCTTCCGGGTTACTGGACTGGAGTAAGTGGTGGTGGAAGGGTGCATAGGGCAGGTTTTACAACGGGAGCGGTTGCATGGGTAGGAGCCAGAGGGTAGGGAAGGTGGTTTGGGGGTTTCATAGGGATGGACTAGGAGGTTACGAAGGTTAGGTGGGCGGCGGAAAGACACTCTCGGAGGAGTGGGGAGGATGTCATTAAGGATGGATCTCATTTCAGGGCAGGATTTAAGGAAGTCGTATCCCTGCTGGAGAGCCACATTCAGAGTCCGCTCCAGTCCCGGAAAGTATCTGGTGACAAAAGGGGCACTTCTGGGATTCTTCGGTGGAAGGTTCTGGATTTGGAGGAATGAGGAGGTGGCTCTGGTAATTTGCTTCTGAACCAGATCAGGAGGATAGCTGCGGGATGTGAAGGCTGTTATTAGGTTATTGGTGTACTGGTTCAGGGATTCGGGACTGGAGCAGACTCTTTTGCCACGAAGACCTAAGCTGTAGGGAAGGGAACGTTTGATATGGAATGGATGGCAGCTGTCATAATGGAGGTACTGTTGTTTGTTGGTAGGTTTGATGTGGACGGATGTGTGAAGTTGGCCGTTGGACAGATGGAGGTCGACATCAAGGAAAGTGGCATGGGATTTGGAGTAGGACCAGGTGAATTTGATGGGACCAAAGGAGTTGAGGTTGGAGAGGAAATTCTGGAGTTCTTCTTCACTGTTGGTCCAGATCATGAAGATGTCGTCAATGAATCTGTACCAAACTTTGGGTTGACAGGCTTGGGTTTCCAGGAAGGCTTCCTCTAAGCATCCCATAAATAAGTTTGCATACGAGGGGGCCATCCTGGTTCCCATGGCTGTTCCCTTTAGTTGTTGGTATGTCCGGCCCTCAAATGTGAAGAAGTTGTGGGTTAGGATGAAGCTGGCTAGGGTATTAAGGAAAGAGGTTTTAGGTAGGGAAGTGGGTGGTCGGCGTGAAAGGAAATACTCCATCGCAGCGAGGCCCTGGGCATGTGGGATATTTGTGTATAAGGAGGTGGCATCAATGGTTACAAGGATGGTTTCAGGAGGTAACAGGCTGGGTACGGATTTCAGGCGATCGAGGAAGTGGTTGGTGTCTTTGATGAAGGATGGGAGACTGCACATGATGGGTTGAAGGTGTTGGTCTATGTAGGCAGAGATTCGTTCTGTGGGGTCTTGGTAACCGGCCACAATTGGCCGGCCTGGATGATTAGGTTTGTGAATCTTAGGAAGTAGGTAGAAGGTAGGGGTGCGGGGTGTCAGTGGGGTCATGAGTTTGATGGACTCGGGTGAAAGGTTTTGTAGGGGGCCTAAGGATCTGAGAATTCCCTGAATCTCTGCCTGGACATCAGGAATGGGGTCTTCTTGACAGACTTTGTAGGTAGTATTGTCTGAAAGCTGGCGCAGTCCCTCAGCCACATACTCCCGCCGATCAAGTACCACGGTCGTGGATCCCTTGTCGGCAGGGAGAATGACGATGGAATGGTCAGCCTTCAGATCACGGATAGCTCGGGATTCAGCTGCGGTAATGTTGGGAGTAGGATTAAGGTTTTTCAGGAAGGACTGAGAGGCAAGGTTGGAAGTAAGGAATTCCTGGAAGGTTTGAAGGGGGTGAGTTTGAGGGAGAGCGGGTGGGTCTCGCTGTGATGGAGGACGGAACTGTTCCAGGCAGGGTTCAATTTGAGTGATGTCTTGGGGAACTGGATCATCAGGAGTAGGATTATTTTTCCTCGTGGCAAAGTGATATCTCCAGCCAAGGCTACGAGTATAGGATAGTAGGTCTTTGACAAGGGCTGTTTGGTTGAATTTGGGAGTGGGACTAAAGGTGAGGCCTTTGGATAGGACGGAGGTTTCAGATTGGGAGAGAGGTTTAGAGGAGAGGTTGACTACTGAATTGGGATGTTGTGGTTCAGGATTGTGTGGATTAGGATTGTGAGGTTTGGGGGGGAGTGGAGCTGGAAGTGGGAGATTGAGCAGATGGGAGAGACTGGGTTTCTGTGCAATCAGAGGAGCTTGTGGTTTATTGGAGAGGTTGTTGAGGGAGAGAGTATTGCCTTTCTGGAGGTGGGTGACCAGGAGTTTGGACAGTTTTTTGAGGTGGAGGCTGGCATGCTGTTCCAATTTGCGGTTGGCCTGTAAAAGGATGTTCTGAACTCTAGGTGTGGATGTGGGAGTGGAAAGGTTGAGGATTTTGATCAGGGATAGGAGTTGACAGGTGTGTTCATTGGCGGAGTTGAGGTATAGGTTAAGGATCAGGCGGGTGAGGGCTGTGGATTGTTCTGCATCTCGTTATTCCCATCTAACCCATCCCCACCACCGTGACGTAACCTTTCTATCCCCTCCCCCTCCCCTCCCGTCCCCGATTCGCTGCAGAGCGTGATTCGAAGTGTGGCAGTCGGAGGTGATGGTTGTATGACTGTGTTGTGTGCCTGTGTGATTGCGTGAGTGCTCTATTTCTGAAGAAGGCCATGGCCGATAGCTGAATGTGTTGTATGTGTGTGTCTTTTGTATGTGCCTGTCGCAGCTCGTCGCCACGTCTTTGCGGTGAGTAGTAAACTGTCCTCACTATATTATAAAAGAAGGTTGTATGCATACAAGAGACCAGGAGACACCGGGAGATACCAGATAGATTTTATAATGGTAAGACATAGATTTCAGAACCAGGTTTTAAACTGTAAGACATACCCAGCGGCACATATAGACTCTTACCAAAACTTGTTGGTTATGAACTGTAGATTGAAACTGAAGAAACTACAAAAAGATAGGAAAATAAGGAGATGGGACCTGGATAAATTGAAGGAATCTGAAGTTCTTAAGAATTTCAGAGGGAGCTTTAAGCAACAATTGACAGAAACGGGGGGAAATAAAACAGTAAAGGAGGAATGGGTAGCATTGAGAGATGAAATAGGGGAAATAAAACAGTAAAGGAGGAATGGGTAGCATTGAGAGATGAAATAGTGAAGGCAGCAGAGGACAAATAGGTAGGAAGGCAAGACCTACAAAAATCCTTGGATATCACATGAGATACTAGATTTAATTGATGAAAGGAGAAAATATAAAAATGCAGTAAATGAAACAGGCAAAATGGAGTACAGACGACTAAGAAATGAGATTGACAGGAAGTGCAAAATGGCCAAACAGGAATGTATAAATAGTTGAAAAATAGATACAGCCTACAAGGAAAAAAAAAATAACATTTGGAGATAAGAAAAATAGCTCAATGAATATCAAGGACTCTGATAGAAAAGCAGTTCTCAGCAAAGAATGGAAAGCTGAAAGGTGGAAAGAGTATATAAATAGACTCTATAAAGGAAATGAACTTAGCGGCAATATTGTAGAAAGGGGAGAAGTAGATGAGGATGAAATAGGAGATACTACACTGAGAGATGAATTTGACAGAGCACTGAAAGACCTAAGTCGAAACAAGGCCCCTGGAGTAGATGATATTTCCTCAGAGCTACTGAAGTCTCTGGGAGAACCAGCCATGACAAATTGATTCACCTGGTGTGTAAGATGTATGAGACAGGTGAACTACCCTCAGACTTTAAGAAAAATATTATAATCCCCATTCCAAAGAAAGCAGGTGCAGACAGGTGTGAAAACTACAGAACCATCAGTTTAATAAGTCATGGTTGCAAAATATTAACATGAATTATTTACAAAAGGATGGAAAAGCTGGTAGAAGCTGACCTTGGGGAAGATCAGTTTGGATTCAGGAGGAACATAGGAACCTGGGAGGCAATACTCACTTTACGGCTTATCATAGAAAATACATTAAGAAAAGGCAAACCTACATTTCTAGCTTTTGTAGATTTGGAGAAGGCTTTTGACAATGGTGATTGGAATAAACTCTTTCAAGTACTGAAGCAAGCAGAAGTAAAATATAGGGAGCGCAAGGTTATTTACAACTTGTACAAAAACCAGACGGCGGTTGTCAGAGTTGAAGGGCATGAAAGGGATGCAGTGGTTGGAAAGGGAGTAAGACAGGGTTGTAGCCTTTCTCCATTGTTATTCAATTTGTACGTTGAGCAAGCTATAAAGGAAAGCAAGGAGAAGGAATTAAAGTTCAGGGTGAAGAATTAAAAACATTGTGTTTTGCCGACGACATAGTAATTCTGTCAGATACAGCGAAGGACCTGGAAGAGCAATTGAACGGAATTGACAGTGTGCTGAAAGGTGCATATAATATGCAGATTAAAAAGAGCAAAACTAGAGTAATGGAGTGCAGTCTAAGAAAATCAGGTGATGCTGAAGGAATTAGATTAGGTAACGAAACAATAAAGGAGGTAGATGAGTTTTGTTACTTGGGCAGTAAAATAACAAATGACGGTCGCAGTAGAGAGGGTATAAAAATGCAGAATGGCAATGGGTAGAAAAGTGTTCTTGAAAAAGAGAAATTTGTTAACATCGAATATTGATTTAAGCCTAAGGAAGTCCTTTCTGAAGGCATTTGTATGGAGTGTTGCCTTGTATGGGAGTGAAACATGGATGATTAACAGTGCAAACAGGAAGAGGATTGAGGTTTTTGAAATGTGGTGCTACAGAAGAATGCTGAAGATTAGGTGGGTGGATCGCGTAATTAATGAGGAGGTACTGAACAGAATTGGGGAGAAAATAAATTTCTGGCATACCTTGACTAAAAGAAGGGCTAGATTGGTAGGACACATTCTTAGACATCAAGGAATTGTGGATTTAGCGTTGGAGGGAAGTGTGTGGGGTAAAAACTGCAGAGGAAGACCAAGAGATGGATACAGTAAGCAGATTCAGACAGATGTACGTTGCCGTTCTTATGTGGAGATGAAGAGGCTTGCTCAGGATAGGGTATTGTGGAAAGCTGCATCAAATCAGTCTCTGGACTGAAGACCACATCAAGAACAGTTGATAATTCATTAATATAATTGCTATGATGATTTTGTCATCACTGGAATTGAATTTAAAGCCAGGATAACATTCTTCCATGCGATTCTTAGGTGTCAACAGCCTCTGCACCTCAAATTCTTTGTTTGGCTCCATTCACTTGTGATTTAATTAGGAATACAGAATGTGAACACGTTTTTAGCCTTGTGAAGAAAAATAGAACAGAGTTCAGATTATCTATGTCCATTAATCTTTGGAGTCCATTTCTATTTTGAAGAGTTCCGGTCCATGTTATGATAAAAATTTCCTCAATACTTTTTGCAGGAAACTAAAAATGCCAAAATTATGACTTTAAAGTTGAACTAGTGTGTGATTTACAGTGTGTATTATATTATTTCTTGCCTGTGTTATGTGCTCAATTTATCAAGGAACTCCCGTCATGAATGCTCCAAACCAATAATCACCAAGGCTGCTGCAGCATAACAAGTATTTTTTTTATTGTTATGTGCATCTACAAATCAAATGTTCTAATGTTTGTGAACCTATTGGACCAAACTGCTATGATCATTAGTCCCTAGAATTACAGACTACTTAAACTAACACTAAGGACAACACACTCCCATGCCCAATGGAGGACTCACACCTTCAGCAGGAACAGCCACCCAGTCCGCCATAGACAACACAGCCATCTACAAATCATTGTCGCATGATGTGAGTAGATATCATGTGACTGAATTATCCGGTTTCAAGCATGAATTATCATATTATTTTTATCAAGCAGGAATCTATCGAAAATCATTAGATGTTTTTGTTGCATGTGAGTTTTACTTTTCATAAGTTGGCAGTTATGTTAATTTACTGGTTCAGATGTTTCTACATTTCTTCTAAATCTAAACTGGTCATCACTGAGTTCAGTTTCTACCAATTTTTCCATTCTTCTGTAAATAATCCATGTTAGAATTTTGCAATCATGACTTATTAAACTAATGGTTCTGTAATTTCCACACCTGACTGCATCAACTTTCTTTGGAATTGGGATAATTAAATTTTTCTTAAAGTCTGAGGGTATTTCACCTGTCTCATATCTTACTCACCGGGTGAAATAGTTTTGTCATGGCTGGTTCTCCCAGAGACTTCTGAAGCTCTGAGGGAATGCCATCTACTCCAGGGGCCTTGTTTCAGCTTAGGTCTTTGAGTGTTCTGTCAAATTCATTTCTCAGTATAGTATCTCCCATTTCATCTTCACCTACTACCTCTTCCCTTCCTACATTATTGTCATCAAGTTCATTTCTTTTTTGGAGCACCTATATATATTCTACCATATTTCCCTTCTTTGCTCAAAACTGGTTGTCCATCTGAGTTCTTGATTTCATATAGCTGCTTTTATCTCCAAATATTTATTTTATTTTTCCTTAGTGGTGACAGCTTCCCCTACTTACACATTATTCTACAGTCTAGCATTTGCCCTCCTTCCACTCCCGCTTAGCCATTTTGTACTTCCTGTGAATCTCACTTTTTAGTTGCCTGTACTCCATTTTACCTGCTCCATACACTGCATTTTTACATTTTCTCCTTTCACCTATTAAATGCAGTATTTCCCGTGGTATCGAAAACAATGTTTTGTAAGTCTTGTCTTTCTACCCTTTGATTCTATGCTGCCATCACCATTTGTCAAAGCTACTCATACGTATCTCCTGATGTATTACTCCCCCCTCCCCCACCATTTCTGTCAATTGTTGCCGAAAGCTTCCTCTGAAACTTTCAAGAACCTCATGTCAGTCTATAGTTCATGAGCAATAAGACATGGCCAGAGATTTTATTAAAGATTATGGGACCAATCTGAAGTCAGAGAAGAGGATAGGTACAGCAACTTGGGGTACAATGGTATACCAGGGGACAACGAAGATGGATGGTGGATACATACACGTCAGGAAATTGCTGTCAGTAGGTGATAGTAAGTTAAACTAGATCACCTTGGAGCCATTTAATTATGGCTGCCATGTTAGTCTTCTTGTGTGGAGATTTTATAATGCAATATTATGCTCCTGTCTTATTATTTCTAACCATTTGTAACCAAAGTAATGTATTCATAGATGTTTACAACTATTGTTAGTACAAGGTTGACTGTAGTTTCATCAAGCTGAATTTTTTTTAATCAAACAATGGAAATTCCAGGAAGAATTCAACAATATTTTTGTGATGGATAGGTCACTACTTACCACAGAGAGACAGACATGACCACTGTCTCTGGCCCGTCTGTGGACTCAGCACAGCCGAGGCGAGAGCAACCAGTGGTGGTGGTGAGGAAGTGGAAAGGAGAGGGAAGCAGGAGCTGAGGGGAGAGATACACAGCAAGCGTGGAGGAATACGCCTGCGCTGTCTGATGGACAGGGCGAAAGGAAGAAAGGGACTGGAATGTGTGATGGGACGGGAGACTTATGTAAGGACAGAGTGGCACAGGGGAGGGGAGGGAAGGGGAGGGAGGTGGGGACAGGAACTAGTGAGGATTTAGGCCTGGGGCATTGTGGGAGTGTAGGTTATATTGTAGGGAGAGTTCCCACCTGAGCAATTCAAAAGCTGGTGTTAGTGGGAAGGACCCATATGGCACAGGCTATGTACAATCACTGAAGTGTGTCACATCATGCAGGGCTGCATGCTCTGCAACAGGATGGTCCAGCTGTATCCTGGCCACAGTTTGACAGTGCCATTCATTCAAATAGACAGCCTGTTGTTGGCCATGCCCATGTAGAAAGCTGCACAGTGATTGCAGCTCAGTTTGTAGATAACATGACTGCTTTCACAGGTTGCCCTGCCTTTTAGGGGATAGAAAATGCATGTGAGAGGACTGTAGTAGATGGTGGTTGTGGGGTGGTGGATAGGACTGGTTTTGCATCTGGGTCTATTGCAGGGATATGAGCCATGGGGTAAGGGGTTGGGAGCAGGGATGGACAAGGATATTACATAAGTTTGGTGCGAGAGGGAATACCACTGAAAAGGCGGGGGGGGGGGGGGGGGAGAGGAGACGATATTGGATAGGGTATTTCTTATGAGGCTGTCTGTTTTCATGTTATTTATGAATGTTTGTTTAAAATGATTTCCAATCCATGGTGTACAACAGCAATCAGTTAGAATAAATATTTATTCTAACTGATTGCTGTTGTACACCATGGATTGGTCACTCAGTCTATGTGCAAAAAGAAAACCGTGCCTGCAAAATTGGTAAACTCTAAGTAAAAAAATCAATGTACCTATGTATTGTAATAAAAATGCTTAATTTGTCGCCATTTGGATAAACACTGTACCAAATTGCATGTCGAGTAATTAATAGTACTTAGCCTATTGACCAAATAATCATTCAAGGTCTCGGCCATGAATGAGTTGAGACCGATTCACTCAACACAAACCATTCACCATTCCTTAGACATTATAAATGTGTACTGTACTCCAAACTTGCCGAGAACCATAATAGGAAATTATAAAATTATATTTATTCAGCAATCTTATGATTGTCATCATCAATAATAAATAAATTAACGAGTGGCATGAAAAGGGAAGTCCAATTCTCTAACCTGAATTTCTATTTACTATAATTCAGATGTGACTTGAGACATCTGTACTATATATGTGATCAATCATTGTAAACGGTAATTCGACTTATCGGCTGTCCAGAACATTAGAGATTACATGATATCAAACGTAACTTGTAATTACATACAATTTTTCATTTCTGACTTGCCGATATCTTACAAAAACTTGTCTCAATCGGTGTAAAGTATGAGAATGAAAACGAAAGGACAGACAGAGAAATAGCTATGTGTTGTCAAAACAATGTAGGTGAAGAAAATAACACAATACACATAGAACTCGGGCCCCACAATCGTTAATTGTTTAGCTAACAAAGCGTTAGCTCCCTAGTGGTTTGATACACGGACGAATGCTGTTAACGTTATATAAACCTTTATCCATACCGGTGTTCGGATCTTGGACACAAACAGCTGGTGCATGAGAAATCCTGGTAATCCTAAATGGACCCCACCAGTTGTCAAAAAATTTACTAGTTTACAATTTGAATCAAGCGGTACTTCATTAGTTGGCACAGTATTCGCAGTCGATACCAGTCGAATAGATTTACTATCGACTGAATATTTGTTATCTTTGACAAATGGTAAACAGAAACTATTCTCGTTAACGTAACCCGTAGCAACGTTGTTTTTTAAATCCAGCTTAACATTGTACTTGTTTAACCAGTCTATTCCAAATACGATATTAATATTTAACTTGGGAATGCCTAATAAAGTTATGGAGCATATACAATGTTGTAATTTGGTAATTTCGCAGATATCCCATATAGAGCGGGTATAGCGAGGCTTCGACCTCCAAACGATATATATCGTAGCGATTAAAGGTTCGTTCGAAGAACTGCATGGATCCAGATCGTGCAGCAGCAATGCAGGCACTACTGCGCATGTGCTGCAAACAGTGGCATAGCTATCACAGGGCTAGGCAGGGCAGTGCCCTGGGGCCACCAAGCTCAAGGGGCCCCTCGCCCTCCGTGAGCGACGATCGAAAAATGTTACAGTAGAGCGTCGAATTTTTTATCTCCTACTCCCCCAAACCAAGCTTCCCACTGTAATCTAATGGGCCACCGGGTGGCGCAACACTTCACACGACACTACTCGGTGGCGATGCTAACCGGCCAAGCCGCCAGTTGGTGTGTACAATAACTCTGTCGGCATCGCAGCAGAAGTAACGGCAGCATCAAAGCTGCTCACAGCAACAGCCGACCATTACAAGTGTTGAGGCGTGCCGCTCGGCACAGTGTGAAGGATCGCGCGCCTCCAAATAGTGTATAAATACATTCACTGTACACTACTTCTTATTGCCAAATAGAAGTCTAGAGTTCGATTATCCAAATAAACCAGTTTTCTGAACATTCATGTCCCCCAATTACTTCAGTGAATCGACGTTCTACTGTATGTAATATTTTAGATGAATGAATGATTTTCGATTTTGAACTGTTTGAACCCTGTCCAACAAACCTCCCAACACACGAAGTGAAATCAAAAAATTGTTCCCATCTCAGAATATAAACATAACAAGGTCTATTGCTGGTCTACTAAGAGTGAACCCTGCCACCATTAGAGTGTTGTCAGTTGAAGTCGGAGTTGCCATGGCTGCCAATCAGTGGTATTCCCAGGGGGGCGTGGGGCTGTCAGGCTGCAGCCCCTCCACCCCAGACCTTCCTCGAACACCCCCAGACCATGTTGTAGCCCCCTTCAGACCGTTTTCGAACCCTCCCCCCTAGACCATGCTGCAGCCCCCCGCAGACCCTCCTCGAATCCCCCAAACCATGCTTAGAGAGAGAGAGGGGAAAGCAAATAGAAAGGTGCAATACTGCACTGCGACCTTGTTTTCTTAGAAATCACGTCAGCCTTCAAGTCCTCCACTTCCATTTCTCGAATTTGCACACCACACAGAAAACTAATTTTTGCACTGCGATAAACCTGGTACTAAGCTCTGTCAATTATTCCTTATTTTTTCTATGAATGTTGGATACTTCATCCTCACAAAGCTCATTGGCCATTTTCTTCTTTCTTTGAATCCCTTTTTCGAAGAATACCATTGATACCTCATTATCTTCTGCTAGCACTTTGGCCTCAGAAATAGCTTCAGAGGTAGAAGAATCCCGGGAAGTGTCTTGAATATTTCGAACAGCTTTATCAATTGTAAAGTTTTAACTTCGCAGAAACTGACTAACGTGAGCAATTTATTTTAATATTGCATACCAGAAACAAGTTAAAGTAGTGAATTTGAGTTTTCTCATATTTTTAAAAATAGATCTTGTCTCTGATTTTGTTTCTGGTGTTGACAATTTATAAGTTTCAGTTTCTTCCAGGGCCTTCAAAACTTTATGAAAATGCTTGTAAACAGCTTCAACTGCATCTACTCTTGCAGATCACCTAGTCTCGCTGAATGTCTGCTGAATTTGCTCCTACTAAATTTAAAGAGTGAGCAGCACATGGTACGAAATAGGCCAGTTCATTCTTCTGAAGTATTCTTGACTGGACCCCTATGTACTTTCCAGCCCCGTTTGCCCATTGTCATGAGACTACTCCCTGCAGTACTTAATGTTCAACCCATCGTGTTCCAATTTTTGCAGTGTCACTTGACTAAGACCTTCTCCTGTTTTGTCTGTAACTGTAAAAAAGTCAGTACAACTTTCCACAAACTCTGAGTCATTCGAATTGACATATCGAATTACTTGTGTCATCTGCGCATTGTGGCTGGAGTGCTGGAGTGCAGTCAAACATCAGTGAGAAGTATTTAGCAGCTAAAATATCTTTAATTATGTCTTGTTTTATTTTGTCGGCAATCAAGTCACGGAACTCATCTTGCATATTTTTGTAAAAATAGCTAATCTGGCCTTTCTTGTGGCATTCAATAAGCAGACAAATGGGGACAGAATAGTATGATAAGAGATCAATTGTATTTAGAAATTTGCCGCTATGTGGATCACCAAAATCAACATCTTCTTTTGTTCCTCTAAAAGGACTTCGTTGCTTAGCTAGAAAAAGGACAGCATCAATAATACAGTGAGATTCCTCCTGTTTTATCTGGTCTTGCTGCCCATTGTGTGATACTTATCAGGTGGGTTTGTCGGAGTACATTGAAAGAAGCTTGTTTTGTATTGTCATGGAAATGATACTAGATCTGGGATGGGAATCATTAGAACAAAGGCGTTTATTGCTGCGACATGGGCTACTTACGAAACTACAATCGTCAAAATTCTCCTCCAAATGCTAAAATATATTGTTGCCTCCCACTTACATAAGTATACAAGATCATCTGAATAAATACGTGAAATCAGAACTCGAACAGAGAGATTCAGATGGTCTTTCTTCCCGCGCACTATTCGAGAATGGAATGGGAGATAAATAGTATAAAAGTGGTCCAATGAACCCTCTGTCAGACAGTTAAATGTGATTTACAGAGTATCCTGTATAGATGTCTATCAATTCCAGCACTACCAAGAGAGGACTCTAGATCCTTAATGCTTTTGACTTTTAATAAGAAGTGTGCGCACCTGAAATACTTTTTTTTTTTATAAGGACTGGAACGTTATTCAAATTCACTTGTTCTACAAATATTACCTTGATATGAAATATGAATATTCATTTATCTGAAAATGGAAATCTATGCAAAGTAATAAACATTGTGCTTTTATTTATGCAATAACTCAAACATCTCCCTCATTCTGGCTAATATCTAGTAGATTTTATTAAGTTTGATTAGCTGAACTAACTGTGACAGGGCAACACTGAAGTCAGCAACCAGGAATTTTAGTTTTATTAAATGATTTCGGTATTTCTTGCAGTCATTTTACTTTTAATAACTCTGTGTCAATTAATTTTATTAAATTATACCAGAAAGATTCATTCTGCAAAAAAAAAAAAACAAAAAAAAACAACCATGGATTCGGTCAAAATTTGCCACCCTCTATATTCTGCCGACCGGGGCAACTGCCCCCTTTACCCCTGCGCCCTAGATCCAGCCCTGCTATATACATTTGCAAAAGAAATTAAAGTTATTCTCTTAGGATCACTGTTAACCACATACACTATAATCGTGACATATTCACAAATAAATTGCCAAATATTGGTGGAAAGTAAGGAATATCAATAAAACCACAATCTCGAAAATCTACATGTATTCGAAACTAAGCAGCAAAATACTGGGGACAATCAAGCAATATTACGAGATATTAGATAATAAACAGCCACATGTTTCTGACTAGCAAATAGTGTGAATGTCACTGATACTTATTTCATTTAGGCCTACCACCAATTTAAGCATTTCCCATACGTTTGTCACTTACTATTTTCTCGGAAATAGTAACATATCTGGAACAAAGGTCAAATATGTTTGTGAAGGAAAGACAGAAATATCATTGCTAGTCTTATCAATTGCAGCAGTTTCATTCTCCATTTTTTAGTCACACACAAATTTCCAAATCGATTACACCTATTCCTGACACATTTTGTTACAATTATCGAGTACTGTGTAACATACTACTGTTACATGAATAAGAAAATCCCACAATATGTTATGAATAAGTAACTAGTACAATGTCATACAAACAATAAGAGTTAAAAATTTTTTTTTTCGGTGGGAGAGATTTTAACCCTTATCTCCTAATTGGTGATCTACAGTTATATCCACTACACTATGACACCTACCTGGCATGAACGTCTATTGTAGACCTTAGGGGGTGTTTTTTGTTAATGTGTGTTTTCATTTATATTCAGTTATAACAAATTGATCTGGATACGATTTTTTATACATGCACTGTTAGCCTGAAACACCTTATGCGAGTTATAAAACCAAAACTGCGAGATATACGGCAAATCAAGATGGCTTCTGTTGACACGGAAAGAACAAGTGGATATCTCTTAGGTTAGGTACAGGTTAAACATGAATTTTTTTATAGAACATGAGAGTGCGTAGCGTCTGAATCTCCGGTTATGAAACACACAGCATCACATTGGCCAGAGACAATTTCTGCGTGTCGAAATAAGGACTCGTTTGTTCTATAGCTACAAAGATCGATATCGCCCAGTTGTGGCCACAGTCGAGTTTGTTTGCGAGTAGTGAGTGACGTCAGCACAACGCTTGCCGAGGCCGACGAGAGAGACAGGCCGCAGCGCGCACGTCGTATCACGTGATTAAGTGAGGCCAGAGCCGGCGCGATCGCTAGCGGATTGGCCGGCCGCTGGGGCACAGCCCACTGCCTCATAGCGTCTAGCCAAGCCGCTAGCGATCGCGCCTGCTCGGGAAACACCACCTAGAAAACAAGGCCTTACAACAGGACGTGTCTACGTCACACTTAGAGGCCCCGGCCGCCACCTCACTGGCTGGCCGCTGGGGCACGCCTACCGCCGCACAGCGGCCGGCCAGTCAGATGGCGACCGGGGCCTCTAAGTGTGACGTAGACACGGCCTGTTGTAAGGCCTTGTCTTCTAGGTGGTGTTGGCTCAGGCCTCGCTTGATCACGTGATATGACGTGCGCGCCGCAGCCTGTCTTTCTCGTCGGCCTTGGACGCTCGCCTAGCATGTCACTAAGCTCACGCGTAGTTCGATGATGGAGGGAAACCAGCATAAGAGAGTGATTTATTGTGCCAGCGTCTAAAAGTAAGTTACTTTCTATGTTTAAGGAATTGAAGTGTTTTTGTTTTTTTTGTTTTTTGTTTTTTTTCTATTTTGTGTAATCCAGTTTGAAAATTTCCATCTTAAGTCTTCCTTTATTTGCAGGCGCGGATTTTTAAAGTTCCAACCTCCCGCACCCGCACCTACTCTTGTACCTGTGCAATCACCTGCACAAGAATAGGAACCACCTATACAAGAATCGGTGTGGAGCACAAACGCCACGTTAGCATTAATAGAGTTTTACGAGAATAATAAAGAAGCTCTTGAAAATGTTCTACAAAATCATCCTCCGAATACTGCGGCACCACGTATTTTAAAAAATTTCATTCTTCTGCCAGAAGAGAGAATAATATAGAAGCTCTTGAAAATGTTCTACAAACTCATCCTCCGAATACTGCGGCACCACATATTTTAAAAAATTTCACTCTTCTGCCCTTTATTTCGGCGCAACATTTCATCGAAATCGTCGTCACTGGACACAAAATCTGAATCGCTCGACATTTGAAACAAATGGAATTTGAAAACGCTCTTGTAACTATGTCTTGTTGTGTGGCCACCTTCCGCAGCAGCTATTAAAATCGAGTATATTACGTAATACGGCTAATGCTGACTGCAATTACAGACCTTTGTTTTACACCAGACGCGTTTCGTTTTTATTTTAAAAGCATCTTCTGTGGTCTGTAAATGATATAAAGGTTTGTACAGTTTGTTTTATATACATAAATTGAAGACAGTTTTTAAAAAACTTTATGCACGATAGGCATAAGTGTTTTTAAATTGATATTCGGTCTACTCATATCACTGCTGTTTTTCCGAATTGTTGGCTGGGTTGGTTGGTTCCTGAAGCACAGTCTAACATATACAGTCGCGACACTCACTGCTGTAAAAGTTGTTACCAACTGACAGCTGCAACGACACTAGCGCTCCTAGCGGTGGGTAAGCCACCGAAAGAGTGTTGTTTGTTTGTAATTATTTGTGTGCGTAATTAATGAAATAGTTAATATAATTTTTGTGTTACAAGCATCAGTAATATATCAAGAGGCATACATAACACGGAAAGTAATGTAAAAACAGTCGAACTTACTGATTCAGTGGTATAACGAAGAACTTCGTCATGAACCAATACTTACGAATATGTGTATATTTGCAGCTTATTCCGCTGAAAGTAAGTAGAATATAAACATAATAGAAACATAAATTTCTATTTTGGTGTGTTCTTACTATGGCAAAGAGTTTTTTGACACGTATCGTTGTGGTATGGGGTCTAATGATTCGCACATGTTTAGGCTTCACTCGTCTTTATTATAAGCGCATATTCTTTTGAGTGTGATTACTTTAGCTTAAGAAGACATTGTCTTGAAGATTCTTGCCGTTTGTGGTTCAGCTGTAGCAACAATTGTGGAATTGGGTTCTTCTTTGTTGAATACAGTTTGGTTGCTTTTTCAGTTTTCTTGTCACGTTTCTGATGTTTTCCTTCAGCGACAGTTGTGGTGACTGATTTGGTATGTTAAATACCGTCGTTATTGCATTCTACATTCGTTTCCTACGTTCCACGCTCACCGATTTCACTGGAATTAAGAGTGGACAAACGTTAACGTTCTTCAGAAGAAAAAACACGTATTTCTGCCAAAGGGCGGGTATTCGATGTTTCCTAGTCATTTTTCTATTTTAATAGTAATTTAAATTATTTAGTATAACCCTGTGGGTTACAAGATAACAGTAAATAAACTGTGTCGTAATGTACCGTTTCCAACCTTATCAGTGATCTTAGGAGACGTAAGGAAGACAAAGGTGGAGCTAATTTTAAATTATTATCTATTTTATGATACTACATACGTTCTCTAATGTAAAAAAATGTGTTAAAATCGATATAAACGATACTATTCGCACTCATCCACTATCGTATTCATAAAAGTAGCTTGCCCTCCGCTTGGAGCGCTGCTGTCGCAGTGTATAACAAAAATCCGCGGAAGTGTCGTGACTGTATTTGTTAGACTGTGCCTGAAGTATGTTTTTCGGTTTGTACGGCACTTTTCGCCTGTTTTTGTGGCGTTTCTTCCGTTTCATTTATTATCACTTCACTTCAAACTGGCGAAAAGTTCCGTACACTCCAGAAAACGTACGTCAGGGACCAAACAACATCAGGCAACAAGACGAAAATCATTAGTGTGATGACAAGAAGAGACAACACCGTGAGTAGATCGAATATCAGTTTGAAAACGCATCGGTCTAACGTGCACAAAGTTGTTTTTTACAACTCTGTTTAATCCATGTATACAAAACAAACTGATTAACCTTTGTATCATTTAAGGCCAATTCACACTGTCCGTCACGTCAATGTCACGTCACGGAACCGTCACGTCAAGTTGTATTCACACTGTCCGTCCGTGTCCGTCACGTCAATTCGTCCATCTCAATATGCGATGTTGAAAGTGAGGTTATGAGTGGCGATCTGTTATGTAGAAAGTCATAGTTTAATACTAGAAAGGGGGAACAACAACGCTAAATGTTATTAACGGCCAAAGAAAACTTTAGAGTGTATGTTTTTGGCCAACTTACTGGGAACTGAAACAACATTTCAAAACATCGACATCTATTTTCAAGCGAAAAAATAAACATATGAAGACATCAAACCATACTTGTAAGAGCATAAATAGCGCCTGTATACTTTAACCATTACGATTTGCATGCTGACATTGTTAATACGTCGTAAACAACTGAATTTTCGTCTTTCATTAGAACTGACATGTTCATTTAAAGTGTTATTTAATGAAAAATGCGTAATCAAATTACAATCTTATTCAGATAAACAGTTTGCTTCAGTCGTTTCTGTTACATTGTTACGTAACATAAACCATTTTTTGGTTTCAGATATTCGACCTCGATTTTAGGGGGTCACTCAATTGACAAAAATATTTAAGTCGCCATGAAACATTTGAGATTTACCCCTAAAACGAGGTACAACAACAACACAAAGATGAATAAGACACATTTGCATATAAACAGTGCAATCGTCGACTGCAACATGTAATTCGCGTGACGAAAATAGGTTAACTTCCGATGTTAGCAGACGGCCGTTCCGTCAAAACATTCTTCTCGAGAAAGCTTGACGGACGTTGACGTGACGTGACGGTCCGGTGACGGACAGTGTGAATGCCGCCATTAGAAATACATTGCGGAATGTTCTGACGGACGGTGACGTGACGTGACGTGACGGACAGTGTGAATTGGCCTTTACAGACCACAAAAGATGATTTTAAAATAAAAAGCGAAACATGTCTGGCATAAAACAAATGTCTTTAATTTCAGTCTGCATAAGACCTGTTATAGACAAATTTGCTCTTCTAATGTTTGAGGTGACTTCATACAAACAAATAAATTACTTATAAAATAAAATACTAATACATCAATATACACAAACAAATAACGAATTTCCTTTACAAACAGGAAAAGAAACACAGAACGATAGAAGTAACATGTAGTACACTTATATACTACAACACTGTGGACTTCCGAAAACTTTGAACAAAGGCGCTTCTTACACCCCCACTACAAGCCTGGGAGTTATGCACATGTGCGAGTCTGGCTGCATGAGCTGCAGGGAAAATTTCCTCCTGCAGCTCCTGCCTGCATGAGCTGCAGGCCTGCAGCTCTTCGAACAGCCGGCAGACTGCAGGTAGGCTTCAGGAGCGGCGCCTGCAGCTCTTCAAACACGACTTTTCGTACTGCGCATGCGCTGCAGCATGAATCCAGCTCTTCAAACGAACCTTAAGGGTATATTACGCAGAGCGTATTTGGTCGCTAGTAACTGGCGGATTTGGACGCAGCTGCTAAATTAGCTCCATCAAAAAAAGGACAGCGAACAAAGTCGCTGCTCTGAAGCGCGAGCGTCTAACGCTGAAGGGTGAGCTACTTTAAGGCGCGTTCACATGGTCAAGTTTAGTTGAACGAGTTTACTTGATCAATAAATGCTGAATGAAAAACCTTGTGTGAACCATCGTTTCAATTGAGTTAATCAACTTTTTAGTGGATCAAGAAAAGATTGACCGAGTCAAACTTTTCCATTCAAGTGACGATTCAACTTTGAGTTGAACCACGTAATTACATGTGTAAAACCCAAGGAGGTTAGACCCCTTGGTAAAACCACTAGCTGTTTTTAACTTCATTGCGGATATAGTGCCAGTGTTTTCTGTATTTCATTTTCAAATATCTCACAGAATGAGTGTCAAGCGGTCAGAAAGCGTGATGATGATTCATTTATTTATTTTTTAGAACTGTACCATAAGCATGAATGCCTGTGGAATCATTGTATGGATACTTACGAAAACAAATATGCGCGGGAAAATGCTTTGCAAGGTATCGTGAAAGAAATTGACATTAGCGGTTTAACCACTGGCAACGTAAAAAACAAAATAAAAACAATCAAATGTACAAAAACGAATATTCACTAGTGTCCAGATAAAAAGAGTGGAATGGCAACGGAGGAATTGTATGTGACCAAACTGTTCTGGTATAAAAGAGCATATATATTTCTGAATGGTGTTACATATTTTTCTCCGACATTCTCAAATGATTTCAATATTCTTCCATGTCCCCTAATGATAGTTTCCTTTAACAAAGCCTCCAACACTCCCAGTCTGTTAATTCTTAATATCCACTGACACACCCAAAAACGACTTCGCGCACTGTTAATTTCAGACATTTCTATCGATTTCAGCAGAAACGTGTGAACGAAAACTGATTCAAGTCGCTTTCAGCTTTTGTTGATCAAGTAAGCTTGTTCAAGCTTAACTTGACTCGTGTGAACGCGCCTTTAGACGCTGGTCGCTGGCACTTTTGATCGCTTTCAAGTGTTGCTCGCCCCGTGTCATATACAGGAGTATATAAAGTAGCCACCAGTCGAGTCAAGATGACGAAGGAAGTAATAAATGCTGGCAATGTTTCTCGCAACAGTCTTAAAAGAACAATCTATCAAAGCAAAACGGAAAAATAAAATAAAATGGATAAGTTGGTTTGTGAGGAGGGATAAATATGGTGCTTCTGCAATCTTTTGAGAGAGAGAATTATCGCGTTAAGGTCCTACTGCCTGCAGAAATATAATGAGGATCACATAAAAAATTTTGATAAATTACTGTAAATGATATAGGATAAAATAATGAAACAGAATACAGCCATGAGGATAGCGATCTCGCCAAGAATAAAATTTAAATAATCGTTATTTTTTATGTCCCATAATATTGGAAAACTTTGATAAATTTTCAGAAACTTGATTACAATTACACTTCATATTTTGTTTGGTGGAACACAGAACTTTTAGTATCTTTATTTACGTCAATGATCACAAAATTTCTCTTTGTTTTGACGACCGGTTTCGGTCAGGATGACAATTTTCCAGCTTACAGGAAATTAGAAACAGGAGGATACATCTACTATTAGACTACCTTATAAAACATAAATAATGCATTACAGTCATCAATACATGTAATAGAGCCATATGACATCATCACAGCGTAAGTGTATTTCTTCATTAAGCAAAGTAACATCAGGTATGATGTATAATATTTTTTAAAACGTTTTTTATATTGATGACTGTAATGCCATATTTATGTTTTATCAAGTAGTTTATTACCAAATGTGTCCTGTTTCCGATTTCCTGTAGACTTGAAAACGGTCATCACTGCCCGAATCCATTCGTCAAAGCGATGAGAATTTTTATGATCATCGACATAAATAAACCTATTAAAAGTAATTACAAAATGGATCACTGATATAAATTCGCGATCATGTCGCAACTTGGGAAATAGAACCGTTTGGTATCACCTAATCTCCAAAACAATGTCATATGCAACGTCGTATTTCGATTGTTTTTACTAAGAAACCTAGCGTCTGAAGACGCTGCGTATCATTGTGTCAGCGTATTCATTCGCTGTTCGCCCATATGCCGAGCGAGAACAGACCCCAGCGACTAGCGACCAAATACGCTCCGTGTAATATACCCCTTAAGTATCAAAACGATAGGTATCGAACAGGTGAATGTCGTAGTAGAATAATAAGGTTCGTCACAGCAGCTGCCAGACGGCTACTTTCAAGCGCTAAGAAACAGGTGTTACTGCGCATGCGTAGCAACTATGACGTAAAACCCTTGTTGTGTACTTGCACTGCTTTTTGCACTGTTTTTGACTGCAGGCGAAGGTGAGTTTAAATGAATAATTGAAATACTTTCCTTCCTAATAATAAAAAAAGTGTACAGGAGAGTTGAAACGATCGCGTTTACATGTGCCAATGAACTTCAACTTGCACAAGTGACCGTTCAAACGAGCGCGGAAATTTTGAGTCCAAGCAAGTCCAATGTAGCTTTTTAACATGGCGCCAACCGATGTACCATGTGCAGGCTTCCGGGTAGTGCCTATATTTGCCATCAAGAAAATCATAGAATGTTGAAACAGAATAAAGAGAAAATGCAACTGTTGGATATGCAAGCGGATTGTGAGGAGAAATGAGTTGTGGGCGTCTACGGTGGAAACTGGAAAACGAGGACGAAGCGTTCTCTGAAAATCATTTTAGGATGAACGTAACCAATTTTGAACATTTCTTAAGACTAGTAGGGCTTTCTATTCAAAGGAAGAACACACTAATACAGAATGCTATACCCGCCATTTAAAGTTACAAGTCGCTTTGAGGTATCTCGCTTCCGGCGATTCATTTGCTTCACTGCAATATATGTATCGCCTTCCAGAGTTCATGTCTGACGTTCTGGATGCAATATACAAAGCATTAGAAGTGCATCTGAAGGTAATTTGCTGTCCGTTTTTAATCAGTATTTTGAAGACTGTTATGTTACACTGAGAAATAGGCATATGTATGTTCTGCAGACATGTATGTTCCTAATATAGTTCCAGAAATTAAACTGCATATTGTAACGGCCACTTTTCAGCAACTGCCATCGTTCTTAACTCAGAAACAAAATATTGTAATCGAGTTGCAACACGCGAACATACAGACACTCTATAAACAAGCTAGTAGACAGCAACAGCCATCTTGCGGAAACGACGAAAAAGTAGTGGGGGAAGCGAACTTGCGCAAGTAAGTAGACTCGTCGTCAACTTTCGTTTCTACATGCGCCAGTTGAGATTTTGGGAGTTCACATGAGCATCTTGACGTGCGCACGTCAACGTGCGCCAACGATTCGTGTCCGTGTCAACACCGCTTAAACGAGAAATATCTCAAGTGAGATTGCAGTGACTTCGAAATAATCGAAAGACACGATACAAACACACACATATCACGTGATAGCTACCCCCTCACTCTAACTCAGAACTTTCTGCGCATGCGCTAATCGGCAGCTTGACCACGCCAGAAACATTTTTCTGGGTAGCGTCTGGCTGTTTGTGGCAACTGCTAGAACACCAAACAGCCACACTCAAAGTAGCCAGAAGTGGGAAAAGGCGCTGCTGGAACACAATGTCAGCATTGCGCATACGCGTCGAGCAGTCTGGCGGCTGCTGGAACGAACCTATGGATTAAATTTGTGGGCCATTTTAATAGTGACATTCTGTTGTTTCGTGTTCAGTGTAATGGCTAATGGAAGTGCGGAGGAAAGTGTGATTTCGTCACTGACATGGAAGGAACTGATTCCGAAACTGTCAACTACAGAGAAATGTATAGAGTTTTGCCGATTTTTTAAATTTTACCAGACGCTGACTTAAAGAAATGTATTGACTGTCATAGTGATCGTAGTGTGAAAGTTATCCTTAATAGTGCTGTCAAAAACTTCCCGTTCCTATTATTTTGCGGAAATTGCAAGAAAAAAGAACGGCATTCAGAAGATATATGTGGTCTGAACATTACAGATTTGGAATAGAACCAAATATTATATTAATTTCATGTTGGGTGAGGAACTTTTCGTTAGAAATTGCTGCCTCAGAAACTGGTCTCGCATTGAATACTGTATGCAAATATTATGGGTTTTGTAAGGAAATATGTTACGTTATTGTAACGAATAGTAGTGAGCCTATCGGAGGAGTGGGGAAGTTAGTTGAAATTGACGAAAGTCATATTAGTAAAAGAAAATATAACATAGGACGAGTATTGAAAAACGAGGTGGAACACATTTGGGTGTTTGGTGGTATTGAGAGAGAAAGTAAAAAGTGTTTTATGGTAAAGGTTCATTCAAGGGAAAAGCAACTTTAATATCTCTTATCAAACATTTCATACTACCTGGGACGAAAATTATAACAGATGGATGGGCTTTGTATCAAGCATTAAAAAATGAAGGCTTCCAACACGAGTTCGTCAATCACAGTGTCGAATTTATATCTTCAGAAGATTCATCATTGCATGCACAGAATGTAAAACGACTGTGGGAAAGTGTGAAGGGCAATATAAAACGGGAGGGTCGGCCAGGTGAACGCGACGAGATGTACTTGTTTCAATATATTTACTTCCACAATTTACATCTCGAAGTTAAAAAATTTCCATGCGATAAACTGCCAGTGTTCCTCAGAGACATTTCTTGTGTTTATCCAGGATACGGCCAACAAGGACTGAAACCAGTATCATATACAACAAAAGGACTGGAGCAAGCCTTGAGCGACACTGAACAAAAAATCGATTAAGAAAGCTATGTAAAATACATTTGTAATTAATACATTTTTGTGACATTTTCTTTTTAGTTAGTGAGGACGCATAGCAGACAAATCTCCAGTTTAGAAAGCTCTAATATATAAGAAAGCTTACACTGGAAGTAGCTTGGCATGAAATGGTATATATAGAATATACAATAGTAAAAAAAAAAAAAAAAAAAAAAAAAAAAAAAAAAAAAAGAAAAAGGTTACTGATAAGTCGGAATACGGGTCCTGATTGTTTACTTCCAATCTTGGTAATGGACCCTGCGAGCGTGAAGGTTGGGGTGAGAGATTAAAATAGAGAAAGTTTAATTTTTCAAACTCACAACCACCAGCTGCGAACCAAATTCCCAAACATGCAAAAACACTGGAACTGTGATTGCGACTGTGACTCGTTTTCTAGGGAATGATATCACACGTTCGCAGCTTTCCTTCCCTGCATATGATTAACAAAACAAATTCATAATAAATTCAAGTTCATGAGAGAAAAGGGTGTACTAACTACTATTTTTGAAAACACGTGAAAGTTCACTTTATGTTGTTTATTTCACAATACTTGAACCCTGTGGCTGTCGCGTCTGTACGTCGGTAAATGTACCAAATAAAGTTATAGCTCGTGAGCCCCCAGACAAAATGAATATTTGTCGCGAATTGATTTCCCACCACGTGACTGTCTCAAACACCGTTTATGTTCATGCCTATGCGACGACACGAGTTACATTAACAAATCACAGTCACTTTAATTCAAAGTGATGCACACCTTGTTGCACCGGCTAAATATTCACAAACACACAGTAGCACTCGATTTAACTTGGTGCAGTCTACGATGAGCAACCACACCTGGCGATTGCCACACACAAAACTCAAGTCACCACCTCAAGATCCACATGCCGACTGAGGCAGAGCGACCCGCCAGGCCAGCCACACCACGGGCTCTCTGGAGTCCTCACTTCCTGCCCTCGCGCGCGCACGCGCGCCAAAACTCAACTGCCGGGGTTTTTTCCCCTACGTCATCAACTTCCCCATGTAAGCTGTTGTAACCGATATGCCAACGTACAGCGCTCAGCCAATACATTTCTAAAACTTAAAATCAAAATAATTACACTACACATTAAACAAATATTTTCTTACGTTTTTATATTAATATAAACATCCTTTGTACTGTTTATCATAATTGTGCAATTTCTTATACCACAGATAAGTGATTTAACTATATACTTCAAGATAAAATACAAAAGATTAATTGAAAATAAAATGAGAAATAGTTAATATATTATTTTTATAAACAAACATTGCCATGCTAGTTGTGTAACTGTCTTGTTTTCGTTGGTAATTTATTACTTTTCATTGTCAATTAAATATATTACGTTAGATGTGACTATATTAGCTAATGTATTGTTTATTTACCAACAGGCTATTTTGTAATGAGGGCCTTAAAGGTTCCTAACTGCATCGTATTACTTCAAATGCCAGTAGTATTACAATATTTGTGCACTGCACTGTGCCTGGCACTTGCCATTGTCCCTCTCTCCCCTCACCGGAAACGAACTGTAAAATCCTAAGTTGGAACAAGCCACCAACATCGGCCTGCTCGCTGGCCTCCCGTCAGCTACAAGCACACAGCAAATCTCAACGTGGAGAATTTCTACCTATGGCCTAACTATAAATGTTGTCACCAAACTGTGTACATACATTGCTACCATAATTAATAAGATTAAAATTGTGTAACATTTAGTGCATTGGCATGGTCAATGTTTGCAGTAAACTTCATACTGTTTAATTATCAAATGCTATTAATTACCAGTATTTCTATTGGGCGGTAATCTCACAACCCCTTTGCCAAGACGTTATTAGTTTACCTTCGAAGTGCTAGGTATTGGTTCAGTTTCAGTTTGTGTGGAACACTGAACACAAATAGAACGAGAAAATTTACCCTTTTTGTTCATATTAGAATTGTTGAAGTATTCCTTGTGTCACGTTGAAATGGGAGTAGCCTTGACTTCGAAGGCAACTGAACACAGCACTTATACTCAAAGCACGTTTATTACGAACTCAACGTAAACGCAGCACTGACTGACTCTCAGGCAGTGTGCTCTGCTATTTATACACAGACAGAATTTACCAGAAATTAGAAGAACAGTTAACATAAGAAACAAGTAGAATTTACAAGCGAACATAAGAAGGATGTAGAACATTCTGTAATTGTTAATTACAAAGAAATAAATTTTTGCCAGTAGGCAGGATTGAACCGGATACCTTCAGCACCGCAGTCCGTGACACTATCCCCTGCGCCACACCTGCAGTCGGTGTTCGTCGTCTCTTGCGACATTGCTTCCTCTTCTGGAGAAACAGCGACCCGCTGTTATGATCCCTGTGGAGCCAGCTGCAATGTCCTGGATCTTGACCGTCTCATGGGTCCTCTGTATGACAGTTCAAGAGAATCCTTCCTTTCTCCAAGATTATCGACGACAGACGTTCCTGTCGTGGTTTCATCAGGAATATTACCGTCCTTAGAGTCCATGAACAAGAAGCCATTGTCGTCGACCTGCTCTTCAGCATCGTAGTAAGGCTTCATGCGCAGGACGTGAAAAATGTCTCTTCGTTTTTGACGTTTCGACGACGGCTCATAATCCTCAACTTCGTATGTGACGTCTGACAGGCGGCGTATGACAAGATACGGACCAAAGTATCACTTCAATAACTTTTCTGACAGTACAACCTTCCGTACAGGGGTAAAAATCCATACCAGATCTCCTGGGCTGTACACAACAGGCCGTTGCTTGTCGTTATACCGCTGACGGTCCTTCTCCTGGGCGTCCAGTGTCCGTATGCGAGCCAGCTGTCTTGCTTCTTCGACCCTGCTGATGAGCTGTTAACATAGTCATCCTGAGTGTCGTCCAGTTGTAAAGGGAACAGCGTATCCATTGTCGTCTCAGCTTCACGGCAATGGAGCAGGAAAAACAGCGTGAAGCCTGTGGTGTCTTGTCTTGCGGTATTGTAAGCAAATGTCACGACTGGCAGAATTGTATCCCAATCCTTCTGCTCGACATCGACGTACATCGACAGTATATCGGCTAACGTCTTGTTAAAACGTTCCGTAAGACCATTTGTCTGAGGATGGTATGCAGTTGTCATTCTGTGGACAATGTTGCAACGTGACATTACCTCTGATACTAGTTTTCACTGGAATACCTTTCCACGATCAGATATCATGACACATGGTGCTCCATACTTCAAAATAATGTCTTCTACAAGGAATTTTGTGATCTCTGGAGCTTCTGCAGTCGGCACAGGTTTGGTGACAGCGTTGCGTGTGAGGTAGTCAGTGCAGATTATTATCCAACGGTTACCGGTTGTCGACTTCGGAAACCTCCCTAAAAGATCGATCGATCCCAAATCGGTGGAATGGAGCTGCTGCCGGCGGAATCGGTATGAGGTGCCCTGGAGGTAATTGCGGCACATGCTTCCATCGCTGGCACTCTTTACAGTGACTCACATAGTTCTTGACAGATCGGTAGAGACCTTTCCAGTAATGCCTCCGTCTGATTCTGTCTAGGGTCTTCACGAATCCCAGATGACCGAATATTGGAGCATCGTGGAAATATTTGAGAATAGCTGGCTGGAGATGAGCTGGGTCAACCAGTAGCCATTTGGGGCCCAGTGGATCGTAGTTGCTCTTGAACAATGTTCCGTTTATAAGTTGGAACTCTCCATTGGTCGGTTCTCCTTTTTCCTAGGCCTCTATCGTTTTTAATAGTTTCCCTCTGTTTAGCTGTAACGTCATCTAATTCAGTGAGGGCTGAAATTTCATTAATGCTGTTGTGTTCCACTAATGGATTCCTTGAAAGACAGCCGGCATCCTTGTCTTTGCGCCCGTTCTTCAATACCACTGTGACATCATACTCTTCGAGTCTTAGTGCCCGTCTTACTAGTCGACCTGATGGATCCTTCAAGCTAGTCAGCCAACACAAAAAATGGTGGTCTGTCACGACGGTGAATGGTTTGCCGAATAAATACGCCCGGAACTTGTTGATAGCCCAGATAACTGCGAGACATTCTTTTTCAGTTGTAGAGTAGTTTATCTCGGACTTTGAGAGTACTCTTGATGCATAGGCTATCACTTTTTCAGCCCCTTTTCTGAACTTGTACAAGCACTTCACCAATCCCATAACCACTGACGTCTGTGTGAAGTTCCGTTTCTGCATTCTCATTGTATAAGGCTAGCACTGGTGCGGAAGTTAGAGCCTCCTTATGTGCCTGGAAAGCTCTTTCTTTCGTCTCATACCAGTAAAACTTGGCGTCTCCCTGCAGAAGTTCTTGTAATGGACGTGCCTTGTTACAAAATCCTTTTATGAAACGTCGGTAGTATGAGCACAGCCCGAGAAAACTTCTCATATCACGAATGTGCTTAGGAATTGGAAATTCTGTGACTGCCCTTACTTCATCTGGATCAGGACGGACACCATCTCCGTTGACTAGGTGCCCCAGGATTTTTATCTCTTTGGCGACAAAGAGGCACTTCTTTGGGTTGAGGCGGAGACCTACAGTCTGAACACACTTCAACACAGTTGACAGGCGACTCAGATGTTCTTCAAATGTTTTCGAGAAGACGACAATGGCATCTAAATAGCAAAGACACGTCGTCCACTTAAGGTGTCGAAGCAAGTTGTCCATCATGTGATCGAATGTGGCTGCAGCATTACATAATCCAAATGGCATTACTTTAAATTCATAGAGGCCGTCAGGTGTAATAAAAGCCGTCTTCTCCCTGTCAGCTTCGTCAACCTCGATTTGCCAGTAACTTGTCTGCATGTCCATAGTTGTGAAGTATGTAGCTCCTTTAAAGCAGTCTAAGGTGTCGTCAACGCGCGGCAATGGGTAGACATCTTTCTTTGTGATTCTGTTCAGTCGTCGATAGTCGACACAGAATCGCCACGTGCCATCCTTCTTCTTTACAAGGACCAACGGAGACGACCAAGGACTCTCCGAAGGTTGAATAATGCGATCTCGCAACATCTTCTCCACTTCCTCCCGAATTATCCCTCTTTCAGCTTGCGACACTCTATACGAACGCTGGCTAATTGGTAGGGTTGCCAGATCTCTGGGCGCCGCCCGGAGTGCCCGGGTTTGGAATGAATTCTCCGGGTCTACGGGCCAATGACTTTCATCTCTGGGCTTGAATGTAACCTTCATCTTAACTTTTTTTACGACGCTTTTTAAGTACTATGCTCATATAGCGACGATCTACATCGAACTTAACATAAACTATCGACGAACACAACATCCGTGACCTAGGGGGGGATTCGAACCTCTGGCGGGAGCAGTCTCGCGCACCGTGGCAAGACGCCTCAGTGCGCTCGGCCATTCCCGGCCGGCTCCTCTCTAGTAATTATGAATAACTTTATATAAATGTCAATTTCTTATTGCAACAAAACGCTACTTTTCTATCCTTCCTCTAAAAACTTTTCGTTGTTGCGTCGGTAGTAATCGGCTAGCGCATTATTAAGCAACCACAGTTGCGGCAACTTGTCAACTGGCGAAGTCTATTATTTGTGTTTGTTCGTTCATTTTTTGTTATCAGTTTACCGGCAATTTTTGGAATACTCGGATCGTGTGTGAACAGACAAGCTTACATTAACTCAGATTAGTGAGTAATAACAGTGAAATGAAGAGACGATATCTAAGTTTGTTCCGTGAAGAATGGTTGCAGGAAGAAAATTATAAAGAGTGGCTACAAAAGTTTATTAGGTATTTGGCGCTCTTCTTGGTGACCAGTTGGCGGAGCCTCAAGCGGCAACTCTGTTGATGTGAGCAGCTTTGATGCTGCCGCCACTTCTGCTGTCACGCCGACTGCAGTGTGCCAATTGTTGATCCACAGCAACTGGCGGCCTGGCAGGTCAGCTGCGGCATGTGAAGGCCATCCCTATCAATGTTCCACCGGTTGGGGGGGAGGGGGGATACTTGCTGGGAGGGAGGAGATTTTTTATTATTTTTTTATTTTTTATTTTTTGTAGAATTCACGTGTAATCCTGGTTAGGGGGGGAGTCATTGGCCAAGGGGGAGGGGGCGGCACGTCTGGTCTTGGTCTCCAGGCCTGCCTCTAGTTCAATCTGGCAACCCTACTAATTGGCAGATGATCCCCAGTATTGATACGGTGCTTTATTGTGGGGTGTTTCGTCTGACTTTTCCCTGCTGAGGTGTGAATGTACCCGAAAATTGGCGTAGTATACCTAACACCCGCTGGCGTTGTTCCTTGGTCAGTCCAGGCCCTATTGGCAGTTCCACGTTTGTTTCCTCCGGCGTGTTGTCTGTACTAACAGCAGGGCATGGGTCTTCATTGATGACGTTGAGCTCACCATCCTGGATTGGTTTACCTGTCCCGATACACATTCCCTTGGAGATAAGTTGTGACTGCTCGTGACAATTTGTGATCCAAATCTCTCCTTGACCACCGATAATGCTTATGATAGCCAGCATGATAAAGTTCTTTTGTGAGCATGATAAACTTTTTACTATCAACAAGAACTTCACAGTTTAAACAATCATCTGTGTTTGTGACTGCAACTCTTCTCATTGTCAACAGCGGTATCGTCACATTGTCAACGACGAATAACTTCCCAGAAAATTCAGTATTACGTGTATCCGGCGAAACAACTTATTCAATTTGCAGCTCATATTTTCCACAGTCAATAATAGCTTGAGATGCCTGAAGGAAGTCAGGATGACATTGTGTTTACATTCTGTTAACACGACAAATTCAAACGGCTGGGTCCTGTTGTTGAGGGTTATTCTTGCGACACAAGTTCCTGCTGGATGGACGTACTTTCCATTCGCGACCTTCAGCACAATTGCCCCCGTATCACAGAACATTGTCTTCTTTAGTGTGCGGCAGTAATTATCCGACAGTACAGAAAAAGACGCTCCTGAATCAACAAGTGCCCGGACAGGTTAGCCGTCGATTATGACGTCGATGAGATTTCCCGACATCTGTCGTCCATGGAGGATTTTCATCTGCGGCGGCCTCGCCTCCGTAGATGGTCGCCTCACTTAGTTTTCCTGAGCACGGCGGCTAGGGGAGCGGCTGGTACCTCTGTACGGCGACGGTGAACGGCTGCGGCGCGTTGGGGAGCGACCTCGTCTAGGGTATGGCCATGGGCTTCTTCCCATAGGTCGACTGAACTCATCAGCAGGTGATTGCCTGGGATAGAAATGCTCTGATGGCTGACGTCTTGCGGCTAGGGGAGCGGCTGGTACCTCTGTACGGTGACGGTGAACGGCTGCGGCGCGTCGGGGAGCGACCTCGTCTAGGGTATGGCGATGGGCTTCTTCCCATAAGTCGACTGAACTCATCAGCAGGTGATTGCCTGGGATAGAACTGCTCTGATGGCTGACGTCTTGCGGTAAAATAATCGTCGAATACTCGCCTTTTCTCTCTGCAGTAGCGTACGACATGTCCAGGTCGCCCACAGTGGAAACACAGTGGTGTGTTGTCCTCTGTCCTCCAGACGTCTGTTCTTCTGCGGGGCGTGATTGTTGCTGGGGGAGTTGGTTGTGGCCGAGTCGGCCGGTTCATAGGCTGCCGTTTGGCGGCTGCAGCGTATGTCATAGCAGGGCGACGCCATTCTTCACGTCGGGTGTGATTGGCGGGGGAGACAGGAGCTAATGTCTGAAATACCTCTTCCTCAGCAGCATCAGCTCCCTCGTGACTTACATGTCTTACATCCATGGCCATAATCTGATGCTCGATCGGTCTAATAGTTCCGGCTGCTGTGCATGTTGTAATTATTCTCTCACAATTTGTGATATGAGAGAAGCGAAGTCCTGCTGGTCTTCCACAACGGCCATAGGGACTACATTGGGGAGTCGGTCATACTAATTGCGTCCAACTCTCCTTTGTTGCATCTCTTTAGTACATTGACACCACTTGATGAACTCTTCTGTCGTAGCGACATCTTTTATCAGAAGGGCTTGGTACATGTCTTCTGCTATACCCTTCATCAGGTGCGCTACCGACTGTGCTATCCCGACACGATGCTGCCTCACAACTTTACTTCCGCCAGTACCTCGCCTCCTACTTTCCAAACTTCACAGAAGCTCTCTTGCAAACACGCAAGACTAGCAGTCCTGGAAGAAAGGAGTTTCATATCAGCGCACACTCCGCTGCAGAGTGAAGTTTCATTCTGGAAACATCCCTTGGGCTGTGGCTAAGCCATGTCTGCACCATATCCTTTCTTCCAGGAGTGCTAGTCTTGCGTGTTTGCAAGAGAGCTTCTGTGAAGTTTGGAAAGTAGGAGGCGAGGTACTGGCGGAAGTAAATTTGTGAGGCGCCATCGTGAGTCATGTCGGGATAGCACAGTCGGTAGTGCGCTTGCCCGCGAAAGGCAAAGGTCCCAGGTTCGAGTCCCGGTTCCGGCACACAATTTTAATCTGCCAGGAAGTTTCATATCAGCGCACACTCCGCTGCAGAGTGAAGTTTCATTCTGGAAACATCCATTAGGCTGTGGCTAAGCCATGTCTCCACCATATCCTTTCTTCCAGGAGTGCTAGTCTTGCGTGTTTGCAAGAGAGCTTCTGTGAAATTTGGAAAGTAGGAGGCGAGGTACTGGCGGAAGTAAAGTTGTGAGGCTGCATCGTGAGTCGTGTCGGGATAGCACAGTCGGTAGTGCGCTTGCCCGCGACAGGCAAAGGTCCCAGGTTCGAGTCCCGGTTCCGGCACACAATTTTAATCTGCCAGGAAGTTTCATATCAGCGCACACTACGCTGCAGAGTGAAGTTTCATTCTGGAAACATTCCTTAGGCTGTGGCTAAGCCATGTCTCCACCATATCCTTTCTTCCAGGAGTGCTAGTCTTGCGTGTTTGCAAGAGAGCTTCTGTGAAGTTTGGAAAGTAGGAGGCGAGGTACTAGCGGAAGTAAAGTTGTGAGGCGGCATCGTGAGTCGTGTCGGGATAGCACAGTCGGTAGTGCCCTTGCCCGTGTAAGGCAAAGGTCCCAGGTTCGAGTCCCGGTTCCGGCACATAATTTTAATCTGCCAGGAAGTTTCATATCAGCGCACACTCCGCTGCAGAATGAAGTTTCATTCTGGAAACATCCATTAGGCTGTGGCTAAGCCATGTCTCAACCATATCCTTTCTTCCAGGAGTGCTAGTCTTGCGTGTATGCAAGAGAGCTTCTGTGAAGTTTGGAAAGTAGGAGGCGAGGTACCGGCGGAAGTAAAGTTGTGAGGCGGCATCGTGAGTCGTGTCGGGATACCACAGTCGGTAGTGCGCTTGCCCGCGAAAGGCAAAGGTCCCAGGTTCGAGTCCCGGTTCCGGCACACAATTTGAATCTGCCAGGAAGTTTCATATCAGCGCACACTATGCTGCAGAGTGAAGTTTCATTCTGGAAACATTCCTTAGGCTGTGGCTAAGCCATGTCTCCACCATATCCTTTCTTCCAGGAGTGCTAGTCTTGCGTGTTTGCAAGAGAGCTTCTGTGAAGTTTGGAAAGTAGGAGGCGAGGTACTAGCGGAAGTAAAGTTGTGAGGCGGCATCGTGAGTCGTTTCAGGATAGCACAGTCGGTAGTGCGCTTGCCCGCGAAAGGCAAAGGTCCCAGGTTCGAGTCCCGGTTCCGGCACACAATTTTAATCTGATAGGAAGTTTCATATCAGCGCACACTCCGCTGCAGAGTGAAGTTTCATTCTGGAAACATCCCTTAGGCTGTGGCTAAGCCATGTCTCCACCATATCCTTTCTTCCAGGAGTGCTAGTCTTGCGTGTTTGCAAGAGAGCTTCTGTGAAGTTTGGAAGGAGGAGGCGAGGTACTGGCGGAAGTAAAGTTGTGAGGCGGCATCGTGAGTCGTGTCAGGATAGCATTGTCGGTTGTGCGCTTGCCCGCGAAAGGCAAAGGTCCCTGGTTCGAGTCCCGTTTCCGGCACACAATTTTAATCTGCCAGGAAGTTTCATATCAGCACACACTCCGCTGCAGAGTGAAGTTTCATTCTGGAAACATTTAAAGTTGTTTGGTTCAATTTACTGTTTAAATCTGGTTTCAGGTCTCTAGAGGATAAAGTATCACCATTTTTTAAAATCCAGGCAATATCAACCCTCTCAAGAGATGTTAATTTTCTACAACACTCTGATAAAACCTTGTCCACTGACAATAACTTATTACCAAGTTCTTGATGAACAGGATCTGTATCAGAAGTAGTATATTTAATAATTTGTACTACATCTGAAACAAGATCCTGTTTGTAGGCAAGAAATGTACCATTTAAAAGATCTGTGACTATATTAGAAACCTCATCTTTAGATACTAGTATCTGTTTTATAGATGTAATTTCAAAATTTAAATTATTGTAGATAACCTCACATTTTTCTGCATAAGATTTCAAGGTATTTTGGAAAGAATCGAATTTTATATTAAATTCAGAATTAATTTGTGACTTTAACTGATCAAATTTGTCTTATATTTCCAACTTATGGTTGGAAAGTTGATCAGATATTTGCTTAGAAAAATAATTTTTGAAACTTGTCTTTTGATCAGACAATTGTTTAGAAAAAACAGTGTTGAAGCTAAGTAACTGGTCCTGAATAGCTTTTAACATGTTAGCTACATCCAGTACACTTGTATTTACGTCTGTCATTTTTGCCTGATATCTCGTTATAGGCATAACATTATGTGTATGCACTGACACAACACTTCACAGAGTATTCATTAAAAGCTTAACTAAGAAAAAGGAAAATACTCTCACTTATATGCTGAGTAGATTGATGCATATGGCGGTAGCTGGAGGTGGTGTTTGATGATGTCGGCTGCCTGTTGCTTCTGCTTGATGTGGAAAAATGAACACTTCACAGAGTATTCATTATTAGCTTAACTAAGAAAAAGGAAAATACTCTCACTTGTATGCTGAGTAGACTGGTGCATACGGCGGTAGCTGGAGGTGCTGTTTGATGATGTCGGCTGCCTGTTGCTTCTGCTTGATGTGGAAAAATCTTCGTTTCTTCTAGCGCGTATTTGTGTGCAATATGTTTCTTCTTAATTATGTGCTGATTTTAACAATGAATATTTGTATTCTGGATGTACTGCCACAACCAATAGTTTTTGTATTATTGTTTAACATCCAGGTGGTATTGAGTACATCTCTTGTCTCAGTCAAACTTATTAACACATTTCTTCTGAGATGTGACTGTATTCTGCAGTTCGGGTGTCAAAGGTCGCCAATTGAGGTGGATCATAAATCTAGCATAATAAAACCACCATAAACAGTTGGTCCTCTTCTTCTATGTTTGACTCAAATAGCTATACTTCTAAAACTACTTGAATGAGCATTCTAGTCCATTTACACTTGAGAATCATATTTATTCATATTTAACTGTAAATAATTGAATAATAAGGTTTTCACAATCATAGTTCTAGCTCATTCTTGAGCAACCTTTACATAAGTCTATTGAAAGTACAATAAGTTACTCTTGGAATAAACAGAATGTCATTTGTTTAATAATGGATATACATGTTCCATAGTCCCATCCATAGCTTCTGGCATTCCATGCTGCTGCAGACCAATTAAATATACACTCTGACCACTTTGCTGCACTTCATACCAACAGAAACTGCAACACACAGACATTCTGGCGGCAGTAACAATTCAAGTGTGGTCAGAAATTGTCCAAAAAATTATAGAATAGGAGATTTTGGATTATCTCAAGGCGATTTAGGCCTATGTAGCGGTTTGTTCCACTACAAGGTGAAGAAGTGGCGCCCTCCACAGGAAGCGAGCAGTGTTGGGCTGCATCGGAGAGGTCAGTTGAAGTCTGGCCAGAGACCTATACACATGGCTTAGCCGTGTTCATCTGTTAGCAAGTACAGGACTAGGATTACTCAAATCAAGGACTTAATGCTACGGTTGCACTTATTTGCCTTGGACGTTGGCTGTCATGTATTCTGTATAGAAGATATTTCAGTTTTGTTATAGTCGTGCAAGCCGCCGTTTTTGTCATAATAAATCATTATTGTTACCAGTGATACACTTGGAGGTTGCAGAGTTCCTATTTGCCCTAGTTCCACATGCTCGGCCCACCAGATTGGTTGTCGTGGAGAGTTAGAGTTTGTCACCGCAGTTAGTAGCTCGGAGGAACAAAACAGTTGGCGACAAAGGAATTTTTTTTTCTGCGCCTTGTGTCTGTTCTGTGAGGCCTCACTTTGTTTGTGTGAGCTGAGCTTTCTGTTTCAGGCAGGGGCATCGATAAATTTTTTCCACATGTTAGCGAAAGTCTTTAGTCTAACAGAATGGATTGCTTGTCAGCCTCGGCTTCTACCCCACAGGACACGTCTCTAATATCTGTTGTTCAGTTGCAGGCCACACAAATTGAACAACTGCTATAAGCAGTGACGTTGCTGACGCAAAAGCAGCAGCAACAGACGTGGTGGCACAAACAATCTTCTCCAGCGGTGGCAATATCACTGTTCTGTGTATTCGACAAAAAGGGAGAGGACTGGCAGAATTATCTGGCGCAGTTTTAAAAACACGTAACAGCTCATCAAGTACCAGGTCAGAGCATCTAACCTTTCTTTTTATCGGTAGTTGGAATATAAGTGTTTCGATTGATTCAGAAACTTTACCCAGACTCACGAACTGATCAAGTTGACTATAGTACGATTACTAGCAGGTCGTCTTTGACGACCGAATTTTAGTGGCAGCTGCAAGGTATAAGTTCTTTCGTCTGAAAAAGTTGCCAGGACGGACGAATAAGGAGCAGCTTACTGAACTATGGCGTCTTACTAGACAGGGTAAATTTTTGTGATCCTGTGAGAAGTGTGAAATGTCAAGTCCTAGTATCAATTTGGAGAAGTGTAATTCATGCCATGTGTCCCTGGTGAGAAACACATTTCTGCGAGCGTTACCAACAGCGTGGCGCGGCGCATGGAACAACAAGCAAAGTGGCACGTTCCCGCCAACAGTGTCCCAACAAGTCTTCTAAAGCTGTTAAATCTTGCCCTAAATGTATTTCTCGTCACAAGTGGGTACAGTGTCCGTTTAGGAACGCTATTTGCTTTGCATGTAACAAGACCGGACTTGTGCAAGCCATCTGTATGAGTAAGTTCACAGGTGGCTTTCTCCTGCAAACAAGTGCATTCCATTCATGTCATAAACTCAGTTGTTCAGCATGATGGTTGCGAGCGTTAACATCTAGTCTCTGTGCTTTTCATCTGTGCCTAATCCTGCTACTGTTACAAATACTGATACTGTTACAAATTATGCTATTGCTATAAATGATGATCTTACTGCAAATGATGCTATTGATACAAATGATGCTATTGTTACAAATGATTCTGTTGCTACAAAAGCTGCACTTGCTACAACTTTTTGTCACCTTTGGTTGGCCTGCAAAAGCCAAATATATCCCTTCAACATTTGTGAGTAATTTTTTTGCGCAGAGACATGCATTATCCATCGGCCAAGGGGTACTTTAGTTACATACTGACAGTGACCACACTAGAATGCTTGTTCCCCGTTCCCTCCAAGAGGAAGTCCTTCAGTTGCTACATCAGGGGCACTGTGGCATTGTCCAGACTAAGGCCGGTATTACACTGTCAAATTTTTGATCAAATCTTTGACATAAAAATATCATCATAAGTTCATAATATTTTTTTATATAAATGTTTGACGTGACGCTAAAAAGGGATATTACACTGTCATTATATTTTTGATCATATTTCAAGATGGCTGACAGTAAGCACATGTCATCATGCGCTGTCATTGCTACTACGAAAACTGTATTCTGAAGAAAAAAGAGGGGCTTACTTGGGGAAACTGTAGAAATCATTTCGTGTTGCAGGAGCTGCAACTGGAGGGCGCCAAGTCATATATAAATTACTGGAGAATAGATGGTACAGCGTATCCGTATTTACTCAGTAAAGTGGCTCCACACGTTAAAAATCAGTATATGCACATCAGAAGACTATATCGGCAGAAGACAGGTTTTCAGTGACACAGCAATTTCTTGCTACTGGGGTTAAATTTTACTTATGGTGCGGCGGTGTAACTTGCCCATGTTGGGAATGAAATGATCGCTATAGGAGAATGATTAACTTACTAGACGGACAAGAACACTTACAAGAACCTGTCAACAACAGAGCAGAAACAGCGTCAATTATTACTAGATTGAGAAGAGCGGAGAGCTTATAAAATCCGCTTCATATATTTCTATTAATTTTGTGGTTGATGTAACACATGAGGGCATTAATCTTCTTCTTACACCCATGGCGAATTTCTCCGTTGAGTGCCTCCGCCATACGAGTCTCCTCAATTTGTTCTTATTCAGGGTGTCTGCAATTATATGGTGCTTCATCTGCTTCAGATGACAGCACACACCGAATAAACTTCGACGTCATGTTTTGAAACAAAGACGTTTGTTTTCAAATAAGCGCGGTCCAAGTGCTACAGCGATGGTAGCGCTCCAAGCAGTTACATTTCGCACTGCAGTGAACAGTAGACAAACAACTTTTATGATCAAATCTACTGTGAGGCACTAGATATGATCATATTTTTTTGACGAAAGCAGAGATATGTCAAAGTTTCCTATTACACTATCAGATTTTTATGATGTAAATATATGATATAAATTTTGGACAAAGAAATATGACAGTGTAATACCGGCCTAAGCAACTGCAAATTGGGGTTATGATGTCGTGCTGCACTGCTTGCGCAGAGCACCAAGCAGCTCCACCTCAGTGTTTCCTTGCATGTCCACAAACCAGCAGTCCCTGGCAGGGACTATATTTGGATTTTGCTGGACCCTTTTGGAACAACCAATGGCTTGTGGTGGTCGATGCGTTTAGCATATCCCCATTTGCTGTTCCCATGATGTTGACAATGGCAGCCGGTACTATCAGTGTCCTGACCTCCATCTTTTGCACTGAAGGGTTACTTAAACTCTGGTCTCTGACAATGGACCTCAATTCGTATCATGTGAATTCCGACAGTTCTGCCAGGTGAATGGTACTGAACAAGTCACCACCGCATTGTTTCACCCACAGTCGAATGGAGAGGCAGAACGTTTTGTGTTCTCCTTTAAGTCACACATGCACAAGCTTCGTGGGACTCACTCCAGGGAACAAGCATTGTAGTTATTTCTTTCTGCATATCATGCAATGCCACTAGATGGACCTTTGCAAGCCAAACTCCTGCATGGCCGTCTGCAACATACACTTCTGCAATTGCTGCATGCTCCCACATGCAGTACAGGTCAGTATCGTGCATTGTGCTTTCAGGTTGGCGATCCCATACCCCTGCGCCCATCAGTCCTGGAAAACCGGCACCCTGGAGCATGTGTAGCCTGTGACCCTGTCACTCAGCTTTTGCTTTCATATTGATTACCCAGACAGGGTCAGCAACCTCGACCTCCACTACAGCCATTGGTGGTCCCGATGAACGTTGACACATCCTCAATTCTGTTACAGCCCTCACCAGCACCCCTGCCGGGACAGCCACCAAGGTCACCGCAAGCATCACCTCAGCGCCCTGCCTCCCTCTTGGAAGTGGGTCCTTCTGCTGGAGTCCCAGTGTCTGTTTCTCAAGACGTCAACATGTGTCCTTCCCGAGGATTTCTGAGCATTTCCTTGGGAGTGCAGGGTGGATAGCGGGGCATGTCACTAGCTGAAGTCTTGGCTCCCGCCCCATCTATAACATCAGCGTCCAGACCTTCCCTCCGTCGCCCCCACAGAAAACAGCCCTACATGATGAAAGCGCTATAATTTTTTTTTTGGGGGGGGGGGGGGGGAGGATTGTGGTGTCGCAAGTTAAACATGCACGCCACAGACGATCATCGCTATAGAGTCTTCATGGGAAAAACAGGTGGAGAAGTGGCGCCCTCGACAGGAAGCGTGTTGGGCCGTACAGTGAGAGGTTAGTTGAAGTCTGGTCTGAGACCCATACATATGGCTTTCCAGAGTGCATCTGTTAGCAAGGACAGGACTAGGATGCTCGTATCATTGCTATGGTTGTATTAGTTTGCCTTGGACATTGACTGTGATGTGCCCTGTGTAGACGATATTTCAGTTTTGTTACAGTCACAGAAGCTGCTGCAGCAATGTGAATCTAAAGTTAAGTTTTTGTCAGAATAAATTATTACTGTTACTAGTGATACATTTGGAGGTTGCAGAGTTCCTATTTTTCTTACTGCCACATGCTCATCACACCAGTTCGGTTGTGTTGTCAAGAGTTAGAGTTCGTCACAACGGTTAGCAGCTCAGAGGAACGCAACAGGGGGAGGTAACTGTACCTCGTGCAATGCGTTATTTGTAGCTTGGTGTAGAAACCCCTTTGGGTACTACTTAGCTCTGTGCTATGCCTTGCTTCCTGAGACTGTAAACCCAAAAAATGCTTATGAGAACTGGCGATGATATCAAGTTGGGACAAACGGACTGCCATGCCTCAAAACTGTTCGCATTTATATGGCAGTTAAACTGTCTGGGGTCCAGCTGACACCGCGAATTCCACCTCTATTGTCGTCTGGAGAGTTACGTGACTGACTGGCGCCAGGTTTCCAGCTAGTTGAGCGCACAAAGACCGTTTCCATTGTCCGTCTCCACAGGAATGTCTTTAATGGTCAGCAGAGGTGCTGTCGTTTTACCACTGTACATTGTGTGCTAGCTGCTCGCACTCCCGATGGGTGACTGCAAGTAGAACACAGTCACTTTCGCCACCTCCTGCCTGTCTGAAATTCTTTTCCCCACAACATTTCTGCGTGCACATGCCGGCCGCGTTACTGGCCATAGACGTCTCCTTTCTAGAAGTGGCCGATTTTCAGAGCAGTTGACCTGCTCCACAGTATGGGTGCATCCCTGCATGTCTGGCTACTCGCTGTTAAACCGCCTCATCCAGAAAGAAACACCCCAGCACTAGTCTCACATAAGTTAAATATTCCCGTACAGAGAATGAATTCAACTCACACTCATATCAACCTATCACATCTCCTGAACTGCGATAAATTAAAATAATAAAATCTGATAAACTAGCTCCTTCCATTTCACAGGACAAATAAAGTAATAAAATTAGCATAAATAGCTTTAATTAATCAAAGTACCACACTTTTGCCAGCTATCAAATGTGTATACATTTTATTTCAGAGAGAATTATTGGTGGTACATACATGATGGTTAATATAAATTACTGTGCACTATTATGCTTTGTTAATTTTTCGGGTTGTGTTTAGGCATGACTAAATGCTGGTCATTGTTTCATTACCCCTTAACTTTTACGTTAAAAGGTATGATTCCCATAATTAATGTCACCTATAGCATGTTATAATTCGAGAAAGATTATTTCTTTTGTCAGATACACTCTTGCTGATGTTCCAAGCTCTATCCTATGTTCAGTGATACTATTTCAGCAATAGTGCGGTTTAACAAAACTTTTACAATTGGATGCAATCCTATTGGTTGTAGTGAGATCGCCTATGTATCGCTACACTTGATTTTATTTCCTAAATTTTGCCATCTGGTTATGGCTCAGTTATTAAAAATCACTTAAAAAAACCTTGTGCATAGGATAACTCTAACAGAGTGCAGATTTTCTGCTAAGTCTTCCATTTAATTTCTGCAAAAATCCTAATTTCCTATCTTTTAGAGGAAACTGTCCGTCAAACATACACAAAGAGAATTTAATCCTATATCTCACGGAATAACTGATTTTTCATGCCATGAAATTGTTGTGAAGTAATTTTTAAGTTCCAAATAATCAGTATCTTATTTTTCCAAGGACATTTCTTCTTTCTGCAAAACAAACATGATCATCAGAATAGTTTGTGTGATGTGTCACTGCTGCATTACCAGTACCAAATTGTTTCGTTGTAAATATCAATTTGTACAGTTCTGCAATATTTTTGTCAGAATATGTGTTATTCATTTTTGGTACTGTAGGGAAAAGAGGCAACATGATACATCTCAAAACAATTTCAAATATGTGCTTGAAACATTGTGATTCTGAAGAATATCATTCAATGTCCTACCTCCCATGTAGCAGGCCTGCATATCAGTAGCCACTTTAAAGAGTACAGGTATGCTTTATATTAAATTTATTTTAGGAACTTATTACCTACTCAAGTGTTATGTAAATGTGACGCAAAATTGTAAGGATTGTCAACAATCTCCAAGTACACCATATGCCCAGTGTTTAAGGGATCATTCTGACCAAAACTTCTAATGTGGTATCACACTAATCTTATAAAACTGTTAGTATCTCTTATTCATGACTTTTGTGAACAATTCACTTATGTGGTTAGTAGGTGATACTTTGTTCTGTGACATGTCTGTGAGAAATCAGTGACAGTGCCTTTTCAAATAGAAAACATGGTAATTACTTTTTGATAATAGTTCTAACATTTTCTAAGGTACTGAGCACAAGTGGACGCTAAATACCGAGAGTGCCGCCGGAAGTAGTCTGCCGGAAGCTCTGTTGTATTGTCTCTGTGGTCACTTGGAGCAGTAGTGTCTGCGGTCTCTGTTTTGCAGACGAAATGTGAAATGCAAATCATGACAATATGCCATTTTATGGCGATAGTACATTGAAGATTTATCACAGACACTTTACTTTAGTTCATTAAATGTCAAAGAAGAACAAATATCTATCAGTGATGCAACGATAAAACCGAAAGTAAAATGTATGACTAGAAATCTCCAACTGTAGATATGGTATCAGTTTGGTCTTGTGGTTACATGTGTTAGGTTATAATCTACATTAAGGAAAATTTATGGTTCGAGTCCTGTGAGAACTGAAATACTTTTTTTTTTCTTTCACAATAGAATCTGGCAGTGGCGGCTGGTGATCAGAATAGATGGCAGTGCACTTTTTTCACCAGCTGCCACCTCTCCAGTATGTAAGCTCAATGCATTCCGAAAAAAATGATGTTGAGCCAAGATATCATAGATAGAGATGAATAAAAAATTGCAAAGCAGCAAAGTCTCTAAATTTTGGCGAAAAATAATCGCATATCTTTATTAATAGAAGTGGCTTTAAGCACTATGAGATTTAATTGGTGGACATAGCAATGAATGTATGAAGCAATGGAAAACTTTTGCTTCACAAGAGCCTGCACCTCACGTGACGAATTACTCATGACTAATGCTCCATCATATGTTTGGGCTATTAATTTGTGTGGACAATTCTCTAAATGTTTTCTTAATTGTTTTCTGATATGCGTTGTCAAAGTTTGGGCATCATGCTATTCTTGTCCCAAAATCTTTGAACTGTTCTTCCATTAATAATGCACCTATATACTATATCCATCTGGAAAACACAGACTACATGGGTGGTGTCATCAGCTATTACAACCAGAAACTCTGCACCCTTCATTTCGTTCCTGATTTCCTCTTTGCAGGATTGAAGCATGCATCGGAGGAGTTCATTCTGGATCGTTTTGAGGTGCCTTTTAAAAACTGTTGCGTCTCCAAATGCAATGAATCTAATTCTGCACCAAAATTATCAAGGCGAAAAACGCCAGGATTGGGAGATGATTCAGTCTCATCGTGTCCTCTAATGGCAAGTTCCGAAGAACCACAGGAACGAATACAATTAATTATTAGATTTAGTGTGTACCTATTATCTGTAACCTTTTGCTAGTGTAATGGCACGGACTTTCTGTATCTCTGAGTAATCAAGTGGCTATATTTACATTGCCTAGACTTGTCAGATTCAAAACATTATTGACATGGACCGAAGAAAGTTTGTGTTTCCTTATTTTATCGTGAAGGTGTTGAATGTCAATGACTCCTTGTTTAGTCCAGGAAACTCTCCTCCAAATAATGAACAAGGAAAACAAAATTAGGTGTTTTTCACATCACAGCCACACATTCATACTTTCTGTACAGTCCCGAGTTAAGTTTTATGTTGAATTGACGACTTATCGTTTTAACTGTCTGTGAAATTGTCAAACTAGAAATCGGTCTACCTAGCCTCTTGATTTCTAATTTCTATTCAAACTTGCGTAAATTGAAGTGCTCAGAAAGCAAGGAAATTACCTGATTCATTATTTCACCTGTTCACCTGAACCTCAAAACGTATTATAAAACACGCTAAACAACGGACACAATACAAAGTTACTTTGCTTGCAGCTATGCGTGAACTGGTTAAGAAGGCGCGAAAAGCCCGCTTCGTCCGAAAGGCAGACGACTCCAGTCGTCTTCGGGAGAGTTCGGATTCTGTTACTGCGGCTGACAGGGTGGCTCGGGCGGGATGTTTATACACTCAAGGCACATATTGGAGAACACTGTTGCCAAGCGTTGCCCCCGCACCCCGCACACCCCCTGAGACACCCTACTCGGCGTTTGCGGGCCGGCTGCAAACCCAGCCGCTGTCGGCAAAGTTCGGTCCACTCAGGAGTGGTCTATGTGTGGCAGCGTGGGCGTTTCAAAAGAGATGAATAGAGCGCTACTTCTCCCTCTGCATAGAATTTCTAAACAGCAAACGGAGTTTAACAATATTATTATTTCTGGAGGTAGCGCAAACCTGCAAACCTATTCAGTAGCCGCCCCTGGAATCTGGGAACATTAATGTATTACAAGTATGCTATACAGTATTTGGCAGGTTATTTTTTGAATACTTTGCGCTATCCAAGTGTCTGTTATGCAGGAACCTCATGGCACAGTGTAAATTTGTGCGACTGAAAAGAATGTTATTCACATTCTTCCTTCGCACAAAGACGTTGCTGAAGATCTATTTCGCAATATTTTGCGATTTCCGAGTATCAATTAAGGTAGGAACCTAAGAAGAATTTAAATAACTGCAGCTGAAACCTGCAAGTGACATTTAAATTCTGCCTTTTCACAGTTGGCTGTTTATAACCGAATATGTGCAAATTTCCGAGTGCGGTAATCAGGCATAAATATTAGAAAACAACTTTAGTTACTGTCAGTGAAACGAGTACAGTACCATTGACATTTATATTATTCCTTGTAGCTAAATAAGTGTCTGCTTGGTCATTTTCATTTGTAGAGAATAAGTAAAAAAAAAAAAAAAAAAAAAAAATTAAGGACGTTAGATTGTCAGCAACTATTTGTAATTCACAATTAAGATTTCTGTTGAAAAGTCCACTTTCATGTGCCACGTAATAATTTTAATTTGTCAGATGTGCCTTAGAAACAAGTCAACGTCACATGACTGTACATTTAGTTTCACAAAACAGGTTGTCAATTGAGCACATATCGAAAATTTACTGCATCAGTGCATGGATATGAGACGTTACAGAAAAGTAAAACCTATTCCGTGGGTAACATACCAATATGATCCTGGTTTACTTTACACAACATGTAGCAGCACCATATACAGGTCACACACTTTTTCATGGACCCTCTTGTGATGGGCGGAAGTCAACTGAGTTCGTGTGTCAACGCCCAATGGAATGTTTATGCTCTCTACCAATCTTACCTCGTAACAGCATTGTACACTATAGACATCGTCAATGTATTGTTGATTTGTGCTTGGTATTGATTATTGTCTTCCACTTTGCTATTTGCTACAAAAAGTCCACATACCCTGATGACTTCTTTTATAATAAGGAAGGCTGTCCTCGAATGTGGTGCTCGGAATGTTAATTCCGTTTGTTATTCAGTTCTACCACAGTAAAGAGAGGCAGAAAGCGCTGTTACACTCACTTCATAAGTTCCTTAAAAATATTTATATTTCGTAGATGTACATTCCAGTTTTCTATTACTCAAACATTAAAGTGATTATTTTGTGTTCCATCTGTGACGCTTTAACCCCTTACATATTTCTTTAAAAACTTGTAAGCTATAGGCTGTAAGCTGGCGGCATTGGGAGAAAAAGGCAGGGCTTGTTCTAACAGCCAATGCGCTACAAGCTGAATGCAAGCTTCAGCTCCCAACATTCTCCACTCAGGGGCCATATTTAAGTGCGTGATCTGTACAATAATACACCCTGGAACCATAAACGTAAATTTCAAAACAACTGTTGGCAGGTACCTGGCATTCCCTTAAAAGAAAAAAGTTCGAATTTTATTTCCGAACAAGTATCGATTTACGAGTTTGTGATTAGGTATGAACGTAAAATCATCTTTGAGTGAAACGAGTTGCAGCAAAATTCATCATCGTGCACGTCACAAATCGTCGTCTGTTTGTTTACGTGTATGTTGTGATCATGGCGTCGGGTTCCATTATTCGACCACAAAACTCGATAGTCGATCTAAATTCACCCTCTGGTAACTTCCAGTGGCACTCTCGGTATTTAGTGCCGAGTCTGAGCACATCAGATATACACAAAAACTGTACAATGGCATATTCACACTCAGGACATAGGCTATGTATGGCAAATTTAGCACTTTATGGAGGCATATTTTAAATGACAAGTACTAGTTTTTTTTGCAACTGTTAAGTCGCATGCTTCAATGCATGACAAAACTAATATTTAATCACATTTTCATGTTTTTAAAGTTTCTTCATTGAAAGAGGTCGCTTCCTGCCAGGTCGACAATTGCTAGTTTGAGGTCTGAAAATATTTACAGATAGTTAAGATTTTGGCAAGCAAAAAAAAAAAAAAAAAAAAAAAAGAAAAAAGAAAAAGGTTGGACAAGGTTAGGTAAGTATCTCATGACTGTTAGGTTTTTATCTGATAAATTTCTGAAGACTACTGCAGAATATGTATTACTTGTATGAGTTCTATTTGTACACCGAGAGTCACACAAGCTGGGCATGTAGAGAACATGAATGGAGTGGAACAGCCTTGATGTGAATTTAAGATGGTACAGCTGATCTATTTTCTGGTTGCCATTTGACTGCCATGCTAACAGAGGCTTGGCCAACATTTGCACTAGGAACAAGATCAGTGTGGCCCTTTCTACAATTTAGTATAAAATGGGCAACACTGGAGGAATGGATACCAGCTGTGTGACCTATGACATCATTTGTGGGGGCATACCAACGGAATGAAACACTGCATAACACAAAAACCCATAAAATAAAACTTTACAATATCCACAAGAAAGTATTCTTTCCGCTTCCAAGCAGTTGTGATTACAGATGATCGGTGTTTCAAATAATTAGCCTCTTCTTTTTATTAAATCATGGAGCTTAGGTAGGTGGATGGGTGAATATAAAGTGATCAGTTTTTATTGTAAAAAGTAATTTCACATCTGTAACAAAGGAAATCATCAAACAACAGAACACCCTGAGGCTGGGAGTCCAAGCCGACATGTGGTATCACGTGCTTAAGTTAACACTAACATTTAATGACGTTTGAGACATTTAAAATTCCCACTCATGTCAAGATTACACATCAACTTTTTATTCACTAGCATTTTGCATAAAGCAATGCTGAACATGACAAGAAACAACACAGTAGGGGCTTGAAGAATCGTAGTTACTCTTACACTTCAAAATAAAGCTGCTATCGTTAACTGCAGAAATCAAGCAGTTTTTCAAATTTCCTGTACAACTTTATCAGGAACTGTACTTCCTGTTTCCTTAAACGGAATATCTTGTAGAGGAGTTTAAACCAAACTATAACGTCTTTTATTGTGTTATATATCAAGAATCTACACTTATCAAACCACCGTTAAGTTTACAATTTTAACTAGAATATTAAATTTACACATTATTTAAGCACAGCTTTAATAATACCGATTTTTCAAACAGTTTTTATTGGAACTTCGGAATTACACCTACAATTACTATATCAACGGATAACCTGGAATATTGTATTAGACACTGATAAGCCTTCGGATATTGGTAGAAATTTACTCGGTAGTTGTTTTTCACTGTTTGTGGCAAGATTCAGACGATGTTCTTGCTATTAGCCTACACAGTGCCTCCACTTTTGAGTTCATCTGATGCACTATATGCGCCTGTTGATAAATTCCACTAATATCGTCATTAGTACTGACTAGAAGTAATGATAATTTTCCGTTATTTCTACTATACAGTACTTGCTACCTGTAATAACCGTCTGTTACTTGTACTAGTATCCTCAACCCTGTATCAGTATTCACTACACAGTTCACTTTTCAAAGGCTCCTTTTTTTAAATTTATTTGGCATTTGGCGTCAGTACACCATTCAGCCACAAACACAGTTACATGGTATTAACATACTTGTTTTATGATCACTAAAAATTATGTCCAAAATTAATAAAGACACACAAAAGAAAAAAAAGATGCATCACTTGAGGTTGCCTAAAGGTGAACCATCAGAGAGTCAAATTACTCACTAAAATAAATCTTGCCAAACATCGGAGCACTGCTTTATCATTCATAATTAATATAGTAAGAATGCTTGTAGGGAATGGGACCCTGAGTTTCTTCAGATTAGAGATGAATTGTTCTCTATGATGGAGATATTTTGGAGAAACATAAATTAAATGGTTAATGTCCCCCACATCTGAGTTATTGCAATCACCGGTATCAAAATTCCTTAGATGTAAATGGTATAAATGAGAAGGAAAGCAGCCATGGTTGAAACATATCCTCCTGATAGTAGAAATGGCTCTGCAGTGTAATGCCATGTTATGAAACCACGGTAATCTGGGTATGTGAGGTTGAATCCAGCTATAATATTTTCCTTTTAGATTGGATGTTGTTTTCCATTCCTCGTCCCATTGTGACCTATTTTTTTTTTTTAATCTGGCAAAAGTAGTCAGTGTAGGCAACTGTATATCTAAAGTAAGTCCAGAAAAAGCCACTTCCTTGGCTAGTTGGTCCACTATTTCTGCATAAAATATTCCTGCATGAGCTTTAATATAAAAATGAAATCCATTTATTCCTTTGAGAGCATTCTGTTAGTTCATGGGCTATGTCAATGATGAGCTTACCACTATGTTTATTCCATTTTTCTTTCGATTGCATTTAGAATACTTTTAAAACCAGAGATAATAAAAATTCTACCATAATTCTGTGTTAAACAATATTTAATGGCCTTCAAGATTGCAATAGCTTCTGCTGTATAAGAAGAGGCCGAAGAAGAAAGTTTGATCAATTCATAGTGATCCATTTGAGGACATAGGATAGCAGGTACTACATTTCCTTCTAATACACTTTTTAGCCATCAAAATATATGTGCAAAGCATTATTCCATTTCTCTTGGAGATAATTGTTGAGTATCACATTTAGGTTGCTGCTGTGGTTTTAATTTAATTCCAGGTAATGTACTGAATTGGAGGATGAGCAAAGTCCAAACGGTCTTTCATACATGGGCTTCTTGTAGAGATGGTACGTTTTTGTAAATCTTTAAGCAACTGAAAACTTCTAAAGAAGTCTGGAAGATAATTTAAAATCGTTTTATTTAGGAGAGAGTAGAATTTTTCACATTTGCTAATTACTGGATGATATTTCAAAGCCATCCTTTGCAATATATATTTGCTTGAAAGCCACTGACATCTAAAATGAAGGGGCATTTCCAGTGACTCTACTAAACGTGCATTGGTAGGAGTAGACCTCATGGCCCCAACACAAGTTCGATTACAGCTGTATTGAAGAGTTTCTAATTTGTGGATATACTTGACATTGGCATTTCCATAAACTGTGCAACCATACTCAGTCTTGCTTCTAATTAAAGCTCTGTATAAGGTTAGTAAAATATTGCGGTTTGCACCCCACCAAACTCTAGTAAGGGAACGAGTAATATTCATAGGAAATACACAGTTATTGACAACTGAATTGATGTGTGGAATCCAACTCAGTCTGGAATCAAACCACATTCCTAAGAATTTGACTGAATGTTTAATTTCAAAGCAATAATTCCTTATCAATATTTCCTTACGATGCACAACTCGTCTTCAAAAAATAACAACTGCAGATTTCAAAGAAGAAATTTCGAGGCCATTGTTAAACAGCCAATCATCCACTTCTTTAACTGCCTCAATGACTTTATTGACTGAGGAATCCTCCATGGAACCCAATGAATATAAACATAAATCATCAGCATATTGAAGTAAATGAACATTCGGTGGACTAATTTCTTCAAGAACCCTATTCTAAAGGATGAATAACAAGGGGCTAAGTGTTGCCCCCTGAGGTAAGCCTCTGGACAAAAACATAGGTCCTATAACTTGGTGCTGATAACGTACATAAATCTCCTCTTTGCCAGGAAAATATTAAAACCATATACCAGCTGGAGGGAAGACCTAATCTCTTCAGCTTTTCTAAAAGGATGGGTATGATTACATCATCATATGTCAAAGTAACGTCTAAGAATAAGAACGAATAAAAGTTTTTTTGATGAAAAGCTGATAGAATGTTAGTGCACAAAATGCAGATGCTGTCCTTTGTTGCTCTGCCTTTAATAAATCCAAATTGGGATGTAGGAAGTAACACATTGGTTATCAGCCAAGACGCTAGACGATTTTTAATTAGTCTTTTCACAGTTTCCCTGACACAGGAAGACAAGGCAATTGGCCTATATAAGGTGTGAATTTTAGGGTCTATGCCAGATTCCAATATTGTTATGATAAGATGTGTAGTCCATTCCTCCATCAGTTCGTCTCTTCCCCATGTTTCATTGAATATGCACAGAAGAAGGGCCAAAGCATTTGATGGAAGATTTTTTATCATATTGTAATGAATATAGTCAATTCCTGGTGAGGTATCAGTGAAATTTTGTACAACTGCTTCGAGTTCATGCCAAGAGAATGGGGCTGACTGAGGATGATGAAAATCTGTTTCCTGGGCTTCAGAACAAGACGGTGGAACCCATTTCATCACCTATCCTTCTAACCACACAGAATCTATTACTGGAGGACCAGCCACTTTAGGACTTTTGAGAGATCGGACTGTCTTTCATACATCTGAAACTTTAGAGACCTTACTTAATCTATTACAATAATTTACCCAAGCCTCTTTCTTCTTTTTCTTCAGGAGTCTCCTAGTGGCCGCATCTATCCTTCTGTATTCTAGAAATCTTTGTAGTGTCTGCTCCCTGTGGAATTTAGTCAAGGCTAATCTTCGTTCAGCTACAGCCTTGGAACAGTCAGAGTCCCACCAGAAAACACGTTGTTTTGCAGAATAAAACTCAGATTTTCGTTGAGTTATTGAATTACTAGCTGCAACGTTTTTGGCTGACATGAGTGCTGTATAAGCTTCCCTTTTTGTCCACACTGGAGTCTGTTCCGCCAGTATTTCCTGTAAAGTGTTTTATAGGTTTCCCAGCAGGTATCCATTATTTTCAATGGGTTGTTCGAATAATACTTCCTTCTAAGACTTATCTCCAAGCACAACATTATTTTGATGCCGTAGTGGCTAGATCCCATAGAATTTCGTAAAATCACCCATGAGGATATTTTGTGGATATTAGGTGACACTAAGCTCAAGTCCACAGCAGTAGGTCGGTTATAAGGGGAAGAATCATTGTTGGAGAACCGTTATTCAAGATGACCAAATCCAGATCTTCAATTACTGAAAATAGGCGTAAACCTTCTGGTTCATTAAATTCATTGTTCCAGGCATTGTGATGTATGTTAAAATCTCCACAAACAAGAAAGTTAGGGTGCAAATGAGAAAAAAGTTGATGCTTAGTGTTGCAACTTATTGCAATCCTATGAGCTTTATATATTGACATAATACTAAAACTGAAGTTTGACTCACTATTTCAGCAGCTGCCACTTGAAATGGAAAATACTCAAGTTCAAATGTATTTCGTTGTAACTGATCGTGTTTCTAATTAACAGAGCTGCTCCTCCTTTACCATCAGGTCTATCTAACCTTACTAAGTTAAATCTTAAAAACGGACTGAAGCTTCTGGTTTAAACCATGTTTCTTGGAGTGATGCAATGGCGATATTATTGTAATTTAATTCTTTTTTCAAACTTTCCCTATTAGATATCGCTGACCTAGCATTCCACTGTAAAATGTTAAGGTTCGTCTTAAAAAGAGAAGATGTTTCTTTCCACTGAATGTCCATATATTATTTCCTGAATAAATTGGAGGATACCATATTGTAAATGTCTACTAATTTCACCTTGTCTTTTTTTGCTGATGTAAGCTGTGTAATAAAATTGAAAAGCCCAGAAACTAACTTTACAGTTAATGCTGCATTCTTGTCCTGTCCAAAAGAAACTTGACTAAATGATTCTGCTGTTGTTGTTGTGGTCTTCAGTCCAGAGACTGGTTTGATGCAGCTCTCCACCCTACTCTATCCTGAGCAAGCCTTTTCATCTCCTCATAAGAACGACAACCCACATCCATTTGAATCTGCTTAATATACGCGTCTCTTGGTCTCCCTCTGCGATTTTTACCCCACACACTTCCCTCCAACGCTAAATTCACAATTCCTTGATGTCTAAGAATGTGTCCTACCAATCTATCCCTTCTTTTAGTCAAAGTATGCCAGAAATTTCTTTTCTCCCCAATTCGGTTCAGTACCTCCTCATTAGTTACGTGATCCACCCACCTAATCTTCAGCATTCTTCTGTAGCACCACATTTCAAAAGCCTCTATCCTCTTTCTATCCACACTGCTTATCGTCCATGTTTCACTCCCATACAAGGCAACACTCCATACAAATGCCTTCAGAAAGGACTTCCTTAGGCTTAAATCAATATTCGATGTTAACAAATTTCTCTTTTTCAAAAACGCCTTTCTACCCATTGCCATTCTGCATTTTATATCATCTGTACTGCGACCATCATTTGTTATTTTACTGCCCAAGTAACAAAACTCATCTACCTCCTTTATTGTTTCGTTACCTAATCTAATTCCTTCAGCATCACCTGATTTTCTTAGACTGCACTCCATTACCCTAGTTTTGCTCTTGTTAATATTCATCTTATATGCACCTTTCAGCACACTGTCCATTCCGTTCAATTGCTCTTGCAGGTCCTTTGCTGTATCTGACAGAATTACTATGTCGTCGGCAAAACGCAATGTTTTTAATTCTTCACCCTGAACTTTAATTCCTTCTCCAAATTTCTCCTTGCTTTCCTTTATAGCTTGCTCAATGTACAAATTGAACAACATTGGGGAAAGGCTACAACCCTGTCTTACTCCCTTTCCAACCACTGCATCCCTTTCATGCCCTTCAACTCTAACAACCGCTGTCTGATTTTTGTACAAGTTGTAAATAACCTTACGCTCCCTATATTTTACTCCTGCTTGCTTCAGAACTTTAAAGAGTTTATTCCAATCAACATTGTCAAAAGCCTTCTCCAAATCTACAAAAGCTAGAAATGTTGGTTTGCCTTTTCTTAATCTATCTTCTAGGATAAGCCGTAAAGTGAGTATTGCCTCCCGTGTTCCTACATTTCTCCTGAACCCAAACTGATCTTCCCCGAGATCGGCTTCTACCAGCTTTTCCATCCTTCTGTATATAATTCGTGTTAATATTTTGCAACCATGACTTATTAAACTGATGGTTCTGTAGTTTTCACACCTGTCTGCACCTGCTTTCTTCGGAATGGGGATTATAACATTTTTCTTAAAGTCTGAGGGTACTTCACCTGTCTCATACATCTTACACACAATATGAAACAATTTTGTCATGGCTGGTTCTCCCAGAGACTTCAGTAGCTCTGACGGGATATCATCTACTCCAGGGGCCTTGTTTCGACTTAGATCTTTCAGTGCTCTGTCAAATTCATCTCTCAGTATAGTATCTCCTATTTCATCATCATCTACATCCTCTTCCCTTCCTACAATAGTGTCTCGAAGTTCATTTCCTTTGTAGAGCTGCTCTATGTACTCTTTCCACCTTTCAGCTTTCCCTTCTTTGCTGAGAACTGGATTTCCATCAGTGTCCTTGATATTCATAGAGATGTTTCTCTTATCGCCAAATGTTTCTTTTATTTTCCGGTAGGCTGTATCTATTTTTCCCCTATTTATACATTCTTCTACATCCTTGCATTTGCCTTCTAGCCATTCCTGCTTAGCCATTTTGCACTTCCTGTCAATCTCATTTCTTAGTCGTCTGTACTCCATTTTGTCTGTTTCATTTACTGCATTTTTATACTTTCTCCTTTCATCGATTAAATTTAGTATCTCCTGTGATATCCAAGGATTCTTTGTAGGTCTTGCCTTCCTACCTATTTTGTCCTCTGCTGCCTTCACTATTTCATCTCTCAATTTTACCCATTCCTCCTCAACTGTTTTATTTTCCCCTGTTTCTGTCAATTGTTGCCTGAAGCTCCCTCTGAAATTCTTAAGAACTTCGGGGTCCTTCAATTTATCTAGGTCCCATCTCCTTACTTTCCTACCTTTCTGTAGTTTCTTCAGTTTCAGCCTACAGTTCATAACCAACAAGTTATGGTCAGAGTCTATGTCTGCCCCTGGGTATGTTCTACACTTCAAAACCTGGTTCCGAAATCTATGTCTTACCATTATAAAATCTATCTGGTATCTCCCGGTGTCTCCTGGTCTCTTCCACGTATACAACCTTCTTTTGTGATTCTTAAACCAGGTGTTTGTTATAACTAAATTATGTTCCGTGCAAAATTCTACCAGGCGGCTTCCTCTTTCATTCCTTTTGCCCAGACCATATTCACCCACTATCTTCCCTTCCCTTCCTTGTCCTACTACCGAATTCCAGTCTCCCATAACAATTAAGTTTTCCTCTCCCTTAATTGTCTGAATAATTTCCTTTAGCTCCTCATATATTTCTTCGATCTCCTCATCATCGGCAGAGCTAGTTGGCATATAAGCCTGTACTACTGTTGTCGGTGTTGGCTTCGTATCTATCTTGACAATGATAATGCGATCGTTGTGCTGCTCATAGTAGTTTACCCGCATTCCTATTTTCTTATTCATTATCAATCCTACTCCTGTGATACCCCCAACTGATTTTGTATTTATAATCCTGTACTCACCTGACCAGAAATCCTGTTCATCCTGCCACCGAACTTCACTAATCCCCACTATATCTAACTTCAACCTAACCATTTCCCTTTTTAAATTTTCTAATTTTCCTACTCGATTAAGGGATCTAACATTCCACGCTCCGACCCGTAGAATGCCAGTATTGTCTTTCCTGATGATCACATCCTCCTGAGTAGTCCCCGCCCGGAGATCCGAATGGGGGACTATTTTACCTCCGGAATATTTTACCCGAGAGGATGCCATCATCATATGTTCATACAGTAAGAGCTGCATGTCCTCGGGAAAAATAACGGCTGTAGTTTCCCCTTGCTTTCAGCCGTTCGCAGTAGCTGTGTGGCAAAGCCACATTAGCTGATGTTACAAGGCCAGCTCAGTCAATCATCCAGACTGTTGCCCCTGTAACTACTGAAAAGGCTGCTGCCCCTCTTCAGGAACCACACGTTTGTCTGGCCTCTCCACAGATACCCCTCCGCTGTGGTTGCACCTACGGTACGGCTATCTGTATCGTTGAAGCACGCAAGCCACCCCACCTCGGCAATGTCTGTGGTTCATGGGAGTTGCTAGTTGAGAAAAAAGCAGCATGGTACCGTCGTGCATAAGGATTTTGTGTGATAGGAGAAGAAGGCAAATTAAGAGTGGCAAAGAGTGCAGTTGGAAACAGGGTTGTCTTTGTTGGTTTAGGACGAATAATTGTCGTAAATCTGTGTTGAGTGTTTTGTGGCAGAGGAAATTCTTTTTTCCAATCCTGTGCACTGTTTTTACTGTTTTTTGTTACCATGGCATATGATCTGGAGTTTAGGTTTTCTTCAGCCTCTTTGAAAGAAATATTGAGAACTGCTGCCATTTTTTTTAATCTCCTGCTGTTTCACGTAAATTGGGCAAGTTTTATCCCTGTACATATGTTCCCCTTTGCACTGAACACAACTTACTGTTTTGCTTGTACATTGTGTTGCCTCATGATTTTTACCACAAATATTACAACAAACCTTTGACTGACACCGATAACTTGGATGACTGTATCATAGACATTTGAAACACTGTTTGACAGATGGAATGTATGGTCTTACTGAGGAACGCATACCATATATTGTGACGAAGTCTGAGAGAAACAGTAATCAAAAAGTGATCACACAAGTATGTTGAGGAATGTTGATTTGTTGTTTGATCATCCTACGAATGCCAGTAACAGGAATCGAAGATTAAATGGCTTCCAGAAGTTCCTGTTCTGAAAGATCGAAATCCACATTTCTTATCACTCCCTGTATGTGGGTTCTGTGACTTGGAATATATGCCACTACATGGTTATGATGAAGAGGGTTGACTTCTACAAACTTATTCGCAGCTTCCCCAGAAGACAGATCGATTCTAATTCTGTTTTTTCCAACAGTCCTGATATTTATGATTTTAGTTTTAAACACACTATCTGGTGTGTACAATAATTTCCCTAAATCCATAGGATGATATTACCTGATATTAATACCCTCGACAAATATGTAGAAAGCACCAACTGAATCAACCTGATATGTATTATTTTTGTTTTGTTCATAGACGATTTTGACATTAGAAGGTGTATGTACCTTTTGTGCATTTTGTACATCTTGATGACCAGGTATTTATTTTGAACTGTAGCCAGAGGATGGCAATCTCGCCTGTATGTAGGTAGGGTGGTTAGTCTCTTTTCCTTGAGGTCTGCTTGAACTTCTAGCGTCCGATTTGCCACAAGTCTTGAAAGTTGATCCGCATCCATGCTCATGCTCACCAGAGACTCAGCACCCTGTAAATCTTGAGCACTTATTCCAACCTCAGGTGTCCACTTTCAATAACTGGGGAATTTCCAGCTACAAAAATTCGATGGGCAAATAGATCATAGTCTAATATTTACTCACACTATTTGAAAGTAATAAAAAAACATTTTATTCTATAAAAGCACAAAATCACTATGGAAAATCAATATCATGATCGTATTTATTAGGTTGATAACCAAATATTTATTGATTCGCAGGCTCTAGACGCTAATAAACACAATAGTAAACAATGTATTCAAAGATATTACATATACCAAACACAATCCACAGTATATCATAATTTGGGGTGTAGTAACGTCTGCGAACTACGTCATTCCGGTGTTAGTCGGGGGCTAAAGTCTAGTCCTAACGTCTACTTGTTTTATTCAAGGAGGTTATAATCTCTGAAGATATCCTAACACTGAAAAAGTGAAGCCAGAAAACTGGACATTTGTTTGTGTCAAAAACATTTGTCATAGTGTGTTTATATAGTAGTTCTAAAATAATTTCTAAATATATATTTCATATTTAAGTAAATACTCCGATGTGACTGTCAACTAAGTGACATTACGTAAAGAGGGCAATATTCCAACAGGGTTTAAGTGAAAAACTTTGTTATGGGCACAAAATCATGGCCCTTCTGGCTTCAACCAAACCTGCTCTCAGCATAGATAACGCCACCTCCCTTCATCCTAATCCCCTTGGTTTTAATCATAAAACACAATATTGTCTCTGACTGCAATTTATCAAACAATCAAAATTATTTGTTATTTGAGTTAAGCTTTGACAAACATACACTTTATTTGAACTTTTACCTCTTTAAACTATTATTTTGAGATCTATCCAGTATTTTCATTATCGTTTTCCTCTCTTACCATGGTAGTTTGCCCTCTCTTTCAAGTTGATTTTCTTTGCCTACAATGATTTACATAAATCAAGTGACAGTATGATTATTTTTGCAAATATCTCTGAAGCGATGCGAGATATGACATAAAAAATAAAACATAACAGAGCAAAGTTTTAGAGAATTTCCTCGTCTACACAATTCGTTTATTATAGTTTCATATCAGATTAACGGTTAAGTCATTATTTTCATTTAAATTTCGAGATGTCAAAAGGCTACCAGCAAGACCCACTTTTAGCGTTACTACTGTAATAAAAAGTTCTTTTCAAATCGGAATTGATGATAAGATGGCATTACTTAATTTTCGAATAAAATAAATTTCACTTTTCTTAGGCATTTTGGTAATGAGGAACCCAAAAGTACCCAGACATGCTCTATTCTGGTTGTTTTTTGGTGAAAGTACTTCCTCCTTTGACCATGACTTTGCGACCCCCCTGGGGTCACGATGCACAGGTTGGAAAACACTGATCTAGTGGCATCACTACAGTATTGCAACTTATCAACTGCGACCCAAGGAAGTTCAGGATTTAACTTCCAGTTACATGCGTGTCGACTGCTCATTCAGGTAAGAATAATGATGATGAATGCTTGGGTATGATCCATTAAATGAACTTACTCTTTTCCGACCACAGCACTCCAGCCTAAAAGCAGTTATCACAGCTTTGTGCTGATAAGCATAAAGATTATTATAGGCTATGCTTGTTCTATCATTTTCTTATCTTTGCACTCCTTATTATTTATCGCCAACTCTAAATCTGATTTCTGGGCAGCAGAACAGAACTAATTATGCCCAATAAAGCAAAATCCTCTCTGTAAACATCACACAATACTGCCATGTTCTATAAATATTTTTCTCTGTCAGGATCCTGGCTTTGAAACAAACTTTCACACAATATCAGAGTAATTAGATGCCTCCCAAACTTCAAAAGACAGCTAATGGCCAACCTACTGTGACAACAGCCTAGTAGCGAATGTTGTATATACGTTTTGGGGGCAGGGGGCGATATTAATGTAAAGATAAGTAAATTAAGTAGAGACCGCATGATTTTGGTATCCGTTTTGTTGCTCATATTCAGAGGGCAATTTGCGCTGAAGCTCCTTATACTTTATTGAGATCTAGCTTTTTTTGTTAATATTATAAATTATAACTATTTTTTCCTTATATGCTTGTATACGCCCCTGCAACAGCCAATCTCTGCAGCTCACTCTTGTTAGTTTGCACTAACCCTCAAACTTGCCCTCCCACTTTGTCAGCAAAGTCTATATGTTCACATAGTTAATGAAAGGCAGCCTCAGCACAACGTAATAGGACTAGAGTCACCGAGAAAAATATGGGATAATTTATAACCCTGATGATGTGGCTCTATGCCACGAAACGATTTGGTTGAATAAACGAGTACCATACAGCTGAAGTGGTTTCCATTCAGTATGACTCAAGTATACAACTGTGGATTTCCACAATACATATTTTGTTGCTGTATGTTTATATTCCATTCTTCTGTAAGAGCCTCTGTCACTCATATTTCCTTCTCTTTCTCTATCTTTATCGCTCTCTCTCCTCACTAAGTTATTAGTTGAAATGTCGTAATCTGATCATTTTAAATGCCATGTAATATTGTTATAGGCCAATTCACACTGTCCGTCATGTCACGGAACCGTCACGTCACGGAACCGTCACGGCACGGAACCGTCACGGCACGGAACCGTCATGTCATGTCACCCGTCATGTCAGTTCACTTGTCCCAATACGCGATCTTGAAAGTAAGGTTATGAATGGCGATCTGTTATTCAGAAAGTCATAATTTAATACCAGAAGATAAATGTTATTGATGGCCAAAGAAAACTTTACAATTTATGTTTCTGGCCAACTTAATATGGTAAAGTGCTGCAAACTGAAATAACTTTTCAAAACATCGACGTCTATTTACAAGAAATAAACATATGAATCCATCAAGCAATATTTATAAGAGCATAAATAGTACCTATTTACTTTATCCATTATGATTTGCCTGCTGAAATTCTTAATACTGTCGTAAGCAACTGAATTTTTGTCCTTCATTAGCATCGACTTGTTCATTTACAATGTTATTTGATGACAAATGCGTCATCAAATTACAATCTTACTTAAATAAATAGTTTGTGTCAGTCTTTTCTGTTACAATATTTCGAAACATAAACCATTTTTCGGTTTCAGATATCCGATCACACTTTTAGGAGGACACTCAATTGAGAAAAATATTTAAGTCGTCATGAAACACTTGGAATTTACCGTTAAAACAAAGTATAACAATAAAATAAAGATTAATAAGACACATTTGTATATAAACCGTGAGACTACAACATGAAACCCTCGTGACCAAAATAGATTACTTCCAATGTCAGCAGACGACCGTTCCGTCAAAATATTCTTGTCGAGAAGCTTGACATGACGTGATGGTACGGTGATGGATAGTGTGAATGCCGCTGTTAGAAATACATTGTGGAATGTTCTGACAGACAGTGATGTGATGTAATGTGACAGACAGTGCGAATTGGCCTTGTTACTGCCACTATTAACTTATTATTAATGTTATTGTCAACTACTATTTTCTCATTATTAAGGCCAATGCACACTGTCTATCACGTCAATGTCATGTCACGTGAAGTTGTATTCACACTATCCATCATATCAATACGTTTATCCCAATACCAGTTGTTGAAAGTGAGGTTATGAGTGGCGGTCTGTTATGTAGAAAGTCGCGTTTTAATACTGGAATTGAGGAAACGTTGTTGTGGTCTTCAGTCCGGAGACTGGTTTGATGCAGCTCTCCACCCTACTCTATCCTGAGCAAGCCTTTTCATCTCCTCATAAGAATGGCAACCCACATCCACTTGAATCTGCTTACTATACGCGTCTCTTGGTCTTCCTCTGCGATTTTTACAGCACAAACTTCCCTCCAATGCTAAATTTACGATTTCCCAATATCTAAGAATGTGTCCTACCAAGCAATCCCTTCTTTTAGTCAGGGTATGCCAAAAATTCATTTTCTCACCAATTCTGTTCAGTACCTCTTCATTAGTTAAGCGATCTGCCCAGCTAATCTTCAGCATTCTACTGTAACACCACATTTCAAAAGCCTCTATTCTATTCCTGTCCGCACTGCTTATCGTCCATGTTTCACTCCCGTACAAGGCAACACCCCACACAAATGCCTTCAGGAAAGACTTCCTTGCACTTAAATTAATATTCGATGTTAGCAAATTTCTCTTTTTCAAAAATGCTTTTCTTCCCATTGCCATTCTGCATTTTATATCCTCTGTACTGCGACCATCACATGTTATTTTACTACCCAAGTAACAAAACTCATCTACCACCTTCATTGTTTCGTTACCTAATCTAATTCCTTCAGCATCGCCTGATTTTCTAAGACCACATTCCATTATTTTTGTTTTGCTCTTGTTAATGTTCATTTTATATGCTCTCTTCAACACACCGTCCATTCAATTCAACTGCTCTTCCAGGTCCTTTGCTGTCTCTGACAGAAATACAATGTCTTTAGCAAAACGCAATGTTTTTATTTCTTCCCCCTGTACTTTAATCCTTATTCCAAATTTTTCCTTGCTTTCCTTCACCGCCTGCTCGATGTACTAATTGAATAACATCGGAGAAAGGCTACAAACCTGTCTTACTCCTTTCCCAACTGATGCTTCCCTTTCATGCCCTTTGAGTCTAATAACTGCGGTCTGGCTTTTGTACAAGTTATAAATAACTCTCCCTTCCCTATATTTTACCCCTACTGACTTCAGAATTTGAAAGAGTGTATTCCAGTCAACATTGTCAAATGCTTTCTCCAAATCTACAAAAGCTAAAAATGTACGTTTGCCTTTCCTTAATCTATCTTCTAAGATAAGACGTAAAGTGAGTATTGCCTCCCGGGTTCCTATGTTCCTCCTGAATCCAGACTGATCTTCCCCGAGGTCAGCTTCTACCAACTTTTCCATTCTCCTATAGATAATTCGTGTTAAAATTTTGCAACCATGACTTATCAAACTGATGGTTCTGTAATTTTCACACCTGTCTGCACCTGATTTCTTTGGAATGGGGATTATTACATTTATCTTAAAGTCTGAGGGTATTTCGCCTGTCTCATACATCCTACACACCAGTTCAAATAGTCTTGTCATGGCTGGCTCTCCCAGAGACTTTAGTAGCTCTGAGGGTATGTCATCGACTCCTGGGGCCTTGTTCCGACCTAGGTCTTTCAGGGCTCTGTCAGATTCCTCTCTCAGTATAGCATCTCCTATTTCATCTTGATCTACTTCCTCTTCCCTTGCTACAACATTGTCTCTAAGTTCGTTTCCTTTGTAGAGCTGTTCTATGTACTCTTTCCACCTTCCAGCTTTACCTTCTTTACTGAGAACTGGTTTCCCATCTGAGTTCTTGATATTCATGGAGTTGTTTTCTTGTCCCCAAATGTCTCTTTTATTTTCCTGTAGGCGGTATCTACTTTTCCCGTTCTTATACATTCTTCTACAGATTTGCATTTGGCTTCTAGCCACTCCTGCTTTGCCATTTTTCACATCCTGTCAATCTCATTTCTTAGTCGTCTGTACTCCATTTTGCCTGTTTCATTTACTGCATTTTTATATTTTTTAATTAATTAAATTTAGTATTTCCTGTGATATCCAAGGATTTTTTGTAGGTCTTGCCTTTCTACCTATTTTGTCCTCTGCTGCATTCACTATTTCATCTCTCAATGCTACCCATTCCTCTTCTACTGTTTTATTTCCCCCTGTTTCTGTCAATTGTTGCCTAAATCTCCCTTCGAAATTCTCCAGAACTTCACTTTCCTTCAATTTATCTAAGTCCCATCTCCTTATTTTCCTACCTTTCTGCAGTTTTTTTAGTTTCAGCCTACAGTTCATGACTAACAAGTTATGGTCAGAGTCTATATCTGCCCCAGGGTATGTCTTGCAGTTTATCACCTGGTTCCGGAATCTATGTTTTACCATTATAAAATCTATCTGATACCTTCCGGTGTCTCCTGGTCTCTTCCATGTATACGACCTTCTTTTGTGATTCTTAAACCACGTGTTTGTTACGATTACATCATGTTCCGTGCAAAATTCTACCAGGCGACTCCCTCTTTCATTCCTCCTGCCCAGTCCATATTCACCTACTATTTTTCCTTCTCTTCCTTTTCCTACTACCGAATTCCAGTCTCCCATCACAATTAAGTTTTCATCTCCCTTAATTGTCTGAATAATTTCCTTCAGCTCCTCATATATTTCTTCGATCTCCTCATCATCGGCAGAGCTAGTTGGCATATAAACCTGTATTACTGTTGTCGGTGTTGGCTTCGTATCTATCTTGACAATGATAATGTGCTGCTCATAGTAGTTTACCCGCATTCCTATTTTCTTATTCATTATCAATCCTACTCCTGTGATACCCCCAACTGATGTTGTATTTATAATCCTGTATTCACCTGACCAGAAATCCTGTTCATCCTGCCACCGAACTTCACTAATCCCCACTATATCTAGCTTCAACCTATCCATTTCGCTTTTTAAATTTTCTAATTTTCCTACTCGATTAAGGGATCTAACAACATTCCACGCTACGATCCGTAGAATGCCAGTATTGTCTTTCCTGATGACAACATCCTCCTGAGTAGTCCCCGCCCGGAGATCTGAATGGGGGACTAATTTACCTCCGGAATATTTTACCCGAGATGATGCCATCATCATATGTTCATACAGTAGACATGCATGTCCCTGGGAAAAGTCATGGCTGCAGTTTCCCCTTGCTTTCAGCCATTCGCAGTAGCTGTGCGGCAAAGCCACATTAGCTGATGTTACAAGGCCAGCTCAGTCAATCATCCAGACTGTTGCCCCTGTAACTACTGAAAAGGCTGCTGCCCCTCTTCAGGAACCACACGTTTGTCTGGCCTCTCCACAGATACCCCTCTGCTGTGGTTGCACCTACGGTATGGCTATCTGCATCGTTGACGCACGCAAGCCATCGCACCTCGGCAATGTCTGTGGTTCATGGGGGGTAAACAACAATGCTAAATGTTATTGATGGCCAAAGAATACTTTTAAATGTATGTTTTTTGTCAACATTTAGTATAGTAAAATGCTGGGAAGGGAAACAACATTTCAAAACATTAACATCTGCAATCATGTCAAAAAATATACATTCAAACAAATCAAACAATTTCTATAAGAGGACAAATAGGGTCTGTTTTCTTTATCAATTACTAATTGCCCACTGACATTGTTGATACCATCATACACAACTGAATTTTTTTGTCTTTCATTAGCACTGACTTTTTCATTTAAAATTTTGTTTAATGAAAATTGCGTCATTAAATTACAATCTTACTAAAATAAACAATTTGGATCAGTCCTTTGTTTTATTATATAATGAAACATAAACCAGTTTCAGATACCTCACCTCACTTTTAGGAAGACTGTCAATTGAGAAAAATATTTAAGTTGTAATGAAACATTTCGAGCTTACTGCTAAAACAAAGTAAAATAAAGATCAATAAGACACATTTGTGTGTAAACTGTATAATCGTCGATTACAACATGTAAATCGCGCGGCGTAAATAGGTAGACTTCCAATGTTAGCAGAGATCGTTTCATCAAAACATTCTTCTCGAGAAACCTTGATGTGAGTGACGATCCGGTAACAGACAGTCTGAATGCCAACATTAGAAATACATTGTGGAATATTGCATAAAGTTTTTGGATTGCTGCCGGATTCCGTCAAGGTCTTGCCACGATATTTCGGCTGACAACCGTTCAGCCATCTTCAGGTGAGTGCGTTCCACTGGAGATTGTTAGTTCCTGACGACGCCTTTATAGCAAAAATTGGCGCGTAGGCGCGTGCGCATCAGTGGCCGTTGTGGCAAGAAGCCGGTCGAATCCGGCTGCAATCCCGAAAGTTTATGGAATATTCCGTACGCCGGGAAAACTTCAAGAATCACATTGTGGAATGTTCACGGCCGGTGACGTGGTGTGAGGTGACGGACACTGTGGATTCGCCTTTATTGTAATGTTTAATATTAGCCTATATTTTTTATGTGTTCTTTCCTGGTCATATGCAAGAGAATTCTTAAAATAAATAAATAATCCAATGTTACCTACTTCTCAGTTTCGTTTCGTATCCTAAGAAATTAAATCCATTCTTTATTTTCTTGTGTCTACGATTTTCTGCGCCACAGACACTTCCGAACGTAAAAATCAGTGTGCTAGACAAATGAAAACGACTGCAACACACTGTCACAGAATAGGGAACATACAGAACAGAAAGCTGGAGGCGGCGCCTTTGATCTGTATGTTACCAAGCGTTGCGCTCGACGCCATATTGAAAAGCAGTAAACGCGGAACTATAGCCACTTAGTACTTTGGCTGGAAATGGACATTTTACGAACTGCAGCTAACCTCACCGACTTTTATTAAACGGCTTTTCATTATGCTATCCTTTATTTTGCAACCTGTTCTTGCACCTAATTGTAATCCAAAGAAAAAAAAGTAGGCCTAAATTTTAATACAACTACGAAAATGTACGATGGAATCAATGATCATTTTATTTGGTGCTTATATCCAGAAAAATCGCAAGTAACGCGAAGTTATCTTTGGGAAATTAGCTATAAACAAGAAAGTGACTTTACAACTGCCAGGTTTTATTTGACATGAATAAATTTTCACAAGCCAGACTTAGCAGTACAACATGATTACACAGAAGTAATGACGTCTGCACATACATAAAAATTAAATTACACACAAATTAAGGACAGGTAGCAGAAACATAAAACAAAATAACAAAATTACTCTGTACTTGTCATATTGTGGCACACATTGTTTCAGTTATAGCAAAGGAAAAAGTGTTAATCATTTTCGTCTTAGTCTTCCTTGTCAATATGCATTCACTAGAACATAACACACCATTTGTACCTCACAGATGGGTCACTTTTATCACTTTGAAGTTTTTTTCAATTTTGGTTTTATATTTCAAGCCTCTGTTTGTGAACTTCAAGAAATAGAAAATTCTCACTCTGAAAAAAAGTTTTACTAAATATTGGATAATATATTTTTAAGTAAATCAGCTCTCCTTGAATTCATAGTCCGTTTCTTAGCACTGGAAATAAATAATTGCCTTTAAAACATACCTATATGTTATATTTTACTTATCGCAGTGATGTAGTTGTGTTTCAATGTTGGAAAAGTTGTATTTGCATTAGGAGGAGAATTAATTAATGATCGGAGAAGGGCATATAGAAAAATCTGTCAACCATAGAGCAGGAACAGCATAAAATAATTATACCGCTTAATGTATTTGTTCTAGTATCCGAAGAGCATTTGTTGCACACTACGCCTCCATTGCCGTAAGTAAAATTTTACCTGCCTAAGCAGCGTAGAACAAGGGGAGGAGGCAGGATGAGTGTCATCAATTTGACTGGTTCAGTTTTACTTACGGCAGTGGAGGACTAATGTTTTAATGTTGGCAACATAATGTTCGTTTTACGAGGACAATTACTTTACCGACCAGAGAAAGGTAGATACAAGAAACTGCCAACCACAGAGCAAGAACAGCAAGATTATTCCCCTTATTCCATTTGTTTGAAAATCGTATCAAGGGGAAGTCGGCAATCGGGACCTACCGATTTTGCCCAAGTTACGTGTGTAGAAGGAGGTTGGTCTCCACATAACGTGCCTGAAATATTTCGCCTGAGTGGGCCTTAGGAAAGGAGGAAATGCTCTGGAAAGTTTTTCTAATAGCATTGTACATGTTATGTTCGTGAATAAACGGTGTAGCGTAAGGAAAAAATAAATAAATAAAAATAGGAAGCTCCTGGGATATCCCAGGGTGCTTGTTTCGCAAGTAATTCGGTTGACCATTACGCTATGCCGTTAGTCAAGAACAGATAACTAAGATGCACAGTACTATTGGAAAAACTTTCGAGAGCATTTTCACCTTTCCTAAGGTCCACTCAGGCGAAATATTTCAGGCACGTTATAGGGAGACCAATATCCTTCTACACACGCAGTTTGAGTGAAATCGGCGTTTCCCGATTGCCGACATCCCCTTGTAAGAGGATCACCGGTCATTAATAATAGCACGCTATTGCTACGCCTCCGTTGCCGTTAGTAAAATTTTACCGTTTGCATCAAATTATGTAAAGGTGAGCAGGTAGATGAACCTTAAAAATTCCTGAAATATCTCACCTAGGCAACCGGAAAAGGGAACGCACGCGCAAAATGTTGAAGTCCCGCTACTTACGCACTATTCTTTGTCTTGCATTTTATATTATTCCCTGCAACGTTAAACTTATATTAAAAAATATAAATGTACTTCAACATTTCGACGCTATTGAATTGCTACAGCAACAGTAACAGCGAGAGTTATCGTCAAGAGAAGAAGCAAGGCTACTTTTAATAATTATCCACACATTGCTCTTATTTCAAACTGATAACATTTAACTTTTACCACACATATAGCGACGTTCACTAACCATTCAACATCTGTTGGGAAGGTGAAGAAGCTTATATCCTTATTTGTATGAGAATTATTGCGGCAATTAGGTGCTGAACACCATCGACTGCCTTTACTTTTATTGCTGCTCGTAATAAAAACGGAACAGCTCCAACGACTGACACACAGTTCTTTCTTTTCATTGCACCAAATACTTGTTTACTTTTATGCGATTCAGGCAGCTAAAATACACAATTAGCAAACGAAGACGGCGCATTACCACGCCACAGAGTAGGGGGTGACCACGCGTTTACTGCTTTTCAAGATGGCCGATTCCGCGCATGCGCACTAAATTTTGGACGACAGACTGCAGCGGGAGTTTCCTTTCTGTATACTCCTTATTCTGTGACGCTGTCGTACAACAAATGTGTAAATTGACCTAAATGAGTGCTACTTAAGTATAAATTGAATAAATAATGGCATCTGTTTTTCATACATGGACAGTCACGCTGTTAACTGAAATAAACCAAGTCAACTGCGTAATTGTGTTTCATTTGTTATTGAAATCAGCCTTTTATTGATCTTAGTCCATAAAATTATCTAGCCTCTAACCATATTGTGAATTTTTTCGTTATGTCTGTTTACAAATATTTATTATGTCAGAGATCACATACTTATTTACACCTGACGCATATAGCCAACTGTTACTGTTTTGAAGTTTCCGTATTACATCGGACACATATATGTTGGGACCCCTGTCTAATTCACAATTTTTCAGCTCTTTGCCGGTTAGCGTCTATTTTGATTCAAATGATTTGTATGGAACAAAAAACGTGTTTTATGTGCAATTTGTTTGTTTGTTTTTCTTTTTGGTCAGATGCAGGCGTCGGCCAGTGTGACATTTGTTGTATGTGAGAATGATTCATTACTGAATAAGCGGACAGCAAATTTTCGGAAACAGGTGCTTTGATGCCGAAGACAAAGAGAGCTCATGTTGATGCCGTCGAATCCGTCAGGTGTGTAATTTCTTTAGCGAAAACATTGATTGTTCAGTGTTTTAGAGCATTGGATTTGTTGAGTTAATTGCATCTTAAGGCGTTTAATAATGCATTTACGTCACATTCTACAAGTGGAGCTGTTCAGAATGCATCTTACTTTTGGAAATTGTTCTGCAAGTTTTGATTATATTGTAGACTACAAAAATATTTCATTATTCATAAATTACCAAAGTTATGTTCAGGACACTGTAGGTCATTCAAAAATTTTATTGGTGGTTAGTGAATTTGTGGTTCCATTGTCACGAATGAGACAGCTGCATTGCGTTTTTAGACTGTCAAATAGCAATGAATGTCCAATAAGGTACAAAAATTACATTCAAAGCCCATCGCAAGTGGGAGACGAGTGTAGCAGTACCGGTAGCTGTTAAGATATATTTAATTTTATTGTACCAATTTTCAATGAATAAATAGTTGACATATTCTTAGCCTTGGGAAAGTTTTATTACGAATAACTAATGTGCCCTCCCACCTTCAAAGATGTTCATAGTATGATGTTTTCCACATCTGATTTTAAGCCTGAAACTATCCACAGGGTACTGTATGTCTCTGTAGGTAATTAAGAAGTGAGTGGTTATCACTCAGATGGGATAATGTACATGTAGAATTTGTTGGATTTGAGTATCTGGATTTTCTTGTTTAAAAATGCTTCCTTCATTGTCATATTCATGTGCTGTTTCTGCAGTTTCACTCTTTTTTTTTTTCCTCCTTCAGTCTATATCATTTCTCTACAGTAAAGTTGACAGTCATCAGGTGATGGCCTGGTAATTTCACCACATCTAAAAAGGTGTTAGACTTCAAACTGCATAAGGTACATATACCTGGTGTCTGTTCTTCTGGACATATGTCTAAAAGTACAAATCCCACTTTTGATCCTACAGTAATTATCAATTCAGCTAGCATGAGACCTGTGTTTGAATCCCGTCTTGGTACACATTTTCAAGTTGCCCCATTTGTAGTTAAGGCTGTAAATTCTGTGAATATAATGTTAATGGTATATTCACAGGATAACGTATTCTTGACTACTACAAAACATTTTGTAGACCAGGCTTTTCTGCACAAGTGTCATTCCACATAAAATCAACACTGGTGCCAACCCAACATACTCAGATTTTCATAAAATTTGGTGTGTTTGTCACTTATGACAAGAGAATGTAAAATAACAAATTACAGAATTTTAGCACAAGTAAGACAAGAGTAATTGCCAGTCAAAGTTTTGAAAATGTGTTGAAAATTTATCAAACACTGCTGACGAAAACAGCTGTAACTTCTGTTCTATAAAGATATAACAGTGAACCAGGTAATTTTGGAAAGGTCTTGAAAAGAAGCTGTACAATGCTATGTAGTTTTGTCGTATTCAAAGAATGTACAGATTAAGGTCAGTGACCTTGACCTTTGCCCTCCAATGTCTCAAAACATGTGTTCTTCAAAATTTATGAAAAAATATGTTTGCTTCTGTATATGAAACTATATAACATAGTAAAAAAAATCAAGTTGTGATGACAATGGGATTAGGAGATATAAATTAGTATGTACAGCAATGTGTTCCATTAATGCAAAATAAATTGTTTTTGGACTTCTTCAGTATGCTACAAAGCACTGAAAGACACATTTATTATTAAGAAGCAGGCAGCTTTTATAATAATCTGACCTTCAGTGATGCAAAATGAAATATCTAGCCATCCCAGCCACACACACATTTGGAAGACATGGTAAACAGGTTGAGATTACAGAAAAAAATATGACAAATTTATTAACTAGACTTACTGTGTCTCAATACTGGGAAGCTACATTTAACACTGTGTGTGCATCTGTTGATGAAATGAAATATGTTTGCCCTGTTGTTCTTCTCACATCAATCTAAAGATTGTCTACCATTAAGGTGTCAGGTTTCTCAGGATACATATAAAGGTGAAGGCCCATGAGGATGTAAGAAGTTAATTGAAACCTCACTGGTATTTTCATTAACTTTCAAAACACATCCAAGCCACCAGTGACCTTTGTACATACACGCAACAAGCAAGACTGTGTTTGTATGTGGGAATTGATAGTCTGCATCACATGTCAACTCTTTTAATCTGGAACATTCTAACGTGAGGTTCACATTTTGATGAATACTGCAAACACACACACACTGCGGGTTCCAGCTGCACCAGCCAAGAAACAGTCCTTTGGTCTCGCACTGGCAGAATTGGAAAAATCTTATTATCAGTCCTGGGTGTTCATCTTTGAATACATGGTACAGTTCATACAGGTTTCCCAACACTAGTCATTTTTGTTTATGAACCTTGGAATCATTTTCCTTGACAGAAACAAAATCCTCCTTACCAGACAAACAATGGCTTTTATTGTATTCTTTGTATAGTTCTATGACATCATTCACAATTTGTTCACTTAAGACAGGCTTAGGTCTGGATTAGGAGTTGCTAAGATACCATATTCTTTGGCTAATTGTTTTGTTTTTCTTACTGAATAGTTTGAGTCTCCAAATTTATATTCAGTCCTTTGAGTGGCTTACCTGTAGACAGGGATACCACCCGACACCTTTGACCCGTGACGTCATCACAGCCCAGTAGTTTTGAAGTGCACGCGTGTTTGTAGAAGGCGTGAGTGATTATGTGGTGGTTGAGTTAAAGATGTTAGTTTGTGTTGTGTTTAAAAAGTGATCTGTAGCTTCTCCCTGACAGGCGTAGGTTAAACGAGAGATTGTTTTTCATGTGTGATCCCCGAAGGCGCGAATTTTTGGCCTAAGACCTGTGATCGATACCGTAGTACATTCTGTTATTAAATAACTATAGGTTATTTGTAACCACAATACAGAAGTATTAAGATATCCCGTATACTGGTTTTCCGACATCTTGATGATGTCATGGGTCAAAGCAGACGGGTGGTATCCCAGTCTACAGTTATGTTCTTTGGCTGCTCCAACTTTTCGGAAAAAGTCTCAGAATTTGGATATTGTCACAGCTTGTAGTGCTGGTACTGCATTTCGCTTTCAGTTGCATTATTATTATTTCAGATTCAACATTTGTTTCATACTCTGCATTTTCTTTCACAGTAGGTACAAATTTACTTCGGAACACCTCAGACACTTGCTTGAATTTTTTCTGTGCATATGTACTATGTCCCAGTATCTTCTTTTTCACCAGGGACTCAAAGAGAGATACCGAACTATCATTTAATACATCTAAAGCAATTTCTGGTGCTACATATGTGTCTAACTCCTCTCAGGAGCTATGCAGATTTGTAGTTTCCACTTGTTTCAATACAGTTGGGTCAGACACAGCTCCTTGTCCCTGCATTAATTTTTTTCTACATTTATTAAATATTTAGCAGTTTGTCACTATGCCACAGGTCATTGTCCACATTTGCGTTTTATGTAGACTTTTCTTGGATCTGTCATGTCCATCTTCCCTGAATGGATTACAGCAGTAGCTATATGATCTTCTCAAATTCCACCTTAAAGGTATAATTTCAATGCAGAACACCTTTTATAGCAACTATTTGTGAACATATAGCAGTCACACTTCCATCCAGTTTTAAATAGCAAACTCTTCACATTTACACCATATCTATGTCACTTAATATCAACATTTACATTTGACTTTCTCTTGTTCTTGGTGCAAATAAAAATGCTTTATATTGGGCAGTCTGCATTATTACCTTTTTGTGCGTTGTTATAACATCCCCCCCTTTTTTAACAATAAACATATTTTTCAGTGATCTGTTCAATATTCTTGGAATATGAATACAATTTATTTTGCATTAATGCAACACATTGCTGTACGTATAAATTAATATCTCCTAATTCCATTGTCATTCCAACGTGATTTTTTAGTATATTGTGTAGTGTCACATGAAGAAGCAAATATATTTTTTTCATCAATGTTGAAGATGACATGTTTTGAGATATTTGAGGTCATGGTCACTGACCTTAATTTGTACATTCTTTGAACACGACAAAACTACATAGCATTGAAAATCTTGTTTCAAGACCTTTCCGAAATTACCTGGTTCATTGTTCTATCTTTATTAAAACAGAAGTTATAGCTGTTTTAGTCAGCAGTGTCTGTCAAATTTTTGACATTTTCAGGACTTTGAGTGGCCATTACTCTTGCCTTACTTGTACTAAAATTCTGTAATTTCGAATATTTCATTATTTTGTCATGTGCAATGAACAAACCAAATTCTACGAAAATTGGAGAGGGTCAGGTTGAATATTACACTTTTCTGTGTTGATTTGACATGGAATGACTCACAATCTTTTTTTTTATGACTAGATTCACTGAGTGGCTGGAAGGAAACATCTACTGTACCTGAGAAACACATTTGTTGAGTGTCTGATAACATTTATAATTGGAGAAGCAAAGGTCCCAAACCCATCTTCAAACAAATCAGATATCTATCTCCAGCTTACTTCTTCTGATGTCCATTGAATATAATTGATGTAGGCTAGGCTATACACTGACTAATAGGGTTATGTTCTGTGCTGACTGAAGCACATTGAGGACTTGCCATTCTCAAGTTTTTGTTTTATCTACGTATATTGAATTTAACATACATTGAGAAGGTATGTTTTGTATATATTGGTTCAGATGTTGGGTTGGCACTGAACACTTTATTATTCATGTGTGTTTATGCTGTGTACTTTTTATGAGTAGTTTGTTTTACCATTTAAGTGCCAGTATCTGCATTATCAAAGTTGTTTAAAAGGTAGTTACTAAATACTGACATTAAGGCTATATTTCTTTTTTCCTTACTGCAGAAAATGAAAAGGGCATCCAAAAGATCTCCTTGCAGATTATATGATTTCACAGTGAAATGCTCAGGAATTGGCAACACATTTCATCGATTTTGAAGGCCATTCAAATGATGACAACATTGTCCATAAAACAGAAGAAATTGTGGTACAATTTCAATAGGTGATGTCATGAAAGTCGCAGTTGACTATGCAGGTATGATGTTCAAGTAGACCTAGTTCTTTTGATTGTAGTTGAGATAGCCCTAACAATTTCATTCTCACTTGATACAGCTATTGAGAGGTAGTAGTGTATAGATCTCATTGTGACCTATGTGGTAATAACTTACTGAAGTTGATATTAATGTTTATTAATGTATCAGTATTATTTTTGGGAATAAATGTAGTATTTGATTCTACTTCGACATTTAACAGCCTCCATTTCATTTATTTATTTATTTTTTGTATAACCACACCCTTCGTGCATTTTGTGTCACAGGTAAGTGCAAGGAACTTGTTATTTATACGGGTTCTACACTCCTCAGCCTACAAATGCATGGATACTTCTACCAATGATGTCGGTAGTTGCAGTGCTTAAATTTTAAAATCTTATGTGCCCCGTCAACTCCCTCCCCCCCCCCTCCTCCTTGGCCCCCCGAAAAAGACTTGAGGATAAAACTTAACAGTATAATAAGGATAGTGCAACTGACCACAAAGACATACAACAAACTGCTGAGGCACCTATTCTGTGTGCCTATCACAGGTTATTGTATGTCTTTGTGGTGAGTTGTAAACTATCATTGTTATATAGTTGAATTGCAATCATTCATTGACAAGTTACAATGAGAATATATGGTAATTTCCTAGGACCCATGTACATCGAAGGAAACGACATTGCGATCAATTTATACCAAATGCTTGATTCTTCTTCCACATTAGACAAGACAAATGCGAAGTGGTTGATTTATATTGTATTTTTGATTGTGTTGAATTTGTGATTTTTCTTGTACTTTCTGACTCACTGTGTGGTTGCTATTTGAAATACTGAAAGAAATATTGGTACTTTTCAAGAATGGTATATATCCAATGTGCAACTGTAAATCAATAGTGTTTCAGAGCCAGAGCTTCTTATTTGACATATACCTAACCTCCTTAAGCTACGCTACAGATCACTTTTATTCAAGTGAAAGTTGGGTTAGGTACAGGTTAAACAAGAATTTTTTTATTTTTTTTTTTTTTTTATTTGAGGGTGCATATTGACCAAGTGTCTGGTTCAAAATCACAAAATTGTCAATGGTAGCTAAGCGAGAGTCGAACATTTGACATATATTGGTGGCAATGCCATTTCATTTGATGTTCAAGGGTCCTAGGAAATTACCGAATTTATTTTTATTTATTTATTTTTTATTTAGAAAATACTGCTCTGAAATGTGGGTTTTTAAACCATAACATCTTACAATCTAAAACATTTGGTCTCACCCTGCTACAACATTGCTGAGGTTGTTGGCAGTTGTGAACAAAAGGCAATATGTTCAATCACTACTTTGGAACAAGGCTCACCTTATCTTGGGTATACTGTATGCATGTAACCACACACAATACCACACCCCTCCTCATTGCATCACATTGGTGACCTGTTGTCACATTTACTTGTGCTGGCACAGCAGCAGATTATAGTTACATTGTGATTTAATACAAGTGTATTATTTCAAATTTCTTGTGCCAACCTGTTAAAAACAAACAAACAAAAAACCTCTGGGAGGTGCCGGAGTGTGTTTCATACGAAATTAAGGAAGGAAGGTAGGAAGCTTGGAGTTTAACGTCCCATCAACAGCTGTGGTCATTAGAGATGCAGCTAATGCTCAGAGTTTTTGGGCAAGGGGAAATCTGCCATGTCCTTTCAAAGGAACCATCACGGCATTTGACGGGAGTGATATGGGAAGTCTCGGAAAACCTTAATCTGGATGGCCAGAGGTGGATTTGAACCACTGTCCTTTCATATCCGAGTCCAGTGTGTTACCACCTTGCTCAGTTCTGAAATTAAGCCATGGGTAGTTGTGAGAAAATATTTTTGCGTGCATTAGCCTTGTTTCCACTTGGATCTTTTTATCCTCTATCATTTTCATACAGTATTGTATCACTTATATTTCACCTTCATCTACTTCCTCTTTCCATTCTGAAATATATCCGAGCAGGTTGCACAGTGGAAACACACTGGCCTCGCATTCTGGATGGTAGCAGTTTGGACCTGACTCCAGCCATCCTCATTTTCTCCCCCCAGGGGGCCCACAGTTCTTTTGTGGGTACGTGTGTGGCGCGCACGGGGCCCCGAGCCGGAGCAGCCTTTCTTCTGCCCCAGGCTGCTTCACTTTCCCTCCCGGTTTATGCCTTCGCCCGGAGACGGGCATATTTCGTGAGATACGGTGGTTCTTGTTGTGGTTTTTCTTCCTTCGTTCCTTCCTTTCTTACCCTTCGTTTTCTGTCTTTCTCTCCTTGAACTCTCCTAGCCTTCTTCTCCTCGTTAGTCTCCGCCTCGGCGTTTGAGACACTTCTTTTCTTTCCTTCTTTCTCTTCCTTTCCTATCCTCTTCTTCTTTCCTCCCTGTGCGTGTCTGAAGGCCGACCCACGCATTATCGTGCGTAGCAGGTGACGGGGTAACGCGTAATTCCCCGCCCCGGGTAGACAAGTAAGGCATGTACGTACCCCCTGGTAAAGGCCAGGCCCAGGGAGGGGTGATTACCCGAGCTGGTACCTTCCGAACGTGCCGATTGGTCCCTCCGTCAGTTCTCGGGAGGTGTGACCTGAGGTGTGAACAATCACCTAAGGCGGGTAAGCCCTCGGAGAGGGCCCCCCACTAGGAAGGAGCGCGCCATCGGAGACGCCGGTAATCACGGGGGACACTTCCGCGATGACTTCCTTATCTTCTTTCGTGACGTTGACCCATAAACGTAAGTTAGACTCGCCTCAGCCTAAAAAGACTCTGCCTAATGTACCTAAATTTCTGGTTGTCTCTCGCACCGACGGAAAGGATTTCAATTCTGTCAATCCTTTCGTTATACAGAAAGGTGTAGATGCAATTGCTGGCCCTGTTAAAACCTGTTCACGTCAGCGCAATGGCACATTGTTGCTGGAAGTGGAAAGTGCCTTCCAAGCCCAAAAACTGATACGTACTACGTTGTTGCACACTTTTCCAGTCAAAGTAGAAGCGCACCGCACACTCAACTCGTCACGGGGGGTAGTCTTCACGAGATCCCTTGACGGGTTGTCTGATGAAGATATCCAATCGTATATGTCCGATCAGGGTGTGACAGCCGTCCACAGGGTGATGAAAAAGGTCGATAACCATCTGACACCGACTCGTACTGTGTTTTTGACATTCGACAGAGTTGAACTCCCGTCGAAGGTCAAAGCAGGGTATGAAGTCATCTCCGTCCGCCCTTATGTACCTAACCCAACGCGTTGTTTTCAGTGCCACAGGTACAACCATACCCGTGAACATTGCCCAAATGCAGCAAAGTGTGTCACTTGTGGTAGGGACGCCCATGAGGGGGACTGCCCACCTCCGTCCCCTCACTGCCTAAACTGCAACGGTGACCATGCGGCTTCCTCTCGCGACTGCCCTGTATACAAGGATGAGAAGGTAATCCAGCAAATTCGGGTTACGGAGAAGGTATCGACATCTGCCGCTCGTAAGTTGTTGGCGAGTCGAAAGCCCACTGTCCTCCCAGCGGGTACATACAGTAAGGTACTCACCTCAACTCGACCTACCAAGGATTCCAGTACCCAGACATGTGACTTCACTTTCGCTGACACAGTTGTGCGATCCGCCAGCCCGAAGATTGCCCGTTCCACGTCCCCGCTCCCTCTTGCTGCTTCTAGGGTACAGTCTTCGTCAAACTCTAGTAAACCGCGGGCACCTAAACAAGATGCCCGGACCTTGAAGAAGGAACCCGTCCGTGAGGATTTTCTGCGTTCTCAGGCTTCCCAACCGTCAACTGCCTCTTCCCGCCGTCACTCTTCCAGAAGAGCTGACAAGAAAAAGAGTTCCTCTCCTTCCCCGCCGAGGCGTGACCCATCTGTCACGCCGTCCAACAATTGCCGGCCTCGGCCGTCTTCTGTTTCACCGGGACGCTCCGTTTGCCGGGCGCCCGGCCCTTTACCGGCGGTGGAAACTGCCCCTCCTGATCAACTCAGGGAGGTGGCAGGCGCGTCGGTCGAACCAATGGAACATGACCCTTTGCCCCCAGACAGCGATAGCAGTGCTCCCTCGAAATCCGGTCCTCAGCGGCCGTCGAGGTGACCCCGCTCGCTACTTGGTTTTTATCCTTATTTCTTCTCTCATGTTTATCATGGCGCTCCTTCAATGGAACATTCGCGGCATTCGTTCTAATCGGGAGGAGTTAAAACTACTCCTTCGATTGCACTGCCCGCTTCTAGTCTGCCTCCAGGAAACTAAGTTGCGTCCACGTGATCATGCAGACTTTCCACACTACACCTCTGTGCGGTTCGACCTGCCACCCGTGGAAGGTGTCCCAGCCCATGGAGGGGTTCTGATGCTCCTTCGAGACGACGTCTATTTCCATCCCATTTCCTTGCACACTCACCTACAGGCAGTTGCCGTCCGCATCACCTTATCCACATTTACCTTCTCCCTCTGTAATATATATTCGCCATCGTCATCTGCCCTTACTAGGGCAGATGTGCTAAACCTTGTTGACCAGCTCCCTTCACCTTTCGTGTTGGTAGGCGACTTTAATGCCCACCACCCCCTATGGGGCTCTCCGGCAGCTTGTCCGAGAGGCTCCCTTTTGGTGGACATTCTCCACCACCTCGATCTTGTCTGCCTCAACACCGGTGCACCGACCTTCCTTTCTGACACAACACACACTTATTCCCATATAGACCTCGCAATATGCACTCCTCAGCTTGCCGGTCGGTTTGAGTGGTATGCACTTTCTGACACGTACTCGAGTGACCATTTCCCTTGTATCATCCACTTCCTACATCATTCCCCATCTCCACGTCCCACCAGTTGGAACATTTCTAAAGCCGACTGGGGGCTTTATTCTTCCATGGCTGTTTTTCACAATCAGAATTTTCCCAACTGTGACAGTCAGGTCGAATACCTCACAGAGGTTATTCTCACTGCTGCTGAACGTTCCATACCTCGTACATCCTCTTCTCCACGTCGTGTCCAGGTCCCTTGGTGGACTGCAGCCTGCCGCGACGCGCTTCGAGCCCGGCGCCGTGCTTTACGCACCTTCCGCCGCCACCCAACTTTGGAGAATTGCATCAATTACAAACGTATGAGAGCGCAGTGCCGTCGTATCATAAACGACAGCAAGAAAGCTTGCTGGACTGCTTTTACTAGTTCTTTTAACCGTTTTACTCCCTCCACGGTTGTCTGGGGTGGCCTACGCCGTTTGTCCGGCATCAAGGTCCACTCCCCGATTCCTGGCCTGACCGTGGAGAACGCAGTCCTCGTGGACCCAGCTGATGTTTCAAACGCATTGGGTCGTTTCTTTGCGGAGGTTTCGAGCTCTGCCCATTACCACCCTGCCTTTCTCCCTCGCAAACAGGTAGAGGAGGCACGGCCGCCTTCTTTCCGCTCTTTTATTCGTGAAAATTATAACGTCGCCTTCACCATGCAGGAGCTAGATCGTGCTCTCGCCCTGTCCCGGTCTTCTGCTCCCGGGCCCGATTCCATTCATATTGAGATGCTGAAGAACCTCTCTCCTGCGGGCAAGTGCTTTCTTCTTAGTACCTACAATCGCATATGGACTGAAGGTCATGTTCCCACCAGTTGGCGTGAAGCCATTGTTGTCCCCATCCCCAAACCAGAGAAGGACAAACACCTTCCTTCCAGTTATCGCCCCATTTCTCTGACGAGCTGCGTCTGTAAGGTGATGGAACGCATGGTTAACGCTCGGTTGGTCTGGCTCCTCGAATCTCGCCGCCTCCTGACTAATATCCAATGCGGTTTTCGTCGAGACCGCTCTGCTGCTGACCACCTCGTTACGTTGTCGACCTTCATTATGAACAACTTTCTAAAGAAGCGTCAAACAGTAGCAGTGTTCTTCGACTTGGAGAAGGCATACGATACCTGTTGGAGAGCGGGCATTCTCCGCACATTGCACACATGGGGCCTTCGGGGCCGTCTTCCTCTTTTCATTCAAGCGTTTTTGGCGGATCGCAAGTTCCGGGTACGGGTGGGCTCTGTTTTGTCAGATACCTTTTGCCAGGAGAATGGGGTACCACAGGGCTCCGTCTTGAGTGTGGCGCTCTTTGCCATTGCAATCAATCCGATCGTAGATTGCCTTTCAGCCGACGTCTCCGGATCTCTTTTTGTTGACGATTTCGCAATTTATTGTAGCGCCCAGCGGACGTGTCTCTTGGAGCGTTCTCTCCAACGCTGTCTTGACCGTCTATATTCCTGGAGCATCGCAAACGGCTTCCGATTCTCCACTGAGAAAACTGTGTGTATCAATTTCTGGAGATACAAGGAATTTCTTCCACCTTCTCTACGTCTCGGCCCTGTTGCTCTCCCTTTCGTGGAGACTACAAAATTCTTGGGACTCATGTTGGATCGGAAACTTTGCTGGTCCACACATGTGTCCTACCTGGCTGCCCGTTGTGCCCGATCCCTTAACGTTCTTCGTGTCCTCAGTGGCACGTCATGGGGAGCGGATCGTACCGTCCTGCTTCACCTTTACCAGGCCATTGTTCAGTCGAAGCTCGACTATGGAAGCCTTGTATACTCTTCAGCACGGCCGTCGATTCTCCGCCGTCTCAACTCTATCCACCATCGGGGATTACGTCTGGCGACCGGTGCATTTTATACCAGTCCTGTTGAAAGTCTGTATGCTGAGGCTGCTGTATTACCCTTGACCAATCGACGTGACATACTCTTGTGTCGGTACGCATGCCGCCTACGGTCGATGCCCAACCATCCATCTTACAGATTATTTTTTGACGACTCACTCGATCGCCAATATCAGTTGTCTGCGATTGCCTTGCTTCCACCGGGAGTTCGGTTTCGCCGCCTGCTACAGCGGCTCGATTTTACCCTTCCTTCCACCCTTCGGTTGAGCGAAAGCCCATTGCCACCGTGGCATCAGGCCCAGGTTCACACACACCTCGAACTTAGTTCGCTCCCCAAGGAGAGCACTCCGGATTTGGTATTCCGCTCGAGGCTTGTCGAACTCCGTTCACGGTTCGATAATGCCGTATTTATTTACACTGATGGTTCCAAGAGCACTGCCGGTGTCGGATCTGCCTTCGTCGTCGGGGACAACCGTTTCCAATACAAGCTCCCTGACCGGTGCTCAAACTTCACGGCTGAGCTTTTCGCCCTCCACCAGGCCGTTTTGTATACCTGCCGCCACCGCCACCCTTTCTATGCCATATGTTCTGACTCCCTTAGTGCCCTGCAGAGTCTTAAGGACCCTTTCTCGAACCATCCTCTCGTGTATCGAATCCAACGCTCCCTCCAGTTGCTGGCGGATGACAGCTGTCACGTTTCTTTCCTGTGGGTCCTTGGCCATGTGGGTGTGCCCGGGAATGAGGCCGCCGACACAGCAGCCAAGGCAGCAGCTCTTTTGCCTCGCATGGCTACCTTTTGCGTCCCATCGGACGATGTTCAACGGGCTCTTCGCCGGAGTATCGTGTCGCAATGGCACAGTGTGTGGCTTTCACTGTACAACAATAAATTGCGAACTGTCAAACCGATCCCGACCGCTTGGAGGACATCCTCACGCCCCTCTCGGCGGGAGGAGGTCATCCTGGCTCGGTTGCGGATCGGTCATTGCCGTTTCAGTCACCGTCACTTGCTATCCGCCGAACCTGCACCGCTATGCTCCTGCGGTGAACTGCTGACAGTGCGACATGTTTTACTGACTTGTGTTAATTTTAATCATCTCCGTGTAGCCCTTCACTTTCCGTCTACTCTGGAGGAAATTTTAGCTGATAACACACGAGCAGCTGCTCGAGTTTTGCGTTTTATCAACTTGGCCAACTTATCGAAGGATATTTAACCATTTTAATTGTCTTTTATCTTTCGTTTTTAGCCTCTTGTTGATGTTCTGACAGTCTACATTTTTTTAGATCATAGCGAATCTATGTTCTTGGCTGGGCGCTAATGACCATAGAAGTTGTGCGCCCTAAAACCACAAAAAAAAAAAAAATCCTCATTTTCTGTAATTTGCCTAAATCACTCAAAGTAAATGCCACAATGATTCCTTTCAAAGGGCATGGCTTTCCCATATCTGACAAAGACTAATAGACCATATACTTTGTCTCTAGTGACCATGTGTTGGCACGAAGTTAATACTAATCTTACTTGCTTCTTTATACAGGGCAGCCAGAGATGACAGTTGAGTGTCTGTGAAGAATGCCTAGGTATGATTGTATGATGCATGTTTCTTTTCTGATGAGACTAATGGCCGTAACAAAGTTTTGTATGTGTGTCTTTTTCATGTGCCTGTTGCTGCTCTGTGTACATCTTTGGGGTTGAGTTACAAATTATCCTTATTATGATGGTGAATTCCAACCTGGACTTCCTATTGTTAGATATTGTGACCAAGTTGATTTCCCTTTTAGAGCCCTTGCATATCCATTTCAATTAATTTTCTTATCAATGTCACTGCAGCTGGTACCCAGCTCCATAGCAATTTTTTGGGGGAATCGTGTTTCTCTCTTATGTTCTTGCTTCCCGGACTGCATTTACTTTCCCCTCCCCTCCTTCCCTATCTTCACTCCTTCCCCTCCCCACTGGCAGACTGATAACCTCAGTAGTTTAGTCCCCCTATCCCAAACAACCCAACCCTCTTACGTTCTTGTATCTTGCACAACACACATTCCACAGACACTGCTCTTTCTCATATAATGATATATAATATGGTAAATTTTCTTCTTGCTACACTCCATCTTACAGAACACCAAAAACTACAACGGATGACACAATACTCTGGTGCGTCCGATCAGTAGCAAAATAAAAACATGCACTAGTGCTGCGTTGCATCAATTCGCAGTATCAGGCCAAAGAACAATGTTCCTTTGATCTTTACCAACACAGCCTCCGGAACACCGTTTCTTTGTATGCAACATGTTGTGAACATTGGCAGTCTAGTAGCAGCCATTGAACAATGTTTTGAAGTCAGTATAAACAGGCCTCCAGACATCCAGCCCTAACATTTCACTCTTATGTGCCTGCTTCTAGTGCATGTAGCCACGAAGCAGGCATCATATTGTTCTCTACCTGTATGGTAAACAAGAACAGGACCTCTACTTGTGGATTCAATAGTGCACTCATCAGTGGAAAACTCCTCCACTCAACAATTTCCCAGGAACTCACAATCACCAGGCTGTCCACAGCCTCATCGTCAGATAATGGTTCTTTAATGAGAGCACAAAGGGACGTGATTCAGTAGTCATCGTCTGAGAGCAGTTTTTGACGAGCCTGGGAACTGTGAAACTCTCCCTAGTTCCTGGATGTTTGAGAAAGGGGCATTCTAGGTGTCTAACCAATTCATTATCTTCCCTTCAAATAGAGTCTCGTGGTCTTCCAGGTACCGGACATCTGCTTACCTCACTATTATCTCTGTATCATCTGATCCATCTTCTTGCTGTGGAAGCATCAACACCATAACAATGTCCTGCCTCCGACGCACTAACACAGCTTTCAGGGAGAGCAATTATGTACTCACAAACGTTCACATTAGCCATTTTGAAGTAGACCTATGACGTATGCTAATCAGCTGATAACTACAAAGAGACCATGCGGCGGTAAAAGTAATTACAAACAAAATACATGTATTTTCAATATTATTATTATTATTATTATTATTATTATTATTATTATTATGAACATGATAAGATTAGAAGAGTCTATTTTATAATAATCTAAAAGCCTACAATGACACAATTTTTAGCAAATTAATATTCAAAATATTACCTGCAAGAGGTCAAAAAAATAAAACATAAATTGACTTGAATACAATTTGAATGCACTTCTGTTGCATTCATAAACCATCAGCCTATCCACTCATCCAATGAAATGTGTGAGAAATGGTTTGTTGCAGTAAACGTACCCACGTGGAATTCTTATATCTCATATGTTTCTACATGCTCAAATAAAGTTTTCCAAAGTAAATGATACTTGAGTTAAAGTGCAATGAATCTAACACCTACTGTATCTTAAATGCTGTATGCTTCTATTAGACGATGTAAACAGCAAGGTGAAGCTGCACGCCTTGGCGTTAGCAACACTTCCGCTTATACCATCATTTGATCAACGTACTAATTCCGAAATGGGGGACATAGCAATAGATATTTCCGGTGTAGAGAAGCAGCTGAGAGAGCTAAATACGAAAAAGTCTGCTGGTCCGGATGGAATACCAGTTCGGTTTTACAAAGACTATTCTGCGGCATTAGCCCCCTACTTAGCTTGCATTTATAGTGAATCTTTAATTCAGCGCAAAGTTCCTAGTGATTGGAAAAAAGCGCAGGTGACTCCCGTGTATAAGAAAGGAAAGAGAACTGACCCATACAATTACAGGCCAATATCATTGACATCGGTTTCATGTAGAATTTTGGAGCATATTCTCAGTTCGAATATAATAAATTTCCTTGAAACGGAAAAGCTTCTTTCCATGAATCAGTACGGGTTTAGGAAACATCGTTCATGTGAAACTCAGCTTGCCCTTTTCTCACATGACATCTTGCGAGCCATGGACGAAGGGCAGCAGGCGGATTGTGTTTTTCTCGACTTCAAAAAGGCGTTCGACACGGTGCCACACTGCAGACTGCTAACGAAGATACGAGCTTATGGAATAGGTTCACAGATTTGTGACTGGCTGGAAGACTTCCTAAGTAATAGAACGCAGTACGTTGTTCTCGACGGCGAGTGTTCATCAGAGACGAGTGTATCGTCAGGCGTGCCCCAGGGGAGTGTGATAGGACCGCTATTATTTTCTATCTATATAAATGATCTGATGGACAGAGTAAGTTGTAATTTGCGGCTGTTTGCCGATGATGCTGTGGTGTATGGGAGGGTGTCGTCTGTAACTGACTGTAATAGCATACAGGTTGACTTAGACAAAATTTCTAGTTGGTGCGAAGAATGGCAGCTAGCTCTCAATGTAGAAAAATGTAAGGTGATGTGCATGAGTAGAAAAAACAATCCTATAATGTTCGAATACAGCATCAGTAGTGAGCTTCTTGATGCGGTCGCGTCGTTCAAATATCTAGGCGTAACATTGCAGAGCGATATGAAATGGAACGAGCATGTAAGGACAGTTGTGAGTAAGGCAGACAGCCGACTTCGGTTTAATGGGAGAATTTTGGGAAGATGTACTTCACCTGTAAAGGAGACCGCGTATAAAACGCTTGTACGACCATGTATTGAGTATTGCTCAAGTATTTGGGACCCGCAGCAGATCGGTTTGAAGGAAGACATAGAGGCGGTTCAGAGGCGAGCAGCTAGATTTGTTACTGGTAGGTTCGACCAATGCGCGAGTGTCACGGAAATGCTCCAGCAACTCAATTGGGGATCGCTCTAAGAAAGACGACGTTCTATTCGTGAATTTCTGTTAAGTAAATTTAGAGGGCCGGAATTTGAAGCTGAGTGTAGTACGATCTTTCTGCCGCCTACTTACATTTCGCGTAAAGATCACAAAGACAAGATAAGAGAAATTAGGGCTCGTACGGAGGCATATAGGCATTCTTTTTTTTTTCCTTGTTCAATTTGGGAGTCGAATAGGAAAGGAAATGCCTAGTAGTGGTACAGTGTACCCTCCGCCACGCACCTTACGGTGAATTGCGGAGTATGTATGTAGATGTAGATGAACTTGGGCATGCACAATGCTCTGTTCTTGGACTTCAAATTATTTGAGCTGGGTAATTTTTTTGTTCCCCATTGTACATCTTTCATTCCATCATGCACTCCAGTCTCTCCTTTTTCCCTTCCTCCCTGTCTGTTAGGGATTGCATATTTCTCTCCCCTCCTGCTTCCACCTCCAAGCTGCCTGCTCACCACCACCACTGGTTGCTTTCACTTCGTACAGTCCTGCAGTGTGGCCACAGTGGCTGGAGACCATAGTCATGTTTTAAGAGATTGTGTCTTTCTGAAAAGAAGAAGAAGAAAAAGAAGAAAAAAAACGTTTTATTGTTTTGGAGAAATTGTTACTTCAAATATTTGTAAATCTGTTGGACTTAACTACTGAGGTTATCAGACTCTAGGCTTATACACTACTTAAATTAACTTAAGAACAACAAAGACACCTATGTCCAAGGAAGGACTCAAACTTCATGAAGACAAGACAGAAAAGAAGGGAATTGTTTACCTTGGTCTGAAACTTAAAAGAAAAATAAAGACCAACTTCATACCTGAATAACACTAGATCTCTATTTCATAAATAAAACATTTCACATTTGCAGTTTTTGTTGCGACAGTTAACTGACAATTGATGAAATTATCTCGGAGACATGCAACAGACATAAGATGGATACCTATGGTCTTTAAGAGATATCATTCTTTTGAAAAATATTTCTCAATTTTTGAATCCAAATTTTAGGTGGACAAACTTGTGAGAGAAAAGGATTGAAACAGACAGTTGAACACTACTACTGTTGCCTGAATTAATTGAACTCTGTTTTTGTTTTACTTCTCTCCCAGTCCTGATTATTTCCATAACTTTGCTTATCCTGTCATTTGTTTTATTCTTCTTAGGTGCAGGCCCTGGACAGTGTTCTTCAAAACCTCGAACACATATACAATGTTTATTATATGAACAATCTGTAAATTAAAAAGAAAATAAAGCAAAGTTATACCAATTGTTGAAACCTCCAGGTGCCGTCATTTCTTGAGACATCAAATTGTGGTGCTCTTAAATACCAGAAGTTCCACCTCCTCATCTCCACATTATTGACAACCAATTGAATGAGTATTTCACTATGCAATAACAACATTGATGTTGTTTATGACGGCGCTACTAAAGCAGAGTTACTGAACACATCTTTTCAAAATTCTTTCACCAAATAAGGCAAAGCCAATACTACAGATTTTGAATTAAGAACAGGTGCCAACATGAGTAACACAGAAGTCATTCCTTAATTTATCCCGGTATATAGCCTATTCAAAAACCTTTCGGGCATGTAGCCAGGTATGAAAGTTGGCATCGGCTGATACTTTGGCAGGTACACACAAGGCAATACTGCAGCAAGGGAGCAGTGTGCAATGATGTTTAATACATCGGTTCTCAATGCCAGCAGAAAAATAACACAAACTGAGCAAGCGAGCACACAGCTCCATTTGCTTGGCCAAACTTGGAAATTAATATTGATTATAAGCATCAATTTTCAGCTGGTTAGGTGGCATTAATTTTGTCCCTCTATTTGTGGACAAGTGAGAGAGCAGGATTCCATGCAGAAGTCAAACAAAAACCTGCATCCCTATTTAGCAGGTTATCCACTAGTTTTATCTCAATCCTTTCTTTCATAACACTTCCCAGTAGCTGGAAGAGCATGCCACATAACCGTTTTTTTATTCCATTGCGTGACCTGTGTCCATGCAGTGCTCGGCAACAGCAGGTGTGTAACATTGTTGCAAACGTGTGTGACGTTTATGCACAATACATCGGTCCTTGACAGTCCTAATTGTTTGGCCAATATATGACATGCCCCTGCTACACGGGATAGGGTAGACTCAGGCCTTGCGCAAACTCAAATCATCCTTAACAGTACTTAAATTTTAGAAGGTTGTCGAAACACACATTTCACATCATATTTATGTAAAATAGGGTCACTCTTGTTAGAAATACTGCCAACATATGACAAAAAGGCCATTGCCTTGACTGCCACCTCTGTGCTATCATCACTAGTCTGTTGTACATTTGGTTTATAGCACGACTCTCTTAATCTGACTCTTACTATAACCATTTGGGTGGAAAGTGGTCTCCAGATGAGACAACTTGGTAGACAAACTTTCTGGTTCTGAGATGTCGTGCACCCTGTGCAGTAATGTATGTAGAACCCCTTCATGCCAGAGGTGTACATTTTCCACTTTTAGCTTGCTTGGAGGCCAGGCAGGCAGACAGCCGCATGTTGTCAACAGAATGGGCACGCTGCTTCACTCCTGGCCAAACCAAGCTGAACCCAAGTCAAGCAAGCTACGGGAAACTTGCCTGCCTGCCCATCTTACCGCTGTGCTACGCTATGTAGCAGTTTGGTCTGGGTGCATCATTGTCGTGTTAAGGAAGTTAATGAAAAGTTTATACCTATTTTATCTGGGCATCTAAAGATTAGTGTCAGTATTACATATATTCACTTCAAGTCAAAATAGGTCTATGAGATTTTTTCTTTCCTACATTTTCGGAATATCTTTCTGTTCTAAAAAGACTGGTGGCTTGTTTCAAAGGTTTCATTTCCTGAAAATACAATTTTACCAAAACTTAAATGTCACAAGCAGTTCTATAAATAATATAGTGAGGACAGTTTACTACTCACCGCAAAGACGTGGCGACGAGCTGCGACAGGCACATACAAAAGACACACACATACAACACATTCAGCTATCGGCCATGGCCTTCTTCAGAAATAGAGCACTCACGCAATCACACAGGCACACAACACAGTCATACAACCATCACCTCCGACTGCCACACTTCGAATCACGCTCTGCAGCGAATCGGGGACGGGAGGGGAGGGGAGGGGGAGGGGATAGAAAGGTTACGTCACGGTGGTGGGGATGGGTTAGATGCTGCATCTCGTTATTCCCATGACGACAAAATCTATATTACACCGAGTAATTATTTTGACTATGAACCCATTGCAATCCCACAATCAAAATTGGTATACAAATTAGTGATGATATGACCTATGTTAGCCGCGGCGGATAAGCCGTGCATACTGGAGCGCCGTGATGAGGTGCGCGTGGCCGCCCGCCATCAGGGGTTCGATTCCCCCCTCGGGCATTGGTGATTGTGTTGTCCTTAGTTTAGTTTACCTTAGGTTAAGTAGATTGTAAGCTACGGACTAATAACCAAGCTGTTGAGTCCCATAGATTTACAAACATTTGATTTGACCTATGTTATACATTTTTTGAAAACTTTTAGAACTTAAAAAAAAAATTTATTTTCAATTTGAAAAGAATCATGTTGTCGTAACCTATAATGTGTTACATATCAAATTTGCACCTCATCTTATCTGAAGGTCGTCTTATCTGCGGAAATATACAGTATGTTGAATTGACATGAAAATAAATTTAGCGGTGGTCTCACCGGTGCTACTTGAAGTTGTATTTTGATGGCCTGTGGTATTGTAGCATATAGTGTGCTTGTGCTTTGCATTGCATGAAAATTAATTACGGTAGATAGTTTTGCATTAAAAATGTTTAAATTTCTATGGAACTTTAAACTTGCTGTATCTCAAAAATAGTTGTGTGTTCTTATTACTCTCTCTCTCTCTCCCTCTTTCTCTCTGACGCCATTAGTTTTAAATGTAAGTTGAATTATATGGAGATGCCGTCTTTCTATATAATTTGATGGATTGAATATTGTTTTTTATGGATAGTACTAAAATGAAGCTAATGCAGATCAAGCAATAATGATTTTGTAATGTATGGGTTCTTTCATGGGCTATGTGGAATAAACTTGCTAGTACAATAATTTTCTGTTGTACGTCACAGCACAGTTACAACTGAGGTTATTGTTAATGGAATATTTATTATTGACTTTTAATGTTTTTACCTTCACTAGGTTTTTTTAAATAAGTTTCCAGATTCAATGTATCATTATGGTTTCTAACTTGGTGTGTATTTTTCCATTGGAAGATGAATAGGCAAGTTTCTCATAACACCTGCCCCCTCCGCCCCCCATCTCTCTCTCTCTCTCTCTCTCTCTCTCTCTCTCTCTCTCTCTCTCTCTCTCTCTCTCTCTCTCTCTCTCTCTCCCTCCACCCTGCCCTCCCCCTCTCATTTATCTGTGTGTGTGTGGGGGGGGGGGGAGGAGATAAATTATAGCAGCATGAGAGAGGGATATTTCAAAAGTCTAATAATTGTTTGTGAGTTAAATTATTCAGATGCATTTATTTTTAGCTTCTGAGTTGCTAATATTAGATTTTTTTATTTTATTTTACAGAGGCCTCAAAGTGCAGATACTGTCCAGGCTCGTGACACAAAAAGGTATAAGTGCACACAATGTTCCAAGGCGTTTGCAAACAGCTCATACCTCACTCAACACACCAGAATTCATCTGGGCATCAAGCCATACTTGTGTGAAATATGTCAGAGAAGCTTCACTCAGCTCTCCCATTTACAGCAGCATATCCGTACCCACACAGGTGACAAACCATATAAGTGTCCTGAGCCAGGTTGCAGCAAGGCTTTCTCTCAGCTAAGTAACCTTCATAGTCACTCTCGTTGTCACCAAACGGACAAGCCTTTCAAATGTAATTCATGCCATAAGTGTTTTGCAGATGAGCCCTCCCTTATAGAACATATTCCCAGACACAAGGAATCTAAACACTTGAAGACCCATATATGCCAGTATTGTGGGAAGTCATATACACAGGAAGTGCATTTGGCAAAGCATATGCAGAAACATGCAGATAGGACAGACAAGATACCCCCTTTATCAGGTGCTGAACCAAGTGTTCCAACAACTCCACAAACCAATGAAGCAGATGGCTATTCAGCTATTGACCTCCAGACTTATTGGGCCAAAGTGTCCCCAGATTTCAGTAATGTTTTGTCAGAGGCTGCTGCACGGGAAAATATGGCCTTGCGGCAGATGAATAACTCCCCATTTACAGAACAGCGATCTGCAGCCTCTCAACTTCGTGATCTTCTTGAGCAAGGTGTGCCACATCAACCACAGGATGGAGACACTGACCGCAGTGGAAATAATGGAGAGAACACCAATGACGTAGGTGAAAATCTGGACACAAAAGACCAAAGTCCCAGAGATGTTATAAGTACAGCCAGGCTACCAGTACATACATCTGAACCTCAGCAGTGCCCGGTATCTGTTCCTATTCCTACTTCTGTTTATTCCATATCTCGGAGTGAAACCTTTGCATCTTCAAATCTTCCTCCATTCCAGACGGTAAGTGGGCTCATGCATGTTAATCATCTTACCCAGCACAATCAGCATGTGAATCCTGCCTCACAGGTTATGCCTTCTGCTCCACAGTATCTGTCTTATGTGGCTGTTCCTTTAACTCAGCATACTGCTTTTCCATCAACTGTGAGTCAGTTTCCGTTGTCAGCTGGTGTGGTGGCTGATGCTCCGAAAACCACATCCAACTCCTTTCCTAATCAACTTATCTCTTTGCAACAAATTAAAAACTATGCCCAGCAGCCTCTTTCTTCGTCTTTGTCAAGTGAGCGTCTTTTGGGCATTAAGGAAGAAATTGATTAGCTGTGTTCTGCTAGTATTGCAAACAATGTGAAATGTGGTATTTGTAGGAGTGTTTGGTGTGATTAACAGTCTAATATGCTGGTGTGATTATTCCAATAATCTGACAAAAAATATGCAGTTGCTTCTTGACTTGAAGTGCAATAGCAGTGCATATGTCGGTGTGGCATGCTCAGTTCTTTTAATAAAATGTGATTAGGTATTTCTTTTTTGCTTGTCTTAAAAGGAATGTATTAATACAATTAGTGCCATTTTAAATGCTCGAGTGAAAAACTGAAAAGTTTAAAAAGCAGAGTGTAAGTTTTTATCTATGACCTTAATGCCATTCACTGCTGTGTAGTGTTGTACCAAATATTGGTATGAGTGACTGTTCTGAACTTTGTTTTACCTCAGATACAATCCAGGTAAAGACAGAATGGATTAATTGCCATTTACTTTTTAAATATACTATGTATATGTAGAATTGAAATATATATATATTTTTTACTATGAAACTGTCATGTCTTCATAATTAAATAACTTACTCATATTTGAAGCATGGTAACACTAAGACTGATTTTTATGTCTATTTTTGTCTAAATGAAGTGGCTGTTGTACCAAAGTTAAGACATCAGTCTAAAAGTATTACAAATGTTACTGAAAATAAAAGGTTTTAAATGTGTTCTTATTACCGTTTGTGGCAATTACATGACATAATTTATCTGTTTCACAAGAAAAGTTCCATAGGTTTTAAAACTGTCATTAATGGTTAAATGTAACAAAATATTATGTTATGTGTCACCACTACTGTGATCACATGCATGAATATATGAGGTTGTTACTCTTGAAAGACTGGAGCTATTTGTAACATGCATGTATTTGGACATTTTTAATGAAAGTTGTTATTAATTACAATTGTATTTTAGTATAAACTGTCAATTTTTTAATTGAATATCTTATCATGCAATGTACCTATAGTAGAGTTGACCAAAGATCATTAATGGTTTCTGTGTACTTGGAATAACAGCTTCAAATGTACTGTTATTTTGTATGTCTCTGTGGCAATGCTCTAGTGTTGACACAGCTCTATAAAAGATTTGTTTTGCCGGATGCTGTTGGCACTTCACAGGTGAAAGTGTTTGCTCTTCGCAGGTGAAAGTTAGCTGCAATACTATGAACTCTTATGGATCTTCTTTTGTCAACTCTACTGTAGTTGTTTGCTGCGTGTTTCTTTCAAACAGGCTCACGAGTTTTCAGTATTGATATACTGTATTCATATGGAAGAAAGAACTTGCCACATGCGTAACTGTGAAGAGTGAGGATATATGTTACGATTGGCATGACACCTGGAATGAAGTGTTTGCAGGCAGAGTTGGAAATTTTGCTACAGAAGACAGGGTAATCAAAGATTTATGTGAAATGACACCTCCTCCCAGCTCCCTCCCCTTCCTCCATTCACTCATTTTAAATGTAGCATGATCCTCCTCTTAAAGTTTATGTAGAATAACTGGGTCATGTCAGTAATGATTTCCAGTTTTTCCCTTGCCCATTTATCAGGTTAGACAGTACTGAAAGGCAGATTCACGAATGTATCCGCAAATGAGTCTATAATACCAAAGCAAATGAATACAGCTTGGATAGAACAATAGGATTATAGAAAAAGCATAAGAAGTCTCAAACGAAAATGCAGAGATTTTACCATAGAGTTAAAAATAGCAAAAGGTCAAATGGTACATCATATTGGTTTAAAAATCATAACTTCATTTATAAGTGACAGTAATATAGCACATACAAAATTATTAAAAACTAGTAATATTCATTGAATAACTATACTCATATTTGGGGAAGGGGGTAGCAGGAATAACAACAACAACAACAACAACAACATTGGAAGACAAGACAGTAAGATCATATTCACAGAGCATGTTCATTAGTATGTTCTGAAGAAATATTAGCATCTCAGTCACCTCAGTTCAGCTTGTATCATTTGCCTAGTAGACACTGGGTCCACCATGTGTAATGGCATCAATGCATAAAAGGTACAAATGGTGCCTTGTGCTATAGAAATCCATGCTGTGTTTACCAGTTTGCAAAGTTCATTTGTGGTGGTTGTCCATTGGGTTTCAGCGTTGCACCCATCATTTCACTACATCAAGTCTAGTAATCTGGCAAGCCGGCAAGAGACTCACAACCTGTTTCACCAAGAAGGGGCATGGGCTCGTGCCACATCATGTGGTCATGCATTGTGTTACTGATAAAATGGTGTTTGGAGTGTCATGCAGAGAGGGTATGGGTCGCTAGATGTCCTTCACGTTGCTTTGGTCATTCACTAACTTGATTTATGGTTCTACCCAGTAGCACCTCATACCACAAGGCCTCAAGTTGGTGCAGCATTACTTGTATGAATGTTGTCCCTCTGATGTTGTTACCCCTGTAAGCATCAAACCGAAATGTGGCCATCATTTTCAAACAAACAGAACCTGAATTCATCCAAAAACACTGTCTTGAAGCCATTCCTGCCCCCAGTGATGTTTTCGATTGTGGTTTGAAAAGTTCTCAGAACGGAATAGAAATATTTATTTTTCAGTGTAATCTCCCTGTAGGTTAATGCACTTGGTCAAATGATGTTCCAGTGCCTTGATCCCATCTCGTCGAAATGAGGTTCCTGCAGGCCTGCAAAGTAACTGTTAAATCCGACTATCAGTTCTTGTTTGATGTTAATTTTCATCTTCCAAGAAAAATTTTCAGTTTTTTGGAAGAGATGGAAGTCTGATGGAGCCATATTAGGTGAACAAGATGGATGTGGCAACAATTCATACCTTAGTGCATGTAATTTTGCCATGGCAACGACATGTACGGGCATGTATTGTCTTGATGGAAGATGATTTTCTTCCTCGCTAGATCTGGCCCTTTTTTGTTAACATATATTTGTTGCAATTTGACTAGGAGGTTAACATTGTATTCTCCAGTAATTGTTTGCCCAGTGGGAGGGGAGACACTACAAACAGAATCCCCTTCACATCCCAGAACATTGAGGCTATGACCTTTCCAGCTGAAAGAAATGTCTTACTGTCTTTGATGGTGGAGAGCCGACACATTTCCACTGCTTTGGCTGTTGTTTTGTCTTTGTAGTATAGTAGTGCACCAAAGTTCCAACTGTGGTCATAAACCAGCACAAAAAATTCTTGTTTGTCTCCTAAAATGAGCCAAACATTATTTGGAAATGTCCATTTTCATGCGTTTTTGATCTAGCGTCGAGATTATCTTGCAGATAATTATTCATTTCTGATTCTTCAGTTTAAATGTGATAAACCTCTAGATGACATCTGGCAAACATAAGCAAACTCACACACTTCGACTCAGTGATCTTTCATGACCATTTTCTGTACTTTTGCAATGATTTCTGGGGAAGTGACATCTTGGCCGACCACTGTGTAACCGCTCCCGACCAAATTTAAATTCATCTGTCCACTAGCCAGCGTTAGAATATGAAATAGGAGAGTTCCCCTGTGTATTCTAGAAATCAACATGAATGGTGTTTGCTTTCCTACCCTTCTTTCGAAGTACTTAATCATTGCTAGAGTTTTTACATCATCGCAAATCACTACATAGGAACAACAGAGCCAAGTCACAGCTCTCTTCAAAGAGCTCTGACATGGCATGTGTTTACAGGAAACTGGATATCACATGAACAACTCGTTGCACTAGCACTGCCCTCTCATGGTGATTCCGAGAACTTTTCAAACCACCCTCGTAGCATATACCACTGCAGTTTCTGCACATTTTCCAAGGTAAGCAGAACAATGGACAATACACATATAAGCCCTGTCTGGCAACAGTCTGTCACCCCTGATACTTTGTTTTCCACTATTGCACAAGAGCTGAGGAAAATGCAGATCTGCCCTGCAATGCCATTTGCTTGAGGTGTCATCAATCTTCTCAGGGGGTGGTCTGGCTGTTGCAATCTTATCCATCCTGTAATGTTGTATGGCCTTCCAGGAACCATTGTGCCCACTTCCATTATACTGCTAAAACACTTTGCCATTTACAAGGAGCAATGTCGTGGACGGATGCATCACATTCTCTCATGCCAATAATGTACCCTCTTTCAAACTCACCAATTGGCAGTACAGTTTGTGCAAACGTCTGTGATCAATTTTGCATGTTTGCTCAAGTCACACTGATCCATTATCTTTAGTGACAACAAGGGCTGTGACAACAAGAGCTGTAGGCACCGCAAGTCGATGTTCACCTTTAATGCGAGGGTCATCATGATTCTAATGTGAATCATTTCCGTAAAACATAGAGAATGTGACCATCTTATATCTAGTTTTTGAAAGTGTTTACATTAGTCCTTGGTTCTAATTTTAAATAAATGGTAACAAATGTGTCCTTTAGTTAATGTTTTGTAATGAGAGTTTTAGTAAATACAAGTCAGTCTAATTTTGATGAAACCACATTATAGAAATGATAACTACTAAACTAGTGAGTGCATGAACGGGTATAGGGAACTCTCCATCTTGACAATACTCAATACTCTGTTGCTGAACTTGCTCTTTAGATTCATGTAAATAACCCAAGTGTAAACCAAATGAGGTGTTTGGATCCTCCCACCCAGTACTAGTTTCTCTTAACTTCGAAGACGGCTATTTGTCCTCCAACACATTCTTGCACAACACCAGCATTTTGCACCTAAACGCCTTGGTGGTGTGGCTAAGCATTCTAAGGTGCCTTGCTGCGTAGCACGCGGTTGTTCACCATCGGAGGTTAGAGTCCTCCCTCAGTCATGTCCTTAGCGTAAGTTTAAGTAGTTTGTAAACCTAGGGACTATTAACTGCAGCAGTTAACACATTCAAGACTGGCATAAGTGACCCTGGATGGTGCAGCTGGTCTGCTGTTTTTTTAGAAAATTACAGCTTTCAAACTATGAATGCAATAATTGAGTTGGCTGTCTCATTTGAAACCTCATTTATCTATTCAAGGGCGGAGGGGGGGGGGGGGGGGGAAGCAGCTCACACACTTGTAATTCTTAAAGATAATCTCCTTCTCCTTCTGAATCAGAATCGTCTATTTCCTCCTCCCAGGTATTGAAAACATTGCTCTCATGTAAATTCGCCATATTGAGAGTATCCAGAATGCGAGCAATGCAGATACCACACGAAAGCAGTGTAGGACTCAACAGAGCGGGAAATACAAAGCACATTTGTAGCGTACAAGTAGTTAAAACTCCACTCTCTATGTGGCAGCCAGTGCAGAGAACCTTCCTTGTTAAGTTTACATGGTTACCAACAAGGGCAGGTTGTGCAATAGCAGCTACTAGAGTTCAGAGCAGCTACGAAGGCGGGCGAGGCAAGCGTTCTGCGCAGAGAGAGAGGGGAGATGCTTTGCGACGCTGCCAGTTTCCTTCCGTCAGTCCGCGCACTCTGACAGCTGACAGCGCACGCAAGCATAAACATTGTGCCACAGTGAGCGCGCACGCTGTCAATGTCCACAATTTAGTTCCTTTCTTTACACACTTTAAAATTTTAATGGTTTAGTATTTTGAACAAGAATAATGTTCTTCTAATTAAAAGATTTCTTTCTATAACTACATTACGCATCCACAGCGATCGAAAGTACCGATACTTGAAGTATTCCAGTCATCGGTATGTATGACCTTAAGGGTATCAATAACAAATCGTAATGGTTTAATAGGTTGCACAGTGAAAGAAAATTTGATAAACCCTTTAACGATCTATGTATGTAGGCCTTCTAGAAAGAAATAACAATAATCTCTTGCTAGGATCGCACTGTATTTTAATTTCCACGTAACTAGTTTCAACAGACAAGTTAACATCTTCAGATCTTGTGGAATACCTAATTTATAAATATAGATCTTTTATAAATTTAGATCTCGCTCCCATAATGAGAGCAGATCTGAATATTAATACAGCAGCATATTTTATAAAGTAGGTATTCCACAAGATCTGAAGATGGTAGTTTGTCTGTTGAAACTAGTTATGTGGAAATTAAAACACAGCGCGATCCTAACAGGAACGTATTAAGCTTTATATATACACACACACACACACACACACACACACACACACACACACACACACACACAAGCACAGTCCAGTTTCCATATTTCAAAGAACAGGACAGCAGAACCGCTGCGACTATTAAAATTCTTTATTAAAGAACACGTCCAGTTCCGCAATTGCGTCCTGAGATGCTTTATCTGTTTACAGATGAATAAAGAATTTCAATATTTTTAATATATAGGCGGGAAGGTCTTGTTTACTTACGTTAAATCATTATATAACAGAATATTTTAATGGTTTGACGTAAACAGACAGACCTTTCCGCCTTCATATTAAAAATACTGAAAGCGTTTTAACTGTAATAGTTCTTTATTCATTTATAAACTGATAAAACACCTGAGAAAGCAATTGTAAATTGAGAAACCGATCGTATTATTTAATAAGGGATTTTAACAGTCACAGTTGTTCTGTTCTTTGAATAAAAGAAAGTATTATTAATAATCGAAGTACTGATCGCACCCTACAACATGTGCAACTTACACGAACAAATTATTTTATGAATAATTATTAATAATTTTAAAATAGCTGCAGTCAGTCATAGGAACAAAGTCATAAGTACTAGTAAGTGATAGGCTACTTACATACTTCACGGTAAAAAATCAATGCCATTGTCTTCTTCGCTGTCAGACATCGAGGAATTGCACTCTACAAGATTTATTACGAATGGTTCCATAATAGTGTCCCTGCCAATTTCTCTCACGTGATCTTCTTCCTGCAATTTCTCTGCATCTCTTACGCAAGCTGCCCATGCAGATTCTGAGATGCTCCCTATTGCCTCGTGCGTAAGTCTCTCAACATCTGCAATTTCAAATGTTTTTTATTCTGCAATATATGCTTTGACCTGAGCCCATACCAGTTCAATTGGGTTATAGTGACAATGATACGGCGGTAACCTAACAACACGATGTCCACGCTGTTTTGCCATTTCACCTATCTCATAAACTTTGTATGATGGCCTGTTTGCATTGACAAGAACCAGCAATTCTGCTCTGGTATGTGAGGAGCTGTGAGGTATTCCGTTTGATGTTAACCAGGCAATAATGTCCCCCTTTCTGGAATTCGTGGAGGGAACTTTGTTTACTTGCACGGAATGGATGCTCGCATTGTCCATGACAATAACAGAACAGGGAGGTATGTATGGCAACAGTTGTTCTTTAAATCACTTTTTGAAGATACTGTATGTCATCTCGGAATGGTAATATTCAGAATTCTTAGCCTTTGAAGTCTTAAAAATCAGCTTACTCTGGGGATTGAAGCCAGTTTCTGCTGATCCGACATGAAGCACTATAATTCTGCCGCCCTTACCCACTGGAACTTTCAGTCCACCGTATCCATCACTCATTTTCCAGCACATAGCCCTTGCATGATTCTGGTTGACGAAAGTCTTATCTAAAGAATAAATTCGAGAGGTGCCGGCTTCTCTAATCTGCTGCATTGTTCTTAAAAACACAGTCCTTGCAGCTACAATGTTGCTACGTTCCAACAGTAATTTCCTCCCGTCATTTGTTTTCTGATACCTGAACCCCATGTCCTTCAGTATCCTCAACATGGTCCATTTACTTCCGTTAAGTTTCTGCTTCTTTCATATGTGAAACCAATTTTTCAGCAGTCGGATATTCGCCTCTAGCGTACATGCTGAATACTATGCGGCGCAAAATGTTTTTCGCGAAATCGTCTACCTCACCCACTTCTTTTTTGCGATTGTGACGTTTGCCTGGCCATTTAAAAACAGCTGAGTCACATGCCAGCAGTGACGCGTTAGCTTCGCTGGAGATCATCTGAACAGATCTCAAGCCAATGTCGCAAGCCTCAGCCGTCTGCTCCTGGCATCTGGCAACGGCGCAACCTGCACCCTGTGCCGGCGCGGCCTCAGCAGAAGACAGACTTTTGAAGTAGTAATACATACGGTACACTATTCCTCTTGCCTGTTTGTGCAGAACTTGGCGTGATTGCTTAACATCACTCATAATGTACACTATTATGGCAAAATAATCACTTAGCACAGAACACAGACACTAATAAACACCGACCTTCACGAACACAGCACGACCCGCACAGTACGAAGGCAGGAATGCCACTGGCGCGTGGTTGGCTGTAGGTCACGTGGTGCACTTCCGCTTGCTACTGCGCATCTGACCTTGACCCGCCTTCGTAGCTCCTCTCCACTCTAATTGCTTGAGTCAGACTCAGACGCCGTCTGTCTGAGTAACTACCGCTGAACGAGTCTGGCTCGGGCACTGTCCACAATGTGTAAAGTTCCTTATATTTACAAACATTTAAATTTTTTTGCACCTAATCTTCATTAACATAATACCCACTCTTGTTTTCATTATAAGCTTCACCAGTGTTCTAAAAATTTTATTATTTTCTTTATTATAACGTAGGAAAGTTGAGGTTAGATTGCCAATAATCTCTATTCCTTTAATAGTTAGTAATTCGCCCTAAAGATAATCACTGACCCGCAGACATACAGAAAAGAAAATCACATTTGCACAATTTTACATTTTTGGCCACTGCCCTCGTCAGAAGTACAACTCATGCACATGTGACCGCCTTCTCTGGATTGTACAGTACATCTCGCACCTTAACAGTGAATGAGGATGGGAATAGGGGCAGCATGTACGGCAAGGCTGGTGATAGAACATTCTGCACTGCTTTTGTTGTTGTTGTTGTTGTTGTTGTGTCTTCTTCTTCGGTCCGGAGACTGGTTTGCTGCAGCTCTCTGCCTTACTGTATCCTGAGCAAGCCTCTTCATCTCCTCATAAGAACGGCACCCTACGTGTATTTGAATCTGCTTACTGCATTCATCTCTTGGTCTTGCTCTGTGATTTTTACCCCACACACAATCCTTTCCAATGCTAAATTCACAATTCCTTGCTGTCTGAGAATGTGTCCTACCAATCAATCCCTTCTTTTAGACAAGGTATGCCAGAAATTATTTTTCTCCCCAATTCTGTACAGTACCTCATTAGTTATGCAATCCACCCACCTAATCTTCAGCATTCTTTTGTAACACAACATTTCAAAATCCTCTATCGTCTTCCTGTCCATACTCTTCATCGCCCATATCTCACTCCCATACAAGGCAACACTCCATACAAATGCCTTCATAAAGGACTTCCTTACACTTCAATTAATATTTGATTTTAACAAATTTCTCTTTTTCAACAACACTTTTCTTCCCATTGCCATTCTACATTTTAGACCCTCTGTACTGCGACCATTGTGTGTTATTTAACTGCCCAAGCAACAAAATTCATCTACGACCTTTATTGTTTTGTACCTAATCTAATTCCTTCAGCATTTCCTGATTTTTGTAGACTGCACTCCATTACCCTTGGTTTGCTCTTGTTAATGTTGACTCTTAGCTGAGTGCAAAGGTGCCCATAGGTTGAAATGTGAGGTGCAGGTTAGAATGCAGTACAGGGAGGGGATATAATAAAAGTAATACAAATATAGGCAGCACAAAGTTGGTAGAGAGATGTGAATTGGGAGGAGATATAGGATGGTGAGGGGGCAGGGGAGGGATGTTAGGTATGAAGTGAAAGGATATTTGCTTACTTAATGATAACTGCTCAATTGGGAGTTACAACACATTCTACAGTCCCGCAATCATCCTGGCCTCTCCCTCACTCTCTGTCCTGTATCTCCTCTCAAATCAAATTTCCATTTGTACTGCATCTTCCCTTTCTCCTCCCCTCCCCTCCGTTCCTTGTTAAGGATACGAGTTCTGCTGTAGTGGCCAGAAATGGTAGTCTTTTGTGTATAAGTTGTGCCCAAGAATGTGTATGAATGTACATATGCTCTTTTCCTGGCGAAGGCTGTGGCCAGAGATTTAAAGTTGTGTGAGTAGAATTGTATTTTGTATGTGTCTGTCTGCAGCTCTACGATCCTCTTTATGGGAAGCTTCTACCTATCCTCATATTTTCTTTATTGCCTTTATTTTTCAGTCTTTGCTTTTCTTTGTCCCTCTTTCGCATTGGGATATGAGTTAGCTCTTAAATTCACTACTGAGTAGTCATCGTCTTACTCATACTTAGTTCACTCTTTTATCACAGTGCTAAAGCAGGCACAGAGATTAGCTGTGTATTATCTTCAACTTCATATGCTAAAATAGGCATAGAGATGAGCTGTGTACTATCTTAAGTCTTGTATTCTGTCATAGCCTAGCCCTTCTTTGTCTCCCCTCTTCCTCACAACAGATAGGTGTCTTATCTTAAGGTCTTGAGTGATCTGCTCTTCGTTAGTAACCCATCCTGATAGCATCCTCCACTAGGAAGTAATAGTTCCAAAATGTTGGTTTTGTATGTACTTCTGTTTGTTCCTGAAAGCAGCAATATACATTTCACCTAATGACGGTAAGTACTTGCCTGAAATTACCCTCATGTAATTATGTTGTATGTGAGAACCGTTATTTTCAAAGACAGTTTGAGTAATACCTGTGCTATAGTGTTTGTTGGATAACTGACAAATAGCATAATGTGGTTCTCCAACTAGTTGAACTTCCTCATATTCCAGGGACAAGCATAACGTACACAGTGTTAGGCCTCCAGTAAACTGCATACCGTACATCATTAGTAGATCCAGGGTGGACTTCAGGATGTCAGTGAAGAAATTTTCCAGTGATCTAAAGCATTTGCATATATGTGCTTCATTAACCTGTTATGGTGATTTTTGTTACTAGTAGCCATATTTGGTTTATTAGGGCTGTTGGAAAAATTGAAAAAGTAGATCTTGTTAGTAACAATTTTTTTTTATTTGAAAAATAAAAATGCTTCACATTTTTTAACAAAAGATTGAGAACTAAAAATGTATGTAATGTCTTTTTATTGCTGATGATGGGAGCTTCTCGCGGGGGTGACTTTTTATCCAACCAATATGTTTTTGTTGTCACTTGATAGCTTCAGACTCAAAGGAGGATTCTGAAACACTGTTGTTGCTCGTCATTGCCAAGACAGTGGAAAAGGTTGATGAGAGTGTCTTAATGTGTTGCATGTAAGTCTTCTTATGAGGTTACTGTTAGAACCATGAACAATGGCACATAGCGCATATATAGGCAAAGACGAGGAAAGCGTTGTTGTAACTTTCACGCAATAGTAGTGGTACACGTATACACTTGCTTTGCTCTTGAAGAAAGCTTATATCCTGCAAATAATGCCTCTCGCTTTCTTATGTAGAATTTGTTGAATGCCATGTCATGCAATGTCAGCTTGTGCCATATAGAATAAAATCAACTGAATAACTCCTACAATCAAGTTTATTGCTGGCATTCCCTATGACATTCACAGCTTAGCATTCAGTACAATACTGAACATTATTGGCTGTTGGAGAATGTGAGATATAGATGTGCAGACCAATCATAAATTCGCTGCTGTCGTTCCTGATTCCAACTAAAGAGCTAGAAAGTTGTACACTTGCAACACTGCATATGGATATATCTGCATAATGTCATGATGCTTGTTGTTAAGAACAGATATTCTAAAATATTTAGCATTTGAAGTAGCAGCACTGTTAGACCTTTGGTTCTGATGACTGCGATGACAAGTGCAATGATTACAGTTCCAAGACTAAAAGTCTTCCTTTCTGCTCTGTTCCTGACTTGTTGAAAAGAAATTTATTATGTCTAGTAGGCAGAATTGAGATGAGACATTACATAGTACTTGAAGCCTACTTTGGATCATTTGATTTTCCTACTGACAGGCAGTGAAGCTGCTTTTGTGTGTCTCCATGCAGTGGGTCTAATACTTCCACTACTACATCTAACTCTTCAGTGAACTGATGCATAGCTCCATGGTGCTCTACCCTTCTGTGTTCACAGAGAAGCACCTAAATTTGATGGCAGAATAATTCGGCGTTTTAGGCAAGCCCTAAAAAGGCTGCTGTAGCCTTAATTGTGCCAGCTATATTTCTCAGTTAGGGTACCTTGTTCGAGGAATCAAAGATAATTGTTCGAATTATGATTGTAACACAATGTCCGCAGTGCATTCAATACCTGCAGCTTGGATTTCCTAAGCTGCTGCCCATGCTTTGGAAAACCATGATGCTGCATTTGTTGGTGTTCATACCAACACATTTATCTTCTTCAGTTTCCTCAAGACAATTCAACCAAAAGCTTTTCCTGGAAGGTTCAACTGATTATCAGGCTGATTAGTTTGGCCATTATGATGAGTTGCTGCTGCTCTGTGTTTGTACACTTCTTTACTAATAGCTTCTTATTGGGGTACAAACTATTTTTCATCTTTCTTGCTTACCCAAGCCTTTCAAATACACAGACAAATTCTATAGTCTTCACACACTTTCCGGCAATAAAGGTAACCTAGAACTAAGCTGCAGCATGTGTGGTTTCTTCAAACCCAATTAAGTAGATGACGCCCTCGTGAACACTCTTCAAAATCTCCTGTTTTATTCCCTTCCTAATATAAGTAGCACTAGAAAAAGCAGTCTTCAGTTATTTTCTAGCTTTGTGTTGTCACAATCCACTCTAAATCGAAAACGTGAGTGCAAGTTTCCCTCAATAGAAACTTCACTTTCACTATCTTGACCAACATAAGAGTCTTCTTTAAAAAGAAAAGTCTTGCGTCAGTGACCTCTGTTGGATATGTGACAGCCTTAAGAACTATAGTACCAATTGGCTTAATCCCCTCACAGATTTATTTTATTTCTAGATCCAGCTTCTGGTTCATGGTAGAAATATTTTTTTTAAATTTCTTCTGTTTTTATTTTATTTGCAAATGTAATAGTGTTCTTCCAGAAGGCCTTTTTTGTGGTACCAGTACTGATTCTGGTGATGGATTGAAAGAGGTCCATCTTTCTCTATTAGTATTTCAAAATATTTCAGTGGCTGTGTGGATGAGATTTCTTTAAGTCTCTGTATTACGTATACCTCCACTATGACTTGCTAGGCACTGTGGACAGTTTTTACAACATAGGTTGCCCATTTGTACAATTCTAAGTGCAGTAGTAGTGTGTTTCAAAACCTCTCTCCACTTTCGTGGAAAAAGGCAACTCATTAGATTTTTTTTGGGAAGCTAGGGATGTTTAGGTAAATAATAATTGATATTATTGCTGATGTCATTTACAAATTCCCCTTCATTGTTGGAAAGCAAAGACAGTCAACTGAATCCTGTGACTTGTTCAGGTTATGTCATATAAGAGCCATGTAAAAGCAGCAGGAAACATACCCAAATCCATTCCTTGACGACAATGGCTGAATTGGGCCAAGTGAAGCCTAGAGCGCGCGCCACGTAACTTGGCGGGTGGACTGGCTCTTCTGCGCAGGTGGCTCTGTAGTGGGGGGGGGGGGGGGGGTAGCTGCTGTCGCAGCGTAGCCGGACTGTGCGTTAGCTGCGCTCCGTTCCATTTCGCAGTCAGCTGCTGACTGCCGCTTAGCTTTAAAGCTACAGCCGCATACAAGCGCAAGGAAATGTCAAGCTGCGAGTCTTGAACATACACGGCTGCATTAAAAGTGTAAAGCAGAAAAACAACGCTCGTTTGATTGTTGGGAAAACTGTGGCACATTCACGAGTATTTATGAGTCTCTTTCTCTTGTACCTATCATGTTTACATGACAGGGCATAATTTTCTGAGCGGCACAGAAATTCATTTCGTAGCTCAGTCGATTAACACGAAATATCTGTAAATTATATACACAGTTCTTCTAGGGAGATCACTCTATCCATTATCACTGAAGAACCACATTAGACTTTCACGACAGATTACGAATTGAAAGTAAATTTGTGAAGATAAAAAAGTTATAAATTAGAAACTGACAAATTTTAGATTTTTCCCTTAATTGTATCTCGAAATCTGGATTTTTCAAAGCAGTTATTAAAATAGTCTATCAATGACTTAAGTGACATATATGAAATGATAGTATAATTGTATATGTTTCACATTGTACAAGACAAGGAGACTATCTAAAAACGTTACAAGCGACACATGTTCAGTCTTCGTACTGATGCCCATCAAGCAAGTGCTTACTGATCAAAGCAAGGTGTTTCACATTTCCTGATTTATTTTTTGTAAAATTGATTCTGTACAGGTAAATGAAAAATACTGAAATTCATGCAATAAAGATCAGATGATGGCAACCAAGAATCGGCCATGAATAAAAGCTTTTGTAAAACATTTTTGTCTAGCGATTTTCGTGCAATTTTTTCAAAAGTGAAAATAGATGTCCCACTAGCATAAATAAAACAAAGAGATATTTTACAGTGGAAAGTTCAGGTTGCAATAACAATAAAATGAGGAGGATTGCTTGCTACAAACCGCAAAGATGATCGTCTAGGTACATAATACTCAACGTTAATAGAGTTCATAACAAAATCGTCAAAGCTGTTGAAGCCGGAAGACAAGCTTTAAACAAAACCCACAACGAAACAGAATAAGTAAGAACAAAAATCGTGTTACAATTCCTTTGCCAGGGAAGAACACATAGTATAAAGTTACACAATACAAGCTTAACTGCCACAAAATAATTTTTAACGTGGTAATAACTAGAGGCTTTGTGATCAGCCGCTTCCGACTCCCGTCTAAAGAATTGATATACGCGAAACATTATTTCTCTTGCCTGTTTGTGTAATACAGGTTGAGATTTGCTGTTGCTACTCATAGTCAACTGAATGCTCCAAAATAACTCGCAAAAAAACACAACGCAGAATGCCAAAACCAGTTGTCGCTCCGCGCAGTACGACACGAACTCGACCGCGCGCAGCGGCTGACTGACGGCTATTGGCCAGCAGGTCAAGAGGCGTGACGTAGGCCTACCTGTGCTTCTGCGCATCCAGACCTCACCCGCCAAGTTATGTGGCGCGCGCTCTAGAACTCGTGCACAATGCTCAGCAGTAAGACTCAAGTACCAGCTACAGCATAAATTTGCCATTCAACCCATCTGTTTTGACTCATGATGTCATCAACATGATGACCAAAAGAATAACAAAAAAGACCAACAAATGCACATATAATCATGCAAAAAGTAACATAAATTCAATAAAATGACATTAACGGGACGAGTGGCAGGAACGTGAGGGTTTTGCTCGGGAACATTCTAAGAATGGAAGAAATGACAAAAAGCCAACTGAAAACACAAAAAAATATATTTTTAAAAATGCACAAAATATGTGAAATAAAAAAATGAAAACTTCCAAAAAACTAAAGATGGAATTGAATAGTTCAAATTGACCTACAAGACAGGTCAAATGAAGACAGAGATACAAGTAAACATCCTTGTACAAAAACAATAGCATAAAAAAATTATCGAATACTTCAATTAGCCTATACTACACTTAAAATCAAGAAAACAATACCAGTCAACCCCCGCCCAATTCCCATCAACATTAAAATGGTATTAAATACTTAAATTACCTTTAATACACCTCAAATAAATACAGTGATACCTACTCAACCGCCCCCCCCCCCCCCACACACACACACACAAAAAGGGGGGTATTAAACACTTAAGTCGTTAAAATGTGTCATTCTAACATAATTTTCTTCACCACAATTGTGTTTGTAGTTAACATCCATTGACTTCGCCAACTCGCAACCAAACTATTGCCTCTGAACCTAAGCTAGACCTCAGCCTACACTACAGATCACTCTCTCACCATAACCAGTTTCTTGCTTTTTATGTTCATTGGCTTCGTCAAAACAATAATCACACCATACCACCTTCATGTAATATATGTTGCCAACTTATTTACACTAATGAAAGCTGCTGAAAATCCCCCTTACGGTGCCCTATGCAAACATCCTCAACTACCACCAGGACCAGTGGAAACTGCACTACAAAAGAGTCAATAAAATACTTAGCATACCCAGCATACAAAACACTAATATCAAAAATAAATCACACACCCATTCAGCCTCCCCTTCCCCACCCTCCCTCATCATGACTTTCGTAGCTTCATTGGTTGCTGACATTGTGTACCAAACACAATAAGCTGAAGAAATTTTATCTTGACCAACATAGTCTCTCCCCAGTGCATCACACAGTGAGAAAGAATTGAACTTTATTCATCGTATCCATCCTAACAAAAACAGAAAGTATAGAAAGGTGTACTAAACCAAAAATATTGCCCTACTAAAATGCTTAGTAATGCACACGACAGGAAACATAAAGGTAAGCAACCACGTGAATGTGAAGGATATAACACATTGTACGGACATTACAATTAAAAACAACTGTGAAACATTTAATTTTTATCACCACATACCTGCACACAACCACATGTAAACACAAACAACTCAAAATTATTGCATAACTATGACACAACAAGAAGCTGACATCCCGGGTCAAAGCCGAAGGATGGTATTGCTTCTTACAAATGACTCCAGCTACTTTCTTCTGGCCCTTTCACTCATCCTCTGTTTTTAAATAGCTCTTCAACTCAAGTTATTTTCAAATTAATTGACGAGTTCGAAGACTTGATGTAGGAATATTCAGATGTTTTCAGCAGTGGTCCTTGATATTGCTTAAAATTGAGGGCAACAGAGAACTGACGTCAAGGTTTTATTAAACACGTCATCTGTGAAACATTTAAATGTTGTTTTTCTTTATTTTTTTTTCTATATAGCATTAGACACTATGATGCAGGAATATTCATGTTTGACACAACTAAACAGATGTGAGTATAGTTCCACTGGTTGGTGGCAATGTGGTGTATAAGACGCAGTGTCACCTTGCAGACACACCCACCTGCTGTAGCAGGCGTTCTATGTGAGTCCGCGTGTGCCCCACTCAATTGACACGAGACCCAGATTGAGAGACAGCCTGCTTTGAACATCCATACTCAGAAACAGCTGCATCGGAATGTGGTGCATTTGAGCAAGTACGAATGAGCAAAATCCTCAGGGAGCAGTGGAGCATGAAAGGCCCTGTTAGCAGTGAGGGACACCATACAGGCATGTTGGTGTGACAGCTGTCACAGTGTGGGAGCGGCCAAAACCCATTAGGAGCTGGCGCGTGCAGTGCGCTGCTTGATAGAGACTTGCAGTGTGAGTATTCAGCAGTGAAATATCAGGCAGCCTGTGCATTGTGAGACAGGTGGGTGCGCGCCAGTGCCCTTGTGAAACTCTACAATGACCGCCACACCAGCATGGCTTGTTTTGGTTGCCACCGCTCCAGACAGTGTCGCCAGGTCCCATTTTCCTTTTCTCGGGAGATGAAAATTAAAATTTTTGGAAGCTACACCGTACTAAAAGAGAGAGAGAACAGTATTTCAGTACTGGGGAGTGAAAATTAGACATTCTCTTGTAATCAATTTAATCTGTGTGTTAGCAAGGCTGTCTCACAGTCTGCGTTGCCTGTTGTGTCTCATTGACAGTGCTTTTCGTGGCTATGCTGGCTGGTCCTTGTGTCCCACTAGTACAGTGGTAGTCATTGTGAAGCAATGTTTTGTTGTGATTGCTGCCGAAGGGGGGGGGGTGCTATGAGGCTGTAGGCCCCTCCTGGATTATACTTACTACTTAACTTTTTCTAAAATAAGACAGTTTTCTTAAGCTACTATTATACGAAATCAATATTCAATACTCCCTCTCCTCTGTTTTTGTGCAATTGGGTGGTGTTTTGAATCCTGGCTTCGCTGCTGGATCAAACTGATATGGTATGTGTTAGTAGCAGCATATGTTATCAGCAAAAGACGTTTGGAAAATAGCGGAAGATTCAATCAAAATTTCAGGAAGATTTGTAAATTGTCGGAAGTAGTGATGGTTTGAACGTTAATTTTACCGAATTGAATCTTAAATAAAACGTGCTAAATTCCAAACCTGAATCGAATCTCGAACCCAAATAATATGTCAACTCTAGTACATGTATTTAAAAGGAATTACTACTCTATCACAGCCAGTGATGGAGATAAAGCCTTCTGGGATGGATCCCAAATGACAATATTACAGTATAATGTAAGGTTAAGCAAGGATATTTTGTAGATTTATTTATTCTTTCGAACATTTAAGATCACGTAACTTTTCTGCAAAGAATTTATATTCGTAGAAGATTTAAAAATCAGTACTAGAATAGAAGTCAGCTGACGTGGTTCATTTCTATTTCCGTTCGGCATAAGAATAATACAAATGTAAATATGAACATGCTACGTTTATTCTCCCTTGTTCGCCGTTGTCTTTCGGGTTTGTAAGACGGATGGAACTTAAATGTGGTACCGGTAACAGCTAACGGAAGATTACATGTCATAATGTTGTATTATTCTTATGGCGAAGAGAGAGTGGAATTTACAAATCACGATTCATAGGAACAATCCCTTGTCCCTAATAGAAAAACGCGTAAGTTATAGCACGAAGGCGAAGTTGTAGCGTCAGGCATATCGACGCAACATAGGCTTGTCAGTCGGCTTTACGTAGTAGCTTTTAGATAAGACTTCAAATGTACGACTGTTGTAGCAACACTAAACACTTACTAAATGAGAATGGAAATAAATCCATAACTAACTGCGGAAATATAAAACAGTTTTATTAGGCTTCTAAATCAAATTTTACGAAATGTTTATAATAGCAACTAGAAACCGGTACGGTAATTCTGAATCACCATCACTTGATTCGTTGTTATACAATTCCTTCGTGCTACAGAGTATCATCCCTTGTACAGTCTAGTGCATTCGATATAGTAAATTTTTAAATGCCTGTTACACAGTCTGATTGGAACCCACTTCCATGTATCATCATCCCATTGGGACACTTGCGCCTTTTACACGACCTGTTGGTGCCAGCTGTCTGTCACTTTTTGGAAGGCAGTCGGTGTACATGTGTTTAAGCTTCACCTTAAACGATTTATTGAAACACATCAAGTGGTTGCTGAATTGATGTCATTCCGCCTGGATGGCGCACGATTAGAACTTTTTTTTTCCACGTAACAAATAACTTTCTTCTTGAAATCCTAGTGCTTCACAACGGTTCACATACCTCATCACTTCAAAAAATTTGAAGAAACAATACGTGAAATCAGAATGAGGCAACTCATGCAAGAATCCTAAAGCCTTATGTATTGTTGGTATTTACATAAAGAAATATATTTTTGTTGGTACTAATATTTGAAAGGCTGCTACATTTGAGCAATACTAAAGGTCTATTTCTTTCGTTGGGTGGTGTATTAAAATTCAATAGTCGAAAATAAAAAAGAAATTCAGACTCGTCTCTTTTATTTTTTATGAGAACACAAGTTTTAGCACCAGTATTTATAAATCTCGCCTGCAAAGCAAGCTTGTGAAGCGCTGCTTGTATTAGACGGGAAAAGTTACTTGTGGCGGCTCCTAGCGCCATTTTTCAGAACTTCATTCGCTTTGTACTCGATTTAACCGCAGGCGGTTTCTGGGTCCCAAAACTGGAAAAAAAGTGCGACTTAGATTTGGGTAAATACGATAGATTGTTTTCATAATAGCCACGCAACTGCGTAAATTTCGTAGTGGTTTCACTTGAATAAATTCAAAGTGATATCGTTTTGTTTTATGACGTCTTTATTCAGATTTATGGAAAATAACGTAAATAATGCAAACGAAAGTGCACTGTTATGCAAAGTAAACTACAACATTCATAACTGAAGGTTTCCATATAACACTTTTGATTCGAGATTCGGTAGTATTCGGCCATTATACATCGAATCCGAAGCCAGAGTGCTAGATTCGGCGAATAATGGATACAGCCGAACCACTCGGACACAATCCTAGTCGGAAGATTAACCGACACTTCGTATTTTCTGGAATAATAAATGGTAAGATCTTCAGATTTTTCGAAGGATCTGGTAACACAGGATGCGTTATCAGCTCACTGTACGTACGTGCTTATGTCTGAAAGCAGATATAAAACTTCACCTAAACAAATATGGCATAAACCAGGGTTGCTTGAGATCTGTGGATTATCTTTAGACTAAAAATGAAAAAAAGTTTCGCTCTGATGTCAGAGGCAACAGAGAACAAAGTATTAATTACCACGTTTTTCGGACATATACCAGAAGTATCTTTTGTGCAGGCAAATTTGTAAGTTCGTATGTGACGAGGAGAGGCTCTGATGTGGCTCGTTTGTTACAGTAAAAAATTGTTTCGTTTATTACTCAAACTATTCTATACACGTGTCATCAAAGGCTACAGATTGTTGGTTAATCATTAGGAATGATGTTTTCTACAACGTTACCTATAATCAGATTGTTTACATAACGTAAATGTTATAAACTGGGAAAGTACTTATTACAGTAATATATAAAAGTGGTTTCTTGAGTCCATTATTTTCATCTTGTGTTTTGAGCACAAGTGACGTTGAATTGCATTTCTTTACTTCAAATGCGAAATCATTGTCAACTCGTGTAACCTTAAAATATTTTCTTCTGCAATAATATGTTACTGTTTTGCAAGAACTACGCTATGAAACGGTATTCTAGGAAGTACCAAAGAGTGGACAAGGTTGCTCTCATCAAATGCAAGAAATCAATCAAAGTAGACTGGAAATGGTCAGCTTTGAAGGATATTTCGTTCTTTAAAAAACATTGTTAGGAAAATAAAATCTCCAGAACTTGAGGAGAAACGTCTTTTTATGATCACTTTGAAGCATAGTGCATAATTGTTTAAAACTACCCAAAATTCTGCAAATTTGTTCACTGTTTCAGCACCCAAACGTTTCAACATAAAACATAACAATACTTTGTAAAATATTTTCTATGAACCTACTTAATAATTTAAAAAAAAAAAAAAAAAAAAAAAACTTTGTAACTGTTTTGTTTCTTTAAGGCAATCGTCTAATACGAAAGTTCAGTCCTGTCTGCCAGAAACATAACAAATAGTGATGAAATCACTGAGGAATAGAATTGGGTTTAGTTAACACTAAAACTACCGCTTCAATGAAGGGAACACAACCGAATGTTCAACAGCAAAAGAGAATATTCAATTTTTCTCACGTTAATGTTGAGCATGCTTGCGCAAATGGCAGTGTCATTCGTGGTTCGTATTAGTGCAGTCGAGTCCGGATAACTCGGCCACACACCTTGGAATTATTCCATTTCCCATAATGCAGGATACAAATGAAACAGTAGCATATAGCAGTTGCAGGCTATGCTACGTATGGGCCAAGACATAATCTTTTATTGTGACCACCTACACTCTATTTAAGAATCCTTTGTTTCATTAATGCAATATGTAGATGCGTTTTCATACTAAAAACAGTTGTGATCAAAACTAAGGGAGTGCATCTTTTCACGGTGTCATTTAAAATCAGCTTAGGCGTGATGGACAAATAATGAACTAGGTTACAGCAGACAATAGGAGCGTGGCCGCACGTGCTCTGCCGCTCAGTCTGCCTACAGCCTTTTTTATTCTTAACCAAGTTTTGTGAAGTCCATGTGAGTGTGAATATCATTTACAAGATATTGTCTTAAATTTATTCTGTGTTACCGTATTCCATCATTTGTATTGTATTCTAAAGCAACAATGAAAGTATTTTATAATGAAACAATCTCACCTATGCTTCTTTTTAACACTGCTCCCGACAACCCGGCATTTTCGAAAACTCTGCCAATCTTCAGTCCACATTAGACCGAGTTTTCGGGACTCTACTGTAGTTGTCTCCTCGTTTTCCATTACCTGGCAGGTATTCGTTCAGTCATCAAGGGATGAATGTGTCCTCTCCACATTAGGACTAGTAGTGTGAAAAGCCTTTATCTTGTACGTATTATACCGTCTCATGTCAATGGTATCAAATGAATTGCTGCAACTTCGACGCTGTATCTATTTTTTCCTCACTTTCAATTGTGATCGTACAAGTAGGCCTACTGGAATTTCTGGAATTAGTGAAAAGTAATATCTGATTGAATATTCAGATTTGGTTTCAGACGCAGTTTCAATTTTGGCCAGAAATCAGCTGAATGTTCAGCTTGGTCGAAACTAGCTATTGTGAACGTACGGATAGTCAGGTCGCGTTCGGGATTAGATTCAGTCAACAGGAACACTTTATCTCAGTTTATGGTGTGTCGTTTAGTTACTAGAAGACTTTCCTCGCCTGTAAGAATTTAATTTTATTGTTAATCACAATCGTATTTTATAGTGATATTCTTATTCAGTATTTTACTTAATGGAATGGATCATCATATTGTTATGGTGAAAAGTTTTATTAATGTGTTTCCTTGAAAGCGAGGGTATTTTTTTTAATAATCAACATGGATTTAGGAAAAATTAAACTTGTAGTATACAGCTTTTCCTGTTGAGTTTGCGTAAATTTGCAAGAAAAGTCATACAATTAGTCAAAACAGTGCCATTATTTTTCTAAATACTTTCTTCAGCACTGATTGATTTACTAACAAAGAAAGAAGCCCATTAGTCATCACCACTATATAACAAGTTTACTTTGAAATAAAAAAAAATAAAAAAAATAAAAAAAAAAAAAGATTCTCAGGTTTCTGTCTGCATTAAGTGGTTAGAACACAAGAGTTTTCAGCCAAGCACTCCTTGGCCACTATTTACTGGTATGACTGCCTAGTGGCTATTGGTATGGGCTTCCATACACTAGCTGCCGGCTGTGACGTTACTGGTGCCCACAACATCGCCATATACAAGGTGTCCCAGCTATCTTGTCCACCCAAAATATCTCTGGAACAATAACAGCTATTGGAAAACAACTTTCACCAGTATCAATGTACGGCTGGGGCCCATGAATGTACATATTTGGAAACATTCTAAAATGAAAGCAAATGTGTTTTTTAACACAAACTTATGTTTTTTTAAATGGACACCCCATATTTTTTCTTCAGCAATCCATAGCATGACAAATCACATAAACAATGGCGTTGATTGCATCACAATATTCCAATTACATCCCGAGAGATTGCGACACGAAGTTGACGCTTGAAATACGCGAAACGCGCGGTTAGCGCTCGTCCTTAAAGCTCTGTATAGGGAAAATATGGCCATCCTTTTCCGCGCCGCTTGCCGCCGTCTGCAGCTCGTGATTGACTGAAATCAAGTCACGTGGCTCTTTCCGCCATCTTAGTCCTATACGTTGCTTGGCTGCCATGAAAACCTTGTGAATATTCGTATATTTTGGTTTGAATAATGCCACAGTGTCGTACTTTTGGGTGTTTTTAAGAGGCGGAGAAGGGAAGTAAACATTATAGTACTACCATTAGGTATCAAAAATGCAGGAAGATGAACAGCTTGGCTGATAAAGTCGTGAGAGAAAACTAGGAGTCCAGAAACGAACTTCGGTTCTTGTGCTGTGATGATTTGATTTCATAATGTAAATTAATAGATTAAAGATTCACTGACGAATGGATCACGCAGCAGATATCTACATATTGAATAAATTTGTGAAGAAAATTCCTGCACAATGTAATGATGTTAAATTATTCACGCGTCGTTGATTTTATCTGCAGGTAGTTGTCGAAAATACACAATTTTATTTTACATATTAGTGAGTGAACTAGATTCCCGTTTAGATATGAAATTAACATACAATTCCTGAAACAAGCCTTTCTCATTGGTTTTCATGTGTTAGAGTGTGTCATAACAGGAAACAAAGAATTGAAACAAGACAAATATTAGACATTCAAATGTAATTGGCGTTGTAAAGACACCTTTAATTTCTGTTTCTGGTAAAAGTCATGTAGTGGGTATCTCCTTGCATTTTTAGTAGTTCATGTAAGATATTAGTACATAATAATCAAGAAAATACTCACAGACTTTTCCATGATCTCAAATTGTTTTCTTAATTGACACTATGCTCCGATGATGACATGTTCGCGGTCTATTGAAATATATGGCTACGGTACAGGTCAATCTGAATTATAGGTGAACTCTTTAGATATAGAGCCACAAACCAGTTTTCTTAAAATCGGACGATAAGTATTCCATAGAGCAGCCAGGTCCGCATGAACAGAAGTACACGAAGTTCCCGCATCTGCCCGTCGGATATAACAGCCTGTATCTCGAGAATGAAAAGAGTTATCGTTCTGCTCTCAACCTTAAATAAAATTCCAATATCTTACCTACATTTCGTCCGCAGCATTGTATAGCTAAACTCGACCATACGCAAAGTCTACGCAATGCGACTTTTCCTCTGCAAACTCTTCAAAATTTTGCGCAGTAGTTTACTTAATTTGATGTAGCACGGAAACTATAAGTAATAATGAACAGAAATTGAGATCATTATCGAGAGAATGTATCACACTATAACACGTGAAAAAATTAAATTTTTTATTGGTTGGTTTTCTGAAAATTGGTTGATAAGTATTGTTAAGCGCTGGGAACTTCGTACCGGTCGTCGTGTAAGAAGCAGCGGAATAGGCCCAACATGGCTGCAGCTGGCAGGCTGGCCATACTTTCCCTATACAGAGCCACAGAATAGGGAGCATACAGAAGGGAAAGCTCGGGGCGGTGCCTTTGATCCGTATGTTACCAAGCGTTGCGCTCGACGCCATATTGAAAAGCAGTAAACGCTGAACTATAGCCACTTAGTACTTTGGCTGGAAATGGACTTTTTACCAACTGCAGCTAATCTCACCGACTTTTAAAAAAGGAAACAGTTTTTTATTATGCTCTCCTCTATTTTGCGCCCTCTTCTTGCACCTAATTGTAATCCAACGAAAAAAAGGCCTAAATTTTAATACAACTACGAAAATGTACGGTGGAATCGATGATCGTTTTATTTGGTGCTTATCTCTAGAAAAATCCCAAATAACGCGGAGTTATTTTTGGAAAATTAGTTATAAACAAGAAAGTGACTTTACAACTGCCAGGTTTTATTTGACTCGAATAAATTCACACAAAATATTGAGTCAGACTTAGCAGTACAACGTGATTACACAGAACATTTTCAGCTTTGCCCAATCGCAGTTGATGTCGTATATTCTATGAATATTAAATAATAACAACTGCAGGATCAGAAGTGACGTCTGTTCTTTCGGAACAGACGCCACATGTATATATACAATATGCCGGTGACGGGCAATGATCGTATCGTTAGTGGGGAGGGGTGGGCAAAGTTTGAAGCCCTTACTCTTACGGGAATTAGTTCATAACTACGAGTTTGAATACTGTGGGCAGGGCGAAGCTGGGAATTTGTATCTGACGGGAGGCGTGCTTAGGTAGTCCTTGCAGCTGTTCAAAATGTTCAAATGTTTGTTAAGCTTATGGGACTTAACTACGGGGTCATCAGTCCCTAAACTTACAAACTACTTATGAACTACCTTATACTAAAGACGTCACAAATATCCATGCCCGAGGGGGGATTCGAACCCCCGACCGTAGTGGTCGTGCAGACCGTGACTGAAGCGTCTCAGTCTCCTTGGCCACCGCGGCCGGTCCTTGCAGCTGCGGTGATCACTGTGTCCCCAGTGGTGTAGGGGTCAGCGCAACTGCCTAGAAAGCAGGAGACCCGGGTTCGAATCCCGGATGGGTACACATTTTCAGCTTTGCCCAATCGCAGTTGATGTCATATATTCTATGAATATGACGTCTGGGCATATATAAAAGTTGTATTTGCTTTAGGAGTACCATTAACTTACTGATCGGAGAAGGGCATATAGAGGAATCTGTCAGAGCCCCACTATGCTTGCTTTATCAATCCTGAAGCACGTCGGTCCTTTTGACCTTTCAGGTGTACGTATTTATGAACATTCAATTGTGTTCTTTCAGGAATTTAGCTTGAAGAATCTGATGCTGATGCTAAAGTTACAGAGCAGGAACAGCATAAAATAATTATTCCCCTTAATCTATTTGTTTGGGTATCAGAAGAGCATTCGTTGTCAACATTAGCACACTACGCCTCCAATGCCGTAAGTAAAATTTTACCTGCCTACTTACGCACTATTCTTTGTTATTCATTTTATATTATTCCCTGCAACGTTAAACTTATAAAATATAAATCTACTTCAACATTTCGATGCTGTTGAACTGCAACAACGAGAGTTATCGTCAAGAGAAGAAGCAAGGCTACTTTTAATAATTATGCACACATTGCTCTCATTCGAAACTGATAACATTTATCTTTCACTACACATATAGCGACGTTCACTTACTGCTCAGCAAATTTTGGGAAGGTGAAGAAGCTTATAGCCTTATTTATATTCGAATTATTGCGGCAATTTGGTGCTGACCACCATCAGCCGCGTTTTCTTTTATTGCTGCTCATAATAAAAACGGAACAGCTCCAACTACTGACACACAGTTCTTTCTTTTCATTGCACCAAATACTTGTTTACTTTTAGGCGATTCAGGCAGCTAAAATACACAATTAGCAAACAAAGACGGCGCATTACCACGCCACAGAGTAGGGGGTGACCACACGTTTACTGCTTTTCAAGATGGCCAATTCCGCGCATGCGCACTAAATTTTGGACGGCAGACTGCAGCGGGAGTTTCCTTTCTGTATACTCCTTATTCTGTGACAGAGCTTTAGCTTGTCCTGAGACAGGTGAGAACCCCTGTGGCTGTAATGGGAACTACGTTGGACACATGTCTAGGTAGAGCTAGGCCCTGGATGAATGAGTGCGCGAAAGGCACAATGGATCATTAAACGCATTCGATAAACCTTATTTTGGGTGTGCAGGAGAAATAAGACAACCGATCGGTAGTGGTTCATCATAGACACATGAAACGTGCAAGAGGGAAACCATTATGTGCTTATGAGAGTTGATGGCAGCAGACCGTATTATTCGTTTCGGACCTCTTGTTAAGAATGGAAGTGCGATTACGCATGTCAATCACTTCACGATTACGGGCAGCATGGGATTCATGCCTGAGCCTCAAGACGAGCGCTAGCCGCGCGTTTCGCATATTTCAAGCGTCAACGTCGCATCGCAATATCTCGGTTGTAATTGGAATATTGCGATGCAATCAACGCCATTGTTTATGTGATTTGTCATGCTATGGATTGCTGAAGACAAAAATATAGGGCGTCCATTTAAAAAAACATAAGTGTGTGTTAAAAAACACATTTGCTTTCATTTTAGAATATTTCCAAATATGTACATTTATGGGCCTCAGCCGTACATTGATACCGGTGAAAGTCGTTTTACAGTAGCTGTTATTGTTCCAGAGATATTTTGGGTGGACGAGATAGCTGGGACACCCTGTATAGGCATGCGTTGAGTCGATGTTCGATGCACCTGCTTTAAGTCTGTGATCGCTGGATTCCACGACAAGCTGAGCTGCAGGTCACCGTCGCTGTTATGCGCTGCTGGCTTTATGGTATGGCGACTCGGGCAGTCGCTCGGGGTACCAATTTACAATCATTCGCCTCGCGAAAATAAAATATTATTCAATCTCATTCAACTATATCGTTAATCTCACAAACGCCTGCTGAATTCAGGAAATAGACGAGAAATCGTGCTGAATGCAATATTCCTATTGGCTGCATCCATCCATGTTTCATTTGAGCTTTGTGTAAGTGTGTAAATATGATTCATAATATAAAACATGCTCTTGGTTTTCTATGTTATAGTAAAGAAAACGATTCAGCACCTCATACGTGGCTGTGGCGATTCACCATGCGTATTGAGGCGCCGTACTGCGGTACGCGCGATGGTTTGCCGTCGGAGGTTCGAGTCCTCCCTCGGGCATGGGTGTATGTGTAATCCTTAGTTTGTTTACCTTAGTTTAAGTAGTTTGTAAGCTAGGGACTAATAACCAAGCAGTTGAGACCCATAGATTTACAAACCTTTGAATCTCATAGGTGGAAAATATAATGATTATGGAACAGAACACAGATAACGTACTTCAAACTGCGAAGCAGCTTTCGAAATTTATCGTGTAAAATATAAGTAATGCAAAATCTTGACTGGACATAGAAAATTATTTTATATCAAAATTTATAAAAATATATCATTTTTAAGCAGTAAGTCTATAATACTTTCATTCATAGTATTATAGGGATAAAAGTGAAGATGTAGAGTAGTCTGAATGACTTCTTCAATCCTTGAAGCAGTGCTACAGTAAAACATAATAATAAAAATAAAGAAACGTACATGAAATGAATGCTTATATGACTAGCCAAGTGGACTGTTGTGGGCTTCATGCACTGGGAGAGAGGTGCCCGGGTGACCAGCACCGTCCCTGCCGTTCGAATTCCGACAAAAACGTGTGTGGAGAAAAAGAAAACGTCATGTATCCTTAGAGAATCAATCAAGGGGCTACTGTGTTACTATGTGATTATGGCATAGATGTGAAACGTGTTTTACTTAATTTAACCCAGTTTTGCACTGTTTCGCGCGGAAAAAATTATGTGAGATTTGCCGAGATCCCCCTCTCCACCACGTGAAATTTGGTGGATTCAGTTCGACGACATCCCCCAACCCCCAAACATGTCACGTAATTAATGGACGCCCCCAAAGGATGCCAAGTGGGCGACTCGCTTGGGCACCTGGATGACTTAGGCTGGCCCTACTGTTAAGGGTGTTTTTAGTTGTTTTAATTTCGATGGCTTCTTTAATCATACATTTCCAGAAGCCATTAGTGTGGGCCATGTCGGTGTGCACGTAGACCACTTAGACTATGCTTCACTGAAGATCCACAAAGGTGGGACTCCTTTTGTCTCATTGTGTCCACCATTGGTTCACCAACAAACTAGCTTGCTTAATACTTGGCCAATATTCTAGACCCACATTTGGGACCTTGTGATAATCATATTAACCCAGGAAGCCATGATGTCCTTCTTGTAGGACGTCACTCATTGTTGAACTTGCTTATTTCTGTGATAATGCATTGTTGCAACAGTGTGTGATGCACATATAAGCGAAGTTTGTTGAGTCAGGAACGCACTGTGAGAGTTATTTTGACACACTTGTTTACAGTTATTGAGATATTGTGTTTTGAAGATAAGTACAGTTTTACCATGGGTGAGTTAACTGACCTTGTTATTGATGGGTATGTATATTTTCTTTCATATTCTTTAAATAATTCTTATACTATTGTTATAACATCTTAAAGGAATCAACATTATTTATGGCCTTATGTTACAATTGAAAGTTTTTGACAATAAAAATACATACTCAAAATTGTTTTTACATTCTTCCTTACGACCTTATTAATGAATGGAGGTAACATATAACACTTTAAAATAATAATAATTCTGGACTATCTCGGTTAAGAATTCAGCCAATTTGGTCAACTGAATTAACCGTCTTCAACTTGGTGAGGGTGATATTATTGTCAGTTTGGATGTGGTGGTGCTGTTTACAATTGTGCCTATTAAAGACTCTCAACTTAGTGTTCCAGTTCTTTGCAAGTTATGTGGTTGAGCTATTTACACACAAACTTACATCTTTCCGATTTCTAAATAAGGTCAATATTATGATAATAAGAATGGAGTTGTAATGGGAAGTCCATTAACCCCAGCTGTTGTGGACCTCTTCATGGAGAATTTTGAAAAAAATTGCCTTGGATACAGCGCCATTGAAGCATGTTGAAAATACGTTCGTCATTTGGCCACACAGATGTGAGAAACTTGATGAGTTGTTGGAACATCTGAAAAGCATCAACAGTAACATCCAGTTCACCATGGACTTATAAAAAGAGAATACATTGCCCTTCCTCAATGTCCTCATAGGTTGCAAATGGAATGGACGTCTTGGCAACAGCGCCTGTAGAAAACTTTCCCACACTGATCTCTACTTGCACGCCATTAGGCATCATCACCTGGCACAGAAGTACACTGTATTACAGGCATTGGTAATCGTGCAAGAACAATCCCAAACGCTGATAACCTGCACCGCTGCAATGCTTCAAGAATAAAGGCTATAACTGTCATGAAATAAGTGATGCAATCCCAGGAAAGCAGCACAGTAAGACTACTGACAAGGAAAAGGAAGAAACTTGCTTTTTTGACATTAAAGACGCCGTAGGTCTCGCAATACCTGGGATCTACAAGATGCCTTGTGAGGTGGCTAGTCTCATATCGGACAAACAGTATGAACTGTCGAACAACACAGGAAGGAACATGAAAGGTTTTATCCTATTAGATATCCAGAAAAATCTGCATTACCTGAGTGTGCTCTAGAAAATGGTCCTTGCATCAAATTTGATGAAACGTCCCTTGTGGCTCACACAAACAGCTTCTGAGAGTGTATAATTAAAGAAGCCATCGAAATTTAAAAAACTGACAACACCCTTAACAGAGATGGTTGCCGGCAGCTCAGTGTGTCATGGGAGCTATCGATCATGGAGTTAAAGTGGGTGCATCAAACAGCGACTCAGCACATGCCTTTACATGGCGATGTTGTTGGACACCAGTGACGTCACAGCTGTGGATGGAAACCCGAAAACTTTTTATTCAATGTAATAGCCACTGGACAACGCTTTCTTACACAAGTTTGTTCGCGTAAATATAATTACTGTAATCAACAAACGAAAAGTGAAAATATTAATGAAGTGATACAAACACTCGACGAAATTTTCCGAAGTATATACGAGGCGTTGCTTGCGCGCGTGTTCAGTCTCTCGGTGACAGGACCTAATCTGAATCTGTCATGCAGAATTTTGTTTAGAGATCAGTGTTAGGGTGAAGTGTAAATGTTACTTCTGTATTACAGCGTCGTCAGCAATAAACGTATCATAATTGGGATCCCATACTTAATTTTGGGGTGAATAGCTACTTCCAACAATGTAGTATATTTTCAGTATTCTACGTTTCACTTTCTTAGGTTTACATAGAATCAAGAAGGCTTAGTGCAGGGAGGGGATCTCGCAAAATATGGTAAAAGTAGTAATTTGTGGTATAACATCAACATACCGTAATTTTAACTTATAACGTAAGTTTCGGTTTCGGCCGAAACTAGAAGATTAGCCGAATATTTAGTTATGGTTTCGGTCGGACTCTAGTGAAAGGTAAAAATTTTGATTGAGATTTAACAAATTTTTGTACTGAATGCAAATAGGCTTTCAATAAACAAGGCATGTAGCTCTATAGAGTACTATGGCGAATTTGAATTTGCTGTGGGCTCAAAGTAGGTAGATTTATCGTATTATGACTTTTGCTCTGAAAAACGAGAACTCTCGCCATATTAGAAAGGTAGGCGTCATAATTATTGGGAGCTATATTGCTGTTTTTGACAATGCAGAGAATGCATTGCCCTAGATCGTGCTACAATAATTGTTAACATGATAAAATCGAACTTAAAGTGACAGGAAAAAAGATGCATATTCTAAAAATGAATGATGAGTGAGTTGCATGTAGCAATAGTGGTGTAATTTTCGGGTCTTTAGGTTGCGTTCACACTGACGGCTGGGATGGGCTGAGCCATCTCGTGCCTATAATAGTCGACACACGCCACTGACCTGGGTTTTCACACTACTCGGCGCTAAATACCGAGAGTGCCACCAAATAGCGTATAAATGTAATTGCGGAAACTTACGCCAGAATGCATTAGTTCAGTACAAGAAAGCGCACAGTGCTGCCACCTAGCGGTTCGCAATGTTAACTACAATTCATCGTCTACAAGTCGTTTGCTACTGTGTATACCTTATGTATAATATTGCTTTATATGACTTTATTTGGCTGTCTTACGTAAAATAAAGGGTGTAGGATGACATTTATTGAATCATAAAGGAAATAATTTAGCTATTGAATAAAAAAATTCATTTGTCAGCGAACTGTAAGACACAAACAATTACACAATACATATTATAAAAATTGTTGACTACATATGCGTATTTTTTTGTAACTCCACGTTCTTTTTTGAAGATCGTGTTGCAGATAAGTTTTTTATTTTATTTACATGGGCTTTAATCAGCCCTGCAAAATATTTGTTGGTCAATAATAGGAAAGAATTTTCGCAGACACCCTCTACAGCACAACACCAACTGATCAGCTTATGGACCAATTTATTTCTAACTAAAAGCATTAGGCCTACTTTTATCACTGATGCACTTCGTTTTAAATAACACAAGTCAGTTCTTAAAGTACGAATGACTCCTCTCTGACTCCACACTGTTTTCTGTAGTGCTCAACACCTAGCAACAAATGGAAAGCGTTTTTCACAGTTTTATCTAACTTTAGAGCTGATACTAGGGTCCACTTCAACCAGAATGTCGATGGATTCTTGTGGCTCCTCTCTCTCTTCTCCCTTTCTTTTCTTTTAGCTTGCTCTGAAACTACTTTCCTTTGCATTAGGCAGCACTGAAGGAACAGGTCTGGCTATATATCCTACTGAAATGAGAAGAAAAAAGCAATAATGTGACAAAGCGTTGCACGAGCTTGAGCTATCTTCCTGCTTTACAAACAATACTTATCCCTGACATAGTAAATTTTTCTTTCTGAAGTAATTCTGTACAAAATGATCTGAGCATCTTACATGAGTTTTATTTAATTGCTCCGGTCCACTTTTTTGAAATATTTCATCCAGATCTACTCTTCAGCTTCGAATGACCCACTGTTTACATATAAAAATTACAAAACCCAAGCTACAGGTAACGCCATTCTCACATAAACGAAATAAAATGAAGTCACTGACAGACACTGGCCTCTAATTTAGATTCATACATACATTTCTTTATTCCTCAGTAATCTGTAGAAAACTTTCGATCAGTTTGTTGTCAGTAATTATTGCACCCATATGTGGCACAAAGAACGCCTCTATCAGCCTGAAACAAACTATCTTACAAAGCGGCTATAATCTGTAAGACATACGCGAAACAGTTAGTGTACATTTCACGCCAGCAAGGTATGCTGCAATCGCTGTCGCGATCTCTTTGACAGAGTTTCCACTATTATCTTTTTACGCTATTTGACGCCGCCGGAAGTTACCAGAAGGTGAATTTAGGTCGAATCATGGGATACGACGCCATGATCACAACATACACGTAAACAAACAGACGATGACTTGTGAAATGCACGAATATAAATTTTGTTGCCACTCATTTGGCTCGCAGATGATTTTAGGTTCATACCTAATCACAAACTCGTAAATCGCTACTTATTCGGAAATAAAGTGCGAACTTTTTTAAAGGAATGCCAAGTACCTGTCATCAGTTGTTTTTAAATTCACATGATGGTTTCAGCGTGTATTAAACCGGGTTTACACAAGTACCTAAATTGAGACAACAACGTGTGACTTTCTGCAGTTGCACTGTGAGCTATAGTTCACACACAACTTCACAAATACTACTTCGGTGTGCAGTTTTCAACAAAGCATCCGCAGTCCCAGCTGATAGCGATTTGCATCAGGGTTGCCAGATTTGTCGATGTGTCGACATTTGGGCTACCTAAGTTTGAATTCTGCGACATTTTAAAAAGCTAATGCGACTATAGCCATTTGGGCGATATTTCATCAAAAAACCCACGACTTGCTTTTTATGCTTTACGTAGCTTTCTGACTGCTTTTGTTATGTAACGACGATCTACATATAATTAATATAACTTAAACTATTAAGGATGAACACAACATCGATGCCCAAAGGGCTCCCGGTGGGAGCGGCCTCTCGCCCTGTGTCATGACGCCTTTGTGCGCTCGGCCACTTCCAGGCGGCGTAAATTTTTTGAGTTTTCTGTGCTTTGCGTCTAAATCACTTCAAATTCCAATTTAACACGCATAAAGCTGCCAGTTCAGAAACAACAAATATTTCTTTTTCTCGTTTATTAATACAGTATAGTGTACTCAATCAGCTCCTTGACATTTATTAATGAAGCAATTATTGCAAATCTCTCAATTTGTGGGATCCATTCATACCGGTTGTCAGAATATTAAGGCTGTTAGAGAATGCCTCATTTTATAATAGCTTAAGTCGGTAATGTAAACTGAAGGCGATTACCTGTAATTGTACATAGAAAGAGAAGCTGTTTGGGAAAAAAACCAAACATATTTCCATTTTATACATATTTGCATCCGCCGATTTCAGACGGTTCTAAATGAATTTAAATATTAGCTAGCCGAAACTTTTAGTTACCAAACAGTTGACTGCATTTCCTTTTACCTGAAGTTTATCTTTTTATAATATCAAATCTACTGCAGCCTATTTCACTATTTGTTATAGCGAGTTTCACTAACAGTCGCATGCGAGTAGTGTAATTCAGCTCGTGACATTTTCCGACAAAACCTGGCACCATCTCCTGGAAGGCAAAGTCCAGTGTTGCAAACCGTAGGAACATGTAAAAATAGAAAATAAAAATTAGGTACAGATTTCCGATTCATCTAGAAGTTCTAGGGACTTTTTGTACGAGAAAGAAAAATTGCAAAATTAAGAGTATCTCACTGTCTGGAGACAGTACGTGACGGGAAAAATACCGAAGTGTTAGTTGCTTAGAGGTGGTGGTTTTTGGAAGGGACTAAACGTAGTTGCTTAGAACTCCCCGGAACTGCTGCTGCCTAAGGTTAATATATATATACGCAAGTGTCACTGATTCCAGAAGGCGCATCACAAGACAATTATTATCAAATACGGTACTTACTTGTAGCAAAGAACGTAAATGAAACTTAGGTTGTTGCAATACAAAGCAATTAGAAGTAAATGACGCTAGCAACAAACATGAATAGAAGACAATTCACGCTAATAAAGGAGACTTACTACATAATATGTAATTAGCTTTTCTCTACTTTAATTTTTTTTGTCCATAAGTACTTCCAAGGTAAAGGTAGGGATTTTTTACATATCGTATAGGGAGATGGTCGAATACGATCATCAACACTCACATTCCAGTCGATTGACGGCACAATAATATCGCACACAAATACCAGCATCCCTGTTGCAAATGTTCAAATGTTTGTATAGCTTATGGGACTTAACTACGCGGCCATCAGTCCCTAAACTTACGGGCCCTTACGGAGGTTTCCCGTCTGTGCCGACACTCAGCCGCGCGCACCCCCGCAGAGAAGACGCCGTTAGGGCGCTTGTCCGCGAGAAGAATATTCGCCGGGCCGGCGTTTCTACTGGCCGGTAGAAAACCGGACGCCCTTGTTCACGGAGACGGCGTGTACGCCAGAAATCCTGCAGTCTAGTTGTGTGCAACGCAGCAGTCGGATGGTTAACAACGATGTTTGCACTCTCGTTGCACTATATTATTTTTACAAAAAGAAACAGCGTCGTCGTTGGAAGTATTGGGTGCATCCTGTGCTGCAAGATCGATTTAAATTTGGTGCCTTCAGTACACTACATGAGAAACTACGACTGGACGATACAAAGCACTTAAATTTTTACAGGATGTCAAAAACAACGTTTGACAAATTACTGTCCATTTTACAAACTCATTTGCAACATGCAGACACCAATATGCGAAACTGCATTTCTCCTACTGAAATGCTTGCATTGACACTGAGGTAAGTATACAATTAAAATTTACTTATTAGTAACTGTTTATTTGCTGTATAAAAATTAACACCACAATTTAAGAAAGCTCTTTATTAACAAAGTAGAATTACAATGAATAGGGTTTTCGTATTTGCATTAAGATCAAAGAAAGAATGTTCGATTTACAATTAGTTTCACAAATCAAATGTGTCGAAAATGTTGGATACGGAGGATGCAGGACTTGCATACGTTTCCAAACTCGTGTCTTCATTAAGTGGCCTTGTACAAGTTGATCTTGATAGTGTTCTGCAGAGGTGTACGCCGAATAGTTGCTATCTTGATTTGGCCTTGGTGTATGGTACGATGATGTACCACCAAATGTTCGGTATTCCTGTGGTGCATAATTGCAGGAATCTTGTGCAGATTGCTGATACATGTTTCTGTATTGTGGTTTCGTCCTAATTCTTTTTATAAGTTTCATGACTTCGTACTGGAAGTCTACGATATCATCATCGTTAAATTTATCTACTGACATACTTTTACTTTGGCCCTGCTCAATAGAGGCGTCAGTGAAAGTCGTAACTTGGTGACAATGTTTTTCAGACTGATTGTCAGCGGGATTTACATCACTCTTATCCGGCATATCTGATGAACTTTCTCGTCTGCTATTTCTTGTAGAAATTGCAGCTGCTCATAAAATACGTATTTGCGCTTCTTGCTTGCTCCAGAACCGCTCTTCTTTCCTTCGATTAATTTCCTGTGGCACTTCATCCAGTTATCAGAGTTATCAAACCAGAAGAAACTGGATCAATGTTTTTCAATTATAAAGACTATTATTCGTTAGTCCCGATGGCGGTAGTGGATACAAATAATAATTTAATTTTTGTGGATGCCGGCGCTTATGGTAAAGATTGTGAATCAAATGTTTTGAAAGAAACGTCTTTATGGAAAGAGTTGCAGACAAACACATTGAACCTACCTCCTCCTAGGGTATTCCAAAATATTCCAGGGGAATTACCTTATGTTTTCGTTGCAGATGAAGCGTTTGCATTGTTGCATATAATTTACTTCGTCCGTATGGTGGGCGAGATCTTGATTTCAAGAAGCGTATTTTCAAGTATCGCTTAAGCAAAGCAAGACGATTTGTAGAGTGTGCGTTTGGCATAATGGCCAATAAATGGAGGCTTTTTCACCGACCTTTAAATGTCTCCACTGATTTTGCGACTGGCATAGTGAAGGCTTGTACTGTTCTACAAAATTTCATCCATAAAGAAGAGGGTCATAATCCTCTGTGTGCAGATACAACTATAGATGTGGACTCTGAATTACGAGATCTAACACGTACACAAGCAGTACGAGGTGGTGTCTCAGCGAACTTTATCAAGAATCAGTTCGCTAATTATTTTGTTTCTGAAAATGGGAAAATTTCGTGGCAAGATAAGTTCGCCTAATGTATTCATATTATATGTGAAATAAACAATAAGTGTAGAGAGAAGGAATGTGGTGTGTAATGAAAATGAAACAAAATAAATTCGAGATGAAGTTAAAGTACATACCTAGATCATTTCTTTCCTTATCTCCCAGCGTTTTAAAATGTCTTTAAGTTGTTTGCACACATCCTTCCACGCTTCCAAAGTCACTCGTCTATGCTTATATTCTTCTGTTGTTTTATCCCATAGGACTGGTCGTTCCTCCACCAACGCAATTAATATTCAGTTGAGCTCTCATCTTGGAACTCAACAGGTAGCACGTATGACGGCTGAGGCGCGACTAAAGTCTGCCGGCACCCGGCGAACTGCCAGCCCGTGGACACGCAGCCGTGTTCTAACACGTCCAACTGAGCACCCGGCGCACCGTCCAGCTGCCGGCCCTGCAGTGGCCAACGAGGTGAATCTGGCAGCCGGGCCGGTCGTTTTGCCGCGTCATCCCGTGGACAGGCCCTCATAAGAGACAATAGGTTCGTTTGAGTGGCCCAAAAGCTGACAGTTGCTGACGATTTGGAAGGCCTCTACTGCGCATGCGCGCTTTTTGACAGTTGCCAACTCCGAAGCCAACTCGAACGCTTATTTCACCTGTTTCGCATATTGGCCACCCATAGCGCTAGTTGGCATCTTTTCTCTCTACCAATGTTGAAAGTGAAGTTATGACTGGCGATATGTTATGCATTTCTCAATTGAGAAAACTATTTAAGTCGTCATGAAACATTTGCAATTTACCGTTAAACCAAAGTATAATAGTAAAGATTAACAAGACACATTTGCCTGCAAACCGTGTATCTGTTGAGTATAAAATTCGTGTGACGAAACTAGGTTAACTTGCGAGTCGCGATGTTACCAGACGACCATTCCATCTAAACATTCTTCTTGAGAAAGCTCACGTTGACGTGAGGTGGCTGACCGGCGACGGACAGTGTGCATTCCGCCATTAGAAATACATTTTGGATTAAATTCTGATCATAAACTTCGACAAAACGCAAAATATACGTAAACATTTCTCTCCATTTATAAATAATGTAGCCAATTTAACCTGACAAAACCTCATACAAAAATGAGGTAAATTAGGATAGCTGTGTGTGAAAGGAATATTTGGTAACATACAACTTCATATGCATTTTGTCCCATTATTATGAGTTACAATAAAATTTAAAAAATGAAACATACAAAAATTTGCAGGTGTTGTGCAAGAATTATCATCGTACATGATTTTCCCAGAAGTTACACATTTCGTGTAGAAACGCCCACATTGGCACTAATAGATTTCTATAATATATAACCACAAGGAGAAACACGGAACAGTAATTGTGAGACGCTATAGTGGCACATATGTCGGTTATAAAAATCTATCACTGCTAATGCCTGTTGTGAACTATATTATTCTTATGTGTCAATCACTTCATTTACAGATGGCACAGAAAATCTCAGTAGGACTATTTTTACTTCATTTTCAGGCGAATATATCACAATCCAAACTGTAAAAACATACGCATTCATCTTTAAATTCGTGTTATGAAAATTCATTTATAGTATGTATGGGTGTAATAAAAAGGGGACGTACTGTATTAGAAGGCCACGTAAGTTGAAAGAATGCCTGTCTAATATACAAACTCAGCCTCAATCAAGAGAAAATGGAAGACTTGGAACACAAACCTCTTCGTAAATGTGCAGGCTTGTCTTTTGGCCGAGGCTTGTTAAACGCTTTGGAGTCAGTCAGAAAACAGTTTGACGAAAATCCGCTGACTTAAACTTTCGGTCGCCAACTATCAGCTCCGCCACTCGAACACCAGATTGGCCAGTCAGATATCGTCAGCAAGAGTCAGAAGTGCCACTCGAACGCCTCAAACTGTTCCTGACCGTCAGCAGCGCCACTCGAACGAAGCTAATGTGTCACTACAAACCCGGAAATCTGCCGGACCGGCGGCCGGCGGAAATTCTTGTCGTGGACAAGCGCCCCTAGGCCTGACCCCGGCCACCCCGCAGCGTCCACAGAGACGCAGGACACACGGAGGGGGCAGTGCCAGTGCGAGCTGGCCGCTGTTACTACACGGACGTCTACGCAGTTCTCCAGGTCTCCCGAACCGCGGTCCTCGTGGGTTGAGCGAACGCGCGCTCTCCGGCGTCCTACGCGAAACGGACAGCCGTCGTTCATCCGTTACGTTTCTCCGCGCCTTCGAATTAAACGGTATCCGCGACTGCGAATTAAGCCGTACCCGCGAGACTGCAGACTATTCTCACTCCCGACCGGACACGCGTCCGTCGTCCCGCCGCGCGCTCGACCACAGGAGTGTGTACCCTCCAGGGCCAGTGGTCGGGCCGAGTCGCCACCTGTGCCTACAGCTTTTAGCACATGGGAGCGGCAGCAAGCCGGCCCGTCGTATGACAGTTTCATAAGCGGCAATACTATTTGTTGCACGCTTCACACTTAATAGAAAAAATCGTACTGACGTGTGTTACGGTCCACTTTAGATTTGTAGTTTTATAAGTTTTTGCAAACATTTTTGACCAAAATAATAATCTAAATAATAACAAATTAATTAGTAACAGTGTCTGAAACCCTAAGAGGAAAATAAAATTTTAGTAAGTGACACGTTTTGAACCAATGACCTTCAGCGTCACAGTCCAACGCATTGCCCACTACGCTACAGCTGGCGGTTAGGATTAACGTTCATTAATTTCATACTATTAATGACCGTTGTTAACTGATGCTAATATGGGATTTGTAGACACTAGATTATCATTTATCGTACGAAGGACGACGTGTTTTTGTTAATTCTGCACAGTGGCGTAGCTATGTCACCAACGGCCCCGGGGCAAAAATAACATTGGGACCCCTCTTTACACTAATACTGTACAGATGCAAAACTACTTCATCATCTGCTTCTTAACGCCCACTGGAAGACATAATAAGGCAAACCTAAATACTACTTACTAAATTATTATGTGTCATGCAGCAGGTAATATTTAATTGTACTCTCTAATATAATTGTGAAAGTTTGTTTGTTTGTTATGCTTTCATGCAAAAATTACAGTATTGACGTATTTGTGGAGAATAAACATGCCTGTTTCCTGGCGCAACGCATTTTGTGGAAAATGCGCACTCTCCAGGTCTGTCTGCGCAGTGCGTCATCTGTGATTTATGAGGTGCACTGTGGAAGGGTCGGAATAACTTTGTAAAACACCTTGTAATTTCCTTTTGCGACGTAATGGGATAGACAGAGTGGGGGCTCGCTTTCTCGCTATTCGTTTTGCAGGCGCACAAAGAACGGCAATGCCTGACCATTCCAGCGGTCTGCCCGCACCTTCTGCCCTCCAAACCCCTCCCCCCCCCCTCCTTCCTGCTGTCACCTGTCACATCCCCACAACAAATCATATGCTCAGTACTGTTCTACTGTACTTAAATATGCTGTATACATTTAACATTTTCTTTTAGTCCATTCTGTTTAACAATAACTATATTAACATATTGGCTGCCAAAGGCATACTTGGGTTACCAGGGGACCATTTACTTTTTTTCCATATTCTGCTTTAGTTTGCTTGAAGTAAGCTATTTAAGTACAAATAGGTTGAAAATATTGTTTATGTTTTTTTTTGTGTGTGTGTGTGTGTGTGAGAGTTACATATGACTCACACGGCGCCAGAGTAAATGCCACCAGGTGTGTCATTTGCTATGTCGCTAGTAATTTTGGGTTGGTACTCCTGTAAGTCTTTCATTATTTGCGTACAGTTCCATTATTGTTTTTCTGCATTATTACTACAGTCTTTATTTAGTGTTGTTGCCTCCGTAACATAGTGATATTTTAGCAGGAAAAAGTGTCTCGTAGAAGTTATTTAGATGAACAAAGGCATGTACAGAAGCTTTTAGATGAAGTTATGGACATAAGTGAAGAAGATGAAGATATTACTGAAATGGAAAAATAAGAGGAATGTGTTGATGCTGAGGAGAGGAGAGGAAGAAGCTGAAGTTCAAACCAAGAAGGGCACAAAGAAAAAACCAGCAATGATAACTGATTATAATCAGTCATTTATAGATCTATCTCGCCAAATGAAGTCCTATATTGTCTAAGGTGGGATGTGAAATGGTACAGGAAGCTTGCAATTGAACTGTTGGCAGGGTCAGCACTGGTAAATGCTCTTGTGATTGACCGATACATCAACAACAAGATCATCTCATTCACAGAATTCAAAGACGAAGTGACTTTGAGACTACTCCATACAGAAGATGCCGATGCCTCTGAGAAATCTCTCACTGTAGCCACCGAGCTGCCTGCAGATTGTGCTCTTATGAACATGGGAGCAGCAAGTCATAGGTGTACGGAGGCTACAAAAACGGGAAGAATGAATTTGGACGAGAGCAAGCTGTCAAGAAATGTAAACAAACTACTTGGAAATGTAAGAAATTGTTCGGAGAGTGTTTCTTCATAAAGCACAGTGCATGCAGGTGTTACAGACACAAAGTGGAATTACCTAATTTTTTCGGTCTGTTTCATTGTTATTCCAATTAAAGTTGGAGAATGTAATGAAAACTGTATGTGATATACAATCTACTTTATAAGTAATATGTAACAACAAATTACAAAAGCAAGGAAACTCCAATATGTTAAAAAAATTTCAAATGTCTGTAAATCTATCGGACCAAACTGCGTGGTCATCAGACCGTAGCTTACAAACTACTTACACCTAGGTAAACTAACCTAAGGACAACACACACACCCATGCCCCAGGGAGGACTCGAACCTCCACGGCGAGCAACCGCGCGCTCCGAAGCGAGGTAGAGCCCTGTATTGGGAGAGTAGCGCCAACCTTTTATTTGCGGCTTGCCGACAACCGCCGGCTGCTATTGGTCAGTTGCGCGCGGGTGGGGCGCGTCCGCCATTTTAGGCCTAAGCAATCCATCAGCGTAAATGGCATATTTCACTTAACTAGCTGTTAT